>JAZHRO010000013.1:66650000-69150000 GCA_037157565.1 Thalassia testudinum | reverse complement strand
AGCCGAAAAAAGGATATGTGAAATTTTGAGGACTTGAAATCCATGTTGAAAGAAGTTCACATTCAGGTCCCTCTACTCAAGGCAATAGATCACATCCCTGCTGTCGCTAGGTTCTTCAAGGACTACTGTACTCCAAAGCGACAACAGAAAATCAGACGACAAGCGATATTGTCAAAAGAAGCTAGCGTTGTTATTTTAGCTTTCTTACCGCCCAAAAAGAAGAACCCGGACACACCACTTATTTCCTACTTCTTGCAGGATTCTCCATTTGATCAAGCCCTTCTTAATTTGGGGCAGTCCATCAACCTAACTCCTACCACAATATTTAATCAATTTCGATTTAGGGAGTTGAAACCCACCTTGTTACCATACAATTGGCTAACCAATATGTGAAAACACCATGGGGGGTGGTTGAAAATGTGATCGTAAAAGTCCAAGGATTCTATTTTCCAGCGGACTTTTTCGTTCTTGATATGGAGGTTCCTCTCAATCTCTACGATGCACCAATCATTTTGGGTCACCCATTCTTAGCGACAACCTGCGCAAACATCGACTGTGCATCTAGGTGTATGGAGATAGCTCTAGGAAATGAAAAGCTTAAACTAGACATCTTCTGGGCATCAAGGAACCTCGACTGTGATCTAATCGAGGAGGATGGTGAAGTTGAAGATTCAGCTTTCTGTGGGAACATTGGGCTCCTTTGCAATGACCCAACGGCACATTCATCTTCACTATTAGGGTTCTTAGATCTAGATCCACACAGGACTAAGGTTAATGACGTACACATTTCATCCCATGGATTTGATTGTCAAGGGTGTTCATCTGATCACAACACCCCTAATCCTGAGTATCCTATCCCGGCAAGCACTAATCTATTCTCATTAAGATAGGATTTTATGACCTTTGCAAGCGGATTTCTTGTCAGTCAAGATTATCAGATTTCCGCTATTGATTCCTCTCCTCCCACATACGAACTTGCTCCCTACCCACTAATAATTGAGTTAAAGCCCTTACCTGATTCACTCAAATATGTGGTTTTTGGTGAAAGTGAGACATACCCAGTGATCATCAATGCTCACTTGACCCGGGAGCAAGAACATCAATTGATCTCTGTACTGCAAGCACATAGGGCTGCTATCGGGTGGAGCATTGCTGATCTTTGTGGGATTTGCCCCTCATATTGTATTCACCATATTTACACAGATGAAAGGGTAAAACCAACAAGACAACCACATAGGTGCCTGAACCCAAATATGTTGGAGGTTGTCAAGAAAGAGATCATCAAATGGATGGATGCGAACATTATTTATCCAATTTCCGACAGCCAGTGGGTGAGTCCTATTCAGATTGTGCCCAAAAAGGCAGGACTCACTGTAATCAAGAATGAAACAGGCAAATCCATCCCAACCCACACCACTACTTCATGGAGGGTGATGTAGACACATCCATTTAGGTTAAAATGCCTATTTATGCATGTTCCTAGGCTTAGATTTGCATTTCATATTATAAATATTGCATAGCATGCATCATTCTACATTTAGAGTAGTTTTGTATATTTTAGGTTAATTGCATCCTTTTTGTGGCCAGGAGAGAAGGATATTTATTTTAGAGCCTCAGATTGACGATCCGACCATACGGATCTGATCAAGATGACGATCGGAGTCCAATGCCTCCGAAATCACCTTGATTGGAGTCCCGTAGTACCATATGCAGTCCGAGGAAGATCAACAGCCAAGGGACTAGGTGACATAATGGTAGCGTCTCCGGCAGTGGTTGGGTTTATGTTATTATGGTTTACAATCGTTGCAGTACAAAACAGCTACCAGATTACTACAAATTTTTTACTTGGAACAAGGTTTTCCCGAGGTCGAACTCAGGGAGCAACTATGCTTCTAGAAGTCTAATTAAGTTCTCTATTATGTTACAAAAATGAGAGAGAGAGAGAGAGTTCTCTTGGCTTCTTCTTCTTTTCTCTTCCTTTTCTTTCTATCCTTTTTCTTCCAACTAATCTTCTCTTCTTTTTCCTGCAGAGTCTTCCTTTCTTCTTTCTCTTTTCTTCTTCTGCGACTGTGGTAATCTTTTTCTTCTTCTCTGACTTCTTCGTCTTCTTCATCCTTCCTCTTCTGTTCTTCTCTTTCTTTCCTTGCTTGCGGCCGTGTCTTCTTTCTTCTTTCTCTTTTCTTCTTCTTTTTCTTTGCTTGCAGCTCCTCTTCTTTTCTCTTCTTTCTGTTCCGACCGCTGCCCTTCCGTCGTCTGATGCAGTGGTCAGACAACTTAACTGTAGGTTTGCTACAGTGCCTTCCTTCTCTTCTTCTTCTGTTTCTCTCCTTCGCTTCTTCTTCTTCAGCTGCCCTGAGCAGCTAAGGCTTCAGCCGCTTCCCTTCTTCTTCCTCTGTTCCTGCACGCTCACACAAGGGTTAGAGCAAAACCTACCCCTACCCTTCCCTGCGTCTCTCTCTTTCTCAGATTTCTCTCTTAGGACCGCTCTCCCAGAGCCGAGTAATCGGGTGCGGGTATCGTGCCCGGTACCAGGCCCACCGGCATGCGGTAGTGGGCGAGGAGTGCGCGGTTTGGGTAATCGGATCCTGCCCAGACCCGCGTGGCGTGAGCGCTGGCGAGGGCCAGCGAGCACGTGGCGTGTAGTGTGCGGGAGAGGGACCTGACCCCTGTGCTCGAAGGCGAATAGCCTTAGGCACTTTTTCAATTTAAGTGCGGGCACTTGGCCACACACTTACGAGGTGGGACTAAAGTCCCACCTCCCAAATCGGTGCCCACAGGCAAGCTACCTGTGGCCAATTGCAGTAGCCTGCGAGGTCTTCGCCCCAGCTGCAGACCTGGGTGCCTTCGCAGGGGCAACCCGCGTGACCTGGGATGTGCACCTGGGCTGGAGAGTGCCTGCAGCTGCAGGTGAAGGAGCTGCAGCAGCTCAGTAATGGCGGCGAAGGGCTGCTGACCTGAAAGCAGAAAGACGGCCTCTCGGTCACATCAAAAAATGGGGGAGGCTTCGCCGGAGTGCAACGAAGATAGTGTGGGGGTCGGCGAGGCACGAGGGCATATGTGGAGGTAGCCCTAGGTCAGACTGTGGCCGGAGAGGTGGGTTTGTTCGGGGGGTGGTCGGGTGGCGTTTGGCAGTAAATGGAGATGGGGAATCGATAGAGTGGAGTGTAAGGGATCTTGTGCGGTGGTTGGTGAGGTGCGGGGGTGTCTGTGGAGGTGGGATGGACTCGCCGGAGAAGGTGGTCGGAGACGGAGCAGGTGGAGGTGGAAGTTGCGTGCGGTGGAGTAAAAAGGTAAATTAAGAGAGGGAAAATGTAAGGGAAATGGAGAGGAAGCTATTTACCTAAGTATTAGACGAAGGGGGAGGGCGGAGCAGTCGGCTCATACCTGCCGGAGCTGGAGAAGAAGGAGCCCTGGAGGAGGAGTGCGGCAACGAGGAGGCAGGCAAAGGGCGCCGGCGGGTACAGCCCGACGCAGACGAGGTAGCAAGGCAAACCCTACTGCAGGTAGGGCAGCAGAGCGATGAGGAGAAAGAGGAGGAAGTCGCTGGAAGCTTCGGGCCTTCTGAAGGAGGAGGAAGGGATGAAGGGGTGGGGGTTCTCCGTCAAAGAAAAGCTTGAAGGAGCCGGCAGGGAGTGCCGGTCCTTATAAAGGGGTTGGCGTAGAGGGAGGGGCGGGTTGGCGACGTGCCAGCCTCGTCGGAGTGAGGCCTGAGATGAAACCCATACCCTCCGCGCATTCGCACGGAAGGTATGGTGGTCGGCAGAGGACATGGGCGGGTCCCTGCGACAGAGGACGTCGTAGGGAACCCCGCTTCTGCTTCGCAAGGCGGTAACCCTTCTCTACACGACGCCATGCTCCGCGCAAGGTCGCCAGAGCATGGTGCTGTGCAGAGTTTGCAGGGAGGACCGTTCTGCAAAGAATGATGAAAAGTTAGGGGCCAAACTGCAAGGGTTTCAAAAGATAACGGTCAAAAAGTAAATGAAGAGGACCAAATTGTAAAGTCGGTCAAGGAGGTCTCCTCTTAGGCTCAAGTTTTTATACAAGACTAATTTGAACCTAAGGATTTTAATGGTGAATTATAATTCTAGGTTGGACCATGTTTGATTGGCCAATTTACGCAAAAACCCAAATTAAGTTATTAATGGGGCATGATTCTCTTTTTAGGTCAAAATAGGTTTCTAAGGCCAAATTGAAGGTTCTAAACCCTAGAGAATATTTTTCTATGAATTTTAGAGGATTTAGTTGATTTTTATCCTACCTCAAACCTTGTGAATTGAAGTGGATTTATTTTAGGGTTACAGAATGTCATTTAATTCCTGGAAGTTGCAATAACCCTTATTTAGATCAGATCATCCCACTTTCTTCCTTATTAAGCTTGTTTGACCTATGTTTGGACCCTTAATTACCCTGTTTGCAAACTGCATTGGTGAAATTACAGTTTTACCCCTTATGATTTGTTTTATTCTTAAACTCAGAATTATCTGAGTTAAGCCTTTCTTTGGGTCATGTAGGAACCCTTTTCTCGCATATCTGGGTTAAATTGTGCTAGTTAGGATTTATGATGAGGTTCTCATCACATAATTCGAAGCTTTAAACAACAAATCCGACTGCACGGATGGATTCGAGTCGACAATCGCAGCCCAACAGCGTAAAAATTGACTCAATCCGACCTCTGTAGCAGCCCCTATAAAAGAAAGAAAATGGACGACCCAGGTTGTGCCACATGGCACAACCCAGGCTGCCCATGCAAGCGCACGCGCCACCACACATACACAGCAGCGCGGGTGCACATGCGCATGGAGGCACGCATGCATAGCAGCGCAGCGGGCGTGCATAGGCACGAGGAGCGTGCACCAGTGTAGCAGTGGGTGGGCGCGTGGGCTGTCTTCAACGACGTTTGCGGCGGATCTTCAGCGACGTTTATAGCCATCACTAAATGTCTTGTATATGAATTTGATTCTTTCCTCCACTATAAAAGGACCCCTACCCCTCCCATTTTCTTCATCTCTTCCTTTCTTCCTTTCACCACCTCCAAGGGTCTAGAGAGAGCTTGTCCCAAGCTTGGGATTCTCCTCTAGAGTAGAAAATCAAATATTTTTCCCTCCTCTCATCCCCATTCGTGGAGCATCCTGTGGCCATCTTCTCACCTACTTCGGGAAGAAGATCCTCGTCATGACGCTGTCCTGCCCTACCCTCCATCCTCCTGCTCCGTCCCTGTTCATTCTACTCACCACCTTCCTCTAAGTGACATTAGAGCGAGTCATCCTCCGAGCAATCGTCGAAGGAGATTCTTCTCATCTCCATCTATCTTTACTACTTTCTAGTGTAGTTTTTCCCAATTTCATAGTTGTAGAAAACATTTGCTTCAAAAATATATGTGATTGCTTCTCCCTCTCTCTCTCTCTTCTATTTTGCAAGTAGATTAGTTAGATAAGTAATTGTCGATCTAATCTCTTGCTTTCTAAAAAATTCCAAAAAAATTATAAAGATAAAAATGACAAAAAAGAAATAAAGGGAAATGTAGATTTCATAAAACCAAATGTTTGCCTCCCCGTGTTCAACCTGGGACTCACATTTCGAGTTTCGCTTATAAATTTTATCTGATCGACGGATTTTCTCGTGAATCGAACTATGACGACGAGTTTTCTAAAATCCAAACCTTTCCGTGTGTGAAGCCATCGCTATCAGCGGGTCTGCATTGATTACAGGAAACTGAACACGGATGCCAAAAAGAATCATTTTCCTTTACCTTTTTTTGATCAAATTTTAGAAAGGTTAGCCGAGCGTAATTTCTTCTACTTTCTGGATGGATACTCCAGGCATAATCAAGTTGCGATAAACCCGAAAGACCAAGTCAAGACAACTTTTTTATGTCCCTTCGGAACATTCACTTTTAAGCGAATGCCCTTTTTTCTCTGTAACGCACCAATAATATTTCAGCGTTGCATGATGGCCATCTTCTCCGATATGATCGGGGACTACGTAGAAGTATTTATGGATGACTTCTCCACTTTTGGAGATGACTTCTTGTCTTGTCTTGATAACCTCACAAAGATCCTAAGGAGGTGCATAGACGTTAACCTAGTACTTTCATGGTGAGGGATGGCATTGTACTAGGTCGCAGGATCTCATCTAATGGACATGAGGTTGACCGAGCTAAGTTCGAAATCATTTCTCAATTACCTCTGCCTAGCTCAGTAAAATAAATCAGATCATTCTTAGGGCATGTCGGATTCTACCGAGGATTCACTCGAGAGTTCTCGAAAATTTCTTGTCTGTTGACAAATCTCTTGGTAGCCGATATCCCCTTTAACTTCGATTCCTCGTGTCTCCACGCTTTCGAGACCTTATGAAGTGCTATTTCGAATGCACCTATTCTCCAACCACCCGACTGGTCTATCAGCTTCGAGATGATGTGTGATGCCTTAGACTTCATTGTCAAAGCTGTTCTAGGCCAATGTTGGGAGTGCCATCCATTCGTAATATACTACGCTAGTAAGACATTGAACGAGGCTCAACATAACTATACAATTACTAAGAATGAACTACTAGCCGTAGTATTTGGGTTGGAGAAGTTTAGATCATACCGACTCAGATCAAAAGTGATTATCTTCACTGACCATTCCGCCCTCCGACATTTGTTGGCAAACAAGGATGCCAAACCCCGACTTATTAGATGGATCCTTCTTTTGCAGGAGTTGATGTCGAGATCCACGACAAAGTCGAAGCTCATAATGTTGTGGCGAATCACTTGTCTCGGCTAGACCCAGAACACATCCCATACTCCCCACCTATCTCTGATCAATTCCCGAATGAGTCTCTGTTGGCTGTCAACTCTGTTGAGTTTCCTTGGTATGCTAATATTGCAAATTATCTCGTTGCAGGCAAGTTGCATGCAAGATTATCCAAGGATCAAAAACTCAGGTTTATTTCAGAGGCTAAGTTTTATTTCTGGAATGACCCACTTCTCTTTCACATTGGGGCCAATTAGATCATTAGAAGATGCATCCTAGACTCAGAAATCTCAAGTGTGTTATCCTTCTGCCAGAGCGATGACTGTGGGGGTTATTTCTAAGGCCGAAAAATCGCTACAAAAATTTTGCAGTTTGGATCCTTCTGGCCAACCATTTTCAGAGACACACATAAGTTTGCCAAATGCTATAAGCGATGTCAGTCGGTCAGTTCTATGACTCGAAGAGATATGATGCCTCTCCAACCTATTTTGGTCGTAGAAGTGTTCGATGTTTAGGGCATCGACTTTATGGGTCGTCTCTCGAACTCGCACAGCTTCGAGTACATACTCCTCACAGTTGACTATGTCTCGAAGTGGGTTGAAGTTGTCCCGGCAAGACAGGTTGATCATAAGACTGTTATATCATTTTTCTAGGAATTTATTTTCACGAGATTCAAAATCCCTCGCGCTCTGATTAGCGACGGAGGTAGCCACTTCATCCATGCTCATTTTAGATCTCTATTGAAGAAATACAAGGTACATCACTGCATTGCTACCCCATATCATCCACAAACCAATGGGCAAGCTGAAGTACCTAACCATCAAATCAAGCTTATTCTTTAAGATAGTTAGACCTGATAGGAAGGATTGGTCTGATCGATTGATCGATGCACTTTGGGTGTATCGGACCGTGTACAAGGCCCCACTCGAAATGTCACCATACGGCATGGTGTTTGGAAAGGCCTATCACCTTCCTGTAAAACTGGAGCACCATGCCTTTTAAGCAGTGCATAAGTGTAATTTTAACCTTAATGAAGGAGATTATGAAAGGAAGCTCCAGCTCAGCGAGTTAGAAGAGATTCGATAGGAAGCCTGCAAGAATGCAAAGATATACAAAGATAAGACTACGGCTTTCCATGACTGACACATCCGGAGGAAGGAATTCATGCCTAACCAACATATTTGGTTATTTAATTCCCAGCTCAAATTCTTTGCAGGAAAGCTCAAGTCCAAGTGGACTGGGTCGTATTTGGTGATCCACCCATATTCTAACGGGAGGTCCAAATTATGGACCCAAAATCTTGGCAGATTTTCATAGTAAATGGTCAGCGCCTGAAGCCATTTTTAGCCTAGGAACTTCCTCCTTGTTACAAAATGATACATCTTCTCGAGGACGTGTGACTAACGTTTTGCAAAGCTGGAGGCGTTAAACTCAACACTTATACATATGTACATATCCTTTATACATAGCATATTTCATTCTGGCATATTATGCATACTGTGATTACCATTGTAGTGTTGGCATGCGCTAAAGAACAAATCAAGAGCAACTCCAGGTGATTTCTACCCACTTACGTCCTGTCTTATTTCATTTTCTCTTATTCATGCATGAGGACATGCAAGAACTTAGGCATGGGGGGGTAGTACATATAAACTAAAAATTTTCTACCAACACCTTAGGAAATAGATCCTTTTATCAAGAGGTTTCATTAGGGATTTATTCTTTAGTTGATTCCTGAACTTAGAATCCAGTAGCATGTAGAATTTGCAATGGATCCACTGTGAAGACCAATAGACATCTCTAGTTTGTCGAGAAGAAGCATTGCTTCTTCTCCTGAACCTTTGGACAGTAATCAAGGAGTCAGGCAAACCACCTTCTAATAGATCCACCAAATAATTGTGAGATGAAAGTAGAAAATCTACTGGTACTGTAAGACTAGTGTAAGGAATCTTACTTTCTGGATAATTGGATAATAATACTCAGAGTCAGGCACAGTTTTCGCACTCAGTTCTTGTGTACAATTTTTTTGTGAGAATCCTTGTGAGAGCCACCAAATAAGGCAAATACACAGAGTGTGGGTTCTGATAAAACTAAGACTAAGGTGGATGGTCATGACTGTCCTTTATGGAATCCTCGACTGAAGGAGGGTACTAATGTCAAGGTCAGAAATACGTTGTCCTATCCATTTCCTTCTTGGTGTCGAGAATAGGTACTTCCACCAAATAAGTCACCTGATATCCTCTTTAACATCCCCAATCCCAAATAATGTCTCGTGAATAAAAGTACGTATGCTATGTTGCATTGTGTTAGTAGATATGGCATTATATTAGTATATAAAAAAAAGAGAAAAAATAGAGAAAAGAGAAAAAAAAAAGAAAGAAAAGAGAGAGAGAGAGAGAGAAAGTATATTAAAAAAAAAATCTTGCCATGTTGAGAAGTGTGAGTTATGTTTTAGTTGAGTTAAGTACATTGAGGCAACAACACCTATCATCTTCACGATCCACCAAATACAACCTTGACCCACTTTTCCTGTATTTCTGACCACCTGAATACGGGCTAAGGGATTCTAACTTAGTTATAGGGTTATCAGAATCTAATAAAAGTGTAATGCCATGAGAGACCACCAAATATATTTGCAAATATGGTGAGATGTGAGCTCAAGAAGAAAAAGAAAAGAAGAAAAAGAAAGGAAAAGAAAAGAAAAAGAGAGGAAAAAGAGAAAAGAGTGAGTACAAAGGACTTAAGAGAGCACGGTTCTCTAGCCTCTCTCTAAGTTGAATTTATTTGATAATCTAGAAATCTAGATTCTAAAATACCAGTCTCTATGTAACACCAGAGGAGAATGAGCTACCAAATACAAGTCCATTTAACTCAGACATCTTCTACATAAGCCAAAAAGCCGGGGTTAAAAACTATAGGATATTCTATGTCCTCGAGAAAAGAGGTTGCCTATCCCAACATAATTTTACTAAGGGTCAGGCACAAGCTTTAGATGTCTATCAAATTTTTGCTTGGATCCATTGCATAGGCTACAATACTAAATTTCTAGATGAAGACAAAAAGAAATAAGTATCTAGTCAAACTCTTGGTAGAATGCATTTAGTCTTGCACTTGCTAGGGACTAGAAAGATTTAGGCATGGGGGCATGATTGCGCAACAATTATAGATCCTAATATACTTCAATTAAGTTAGATCCTAGCTTAACTTAGGCATTCTGCATACATATGCATCATGCTTTGCATCATAGCTGATTTATTAGTTTTGTAAATACTAATGTCATATTATGTTATAATTGAGAGGTATTAACAATCACAGGTAATTCGGGACTGTGGATGATCGATCCAACCATATGGATCTACTCAGAACGACAACGAGAGTCCAACACCTCTAAGATTGCATCAATCAAACTCCCGTAGCATCCTATGGAGTCCGCAGAAGAGTAAGGGATAGAGGCAAATAAGTGAAAATTTGAACCTTAGATGTCAAATCCAACCACACGAATGGATCCAAATCAACGATCATAGTCCAACGACGCAAAAATCATTTCAATTGGAGACCTACAACGCCGTCTACAAAGAAAAGAAGATGGATGGCCGCGATGACGTCACTTGGCTCCATCGTAACTGGCCAACATCGCCACCCAACCTCTAAAGAAGACCTCTCTCGTGCCTTGTGGGCCTTTGGATCGTCATCCACAAAGGTGCCACGTTGACCACTCCTTCACGCTCAATTAAGGCAGATCATCCTCAGCCGTTGGATCTCCATCCAACAGGTGAGGGTAGCCGTGCACAAAATGGAAACCGCAACAAAGCGCGGGTGTAGCACGTTGGTTAATAGGCTAGTGTGAGATCATGTGGTTAGCGTTCGAGGCACGATCCACGTGAATTGAAGGCAATAGCGAGCGCAAGCGAAATTAGAGCTTCGGATCTCCATCAAGCAGCAATGAGGTGAACGCGTGGTGCACTGCGATGCATTGGATGGCCACACGTGCAATGATGTGCAACCAAATGCATGCGTGCACGTTTGAAATTCAAGGCATTGCAGGCAAAGCACTTAAGCCATCCGATCTCGTGATCAGACGACTGATGAGCGATGAGCATGCGCTCATGCGGATTGAGAGTGATTTAAGTGCTTGCAGTTGAGGTGCGGGCGTGAAGCGAGCGGCAGCTGTGCGATTGTAGATCGAGGGTCACCAGTGTGCCACGTGGCATCTCCAGAGCGCATCCACACATTTAAGGAGTTTTGAAAGGCCTTTTGAAGTATGATCTAATCCGTTGATCTCCTAATTGATGGATCTGATCAATTTGAAGTTGTTGCACAAGTTGGAGTGCTGAAATGCCCATATTGCCCCTCCGTGAAGCTATAAAGGGACCCCAGGGGCCCTCATATGAAGCATACTCTCCTCTAGATCTCTTCTTCCATCTCTCCAAACCTTCAAGCTTCTTCGGCTCTCTCCCTCTTCCTCTGAAGCATCCACCAAGCCACCTTAGTGCATCGCTGCTGCTCTCCCCAACCTCTCCAAAAGGCCACCACAGACCACCCGTGGTGCCCTTATTCTGTTAGACTAGATAGTTATTTTAATTCCAGCATTATATGTTATAGCTATTTATTTCTATTTGCAAACTCATGATCAATCAACTACCTAATTCACTTTATATATATATATTGTGATTAGTATTTAGTATTTAGATATAAATCAGTGTTATAGTCAAATCGTTTTCTGCCTCCCTAAGTTCAACCGAGACTCACATCTCGTAAAATTATATTTGCTTCAATGTGTTTCGCACTATACTACGACTAATCATTCTTTTAACGCGATCTATGCCTCGAACACCCCCCCTCTCCTACCCTCTAGTCGATCCTTCTCCTTATGCTTTACCTTCATAAGAGTAAGGAAAGAGAGAGGAATGGTAGTGGCAGGAGAAGGAAAGATGAGAAGAAAAGAGAAGAAGTGAAGCTCCATTAGCTCTAGAGGAGTAGGAGCTCCATTTGCCTCCCATCAGACCTCGTCCAAGGTAAATGGCCCATTTCATTTTTGGGTTCTCCTTTCCCTATCCTAGTTTTTGATGAGGAGTGGTTCCATGTGGGTTTTTGGGAAGATTCACATGATCAACGGGGTTGTTTCGTGCTTAGAAACAAACTAGAGGTCAGATTGGGGTCTTGATTTGGTGGGGTATTGCTGTAGGTTTAAGCTGCTATAGCAAGTGGTTGCAGAAGGGAGAAGAATAGAGGAACAATAGCCCTCGCAGCAGCCATAGAAGTGTCTACTTGCTATCTCAAGGTAGGGAACATTACTTCCTTTGATTTAAGTTAGAGTGTCGCATTTTGGGGATAAATACTATGGGTGAACTTGGGTTTTCCTCCCCAAATCGAGTGATTTGGAGGTGGCAGTGCAAGGGGTCACCCCCTTTGTTTCATGGGAAGGACTTGGGTTGCATGTCATGGAAATATGGTTAAGATTTTGATTTTTATGGTTAAAGATGTCGTACCGAAGGTTGGGAACCTAAATAGAAGTTTTGATGGTGTTTACATGTCCTCCCTCAGTTCCCAAGAGGTTGGGAATCGAGTTGAATTATGTTTTGTGCAGGTTTCCAATATGCATAGATAGCTATAGGCGACATCTGATTAAGGCTCATTAGACGTCTGATGACAAAATAAGACAGTCACTAGAGGAAATTTTCCCTTCGAAGTTGCATTGATTACGATTTCAGGCATTCGACATTTCTGTCAGACGTCTAATACTGCAATAAGTGGACGTCGGATGGCTAAATTTGACAAATTCTGTAGCAAGTGCACTTTTGTCTTGAAGTGTATGGTACAAGGTAAGGGGGTGACTACATAGAATGGAATTAACTTTTAAAAAAGATTTACAGGGTGTCTAGACCCTTTCAATTTAAATACTCCCTATCTTTAAAAAGGACACAAATTCATACTATGTAAACAAATTTAGCAAATCACATCTCGATGGCAGTACCCTTTAACATTTACTATACTTTTTTTCATCAACATTCTTGAATCTTTATTTTTTTTCATGTAAAGTTGGAATCTAAAATTTTGTCCAGGCACAAGCCTCCTCCCTTCATCCATCCCTAATTAGTATCTTAAACTAAATACAATGTCCTCTAAATCGAGAAAAAGTTAATTTGAAATAAGTTGTTTCTCTTTTTCTTCATGAATTCAAAATGCTAGTTAAGTTAAAGAGGAATTGACTATTCCTTGCACATTAATCCTCTAAATAATGTAAGAATAAATATTAAAATTTAAATCTATCCTACAAAAGTCAAATTTTCACCATTTGACCATACCTGACCCATAATTCTTTGTTATTATTCTTGGTGAGATTCCTAAAAACTTATTCCACATGCAACCACAAACCTTGAGCATTGATTTCAAAGAAGGCTCCACATAGGAACCTGCTGGAGACACCTGTTTCTCAAGTTTCCATGTTTCCCAAAATATTCTTTGCAACGTATGTTTTAGAAGTAGAGTTTCCACTTTATGCCTCGTTTGAATTGCGGGTTACGAGCCTGTATCCCTCGTTTGGGCTCACTAACCCCGTGTGGAAAGAACCTCGTGTGTAAGGTGCAAAACACAGGGTAAATGCCATTCTACGATGGTCACAGAATTGTGTTTATGCTATGGTTTATCCCATTGTGGCGAAACCCAGGTGTACATCGCAATCCTCCATGGCTGTCACAAAACCCTACTCATTTCCTCCATCGCTACCCCTCAAAGCCATTGACAACCTCCCCCCCCACACGTCCTCCTTCACCGATGGTGTGCTCTGGTGATCTGCGATAGGCGAAACCCTATCATTTCGTTCTTGCTGCCCTTCACGATCTACGAAACCCTATTTGCGATCTGCGATTGGAAACCCTATTAATGCAATGAAGGGTATGGTGTCTTTGTTTATTTGCGATTTGCGATTTGCGATTTTGTTGCACATGCAATGGCCAAGTACGGTGTTTTCGTTTATTTGAAGCATGTTTCTTTGTCGATTTGTGGTGGATTTGATTCTTCGTTTGTCACGATGATTCATCAATCCGTGATCGTCCTTCCTTCACGCTACATACTGTCGATGCCTTTTTGTCCATCTTAAATGCGTCCATGGGACTTTTGCTTTGCTTCGACCATTCCTTTCCCAGGAATCCTAGGAGCGGTAGTGGTCTTTTATTCAGACTTTTGTAAGTCTTGAATGTGGTTTGCCCTTGTCTTTAATGCATGCCTGAAGATCCAACATACGCAATAAAATGGACATCCAATGGATCTTCATTTTGGCAACCTCCACTTGAACCTTTAGAGCAGAGCTTAGATCCAGTGGTTCTTCATAAAGGGCATCTCCCCTTGAAGCTTTGCAGTAGGGCAACCTTTATCTGAGGACATCTTTGTTGCGTCCCTTCATGGTTTCGTTGCCTTCTTCTACATCGCATGCGTCTGCCATTAGTGCTGGCAGATGGAGGAGGGTAACAATGGGTGTGAGGCACTGGCTTGGCTATAAAAAATCACTTGATGTTGTGATGGTAGCTAGCTTCCTCATCCTCGAGAATGGTTGACAATGAGGAGTCCTCGAGCAACTCCGTTAACAAGGAAGGTAGTTTCCCTTCCATCTTGGTTTTGTTTTTTGAAGATGGGTTAAAATGTGAATTTTTTTTTCAAATGAAGGGGTTTGAGAGAAGGAGGAAGACAAGGTTGATTCCCGCCCACAGAAATGTGGGTATCGCCAACAGCTTGCCATGAAATCTCTCTGTTTGGAGGAGGTAATCCGTTCGTTACTTTTGGTTATTGTTGTTTTCTCATTTTGTATTGCTGTTGTCGTTAAATTTCAGACTTTTTTTTGTGTCAGAATGTCTATTATCCCTGAGTATTGTAGCTTCAGTTGAGGTCCCCCCTACCTCCACATCTGTGGCTGTAGTTGAATTTAATTTAACCCCTTCGATTTCATGGCTATTAGCTCTTCCCCCATTGTTTCAATGTGATAGATTATGTTTGTCTTGGCACATGAGGTTTGGTAAACGTCATCCCCATCTTTTGTGGAGTTGTTTCATTGTACAAATTACAAAGCCTATCTTGATGACAATGTGGCCCTGAATGAAACCAGTTTGTGGAATAAATAAAGGAATTGGGGAAGCATGAAATAGCATAGAGGAATAAGTGGATTTTAGTGTTTGGTTAGAATAAATTTGCACCAGGTTAACCCAGGTCAGATGTGCACTAGTATAAACTCAGCCAAAATAGAGGTTAAGTGGACTTAACTTGCTTGCAAATGTAAATGCAAGACATTTTCCACCAAGAAAAACATAAGTTAGAGCATCAACTGCATAATAATTTGTTAGGAATTAGATTATTGGACACCAAAAACCCAAAATCCTCAAAAATTAAACTTCATAGTATAGTTTTAAGTTGCATAGTTTGGATATATAGGTACATTCTCTGTTCAAGTAATCTAAATAACTTGTACTAACAAGTTTACATCAGCTGAATGGAAATTCCACTGAAAGGTTGGATCACTAATGACATTTAGGTAGTCACTGCCTTTGGAGAGCAGGGTTAGTTATTTTTCTACAATTTTTTTTTTGTGAATGATAATTGATGGTTTAGAATAGAGATCCTTAACAAACTAGTTCTATACTTTAATGATAATTAATGTCTTTTGAATGTCTGTTAATGTTTGTTATATGTATCAAAAATTTTAGTCTTTTTTAGTTCCTAAACGGTGCAGTTGTTGATGACATGCATATACATGATATATCATCCTCAAGTGATTTGGTATAGTTTTAAAAATTTTTGAAATCTAAATCCCCTCTACCCCCCATTTTATTTTGCTTTTTCAAATCAAAAAAATGGAGAAACAGGAATAGAATAAAATCTATCGTTACTCTGACGAGTTTTAAAATTTTTCCCATAGTTTTTTGTTTTTTAAACTTTGTTTCTTTTCCTTTGAGTTGCAGAATCTTAGGGAGTGATTTTCCACTGATTGAAGTACAGGGGAACAAAACTTGGGTAAATCGATGTATATAATTTTCATTGAGTTCCTAAAAAAAAATGGGATATGTTGGTAATGACTTTATGGAGGTCTTTAAGATCTATAGGGGAAATTTTTGTATGCCCTTCACATTTTTGTTACCCTTCGAAGCATACTCCCACCTCATATTTATGAGTATCTAGAAAGAGCCTCCTCAAATCCATTGCAAGGTTGCTTGTCCAAATAAAAGATGAATACATCTTGTCCATGTGTAGATGCTCCTTTAAGATAACAGAAATATTTAGCTCTGTGACTAGTTATAAATTTCTTTTAATGCATGTGCTTTTACCTATTCTTGTTTTTCCTACACCGTGCTTTTATCTTTTTGGTTGTTTTAAAGTTGTAAACTCTTCAAAAATTAGATTCATGTGCACTTTTTCTGTGCATTATGCAAGTGTGTGCATATTGAGTGCAAGTTGTAAGTCTTCATAAGATAAAATTGGTTGAAGAGAGCTGGGAAGATTGGAAGATTACCTTTTCATTTCTTTGAATAGTACAAAGCTTGAAATGAGGTTGGCATTTATTGTCTGTATGGAGTTAAAAGAGGATGTAAAATCAAATTAACTTGATAAAACTCTGGCAAGGTCAAAAGTAATTAGCTTAACACAAACTATGGAAACTCATGAAGCATGCAGTGGTTAATAAATCTTAATAATCAGTGGTGTGGATTTAAGAAATTTCATCAGTAACTTAATTAGTGAGCCCATTTGGTCCATTCTTAAAAAAAAGAGAAGAGAAATGATGATCAATTTTTGATAATTAGACTTAGGTCTAGCCATTATGTTGATACATTGAGTTTCCTCTACTTAGACTATCTAAGCCTAAGTGAAAAATTGCAAATGAAACTTTTTTTTAGGAGGCTCATAAAAGGAGGTATCAACTAAGTAGCCTTCTTACAAGTTTTATCTAACTAATGCCTTTAGGTTAAATCAACATTATTACAATAGGATATTGCGGTCCACTTATATTCCATAATCCATGTCAGAAAATTAGGAGTTTATTTAGACTTATATTCGAAGCAACAGCGGAAATATATTTGTAGTTAAGGATATTCTAGATTCCTGCAAGCGATGGGGAAAATTAGGTAGATGTAACCTTATTTAGGGATTGTGGACTTTTATTAAGAAATTTGTTCCTAGAATGAATATCTCCAATCAAGCGGGATAGTCCTCATCAAAGACATCTAAATGTATTCCCAATTATGAGATGACCATGGAGCTTCTTAAGATCCTCATGAAATACTACGATGTTGGACGTTGGGTGAAAGGATCATTCAACAAGATGACTTAGAATGAGATAGATCGAGACTTTGAAGCAGTTACTCATGTTAACTACAAACATTTCCAGATACTGAATAGGTGGAAGGAGCAGAAGCAGAAACATGGTCAGTACATGCAATTGTTTGGGAAGAGTGGTTGGGGAATAGACCTAATCACAAATTGTCCTGTAGTCCTTTCGTCAGATGTTTGGGATGAGGTAATTATGACACGTACATGCCACAGATACTTTTTTCCAATCTGTTATGCACTTTGGAATTTTCTAATCGATTTCACATATTTTATCTGTGTAGCTACCAAGTGAACTTTGAATCCTAAGGAACAAGCCTTTCCCTTATAGGGATGAAGTTCACGCTATCGTCGGAAATGATACCGCTACTGGGGAGAATGCAATGTCTTCCACTCAAGAAGTGGATGTCACTGATCTTACAGTTGATCAGCCTGCGGAGGAAATTCACAGATCACAACCTCCGCAATTTGAGTTTGGTTTTGCACCTTCTAATGGTGTATATGCGTACTTGCAGCAACCCTACAATGGTCCTAATGCATTTGCTAGCTCTACTACAACAAGTATTCATAATGCAAACCCAACTCAGGTGGCAGAATATGTACATTCGGAGGTACCTAGTGATGGAAGTAGGAGTAAGTGTTCTTCGACATCAACGTCTGGTGGGGGGAAGAGAAGGAGATCTGGAGAATCTATAACAGCGACATCGGTGGCGAAAGCTGAGGAATTCATGGAGCTTATGAGTTGCCTTGTGGATCATCACATCAACCCTCAAGAAAGACCGGATCCCGTATCTAAGGAAATTAATGATTGTCTAAGGCTACTTCAGCAACGCGTCCCTACCATCACCGTGGAGGACGTGGTCACCCTGTCAGAGTTGCTTGTCCATAGAGGCCATCAAGTCATTTTTAAGAATCTCCTTCCACATGATGCAGAGTTTGGGCCATTTCTCCGTAGACATACTGGTAGTGACTACAAATTCTGAGTTTTTTTCTCTACAATCCACAGAGATATCATCTCCTTATTCTCTACTCCATCTACATTACTTATGCATTTCGGTTGTGTAATATTTAGTGGGAGAAATCACACTCCCGTCGAACAATTCAAACTATTTTAAATATTATTGTATTTAGTCGAACAGTTTTATTTAGATTGACGTTGTTATTTTGCACCGTAACATCTATCCTACATCTATACAGTCTAAACTATTTACAGGTATGGATTCCAATGAAGAAAGGTCATCCTCTAGTGAGTTGGGATTCGAGGATAATAGTTGGCAAATTTCGATGACGGTATTGCCACTGGCACTCCAATTCCTACCATTTCATTAGATCCTAATCCTACGTCAGCCATGAAACGTTAATACAAATTTATCCAAGCATGGTTGGATACATGAGATACTTAGAGGACACGAAGCTAGATGTTTCGATGAGTTTAGAGTCACGAAGAAGGCATTTACATCTATTTTTAAGTTCTTAAAGGAGAGAACAGATTTGTATGATTCCCGCAACGTCACAGGTAACGAGCAGCTTACCATGTTTCTCATGACAATCTCTCAAGCAGTGTCAAATCACCATCTAATCGAGAGATTCCAGCATTCAGGGGAGACAATATCTCGATATTTTAACAACATCTTGAATGCTATTTGTTTAGTAAGGAAGTTGTACATACAACTCTTGGTCGTAATGCTGAAGTTCCACCAAAAATCAGAAACAATAGGAAATTCTACCCATACTTCAAGGTATGCTCATACATACTCTGTTTTTATCAGATATCCAATTCCACATATCCATATCTAAGCATTGTATGTTTCTACATGAAAGGATGTTCTTGGAATAATAGACGGGTGCCATGTTTCAGCAACCGTTGCCCCATCTGAACAAGCCTTGTTTCGAAACCGTAAAGGATGGACTAGTCAAAACGTCATTGCAGTGGTTGATTTCAACATGCAATTTGTTTATGTTGGAACAGGATGGGAAGGCTCCACTACTGACATGAGGGTTTTAAAGTGGGCAACACGTAATGGACTCATTGTACCCCAAGGTCGGAGGTATTTAGTCGACCTAGGGTATGCAAACACCGAACGATTCATTGCGCCATTTCATGGTGTCTTATACCTTCTCCAGGACTACAAAAATTGGGGTACTAGGTATAGGAACTACAAGGAGTTGTACAACCACAGGCATGCGTAGCTTCGAAATGTGGTTGAACGGTCATTTGGGGCTTTGAAGAAAAGGTTTAAGATTTTGGAGGCCAGACCATTCTTCCCTTTGAGAACCCAATGTCGAACTATAATGACATGTTGTGTTGTACACAACATGATTCGTTGATGGAATCTTGCCAATGGACTGTTTGCCAACAGTTACAACGACTATGTAGATGATGGTGACTTAGACGTTATGTGCCAGGATATTGATCAACAATCTGTTCATGCAGGAGAGTTCATTAGAGAGTAGATGGCAAATCACATATGGGAGGATAGTAACCATGCCCGAAACTAGTAGTGCAGCTCCTTTATATATTGTAGTTTATGTTCGACCTTTATTTAAACTTCGAACACTATCCGTATTTAATTTTTAATATTGACTTAGTGTTTAGAGTGCTGAATCGGTATTTAAGATATTGCGTTGTAGTACAGCTGAAAAAATGTTCACAACAACTACAATTTTATTACTCGAAAAGGTTTCTGAGGTCGAACACAGGGAGAAAATGGAATTCACACAATAGTCTCAATAATAAATGCAAATTGAACACATAATACTACTCAAAATCTAATTAGGAATGTAGAGCATGAGTATATGAAGAATAAAAAGAGTTGTAGACAAAATAATAAAGAGCATATGAAAATCGGACGTCTGATTTTCATATCAGACGTCTTAAAAGTCTTATGCTACAGTGTCTTGCTTCTCTTCTGATTTCTCTTTCTCTGATTCTTCTTCTTCTTGTCTTCTTCCTTTGGCTTCTTCTTTCCTTTCTGCTTGACCTTCTCTTCTTCTTCAGCTTCTTCTTTCTCTTTTTCTGACTTCTGCCTTTTCTCTGTCTTCTCCTTCCTTCTTACTCTGCCTTAAGCCCTACGGTGCTCCTCTCTTTCTTCTTCTTCCTTTTCTACCCGACCTCCTCTTCTTCTTCTCTGAATTGGCTAAGTGTTGGGGCAATCTCTTCAGAGCAAAACCCCCCTTCCCCTGCATAGCTCTCCTCTCTCTTTCTCTCTTTTCTATTTCAAAGTCGCTCTCCCAAAGCCTTTAGCTGATTGGGTAATCGGACCTAACGAATACCTGGGTCCAGGCTCACCAGCGTGTGTGGTGAGCGAGGAGTGAAGAGGTCGGGTAATCGGGTCGTGGCCAGGTCTGCGAGGTATATCGCGGATGAGTCCATGAGAGGGGGGGAGGAGGACCTCACCCACAGTGTTGGAGGTGATAAGCCTTTAACACTTTTTCCCTTTATGTGTGCACAGGTGGCCTTCCACTTCTGAGGTGGGACTAAATGTCCCACCTTCATTCGCGCGTAGCAGCAGTAGATGGTTTCCTCAATTGGCTAGGCTGCAGAGTCCTTCGACGCCAATCAAAAACCTGGATGCATGTGCGCCTCAAATTCGCACGGCCTGGGGGTCTCTCCTGGAGCAGAGCATGACCTGGAGCGACTTGAAGCTTGCTTCAAGCTCAGCGACAATGGCGGAAGACGTCCTAAACCTGAAATCAATAGCTGATGCGAAAAATTGTGATTTGTAAAAGCGGGTTTTTAATGTCATTGTAACACGCGAATTTGCATACGCTTTTAAATTTATAATCCTAGATAGGGGAGTATCTAGGGTCGTCCAAGGAGGCTAGTTTCTTGCAAATCAATACTCTTGCTTAGAAAATAAATCTCAACTTTCTTTTTGATATTTTAAATATGTAATTTTTTTTGTTTTGAAATGATGAGGGCAAAATGCGAATTGTGACGGGAAGTACTAACACCTATAATTACTTAGCTAAAACTTAAGAGATAGAAAATGTCCACTACCTAGGCTCACTCTAGGAAAGTGGAGGCCTAGAGTAATTAGGGAGTGGAAGTGAAACAAGTGCTAGAACAAAGGTAACAATTGCAATAAGAAATTAAAAAGAAGGCAATTCAATTAATCAGAATTTGTGTTCTCTACAAAGACAAGTAGAGGAATGCTTCTACTAGAATTGAAAAATATAAAAGCAATAAAAGAAACACAAATCCTCTTGCAAAATCTGGTGAAGAAGGGAGTCTTCTTTATCCAAGCCTAGCTACTCCTTAGCTTGAAAAGAGGGTCTCCTTCTTCTCCTTCCTTGAAAGCTCCTCCAAGGTGGATGCTACCACCTTCAATGCTCTCCTCCAAGGGTGGGCGTGCACCACGCTCAAGCTTTCCTCCAAGGTGGCGTGGACCACCTTCAAGACCTCCTCCAAAGGTCTTCCTTGCCTGGCTCCTCCTTTGGCTGGCATGGGCACAAGAGAGAAGGGAAGAGGGGAAGGCACCAAAGGGACAAAATATCCCCTTAATCTTCTTCTTCTTCTTCTTCTTCTTCTTCTTCTTCTCTCTTGGGCGTGGGCTCTAGGTAGAGTATGAGAGGGAATTTGCTAGCCACGGATGGTTTGAATGGTGGTGGGTAGTGGTCTTTTTATAGGGTAGGATGGGGGGTTAAGGTGACTCTTGAAATGGAGGGCTAAGATGGGAGGATGGAGGTGGTTAGGTGATCCTAGGGTTAAGGATGGTTGGCGCCACCTAAGGGGTGTAAGGGGGGTAATTTTGGATGGCCAAGGGACACCTAAAAGTGGCGCCAACCATGGAGAGGTGCCATGGGTTGGCGCCAATTTCTAGGCTTCTAGAAGGGGGTTGAGGTGGATGGTGGAGATGGCTTGGAGGGGTTATGTGTAGGATGGATGTGGGGGTTAAGGTTGGCACCAAAAGGGAGGTAGTTAGGGTTGGTTTTGGTGCCAACTTTAGGTGTCTTTTGGTGGTTAGTTGAGGGGTGAAAGGTGGTGAAGAGGTGGTGCCAACTTTGAGTAGAGGTGGAGCTAGCTTAAGTAGGCTTAGGTGGACTTGGAGTGGTAGGTCATGTAGGTGGAGTTAGGGTTAGGTTTTTGGTGCCATGGAGGTGGATGCTAGCTAAGCTGAGCTAAGCTAGCTTAGCTAGCTATAGAGTAGAGGAATATGCATGTGGAGCTTAGGGTTTGAGGAGAGGAGCTGAGGAGGAGAAGCCTGGAGCTGAACTGGAGCTGGCAGCTTCTGAAGAGGGTGGCATGGAGCTACTCTAGCTGGCTTAGCTTGCTAGTTCTTTGCTAGCTGCTAAGCTAAGCTAAAGTAAGCTGACTTCTACCATAATGAGCTGAGGTGAGTTGGATATGGTGCTCCTGGGGTGGATCAAGCTGGTTGAGGCAGCTAAGGTAGCTTAGCTCAATTAGCTTGAGCTAAGCTAGGTTCCCGGGAGCTGGACTTGAGCTTCCTGAGTAGGGATGAGTTCTTCTTCAGTTGGTTGGAGTTGAGTGGAGCTGGATGTAGCTGGATCTGAGCTGGGGTGAACTCCAGTCAATTCAGCTGAGCTAGCTAGAACTCCCTGTGAACTAATGGGAGCTAAGATGAGCTAGACTCAACTAGGTTGAGCTGGATCTGAGCTGACTTGAGCTAGGGTGAGCTAAGATAAACTCTCTTGAGCTGCCATTCAGCTGAGATTAGCTGAATGGAGCTGGGATGAGCTAACCCTAGTCCAAGTGAGCTAGGTTCCAGCTGTGGTGAGCTGGATCAAGCTGAGTTCCAGTTAGTCTGAGCTCCTCCTTCACCATTTGCCTTCTTGAGTGCTATGGTTTAGGGATCTGTATACCTGTTCATCCCTAACACTCACAAAAACACATTAAAACAACAAAAGAAAATGCAATGCATGCCTAACCTAGTTAATGCCTAAATGCAGCCCAAAAACCCGTTTGCGGAGCAAAACTCAAGAGCTAGGTGTGTTTTAATGCATAAGAATGATGATAAACTGTCGTTTATCAATAGCACGGCCTCGCAACCATGTCAAATCGCTCAGAGAGGTTCGTCGGACCACGGCGGATGTGATGGGCGTGGTTTCGTGGCGTGTGGGTGGTTGTGGTGGCATATCTAGGGCTGACTGTGGGTGTATGTGTGGATATGTTTGGTGGGGCACTTAGGTGATTGATGGAGAGATTGGAGTGAGGGGATGTGATCAGGGAGTCGAGGCAAAGGTCGTAGGGTGGTTGGCGAGGTGGATGGAGGTGCGGAGCGATGGGAGCACCTCGCCAAAGGTATCACCGGAGGTGGAGAAGGTGACGGTGGTCAGTGGCTTCGGTGGGTTTTTTTTGAGAAATAAAGAGAGGGGAAGAAAGTGGGAGAGAGAGAGAGTTGAAAGACCTTCTTTTAAGGGACAAAAGGGACAGGATACCCATGCTAGTATGGCTGCCGACCGTGGGGAAGATGAAGCTCCATAGATGAGGTAGCGGTGAAGACGGGGCAGAGGCAACGTTGGCTGGTGTTGCGCAACGCGGAGGATGGAAAGGAAGACAGCCCAACCACTGGTATTGTGGTTGGGCGACGAGTGAGTGAGGGAGAAATCACCGAACCTTGCAGAGATTGTGGCCGGCGAGGGAGAGAGGAATATAGGGACAACTGACCCAATTTCAAGCTTAGAGAATGCTATTGGATCTGGGGCTCCTTTTATAGGTCATTTGGAGAGGGATTTGTGCTTGGAAACCAAGCTTCCAAGCAAGGCAGGGTCACCGGAGTTGGAAACTGTTAGGATGCCCACATCTCTCATGCATTCGCATGAGAGATTGGGAAAGAATCTGGGATCAAGGATGAGTTCAAACGAGAGAATTTCTTAGAGAATCTCTTTTCCAATTTTGGAGGAGATCCTCAGAGCAATCAGGGAGAACTCACTTTCCAAAGCTCACCGGAGTAGGATTGCTCTGCTATAATGGTGGAGGGACCTAATTGAAAAAATGATGAAGAAGTTAGGAGGCTATTTGTAAGGGTTTTTTGAAAGATAGGGGTACAAATGTAATCAGGTTGGACCTTTTGGCAAACTAGGTCAAGGAAAACTCAACTTGGGTCCAAATTTTGGTAAAAACCTAATTTGGACCTAAGAAATCCAATGGTGAAGTTGGATTTTGGGTTTGACCATGTTTGACTGGAAAATTTATGGAAAAACCTACTTTAGGGCAAATATCTGTCTGAGACCCCATTCTAGGTCGAGATGGGTTCCAATGGCCAAATTGAAAGTTCTAAACCTTAGATAATATTTTTCTATGATTTTTAGAGGGTTTAACTGAATTTTATTCTGACCAGAACCTTAGTTAATCAAGTGGGTCTATTTTAGGATTTTAAGAAGTTATTTAATTCATAGAACACACATAAACCCTTTTCTATCAAATCCAACCTACTTATTATCTTATTAAGACCCTTTGACCTTTGTTTAGCCCTTGAGAAAATCTGTTGTTGTACTGCATTGGTAAAATTACAATTTTACCCCTTATTTCTCGTGTTTCTCTCAGAAAGGTTCTTCAGTGAATTAAGACCTTCAGTAGGTTATGTAGGAGCTTTTATTCTCTACATTGGATCAAAATGAGCTAGTTAGGGCTCATGATGGTGTTCCCATCACTCAGTCTAATTCTCTTAGAAGTAATGAGTGACAGGTCCCAGAGTTGGAATATGCACCAAGATAGGGCTTTGTTGACCATTTTACACAACTTGAAGCTTCAAGGTCAATTTATGAATGGCTGTTTCACAAAAGCTGCATGGAGCTAGTGTGTAGTCAAAATCAATGTGCAACTGTAAACTAAATACAACAAACGTAATGTCCTTCACAGATGGATGCATTTCAAGGCAATTTATAGAGCCATTCGCAGTTTACTTAATGATAATGAGTGGCGGTGGGATGAAACCACAGATACAGTTGTTCCTGCAAGTAATCTCTTCTGGAATGAGGTAAGGGGAATGCTATCTACATAGGTTATGATCATAGATAACCTCTCGATTACATTTCTTAATCTCATTCCAGGTGCATCCACGATTAAGGTGGCTTCGGAACTACCGCTTCCCGATGAAGTGGTTTTTAGATTCAATTTTCGAAACGAGTTGATGGAGTCGACATGCCTTTAAGGAACTTCTTCATGACTTCTCTAATTACCATCTTTCTATCAATTGAACTAAATGTGATGAACTTCTACTATCATATTTGGTAGTCTTATGTACTATGAGTAAACTTGTTGTTACCTAAATAGGTTCAGTTTCACTGTAATAGAAAAATGGCTTATAAGTATTCAAGTAGAATATGAATGACTCAATTGCGAGATTGTTTCTTAGTAACTGTATAGAAGTGCAGGTATGGCCGATGGATTCATGACCACAACACATGGTCGGAAATGTTATTGTGGGCTTCCTGCTAAGTTGACCTTGGAGGCCTATGATGGAACTCAGTTCTCGATGATGGATCGAGTTTTCTACATTTGTCATAGAGGGAATGAAGTATTCCTACCCAACAAGTCCTAATTTGTTCATTTCAATTAGGAAATTAATGGGAATATGTTACCACTAGGGTTGCAACTACAAAGTTTGCCCTACTACATTGGAACCAACCATTGACTCTGCAAGAGCAGAGTCTTACTTTCTGGGTGTGCAATACTGATTCTTGGAGGTAAACCACACTCGTCTATCTAGTGATGGACAGGCAAATGAGGAGTACATTGAATGGCTCCTCAACAAGGTCAACGATTTGGAAGGGGATTTTGAACTCAAGGACAATAAAGTTCATCAAATGGAGGCTGAAATTTTATCCTATTAGGGGAATCTTCAAAGGATGCGAGAGAGACTAGATGACATTGAAATTGACCACGTCGTATGGGAAGTTGAATTAAATGCCCAACATGCAGGAATTGTTAACAAGCTTAGGGATTTGTCCTGTTAGAATCCATGGTTATATCGTAACCTACCTTCCGTAATTACGTTTGTTATTTTCTCTTTTCATTAGGACTTTTCATAATGCCTTCTTGATGCAGTATTTCAATTTTATAACCATCCTCTTTCATTTCAATGACATGTCATGTTATAGGTAGCATAGTTGTAATAATGCTTCTGATAATTTCGGATTTCTTTACTCTTACACTTACGAAATACCTTCATATCTTCAATATTAGTATGACCACACCATTTGCTTGGTCTCCCTACACTAATATCATGTTTCTTAACAACATGAAACATCAACAGCTTTGTGGAGAGTGGATGAACAACACCCTCACTAGTAAAGGATGGAGAGAATTTGTTGTTAACTTTAACACTTAATTCAGCATCAATTTTCATATGAGGGCATTTCGTAATAAGTGGATGGAGATTAAGTGGACATACACCTTGATTTGCCAGCTTCTAGACATGGAAGGCTGGATGTGGGACGATGAGACAAGTCTGGTTATTCCACCTTCCCCACAGTCATGGGATACCGTTGCTATGAAGTTTTGTCAACACTTAAGGGTAAACCATTTCCGCAATACTTTCTTCTGGAGGATCTTCTTGGTGAATGACTGTTTTTTTACTAGGCATCTTTCTCTTTATACTTCGTAAGTTGTAATGCATAGGCGATGTTATTTGTAATAACAATTTTGCGGATGTAGTAGCATCCTCAGCAAGTAAGTACGAGCAAACTCATGTATTAAGTAACTTTATTGCTTTATGATGGTTTATGATGTAGTAGCATCCTTGGCAGGTAAGTAATAAACTCATGGTAAGGTCTGCAGCAAGTACAAATTTTCCTTTATCAAGGGCCTTTAGCATTTCAATATATAAATTTCTTCATTTAATTACATGAATTACTGCATTATCTTATGTTTCTTCATACAGGTACATTCCAAACAATCCATGGGGGATGATGAAAGATTGTACAAAGAAATTTTACAATGACAGGTGCACCACATCTTGGATGGATGGCATGAGATAATTTTCACACAACCCCAAACTGTAGGAAAATTAGAGTGCAAACAGGTTATGGTTGGCACCACCGATGCCAATCCCTATTGTGACATCCTAGCAATTGCGTTTGCACTCAATGACTATATTTCACTATATTGTACAAATCTAACTAAGCCTACTTACATCCAATTACCAATGAGTTCTACCTTCATACCATAACACAAATGGTAAGGTTCTTTCCATTCAAATTTTTTTAACTAACGCTCATTATGTAGTTAACAATTTCCATTTGAAGTAACAAATTCCATTGTTTGTCATTTGAAGGATCGAAAATGAATATTGTCATTCATTGAGTCCAGGGCTTCTTCCGATGCCATGTATTTCATTAGATAAGTCCTCTCTCATTATCTTTTTCCCTTTTGATAATTATCATTATCTGCATGTAATTTCATTAGCACTTCTTCTATGGATTAATTCGACATTGCCACTGGGCTACTAAAATTGTCATTGTTGTTTGCTGCTATTCATTTGGAATGTATGTGGATTTTTGGATCTATCATGGTTGGAGTATGTTTTCTTGGAATGTTTGCCACTTTGTACTTCCATTCCTTCTATTTTCATGTTATTCCTTTGGTTTTCACATGCAACCCCATTACAGTAACTTGGCTCGTTTGTTTTTATGTTACCCCTTGGTGGTGCTGTATTTGTAACTAATTGCTACAACCACAGGGAATAGCGAGTTTGATTTTATGTTGCCCCTTGTTTTTATGTTACCACTGGGCTTGTTTTCATGTGTTGTATCACATGCAGCCCCCTTGGTGGTGTTGTATCAGTAACTTGGTTTTCACATGCAGCCCCATTAACAAGTAGTTCTTTCTATGGTTGCTCCTACTTCATTTTATAGGCTTTAAGTAATGAGGTTTGCATCCAACTAATAATCCAAAATGCTTGAGACGAAGGTGATGAGTAGCGTTTCAGATTTATGCATTTTTTTTGTATGCAATCTTTAATACTTGGCCAATATATTTGTATGTTAACTATTACATCTCCTTGCATCAAGCAATCTGTTACAGCTTCAAAATATTCCAAAGATGACTCTTTTTTTGCTATTTCCTATGCAATATCTTCTCTTTGAATGTTTCATTATCTATTCACCAAAACTTCGGAAATGAAAATTGAGCTGAAAGCTTGGAAATGTTAGATTTGCTCAAGGATAAGCTTTGGGTTTTTATGCAAAGATGCAACGATAAGTGGTGTTCTCATAACAACTCAACTATTCATAACCAGTCTTATCGTTTATCTTAGTATTTTTGCTTTTGATTATTATAAAATTCTCTATTTTCAAGGTGGGTTTATTGCTGGAAACCTCTTCTTTATTTTCAGGAACAATGAAGACAGGGATATCACCTTGCAGATTTTATACTATGGGATTTCTCACACTAATCTTCACATTCTCAAAAATGATTGAGGATTCAGCATATACCCTTCTGTTCCTGGTTATGCAAAATCTGACAGGATGCATCACCTCGCAGCAAGGGGATATGGCAAAACAGTAGCTAAGGTACTTTCATTCCTTAGTAAGTTATGAATCACCAAACGTTGAAATCATTCTTATTTGTGATACAACCTGGGATGCCAAGGATTAAAAGAGCTAACAAAGCCCATCTGTCTCTCATTTGCAGCTCCAGCCCAAATTCTGTATCGCTTGTGATGCATTCAACTACACAAATCTCTACATTGCCTCCACTGTTACCCGTTACAATGGGAATGTCTACTCAGTGATTTACAAAGAGGCTTGGAAGGATCCTCTAAATGACTCCGTCCTGC
This sequence comes from Thalassia testudinum, assembly GCA_037157565.1. Lineage (NCBI taxonomy): Eukaryota > Viridiplantae > Streptophyta > Magnoliopsida > Alismatales > Hydrocharitaceae > Thalassia > Thalassia testudinum. The sequence goes on along the minus strand of JAZHRO010000013.1, from coordinate 69,121,217 downwards.
TGGAAGGTTACTTAGAATATATCCAGCCTTTGTTCAAACAATCTAGGGTGTGAAGATTGTTATTTCAAAGCTGTGAAGATTTCATTGGTCAAGAACAACTCCTTCGTGCCAATTTATTTTTTGACATATTACTAAGTTATTTTTATCAAAATGTCCAACCAAGGGATGCTTGGGGTCGGAATTTGGCATCATAGTGCATGTCGAGAATGCCATTGCAGACCAATGAAATAAATGTTGGCTTCAATCCTTCCCACTCCGAAAAGTAAGATGTTTTGAGAAATAAAGATATTGACTTAATGATTCTTATTTGAGACTTGATTTATTTGTTGTTTATGCTCATATTTACTCATCCGAAATCTCTCGTTGAATGGAGTTTGATGTGACGTGAGTTTCATTTATTCTTTTCCAGATGTGACTATCATGATTTGAAAGTATATTTTTCAAAATGTAAAATATATAATCTCAACAAGTGTTATATATATTTATTCATTGTAAAATAAATAAAATTATAAAATTAGAGGATATATAACATGAAAACTTTAAAGTTAAAATATAATTTTACTCAATATTTTTTCTACTTCAATTTCATCTATTGACTAACTTACCCCAAGTCATTGAATATCACGTGTCTATTTACGACTCTTAATTTCTTCCTTATAAAAGAGTTATATTATTATTACTTCACCACATACCATAAAAATTTATAATAAATTCTTAAATCAATAACATTTCATTATCATTAATCTCCCATTTTAATTAACCAACCATGGAACCAAAGTTAATAATATTTCATTTAATCAATTGTGACCAGACAAAACTCAATTTCATCAGTATCTCATGTCATAAATATCATACTAACCATAACTTAATCAATTAATTCATAAAAGAAAAAAATATAATCATACATGTTACATTGATAGACTTTTGTCATTTACCTACTTTACATAAAAACAATAAGTTTCTTCATGTCTTAGAAATTTTAAGGTGAACATTAGGATAATATGGTCCATTCGCATCATCTCAACTAACTTTTCCTCCAAGTTAAACACATAACTTTCAACTTATCCTTCAATTCCATTCTCATTACCAAACACCCATATCCCCTCAAATGCAGGATAACCCAAATTTATCCTATTACATCACCCATGTGTCTCCCAAATAACATATCCTTTACACAACTAAATTTATCCCTCATAATTTATCCGACGATCGAGATTGACCCTTAATGTGGACTTGACAAATTGTTGACGGGAGGTGTGTAAATATATCAACGGAACCTTGAATATTCTTTTACCATTAGAACATTTACCTTGTCTTTATCAAAATGCGGATGGATCATACCATCTTTGTTGTGGTACGCTCATCTTTATTGGGTGTTCGGACTAAGAACTAACATGCTTAGTAAAATGAGATTATACAATGATTGTGGAAAATGATAAACCCAAAACAACGGCATTTTGATGAAAAAGGGGATAGCATTTTCTTCAAATTATGACGCACAGAAAGGAGGAAATATATTCTTAAGTATTAATCCACGAAGATTTAACATAATTTTGTAGATGACATGCAACTTAAAACAACTCTTTTACTATTCTGACTAAATGTCATGAAAGAGCATGTTAGATACCATCAACACAATTTTGTAGTTAGAATAAAATTATTGTTTTCCTCAGTCTCTCGATATGTCGCTCCGCTCTTTTCCTCTTCTGCGTCGAACCCTTGCGTCTACAGTTTGGGCCTCCGATTGGTTGCCTTAGGTTGATCGGAGCCCCCCTCCACCCCACACTCGTTGGATATGCTCTCTCTCCTCCAGTTCTCTCCATCCTCGCGGATGGGTTCCTCTCCACGACATGCATGGACGATTGGTGCTTGTAGTAGCTGATCTTGGTCGCGATGGTGGCAGCGGCGGAGCGAGCTGCTCGGTCGATGGTTGTGGCAGTTGTTGCTCTGCCCGCGTTCATTGTGGCTGGTCATGGCGGCAGTAGTAGGCGGGGGCCATCTCCGATGGGTGCTACAGCGATGGTCGGCGGCCTCTTGGGGCAGTGGGCGATGAGGCAGCACGCTGCTGGTTGGTGGAGCAGCAGGTCAGCAGCCAATGAGGGCGCCGCGTCTGATGTGCGCAGTGATGAGGGTGTCTTGTTGCAACGGTTGATTGTTGGTGTTGTTGAGTCGTTTTTTTTTATTTGTTTTAGTTTAGATTGTTTTGTTAGGTTACTACATGTGATCCTATATTTATTTCGGTAAAGTTCCTTATTAGGGGTTGTCCGAGGTTATCCAATTTTTAATCTCAAAAGGTTTCTTTTATTTTTCCCTTTATTTTTTATTTTATTATTTTATATTCTAAAATTTTCTTGTCCTACCAAATATTTTTCCTTCTCTCATTTAAAAGTCAAGTATTTTTATCTTTTTCTTACATCTCTTGTGTCGATTCTTCTTTTTCAATGGACGTTAATTTCCTTTTTAAAAAAGAGAAACCGATTTTGTAGTGAGGTGACTTTTCATATCCCAATAAAAAATATTAATAATTTTAGACGCTGCAAATTATTTTTTATCTCGCTGTTTGAGCATGGAGATAAATGCATGTTCAATTTTTAAATGTCGACGTTTCTATGCATAGTTGCAAGAAAACCTTCCGACGACAGCCTTACGTTTAATCGTTGAGATTTGCTTATCATCACAGGCTCTTCTGCCATTTAAATGTCCAGCTATGTTATCGTATGAAAAATTTATTAATCTTTGGAAAGTATTCAATTTGTTCCATGTAAGATTTAAAGTAATGATCTATGATTAAACTTTAACAACTTATTGAGTAATTGTATAAATAGACAATGTGCATCCACCTAAATTGCTAAGGCAAAATTGATAAATAGAAATTCTCCATCATTAGCATCTTGTTATTTAATTTCATAAGTTTTCAATGTAAGACTATATTTGCAATATAATGATTTTTCCTTGAACTTCGAACATCCTTGTTAAGGTTCATACCTACCAATATACTCTTAGTAGTAGTGGCCCCTAGCTCTACCCTATTATATATAATGCCTCAAAATCCAAGTCTCAAGTTGTTTAAGAGTTAATCGTGTCATTTTAGATCAATAAATGCACGTCGAGGTCGGGTTAAATCAAAACATCTCGTAAAATACGAAGAAAAAGTATTTTTGGTTAAACTTCGATCACACTTTTCCCAAAAATAGGTTATATTTGGTACTATTGGATTCATTTTGTCACAAACTTTCCAATGATTCTTTTTTTATGCAACTTCAACGTGTGTAGCTTGAGTTATAGTGAAAATTAGATAAATAGGAAGAAACATAATTTAACTAGCACTCGAGAGTATTTTTGTTAAAATTTGGGTTTTCTTTAAAATTAATTTGAGTTGGTAGCCCACATAAGACCCTAATTAGGTTTAGGGGCATCATTAATACCCCTTGCTGCACATAAATCGAGGGAGAGGAGAGGGAGAGAAAGAGAAGGAAGAGATAGGAAGAACAAAAGAGGAAGAGAAGGCAAGAAGAAGGGTCTCCTCGAGAATATTGCTAGTGTAGGGGACATATTTGCAAAAATCACATCGCCCAACAACGCACATCCTAGTGACACATGATAGTGACAAGGAGATGGAGAGAGCGATCGTGGCACAGGAACTAGGAGGGTGCAGGTGAAATGCGCATAGTGCATGCAAAGGGGAGAATGGTGTGCATTAAGGATCTAGAGCACGCCACGCACATGATCCGCAACTAGGACGTGTCACCAATCAAGGCCTGACACGTGACAAGGGTGTGACCAATCGACACCTGAACTAACCAGTGCAACGTTAGTTCAAGCCTTATGGTTTGTTAGGCGGTTAAGCTCTTCCCAAACTTTGTTTTTCACATATAAGTACTCATTTGGAATCACCTCGATGGGTACTACGGGTTGGTAAGTCCAATTCTCTTTTTGGCCACTATTTCATAGTCTGTTTCGAGATTTTCATTCTAATGCATTTGGGACCTCGATATTTGATACGTTTGATCTAGGAATCTAATTTTGCATTAAGCGTGTGGTACAAAGGACGACTTGGAAGTACTCATGGGTCTCTGATTGATATCTTGGAGTTGTCGTGACCCTCCAACAATGTGAGGTAAAGTAGGCGCCTTCATTGCACAATCCATTATTGTGATTCCTTCTCGTGAATGCTCTCGTTTTGTGTGTGTTTCCTTATGCTCTTGTTGAGTATGGGAGTCAGACCCACAATAATTCTATTTTTACTCTGATTTTGGATACTTGAATATGAATGAAGGTGATCCTAAATACCCTAAAGGAAATGATTTATGACTTAATGATGCATTCAACCTAAATAAATTGATTGTGTGCCTCCATTACTAGCTTAACTAACTGCTAAAAGTTAGATATGATATTGAAGTGGAAGCTTTACTCTTTTGATCAATAATTGATGGGTATTTACTCATTTTCCTTGATAATGGATTTCACGACATGTTGGAAACCATAGGATGGAAATTTGCGAATAATCTTTCATTGACAACATATGATGGGTATTGTGGGACATTAAAACTACTAACTCAGTTATCCAATGAATCATAATGGAATAAGTTTGCGACGATTTTGCTAGGAAAATTATGAATATTGGGATAACTGGTTTAATCTTATTGCTTGCCGGTGTTTTGGATGCAACATTAGACCAGTAGGATTGGTGTTATAACTTAGAATCCAGGTTCTGAGTAATTTTAGAGTTGTTCTTGCCATTTCAGATCTATTGGCACCTGTTGGAATCATACTGGGTTAGGATACTTGTAAAAGGTGCAAAACATATGTGTTTTTGTCAAACTTCAATCAAACCTTCTCAAAAGGAAATTTTGATTGGTAGTTACAAATAAACTCGTAAAATTCAATGATGATTAGCCTAATACTACTATGTAGTTAGTTGATGAAATCTAAACAATTGTACTATACTAATGTGATTGGATTGCCTCAAATAATGATGATAGATATATAAAAAGCATGGACTCATTAAGTGAATGATATTTCCATAAGTAATGAACTAATTGAGGATATATTTTACCATTGATGGTTTAGTAAATGGAACGAGATTGAAATAATGTTTGGTTGGGCTAATGGCAAACATGAAACTTTGTTGGAACGATAACAATAAGTCTAATGGCTGCCATCAACGATACGGTCGGTTATATCTATTTAAATACAAAGACTGATTTAGGAAGTGAGTTAGCCTTCCCATGACTCTTTTGATAGGTTTAGTCAACTGAGTAGCTAGGTGCAAGTGGATATGTGATACTGGTTGTGAGAGGATTGTTGTTCCATCATACCTTGTAGGGGAGACGATTGGCCATGTGCCAGTGCTAAATAGCAACCTACATGTGTATCACACGAGTTGTAGTCACCTGTTCGCTTAGGTTGGGACCCCAAGGCAGTTAACCAAGTGGTGGGGTAGGCGTGGGCCATTCTCCTAGCCGAGAGCGTGTCATGTATCAACCTTGCTTTTAGGATATCACAACGATATCTCTTAATTGACTCATGCCTAGCTATGGGAGCATATGTTTCATCAAAATCAATGCCTTCCTCTTGGTAATACTCTTATGCTAACAACTTAGCCTTGTTACAAATAATTATATATGCCAGACTCATCTAACTTATTCCGAAACACCCATTTGATGCTTATTACCGTTTGCCTTTCGGGCATAGGTAATATATCCCAAACTTAGTTTCTTTAGAATTGATTTAACTCGTCTTGCATAGCTAATAACCAAGACTCATTGGAACACGCTTCCTCGACACTCTTCGATTCAATTTGAGATACAAAGGCCGAGAAACTAAAAAGGCAACTAACATGAAATTAGGTTTTCACGCCATCGAAAATATTTCCAATGACTTAGCATTCGAGAGGATCCCTTTTAAATATCCAATCTCTTGAAAAATCATGGACATTTGAATCTTTTATGTTACATACGTCGATAAATAAATCATTCTCATCATCATCAAGGATTTGATCTCTTGACGACAATGTGAAGGATTCATCAAAAGACATGGAGGGTCACATCTACAACCAACATAATCTCGTTAAAATCTGATACATCTTACTACATGAATAATAACAGTGAAAATAGATTCTTCATGTTTGCCGTCAAATTTATTTAAATTAGAATGGTTATTCAAAATAAAACAATAGTACTCATAATTTTAAAGTGACTAATTTTGGATATTTCCCTAATATAGTTTATAACACATCATTTATAAACCCAAACGAATCAAAATCTAGTTCAATACATAACAAGCTATGCTAACCGCCTTAGCCCAGAAATTCTTCAACAAGTCAACTTATGAACAATGTACGAGCACACTCTTGTAGGATACAGTTCTTTCTTTCAACCACACTATTTTGTTGAGGCGTTCAGGGAAAGAGAACTCCTGAATAATCCCTTGAGTCTCACAAAACTCAACAAACAAAAAGTTTTCAAACTCATTACCATGATCACTACAAATCCAAGTGATATGATAGCTTTTCTCAATTTAAACCATTTTACAAAAAATAGATGTCGAATACTCAGTCTTTAGATCTCAAAAAGGAAACTCATGAGAAACATGAAGAATCATCTACAATCACAAGACAATATCGACATCCACTTAGGTTCTCATATTTGAATGGTCAAAAAAGATCTTGAAGCAATTCCAAAGGTATAGAAGTGGAAATGACATTTTTATTTTTAAAATAGGATTCAGTTATTTTTCCTAGTTTACGAGAATCACGATTAAATCAATCAAGAAATCTCTTTTAAGGTAAGCCTTGGGTGAGTTCATGTTTGGTTAATTTTTCAACTAACCTTATATGAATGTGTCCAAGTCTCTTATACTAAATACTAATTTCTTCACTAGCAATTGGGCAATCATAGGTTCCATCTTTATCAAACTCAACAATGTAAATATGTTTGTACCTAATTCCCTTAAGAAGGACTTCATTAATTAAAGCATGTAATGTCTCAAAGATCTTTGAAGTAAAACTACTTTATATTCTTTATCGTATATTTGACTAATACTCAACAAGTTACACTTAAAACCTTGTAAGACTCAACATGATAAGCCATTGATAAGTTTGTTTCCATGTCCCTTAGATGGACAGTTAGAAGACTTTGGTTGCTTTTCACTGTGATCAATTCATTTTATAGACCCTGTAACTTCTAAGGCGTGGCAAATAACTCTAGATCTATTTCCACGTGCTGTAACCCCTCATCAATTGCAAGAAATAGGCCCAAGGGTATGGTTCCAAATAAAAAACTAGTTCAGTGAACAACCCCCAATACCTACCATGGTGTCATGAACTCCAATTTCCCTTGTTCCTAAAATCAATCTAACAATAAGAACATTCTTCCCAACAAATACAACAATTAATAAGTGGATAAGCCCCAATCCATCGTATAAACCACAAGAATTATTGCTTACATTAGTACATTTAAACCTGGATTTTACACTTGGACAAATACAACCTTGAAAAAGAAAAGTCCTTAGATAACAACAACGATCTCCTACTTAAATGGACCCACGAAGGGCTACAGCTGAAACAATCCAAAAATAAGGAAGGTAACAACATTGCCACTCTAAGTAAGTTGAAGAAGACGATCTCTTCTGTTCTCGAGTCCATGAGTCTAGCAGCAGAGTCACTTGCAAAGTGCTAGGGCATGCATCTTTAAAAGTCTAGAATCGATCAAACTGCCCTAAATTAAAGTTACATGGAGTGAGCCACGTGGCTTAATAGGATATAATTATTTCTTCAATTATTCAAGAGGAAGGAAAGGTTATGGACATGAGTAACATGTATTGAAACTTATTTCTAATTTATTTATTTACTAACCCTTGGTTAGTTCACTAACTCAATTAGTCAATAAATCTTAGTAGGTTTTCCAGAATTAAGTGACCCCAATCATGAGAGACAATATCATGTTGTGGTCTTACCAGGCTGAACTCTATCCAAGAGGCTCATCTTCGACCTTTTTCTTCACTCACTCTATCTCTTGTAACAAGTTGGTTATTTTTATGCATTGCTAGCTTGCTCAATCCTCGCATGGGCTCCTTGGTCATGAGTCTTCCTTGAAATGGGTCTTATGTATCTGATGAGGGAAAACATTACCTTCGCAAAATAAGTCCAATTGACTTGTGATCAAACAAATAGAACTCACTTGGACTTGGTTTATGTAGGAATGTATGGAGGTGCGGACCATCGAACAACTACGAGTCAACGCAATAGCTCTTATTATCTTTATGTAACTTCCCATTGCTTTGGTGGTTATACCTCCAAATGTATTACTTTCCATGGTTTGTACTATATAAATTTGCTCCTACCTACACATCATAGGGGAGACAGACACACCGAATGAGAGCAACCCAAAGGCTCTACAACCTACTACCTTATGTATTATTCCCACTTATAATTGATATTGAGGGTTATATCCCCTCTCTGACATACATCATAACAGGTGGAATTAGGTTAACAATCTCTTTATTTTCGTGTGGTTACGTGTTCATTTTTATTTATTCAGAACTATATTTCATTTCCTGCATCTACAAATTCTTTGACGACCATCAGCCTCCTAGGCCCATAAGTATCTGACATCCCTTGGCACAAGCCATGTCTGGACTCTTCCTGTAAGGTTGCGAAACGTATTCAAATTTAGTCACTAGTCTCTCTCATCCTGGCTTTTTACCCTCTATGCATAAAATAAATGCGTAAAAAGCTGAAATTTAACTAATGCAACAAAATATAACTTACGAGTGGATAATGGAACTGGTAACATGGTGTAAAATAATTAAAATCTAACTAAGGGTGCTCCGCTACAACTTAAGTTAGCAAGGAGGTCACCCCCACTCAAAGAGGTGTTCCTATCACAGAGATAAAGAAGATCTAAGGTGTTGTTTACAGGATTTGGTTCCTTTGGGTCATAGTTGACTGGTTGTTTATCAATTCCATCTCTACAATGGAATCGGACATGCAATATCTTTTCATCCAACCCCTACCAAACAGAGCAACGCACTGGTGCGCACGTCCTGAATGAGGTATACTCCCCAATCAAGCTGGCAACTACTGACTAGTGAGTTACCACAAATGATATATGTATGCAGCTCTGTACGACCCAGATTTAATTTAAAAACCTGAAGTTCATTTAAATCTGACTTCCCTGAAACATACAACGCAGATTTTAATTTCGCTGAAACATATATGCAGCTCAGATGCGAACAGTCTTGAACGAATGCAACTAAACAATTCTCATCTGTAAAAGTTGCATGGATCTGAATCAAGGAAATAACTCGATCGTTATTCCTTAATAATTTCTCTTAATTATATGGCCACAGCAGTAAGTAACCATAAATTACAATCCTCTGGAAAGGCCTCCATCAACTCTAATAAGAAGACATATACAGGATAGCGAAGCACAAGGGTGACAATAAATACATCTCACCTATATGTAAACAACAGATCTCCAACTGTTTGTGGTTGGCGGTCCCCATTATTGATAAAGGAGTACCGTTAGGAAAGAAGCATACACCATACAGTGACAACAGCTACACTGAATCGTATGGATATCGGTACTTAATTTATCATCTCTGGTATATGGAGATTCGGTAGGAGGCATGGATTGTGACCTGTTTAGATGGCAATATCATAACGTATGTGCCTGAGCATGACTGGGATGACAATATCCGGGCAGCTGAGCTGTGGCAGGTGTCCTTCAGAGGGCATCACCTCGACGATGGACTTGCCCACCAGGTTGCGGTGCAGGTACTCGGACACGGCAACGGGCACAGCCAAGTCCCTGGTACTCTGAAGGATGTGGCACGGAACGGTAACGAGGCTAAGTATCTCCCGCAGATCACTTTGGAAGATCGTCCTCACGACGCACAAGGCAATGTCAGGACGCATGTTGAAGAGGGTCCTGCTGAACTCCTGGACACCCACCGAGTCCATGTCGCCACCAACTGCCAGGGGTGCAAAGCCAGAGACCCAGGCGTTGTAGTTGGAACTCATGGCGCCAAACAGCTGGTCCAGGTCTCCCTGCTCGAACCCGCCGTAGTAATCCTCATCGTTGAGGTACCTGCTTGTGTGGTGGTGAAATCACAACATGCTGCAGTTAACAAAAATAACTGGCAATTAAATTAGCAGTTTGTTGAAGAACATATACTCTTGGAAGATAAAGAGAACAGCACCCTTCATTTCATATCTCATGTTGTTATCTTCCACAAATATTGATGGAACCGATGGTTGTGTCAAAAGTATCAAAATGAAAAAAAAGGTAAACAAACCCATAGAAAGACAAAAAATTCACCAGTCATGGCCGAGAAACGGTATTAATTGGAGCAAGCTCATATGGCCAACAGATTCTCATCATAAATGGATGAAAGCCTAGCTAGCTATCCAAAAGAACAGTGAACCTAGATCAACCGGATCCATTGAGCTAAAGATGACATGCGCTAATGCTCAAGAACTTGCACGAGGATGTCAAAGGGCATTTACAACCTTATCATGCCAGGGAGCTGACCACCACCCCCACCCAGTATCAATGACCCGCCACCGTTATATGCCTAAGCTGGGCCACAATATCAAAATCATTACTCAATTTTGATCAGCATCCAGCCAACCACTGAGGTGGTGTTTTGGCAAGAGCAATAGGTTTGTGGAATAAGTAAAGGAATAGGAAATGAGTGTAATAAAATAGTGGAATAAGTTGGTTTTGGCATTTGGAAGTCTAGGTGGATTAAACTTACTCCACATAAGAGGTGAAATAAATTTGCACTTGATTAAATTCTCTTAATCCGATGTAAATAGGTGGCAAGTTAAGTGGTGAACAAATGTGGGTTAAGTGCCTTTACCTTGCCTATCAAACATGGTCTCATGAATAAGTCATAGCCAGTGACCTGTTACGTCATATGAATTTGCAAGTATGAATTTTCTCTAGATTAGGCCTTTTGCTCAGAGACATAACCGGGGAAAAAGGAAACCCCAATCCAAAATCTACTACTCCCTGCAACTCGACAAAAGCCATCTATAGAAAAAAATTTGTGGAACCCTCTCAGATCCTGTGTGTAATTAAAATTAAAAGCAAGACAAACAAGTAGAGACGAACTTAAATAGCAAGTCAATCAACTCTAGCCTTGATCTTACGCTTTCACTGCTAGGCCTGTGAAGGTCCTTGATGGAAGGCTATCTTAGGATGTCTTCCATGATTGTTTTGACAGATTGGATTGGTTAACCAATCACCAACTAATGCACTTACTTACATGTGAGTTTAACATATAGATTTTGTTGATTCCCAGACATCATTGAACCACTCTATGGCATCTTTGAAAAGAAATATTTACTGTCATAAGGGATTGAATCTACCTTGTAAGCCACAAGGTCTCCACCTGAAAGCACTTGCACTTTGTCTAAAATTAATTTCAGAATTTCAGCCTGACAGTTGTGTCAATTCTAATCTTCCTTGTACCAATTGTGTCAATCATTATTCAAGACTACATGCAACCAATCGCTGGGCGGATTTATATCAGGTAAATCCCCATTTTCATAACAACCTGATAACTTCCAGGTCACAGGAAACTCAAAAAGGTCAAAACCAAGAAAAAGGCATCAAAATGATGAAAGAACATAATTCTGGAAAGCTCTCGTGGGGGAAATAATCATAACCAAAATACAGAGAAGATCAAAAGATGACGCAAAAAATGACTCAAGGTGGTGTAAACATAAGCTCCATTTGATAATTGATATTTAGTATAAAGAAATAAAAAAATTAAATGCTTGCTACGTGTAGGTCCCACCACAATGAAAAAATTACCACACCACTTTGAACTAAAATGTACAGATGATAAATAACTTTATACCGGTAATAAATAACTTTGCACTGGTTATAAATCACTTTACACCAGTGATAGATTTTTCTGGGTGATTTTATACATGTGTAAAATGATTTTACATCGGTGATAAATTATTCTAAGGTGATTGTTTACCGGTGCAAAATTACTTCAAAGGTGATTTGGTTGTTTTGTACTGCTGTAAAGTAGTTTTGCATCCGTGTAAAGTGATTTTAACGTATGAATAAAGGATTTAAGATTTAGAGTTTACGATTAAGGTTTAGGTTTATGAAAAATGATTTTACCTATGAGAGGTGATTTTTCACTTAAAAAGTGAATTTTCATCTTAGGATTTACGATTTAGGATTTAGAAATACTAAAAACTAAATTCTAAACCTGAAAGTGAAAAATAATCACTTGTCATATGTGAAGAAACACTTGGAATTTAATTTTGCAGGTGTAAAATTATTTCGAAGGTGATATGATAGCTTTTTTGCATCAGTATAAAGTAAGATTACACCGGTGTAAAATTATTCCGAAGGTGATATGGTGGTAAAAAGTAATTCCGAAGGTAATTTGAGTTATTTGCATAAATACAAAGTAGTTTGTTACTGATTTCAACAGTGATAGACTTCACTATATGTGTACTTTTTTTACCTAAAAAGGATATATATCAAATGAGAACCATATTTACAATTCTCTACTCGTCACTTTTTACGTCAATTTTTACATTTCTCAACCCACATCCTAATTATAATATTCAGTTACCTTCCAAACATCCAATAATATGCATGGTATCAAAAGCTGCCACAATGCAATGCATGATTGTCAAGGGATATTGGTTGGATATTAACTCAAGCCATCCGTGATAATATTGCAATAACTGAAGCACATAAATCAAGACCCTGCCATTTGTGTTCTCCCAATGCAAATGAAGAAAAACACATTCCATGAGTGAGTCAGATGGCGCACCGAGTAGAAGAATCAAGTCCAACTAACCACGGGCTTCGACAATCCCAAGAGAACATTGTTTCTTTATTTTTTCCTCAAGGAACTTGATTGCAAAATTGGCAACTGCAATAAATTTAAAGATGTATGTTGAGAAATGTAAACGTTGACATTTAGTTGTAAATTTGATTTCAACACACGTTATTCTTTTGTATGTAAAAAAAAATGCTGACATGTGATGGGGTCTATCATTGTTGAAATTAACAACAAATCACTTTCATATGGGTGCAAATCACTCAAATCATCTTCAGAATCACTTTGCACATTCAAAATAATTTTGCACGGACAATCTTACTTTAAACTACTTTGCATCGGTGTAATATTATTTTGCATAGGTGTAATATTATTTTGCACAGGTGCAAAGTAAAATTATAATGGTGTAAAATTAAATTTCAAGTATTTCTTCATGAATGAGAAATGATTTTACACTTGAAAAGTAATTTTTCACCCTAAGGTTTAGGATTTCAAGTGAAAAATCACTTCACATATGTGAAATCAATTTCTATAAACTTAAGCCCTAAACTAATAGGTCAAAATCACTTTACACGGATGCAAAATCACTTTGGATATGTGAAATTATCTTTGAAATAATTTTGCACCGATGCAAAGATACCTTAGAATAATTTATCACAGGTGTAAAGTAGTTTATCACCGATGTAAAGTTTTTTATCACCTGTGTATTTTAGGTTAAAGTGGTATGGTGATTTTTTTTAATATAGTAGGGACTACAACGTAACAATTCTTACGTTATTTTATTTCTTTACATTAAATATCAATTATTAAGTGAGTCCACGTTTTCAATATTGTGTAAAGTATGAAAATAATATCTTACGTCACTTTTTACGTTAGAACCTACAGTTCCCTACTTTTTGCCTAAATCTAAAGACCAACCAAAGAATGGAGGACCAGCTATGCTTGTAAATCCAGAGAATTTTTAACTATCGTAGCATATGTATAACCAAAGAACACTCGTAAATAAAAATAGAGCTGTTGGTCCCTAAAAATGTAATTGTTTTGAGGTCATTGGTTACAACCTTAATTGTCATGTTTGCAATCTGAGTTTAACATAAATGGCTTATGAGTATATGTCCCATGTCCTTGGGACCACAAATCAGAAGCTCCACTTCTCAAAGCTTGACAAATCGAATAATTAAGCGCCATTCAAAATTACTAAATATAAGCTTCTTCTAGCGACTTGCTAGCAAAAAGACATAGCTGCACGGAATGCAATTCAGACCTGCTTTAAATGCTTCCCAAATCGAAAGCATAAACAGAAAAACATGACTGATGCATCTTCTCTGTAATACAAGGCTAACCTTTCTGGATCCGTACAAAGCTTACACCTCCCGAGAGACGCGCACCGCCTGTTACTAGAGAGGGGAGTGGGACTGTACAAAGCGGTGTCCACAAAAAGTTTTCCGCCGGAATACTTAAAAAAAAACATTATAATACTCACTTCTTTCTGCAAACAACGTTTCATTGTAACAACACGGATCGAAATCACAATCCAATTTACCTTGACAGCTCGTTGCTACAGGATCAACAGATCTAAAGTAGCCATTCGAACTGCTTAAGTTTAAATTATTAAGTAATAATTTCCGGTCCTTCGATGCACACGTTTACCACTGTATTGCACCGTGCTTCCATGAGTTTTCCGTGTAAAACTACTTTTGCGGGCGGATTTCCGGAAGCAAATCGAGGACAATCCAGAAAAAAGTAACCACAAACTCAATCATCCAAAAGAATCACGAACGGCGAGAAGGAGGGTTAGTAGTACCTGGGGGAGGCGGCGAGCATGACGATCTTGGAGAAGAGGTCGGGGCGGGAGATGGAGGCGAGGAGGCCGACGGCGGCGGAGACGGAGTGGCCGACGAAGATGCACGGGGATCGGATTTGGAGGCGGAGGGAGTCGAGGATGGCGAGGAGGTCGTAGGCGAAGCCGTCGAGGGAGGAGTAGCGGTCGAAGTCGAAGTAGTCAGGGTTGGTGGGCCCCGCGCCCATGTTGTCGAAGAGCACCACCTTGTAGTCCGGCAGCAGGTGCGGCACCAGGTGCTTCCACACCGACTGGTCCGTCCCGAACCCGTGCGCCAGAACTATCGTCCCCTCCCCACCTTCCCCCATCACCCTCACGTTGTGAGCATCCTCCAAAACACCCATCCACACCTAATTAATTACCTATACTCAACTACTACTTCCTGCTAATCTTCTGATACTTGTGATGATTTATATATAGGATGGCAGTGATCGATGAACCTACTGATCCTCCTGCTACTACTCTGCCAAGACTCTGCCTTTGTTACCTCCATCTAAGGCATGACTTCTTCGACCATGTTTCAGATTCCGGTAGTCGTTTCGTAATTTACGGGAACATGCCCCGACTTTACAGGTGTTTCGGGAGGGGTGTATACAGATTGGGGTGGCACTCGATCTAAATCCAACGTATAATTTTTGTGATGGTATTATTCAACCTAATTCAATCTATTATACCACCGAATTTAACTTAACTCAACCCATAAAAATTAAATTGGGTTAGATCAAGTTGAGTAGGTTGTTGACTAGTTAAATGACTCAAAACTTATATTTATTTCCTATATATTCTCTGTCTTTTATACTTAATAACAAAATATTTTAAATTTATAAATAACTTATATCTTCTAAAAAAATGAATAAAATATATATAAACAAAATCAATTTATTGTTGTATAATAGTAATTATCTTTTTCCTATAGAAAAGTAAACACATATTACAAAACAATTATTTTATATATGTAATTTTTTTCATAGATATAGCATTTAAAATAAAAAATTAGACGAGAATCAAAATAATTTTTTATTAGTAAGGAAAAAATTTAAGATATACGTATGGATATCCTTTAATTCTATCTAAACAAAGAATTATATGAGAATTTAAATAATGATGTCTAATTTAAGTATTAAAGTTAGAATGCTTATATCAAGATTTCAAATAATTTAGGCTAAATTAAGGGAAGTTAGAGTGGGAGGAGGATGGCTAAGAGAGGAGGCGGTGGCTATTGGCTATAGTGAAGGAGGATGGTCGGTGAGGGGTGGTAGGTTGTGCGGTGGTGGTGGTGGTAGCGATTCTAGTGATAGATTGGATGGAGAGGAAGGTAGAAAGGATGGTGGATGGCTAACGAGGGGTGGTGGGCTGTGTGGTGGTGGTGGATCAATGGTAGTGAGCCAACGGCTCTAGTGGTAGGCTAAGGCTGGACAGAGGGAAGGTAGTGATAACGATGGATGAATGATGAGGGGGTGGTAGGCTGTGTTGTGGTGGTGGTGGTGGTAGCAACTTTAGTGAAGGAAGGTGGTGGTTGTCATTGATGTAGAGGAGGAAGAAAGGAGAGAGGAAGAAGCTAACTTTGAGTGGTAATGACGAGAACAATGACGACGAGAGAGGAAGCTCGATTTCGGCTTGCAAGTGAGAGGAAAACTGAAAAGAAGTACATGATGAAGAGCACATAGGGAGAGGGGAAAATGAAATTGAGGGAGTGACGTGTTATTTGTATGTGTTTTTTTTATCTCTTTTTAAGTTTAAACAGGATAGATTTTTTTCCTTTAAAATTTTAATGGATACTCTCGTATGTGTGTATTGAGTTGAATCAGGTTGCGAATTAGGTTAGATTTATTAAACCTCCAATTTAACCCAACCCGTTTTTTTATCAGGTTAGAAAAATCTCAACCCAACCTAATCGGGTTGAGTTTAGGTTGAACCTGATCCATGTAGTTCCAGGTAAGGAACCCGACATTTTGAAGCCACCCGTACATTTGTACCCGATGGTTGATGCCGTAACAAGGAAACAATTTTTTTATGTGGGTACCCTTGGAATGAGTTATAATAACATACATACCCCTGACTTCTTGTTTACGCATGTATCGCTGAAAAAAGGTTATGCTCCCTTGACTTGGGCAGAGAGGTTTTTCTCTTGATGTAAAGAAAGTACTTTTACAGCAGAAGCAAACCGACGTTTTCCCTATTATAGAAGGAGAACTTGCTAAGGAGACTAGCGAGCAGAAAATATCCAAAATAAGTTCTTTCAGGTGCACCTTCTATGAACTCATAGCTAAGCAGATCGAACAGCATAGCTCGTTATTTGGACTTGAACCCTACAAACTAAGTATGTG
Source organism: Thalassia testudinum (assembly GCA_037157565.1). Lineage (NCBI taxonomy): Eukaryota > Viridiplantae > Streptophyta > Magnoliopsida > Alismatales > Hydrocharitaceae > Thalassia > Thalassia testudinum. The sequence continues at coordinate 69,104,228 of JAZHRO010000013.1, read as the reverse complement.
AGGTCCAATTTTACCATCATCAATAGGCTAGTCCATTAGGATATTTAGTAACAAATGACAACGATCATCAACATCCGACAGTATCGTATTGGAAGGAGGTTGCTTCCTGGAATAAAACTTTGTAGATTTTTAATAATTTAATTTTTTTTTGTGGCCACGTTGTTGACGACGTGGAAGGGGCTTCATCCACTCAGAAGCCCACTCAAATATTGAATGCCAAATAAAACGGTTGCCTTTTGGGGATCCGCAAAGGTCACATTCATTGGTAGGCATATGCATCTACTCCACTTGGACAATCGTTTGGACTTTCTTCTTTTCTTTTAAATAAATAAATATATGGACAACGGATTAAACTGATAAACAATACAAGCTCAATCGAGGTGATGGCCAAGGAATGTGGCCTGACCTTCCATCCAATAAGGTTTGTATACTTAAGGGTTAATCCTTTAAAAGAGAGGTTAATCTTCATTTATTTGGTTAATTATGTTGGTGTTAAAGTACTAAGATTATTTATTTAGATGATAACAAAATACGTGTCTTTTAACATTTGTATTTTAGTTCTAATTTTCAAGTCAAATTGAAAATAGAGACAAGTGTTTAAATGGAAGTTCTAGCTCGCATCCATAGCGGATTGGAGGAGCTTGACAGAGGCGAAGGAGTTTCGTTAGGAGCGAAAGCTTGAAGAAGGAAGGAGATGAAGAATATGATAGATTTCATTTTATCATGTTCTATGTATTTTTTGTTTCGTTGTTGTGCTCTTTATTTTTAGCTTAGATCTTATGTTAAAGAGTTTCAAAGAACCCTCACAGTAGTCCTAGGAACACCTGTACTATCTTAGGATACTTAGGTTTTCTATAAAGAACTTAGAAAATCAAAATAAGGTTCAGACAGCCTTTTCAGACGTCTAAGCTAGATTTCAGACGTCTAATAAAAACTTTTAAGACGTCTGACTGTTGACTCAGATGTCCGATTATTTAGGCTGGACTTAGTTAGTTCTGTCTGATGAAATCAAACATCCTGACCTTAGTCCAGACGTCTTAGGAGACGTCTGATGCCTTTGCCAGATGTCAAATTAGTGGACTTTTAGCTTCCTTAGCAAATGTTGAGGAAATGACCGTTAACCTCGTATCAAACATCCGTAGAGGACCCCAGACATCTGATACATGACCGTTTTGCCTCGGCTAACCCAAAATCTCTTCTTAGAGATTTTCTAGTCGTTGTACTCTCTTAGGAATCCTTTTCCGCAGAAAAATAGGTTTTCAGACATCCAGACCTTATGCTAGATGTCCTGTGTGTCGTCTGATTGACATACACTAGAACCCTGTTTTGATATGATTCGAGTCAGGAAGGAAACCCGCTTAAAATCAGACGTCTAACTTAGTTTCCAGACGTCTTAAACAGGTTTTCCAAATGTCTGATGCCAGGACCAGATGTTTGATGACCCTGTCAGAATCATGATTAATTCTGACTACGACCTATTTTGCCTTGGGTTCAACCCCAACGGCTATGGAAGCCTTCCAAGGCCTTTCAAAACCTTTCTAGGCCCTCTATAAATAGAGGAGGACCCCTTGGCTTGTATAATACACCCAAGACACACCCTTGCTAGAATATTTCCACTCACTTGTGTCTAAAAGAAGAAGAAGATCAAATAGAAGAAGCTCTAGCTCTATAAGCACTCACTTCACACCTAAGAGCTTCGTCCTGCTGTGCACTTGCTCTCCCACTGACATTACGAGAGCGCTGTTGTGCCAAAGTGTGGTTCACGCATCCGCGTCGTCACTTCGATGCACTTCCACCAAAGGGAAGTTTCCTAACTCCTATAGGATTGTTGTACTTTATATTGTCTTTGGTTGGGTATTCACTTTACGAATTCTCGTCTCCTTCGTGAGACAAATTCCTTCTTGTGAAGAGAAGGGGTGTTGAGGTACACTACGCTCAGTCTAAGTAGTGTGGTTGTAATTGAGATTCAGTCACCCTCGTTTAAGTGACTGGGTTTAGTGGATTTGATCGATTAGGTTGATCGGAAAATCCTAACTCGAGAGGGTTAGGTGGTGGTTTTCACCCTGTTTGGGTTTCCACCTAAAAATACTTGTGCCTATTGTGTGTTTGCTTATTTTTTGTGAGATTGTCTATTTTAATTCTGCACTTTATATTACGTCACGCATATCTCACCCCCTCCAAGCAGAAAACTACAATTGGTATCAGAGCGAGGTTCTGCATTTACGACGTTGCACACCGGCAAGGATCCGATGGAGAGAAGCAGCTCCGCAAGCAAGATTTCCGAGGGGAAGTCTACGACCCGTCCACCGTTCTTCTACGGGAGCAACTACCCCTACTGGAAGCCGCAGATGAAGACTTAGCTACAAGCCATTGACTTCATGATTTGGACCAGATGTGAGACGCCATTTGTCATCACGGAGAAACCCACGGGAGGCTACTCGCAACAACAAATCCAAGAGCTCTCTTTGAACGCAAAGACAATGAATGCGTTGTACTGCGTGCTCAGCCCGGAGGAGTTCAACAGAACCTCGCAATGCGCCACCACATACGAGATTTAGCACACACTCGAGGTAACTCACGAAGGTACCTCTAAGGTAAAAACTTCTAAATTCAATTTACTTTCACAAGAATTTGAGCCTTTTTCCATAAAATCTAATGAATCTTTGAGTGAGATGAACACTAGGTTCACTCTCATAGTGAATAATCTTAAGGCAATAGGAAAGTTTTTTATCAAGGGGGAGCTTCAAGGGAAGCTTCTTCGTTCCCTTGGATCGGAATGGGAGTAAAAGGTCACTGCGATCGATGAGGCAAACGAGATGGAGGAGCTCAACATGGAAGATCTCCTAGGCAATCTAATGGCCTATTAGATAAAGCTGAAGCAGAAGAAGGATACACCAGAGCCAAAACATAAGAAGACCCTCGCATTCAGAGCCGCATCAAATAGTGAGGTAAGTTCCGATGACGAATACTTTAAAATTTTACTTAAGAAATTTTCAAAGTTTTGTAGGGAATCAAAGAAAGAAAAGAAAGAGAAGAAGGAAAGCTCGAGACATTGCTATCATTGCAACGAGAAAGGACATCTATGACCTGAGTGCCCTCTTCTTAAGAAGGAGAAGAAGGAAAAGGAGAAGAAGTCTAAGAAGAAAGCGTTCCAAGCAACTTGGGACGACTCAAGCTCGGAGGAAGAGGAAGAAGAAAATTCTGAGAAGGAAGAAACAGCTTGCTTTGGTTTCATGGCCATAGAAGAAAGCGACAACAAAAGCGGAAGCGACTCCGACGATGAGGTAAATTCCGATTTACAGAACGCATTTAATGAGCTTTTTGAAGTTAGTAAATCACTTAAGGTAGAAAATAAACATATAAAAAGGAACCTTAATTTTATTAAAAATGAAAATGATAGGTTAGAAAAACAACTTAAGGATCTAAAAGCTAGTCCTAAAAATGATAACTTATTGTTAGAAAATCATAACCTTATCAATGAAAATAATAAGTTGATTGAGGAAAACACTAGTTTAAAAATTGAAATTTCTAGCTTAAAAACCAAGATGCATGCTATTGAAGGTGAACTTGCATGTCTTAGGGAGAAGTCAAATAATTTGATAAATAAGGTAGATAACTTATATAGCCCTAAGGTTAAGAAAAGATTTCCGTTAAGGAGACTCACTAACAGATCCAGATCCAAGCTCACTTGGATACCGAAAAAAAAATTGGAATCTTGTTTTGTAGGTTTCAAGGGTGACTATAATACAAGAGATTGGACCTACAAGCTCAAGAATGGTCAACTTGAGTTGGGACGACCAAGGAGTAGACCAAGGAGGAGAACGAGAAGATTAACGAGACGACGAACAACCGAACAACCCGTCGCATGTCGTCCGCCAGATTGGAGACCAACGCCGATGCCTGGGCCTCCAAACTACGGATGGGAGCCCCATCCGATGTGGCATCCACCACCTCCATTTGGGCCATTCTATTGGCTATGGTAGGTGAGGTAACCCTTAACCCTATCTTTTTATCATTAGCATATAGATAGGGGGAGCTAATATTATGAGCTATTTGTCAATCATTAAGCGGAAGATCTTGTTAAATTAGTTATATTTCCTTTAGAAAGGGGGAGAAAAATAATAGCTATCTTGTTGTTACAAAAAGGGGGAGGACATTAATTTTGTTAAAAGAAATTCAACCCAATTATAGAAGAGCATGATTTAAGGGAGAGTTATAGGAAATTTAAAATCGATTAAACCTTTTTGATAATGCCAAAAAGGGGGAGGATTTTATGGATTATTATTTTTGATTTTGTCATCATCAAAAAGGGGAAGATTTTTGGTGCTAAAGCACCACGATCGTTTATTTTGATTATAACAAAATATGTGTCTTTTAACATTTGCATTTGAGTTCTAGTTTTCAAGTCAAATTGCAAATAGAGATAAGTGTTTAGATGGAAGTTCGAGCTCGCATCCATGGCGGATTAGAGGAGCTTGACAGAGGCGGAGGAGCTTCGCGAGGAGCAAAAGCTTGAAGAAGGAAGGAGATGAAGAATATGATAGATTTTATTTTATCCTATTCTATGTATTTTTTGTTTCGTTGTTGTGCTCTTTATTTTTGTCTTAGATCTTATGTTAAAGAGCCTCAAAGAACCCTCACAGTAGTCCTAGGAACACCTACACTATCCTAGGATACTTAGGTTTTCTATAGAGAACTTAGAAAACCAAAATAGGGTTCAGACAGCCTTTTTAGACGTCTAATCTGAATTTCAGACGTCTGATAAAAACTTTTAAGACGTCTAACTGTTGACTCAGACGTCCGATTATTTAGGTTGGACTTAGTTCTGTCTGATGAAACCAGACGTCAAGACCTTAGTCCAGACGTCTTAGGAGACGTCTGATGCCTTTGCCAGACGTCAAATTAGTGGACCATTGGCTTCCTTAGCAAATGTTGAGGAAATGACCGTTAGCCTCGTATCAGACGTCCGTAGAGGACCCCAGACGTCTGATACATGACCGTTTTACCTCGACTAACCCAAAATCTCTTCTTAGAGATTTTCTAGCCATTGTACTCCCTTAGGAGTCCTTTTTCACAAAAAAATAGATTTTCAGACATCCAGACCTTATGCCAAACGTCCTGTGTATCGTCTGATGGACATACACTAGAACCCTGTTTTGATCTGATTCGAGTCAAGAAGGAAACTCGCCTAAAATCAGACGTCTAACTTAATTTCCAGACGTCTTAAATAGATTTTTCAGACATCTAATGCCAGGACTAGACGTCTGATGACCCTGTCAGAATCATGATTAATTCTGACTACGACTTGTTTTGCCTTGGGTTCAACCCCAATGGCTATGAAAGCCTTCCAAGGCCTTCCAAAGCCTTCCTAGGACCTCTATAAATAGAGGAGGACCCCTTGGCTTGTACAATACACCTAAGACACACCCTTGCTAGAATATTTCCACTCACTTGTGTCTAAAAGAAGAAGAAGATCAAATAGAAGAAGCTCTAGCTCTACAAGCACTCACTTCACACCTAAGAGCTTCGTCCTGCTGTGCACCCTCTCTCCCGCCGACGTTACGAGAGCGCTGTTGTGCCGAAGCGTAGTTCACGCATCTGCGTCGTCACTTCAACGCACTTCCACCAAAGGAAAGTTTCCTAACTCCTATAGAAGCTATGATTACATATTTGAGGCTCTATAGGATTGTTGTACTTTATATTGTCTTTGGTCGGGTATTCACTTTGCGAATTCCCACCTTCTTCGCGAGACAAATTTCTTCTTGTGAAGAGAAGAGGTGTTGAGGTACATACCCTCGGTCTAAGTAGTGTGGTTGTAATTGAGGTTCAGTCACCCTCGTTTAAGTGACTGGGTTTAGTGGATTTGATCGACTAGGTCAATCGGAAAATCTTAACTCGAGAGGGTTAGGTGGTGGTTTTCACCCAGTTTGGATTTCCACCTAAAAATACTTGTGCCTATTGTGTTTGCTTTTTTTTGTGAGATTGTATATTTTAATTTCGTACTTTATATTACGTCATGCATATCTCAGCCCCTCCAAGCAGGAAACTACAAATTAACCCTCAATTGGTTAACCCAAGTTTACTTATTTTAATATGGATTTGTCTAACACTAATTTTAATTGGTTTTAGTCAAACCTATGTTAAAATTATACACTACTCATATCTCTGACATCCCTCATATTTTATATACTTAACACCATTATCAAGTAAACGTCATAAGAGTTAACACCACAACTTAACACTAATTTACATAAATACAAACTAATTTTAATACCACTCTGTAAATAAATATAATTATAGGTTAACACTAGTTTCATATTTTTTAACAACACTTTCCTAATCCTCTAAGTAAACCATCACTAAAAGTACAAATCTTATCCATCTCAATGGTGAAGCATCTTAGATGGTTATATCCTTGCTTTTACTATCCTAGGGATGTTTTTCACTTCATTTGTTTCTAATTATGTTAAATGGCACTTGGGTTGTAGGTTAGTAAGTAGGATTGATTAGAGACGTAGACCAGTAGGAAAATGGGGATAAATGTTTTGCGGTGAATAAGATATGTGTTAAGTGAAGGAATAAGCCTAAGATGTTCTTTTATTTAAGAGATAAGATGTAATTATGTTATGGTTGATTGTACTTCATGTTTCATCAAAGAATAAAATAATACAATTAACATCATAGCAAGAAACAAATATGAGGTTAAACTTATTTCGCTCCACATCTCAATAACTTTATCTGAAATAAACCAATTCGTTCCTCACCTCTCTTATGGTACCGCTTCCCACCCCTTCCTCGGTCGTCGTCCCCCCGCCCTTCCGCATCCCAGTTGTTCTCCCAAACTCGCCGCTTTCTATACTTCCCCCCGCGTGTCAGTCACTTCTTCCTTCTCAATCATACCCCTCCCCATGAACGCACCCCCCCTCCCTCTCCTGTGCAATTCACTTCTTCTTAAACTCCTTTCTCAGCTTCAACCGCACCTCATTTGTGCTTCAAGAGAGGGGGATCATTGGAAGGAATGTGGAGAACAGGCACAGCGTTGTCGTGGTCGCTATGGAAGGAGGGATGGTAGTTGTCGAAGCGGCTGGAGGCTATATATTGTATACACCAATGGGGTTGCTTCTTATCTTATCTTGGGTCTACTCCTTCACCTTCCCCATGCACACTGATGGTCCACCCTTTAGTCCCCCTTCTCGGCTTCTCAATGTCTACGGCCATGGATTGGACATGAGGGAACGCCACATGCTCTGACGATACCATCAATCTACTGATGATAGTGATACCATCTCGCCGTTGCACCTTCATCGGTGACCATCGATCGTGACCACCGTCTTCCACCATTCCGACAGCCCCAACGAAAATAACGACAACATGTCAACAACCACAACTTCCATGGCATCGACAGTGGCAATTACCTACTTAACCTTCACACTACCCACTCCGCCAACGTCCTCGCATGGATAAGACCCTACAACTTGGAGGGCCTGGACGAAGCAGCGCGAAGAGGAGGCGCCCGCTGTAGAGAAAACTACTAGCATGCCGCCTGCTGGAAATCCCTATGGGTCTCCCCTGTAGACAATGGTAATGACCAATTGGCCAATGACCTATTCTCGGTGCTGTGTGCAAAGTCACTGGATGTGGAGAAGGGTGGTGGATCTGAGGGTGTCGAAGAAATTCCCGCCTCGACAGGGAGCAAGCCGAAGTGAATTCATAGTCGGACGAATCAATTTGGTGTTTAGAAAATGTATATTTTGTTAGTTGCCATTTGTTTTCTAATTGATAAATGGATTTTTTCATGGTTGATAATTGGGCACACATATTATTTTAGTCAATTTGTTCTCTATTGGTTTTATTTATGTATGATCCTTTAGTTGCCTATGGATTTAAGATTAAGGAATGGAATGGATGTGCAACTATCAGAACTATTATTTATACGGTACTTTTAAATCCCAAAGTTTTAATTTTTGCCAGTCTAGAGCCTGGATGAGCTTGGTAATAAAGGGCTTTCATGTCGTTAGCTTAAAATGAAATTGAAAGAATATAGTGATTTGGCACAACGCGTTCTGATTTGGTGTAAAATAAAACAAATATGGTACTTTGTTTTTTTCTTTTGAGGGAGGAACGTTGTGTGATTCGGGTGATGGGTAAATTTGAGGATCTCATGACTGAACGTTTTCAATAAGATCCTTCCTTGCATTCTTTGATTCATTCAAAAATAAATAAATAAATTTTAAAGATTTGAAAAGTTAAACAAATAATTGTAAAGTTAAGAAGAAGCGATGAAAGGGAAACCATTTTTCCTTTTTATGAAATCTCGAGCTACTGGCTTGAATAGTTTGTGTTAGGAAAGGGTAAAGTAGGGTACATAACTTGGCAACAACTCTTGCTCATTCAGAATCAGTTGTAGAATTGATTAAATTGGATCACATCATTTTTGTAGCATTGTTTGAATTGATTTCAAAAAAATAAAAAAATAAATTGATCGGATTAGATTTTCTTAACTTTTATTTGTTATTGGATGACTTAGTTTTTTCCACCTCTTTTTTTGCATAAAGCAACGTTTGATGGTACGTAATTTTAAAGTTGCTGCAATGTTTCATGTCCGAGTTTACTGACTATTACCTTTATCTTTCACGATACGTCATTTTTCACCTCTTCTTAATGTTAGCTACAATTTAACAGTAAATTTCACATTACAATATCTATACTACACTGTTCAACTGCTCTAACTGTTTTCTTTTTCTGAATTTTTTTATTTATCTCTCTTTCTCTTATTTGTTATTGGTCACTCTATCAACTCTTTATCTTTTATTTTTTTAATTTATTTTTTTGTACATTACTTAATATATACATTCATTTTGAATTTCATCTAAAACATTGATATTCTCATATTATGCTCTTTAATTAAAAATCAATATTAGTATATTTTTATAAAAATATAGAATAATATATATATATAAAATCAGATAGTACAAATTTAATCTAGAATATCGATTAAAAATTAAAATATATTAGACAATATATTTTGAAATACGTGATGTTTATTGATTTTAAATCGATATTTTCGATTTCTTTCAAGTCAAAAGATAAGATATGTCAAGTAATATATTTTACAATACGTGATGTGTTGATTTACTATTGATCGAAAATTAAGATATACTAATTAAAAATTATATTAAACTTTCATATAATTAATTTTTATATTCTTACAACAAAATACAACTTAAAAATTAATATTTTATTAAAATGAGCCACAGCGAAGCACCAGTAAAATGAGTTAGTTTGTTATAAAGCTTGAATATATAATAAAGTAAAGATCTGATGCAACTCGTATTCTCAAAAAGTAAAAATTAGCTGAAGCTTAGCTTTCTAGCCAAATGAATTGAGTTTGGTCTGACATAGGATTGGGTTCAATAAGCCCAACTTGCTTTGAACTCAAATCATGAGCTTGTTTCAACTTATTTGAGATGGCTCATTGGCACAAGTTAATTAAACTTGAGTTAGCTTCATGACTTTAACATCCCAAACATAAACTTAGGCTTAATTAATTAGGAAAATTAACCTTATTAACTTATTTCTCTTGAACTCTTGATGAAAAATAACCTCAAAAAAATATTTAAATCTAAATTATCAAATAATAATCTTCAATTTTTATATTTCACAAGTCCTCGAACAATGAAGATCCACGAGGGTGATTTTTGCCATCTGAATCCAACATGGTAGGCAGACAAAGGAGGGAGTAGCAGGCCAAAATTGGGGTGTGTGGCTAAGGAAGAAGAGTAATGGGGTTGATCGGGCGCCTTCATAAACAGAGGATCTGATTCAACAATCACACAAAAGCAATCATAGAAAAGAAACAAATGAATTGGTAACCTAATTCCACCGTAAGGGGTTTACGTGTAGGAGGAGGGCAATGTTCCCAAATCTCTACTAGAATTAGTGGTAATACAAATTCTTTATTTTTCTCTCTCCCAGATTACGTGAAGAGGACCTTCGAGGGTCCCTCTTCCCTATTTATAGCATAAGAAATATCCTAACAACGTAAGATCTTCCACAACGATCTTTACAGATTCTCCGTCATTTCCATTACTTGGCTATTAATGGCACTGGTAACGCCCTTATTACTGCCGACGTGGGCATAGTGGGTGTTATCGCCGCCTCTCTTACTCCAAACAACTCTGGTCCTTCAACGGGTCGATCCTATCCGGATCCACTTGAATAAAGGCGGGTCTAGATCCGTCTAAGCATAGGCTGGTTGAGCAGAGCTGGAACCACCTGTTTACCCAATATCCGAGTAGCCGGATCCTTTTTTGGGATTGGTGCGGAGTTTTAAGTTCGAGGGCGCTTTTTGCCCCTCATCATATGCCCCTACTCTCTAGCTAGTGGATGCTGCTAAGAGAGTAGTCAAGGTACTTAAAACTTCGTAGTACATGATGCCCCCAAATGATTTCCCAGCTATCTTTCAAGTGGGGTAAGCATTTGTCATGAAGGGGAAGTTTTAACTTTAGGCGGGCAGGGCACCTTTAGTCACGTGATGCATAACCATAGAAATATATATAGAACGTGGGCATATCCCACCTGGGTTCCTACTGGCCTTAAGAGGTTAACATAGAATAATTACAAGGAACGTATGCACATTTTGCTTGACTTTCTACTGTCCTTACAAGGTCTGCATTTGGTAATTATGAGGAACGTATGTGTGTTTCTCCTGTATTTCTTCCGACCTTAAGAGGTCAGCGTTTAATGAAGGGAAATATCGCTGCCTGAATCTATGGCAGCCTGAAGAGGCTAGCATCCCGAGTAGGAATGTGATGTAAGCGTTGATGACTCTACAAATAATAACGTTAATTACCTCAATTAGAGTCAATCTTGAGGGCACATGCACATTAATATCACGCTACAGTGTGATTGAGAGCATTGCATGCATTCTGCATTACTTTAGGTTAAGATTGCTTAGAATTAATGGCATGTTGTACAAGTGTATTGAAACAGGTCTCAGATGAGCAATCAGACCACGGATGGATCCGGATCGACGAAAAAAGTCCAATGGACTCAAAATCACCTCAATCCGACCTCCGTAGCTCCCAGAACAAGTCCAAGAAGTTCTGACCATTGATCTGATGATCAACGGTCCTCGTCGTGCCATGTGGCGCCCGCTCTAGCCTCCATTGTATGCCTTCTTCCACCGCTCAGCTCTCCATTGTGCGACCGCCATCGTTCAATCCTCATCAGATGCACCTCGTCGTGCCACGTCGCACTTCGCCATCCACCACACGATCAACATCCAATGGCTACCATCGCTTAAGCACCTCATCATCCCCACAACAATCCGCGAGTGTAGTGCAGTGGTCCGCACCTCAACTCACGCACTCGCGGTGTGAGTTTGGGCCCTTGTAAGGCTTAAATTCACTGCATGCAAGCGGCAGGCGGAATTGGATTGCCTGATCAAAGACGAATGGTGGCATAGCAGCCACGTGGCGCACTGTCGCGTGCTGGATGCACACGATGAGTGACACGCAATCCAACGTCGCATTTGATGCCTCATCCGACGTGTGCCTAATGCCCAATCCTAAGCACATGGTTGCACGGGATCTCGACCGTCGATCGCTGATCGGACGACTGCTTGAGCAAGCATACGAATCACGGACGACTAGACACTATTCACGCGCACCCCTGACAGCAGGTGATGAGCTGGGCTTTAGCAATGCTTACAGCGGAGTGGTGAGCATGTTTTCACAAGGGAAAAGTTAGGGTTTTGGAGAACCTATTATCGTAGTTGCAAAATATTGCTACAAAATAAAATTTATACCAAAACTCGAAGGGAGTCCCAGGTCAAACACAGGGTGGTGAACGCTTGGCTTTGAAAATGACACTTCGATTTTATTTCTTTTTGTTGCTTTTATCTTTTGCAATTTTTTTTATTTTAATAGGCAAGAGATCAGATTAACAAAATATTTATCTAACTAATCTACTTGCAGAGAGAGAGAGAAACATTTCATAAAATCGATTAATGTATATTACAACTATTTGAAACTACACTAGAAATCAAATAAAAGATAGGGAGAGGTGAGAAGGATCCCCCTTGAGGGTTGCTTGGAAGATGACTCGCTCTGACGACACTTTGGACGAAGGTGGGGAGGAGCTAGACGAAGGAGAGCGGCATTTGAGAATGGAGGATGGGGCAGGATGGCATCGCGACGAGAATCTTCTTCCCGAAGGTGGTGAGAGGATGACCACGGGATACTCCACGAAGGGGGGTGAGAAATGGGAAAAATATTTGATTTTCTACTCTAGAGGAGCACCCCGAGATTGGGACAAGCCCTCTTGGAGGTGGTGAGGGAGAGAAAGGAAGAGATGAAGAAGAATGGGAGGGGTAGGGGTCCTTTTATGGTGGAGGAGAATGGGCTTGGTCGTTCAAGGGTCAATAGCGGCATCAAAGATGTCGCTGTAGGTTCCCAGCCAATGCACACTCCCGCTTACGCTTACGCACCCACAGCTATTGTGCTTCGTTGATAGAGAGCCGTTCGATCGAGATTGGGCGATTGAGGATGAGCAGAGATCGCGTGCGAGATGAAGCATCGGTTAGTGTGTGCACGTGCGAGTGTATCCGCGCTCATCATTGCACTGCATGGCTACATCTCGGCCGCTTGATCATGATCAAGCGGCCGAATTTGGGTGCGCCTGTCTACTGCGGTCGATTGGAGGCATTGCAGGAGTTGAACACCTGTCGCGGGTTTGCAAGTGACCTTCCCGATGAAAGAAGCGATCTTCATTTTCAATAAAAATTTTAACATAAAATGACGTGTCACATGCATTTAATCAAAATGGTAGAAAATCACATGGTAGAAAATCGCTTTTCAAAGCATTTAATTATTCAAAATCTAACTATGAAGAGTTAGGTCGTCTTCACAGGGAGGAATTAGCTTATTAAACTAGTGAATGGTGTCTTATTTATTTGGGAAACTCAACGGGTGCGTATGCTAATTCGTGCAATTCTTTTTCAACATAAGTCATCATTTTATGTAATTAATCAAGAATATAGGTGTTCACATGCAAAATGACCATAATATAATACCATGTAAATATGTGAATCGTTATCTTGATATTGGTAAACATCGTGAATCTGAATCTCAAACAACATAGAGTTTGTTCATGTGTTGGTTGAGGAGTCTAAGGAACCTGAATCTGAATATGAAGAGAACAAAGAAGCTTTATGCGACGAGGAGTCTAAGGTGTTGGCTGCTGCGGCTGTGTGCTTTCAAGGAGGGCACACGGTGCGCGTAAGGCTGTGGTGCGCTGGCGTGGGTGTGGTCTGGGAACGGTGGTGGTGCGTGGTGTTCATGTGCAAGGGCTGTTGCGGCTGTGGTCACTGCGTGTGGTGGTGAAGAGGCTTGAGCACATGGTTGACGTTGAAGATGGAAATCGAAGCGTGCTCCTGTAGGCAACGGGAGCAAAGGAGCTTTGGGTTCTTTTGGGGATTGCAGGTGGTGAAAAAGAAGAAGAAGAAGCCGTAGAGGAGTAGGCAAGGATGATGATAGTGGTGGTTGTGGTAGGGCTCGTTTAGAGGGTGTACGGGCTTGGTGCTATCACCAGCAAACCGTGGCAGTCAACAGAGGGTGGGCAATGGTGTAAGCTCCAATCACATTGCACACCTGCTGCATGGTGGTGGCAAGTGAGGAGATCCCCGCACGGGAGAGGGAGATGAGATATCGTCCTCTACCTGCTCTTCTTCTTATCAGAACACCTACAGTTTGTTGCTTCCACCAAAAGCTTCTCCAACCACTCGCGAAGAATACGAGTGGTTGGAACGGTTGAAAAGGGACGACCACTCTTTATCAGACGTCTGATTGATGTTCCAAACATCTTAAAATGTGTAGATAGCAGTGGTTCTCAATGGAGATTCTCAGACATCCAAATTAAACTTCAGACGTTTTGTAGAGTGATTTTGGCTATCTGCCTAATGCCTTCAGGTGTCATGTGCCTAGCCTACATCCACCAAATGATTATCATAACATATCATACATTATTAAACATAAAATTGGTGCATAAGATGATACACAAACTACGTTGAATTCCCACTTAAGCCAAATAATGGTCCACGAAAGTGGACGTATCAAATGCCCCCATGCCTAAGTTTTGCTAATCCTGAGCAAAAGTGAAAAACAATGAAAGTAACCAAAAGATTTCTTTTTCCCTTATTCCAAAAATTTAGAGATCCAGACTAATGTGAAGTGATAGTAGTCTAGGTAAAGAATCCAAGTGAAAAGTCAACTTACATTTACAGTTTGTACTTATCCCTTGGTAAACATTTTATTAGGATAGGCAACTTCTTCCCTTGGGGATAAAGTAGAAAATAATCTGTAGTTTGACCCCCGTCTTTTTAGCTTAGGTAGGAGATATTGAGTTGAATGGATTCGTATTTGATGGCACATACTCATCTGGTGCTACATGTAGTCTAGTACTGCAGACTCTAAATCTCTAGATTATCAAACGAGTCACCCCATAGAGTGACTAAAAATTATGCTCTCTTTGCATTCCTATGCTCACTCACTCTTTTTCTTCTTTCTTTTCTAAGATCACATATCTTACCAGATTTTGTAAATGTACTCACTGTTTGGTGGCCTCACATGACATTCACACTTCAATTAAAATCCTAATAATCCTACAACTAAGTTAGAAGTCCTCAGCCAGTATTTGGACGATCAGAAATACTGAAAAGTAGGTATAGGTCATATTTGGTGGATCACGATGAGTGTTTTTGTTACCTTAAAAACATCGTTACATAATGAAAAATGATACGAAGATAAACTTGAACTCTTTTTTTTTCTCTCTTCTTTTTTCATATTTTTCTAAATATAAATGTTCTTTTTTTCTTTTCTTTTGTTTTCTTTTTTGCAACTACTAACACAAAATGATGCATACTTTTATTTATGAGGCATTATTAGGAATGATGATGGTTAAGAGAATATTGTGTGACTTATTTGGTGGAAGTACCTACTCTTGGCACTGGGAAAGGATGGATAAGACAATCGTATTTTTGACCTTTGACATTACTACCCTCCTTCAGCAAAGGATTCTATGAAGGACGGTCGTAACCATCCACCATAGTCATAATTTTATTAAGATTCAATCTTTGTGTATCTGCCTTATTCGGTGACTCTTAGGAATTCACACAATGTACGCATGCAGGAATAGAGAGTGAAAACTCTGCCTAACTCTGAGGTATCTTCATTTAATTGTCCAGAACTTAAGAGTCCTACTAGACTTAGCGCACCAGTAGTCTCTTTACTTCACCTCACAAATATTAGGTGAATCTAATAGAAGATAGTATGCCTAATCCCTTCAAATTGTCCAAGGGTTTATCAGACTAAAAATGTTTATTGGTTTTCAACAAAGATCCATTATCTAGTCTACGTGTAAGTGAACTATACTTGATTCTAAATTTAAGAAGAAAATCTTTAATGAAACCTCCTTGATAAAAATATTTTGCTAGGGCTAACCAATTCAGCTAAAAAGAGTTTTTTTTTCACTAATGCACCTAACCTAAATGCATGAATACTTTCTAAAATGCAAAATGAACCCCCTCATGTCTAAATCCTACAATGTCCTCATTGTAAAATTAAAACAGGGGGAGAAAGGAAGGAAATCACCTAATGAAGGCATTATTCTGAATGTTGGGTTGCCTCCCAACAAGCGTTGCATTTTCTGTCGACAGCCAGACTTATAGGGAACTTGTAAGTCTGGTTCCAAACAGAAAAAGTTAGGCCCAAAAAATATACGTAACAGCGCAAGCCTAGAAAACAAGTAGCCACGGATGTTGGCGAGCTAATGATGCAATATTGTCTCAAATGCTTGCCAGAAGATATGAAAACAGAGAACCTCGTAAGCTACCTAGGGAGGTCTAGGAATAACAAAAGAAATATGAAAAGGGACCTCCTGAAACGGAATAAGTGGAGGATAACAAGGGTCCTCCAAAGCAGGAAGGGCTTTGAAAGATATAAACATAATTATTTCAAACCCTTGAATGGCGAGGCTAAAAGTACAAGCATCAATCTACACTCACCATTCTACCCGAGGATGTACTGGCTTGATATGCTCCCCAGAAAGAATGTATGTGAGTAGAGACCTGAGCCAAGGATCGGTTAGGGAGTGTAAGGGTTGTTTGTGGTGTTGGGCAGTAATGGTTAAGTCCAAGGAGGACTTAGTTTATGTCAAGTCCAACATTTCAGATTCTGTATTATTCTCCCTAACAGTTGTAGAAAAATTCATGTCACCCTGCCTACCATTAATTATCGGAGTCATATTTTTACCTTCCAGTATATGTGAATTAATGGTGGACTCCAAATCAAATTCCTTTGATGGCAGGGTCGAAGCAACAGAATCTTTTTCATTAATTTCATCCCCGGATCCTTTTGGTTCACTTGAGTTTTTGTCGGGGTGTATATGTGATTCACTAGTAAAGAAAGGAGTTGCTTCAGTATCCTCAATTATTTCTGAAGGAGGATCAGTCTTGATGTTTTAAAGTAAGCCTATATCACTCAATTCTTTATTCTTCTCGGGGCTTAAATCCTCAATTGATGTGTATTGTCCTTGAGAGCCTTTCTTAGGATTCTTACTATTGTGTTCGTCCTCCTCCAATATCAACTCCTAGTTTTGTGGAGGATTACTCTCAAAATCAAAAGAAGGGAGGAATTCGGATTTCACCAGATTATTTATATCCTCAGGGGGTAAGTCCTCGAATA
Source organism: Thalassia testudinum (assembly GCA_037157565.1). Taxonomy (NCBI): domain Eukaryota; kingdom Viridiplantae; phylum Streptophyta; class Magnoliopsida; order Alismatales; family Hydrocharitaceae; genus Thalassia; species Thalassia testudinum. The sequence continues at coordinate 69,087,486 of JAZHRO010000013.1, read as the reverse complement.
ACACATAATCCCCCTGTGATTCACTCCAAACTCTAAGGCTGGGTTCCTCCATCGGGTTATCATCCTCCTCTAAAATAGACTCTTTGTATCCCTAAGACCAGAATTGATCAAATTCATCCTCCATTCCCTTAGGGTCACCTTCATTGGGTGCATTTAAATCCTCATAATGCTGAATGGTAGGCGTTGATTCCCTAAGTGGAGGATTAAGATTAGGCTCACCAAGGGTAGAATGAGGTTCCACCACATGATTACTAGGGGAAGTGATATGAACAATACGACCTTGACCCGGGTTATTAGGGGTAAGAAAAATACTGTCATCGAGGTCAAGGTCCTCAAGAGGTACAATCTTCCCTTTCTTTTGACTTCAATATAGCTTAGGTGGATAATCGCTAGGGTCATTTTCCTCTAGTGGCCGTGTCTCATGGGGAGAGTCTAAGTGATAGCTACTCAAAACGGGATCCCTATTGTCATTGGTTTCCTCAGAATTATTTTGATGATCACGGTTGTACGAGTAGGGATCAGAATCACTGGTAAGAGTGTAGCTATGCTGTCTAATTTCCTTGTTTAATTGTTGACTATTCCTCAACATCCCTCCCATAGACTCCATCATTTCTTTTTATTATTTTTGCATTTCTATCATAAAAGAGGAGAGACTACTACTATCAGATTGGGGAAGATAGTCAATCTCAGGCTTTGGTTGCCTAGGGGTATCGGTTCAACCTCGATAAGGAAAATCATGAAGGGTGGGAGGGTTGGGTTGTTTGCAAAGTAGTGGGGATTCCATGGGTGGAAAATCCCGCTCCTAGGCTCTACTCAAAAGCGGGAGCTATCGAGCCATATTCCCAGGATAGGAATATGATTGATCCCATGAATTGTCATTGTACCCATCAAAGGATGGATACGCTCGGGGCATGGGATCCTACTAAAAGATGGGAAGTATTGACTCTGATAATTTGAATGATAGGAGTAAGGGTGATCCATTTTTTTAAGTCAAACAGGTTTAACTCTCTTAGGATTTAGAAGAAATCAGAACAAAAGCAGAAACTTTCTAGAGAGCTCTACCACTATCAAAACACACTCAAATACAGTGGGTTCTATTTTTAGTAGATTCTAGGTCTTAGAATTAGGTGTTCAGTTGGTGGTCAAACAAGTTTTGTAAGAATTACATTTCCTAGGACAACCTTTGTTGGTGCCTAGAACCTACTCATAAGGGATGGAAGTCTCAAATCGAGCCCACACACGAGGAATCGAAGTAACTTGGTGGATAGGCTTGTTGATTTCTGACTAACTTCCCTTGTGGTGCAAAAGAGGAGAGGTAGAAATTTATCTAGTGACCTTATGTGTGATGTGCACAGTGTCTCAGATGTGCATCACACGTTCGCATTTTTTTATTTTAAAATCTCGCAATCAAATCATTTTACACGTAATTTAAAGTTACTGATTTTAAAGTCTAACCTTTTAACAGTCCCAATTTTTAAAGTGACCGCTGAATTAATTCGATTCAAAGACTTTAGTGGTCTTAGATTTAAGTCCAATGAAGATGCATGACAAGTAATTGATGCTTAAGAGAAGACGTACCTTACTTCAACTTTCTTTGTGCAAGGATGTATGTGATGTAAACATGTTTATATTACATAAGATGTTATTTATGCATGTTCTTAAGCATAGAATTGCATTACATACTATAAATATTGCATAGCATGCATCATCTTGCATTTAAATTAGTTTGAATAAAATGGAGGTTAATTATCTCCTTTTATGTTCAGGGATAGGGTAAATTTTTATCAAGGCCTCGGATCGAAGATCCAACCGTACAGATTTGATCAGGGCGACGATTGGAGTTCAACGACTCCAAGATCGCCCTAATTAGACATCTGTAGCATCAGATAGAGACCGAGGAACCCTAGAAGATCAAGGGTCAAGATGGTGTGAATCCGTACTTCAGACGACAAATCCAACAGCACAGATGGATTCGATTCGACAATCGCAGCCTAACGGCACGAAAATCGACTCAATCCGACAACCATGGCACCATCTACATCATCTAGAAGATGGATGGCTAAGATGGCGCCACGTGGCGCCATCTCAGCTACCCAACCGACCGCTGCACCCGCCGCACCTTCTCTTCTTCAATCTGATCATCGCTTCTCCGCCGTTGGATGATCATCCAACAGCTGTGGGGCGCACATGCATAAATCATAAGCGTGACACAAATGCGCTGATAGCGCGTTGGTTGAACGCGCTTGCAAGAAGGCGAGGCACGCATTCAATCCTTGAGGAGCGAATGCTGAGGCACAGCAAGCGGGTGCGATTGAGCGCTCGATTGTGATCGAGCGACTGCACGCGCTCGATAGCGCTCACGCTCGATCAGACGCCCGCGCATAACACGGGATCTTACGCGGGTGTTGCGGCTTGAGGAGGCGCGGCGAGGATCTCTCTCAGCCATTCGATCTCACGATCGAACAACCGAGATTTCAAGATTGTGGGAGAATGTTGCACCTTGAGGAGATGAGCAGGTGCGTGCACACCACCACTACGCCCACGTTCGGACCTTTAGTGATGGATTTATCCGTCGCTAAAAGTCTTGAATTAATGATTTTCAATTTAAAAAGATCAAATTACCCTCACTCCTTACAACTAAAAGGAGACCCCCTCCATACGAAATTCTCATCCCTTCTTCTCTTCTCTCACCCCTTCCAAAGCTCTAAGAGCTTGTCCCAAACCCGGAATGCTCTTCTAGAGTAAAAATTATAATTTTTCCACCTTCGTCCCCCTTCGTGGAGCATTCTGTAGTTATCCTCTCTTTGCATTCGAGAAGTGGATCTCGCAACGATGACGACGTGCTGCTTCGCTCCCATTCTTCCCTCTTCGTCCTCCTTCCTACTCCGTTCCACGTCTTCCAGGCGTCGTCCCGTCCGGTTCGTCCTCCAAGCGACCGTCGAGGAGGATATATCTCTCTCTCCATTCTTTTTAATACTTTCTAGAGTAGATTTACTGCTTTCTAGTGTAATTATTTTCTGCTTTCTAGTCATAATGAGTAGTGTAACGAACAATCTCGTTGATAATGAATTCCATGTTCATTCTACATCTCTTTTTGTTTTTGTTTGTAATATTCTCTCTCTTTTATTTATTGTAAATAGATAGATAGTTTCTAATCAATTATTCTACTTCATGACAAATAAAACAAATGTGTATTTTTAATCAAACGTCCGCCTCCCTGAGTTCGACTAGGGATTTCTGTTCTGGTATAAATTTTATTTGTTAACATGAGCTCTTCGCTTTCAAACTAAAACGATAGATTTTTCAAAACCAAATACGATAGCATAGTAACTCGTAGCTTCAATAGTATGCAATGTAGAAATAAAAGCTAGATGCTGCTCATTCAATCCTAAATGGTCACCCTATTGATATGCAGCTTCTAGCAGGCAGTTCGAATATTTATTTTTTTATTTTTTTATTTTTATTTTTTTAATAAGCAAACAAGCCTAATCTAATTAACTAACATGCAGTTTAAATAATTCAAATAAACCTATAATCTAAATAAAATGGGAACATGCTCCCGAAAAGATGCTCCCACATACAAGAGCGATAAGAAATAAAAAGCACTAGGAACACGTTCCCAAAAATGCCCAACAAGGGTCCAAAAGACAGAAATTAAATGTCTAATGCCTATCTAGCCTAAATCTAAATCTAAAGGAGGCAAACAGGTATTCAATCACCAATCCTCCTTCCACACACGTGGAATCAAGGCCCACGTGCTCCTGTTGCTGCCCTTTAGGTAGTGTCAAGGTCCACCGAAAATATTATCTCTGTCATGCGCTCTTGTCGCGTTCATTTAATTTTGCATGCAAATAGAAACAAAGTCAACAATTTAGAAAAGCTTTAGAAATAGCATAAAAATAATATAAATTTCCTGAAAAAATTAATAGGCATATTTCCTCCCTGGTAACGGCTCCATTTGAAAGAAGCAATCTTCGTTTTAAATAAAAATTTTAACATAAAATGACATGTCGTTGTATTTAATCGCGTGATAGAAAATTACTTTTCAAAACATTTAATTATTCAAAATCTAACCACGAAGAGTTAGGTCGTCTCCACAGGGAGGAATTAACCTATTAAACTAGTGAATGGTGTCTCGTTTATTCGGGAAACTCAACGGTGCGCATGCTAATTCGTGCAATTCTTTTTCAACATAAGTCATCATTTTATGCAATTAATCAAGAATATAGGTGTTCGCATGCAAAATGACCATAATATAATACCATGTAAATATGTGAATCATTATTTTGATACTGGTAAACACCGTGAATCTAAATCTCAAACAACATAGAGTTATTCATTTTAACCATTAAGTCATAATTTTGAAGAACTCAACTATGCATAATTTTAGTCAAAAAGAGGGATGTCCATGCAATTTGCTGCAATATATTAAAAGGAAAATAAATGAATAGTGTTCTTGCAATGGCATATGTTGTAATTTTTAATTGGAGGAGAAATAGAGATTTTCTCCTCTCTCTTTCGTGCACTCGCGAGGGAGGATGGCTGGGGGCGGTGTCGCATGTAGAGATGCGTCTCTACGAGGGTGTTGCGCTGACGTAGGAAGCATGGCTGGAGGAGGCCGGTGGTGGTAGATCGCGGGGAGGTAGCTGCTCGTTGCCTTGGCTGCAGGAGTAAGCCGTGCGTGGCTGCACGTGGCCTGGGTGCTTGGCGAGGGTACTCGGGTGCACTTTGCGTTGAGGAAACGGTCGATAAAGGCTGTAGGTGTTGCACTTGTTGCTACCTTTTGGGTTCTTTTTTGCGAAGGAGTTGCAAGGGGTTGTTTGGGAAGGAAGAAGAGAATGAAGAAGCTCGGCATGACGAGGAGTCTGAGGTGCTGGCTGCTGCGGCTGTGTGCTTTCATGGGGGCGTGCAACACGTGCGAGGCTATGGCGTGCTGGTGTGGGCGTGGTGTGGCAACGGCGGTGGTGCGTGGTGTTCATGTGCAAGGGCTGCTGCGGTTGTGGCCACTACGTGCGGTGGCATGGAGGCTTGACCACATGGTCGACGCTGAAGATGGAAGCCGGAGCGTGCTCTTGTAGGCAACGGGAGCGAAGGAGCTTTGGGTTCTTTTGGTGATTGCAGGTGGTGAACAAGAAGAAGAAGCCATAGGGGAGTAGGCAGGGATGATGACAGTGGTAGCTGTGGTGGGGCTGGTTTAGAGGGCGTGTGGGCTCGGTGTTGTCACCACCGAGTCGTGGCGGTCAACGGAGGGTGGGCGATGGTGTAAGCTCCGGTCACAATGCATGCCTATTACACGATGGTGACGAGAGAGGAGATCCCCACAGGGGAGAGGGAGATGAGATCTCGTTCTATAGCTGCTCTTCTTCTTATCAAAACACTTGCAGTTTGTTGCTTCCGCCGAAAGCTTCTCCAACCACCTGTGAAGAATGCGAGTGGTTGGAATGGTAGAAAAGGGACGGCCACTCTTTATCAGACATCTGATTGATGTTCCAGACATCTTAAAATGTGTAGATAGCAATGGTTTTCGATGGAGATTCTCAAATGTCTTGTAGAGTGATTTTAGCTATTTTCCTGATGCCTTCAGGTGTCATGTGCCTAGCTTGCATCCACCAAATGATTATCATAACATATCATATGTTATTAAACATAAAATTGGTGCATAAGATGATACACAGACTTCGTTGAATTCCCACTTAATTCCTAATCAAATATCAATTAAGAACGACCAATTAAAGAGTACATAGGCCAAATAATGGTCCACAAAAGTGGACTTATCACCCGACCAATGCAACAGGTGGTTGGATTGTCGAACGGAGTGTCGAGGTGGCGCGAGATCTTGACCATTGGATGTAAATCCAACGGTCGAGAATCAAAGTTGATGGGCTACTCTAATGAAGCCCATCAAGGGTCGTTGGATCGACATCCAACAACCCAAACCTCACATTGGAAGCGCCTTCGAGGTGGGGCGGCTGCTGAAGGTAGATTTGGGTGGCTGGGATGGTGCCACGTGGTGCCATTCTAGCTATCCATCTTCTTTGCTTTGTAGTTGATGCCACGGATGCCAGATTGGATTGATTTTCGCACTGTTAGGCTGTGATCATCAATCTGAATCCATCCGTGAAGTTGGATTTGTCCTTTGAAGCTCTGAATTGTGTTACCTAGGCTCTTAGCCATTCATCTTCCTCGAACTGGACAATGTGTTATAAGACTCCAATCAAGACTATTTTGGAGGTGTTAGACTCTGATCGTCATCCTGATCAAGTCAGTATGGTCATATCATCAATCTGAGACCCCAAAATAGATCACCTTCTCTTCTGGTTATAAAAGGACGCAAATTAACCTACAATTTATACAAACTATTCTAAATGTAAAATGATGCATGCTATACAATATTTATAATATAGAATGCATATATAAGCCTAGGAAAATGCATAAATAGGCATTTTAACTTAAATAGATGTGTATACATCATACCCCCATGCCTATCTTTTGCAAGTTCCTAGCAAAATTAACCTATATGCTATGTATAGAAATAGAATTAGGACTCGATCGCTTAAGTCATTAGTTGTTATTAGTTGTTTATTAACATTAGTTGCTCACAGGTCCTAAACTATGAAGACTCAACAGTACCTGGGTGACTGCCAAAATGTAGACCGCTTAAGTCCTCGCCTTATTTTGAAAATGGAAGATACTTTTTTTTTGTTTTTCTCCTTTTTTAATTTTTTTTTTTGGATTTTTGAGTTTAGAGTTTTGAGGTAGCTTCCTACAGCTACCCAACTCACCTAAGACTCGAAAAGAACTTTAAGTTCTAAGCATCTTGTGAAAAGTGATAGACCCACTAAACGACCATTAAAAGGGACTTCAAGTTTCTACAACCCTAGGTAACCTTAAGAGTTTCTGCTAAATTACTTAGGCAAGATTTGTTGATTACATTAGAAAATTTCAACTAAGGACCTAATTATAAAAACTCAACAGTGCCCGGATGTTCACCAAAATGCAGACTGCCCAAGTCCTCACCTTATTTCAAAAAGGGAAGATACATTTTTTTTCTGTTTTTCTTTTTTTTTTTTTTTTGAGTTTAGGATTTTGGGGTAGCTTTCTACGACTACCTAACCTACCCAAGACTCGAAAAGAAATTTAAGTTCTAAGCATCTTTGTGAATGTGATAGACTCACTGAGCTGTTGTTAAAACAGACTTCACATTTCTACAATCTTAGGTGACCATAAGAGTTTCTACCTAAAAATTTATATTTTCGATCGGTAGCTTTCTCCCTAATTTTTTTTATTATTTTTTTATGAGGTCAACACAAGGGCGAACCCAGTGTATATCTCCCCGATTTATTCTACTTTCCTGCTTCTTCCCTAAGTGTTTTGGGAATTATTTTTGCATTTTTGTGAGCTGAGCTCTTAACAACCAACCAATGAGTTGTTACTTGATGATAATGTCATCATCATCCATATTTAGCTTTAATTAGCCATAATCCATTGATAAATGCTTCTACATATCCTCCAAAAGATCGTAATTCATTGCAAATCCATTCTAGGAGATAAACATGAAAACATGCGTAAAACTGCAGTTTTAACAGAATATCGTAAATGTAGAACAATCTGAGGTTTCTCAGGGGTTAATTAGAGGTCAAATGTTCATAAATGCCTAATAAGTGGGTTCATGGAAACAGAAACGGGTGTTTCACGCATTTCGAGAAATAAATGACATCTAAAATCCTAAAAAAAACCTGCTTAATTAACTGAGGTTATGGTCAGGATAAAATTCACCTAAATCTTCTAAAAATCATAGAAAAATATTCTATAAGGTTTGGTACCTTTTCTTTGACCATTGGAACCAATTTGACCTAAAACAGAGTCTCAGATATATAATTGCCCAAATTTGGGTTTCTGCATAATTTACTCAGTCAAAGTTGGTCATAACCTAAATCCAACTTCACCATTAGATTTCTTGGATCCAAATTAGGTTTGTACCAAAATTTGGGCTCAATCAGAGATCATCTTGACCTAGTTTGCATTTTGGTCCAGTCTCACTCTTTTTCTCACATACGCACCCCTAGCTTTTTGAATTCCCTACAAATGGGTCCCTAAGTTTTTCATCTTCCTTGCAATCAAGTCCCTCCGCCATTATCGTGGAAGAACTCCTACTCCAGTGACCTTCAATCAAGGATTTCTCCCTGATTACTTGACAAAACTCTACTAAATTAAAAAGGGAGATTTCTTAAGGAATCCCCTTCCAAATGAGCCCAACCTTAGATCCTATTTCTCTCCCAAAAGATGATGCGAACAATTTGATTGTAGGTATACCAGATTTTGCACGAGGATCTCGAGTTCACAAGCTTGGAACTCCATCCCCAGGCCTATAAAAGGACCTACATCGCATCGCCGACCTCCTTTGCTAGGTTTAAGGCCACAAATCCCTCTTCTTTCTCTCCCACGGCTGGCTTCGACCTATGCTCCGATGGCCCTCTCGATCTCTCTCATCTGCACCTCTAACAGCCAAATTGAAAGCATAGCAATCTTCCTCCAACGGTGGCCAGCCAAAGCCCCGACGTCTCCAACCCTTTCCTCACCACCGTCTCCCTCCCCAGAGTATTCACCTTCCACGGTGTTGACCAATCAAAGATGGTGCCTCTTTGTCCCTTTCTTTGAATTAAAGTAAGTTAGTTAGGTCCCTCTTTCTCCCTAGATTCTAGCCTTCTATTTAAAACCCAAAAACAACCCCTTGACACACCATTCACCGTCATCTTCCTCCGCTCTGGCCACCTTTCCGGTGAGGTCATTTGCTCACCACACAAGTTCAACCACCTCGCCAACGCCCTCACAACCTCGCCAATACCCTAACTTTATTGGGCCTCTCAACCTCCCAAACCATCCACCGAACAAACCCATCTTTATACGCACTTCCTGACTTCGCTACTCTGCCACACACCTCCACTGACCACGAGACCACCTCCACCACCTTCATAAAGTCCAGGCAAAGCTCTTGAGCTTTCTAATTGGGCCTTAGCACCCGTATTCTTGGATTTCAGGTTCTCACCGTCACACCGCTACCACCATTGTCGTCGCCTTCATTCTTCATGCTCCAAGCTACAGAAGGACCCAGGTGTTACACCTAGGAGTCAGGGTGACTTCCAGGAATCTTCCCAGGTGATCAATTGAGGACCATGCCCTCTGCAGCTACTCCATTTGAACGAAGACATCACCTGCACCTACACACGTGAAGGAGGCATAGGTTTAGTCCCACATCAGTGGGAGAAGAACCGCTGAGCACACATAAATTATTTTTCTGATATTACTATGTTGCCTCAGACACACGGGGGTGAGGTCCCCTCTCACCCACACTTAATTTGTCCCACAAAAGCCTTATTCAATCCTCGACTGCGACCCATGCCTGCAGCCCTGGACTTGGGTACGCATATCCGAATACCCGATTACCCTGGTTTGAGAGAAAGAGAAGGAAGGAGAGAAAAAGAAAGCGGGGGAGGGGGGTTTGCTCTGAAGGAAGAAGGCTCAACACTTAGCCATGAAGAGCTGAAGAAGGGAAGAAGAAAGGCAGAGACGAGGAGAGTTATTGGCAGAAGAAGAAGGAGAAGACCTGAAGAAGAAGAAGAAAAGAAGTTAAAGGATAAGGAAGAAGGCAAGAGAAGAAGAGAAGAGCCAAAGAGGAAAAAAAGAAGAAGAATAAGAGGAGGCACTGTAGCAAGGCAACATTTAAGTCGTCTGATATTCATTACCGACGTTTGATGAGGATAATTTAGCTTGATACATTTGCTTGCGTGGAATTAAACTTAAGTGGTTCAAGCCACTGTTCATTTATTTCAAATATTGAGTAATTGATATATATGTATACATAGACTAATAATTGGTGATCTAAATCACCATTATTTTCTCTTGGATATCATTTTGCCTTGTTAAACTTGTGATATACTCATGTTTTATCATTGAATATCAATTTTGAGTAGTGTTATTTATTGAAATATTATTCTTAGCTCATTTCCTGTGCTCATTTAGATTTTAATTGAGATTAGCATGTAATTCATATTTGCTTCCTATGTTCAACCTCGGACTTCATTTCTAGATATTTGAGTTATAAATTTTATTTGTTGAGAGATCGATTGAGGATTTTACACTACAATGATAATAACTTAACTTTAATCCTCTTTGGATCCCTTATAACATTACCCACGACAACTTGCCAACCATACTCATGTGGTGGTGAGGTGATTTTGTAAGCGAAAATGTTTTATGTTGGAAACCCATCGTCGTAGTGTGTAGAAATCTACTAAGTAGATAAAATTTATACTAAAACTCGAAAGGAAGTCCCAGGTCGAACACGGGGAGGCAACGTTTGCTTTTCTGAAACCCGCGCTTCGATTTTATTTGTTTTTGTTGTTTTTGTCTTTTATATTTTTTTGGTATTTTTAGAAAGTAAGAGATCAGATGGAAAAATGTTTATCTAATTAATCTACTTGAAAAATAAGAGAGAGAAAGAACATCAATATATTTATCTAAATAAATGCTTGCTACAGATAAAAAGCGAAAAACTACACTACAAAAGTGATAAAGATAGAGAGAAGTGAGAAGAGTCCTCCTCAACGGTCGCTTGGAGGATGACTCACTCTGACGTCGCTCGGATGAAGGTGGGGAGGAGCTGGATGAAGGAGAACAACGGCGAAAGGAGGAGGATGGGACAAGACAACGTAGCAGCGAGGATCTTCTTCCCGAAGGTGGTGAGAGGACAGCCACAGGATGCTCCACGAAAAGGGATGAGAGGTGGGAAAAGAATTTGATCTTCTACTCTTAAGGAGCATCCGATGCTTGGGACAAGCTCTCTTTATAGCCTTCAAGGTGGTGAGGGAAAGAAAGGAAGAGATGAAGAAGAATGTGAGGGGTAGAGGTCCTTTTATAGTGGAGGAAAGAATCCATTTCATACAAAGGACATTTAGTGACAGCCATAAATGTCGTTAAAGATCCACCACAAACGTCACTAAAGCTCCAGCTCACGTGCCCCACGAGCAGCGCTTGCGCGCACTCTCCGCTTGCCTGCGTCGCGAGCGCCCGTTCGCGCTACGCTGCCTCTGCGCACCTGCGCTCCGCGTACGCTCGCTGCTGTGCACCTCTGCCTACCCATGCATTGTGCGTTGCGATGTTGCGCACATGCAGTGGTGTGTGCGTGCCCATAGGTGACTTGGATAGTGGCACATGGCGCGATCTGGGCCATCTATCTTCTTTTCTTTGTAGGGGCTGCTACAGAAGTCGGAATGAGTTGATTTTCACGTCGTTGGGCTGCAATCATCGACCCGAATCCATCCGTGCAATCGAATTTGTTGTTTAAAGATCTAAATTGCATCACCTATCCCCTTGGCCGTTAATCTTTCTCGAACTGCATAAGGTGCTACGGACTCTGATCAAGACGATTTCAGAGGCGTTGGACTTCAATTGTCATCCTGATCAAATCCGTACGGTTGAATCATCAATCCGAGGCTTTGAATTAAATCTCCTTCTCTCCTGACCATAGAAGGACGTAATTAACCTAAGATTTATATAGATTATTCTAAATGCAGAATGATGCATGCTATGCAATATTTATAACATGGAATGCATATCTAAGCTTAGGAACATGCATAAATAGGTAGTTTATCCTAATTTGAATGTGTCTTCATCATACCTCCATGCATATCTTTTGCTAGTCCCTAGTAAAATCAAACTAAATACTATGTATAAAAATAGAATTAGGATCTAATTACTTAGGCAAGATTTGTTGATTACATTAGAAAATTTCAACTAAGGATCTAATTACAGAAACTCAACAGTGCCCGGGTGTCTACCAAAATGCAGACCGCCCAGTCCTTGCCTTATTTCAAGAAGGAAAGATACATTTTTTTTTCTATTTTTATTATTTTATAATTTTTTTGGATTTTTGAGGTTAGGGTTTCGAGGCAATTTTCTACAGCCACCCAATTCACCCAAGACTCGAAAAGAACTTTAAGTCCTAAGCATCTTTGTGAATGTGATAGACTCACTGAGCAGCCATTAAAATGGACTTTAAGTTTCTACGACCCTAGGTGACCTTAAAAATTTCTACCTAAAGGTTTATCTTTTCAATCGGTAGCTTTCTCCCTACTTTTTTAATTATTTTTTTGTGAGGTCAACACAAAGGAGCCCAATATATATCTCTCCAATTTATTCTACTTCTCCGCATCTTTCTTGAGTATTTTGGGAATTATTTGAGCATTTTTGTGAGCTGGGTTCTGGACAACCGACCAATGGGCTGTTACTTACGGCAACTTGCCAGCCATACTAGTGCGGTGAAGTGTGGTTTATTTTCCCATTTTTATTTTTCCCCTTTTTCTATTTTTCTATTTTTTTTCTTTATATTTTTTAGTATCATTTTTTTCTTTTTCTAAGTAGGTGGCTTCTCTGATCTAAGATTTACCTAAAAGCAGTAGAATGAGTATGGTCATATAGCTAGGCTCTGGAAAATCGGCCAATGAGTTGTTACCTATGACAACTTGCCAGCCATACTATCCTAGAAAGTTCATTAGCTACCTGGTTTCCATAAATATCATTGAAAAGTGAGTCAGTGCAAATAGTGTGTAGATGCTTAGACTTAAAGTCCCCTCAAATCAGAGGACGGGTTGATAAGTCGTGTACTTATCACCCCAATTTATTTACCAAATTAAAATAACATTAACTTGGCGAGGACTCGAGACCAAGTCTACATTTTAGTGGACACCCGGGCTGATTAAACCCGAAGACCTAAAAAGCCTAAATATTCTGGTCCTAAAGTATCATTTCCTAAAGTTAACAACTCCTAAGGCATAAGTTCTCTTCTCCTGATTCTAATTTTATTTTATTTTAAAAAAATAATAAAAGAAATTCCACGAAGTTAACAAAATAATTTCAGGATTAAGTATCCACCCCTATGCCTAAATGATGCAATGTCCTCATTGTAAAAATAAAGACATGAAAATGGTAGAGTAAATAGAATATCACATGAATTTTGTGACAATCCGGTCGGCTCCGTAGAGAGAGGAGTATACACGTGCTAAGTTTATGGCCTTTACCTAGGCATAATATACAAACAAGGAATAATTTAAGAATTCACAAGTACAGGGCCTACAACCCGCCAGCAGAAGATGTCCACAGATGTGGACCATGTTGTGATGTAAACCCATGCCTTAAAGTCGTGTGGTTCTAAGGTTTTGGATGAAAAGCACCCAGAACTGGAGATTGTTGTGTTTGCGTGGATGGGCCTATGGTTTGGTGGTGTGCAACCCAAGCCTGAAATGTCGAACAATGGGTAGATTTGATTTACTAGGTTCACATGTCCACTTAGAGTTTATCTCAAAAAGATAGTCAATTGTTATGTACTTGGATTGCAGATCCTCAATGTCAAAATTATCATAAGGGTCCTAGTAGAAGATAGGTGGTTTCAGGTCAACAGGAACCCTTAAATCCAAAATTGTATTTCCCTCAGAATTAGCCTCCCAGATTTTAACTTCCAAATTCCTATCCTCCAAGTTCAAGTGTTTAGTTTCTGGGACTTCAAGATCGTTGTACACCCCATCTAAAATATCCAAGTCCAACAATTATGGTTGAATCATGATTGACTTGGGTACACTGATTTCCAAATCAAAATCATAATCAATCCCTTCAGGGTGTGGTTGAGGGATGGGGCTATTGATTGAATCTTCTAGTAAATCAGGATTCAGATCCTCCAAGTTAGCCCCAACAGGATCACATTCTTCAATGATTGGGCTATCAAACAATTCATCAGATTCCTCAAGCCCGTTTGTCTCACTAAAACCATTTTCTTTGAGCTCAAGTGAGACCTTGCCTACAAATTTTCACCCTCACAATCAAAGAATTTTTTATCCTCATTTATATATGTCTCAAAACCATATGTTGTTCCTTGGTCTATAGAGATATTTTTCCTTGCTCCCTAGCTCAGGGATCTTGGGTGAGAAAATTGATTTATCCTCAATGAGTTGCTTTAGACCAACCTGGTCATCCCCGATTTCATAAAAAATGTCCCCCCCGACAGGTCCCTGAGTGGGTTCTGACATTGGCTCTCTTGAAGGGGGTTTATCTTGAGAATCATCTCAAGATTGGACTAAGGCAACCACAAATCTCATCTTTAATCTTGACAACTTCCCAAGTAAAAACTCACCCGAGCCCCTATCCTTAACATCTTGGAACCAATCTAATAAAGAACTATTAAGTTCATCAATCATTTTGAGCATAGGCTCCAATGCTTCAGTGCATGGTGTTGGATGAGCCTCTAAAGATTGTATGGTGTTTCTCAAGTTAGCCAACACCCTATTTTGGACCCGGTTCACTTGAACCAAATGATTCTGTCCAAGGTTGGGTGGATTTGGGTTAAAACTAGGGTAGTCAAGAAATTAAGGTTCTTGGGTTCCTCCTTGAAAGTAGGTCGTTTTGGGTTGTTCAAAGAGAGGTGGTGACCTATATTAAGTATAATCCTGGTGTTGAAACGGGGCTAGATCGAGGGGTTTAAGAAGATGTGTTCATTGTAGTAATAATTCCTCAAAAATAGCTTAAACAATAGATAATATTTATAACTTGAATGAAGTCCGAGGTCATTTGCTTGGAGCAAATATGGAATTCACGCGCTAATCTCAATATATAATGTAAATGAGCACACTTAATTACTCAAAATCTAATATGCGATATATGGTATGAGTATATGAAGAGTCAAAAAGAAATCTAAACAAAATAATGGTGATTTGGATCACCAATTATTAATCTAACACATATAGCAATTACTCAAATATAACTAAGTGAACAACTAATGAATCAGATGTCTTAAAATGTGTTTCTATAGTGATTCCTCCTTTCTTTTGCTTCTGCTATTCTTCTTCTTCTTCCTTGCCTTCTCTCTCTGCTTCTTCTTCTTTCTTTCTACTGTCCTCTTCTTTCTCTGCTCTGTCTTCTTCACTTCTCTTTCTTTCTCTACGTGCTTCCTCTTCTTCAGCCTTCTTTCTCTTCTCTTCCCTTCAGCTCTTCTTCTCTTTTCCTTAATGCACAGGGGGGAAAGCTTCAATTTTTGGCTAAGTGTTAGCTAATCCACAACAAAGCGA
This sequence comes from Thalassia testudinum, assembly GCA_037157565.1. NCBI lineage: Eukaryota > Viridiplantae > Streptophyta > Magnoliopsida > Alismatales > Hydrocharitaceae > Thalassia > Thalassia testudinum. The sequence goes on along the minus strand of JAZHRO010000013.1, from coordinate 69,072,373 downwards.
AACCCCCCGTAACCCCATGCTCTCTCTCTCTTTCCTTCTCTGGTTTCTCCTCTTTCACGCCCTCTCAGAGCCATGCACAGTACCGGATAATCGGGTAATCGATCTAGAGTGCACCCAGGACCAGAGCTCCCAGCGTGGGGTAGTAGCTGAGGTGTAAGTACAGGGTTAGGCGAGTATACGGGTCAGACTAGGCCCACGTGCACAGTGTCACAGGCGAGGCATGTGAAGGGGTGCGGGGGACCTCACCCCCCTGTGCGTCGAGGCGATAAGTCGCTGACACTTTTTCCTCTTATGTGCCTTCAGGTGCTTTGTGGTCAACGATGTGGAGCTATATTGGTCCCCTTTCTTTATGCATTGTAGTAGCAGCAGGTGGCTTCTGATTGAGGTCTGGGACATAGTCATAGTGCCCAATGGATCACCTACTCCTCTGCCTGGGTAGATTCTGCTTCACCTGGGGTGTGTCCTTGGTGCTGGAACCTCACAAACACTGCTGGATCTCGCTCGAAGATGCTCCGTTAATGGCGATTGAAGGTCTTGTACCTGAAAACATAAACACGGCCTTGTGGCCCAATTAAACAAGCTCAGGAGCTTCTCCGTAGCACAGCGAACGTTGTGGTGTGCGTGATGTAGTGCGAGGATGCATGTAGGTGGCTGGAAAAGGTGGAATAGGTCGAAGATGATGGGTTTGTTCGGTGGAGGGTTCGGATGGTGGAGCAAAATAGGAGAGGGGTTTTATAGAGGGTGGTGTGGCAGAGCTTATGAGGGTTTCGGCGAGGCGGATGGAGGTGTGTAGCGGCAAGGATGCCTCGCTGGAGGAGCGGCTGGAGATGGGGAAGATTTGGGATGTAAAACTAACCTAAGATGCTAAACTAAGTAAACTAATCCTAATCTAATAAACGAAAGGAAGAGAACGACACCAGTGTTGGTAGGCTGACACCGAGGAAGAAAGCACTTCGGTAGGTGTTAACGGCAACGACGACGAAGAGAAAGCGACAGTGGCTGGTATTGCACGACGCGGAGGAAGATGAGGAAGAAGAATCCGCCACTGATATTGCGGTCAGACGATGAGGATAGGCAGAGGGAGTCTCCAAAGCTTAAGGAGCCTTTCGGCGGGAATAGGAGGGAGGAAATGAGGGTAGATTCGGCCAAAATCAAGCTTAGGATGAACGGTGTGCACTGGGGGTCCTTTTATAGGTCTCTAGAGGATGATTAGAGCTTGGGAAGAAAGCTTCCCAAGCTTGGAGGGCCGCCAGAGTAGGAAACCTATGAGATACCCGAATCTCTCATGCGTTTGCATGAGAGATTGGGAAGGTTGTTGGACTCAAGATCAGATTCATTGGAAAGAGAACTTCTTAAGGAATCTACCTTCCAATTTTGGAAGGGATTCATTGATCAGAGAAAGAGTTCTCTTCAATCAAAGGTCGCTGGAGAAGGATTCCTCCGCGATAATGGTAGAGGGACCAATTTGCAAAGAGTGACGACAAAGATAGGGGCCTGTTTGTAAGGAATTCAAAAGATGAGGGGCTATTGGAGATAAAGAAAGTCAGACTTGAACCAAATTGCAAACTCGGTCAAGATGAACTCAAATTTGGCCCAAATTTTGATACAAACCTAATTTAGACCCAAGGAATCCAATGGTGAAGTTAGAATTAGGTAAGTTGTGCAGAAAACTAAATTAGGGCAAAAGTCTGTCCGAGATTCAGTTTTAGGTCAAAGTGGGTTATGATGGTCAAATTGAAGGTACCAAACTCTAGAGAATATTTTTATATGAATTTTAGAGGGTTTAGGTGAATTTTATCCTGATCAGAACCTCAGTTAATCAAGTGAGTCTGTTTTTAGGGTTTCAGATGTCATTTAATTCTTGAAACGCTTGAAAACCCATTTCTGTCTACACGGACCCTCTTATTAGACATTTAAGACCATTTGACCTTTAATTAACCCCTGAGAAATCTCGTGATTGTACTGCAATTGAGATATGCTGTTAAAACTACAGTTTTACCCCTGTTTTATTGTTCTCTTAGATTGATTATGCAATGAATTAGGGCTCTCTGGAGGTTATGTAGGAGTATTTATCCCTTGATTATGACTAATTAAAGATAGATATGGCTGATGATGACGTTATCATTACCTAGGGAGGGTAGGTGGTATAATTATCATATCCTTCTTGATTGTAAATCGGTTAGGTTGATCATCAAAGGGTTGAGATCTATAATCATTGTAGGTGTGAGAAGGATAATAATCATAGTCTTGTTGTCTAAGGTTAGGCCCTGGACATTGAAGTCTAGATTCATATGCCCAATCAAAGTTATCCCAGCTAGTAGATGGGTAGTGGTAGGAGGGTAGGATTGGAAATGTGTGTAGGATGTGGAAGCATACATGGTGAAGTAGCAAGGAAAATAGAACAAAGAAAGGTGCCCTACAATACAATCAACCAAACATGTCCTTAAATTGGGTAGCTTAAGGACCTATGCTTCAGAAATGAACTCTAACCACACAACAAATTTGGTGTTGTCCTTACTCCCGAGGGTGGTAAAGTTGGGTCGACAAAGTAGGGGGAGCATGTCCTGAGGGCCACTAATTATGCTAAACTCCTGCTTGCTTAAGTCGTTTGACAATCGGGCTCCCTAACTTAGCTCCTTTTGAAGTAAGCAGACATCACTAATTCGAAATGTGTTCAAGAGAACACCCTAAAATGGACTCAATGAATCCTTGGGCCGTCTACTCAATTTTAATTAAGGCTTGGGGTGATTGTGCTCTTGGAATGTGATGAGCCCTTTAGATGGGTTGTGCCCTTAAAAATCAATTAATATGTGTGTGCGTGCATAACTAATGGTTTTCAAACAAGGTTTTGATGAAGTGTCTTTTAGGTTTAACCTTGTTTAGTAGCTTTTAGGGTTTAATTCTTAGGTTGGTTCAATCAAGGTTCAGTAGAACATTCCAAGTGTTGAAACACAGGTGTAGATTTATTCCTTTAAAAATTAGAAATAATGTGGAGTGCCTGGTTCAGCCCTAAAAATCAACCCTACATGACAAGCTACTTGATGAATCACTTTAATTTGAGTGGTGCGGCCCAAACGGTTCAAGCAATTGGCCTGTTGCACTACTTGATTAAGGCACACAAAATGTCTAACCTAATCAAATTTCTACTTACTTATTTGTGTGTTGAGTTAAGGTGTACTGGATCCATAGGTCAGATTCCGGTTAAGTGGTAGAATCGAAATGATTTTGTGCCTTAGGATGAGAATTTGTGGGTGTTAATTGTGTCTCATTTAATTAAATCCCACAAGAGAAGAGTAATTTTTTTTTTTTTGAATTTATGTGGGTGAGTGAGGTGAAGTGACAATCAAACAATCAGATCTATCCTAGGGATTATAAAAGCACTTTGGTTGATTGGAGTTTGAGTTATTAGTGTAGCGAAATAAAATCTAGGGTGGGGGTGGTGGGGATACACTTACATAACCTTCTAACTGCACTTTACTCTGATCTATTCCGCTTTGGCTTGCCTTGGAAGGGTACCTGTAATCATAGAAAGAAAGGAGCAAAGTGAGCTAAAAATTTAAGGCGAAAAATTATGGAAAAAACCAAAGAGCGTTGCCTCCTCGACATCGGCACCAAAATGGTGAGCGTGATTTCGTACACGAAAAGATTTGAGTTGGAAACCTGTCGTCGTAGTGCGTAGAAATCCTCTAACTAGATAAAATTTATACCAAACTCGAAAGGGAGTCCCGGGTCAAACACGGGGAGGCAATGTTTGGTTTTATGAAATCCGCACTTCGATTTTATTTGTTTTTGTTGTTTTTTTCTTTTATGATTTTTTTGGTATTTTTAGAAAGTAAGAGATCAGATCAACAAATGTTTATCTAACTAATCTACTTGTAAAATAAGAGAGAGAGAGAGAGAACATCAATATATTTATCTAAACAAATGTTTGCTATAGATAAAAAGTGGAAAACTACACTACAAAAGTGATAAAGATAGAGAGAGGTGAGAAGAGTCCCCCTCGACAGTTGCTTGGAAGACGGCTTGCTCTGACATCACCCGTATGAAGGTGCGGAGGAGCTGAAAGAAGGAGAACGATGGCAGAAGGAGGAGGATGGGACGAGACGGCATCACTGCGAGGATCTTCTTCCCGAAGGTGGTGAGAGGATGGCCATGGGATACTCCATGAAGGGGGATGAGAGGCAGGAAAATAATTTAATTTTCTACTTTGGAGGAGCATCCTGGGCTTGAGACAAGCTCTCTCTAGAGCCTTGGAGGTGGTGAGGGAAAGAAAGGAAGAAATGAAGAAGAATGGGAGGGGTAGGGGTTCTTTTATAGTGGAGGAAACAATCCATTTCATACATAGGACATTTAGTGACAGCCATAAATGTTGCTGAAGATCCACCGCAAGCGTCGCTAAAGCTCCAGCTCATGCACCCCACGCTTGGCGCTTGCACGCATCCGCTGACACTATGCTGCCTCCGCGTGCGCCCACTGCTACACACCTCTGTGTGCTCATGCTCTGCACGCTACGCTACTACACGCATACAATGGTGCTACGTGCCCATGGGCAGCCTGGATAGCGCCACATGGCACGATCCGGGTCATCTATCTTCTTTCCTTTGTAGGGGCTGCTACAGAAGTTAGATTGAATCAATTTTCACATCGTTGGGCTGCAATTGTCAACCCGAATCCATCCATGTGGTCGAATTTGTTGTTTGAAGCTCCAAATTGCATCACCTAGCCTCTTGGCCATTGATCTTCCTCGAATTACATAAGGTGCTACGAGACTCCGATCAAGACAATTTTGGAGGAGTTGGACTCCGATCGTCGTCCTGATCAGATCCGTACAGTTAGATCGTCAATCCGAGGCTCTGAATTAAATCTCCTTCTCTCCTAGCCATAAAAGGACACAATTAACCTAAAATTTATACAAACTTCTCTAAATGTAGAATGATGCATGCTATGCAATATTTATAACATGGAATGCATATCTAAGCTTAGGAACATGCATAAATAGGTAGTTTATCCTAATTAAATGTGTCTTCATCATGCGGTAAAGTGTGGCTTATTTATTTTTCTCCTTTTTCTATTTTTTTCTTTTATTTTTCTTTATAGGTATATATATTCTTTCCTTCTTTTTTTTTTAGTAGATGGCTTCCCTGATCTAAGATTTACACAAAGGCAGTAGAATGAGTATGGTCATATAGCTGGGCTCTGGACAACCAGTTAATGGGCTATTACCCATGATAACTTGCCAACCATACTACCCTAGAAAGTTCATTAGCTACCTAATTTCCAAGAAGCTACCGAAAAGTGAGTCAGTAAGAATAGTGTGTAGATGATTTAAACTTAAAGTTCCCTCAAATCAAAGGGTAGGTTGATAAGTCATGTATTGATCACCTCAATTTATTAACCAAATTAAGATATAATTAATGTGGTAAGGACTCGAGAACAAGTCCACATTTTAGTGGACAGCCAGGCTAATTAAGCCTAAAGACCTGAAGAGTCTAAGTGTTCAGGTCCTAAAGTATCTTTTCCTAAAGTTAATAACTCCTAATGCCTAAGTTCTCTTCTCCTAATTCTTTTTTTTTAATTTTTGAATTTTTAATTTTTTTTAAGAAAATAAAAGAAATTCCACGGAGCTAACAACATAATTTCATAATTAAGTATCCACCTCCCATGCCTAAATGATGCAATGTCCTCATTGTAAAAATAAAGACATGAAAAGGGCGGAATAAACAAAATATCACCTGAATTTCATGATAGATTCGATCAGCTCCATAGAGAGAAAGGAGTATACACACATCCTAAGTTTATTGCCTTTAGATAAGCATAGTATACAAACAAGAAGAAATTAAGAATTTACAAATGCAGGTTAGAGTCAGAATTAAAAGATTGATCCTCAAACTCACCAAAAGATTGTTCCTCAAACTCGCCAGAAGAAGATGTCCACAGATGTGGACCAAATTATGATGCAGGCCCAAGCCCCAGGGTCGAGTGGTTCTAAGGTTCTGGATGAAAATCACCTAGAACTAGAGATCATTGTGCTTTTGGGGTCAGGCCTGCGACTTTGGGGTATGCAACCCATGTCTGAAATTCTGGACAAAATAAAGTTCTAAACTAATAGGAGTATTTGTCCATTTGGAATTTGGCTCAAAAAGATAATCCATTATTCTATACTTGGGTTGAAAATCCTCAAAATCAAAAATATCATAAGAGTCCTGATAGAAAGTAGGTGGTTTGAGACAATTAGGAACCCTTAGATCCATACTCCTGTCTTCCCCATAGTTAACTTTCCAGATCTTAATTTCAAAATTCCTATCCTCCAAGATCAATGTTTCCGGGACCTCCAGATCGTTGTACACCCCATCAAAGATATCCAAGTCAAACAATTGTGGCTGAATCAAAATTGACTTAGATTCAATCATTTCCAAATCAAAATCATTCATCTCTTTGGGGTGTGTTTGAAGATTAGGGCTGCTGATTTGGATCATCTATTATAATAGGATCAAAATCCTCCATGTCAGCCCCAATCGGATCATAATCCTCAGTTATCGGGCTATCACATAGTTTGTCATGCTCCTCGAGCCAATTTGTCTCACTAAAATCATTTTTCTTAACTTCAAGTGAGACTTCACTAAGAGATTCCTCACCCTCAGAATTAAAGAATTCTTGATCCTCATTTATATAAGTCTCAAAATCATATGTTGTTCCTTAGTCTATAGAGACATATTTTTCCTCACTCCCTAGTTCAGGGATCTCGAGTGAGAAAATCACGTCATCCTCGATTGGTTGCTCTAACCCAACTTGGTCATCCCAGATCTCAGAAATTGTGTCCCCCCCGACAGGCACTTGAGTGGGTTCAGACATTAACTCTCCTGAAGGGGGTTCATCCTAAGAATTATCCTAAGATTGGACTAAGGCAACTACGAGTTTCATCCTCAATCTTGATAATTTCCCGAGTAAAAACTCACCCGAGCCCCTATCCTTAACATCTTGGAGCCAATCCAATAAAACAACTATTAAGCTCATCAATCATTTTGATCATAAGCTCCAATGCTTCAGTGCATGGTGTTGGCTGAGCTTCTAAAGATTGTATAGTGTTCCTCAAGTTAGCCAACACCCTATGGTGGACCTGGTTCACTTGAACCGAATGGTTCAATTTAGGGTTGGGTGGGTTTGGGTTAAATCTAGGGTAGTCAAGAAATTGAGGTTCTTGGGTCCCTCCCTGATCGAAGGTTGTTCAAAGAAGGGTGTTGACCTATATTCAATATAATTGTGGGAAGGGTAGGTGTTATAATCATCATACCCTTCATGATTGTAAATCGGGTTGGTTTGTTTATTAAAGGATGGAGATCTATAATCAATATAGCTCTGGGAAGGATAATAATCATGATCATGATGTCTAGAGTTAGGTCCTAGACATTGAGGTTCGAAATTATATCCCCAATCAAAGTTATCCTGACTAGGAGATGGGTAGTCATAAGTTGGGTCGGGATAGTAATCATTTTGAGGATAAGTGGTGGTAGGAGGGTAGGATTGGAATTGTGTGTATGGTGTGGAAGAATACATGATGAAATAGGAGGGAAAACTGAGGAAAGAAAGGTGCCCTATAGTACAATTAATCAAACCTATTCTTAGGTGGGTTAGCCTAAAGACCTATAGACTCCTACGACCCATCTTGAGATAATAGAAATGATTTGATCTACTTCTATCCAGTCAATCCAACCAGTTAGAGGGAGGGGTTGAGGAGAAGGTTCTTCCTTTGGCTTGCACCTTCGGTTCCTTTGATAACCCCCAACCACGGTCGTTTGACACTACTCCCCTAGCTAGACATCAGATAGGCCAGTAGAGGCAAATTAATCGAAAAAAATCTCAGTTGAAGTCCCAAAGAGCGAGTTAATCCTTAAGGCCAACATCTACTCAGTTTTAATTAGGCTTGGGATGATTGTACTCTTGGAATGTGATGAGCCCATTAGATGGGTTGTGCCCTTAATGATCAGTTTTAAAATGTGCGTGTGCACAACTAGGGTTTTCAAACAAGGTTATTATGATGTGTCTTTTAGGATTTAATCTTATTTAGTAGCTTTTAGGGTTTAATCTTTAGGTGTATTCAATCAAGTTCAGTAGAACACTCCAAGTTTTTGCAAGCACCAGTGATGATATATTCCTTTGAAACTCAAAAAGAATGTGGAGTGCCTAGTTAGTTCTTAAAAATTGAACCCTAAGTGGCAAGCTACTTGATGAATCAATTTTATCTTAAGTGGCGCGACCTAAACAACTCAATCAATTGGCCTTGATGCACCACTTAGTTAAGGTACACAATAATGTTTAACCTTTTCAAATTCTCTACTCACTTATTTGTGTGTTGAGTTAAGGCGTACCAGATCCACAGGTCAGATTCTGGTTAAGTGGTAGAATCAATGTAGAGTGGTGCGCCTTAGGTCGAGAGTAGTGGGTGTTTCATGTGCATAACTTTCAGTAAATCCCACAATCAGATAGTTTTTTTTATTTTTAAATTTATGCGGGTGGGTGAGGTGAGTGGAGTGACAATCAAACAACCAAGATCTAACCTAGGGTTTATGCAAGCACCTAAGTTGATTTGGGTTTGAGTTATTAGTGTGGTGAAATGAAATCTAGGGTGGGGGTGGTAGGGATACACTTACAGAACCTTTATCAGCACTTTTCTCTGATCTAACCTCTTTGGCTTGCCTTGGAAGAGTACCTGCAATCACAGTAAGATCAGAGAAAAAGTGAGATAAACGTTAAGGTGGAAAAACACGAGAAAAACCAAAGAGCGTTGCCTCCCCGGCAACGACGCCAAAATAGTGAGCGTGTTTTCTCAAGGGAAAAGTTAGGGTTTCAGAGAACTTGTCGTCGTAGTCGCAAAATATCGCTACCAAATAAAATTTATACTGAAACTTGAAGTGAGTCCTGGGTCTAACATAGAGAGGTGAACGTTTGATTTTGAAAATCGTACTTTAATTTTATTTCTTTTTGTTATTTTTATCTTTTGAAATTTTTTTGTATTTTAATAGGAAAGAGATTTATCTAACTAATCTACTTGCAGAGAGAGAGAAAGAAACATTTCATAAAATCGATCAATGTCTATTACAGCTAATTGAAACTACACTAGAAATCAAATAAAAGATAGAGAGAGGTGAGAAGAATCCCCCTCGACGGTTGCTTGGAGAATGACTCGCTTTGATAGCGCCTTGGACGAAGGTGGGGAGGAGCTGGACGAAGGAGAGTGGCGTTAGAGGACTAAGGATGAGGCAAGATGGCATCACGATACGGAACTTCTTCCCGAAGGTGGTAAGACGACGGCCACAGGATGCTCCACGAAGAGGGGTGAGAAATGGGAAAAGTATCTGATTTTCTACTCTAGAGAAGCATCCCAGGCTTGGGACAAGCTCTCTCTGGAGCCTTGGAGGTGGTGAGGGAGAGAAAGGAAGAAATGAAGAAGAATGGAAGGGGTAGGGGTAGGGGTCCTTTTATAGTGGAGGAGAAAAGGTGTTGTCGTTCAAGGGTCAATAGCAGCATCAAAGACGTCGCTGTAGACCTGCCTTAGACGTCGTTGAAGGTCCCCAGCCAACGCACACGCCCGCGCATGCTCACGCACGTTAGCACTCACATGCCCAGCTATCATGCTTCGTCGATGGAGAGCCGTTCGACTGAGATCGAGAGGCTTAGGATCTACGGAGATGGGAAGCTCAAATTGTGCACATGATGAAGAGTCGATCTGCACGTGTGCACGTAGGAGTATCTGCGCTCATCCATTGTGCTACGTGCCTGCATCTCGGCTGCTTGATCATGATCGAGCGGTCGAAGTTGGGCATGCCTCTCAGTTGCGGTCGATTAGAGGCATTGGAGGAGTAAAACCTGCGTTGCGAGTTTGTGAGTGTCCTTTGCAACCAATGGATTGTCAAATGGAGAGTCGAGGTGGTGTGAGATCTCGATCGTTGGATGGAGATCCAACAATCGAGAATCAAAGTTGATGGGCAGCTTCGATGAAGCGGCAACATAGCATCACAAGGGCCATTGGATGTACATCCAACAGCCCAGATCTGGCGATAGAAGCACCTTTGAGGAGGGATGACTGCTAAGGGCGAATTTGGGTAGTTAGGATGGTGCCACGTGGCGCCATTCTGGCCGCCCATCTTCTTTGATTTGTAATTGATGCCACAAATACTGGATTGGATTGATTTTTGCATTGTTGGTCTACGATCATCGATCCGAATTCATCCATGCAGTTGGATTTACCATTTGAAGCTTCGAATTGCATCACCTAGCTCCTTAGTTGTTGATCTTCCTCAAACTGCACAATGTGTTACAAGACTCCGATCAAGACGATTTCGGAGGCGTTGGACTCCGATCGTCGTTTTGATCAGATCCATATGGTTGGATCATCAATCCGAGGCCCCAAAATAGATCTCCTTCTCTCCTGGCCATAAAAGGAAGCAAATTATCCTACAATTTATACAAATTGTTCTAAATGCATAATGATGCATGCTATGCAATATTTATAATATGGAATGTATATCTAAGCCTAGGAACATGCATAAATAGCCATTTTAACCTAAATGGATGTGTATACATCACGAAGCTACAGTGACTTCCTTGCTGTCGCTATTGATGCGATGCCTATTGTAGCATTCTTTCTTCCACTATAAAGAGACCTATGGACCTCCACTGCAAGGCATCTATCTCTAGCTTCTACCAAGCACATCCCCACCTTCATAGAGCTTCAAAGAGTGTTCCCAAAGACTTCGAGCCACCGATGGAAGCCCCTCCACCACTGTAGCTACCTCGATGCCATCCACCTCCTTGCATTTAGTTTCTAGTCTTTTATAGCTTGTAGCTTATTTTCCTTTAAGAATTCATCTAGTTTTGTTGATCACAGCTTCCAGACCATGTTTGATATTCAATAAAGTAGAATTTGATATCATAATTATTGTCTCATGCTCATTCCTAGCTAGATTTTATTATGATTCATCATGTCCACTTTTCGTGCATAATTAGCATCGCTGCTCTACAACCAATCACTAACCCTACCATACACACACTCTCTTTTTGTGAGCAAACGAAACGAAATAACTTGTGACATAAAGCGACCAATCGATTCGATTTCTTGCCTCCTTGAGATCGACATTCGGACTCACCATTCAGTTTTCTTATTAAAATTGATGTCATGAATGCTTGCTACAGTGAATGAATTATTTAAACACGTTTTTCAACGTCAAACATCACCTTCTGCGAGTGGTGGCCAATCACTGTGGGAATTGAGTTTTGTCATTTTTTGTGATAAGACTAGCATTAATTGTTATCATAATGAGCCGTAATGGCCTAAAATGTTGTACTTGTCAACAACGTGATCACTGTTACTACGGCGTAATGATACGTGCGCAGGGGCATTTAATGCCCTAAATGATGACGAAAGGGCATATCGGTTTGGGCAAGATATTTTGAAATCCGCGCTGCAAGCAGTGAGATTTCATTTTTTCGAAACCTACACCCCTCAAAGGGGGAATTGCCCTTTGGGGGGGATTATAAATAGGGGTGGGGCACACTTAATGCCCCACCCACCTTCTTCTCTACGACAAACCAACTTCTGCTACTTCTTCTCTGGCGAGCTGTGAGAGGACCGTACGTTGGAATGCCATGTCCGAAGGAGTAGCAAGGACTAACTATGTCTGGGCTTGTGGGCAAGGGTAAGTTCACCTCTTCCTCATAAAGCATCTTACCAAGATAAAGGAGTTATATAATTTTCCTTCTGACTTTCATAGCCGGAGCCCCAATAAGGCATTCTTGGATGTCTATGGGCTTAGGGGGGTTCAGTACTAGGCTTATGGGTCCTAGACCCGTCTGTGTACAAGCGGGAAGAAGGAGATGCTCATAATTTATAGATACACCAAAGAACACGGTCTACAGGTACCTTTAAATTTATTTTTAGTTTCCTTTCTTTCGTATTATAAGCTTACCCCCACGCAACTAAGCCTCAACTGTTGGTCGGTCCTTAATACCTTTACTGTCATTTGTCTTCATCTGGGGATTGCTCCCAGCCAAGGCATATTCTGCTTAATTTTTGGGCTCATGCCCCTCAAGGTGAAAAGGGGTAGGCTGCCTTCCGGCACCTATACCTTATATAGCTGGCCTACTAAATACCAGATTGTTGATCTTCCCAACAATCTGAAGGGGCAAGATCACCATTTCTTTTTTCTCACCAACATGGAGGACCTACCCATCCCTAAACCTAGCAAGGCCCGCCTAAGAGGGACTTGCCACCTAGAGCCGAGGAACTTGACCCGTCTGCGCAAGTGAATGCAAACAAGGTAATGAAGTTCAGGCCAATTGAATGCTCGGAACGTAGGCAGGATGATGTTCTAGAAGCATTGGAGTGGGTTTCGGATGCCTATCCCACTTCGAGTAAGTTGGGGGAGGGGGGAAATAGCTTTAGAAAGCATATGTCCTCCTCCCTGTTTTGTTCTTCAATGCAGCTTTTGGGTGGTTCGGCCACCCGAATACGCCAAAGCGAGAAGGCAGCAGCTCCATGCACCGTAAGTCTCAGCGTGGGGAAGATAAGCCATCAGAGCAGGTCGAGGGGAGTGAGTCTTTACGCTCCACAAAAGCGATAAGGAAAGGGGTGGCAGGTGAAGAGGAGGCAGAGGTCCCCCTAAATTGCCTGAGAAGGGGGCCTACTGCGAAGCTTCTGAAGGGGTAGCTAGGAGCACCCATTTCATCAAGCCCAGGTGGGGTTGGGGTGGGGGCGTCTTGGTGGACTCGTCTCTCTCATCTAACCCACTTGGGGCAATCATGCTAAGCGGCTCCCCGCTCGAGGCGTCTACAGAGGTGACTTAAGTGGGGGCCAGCCGCAAATCCATCCCATTCACTGGCATTACTGGCACCTTCGTGCAGTTGGCATAGACGTGGCTGCCACCGAAGGTTTTATGTGTGGCAGCGTCTTCGCGTAGCCATACCCCAGGAGAAGCTCAATGGGGGAGAGGGTGCTGGAGGATCCCACTGGCTGGGGAGGCCATTGGATGATAGGACAAATAGTCGAGTCTGTCAGAGGATCTGTACTGGAGGTGGCCTCTGAAGGCCCTGCACCTAGCTAGGCGGTGCCAGCTCTAATGGGCGCTTTGAGCAATGCCCCACACATGGAGAGACAGGTGCTTTGGCACTTGAATGATACCCTATTTTGAGTGACCTCCTGCCTAAGATGGATGAACATCAACCACATGTTTTCTACTATTCACGCGTGGTGAGTGTTCTTCTGTTGTAATTTCGATTCCTACGTTTTACAAGACATTGAGTCTTATACCGTCGTTTGTGCTCCTTGACAGATTAATGCTCTCGGGACCTTCTTTGTCCCAAGAGAAGACTCGCTAGCTAACATCGTCGATCCAAGCAGCCCTTCCAAAGTGATTGAAATGGCCGCCAAATGGGTCGTAACAGCGAGGGTAGAGCAAAGGAATTTTGTCTATTTGCTCTCGGATGCTACTACCACCTGAGAGAGGGTGGTGAAGGCTATTGAGGAGGCTACCAGAAAGCTCCGCTCGCAGCAACAAGCAACCAGCCAAGTGACCCGATTGTAGGAAGAGCTAAAGAAAGCCCTCCAAGACCTGCGAAGAGCCAGGTATACAGGGCAAAAGCTAAAGAAGGGTCAGATCGTGACCCACAAGAGGGATCTTGTGGTGCTACGAGACTTTTCTAAGCTCCTGCAAACCTCCTGCACCAACATGCTTTCACTAAACAAGGAAGTACTGGTGCTCAAGGTTGAACACTCCTTTGCCATGGAAGGCTATGAGGCGGCTCTTAAAGAAGAGTGCCTTCGCCTGAGCGCAACTATCGACAAGCTTGTAGTTTGAAGGCAAGCCATGAAAAGGCGGAGGCAGCTATGTAAAGCCTGAGAGCCAACCTCACCAAGACCCAGTAGCTTGCGAAGGACAGGAGTAAGAAGGTGCTGGAGCTGGAACGTACTGCATAGCCGGAGCTTGACCCTAAGACGGTGATGGCATTCTTTGCCTCTGACCCATCAATGATGGAGAGCCGAGACATGACCTTCAAAGGGATCAACAAATATACCCTAGTGGTCATGCAGTCGTTGTTGGAAGCAAGAGGACTTCGGTGGAGGAGCTGTGCACTTGGTCTATGGACTAGTTCCTCTTTGAGTTTCATCGTCAAAAGGCTGACGGTCTGATCATGGACAAGGCTCCTATAGAATCGTCTGAGGACCAGCCAGCTCCTAAGGAGGAGGCAGACAAGCCAAGTTCGTTCGGAGCTGTAGAGCTGCTAACTCTCCTTGTCAACCATTCTTATGCAATTTCTTCACCCCCTTCAACGCTTGGAGCTAATATTTTTGAAGAGTTGGAATGAACTCGCCTACTTTCATAGTAGTGTTGTTTCTATTTCCCTTGTTAATTGCTTTCTCTTTTTTTTGTGTGGGTCATTTGCCTGGGAAATGTAATAAATAACACTTATAATGAATGAAAGGAAAAGTTTTTATCTTTATTGTCTTTTCCCTTTCTTTCTATACATGACACAAACGTAGATTACTCGCATGTCAAGTACGAGGGATTTCCTTGCCGCTTAAGGTTTCTAATTTGTAGAAGTCACCTGGACTATCTTTAAAAATTTTGTAAGGTCCCTCCTATGGGGCGTCTAACTTCCCGCTCGAGTGACTTGGCATGGAGACTTCACTTTTGTGTAAGACTAAATCTCCTTCCGAGTACATTCGCTTGCACACTCGCCTATTGTAGGTGGTTGCTGTGGCTTCCTTGTATTTAAGCATCGCTTCCAACTCTTTCTCCCTTAACTCGTCCACAAGGTCGAACATCAGGCAGACTTAATCATCATTGGTGGCGGGGTCATACAGTTGTGTCCAGTAGGTGAGGAGGACCTCTCTATATGTAGGTGGGAATCCATGCCGTACACAAGATTGAATGGTGTATGGCTTGTTAATCAATGACTTGCGACCATCGTCAAACAATCACAATGAAGCGCTGTTGACGGGTTTTTGTCCCCAGCAACAGCCCTAAAAATTTGATCATTGGCAATCGATTTGCACTAAAAATGGTGTTTTAAAGTGTCATTGTTGTAGTATAGGTGTGACAAATGCAAACCAATGTCGCGTCAATTTTATTTCTTTACAATTTTTACTGGTTTGTTTTTAGGTCATTCAATGGGAGGTAGTTATTGATATACATCACTCTCTAAGCCTAAAAATGTTCTTTTATTCCAAAAATTGTTAATTTTATTTACAAAATGAATGAATAAATCAAATAATGAAAGAACTAGTTAATTATTTACAAAGGAATCAATTAATCTGTATTACAATGCCTGAAAACATATTTACGACAAACAGGTATCAAAAACTAACTAATAATACACTAAGTTATATACAACTATTCTACGTAATACTTAAGTAAAGGTACAAAAATGTTAATAATATCTACTATACTAAATCATATTAACATACTAATATCTGTAATAACATATATTACATATACAGTAACATAAATAAGCGTCACTATAACCTTAGTAAAATATATACATAATATAAGGCAAAGGTAGTTATCTATACTGACATATATTCATATATACAATGACGGATACAACTGTCACTAAAGCTCTTAGTTATTTATATACATATAGGAGAGCTCAAACATACTATACTACTCTATACTTATACATATATTCATTATATATGTATACATATTTACTTAATTTATTTACATTACTATATACATATACTATTATACTGTATACTTATACTATATATATTATACATATACATACATATGCACGCACACACAGAGGCACTCACACCAAGCTCCAACACTTGGCCGCAGGAGCGGCTAACTCTTCTCTCCTTCCTCTCGATACCTAGAATTTTTTAGGGCCTTCTTCTCTTAACACACACACAACATTGTTCACTTGTATAAAAATTATGTTCAAATGGGTGAGCCGGCCATTTCAAGGGATACACAGCGCTACAAGGGCGAGACTAGACCTCTACTTTGGCCAGCCCTAATTCAATTAGGAGTACTTTCATATATTTTTTGGCCCGATATCAGGCCCATTTCAGCCCTGTCAAACTACGTGACCCCCGGCCTACCATTGTGCACAAATGCTCACACATATGCCATGATCGTATCAAATGAGAGGAAAAGGGATATGGGATTTTATTTCACGCCCTACGCTGACGACTGGTCAGCATAGGGCGTGACAACAATTTATATCGATGGGTGTTCATGAGTTAACGATGCAACGCCAATCAAGCACCCAATTTGAGCGCTGCAAGCGCTATGCTGTGTTCTAATTTGCACGATTTTGACCCTCAATTTGAGGGCCATAATTTAATATAAATTCAAAATAAATTACATGGTTTTAAGGCCCTCATATAAGGCTACCTACTTGTACAATTTATTCATAGAAATAAGTTATTTAAATATATAATAAAATTAGCAAAAGTTGACTATTTATACATGTCAATTTAGAGGTTAATTACTTAATTAACGTATAAATTAGTTAAGTAATTGTACAATTGACCTTATACAGTGCTTATATACATAATAAATTATTTATTACACAATTTTATTATATTTTAGAAACTTGATTTTAATTTATATAGATTTAAATACATATTTAAGTTAGTTTTATACATGAATATTTTATAAATACTATAATACAATATAAATACAATATAAATAAGTTGAAAATACTTAATATAATATAATACAAGTGAACATTATAACTTACTTCAGTGGTAGATTAAATGACTAATGTATTTTATTTTAAGTTAATAAATTACTTAATTAACCTAATAACATAATTATCTACCGTAAATACTTAATTAAATTAAATTACAAGTACTATATAGTACATAATACATGTATAAATACATATGTACAGTATTAGATATAATTACGTACATATAGATAGGTTTAAGCAATTACTTAGATTTATATACATTTAGTTTATATAAATTAATATCTAATAATACAATAAAGTTATATATATAATAAATCACTCTAAATACTTAATTTAATATATAGAATACATATATAAATTATTTATATACATTATGTACATATTGTACATTATATATATAGCTTAGGTTTAATTAATATTTACAAGTATATACATAGTATATAAGGTATTTTTGGGTATTTTTGGGATTTTTCTTATTTTTATGATTTTTATATATATAGTAGAGGTAGGGGATGAGAGAGAAAGAGTGAGATGAGAGAAAGAGGAGCTCTTTTCACGATTTTTGAGTTTGATCTTTTATTAAATTCTAAGGTATACTGAACCATTAGCTGGTATGTTATACCAAGCCGAGGGTTCAGATTATCTTGAAACTTGGCACACACCTAGAAAAATACTCAATCTTACTCAAGACAACTTTTTTTTTGAAATTTTTTTATGATTTTTATTTATTTACAAGTAAACCCAACTTTAGGCCTTTAAAAATGTTTCACTAAAGAACCTAAGGCACTAAAATCAATTTCAGTGGTTGGGATATCAGTTTAAACACTTCACTATGCTCAGTACATCACATGGAAAGTATGTGAACATTAAAACATGATTTTCAATTCAGATTGTTATAAACGGCAATTAACCCATCCAAGAATAGCTAACAAAGAATTTAAATTGAAATTGCAAGCAATTATAGTCAAATTACAATCAATTTCAAGTACATGAACGCTTGTACATTAATTTTTAGCACTACACAACAAGTTATCTAATTAAACATCCAAATCCCAGCCCAATTCTTCTCATCCAGACCAACCCAACAACTGCTGACAGATGACAACAACATCTACTATTGCTACTATAGCTACAGTAGGAGTTCTAGCTACTGCTGCAGCTATACCTCATTGGAAATCAAGTTCTAATCAAACACAATTTGTTCAAATCAAACATCAAAAGTTTCTTTCATTCAAAAATCAATAGAAATCAAGGAAAATTCAAGTCATATCAGAGAAGCCACTATTACTTTCAAATCTCTTTCAGACCTGATGTAAGACCTTAAAATCCAAATTCCCTTTGTTCCAATCAACCAATGAAAAGTATGGAACTCAAAGTAAATGAGATTAAAGCTCTTTTTACTCAAGGAACCCTAACTGATCTCAAACCTTCCACTAGATAGTGTGTAGGTCCAAGATCAATTTAGAGGTTCAAATCATTGAAAACAATTTCCAGAACTTCACTCAAACATATCCAACCTCATTTAACTCTGGAATCGTAGATCAAAACTGATTTTCAACTTAAAAGCCATGTCGCCCAAGTGGGCTGTTGACCTTAGATCGCCACAAGGATTTTATCCCTTTGAACATCTACACACTATTAATTAGTGTGTAGCGATCCATTGCGACCCTTTTAAACAAATCAGGTCCTTGCCAAAGCCTCAATTCAGTACATTGAATATCCTAAGCTTCAGTTACCTCAAGCAATGCACACAAACAATAGATCAAGTTAAAATCAGGCATGAAACACTTACTCGGTGAAAACCCAAATTTAAGAGATCCAATTCGTTGCAACAAGCTCAATTAGACTCTAATAAAGATAAATTTGCTCGATTAAAACCATTTAAACTAGAATTAACTCCAAATCACAGGATCGGGCGTGAAACACAAATTTGAAAGAAATCAAGCAAATTGAGACAATCAAATTAGATCAGGGGATCTTTATGAGTTTATGGAATGCATGTGGATTTTTTTTACTCAAATTCAGATCTAGAAGCCAAGGCTTTAGATTTGAATTTAACCTTGATGGATGGGTGGATGATGAATAAAAATGCGAGGGAAAATTAGAAATGAATTGCAAGGCATAGGAAAAGTTGTATGAGTCTATGCAAAAGTGTGAAAAACTCCTCTCTAATATGAATTGATCAGAGAGGTCAGAGTGGCTCCAAACTAATCTAGTCCTACCTAACACTAAATCGGGTCAGATCAACCAGTGAATACTATTCTAACTAATTTAAGCCACACTAGAAAGCAATAAATCTAGCTATCAAAGCAAGAAAACTATCTAAGGGAAGAAGGTGACTCTCTGGGATCTATAGCCAGCAGCTAAATAGGATGAAATGGGAGGAACCTCCAGTGGAAGAAGGTGACTCTCATGGGCTAGCAGTTGGTGGCTAAAGGCGACGAACAGAGGGGGAAAGTGATCTTAATCACCGACCACCGAGGAAAGGAGGGAGTTGCTGGAGGGGTAGGCGACGATCAACTCAGTGGGGAGGGAGTCGATGGTGTGTGCGAGCTTAGTGGAGGTGACTATATAGCTGCCTCAGTGATTGCAAACACCATAGGGTGAGATTAATCCTCTAGGGTTTGGATGGTGGGATGAAGAGAGAAGACGTGCGGGAAGGATTAGGATGATATCCATCCATTGGATGGGATCTGGAAGGTGCGGTGAGGCCACAAGGAAGAGCGCGTGCAAATCAGATTGGGTTTAGACCTTGGATCAAGGACGCATGCGATGGATGGCAATGATGGCTTGAGTTCTTCAGCGATAGTGGACCACGATGTCTCAGGTGTGTTGGAGAAATTGCATAGAAAGCCAAATGACGAAACGGTAGGAAAATTAGGATAAAACCCATAAGTGATGGAAAGTGTTGCAGCGCAGTCCTTAGGTGTTGCAAAGAGGGCCCTATAAATTTTTAGAATGGTCCCTGAGATAGTTTTATGTGAAGAAAATGTTATGACCTAAGGACCTAGATGTAAAACTCTAATTGTAAGGTCATAGTGATGTCCAAATGCAACTAAATTTTTATTGAAGCTTAATTGAACATTTAGGAAGTTGAGCACTTTTGATTTATACTTTTTTGAACCCAAATGTGTGTTTAATTTACAATTGGATCATTGATGGTAACGCCATAGTAAGCCATAACTAGCTTTATTTAGTCATAATAAAGTGACAAATGCTCCTACATAATCTCCTGAGAGCCATAATTCCATACAAATCCATTCTGAGAGAGAACACTAAATCAGGGTTAATTCTGTAATTTTAACATCATATCATGAAATCAGAGTAACCACATGATTTTTCAGGGGTTAATCTAAGGTCTAATGAGCATTAAAGTCAAATAAAAGGGTCTACACAGACAAAAATAGGGTTTCATGCGTTTCGAGAACCAATACAGCACACAAAACCCTAATTTTAAACCCACTTGAATTACAGAGGTTTTAGTCAGAATAAAATTCATCTAAATCTTCTAAAATTCATAGAAAATATTCCTTGATATTTGGTACCCTTGGTTTGACCATATGAACCTATTCTGACCTTAAACAAAGTCATAGACAAAATTCTACCATAAATTGGGTTTCTACGCAAATTATCCAATAAAATTTGGTCAAAATTGAAATCTACCTTCACCATCGGATTCTTTGGATCCAAATTATATTTGTACCAAAATTTGATCCTGATCAGAGTCCATCTTAACCTAGTATGCATTTCAGTCCATTTAAACTTTGTTTCCTTCACACAAGCCCCTAACTTTCAAAAATTCTTGCAATTGAGTCCCTAACTTCCTTATCTTCTTTGCAGGAAGCTTTTGACCACTTCAAGTCCCATTCAACTTGCCACCAATTCCCACCAAATTTGGTGAGATTTGTGTTCACACTACAAGGAATCCTTTGAGACGGATCTTGAGCTTTGATTTGCACCAGAAAGGCCGTGTGAACACACGAAATTCCTAGGTTCTTCTTGATTCCTAATGAAGCTCAATCAAGCTTCTTTCCTGTTTAGAGCTTTCCCTGAGCTTTATAAAAGCTTCCCCTTTGCAATTTCATACTCTTTAGCTCAGTTTGGCTGCACTTCCTCACAAAATCTCTCTCTCCGGCCACCTCCGTCGTAGCTCCAGCAACATCTTCTTCTCTAACTTCCTCACCCGCTGCCACATACCATAGGCAATGGGATTTCCTTCCTCTCCTTTTTCCTCTCCTCACCAGCTACAGCAGGAGCTCCTAGGCCCTCGTCTTCCTCGTTGTTCCTTCACCGGAGGCTACACCATCTCTGACATCGGCCAATCAAAGCTGGCGCCTCCCTCACCCCCTTTGTCCTTAATTAGGTTTTGAATCTCTCCCTCTATCTCCATAGTTTAGGTTTATCCCATTAGATCTTAGGTAAGACCAACAACTCAACTACCTCTCCATCATCTTCCTCCGCTCTAGCAATGCTCAGGAAAAGCCACACATACTCCACACCTCACCAAACCCCAAGTGACCACCTCCAAAACCTCCACCAACACACCACCATCAAAACCCCTCTTCCTATTTCACATTCCATCCACTTAAAACTCCCATTGGATAACCCATCCTCCTCACCACCTCCTCAACTTCCGCCATACCACCACACGCCCCCATACGCCATAAGGACACCACCAAAACCTTCGCCGTCCTCAGGCAATCCTCCTGGACCATCTAATTGGGGCCTAGCGCCCATATTCATGAATTTCAGGTTTGCCGGCTACTCGTCATCGCCGTCGTCTTCCTCGGCATCGTCACGCTTCATCTGACCCACTCTAGCTTCTCTACGACTTCCATTAGGTGCGAGTTGGCACCATGAAGGTGCCTGGACCTCCAATTAGCCAAGATAGCAGCAGCAACACCTTCAATTCCTTCAGGCTGGGTTGCAGCTACATGCGAGCAAAAGGGAAAGGGACTTAGTCCCACATCGTAAGCAAAGGAGTGGGCGACGCAGTTCAAAAGGAAAATGTGATAGTTGCTTACCACCCAAGAACACGAGGGGTTGGGTCCCTCACTCACTCACACCTCGCCTGAGTACACAGCACGTGGGCCTGGTCCAAACCTGGTACTATTCATGATCCTACTATTGATAGCGCTTTTCAGGAGATTAAAGTGTCTTGTTGTAGTAAAGTCTCCTAAATCGCTCTTCAACAAATAGAATTTATTATTCAAATTGAAGTCCAAGGTCGAACATAGGGGGCAAATGTTGTAATTCACATGCTAATCGAAATGAATGTATACATGAGCACAAGAAATAAGCCAAGAATGATATTCAATGAAGAATAACTACTCAAATGATATTTAATACTAAGCAAGAGTATATCAAGAATTCTGTGAGACAAAAATAACGGAAATGATCCCAAAAAGTGGTGATTTAAATCACCTTTTAGATCCACATTTAAGCATACATCTCAATTTAACCTTAACCATAGTACTTAAATAATGCACCAGTAACATAGATAATGCTCAATCAAATGACAAGTACTTAGATGCTATAGTGCAAAGGCACTATTCATCTTCTTCAACTCTTCTCTTCCTTCTTCTTTCAGAGCTTCCCTTCTCTCTTTCTTCCCTTCGCAGCACAAGGGAAACAACCCCTCAAATTTGGCTAAGTGTTAGCCGCTTCACAGAACAAAACCCCCTTCCCCATGCTCTCTCTCTCCTTCCTGCTTTCTTTATCTCAATATCCGGGCTTACATTTAGGTATTCAGATCCAGGCCCATGTGCATGTGTGCACGGGAGAGGGTGCAAGCACAAGGAGGCACTTGAAGGGGACCCAACCCCTGGTGTCTCGGGCGATAAGGCCTTAGCACGTATTCAACTTATACACCTCCGGAGCACTGCCCGCGCACGATGTCGGACTATATGTCCCTTTCTCCATCACGTGAATTGTAGTGGAAGATGCTACTCAATTGAAGCTGCTGAGGTTGTCCGTGCAATTGGTGCTGCAGTTGGGAACGCGAACATAGTCTGTGTCTCCTGTAAGTGACACCAGGCTTTGAGCTCACCGGAGGACTGCAAGCAAGGACGGAGATGACGGCGGCGATGAGTGGAGTGCGATGAGACCTGAAAAAGCAAAACATAGCCTCTCGGCCACCTTAAAACATATCAGGAGATTCGCTAAGTGATGGCAAGGATGGTCGTGGTGGTTTCATGGCATGGGTGTGTGAGTGGTGGCCAGATGAAGTCGGATATGACGGTTGGAGGATGGGTTGTTCGGCGAAGGTCTTGGGTGGCCAAGAGCACCAAAAAGGTTAGGGCTTTTGTTCTAGGGGCCACGGCGGAGGTTTTGGGAGTGTTGGCGAGGTGGATGGATGGGTGTAGCGAGCGGATGACCTTGCCAAAGGTGTGGCTAGAGATGGGGATGATGATGGATGGTGGTGTAGTCCAGGGTCGATTGGGGGTTTTGAAGAAGGGAAAAGAACCTATGGACCTAGCTAAACCTAATTGACCTAATTTAATTGAACGAAAGGGAGGAAAGGGCACCAGTTGTGGCTCGTCGAAACCGTGGAAGAGAAGTTCTCCATTAAGGGAGACGATGACGAGGAAAGGTTGAAATCGACGAGGCTTTGGTCGGCCACTGTCGTAGGAAGGAGGAGAGGACAGCTGTGCCTCCAATTTGACAGTTGGAGGCGCAAATGAAGGAGAACGAGGAGGACCGTCGGAGCATAGGTCAGAGGAGGCCGAAGATAGGGAAAAGGGAATATTTTTGAGGCTAAACCTAGCTAAGGAGCACGACCTTGCATTGGGCATGCTTTTATAAGGCTTAGGATGGAGTTCCATGCTTGGAAACAAGCTTAGAAACTCTGTGCTTCCTGCGCATGTGGGATACCCACATCTCTCATGTGTTCGCATGGGAGATTGGGAAAGAATTAGAGTCCAAGGCTGGGTTTGATTGATAGAGAATTCCTCAAGGAATCTCTGGTTTAAATCTAAAACTGATTTATTAAGAAACGAGCGAGAAAATCTTGCTTGAATCTCGTCGGAAATGCATAGCTATTCCTAATGGTGGTAGGGACCTAGATGTGAAAACGATGAAGAAGTTAGGGGGGTCCCTACAAGGTTTTCCAAAGCTGAGGGGTTCTTTGTAAGAACAAGAGTTAGAACAGAACTGAAATGCAAACTAGGTCAAGATGATCCCTGATTGGGCCCAAAGTTTGGTACAAACCTAGTTTGGACCCAAGAAATTTGATGGTGAAGTCGTATTTAGGTTTTGACCAAGTTTGACTGGATAAATTACATAGAAATCCAAATTAGGGCAACTATATGTCTTAGACTCTATTTTAGGTCAAAATGGGCTCTATGGTCAAATCAAGGATGCCGAACCCTAGAGAATATTTTTATATGATTTTTAGAGGGTTTAGGTGAATTTTATCCTATCCAGAACCTCAGCTAATTAAGCAGGTCTGTTTTTAGGGTTTCAGACGTCATTTAATTCTCGTAATGCGTAAAAATCTGTTTTTGTCTGCACGGACTCTCTTATTAGACTTTAATGCATAGTTGACCTTTAATAAACCCCTAATAAAACCTGCAGTTGTTCCTCATTCATGATATGATGGTAAAATTACAACTTTAACCATGGTTTTCTGTTAAATTCTAAGAAAGGATGTGCAATGAATTATGGTACTTTGGCAATTATGTAGGAGCATTTATTAATGAATTATGACTAATTAAATCTAGATATGGCTGATGATGATGTTATCATCACCTATAACCCACCTGTATACCCAATTAGCCCCGGGTCTGAGAGAGAAATAAGAAGAGGAATTTGTAAGAGGAGGGGGGAGGGTTTTGCTACATGGTTGAATATCTTGGGTGCATGCTGAAGGAAAGGGCTTTACACTTAGCCTCTAAGGAGAGTTGGCCTTGTGCTGTGCTTTAGAAGGCTTGAAGAAGAGAAGGCTTTGAGAAGCTTTGGCGCCCTTATGTGCCTTCTGTGGTGCTGTGCCTCTTCAATAAGGCATCTGATGCCTTGTTTTGTCGTCTGAAGCATTCTGGCACTGTGGGAACATTTAAGTACCTATGTTAATTGATTGAGGAATACTGTTGATTTATTTGAATAATTTAAATGCTTAGGATATATGCTTAATTAAGAATAATAATTGATGATTTAAATCACCATTGTTTTGCTTCTCTATTTCTTTTTCTCCCATGACTCTTTGAGATATTATTGATTGCTATTGAATATCAACCTGACAAGTTTTATTCATTGCATATCTGTTATTGTGCGCAATTTACTATGCTCATTTATTTTGAATAGTGACTAGTGCGTGAATTCCACATTTACTCCCTACGAACAACCTCAGACTCCAACTAGATTTTGAGTTTTATAAATTTAAGTGTTTTGCATTTTCGTTGACTATGCTACATGTGCATTTCCTATATATCGACAATTTCACGCAAACAATCATCAATTTGTATTAATGAATAGAATATCTCAATTTATGACCTAATATTGCACTTTTAACACAAATTTGATGTTTTAGGTCATTTTTGTTATTTCCCACACTTAACCCTTTTCATGTGTTAATTATGTTGTGTTTAACTTAGTTGTTACCTTAACTTTGGCATTTTAACTATGATAAGCCACACCTCTTCACCTATGAAAGTCCTTTGATAGGTCTTGTAGCTCCACAGTACATTCGACAGGTCGTCTACCCACCTCCCTTTGGTTGAATCCAATCGGTGTTTCAGCGTTGAGATAATGGTACAGTTGGTCACCTCCGCATGTTTGTTTGCTTGGGGGTGACCCACAGGCGTAAAGCATAGGCAGATATTCTAACTGGTGAAAAATTCTTCAAACTTTTTACAAGAAAACTGAGTACCATTGTTTGTGACAATGCACTAAGGTATCCCATACCGAGCTATGACATTTTTTTGGACGAACGAGACAACCCTGTCGGCTGTTTGGCTGGCCATGGCCTTACCCTCGACCCACTTGGAGAAGTAGTCCACCACACCAGTATGAACCGCTCCTAAGCTAAAGATAGTGGGAAAGAGCCTATGAAGTACATGCCCCTATTTGGCAAAGGGGATGAGTGACATAATAGGCACTAAATGTCTAGGCAGCAAGTGATGTAAGGTAGCAAATTGCTGGCACTTGTCACACTTGTGCATGAATTCCTTACATTGCTACTTCATCTAGGGCTAGAAATACCCCGCCTAGAATAGGTGAGCCAAGAGTGCCTTGTACCCTTCATGGTTCCCACATATAACTCCAGGGGCTTCTTGGAGAGCCTGAGATGCCTCCTCTTTTGTAAGGTGGTGCAACAAGGGGGTGGAATACCCCCACTAGTACAATTTCCCCTCTATTAAGGTGTACCTAAAGGCCTTTAGGTGAAATTCTTTGGGCTGTGGTTCCCTTAGGGGCAGCTCACCAGTGTTTAAGTAGGTGATGATAGGCGTCATCCATGATGTGGATTGCTCTGTCATGAACATCTTATGAGCAAGTACTATTGGCTCCTTCAGAGTTTGGAGACAGATATCCTCTTCATACCCGAGTGGGATCGCCGTGGCTAAGTGGGCCAATGTGTCTGCCAAGGGGTTTTCCTATTGGGGTATCCTCTTGATCGAGATGGTCCTGAAGTCTGACAACTCCTCCTTGACCTTTTCAGCATATAAGACCATATTCGGATCCCAGGCTTGGTACTCGCCATTGATTTGATTGGCGGCCAACTAGGAATTCGTGAAGAGTTCCAATGAAGAGATGCCTCTTGATTTTGCCACCCGGATGCTGGCTAACATGGCCTCATATTTTGCCTGATTGTTGGATGCTGGGAAGACAAGTTTAATGACGTACTTATGAGTAATGTCGTCAAGTGTGGTCAAGGCTATGCAGGCCCCAGACCCAACTGTCATGGATAAGCCGTCTACATATAGCTTCCAAGGTAGAGTGAGAGAGGCATCCTGGTTTGTGAATTCCACCACAATGTCCGCCAAGACTTGCCCTTTAATTGATCTTCTCGGCTGGTATTGGATGTCAAACTCTACCAACTCCATAGCCCACTTTATCTGTCAAGCTAACCCCGTGGGCTTCTATAACATTCCCCTCAGGCGGTAGTCAAACAGGACCACTATTGTATGGGTTTGGAAGTACAAATGTAGCTTTCTAGTGGCAGTCACCAAAGATAGCCTAAGGGTCTCAACAATCGTACACTTAGCTTCCGCACCTTGATAGGTCTTGCTGATGAAGTATACTGGTTGTTGCCTCCTCGTTCGCCGACTAAGACAGCACTGACGGTGGACATGGACGAGACTAGGGATAAGTAAAGAGATTCCCCAGGCTTAGTAGCCGTCAAGATGAGTGGACTTCTGAGTGCTTCCTTTACTTCCTTTAAAGCCACCTGGCAATGAGGAGTCCAATGGGAGACACTATGGCCTTTGTACTTTTTTATGCACTCAAAGAAGGGAAAGCATTTGTCAAAAGATTGAGACAAGATCGGCCTAAAGAGGTGATTTTGCCGACTAATGACTGCATCCCTTCCAAAGTACTTGACGGTTCTAAGGCTATGATATCCTGAATCTTGTCGGGGTTGGCTTCGATTCCTCTACTGGAAACTAAGAACCCCAAGAATTTCCTGACTGAAACCCCAAATACATACTTCTCGGGGTTCAGGCAAAGACGAGTGTTCCTTAAGACATGGAACACTTCTGTCAAAAATTCTAAGTGTTGAGGGAAGTTCGATCCCTTCACGAACATGTCATCTATGCACACCTCAAATGATTTTCCTATTAAATGAGAAAAAATCATATTTACAAGGTGTTGGTAAGTTGCTCCAACATTTTTCAAGCCAAACGACATGACTCTATACTGAAACATACCCCTATCTGTTATGAACGAGGTATGAGGTCTGTCTGCCAAAGCATGGTTGATCTGGTGGCACTCATTATAGGCATCTAGGAAGGACATGTGGGACTAACAACTGTAGGGGTCTACCAAAGCATCCACGCTTGGAAAGGGGAATTTGTCCTTTGGGCAGGCTTCATTCAAGTTGGTGAAGTCTACGCACATTTGCCATTTTCCCTTGGCTTTCTTCACCATAACCACATTTAAGAGCCATATTGGGTATAAGGACTCGTTGGTGAACCCTAACTGTAACGACCCGATTCCCGAATCCCTACGAGACACGAGAACCGGACCGACTCGACTAATCCCAAGACCCAGTCGTCCAACGAGAAAGTAACCAAAAGAGCAGTAAAATAAGCCACATTCACCATGCATATAACTAACAGTAACAAAATACAGCAGTAGAGAAAGAAAATACTACAGTAGGCACCACCACAATAAAAGAGAAATAAACATGTACATAACATAAAGTTTTCGATAAAGAAAGTACATGGAGTAACAAAGAAAACTACTCACTACAGTGGAAGAAGAGTACAGAAAGTACTACAGGTAACCCTACTGGACCCTACTAGGCCTAGCGTCCTCTGCAGCCGCTAACCCTAGCTGCTCAACACCTGGTCCTGAAAAAGTAACGAGGTTAACACGTCAGCGAAACGCTGAGTAGAGTGGCAACTAAAAGCTAAGGAAGCAGTAGAGTGTACAGTAGCTGTTATATTTTTACTTTCTTTATTTACGTCTTTCTATTATTTCACTATTGATTTATTTCTCAGATCCTTCTCTTGATCTTGAATGTTCCTTGTGGGAACGATCTTGATTGCAGTCTTTTCCGAAAAGTAGAAGTAACACATGGTGCTCTCCTAGCCGGGAGAGTCCCCCGTGGTGGTCCTACCCTTAGTCAACCACCCCAAGGTCGCTGACAGACGTAACGGTGACTATGGCATGCGCGATAAGCGCACGGGTAGCTACCCCGCACTGGCACATGGTCAGTCGTTTCCGTTAATGGGTGCACCCAAAGCACAGCACGGAACCAGTATAGGGCAGAGCCCTCTTAGTAACAGGGGTCCAACCCCTCCACAGTCCGCGCACCCTCGCCTGACTACCCTGATTTGCCCAGTGGACCTAACAAGTCGGTGTAGGAGAGCTAGCAGAACCCTGGGGCCCGTGGGGCAGCTAGTGCTCTCCCTACACTAGTAGCTCTCCTCGGTACTACATACGCGAGGGCCAGCAAGTCGGTGTAAAGTGGCCAAACCCACCCTGGTCTCAACCTGAGGGCGGCAAGCTCCCCTCGACACTAAGAGGTAATATGTGCTCTCTTTGGTACCACATACCCAAGAGACAACACACTTCCACGCTTTACTTTCTCAGTTCCATTCCATTCTCCTTCCAGGAGTTCTACTCCTAATTCCCTGTAGGGTTCATGTTCTTTCTGTTTGGCCATTTTTGGTTTCACCATTCCAGCTTTATATTTATATAACCCATGTTCTTAATCGTATTTATTCATTCATAACAGGCAGCTGTTAACCCATTTTACAGGCAGTTATCAATTCCTTTCTACTTTTCCAAGACTGTAATATTTATATATTCATCTAGTTTTCCAGTCCTAGGATTCATGCCGTACCCTAGGATCTATCATTCAATCTAGTTTTCCAATCCTAAGATTCATGCCATACCCTGGGATCTATCATTCAATCTAATTTCTCAGTCCTAGGGTTCATGCAATGCCCTAGACTCTATTAATTGTTTCATAATTGTAACAAATTTTGTTAAATAAATTAAAAAGCCACTCCACCAGCGAAACCGGGAGTACTGGGGGCATGGTCGGCAATCCTGCGCGCCTCCGCAACCCCCAAGACTACAACGGAACGGGGTCCTAACACAAGGATCAATCACAAGGAGTTTCTCAGAACAGTATACAATTACTGTAAACGGATAGAGGAATTAATTCTGGAAAGAACGTAACTCGAAACGCGGAAAACAGACTCCGAACAGGCCCTAAACGGGTCAAAAATGACAAATCTGTCCAAAATCAGATGTCTGGAACCTCTTCCAGACGTCTTAAAAGGTGGATCAGGTCGTACCTCAGTCTGCGTAGTCCTTCAGACATCCAGAAGCCCGCTGGAACGTCTGGCCTTGGTTTCCAGACGTCCGATTGTAACCCCGGATGTCTGGAGGTTCTCTCTGTCATCTGGCACTGTGGCCAGACGTCTGATTCACGTGGGATGGCGAGCCCTCGCGCCCTCCCAAGCAGAACCTGTGCATGCACACACCTGCTCTCAGCACGACGAAGCGTAGAAGAAATCGCGGCGGACGGCTGCTTGGCCGTACACGCGTAAAAAGAAGATAAGAAATATCTTACTTGTCAGACGTCTGGACCGTCCTCCAGACGTCTTTGGCGTCATCTGGACGTAAGTCCAGATGTCTGATTCTGGAAAATTTTCCATAATCAATACCCGATTCACTCTCCGCCCGCGACGCACGACCGCGCCGAGCCCGTCCGCCTGCTGCCCGAGCTGCAGCAGACCCTCCGCGACACCCCACGCCCGCCGCTCCCCCGCCGGCCGGCTCTAGCTGCCCCGGCAAGCTCGCACCCTCGCGGTCGAGCTTCTTCCTTCCGCTCGCAACCCTCCTTCCCGCACGCTCGTTGCGGCCGCCGCCGCTCACTCATTCGCTCGTACTCTCGCTGGCAGGGAGAAGGAGAAGAGAAAGGCGGAGGAGATGAGGGTGAGGGAGAGGACGAGGGTTTATATAAGGTAGCGCGGGGAGAGAGAGAAGAGAAATGGCGCGTCTGCAGGAAGAGAGAGGAAAAGAAGACGAAGGCGGCGGGCGCAGTCTGCATGCGCACGCGCGCAGACACAACCCGGTACGCCGAAAAAATTTATTACCAGACGTCTGGATAGACGTCTGGGCCACTTCCCAGACGTCTTAAAAATCCGTCTGATGCCACGTTCGTAACAATGTAACAAACTCAAAGGAAGTTTCGTCCCCGAAACTTACGCTAACTAGGGTGCGGGAAAGAACAACATATATACATAACAAACTCAAAGAGGACCGAAGTCGGTCTGAAGAGACGTACCTGCGAAAATCTCCGGGTACCACTCCCGCATCACCGCCTCAGGCTCCTAGTTAGCCTCCTCGTACCGTTGGCTCCTCCACAAAACCTTCACCAGGGGTACTTGCTTTCGTCTCAAACTACGGACGGCTCTGTCAAGAATCTGTATTGGCCTCTCGGGGTAGGTCAGATCATCGTCCACCTCGACGCTCTCGTGACTCAAGATGTGACTGGGATCGGCGACGTACTTCCTGAGGTTGGACACGTGGAACACGTTGTGCACACCAGAAAGTTGAGGGAGGGCAAGCCTGTAAGCAACGGGTCCAACCAGCTCCAGGACCTCAAAGGGCCCCACGAACCTTGGCGGGAGCTTCCCTCTCACCCCAAATCGCTGCAAGCCCTTCATGGGCGAAACACGAAGGAAGACGTGGTCCCTAACCTCAAACTGCACCTCTCTGCATCTCCGATCCGCGTAGCTCTTCTGCCTGCTCCTGACAGTACGGAGTCGCTTGTGGATCTGCTCGACTACCTCTTGACTCTGTCAGATCAACCCAGGGCCAACCTCCCACTTGGTCCCCACCTCAACCCAACTCAAGGGTGCCGTACACCTCCGTCTGTACAGAGCCTCGTAGGGAGCCATGCCGATGCTCGAGTGATAACGGTTGTTGTATGCAAACTCCGCCAGGGCAAGTGCTCCTCCGAAGAGCCCCTCCAGTCTAGTACACAGGCACACAAAAGGTCCTCAAGTGTCTGTATCGTGCGCTCAGACTGTCCGTCCGTCTGGGGGTGGTAAGCTGTACTGAATCTCAACCGTGTTCCCAATGCCTACTGGAACTCAACCCAAAACTGGGACGTAAAGTGGGTATCCCGATCGGATACGATCTCCTGCGGAACTCTGTGTAGACGTACCACGTCGCGGATATATCTCTCTGCCAACTGTGCTAGTCCCAAAGTGACTCGGATCGGCAAGAATCACGCCATCTTCGTCAATCTATCCACAATTACCCAGATTGCGTCGTGTCCCCACTGGGTAACATGTAAGCCCACCACCAAGTCCATGGTGATGCTCTCCCACTTCCACTCTGGCACTGGAAGCGGCTGTAGTGGCCCTGTAGGCCTCTGATGCTCGGCTTTCACCTGCTGGCACACTAAACACTGCTGTACGAATTCACCCACATCCCGCTTCATCCCCCTCCACCAAAACTCACGTCTCAGGTCGTGGTACATCTTCGTGTTTCCGGGATGTATGGTGAATCTGGAACCGTGTGCCTCAGTCAGGAGCTTTCTCAACAGCTCCTCGTCTCTGGGAACGCACAAACGTCCCCTCAGACGTAGCACCTGGTCTGTGAAAGAGAAGTCCCCCGGGTCTCCTGACAGTACTCTGTCGCGCAAGGACTGCAAGTACGGGTCTGCCATCTGTCCTGCGATGATGCGATCTATCAGCTCTGGCCTCATCTGTCGTGTCACAGTCACTGCCCCACAGTGCCCCTGTAACTCTAGGGGTCGCCAACTGTCCATCTCCTCCAAAAGGCTCCAACTCTGCACCTGTAAACTGGCCAAGTGTGTGGGCGCCTTCCAGCTCAAGGCGTCAGCCACTACGTTGGCCTTTCCCGGGTGGTAGGAAATGCTGCAGTCATAGTCCTTCAGGAGCTCCAACCAACGTCTCTGTCTCATGTTGAGCTCCTTCTGGTCAAATAGGTATCTGAGGCTCTTGTGATCTGTAAAAATCTCGAAGGTCTCACCGTACAAGTAGTGCCTCCAGGTCTTCAGCGCGAAGACAACAGCTGCCAGCTCCAAGTCATGGGTAGGGTAGCTATGCTCATGGGGCTTCATTTACCGCGAAGCGTAAGCGACAACGTGACTCCTCTGCATGAGCACACCCCCTAACCCTTGCAAGGAGGCGTCCGTGTACACAACGAACCTGCCACTACTGTCAGGGATGGTGAGCATGGGAGCCGAAGTCAACCTCACCTTCAGCTCCTGAAAACACACCTCGCAGGCGTCTATCCAAGTGATGGGCACATCCTTCCGGGTCAACTGTGTCATAGGATGCGCAATCTGTGAAAAACCCCTGATGAACCGTCTGTAGTAGCCTGCCAGTCCCAGGAAACTACGAATCTCAGTAACTATACGTGGTCTCTCCCACCTGAGCACTGCCTCGACCTTGGCTAGGTCCACCGCCAAGCCGCCTCTAGAGATCACATGACGTAAGAAGGTCACCTCCCTCAACCAGAACTCGCACTTGCTGTATTTGGCGTACAGCCTACGCCGTCTCAGTGTGTCCAGAACCATCCGCAAGTGTTGTCCGTGCTGCGTCTGATCTCGAGAATAGATGAGTACATCATCAATGAATACCACCACGAACTGGTCCAAGTACGGTCTAAACACCCGGTTCATCAGGTCCATGAAAGAAGCAGGGGCATTGGTCAGCCCAAACAGCATGACCAAAAACTCATAGTGTCTGTACCGGGTGCGAAAAGCTGTCTTGGAGACGTCTACCTCCCTGATCCTCAACTGGTGGTATCCAGACCTCAAGTCGATCTTGGAGAATACCGTGGCACCCCGTAGCTGGTCAAACAAGTCATCGATCCTCGACAGCGAATATCTATTCTTGATGGTGACCCTATTCAGCTGTCGGTAGTCCACACAAAAGCGTAGGGTACCATCCTTCTTCTTTACAAATAGTACCGGGGCTCCCCAGGGAGACGCACTGGGCCTCACAAAGCCCTTCTCCAAAAGATCCTGCAACTGAGACTTGAGCTCTCGCAGCTCAAGTGGTGCCATCCTGTTTGGTGCGGTGGAGATGGGGCTGGTCCATGGTACTAGTGAGATCTCAAACTCGATCTCACGCTCGGGCAGTAGTCTTGGTAACTCATCTGGGAACACGTCAGGGTACTCTCTGACCACTGGGATGCTCTGGAAGTCTGCCATAGGGCTGGGCTCTGCCACCACACAAACTAGGAAGCCCTCACACCCCTGGCTCAAAAGTCTCGCCGCCCGAAGTGCCGAAATGCACCTGAAGCCTCCATCCACTGGCTGATCGTGAAACTCGAAAGAAGGCAACTCCGGTATGGAGAAGACGATCTTCCTCTCAAAACAGTCCACCAAAGAGTGGTAAGCGGACAACCAGTCCATCCCCAGATTATGCCAAAGTCCTCCATCTGTATCATAATCAGGTCAGCGGGCAGACTATGTCCCCCGATATTGACCTCGCAACCCATGTACACCTCCTTAGCTACAAACAGTTGACCACTCGGACCTCTGATCACAAACGGATCCTCTAACAACATATAATCCTGGCCCAAACTAACTGCGAAACTGGCTGCGACAAACGAATGCGTAGCGCCCGAATCGAAAAATGTGTAAACGAGTCTGCCGGAAACTGAAACCATACCTGCCACCACCGATCCCGAAGCTCTGGCATCCCTGTGTGTCAAGGCGTTGATACGCCCCTCAGCCCTAGGTGCTAACGAGGTAGCCACACTCTGTGTCAGACGGGTAGCTTCTAGCCGGTACCCTCCTTGTGACTGTTGTCCTCCTCCTCGCGCCTGGTAAGCGCGGCCTCCTGCTCACCCTCCAGTGCTCAGCGTGGGAAGTATCTGCTGACCTCCTGCCCTAGACGGGCAGTCCCTCCTGATGTGGCCCGGTTGGCCACACTGGAAGCAGAGGGGAACCCGACTCCCGCCCTCAATGGGTCCCTGCTGTCGGCTGGGCGGGGGTCCGGTGCTGGCAACTGGCCCCTGTCGAGGGCCCGCAAAGGCCACTAATGGCCCTGCAAAACGTGACGGCTCTCTTGCAGATGCCACGTGTCTCCTCTCTTGCCGGCCCTGTGAAAAGTCTGGCTAGTAGGGCCTCTTCCGCCCGCCGTCAGTATCTCGTGCGGACGGGTTGGTCTCCTCATAGGTCATAGCTTCCTCCACCACCCTCAAGAACGTAGGTAGCTTCAGGGGTTTGACATACCCCCGAATCGCAGGCCGGAGCCCCTCGGTGGACCTCCAAAGGCGCTCCTCCTCAGTGGCTACTGCCGTCGCTGCGAAGCAGGATAGCTCCAGAAAATGCGTGCGACACGCGCTCGCGGTCATCGTCCCCTGGCGGAGAGTGTGGAACTCCCGCCTCCTCTGGTCCTGCCACGTCTGGGGAAAGTACTGCTCGCAGAAGAGGGTGACGAATCGGTCCCAGGTCGACTCGTCCCTCTCCTGTCCCCTGACAGCCCTCCACCACCTGTGTGCCGCACTCTCCAGCTGGTACGTGGAAAAGGCCACGCGGCACTCCACCGGGGGGCGAAGGGTGTCGAAAACCTTCTCGAGCTGCTCGAGCCAGTCCTCTGCCTTGGTCGGGTCCTCATCCCCCTTGAAGGAGGGGGGCTTCAGCTTCCGAAACTGCCCGAAAAGCTCGAAGTGGCACTGCAGTGGAGATGCTAGTGCACCTCCAGGTAAAGGAGCCTCGTGCACAGAAGTATCGGAGGAAGGTGGGGGCGGTGGCGGCCCATCCCCTCCCCCACGTCCAGCGTCACGTCCGTCGCGTGGTCCCACATAGGACTCCCCCTCCGCAGCCCCAGGGAGAGGCGCTCGGGGCGGTGGGTGGAGCTCCTCTCGCACTATATCCCGTATCAGCTGGGCGAGGTCCTGGGCCTGAATGCCCAGGAGCAGTGGCTGGTCCACTGAGACATCGACCGTAACACGCCCACCTCGCCGACCTCATCCTCGGCCGCGCCCGTGGCCCGCCTCGCTAGTCCCTCGTTGAGGCATCTCCTACAATGAGACGCGAAACAAAACGGAAACACGTCAATATGGAACGATATCTATCGAAGGAGTCTAAGAGCCAATGCCAAAAGAAACGTTGTGGTGGCTACTCTAGCTACAGACACGTGAATTGGTTATTTTCCAGTCAGTTGATTCACGTCTCGGGATGGCCTTGCTCTGATACCATCTTGTAACAACCCGATTCCCGAATCCCTACAAGACACGAGAACCGGACCGACTCGACTAATCCCAAGACCCAGTCGTCCAACGAAAAAGTAACCAAAAGAGCAGTAAAATAAACCACATTCACCATATATATAACTAGCAGTAACAAAATACAGCAGTAGAGAAAGGAAATACTACAGTAGGCACCACCACAACAAAAGAGAAATAAACATGTACATAACATAAAGTTTTCGATAAAGAAAGTACAGGAGTAACAAAGAAAACTACTCACTATAGTGGAAGAAAAGTACAGAAAGTACTACAGGTAACCCTACTGAACCCTACTAGGCCCAGCGTCCTCTGCAGCCGCTGACCCTAGTTGCTCAACACCTGGTCCTGAAAAAGTAACGAGGGTAACACGTCAGCGAAACGCTGAGTAGAGTGGCAACTAAAAGCTAAGGAAGCAGTAGAGTGTACAGTAGCTGTTATATTTTTACTTTCTTTATTTACGTCTTTTTATTATTTCACTATTGATTTATTTCTCAGATCCTTCTCTTGATCTTGAATGTTCCTCGTGGGAACGATCTTGATTGCAGTCTTTTCCGAAAAGTAGAAGTAACACGTGGTGCTCTCCTGGCTGGGAGAGTCCCCCGTGGTGGTCCTACCCTCAGTCAACCACCCCAAGGTTGCTGACAGATGTAACGGTGACTACGACACGCGCGATAAGCGTACGGGTAGTTACCCCTCACTAGCACGCGGTCAGTCGTTTCCGTTAACGGGTGCGCCCAAAGCACAGCACAGAACCAGTATAGGGCAGAGCCCTCTCAGTAACAGGGGTCCAACCCCTCCACAGTCCGCGCACCCTCGCCTGACTACCCTGGTTTGCCCAGTGGGCCTAACAAGTTGGTGTAGGAGAGCTAGCAGAACCCTGGAGCCCGTGGGGCAGCTAGTGCTCTCCCTACACTAGTAGCTCTCCTCGGTACTACGTACGCGAGGGCCAGCAAGTCGATGTAAAGTGGCCAAACCCACCTTGGTCTCAACCTGAGGGCGGCAAGCTCCCCTCTACACTGAGAGGTAATATGTGCTCTCTTTGGTACCACATACCCAAGAGACAACACACTTCCACGCTTTACTTTCTCAGTTCCATTCCATTCTCTTTCCAGGAGTTCTACTCCTAATTCCCCGTA
The DNA here is from genome assembly GCA_037157565.1 of Thalassia testudinum. Lineage (NCBI taxonomy): Eukaryota > Viridiplantae > Streptophyta > Magnoliopsida > Alismatales > Hydrocharitaceae > Thalassia > Thalassia testudinum. Next base: position 69,035,648 of record JAZHRO010000013.1, on the reverse strand, counting down.
GGGTTCATGTTCTTTTTGTTTGGCCATTTTGGGTTTCACCATTCCAGCTTTATATTTATATAACCCATGTTCTTAATCGTATTTATTCATTCATAACAGGCAGCTGTTAACCCATTTTACAGGCAGTTATCAATTCCTTTCTACTTTTCCAAGACTGTAATATTTATATATTCAACTAGTTTTCCAGTCCTAGGATTCATGCCGTACCTTAGGATCTATCATTCAATCTAGTTTTCCAATCCTAGGATTTATGTAATACGCTAGGATCTATCATTCAATCTAATTTCTCAGTCCTAGGGTTCATGCAATGCCCTAGACTCTATTAATTGTTTCATAATTGTAACAAATTTTGTTAAATAAATTAAAAAGCCACTCTACCAGCGAAATCGAGAGTACTGGGGGCATGGTCGGCAATCCCGCGTGCCTCCGCAACCCCCAAGACTGCAACGGAATGGGATCCTAACACAAGGATCAATCACAAGGAGTTTCTCAGAACAGTATACAATTACTGTAAACGGATAGAGGAATTAATTCTGGAAAGAACGCAACTCGAAACGCGGAAAACGGACTCTGAACGGGCCCTAAACGGGTCAAAAACGACGAATCTGTCCAAAATCAGACGTCTGGAACCTCTTCCAGACATCTTAAAAGGTGGATCAGGTCGTACCTCAGTCTACGCAGTCCTTCAGACGTCCAGAAGCCCACTGGAATGTCTGGCCTTGGTTTCCAGACGTCCGATTGTAACCCCGGACGCCTGGAGGTTCTCTCCGTCATCTGGCACTGTGGCCAGATGTCCGATTCACGTGGGATGGCGAAACCTCGCGCCCTCCCCAGTAGAACCTATGCACACACACACCTGCTCTCAGCACGACGAAGCGCAGAAGAAATCGCGGCGGACGGCTGCATGGCCGTACACACGTAAAAAGGAGAAGATAAGAAATATCTTACTTGTCAGACGTCTGGACCGTCCTCCAGATGCCTTCGGCGTCGTCTGGACGTAAGTCCAGATGTCTGATTCTGGAAAATTTTCTAGAATCAGAACTCGATTCACTCTCCGCCCGCAACGCACGGCCATGCTGCGGCCCGTCCGCCTGCTGCCCGAGCTGCAGTAGCCCCTCCGCGACACCCCCACTCGCCGCTCCCCCGCCGGACGGCTCTAGCTGCCCCGGCAAGCTCGCACCCTCGCGGTCGAGCTTCTTCCTTCCGCTCGCAACCCTCCTTCCCGCATGCTCGCCGCAGCCACCGCCACTCACTCGCTCGCTCGCACTCTCGCTGGCAGGGAGAAGGAGAAGAGAAAGGCGGAGGAGATGAGGGTGAGGGAGAGGGCGAGGGTTTATATAAGGCAGCATGGGGAGAGAGAGAAGAGAAACGGCGCGTCTGCAGGAAGAGAGAGGAAAAGAAGACAAAGGCAGCGAGCGCAGTCTGCGAGCACACGTGTGCAGACGCAACCCGGTACGCCGAAAAAATTTATTATCAGACGTCTGGGAAGGGTTCCAGACGTCTAGACAGACGTCTGGGCTACTTCCCAGACGTCTTGAAAATCCGTCTGATGTTACGTTCGTAACGCTAACTAACACAATTTAATCTAAATAAGTGCAAATAAGCTTCTACAAAACCTAAAGAAAAGCCTAATGATGAGTCCATTAAAATGGACTAATATTAAGCCTAAGTATCTTTAATTGTACAATTTAGGTGTGTTAATAATGGTAATTAAGTTATAGAAGATTTGTACACCTCATGATTTAAGTTATAACATTCTATATCTTAATGATTCTATTATTTTTATGTGCAGGTAATAAAATGCACAAAGAGCAAGGGTGGGGGGATAAATTTCCCCAAAAAGCTGCAACTCTCTTTCCCCCCTCCCACGTCGGACATTGGGGAAATCTTTTTGCACTACCTTTCTCAACAGCCATGACCGGGGATTTGGGAAAATCCCTGAACTCACCCGGTGAGGGGAGAACTTAAAAAGAAGAGGCAGGGAGAGAGGAAGGCATCCAAAAAAAAGAAAGCGTGCACTGTGCCTCACTGTGCCCTCTTTCCCCTTGCAGGGAAAAAGTCTTCTCCGCCCGCACGCATCCGCCGGTGCATCCTCCTTGCGTGCTGCAGGCAACCGCGCGCCATCTCCAGCCACAGCAGCAGCAACCCAGCCAGCGTGCCTCTCCCTTGCTGCACCTCCTTGCTGCATCCACCAAGCCACAGCAAGCGCCATCACCAGCGCCTCTTGCTGCAGGAAAATCTCCAATCGCGCCCACATGCGTCCCTGCAGCCCCACGCCACAGCAGGCGCTCACGCACAAGCCTGCGCCTCTCCTCCAACGCGCCCCAACCTCTCAAGCAGGCACCCGCACGCCATCTCCCACGCCTCAACCTTGCCCGCTCACCATCTTCCAGCACGCCCCGCCGCTCCACCTTCCTGCAGACCACCGCCCATCTGCAAGCGTGCTCCACTGCCATCTGCAGGCGCTCTCCACCTGCGTGCATCCATGCCGCGCCACTCCTCCCTGCATCTGCAGCCTGCAGGAGCTCTCTGCCCGCGCACCAGCGTGCGCACACTCCCGCTCGAATAGCCGCAGCAGCAGCTACGCCATCTTGCTCCATAGGCCAGAGCTTCTGCCACCGCCGCCGGCCACCTCCGTCGCCGCCGCTGCCACAGTCGGAAAGCTCTCGACCTCGCCGTCCTCTTGAGCCTTGCATCGACCCCCGCGGTTCTCTCTCTCTCGCGAGGAGGAGAGAGGAAGAAAGCTCTGTTTTTATCTTAATTAAAAATTACATTCAATGCCATTACCACCAATTTGATTTTTTTTTATTATTATTATATTATGGCAGAATTACATTCAAACACTCATAGTTCTTTCTAATTGCATGGTATTGATATTAACTAGTTTAAAGGTTGATTTTGGGCTTAACTTAAGTACTAATTGTTGTTAGTACACATCACGTGAAAACTGCATGAACTCATCCTAAATTTATTGAGGATTTCTGTGAGGAAAAACTGCACTTACACCCTTAACTTTTTAGATTATTGCAAATCTACTTTCCTTCACATTTTAAGTCCGATTTGAAAAGGGATTTGGCACTATCCGAAATAACATTAAATAATTAAGTATTGATTACATCATTGCCTCCCTATGGACACGACCCACTCTTCTGCGAGTGATTATTTTCATTATTTTTGATTAGTCGATTTTTCCACCACTTAAATATTATAACGCTAAGTGAAAATTCGTCTATCACCTAACTTAGAGAATTTTGAATTTAAGAATAAAACAAGTCATGAGGGGTAAAACTGTAATTTTACCAAGGCAATACATAAACAGGGTATCTAAGGGTCTAAACACAGGTCAAATGAGCTTAATAAGGAAGAAAGTGGGATGATCTGATCTGAAAAGGGTTATAGCAACTTCTAGGAATTAAATGACATTCTGTAACCCTAAAAATAAACCCACTTTAATTCATGAGGTTCTAGGCAGAGTAAAAATCAGCTAAACCCTCTAAAAATTATGGAAAAATACTCCCTAGGGTTTAGAACCTTCAATTTGGCCTTTGCAACCTATTTTGACCTAATTTGAGAACTATGCCCAAATTTTAACCAAATTTTGGTTTTTACGCAAATTGATCAGTCAAATGTGGTAAAACCTAAAATCAAATTACACCATTGGATTCCTTAGGTTCAAATTAGGCTAGTACAAAAATTTGGGCCTAAGAGAAGACCATCTTGACCAACTTTACAAATTGGTCCTCTTGAATTACTTTTTAACCCTTATCTTTTCAAAACCTTGCTTTTAGCCCCCTATCTTCCCCTTCGTTCTTTGCAGAACGGTCCACCCAGCCACCCTACGTAGGCACCATACCTCCAGCGACCTTGCGCGGAGGATGGCGCCGCGCAGGGTATGGCAACCGCTCTCAGGAACGAACGGGGGGTTCCCTACGTCGTCCTCTGTCGCAGGGACCCTCCCCTGTGACCGGCGGCTGCCCATGCCTCTAGTGCGAATGCACGAAAGGCATGGGTCTCCATCTCCGGCCATCTCCGGCAAGTTCCCCACGTCGCTCCCTCGAAACCCTCTCCTTGCCAACACCTTTATAAGGAGCGGCAGGGGCTGCCGTCTCCTTCAAGCTTGATTTGGCCGAGGATCCCTCCTAGATTTCGTCTCCTCCTCCCACGGTCAAAACGCTCGCAGGCTCCGGTGGCCCTTCCTCCTCCTTTCGTCGCTCTGCTGCCATACCTGTAGCAGAGCCCACTCTGCCTCGTCTTCCCATGCCAGGCCACACCAGCTGGCGCATTCCCGACCTCTTCCTTGCCACCGTTACTCACCTCTGGGCTCCTTCATCTCCGGCACCGGCAGGTACGCGCCGAGCGCCGCCTCTCTCCCCCTTCGTCAATTAGGTAGGTAAAATCTTTCCCCTATCTCTCTTTGTTGTTTCCCACTCCTTAAGTCACTATTTCAACCCATCGACCACCACTGTCCATCACCACCTTCTCCATCTCTGGCCGCCCTTCGATGAGGCATTCCCGCCACTCCACGCCTCCATCCGCCTCGCCAATCACCCCTTAAGCACCACGACACCTCACTGACACGGATTCTGCCCTCCATTCACCACCTCGCACCTCCTGACCACCCCCCGAACATACCCACTCCCATGCACGTAGGTTGCCCTAGGCACATGGCCACAGGCACTCTCACCGTACGCCACCCCCCGCACCGCCTTCACCGCGCTCTGGCGAACCTCCCTAAACCTTTTTGACGTGGCCGCGAGGCCGTTTGCGTGTTTCAGGTTTCACCCTCCTCGTCGCCATTGACGAGCAGCAGGAGCTGCTTGGCAGGCAGCTCTAGGCCTCTTCATCTCCAGGCGTAAGCCCCAGGCAACGCGAAAGGGAGTCACGCACACACTCAGGACTTCAATTGGGGTCGCAAGCCTCGATTACTGCCCCAATTGCTCGAAGCCTTCTCCCGCATGTGCCCGAGATCGGAGGTGGGACTTTAGTCCCACCTCGGAAGTGTGTGGCCGCACACCCACACATAAATTGGAAAAGGGGTGAGGTCCCTCACCTATTCATCGGGTCTCATCCGCGACATGCCCACGCGGATCTGACCCGACCCAACTCCCCACTCCTGTGCACCACCCACGCTGGTGCACCTGGACCCGGGCACGTGACCCGACCCGATTACCCGGCTCTGGGAGAGCTTACCAAAGAGAGATTCATAGAGAGAGAGAGATGCGGGGAAGGGTAGGGTAGGTTTTGCACTGACGTTTGTGTGTGTGCACAGGAAGGAAGAAAGGAGAAGAGGAGCAGCGGCCGGGACTTAACAGTGCAAGGAAGAAGGAAGAAGGAAGGAAGGAGAAGAGCAGAGGAAGCCAAGAGGAAAAGGAGAAGGAGAGGCTGATCAGATAAGGCGTCTGAGCTCTAAATCAGACGTCGGCGAAAAAGAAGAAAAAGCCACAGTAAGAAGAAGGAAGAAGAAGAAGGACGGAACTGCTGAAGACAGAAGATAGAGAAGAAGAGGGAAGAAGAAGGGCCAGAGCAGAAGAAAGAAGAAAAGAGAAAAAGGAACTGTAGCTGTTGAGAAAAAGAAAGGAAGAAGAAGCAGAGAAGCCCTTCAGAGAAGAAAGAAAGGAACAGAAAAGAAAAGAAAAGAAGAGAAGAAGAGCTTTGCCACAGAGAAGATGAAAGAAGAGAAGGAAAAGGGAAAAAGAAAGAAAGGAGTAATTTTTACTCTCTTTCTCTCTCTCTCTTTTTCTTAGTTTTTGTAAAACATTATATATTGTGAATTTACATGCTTTTGGAATTATAGTTTGCTCCCTGAGTTCGACCTCGGGAAACTTTTTATTTCCGAGTAACAAATTGTATTAAACTGGTGGTCGTTTCTTTGTACTATGCTACGAAGAAACCCTAAAGACCGCACCACCTAGCTAGACATCAGATTGAACAGTAGAAACAGACTAATCGAAAATAATCTCGTTCTAGGCTCTGAAGAGCGAGTCGAATCCTTAAGGCCAACATCTACTCTGTTTTATTTAATGCTAGGTCTGAATGTGCTTTGGAATGTAATGGGCCCTTTATCTGGGTTGTGCCCTTAATGATTGATTGATGTGTGTGTGCGTACATAAGCAGTGGTTTTCAAGTAAGATTACTTTTGATGCGGTGAATTTTAGGGTTCAATTCTTGCTTAGTAGCTTTTAGGATTCAACTTTAGGTATTTTCAAACAAGTTTTGTTGGCACACCAGGTTTTGAAAGCACAGGTGAAGATGTTTTCCTTTGAAACTTAAAAGAATGTGGAGTGCCTGGTAAATCCCTAAGAGTTGAACCTAAGTGGCAGCTACTTGATGAGTTGATTTTAATTGAAGTGGTGCAGCCCAATCAACTCAAACAATTGGCCTGTTGCACCACTTAATTAGGCACACAAGTGATTACTTAATCTGATTTCTACTCAATTATGTATTTCAATGTGTGTACCGGCTCCAAAGATCAGTTTACCGGTTGAGTTTGAAAATCAGATGAGGTTGTGTACCTCTATGAATTTTTTTTTTAATTTTTCTTTTTAAATGTGGAGGTTGGGGTGGTTGTGGGTGTCAAACAAACAAACAAAACTAACCTTAGAGTTTATGAGAACACCTAAGTTAATCGATGTTTGTGTTATTACGTGGTGAAATGAAAACTAATGGGAGGGAGGTGGGGGATAACTTACAGAACCTTCAACAGCACTTTTTCTCGTCTCAAAAGAGTACCTGCAATCACAATAAGAAAGGAGAGAAGTGAGGTAAATGATTCGTAAGTTGTAAAACGTGAAAAAAAATCAAATAGCGTAGCCTACCTGGCAACAGCACCAAAATGTTGAAGCGATGGGTTACTACGCTAACGTATTTCGTTTTAAAAACCTATCGATGTAGTTTGAAAGCGAAGAACTCGTGTTCAACAAATAAAATTTATACTGAAATAGAAATCCCAGGTCGAACTCAGGGAGGCGGACATTTAATTAAAAATACACGTTTATTTTATTTGTCACGAAGCAAAATAATTGATTATAAACTATCTATCTATTTACAATAAATAGAAGAGAGAGAGAATATTACAAATAAAAATCAAAACGAGATGTAGAATAAACATGAAATTCATTATCAAATAAAATATTCGTTAAACAACTCATTACAACTAGAAAGTAGGAAAATAATTATACTAGAAAGCAGTAAAAAGAATGAGGAGAGAGATATCCTCCTCGACAGTCGCTTGGAGGACGAGCGGAACGGGACGACGCCTAGAAGACGGGGAACAGAGAAGGACAAAGGAGGACGAAGTGGGAAGAATAGGAACGGGGCAGCACGTCGTCGTCGTCACGGGATCCGCTTCCGAAAAGGGGATGAAAATTTGACTTTATCTCTTGAGAAGCATCCTGGGTGTGGGACAAGCTTCTCTTGAGCTTTGGAGAGGGAGAGAAGAGAAGGGATGAGAATTTCATATGGAGGGGGTCTCCTTTTATAGTTGCAAGGAGTGAGGGCAATTTGGCCTTGTAAATCTCAAAACATTAAATAAGGGGTCTTTAGTGACAAATAAAACCATCGTTAAAGCCCCATCATGGGCGACGTGCACCGCCCGCTCGCCTTCTGTGCATGCAATGCTCGCTCATGTCCACTAAATCTCGACCGTTCGATCATGAGATCGAACGGTTGAGAGCACTCCTCGTCGCGCCTCTGCGTGCAACTCCCGCGTCTGATCCCGTGTTACGCACGGGCGTCTGATGTGGCGTAACTGCTATCATGAGTGCACGACCGCTCAATCGCAATCGAGTGGTCAATTGAGCCCCCTCACTGCACCTCAGCAATCGCTCGCCAAGGCTCTAACGCATGCTGCATGTTCTCGCGAGCACTCTCACCCGTTACGCTACAGCGGCGTTTGTGTCGTGGAGATGTTTTACGTACGTGTATCACAGCCGTTGGATGCGCATCCAACGGCGGAGAAGCGACGAAGAAGAGAGGGTGAGGCGGGTGTAGCGGCTGGTTGCCATCTTAATCATGGTGCCATCTTGGCCATCCATCTTCTGGATGATGTAGATGGTGCCACGGTTGTCGGATTGAGTCGATTTTTGCACCGTTAGGCTACAATCATCAATCAGAATCCATCCGTGTGGTCGGATTTGTCATCTGAAGTGCGGATTCACACCATCTTGGCCTTTGATCCTTTAGGGTTCCTCGATCTCTATCTGATGCTACAGGTGTCTGATTAGGGCGATCTTAGAGTCGTTGAACTCCAATCGATGCCCTGATCACATTTGTACGATTGGATCTTTGATCCGAGGCCCCGATAAAAATTTTTCCCTGTCCCTGAACATAAAATGAGACAATTAACCTCCGTTTTATTCAAACTAATCTAAATGCAAGATGGTGCATGCTATGCAATATTTATAGTATGTAATGCAATCCTATGCTTAAGAACATGCATAAATAGACATCTTAAGTAGTGTAAACATGTTTACATCACACCTCCTGATGATCTAGTCGGCATAGAGGCAAAACAGCATGGGATCATCCCAGAAATAGTGCTTGGCTTCAACTAAGAACTTATCCCATTGCTGTCGGGACCAACTGTGCGGGGTCTGTCCTACTACCAGGTAGTTGACGAGGTCGGCATACCAAGGTAGTTTCCTATCTTGCACAGCAAAGAGTTTCTCATCGGGAAAGGTGTCAGATAAGGGTAAGGAGGGTCCAATGTGGTCCAGGTGGAGTCTGGATAGGTGATCGGCCACAACATTCTTGGATTCGGCTTTGTCGTGAATTTGCAGGTCAAATTCCTACAAGAGCAGGATCCATCTGATGAGCCTAGGTTTCACATCCTTTCTGGCCAACAAATGCTGGATGGCCGAGTGGTCCGTATAGATGGTCACGTGGGATTTCAGAAGGTAAGATCGGAACTTTTTGAGTCCAAAAACTACGAGTAGTTCTTTTTCTGTGACCATATAATTTCATTGGGCCTCGTCCAAGGTCTTACTCGCGTAATAGATCACCACGGGGTTCTTGTCTTGTCTCTATCCCAGGACTGCACCGATGGTAAAGTCTGATGCATCACACATGATCTCAAAATCCTAGGACAAGTCAGGGAGCTGTAACACAGGTGCGGTGGAGACTAATCCCCAAAGAGTGTGGTATGCCTGGATGCAATCAGATGTCATATTGAATAGGGCGTTATTGGCCAGAAGATCAATCAAGGGTTTGGAGAGCTTGGAGAAGTCTTTGATGAACCTTCTATAGAAGCCAACATGTCCAAGGAACAAGCGGATTGGCCAGATCGAGCTAGGTGGGGGAAGTTTGGAAATCAAATCAACTTTAGCTCGATCTACCTCAATGCCCCTATGCGATACAATGTGACTGAGGACAATTCCTTCTTGAACCATGAAATGGCTCTTTTCCCAACTTAACACCAAGTTAACCTCGATACATCGCTTCAAAATTTTCTCCAAGTTGCTCAAATAATGGTTGAATGAGTTCACAAATACTGAGAAATCGTCCATAAAGACCTCCAGGTATTCACCTACCATCTCTAAAAAGATGGCTAGCATGCAACGCTGAAAGGTAGCAGGTGGTTGCATAACCCGAATGGCATACGATGAAATGCGAGCGTGCCATACGGGCAAGTGAATGTGGTCTTCTCTTGATCTTCAAGAGCAATTGCGACTTGGTTGTATCTTGAATATCCATCCAGGAAGCAGAAATATTTCTGCCCTACCAATTGCTCAAGAATCTGGTCAATGAATGGCAGGGGAAATGATCTTTCTTAGTCGCTTCATTGAGCTTCCTATAATCAATGCACACCCGCCATGCAGTGGTGGTGTAGGTGGGGATGGATTCACCACGCTCATTGGTGACAACGGTGAGCCTAGCTTTCTTGGGGGCCACTTGAGTGGGGCTCACATAGGGGATATCAGAGATTGGGTAAATGATGTCAGCGTCAAGCTACTTGATAATCTCCTTCTTAACGACCTCCCGCATACTCGGGTTTAATCGTCTCTGCATCTGAGGGGAAGGTCGACCCCATCTTCTAGATAAATCTTGTGGGTACAATAGGTGGGGCTAATTCCTCTCAAGTTCGAAATAGTCCAGCCAATGGCAACCCTATGTTATGATAGGGTCGCGGTCAACCTAAGTTCCTAATCCTTCGTTAGATGGGCATTGATAATCACTCTGAAGGTCTAATTAGGTCCAAGGAAGACGTATTTGAGATTCTCGGGTAGCGGGTTCAACTAGAGTGTGGGTGGGACAACAGTTGACGGAAAGGGGAAAGGCGGGAGTTGATCAACATCAATCTCCTAGAACGGTGGTGGCTGATGGTAACCAACTCTACAGAGGTCATCATGCACAATTAGTGACGGGTCAGAACAGTCGTCATAGGGTTGGGTCTGATGGTCTGAGACAGAACTAAGAGTAAGGCATTCCTCAACCAGAGGCTCCACAGGATCATGTTCCTCAACCCAATCGCAATCGAAAGACTTGGTCACCCTGAAGATATCTAACTGCATCTTTCTATCTCCGGAGGTGATTTTCATGCATCCTGTGTCACAATCGATGTTCGCCTTAGCCGTAGCTAAGAAAGGTCTACCTAGGATGATGGGTGTGTTTTGTAGCTGTTCAGAGACTTCCATGTCGAGCACCAAGAAGTCAATCGGGAAATAGAAGTCCTTTACCCGAAATATCACATCCTCGACAACCCCCTTCAGGGTCTTCACGGATCTATCAGCCAGCTGGATGGTCACAGGTGTAGGCGTCAACTCTCCAAATCCAAATTGGTGATACAGGGTTTTCGGGATCAGATTGATTGAAGCACCTAAGTCTAGGAGTGCTCTATCAAATGTCATGTCCCCGATATTGTAGGATATCAGGGGTGCTCTTGAGTCAGTTCGTTTGAGCGGAAGGTTGCTAGAGATCGTAGAACTGGCTTGCTCTGAGAGCACAACCTTCTTAGGTGCTTGGGGTCGTGGCTTACGCTTCGGCGTACAAGCGTCCTTTAGGAACTTAGCATAAGCTAAGATGTGCTTGACTGCCTCAAGGAGTGGGATATTAATCTAAACCTGCTTGAAGATTTCCAAAAGCTCCTCATTTTCCACAACTTTCTTTTTCTTTATCTTCTCTAAGGTTTCAAGATATGGTGTCTGGATGTGAATAGGGTCCGTTTCCAGGTCCTTGGGTCTTTCCTGCTTGTCTTCAGAGTCAGATATTTCAGGGGGTGAAGTCTTGGGAGGAGTCGGCCATTTGGGATCCTAGGTTTTAGTGCCACTTCTCAAGGTCACCGCATTTGCAGAGGCATTGGGACCATGGGTTGATCCTTGAGAAGAAGAGGAAGAAGAAGTGCCAAACCCAGGGGGTGTTTGTGGGGCTAGCTGGATCATGTGGGCCTGCCTGGGATTGCCTTGGAACCCTTGCGAATTGGGGCCTATGTTAATCACGTTTCGCAGGTTCAATTGTGGCTGAGAAGGAAGGGATCCCTATTGTTTACAATCCAACAGCTGGCTCAACTGTCCCTTCACTAAAGCCATTTCCTCCTGGTGTTTTTGGTTCATTTCAGCCATCTTTTTTATAGGTGTTCATTTGGTTTTGTGGGGGAGGGGCCACCCTATTTGGGTTATAGGGGGTCTAACTGGTGGACCTTGCTGATAGGAAGTCAGGTTTGGCTGATGGTTTGGCCTAGGCTGGTTCTGAAATTGAGGTGGTTTCTGGTTCATCCAAGCAAAGTTTGGATGATTATGCCATCCGGCGTTGTAGGTGTTGGAGAAGGGGTCAGGTTTGAAATAACCTTGGATAGCCTGGACATCTTCAAAGATAGAGGGTGTCGAGGGGGAGGGAAGAGAATAATCAGGGGTTGAGGGAGCAAAGGTCCCTCTTGGAACATGGCCAGGGGTTGTTCCAGGTGCATCTGGCTTAGTGGCTGGACCAGGTCAACGTTGTGAGCTCCCTTTGCCAGGGAGAGGGTCTGTAGCAGGTTCCTAGTTTGGTTCAACAGTTCATCTATTTTCTTATCTACCAATTCCATTCGATCCAATTTCTTAGCAATGATATCCATGTCAACCGTTCCAGAATTCACTTGTACCTCATAGATCCCACCATGGGGTTGACTAGACTGAATTGGGTCATGGAGGCATTATTGAGCAAATTTTCGCTCATAGACTCGAAGAGCTGAAACACGCTCTCCTCATCTTTGTTCAGGAAGTTTCCCCCGCATGAGACATTGATGAAGTTCCGAAGGTTGTTGTCCAAACCGTGGTAGAAGATCTAGGCCAATTGCCACCTCAGAACCTCATGGTGTGGGCATTTCCTTAATAATTCGTTAAATCTCTCCCATGCCTCATGGAACTGTTCCCCGCCCTGTAGTGTAAAGGTGGTAATGGCTCTTCTAAGGGCATTAGTCTTTCCTATGGGGAAGAATTTCTTTACGAATGCATGCCTCAGTTCTTCCCAGGTGGAGATGGGTCTTCCTAAAGTCCTAAGCCAGTGAGACGCTTTGTCTCTCAGTGAGAAGGGGAACATCTTGATCAAAACAATGTCTAGGCTAATGTTCCTGGGTTTTACAGTTCGAGTGATCCGATCAAGATCCTCTAGGTGCTGGAAGGGGTCCTTATTTGAGCTCCCATGGAAGTGGCTTTGAATCAGGCTCAGGACGTTTGGTTTCATCTCAAAATCATCTCCCCCCTCGGGGATCCTAAGGTGTGGTTCAATTTGAATCACAGAAGGATTGTAGAAGTCGTGGAGGCCTAGGTTGGTCCTAGAATTGTGGTGGATCAAGTGGTGGTTGCCCTTGCGGGTCCTACAAAGGTGGTGATGGTTGCCCCTGTGGGTTCTGCAACTGGTGTATGGCTTGCATGATAGTGTGGATCTGTTGCTGAAGCCAGTGGTTTGCATTGATCTAGGTCTAGATGATGGCCATCATATCTGGTGGAGGTTGGTCCTCAACCTCATCTACTCTAGGTTCGGCCATGTCTCTAGCAAGATCAAGTCTCCTAGATTCCCATCCCAAAACAAACAACTTGGGATGAAGTGATCGTCTCTCATGCATACACTAGAGAAGAATAAGGGGGATGTGGAGAGAGACAGATGCGAGAAGCATGTGTGCACAACCAAGCAAACAAGCCTAGTCCTTACAGTGTATTCCTTAGGGAACCTAGAAATCTTCAAAGGAACGATCAAGTCTGTAGGCACGGGACCACCCTTCCCAAAGCTAATCTGGCAAGGTTGCTTACGAGGAGATTGTGGGGAAGGTTGTTCCTTTGGCTTATGCCGTCGGTTCCGTAGACCCCACAACCACGGTCGTTTGACACTTCCTTACAGCCTAGTCACCAAATTCTACTAAGGAAATGAAGGCCAAGTGACTAGTAAACAAAACCACGCCTCTTGAGACTTAACCCAGTCCTACCTAGGGCACGTCCACTCTGTTTTAATGGGGCTAGGACTTTGCTTGTGCTCGGGTTATGTGATGAGGCGTTGATTGGGGCGGTGCCTCTTAGTTCTCCAATTCAAGTGTGTGTGCTCCTAACAAGACATGGTTTTCAAGCAAGGATTTATGATGTGGTGTCTTTTAATGTTTGTCCTTACTTTCACGTCTTTTAGGGTTGACGTGTCTTAATATTTTCAGGCAAGTTTCAAGTGGGCACGTCAAGTTTTGCACACAACCGGTGAGAGTGGATTTCCTCTAACGCGATGAGGCTCTAAAACCTTAATGTGCTCATCCTAGTGTTCATGCAATTTCTACCAGGTGAGTTGATTTTAGGGGTGAGTGGTGAGGCCCATGTCAAGCCATGGTGGCTTTGCAAACACCACTCAAAGAAAAAGAAAACACTCCAAAAAGATTGTCTTTGAGAATGTTAGAGTGTATATTTTTGTTGGGTGATGAGTTACGGATGAGGATCAGGCAATCATTCACCACGCCAATTTTTTTATGATTTTAAAATTTTTTTTAGATTTTTTTTTTAGGCAAGCAAACAACCATGGGTAGAGAACTACTCACAACCAGTCCTTGTTGCACGTACTCCATCTCCACCGTCACGAGTTGTGCTCCTTCATCGTCCAAGCGCTGAGTTCCTGCAACCATCAAGTAGAGGGAGAAAATGTATTAGATGATGTGAGCATGGATGCAAAATGGAAGTGACAAGATAAATCCGTTGCCTCCCCGGCAACGGCCAAAAACTAACGTGCTTCGGATGCGTTTGTTTAAGAATGTCATTGTAGTTCGCGTTCGCTGCGTCAATTTTAAATAAAGAAATGGACGTGAGTCCGAGTGTCGAACATAGGGAGGCATGAAAATTGGGTTTTCTGTCACTTAGTGTCACGGAAATGGCAGGTTTTGCTTGCAAGAAAACACGGGAGAAAAGCGAGTAAGAGAGAGAGAAAGAGAGAGAGAGAGTAGGGTTAGAGTCCTTTTGTTCACGACATGCAACTTAAACACCAAAAGAGAGCGAATAACTAGATAAGAAACATTATCATTTAACATGCACTTGAGTTTTACAAATACTACACTAGCTAAATGCTTAAGTACAAGTAAAGTAAAGCTAAGATAAAGAGGGAGAGGGAGAGTGAGAAAGAAAGAAGACTGCGAGGAGGGCTCCGTTGGTGGCTCGTCGGCTCTAGTGATTACAAAAGAGAGCTAAGGGTGGCTAGAAGGGGGGTAGAACACTTGCAAGGGTCTTGAATACTTTACACCGGGTAGTTGGAAGGGGTTTATATAGGGAGAAGGGGTTTCTAATTTAAGTATGGGCTTTAGTGACGTCTTGGACATCTCTAAAACCCTTCCCAAAACGTCGGTGAAGCCTCCCTTCTATCGATCCGTCGCGCGTGCTTTTGCTTCTTCTCGCGCGATCCGCGTGTGCCTACTATGGACCGTCCGATCAAAGATCGAACGGTCGAGATCGTGCGCTGAGCGAGCTTCAAATCGGACCTCACAAGTGCTATGCGCACACATCATCATGCACGTCCGGCATGAGCGTTCGCGATCACACCGCGTCACTTGCTTCTGCGTCGTTCGATCGCAGATGAACAACTGTAATCACGCACGCCTCGCGATCGCTCGAATTTGAGATGCGGCAGGCGACTCAAACTCGCGCCCCTCAGTGTGAGGGTGAGGTGTATACCGCTACGCTGCATCCTCTAATTGTAGCGGATACGATGAGCTGGAGCGGTGCTGGCGACCGTTGCATGAAGATGCAACGGTCGTGATCTGTTGCAGGTTAGTGGGCGCTGCAGATGTGCGAGCGAGGGGAGTGCGCTCTCAGCCATCCAATCCGCCGTTCGGATGACTTAAAGTTGCTGAGCATGGTAAGGTAGTGCTGTGCTGCGGGCGAGGGGCGCGGCGATGGCGCCACGTGGCAGCTTTGTGGCCGTTGATCTGTCAGAACTTCTTGGGCCATTTGTGGGAGCTCTGGATGTTGGATTTGGCCGATTTTGAGTCCGTTGGACTCCGTTCGTCATTCTGAATCCATCTGTGTGGTCCGATTGCTCATCTGAGGCCTATTTTGACATGAGCTTGTGCAAATGGCCATTAATAATGGTTTATAAGCAATCTTAACATGCGATGCATGCAATGCTCCCATGCCCATTCATGATGTGCTATTCATGCATATTATCTTTAAGATAAACCCTAATTGGCAAAATTATTACCCCAAAATGTAGTGTTATCATACGTCATCCTTAGCAGCGAGGAAGAATTGGAGGTGAAAAACCACGCCCCTGTCATAGGTGTGGCGAGTGAAGGGGTTAGGAGTTGCTGGAGAGGGAGGAAAGGATCGCCTCAAGAAAGTAGGAGGGTAGGTTGATGGGCCTGCGTGCGAGCTTGGAAGCTACTTAAGTAGGCATTTTCAATGGATCAGAGCACTGTGGAGGTGGATTTAAACACCTAGGGCTCGGATGGTGGATAGGTACTTGAGAGGTTGTGCAGAAAGCTCAACTCAAATCATGGTCATTAGATTGGATCTAGGGGGAATGGTGAAGCTACGCATGAATGCGCATGAATGTTCGATTAAGAATGGCCCTTGGATTAAGAGATCATAGGATCAACACCCAGATTGACCATCTTCATGTGATGCTACAGTGCACCACGCCCACAGGCCTAATGGTGTTTTTACATGGAGGCCCAAATAGATGAAGCGATAGGAATTTTTCTCAGAGACCCATTAGTGGTAAGTATGATAGCTGCGCGGTCCTTGAGTATTGCAAAGAAGTCCTCGGCGGCTTGTAAATAGGTCCCTGAAGGCTTAAATGTGAACAAAATGTAAATGCTTAAAGGACCTAAATGAAGGACTCTAAATAAAAGGTCATGTTGATGTCCAAATGTTATTAAGTTTTTATTGAAGCTTAATTGAACATTTAGGAAGTTGATTTCACTTTCAATTTGATCTTTTGAATCTAAATGTGTGTTCAATTTGTAATTGAATTGTCAATTTGTATTAATGAATAGAATATCTCATTTTATGACCTAATTTCATGTTTTTACCACAAATTTGTTGTTTTAGGTCATTTTTGTTATTTTTCACGCTTAACTCATTTCTTGTGTTACTTTTATAGTGTTTAACCTAGTTTCTAACTTAACTTGGGCATTTTAGTTATAATGAGCAACACCTCATTAGCCATCAACTCGTCCGGCCCCTAGTCCGAGGCAAGGACCATGTTGACTCCACGAAGCTGCTGTAGCTTCTCCTTGTGTTAATCTGCTGGTCCCTCCAACGGTCTCTTACTCTTGTCTTCACTCTCATTTCGCTTGATGAAATGGGTCAAGTTTCTGTGCTGGTTCTGGAACTTGATCTAGTCGTGCACATCCTAGCAATATTTAGTAGCATGTCCCTTTGCCTTGTGGTACTTGCAGTAGAGCCTGACTCAACCTTCTTCTTAAGAGGATTTGGCAAGGGCAGCTAGTCTTTGTTCGTGGACTAGACATCCGCCAACACGTCCGCCTAGTTCTCGGCAAGGGGAGTGTATAATCGTCGACGACCGATTCGCACTAAAAAGGGGTCTTAAATGTCGTTGTTGTAGCATATGTCATAAATGCAAATCGATGTCGCGTCAATTTTATTTATATACTTAATTTTTACTGGTTTATTCTAGGTCATTCACTGGGAGGCAGTTATAGATATACATCACTCTCTTGGTCCAAAAGTATTATTTTATTCAAAAAATATTTATTTTATTTACAAAAATAAATGAAAGAATCAAATAATTACATGAATTGATTAATTATGTACAAAAGAATGATTTAAAACAAATTACAATACTTGAAAATAAGTGTACATAAACAAGCATAAAAAATTATATATAATTAATCTATGTTAATTATTTACAACTAATATAGTTAATACCTAAGTGTAGGTATAAAATTAGTTAATAATACTTACTATACTAACTCATTATAACATACTAATATCTATAGTAGCATATATAATATATACAGTAACATATATAAGTATTGCTAAAACCTTAGTAAAATTATATACATAACTTAAGGTAAAATATTGTTTATACTAACATATCATCCTATGTACAGTGACATATATAAACGTTAGTGTAGCCTTAGCAACATATTTACACTACTTAAGGCATACATATATATATATAGTGGCGATGTTTTCGTCACTAAAGTTCTAAGTGTTATTTATATACATATAAGAGCTCAAACAACACTAGTACTTATACATACTACACTATTACAGTATACTTATTTATTTACATTATATTATTTATATACATATACATTATATACTATATACTTTACATATATGTACATACATACACACACATATATACACGTATAGACACACAGACACAACTATCACACAACTCACGCACTCAACACACACAAACACAGCTCTCACAAAGGTACTCAAGGGGTTCAACACTTAATTTTCAACCTGCTCTCCTCTTCTCTTCTCAGTCGGTTCAGACTAATTCAGTTCAAAAATTGATTTGGTTTAGTGGGCGAGCAACCTTTTTGAGGGAAATGTAGCACCCATTTCTAGGTGGAACCAGACCTCTATCAGGGCCACCCTAGTTCATTATTAGGTGTATTATATCCTATTTATTACTCATTAATGGGACCACATAGGCCCACGTACAGTGCACGACCCCTTGCCCAATGCATTGCACACCAATCATTCATGCCATATTCAAATAGAGAGAGATATATATATGTGTATGTGGGTACCCGGCACCTAACGAGTGAGGGGCACAAAAGATGAATTCAACTTAAGGACTATGCTCGCTCTAACGCCACCGATGTGGCGCTAACCAAAGTGCTAAATTGAGCACTGCTGCCCACTTGGTTGCATTCTGACTTGCGATTTTTGGCCCTCAATGTAAGAGCCATAATTTAATATCAATTAAAATTAAATTATGAGATTGTAAAGCCCGGCTACATAATTATATAATTACTTTACAAAAATATGTTAGTTTATTATATAATTAAATTGGCTAAAGTCTACCGTTTATATAGATTAAATAATAGTTTAATTTGCTAATTACAATATAAATTAGTTAATTAATTATACAATTGACTTAATACAACATTAATATACATAATAACTTATTTATTACATATTTTTTATTAAATTTTATAAGCTTTATTTTAATTTATTTACAATTAAATACATGTTTTAGGTGGGTTTTCATGTAAATAAAGTATAAATACTATAATATAGTATAAATATGGTTTAAATTGGTTGAAATTACTTAATATAATATATTACAAGTATACAATATAAACTATTTCAGTATTAACTTAATGTACTAATTTATTTTATTTTAACTTAATAAATTACCTAGTTAACTTAATAACTTAATTATTTGCTGTAAATATATAATTAAATTAAATTACAGGAATTATATGGTTCATAATATATATATAAATATGTATGTACAGTATTAGTTATAGATATGTACATTTAAATAGGTCTGTATAATTACAAACTTTTTGTACAATTAAGTTATATAAATTAATATAAAATAATACAATAAGATTATATATACATTAGATTACTCTAAATACTTAATTTAATACATAGAATACATATATAAGTTATTTATATACATTTTATACATATTATGCAATATTTACTTATAGCTTAGGTTTAATTAATATATACAAGAATATACATAGTATGAATGGTATTTTTGCGAGTTTTTGGGTATTTTCTGATTTTTATGGGTTTTATATATGTATTAGAGATAGGGGCTGAGAGAGAAAGAGTGAGATGAGAGAGAAGAGTTGTTTTTAGTGTTTTTGATGCTAAGTTCTTTTATTAAGTTTCAAGGTATACTAAATCATCGATTGGTATGTTCTACCAAGTTGGGGGTTTAGAATGCCTTAAAACTTGGCACACATCTAAAAATATACTTAATCTTGACCAATACATGTTTATTTTATTTTTTTGGAATTTTTTTAATGATTTTTATTTATTTACAAAGTTGACACACTTAAGGCCTTAATAGAGTTTTAAATAATGAACCTAAGGCCTTGAATGAATCCTAAGTGTTGAAAATGAGGTAAAAATATTCAAAATCATCCAACACAACAGATGAAAGGTGTATGGGCAGTTAATCATGATTTTTGCCGAGATTTCATTAAAATTCTCATTTGGACAGTTAAGCACTATCACAAGTAGCTGACAAAGAATTCAAAGCTAAATGACAAGCAACTCTAAATCAAATTAAAATCCATTCTAGTACATGAATGCTTGTTCCCAAAAGTTCTACCAATTCATACAAAGTTAGCCCAAAAACATCTCAAAATCCAGCCAAAATCCACTCTGATCAGACCAGCCAACACAACCAAACAGTGGCTGCTGTCAAATGGAAGCAACAGCTACAATTCAGCAACTGGAAGTGGCTGTTGCTGCACAACAGTAGCTGCAGTGAACATAGCAGTAGCTGCTGTTGCTATTGTAGTTACTGTACAAATTCAAATCAGATATTATCTGCTGCATACCATTCAAGAATAGATGAAACATTCATTTGTTCAGACGTCTTAACTACGACTTTTGCTGTAGTTAAAACTCTGATCAGATGAGTGTTCTCAACATTATACTCCTCTGAAATCATAGATCAAGGCTGATTTTCAAATTTAAAACCATGTCGCCCCAAATGAGCTGTTGATTTAATTGACTTGTTCATCTAGAATTCGTGCACACCATTGATTGGTGTACAGGAGTTCTAAATGATCATGTAAAACCAATTGGATCCTTGCTCAAACCTCAAGTTAGGAGCACTGACTTTCCTTGGCATGGCTCTCCAAGAAAGACAAAAAAAAAATTAGTATCCATGATTCAAACTGGGTGCAAAGCATACACTCGATGAAAATCCAATTCATTGAGTTCTAATTCATTGCCATAAGCTCAATTGGACTCTAATAAAAGCATTCACTCGATTAAAATTCCAAATTAAAACCCAAATATCCAAATCAGATATTCAGATCAAAATAATAATTAATCAAGCAAATTCCATCCAATTAAAACCACAATGAGGACCCTTGTGAACAATGGAGTGGAAGAAGGGGTCCTCTGATGAATTAGTGCTCAATCAGATCTGAATGCTATATAGCATCAGATCATATTGATGCTTAAATGGATGGGTGAAATATGATAAAAACTTGAGGGAAATCAGAAGGTGCGATAGTGATATGAAGGATAAGATTAATGCGTCGAAATGGAGGTGGAAAAACACCTCTCTGATCTGAATTGATTAGAGAGGGCGAAGTGGATCTACACTAATGTACTCCTAATCTACACTAATCCATCATTGAATTTTGTATCTAATCTACCCCTACTGATCTAAATTACACTAATTACTAATCTAATTACCCTAGAAAGTAGATAAAT
The DNA here is from genome assembly GCA_037157565.1 of Thalassia testudinum. NCBI lineage: Eukaryota > Viridiplantae > Streptophyta > Magnoliopsida > Alismatales > Hydrocharitaceae > Thalassia > Thalassia testudinum. The sequence goes on along the minus strand of JAZHRO010000013.1, from coordinate 69,014,817 downwards.
CCTAATCTAAAGGACGAATGAGATGGTTGGGCTGCAGCTGGTCACTACAATGACGAAAGGGGATGGGGAGGACTCCAGCAAGGAATGGGATCCTTGGATCCACAGCGGGTTGTTGTGGTGACAAAATTGAGGAAGGAGAGTTGCCCCTGTCACTGGCAGCCTGATGAAGGAGGAAGGAGAGTAGGAGAGTAGAAGAAGGGATCGACTCAGAGGGAGGGAGTTAGTGGCGCATGCAAGGAGCTGGGGAGGGGCTTAAGTAGGTAGGGTGCTGGATTAGAGCACCACAGAGGTGCGATTAAGCACCTAGGGCACCGACGGTGAGGATGAGCTAGCGAGGGTGCACGAAGTCCAAATCAAATTGCGACCGTTGGATGGGATCTGGGCCAAGAGATGAACACACACACCGAAGCACGCAAAGCTTCGATTGGGGCAGGGCCATCAGATCATGGATCAAGGAAGCGACAGCTACAATCTCATGTATTCTTGTGGCTACAGTAGACCCAATGACACAGCAGGTCTATTGAAAGAATTGCGGGGAAACCCTTATAGGCGAAGGGGTAGAAATTTAGCATAGAAGCCCATAAGTGGCAAGAAAGGTATCAGAGTCATCCTCAAGTCTTGCAAATAGGCACCTGCAGCTTTCAAACAAATCCCTAGAAGGTTTTTCATGTGAATAAATGTATGTGAACAAAGGACTTAAATGTAAGACTACTAATACAAGGTCCTAATGATGTCCAAATGCAACCAAGATTTTATTAAATTATAATTGAACATTTAGGAAGTTGATTTCACTTTTGATTTGAACTTTTGGACTCAAATGTTTGTTCAATTTGCAATTGGATCATCATTTTACATCAATGAATAAAATATCTCATTTAATGACCTAATTTCGCATTTTTAATACAAATTTGATATTTTAGGTCTTTGTCACTATTTCCTACACTTAACCCATGTGTTAATTCAGTTGTGTTTAACCTAGTTTCTAGCTTAACTTGGGCATTTTAGCTATGATGAGCCACACCTTATCAGTGTACTCTTCAAAAAACTCCCACCTGATTTCACAGGGTCCATTGTTTTGGCCCTCAATGGGCCAGTTGCTTCACTGATCATGGAAGTTAGCCTTTCGCTTGTTGAAGCGACTACCTTCACGGATGGATACGGGAGCCGGCTCTCCCGAGGTCCTCTTCTCTTCAATAGGACCAAGATCGTCTCCATATCCTTCCGCCAATCGGCTACGGGAGTGGAAAGAGTCGTCCTGTTCCACAAATCTCGTAGCCCTGTCCCACAACTCCGCCATATCTCTAAGTGGGAAGTTGTTGATGGCATACCAAAACCTCTAGGTCAGGAGGCCTAACTTGAAGTATTGAATGGCTTTGGCATCGTGGGGCCTCTTGCATTTGAAGTACTGTTCCTTAAATCGGTCCAGGTAGGACCGAAAAGATTCATGCTTTCGCTGTCGAATTTCCGGTAGCCTCTTTGGGTTGTCTCTAACCCTTTGCTGCCCTGCAAAGTACTGGTAGAATTTATCCGCCAGTTCTTGGAAGCAGTCGATCTGCCTGGCTGGCAGCTCATTGAACCACTCATGGGCCATGCCAGACAGATGAGAAAAAAATACCTAGTAAAGTACTTTCTCAGGACAATCGTGCACCAGCATCATTTGGCGGTAACTCCCAACAAAGATATTGGAGTCTGTCGTCTCGTCGTATTGGGCCATCACGGGCTACTTGAACTTCTCCGGTAGGGGGCGGTCATTACCTCCTCAGTGAATGGGTAGGTGATGATGTAAGCACGTGAGCGTATACCCCTCATTGCCTAGGTGACCTGGCGAATGATCTCGAGTAGCGAGCCTCTGTCGCTGGTCACCAAGGGTTGAGTCCTGGACTGCTCCCCTGGTGAAGGCAAGCAGGGAGCTTTTGGTGGGCTGAGAGGAACTTCCCCTTTTTGGCTACTAATGAGGTGTGGCTCATTGTAACGAGCCGATTCCCGAGTCCCTACGAGACACGAGAACCAGACCGACTCGACTAATCCCAAGACCTAGTCATCCAACGAGGAAGTAACCAAAAGAGCAGTAAAATAAACCACATTCAACATGAAATATAACTAGCAGTAACAAAATACAGCAGTAAGAAAAAGAATTACTACGGCATGTATCACCACAACAGAAGAACAACATTTATAGCATAACATGAACTACGAGTAAGGAAAAGTACAGAGAATAACAAGAACTACTCACTACAGTGGAACAAAAAGGGCACAAAAGAACAGTGGTAACTCTACTGGACCCTACTCGACCCAGCGTCCTCTGCAGCCGCTAACCCTGGCTGCTCAACACCTGGTCCTGAAAAGTAACGAGTGTAACACGTCAGCGAAACGCTGAGTAGAGTGGCAGCTAAACTAAAGAAGCAGTAAAGTTTACAGTAGCTATTTTATTTTCTTTCTTCCTTTATTTACGTCTTTCTATTGTTTCACAATTTAGCTATTTCTCAGATCCTTCACTTGATCTCGAATGTTCCTCGTGGGAACGATCTTAATTGCAGTCTTTTCCGAAGAGTAGAAGTAACACGTGGTGCTCTCCTGGCCGGGAGAGTCCCCCGTGGTGATCCTACTCTCAGTCAACCATCCCAAGGTCACTGACAGACGTAACGGTGACTACGGCACGCGCGGTAAATGCACGGGTAGTTACCCCGCACTGGCACGCGGTCAGTCGTTTCCGTTAACGGGTGCCCCCAAAGCACAGCACGGAACCAGTATAGGGCAGAGCCCTCTCAGTAACAGGGGTCCAACCCCTCCACAGTAACCAAACAGGGGTCTTGCCCCTCCACAGTTCGCGCACCCTCGCCTGACTACCCTGATTTGCCCAGTGGGCCTAACAAGTCGGCGTAGGTGAGCTAGCAGAACCCCGGGGCCCGTGGGGTAGCTAGTACTCGCTCTACACTAGTAGCTCTCCTCGGTACCGTGTACACGAGAGCCAAAAAGTCGGTACAAAGTGGCCAGACCTAACCCCGGGTCCCTGGGGCGGCTGGCTCCGCTCTGCACTAAGCAGGTAACAGGTGCTTCCCCTGGTACTACGTACCCAAGAGACAACACACTTCCACATCTTTCCTTCTCAGTTCCATTTCATTCTCTTTCCAGGAGTTCTACTCCTAATTCCCTGTAGGGTTCCAGCTCTTTTAACTCAGCAGATTCAGGTTTCACCCTTTCAGTTTCACGTTCATACAACCCATATTCTCAATCATGTTCATTTATTCATAACAGGCAGCTGTTAAATCAATTTACAGGCAGCTATTATTTCCTTTCCACAGTTTCCAAGACTGCAATATCTATATTCATTTCACTAGTTTTCCAGTCCTAGGATTCATGTCGTACCCTAGGATCTATCATTCAATCTAGTTTTCCAGCCCTAGGATTCATGCAATACCCTAGGATCTATCATTCAATCTGATTTCTCATTCCTAGGATTCATGCAATGCCATAGGTTCTATTAATTGTTCCATAATTGTAACAAATTATGTTAATAATTTCTAAAGCCACTCTACCAGCTACAACGGAAGTACTGGGGGCATGGTTGGAAATCCTGCGCGCCTCCGTAACCCCCGAGACTGCAATGGAACGGGGTCCTAACACAAGGATCAAACACAAGGAGTTTCTCAGAACAGTATATAATTACTGTAGACGGGTAGAGGATTTTATTCCGAAAAGAACGCAACTCGAAACGCCGAAAACGGACTCCGAACGGGCCCTAAACGGGTCAAAAATGACGAAACAGTCCAAAATCAGACGTCTGAAACCTCTTCCAGACGTCTTAAAATGTGGGTCAGATGGTACCTTTGTTCTGCGTAGTCTCTCAAACGTCCAGAAGCCTGCGGGGGCGTCTGGCCTAGTTCCCAGACGTCCGATGGTCACCCCGGACGTCTGGTAGTCCTTCAAGTCGTCTGGCACTGCGGCCAGACGTCTGATTCGCATTGGATGGCGAATCTCAGAACCTGCACGTACCCACTCCTCGCTCTCAGTACGAACGGTCGCAGAAAAAGAAGAAGGACGAAAGTAACTTACTTGCCAGACGTCTGGACAGTCCTCCGCGTCTTCACCGTCGTCTGGTTGGAATCCCAGACGTCTGATTCTGGAAAATTTTCCAGAATCAGAGCTCAACTCGCTTTCCGCCCGCGACGCACGGCTGCGCCGCTCCTCGTCCACCTGCTGCTCGAGCTGCAGCAGCCCTCCAGCGACGCTCCACGCCCGCGGCTCCCCCGCCGGCTGGCTCTAGCTGCCCCGGCAAGCTCGAGCCCTCACGGTCGAGCATCTCCTCCCTCGCACAACACCTCCTCCCGCAACCCGCCGAGGCTGCCGCTGCCGCCGCTCGCTCACGCCCGCACTCTCGCACCGGCTGGAAGAAGAATAAGGGAGCGGAGGAAATGAGAGTGAGGGAAAGGGCGAGGGCCTTATAAGGCCGCGCGGGGAGAGAGAGAGAGAGTGCAGTCTGCTCCTGCAGGAGGAGAGAGGGAAAAAGAGGCGTTCGCAGGTCTGCGCGCGCAGGCGCACAGACGCAAATGTGCATGGCGCAGAAATTAAATCCCATACGTCTTAAAAAGGCATCTAGAAAGCGCGTTCGTAATAATATAATAAACTCAAAGGAACTTTCGTCCCCGAAACTTGCGCTAACTAGGGTGCGGGAAAAACGTCATATAAAAATATAACAAACTCAAAGAGGACCGAAGCCGGTCCAAAAGACGTACCCGCGAAGAGCTCCGGGTACCGCTCCCGCATTGTCGCCTCAGGCTCCTAGGTAGCCTCCTCATACCGCTGGCTCCTCCACAGAACCTTCACCAGGGGTACTTGCTTTCGTCTCAAACTGCGGACGGCTCGGTCAAGAATCTGCACTGGCCACTCGGGGTAGGTCAGGTCGTCGCCCACCTCGACGCTCTCGTGACTCAGTACGTGACTGGGATCGGCTACGTACTTCCTGAGGTTGGACACGTGGAACACGTCGTGCACACTAGAAAGCTGAGGGGGGAGGGCAAGTCTGTAAGCAACGGGTCCAACCCGCTCCAGGACCTCAGAGGGCCCCACGAACCTCGGCGCGAGCTTCCCTCTCACCCCAAACTGTTGCAGGCCCTTCATGGGCGAAACACGAAGAAAGACGTGGTCCCCAACCTCGAACTGCACCTCTCTACGTCTCCGATCCGCGTAGCTCTTCTGTCTACTCCTGACAGTGCGGAGTCACATGTGGATCTGCTCGACTACCTCCTGACTCTACCGGATCAACCTGGGGCCAACCTCCCACTTGGTCCCCACCTCAACCCAACTCAAGGGTGACGTACACCTCCGTCCGTACAGAGCCTCGTAGGGAGCCATGCCGATGCTCGAGTGATAGTTGTTGTTGTATGCAAACTCCGCCAGGGGCAGGTGCTCCTCCTAAGAGCCCCTCCAGTCCAGTACACAGGCACGCAAAAGGTCCTCAAGTGTCTGTATCGTGCGCTCCGACTGTCCGTCCGTCTGGGGGTGGTAAGCTGTACTAAACCTCAACCGCGTCCCCACGGCCTGCTGAAACTCAGCCCAAAACTGGGATGTAAAGCGGGTATCCCGGTCGGATACGATCTCCTGCGGAACTCCGTGTAGTCGTACCACATCGCGGATATACCTCTCTGCCAACTGTGCTGGTCCCAAAGTGACTCGGATCGGCAAGAATTGTGCCGTCTTCGTCAGTCTATCCACAATTACCCAGACTGCGTCGTGTCCTCGCTAGGTAACAGGTAAACCCACCACCAAGTCCATGGTGATGCTCTCCCACTTCCACTCTGGCATTGGAAGCGGCTGTAGCGGCCTTGCAGGCCTCTGATGCTCGGCTTTCACCTATTGACACACTAAGCATTGCTGCACGAATTCACCCACATCCCGCTTCACCTCCCTCCACCAAAACTCGCGTCTCAAGTCGTGGTACATCTTCGTGTTTCCGAGATGTATGGTGAATCTGGAACCATGTGCCTCAGTCAGGAGCTCTCTCAACAGCTCCTCATCCCTGGGAACGCACAACCGTCCCCTCAGGCGCAACACCTGGTCTGTGAAAGAGAAGTCCCCTGGGTCTCCTGACAGTACTCTGTCACGCAAGGACTGCAAGTACGGATCGGCCATCTGTCCGGTGATGATGCGGTCTATCAGCTCTGGCCTAGTCTGCCGTGTCACAGTCACTGCCCCACAGTGCCCCCGTAACTCTAGGGTCACCAACTGCCCACCTCCTTCAAAAGGCTCCAACTCTGTAACTGTAAATTGGCCAAGTGTGCGGGCGCCTTCTGGCTCAAGGCGTCAGCCACCATATTTGCCTTGCCCTGGTGAGAGGAAATGCTGTAGTCGTAGTCCTTCAGGAGCTCCAACCAACGTCTCTGTCTCATGTTGAGCTCCTTCTGATAAAAAAGGTATCTGAGGCTCTTGTGATCTGTGAAAATCTCGAAGGTTTCACCGTACAAGTAGTGCCTCCAGGTCTTCAGCGCGAAGACGACAACTGCCAACTCCAGGTCGTGGGTAGGGTAGGTATGTTCATGGGGCTTCAGTTGCCGCGAAGCGTAAGCGACAACGTGACCCCTCTGCATGAGCACACCTCCTAACCCCTGCAAGGAGGTGTCCGTGTACATAACGAACTCGCCACTACTGTCAGGGATGGTGAGCACGGGAGCTGAGGTCAACCTCTCCTTCAGCTCCTGAAAACACACCTCACAGGCATCTGTCCAAGTGAAGGGCACGTCCTTCCGGGTCAACTGTGTCATAGGATGCGCAATCTGTGAAAAACCTCTGATGAATCGTCTGTAGTAGCCTGCCAGTCCCAGGAAACTGCGAATCTCAGTGACTAAACGAGGTCTCTCCCACCTGAGCACTGCCTCAACCTTGGCTGGGTCCACCGCCAAGCCGTCTCCAGAGATCACATGACCTAAAAAGGTCACATCCCTCAACCAGAACTCGCACTAGTTATATTTGGCGTACAACCTACGTCATCTCAGTGTGTCCAGAACCATCCGCAAGTGCTGTCCGTGCTGCGTCCGATCTCGAGAATAGATGAGTACATCATCAATGAATACCACCACGAACTAGTCCAAGTACAGTCTAAATACCCGATTCATCAGGTCCATGAAAGCAGGAGGGGGATTGGTCAGCCCAAACGGCATGACCAAAAACTCGTAGTGTCCGTACCGGGTACGGAAAGCTGTCTTGGAGACGTCTGCCTCCGTGATCCTCAACTGGTGGTATCCAGACCTCAAGTCGATCTTGGAGAACACCGTGGCACCCCGCAACTGGTCAAACAAGTCGTCGATCCTCGGCAGCGGATATCTGTTCTTGATGGTGACCCTATTCAGCTGTTGGTAGTCCACACAAAGGCGTAGGGTACCATCCTTCTTCTTCACAAACAGTACCGGGGCTCCCCAGGGAGACGCACTGGGCCTCACGAAACCCTTCTCCAAAAGGTCCTACAACTACGACTTGAGCTCTCGTAGTTCAAGCGGTGCCATCCTGTATGGCGCGGTGAAGATGGGGCTGGTCCCTGGTACTAGCGAGATCTCAAACTCGATCTCGCGCTCGAGCGGTAGTCCCAGTAACTCGTCTGGAAACACGTCAAGGTACTCTCTAACCACCGGGATGCTCTAGAAGTCTTCCACAAGGCTGGGCTCTGCCACCACACAAGCTAGGAAGCCCTCACACCCCTAGCTCAAAAGTCTCACCGCCTGAAGTGTCGAAATGCACCTGAAGCCTCCGTCCACTGGCTGTCCGTGAAACTCGAAAGAAGGCAACTCCGGCATGAAGAAGACAATCTTCCTCTCAAAATAGTCTACCAAGGCGTGGTAAGCAGACAGCCAGTCCATCCCCAGAATTACGCCAAAGTCCTCCATCTGTATCATAATCAGGTCAGCTGGCAGGCTATGTCCCCCGACGTTGACCTCGCAATCCGTGTACACCTCCTCAGCTACAAACAGTTGACCACTCGGATCCCTGATTACGAACGGATTCTCTAACAGTGTATAGTCCTGACCTAAACTAACTGCGAAACTGGCTGCAACAAACGAGTGCGTAGCGCCGAAATCGAAAAGTGTGTAAACGAGTCTGCCAGAAACTGAAACCATACCTGTCACCACCGAGCTCGAAGCTCTAGCATCCCTGTGTGTCAAGGCGTTGACACGCCCCTCAGCTCTAGGTGTGGACGAAGCAGCCACACTCTGCGTCGGACGGGCAGGTGCTGGCCGGTACCCTCCTCATGACTGTTGTCCTCCTCCTCGCGCCTGGGAACCGTGGCCTCCTGCGCGCCCTCCAGTGCTCTGCACGGGAAGTATCTGCTGACCTCCTGCCCTAGATAGGCAGTCCCTCCTGATGTGGCCTGGCTGGCCACAATGGTAACAGAGGGGAACCCGACTCCCGCCCTCAGTGGGTCCCTGCTGTCGGCTGGGCGGGGGTCCGGTGCTGGCGACTGGCCCCTGTCGAGGGCCCCCAAAGGCCACGGATGGCCCTGCAAAACGTGACGGCTCTCCTGCGGACGCCACGTGTCTCCTCTCTCGCCGGCCCTCTGAAAAGTCTGGCTGAAAGGGCCTCTTCCGCCCGCCGTCAGTGTCTCGCCCGGACGGGTTGGTCTCCTCGTAAGTCATGGCTGCCTCCACCACCCTCGAAAACGTAGGCAGCTTTAGGGGTTTGACATACCCCCGAATCGCAGGTCGGAGCCCCTCGGTGAACCTCCAAAGGTGCTCCTCCTCAGTGGCTACCGCTGTCGCTGCAAAGCGGGACAGCTCCAGGAAATGTGTGCGATACGCGCTCATGGTCATCGTCCCTTAGCGGAGAGTGTGGAACTCCCGCCTCCTCTGATCCTGCCACGTCTGGGGAAAGTACTGCTCGCAGAAGAGGGCGACGAACCGATCCCAGGTTGGCTCGTCCCTCTCCTGTCCCCTGACCGCCCTCCACCACCTGTGTGCCGCACTCTTCAGCTGGTACGTGGCAAAGGCCACGCGGCACTCCACCGGGGGGCGAAGGGTGTCGAAAATCTTCTCCAGCTGCTCGAGCCAGTCCTCTGCCTCAGTCGGGTCCTCATCCCCCTTGAAGGAGGGGGGCTTCAGCTTCCGGAACTGTCCGAAGAGCTCGGAGTGGCGCTGTAGTGGGGATGCTGGTGCACCTCCAGGAAAAGGTGCCTCGTGCACAGAAGTGTCGGAGGAAGGTGGGGGCGGCGGCGGCCCATCCCCTCCCCCGTGTCTAGCACAGCGTCCGTCGGGTGGTCCCACAGAGGACTCCCCCTCCGCAGCCCCAGGGTGAGGCGCTCGGGGCAGTGGGTGGAGCTCCTCTCACACAATGTCCCATATCAGCTAGGCGAGGTCCTGGGCCTGGACACCCGGGAGTAGCGGCTGGCCCACTGAGGCGTTGGCAACGGCATGCCCACCTCGCCGACCTCGTCCTCGGCCGCGCCCGTGGCCCCCCTCACCAGTCCCGCGACGAGGCATCTCCTGCAAGGAGATGCGAAACAAAACGAAACATGTCAATATGGAACGATACCTAACGGAAACGTCTAAGAGCTCATGTCAAAAGATATGTTGTGGTGGCTACTCTAGTTATAGACATGTGAATTGGTTATTTTCCAGTCAGTTGATTCATTTCTCGGGACGACCTTGCTCTGATACCATCTTGTAACGACCCGATTCCTGAGTCCCTACAAGACACGAGAACCGGACCGACTCGACTAATCCCAAGACCTAGTCATCCAACGAGGAAGTAACCAAAAGAGCAGTAAAATAAACCACATTCAACATGAAATATAACTAGCAGTAACAAAATACAGCAGTAAGAAAAAGAATTACTACGGCATGTATCACCACAACAGAAGAACAACATTTATAGCATAACATGAACTACGAGTAAGGAAAAGTATAGAGAGTAATAAGAACTACTCACTACAGTGGAACAAAAAGGGCACAAAAGAACAGTGGTAACTCTACTGAACCCTACTCGGCCCAGCGTCCTCTGCAGCCGCTGACTATGGCTGCTCAACACCTGGTCCTGAAAAGTAACGAGTGTAACACGTCAGCGAAACGCTGAGTAGAGTGGCAACTAAACTAAAGAAGCAGTAAAGTGTACAGTAACTGTTTTATTTTCTTTCTTCCTTTATTTACGTCTTTCTATTGTTTCACAATTTATCTATTTCTCATATCCTTCACTTGATCTCGAATGTTCCTCGTGGGAACGATCTTGATTGCAGTCTTTTCCGAAGAGTCGAAGTAACACGTGGTGGTCTCCTGGCCGGGAGAGTCCCGCGTGGTGATCCTACTCTCAGTCAACCACCCCAAGGTCACTGACAGACGTAACGGTAACTATGGCACGCGCGGTAAACGCACGGGTAGCTACCCCGCACTGACACACGGTCAGTCGTTTCCGTTAACGGGTGCGCCCAAAGCACAACACGGAACCAGTATAGGGCAGAGCCCTCTCAATAACAGGGGTCCAACCCCTCCACAGTAACCAAACAGGGGTCTTGCCCCTCCACAGTCCGCGCACCCTCGCCTGACTACCCTGGTTTGCCCAGTGGGCCTAACAAGTCGGTGTAGGTGAGCTAGCAGAACCCCGGGGCCCGTGGGGTAGCTAGTACTCGCTCTACACTAGTAGCTCTCCTTGGTACTGTGTACACGAGGACCAAAAAGTCAGTACAAAGTGGCCAGACCTAACCCCGGATCCCTGGGGCAGCTGGCTCCGCTCTGCACTAAGCAGGTAACAGGTGCTTCCCCTGGTACTACGTACCCAAGAGACAACACACTTCCACATCTTTCCTTCTCAGTTCCATTTCATTCTCTTTCCAGGAGTTCTACTCCTAATTCCCCGTAGGGTTCCAGCTCTTTTAACTCAGCGGATTCAGGTTTCACCCTTTCAGTTTCACGTTCATACAACCCATATTCTCAATCATGTTCATTTATTCATAACAGGCAGCTGTTAAATCAATTTACAGGCAGCTATTATTTCCTTTCCACAGTTTCCAAGACTGCAATATCTATATTCATTTCACTAGTTTTCCAGTCCTAGGATTCATGCCGTACCCTAGGATCTATCATTCAATCTAGTTTTCCAGCCCTAGGATTCATGCAATACCCTAGGATCTATCATTCAATCTGGTTTCTCATTCCTAGGATTCATGCAATGCCCTAGGTTCTATTAATTGTTCCATAATTGTAACAACTTATGTTAATAATTTCTAAAGCCACTCTACCAGCTACAACGGAAGTACTGGGGGCGTGGTCGGAAATCCCACGCACCTCCGCAACCCCCGAGACTACAATGGAATGGGGTCCTAACACAAGGATCAAACACAAGGAGTTTCTCAGAAAAGTATATAATTACTGTAGACGAGTAGAGGATTTTATTCCGAAAAGAATGCAACTCGAAACGCGGAAAACGGACTCCGAACGGGCCCTAAACGGGTCGAAAACGACGAAACAGTCCAAAATCAGACGTCTGGAACCTCTTCCAGATGTCTTAAAATGTGGGTCAGATGGTACCTTTGTTCTGCATAGTCTCTCAGACATCCAGAAGCCTGCGGGGGCATCTGGCCTAGTTCCCAGATGTCCGATGGTCACCCTGAACATCTGGTAGTCCTTTAAGTCGTCTGGCACTACGGCCAGACGTCTGATTTGCGTTGGATGGCGAATCTCAGAACCTGCACGTACCCACTCCTCGCTCTCAGTACGAACGGTCGTAGAAAAAGAAGAAAGACGAAAGTAACTTACTTGCCAGACGTCTGGACAGTCCTCCAGACGTCTTCACCGTCGTCTGGTTGGAATCCCAGACGTCTGATTCTAAAAATTTTCTAGAATCAGAGCTCGACTCACTCTCCGCCCGTGACGCACGGCTGCGCCGCGCCTCGTCCGCCTGCTGCTCGAGCTGCAGCAGCCCTCCAGCGACGCTCCACGCCCGCGGCTCCCCCGTCGGCTGGCTCTAGCTGCCCCGGCAAGCTCGAGCCCTCACGGTCGGGCGTCTCCTCCCTCGCGCAACACCTCCTCCCGCAACTCGCCGCGACTGCCGCTACCGCCGCTCGCTCGCGCCCGCACTCTCGCACCGGCTGGAAGAAGAAGAAGGGAGTGGAGGAGATGAGAGTGAGGGAGAGGGCGAGGGCCTTATAAGGCTACGCGGGGAGAGAGAGAGAGAGAGAGTGCAGTCTCCGCCTGCAAGAGGAGAGAGGGAAAAAGTGACGTTCGCAGGTCTGCGTGCACAGGCACGTAGACGCAAATGCGCGTGGCGTAGAAATTAAATCCCAGACGTCTAGAAGGGGTTCCAGACGTTTGGTCAGACGTCTGGGCCACCTCCCAGACGTCTTAAAAAGGCATCTAGAAAGCGCGTTCGTAACACTCATCACAGCTAAAATGGCAAAGTTAAGCTAGAAACTAGGTTAAACATTATATTCTTAACATAATAAATGGGTTAAATGTGAGAATTAAGAAAAATAAACTAAAACATTAAATTTGGGTTAAAAATGCATAATTAGGTCAAATAATGAGATATTCTACACATAAACACAAATTGATGATCCAAATGTCAATTAAACACCTTTTTGAGCTCAAAAGTACAAATCAAGGGTCAAAACATGTTCTAATATGTTAATTAAGTTCCAATAGAAATCCCATAGCATTTAGACATCATTGGGGCCTTGTATTTATGACCGCTACTTAGCTCGCATTTTAGCCTTTCGAACTGTTCGCACAGGCGGGCATTCTCTTCCATCGTATGACACCACTTTAAGTGTTTGTCTTTAGGGTTCGAACTTTGGGGCTCCTCTGGTTGGATTTTGCCTAACTCCTTGATCTGCTTGATCTCAAGGAGTTTGTTAGCGATTGATTGTTGTTCAACTTGCAGAGCAGCCCGTCTAGCCTTGTACTATTCTTCCCTCACTTGCATCTCGAGGAGGGGATCTTGCCTGGGAACCTCAAGTAGTCGGCTAGGTTGACCCAGCTTCTCCTTGGTGGGCTCAGCAGGCTGGGGATGTCTCTTGGACATTGAGATGCTCGATTCCACCTACGCCGGTGCCTTCTTGGGATTACCGCGAGAGGAATTGCAAGTTGTAAGGGCCATCGCTAAGATTTGAAGTATGGAAATGGTATCGAATGATAATTGTTTCCCACAGGCAGCGCCAATTAATTGCTCTCCTTCATAAACAAAGGATCCGACTCAACAATCACGCACAAGCAATCACAGAAAAGTGACAAGGGAATTAGTGACCCAGTTCCACCGTAATTGGTGTATGTCTGGGGGGAGGGCAATGCTCTCAAATCTCCACTAGAATTAGTGGTAATACAAATTCATTATTTTTCTCTCTCCCAGATTACGTGAAGAGGACCTTTGAGGGTTTCTCTTCCCTATTTATAGCACAAGAAATATCTTAACAACATAAGATCTTCCACAACGGTTCTCACGGATTCTACAGCACATCCATTACTTGGCTATTAATAACGCTAGTAACACCCTCGTTATTGCCAACGTGGGAGTAATGAGTGTTATCGCCACCTCTTTGAATTTAGTCAACCCAGGTCCTTTGGCAAGTTAGTCCTATCTAGATTCGCCTGGATAAAGGCGGGTTTGGATCTGTCTGAGCATAAGCAGGTCGGGCAAAGCCAAATCCACCTGTTTGCCTAATATCCAAGTAGACGGATCCTCTTTTGGGCCTTGTGCAGAGTTTTAAATCCGATGACGCTTTTTACCCCTCATCAAAGGCCATCTACGATGTTTCTTGGGAGGCACCAAATGGTCAATTGAGCAAAGGGATGCATGGCGTAATGGGCAAATGAGTGAAATATTTTTCTTGGTAACTTTTGGAGTCCACCCATGGGATTGGTATTTTGTGAGAACAAAGTTTGGTGAGATTTTCATCATATCCTCTTCATGCTTTTTGAGGATGTTACACAAGGTGCCTCTCCTTTCACGCAAAAGAGGAGTTATTGCTGGTGCCTTGGATGAGGGATATTGGGCCTCATTGGATCTCTGGCGATGGTGGTGGGCATCAATCAATCGTGGGGATCCAAGGCAAATAGAATTCCTCCAACGAGTGAAAATCCCAACTCTCTAGTGAGAAAGAAGGGGCTCCTTAGTGAGAGGTCAGTTAATTTCATTAAGATGAAGGCCTCTCCCAATGAAGGAGAGACTGCAACTCATGCATAAGAAGAGCACAGTATTTTTGTTAATATTTCCACATACAACGTCATTCATGAGAAACTAAACATAGTAAATAAAATAGAAACATATGCAAGCAACAAAAATAAACAGGAAGTTGCTAACCAAATTCCACCCTTAATAGATGTAAATCTAAGAAGAGGATCCAACTCTCAACATTTACCTTATGTGAAATGATACAAAAGATCAAGAGTTGTAAGTCCTTTAAGATGCCAACATTAAGTATACCACATAGTGGGGAGTTCTTTTATAAAATACAAAATGTAGGCGATTATATTTTTAAAAGAATGTAAGTATCAGAGTAATAAAACTTAACTGTGTCACCACTCGAAAAAGTAGAATGAGATTATGTCTTTTTACATTCTGAACAAATTGAATTTAAGGGACCGTAATCAAACATTTTTGAATTTGACCAAGAATCTCTCAAACTTATTTTTATAAGAATAAATTTTTCCCTCGTCATAATATCTTTGAGATATTATAACGATACTAATCACCATGTTTCCCGCTGTTAAGTATCTCACTTGATCACATCGATCGAGGATAGAAAAGGTCCCACCCATTTACTTGTCCGACACACTTTCCCCGCTTCTGCCAACGCCTCCTGCAATCCCCCATTCCCCTTCCTAACAACGGAAAAATAAGGGTACATATATTTTTTTTCAAAGAAATAAGGGTACATATATGGTGAATTGCGTATACCAAAATTTTAATGTTCAAAAGATCACTATACTAAAAAAAATCTTAAATTTTAATTTGAAAAGAAACTTTTTTAATCTACCTTTGTATACAAATCTAATATAAATATCATATTTATCATACATGCTATTATAAAAAGTAAAGACATTTATATATATTATAAATAGATAAATAGATTAGATCATTTTAATCTTTTTCACGATACCACATCCATGTTATTTGTAAATATGAAGTTAATTATAATCATTATGTAATATTAAAAGTTTATAATGATATTTTTGAAAAAGTTTTATTTTACTTATTTATTAACATAAAATTATAAGTAACTCGATTTACCTAATTTTGGATGAAGGACGTTAATGTTAAATTTAACAAATATTGAGAAAGAGGGAGCGGGGAAATCGCAGAGAGAGATGACGAAAATTTCTGTCCGATTCCGGTGCTGCACGACCAAAGCAAAAAAAAATAAGATAATGATAAGTGAACGATATCGTAAACAACAACCTATCCACAACGCTTCACTTATGATATAGATTATAGATATGCTAACAGATATTCTTACGAGTCGTTATTTGTCATTTTACATAATTTCGATTAGTTGAATGCAATTCCAAAATAAGGAGGATATACTTGATCACAGAGAGAGAGAGAGAGAGAGAGAGAGAGAGAGATTCCTGGGTTCTGTAGAGATAATCGTTCCTTGGATATAGGAATTTAATTAATTTGCATCAGCAGGCAACACGAGGTGACACCCGTGAAGAACACTTATGGCCTTCGATTTGTTTAGA
This sequence comes from Thalassia testudinum, assembly GCA_037157565.1. Lineage (NCBI taxonomy): Eukaryota > Viridiplantae > Streptophyta > Magnoliopsida > Alismatales > Hydrocharitaceae > Thalassia > Thalassia testudinum. The sequence goes on along the minus strand of JAZHRO010000013.1, from coordinate 68,999,167 downwards.
CGATCTTTTGCGAAAATAATCTTTTTGCATCTTCGGCAGTTGTTTCCTTTTCTAATCACTTTGTTTGCACCAATAAATTGAGATATTGAAAGACACGCGAATTGCAGTTTCATAGCCCCCTCGGCAAGCCGAGAGAAAGCCTTCGTCGTTGCATGTGACCATGGGAGGAGGAGTAATGGCATTGGCAGTTCCATTGATCATAAGCATCGGCTCTCTATTGGTTTTCACCGGTAATGCGAAATGTTCGTCATTTAATTTGTATTTGCTCCACGCGTTTGGATCTCTCGCTCTCGCTCGAAAAGAACTAATAATAACTTTATCACGATGATTTATTACCGATACTCTATTTCTCCATAGATGATTACTCTTCTGTGAAAGAAGCTGATTGTGCTTAAAAGTCACTGTACTTATGGATACATAAAATATATACATCAAATACGTAAGTATATATATATATAGTAGAATCAAATATTTTTATCTGTCTACCAGTATTACATAAAAATAATTTATAAATAAATTATATAAACACAACCATCTTAATTTTTTATATAAACGTAATTTGATTAGAGCAATTTAAATGTGTATAACCAGAATCATCAGATTAAGATGCTCTAATCATGCTCTTCGTTACATTTGGCTGATGAATCCGATCTAGTGTATTAATTAGATGCTTAATTGTATCTTAACCGGGGGTCTTCGTTGAATTTTTACCGCATTTAAGATTCGATTTTCAAAGATATTCTTGGCATCAACGCATGCTTGATGACGTGTGGTAGGTTGTGACACGATTTGTTCAAATCTCTGTATTACAACTTTCATTTTCTTCGTCCGTTATGTCTGCCTTCGTGATTACGTCATATGAATCTATTTGTCATGTGAATTGCATTAATTCAGTGATTAGCTCAATAAAAGGAAGATCCGAAAATTGAAGGATGGGGATTTTGCATATATATACACGCTCTTACACAACAATTTTGATCCTCCCATGCCACGAACTTACATGGTGCATGCACATGCTCATTGTTTTCCATATCGATCTCCAGTAAACAAAACTCTGATAAAACTAATCAATTAACAACTTCATCTTGTCTAACCAAATTATTAACCATAGTCGATCAGCAGAAAACAACATATATATAACCTGATAGGTTACACCTGCCAAGAGGGATATGGTATACAAGACAACGATGATCTAACGAGGGTATACGAGCGAATCTTAAACCTTACATCCCAATCTCTTTTAAGCGGCTGACTGATCACACTCATGGTTAGTAACCACGTGCTCATGAACTTCAGTGCTCAGCCATCTTTTAAGCATGGGAAAATCATAAACTCTCGTGTTGTCATCTCGAAGTTGGCAATGCTATCGGTGGTATTTGGTCGACGGATTAAATATTTAATTAATATTAATTTAATTTAATTTAATTTAAAATAATATTATTTTATTTTTTATAAAATAATTTTAAATTATCAACATATCAAAATAAATTAATTTATTTATTCTATCATTTAATTGACTCTTTATTATTTATTTACTTATTCTACGTATTTCCTCTCTCCACAAATGAAGCCTAATTATATATAGATACCTCCCGTGAGGATACGGCCCAGTAGTGCTGGGCCATACCATTAACTTTGACGTGAGGAACATGGCTTTTCCGAGAGGGGTTTTGGGTTATGCCAAAAAAAAAAAATTGCATAGATATCACATTGATTGACATGTCTCACAACGCACATGCATGCATGTTGTTTTTTAGATGCCGGTGGTGAGATTGGGATAGACTACGGCACGGTGGCGGACAACCTCGCCTCTCCCGACGCCACCTTGAACGTGCTCAAGGGTTGCGTCTTCAAGACGGTACGCATCTACGACACCAACCCGGACATCCTCGGAGCCTTCTCCGCCGCCATCCCCCACGACGACGGCCCCTCACCCACAACGCCACCCTTAACGTCCCCCGCGCCTTCTCCTTCGCCTTCCTCCCCGGCCGGCCCCGTCGGTCTCATCGTCGGCACGTACAACGCCGACCTCGAGTCCCTCGCCAACGACCCCGACTTCGCCGCCGGCTGGGTCGCCTCCAGCATCCTCCCCTTCTCCTCCTCCGCCTCCATCCTCGGCATCATCGTCGGCAACGAGGTCATCCCGGGACCCCTCGCCGAGTTCGTCGCCGGCGCCATGCGCAACCTCCGCGCCGCGCTCGACTCCAACGACCTCCAAAGGATCTACGTCACCACCACCATCTTCGGCGGCTCCCTCGCCAACAGCTACCCGCCGTCGGCCACCGTCTTCTCCCCCGACTCCGTCGACGCTATGGTGCAAGTCGTTGAGTTCATGAACAGCGTCCCTCCGGAGAGCCGCGGGCCAATCTTCGCGCACGTGCACCCCTACTTCGCATACGCCGGCGAGCCCGAGAAAATCCCGCAGGACTACGCTCACGTACACCAACCTGTTCGACGCCATGTTCGACGGCTTCGTGTGGGCGATGGAGAAGATCGGCGGGGAGGGGATCGAGGTCGCCGTCGGGGAGACGGGGTGGCCGTCGGCGGGGAACGGGGAGCTGACGACGCGCGAGCTGGCGTCGGAGTACAACACGAATCTGTACTTGCACGTAACCACCGGCGCGGGCACGCCGAGGTCCAGGCGGAGGCGGACGGGGTGGCCTACGTTGGTGCTCACGTTCTCCCTCTTCAACGAGGATCTGAAGCAACACGGGGTGGAGCAGAACTGGGGGTTAATGTACCCTGACTTGACGTCAGTGTACCGAACCCCCATGTGCTCCTCCCGGGAAAAGGTAGCATTTGGTTAGAGAAATGGTGTGTCAACTCAAGGCCCTATGCCACGAGGAGGAATTGTGCCTGGGTTCCTTTTGCTCGTCATTTTTTTAGTTTTAGCTTTAGTTTTAGTTTTTTTTTTTTTTTTTTTTTTTTGGCATAATACACAGTTTCATTTTATTTCAATATATATAACTAAGCAGGATGTTAATTAATTAAAGCAAGAAACGAATAAAAATTAAAAGGAAGGTGAACCGTCTGGTGCAAGAATTTACACGCTGCCTAATTTTTTTTTATTTTGAAAATAAATATTTTATTAAATGGAAGGTCACGATACAAAAGGAGGTGTCAAATGGGAAGGGAGAAATAAAGAAATCTCATCCACGAAGGAGAAAAAATATTTCATAGAATGGAGGAATTTAAAATCAAAAATACGAGATCAAGAGGTAAAGGAGAAATAAAATGAAATCGTTTCTTGATCAGGAATCAGATGATATTTTGAAATAGGTCGATTTCATTATAAAAATATTGAAGATTACATTAACGGAATATTCGAAATACATTGACTCGAAAGTTGAATTTAAGCATGTGGTTGTCGCAACCTGACATCCCCACTACAGCAATCATCGACAAGGAGAAAGTACACTACAGTCAAATACCAACGAGCATGTGGAACACCATAAGCACTGCATGTTGAGTATCACCTCTGATCATGAGAGAAAAGAGATAAGAAGAGAGGAGGGGCGGTCCGGAATAGGTAAGGGGTAGGGGTGTGGGGGAGAGGAGGGCTCCAAATAATCATCTCCCATCGATCGGAGCTCCAAGTTTTTAAGGTTTTTGAAGGAGCTGTGGGAGGAGCGGGAGAAGTGGAAGGACAATCTTGGGGAGAGCTACACTCCGCCTAATTGAATGATCATAAGATGCACGCGTCAGAATCAAATTAAAGTCCCAATACCGTGCAATTGAAAATGAGAGCAGGAATCGTAAACATTTGGCAAATGAGGCAAGAGGATCCGACAACTTCGTACCATCCCACCTATTGTCAGCGATGGGACGCGGAGTGGTGGTCGTATCATTAGGAGAGGTTGCTGGACAATCAGGCAATCTCACCGCCATTGCTCTCCGCCGAAACTCACTCTCCTTCCTTATTTCATCTTTTTTTTAAATATATTTTGTTGTATGATTTTTGTTGCATGCTGCTACGCTGTTTGCCTGTTAATGATGAAAACGTAATAGCTAAACTTGCTTTTGGGAAAATTAATGCCTAAAGGAGATTTTTTTTTTTAGGTTTTGGAATATAAATTTTGCTTATAGACCGAAAAGGATGTATTGATGTACACATGGTAGTTGTAGAGACTCAGTGATGTCCATTTGTTAAATTTCCAGTGAAATGTATTATAATGTTAGATTTCATTTTTCATGAATTAAATCTTGATCCAATTTGATTTAACCTAATTAGACTAATGCAAGGAGTTTTGCTTGTTGGATTTGTTTCCATTTAGTTTAAATTATTAATTGAATTATTAAAAATCAAAATTGTAATTTAATTTATTTGATGGTTGATCCAATTTTTAAATCATTGGGGAAAGTTAGAGAAATGAAGACAAAAGTGAAGATAGAAAGGAGCAATATAATGAAGTTTTAGCAAGATTTAAGACACCATTTAAAGATAGCCATTATTGAGTATTTTCAAACGCAAGTAGCATGTCATATGTTGATATTCCAGCAACCATACACACTAGATATAATTAACCACAACCAAGGTAGCTAATGCCGCTGGAAAATACTAGTTACAGCACTGATAAATGCACTAGTTATCATAGTACGTACTTGTCTAATAATTCCCTCACGTCTACTGGCTTCTCTTCCTCATTCACTTGTAAACAATCTCTCTTTAGGATTCTCCTAGTGTTGCTTTTTTTCGCTCTCTCCCAAGATCATCTCTATCTACATGAATTGATTTTCTATTAGAAACATCTCAATCACGAATATTTCTTCTTTCGAGTACATAACCCTCATCATTAATACTATCATTATGTTATTCTATTTGGTAGCTAGCTTCTTGTAATTATGTATGTCTTGTTGGTCGGAATGGGAGCATCGACTGAAAAGGAGGAACTGGCGATACAAGCTAACCTGATAAAGAATATCTTGATAAGTATAGATCTTCCATTGGACTAAAAACTAGATCCATGAAACTAGATGATTGACTTTGACAAGAAAAGAGACGTGCTGCACTTACCACGAACACGATCCTTCTCTAATGTAATAGCCAGGCCAAATATGAGGTAAAGGTGTTGGAAGCTGTGTATATTGTATTATTACATATGGTTGTTGTGAAGAGGTTGTTGCGAAGATTTTCCTTGAAAATGTTGGCTTCGGCTATGGTCAAATACATATGATGGCAGCTAGTTGTATTGTGGTGGAGTTGGACCAAATGTAGTAAGACTGGTCTGCCAATCTGGTTCTATTGTATCTTTACTGGTTGATGGCCTTATATCTTCCTCAGCTGCAGTATCACTTACATCTTCATTATCACCCATATGGTCTCACATTTTCTACAAGTTATATACTCTTCTATCTTCTTAGTTGCTCAAGCAGTTCCTCCATCTCTTTTTTAATCTCTCACATTTGATTGTGTATGATGTGTACTTAACCATTTACTTAGTTGTTCTTCGGTTGTAAACTTGATATTCACCTGGCATAATCAAAATAAATCGTTTATATATATGGTAGTAAAATCAAACTTTGATTAGCTTTGAAAATATGTATTTATGTTACCAAGTCTCTCTCAAGTGATTTTCGTGGTTCATATGCAACCTGAGGTCTCAGCATCTATTATCATATCCACATTCTTATTTTCCGTCGATACCACTATAGATATGTGGTTCTGACCTCTTAAGTTGTACCTAGCAAATCGTATTATTCAATAAATGTCTCACACATCCAAGTCCACCGTTGGATGTAGCTTCAATGATATATTGCCCAACTTTCAACACCTCTAACACATCCAGTAGCATATCTTATTTGATCCATAAGTATATATATGTTCTTCTTCATGCCAAATTATGCCATCACACATTTTAGCACACGCATAACAACTATGTTATAGTAGATCAAGCATGTCCTATACCTCCATACAGTAGCACCTACTAAGCAGATGGAATGAAGAAACTACATCTTCCATCAGTGTATGGATCCCATATCGCCTATATTAATATGAAAATTTATAAATGAATCTAATGCAAAATGTAGAGTTATAAGTTGATTGTAATCACCACAATTAACGCTTACTTGATAGCCTCGTTAAGTGTCCAACTCATTCCATAGTATATGTGATTAGCCATCCTTACCTTTTCATGAAATTCCTTACTCTCACTTCACATGTTCTATCACTTTATCATGTTATGAAGTTCGTGTAAAATGAACCCAAAGAATTAAAATTATCTTCTATAAAATTATTAACATATTAAATTTCTTATTCATACTGTGCATCCAATAGTGCAATATTCACCAATCCTTGAGGAAAGCTCATCTCTCGTGATCTCCCAACATGTAGATACTCCCAAACCCATAACTACAAACATAATTTAAGAATGTTATGATATATATTTCAAGACATTTATAAACACATAAATTGATGTGTAAATGTATTACCTATAACATTGTGAAAAATGCATAAACATTACTTGTTGAACAACATGCTACTTCACTAAGTTGGTGGTATAATTTTGCAAGTGTAGCAACACCCCAAGCAAGTTTCCCGCATACACCAAGGTCCTCTAATAATAATAAATATCTGTAAATTTAATCTGTGATTAGTAGACCATATTAAAAATGTATGCAAATATAATCAATGTTATTATGTTACCTAATTGGAACTTTGTTTTTGGTTGAGGTTAGAAGGATGCTTGCTCCTAACTAAATTATTATTAAAGTCCTTCCATAATTGCATCATCCTCTATTGGTATCATTTTGAGTTGATCAGCAAATGTTAACCTCAATCATTTCATACTTAACCCTTTTGAACTTAAATACTTCTTAGTTGGATCTTGAAGCGAATCTTCTACAAGAAACTCAATACATTTTTGCCACCAATGTCGATGTTGTACAACACCTATGACTGGTGGACCATCTATATGAGGGCTAATCAGAATTGACGCATACTTAAGTGTAATGGTTGCATCTCCTTCTAGTAGATGGAATGTGTGCATCTCTGGATACCAACGCTCAACCATGGCATGCATAAGTTCATTGTCAATCTGTGGCCTTAGCAAATGTGATGTGGCTTGAAAATTGACAAGTTCTAATTATTGTTCAACTAACTCGTTTCACCTAGTCAGCACCTAGTTCATCATGATCGTGTGCTAACTTACTAGGAGAAAAGAATTTGGCATATAATTAAGTAATTAAAATATAAAATGGACTAAAAAAATTACCTTTTGTGCATTTAGTGCTCAATTCCTATTAGGACATGATATTCTATTATATCCTTACTATCGATGTCTAGAACAGAAAGGATTACCACGACGACCCATTTCGTCCATAACATTTCTTTTTCTTTGAACACGAGGTCTATCCGTATAAGATATAATATCCAAAGGTAATAACTCCAGAGATTTTCTTGGTCCCCAAAATCTCTTATCACAAATGGGATTGAATGATTCTGCATATGCTAAACAGAAGTTGGTCCTTTTATGATAATCCAAACAAAGCAAAAAATGATCAAATCTGATAGATGCACAACTAGCCAACACATGTTTGTAAACAAGATGCTTTAATTGTATGTATCCTACATGAACATGTCGCATTGTGCATCCCATTTCTAACATTGATCTCGACCTCATATGAGTATGGCTCTTCACGTATTTTAAACTTGGTCCTCCCAAATCTCACAACTTATAGTCTTCATAAGTTTGCAATATCCTTATTCACAACTTGATCATAATTGGAAGTATAGTTGTCATGGATTCTCCTTCATCATAACGCTCCATAAAGTACCTATTCAATCGAAAGTATGTTACTTTAATGAAAGCTATAAACTATAATCCTCTACAACCTTTTAAAACATGATTGAAGCATTTGAATGCATTCCTTGTTATACTCTCATATCTCTTTCCCCCATCATAGCATAATGCCTAAGATCATTTACAATCATCTAGTTGTATAATTCAACTATATGCTTAATCATTCATGCATTTGATATCCTCTAATATCCAATTATGATCAAATGTTGTCAATGCACAACCAATTGCATACAATCATCTCTGTATGTCCCTACACTTGAAGCTACTATTGTGCATGTTTACCTCCATATTTCTTAAGCAATGTCTATGTGTATGAGCTTGTTTACGACAAAAATATTGAGGAACTAAGTTCTTTAGTCCACAGAAATGATCACTGATAATGCATATACCTTCATGATGTACAATTTGAGCAAGAAGAATTGAAAACCATGTCCAACTATGTTAAACGCGCTTCGATCGGGTTTTAAAATACTCGTCGTAATATAGATGACCAAAGCAAGTTTTAACATTTAAATTTGTAATTCTTAAATTAACAGAAAAATCTGAGGTCGTTTGCTAGGAGCAAATTAGTACGTGAATATCACTATCAAGATTATTAATTTGGTGAACTTTTGAAAAATGTGAAATAAAAAAGAATGAACAAGTTCCCAATTTTGCAGTTGTTTCTAATAAGTTAAGTAATTCAATTTAAATCTTCATGTGCAAGGCATGCATGATAATCAAAAAAATTATTAATTAATGCTTAATCAAGAGTTATCACACGTTAATGAGATTTAAGCATTGACTAATCAATATCAATAATGTTTAAGCATAAATTTGCATTAAAAACTCAACTCTTAAATCAAAAGTTTGAATATTGCAAATCAGTCCCTAATTCCTTGCGAATCAGTCCTTGAGTTCTTACAAATTGGTCCCTCCCAACTTTTTTTTCTTCTAAATCCAGCCCTTGCCAGCAGATGGGGCTTTCTCCTCCACCACACCAGTGGACCTCATCGGAGATGCGTCGAAATCACGCTACCGTGGTCACGTAGCTCTGGTGAAGGGCGAAGGATGATCGTTGGAGGTAGCTGGATGTGATGGCAATGGTGGCACGATGATCGACGGTAGCAACAGTAGCGGATGACGGCACTTGAGTTGAGGAGGGTGACAAGAATCCGACGAGTTGGTTGGAGCTCGTCCATGAGCGAAACAACCTCTCAATGGAGGCAAGACGTTCCACATACCCTCGTGGAGCTTCTCACGAAGCTTGGTGGTGCAAGAATGTTAAAGAAGGCCAGTCGACGTCGGGGAAGACGATGGCGAGTGGGGTGATCTGACGAGGGTGTAGGAGGGTTGAAGCTTGCTTCTAATAGGTTGAGAGACTCCGCCGTGATGTGTTGTATTGGCGCAGGGATGCACGGAGATGGCCGACGAAGTCGGGAATGGCGGCAATAGCTAGCGGAGTCCGATGGGTGTCGAGGAGGCTCGAAACTCTCAATAGCTTATGTTACGACCCGAATCCCGGATCCCTATAGGAACTGAGACCAGCTAGCCTCGACTAATCCCAAGACCCAATCGTCCAATAAGAAATAACCAAATAGTAAGAAAATAAACCACATTCACATATGCAATATAACTAGGTAGCAGAAAAGTACAAAGCAGTAAAGGAAAGTAAAACTGTTTTTCCATAACATACTACCACAACCACAGAAACAACGGAAATGGAAGTAAATAGTAAAGACAAATGGTAACTAAAGGTCTAATACTTACTACAACAGTAAAGGGACAAAAAGGAAGTGTTGAAAACTACGGCTGGGCTCGACTGGGCCCAGCACCCTCCACAGCCAGAAGCTCGAGCTACTCAACTCCTGGTCCTGAACAGTATTATGAAAAGGCAGAGTCGGCGAACGCTGAGTAGAGTGGTATCTATGCTATCTAAAACAGTAAAAGCAACAGGTTTAATTCTCTTTTCTAGTTATCTGTTTTATGTGTATTTCCTTTTCACCCATTTTTCTCAAACATCTAGATATTCTTGATATTGCATGTTCCTTGTGGGAATGATATTGATTGCAGTCTTTTCCATAGAGTAGAAGGTACATGTGGTGCTCTCCTAGCCGGGAGAGTCCCCCGTGGTAGTCCTACACTCAGTCAACCACCCTGAGGTCACTGTTAAGACGTAGCGGTGACTACGGCATGCGTGATAAGCACATGGGTAGCTACCTCTTACTGACACGTGGTCAGTCGTTTCAGCTAGCGAGTACGCCCAAAGTACAGCACAGAATAGTATAGGGTCTTACCCTCTCAGAATAGGGGTCTTGCCCCTCAGAACCGAATAGGGGTCTTGCCCCTCCACAGTCCGCGCACCCTCGTCTGACTACCCCAGTTTGCCCAGAGGGCCTAACAAGTCGGTGTAGGGTGGCTAGTTGAACCCTGAGCCCCGTGGGGTGGCTAGCTCTCTCCCTACACTAGTAGCTCCCTCGGTACCGTGTACACGAGGGCTAACAAGAGTTGGTGTAGAGTGGCCAATCCTAACCTCGGGTCTCAACTCAAGGGCGACTAGCTCCGCTCTACATGAAAAGGGGACAGTTGTTCTCCTTGGTACCACGTACTCAAGGGCCAGCACACTTCCCGTCTACATTCCAGGTTTCCAACTAACCACAGGAGTTCTACTCCTAATTCCCCGTAGGGTTCATGCTCATGTTCACCCCACTTGTTCCGACGCAGATTTCACCATTCACAATTCATTTCTCGTCCATATACAGGCAGCTCGTGTTTCCATAATTCGATACATGCAACTGATGATTTCATAGGTAATTGTTCATTAATTATATACAGTTTACAACTATATTACAGGCAATTTCTAGCAGTTTAACTCAATCATGCATACAAATACATCATAAGTTCCAACAATTCCTCTATCCTAGGGTTCATGCCACATCCTAGGGTTCCATTAGGCTATTTCCATAAGCACATTCTTATTAAATATTATTAACAGAATTAAACCACTCTACCAGGCAATTCGGGAGTAATGGAGCTCGAATCGCAGACCTAGGCATTTCTGCAAGCCCCAAACACGTAGCAGGCTGAAACCCTATATCAGGGAATGCATCAAAAAGGAGGGTTCAGAACAATGTACAAATGTCTCTAGTACATAGAGAAACTCGCAAGGAAAACACAGGTACTTCATTTGCATAAAATGGACCACGATTAGACCCCAAACGAGTCAAAAACGTGCCTACTATTCAAAATCAGATGTCTGGGAACAAGTCCAGATGTCTTAAAAGGTACTAGAACCTTACCTTAAGTCCCTACGGTGTCTTCAGATGTCCAGGCCTTCTCTGTGATCGTCTGAAGGCAGTTCCAGACGTCGGACAATGCCCCCGGTCGTCTGGACTCACCTCCGGACATCTGGTGATATGATCAAACATCTAAAAGCGCGATGTCCGCGCTCCTTCCCAAGGCTGCACCTGCGTACGACAACGCAGGAGCAGTCACCCAACACATATCCCTGCACTGCAATATGCGTGGAGTAGGTAGATTACGTACCTTCGCGATAAATGAGCTTTCAGATGTCTGGCCTTAACTCTAGATGTCCAGGTACTCCATTAGCTGTCTTGACTCCACTCCAGATGTCTGATACTAGAAAACTTCCAGTATTAGGACCTCCTTCCAGCGCTGTCCACTGTGCTCCACCTAGCACCACCGCAACTCCAGCCGCTACAGATGGTCAGGAGGCCACCTCCCCGAGCTCTCCCCTCCTCCCGCACACGCCCGCGATGGCCGTACGAGCTTCGCCGAGATTCCACTAAAGCTCCCCGGCTTCGGCCTCCTCCTCCGCTCGCCCCCTCTCGCTCTCCCTCGCACAGCACTGAAGGTGGTGTTGGTGGCTGGAGAGGAGTGGAGAGGAGATAGGAGGGGGTGGCTTATATAGAGGGCGTGGGGGTTTTAGGGTTTGGGAATAAAAGGAAGGGAGAGAAGAGAAGAGGGTCCTACACGCCACCCGCGTGCAGGATGCAGTGTGCGTATAAAAATTTGATTTTCAGACATTCGGGAAAGGGTCCAGATGTCTGAACAGATGTCTGATTAAGACTCCAGATGTCTTAAAAGGCTAAAAATGGAACGGGACATTACATCATAATAAACTTAAAGGAAGTTTCATCCTTGAAACTTGAGCTAGATAGGGTACGGAAAAAGGAACAAAATGCATAACAAACTTAAAGAGGATCAAAGTAGGTCCAAAAAGACATACTCTCAAAAAGCTCTGGGTACCGCTCTCGCATCGCCACCTCAAGCTCCCAGATAGAGTCCTCGTACCGCTGGCTTCTCCATAGGACCTTCATCAGTGGTACCTACTTCCGTCTTAAACTCCAGACGGCTCTGTCTATTATTTGCACTGGTCTCTCGGGGTAGGTCAGGTCGTCACCCACCTCGAAGCTCTCGTGGCTCAGAACGTGACTAGGATTAATGATGTACTTCCTGAGGTTGGACACGTGGAACACATCGTGTACTCCAAAAAGCTGGGGAGGAAGGGCAAGCCGGTAAGCAACGGGTCCCACCCACTCCAGGACCTCAAAGGGCCCTACAAACCTCAACGCAATCTTCCCTTTCACCCCAAAACGCTGCAGGCCCTTCATGGGTGAAACACGGAGAAAGACGTGATCCCCAACCTAGAACTACACCTCTCTGTGGTTCTGATCAGCGTAACTCTTTTTCCTGCTCCTGATAGTGCGGAGTCGTCTATGAATCTGCTCTATCACCTCCTGCCTCTGCTTGATCAGCCTGGGGCCAATCTCCCACTTGGTCCCCACCTCGACCCAACTCAAGGATGCAGTACACCTCTGTCCGTACAAAGCCTCGTAAGGTGCCATGCCGATGCTCGAGTGGTAACTGTTATTATATGCAAACTCTACCAGGGGTAAATGCTCCTCTCAGGAGCCTCTCCAGTCTAGTACATAGGCACGTAAAAGGTTCTCAAGTGTTTGTATGGTGTGCTTTGACTGTTCATCCATCTAGGGGTGGTACGCGGTACTGAACCTTAAACGTGTCCCCAAGGTCGGTTGAAACTCAGCCCAAAATTGGGAAGTAAAATGGGTATCCCTACCAGATACAATCTTACGCAGAACTCCGTGCAGGCGTACCACATCGCGAATGTACCTTTCTACCAACTTTGTTGTTCCCAAGGTGACTCGGATCGACAGGAAACGTGCCATCTTCGTCAACCTATCTACTATCACTCAGACTGCGTCGTGTCCCCGCTGGGTAACAGGTAGACCCACCACCAAGTCCATGGTGATGCTCTCCCACTTCCACTCTGGCACAGGAAGTGGCTGCAACGGCCCTGCAGGCCTTTGGTGCTCGGCCTTCTCCTGCTGGCACACAAAACACTACTGCACAAACTCACCAACATCCCGCTTCATCCCTCTCCACCAAAAGTCGCATCTTAGATCATAATACATCTTTGTGTTCTTGGGATGCATAGTGAACCTGGACTCGTGCGCCTCAACCAGGAGCTCTCTAAATAACTTCTTGTCCCTAGGAACGCACAAGCGTCCCCTCATGCGCAATACCTTGCCTGTAAAGGAAAAGTCTCCTAGGTCTCCTGTTAGCACCCTATCCCGCAGCGTCTGTAAGTACGGATCTGTCATCTATCCTACGATGATGCATTCTATCAGCTCTGGTTGCGTCTGCCGCGTTACTGTCACTATCCTGCAATACCCCTGTGTCTCCCGGGGTCGCCAACTACCCAACTCCTCTATAAGTCTCCAACTCTGTTCCTATAGACTGGCTAAGTGGGCGAGCGCCTTCCTGCTCAATATGATGAGAGACTCATCATGATCTCTAATTACCCCTAATTAATTAGTCTTCCTAGTTAATTAGCTAAAGTTATGAATTTATAAGGGTTAATAATTAAATAAGGGATATATAGTAAAGGACCTTAAAATAAGTTTAAAATGGTATTTTATCATTCAATTAACATTATTAATAATTTAATTAATAATTGGACTTGAAATTTTATTAACCATTCCCTTAATTAATAAGTTAAGTAACTTAAACATAATATATACCTAAGTATACAATAACTTAAGTAATTTTACTTATTCTAATGAATTAACTTAAAAAGGTCAAAAATGTAAATTCAAGGTAAAAACATAATATTTACCTTATTTACTAACATATATAAAATGTTGAAAAAGATCTAAGTTAAAATAAACCTTCAAAACCTGAGTTTACATTTTGGTCCTTAAAATTCATTGCAATCGGGTCCTTAATTTTTACATAGGTCCTTAAGTTTCATTGCATATAAGTCCCTGTCGCCTTCTTCTTCTTATTCTTCATTTGTTTAGATGGCTGGTTACGGAGAGCAACGCCACCTCACGATCACTGCCCTGCCGACATCACCCTTCCTTTTTCAAGCTCCTATAGCTTGCGCTCACCACTCCATCTTCATCCTTCGATCTAGATTAACCGTAAATCCTAATTTCTAGTGGGACTTAACCTCACCGTTGTCAGAGATGACGCCGGAGGTTAAGCTCCTCAAGCTTCTTCTTCGTCCAGACCTCGCCACTCTCTGCGTTGCCAATCACTATAAATACCCCCATACCCCCTCCGATTTCTCTCAAGTTGGCTCCCTTCCCTCTTCTAACACTGAGACGACCCAATAGGCTATTCGTCTGCAACTCCGGCGACCTTCCATCTCACTCTCCGACTTCCTCCATCCATCTTGATTAGCCGAGGAGATCCGCCGAGGTCAGTCGCGTCTCTGGACACAGGTGCCGACCAAGGAAATCCTCTACTCTGCTCAAATCCGCCCACTGGAGATCTTCCTCTTACACCCTCTGATTTCGTCATCCATTATGAACCTTTGGCGGAACCCTATTGACCCCTTCGTCCAGGTAATGGTAGATTAGGAGTAGGAGTAGGAGTAGGATAGTTTAGGTAGGTAGTTAGTTAAGTAGTTAGTTGTAATTTTAGATTTCAAATGTTCATCTTCTCCGACTCCGACAAGCTCCTTAAGCTCGCCAGAGTCCTTGTTTTGTCTTTTGAAATCGTTGTTCATCTTCCTTTAACCCTCACGATCACTTCTAACCCATTTAAACATTAATTTGATCACTGTTTCGCCTAATTCACATTTACCTTCACAGCTACTGTCGCTGTCCATGGCGACAGTAGCTGAGTTTAGAATCACCTTCATAGGGTCCTCCATCATCTATTCATCAACTAAGGATCCTAATCCACACTTTAATATGAGTAATTACCATATATAATGTAAACGCCCATTTGGTAATTAAGCTCCTGAGCTCGCTGTCTATGGTGGCTCAAGAGTAGTTAAAACTCTAAATTATCTATATATTTATCAGCGCAATTCCTTTTAGACTTGTTTCAACCACTTTTCTGAGTGGGAGAACAAGTCTTGTCCTTCAACCCACTAAAAATCCATTCAAACTGAATTCACTGCTAATTCTTAATTCTAATAATCAATTAAGGAATTAAATTTGTCCCTGAGGTTCCTTGCAACCTTAGGAACCTTCTCAGATTAAAAAATGGCATAATTTCTCATTCTGTACACAAATTCACTTTTTCTGGACTCACCGGAACTCCGACGAATCATTTTCTGATCTTCAGCCTACAGAATTAAGTGAGAAGCTCCAAATTGGCTAATTGAGGTTTACTGATTACTCTGAGATCATTTATTTGGAATTTTAACATATGGAGTTGTAGATGGACCTACTTCTTCTCCAACTCCGACGGAGTTGGAGAAGTCTGACAGAAGACTTATAGAGGCACTTGATGGATTCAAAAGCTTTAGTGCAATGCACTGAAGTCAATTATGCCTTCAAATCTGTGAAACAATCTCTCAAATAATCTGACGAACAAACACCTTTAGGAGCTCAGGCGATGAGCCTGGAACCCTAATTTCTAGGGTTATAACACTTGTTAAAGAGGTTGAACAAGTTCTTGGGGTTGAAAGAACCTTATTTTGAGGCTTTAATTTCTTGAGAAGAGGCTTTAATCAGAAAGTCAAATTTTAAGCCTTTCAGTCAAACCTAGGAAGGAGATTCTAATTCTGAGCTCGAACTAAAGAATTGAGGAGTTAGAATTGATTTTGAGAATCTGTTGGATGGTTTTAGAATGATTTTTCTGAGCTCAGACTTGTAATTTTGGTTGGAATTTAAACCTGCCAATTTGGGTTCTTTTCGAACCCAAACTGATAGCAGTGGCATTTTGATGAAATTTGAAGTGAAATCCTGCCTAGATCAATTTGTTGAAACCCTGATTTTAATCGATCAGATTTGTTCTTAAGTGTTTGTTGCACATTTCAGAGTTTGAAATATGTTCTTTGAAGCTTTCAGAGAAGCTTGAAGCTTCTCTACTGTTCCTGAAGCTTTAAGAGCTTCAAAAGCCACTTCTGAAGCTGCAAAATCATATGTATAGCCTATTTAGAGCCTTAGTTGAGAGAAGGAAGTCCAAGTGTGGACTCTGTGAAGATAAACTCTATTTCCAGGTGGTTTAAACCTGTTGGAACCCCCTAGTTTTACATTTCAACTCGAAGAGGAAAACATCCTCTTAACTTAAAATTGACCCTGCAATCTTGTAGAGCCACCTTAGAGCTTTCCAACAAGCTTTGAATCACTTGGAACGGAGCTCTGAGCTAGGAGAAATTGTCAATTGAAGTTCGCTCTGGAGGGGGAAACATAGTCTCACATTGGAAAAACACGAGCGTGTGCCATAATATAAAATGTTTTTGTGTTATAGGCGATTCAGTCGTCAAACGCTCGACGTGATCTAAACATCTAACCTTTACGAGCATCTGTGTGTGTGTGTGCGGGCATGTGTGTGCCTGCGGGTGTGCGCCCGAGTGGGCGTGTGCAAATGTGGCCCTGGGAGGGCGAGGCCTGGGAGGCGTTGAACCGGTTTGATTCGAGTGAGGGTCGGTTTGGCTCAAAAGAAATAAACCAAAATTGAACCTAATGAAATCAGGCGAGGACAGAGTATGGTCTAGTCCTACCCTAATCTCAAGGTGCTGTGTATCCTCGAAAGGACCTCGCCGCAAATAAAAATAATTTTTGATTAAAGAGCAAATAAACCTAGTTCAGCTAAGAAGAAAAAAAAAAAGAGAATAGAAGAGCTAATGGCTACGTGCTAAGTGTTGAACTGAAGGCTAAGGTTAAAGGAAATAGAGGAACAGGCACTAAGGAGCACAAGAAGAAGAGACTAAGAAGAAGACTAAGGGAAGAGAAAGGCAGAAGCAGGAGCAATGAAGAGAGAAGAAGGCAGAACAGGAGAAGAAAGAAAAAGAGCTTGAGAGAGAGTAAAAAAATAAAGGATAAATAAAAGGAAAAGAGAGAAAGAAAGAAAGAGAGAAGAGAGGCTGAAGAATAAAAGAAATTAAGAAGGATGTTTTTCTTGATTTATTTTTAATTTCTCTTACTTTCAATTGTTGTAATAAGGCATGTTTTGATTAAATAACCCCTTTCTTGCCTTAAATCATTTGAAATAAATAGAGGATTTACATGCTTTAAATGTTGAAAATGAGTTTTCATATGGGATTTTGCATACTTCAATCTAATCAATTTTTAGCAAAAATCATGTTCTTAAAATTGACTTAATATACCTCCTATACTTATAAGAAAAATAAAGGTAATTAGTGAATTTAGAATGAATTATACCTCTCAGCGAACGACCTGGATTCAACCAGTAAAAATTTCTAAAATGTTAGGTTAATTCGACCCTATACTACATAACTGACATAATTTAGAGTTAACCTAAGTGACTTTTCTCTACTCTTAATTAAGTAAAATTAACTTAATTACTGAGTTGAGTTAGGAAACATATCCTTTTAATGACACCGTTACCCGGAAGGCAATCCCTTAATTCACTAGAATTTATTTGGTTTAATTGATTAATTAGGAGGTATTTGTAATTATATTTCTATTTTTAATGTTTTTGTTCTAATTAGTTGTGTTTTGTTTTGCTTTTGTTTGGTTTTCAGTCTTCTTTTCAGGTTTACCTTTGCGGGTGATCTCAAGGGAAGGCGGGAATCTGTTTTATTATTTCTTTTGTTGTGAGTATTTCTATACTTTTGTATTGTTGCATTAAAAAATTAAAAAAAATACAAAAATACATCTTTTTCTGACTAGCAGCAGCATATTATAGGCATACACTTTTAGGAGTGCATTATCTGCTAGAATTAGTTCGAATCTGACTCGGGAATTTTTACTATTTTTCTCGCATCAGTGGGAAAACACGAGAAAACCCATGTAGATCCCTGTCCCTTAAGATTTAAAAAGACCATATATCTTTGTTTGAAAAGATCTAAAAAGCGGCCATTATATTTTACTTGATATATTTTTGTAAAAGATTAACTAAAAAGAGGAAGTTAAAATTTGTGACCTAAATCTGATTGCAGAATGCATGTGGGTTTTTCTATCGCTATCGTCTGTTACATGCTATCGCGCACACAGCGCGATCACTAGAGTCACATGAGTCTATTTTTCTATCCCTCCTCTTTGCACCTCTTAGGGCTTTGGTTGAAGATCAACAAGTCTGCCTCACTATTAGAGCCCTAGGGAGCCAGTAGTGAGCAGTCTCGATCCTAGACCTTAGACCTTTGAGCCTTAAGGTTACGCACCTGCATAGACACAGATTAGGATGCGTATTTTGATACTGTTACTCTATTTGTTTGCGTCAAATTACTTTTGCGTAACTAGGAATCTCTTCTTTCCTTTGAAAGAAGAGCAAAACCTGTGTCTTTGCGCTGTTTTGCAGGTTTTTGTGCCGCTGTTTTTATTGGTGGTGTGCGTCTGCCCTTGCACATTATTTTCCATTTTATGGACGGGAGGCGATCCTTGCATCCGCCTCTTGCACCATCGTTGACAAGTGATCCTAAGCGGGTTGCAAATAAGCAACCAATGGTTTTCTCGTCTGATCCATCTACTTCTATGGATCAATTGTAGAATCTAAATCCCGAGATCCCTTCCTCTTCTGGTCAGGGGGAGATGCCTCCTTTTGATGTTCATGAGGCACTCCTGAACAAGAATTTTAAGATGCTTGAGCAAACTAGGCAAATTAATCTATTAACAGCAGCCCTAAATAATTTGCAGACTCTTCAAACCCGTCCTCCACCTTGACCTGAGGCGGGTTTTGAAATCCCTAATTTACCGATCCCTCGTCCAAGGCCTCTACTTAGAGATTATTATAACCCATCTAATGCACAAGTAGAGCTTAATGTTAGAATTCCTATTAGGGAAAATGATCCTGAATTAAAGCCAAATATTATAGGTCTAATCCCCCACTTTCATGGATTTGCATTCGAGGATCCATTTTAACATATCGAAGATCTTAAAAATCTATCTCAAACTCTCGGACCTCGAAATCAAAATAGGAAAATCCTACTAATAAAGATGTTCTCTTTTAGCCTTAAAGACAACGCTGCTTATTGGTACAAAACTATAGCAAGACCAATCTCAACTTGGGCTAAACTTGAATCCGCATTTTTGAAGAAATTCTTTCCTATTGGTCGAACTAATGCTTTAAGGCGAGCTATTAATACTTTCAATCAAAACCAAGGAGAACCAATTCGTGAAGCGTGGGAACGTTTTCATGAATTGCAAAGGAAATGCCCACATCATGACATCCCTCGTTGGCAACTCATGCACATCTTTTACTATGGTTTACAAGAGGGCATTCGCAATCTAGTCGATGCCTCTTGTGGAGGGAATTTCCTAAATCGCGACGCAGAATCCGCCTCAGAATTATTTAAAGGGGTGGCAGAAAACTCGATCAACAACGCATCTATGTCGCAATTCATGCAAGGCGCGAACACGAATCATCAAATCCGTACAAGGGCATTCACGAGATCGGTAATCCGTCCAGTTCAAAGGATTTAGAGATAATTGCAAAAAAACTGGACAAAGTCGATATCGTAGCAAAGCATCTCGATGAGGTCAGAAATACAATGAAGACTCTTATGCCTCTACTTGCTACGAATCCTGCATATTCACCTATTTCGCAAATTCCTGCAGGGAGGGAATTTGTGAATAATCTGGATTCTAGAGATCCATCTTCCTTGGGTTTTCTATCTACTCCTTCACTAACCCAAGGAGGGACCTTTGTCCCACAATCTTACCCACCTTTTTCCCCACCCTTTCCTGTTGCAGAAAACACGCTATATCTTTTAGGTTTACATGCCATCCAAGAAAACACTCCAAGACCAAACCCTTATTCAAATTCCTATAATCCTGGATGGAGAAGCCACCTAAATTTCTCTTGGGTTGATCAAAATCAAAATCAAAGACCAAATTATCCAAATCAGACCCATTTAAACCCACCTCCATTGCCTCCTCAGCAATCAAATTTAAGACCTAACCCGATGAGTATGCAGAATTACTCTAGGCCTATTAAAGATACACAGCTAGACCAAATTTTAAGAGCTATGTTAGAGAGTCAGAGACAAAATGCTGAAGCTCTCACTGAGATCCATAGGCAATGTAAGGTAGAGTTGGCTGATTTACGAAATCAAATCACGCTTTTGGCTGAGTCTCGTCAGCTAGGTACTCTTCCATCTCAGCCAATTCCGAATCCTAGGAATTCGCCAAATCCTAGGCAAAATCAAGGCCAACTCCATTTCCTTAATCAGGCCTTTGATTTTAATCATAACCCGTCCTCTGTACTTCCTGAAAATAATCCACCAAACCCGCATCAGCAGCCTATTTTGTGTTAAAATGACCCACCTATTACTGAAAAGCAAAACTGACTTTGCTGATCTTCTGAACTTGGTTGGAAACATTTCTTAAATTGATTCAATTTTGAACATTCTACATCTCAACCTAAATCAGATCTACTCTTCATGAGATTCACTTTGATCTTTCTAAGATTTTTTTTTCACAAGAATCTGATTTTAGGTTCTGCGAGATCTATTCTAGGCAATTTCAGGACGAGTTTTGATTGGGTGGTTTAATCTATTTTCTATTTTTGATCCAATTCTTTCATAACTCCTTTGTTTTTACCATCTACCTATTCTTTTTAGGAGTTCTTTACTAGGGTTTACGCCTAGCTGAAGGCGTAAAACTTAGCACTTGTACATAGCTGTTTCCTATTTTTACCTTTTATATTTTCTTTTACACTTACTCTAAAATTTCACTTCATATTTTACTGATTACCTTCATTTAGTCTGACTGACCACTCTGACCTTTGGTCAGACTTGAAATCGTCCGCATAAAGATTTTTAATCTCCTCTTTTTGACTCCTTCCATCACCCTATACTAAATGAAGTGTAATATCTTTTCACCCTTCTTACAATGAGGACATTGTAAAATTTTGGCTTGGGGGGTGTTGAAGTGAAATTTTCACTTTAAGTGTGAGTTAAAAAATAAAAAAACACATAAAAATTGAATATCCACTAAATTTACAAAAATAGAAATTTCAAAAATGATAAAAATTTGAAAAAAATAAAAAATTTCATAAAAATTTGAAAAATTTCTGAAAAAAATCATAAAAATTGAAAAATCTTTTAACATAAAAAAAAATTTATAAATACAAAAATTTGAGAAATAAAATTCATAGAAAAATAAGAGGGGTATATTCATTTTTAATAAAGAAGGAAAAGAAGAAATATATATAATGTAATTAAGAGCTTAACTTTCTTTTAGGTCAGAAATTAAAATGTATATAGAATATATATAGAATATTTAAGAGCATTCAATTCTTAATTAGATTTTTACTTAAACATTTTGTAAAAACACACTTTTGTTTTCAAAATTTTTAAGATAAGATTTTATTTGAATTAGGAATCTTTAAATCTTTTAAAGATTTATTTTTCTATTCTTACCTTGAAATAAGAAACTAAGTGTATTAAGATTTAAACTTAAGTTTTGGAATTAAATTATAACTTTCTAATCAATTAGATTAAGTAATCCTTTTGCTTTTTGAAAATTTGACTTTATCATAAAGTTAAGTAAAAAGGCCAGATATTCAGAGTTAATTAAATAGAGAGCTAGTAGAAATTTAGTTTACAAGACTTACAGGCTAAAGATAAATAACTAGACTTGGTAAACTTTGTCTTGACGGATCCTATTGGAGGAAACTAAGAATTTGAAGAACCTGAGAGTAAAGGGCTTTGTTGTCCAAGCTCTGGTTTGAGAGTTAAGTAACCTAAACATCTAAATTCACACACATAGAATTGTCTTGTTGCTTCTGAGATAGCGAAAACATAGAAGTTAAGAGATCAATTCTAAATCCTCTTTAGTCCAAGGATTTTCGTGGGGCGGTTCTTGAAAGGGTGAAGGATGTGCCACTCACCTAGAAAAAGGATTTGGAGAATAAAGTTAGTAAGAAAAATGAGAAGGGGGAAAAGAAAAAGAAAAAAATAATAAATAAATAAATAAAACACCCTGCAGTTAAGTGCCTCATTACAAATGGATGCTTATACAATTTTTCACATAAAAATAAAAGCATCTTGTTACAAATGGATGCTACCCTTCCTTCCATCAAATAAAAAAAAGAACACCTCGCTATAAATAGGTGTTCTAACCTATAGAAAAAGTGAAAAAAATATATGGAGATAAAAATATTAGGAATAAAAGACCCAGTGGTCCACCAGGGAGATATACATAAAAAGTGTTGACCTCGGGATAGAAAACTGGTGAGGAGAAAGCAACCAAACCTGAGTAAGGCCAAGCCAAAGGCTTGAATTGGAATAATTGGGATTGGAAATTGATGTCTTAAGATCTGAATTTTTGCAACTTTGGATGCCTTTAGGACAATTCTCTTCACTAAGCATAGATGTTTTAAAATCATAGCTACTGAACCTTGGTATTGGGCAGTGAAGCCTAAGAAATAAGGTTTTGAAGATTTTAAGTTGAGACCTAAAGGAGAAGAATTGACAGAATCCTAGGTCTAGAAGTTATTTTTTAGTGTTGTAGGCTAGTAAATTAGAGTTTTACTACTCTAAGTTTGATTAATAATGAATATCTGGTTATTTTGCTTAAACTTATATTGATAAAAGTCAAATATCATAAACAAAGGATCAACTTAAATCTATTGAGTTTTTGAGTTAAAATTTAATTCTTAATTCTTAAGTTTTGTTTCCTTAAAACACTCTGTATTCTAATTTAAGTTAAGAATAGCTACAAGGATTAAGAGATTTTTGAAGAATTGTAATAAAATTCTTATTAACAAATTATTTTAAATGTGTTTTGAAAATGTTATAAGTATAAATATAAGTAAGAAAATTTTCGCAAGTGCTCTATACATTAATCATTTATAATAAACTTAAAAATTTCTGACCAAAGCTTTCCTCTACATAGTTATATTTATAATAATTTAAACCCAAGTGCTTTAAATCATCATAGTCTTAGTTAATTTTGCTAGGGGCTAGCAAAACTTTGGCTTGGGGGTATGATGAGAGACTCATCATGATCTCTAATTACCCCTAATTAACTAGTCTTCCTAGTTAATTAGCTAAGGTTATGAATTTATAAGGGTTAATTATTAAATAAGGGATATATAGTAAAGGACCTTAAAATAAGTTTAAAATGGTATTTTATCATTTAATTAACATTATTAATAATTTAATTAATAATTAGACTTGAAATTTTATTAACCATTCCCTTAATTAATAAGTTAAGTAACTTAAACATAATGTATAACTAAGTATATAATAACTTAAGTAATTTTACTTAATCTAATGAATTAACTTAAAAATGTCAAAAATGTAAATTCAAGGTGAAAACATAATATCTACCTTATTTACTAACATATATAAAATGTTGAAAAAGATCTAAGTTAAAATAAACCTTGAAAACCTGAGTTTACATTTTGGTCCTTAAAATTTATTACAATCGGGTCCTTAAGTTTCATTGCATATAAGTCCCTGTCGCCTTCTTCTTCTTCTTATTCTTCATTTGTTTGGATGGCTGGCGACGGAGAGTAACGCCACCGCACGATCACCGCCCTGCCGACATCACCCTTCCTTTTTCAAGCTCCTGGAGCTTGCGCTCACCACTCCATCTTCATCCTTCGATCTAGATTAACCGTAAATCCTAATTTCTAGTGGGACTTAACCTTGCCGTTGTCGGAGATGACGCCGGAGGTTAAGCTCCTCAAGCTTCTTCTTCGTCCAGACATCGTCACTCTCTGCGTTGCCAATCACTATAAATACCCCCATACCCCCTCCGATTTCTCTCAAGTTGGCTCCCTTCCCTCTTCTAACACTGAGACGACCCAATAGGCTATTCGTCTGCAACTCCGGCGACCTTCCATCTCACTCTCCGACTTCCTCCATCCATCTTGATTAGCCGAGGAGATCCGCCGAGGTCAGTCGCGTCTCTGGACACAGGTGCCGACCAAGGAAATCCTCTACTCTGCTCAAATCCGCCCACTGGAGATCTTCCTCTTACACCCTCTGATTTCGTCATCCATTATGAACCTTCGGCGGAACCCTATTGACCCCTTCATCCAAGTAATGGTAGATTAGGAGTAGGAGTAGGAGTAGGATAGTTTAGGTAGGTAGTTAGTTAAGTAGTTAGTTGTAATTTTAGATTTCAAATGTTCATCTTCTCCGATTCCGACGAGCTCCTTGAGCTCGCTAGAGTCCTTGTTTTGTCTTTTGAAACCGTTGTTCATCTTCCTTTAACCCTCACGATCACTTCTAACCCATTTAAACATTAATTTGATCACTGTTTCGCTTAATTCACATTCACCTTCACAGCTACTGTCATTGTCCATGGTGACAGTAGCTGAGTTTAGAATCACCTTCATAGGGTCCTCCATCATCTATTCATCACCTAAGGATCCTAATCCACACTTTAATATGAGTAATTACCATCTATAATGTAAATGCCCATTTGGTAATTAAGCTCCTGAGCTCGCTGTCTATGGTGGCTCAAGAGCAGTTAAAACTCTAAATTATCTATATATTTATCATCGCAATTCCTTTTAGACTTGTTTCAACCACTTTTCTGAGTGGGAGAACAAGTCTTGTGCTTCAACCCACTAAAAATCCATTCAAACCGAATTCACTGCTAATTCTTAATTCTAATAATCAATTAAGGAATTAAATTTGTCCCTGAGGTTCCTTGCAACCTTAGGAACCTTCTCAGATTAAAAAATGGCATAATTTCTCATTCTGTACACAAATTCACTTTTTCTGGACTCACCGGAGCTCCGACGAGTCGTTTTCTGATCTTCAGCCTACAGAATTAAGTGAGAAGCTCCAAATTGGCTAATTGAGGTTTACTGATTACTTTGAGATCATTTATTTGCAATTTTAACATATGGAGTTGTAGATGGACCTACTTCTTCTCCAACTCCGACGAAGTTGGAGAAGTCTGACAGAAGACTTATAGAGGCACTTGATGGATTCAAAAGCTTCAGTGTAATGCACTGAAGTCAATTATGCCTTCAAATCTGTGAAACAATCTCTTAAATAATCTGACGAATAAACACCTTTAAGAGCTTAGGCGATGAGCCTGGAACCCTAATTTCTAGGGTTATAACACTTGTTAAAGAGGTTGAACAAGTTCCTGGGGTTGAAAGAACCTTATTTGAGGTTTTAATTTCTTGAGAAAAGGCTTTAATCAGAAAGTCAAATTTTAAGCCTTTCAGTCAAACCTGGGAAGGAGATTCTAATTCTGAGCTCGAACTGAAGAATTGAGGAGTTAGAATTGATTTTGAGAATCTGTTGGAAGGTTTTAGAATGATTTTTCTAAGCTCAGACTTGTAATTTTGGTTGGAATTTAAACCTGCCAATTTGGGTTCTTTTGGAACTCAAACTGATAGCAGTGGCATTTTGATGAAATTTGAAGTGAAATCCTGCCTAGATCAATTTGTTGAAACCCTTAGAATCTGTTTTAATCGATCATATTTGTTCTTAAGTGTCTGTTGCACATTTCAGAGTTTGAAATCTATTCTCTGAAGCTTTCAGAGAAGCTTGAAGCTTCTCTTCTGTTCCTGAAGCTTTAAGAGCTTCAAAACCCACTTATGAAGCTGCGAAATCATATGTATAGTCTATTCAGAGCCTTAGCCGAGAGAAGGAAGTCCAGGTGTGGACTCTGTGAAGATAAACTCTATTTCTAGGTGGATTAAACCTGTTGGAACCCCCTAGTTTCACCTTTCAACTCAAAGAGGAAAACATCCTCTTAACTTAAAATTGACCCTACAATCTTGTAGAGCCACCTTAGATCTTTCCAACAAGCTTTGAATCACTTGGAACAGAGCTCTGAGCTAGGAGAAATCGTCAATTGAAGTTCGATCTGGTGGGGGGAAACATAGTCCCACATCAGAAAAACACGAGCATGCACCTTAATATAAAATGTTTTTGTGTTATAGGCGATTCAGTCGTCAAGCGCTCGGCGCGATCTGAACATTTGACCTTTACGAGCATCTGTGTGTGTGTGTGCGAGCATGTGTGTGCCTGCGGGTGTGCGCTCGAGTGGGCGTATGCAAATGTGGCCCTGGGAGGGAGAGGCCTGGGAGGTGTTGAACCAGTTCAGTTCGAGTGAGGGCCGGTTTAGTTCGAGTGAGGGCCGGTTTGGCTCAAAAGAAATAAACCGAAATTGAACCTAATGAAATCAGGCGAGGACCGAGTAGGGTCTGGTCCCACCCTGATCTCAGGGTGCTGTGTATCCTCGAAAGGACTTCGCCGCAAATAAAAATAATTTTTGGTTAAAAAGCAAATAAACCCGGTTCAGCTAAGAAGATAAAAAAAAGAGAATAGAAGAGCTGATGGCTACGTGCTAAGTGTTGAACTGAAGGCTAACGTTAAAGGAAAGAGAGGAACATGCACTAAGGAGCACAAGAAGAAGAGACTAAGAAGAAGACTAAGGAAAGAGAAAGGCAGAAGCAGGAGCAATGAAGAGAGAAGAAGAAGGTAGAATAGGAGAAGAAAGAAAAAGAGCTCGAGAGAGAGTAAAAAAATAAAGGATAAATAAAAGGAAAAGAGAGAAAGAAAGAAAGAAAGAAAGAGAGAAGAAGAGAGAGGCTGAAGAATAAAAGAAATTAAGAAGGATGTTTTTCTTGATTTATTTTTAATTTCTCTTACTTTCAATTGTTGTAATAAGGCATGTTTTGATTAAATAACCCCTTTCTTGCCTTAAATCATTTGAAATAAATAGAGCATTTACATGCTTTAAATGTTGAAAATGAGTTTTCATATGGGATTTTGCATACTTCTTCAATATAATCAATTTTTAGCAAAATTCATGTTCTTAAAATTGACTTAATATACCTCCTATACTTATAAGAAAAATAAAGATAATTAGTGAATTTAGAATGAATTATACCTCCCAGCGAACGACCTGGATTCAACCAGTAAAAATTTCTAAAATGTTAGGTTAATTCGACCCTATACTACATAATCGACATAATCTCGAGTTAACCTACGTAACTTTTCTCTACTCTTAATTAAGTAAAATTAACTTAATTACTAAGTTGAGTAAGGAAATGTATCAGGCGTCAGCCACCACATTGGCCTTCCCTAGATGGTAGGAGATGCTACAGTCGTAATCCTTCAGGGGCTCCAACCAACCTCTCTGTCTCATGTTAAGCTCCTTCTGATCAAACAAGTACCTGAGGCTCTTATGATCCGTGAAAATCTCAAAAGTCTCACCGAAAAGGTAGTGCCTCCATGTCTTCAGCGCGAAGACAACAGCTGCCAGCTCTAAGTCATGGGTAGGGTAGCTATACTCATGGGGCTTCAATTGCTGCGAAGCGTAAGCGACAATATGACCCCGCTGCATGAGCACACCCCCTAACCCCTACAACAAAGCGTTTGTGTAAACCACAAAACCGCCACTGCTGTCCGGGATGGTAAGCACAGGAGCTGAAGTCAGTCTCTCCTTCAACTCCTAAAAGCATGCCTCACACTCATTTGTCCAGGCAAAGGACACGTCCTTCCGAGTCAGCTGAGTCATAGGACATGCAATACGAGAGAATCCTCTGATAAACCTCCGATAGTAACCTGCCAGTCCCAGAAAGTGACATATCCTTGTCACTGTACGTGGCCTCTCCCACCTGAGTACGACCTCAACTTTGGCTGGGTCCACAACCAAATCATCCCTTGAGATTATGTGGCCCAAGAAAATCACCTGCTGATGGTGATCGTGTAATGTGTGTAATGTGTGAATGACAATGATAACAATGACACCGATGATCTACAATGTGTATATAACACAATGGTTGTATGATGATGAATGATTATTGTTATGATCATGTCGTTGTAGTATAGGGTGTATAATATAACATTAATGATGTCATATAGTGGTGAGTATGGGTGAGTACCTGTAACCAATGTGTGCCCCAGACGTATTGTAAGACGTCTGGGAGGTGGCTCAGACGTCGGACAAGACGTCTGGGATCACAACCAGACGTCTGATAAGACGTCTGCGATCGTTTCAAGACGTCTGGAAATCCGTTATTTTCGACACCCGCGAGTCGCCTGCGCGCCTGAGCGCGCAGACCGCATATTCCCCCTTTTTCTCTCTGCGGCTGCAGGCGGCCTGCCACCTCCTCTCTCCTCTCCGCGCGGCGTTAAAAGGGGTGCGCCTCCCCTCCTGTCTCCACCGTCTCCTTCTTGTTCTCCTTCCTGTGCGCGAGAGCGAGCGGACGCGAGGGCGGCAGCGGCGGCCGCAGTGAGCGCGGAGGTGCGGCGTGCGAGGGCAGAGCTTTGCCGTGAGGGCGAGCTCGCCGGAGCGGCTTGGCCGGCCGACGGAGGGCGCAGGGGGCGCGGAGCGACGCGAAGAGGGACCTGCTGCGGGCTGAGCAGCAGACGCGCGAGGTTCGACGCGGGCGGCGTCGCGAGCGGAGGCCGAGCAGGGCCCTGATTCTGGAAAAATTTCCAGAATCAGACGTCTGGGTTGATAGCCAGACGGCAAGGTCGACGTCTGTAAGATCATACAGACGTCTGAAAGGTGAGTTTTCCACCTTCTTCTTCCTTCTTGGCGACTGACCATACTGAGGAGGGGGGGGGGGGGTTGGCTGTGCGCAGGTTCGCTGATTCGCCATCTTTTGCGAATCAGACGTCTGGAAGTTGTACCAGACGGCGGGAGTGACCTCCAGACGTCCGGAGTGACCATCGGACGTCTGGGATCTAGGAAAGACGTCCCCGCAGACTTCTGGACGTCTGGGAAACCACGCTGAACAGGTAATTCTCTGATCCACCGTTTAAGACGTCTGGAGGGAGTTCCAGACGTCTGATTTTGCACAGTATCATCTTTTTCGACCCGTTTACGGCCCGTTCGGGCTCCGTTTTCCGCGATTCGAGTTGCGTTCTTTTCAGAATTAATTCCTCTACTCGTCTACAGTAGCTATACACTATTTTGAGACACTCCTTGTGTTTGATCCTTGTGATAGGACCTCGTTCGGTTGCAGTCTTGAGAGTCGCGGAGGCACGCGGGATTCCCAATCACGCCCCCATTACTCCCGTTGTACCTGGTAGAGTGGCTTTAAGTATTAATAAAATTTGTTAAAGTATGGAACCATAACTAGAACCTAGGACATTGCATGAATACTAGGAATGAGAAATATATGGAATGATAGTTCCTAGGTGTTGCATGAATCCTAGGGCCGGAAAACTAGATTGTATGGTAGACCCTAGGATATGGCATGAATCCTAGGATGGAAAAACTAGTGGAATGTATAATACTGTAGTCTTGGAAAAAATGGAAAGGAATATATGAAGTTGCCTGTAAAATTGAATTCACAGCTGCCTGTTATGAATAAAGAAACATGATTGGGATCATGGTTTGTAAGAACGTGAAACTGGAAAGTAAGACATGAGATGTTCTGGAACCCTACGGGGAAGTAGGAGTAGAACTTCTGGAAGCGAATGGAATAGAATTGGGGAAGTGAGCTGGCCCTTGAGTACGGAGTACCAAGGAGAGCGACTGTCCCCCTGTTTAGTGCAGAGCTGAGCTAGCCACCCCAGGGACCCGGGGGATAGGACTGGCCACTCTGTAACGACTTGTTGGCCCTCGTGTACGTAGTACCGAGGAGAGCTAGTAGTGTTAGGAGAGTAGTAGCTACCCCACGGGCCCCGGGGTTCTGCTAGCCTCCTTCACCGACTTGTTAGGCCCACTAGGGCAAACCAGGGTAGTCAGGCGAGGGTGCGCGGACTGTGGAGGGGCAAGGCCCCGGTTTGGTTACTGTGGAGGGGTTGGACCCCTGTTACTGAGAGGGCTCTGCCCTGGTTCCGTGCTGTGCTTTCGGCGCACCCGTTAACGGAAACGACTGACCGCGTGCCAGTGCGGGCTAGCTACCTGTGCATTTATCACGCGTGCCGTAGTCACCGTTACGTCTGTCAGTGACCTTGGGGTGGTTGACTGAGGGTAGGATCACCACGGGGGACTCTCCCGGCCAGGAGAGCACCACGTGCTACTTCTACTTTTGGAAAAGACTGCAATCAAGATCGTTCCCATGAGGACATTCGAGATCAAGTAAAGGATCTGAGAAATAAATGAAATAGTGAGAAAAATTGAAAGATGTGAATAAAGGAAGTAATAGAACATAACAGCTACTGTACACTCTACTGTTGCCTTTAGTTAGTTTGCCACTCTACTCAGCGTTTTGCTGACGTGTTACACTCGTTACCTTTTTCAGGACCAGGTGTTGAGCAGCCAGGGCCGGCGGCTGCAAAGGACACTGGGCCGAGTAGGGTCCAGTAGAGTTACCACAGGCTTTTGTACCCCTTTTTGTTTCTGTTCTAGTGAGTAGTTTTTGTTTCCACTGTACCTTCTTTACCTGCAGTTCTTGTTATATGATAAATGCTGTTTTACTGTTGTGGTGGTACCTACTGTAGTAGTTTCTTTCCTTACTGCTGTACTTTCTTACTGTTAGTTATATTCATGCTGGATGTGGTTTATTTTACTGTCTTTTGGTTACTTCCTCGTTGGACGACTAGGTCTTGGGATTAGTCGAGTCGGTCCGGTTCTCGTGTCTCGTAGGGACTCGGGAACCGGGTCGTTACAAGATGGTATCAGAGCAAGGTCGTCCCGAGAAGTGAATCAATTGACTGGAAAATAACCAATTCACATGTTATAACTAGAGTAGCCACCACAACATACCTCTTGACATGAGCTCTTAGAGGTTTCATTAGATACCGTCTGTTTTGACGCTTTTCATTTTGTTTCGCTTCTCCATTGTAGGAGATGCCGCGTCGTGGAGCTAGGAGGGTGGGCCGCAGGCGCGGCCGAGGTCAGGGCCCGAGGGACAGATATGTCGGGCTTGGAATACATACTACCCCTCCTCTTCTCCTGAGTATACCGTCTCGGGACCTCATCCAACTGATTCGAGAGGTGGTTCAAGAAGAATTTCAGCTTCCACCCACGTCGCCACCCCCTCCCCCTCCCGAGCGTACGACAGGGGAGTTAGTGGTGGAAGGAGATTTCCGCCACCACACCAGGCGTGTTAGGAGAACTCAACGGAGACACGTGGCGTCCGCAGGAGAGCCGTCACGTTGTGCAGGGCCATCAGTGGCCTTTGGGGGCCCTCGACAGGGGCCAGTCGCCAGCACCGGACCCCCGCCTAGCCGACAGCAGGGACTCACTGAGGGCGGGAGTCAGTTTCCCCTCTGCTACCAGTGTGGCCAGCCGGGCCACGTCAGGAGGGACTGCCCATCTAGGGTAGGAGGTCAGCAGATACTTCCCGTGCAGAGCACTGGAGGGCGTGCAGGAGGCCGCGGTCCCCAGGCACGAGGAGGAGGACGGCAGTCGCGAGGAGGGTACCGGCCAGCACCTACCCGTCCGACGCAGAGTGTGGCTGCTTCGTCCGCACCTAGAGCTGAGGGGCGTATCAACGCCCTAACACACAGGGACGCCAGAGCTTCGGGATCCGTGGTAGCAGGTATGGTTTCAGTTTCTGGCAGACTCGTTTACACGCTTTTCGATTCCGGCGCTACGCACTCGTTTGTCGCAGCCAGTTTTGCAGTTAGTTTGGACCAGGATTATACACTGTTAGAGAATCCGTTCGTAATCAGAGGTCCGAGTGGTCAGCTGTTTGTAGCTGAGGAGGTGTACACGGGTTGCGAGGTCAGCATCGGGGGACATAGCCTGCCAGCTGACCTGATTATGATACAGATGGAGGACTTTGGAGTGATTCTGGGGATGGATTGGCTGTCCTCTTACCACGCCTTGGTAGACTGTTTTGAGAGGAAGATTGTCTTCTCCATTCCAGAGTTGCCTTCTTTCGAGTTTCACGGGCAGCCAGTGGATGGAGGTTTCAGGTGCATTTCGGCACTTCGGGCGGCAAGACTTTTGAGCCAGGGGTGTGAGGGCTTCCTAGCTTGTGTGGTGGCAGAGCACAGCCCCGTGGCAGACTTCCAGAGCATCCCGGTGGTCAGAGAGTACCCCGACGTGTTTCCAGACGAGTTACCAGGACTACCGCCCGAGCGTGAGATCGAGTTTGAGATCTCACTAGTACCAGGGACCAGCCCCATCTCCACCGCGCCATACAGAATGGCACCGCTTGAGCTGCGAGAGCTCAAGTCCCAGTTGCAGGACCTTTTGGAGAAAGGTTTCGTGAGGCCCAGTGCGTCTCCCTGGGGAGCCCCGGTACTGTTTGTGAAGAAGAATGATGGGACCCTACGCCTTTGTGTGGACTACCGACAGCTGAATAGGGTCACCATCAAGAACAGATATCCGCTGCCGAGGATCGACGATTTGTTTGACCAGTTGCGGGGTGCCACGGTGTTTTCCAAGATCGACTTGAGGTCTGGATACCACCAGTTGAGGATCAGGGAGACCGACGACTCCAAGACAGCTTTCCGCACCCGCTACGGACACTACGAGTTTTTGGTCATGCCGTTTGGGCTGACCAATGCCCCTGCTGCTTTCATGGACCTGATGAACCGGGTGTTTAGACCGTACTTGGACCAGTTTGTGGTGGTTTTCATAGATGATGTACTCATCTATTCTAGAGATCGGACGCAGCACGGACAGCACTTGCGGATGGTTCTGGACACTCTGAGACGACGCAAGCTGTACGCCAAATACAGCAAGTGCGAGTTCTGGTTGAGGGAGGTGACCTTTTTGGGTCATGTGATCTCTGGAGGCGGCCTGGCGGTGGACCCCGCCAAGGTCGAGGCAGTGCTCAGGTGGGAGAGACCGCGTTCAGTCACTGAGATTCGCAGTTTCCTGGGACTGGCAGGTTACTACAGACGGTTCATCAGAGGATTTTCACAGATTGCGCGTCCTATGACACAGTTGACCCGGAAGGATGTGCCTTTCGCTTGGACAGACGCCTGTGAGGCGTGTTTTCTGGAGCTGAAGGAGAGGTTGACCTCGGCTCCCGTGCTCACCATCCCTGACAGTAGTGGCGGGTTCATTGTGTACACGGACGCTTCCTTGCTGGGGTTAGGAGGTGTGCTCATGCAGAGGGGTCAGGTTATCGCTTACGCTTCGCGGCAACTGAAGCCCCATGAGCATACCTACCCTACCCATGACCTAGAGTTGGCAGCTATTGTCTTCGCGCTGAAGACCTGGAGGCACTACTTGTACGGTGAGACCTTCGAGATTTTTACAGATCACAAGAGCCTCAGATATCTTTTGACCAGAAGGAGCTCAACATGAGACAGAGACGTTGGTTAGAGCTCCTGAAGGACTACGACTGCAGCATCTCCTACCACCCGGGAAAGACCAATGTGGTGGCTGACGCCTTGAGCCGTAAGGCGCCCGCACGCTTGGCCAGTCTACAGTTACAGAGTTAGAGCCTTTTGGAGGAGGTGGGCAGTTGGCGACCACTAGAGTTACGAGGGTACTGTGGGGCAGTGACGGTGACACGGCAGACCAGGCCAGAGTTGATAGACCGCATCATCACGGGACAGATGGCCGATCCGTACTTGCAGTCTTTGCGCGACAGAGTACTATCAGGGGACCCAGGGGACTTCTCTTTCACAGACCAGGTGTTACGCTTGAGGGGACGGTTGTGCGTCCCCAGAGACGAGGAGCTGTTGAGAGAGCTCCTGACTGAGGCACACGGTTCCAGATTCACCATACATCCCGGAAACACGAAAATGTACCATGACTTGAGACGCGAGTTCTGGTGGAGAGGGATGAAGTGGGATGTGGGTGAGTTCGTACAGCAGTGCTTAGTGTGCCAGCAGGTGAAAGCCGAGCATCAGAGGCCTGCAGGGCCGCTTCAGCCGCTTCCAGTGCCAGAGTGGAAGTGGGAGAGCATCACCATGGACTTGGTGGTGGGCTTACCTGTTACCCAGCGAGGACACGACGCAGTCTGGGTAATAGTGGATAGATTGACGAAGACGGCACGATTCTTGCCGATCCGAGTCACTTTGGTACCAGCACAGTTGGCAGAGAGGTATATCCGTTATGTGGTGCGACTACACGGAGTTCCGCGGGAGATCGTATCCGACCGGGATGCCCGCTTTACGTCCCAGTTTTGGGCTGAGTTTCAGCAGGCTTTGGGGACGAGGTTGAGGCTTAGCACGGCTTACCACCCCCAGACGGACGGACAGTCGGAACGCACGATACAGACACTTGAGGACCTTTTGCGTGCCTGTGTACTAGACTGGAGGGGCTCTTGGGAGGAGCACCTGCCCCTGGCGGAGTTTGCATACAACAACAGTTATCACGCGAGCATCGGCATGGCTCCCTACGAGGCTCTGTACGGACGGAAATGCACGGCACCCTTGAGTTGGGTTGAGGTGGGGACCAAGTGGGAGGTTGGCCCCAGGATGATCCGGCAGAGTCAGGAGGTAGTTGAGCAGATCCACAGACGACTCCGCACTGTCAGGAGCAGATAGAAGAGCTACGCGGATCGCAGACGCAGAGTGGTGCAGTTCGAGGTTGGGGACCACGTATTCCTTCGTGTTTCGCCCATGAAGGGCTTACAGCGGTTTGGGGTGAGAGGGAAGCTCGCGCCGAGGTTCGTGGGGCCCTTTGAGGTCCTGGAGCGGGTTGGACCCGTTGCTTACAGACTTGCCCTTCCCCCGCAGCTTTCTGGTGTGCACGACGTGTTCCACGTGTCCAACCTCAGGAAGTACGTAGCCGATCCCAGCCACGTACTGAGTCACGAGAGCGTCGAGGTGAGCAACGACCTGACCTACCCCGAGCGGCCAGTGCAGATCCTAGACCGAGCCGTCCCCAGGTTGAGACGAAAGCAAGTACCCCTGGTAAAGGTTTTGTGGAGGAGCCAGCGGTACGAGGAGGCTACCTGGGAGCCTGAGGCGGCAATGCGGGAGCGGTACCCGGAGCTTTTCGCGGGTACATCTTTTCGGACCGGCTTCGGTCCTCTTTGAGTTTGTTATGGTTATTTGGACATCTTTTTCTCGCACCCTAGTTGGCGCAGGTTTCGGGGACGAAACTTCCTTTGAGTTTGTTATATTGTAACGAATGTGTGCCCCAGACGTATTGTAAGACGTCTGGGAGGTGGCTCAGACGTCGGACAAGACGTCTGGGATCACAACCAGACGTCTGATAAGACGTCTGGGATCGTTTAAAGACGTCTGGAAATCCGTTATTTTCGACACCCGCGAGTCGCCTGCGCGCCTGAGCGCGCAGACCGCATATTCCCCCCTTTTCTCTCTGCGGCTGCAGGCGGCCTGCCACCTCCTCTCTCCTCTCCGCGTGGCGTTAAAAGGGGCGCGCCTCCCCTCCCGTCTCCACCGTCTCCTTCTTGTTCTCCTTCCTGTGCGCGAGAGCGAGCGGACGCGAGGGCGGCAGCGGCGGCCGCAGTGAGCGCGGAGGTGCGGCGTGCGAGGGCGGAGCTCTGCCGTGAGGGCGAGCTCGTCGGAGCGGCTTGGCTGGCCGACGGAGGGCGCAGGGGGCGCGGAGCGACGCGAAGAGGGACCTGCTGCGGGCTGAGCAGCAGACGCGCGAGGTTCGACGCGGGCGGCGTCGCGAGCGGAGGCCGAGCAGGGCCCTGATTCTGGAAAAATTTCCAGAATCAGACGTCTGGGTTGATAGCCAGACGGCAAGGTCGACGTCTGTAAGATCATACAGACGTCTGAAAGGTGAGTTTTCCACCTTCTTCTTCCTTCTTGGCGACTGACCATACTGAGGAGGGGGGGGTTGGCTGTGCGCAGGTTCGCTGATTCGCCATCTTTTGCGAATCAGACGTCTGGAAGTTGTACCAGACGGCGGGAGTGACCTCCAGACGTCCGGAGTGACCATCGGACGTCTGGGATCTAGGAAAGACGTCCCCGCAGACTTCTGGACGTCTGGGAAACCACGCTGAACAGGTAATTCTCTGATCCACCGTTTAAGACGTCTGGAGGAAGTTCCAGACGTCTGATTTTGCACAGTATCATCTTTTTCGGCCCGTTTACGGCCCGTTCGGGCTCCGTTTTCTGCGATTCGAGTTGCGTTCTTTTCAGAATTAATTCCTCTACTCGTCTACAGTAGCTATACACTATTTTGAGACACTCCTTGTGTTTGATCCTTGTGATAGGACCTCGTTCGGTTGCAGTCTTGAGAGTCGCGGAGGCACGCGGGATTCCCGATCACGCCCCCATTACTCCCATTGTACCTGGTAGAGTGGCTTTAAGTATTAATAAAATTTGTTAAAGTATGGAACCATAACTAGAACCTAGGACATTGCATGAATCCTAGGAATGAGAAATATATGGAATGATAGTTCCTAGGTGTTGCATGAATCCTAGGGCCGGAAAACTAGATTGTATGATAGACCCTAGGATATGGCATGAATCCTAGGATGGAAAAACTAGTGGAATGTATAATACTGCAGTCTTGGAAAAAATGGAAAGGAATATATGAAGTTGCCAGTAAAATTGAATTCATAGCTGCCTGTTATGAATAAAGAAACATGATTGGGATCATGGTTTGTAAGAACGTGAAACTGGAAAGTAAGACATGAGATGTTCTGGAACCCTACGGGGAAGTAGGAGTAGAACTCCTGGAAGCGAATGGAATAGAATTGGGGAAGTGAGCTGGCCCTTGAGTACGGAGTACCAAGGAGAGCGGCTGTCCCCCTGTTTAGTGCAGAGCTGAGCTAGCCACCCCAGGGACCAGGGGGTTAGGACTGGCCACTCTGTACCGACTTGTTGGCCCTCGTGTACGTAGTACCGAGGAGAGCTAGTAGTGTTAGGAGAGTACTAGCTACCCCACGGGCCCCGGGGTTCTGCTAGCCTCCTTCACCGACTTGTTAGGCCCACTAGGGCAAACTAGGGTAGTCAGGCGAGGGTGCGTGGACTGTGGAGGGGCAAGGCCCCGGTTTGGTTACTGTGGAGGGGTTGGACCCCTGTTACTGAGAGGGCTCTGCCCTGGTTCCGTGCTGTTCTTTGGGCACACCCGTTAACGGAAACGACTGACCGCGTGCCAGTGCGGGCTAGCTACCTGTGCGTTTATCGCGCGTGCCGTAGTCACCGTTACGTCTGTCAGTGACCTTGGGGTGGTTGACTGAGGGTAGGATCACCACGGGGGACTCTCCCGGCCAGGAGAGCACCACGTGCTACTTCTACTTTTGGAAAAGACTGCAATCAAGATCGTTCCCACGAGGACATTCGAGATCAAGTAAAGGATCTGAGAAATAAATGAAATAGTGAGAAAAATTGAAAGATGTGAATAAAGGAAGTAATAGAACATAACAGCTACTGTACACTCTACTGTTGCCTTTAGTTAGTTTGCCACTCTACTCAGCATTTTGCTGACGTGTTACACTCGTTACCTTTTTCAGGACCAGGTGTTGAGCAGCCAGGGCCGGCGGCTGCAAAGGACACTGGGCCGAGTAGGGTCCAGTAGAGTTACCACAGGCTTTTGTACCCCTTTTTGTTTCTGTTCTAGTGAGTAGTTTTTGTTTCCGCTGTACCTTCTTTACCTGCAGTTCTTGTTATATGATAAATGCTGTTTTACTGTTGTGGTGGTACCTACTGTAGTAGTTTCTTTCCTTACTGCTGTACTTTCTTACTGTTAGTTATATTCATGCTCGATGTGGTTTATTTTACTGTCTTTTGGTTACTTCCTCGTTGGACGACTAGGTCTTGGGATTAGTCGAGTCGGTCCGGTTCTCGTGTCTCGTAGGAACTCAGGAATCGGGTCGTTACAGTACCAGTCATTACAACCATTATTATCATTTGCTTATTTATCTAATTTTTACCGGTTTTGTTCCAGGTCGTTCTCTGGGAGGCAATTTATTGAATTTAATTCGGTCACTCTTTGATTATCTCCAAAATTGCCTTCTTGTTCAAAAAGAAACTTTACACTTAAAGAATGAATGAATGTTTTATTTACCTAGTTACTAAGAAGTGCTTGCAAAAATACTAACTATGAACAAGCATCAAACAATCTATTATTATACTCTAAACTATGTATTTACAAGTTATACTATTAACACTAATATGTTAGTTCATACTACATTAGGATGCCATAGTGTAAAAACTTAACTTACTAGTCTTTTATTTATAGTGACATATATATTAGTTTTAGTGACAGATATAAACGTCGCTAAATCTCAGAAAACACTATATACAACCTAAAGAAGCAAACTGAGGTCTTTAGCGACGTTTATAGTGTCGTTTTATTCTGTTAGTAATTATGTGGGTTTACTTATACGTATGTATATTACTTATTCTACTGCTGTATGTACAGTAAGTCTTTTCTGTTCTTGTTATCTCGTGTTCTCTCTTTTTCTTCTCTTTGTGTTATAACTTAACTCGTCTGTTCTTTTCTTCTGTGTTAACTCTTCTGTCTTAAGATACTTCAGAGGCTGCGGTGGGGAGGGGGTTAGGCTAATGTCATTAGTTTAAAACGTGCTTAGTTTGCGGGTGCGCTCTCCGAGGGATACACTGCACCCAGAGGGCGGGACCAGACCTCTACTAACCGCGCCCTAATCTCGGATTAGGTGGCTTAATTACGTTTTCATACAGCGCCAGGCCTCAGCCCAACGCCTTCAAGCTCGCACACGCTCGGGCCCCCGGCCCCACACACATATCAGAGTTCAGCACACATCAGGTAATCAGATCAAATCGGCGGTGTTTTGGGTGCCCTGCGCCCGTGACGACTGCTTAGCCTATAGCATAAATTATATTTATATGGCTGCGTTTGGTTTGTAGCACACGATGTGGCGCTATTCCAGCGCCACATCGTGCGCTGGAAATCAGACACAGCTGCGTCTGTGCGTGTTTTTGGCCCTCGATTTGGGGGCCATAAATTATTAAAAAAAATAAAATAAAATATGGTAAATAAAATATTTACGTAATACTACATAATTGATTAATTAATTTTGAATTTTAAATATTTTTACTATACAAATAAATTCGCTAAACTAGGCTAATTATACAGGTTGATTTAGGTGATTAAATAGTTAATTACTTATAAAATAATTAGTAAATGGTCTAATTGACCTTAAACAGTTTTAATTTACATACTTAAGAATTTAATACATATTTTTATTGTATTTTTACGAATTTATTTATGTTTTATTTAGGCTAAAATAGCAATTCTGTGTAGTTTATAATTAAAACTAAGTTACAGTAAGCTGTACTAGGTATAAATACACTTTAATTAGCTTAAATTACTTACTATAAATATTATCCTAATTTTATAGGTTTATTTGATTTAATTATAGCTCTAAATTATTAATTTAGCTAAGTTAATCTATAATCTAGCTACTAAATATGCAAATAGAAATCTGTATCTTTATATAAACATAATTAAGTAAATACATACATAATAGTTTAGTATTTATACATATATTTACATAGATTACATATGTACATAGATATATATATACAAGTTTGTACAGTAATTACAGTATATCTATGTATTTATACTTACATAATTAGTCTGTATATTATAGTTAGAATGATATAGATAGGTATATTTACAGTTTTAAAATAAGTATGTATAATTAGGTTCTAGTAAGAAGTTAGGAAATGAGGGAAGAAGGGTTAATTAAGTTTTGATTTCAACTTAAACAGCAGCTAAGCTACTGTCAGAGAAGATGGAGAGGGATGAGAAGGTGTGCTGTTCAGGGTGAGTTTTGTAGCAGCAGCAGTGGCTTAAGCCACTGCCAAATGGGCTAACTGCTGCTGCAGTTAGTCCACTTGAAGAGAGGGATGTATTCACAGATGAGAGGGGAATTGTAGAGAAGAGGAGAATTTAGAGATGGAGGGAAATGTAGCTGCAAGTTGCAGCATGTTACTGTATAACTGGGAATAAGGGAAAATTCAAAACAAACTAAAAATTTTGAGAGTTGAAATCCAAATCTGATAAGGGTTTAAATCTCACGAAAATCTCATGTAAATTCAGCTCAAACACTCATTAGGAAAAACCCTATCAGAAGCATCCTTTCAGATCAAAACTCAAATGGCATTGAGTTAGTCTTCCTAATGCCATAGACAGCATGAAGGAAGACTTAGCTCAATCAATTAAAACCAACAACATACAATCCCAGTTTCTTGCAACCTTAAGGAGTATGGAAAACTCCTTAGGTTAGAGAATCACCATACAGAAATGATCATCAACACAAATAGTGTATGGCAGTTCTGAAATAGCAAAAAGAGACTAAGAATGCATTAAGGAAATTTAATGGAAGCTGGCGAATGCATTCAAAACAAAGTATAAACAGAATCATGAAAGGCTCTTTTGATTGGTTCTCTATCACCAGAGAACTTCTCAGAGTCCTTGCCCACAATGAAAACCAAAAATCCCTTCAATTTGTCAGATCTGTCAAAACATTTCAGAGAGTAAAAATCCTTTAAAATCCAAATCAAAAGTGCTCTGACAAACAGAGGCAATCCATTTAAAACGGAGGGGCTTTTGTGAAACAAATGGAGTGAGTGAGAAGCCCCAAATGGTGCATGTGACGCCACTTTCAGATCTGAGGCAGTGCGCCATCAGATCTGAAATTGGGTCAGGATGTGTGGGTGATTGATGAAAAATTCGTCGTTAAAAGGAAAAACAAGAATCAGAATTTGGATGATGGAAAAACAAAACATGAAGAGGGAGATAAATTGAACAATGAACAGATGATTCTTCCCCTCTGATCTGGACTGATCAGAGGAGGTGAGGGAGGGGATCTAATACTAATTCTACTTCTAAGACTAATCTAACTACAGCTAACATTAAACACTAACAATTAAAACTAAATCTATTCTAAACTACTGCAAACTAAATCTAACACTACTTGTGCAGAATTAAAAAAACTAAACTAAAAGGAAGAATGGGACCTATGGGTCCTTAGCCGGCGGCTAAGGAGGAAGAAAGGAGGAGGGTGACTCCAGCGGAGGGAAGAGTCTGCTAGTGAGACTCCAGGGTCATCCTCAGGTGCTACGAGGTCCTTAGCGACGAGGAGGGTCGAGAGCAGGCGATGATTCCACAGCCGGTGGCTATGAAATCAGGGTCTAGATGAGGAGGAGAGACTGGAGTGGACGAACTGATCGCTAAGAGATGTAGGAGGGAGCGATCCTTTGCGTGCGACACCACTGAGGTGCTTAAGTAGCAGCTCAGTGATTGGAATCACCGCAAGGGTGAGGTTAATCAAAATTAAGCCGGCGGTGAGGATGAAATGGGTAGAGCGCGCGGCGAGTCAAGAGAGAGATCTGACCGTCAGATGAGATCTGGGAAGAGAGGTGAACGCACGCACCCAATCGCGCGAAGGTTCCATTTGATTCCAGCCGCAGATCGAGATCAAAAGTGCGATGGACGGTCGAGAATGGCTGTGTTCTTTGCGTGCTACAGTGCGCGTGAAGAACACAGGCTTCTCTCTGAAATGAGGGAAAACTTGCAGGAAGACCCTTGAACGAAGGGGTAGAAGAATAGCGTGCAGGTCCAAAAGTGAAAAGAACTATAACTGGAAGGGCCTTGCAGTCATACAGAAGGGTCCCTACGGCTTGCAAAAAGGTCCAAGAAGGAGTTTTGAAGGGTAGAAATGTAATGCATGAAGGACCTAATTGTAATCT
The DNA here is from genome assembly GCA_037157565.1 of Thalassia testudinum. Classification (NCBI taxonomy): domain Eukaryota; kingdom Viridiplantae; phylum Streptophyta; class Magnoliopsida; order Alismatales; family Hydrocharitaceae; genus Thalassia; species Thalassia testudinum. Next base: position 68,957,524 of record JAZHRO010000013.1, on the reverse strand, counting down.
ATTTATTTCTAAGCCTAAATGATGTCCAGTTGCTTTCAAATTTTTACATGTGCTTAATTGAACATTTAAGACATTGATTTTACTTCTGATTTATCTTTTCAAACTTATTTATGTGTTCAATTGATGCATTGATCATCATTTGTTCTTTAGTTTTTAGAATATCTCATTTTTGTGACCTAATTAGGAGGTTTTAACACACATTAAAAGTTTTAGGTCTTTTCTTTAATTCCCACACTTAACCCTTTTTATATGTTAATTTGATATTGTTTTGCTTAGTGTCTAGCTTAATTTCGGCCTTTTAGCTATGATGAGTAGCCACTCATCACCTGCCTCAACCAAAACTCACACATGATGTACTTGTCATACAGCCTGTGTCGCCTCAAAGTGTCCAGAATCATCCATGGATGCTGTCTGTGCTGCGGCTGATCCCGCGAGTAAACGAGTACGTCGTCGATGAACACCATCACAAACTGATCCAAGTATAGTCTGAAGACCCGGTTCATCAAATCCATAAAAGCAGCGGGGGTGTTGGTTAACCCAAATGGCATGACCAAGAACTCATAGTGCCCGTACCGAGTACGGAAAGCTATCTTAGAGATGTCGGTCTCCCTAATCCTCAACTGGTGGTAGCCTAACCTCATATCTATCTTGGAGAACACTGTGGCATCTCGCAACTGGTCTAAAAGGTTGCCAATCCTCGGCAGCGGATACTTGTTCTTGATGGTGACCCTATTCAGCTATCGGTAGTCGACACAAAGTCGTAGGGTACGATCGTTCTTCTTCACAAACAACACAGGAGCTCCCCACGGGGACACACTGGGCCTCACAAAGCCCTTCTCCAATAGGTCTTGTAGCTGTGACTTGAGCTCTCGCAGCTCAAGTGGTGCCATCCGGTACGGTGCAGTAGAAATGGGGCTGGTCCCTGGTACCAGTGAGATCACAAACTCGATCTCACGTTCGGGCGGTAATCCTGGCAGCTCCTCTGGAAACACGTCGGGGTACTCGCAAACCACCGGAATACTCTAAAAGTCAGCCACAGGGCTAGGCTCTGCCACTACACAAGCTAAAAAAGCCCTTACACCCCTGGCTCAAAAGCCTCGCTGCCCGAAGTGCAGAGATGCATCTGAAACCTCCGTCCACCGGCTGTCCGTGAAACTCAAAGGGAGGCAACTCCGGTATGGAGAAGAAGAACTTCCTCCCGAAACAATCCACCAGGGCGTGATAGGTAGACAGCCAGTCCATCCCTAGAATCACGCCAAAATCCTCCATCGGTATCACAATTAGGTCAGCGGGGAGGCTGTGTCCCCCTATACTGACCTCGCAGTCCGTGTAGACCTCCTCAGCTACAAACAATTGACCACCTGGACCTCTGATCACAAACGGATCCTCTAACAGTACACTACCCTGTCCCAAACTGACGGCAAAACTCACAGCAACAAAAGAGTGTGTAGCGCCGGAATCAAAAAGTACGTACACTAATCTGCCAGAACCGGTAACCATAATTGCCACCACTGAACCAGAAGTCCTGGCGTCTCTGTGTGTCAGGGCATTGATATGCCCCTTAGTCCTCGGTGCAGACAAAGCAGCTACACTCTAGGTTGAGCGAGCAGCCGCTAGTCGGTACCCTCCTCATGACTGCTATACTCCCCCACGTGCCTGGGGACCACGACCACTAGCTCGACCTCCAACGCTCGGTGCGGGGAGCATCTGCTGTGCTCCAGCCCTAAATGGGCAGTTCCTCCTGATGTGGCCCGGCTGGCCACACTGGTAGCAGAGGGGAACACGACCTTCTCCCTCAGTAGGTCCCTACTGGCGGCTGGGCGGGGGTCCGGTGCTGGCAGCTGGCCCCTGTTTGGGGCCCCCAAAGGCCACTGATGGCCCCGCAAAATGAGATGGCTCTCCTATGGGTGCCGCGTGCCTCCTCTCTCAATGGCCCTGAGAGTACTCTGGCTGATAGGGCCTCTTCCGTCTGCTATCGGTGTCTCATGTGGCTGAGTTGGTCTCCTCGTAGGTCATGGCTACCTCAACCACTTGTGAGAAGGTGGGCAGCTTCAGGGGTTTGACATACCCCCAAATAGCAGGTCAGAGCCCCTCAGTAAACCTCCACAGGCGCTCCTCCGTAGCCATGGCTGTCGAGGCAAAATGTGACAACTCCAGGAAACGCGTGCGATACGTGCTAACAGTCATCGTCCCCTAGCGGAGAGTGTGGAACTCCCGCCTCCTCTGGTCCTACTAGGTCTGCGGAAAGTACTGCTCGTAGAAGAGAGTCACGAACTAGTCCCACATCGGCTCTCTCCTCTCCTGGCCTCTGACTGCCCTCCATCACCTATGTGTCGTGCTTTCTAGCTGGTACGTGGCAAAGGCCATGTGGCACTCCACGGGAGGGTGAAGGGTGTCGAACACCTTCTCTATCTGCTCTAGCCAGTCCTCTGCCTCAGACGGGTCCTCATCCCCCTTGAAGAAGGGGTCTTCAGCTTTCGAAATTGTCTGAAAAGCTCATGGTGCAGCTGTAGTGGGGGAACGGGCACGCCTCCAGGCAAGGAGGGCTCGTGCTTGGAAGTGTCAGAGTGCGGTGGGGGTGGTGGAGGGCCACCCTTTCCCCCTCCTGCTCATCCGGTGCTGCAGCAGTCTCTCTATCCCACCGAGGACTCCCCCTCCACGTCCTTAGGGAGAGGTGCCCGTGGAGGCTGGTGGAGCTCCTCTCGCACAATGTCCGTGATCAGCTGGGCGAGATCCTAGGCCTGAACACCTGGGAGAAGAGGTGGGTCAACTGGTACCTTAGGCCTAGCATGTCTGCCCCTTCGACCTTGTCCACGGCCGCGACCACGGCCCGCCTCGAGAACTCCCCGACGAATCATTTCCTGCAAGGAAATGCAAAAGACAGAATAAAAGGGTCAACGATACCAAATTACTTCGAGAAAAGACTCGGAACGAAATATTAAGGCGATACGTGGTGGTGGCTATCCTAGTTATATGCACGTGAATAGTTATTCTCAAGCCAATTGGTTCATTTCTCGGGATGACCTTGCTTTGATACCATCTTGTTACGACCCGAATCCCAAATCCCTACAGGACCCGAGACTGGCTCGCCTCGACTAATCCCAAGACCTAGTCGTCCAACAAGAAATAACCAAATAGCAAGAAAATAAACCACATTCACATATGTAATATAACTAGGCAGCAGAAAAGTACAAAGCAGTAAGGGAAAGTAAAACTGCTTTTCCATAACATACCACCACAACCACAGAAACAACAGAAACGGAAGTAAATAGTAAAGACAAATGATAACTAAAGGTCTAATACTTACTACAACAGTAAAGGAACAAAAAGGAAGTGCTGAAAACTACGGCTGGGCTCGACTGGGCCCAGCACCCTCCACAGCTGGAAGCTCGGGCTGCTCAACTCCTAGTCCTGAATAGTATTATGAAAAGATAGAGTCAGCGAACACTGAGTAGAGTGGTATTTATGCTATCTAAAACAGTAAAAGCAATAGGTTTAATTCTCTTTTCTAGTTATTTGTTTCATGTGTATTTCCTTTTCACCCATTTTTCTCAAACATCTAGATATTCTTGATATTGCATGTTCCTCGTAGGAACAATCTTGATTGCAGTCTTTTCCGTAGAGTAGAAGGTACATGTGTGCTCTCCTGGCCGGGAGAGTTCCCCATGGTAGTCCTGCACCCATTCAACCACCCCGAGGTCACTGTCAAGATGTAGCGGTGACTACGGCACGCGTGATAAGCGCATGGGTAGCTATCCTGAACTAACACGTGGTCAGTCATTTTCACTAGCGAGTACGCCCAAAGTACAGTACGGAACAGTATGGGACCTTTCCCTCTCAGAACAAGGGTCTCGCCCCTCAGAACCGAACAGGGGTCTCGCTCCTCTACAGTCAGCACACCCGCGTCTAACTACCCTGGTTTGCCCAGAGGGCCTAACAAGTCGGTGTAGGGTGGCTAGCTCTCTCCCTACACTAGTAGCTCGCCTCGGTACCATGTACACGAGGGCCAACAAGAGTCAGTGTAGAGTGGCCAATCCTAACCCCAGGTCTCAACCCAAGGGCGACTAGCTCCGCTCTACATGAAAAGGGGATAGTTGCTCTCCTTGGGACCACGTACTTAAGGGCCAGCACACTTCCTGTCTGCATTCCAAGTTTCCATCTAACCACAGGAGTTCTACTCCTAATTTCCTGTAGGGTTCATGCTCATGTTCAACCCACTTATTTCGATCCAAATTTCACCATTCACAATTCATTTCTCGTCCATATACAGGCAGCTCGTGTTTTCATAATTCGATACATGCAACTGATGATTTCACAGGTAATTGTTCATTAATTACATGCAGCTTACAACTATATTAGAGGCAATTTCTAGCAGTTTAACTTAATCATGCATACAAATACATCATACAGTTCCAACGATTCCTCTATCCTAGGGTTCATGCCACATCCTAGGGTTCCATTCGGCTATTTCCACTAGCACATTCTTATTAAATATTATTAACGGAATTAAACCACTCTACCAAGCAATTCGAGAATAATGTGGGCTCGAATCGTAGACCCAGGCATCTCTGCGAGCCCCAAACACATGGTAGGCTGAAACCCTATACCAGGGAATACATCACAAAAGGAGGGTTTAGAACAGTATACAAAGGTCTCTAGTACGTAGAGAAACTCGCAAGGAAAGCACAAGTACTTTGTTTGCATAAAATGGATCCCGATTAGACCCCCAAACGGGTCAAAAACGTGCCTACTGTTAAAAATCAGACGTCTGGGAACAAGTCCAGATGTCCTAAAAGGTAGCAGAACCTTACCTTAAGTCCCTGCGGTGTCTTCAGACATTCAGGCCTTCTCTACGATCGTCTGAAGGCAGTTCCAGACGTCAGACAATGCCCCCGGTCGTCTGGACTCCCCTCTGGACGTCTGGTGATCTGATCAGACGTCCAAAACCGCGGCGTCTGTGCTCCTTCCCAAGGCTACACCTGCATACGACAATGCAGGTACGGTCAGCCGACACATATCCCTACACTGCAATATGCATGGCGTAGGGAGATTATGTACCTTCGAGATAAATGAGCTTTCAGACGTCTGTCCTTAACTCCAGACGTCCAGGTACTCCGTCAGCCATCTGGACTCCACTCCAGATGTCTGATATTGGAAAACTTTCAGTATCAAGACCTCCTTCCAGCACTTTCCGATGCGCTCCGCCTTGCACCGCCGCAGCTCCAGCCGCTGCAGATGGTTGAAGGCCGCCTCCCCAAGCTCTCTCCTCCTCCCGCACGTGCCTGCAAAGGCCGTGCGAGCTCTGCCGAGCTTCCACCGAAGTTCCCCGACTTTGGCCTTCGCCTCCTTCTGTTGAAGCTGCGAGTTGCTACGCTATCGTATTTGGTTTTGAAAAACCTGTTGTCATAGTTTGAAAGCGAAGAACTCGTATTCAACAAATAAAATTTATACCAGAATAGAAATCTCGGGACGAACTCAGGGAGGCAGACATTTGATTAAAAATACACATTTGTTTTATTTGTCACGAAGTAAAATAATTGATTAGAAACTATCTATCTATTTACAATAAATAGGAGAGAGAGAGAGAATATTATAAACAAAAACCAAAAAGAGATGTAGAATGACATGGAATTCATTATTAAAGAGATTGTTCGTTACACTACTCATTACAACTAGAAAGCAGAAAATGATTATGCTAGAAAGCAGTAAATCTACTCTAGAAAGCATTAAAAAGAATGGAGAGAGAGATATCCTCCTCGATGATCGCTTGGAGGACAAGCCGAACGAGACGACGCTTGGAAGATGGGGAACGGAGCAGGATGAAGGAGGATGAAGCGAGAAGAACAGGAATAGGGCAGCACGTCATCGTCGTCACAGTATCCACTTTCGAAATGGGGGAGAAAATTTGACTTTATCTCTTGAGAAGCATCCCGAGTGTGGGATAAGCTTCTGTTGAGCTTTGGAGAGGAAGAGAAGAGAAAGAAGGGATGAGAATTTCGTATGGAGGGGGTCACCTTTTATAGTTGGAAGGAGTGAGGGCAATTTAGTCTTTTTAATTTGAAAAAATTAATTTAGGACCTTTAGTGACGGATAGATCCGTCGCTAAAGGTTTGAACGTGGCCTTCGTGGGAGGTGCTCGTGCTCCCGCTCGCCTCCCACGCATGAAACGCTCATTCACATTCTTGAAATCTCGGACGTTCGATCGTGAGATCGAACGACTGAGATGCATCCTCGATGCGCCTCAACCACGCACTCGTGCGCGTCTGATCCCACGTTACGCGTGGGCGTTTGATGGAGCGTGAGCGCTATCGAGCGCCCACAGCCACTCGATCGTGACCGAGTGCTCAATCGCGCCTCCTTACCATGCCTCAGCTCTCGCTCCACAAGGCTCGAACGTTTGCCTCCTGATTGCGCAAGCGCGTTCGACCAACACGCTATCAGCCCGTTTGTGTTGTGCTTATGATTTGTGCACGCGCACCCACAGCCATTCGATGATCATCCAATGGCGGAGAAGCGACGATCAAATCGAAGAAGAGAGGGTGAGGTGGGTGCAGCGGCCGGTTGGGCGGCTGAGATGGCGCCACGTGGTGCCATCTTGGCTGTCCATCTTCTGGATGATATAGATGGTGCCGCGGTTGTCGGATTGAGTCAATTTTTGCACCGTTAGGCTACGATCGTCGATCCGAATCCATCCGTGCGGTTGGATTTGTCGTCTGAAGTGTGGATTTACACCATCTTGGCCCTTGATCTTCTAGGGTTCCTCGGTCTCTACTTGATGCTACAGATGTCTGATTAGGGCAATCTTGGAGTCGTTGAACTCCAATCGTCGCCCTAATCAAATCTGTATGGTTGGATCTTCGATCCGAGATCCCGATAAAAATTTGCCCTATCCCTGAACATAAAAGAAGATAATTAACCTCCATTTTATTCAAACTAATCTAAATGCAAGATGATGCATGCTATGCAATATTTATAGTATGTAATGCAATTTTATGCTTAAGAACATGCATAAATAGACATCTTATGTAATGTAAACATGTTTACATCACACCCCCATGCCTATCTTTTGCTAGTCCCTAGCAAAAACTATATGCTATTTATAAAAGAATTAGGTTGGATTATTTGGGCATGAGTTATTTTCAACATTAAGATAATTTTTACTTAGGATCTAAACTTTCAAAGACACAACAGCGCCCGGGTATCTGCCAAAATGCAGATCGCCTCAAGCACTCGCCTTATTCAAAGAAAATTTTCTTTTTCTCTTTTTCTTCTTTTCCTTTTTTTTTTGATTTTTGAGTTTAGGGTTTAAGAGTGGCTTTCTACGGCCATTCAACTCACCCAAGATTTGATGAGAACCCTAAGTTCTAAGCATCTTATTGTGAATGTGATAGACTCATTAATCGGCAATTAGAACAGACTTAGGGTTTCTATGCCTCTAGGTGACCTTAAAAAGAGAGTTCTGCCTAAAGGTGTATCTTTACAACCAATAGCTTTCTCCCTACTTTTATTTTTTTGGGTCAACACAATGGTGAATCCAGTGTATATCTCCCCGATTTATTCTACTTCTCCGCTTCTTCCTAGGTGTTTTGGGAATTTTAAGTGCATTTCTTGAGATGGGTTTTGGTCAACCGGTCGATGAGCTGTTACCACCAACAACTTGCCAGCCATACTTGTGCGGCGAAGTATGGCTTATTTCTTTTATTTTCTTTTCTTTTCTCCTTTTCTTTTTCTTTTCGTTTTGACTTTCTCTTTTTTTAAGTAGGTGGCTTCCCTGGTCTAAGATTTACCTAAAGGCAGCAAGAAGAGAATGGTCCAGTGACTGGGCTCTAGACAACCTACCTATGGGCTGTTACCCATGATCACTTGCTAGTCATATCACCCTAGAAGGTTCATTAGCTACCCAATTTCCATTAGAACCGCCGATTAACGAGTCAATGACAAGATAGTGTGTAGATGCTTTAGACTTAAGATTCCCTCAGATTAGAGGGTGGGTTGATAAGTCATGTACTTATCACCCAAACTTATTTATTCAAATTAAAATATAATTCAGGTTAGCGAGGACTCGAAAAATAAATCTACATTTTAGTGGATACATAGACTGATTAAGTCTGAAGACATGAAGGGTCTTCGTGTTCAGATCCTAATGTAATATTTCCTAAGATTGAAATTTTTTCTTAAGCCCAAGTTCTCTTTCCTAATTCAAAATTTTTTTTAATATATATAAATAAAAGAAAATAAAATGAATCTACAGAGCTGACGAATAAATTCAGAGATGAATATCCACCCCCTCATGCCTATCTAATGTAATGTCCTCATTGTATTAAAAAGACATAAAACAGAGTGGAATAGAGTAGAAAGCACCTGAATTGCGTGAATGTCGAGTCCGCTCTGAGATAAAACTAAAAAGAAACTGTATACATACTGAATTTAGTGCCTTCATCTAGGCACACTATATAAAGAAGAGAACTAAAGAATTCATAGGTGTAGGTCAGAATCAGAATACAAAGAAGAAACCTCTGACCTACCAGCAGATGTCCACAAATGTAGACCAGATTGTGGTGTAGACCCATACCCCACAATCGAGAATATCTAAGGTTCTGGATAAAAATTACCTAAAACCTAAAATCAGTATGCAATCGGGGTCGGGCCTTCGATTTATGAGGATGCAACCCAAGACCAAAGAGTCGGGTTACAGAGAATTCGATATCAAAAGGATAATTAATGAATGTGTGCTTGGGTTGAACATCCTCAGAGCAAATGTCGTGAGGGTCCCGGTTTGATGGTTTCAGATGAATTGGAACCCTTAGACTCGGTCTAATACTTCCTCTGGAGTTTGCTTCCCAAATCAAAATTTCCAAGCTCCTATCCTCCTCGTTCAGAATGTCAAATTCTGGGACCTCTTGCATATTAATCACCCCGTCTGAAATTTCCAAGTCTAAAAGATGTGGCTGAATTAAAATTGACTTGGGTGTAGTTATCTCAAAAATAGAATCGTCAGTAAGCTCAATGGGGTGTAACTGACAATCAGGGCATTGGATTGAATCCTCCAAAAAATGTGATTCTGGATCCGTCATGTGATCCTCAATAAGATCAGTTTCCTCAGTTATTAGGCTATCAAATGATCTATCAGATTCCTCAGGCCCAATCGTCTCACAGAAATCGTGTTCTGTAAACTCACGTGAGACTTCGCAACTTGAATCTTCACCATCAAAATCAAAGAAATCAAAATCCAAATTAATGTATGTCCCAAAATCATCTGTCATTTTCTTGTTCATGGAGACATACATTTCCTCATACCCTGGCTCAGCGATTTCAGGTGAAGAAATCAGATCATCCTTAATTGGTTGCTCTAATTCAATCTGGTCAGCCTCGTAACACGTGTCCCCCCGACAGGTGCCTGAGCAGGTTTTGACCTTGGCTCTCTTGAAGGGGGTTCATCCTGGGAATCATCCCACGATTAAACCAAAGCAACCACAAATCTCATTCTCAATTTCGCTAACTTCCTAAGTAGAAACTCACCTGGATTCTTATCCTTAACATCCCGATGCCGATCCAACAAATACTTGTTCAAATCATCAATCATCTCAATCAAGGGCGCTAATTTTTCAATGCAAGGTATTGGCTAAACTTCTAAAGATTGTATAATATTCCTCAAGTTAGCCAGAACCTTATCTTGAACCTGGTTACCCTGAACCAAATGAGCTAGTTCAGGGTTGGGCGGGTTTAGGATCAGTGCAGAGGAGTTAACGAATCGACATTCGTTATACCCTTCCTAATAATAGGTCATTTCGGATTGTTCAAAAGGTGGTGATGACCTAAAGGCAATGTAATCAGAGGATGGGTAAGAATCAGTGTATCCTTCTTGATTGTAGATCGTATTAGGTTGTCCATGAAAGGGTGACGATCTATAATCGATGTGGTCCTGAGAAGGATAAAAATTACAATCATAGTGTTCAGGGTTAGACCCTAAACACGGAGGTGTGGAATTGTATCCCCAATCCGAGTTATCCCAACTAACTGATGGTTGATTATAGTATGAATCGGGATAATCGTCATGTTGAAGATAACTCATAACAAGAGCGAAAGAGCGGCAATGAGTATAAAATGTGGAAGGATTCATGATAGACAAGAGGAAGAAAGGCACCCTGCAATACAAGCACTCAAACCTATCCTTAAGTGGGCTAGCCTAAAGACCTACAGACTCCCAGAACCCATCTTGAGATAAAGAAACGATTTGATCTATTTCTATTTATTCAATCCAACCAGTTAGAAGGAGGGACTAGGGAGAAGGTTCTTCCTTCGGCTTGCGCCTTCGGCTCCTAGTGTACCCCCCAGCCGCGATCATTTGATTCTACTCCCCTAGCTAGACATCAGAGTGAATAGTAGAAACAGACTAATCGAAAATAATCTCATTCTGGGCTCCGAAGAGCGAGTCAAATCCTTAAGGCCAACGTCTACTCTATTTTATTTAGGGCTAGATTTGAATGTGCTTTAGAATGTGATGGGCCCTTTATCTGGGTTGTGCCCTTAATGATTGATTGATGTGTGTGTGCGTGCACAACCAGTGGTTTTCAAGCAAGATTACTTTTGATGAAATTTTAGGGTTCAAATCTTGCTTAGTAGCTTTTAGGATTCAACTTTAGGTATTTTCAAACAAGTTGTGTTGGCACACCAGGTTTTGAAAGCACAGGTGAAGATGTTTTCCTTTGAAGCTTAAAAGATTGTGGAATGCCTGGTAAATCCCTAAGAGTTGAACCTATGCAGCAGCTACTTGATGAGTTGATTTTAATTAAAGTGGTGCAGCCCAATCAACACAAACAATTGGCCTGTTGCACCACTTAATTAGGCACACAAGTGATTACCTAATCTGATTTCTACTCAATTATGTGTTTGGATGTGTGTATCGGTTCCAAAGATCGATTTATCGGTTGAGTTTGAAAATCAGATGAGGTTGTGTACCTCTGTGAGATTTTTTTATTTTTTTCTTTTTAAATGTGGAGGTTGAGGCGGATGTGGGTGTCAAACAAATAAACAAAACTAACCTTAGAGTTTATATGAACACCTAGGTTGATCGATGTTTGTGTTATTACGTGGTGAAATGAAAACTAATGGGTAAGAGGTGGGGGATAACTTACAAAACCTTCAATAGCACTTTGCTCCAGTCTACTGCTTTTGCTCATCTCAAAAGAGTACCTGCAATCACAATAAGAAAGGAGAGAAGTGAGGTAAATGATTTGTAAGTTGGAAAATGTGAAAAAAAATCAAAGAGCATCGCCTCCCTGGCAACGGCGCCAAAATGTTAAAGCTGCGAGTTGCTACGCTATCGTATTCGGTTTTGAAAAACCTATCATTGTAGTTTGAAAGCGAAGAACTCGTGTTCAACAAATAAAATTTATATCGGAATAGAAATCCCAGGTCAAACTCAGGGAGGCGGACGTTTGATTAAAAATACGCGTTTGTTTTATTTGTCACGAAGTAGAATAATTGATTAGAAACTATCTATCTATTTACAATAAAGAGTAGAGAGAGAGAATATTACAAACAAAAACCAAAAAGAGATGTAGAATGAGCATGGAATTCATTATCAAAGAGATTGTTCGTTACACTACTCATTACAACTAGAAAGCAGAAAATGATTATGCTAGAAATCAGTAAATCTACTCTAGAAAGCATTAAAAAGAATGGAGATAGAGATATCCTCATCGACGGTCGCTTGGAGGACGAGCCGGACTGGACGACACTTGGAAGACGGGGAACGGAGCAGGAAGAAGGAGGACGAAGCGAGAAGTACAGGAATGGAGCAGCACATCGTCGTCATCGCGGGATCCACTTCCGAAATGCAGGCGAAAATTTGACTTTATCTCTTGAGAAGCATCCTGAGTGTGGGACAAGCTTCTCTTGAGCTTTGGAGAGGGAGAGAAGAGAAAGAAGGGATGAGAATTTCGTATGGAGGGGGTCTCCTTTTATAGTTGCAAGGAGTGAGGGAAATTTGGTCTTTTTAATTTGAAAAGCATTAATTCAGGACCTTTAGTGACGGATAAATCTGTCGCTAAAGGTCCGAACATGGCCTTCGTGGGCAGCACTCGTGCGCCCGCTCGCCTCCTGCACGTGAAATGCTCATTCGTGTTCTTGAAATCTCGGTCGTTCAATCGTGAGATCGAACGGCTGAGATGCATCCTCGACGCACCTCAATCGCGCACTCGCTCGTGTCTGATCCTACGCTACGCGTGGGCGTCTGATGGAGCGTGAGCGCTATCGAGCACCCGCAGCCGCTCGATCGCGATCGAGCGCTCAATCATGCCTCCTCGCCACACCTCAGCTCCCGCTCGCAAGGCTCGAACGCTCGCCTCCTGATCGCGCAAGTGCGTTCGACCAACACGCTATCAGCGCATTTGTGTCACCCTTATGATTTGTGCGTGCGCACCCACAGTCGTTGGATGATCATCCAACGACGGAGAAGCGACAATCAGATTGAAGAAGAGAGGGTGCGGCGGGTGCAGCTGCCGGTTGGGCAGCTAAGATGGCATCACATGGCGCCATCTTTGTTGTCCATCTTCTGGATGATGTAGATGGTGCCGCGGATGTCGGATTGAGTCGATTTTCGTGCCGTTAGGCTACAACCGTGATCCAAATCCATCCGTGCGGTCGGATTTGTCATATGAAGTGTGGATTCACACCATCTTGGCCCTTGATCTTCTAGGGTTCCTCGGTCTCTATCTGATGCTACAAATATTTAATTAGGGCGATCTTGGAGTCGTTGAACTCCAATCGTTGCCCTGATCGAATCCGTACGGTTGGATCTTTGATCCGAGGCCCCGATAAAAATTTGCCCTGTCCCTAAGCATAAAAGGAGGCAATTAACCTCTATTTTATTCAAACTAATCTAAATGCAAGATGATGCATGTTATGTGAAGAAACGTCGGTTTCAGTTATATCGTTGTAGTAAAGCTGGTTGTCACCAACGTTTCATATAAAATTTTTTTACTCGGAAAAATAAAAGAGTTCCCGAGGTCGAACTCAGGGAGCAAGTTGTATTCTAGAGATATACAAGTTCTATTACAAAAATAAAGAGAGAGAGAGAGAGAGAGATGAAAATTTGGCTTCTTCTTCTTTTCTTCTTTCTTCCTCTTTGTCTTTGGTTCTTCCTGTTCTTCTTCTTCTTCTTCTTCTTTTTCTTCTTCTTCTTCTTCTTCTTCTTCTTCTGCTTTCTTCAGATCTTCCCCTCGTGCTCTTCTTCTTCTGTCTTCTGTTCTTCCTTGTTTTCTTTCTTTCTTTTTCTTCAGATCTTCTTCTGCAATCGTGGTGCTTCTGCCTTCGGCTACTAAGTCTCCCTTCCTTCTTCTTCAGCCTGCCTTCTGTGTTGCTCTGGCTGCTGACTGTCCGTCGTCTGGCCCGGTGCTTCGACGACTTAACTGAGCAGTTGCTACAGTGCAGCTGCTTCTTCTTCTTTGGCCTGCACACTTCAGAGTTTTTTCGTCAAGAGGCAAAAACCTACTCTACCCCCCTCCCCCGCGTATCTCTCTCTCTGAAATCACTCTTCGGAAGCTCTCCCAGAGCGCTACCGGGTAATCGGGTTCGGGTCAGGCCCGGGTCCAGGCCCACCGGCGTGCGTGGTGGGCGAGGAGTGCAGGTCAGTCTAATCGGGTCGGGCCAGGTCCGCGGAGCGTGGTCACGGACGAGGCCGAGTCGGGTCGGGTCGGGTGAGAGGGACCTCACCCCGTGGTAACTGAGGCAAACAGATGGTGGCACTTTTGCAATTTATGTGGGTGTGTGGCTTCAGAAACTCCCGAGGTGGGACTATCCGCGCACCCTTTTTCTCTCACGCCTGCAGCAGGGATGGTGCTTCCAATTGCAACAGCTGTTGAGGCGCGCAACTTCAATTGAGGGCCAGGGTGTGTGCGCAAGACTCTTTCGCGCTGGCCGTGGCTCTTCAACCTGGGATATCTAGGCTTGGAGCAACCTCAAGCAAGCTTCGAGCTTCCTCGCCAATGGCGGTCAAGGCCTGGAACCTGAAATCAATAGAACGGCCTCTCGGCCAAATCAGACAGGCGGGGGACCTTCGCCGTGGCACGGCGAAGGTGGTCAGGGGGTTTGCAGGGGGCGAGATGGAGCTAATAGGTCGTCCTAGGTCAAACTGTGAGCGAGGGAGTGGGTGTGTTCGGTGGATCTGCAGAGGGTGTTTGGTGGGAAGTGGAGGGGCGGAAGAGGATCAGGGTGAGGAGGCGGAGGTTCTGCGGTGGTCGGCGAGCCGTGTGGGTCGCTGAGGTGATGGGAGCGGCTCGCCGGAGGGTGGTCGGAGGCAGAGAGGATGAGGGTGAACAGGAGCGGTCGAGGGTTTAATTGACTAAATTGAAAGCGGGGAAAGAAAGAGGAGAAGAAGGGGAGTAGTTCTAACTTAACTGCTGGGACGAAGGGGGAGGAACAGGGCGACAGTCGTATCGACTGTCGCCGGAGAAGACGATGCCCAGTGGGGGAAGGACGGCGGTGACGACGGGGCAGAGGCAGCGCGCGCCGGTATTGCGCGACGCGGGAAGAGCAGGGGAAGAGGTCTCTGCTGCTGGTATTGCGGCAGAGCGAAGAGGAGGAGGAAGGAGAACCGCCGGAGCTGGTGGGCGTCTGCCGGAGTGAGAAGAGAGGAAAGTTGGGGGTTTTCTCCGTCAGATCCGAGCTGCCCTCGTCGGTGGAGCGGCGGGGGGTATTTATAGGGATGAAGCAGGGAGGAAGGCGGAGGGAGACGACGTGTCTCCCTCGCCGGAGAATGGTCGGAACATGAACCCATACCGTCCGTGCGTTTGCACGGCCGGTATGGTGGCCTACAATGACCAGGGGGGTGCTCCTGCGACGGCTGACGACGCAGGGCACCCCCGGTTGACTTGCCAGGTCCCCTACCTCACCCTGCGCGGCGCCATGCTCCGCGCAAGGTCGCCGGAGCATGGTGCTGGCAGGGTTTTGCAGGAGGGACCTGATTGCAAAGAACGAAGGAGAGTTAGGGGCCAAAATGCGAGGGTTCAAAAGTTGAGGGCCAAAGAATAAATATATGAGGACCAAAGTGTAAAGTCGGTCAAGGAGGTTTCTTCTTAGGCTCAAGTTTTTATACATGACTAATTAGGACCTAAGGAATCTGATGGTGAATTTTATTTTCATCTTAAACCTTGTTTGACCGGTCAATTTGCGTAAAAACCCAAATTAAGTTATTAATTGGGCATGGTTCTCAATGTAGGTCAAAATGGGTTCTAAAGGCCAAATTGAAGGTTCTAAACCCTAGAGATTATTTTTCTATGAATTTTAGAGGGTTTATTCTATTTTTACTTTGCCTCGAACCTTGTGAATTGAAGTGGGTTGTTTTAGGGTTACAGATTTAGTCTCTTGGAATTGCTGTAGCCCTTGCTAGATCATTTCATCCCACTTTTATTCTTATTAAGCTGTTTTGACCTATGTTTGGGCCCTGAATTACCCTGTATGCAGATTATACTGGTAAAATTGCACTTTTACCCCTTATGACTTGTTTTCTTCTCAAACTCAGAATTCTCTGAGTTACGCCTTTCCTTGAGATATGTAGGAGCTTTTATCCTTTGTATTGGGTCAAAATGAGCTAGTTATGGCTCATGATGAGGTTCTCATCATACCCCCATGCCTAGCTTTTGCTAGTCCCTTAGCAAAAAACTTAAGGTTTCAACCCTTGTTCTAGACCATGAAGTTTTCAATGGTTTTAGATAAGTGCCTTTTTTATTTGAGCATAGATTAGGTTAGAATGCTGACCATAGGCCTAAAAGATACTCTAGTACCAATCAAGATCCAAATCTGTCTAGCCTTAGCCTCAGTCTTTTAGCAAAGGTTTTTAAGGCCCGCAAGAACTAACCTAAGGTTTATTGGACTTCGTGGTTAAAGCACCCGTGCTTGAAATGATTTTAGCCCTGGCCCAGTTCGCAGTGCGTTTTGTAAGAGAGAGATAGAAAGTTTTTTCTGTTTGGAGAGTTTTCTCTCTCTTTTTCTTTTTAGTTCTAGCCTAGGATTGGCTTTTCAACACGGTCTGTATCAGATTCCTTGCTCCCATCATCAATCCTCAAGGGTTCCTGGCGATCGATGCTTCGAGATAGCACCGCCCATGGCAACCCCCGGAACCCTGGCTATTGAGATTTCGAGATAATCCCATCCATGGTATTCCGTGGCCGAATCCAGACCCTGGCAATTGACACTTCGAGATAATGCCATCCATGGAATCTGAACCAGCAGAGTGCTTACATGCCCCCCGTAGGATATGTAAATATCCTAAGAGACAAGCACCGAGGAGATGATATTTTGTTACGCATCTTCGAGGGGATTTCCCGCCTCTCCGCGCTGGGAACTCGTCCAAATCAACTTGTGTTGATCGGCCATTCCTATTCTAGGTGTTCTTTTCAGATTTTTGCGACGCTTCTGCGTGATTCTGATTTTTACGCTTACTGAACCAGGCTGTGTGTGAGATTAGGGTGCTTAGGTTACTGAGTCCCGTAAACCAAAAATTAGTTAACGAGGCCGAATACTTCCTAAGCCTTAGACCTAATACTTCAGCTTTTCATTTTCCTCAACCTCTTGAGGAGTGTCCAGATCTTAATGAGTACTAAGAGTCTATTCAAGAATGCCTAAGGTTTGCATTCTTACTAATCTTATTGTGCACTTTTCAGTTATTTTCTTGAATGAGGTCTAGAACTTAGGTTAATTCCTTAGTTTCTTACTAATGACTATCACTCTTTTTTTTCTCATAATTTTGTGCTCCTTTTTCATTTTGTTTCTTTTCTCCTTCACAAAATTTACCTTCTCCTCTTTTCCTCTTATTCTTTTTCGAAAAATTTTTTTAATTTTTATGGTATTTTTGGCATATGTGAATTTTTTGTTTGAAACCTTTTCTTACAAGTTTTTGCACTTTCATACCCCCCCATGCCTAAGATTTGCAATGTCCTCATTGTAACCTAGGGGGTCTTAGTTCATTCCTTAAGACAGAAATTTGGGTGAGTGGATGGGTCGGGTTGAATTTTTGCGGACGATTTCAAATCCCAGATGCAAACATCTGAGTTGGAGTCGGCTGTCCTAAAGTGTGAACTTCAAGTGCAAAAAGCTGTCAGAACAAGTTTCAGGTTTTCAAAGAGAATGACGGGCTGCCTCCCGTTGAGCGCTAAATTTGATGCCTTCAGCCAAGCGGGAAATGCGATGGAGAGGGGATGGTCAACTCAGCAGAGTTTTGTAAGACAAGCACCTTGATTAAGAGCCTGGTTGGTCCAACCAGGTGCTTGTTCAGATCAACAGGCTGATGATGCAGCCCAAACCCAATCAATCTGGTGGGTTGATAGATGTGGATAAAAAGGTGTGGAGCCCACCAGAAATTATGAAGCTCAGATGGATGTGGAAGTGTAAACGCAGGGTTTGGCTGTGCCGAATCAGCCTGGTCAGAGTAGGGACCCGTAGGATAATCAGTGGTTGATGCAGGAACCCTACAGGGGTGATCAGAGAATGATAGAGCATGGTATGTAGTCTGATCAATGTTCGAAACCCGATGTGGAAATGCAATCGGCTCGGTGAGAGGTGAATCAGCATAGAAATTGAGTCCGGTTGCGGGTCGGGGTTTGGGAGAGGTTTTGATCCGTTCTGTGTGTGCGGATGAGGTGGCCATTGTGTATGAGGGCTCTTCTAGAAACAGATGATAGGTGATTTTCTGTAGAGAGTCCTCTGGGTAACTATCAAATGCCTGAAGAGTGTTTGTAGGGTGAAAGAAATCGGATTCGAGAAAAAATTTGGATTCTTGGTTGCAATTACTCTTGGCATTTTCTGTTTTTGGTTCCTGAGGATCGAAAAGGAATGATTCTGTGTTATCGGTGATCTCGGGAATCAGGACCTCAGAGTCAGAGTCAGAGTCAGAATCATGTGAACTGAGGTCGTAGATAGGCCTGGCGTGTTCAGGAAGGGGAATCTCTCCGCAATTATAGTCAGATCTGAAATTGTCGGAGAGTTGGCGAAAATGATCATGAATTCCACCACAGCAGAAATCATCAGATGTGGAATCAGCAGCCTGACTGGGTTCTAGCCTATATGTCAATTCTGGGCTCAAAAAGATGTTCTGTTCAAGCTCTAAGCTGGTAGGATAGACCCCATTAAAACCTTGCTCATCCAACTCCTCAGTTTCTGTATCATAAATTGGCATGTTTTCTGAAAAATCAATCAGATTTCCTGAGGCTGTTGGAAAAGGACATTCATCAAATAAAGGCCCGGAATCATATTCTGTAAAAATTTGATCTTTCTCATAAGGGGTCTCATAATCTTCCCAATAAGTTTCAGATCTAGGTTCTAGGCTTAGGATGTGGGTAGAATTATTAGAACCTAAGTCCGAATAACCTTCGAGGGTTACCTTATCAAAACAAGGGGCGGAATTTATACCCTCCAGAGGTTCAATTCTAATCTTGTTATTGCAGGAGTCTTGGAGTTCTAAGCTTGGTGATTTATGGCCTAGGGTTGGCTCAGCATTGTGTTCTCCTGCAACTTCCCAACCTATTTTAATGCTATCTTCTATTTGGGTTGGGAGTCGACAACCACCTTGTGCCTCAATCCCGAGGCCTGGGAAACTGGATTGATTCTTAGTATTGTTCCAAGATGACTCATCCTTTGTTTCTGGTATATACGGGTATTTCTGGTTGATAATTTGTTCTACTGATTTCATCATTTCTACCCGTTTCATAAGGGCATCTTGGTGTTGTTCCCAAAGTACAGGATTTGTCAAGCATTGAAGGTATTCAGATTGGTGTAATTTTTCCATCTCAATGTATCCTGTCATGAGCATATCTCGGGTTGATCCTTTTATGGCTCCTGCCAATAGAGTTTGGGCACAGTTTATGATGAAGGCTATGGTTGTTGGGACATCAACCTGAATATCTCCTATTGGTGTTGAGGTTTTTTCTTCTTTTTCATAGAATTTTATGGCATCCTCGATCATTTTATCTTTCATAGATCTCCGATATTCAGGTTTCTTGAATGGTAGTCTTAGGTGGTTTGGCTGCATATTTGGATTAGGTGGTGGAATCAAGATGTGGAATCAAAGGCTTCGATGTAGACTCATGTTGTGCCAAGATGGAAGAAGGGGATTTTGTTCAGAATCAGAGGAAAGAGGGGCTATGTGAATGATTTCTGCAAAAACAAAGGAGCCGAGGCTTAGCCTCGGGAAGAGTGAATTTCTATAGGAGGTTTCAAGGACCTCCTGAAAAATACTGAAGGGCTGGATGAGATAAGCAGGTGCTGGACCCAATCAAGACACCCAAAAATTGTTGGGTGACTATAGAGGTTCGGGGCAGATGGACCCCTTGATCAGAAAGATCGTCCACCTGAGAATTACCTGGGCAGCCAGAGAGGGAGAGTCCCGCGAAGACCCCTACACGGTAGAGCGTCCCCACGGGTTACAGGGTTTCCCCCACCCGACCTCTCTTGTCACTGCGGTTCCAGGTAGACCAGAATGGGGATCTTGACCTCTTAAGTCTACCAATTTTAAGATCAGGGTGCTTAAGGTTTTCACTTGAACTTTAGTCTTTTAAGTGCAAAGAGTGACCTAATTTAAGGTTGGTTGACCCAAGGGGTCAACTTTACCTCTTGTTTTCTTTGAGAGCTTTTAGGTCCTGTCTTTTAGGGTTCAAGTGTTTAGAGAGCCAATTGTTTTAGATTTTCTTTGAATAGGTATTTTCAGACAAGGGCTTGGGCACACTTCATTTGGTTTTCTCAATTCTTGCTTAAGGAGTGTGTCTCTAAATCCCTAGTGTTGGATCCTAGGTTGGCTCTACTTGGTCCAGTTAATTCTTTGTTGGGTAATTAGGGCTCAAGCAAGAATGTGTTAGCCCTTACATACCCTTAATAGTGTGCAGAAATAAGGAGTTGAAAACATGCAACTTTTATGGTTACTAAATATGGAAGACAGGTTAGCCCTATATTGCTTGTTCTTTTCTTTTCTTTCTCTTTAGAGCTTAGGGGTTAATAGTGAGAGGAAAAATTTACCTGTCTTTGGTGTGGTTGCTTGTCTTCTTGAGTTCCTGTAGCTGCACAAAAGAGAGGAGATTATCAGAACTTAAAAGAAACAGGAATGTTTACCTCTAGAATAGCCGTTGCTCCCCGGCAACGGCGCCAAAATGAAGAAACGTCGGTTTCAGTTATATCGTTGTAGTAAAGCTGGTTGTCACCAACGTTTCATATAAAATTTTTTTACTCGGAAAAATAAAAGAGTTCCCGAGGTCGAACTCAGGGAGCAAGTTGTATTCTAGAGATATACAAGTTCTATTACAAAAATAAAGAGAGAGAGAGAGAGAGATGAAAATTTGGCTTCTTCTTCTTTTCTTCTTTCTTCCTCTTTGTCTTTGGTTCTTCCTGTTCTTCTTCTTCTTCTTCTTCTTTTTCTTCTTCTTCTTCTTCTTCTGCTTTCTTCAGATCTTCCCCTCGTGCTCTTCTTCTTCTGTCTTCTGTTCTTCCTTGTTTTCTTTCTTTCTTTTTCTTCAGATCTTCTTCTGCAATCGTGGTGCTTCTGCCTTCGGCTACTAAGTCTCCCTTCCTTCTTCTTCAGCCTGCCTTCTGTGTTGCTCTGGCTGCTGACTGTCCGTCGTCTGGCCCGGTGCTTCGACGACTTAACTGAGCAGTTGCTACAGTGCAGCTGCTTCTTCTTCTTTGGCCTGCACACTTCAGAGTTTTTTCGTCAAGAGGCAAAAACCTACTCTACCCCCCTCCCCCGCGTATCTCTCTCTCTGAAATCACTCTTCGGAAGCTCTCCCAGAGCGCTACCCGGGTAATCGGGTTCGGGTCAGGCCCGGGTCCAGGCCCACCGGCGTGCGTGGTGGGCGAGGAGTGCAGGTCAGTCTAATCGGGTCGGGCCAGGTCCGCGGAGCGTGGTCACGGACGAGGCCGAGTCGGGTCGGGTCGGGTGAGAGGGACCTCACCCCGTGGTAACTGAGGCAAACAGATGGTGGCACTTTTGCAATTTATGTGGGTGTGTGGCTTCAGAAACTCCCGAGGTGGGACTATCCGCGCACCCTTTTTCTCTCACGCCTGCAGCAGGGATGGTGCTTCCAATTGCAACAGCTGTTGAGGCGCGCAACTTCAATTGAGGGCCAGGGTGTGTGCGCAAGACTCTTTCGCGCTGGCCGTGGCTCTTCAACCTGGGATATCTAGGCTTGGAGCAACCTCAAGCAAGCTTCGAGCTTCCTCGCCAATGGCGGTCAAGGCCTGGAACCTGAAATCAATAGAACGGCCTCTCGGCCAAATCAGACAGGCGGGGGACCTTCGCCGTGGCACGGCGAAGGTGGTCAGGGGGTTTGCAGGGGGCGAGATGGAGCTAATAGGTCGTCCTAGGTCAAACTGTGAGCGAGGGAGTGGGTGTGTTCGGTGGATCTGCAGAGGGTGTTTGGTGGGAAGTGGAGGGGCGGAAGAGGATCAGGGTGAGGAGGCGGAGGTTCTGCGGTGGTCGGCGAGCCGTGTGGGTCGCTGAGGTGATGGGAGCGGCTCGCCGGAGGGTGGTCGGAGGCGGAGAGGATGAGGGTGAACAGGAGCGGTCGAGGGTTTAATTGACTAAATTGAAAGCGGGGAAAGAAAGAGGAGAAGAAGGGGAGTAGTTCTAACTTAACTGCTGGGACGAAGGGGGAGGAACAGGGCGACAGTCGTATCGACTGTCGTCGGAGAAGACGATGCCCAGTGGGGGAAGGACGGCGGTGACGACGGGGCAGAGGCAGCGCGCGCCGGTATTGCGCGACGCGGGAAGAGCAGGGGAAGAGGTCTCTGCTGCTGGTATTGCGGCAGAGCGAAGAGGAGGAGGAAGGAGAACCGCCGGAGCTGGTGGGCGTCTGCCGGAGTGAGAAGAGAGGAAAGTTGGGGGTTTTCTCCGTCAGATCCGAGCTGCCCTCGTCGGTGGAGCGGCGGGGGGTATTTATAGGGATGAAGCAGGGAGGAAGGCGGAGGGAGACGACGTGTCTCCCTCGCCGGAGAATGGTCGGAACATGAACCCATACCGTCCGTGCGTTTGCACGGCCGGTATGGTGGGCCTACAATGACCAGGGGGGTGCTCCTGCGACGGCTGACGACGCAGGGCACCCCCGGTTGACTTGCCAGGTCCCCTACCTCACCCTGCGCGGCGCCATGCTCCGCGCAAGGTCGCCGGAGCATGGTGCTGGCAGGGTTTTGCAGGAGGGACCTGATTGCAAAGAACGAAGGAGAGTTAGGGGCCAAAATGCGAGGGTTCAAAAAGTTGAGGGCCAAAGAATAAATATATGAGGACCAAAGTGTAAAGTCGGTCAAGGAGGTTTCTTCTTAGGCTCAAGTTTTTATACATGACTAATTAGGACCTAAGGAATCTGATGGTGAATTTTATTTTCATCTTAAACCTTGTTTGACCGGTCAATTTGCGCAAAAACCCCAAATTAAGTTATTAATTGGGCATGGTTCTCAATGTAGGTCAAAATGGGTTCTAAAGGCCAAATTGAAGGTTCTAAACCCTAGAGATTATTTTTCTATGAATTTTAGAGGGTTTATTCTATTTTTACTTTGCCTCGAACCTTGTGAATTGAAGTGGGTTGTTTTAGGGTTACAGATTTAGTCTCTTGGAATTGCTGTAGCCCCTTGCTAGATCATTTCATCCCCACTTTTATTCTTATTAAGCTGTTTTGACCTATGTTTGGGCCCTGAATTACCCTGTATGCAGATTATACTGGTAAAATTGCACTTTTACCCCTTATGACTTGTTTTCTTCTCAAACTCAGAATTCTCTGAGTTACGCCTTTCCTTGAGATATGTAGGAGCTTTTATCCTTTGTATTGGGTCAAAATGAGCTAGTTATGGCTCATGATGAGGTTCTCATCATAATGCAATATTTATTGTACGTAATGTAATTCTATGCTTAAGAACATGCATAAATAGACATCTTATGTAATATAAACATGTTTACATCACCTTCCATGCTCTCCTCCACTCGCCCCCTCTCACTCTCCCTCGCACAGCACTGAAGGTGGTGTTGGTGGCTGGTGAGGAGTGGAGAGGAGATAGGAGGGGGGGCTGCTTATATAGAGGGCGTGGGGGTTTTAGGGTTTGGGAAGAAAAGGAAGGGAGAGAGGAGAAGACGGTCCTGTGCACCGCTCGCGCGTAGGGCGCAGTGTGCATACAAAAATTTGGTTTTCATACGTTCGGGAAAGGGTCCTAACGTTTGGACAAATGTCTGACTGAGACTCCAAACGTCTTAAAAGGCTAAAAATGGAACGGGTCATTATAGCTTAAGGGCTTTCAATCCTCTCATCGAGGCAGAGCTCATGAGGTAGTTGGCGGAGCGGGAGTCGATGTGGAGTGACGAGGCATGCCTCATCAGAGTTCGACTGGTGTCTCACCATGGATGGAGAAGACGGTGAGGAGGGAAGAGAGATATAGGTAGAAACCTAGATCTAGGAGTCCTAAACTATTCTAGAGGAAGAGAGAGAGGGAGGAGAACCTAAGAGGAGGAGAAGAGGTTGGGAAGGTGACCAGCGTGGTAGCCGGCCATGAAGAAGAAGAAAGAGATGGCGAGGATGATGTGGAGCGAAGAAGAGGTTAGAGAGCCATCTTCGCTAACAGGAAGGTCGGCGAAGAAGTGGCGAAGATAGTCGTGGCCTCAGTTGGCATCAAGGAGCGATGAAGGAGGACAAAGAGCTCCATAGCCGACATTAATGGTGGCTTTCAAGGAAGGAGGAAGGGGTGTAGCGAACCAAAAACTCCATGAAATGAAAAGGCATTAGATGGGGGAGATTTGTAGCTTGTTGGCGTGCGAGGAGAGGGCGGTAGGTGCACAAACAACCACGCCAAAGTTGATGGCCAAAGGTTGCGGAGGTGGAAGGTGGAGGCTGTGCTGGCAGGGACTGGTTCGCAAGAAAATTGAAAGTTGAGAGGG
This sequence comes from Thalassia testudinum, assembly GCA_037157565.1. Classification (NCBI taxonomy): domain Eukaryota; kingdom Viridiplantae; phylum Streptophyta; class Magnoliopsida; order Alismatales; family Hydrocharitaceae; genus Thalassia; species Thalassia testudinum. The sequence goes on along the minus strand of JAZHRO010000013.1, from coordinate 68,933,622 downwards.
CGTTTGTAAGGAAATTAGGAATTGAGGGCCAAATTGAAAAGTTAACCAAGATAAAGTCTGAATGAGCCCAAATTTTTATGGTAGCCTAATTTAATCCTAAGTAATTCAATGGTGACTTCAATTTTAGGTTTTGATAATGTTTGCATGGTCAATTTACATTTAAACCCAAAATGTAGCAAATTCCCGCCTACAGTTCTGTTTTAGGTCGAAACGAGTTCCGATTGTCAAATTGACTGTGCCAAACCTTATAAAATATTTTTAAATGATTTTTAGAGGGTTTATACTACATCTATTTCCATAGGAACTATTTAATTGAAGTAGGGTCGAAATTAGTCAATTTAATTAGGAATTAACACTCTATTTGAATGAAAATCCTAAATTACTTAGTATCAACCTACTTTTAGGATATTTAAGCTCAATTGACCTTTAATTAACCATAAGTTCACGTGAAAGCTATTCTACATTTATAATTATTCATGAAAATTACAGAATTAACCCCTATTTTTATCAATTCTTCTCTCTTCGGGCTTAATTGAGTTATACCCTTTTTAATGTGTTACTTAGGTGAACTTAACCTTAGAACTTAGACAAATTAAGTTAGTTATAGAGAATGATGGTGATACCATCAAACTACTGTTATTCTCCTCTTACTCAACAACAATAAAAGCCAATGGAAATAATCTTCCCTTTGGATCAATGCTGGTTGCAATTAACAAATATCCCAATCAACTTCCATGCAAATGTGTGCCATTGACAGAAAGTACTGAACGACACTACAGAAATCCCTTAATTGATGGTCCAAAAGCCCAAAATAATCCATAAAACTCTAATTTGTCTGGTGAGCTTAATGAAGGTACATCCGTTAAATGGTAAAAAGTACCCGGGTTCCTCTTAGCCATTTCCCTTACAAAACATTTCAAATCTAAGTAGGATTCCTTAACATTGACATATACGTGTTCCAAAGCCTTCTTCCCAGCATTCCATGTCTTATAATAGTTTATCATCACCGTATCCTGTGTATCAATTAATTAAGACTTGGATTTGTTTAGGAGATATGCTACGATTTGCCATGAAATGTGGAAATATACGATGAAATATGAATCTTGTATTTCATTGTCTATGATCTCCTAAAGTGTTGGCTATACAACTATGCTCCTCTCCATTCTTAGTAACTATTTAATCACCAAAACTAGAAATGCATGTAAACGTCACTTGCAGTTATCATCGACACACTTGACAGTCAATATCTATATATCTATTGATGCAATCTTCTTGTATTACATTCCTTTACGAATACTCCACTTTCTTAAGTCTCATTGTAAATATTATTCGATTTTCCATCTTTTCATCATTTAATCCATAACAGTAGTGTCATCACTTGTTGTTTAAAGAAAAATGAAGTATGATCTTGATCTACTATATGATTTATCCAATCTTCAACATTATCTTGATCTACTATATGATTTATCCAATCTTCATCATTAGGCAAGTAAGTGTTAGTAGCACAAGAAGGGGGATTGAATTGTGAAATAATATTAAGAAAAAACAATCGCAACAACATTATGTACGTATTTAGAGAGGAAACCCTTATGAGAAAAAACCTCTACCTAGATCTTCCAATCTAAGATTTTGCCCCTACTCAAGTAGGAATCACTAAACCACACCACTAATCTGAGGGTGGTGTTCCTCAAAAACAATTCCCCTCTCCTGGAACAATCCCCAAGGATAGTTTTGCCCCTCTACTAAGAGGAAACGGGAAACCCATAGCTCAGGCACCCAAACAAACTAATAAAACAAAATAATATAAACAATCCTAAGAGCCTTGAATGATATAGTAGGCTATGATACTCCCTTTGCAAACCTATGTGATGCAGAAAATCAGAGTGGGAGTGATGTTGCTCTCAAGAATTTCTAGGAACAAAAGAGCACAATAGCTTTAGAAAGCTTAGAATAGGATAATAGAAAGTATTTAGCACTAGAATATTTCTTTTCTTTATGTGTAGGCTTAAGGCAACTCTTGGTTGGTATATATAGGTGTAGGAGGTCAGATTTAAGCTTAGGTAGTCGTTGGAATTTGAATTAAAATAGAATAAATTGAGGTAGAATGGCTACAAAGCATTTACTCAAAGTCTAACTGGATTGGACATCTGAAAAGTCAAGACAAACGTTTGGAGTCAGTTCAGGCATTTGAGAATAAAATCGAACGTCTGAAAAAGGTAGTCGCTGCTAGATTTCTCAAGATTGAGTACAGGGGCATTTGAACAAAAAGATAGACATCCGAACAAATAGTTTCAGACATCTGAAATTAAAATTGGACATCTGAAAAAGCCTCAGGGTCAAAGTGATCGTTATCGGAATGAAGTTGGACCCAAACAGGAATCTAAAGACATATGATCCGACATCTTACTGGACGTCTGGTCAAAAGTGGAGATGTCTTAAAAAGAAGAATTAGACATCTGCCAAAATAAGAAGACATCTGAGGGTCGACAACATTCCAAAATCAAAGTGTAACGAAAATAATCAATTGTGGTCAATTTTAACGTTGGATAGAAAGTGAATGTTGGTCATTTTTAGACATATCAAGAAGACAACAGACGTCTGAAAATCAATTAAGATTATGATCGTTGTTCTACTAAAGTTAAAGAAAAACCAAGAGCTCAAGAAGGCATCTGAAAGACATAATTAGACGTCTGAAGAAGAGCACAGATGTCTGAAAACCTAGGTGACAGAGGTCTAGGATTCTAGATATGATTCTAGGTTCTGGATAGGAGCCTAGACGTCTGATAAAGTAGATCAGACATCTGACTAGGCAAGCTCAGGCATCTAAAAGAATCATAGGACGTCTTAAAATCCAAACAAAAATAAGATCTTGTCTGCTGAATTAGAAGAATGAGGATAGGAAGGTTCTAAAGGTATCCTAAGGATAATTCATGGCTCATTTACATTCTAAAAATGAAAAAGAAACAAAACTAATTGCATCTCCTTCTATCTCCTCATCTCCTATCTTCATCTCCTCATTTCCTTGATACTCATCTCCTATCTTCATCTGCTCATTTCCTTGATCTCAAGCTTTCATCAAGCTTCATCCAACCCTAAGTCTGAAATATTAATCTCCAAATATAATGTTAAATATAACATGTTTTGTTATCATCAAAATCAATGATCGTGGTGCTTTATCACCAACAATAAGGTGCTCCATCAATGGGATTGCATTCCACATCATCAATAACATCATCATCATTATTATGTTCCACATCTTCATTGTTCTCTACAAAAGTTTCTGAGACTCATCAATGGCAATGACATTCATAATATTTGATATGCCATGATCTATTTCATTTTCATTGCTCTCGTGAGGTTCAATGTTAAGACCAATATTTAGGGGTTTTGCACCTACTACTTCTTCTTCTGGATTACTATGTTGTTCTGATATATATGTAGTTGATGAAAATGTATTATACTAGAATGAAGCCAATGCTCCGTGATACAAGTATGGGTCACTAGTGTAGCATCGGTTCAAAGATGAAGACCTAGATTCATAATTATATCAAAAGAATATTAGTTGAATAACCTTACAATATAAATAATGATGCCAAAAAATAGTAATATTATGTCATAAATTTTATAAAATTTGAGTAACATTTAACAACTCTTACTATTATTCACCTTTTATTAGATCTGTTGTGACAAATAGGTCAATGATACTTTGGATGTTGCCAAACAATTCGAGTATCATTGGAAAGGATCTTCCATCTTTTGTTTGCTATTTGCATTTTATATTAAGCTTGTAATTTGGTTTAGAATATCCTGTAACACAAATGTAGAGTAGATAACAAATCCTCAAATGATGTGTGATAGCTAATAGATATAATCTTCGAACATCCACCATCATAATCAATATCACAATAAGAAGATTTCACTCTACCACTCCAATAAATCCTAACTCACACAAGGTTGTCAGCTACATCTGCATAATCGGTCAAATGAAATAAGCCTGATCCCAAAATGATTTAATTCAATTGAGAGGCAACTCTATAGTGATAAAAAATACAAATCTATTTGGTTAGATCGACCTAAATATCTTTCTTTACTATAGCAAATTAATGTGTTGTTTGCAAACTTGCTAAGGTTATATTATTTTTGTGATGAGGTCAACTTATAGATAGTCCTTGCCTAAGATATAATGAAAGGTTATTCACAACATCCAAGTAAAAAAGGCTATAATCATAAAATTAAATGATTTCTAAAATTATGGGATCTCTAAAAGAGGAAAGCAATTACTAAAGTTGCTTTCATAAATTATCTAATTTACGAACTTAATCATACATTGAAATCATCATTTCAAGTCTGTTGTTTCTAGGTTTGATTTCCATATTTAAAAGAGGAGTAAAATGTAGTCACTTTGTTTTTCATTTTCTAGGTTTAGTTTGATTGTTAGAAAAGGGACTGATGCAATAATCGTAAAATTTCTTTCATAAATTATAGTTTAAAATTAATTGATTTATCTCAAATCAAATTGTTCAAGATTGATTTATTATAAATCAAAACCATTGCACAAAAAGGCATACAATCTTATTAAACATTCAAACCAAATAATTAATGAATTCTAAAATTATGGTATCTCTAAGAAAAGAAAGCAATTACTAAAGTTGTTTTCACAAACTAGCCAATTTTCAAACATAATCAAACTTTGAAATCAGAATTTCAAAGTCTTGTTGTTTCAAGGTTTGATTTCCATATTTAAAAGAGGAATAAAAGGTAGTCACTTTTTTTCCATTTTCTCTATCTGAGTTGATTGTTAAAAAAGGTAGGGATGCAATAATCATAAAATTACTTCCATAAATTATGTTATTTTTAAATTAATTGATTTATCATAAACCAAAATGTTCAAGATCGATTTACTACAAATAAAAAACATAACACAAAATTACACACAGTCTTATTAAACATTCAAATGAATTTGCCAAAGATCTTAATCTTATTTTTCACAAAAACTAATGGGATGCCTTCTGTGACTACCCTCATGCTTGTAGGGTTGACATTTCCTTTTATCTTGTAGCCACTTTGCCAATCTTAAACCACTAGATAAAAGGTTATACAAGCCGTTTGGTCAATGGAATTACATAAATGTAATAAATGGGAAAATTGTTAAAAAGTAGAATAAATAGGAAAATTTATGAGTTTTGTTGTTTGGGTCTAATCAGAGCCTTCCTCTCTGGTGGTCCCTATTTGGGTTCTTAATAGAGAAGAAAGATCCATTCTCAATTAACAATCATACACACTACAAAATAAGTAACCTATACCAACGGTGGAATTACAAGAACATTTTTAATATGTTGTTGTATATCCTTTAAAAATATTACTAATCATAATATTTACATCAACAATCACATTAATGTTTTTCCTTAACTTTCGTTTTTGAATCCTAGATAACCTTAACCTCGCAAATCCTAACCATAGAACTCGTAACCCAAACCCTCTCCACGGCATCAAGCCCTGCGCCTGCCATCGCAACCCCCCACACTGTCGACACCCTCGCCCCAACCCCCCCAACCCACCCCGGCCTCTCTTCCCTATCCTCTCCGACGAACACCCAACATCTCTCCACCCCCAGACTCGACGACTAACACTTGCTTTCCGACACTATCACCCAACACTCCACTATCAGTCTCTCTCTCCACATCCCTCCTCGCCTCACCTCCCACGCCTCTAAAGCAACAACCTAAGCTCGAAGTCACATCGCATTATCAGCATCTCGCCTTAGGTCCCTTCATAAGAACAGGTCTTTTTCTCAAATCTCACTTGAACAGATCACTTTGTTCTCCTTCAGATCTCTCATATGCCTCAAATCTACTCTCCCTCCCACCTCTCTTTCAAATCTTGTTGCTCGAACTCGCTCAAATCACTTAGATCTGTCTCTTTCTCTCGCTTAGATCTTAGATCTCTCTCATAGATCTAAATCATTCTGATCTTAGGTCTCTCTAAGATCTCATAGATTTGATATCTCCCTCTTAGATTCGAACTCGCTTGGATCCTAAAGATGGGATCTCTCACAGATTAGGGTTTGGGTGGTCGGATTATGGTAAAGATTAACCACTCATCTCTATTGATATTTGCATTGATTTTACAATCGATTAAATTTTTTTTATTCTCTTTACGTGAGTCATGATATTGTGTGCAGTGACTTGTGATTGGAGAATTTTACATGGCAACGATCTCAGCTGTGGATAGGATTTCACACGGTAAGCACTAGATTAGATCCATCAATTCATACCTTTTAGTTACAAATGAATAAATGAAAAGAGAATAGTGATCTTCTAATTACATTGTTGTTTCAGATCAAGGAAATGGGGTGGGAGCATTCGGTGAGATCAGAAGCAAATTTGTTGAGGCTCACCTTGCGTATGTAAGCTTCTTGTTAGCATTCAATTTGGTTAGGGGATTTGGGGGTAACATATGGGGAAGGATCAACAATGGGTTCATGGGATTGGTTGTTGGGGAAAATCTTAACTCCATTAATAGTTTTGTGCTATTACAAAAGATTATCGAGCTGAAGAAAGAATTGTTGAGAGTGATTAAATAATGCTATGTTTTATAGTTATTCACATTGGCTTATGCATGTGTATGTTTTACATGCTATATTTTCTATCTTTTGATATTTTTTTAAAGATCTATATATGCACTTGGAAAGACGATATGCATTTGTCTCAAGTTGGACTTTGGAAAAGACTACTGCAAGGCAATTGGGTCAATGACATATGTCAATTCTCATTTTAATTTAAATTATTATTACATTTGATGTATCCAGATGCTTGTTGTTTTAAAGGTTTTGCTCCATGTTATGCTATGCTAGGGTCTAATTATTTATATTTGGTTAACTAGGTGATATACACGACCAATTTCAAGATCTGCTGTGACTTTTTAAATGTGGGGGCTTCCCTCTAAGTATAAATTAATTTTTTTGGGTGTTCTATGTTTGCCAAGGAAAATGGAGTCTAGAGATGATATGTTTTTTTGGGGGACTATCTTTTGGCCACTCCTAGTTTAATTTGTGCATGTCCTGGAGAAGACCCCTCGGAGGAAGTGCTTGGAATGTTTTGTTATGTAGTTAAGTCACATAGATATAGCTTGATATTCAAAAACAAATTAAATTAAGATGCATCCTTAATCAGTCATGGCTCGAGCAAGATTCAGAAAAGTGCATAGGTTTCCACATGTACCAAAGCTCTAAAGCAAGAAACAAAGCCATCTATATTATGTTGTGCATAAAAAACAAAAAAAAGGGGTAAAACAAAGTTGCAGGCTCACTGGCATTGCCTACAGAAAATCCAAAATCTGATTTGAAAATGGTGTACCTCACATTATAACACCATGGGCACCCCATGCACACAACTATAGAATAACAATATGGACAACAATTATCTTGGAATATGATTGGAGAATTGGATTGTCGATTACATCAGAATCTGAATGGAAGCATCTTTTTAATTATGCAAATATTCTCAAGTAAACGATGTGATACAGAAACTACATTTTGCTAAAAATGTTCATATCCCGAAACATAGAAGTTAAAAACCCAGATCCAAACTGTAACTTCTACCAATTCTAATCTTGTACATCTTAGGGAGGCCACCAAGATCCGAGTAAAAAATGAATTTTAGGATAATACTAAGTGAACATAGTGAAATATTCAAGCCATCATGTCTATTAAAAGGAGAACAAACAGTATCACTAAAAGCCCTTTGCTACTGAAGACAGCCATTCAAGAACATAATTTTTACTGTAAGAGGAACGTAGCACCTTAAAAATAATAATCCATGTCTAAAGCAAGGTCTAGAGGACTTACTCAGGGTTGTCCTTGTGAATTCCATAGTCGCTGCTTTAATGGATCTCTCATATGTCTGCTTCAACGATTCCTATAAGGACATGGGAAAATGCTTGTTAAAATTTAATCACTACTCTGCCTACATGACAAAAAACAACCAACCACCAATCCTCATGAATTCTAATAATAAGAAGCACAATAGAGACTTGCATTCACTTGTAATCTATCCAGAAAAGGTGAATTTTCCTTCTGCTTATTTCATATTGTAGAAATTCTCCCCTTTCACCATCTAAATTGGATCCCCACATTTCATTTTTCCCATGTAGCAATCTATCCAGATTCATGCTTTTTTTTATTAATGACTTCCATTAATCAAGAAACAAATTATTTACATTGTCAAATGATGCTCGATTCATAGACATTGGTAGCTTGATTGGGTCTATTCCTTTGTTCAAATCTTCACACTATCACATTTGCATTTGGATTTTGATTTGGATCTCAATAAGGTTCGACTGGTAAGGCTTTTACAAGCCTGGGGTTTTTTATGATGAATTTTCCTTGATGAGGTAATTACAGATTAATATTCCCTAATTACTGTATCTGGGATCTATAAAAATTGCCTCTAGTAAAGGTAAGATTTGTTCCTTATTCCAGGAAAAGGTAGCGATGTTAACTTTTTTCTTTATAATTCACCTCTAGTAGAGGCAGTTACGTGTCTCTTTCGGTCTTTTTTAAAGAAGAACTCACCTTTTGTAGAGGCATGTTCTTCAGAAGTCTTTTTTAGTAGCAACAGTTGCTGAACCTCTTATTGCTGCGACTACTATTGAACCTGCCACTGCTGCTATTGAACCTGCTGCTGCTTTACCTTTTCAAACAAAAGAAAACTGATGCCATTTATATATCCCCATGTTCTTTATAATTGCTGCTAATAGTCCCTTTAGAGTTCTTTGCTTAGGTCATAACTAAAATTGAAGACACAATGAAGATAAGAAAAGGTTGAGTTCAAGCTTCAAATGATTGGAGTGCTGCCCAATTCAACAATTCATAAGGTATGCTCATTTCTGGATGACAAGCACTATAGTCGTATCAAATCTTTTTGCATCATTTCTGGATGAAAAGAGGAGCTTATTAAAATTTTAATTTGAAGAAAGAAAGAAAGAAAGAAGATCTAACTTCTGAAATTAATCCATGAGCCTAAGTTAACAGACTGACTGAACTTAAGAAAATGGGTAGGCCTTTTTGATGCCACCATATGAGTAATTTGTAATGTTACTAAAACATAAGAATTTCACAATCCCTAAGAATTGTTATGATAATGGATAGAGAACATGTAGAACTACAAAATTAATAGAAAAATTGCATCTGTAAGCAGGCTATCTTTTACTGTCTTAGTTTTTATATGGTAATAAAAGCATGACCTTAGTTAGTGGTCAACCATTCCTTTAGAAGAAAAATGGAAACAAGCAATTTTTATGGGAAAATTGAAAAGGACATGATGTACCTTGCATAGAAACACGGTAACAGACCAAATCAATAGAGGTAAGAGTAAGGGAGGCTAAGTCCAACCATCCTCCCACGATCATATAGTCTCTGGCCTCAAGGTGGGGTTGATTAACCTGAGGTTCTACAAGTTGTAAAAAAATAGATACTAAGAGATTTTTCCAAGTGAAATAAAAAATATATATATCAAAGTAAAAATATTCAAGTAGATACTATTTTCTTTTCCATACAAACTATAATTGGTGTTCAAACCAAAGCAAAACTTGCAGTTTTTCATAATGTTTGCAGCTGGAGTTTCAGAATTTGGTTATCTATGTGCATGGTAGATATGGAAGATGTCAGGCACCCTTTCTTAACATGAATTTTGCCTAAGAGGTGTGAAATAGTTATGCAATTGATTTTATTAATCATTTGGACAAGGAACAACTCTGGAGTGCATTTTGGTAGGGTCATAGAGGACAAGGGACCATTTTGTTCAGATCCACATGAGAATATGGGCAAAGGTTTAAGCAGTTATTTAACTATTTGGTTGGAAAGGATAGGACCTACTTACAACATTTCTAATCCCTTGTTAGTCTCAATGGAACCTCGAAATCTCGACCAAATACATTGAAGCCAAGGATGAAAATCTATTTGCTTGTATTATTATCATTTCTGAAATGAGCAATGGTTTCTTATCTATAAGTCTAGTTACTAATTAAAACTAAATCATAAACATCATAATTCTAAATCGTCTGTGTTGCTTTTCCCTCCATCACGTTGGGGTATTTTTATCATGTTAGGAGGCATACTTTGCCTTTTTATAACATTAATTTTATGTTATCTAATCATATTCTCAATGTAATGTCATTGCCATTTTTATATGACATTGTAATTTCCTAGTAGATTGGGTGCATGATCCTTTGTATAGATTGGAGTGATAAATGGCATTATAGGAATTTATGGCTATTGACCATGATAACATATTCTATTAATTAGATCTCTCCCGCTTTATTTTTCTCACTTGATCTTTCTCTTTATCAATCTCTCTATCATTCAATCTATCTCTCTCTATCAATGTCTTTCACTTGTTCCTTTGTTGGATCAGTAATTGATTAGATCATTAAAGACAAGAAGGTATTTGAAATCTCTTCATTGTTCCGATCATTGAAGCCATGACTTTGTATTTGGAATCTCTTTGATCCTTCAGAAGTGGCCCTTGCTGGTGGCAGAGGAATGTAAGCTCCCCATTCCTTCACTTTTGTCTCTTGGATTCATTCTTGGACTAATTAATTCGATGCTGATGTCTAGAAAATGTGCTTGCTTGAAATTTCATCTTGCTTAAGCTTTGTCTTGTTTCGATTGAGGTTTCACACCATGCCAATTACTAAAGATGCAATGATGCCCACTTGGCAGCTGATATGTAGTAAAATTGCTTATGAATTAAACACTATTATTGAGGTTTGCTCCTTTATGTTTGCTTGCTTAGATGAAGTTTGGAGATTATGCAAATAATGATACGTTGAGTAGATTAATAGATGTAACTACCTCACATTTTGATTAAGCTATGTTTTTCATCCTTCCTCTATTTGGATTGGCTATAAATACAAATATGAGCTGCTTGCTTTTTCCTTTTTTAGATTACATGTTCATCAATTGCTGGATATATGAAGCACTAGAAGGTGCTTTTTTCCTTTTCAGATTTTGTGCTCATTAGTCGCTAGATATATAAAGCACTAGAAGAAAACAAAGCAAAGAACACTATGAAATGCTGCTAAAGAAGATTCTAATTGTAATTTAAGGAAATGGGTAAAAAGGTTCCTACTGAGGCAAACAGCAGACTAATAAACAGCCTGTAAAATGGTAAAGGGGTTATTGTTGTTCGCCATTGATTTATGCTCAAAATGCCATAACTGTAAATGAATATTTAGGAAATAGTGGGAGGAAATTGGTAAAGCTAGATACATCTTTTCTATGTTACTTGACAAAAGCGATCTGTTGCTAAAATATAAATTTGGTTGCTACCTAGATTCTAACTTGTTAAGAAATAAAATAAGATGAGAGTGGGTCATGTTCTAGCTTATATTTTCACCCCACCCTTGCTTGAATGCTTATGAGCTGATTTGCTAAATCCTTTTGTATTTAGAATTTGGAGTAGCACTTGAAAGCTAATGTTAAGGGTTGGCACTTGTAAGCTAATGTTAAATTTTCTCTAAATGTCCATAAACTTTTAGTGTTGTTTCCACAAAAATAACTTCTTGTATACTCATGCTTCCGCATGTCTAACTTGCATCATACCATGAACTCTCACAAATGGTTACGTGGAACTAAATCTGCAAAATGAAAGAATATTCCTACTTTTTCTTTCTTTGTTCTTTTTATCCATATCTGAATATGATTCAACTTTCGGTAAAAAGGAAGTGCTATTATCTAATGATCTATTTTCTTGTGGATATATATATATATATATCCAGACGTACGTCACAGGTGAGGGACGAGATCCCTTGCATGCACTATCCTCTTTATTGTTTAATTCAGGTAGTGGAACTATATGAACTATTCCCAAGCCGCAATTCTGTACGGATACCTAATTAAGGTGCTGATTTATCTTGGGAATTAGTTGGCTAAGGTTGAACTCGTTATTGCATAATAAGGGGTGGTAGTTATTTAGCACTGGATCGCAAAATGGGGTATAGATCGGTAGAATCATATAGCGTTAATCCCTTTATATGCTATCAATGCTCTATAATTCTTGCTTACTCACACCTGATTTCATGGCATTGTTGATTATGTGTTTTGTAGGTGGAATAAGTTGCCCCTTAATTAAATTCATACTAGTAACATTTGCAGAACAAGTTTTCTTCATTGATGCTTATTCCTTTTTCCTTGGGCAGGTTCTAGCAATCAATCTTGAAGAGAACAGTTCAATATGGGGACGTGGAGAATGGTGGATCCTTCTTGCTGCTCAAAGCATGGCTATTGAAACTGTCAGGGTGTAAAGACCCGTTCTGTCTTGAGTCTTTTAAGACGTCTGGACCCCTTCCCAGACGTCTGGAAATCAAAATTTTGGTACTAGCCTTCGCGTCTACGCACGGGCTGCACGCAGACAGTACCTCTCTTCTCTCTCTTTCCCTCCTCTCAACTCCATCCAAACCCTAACGAGCCTTATAAAAAGGCCCTCTCCCCCTTCCTCTTTCCCTACACCACTGCCCGCCACCTTCTTCCCTTCCTCTCCACCCCAGCGAGAGGAGCTAGCGTGAGAGAGAGCGCGAGAGCGGTGACGAGGAGGAGAGGTGGCATGAGGAGAGGAGGAAGAGCTCGAGCTCGTGAGCTCGTGGAAGCTCGCCAGAGGGTGCATGGCCAGAGCAGTGCATGCGAGAGGAGGAGTGCTTCGGGGGAGTCATCCTCGACACTGCTGCAGTCGGAGCTGCAGGCGAGGAGGTGAGGCCGCGGCTGTGTGCGACGAGGGAGAGCAGGAGGAGGTACTGGTTCTGGGATTCTCCCAGAATCAGACGTCTGGAGTGACGTCCAGATGACGGAGAGGATGTCTGGAGACGATTCCAGACGTCTGAAAGCAGATCTCTATGCAGGTACGTTCCCTTTATGGATACGGCCATGCAAGCTGCTCCGCAGCTACGTTTTGCGTGGCTAAATATAGGAGATTTGGCTTTCGCGTGTAGGGATTGCTTCGGGAAGGCGTGGGACATGCCCTCCCACGCATTTCTTGAGGTGCGTTTCTGGTCACTTTTAAGACGTCTGGACATTGTGCCAGACGTCTGATTTGGGTTTGTAGCTCTCTTTTTGATCCGTTTAGGGTCCGTTTGAGGTCTGTTTTACACAAACAAGATATCGGTATATTCCTTGTGATTTCCTTTACTTGTTAGAAGGCTTTCTATTCTGCTCTGAATGTTTCATTGTGGTTGCTCCTTGGTATAGGACTTCGTTCTGTTGCAGGTACAGGGCTTGCAGAGGCACGTGAGCCTGCCATTCGAGCCCCCAATACTCCTGGGTTGTCTGGTAGAGTGGTTTCCCCCTATTTTAATTATAAAACCTAATTGCATATGTGAAATTGAATAATTAGAAAACTTAGGATGTGGCATGAATCCTAGGACGAGAAGTATTTGCACTGTTTGTATGCGTGGTTGAAATTATAGTCTTAAATGAATGAGTAGAAATGTGAACAACTGCCTGTTAAGAAACAAGAGTTGCCTGTGAAATATGAATTGCCTGTGTTAGTTAGACAGTTACCTGTGACACTACTTGCTGTATATGTTAAATAATGGAAATATGAGCTGCATGTGGATAATTTGAGAAAGGAAATGTGGATGATGAAACCTGGTATGGAATGGCATGAGAAATACGAGCATGAACCCTACCGAGAATTAGGAGTAGAGCTCCTGTGAATAAATGGAATGAATCTAGAAATGTAGTGGGAAGTGTGCTGGACCTTGAGTACGTGGTACCAAGGAGAGCAACTATCCCCTGTCTAGTGTAAAGTGGAGCTAGCTGCCCTTGGGTTGGGACCCAGGGTTAGGATTGGCCACTCTACACCGACTTCTTGGCCCTCGTGTACACTGTACTGGGGAGAGCTACTAGTGTAGGGAGAGAGCCACCCCACGGGACCCGAGGTTCAGCTAGCCACCCTACACTGACTTGTTAGGCCCACTGGGCAAACCAAGGTAGTCAGGTGAGGGTGCGCGGACTGTGGAGGGGCGAGACTCCTGTTTGGTTCTTAGGGGCTAGACCCCTGTTACTGAGAGGGCTAGGCCCTATACTGTTCCGTGTTGTACTTTGGGTACACCCATTAGCGGAAACGACTGACCGCGTGTCAGTGCAGGGTAGCTACCCGTGCACTTATTGCACGTGCCGTAGTCACCATTACGTCTGTCCGTGACCTTGGGGTGGTTGATTGGGTGTAGGATCACCACGGGGGACTCTCCTGGCCAGGAGAGCACCACGTGTGCCTTCTACTCTTCGGAAAAAACTGCAATCAAGATCGTTCCCATGAGGAACATTCGAGATCAAGAAAGAGATCTGAAAAATAAACCATTGGGTGAAAAAGTATAACTTGTGAAATAAAGTAATTGGAATAAATAGTTACCTGCTAGCTTTTACTGCTTTAGTTAGTTGGTTATCACTCTACTCAGCGTTCGCTGACTTTGTTACTCATAACCATTTTCAGGTCCAGGTGTTGAGCAGCCCGAGTCTCCAACTGCAGACGGTGTTGGGCCCAGTAGAGCCCAATTGTAGTATTCTTGTTGTAGTACTTTCTGTTGTTAGTAAGTTCAGACTCTTGTTACCTTTACGTTTCTGTACCTTATTTCCGTTTACTGTTGTGGTGGTGATATGTACTGTAGCAGCTTTCCTTTCTTTACTGCTGCACTCTTTTACTGTTAGTTACTTAACATAGTGAATGTGGTTTACTTTCCTACTTTTTGGTTATTTTTTGTTGGACGACTGGGTCTTCGGATTAGTCGAGTCGAGCCGGTCTCCGGTCTTATAGGGATTCAAGAACCGGGTTGTAACATAGGGTTAGATGGGTTTCCATGTATTCAAATCCTGCCATGGCAATTTGATGGGTATGTTAGACTTTTGGGGGAAAATACCTGATCATTCTGATCCAAGTTTATTGTTTAATTGGATAAATCTGTCATCTTCTTGGTCACATTGGTCATTCTTACTACTTTTGTTTAAAGGGATAATTCTTGAGCTTGACCTGATATGCACCAATTTTATTATGTCATGCATAGAACACATTAGTTCTTGTCTACAGTTTCCTACTAACCAAGATATGTTACTCTCTCTGCAGAGTGCATGATTGCTATTGTTCCGACCTACATACCCTTGTTCAAGCATCACAGGAGCGTGCCATTCTTGGAGCACCACAAGAGATGGCAGCAACTTAGGAGAGGGTGCTATGTTGAATTCAACTTGGTATTGCTTTAAAGTCCTATTTCGTGCTATGACATGCCGCATTGCGCTGTTGTAAGAAGAACATGCATTGAACTTGTTTTTGTTCTATCTTAGATGTATGATTGTGGTACTACATTTGGATTGAAGACTGGTGGTTGCACTGAGAGCATTCTTCTTTCTCTTCCCCTATCAGGAATATGGGAATATGACCATGTAAGTTTACCAACATACAAAGGAATAACATATTTATCTATCAGTTATGTCCATAAACATAGTGGTTTATTCGTAAAATCTTCTCTCATATTAGTGAAGTTTAGCTTATTTTCTTTCTTTCTTTTTTCTTATAAGTAAAATAGTTTTACATTTAGGCTTTATTGTAGCATCTGCATTCCCATCCATTCTTTATTCCCTTATAAACTAATTCAATTGCTGTCACATTTAATTTTGTACATGAAACACTATTTGAGAATTCTTTTTCTTTTACTCTCAGCTTCCAGAGGAAGGAAGCGAGGAATGGAAGCTACTGGATGCATGCATTAATCCAAAAGATTGGATCTGATCTTAGTTAGGAATTTGATTGCTATGCCATTCTTGTTACTTCATTAGATTGGCAAGATTTCTCCCTTTTCAGTTCAGCCTTGTTAGCACAATCAGGATCATTAGGTATAGCTAGATGATAGGGCTTAGATGGTCACTAAGTTAGTTAGTTGTCTTCTTTTCCAAAAAAAAGTCATTGATCTTGCTAATGAATTGATAAATGCCCAAGAAAAAGCCCTCTTAGTCACTCTCCATAACATAAAATCCCCCTTTCTTAGGTCTGAATTGCTAAAGGCCTATCAACTTTGTCCCTATTATCAACTCGGATCTAGAGTGGATCCAAGAATGACCATTGGTAGTTTTGAAAGGTGTAGCAACTCCCCGCGGTAATCCATTACCAATGAGAATACTTTGAAAAGTGGAGGAAAGATCACAAATGCAAAGAGGGATTAGGTGCATTTGTGAAAACTACCAATGCTACACCTTTCAAAGTATTCTCATTGGTAATGGCCACTTTCCCCGATTGCTTGTAACCTCTGCATAAGAAATACTTTTCTTTCAAGTATGGTTAGACCATTCCATTCTTCAATGAGTAGAAACTGATTGATTATAAATATAGGTAGTCTCATTTGTTGACGTTGTTTTCTATCCTAGAAGATATAAATATAATTATTATAGAACTGACATATTGTAATTTGGCCTGTGCAATTTATGGGAATGTGGTTGACAAAGACATGAGCCATCCTCAAATGCCAAAGCCAATTGAGGATGCAAAGTTTGCCATCTTAACTTGTCCATTTGAGCCACCTAAGCCAAAGACTAAGCATAAGGTTGGCATAGACACAGTTGAAAGGTTCCAAACGCTATGACAACAGCAGCAGAGTACTTTGATGACATGGTTCAACAATGCAAGGTATGTACTTTATCTATTTCCTAGTTACTGTAGATATTAACTACGTATGGGGTTGAACTGGCCAAATAAGTGGGTTATATCTGTCTTTATTTCCCGAACCCACAAGGACTGAGCCATCCATAAAAGTACAACCTAAAAAAAGTCACTTCTTTGAAAAATTCTTCAATTTCATTTTTGTGGTAAATATTTAGCTATTTGGTTTATGAAACATGAATAGCACTGGTGGTCTAGTGGTAGAATAGTACCCTTCTACGGTACAGACCCGAGTTTGATTCCCGGTTGGTGCATCTTTCTTTGGTTCCAAGTTAAAGCATCTATTTTTTAATCTTTATGTTTCATGAATTTCTTTATTGCAAACATACAAATGGAAGGTTGTTCAAGGTTGCAATCATGAAATTTGATAGAGTTATAAATAATTACATGATGTTAATTTCTTGTATGTTTCATGATAGTCATGCAACTTGTATTTTGAATTTGGAGGAAATGTATGTTCATCTTAGGATGTTTGGTTAAATATTTTTGGGGTAAAATGATATGGAGGTGTATAAAGTACAAAAAAGATATATAGAGAATAACATTCATAGATCATGCTATTTGTTCATGTTAAATCAAAATTAAGGAATAACGCTAAACTTGTACAAAGAGATGATTTTTTTTACTGATACAATAATTATATTATGAAGCAATTCAAGGAAGGGTGATGATAAAAAGGCTAAGCCATTGTAAGTCCTAAGTGTAATATATTAGCACCCTCTTTTCTTTGGCCTATTGATATATTAGAATGCATAGTTTATATTTATGTTAGTTGTTCTCAAGGTGTTGATTATCGTAATAGAGTTTGAATTGCATTTGACCACATAAAAGGAAACTATGTATAAGTTTTGTAGTAGATGTGAGACTTCAATCTAAATATGAATTCCTCGATGCCTTGGGATTCAAAAAAATACTCAGATTTTTTTTCTTCTTTTTATGGGTAATTAAGGTGTTGAGTGTTTGCTATTGTCAGTGTTTGAAACATGGTCATACTTTCAAGATGAATTAACTTTTAGTTATGTTGAATTCTTATACAAATGTTGATTTTTTTTATTTCAATATTTATATTTGAAAATGCCTGTAGGAGATTATTTGGTTAATTTATATTAGTTATGTTAGATGACTTTTGGGTATCTACATTGAAAACTTTATTTATGTATAATATATATTTTATGTTTATAAGAAATAGGTCGTTGAAGTAGTAGTGACATGAATGAATGTTATATGAAAGATTTACTTTGACGATTGTAGTGACAAATAAAATCATCAGCTCTACTCACAAATTTTCTCATTAGTGAACATATAGAGTTACACAGACATAAACAATTGTCAATGACAGCATCTACACCGACAGTCAAAACTGTCGTTATTGCTATAAACACAAAATTGTGTAGCCTTCCAATGCTAATTGTCGCTGTAGCACTTAGTGTAACACCGACGGATTTTACCATCAGAGAACCTTACAGCAACATCTCTTAACAGAACACCAAAATTGACCATCAAAACAAGTTTTCGGAGAAATAACGATGATATTTTTGACCTACACCGACAATTTTTGACCATTGATGTACATACAAACTATTGTAGTGACAAAGAGACAAAATAATTTGACTATCTAGTTCCACCTAAAATGTGCATGTCCAGGAAGAGTAGGATAACAATAAAAAATTATATTATATTACTTTAAAGTACAAGAAAATATTTATCACTTTTTCTATTTTGCAGTGCACGTGATCCCTCTTCCCTGGGATCATGGCCTATTATGTGCTAGACATCTCATAGCATGCGTAGTATTGATCAGATAAGGATTTTAGGTCATGATAATTAAGGTTAGATGTTGCCCACTTGATAAATTCTTTATCTTTTGTTAGTTGTGTTTCTTTAAACTTATTTTTAAACTGTTAAGAGACCTTCAACGATTGAGTTTAATTGAGAATTTTTCATTCCCTTGTCAAGGTCACTTGAGGGAATTAAGTGAGATATAGGAAATTATTACGAAGGATAATTTAATTCCACTTCCGAGTAAGGTAGAATAAATTTATTTCAAAATTGAGAGCTTCGATTTCGGGATTTTGCTAACCAAAAGCCTTATTCCGCTGGACAAACGTCACCTATAAGGAAACAACTGACTTTTGGTACACCAATTTGACATGCGTTGGTTGGTCCATGCCCAAATCAGACTTTAAAAGTCAATGTGGCTGCTTAATTTTAGGATGTAGGTAGGAAATGATGCACCGTAAAATTTCATAGGTAAAATTACTTTTTATTTTTTAAGAGAAAAATCAATCCAAAATTTGATTAAAAAAATTAATCATTTAAAAATTAAATACATAAAAATATATTGATTGAAAATCTATTTTTTACTGATTGAAAAGTAAAATTAACTTATTAAAAATTAAAATACAATGATTAAAAATTAAAATATATTAATTAAAAATAAAAACTATATTTATTTTTTCAATGGTGAAAAATGTTTTTTCAACTTAAAATGTAATTTTTTAATTATAGGAAGTGATTTCACTAGAAAAATAATTTTTCATTAATAAAAAATAATTTCTATCAATGAAAAATTACAATAATCGATTAAAAGTATCACTCTTATTTTGACATTACAGAATATGTTGCAATACATTTTTTTTTACTTTTTAGCTTAATTTTATGGAGGATAGGATCGCTGTGTGAATTTGGTTGGGTGAAACGCAATTCTGGGGGCGTCGGCAGGTTGGGACTATTTTATGTGTGTCATTATGTATTTGTGCGAGCTTTAGGCATTATGGTATGCTCTTCAACGACGCAGGGAATATCTTGAACCCCTCGTAGCTGAATTCTGTACTCCCTTGTCTCTATAATTGGTGGACATTCAGTCGAAGATAAGAGACTAACTTGCCTGTAGGTAAGGTATGGAAGAAGGTACGAGGGGATCCATTTTATATAAAACTGCAGTTTAAGTATCGGAATGCAATTATCCCCGTGGAAAACATGCTTTTAATTTCTTTACAAGCATCGGTAATTAATAGTCTTAATTCATTGCCAGGTATGCACTCCAGCGGGAATATACATATATAGCATCTTTCCTTTGATATTAAGGTATTTAATTTATTAGGAGACGTTTGCGGAAACAATCTTATTGCACCTTTGGAGACGATTTGGATCTTTTTTTAATTAATATTTATCCGTATCCATTTGGATTTATAAATTATATATGATGTTGGACGACACCTGATCAGTTTCATTGCAGTCTCATGGTCACTTCCCAAAGGCGAAAACTAATTTTCCTTGCAGTGAAGTAAGAAGGTGGCCATGGCCGCAGGAAGAGCATCGGCACCCGCGTTTCTCTTAATAATAATAAGCACCAGCCCTTTATTGGTGTTCACCGGTAACTCTATGTTCATCTCTTTTCTAAACATTCTTTTGATTCCTCGCACACAAGGGGAGATAGCAATAGGGACTTATTTTCATGGCTTTCGGCATTTAGTTGTGTATAGTCCAACTATTTAGATATATAGATGCTTCTTTGTACATACAGTAGTCATGGTTTAAATTCCACATGATTGGGATGGCACTATTGCAGAGACGTGTCTTTTTTTTTTTTTGGGTTGCAAGACGGAAGTCTTTTATTATTAGCCTGAAACATTACATGAGAAATTTCAAGTATCCAACTCTTGTGTAAATTACAATGTCGACAATACTTGGCCAGCAAATGACATACCATGTTGATGGCATCAAATAATATTACCACTTCCAGTAGATCAACTTGTAAGGCCAAAGTCAAGCCTTGTAGAATTGCCCAAGTTTCTGTAAATTCAGAAAAAACATAAGAGCACTTTGTTGTTATTCCATAAATAGGATTACCATCGACATCTAATAATACTGTAGCAATCATAGAATAGGATAATTCGACCGCTACATCAACCAGAATAATAGGCTTATTGTTGATTGCATTTCTAGAAATAATATAGTCTGAATCAACAACTGTTCGAGATGATGATCCCTGCAAGGTATCAGAATTGGGATGATCAAATCCATCAACATAAAAGGCTGACATCTTACGAGCCCCATTAATGACCTGAATAAGATCGAGCTTGATACCTTCCATTACAACTTCATATCTATGTAACCACAATGAATGAATAACATAGAAAATCATATTTTTCCCATAGTTAGCTACCTCAAATTTTTCATTCATAACTAAAGCAAAATCCCACCAATACTCTCCTACAATTTCTATGTGCAATCCCCAGAAGAACCATATTGTTATGATAAAGTGGCAGCTACCAAACAAGTGATTCCAATTTTCCAGATCCTTATTACATAGTGGGCAACAAGTATCAACTATTTTAAATCTTAAGGATAGTGATGCTGGAAGAGGTAAAGCTTTAACAATAGCTTTCCACAAGAAAATCTTTGTTCTTGGAGCAAGTTGCATTATACTCCAGAGCTTCCTACAAGCACTGATTTCTCTTTCTCCTACACAACGAGCAACCCCATGCTCCATAAGCATAGTATGGTAGGCCGATTTGATTGAAAGAAAACCTTTTGAATGAGGCTTCCAAACTAGCAGGTCATCCCCTTTATGAATTGGTGTTGAGAGTATGGCCTGAGCTAGTTTAGAATTGAAATTCTGTTAACTTTCTCTTCATCCCAGGATTTGGACTCTATCACCATTAAATCTCCAACTTTTGACATTCCCAGTCCAGTGTGAATTGACAGCGCAGACCTCGCCATCCCAATGTTTGAGCCAATGATCAAACCAAATGTTCGCGTTATCCCATTCCCAATCAGCCATATGGCATGCTTCAATAAATATTTTTTGACTTCCCTCATGGCTTTCATAAAGGAAGAATTTGAAGGCTTAGTAACATATTCTGAAAATAACCCATAAGAGAAGTACTTAGATCTAATTTGACTCTGTCAAAATCCATTTTGGTTCATGTACAATCTCCATGTCATTCTTATTAAAACAACTAGATTCAGCAATCTAGTAGATCTGAATCCAAGCCCCCCAAAATGCTTAGGTGCACAAATAGAGCTTCATGCCTTCATATATAGATGCCTCTTATCATCTGAAAAGCCCCACCAAAAATCTCTTGCCAAATTATCCAAAACAATACAAAGCTTCTTAGATAATAATATTATAGACATAAGGTAAATTGGAATAGAAACTAAGGTAGAATGTAGAAGCACACCCCTACTAGCTTGGGATAAAACCTTTCCCTTTCATTCTGCTAATTTGTTGACATACTTAATGTTTAATAGCTCCTTCACTTTAGTTTGATTGGTTGAGTCAAGGATTGGACACCCAAGATAGAGATAGTCAGTAAGCATGGGTCTGACCTGCAAAATTTGCATTAATACCTGCTGATGTTCCTTCCCCTGTCCACTGCTAAAAAATATTTAGATTTTGAATAATTGATTTTCTACCCTGAACATTTCTCATATTCATATAGTATCATTTTTAGTTGAATCACCTCCATCATTGTGGCTCAAGCAAACAAAATAGTATCATATGCAAACATCAAATGTGTTATTGGCTTAGCATTCCTGTGCCAGAAATATTTCATTCAATGCCTATTCTAATGCTTTAGAAAGGTATTCTGAGCAAAGGATAAATATATAGGGTGATATGGAACATCCTTGTCTTAGAGCACGAGTTGGAATAATTATGTTTGTTGGAATACCATTGATAAGCACCTAAAAGGTGGCCAACTTTGTACAAGACATAATAAGCCTGATCAAAGGAGAAGGGATGTGCAACTGCTCCAAACAAAATTGCACGAAGTCCCATTCGATTCTATCAAAAGCCTTCTCCATATCCAATTTAATGATCATGGATCCTCTGTTTCTCTTAGAATTCCTCATAGCATGTACCACTTCTTTAGCTAGAACCATATTATCCGCAATCTACCTTTGTGACAAAAAGCCTGCTTGATTTGGAGATACCACCCTTTTCAAAATTGGTTTGATTCTTTCTGCTGCAAGCTTGGTAACTGTTAACTCTCTTTGATCGTGTTTAAAATTGTTTCGCATTGTAGTACAATTGATTAAAGTGCAATTAACATTTAAAATTTATAACTCAAAATAAAAATATTCTGAGATCATCTCTGGGAGTAATTAAATTATGTGAATACCACTATTGAGGACAGCAAGCTCAGGAACAAGATTCTATTAATTTAACTTTCGATGAGATCTAATTCAGAAGAAGGCACTTGAATATGTGAAATCAAGCGATGAGATAAAGTGCTTAAAGAAATGCTTAAATGCTTAACTGGTTATTTAATGCTCAATAAAAAATTAATAATCAAATAGTAATCAAGCCTTCAGATAAGAAGGCACAAATGAGCATTAATAGGGATATTGGATAAGATATGGCACTAAAAACTACTTAGCAACAAATCTTGAAGCCAATTCAAGCAAAATTACAAACCAGTCCTTGAATCCCTGCAATTAGGTCCCTATGGCCTTGCATTTAGGTCCCTACAATCTTTCTTCATATGCAGGTGGGTCCCTGTGAGCATCAAGGAGCATAAGCTATTATCATCTTTGCATACATGCGGGGGGAGCCTTCTTCTTCGTTTTCGGTGACCCACACCAAATTGAGTCAGCGTCGAGGTCCTGTGGGTTTCGAGGGCTGGCGAGTAGCTGAGAGAGGTCGGCGTGAGGTCAGCAATGTGGTGGTGTTGTTTGATCGTCGATCCGCGATGGCGAGGGCAGTGGATGATGACGCCGAAAGTGGAAATGGTGAGCAACTCCAATGGTGATTGTCGGAGCTTCTGCTTGCGTGAGACTGTCCTTTAAAGATGGCAAAATAGGGCCATCCAGGAAGCTTCTCTCAAAGCTTGGGAGCTTGGCACACGATGGAGGGTCTCCGACGATGCAAAGGAGGTGCGACGGTGATGGGTGGTTCAGCTAGGCGAGAATCACATCAAAACTCTCAACCAAAAGGTTGAGAAGCTTTGTCGGGACTCACTGAAGGTGATGGCGGTGGCTATTGGTCATGGCGAGAGCAGAGGAGATGCAACGGACTCAAGGAAGATGGCGACAGCGAGGAGAGCCCAATGGGGTCCTCGAGGGAGAAAAACCCCATAGTAACTTGGGGCTTTTGTTTACTGTGTCGAGGCGGAGCTTTTGAGGCAGTTTTCGATGCGGGAGGTGACGTGGAATGATGAGGACGTGCTCTCTGGAGCCATGCCAGAGCATGGCCATTGTTGGAGAAGATGGTGAGGAGGGAGTTGTGGTGTTTGAATCCTAGGTCTAAGGGTCCTAAAATAATATAGAAGAATAGGGGAAGAAGAGAGGTACCTAAAGGGTGATGGAGAGGGTTGGAGACGTGGTTGATGTGATTGCTGGTCACAAGGAAGAAGAGGAGGACGGTGAGGGCATTCGGAGCCGAGGACAAGGTTGGAGATCCATTTCTTTTGATGTGGAGAATGGCGACAACAAGAGGAAGAAAGACCCTCTACCAATTTCTGTGGTAGAGTGGCTGATCGACGGGGCGAGGAAGCTCTAAGGTCCACCGGTGACCGAGCTCAGAGAAGAAGAAAGAGAGGGAGAGGGAGCTCGACTCCTGGATGAAATTGCTCGCTAGAGTGCGGGAAAGCTTTATAGCCAACGAGTCGTACTTTAGAGACTTGTAGTTGTGGGAAGAGCTCCTTCAAACACGCAGACAACCGACGATTTCGACAAGGTCTAGAGGGCTCCAATGATGGTCTCTGATGTTGAGGAGGTTGCCATTGGATGCAGGATTGGAAGGGGACCAAGTCCTCTTCAAAGTTTGTGCCCAATCGGTGCTTGGATCGTCCGGAAATCGCGTCGGAAGCTCGACATGGAGGGCATCCATGGCTTGCTACTGGCAGGGATGAAAATGTGAAGAAAATAATGAAGTTAGGGGGTCATTTGTAGGAAAACTTGAAAGATAGGGGGTCTTCACATGAAATTAGGTTTTCAAGGGTCAAAATGCAAACTAAGTCAAGATGAAGTCCAAATGAGCCCAAATTCCTATGGTAACCTAATTTAGACATAAGGAAGTTGATGGCGACTTCAATTTTGGATTTTGATGACATTTACATAGTTAATTTACATTTAGATCCAAAATGTACCAAATACCCACCTACATTCCTGTTTAAAGTCAAAATGGGTTCCGATTGTCAAATCAACTATGTCAAATATTATAAAATATTTTTAAATAATTTTAAGAGATTTAGATTGTATTTATTTCCATCGAAACTATTTTAATTGAAGTAGGGTTGAAATTAACCAATTTAATTAAAGATTAACACTCAATTTGAATTAAAATTTTAAATCACTCAGTATCAACTCACTTTTCGGAAATTTAAGCTCAATTGACATTTAATTAACCATAAGCTTTCCTTCCAGTTATTCTACATTTATAATTGTTCATGAAATTTGCATAATTAACCCCTATTTTTATCAATTCTTCTCTCTTTAGCCGTGATTGAGTTATACCCTTCTAATGTGTTAATTAGGTGAATTTAACCTTAGAACTTAGCCAAATTAGGTTAAATATAACGGATGACGGTGATGCCATTAGCAACCAATGTATAAAGTGTATTTGTGAAACTTATGGGTCAATAATCTCTAGGCTACCTTGGTGTGTGTAACTTTGGTGCAAGCACAATATAGGTATGGCTCATTTGATTTAGCATCTGCTATTCAATGAAACAAGACTAGACAAAAGATATAACATCCACCTTAACCAGTTCCCAACTTCTTTGATAAAATAGTGCCGAAAGACCATCGGTCCAGGACTTTTGCATGGATGCATAGAAAAAAGAATGTTAAGGATTTCATCCTCATAAGGCAATTGCAGACACCGCCTTCTTTCCACCCTCGATGCCCAATCATTTGAATCGAATAACTTAAATGGCCTGGGAGGTGAATAACCCCTTGTAGAAATTAAAAAAGCAATCTTTGATCTTCCCTTGATCCCCATTCTTCTCCATTTGGCAAGGTGAGGAAGTTTATATAATTTTTCCTCCTATTTTGTGCATATAGGTGATAAAATTTTGTATGTTTATCCCTACTTTGCACCCAATTATGTCTGGATCATTGAAACCAATATATCTCTTCCTGAATCAAGACCTCCTCATACTGCCTTTGCAATTCAGTTTGACGTTGGCAGTTGGAATGTTCAATTGAATTTCCTTGCAATTCAGACATCTCCTGTTCAATTATGCTTTTCTTTGTCTCCAATTTACTTCAGCTTTCGAGTGCCAATTTTGAAGCTCTAAAGAAGTAGAGTTACATCTATCCCATATCGGTAGCCCATCATTTGAAGCTTCTCTTTTCCAACCATTCCTAACTAAATCCTGACAGACTTCTCTTAAGCACCATTCAGCCCCCATTCACCAGACCATAGCAGCTTGGTTTGTCTCTCCTATCAACCTCAGTAGAATAGGGCTATGATCGCTGCCCAGAGCAGGGAGGTGGAGCACCCCCCCGTTAGGATATTAAAAACTGAGGTTAACGCTTGTTGGACCAAGTAAAAGCCTGACCTGAGAAACCCATATCGAACAACCGAAGCTTAGTAATAAAATTTTGTAGATGAAAGAATTCCCTTGGGGGAACAGCAGAACCTCCGATCTTATCAGCCGCACATAGAATAAAATTGAAATCCCCGACACAGCAAATTATCATCCCAATTTTCCAGCAGCCTTCCCATCCTGTTCCAAAATTTTCTCCTACCATTCTGTTTTGGTGTACCATAAATGCAAGTCAAATGCTAATCAAAACCATCTAGCAGAATTTTCAAAATAATACAATGTGATTCTGAATAAATTAAATCTATAATCAGATTATCACGGTAAAGCAACCCCAAGCCTCCTGACCTTCCTTCAGCATCAACAGAAAATAAACATAGTCCTGAAATGTTGATCCTATTCTCTGAAAACGCCTCTTCTTAACATGAGTTTCAGATATGAATGCTATGTCTGCATTTGTTGCTGTTGTCGAGGATTTTAGATGTCGAATTGCAGAGGGTGATCCCAAACCTCTGCAATTCCAAGCAAGTATATTCATTGAGTCTAAGGCAGCTGAACCGGCTCAGCTACTACCAGCCATTTTCTTTTAACCCTGACTTGCAAGACCCATCAGCAATACCCACTAAATTGGCAGCAGCACCAACAAGGAGAAGCACCTGACTTCACTTTGGACAAGTCTCCCGAATCACCAATCTTCGACAGCCAAAGAACTTCAAAAGTATCCCACCAATCAGCAGCAGCACCGACAGGAAGGATCATTCAGTTGCAGCTTAAGCCTTGAACCTCTTTGACGAGCCCTATTCCCAGCAGGAAGGCACAAGTAGCCCCCTATTGGAACGAGGTCTCGAATCCCTCTCCCACTACCACAGATTCCCACGAAGAACGCGAACCTAGATGGGGAACGGGAACAGAGACGGAGACGCACCTCAGTGGGGAACGGGAACGGAGACCACCTCAGAGGGGATTGCAGAGTCGTATCTAATAGGTTGGCAGCAGAAGATAAAGCTTTTGTTTATCCAATCACGTCGATTCCTATTAAAAGCACTCCATACTCAGTCTCGATAATTAGGCTTTTACTTTCAAACTTATTCCGAGCGTATATTTTCATTCCATGAATGATGGGATTCACAAGACGTCGTCAAGTTCATCTATAACATAATTATAAAATGAAAATCAATCACATGAACAAGAAAGATTGTTGATCTAATTTTACCTCAAAGGGTATGTGTCTCGAGGGAGATCTAACCTTCAATGTTTACTTTTGATGGAAAAATAGAAGGAATTGTGGGTTATAGGCTGTTTGGGTTGCTCCCATGGGGTGTCCCCTCGGATCTCCCACCATACCCTGTGGAATGGGAACCAATTTATAAAGCACAAATGTTGGCGGTTACATTTTAGAAATGTGTAACTGTTACAATAATGTGAAGGCATTGATAGACAATGGGCCACTATTTAGAGATAATCGAGAATAATGGTGATTATGGCATTGCTTGGTAACCACTCAGTTGACCGCAGTTCTTCGCATTCTCACGTGGATCGAGTCTAAGCGGGTTCCGCCAATTTGATCACGAGTCGATTGAGCTTTATTTTGTGAGGGTAATTTTTATCCCACATTAGATACCCCCACCCTCGTAGTCCGACTATGTCGACTGCGAGAGTAGACTTCTTTCTCCTTACCCTCGCGCAGAGGGTACACCTTTGCCCTCAGCTATCGCTCGGTAGTGTCGGGGGATAGGTGCTTCATTGCCCTCGCTCACCTCTTGGGGAGGGGTTGTCCGCAAACTCTCCTGAAAAAATAGGTGATTAGTAAAATATAATTCACAATGGAAGTGAAGGAATTCAATTCCTGACTTCAAACTTGATCTTGACCCACTGTCTGTACTGGCGATACTTGAGTACCTAGGCTCTTCTACTAAGGTTCCTTGCACGGAACCGATGCTCAAAGGGGACCCGAGGTCCACTCTTGCTGGGGCACCCGTTGGCATCTGTCCAGTGCGGATGGCGTGTGCTTGTTGGGAACACAAGAGAGTTTTCAGTCCTGGTGCATACCAATTCGCAGGCGGGTGAGGAGATAAGTGGTATAGAGTAATAGAACTTTTGCAAAGACAAACATCTATTTTATGAAATAGAAAAATTTTACTTATCTTTTAAATTTGTGGAAAGATGCATGGAGCATCATTTGGCTATGGATGAACTTGATGGCCTCGTAAATCATCCTCCCTCTTTTTTATGCTGCCATTGTCTTAGGTGGATGGGGAAGCCATCAGGTGGCAAGGTCTCGATTCGAAGAGGTCTGACCTGAAGAAGGATGAATATCCAGTCGGGAAAAAGCAATTTTACCGCTCCTTGCAGATGAGAGTTTGAGTGCTCTGACGATCCTAGGAAGACCATCCAACTGAATGGGGCAAGTTTGCCCTCCTGCTGCCACTTTTGCCATCCTTTTCCCTCTCATCTTTTTATTTTTTGGAAGGAAGACCATCAGGCTGAGAATATGAATGTTGGTGCCCTCCTGCTGAAGGCAAACTTTTTTTTTTTTGGCTCCTCATATCCACCGCTTCAAATTTTAGCCGGCACCTCCACCACAAGCCGACCCTTACGTCATCAACTTTTAGTCGGCTGAAGGTGAGTTCCAATCTACCCTAACGTTGGATGGTGGTAGAAAAGACAAGGATGGCCATTTGGCCCTTTATCCTCCGTGGCATGACTTAAGGTGAGAGGAGCTTAGGAGGAAAGGGGGGAGGGAGTTCCAATCTCACCATGCAGGTCTCGTAGGTGCTAGGGAGGATCGCTACATGCTTGCCCTCGAGTTCCTCGGCTATGGCAGAGGAGACGGCATCCTCGAGGGATTCCTCAGGCCTCATCATCTCGGAGAGAGGCCTCCTGCGGGGACCTCTGTGACTGCGATGACGCCCTCCACCTCGACCCGACTCATCAGCAGGCCCTCCTCTGCAAGGCCAAGGTCTCCCTCGACCTCGATCGCTACTTTGTCGTTGCCACCTACCTCCAGTCTACACTTGACTGTGGGGGCTCCTCCTCCAATGAGGCCCAGTCTCTCCTCTAGAGGTGCCGGAGGCTCAAGGTCTAGTCTAGAGTAGAGGCGGTGGGCATCTCCAATTGGATCCTCAATAGGTTCAAAGAGGAGGCCTTGGAGCTGGCGAAGTACATCAGCCCCGTAGAGATCTGGCGGTTGAAGCAACACGGCAGGAGGGCACTCTTCACCACCAGATTGGTCGAGGGAACGACCCCGTTCGTGGCGAAGGCTGCAGTGATCGGTAGAGGAGTCTTACCGGACCAAGAGGACAACGGCAACAGTAGTGGAAGGCTTGTGATTGTTGGTGCAAGAGCACCTCGATTATACACTTGATATTTAATATTTGCATTGAGTTTGAGTTTTCATAAATAATGCAAATGAATTCAAGTGTGAAGGAGCTCAAGCTTGTATCCATGGCAGATTGGAGGAGCTTAATGGAGGAGAAGAGAAGATGTAGCCTCGTATGAAGCGAGAGCTTGAAGATTCATGCAGATGAAGAGTAAGATAAAAATTTATTCCGTTTATGTATTTTTTTACTTTTTGTTGTATTTTACTCTTTTATTTTCTTAGATTCATGTAAAGAGCCCACGGTACCTTATCTTAGTCCTCAGAACACTATTTCATCACTAGTACTCTTAGACAAACACTTAGGGTTTTTGTAGAAAACTTAGAAAACTTGAATAAGCTTCAAATAGCCCAATCAGACTTCCAATCTAAACCTCAGACGTCTGATCTTGGACTTTAAGATGTTTAATTGTTTGACTAGACGTCCAAACACCTAGGCTGCAATCCGACTCTCTGTCATTTTGCTTGTAGACAACCAACCCATAGTCCAGACGTCTTAGCAGATGTTTGAAGACCTTGCCAGGTGTCCAACTAGAGAACCATTGGCCTGTCAAACATAATATTGGAGAATTAACCTATGATTATATCTAATTAGCATTCTAGACGTTCATAGAGCATCCTGGATGTCTGATAAATAGACGTTAGGCTAAGATCTGACTCAAATCACTTTGTTAGATGATTATAGCCGTTTGAACCTTGGGAAATCAATTCCCGCAGATAATTATATTTTCAAACGACCAGACATTTTACCAGACGTCCGACCTATCGTTTGAGCAACTAGACTCTAGAACCCTATTTTGATCCAGTGAAAACACTAAGTAACCCATCTTAGAATTAGATGTCTGATTAATTTCCCAGATGCCTTATAATGACTTCTTAGACGGCCGTCTTGATTGTACACTGTCCAAATGATAAACCTTTCTAGATCAGATGACCGATCTTTAGATCAAATGAAAACCTAGACATCTGACCTTAAGTACAAACATCTGATAACCCTGTAAGAATCATAAATGACCTTGATTTTGGCTTGATTTGCCTTGGATATATTCCCAACGGCTATAGAATCCTACCAAGGCTTTCTAAATCCTTCTTAGAGCCTCTATAAATAGAGGAGCACCCTTTCTAAGATAAACACACCTAGAGAATACTACTTCCACTCATATTGTGTCAAAGAAGATAGAAAAATGATCTTACTCTCCAAGCCTTAGTCTACACATCTTGAGAGCACCGTCATCGCTGCACACCTGCTCTCCTGCCTACGCATGCGAGAGTGTTGTCATGCCATTGCGTGGTTCACGCACACCATGTTGCTAGCCGACGCACTTCTATCACAGGGAAATTTCCTTTGCCTATAGTAGCTAGATCAACATATTTACTTTGTGGCTCTATAGGATATTTTGTAATTATCTTTGGTTGGGTATTCGCTTTGCGAATTCCCTTCTTTATCGGGAGACAAAATACTCCTAATGAAGAAGAAGAGTTTGAGGTTACACTACCCTCAGGTTCAAAGTAGCGTGATTGTAAGAGGTTAAATCACCCTCATTTAAAGTGACTTGGTTGGCAGATTTGATTGACTAGGTCGATCAGGAAATCCTAAGCTGAAAGGTTTAGGTGGTGATTTTTACTTGGGTTTGGGTTTCCATCTAAAAATCCTTATGTAATTGTAAGATTGTCATTTGTGTGATTATTATATTATTTCCACATCATTTTTGTATCATGCTCGATCTCACCCCCTCCGTCTAGGGAGTTACAATTGGTATCAGAGTAGGTCTCACGACATCAGCGTAACAACCCGGCGAGAATCAAATCATGGAGGGAAGCATCACTGCAACGAGACATGCAGAGGGGCAGTCTATCATCCGACTGCCTTACTTCAATGGGAGTAACTATGCCTACTAGAAACTACGTATGAGGATTTGGCTTTAAGCCACCAACTTCGCTTTATGGGGACAGTGTGAAACCCTATATGAACTTCCGGCGAGACCCAAAGGAGGCTACTCACAGCAGTAGATCTGTGAGCTTTCTCTCAACGCAAAATCGATGAATTCGTTATACTGCATGTTGAGCCTAGAGGAGTTTAATTGGATCTCGTAATGCATCACCGCATACGAGATATGACACACGCTTGAGATAACTTACGAAGATACCTCTAAGGTAAGAGCTTCTAAGGTTAATGTTTTATCTCAAGAATTTAAATCTTTTTCTATGAAGACTAGTGAATCTTTAAGTGATGTGTACACTAGGCTCACTCTTATAATGAATAGCCTTAAGTCTTTAGGAAAGACCTTTATAAAGGGGAAGCTTCAAGAAAAGCTTATTCATTCCCTTGAACTGGAATGGGAACAAAAGGTCAAAGTAATTGAAAAGGCGAATGAAGTAGAGGAGCTTAATATGGAGGATCTCTCAGGCAATCTCATGGCCTATGAGAAGAAGATGAAGCAGAAGAAAAAGGTCACACCGAAACCAAAGCCAAGAAGGATTTTGGCCTTCAAAGTCGCGTTGGATAGCGAGGTAAGTTCCGACGACAAAGATCTTAGGATTGGATTGAGAGTTATAATGGGTTAGATTAAGTTGAGATTTTCCTAACTGATTGGTAAAAAATGAGTTGAATTGAATTTAGGGTTTAACTAACTCAATCGAACCTATAACCCAATATAACCCTATATATATGAGCGCAGGGAGTGTGCAGCTCACCCGCACGTACCTTATGTACAGCTTAGCCATATTTTTGTGTAAAATTATTATTTCAAAATGAAACTTTAAGAATTGAAATCAATTAATAAAAATATAAAATACACAAAATTTTATTAACCAGATGACTCTAGCACATCCATCAAGTAATGTCAAATTATGTAATACTTTAGCCATTGAAATTGAGCCCCCTTCGATGTAAAGGGTAGGAGCGTTAGATTGACTTAAAATTTTGTATATAATATGTTCATATAGAATGATCCTAATTCCTAAATTTTAACTTCAAAACATTACTTGTAATGATAGATAATTGGTAAGCTTCACCTAAATTATGTGCAAGTGAGCTTCATGCTCCCTTTTCTCTCTCTCTATCATCTCTCTCTCTCTCTCTCTATATATATATATATATTTATATATATATATATATAAATATATAAATATATAAAGGGCACAAAGCTGCAACAAAACCCTTATTTCATCGAAGTCTCCCACTCTTCCCCAAATTCCTAATCATAGCCCTCACCGTCTCACCGACCTCTTACCTCTCCCACCTCCCAAATTCTCAATTGTACCCCTCACCTCTCTAAGTCATAGTCTCAGATCCCTCAGCTCTCTCACCTCCACCAGCTCCAACTAGCATCCTCTCCTCTCCTCAGCTCTAAGCTCTACATAATGCCCTCTCCTCTCCTCAATGATGGCTAGTAACATCCTGTGCACTTTAGATAATCCACCTCTCCTCTCCTCTTCTTCCTCGCAGGATCCCTCTTCCTCAGCACCACCGCTCCCCTTCCCTCATCTTTTCCCCTCGATGACCCTCCTCCCATCAACTACCACCACCAGACTTTTCCTCCTCTTTAAGTATTTGTATTTATAAGTTTATCATTTTAAATGATGTTAAGGAATATACTTATGTATTATTTGATTTTTCGTTAAATTTTATAAAATATAAATTATTTATGAATTTAAATTTTGTTATTACTTAGTAAGCATACATGAGATAAATATGATCTTTGATTAGTCAATAATCCTCACTCCATTCTAACCTGATTCAATTTTATGGATTATGTTGTATTGAGTTTGGTTGTGTAACAACTTAAGTTGAATTGAATTAAAAAAAATTTATCCTGTAAATCATAAGTTAGATTTAGGTTGAATCTCAACCCAATCCGTATACGATCCTGTGATACACAAATCCTCATGTACTTTGTATTAAGGAATGGAAATATTGAACCAGTCTGTACAATCATTCGAGTGTTCCGTCTCCAATATTAACCACTAGAGTTAACGCCCAGGATTGATCGGACATGTTTCCCGGTACGTTAACAATTATTCTTCACTCCAGCACAATAAAGGGATCCATTCCCTGTTTAAGCCTCCAAGTTCTGGAATTAGTTAACGTCGGAGTTGGGTCTGATAAATCTGAAGAAAATAATTCCTTCCTCGAGGAGTAATTAAATTCTTTCCACTTATTTATTCCATTCTTAAAAGTCTAATAAACCAACAATGATTTCACTTTTTTAAGATTCCCAAAACAAACTTGCAAATAATTTGTGCCAGGAAATTCCTTGGCATGACACCGCGCGTTACCTCATTCCTTTTATATTTCTATTTCTCCCGAATTCCTCTACCAATTCCTCCTTAAAAAGGGAAAAAAAAATCCCATATAGCAAACATGTAGCAAGGCGTTCTTATTATAAGCCGGCCTCCTTATATTTACAAGCGAATGTAGCTCGTTGTTCGTGTTTAATTTTGCCTAATAAATTGCTGCAAAGGCAAATCTAGCCGTCCTTAATAAAATTAAACTAATCAACCGAAAGTAATTACTTGAATTAACCTATTAAAACCTCGTTAGCAGAAAGCAAATGTGGTGTATATATATATATATATATATATATATACATGGAAAGTGTCGGCTCACCTGAGATTCCGTCCGTTGCCCCCCCTGCATGTATCCTAATCTTTGGGGAATTGACACGGATTCCATGATAGGTCAGAGTGTGAGTGGCACTAGAGATGGGCATCCGTATGTGCCACCCTTGCTCATATATATATCCATGTGCTATGCAGTGGGTGCTAGTGGGAAGATGGGGATAGACTATGGCACAGTGGCAGACAACCTCGCCTCTCCCAACACCACCGTCGAGTTCCTCAAGGGCTGCGTCTTCAAGACCGTTCGCATCTACGACACCAACCCGGACGTCCTCCAGGCCTTTATTGTCGCCTTCCCCCGTGACGGCCCCATTGGTGTTGTCGTTGGCACGTACAACGATGACCTTAAGCCCCTCGCCGCCGACCCCAACTACGCCATCAACTGGGTCGCCTCCAACATCTTCCCCTTCTCCTCCATCCCCATCCACGGCATCATCGTCGGCAACGAGGTCATCCCGGGGCCCCTCGCCGCACTTGTTCCCCAAGCCATGCGCAACCTCCGCACTGCCCTCGACTCCTGGGACCTCCAAGGTATTATGATCATTTCCCATTATCATTCGTGTTAACGGCCTGTTACACATGTCAGCCTCCTACTATTGGTTGGGTGGTTACAACTCAGGTGTTGTATTCTCATCGCTGGTTTATTCAAAGGTTAGAAAATTAATATTAAAAAAAAAATAATTATATTTAATTGCATGGTTATGTTAGCATTAATTTATATTTATTTAAATTAATATTAAATTATAATATTAACATTGGCTGGATATTAATTTTACAAATATAAAATGTGAAGAATGTCAAATATGTAAATGACGTACAACATATGTTTACATAGATTTAATTAACGTCGGCGAAAATCCATGTTAAATGAATTTATATTAAAGTATATAAACTTAAGTTATCAAATGACAGATTAAAAATCAAACTTGACACTCTTTTTTAAGAGATTAAACTACAAGTAAATTAGAACTCAGGTAATATAGAGTTGGAAGCTTTAAACGCCCCACGCTCAGTGGTACTTGTAACAGCCTGACCCTTTCTATAAATAGCACAGAGCTGCCTTGTGGCTATCTGAGCTCACTTGACTTGATATCTATTTTCTTTCTTCTATGTGCTGCAACTCTGACGGAAGGGATATACGTCACCACCACCATCTTCGGCGGCTCCCTCACGAACAGCTACCCGCCGTCGAAGACGGTCTTCTCCCCCGAGGCCAACGACGCCATGGTGCAAGTAGTCGAGTTCATGATGAGCCTCCCGTCGTGGACCCGCGGGCCGATCTTCGCGCACGTCTACCCGTACTTCCCCTACGCCAGCGAGCCCGAGAACATCCCGCAGGACTACGCGATGTTCCGACCGACGGCGCCGCCCATCCAGGATGGGGGGCTCACGTACGCCAACCTGTTCGACGCGATGTTCGACGGCTACGTGTGGGCGATGGAGAAGATCGGCGGGGGGGAGATCGAGATCGCGGTCGGGGAGACGGGGTGGCCATCGGCGGGGAACGGGGAGATGACGACACCCGCTCTGGCGTCGGAGTACAACACGAAACTGTTCACGCACATCACCACAGGCGGGGGGACGCCGAGGACGTGGCAGCGGCAGACGGGTTGGCCTAAGCTGGTGATGCTGTTCTCAGTTTTCAACGAGGACCTGAAACCACTGGGGGTGGAGCAGAACTGGGGGCTCCTGTACCCTGACCTGTCTCCGGTCTACCAAACCCCAATGTGCTCATCTTTCATAGCATAATCGTTGGGATGAACCTGCGTAAAGGCTATATATGTAAGAAAGAGGTTGTGGTTGATTCTTTTATATATATATATATATATATATATATATGCATGTTCACTCACCCATTGAAGAGGGGAATGGGCCAGAAAATTATACAGCCAGAAAAATTTCGACAAATTTCTGTGACCCTACCTCCCATTTACTTGGGAGGCTTACCCATACCTAAGATATTCGTTCGAATTCCGTGTCTTCGCAATCCTCGGTTGGCTGAGGGATTACCATGAAACTACGGTTGGTTTGATGAGTTTCCTTTTCACCATTCTCCAATTGTCCCTGTCCACTTCTCTCCCATGCAAGACCATCATTCCCGCAAATCTTTCATAGCATGGCCTTATCTTCCTCCTTTCTCGTCTCACTTTCAAGACCATCTAATCATTTGAATTATATAAATAATCATCATTATAATTCAAAAATTATAATTAATATTATATAATAATTTAATTAATAATGAAAATTAAAATGTAGAGGATGGTATTTGCATACAAGTCAAATATCACATGTAATTTTTAATTTTGAATCAAATATTATTGATGATCTTTATATTTTAATCAAATATTGTCAGTAATTTTTAGTTATGAATCGTATATCATCGACGATATTTACATGTAAATCAAATATCATCAATAATTTTTACATGTAAACTAAATATTATAGATGATTTTTATACTTGAATCAAATATCACCCGTGATTCTTAAAGATATTTTAAATCTATCATTACATTCTATTGATGGGTCCCACCCAAGTGAAGGAAGTATCCAAGTGAAAGAGACACATGACGTGATCTTCATTTATAAGTTACATTTTACGTTGCAAAATATATTTCTACAATCTCATCCTTTTTTCAAAATGGTGAGTCAATAATTCCAACATGTTACCAAAAGGGTAATGGTATACATACCCTAATATACACCCTCTTTCCCACCCCATCCGACGTGGAGACTATGATGCGAGCAACTCTACGTGCGATTGGCCAGCATATCGCATGCCAGTGTGGCCTCTCCCTTCTTCATGCTCGTTGTTGTAGCCGAGATAAATCTACAGCGGTCGTGTCATGTTCAAAAATTCAAATTTCTACCTATAAGTATCAAACATGAATCCTTGGAGAGAGAAAGTGTGAGGGATTATAAGAGGAGGTCGACTGGGAAGTTGTTGGTGCAATCGACATGGAGAACCATCCTCAAACAACCGTCGGAGGAGACCCAGGTATGCTCAACTTCCTGCTACTTTCCATTCTTTGAAAATGGCACTGTTAATACTGCTGAATGAAGAGAAAATTAATGACATCAGTTATTATGCACTAACATGTCGAAGTGGTTTATCAATGTCGGCATCGCACATCCTAGGAGGATTGGCAGATTCTAAACACCAGTAAATTCCCTACATGTCATTTTAACAAGAAAGCAACCTTGTTACTGGAAACTCCAAGCGGCTAGGAACATCTTCAAGCATACTATGTATGCAACGAAAATGTAAGTACATTCATATTAACCTTATTTAGTGGAAATTATTGCAGTTGAACTGAGTATAGTTTGTCTTAACAGCTCTGCTCATATAAAGCTTGGGGGTCAAAATTTGCCATTGAGTGCACATGCAATGAAAGAGCAGGTTGTTTAATGTTGTGGACATTTTTTGAATGTGAAGAATTGAAACCATTAACAACGGGTAGATCCATGCAGGTCTGCCTCCTCACATCACTTCTTTAGTTGTGGGAGTCGAAGGTGATAGGGCTTAGGGAAGAAGTGCGGCAAATCAAAGTGTTGCAATATTCATGCGGACATGATAAAGAAGGAGGATGTTGTATGGAAGTTTGTTGTATCTGAAAGTAACAGTGGTGACTCTAGTTGTAGCGATCACAACTTGGAGTAGGAAGCTTTGCATGACCATCGTTAATATGTTTTTGTAAGTTCTTATTTGGCTTCTGGTTGTCGTCTTCTCGTTGTCGAAATTGTTTGTGTAAGTAACGTTAATGTGACATCTGTGATGGTTACCAGTTTTGTCTTGCATGAGTTTTTCGGAGCAGCTAACGTATGTTAACTTGGTATTGGAGTAACAGTACTGTTGCAAGTTCGTAAGAGTATCAACTGTTAATATTTCTCAATGTAATAACATGTGTGATAAGATAGATATTGGAGGGTGTGGAGACCGGACGACCTCAGCCATCCAAAATGAAGAAGAAGATGTATTGTTCAGAGGGGTATAATTGTAATAAATGAAGGACTTAATTGTTATAAAGGGACTCAATTGAAATGAAAGCTAAGGACCTATATGTAAATAGTGAATTTCAAGGCTTATTTTAATTATTTATTTTTCAACTTTTTATATATAATTATACATTAGGTAAATATTATATTTATGCCTTGAAATTATGTTTTTGCCCTTTTTAGCTACATTTATTTAAGTGATTAACTTAAGTAAGTTAATTACATACTTAGTTCATAATATTAAATAAGTTAGTTTAACTATTAAATAACTAGCTAAATGATTATTAATTGAGTCCAAATTATTAATTAAATTATTATTAAAATTAATTAATATTTAATTGAGTATTTTTAACTTATTTTGCAGGTCCTTGATAATTTAACCACTATAGCAT
The DNA here is from genome assembly GCA_037157565.1 of Thalassia testudinum. Lineage (NCBI taxonomy): Eukaryota > Viridiplantae > Streptophyta > Magnoliopsida > Alismatales > Hydrocharitaceae > Thalassia > Thalassia testudinum. Next base: position 68,895,044 of record JAZHRO010000013.1, on the reverse strand, counting down.
AATTAACCCTGTAATTAATGTATTCTTAGCTAATTAACTGGGGGAACTAAATGACTCTATAATTAAACCTATTACCACTCACACACTAAATGCCCAAATCCATACCAACCTCTGAGCTCACTGTCCATGGCGAGTTTAGAGTTTTTCCACTTAATCAAATATACACACACCATCGCTGTAGCCTCCTAATCACTTCCCCTCACTCAATTGAGTGAGCAGGTAATTATTGAGTTAAGGAGAACTCAATAGATGTTTTTACTGAATTCCTGATTAATTCTTATGTATGATCATTAATTGCGTTAATTAAGATGTTCCTGTGGTTCCTTGCAACCTCAGGAATCATTTAAGACCAATCTTGATAATTTTCTTGGAGATTTGATCTCCAACTACCTAGAACAACTGTCACTGAAGCTCTGACGAGCTCTAGCAACCTTAAATGTGAAGTACAACCTTCAAAACTTCCTGAGAAGATCTCGTTTGCTTCTTTGTGGTCTAAGCATAAGAACTCATTGATTGGACTTGAGTTTTAATGTTAAGAGCTCTTTGTTGAATTCCATCTTCTCCAACTTTGACGGAGCTAGAGGATCATAACTATTAAGGTTTAGAGCCTATAAACAAGTCCTGAAGCATGAGAGAACCTCATAGAACCTATTCTAACCCTTAGGACTACAAAACTTAGGAATTCTCTTTCAAACACAACACCTTTGGAACTCAGTTGTCGAAGTCTGAGAGCTTGGCTAGAGCCTTCAAATGATAACTTGTAGATGCTGAATAGATTCCTTAGGTCGAGTTGAGTCTAATTAGACCTTTAATCTGATCTGAGAAGTTTTAAGTTAGAAAGTCAACTTTTCAAGCTATCTGGTTAACATAGAGTTGTTCTTGATAAATTAAGGTCTGAAACTTTGATCTGATGGAATTTTTGAGCATCTGCAATGAATTAGAATTAATTAAAATAGGTTTAATTGAATTTAGTTGAGTTTTTATGGAAATTCTAACTTCTGCACAGTTTGGGTTTAAAATGGAACCCAACACTGTTCTTGGATTTTTTGTCGAGGTGCAAAGGCAATCACTGCTTAGATCAGTTCCCTTTGACTCACTAAATTAGTCTAAATCACTTTTTGATGACCTAATCTATCTACTGGGATGATTCAAACTTGAATCAGAGCTTTGAACCATGCATGCGAGGCTTTGAAGCTTCTAAAGCTCTTGAGACTCTTCCATAGCTGCGAAATGTTCTTTTGAACATTTCTAAACTCTTAGTTAAGAAAATTAATCCTTCTTCAGGTCATTTGATTTGAAAATTGCCTATTTGAAGCTTATTCTGCACATGGCGAAAGTGCCATGTTTGTCCACTTAATCCATGGATCAATCGTGATGAAAACACCAAATTGGTGTTAAAATCTAGTTGTTGAGATCAATAGCTTCCAATCAAGCTATTACTTGCTCGATTTGGACCTATGAGTTGCCTGGAATCGGTGCTTAAAGATCTGCCTGCAGACGCAGCTGTGCAAAGAAGAATCGCTACTGATAGTCCCACATCGAGAGTTGAAGATGATGCGCCTTGGTATAATACGAAAATGTGCACCCAGTGCTTTAGTTGTCAGAGTTGGGTGCACATATCCCTTCTATCCTCTGAGCATCTTCTGAGCACGTGCGTATGCACATGCATGTGCGTGTGTAGGCGTGTGTGCACACACCTATGTGTGCGTGGACCCAGGTGGGTGTGAGCGTGTGGGCCTAATGGGCCTGGTACTATGCAATGACGATTAAAATACACCATTAAATGAAGTAGGCTTGGGCCTAGTAGGGTCTGGTCCCACCCATACTAGGTGTGCATATCCCCGAAAAGCTCGAGCCGCCTGTTAACAGGGTGAGATCGAGGTTTTAAAAGATGCTGTGTTGTAGTATCAATGAAATCGCTTTGAAAACAAATAAGAAGTTTTTATTACTCGAATGTTGAGTCTGAGGTCGAACACAGGGAGCAAATGAAATTTATTCACTAATCTCAATAATGTAATTTGAACACTTAAATCTACTCAAAGTCTAATTCAAAATATAATGCAGGAGTTTATGAATTAAAATGTAGAAGAGAAATTGAGATGTTGAGAGGAATAAGGCAAAAAGTCTAAATCTCTTTCTCTTGTCTCTCTCTTCAGCTTCCTCTTCTTTCTTTTCTCCTTTGATTCTTCTTTCCTTCTCTTCTTTCCTTTAGCTTTGGCTCTTTCTTCTTTTTCTTTCTTTCTTCTGCGTGCTTGCCTTAGCCTTGCCTTCTCTACCTTTCTTCTTCTTCTTCTATTCTTTAGCTCTTGGCTTTTTCTTTCTCTGACTTCTCTTGTACAGTGCCTTTCTCCTTCCTTTGGCCTTGGCTTCTTCTTCAGCTTCTTCCTTCAGCTTTGCCTTTGCTTTTCCTCCTTAGCCTTAGCTTCCTTTTCTTTTCCTTCTTGGCTTCGGCCTTCTCTACCCTTTCTTCCTTAGCCGTGTTCCTACTCTTGACTTCCTTCCTTCCTTCTTTCCCTGCACAGAGAAGAGCAAAACCTACCCCTACCCTTCCCCACTACACTCTCTCTCTATCTCTCTTCACTCTCCCAGAGCCAGCCAATCGGGTATACGGGTTGGGTTACGCACGCCTGGGTCCAGGTGCCCCGACGTGGGTGGTGCTCGAGTAGTGCAAGGTTAATCGGGTCGGTCAGCCAGGGCCACAGGAAAGTGGGTTGCGGATGAGGCGCTTAAGCATGGGCAAGGGGACCTCACCTTGTGTCTTGAGGCGAAGAAATGAAAACACAAATTCAATAAAAAGCACTCACCTCACTCCTGAGTTTCCGAGGTGGGACTAGAAGTCCCACCCACTTCGCTCGCACACCCGCAAGGAGACTTCCCTTAATTTTCGTAGCTGGGTGCCTTGCAAAGCCACTCACTTGACTGGATGCGTGCGTGAGTCTATCCCGCGTCACCTGGGCTTGTTTGCTTGGAGCACAACTGCCTAGTGCAACCTTGCAAGCTCCTTGCTCGTGCTCCATTGGTGGAAAGGGGGCTAGACATGCAACTCAACAAGATGGCCTTGCAGCCTCATTAAACCACATGGGGAGCTCCACCGTGGCATGACAAAGGTGCCTAGGTGGGTGGGTGGCCGCGGGGTGGCCTAGGCATGCATGCCTAGGTCGGTCTATGGCCATGAAGGTGGGTTTGGTTGGTGGGTGCTTGTGAGGGGTATGGTGGTCAGTGAAAGGGCAAAAGATGATCAGTGGGTGATGGCAAAAGTTTTGAGGGGTTTGGCGAGGCGTGTGGAAGCGTGGAGCGGTGGAAGTGCCTTCGTCGGTGGTCAGTCGGAGATGAAGAAGGTGGTGGTGGTCTGCAGTGTCGAAGGGTTTAAAGTGAAAATAAAGAGAGGGGAAATGAAGAGTAGAGGGAGAGGAACAGTTCTAACCTAATTTAGTGGACGGAAGGGGATGGGAAGGCGGCTGGCCGTACCTTCTGCCGTCGAAGAAGATGAGTCCAGTGGAGGGAGAACGGCAACGACGAAGGGGCTTTCGGTGCGTGTGCGGGTATGGCATGATGCAGAGGAAGGAGATGAAGATGTCTCTGCTACTGGTATTGTGGCAGAGCGACGAGAAGGAGGTGGAGTCGCCGGAGCCTGCTGGACACTTGGTTGGAGGAGAAGGGAAGAAATTGGAGGTGGTTCTCCGGCCAAGCCAAGTTGAAAATGTGCGGTCGGAGATGAGGGTCCTTTTATAGGTGTTGGCAGAGGTTCTTGTGCTTGGAAGGCAAGCTTCCAAGTGCAAGGATCTCACCGGAGATGGAAGGTGTGGATGATACCCAATTCTCTCGAGCATTTGCACGAGAGATTGGGTGCAAATCCGATCTTGGGATCATGTTCAGACGATAGGGAATTCCTCAGAGAATCTCCCTTCCAAATTTGGGAGATCTCTGAGGAATTAGGGAGAAATCCTCCTCAAATCCTCGTCGGAGTAGGACTCGTTCGCTGTAATGGCGGAGGGACCTAATTGCAAAGGGTGGCGAGGAAGATAGGGGGTCTGTGTAATAGTTTTCAAAAGCTAGGGGCCAAAATGTAATTGGGTGGACTGATTTGCAAAGTAGGTCAAGGTGACCTCCCCTTAGGTCCAAATTTTGGTAAAAAGATAATTTGAACCTAAGGAATCCAATGGTGAAGTTGGATTTTAGGTTTGACCACGTTTGACTGGACATTTTATACAAAAATCCAAAATAGGTCAAATATCTAGCTAGGACCCCTACTTAGGTCAAAATAGGTTCCAAAGGCCAATTTGAAGGTTCTAAACCCTAGGAGATATTTTTCCGTGAATTTTCGAGGGTTTAGTTGATTTTTATCCCGACCAGAACCTTGTTGTATTAAGTGGATTTGTTTTAGGGTTATAGAATGTCATTTAATTCTTAGATCTCACAATAACCCTTTTCTGATTAAACCATCTCACTTTTCCTTTTATTAAGTCTAATTGACCTGTGTTTAGCCCCTGAGAAATCCCATTGATGCACTGCAATGGTAAAATTGTAGTTTTACCCTTTATTTCATGTTTTCTTCTCAGATTAGTTCTTCCTTGAATTAGGCCCTTCTCTAGGTTATGTAGGGGCTTTTATTCTCTTTCTTAGGTCAAAATGAGCTAGTTAGGGCTCATGATGATGTTCTCATCACCGCCCACTAAAATAAATTTTTGTTAAGTGTGAGAGTGGGTTTAAGTTCGAAATTTGGCTAAGTGTGGAGAGATTTGAGTGCACAGTGAAAACAAAAGAAAGAGAGTTAAAAGAGAAGAAAGAGTAGAGAAGGAAGAGAAGAAAAGAGATATGAACTAAGAAGATGACTTAAGTGAAGAAATTAAGGAATAGAGGAAAATGCTGGGAATTGAGAGAGTATAAAAGATCTAAGAGAAAGAGAGAGAAAAGTAAGATAGAATGAGTTTAATGAAGTGAAATTAGAGAGGAGTCGTTTGATGCTGTAAATGGAAGTCTAATCTCTATTTTTTTAAGTAGTCTAATTTTCTTAGGAGACGTCTGATAATAATGGTTGAAGCCTGAGAGAGAAGATGCTTGAGTTTATTGTTAAAAGGCATTTGTATTCACTTGTAAACATTTTCTTCTATTCCATATTTTGTAAGAATTTGATGTAATAATCATTTCCTTTTGTTATACTTTGTAAAATCATTCATGTACACTTCTTTCCATTAATGGAATAGTTGTATGCTTTAATTGTTCAAACTTATGTGCAATTGTTCATATGCTTAACATATAACGTAATTATTGATTATAATTAGATTAGTAAATTATGCATTAGAATTAAAATGGTGAATTAAAATTACAATTATCCCTCCCAGTAAATGACCTGTACTAAATCAGTTAAAAAGTAATAAAATAAAAAATGTAAGGTTGGCTTGACCCTGAACTATAATTAACGACGACATCCTAACAATTCAAGTTAACCTAGGTCCATTCTTATGCGATTAATTAATACTAATAACCTTAATTAACTATGTTGAGAATTGAACGATCAATGACCAAGAAAAGAAAAGTCGTAGTGACAGCTGCAAATATCAGTGAAGATACCTGTCAATCAGAAATGAAGATAACAATTCATACAATTGACAAGTTGTTAATGAAGTCCAAGGACCTGATGAGATGATAGTGAAGCACCTCATTAACAAAAGCAAGACGATTGATACTCAGGTGTGGGTGAAATTTGAATAAGCTGTCAATTTGAAGGAGCTTATTCGTACAATTGAAGTAGATGGCAGAATTCACTCCACTATATGTTGGAGTATAACTTCATTTACTATCAGGTCTGCTAGTTAACATATAACTTCATTTATTCTATCATTTAACACAGGTTGTAGATGCCCTTATTCAATTACTTCTTGAATCACAACCAACACCCTTCAACGACTATGGAGTAAGAATACTTCCAACCTCACTATCCCATAGTATTGCGAATGAGGATATGGAGAACACAATGCAAATCTTCCATTCCAACAATTCCATCCTTCTAAACTGTAATCTCCCTCTACCATTGGAAACAAATAATAAGTGGCACCGAGTAGCTATATACTTGACAGATAAGCATGTCATGCACTACACATGCAATCTGATGGTGGACTTTCAAAATCCAATAGTGCTTCACGCTTGAATAGTGGTAAGATATAACCATGCAATGGAAGGTTTTAGTTGGAGTAACTTTAAGGAATAAAAAATCTACATCATTTAAGTGCTTGTACAACAGGCACACAACGTTCGTGGATATTTGAAAGGATTCCGTAAGGAGTTGGATGGGCAATGGCAATTCAATGTATTTGCAAGTTACCCATTCGATTTCAAGAATAGCAGCTATGATGATGGCATCTACTTATTCAGATTTATTGAATGCATATTGATGGGAACACCATCATAAGCCATAACTAGCTCAATTTGGTCTGATAAAGTTGATAAAAGCTCTTACATAAGCATTAGAGGGTCATATAAGCATAATGTTCTATTTTAAGAAGAAGATAAGAAACTAGGGTTATTTATGTAATTTTAACACATTTCACAAACTACAGAATAAGCATGGGATATTTCAGGGGTTTATTAAAGGTCATATGTGTTAGTTCAACCACTCGTATATAATATTTTGATGATTTTACAAAATGAAGAAAATGAAATAAAAAATAAAGCGTAGCATATTATTTTCTCTTTGTAATAACATATTTGCAGGATTTCATAAAGCTTTCCAAGACGAGAGATTAAAAGCATGAAGACGAGTAGCATAAGTATTAGGTCTGAGGGTTTTTCATGTAAACTTTCAAAGGTTGTAATTTTCATTTTATTTGAGTCTAAAAATATTGTAAAGAGCCCCTAAACATAACCTATAAATAGCTAACTTAGGCTCTCTACACTTAGGATAAATTAGAAACAAAAACCCAACACTTATACTTTTATCAGACGTCTGATTTTCCACTTTAAGACGTCTGACAAGTGTCTCAGACGTCTAATTTCAAAGAGTTCTGCCTTTGTTTGTCTCCTCATAAACATCAGTCGAAGGACTTCACTTTCAGACGTCGATAACCTTACACAAACGTCTGATTCTTTACCCAGACGTCCTCATACTAACCGTTAGGCTTGGTTTAGGAAAAAATCAATTTCCAGACATCTTGACACACTTCCAGACGTCCGCCTTTGAACCGTTAGCCATGATTTTCTGTGCGTATCTCTTTACGGTCACATAATCTTTTGGCAGAAGAAGTAGGGAAGAGGATTTAGGTTTTCAGACGTCTGGTAATGTCCTCAGACGTCCATTACGACGTCTGATCTTCTAAACCTAGAACCCTATTTGGATCTGATGATAATAGGAACGAATCCACCCTTCATTAGACGTCCAATAACATAATCAGACGTCTTATGAGAAAATATCAGACGTCCTTCTTTTGATCATATAGAGTCAGTTAAGGATGTCCTACAGTATTGGACGACCAGAGGTAAAATCAGACGTCCTATATGACATCTGATCCTAGAATTAAACGTTCAATATTGCTGTCAGACTCATCATTGCCCTGATTTTGTGTGGATTTCATCCTAAACTCTTGGGATTTGTCTCCAACGGTTAGAAGAGCTCTCCCAAGTGTTCTTGAAGGTTCCAAACTTGCCTATAAATAGACTACAACTCCTCTTAGGCAAGACACACATCTTGAGATACAATTCCATTAGAAAAATCTCTTGCTCACTACTCTAAGCTCCATCTTGCCCTTATGCTGTGCTAATACTCTGATCAAAGGGCAAATCCATACTCCCAACTCACTCCGTTCTGCAAATCATCAGGGAGTTCTTTTCATTCTTAGTAGATAAGAAAGCAAGTAAATTATTGGGGTGCTCTATAGGTGTTATTTTACTTCTTAATTTCTGTACTTTGGGTATCCGGCCTGTCGGGTCCCCGTCTCTTCATTTTGAAGGGAGAAACCTCCGTTTAGGGATCGGAGGTGGGATTTGTAATTGAGGTACACTACCCTCGTTTAAGTAGTGTGGTTAGTGATTTGATCACCATGTGATCGAAAATCCTAAGTCAAGAGATTGGCTTAGGTGGTGGTTTTCCCCCATCTTGGGTTTCCACTTAAAAATAATTGAGTACATTGTGTGATTGAATTTTTTGTATTACAATATTCTATAATTTCACTATTCACCCCCCCTCTAGTGCAATTTCAATATGGCCATTAATATCTAATAAGTGGGCTAATGTAGAATGAAACAGGTTTTCATGCATTTCAAGAATTAAATGATATATGAAACCCTAAAAATAGACCTCCTTAATTAACTGAGGTTCTAGTCAAGATAAAATTCACCTAAACCTTCTAAAATTTATAGAAACATATTCTTTAAGGTTTGGTACCCTTGATTTGACCACTGGAACCCAATTTGACCTACAATAAAGTCTTAGACGGACAGTTGCCCTAATTTTTGTTTCTACGTAATTTACCCATACAAACATTTTCAAAGCCAAAATAAAACTTAATCATTAGATTTCTTAGGTCAAAATTAGGTTTGTACCAAAATTTGGGCCCAATTAGAGATCATCTTAACCCAGTTTGCATCTTAGTCATGACAGACTCTTTTCACTGCATAAAAGCCCTTACCTTTTTGAAATCATTACAAATATGTCCCCAACTTTTTCATCGTTGATGGAAACACCATCATGAGCCATAAAATAACTCAATTAGATCTGATTAAGTCTTTAAATGCTCTTACATAACTGCCAGAGAGCTATAATTCACTGCAAATCCATTCTAAGGGAGAGATAAGAAACCAGGATTAAAACTATAATTTTACCATCATAACTTGAATACAGCACAACCATGGATTTTATCAGGGGTTAATTAAGGGTCATTTGGTCTTAAAAGGATAACAAGTGGGTTAGAACAGACAGAAAAGGGTTTTCGCGTGTTTTGAGAATTAAATGACTTTTGAAATCCTAAAAACAGACCCGCTTAATTAACTGAAGTTCTGATCAGGATAAAGTTCACCTAAACCCTCTAAAATTCATATAAAAATATTCTCTAGGGTTTAAAACCTTCAATTTGACCATCAAAACTCATCTTGACCCAAAATAGAGTCTCAAACAGACATTTGCCCTAATTTAGGTTTTTACATAAATTACCTAGTTAAACGAGGTAAAAACCAAAATCTAACTTTACCATTGGATTCCTTAGGTCCAAATTAGATCTGTATCAAAATTTGGGCCCAATCTGAGATTGTTTCGACCTAGTTTGCACTTTGGTCCAAGTCTGACTTTCTTTATCTCCAATAACACCTCAGCATTTGAACTTCTTACAAAAAGCCCCCCAACTTCTTTGTCTTCTTCAAAAAAAGGCCCCCTCCGCAGAGAAATCCTAATCCTAAAGCTTTGGCGACAATCAACCAAGGATTTCTCCTTGATTGATTGATGAAACTTCCTCAAATTTGAATCGGAAACCCCTCTTGAAATTCTCTTTCAATCAGACCGATTCTTGAACTTCAATTCTTTCCCAATCTCTCATGCAAACGCATGAGAGAGTTGGGTTTCCAACTTCGGCAACCTTCTAAGCTTGGGAAGCTTGCTTCCCAAGCTCTAAGCACCCTTTAACGGCCTATATAAGACTTCCCAGGGCAGACCGTTCGGGGCACACTCGAATTCGACCGGAGTAACCCCTAATTCTTCTCTCCCCCTCTGGCCGAAGTGCTCTTCGAGCTCCAGCGACTCTCCTTGCCTCTCCTCATCGTCTAACCACAATACCAGCGACAGATCCTCCTTCCTTGCCTTCTTCTGCGTCGAGCAGCACCAGCCGGTGTCCCCATCCCCTTCATCCTCGCCGTCAAACCCTTATCAGAGCCAGCTTTGTCTTTGGCGTCGGCCATACCACAACCGGTGCCATCTCCGCCCCCCATCGTCTGCTACATACTTCAATCAACTCCTTGGCTTTTCTACGTCACGCCAGTACCTCTGACACTCCACTTCGACATCTCCGACGCCCTCAGCGACTCTGTCTTCCATCTCGTCGACATATCTCTGGTGAGCACTAGCTACCACCACAGAGCACCTATGCCGCCGCTTCCACGCTCCACACCTCCGCCTCGACCTCAAGAGCAAAATCTCTAACTTCGTTAGGCCAATTGCTCCTCCAAACCCTCTACCGAACTCACGCTTCTCTAGCCACCCTCCGCGAGGTCGACAGGCCTCTTCACACGCACTCACTGCACACCACTGCCACCATCACACTCACCGTGCCCCGGCAATCGTTCTTGAGCCTTTTGACATGGCTGAAAGGCCTTACTTGTGATTTCAGGTTCCAGCTCCCCTCCGCCATTATAGCCAACCTTCAAGCAAGCTTCAAGCTCACTCCAGGGCACATTCACTCCAGGTCTCAGCTCCAGGCTACGTGGATTCATCACACGCACATGCCCAGGTCTCCAATTGTGGGAGATATCCTCAACAGCTGACCCAATTGAGGAGGAGTTCCCTGCTGCTGCGACGCGCAAAGGAAAGGTGGGACTTTAGTCCTACCTCAGAAGCTGAAGAGTGCGTACGGACGCATAAATTAAATTTGTGCCTGTGGCTTATCGCCTCAGACACAAGGGATGAGGTCCCTCACACCCCTCACGTGCCTCGTCCGCGATATCTCCTCCGCGGACCTGGTACACCCCACTTGCCTAAGCCTTCACTCCTCGCTCACCACCCACTGCCGGTGAGTCTGGACCCAAGTGCGCGCTTGATCCGAATACCTAAATACCCAGTACTATGGAAGGCTCTGGGAGAGCGTGACCCAGAGAGAAAGGAAAGAGAGCATGGGGTTGGGGGGTTTTGCTATAAAGAATAATGGCTGACACTTAGCCATTTGAAGAAGGATCCATTTCTGTGTGTGAAGAGGAGAAGAGAAAGAAAAGAAAAGAGAAGTCAAGGTAGAAGAAGAAGCACGTAGAGCTAAGGAGAAGAGACAAAAGCCAAGAAAGCATAGAAGAAAGAAAGAAAGGAGAAGGAAGAAGGCCTCAGAAGAAGAAGAAAGGAGATGAGAAAGAAAGCAGCAGAGAAAAGAGACCCTTGAGTCTCTTGGAAGCACTGTAGCCACCGGCTGTTTAAGCCATCTGATACAAGCCTAGATCATCTGATTGCATTTATTTGAGGCTTTATTAATACTGTTGATTTAGTTGCTATTTGTGATGAGTAATTGGTGATTCAAATCACCATTTTACTTTATTCTTTTTGCACATGGATACCTGATATTATTATTATTGCAATCTCTTATATTTTTGATTCAAATTGCAATTTTGAGATTGAATTCCATATTGCTTCTTGTGTTCGACCTTGGACTTTCATTCAAGTAATAGATATTATTTGTTTTCAAAGTGATTTCGGCTATACTACAACGCAGTTTTTAAAACCTCAATTTTGCTCGTAAACAATCGTCTCCACATTTAGGTCCCTGGCACCATTGGTGTGAACACTCGAGCTCCGTTGAGATTCGGGCGAGATTTTCTCGCTCGATTCTCAATCAAACAATCCCAATTTTGAACCGGAGATTCCTTGTGAATTTCCCATCCAAATGAGATTGATCTTGGATCCCAACTCCTTCTGAAAAGCTCATGTGAACTCGTTGAAAGGAAGGGTATCTGGCTTGAGCGAAAAGAACGGAATTCGCAAGCTTGTTTCCAAGCTTAGAACTCCATTCTATGGCCTATAAATGATCCTACATCAAGTTCCCCACCTCCTTAGCATGTCTTGGATTGAGAAACTCCCTCCCCCTCCTTCGGCCACCTTCGGATTTTGCTCCAGCGGCCACCTCCGTTCTCCCTCTTCTGGCCGTCCAAACATCAAATTGGATAGCCCAATGTCCTCCCCTCGTCCTCGTGAACCTCCCCAGCCAAAGGGAGGTCGTTCCCTCACCTCGTTCGACGTCGCCGCCTCACCGTCTTCTTCACCTTCTCTAACTTCGGTCGACCAACACCAGAGCCTTCCGACTCTCTTCCTCACCCCTAAGACCCTCTACCATGTCCTCTACTTTACTACATCAACTTTCCCTCACTTATACTCCCAATCAGTCACGCAACACACCCGGACGCCCTCACCTTCTTTCGCTCCGACGAAGCTCCGGTGACACCTTTTCGCCGTTTGATGTAAACACATTTATTGAGGGCAAAATGCCTATTCATGCATGTTCCTAGGCTAAGATTTGCATTTCATGTTATAAATATTGCATAGCATGCATCATTCTGCATTTAGAGTAGTTGTATATAATTTAGGTTAATTACATCCTTTTTGTCATTAGGAGAGAAGGATATTTATTTCGGAGCCTCAGATTGATGATCCGACCGTACGGATCTGATCAAGACGACGATCAAAGTCCAACGCCTTCGAAATCGCCTCGATTGAAGTCTCGTAGCATCATATGCAGTCCGAGGAAGATCAACGGCCAAGGAACTAGGTGACATAATTCGGAGCTTCAAATGGCATACCCAACCGCATAGATGGATTCAGGTCGATGATCGCAGCCTAACGGTGCAAAAATTGACTCAATCCGACCTCTATAGCAGCCCCTACAACGAAAAGAAGATGGATGGCCTTGATTGCGCCACATGGCGCAGCCTAGGCCGCCCACCGCACGCACGTGCCATTGCACGCACGCAACAGCGTGGGTGCGCGTGTGCACGGCAAAGGAGGGGACAACACGTGCCAGCGACGTATGAACTGGCCTGCAGCGACTCTTACAGCCGTCGCTATTTCTTCGCGTGCCAGCAAAGCCAGTTGTGGGCATGAGCAGGCATGAGCTGCCTACAGCGATGCTTCCAGCGACGACCTGGATGTCACTAATGTTCCCATACCTATTTTTTCCTCTTCTCCTCCACTATAAAAGGACCTACACCCCCTCCCTTCCAAGCTATCTCTACCTACTCTACTCCCAAGCTCTAACAAGCCTACCAATGCTCTATTAGAGCTTGTTCTCAAGCTCCCAAGGCGCCTATTAGTATAGCGAACCTCTGCCCCAGCAAATACTCCAACTTCTCATCCCCCTTCATAGGTCACCTTGGAGCCGTCCTCCCACCTCCATTCCGGTAGCAGATCATCTCCGTCTTCTCACCTCCATTCTAGAGCCATGCCAAAGCTTTCCTCAGCCCGACGTCCTCCTGCATCTCACCTCCGTCGTCCTGCTCCTCACCTCCTTCGTCCGAGCTTCCGCCAGGTGCCGTCATCTCGCCGAACAGCCGATTCGGGAGATTTCCTCTCACCCCCCTCTCTTTTTATGCTTTCATAGTAGATTGTAATAGACATTGAAGTGATATCTTTACCATTTTCGTTCCATCTCTATCTTGTGATTCGTTTGCTTGTTTTCTTCTTACAAAAATACAAAAAAAATAACAAAACTCTAAAATACCAAAAAGAAACAAATCGAAGAGCAGTTTTCAGTTAAAGTAAATGTCACCTCCCTATGTTTGACCCGGGATTCCCTTGGAGTTTCGGTATAAATTTTATGTAATCGATGCGTTTTGCAACTACGACGATGGGTTACTTGTAACCCCGATTTCTAACACGCAAAACACGTGCGACCATTTTGGCGCCGTTGCCGGGGAGGCAATGGAATTTACTTTATTGTTTATTGCGTTTCCTTGCATTTACATAGCACTAACCCTACTTGTCTTTGATCTACTGTCTTGCAGGTACCCTAGCATGGAGATCCAAGTGCGGTAGACCGGAGTAAAGTGCTAGTAGAGTACTCTGTAAGTGTCCCCCACATTCCCCCCCACTAGTTCATTTCGCTACACTCATAACCAAGACCTAATCTACTTAGGTGTTTGCATAAACCCTAGGATGGAATTGTTTGTCTTGTTTGCCACCTTCATCCACCTCACCCTCGCATTCAAAAAAAAAAAAAAGATACTTTCTGTGGGACAAATCAATATACACACTCTATACACCCACATTTGAGGCACATAATTGAACTTGATTTTCATCTACTCAACCAGCTTCCAACCTGTGGACCCAATACATGAATTCAACACATAAAAGAGTAGAAATCATATTAGGTTAACCGCCTTTTTGTGTGCCTTAATTGGTGGTGCATTTGAGCCAATTGATTGAATTGTTTGGGCTGCACCACCTAAACTAAAAGAGGTTCATTTTCTAGCTGCCCCATAGGATTCAATAATTAGGTCAAGCCAGGCACTCCATATTTTTCTTTATTTCTAAAGGAAGATACTTGAACACGTGCTTTCAAAAATAAATTTGGTTTGCCTCATAAAACTTGGTTGAAAACACCTAATATTTGAATCCTAAAAGCTATTAAGCAAGATTCGAATCCTAAAACTCACCTCATCATTAATAATCTTGCTTGAAAACCTCTTGGTTGTGCACATTCACACATTCTCAAACAAATCATTAAGGGCGCAACCCATTAAGGGCCTATCACATTCTAGAGCACCAATTTCCCAAGCCTAAATAAAATCAATTAGATGTTGGCCCTAAGGATTCATTTGCTCATTGGGATCTAGACTGATATTATTCACGATTAACCTACTTCTCCTAGCCAATCTGATGTGTAGCTAGGGGAGTAGCGTCAAACGATCGTGGCTGGGGGGTACACTAGGAACCGGAGGCGTAAGCCAAAGGAAGAACCTTGTCCCCAGTCCCTCCTTCTAACTGGTTGGATTGCCTGGACATAAGTAGAGTAAATCGTCCATAATCTTAGGACGGATTATGAGAGTTTGTAGACCTTTAGGCTACCCAACCTAAGGACAGGCTTGTATTTTTTGTGCTGCAGGGTCCCTTCTCTTCCTCGTCCTTCCGACTTCCTTCCAGTGTATGCTTGGAATGAGGTCATTGAACCCTAGATTGGAAGGACCATTAGACCATTCCCAGAAGTGGAGGTTGAGCTTTAGCCAAGCAGATCCCATGGCTGATCAACAACCACCTCCCTCGCTCTCAAACCAGCAAGAGCTGATTCAGAGGTAGTTAGAAGAATTGCAGCAGATGCAGCAATGGTTCCAACGAATGAATGGTCAGGGTGCTCAGCCCTTGAAGGATTTTTATGATCCTTCGAATTGTGAGGATCATCCCAGCGTTGTGATTCCCGACGGAGATGTTGAGATCAAGCCCCAAGTTTTGAGTCTAATTAAACACTTTCATGAGCTTGGCTCAGAGGACCCATTCCAACATTTAGAGGACCTGATCACTCTGGTTCAGACCACCAAATCACAGAATGTGGATGAAGAACAGATGCTCATGAGGCTTTTTCCCCATTCACTCAGAGATATGGCCGCACATTGGTATCGTACCATTGAAAGACCGATTGCTACCTGGACAGCTTTGAAATCGACCTTCCTGAAGAAATTCTTCTCAATTAGGCGAACTAATGCGTTGCGACGGGCAATTACTACTTTTGCCCAGTGGCAGGGGGAACCATTTCATGAGGCCTGGGAGAGATTCCAGGATCTGTTGCGGAAGTGTCCACACCACGAGGTGCCTAAATGGCAACTTGTGCAGATTTTTTTATCACGGGTTGAATGATCAACTCTATTATCATGTGGATGCTTCTTGCGGAGGCAATTTCCTCAACAAGGATGCAGATAGCGCGTATGATTTGTTTGAGGAAATGAGCGAAAATTCTTTAAACCACACCTCCATGGAAACCTTCAACCGATCCCAACAAATTAGATCAAATGCCAATGAGGTCCAAAATTCTCATACATCTGATATGGAATTATCTGTAATAGATTAAATAAGATGGATCTGGTTACTAAACGAATGGAAGAGTGGATGTCCAGAAACTCTAATTTTTCTAGATCCACTCAATCCCAGGGATCAGGATTCCATTCTTTGCAAGCTCGTACGGGACAGGAGTTTGTGAACCAACTGGAGCCAGCTAGACCTTCGAGCCAACTCTTCTCGAAACCTTATGGGTTCCAAATTGGGGCCTTTGATCCTAGTCTTTCTGATCCTTCTTCATCCTCATCTTATGAGGATGTTCATGCGGTGCAAGAGAATGTTAGGTCCAACCCTTATTTGAATTCTTACAATTCTAGTTGGAAAAATCATCCTAACTTCTCTTGGAAAGATCAGGGGCAGCAGACCCAATATCGACCCAACAACTATGTATCGCAAAAATCAATGGGTCAGGGTCATGTATATACTCAGTTTCCCCTGAATCAGGTTAGTCAACCCATATGGAATGCTCAACAACCCGTCGAGCAGGCTGACTTGAACCTGAAAATGGTAGAAATGCAAGGGTCAATGCTCCAGCTCATGCAACAGATGAAAACTTCGCTGGACACCTTGCAATCCGGACTTAGTACAAACAACCGACAACCTGGATCTCTACCATCACAATCTGTACCAAACCCAAGGAATGTACAGAACCGAGGCGCTGGGACTCAAGGGTTGGGTAATGATGGGGAGTCACATGCTCAAGCTCATGATATCTATCAGGCTACCCCAACCCCTCTCTGAGTGAACCAAGTTCCTACCATAATCAACCGGGAGCCTTCTGTTTTGCCCAACTCTCCTCAAGGCACTAACCAACAGCATTTTGCCACAGCAAACACCATCACCTTGAGGAGTGGTACTAGACACAAGGGACCTACCCAACCCCATGTCAACCCCATTAGGCCCCATAGCAAGAATTCCAAACTCCCAACTAAGAATGTGATCAATAAAACATCAGAGTCTGATTCAGGAGTATGTTGTTGTATGGGCAAACAGAAAAAGTCAGAGGAGAAATTGGAGGAAAGGATGTCCTTACTTCAGGCTTTCAAATTGACAATCATTTTACTCCTCGCGGCTATCGGATCAATCCCTGCCTACGCCATAGTTTTACTAAATGCATATAAAGAAAGGCATAGAGTGAAATATGAAAGTAATAGGAGAGTAGTCCGATAACACAAGCACACTGATCCTAAACAAGCTACCTCCTAATCAGTAGGACTCGGGAGCCCTACTGATTTCCTGCACAATAGGAAACATTACTTCTAACCGGGCCCTCCTCGACTTGGGTGCTTCCATTAATGTGATCCCCACCTCACTACACATGGAATTGGGTCTAGGCTACCTAAAACACACTGACATAACCTTATAGTTAGCTGATAGATCCATTACAAAACGAAGGGGTATTTTGGAGGATGTATTAGTCAAGGTTAATGATTTGCATTACCTTGCTGATTTCATGGTCCTGGACATGGAAACCCCAAAACAGCTCAACCACACCTTGATTATTTTGGGAAGACCTTTCCTGGCTACTGCCAAGGCGAGGATTGATTATGAATTGGGAAATATAGAAATGGCCTCGGGGGATAAGATAAATCGATTCAATATTTTTGAGGTCTCAAAGAAGAATAAAATTGTGTGGTTCAATGGAGGAGCTTGGTAGAATAGAGGAAGTAATGGCCATACATACCTTAGACAACCTTTTAATGTCCAACTCAACCCAAACTCGGGAAGAAGATCACACGGTTGCAGAAATAATTGAGGGCAAAATAAAAATGCGACAAATTGTAGCAACGCACGATGAGGAAGATATACATGAAATCAAAAATTTGTTGGATGATTCACATGATCAAGATAAAACCCAACAACATCCTTATCCTGAATGCTTAGAGTTTGAGGTCCAACTTGTGGGTGGGAATTCTGAGGATCAGGATGGTTGGTCTAAGAACCTAGAGTGTGAGGATGAAACTGAACATTGGGGAAGAACTCTTCAAACATTAGGTATTCTCGAGTACCCACAAATCCCCAGCACATCACAAAACTGTCGTTTTTCACCCAATCATTGCACAAATTTTATACCCAACCACACTTCCTCTATAATAAGTCAACAAAACTCCTATTGGAGACCATTTAGGCTCTCCCTGCACCACCAGCTCGTCACTTTCATTGTTCATCTCTTTGGCAAGCCCATTTTCACTCTCTAGGACCCTAGGGTCCCGGAAACTGTGTTGTTGTGGCCTCAATGTTTAGTTATTTTTTATTGAGGAACTTGCCTAGTTGAAGGCACTAAACTCAGCACATGTAAAGAGTGTTCCAACCTAACCATAGTCTCACGGAAACCAGGTGCTATTCTTCCACTTCTACTCTCTTGCATGCTTTCATTTTTCACAATGAGGACATTGCAATAGCTAGCATGGGGGGGTGGACATATTTTATAACCTTTTTGTCAGCTGTAACAGTAATTTCCTGTTATTTGATTCTTATAAAAAAAATTTTGAAAATTTGAAAAAGATAAAAAAAAGAAAGAAATTAAGAAAAGAGAACTTAGGCATTTGGAAGTTATTAACTTTAGGAAATGATACAAGAGGACCTAAACACTTAGACTCTTTAGGTCTTTGGGCTTAATTAGCCCGGGTGTTCACTCGAATGTGGACTTAGTCTCGAGCCCTCGCCAATTCAAATTCATTTTTAATTTGGCTAATAAATTGAGATGATAAGTATGTGACTTATCAACCTGCCCTCTGATTTGGGGGGACTTTAAACCTAAGCATCTACACACATTTTTTTTCACTGACTCACTTTTCGATGGTTTCTTCAGAAATTGGGTAGCTAATGAACTTCTAGGGTGGTATGGCTGACAAGTTGTCGGTGGTAACAGCTCATCGGCTGGTTGTCCAGAGCCCAGTCACAAGACCATTTTCATTGTACTGCCTTTAGGTAAATCTTAGATCAGGAAAGCCACCTACTTTAAATAAAAATGAAAAAAAGAAAGAAAAGAAAAGAAAATATAGAGAAAAATAGAAAAAGGAGAAAATAAAAAAATAAATAAAACCACACTTTACAGCACGAGTATGGCTGGCAAGTTGTCGGTGGTAACAGCTTATCGGTTGGTTGTACAGAACCCAGCTCATAAAAAAATACACAATAATTCCCAAAACAATTAGGGAAGAAGCGGGGGAGTAGAATAAACCGAGGAGATATATACTGGGTTTGCCCTTGTGTTGACCCCATAAATAAAAGAAGTAGGGAGAAAGCTATCATTCGAAAAGATAAACTTCTAGGCAAGGTCACCTAGGGTTGTAGAAACTAGAAGTCCGTTTTAACGGCCGACTAGTGAGTCTTTCACTATTTTCACACGATGCTTAGCACTTAGAATCCTTTTCGAGTCTTGGGCTGGTCGGATAGCCATAAAAAGTTATCCCGGAACTCTCAAACTCCAAAAGTAAAAAAAAATTAGAAAAGAAGAAAAACAGTAAAAATTAAAATTTTCTATTGTTAATAAACGACTTAGGCCTAGGCGATCTAGTCCTAATTCTGCTTTTATACATAGCATATAGTTTAATTTTGTTAGGGACTAGCAAAAGATAGGCATGGGGTAAGATGTAAACACATTTATTGAGGGTAAAATGCCTATTCATTCATGTTCCTAAGCTTAGATTTGCATTTCATGTTATAAATATTGCATAGCATGCATCATTCTGCATTTAGAGTAGTATATCATTTAGGTTAATTGCTTCCTTTCTGTGGTCAGGAGAGAAGGATATTTATTTCGAAGCCTCGGATTGATGATCCGATCATACGGATCTGATCAAGACGACGATCGGAGTCCAACGCCTCCAAAATCATCTGGATCAGAGTTCCGTAGCATCATATGCAGTCCAAGGAAGATCAACGGCCAAGGAACTAGGTGACATAATTCGGAGCTTCAAATGACAAATCTGACCACGTGGATGGATTCGGGTCGACAATCGTAGCCTAACATCGTGAAAATCGACACAATCCGACCTCTGTAGCAGTTCCTACAACGAAAATAAGATGGACGACCCAGATTACGCCACATGGCATAGCCTACGTCGCCCAGCACATGCATGCGCCACCACACGCATGCAGCAGTGCGGGTGCATGCGCGCGCGCGAAGGCATGCATGCACATAGCGCAGCACCAGCGCGTGAGCATGTGCGCATGCGGCAAAGGCAGGGACAACACGCACTAGCGACGCATGAGCCGGCCTACAGTGATGCTTATAGCCGTCTCTAATTCTTCGCGTGCCAGAAGAGCCAACTGTGGACGTGAGTGTACACGAGCGGGCATGAGTTGCCTACAGTGATGCTTCCAGCAATGGCTTGGATGTCACTAATGGTCGCATACCTATTTTTGCCTCTTCTCCTCCACTATAAAAGGACCACCCCTCTCTTCCAAGCCATCTCTACCTACTCTACTCCCACCTACTCCCAAGCTCTAGTAAGCTGACCAACGCTCCATTAGAGCTTCCTCTCAAGCTCCCAAGGTGCCATTAGTATAGCGAACCTCTACCCCACCAAATACTCCTCCAACTTCCCATCCCCCTTCATAGGTCACCTTGGAGCTATCCTCCCACCTCCATTCCGGTAGTAGATCATCTTCATCTTCTCACCTCCATTCTGGAGCCACGTCGAAGCTTTCCTCAACCTGACGTCCTCCTGCATCTCACCTCCGTCGTCCGGCTCCTCACCTCGTTCGTCCGAGCTTCCGTTAAGTGCTGTCATCTCGTCGAATAGCCGATTCGGGAGATTTCCTCTCACCCCCTCTCTTTTTATGCTTTCATAGTAGATTGTAATAGACATTGAAGTGATATCTATACCATTTTTGTTCCATCTCTATCTTGTGATTCGTTTGCTTGTTTTCTTCTTACAAAAATACAAAAAAAATAACAAAACCCTAAAATACCAAAAAGAAACAAATCGAAGTGCAATTTTCAGTTAAAGTAGACGTTGCCTCCCTGTGTTTGACCCGGGTCTCCCTTAGAGTTTCAGTATAAATTTTATCTGATTGACGTGTTTTGCAACTACGACGACGGGTTACTTGTAACCTCGATTTCTAACGCACGAAACACGTGTGACCACCGCTCCACTGCATGAACATCACCGCTACCACCTTCATTAGCTTTGCCGTGATCTCTTGGTCAAAAGCCCTAGCTTTATTAAGGCTATTGACCACTCTACACCCCTGTCGAGCACACCCACCTCTATGCACCTTCTTCGACCTTGCTACGCACGTATACTCATCCACACACCACACCACACACACTGTTGCACTCGCCGTTCCACGTCAAAGCTTCTGAACTGGTTTGACTTGGCCGCAAGGCCGTGTTTGTGCTTTTAGGCACTTCGTCGAACCTTCGTCGCCACTGCTACCCTCTCCGGCTCTGTCTGACATCTTCTGGTGGTGTTCTTCTTTGCCAACACATCCAGAAGTTGCAGCCCAGCTCCAGGAAGCACTCTAGGTTTCCAATTGAGCAAAGGCACACCTCTAGCACCCTCAATTTGACATCCTTTCTGCTATAGCTCGCACATGAAGAAGCCCTGTGGGGTAGTCCCACATTATGGAAGGAGCTGCCAGTGCGAGATATATTGAATTTGTTCCCCTACGCCTCACCCAAGACACGAGGGTCGGGTCCCCACGCATACCTCGCCCACCATTCAGGCAGGCAGGTCTGGCCTAGATCCGGATCCGGTTACCTGATCAATTGGGTTTTAGAAGAAAAAGAAGAAAGAGAGAGATGGGAGGGGGGTTGTTGCCCTTTGCACCTCTGCTCTCAACACTTAGTCTCTGAGAGGCTTTCGTGCCTCTGTGCTGTACTCATGCCTCTCACTGAGGCTTGAAGAAGAGGAGAGGCCTTTTCCTTTGTTGCTAGTTTTAGGCTACTAGTGCATTATTGAGATACTAACTGACGTGGAAATTAGTTGATATTCACTGTTCAAACATTTCAAATAATTATGATTAAATTGTCTAGGGTAAATTTGGTGATTCAAATCACCATTTTAACCCATTATTTTTGCACATTAGTACTTGAATTATTGATATATCATTCTTGAATAGTTCTGAATCAAGTTTTGGTTGCAATTGCTTATATATTTTACTTAGAAGTGTGATTTTGAGATTGATTTGCTACTTACTCCCTGCGTTCGACCTCGGATTTCCATTCGAGCATAAATTATATTTGTTTTCGCGCTTTATCGGTTATACTGTGACGTATCATTTTTAAAACCCTGATTTAGAGTGAATAACATTTTGGTATCGTTGCCAAGGAGCAACGTGAAATTTGATCTCTTTATTAAGATTCCTGACTTGATACTTACTTGATTTATCTCTTTTGATTGTGATTTGTGTAGGGATTTAGCCGAGGAGCAAGATCAACTGCACAACAGCCACTTCAGAGGCAGGTAAACCACAAATCCATCTTCGTTAATTCATTGATTCTGAAAAGCTAAAAGAGGAAATAAATTGATTAGGACCAACTTGCATTCTATTTTTAGATTAATAATCACAAGTTGCCCAATTTGGTACATTTTTAGAAACATCTCAAACCTGATTCTTGCACCTATTTAGGGATTTAAGACACCTAGGGCTACCACCTTCTTGATTGAGCCCTAGGTGACAGATTTGGAATTAATTGATTGGACCATGATCGTGCATGGTTCGCGAGTTAGAAATCGGGGTTACGAGTAACCTGTCATCGTAGTTGCAAAACATGTCGATTAGATAAAATTTATACTGAAACTCCATGGGAGTCCCAGGTCGAACACAGGGAGGCGACATTTACTTTAACTGAAAATTGCACTTTGTTTTGTTTATTTTTGGTATTTTAGGGTTTTGTTATTTTTTTTATTTTTGAAATAAAAGACAATCAATCACAAGATAGATGGAATCAAATGTGATGTATTGCATTAATGTCTATTACAATAATCTACAAAAGCATAAAAAGAGGGGGAGGCAAGAGAGCAAATCTCCCAAATCGGTTGTTCGGCGAGACGACGGTGCCTGGCAGAAGCTCAGACGAAGGAGGTGAGGAGCGGGACGACGGAGGTGAGATGCAAGTGGACGTCGGGTAGAGGAAAGCTTTGGCATAGCTCCGGAATGGAGGTGAGAAGGTGGAGATGATCTGTTACTGGAATGGAGGTGGGAGGACGGCTCCAAGGCGACCTATGAATGGGGATGGGAAGTTAGAGGAATATTTGGTGGGGCAGAGGTTCGCTACACTAATAGGCTCCTTAGGAGCTTGAGAACAAGCTCTAATGGAGTGTTGGTAGGCTTGCCAGAGCTTGGGAGTAGGTGGGAGTAGAGTAGGTAGAGATGGCATGGAAGAGAGGGGGTGTAGGTCCTTTTATAGTGGAGAAGAGAAAAAAATAGGTATGAGACCATTAGTGACATCCAGGCTGTCGCTGGAAACGTCGCTGTAGGCAACTTATTCCTGCTAGCACCAACAACTGGCTTTGTTGGCATGCGATGAATTAGCGACGACTGTAAGCGTCGCTATAAGTCCAGCTCATGCGTCGCTGTAGGTCCAGCCTATGCATAGCTGGCGTTGTGCTTCCCAGCCTTTGCCGCACGCTTGCGATGCCGCGTGCGTGCGCTGGGCTCCCTGGCCTGCGACACGTGGCGCATTCTGGGCCGTTCATCTTCTTTTTGTTGGGGCTGCTACAGAGGTCGAATTGAGTCAATTTTCATGCCATTAGGCTGCAATCGTCGACTCGAATCCATCCGCATGGTTAGATTTGTCATTTGAAGCTCCAAATTATGTCTCCTAGTCCCTTGGCCGTTGACCTTCCTTGGACTGCATATGGTGTTACGGGACAACTTGCTAGCCATACCACCCAAGTCGGTGCGTTAACTACCTAATTTCCATAAAAACTATTGGAAAGTGAGTCAATGCGAATAGTGTGTAGATGCTTAGATTTAAAATCCCCCCAAATCAGAGGACAGGTTGATAAGTCGTATACTTATCATCCCAATTTATTCACCAAATTAAAATGAATTTGGATTGGCGAGGACTCGAGACTAAGTCCACATTCGAGTGGACACCCAGGCTAATTAAGCCTGAAGACCTAAAGAGTCTAAGTGTTTTGGTCCTCTCGTATCATTTCCTAAAGTTAATAACTTCCAAATGCCTAAGTTATTTTTTCCTAATTTCTTTCTTTTTATATCTTTTTCAAATTTTCAATTTTTTTTAAAAGAAACTAAAAGAAATTCTACAGAGTTAACAAAATGATTTCAGGATTAAGTATCCACCCCCCCGTGCCTAAATGATGCAATGTCCTCATTGTAAAAATAAAGACATGAAAAGGGTGGAATAAACAGAATATCACCTGAGTGTCATGAAAATCCGGTCAGCTTCGCAAAGAGAAGAGTGTATACGCACGCGCTAAGCTTAATGCCTTTACCTAGGCATAACATACGTATAAAGAAGAAATTGAGAATTGATTACATAGCAATCATAGGTCATAATTGACCTAGATTAGGCTAGAACTTAGCATAAGTTAGGGTTATTCATGCATGCATAAGCATTATCTGCATCTTTACTACTCTTCTTTAGCTATGAATAAAATAATGTTATAATGTGCTGATTAAGTGCATTATGTCGATTGCAGGCAATAAGCAGATTTAGAGCTGGATCTGGAGCAGGATCTGAAGCTGGATTAGGAATAACGGGAGTTGTAGCAGAGCTAGAGTAGAAGACTTAGTTTAGATATAGGAACAATAATGTAAGGGGGTTAAAAGCTTGCTATTCTATTAAGTAGGAATAAAGCAGTAAAATGTGAAGAGCTTAGGTCCATCTTAGCCCTAGGATAGCCTAGAGACTTCCCCAAGCCTTAGCCACCCTTAGATTAGGTCACAACACCCTAGGAAGCCCAAAAACCCTAGTTCCAACCCTTCTCTGGACGTCCAGATAAGTTTTAAGATGTCCAGGACCCTTAGCCAACTCCCGCACACTTCAAACCCACTTCTGCAGTGTTATTGGACGTCCAGACACTTTGTCAGATGTCCAATTTCTGCAGAATACCCAAAACAGAACCCGAAACCCTTCCTGACTCTGATTGGACGTCCAGACAACAAGTCTGGACTTCTAATTTTTGAGTATAAGACGTCTGATACTACTGTCCAATTCCTATTTTGAGATTTAAGCCTTGATCTTGGATCTCTAGGTCCCTAAACCCAATTCCAACCCCATAGAAACCTAAATTAAGGTGCCCTAACTATAGTACATCACCTCTAGACCTCCCTAAGGACCTAATTAGGTCCTCACTAAACCTAATTGACTTGGATCTTAGTCAATTCCATCAACCTATTCAATTGGACTCATTGAGTCCTGATCTCAGCACACACTGTCCAATTGGACTCAGTGAGAGTCCAATTGACCTAGACCTAAATTAATTGAGTTTTTTTACTCTCAATTAAGTCTCCACATACCCAATTAAACTTGTATTAAGTTTAATTGCACTTTGCCTTAGTGAATTAGGGTTTATAACCCTAATTTGAGACATACCTTGACCTAAACCCACTAGAACCTAACCTAATCAACCTAGCCACGTTTCGACCCACACACACCCACACACACCATCCACATGAAAATACCTAGCCTAGAGTTCTCTAGAACTCTCTACCATGTGTGGTTGCCTTGGTTGCCAAACTTAGCAACCAAGAGCCATTCAATTTTTAGATCCACATTTGGTGGATCTAAAAACCACCATCCATCCTCTCTCTGTCACTCTCCCACAAGCTCCCACCATAGGCCTCTCTAGAGAATTCCATAATTCTCTAGAGAGTTTCCCTTAGGTCTATAAAAAGACCTAAGGGGTGGCCATTTGCATCCATTCACTTCCTTGGCAAATTCACTCCATTGGTGCCATTCACGCCCACTTCCACTTAGCTAGCTACTCCACCTCCACGAGCTCACCACCATCATGGAGGACATCATGCCAGGATGCTGGATCAGCCCTACCTCTCTCCAAGGGTCGGCCTAAGCTACATTGGCCACCCCTCATTCTTCTCCCAACCTCTCCAAGGCCATCGGGGACCACCCTTGAATGCCCTCTATTCTACTAGATTTAGTTTATGCTCTCCATGTTTTTTACTGCTTTTATTACTGCTTAGTAGCGTAGTCTTTACTTCTCCCCCAATGATGCATGTGAAATCCCCCCATTGATTCTTGTATGCAGTCATTTTTTGGTAGCTAGATTTTCATTTCAAGCATTTATGTACAAGCTTTCCTCTAAAGTTCTTGTTGCAAACAACTCCCCCATTGAATGAATGAAAAATGCTTTTATATATATCTCCATGTTGTGAAATCATCATGAGCTTATTGATTGCTATCATATTTGCATGATTTAAGTTGCCTATTTCTAACTCCTTGTTGAACTCACGAATTGCTGCGCTAACTGTTTGGTTTTGGAAAACCTGTCGTTGTAGCTTGAAAGCGAAGAATCCGTGTTCAACAAATAAAATTTATACCAAAAAGAATTCCGGGTCGAACACAGGGAGGCTACGTTGATCTATATTCGCAATTATATTTTTTTATAGTTTTTTTTAAAAGCGAGGCAATATAATTACAATGGAGCTATCAGACTAAAAGAAAGAGAGAGAGAACATGCATACAATATTTCAAATTGTTTATACAATCAAACTAAATAAAAGTTACACTAGAAAGCGGGAAATCAGCTACACTATAAAGCAGGAAAATTCTACACTAGAAAAGCTGTAAAGAAGAATGGGAGAGAGAAGTTATCCTCCTCGACGATTGCTTGGAGGACGAGCTGGACGAAACGACGCCTGGATGAAGGAGAACGGAGTAGGACGAAGGAGTACGAAGCAGAAGAACAAGAACGGAGTAGCACGCTGTCGTCTTCGCGGGATCCACTTCCGAAGGGGGACGAAAATTTAGACTCTATCTCGCGAGGAGCATCCCGGGTGTGGGACAAGCTTCTCTTGAGCTTTGGAGAGGTAGAGAAGAGAAGGAAGGGATGATAATTTAGTATGGAGGGGGTCTCCTTTTATAGTTGCAAGGAGTGGGGGTAAATTGGTCATTACATCTTTAAAACAATAAATGAGGGGTCTTTAGTGACGGATAAAACCGTCACTAAAGCCCCAACGTGGGTGTAGTACCCGCCGCCCATGCGCGCCTCCTCAGATGCCTGCGCTCAATGCCCCTGCACATGTTCATCAAATCTCAGCCGTCTGATAGCGAGATCGGACGGCTTTGGATGCGCCATTGCCTGCTCATGCGTGCCCGCCCCAGCGCGTACGATGCCACGTGAGGCGCGGGCGTGCAATAGTGCGTCATCTCTATTGAGCGCAGACATCCGTCCGATCGAGATCCGACGCATGACAGCACTCGCTCACCCGCGCCCTTCGCCTCCTCGTTGCGGCTCGAACGCGCGTCCGCTGATCGCGATAGCGCCTTTGACCGGTGTGCTTCGAGGCGCGGATGGTCGAGCAGACGCTTTTAGGCGCGGCTGTTCACAGGCATTGGATCGAGATCCAACAGCGGAGAGGGAGCGGGTGCGAAAGCTTCACCGGATGCATGTGGCCATTTGGGTGGCCAAGATGGCGTCACGTGGCGCCATCTTGGCTGTCCATCTTCTAAATGTTGTAGATGGTGCCACGGATGTCGGATTGACTCAATTTTTGCGTCGTTAGGCTGTGATCGTCGATCCGAATTCATCCGTATGGTCGGATTTGTCATTTGAAGTGTGGATTTACACCATCTTGGCCCTTGATCTTCTAGGGTTCCCTGGTCACTATCTGATGCTACGGATGCCTGATTAGGGCGATCTTGGAGTCGTTGAACTCCAATCGTCACCCTGATCACATCCATACAGTTGGATCTTTGATCCGAGGTGCCAATAAAATGTTTTCCCTGTCCAAGCACATAAAAGGAGACAATTAACCTCCATTTTATTCAAACTACTCTAAATGCAAGATGATGCATGTTATGCAATATTTATATCATGAAATGCAATCCTATGCTTAAGAACATGCATAAATAGACATCTTAAGTAGTGTAAATGTGTTTACATCACTCCTAATATTCTTGTAATTAAGCATGTCGTACCTAAATACGTAATAATCACGAACCGGCATGCTATTCTAAACAAAGTAGAGCAATAGAAGATCGATTTCAAAAGTAAAACAAATGCCTCCCAGAGACGAATGACCGGGACTTAAGTCTCGTAATTTTTACAAACTTAATTTTTGACGAACGTTTTTGCGCGACTATACTACGATTTTCGACGACTTTCAAATGCATGAGAATGGTTTCCGTCAAGTCACAAGTGCAGGTCAGAATCAAAATCAAAAGGTTGATCCTAAAACATGCCAATAGAATATGTGCATAGACGTGGATCAGATTATGGTGCAGACCCATGCCCTAGAGTCGAGTGGTTCTCAAGTTCTGGATGAAAATACCCAGAACCAAAGGTTGTTAAGCTTGCGGGGCTGGGCCTGTGGTTTAGTAGTGTGCAACCCAAGACCAAAGTGTCGGACAACGGGTAAGGATTGTTCAATAGGTGTGGTTGTCCACCTAACATCTAGCTCAGAAAAATAATAAGTTATTCCAGGCTTGGGTCGCACGTGAAAGATATCATAAGGGTCCATATAGAAGATAGGTGGTTTTAGGCCAATAGGTACCCTTATATCCAAACTTGTTTTTCCCTCAAAATTAACCTCCAAAATTTTCATTTCAACATTCCTATCCTCCAACATCAAGTGCTCAGGTTCTGGGACCTCTAGCATATCATTCACCCCATAAGATTCTCCCAAGTCCAGAAATCGTGGTTGACTCAAGATTGACTTGGGTACAAAGATTTCCAAATCAAAATCAATCCCTTAGGGGTGTGGTTGAGGAATGGGGCTATTGATTGAATCTTCTAGTAAATGAGTATTCGAATCCTCCAAGTTAGCCCCAACCGAATCCAAATCTTCAATCATTGGGCTATCAACTGGTTCGTCAAATTCCTCAAGCCCACTTGTCTCACTAAAATCCTCTTCCTTAAGTTCAAGTGAGACTTCACCATAAGATTCTTCACCCTCAGAGTCAAAGAATCCATGATCCTCATTTATATATGTCTCAAAATCATATGTCATTTCATGGTCCATGGAGACATATTTTTCATCATTCCCTGGCTCTAGGATCTCAGGTGAGAAACTCGATTCATCCTCAAAGGGTTGCTCTAGCCCAACCTAGTCATCTCCAATCTCATAATATGTATCCCCCTCGACAGGTGCTTGAGCGGGTTCAGACATTGGCTCTCCTGAAGGGGGTTCATCTTGAGAATCATCCCAAGATTTGACTAGGGCAACCACAAATTTCATCCTCAACCTCAATAATTTCCTAAGAAGAAACTCACCCAGGTCCCTATCCATAACACTTTGGAGCAAATCCAATAAAGAGCTATTCAACTCGTCAATCATTTTTATCATAGGCTCCAATGCTTCAGTGCATGGTGTTGGCTGAGCTTCTAATGATTGTATAGTGTTCCTCAAATTAGCCAACACCCTATCCTGGATCTAGTCCACCTGAACTGACTGGTTCGATTCAGGTTTGGGTGGGTTTGGGTTAAATCTAGGGGAGTCAAGATGTCGAGGTTCTCGGGTCCCTCCTTGAAAGTAGGTCATTTTAGGTTGTTCAAAGGATGGTGATGACCTATTTTCATTGGAATACTGGGGAGGGTAGGTGTTATAATCATTATATCCTTCCTGATTGTAGATCGGGTTGGTTTGGTGATCAAAGGATGAAGATCTATAATCATTGTAGCTCTGGGAAGGATAATAATCATAGTCTTGTTGTCTAGGGTTAGGCCCTGGACATTGAGGTTTGGATTCATATCCCCAATCAAAGTCATCTCGGCTAGTGGATGGGTAATTGCAAGTTAAGTCGGGATAGTAATCATCTTGGGGATAAGAGGTGGTAGGAGGATAGGATTGGAAATGGGTGTAAGATGTGGAAGGGTACATGGTGAAGTAAGGAGGAAAATCAGAAGAGAAAGGAGCCCTGCAATACAAAAATACAAGCCTATCCTTAGGTTGGGTAGCCTAAAGGTCTACAGACTCTCAGAATCCGTCCTAAGATTATGGACGATTTACTCTACTTATGTCGAGGCAATCCAACCAGTTAGAAGGAGGGACTAGGGAGAAGGTTCTTCCTTTGACTTGTACCTTCGGTTCCTAGTGTATCCCCCAGCTGCGGTCATTTGACGCTACTCCCCTAGCTAGACATCAGATTGACTAGTATAAGCAGGTTAATCATGAATAATCTCAATCTGGATCCCGACGAGCGAACCAGTCCTTAGGGCCAACATCTAATCAATTTTAGTTAGGCTTGGGATAATGGTGCTTTAGGAATGTGATGGGCCCTTTAGATGGGTTGTTCCCTTAATGATCAATTAAAATGTGTGTGCGTGCACAACCAGGGTTTTCAAACAAGGTTATTTGATGATGTGTCTTTTAGGGTTCAACCTTGTTTAGTAGCTTTTAGGGTTTAATCTTTAAGTATATTCAATCAAGGTTCAGTAGAACACTCCAAGTTTTGAAAGCACTGGTGTAGATATATTCCTTTAAAATTCAGAAATAGAATATGGAGTGCCTGGCTCAGTCCTAAAAATCAACCCTAAGTGGCAAGCTACTTGATAAATCACTTTTATCTTAAGTGTTGGCCTAAACAATTCAATCAATTGGCCTATTGCATCACTTAGTTAAGGCACACAGAAATGTTTGACCTATTAAGATTTCTACTCACTTATTTGTGTGTTGAATTAAGCGTACTGGGTCCACAAGTTAGATCCCAGTTAAGTGGTAGAATCGATGTGATTATGCGCCTTAGGGTGAGAAGTTGTGGGTGTTAAGTGTGTAGCTTTCAGAAAATCCCACAATCAGATAACACTTTTTTTATTATTTTTTTATTTATGTGGATGGCAAGGTGTGTGGAGGTGGCAAACAAACAACCAAATCTATCCTAGGGTTTATAAAAAGCACCTAAGTTGATTTGGGTTTGAGTTATTAGGTTACGGAATGAAAACTAAGGTGGGGGTGGTGTGGGGGACACTTACAAAACACTCTACCCACACTTTACTCTGGTCTACCACACTTGGATCTCCATGTTAGGGCACCTGCAAGACAATAGATCAGATATAAGCAGGGTTAGTGCTATGTAAATGCAAAGAAACGTAGAAAATAATAAAGCAAATTCCGTTGCCTCCCCGGCAACGGTGCCAAAATGATCGCGTGTGTTTCGTAAGTTAGAAATCAGGGTTACGCGTAACCCGTCATTGTAGTTGCAAACACGTCGATCAGATAAAATTTATACCAAAACTCCAAGGGAGTCCTGGGTCGAACACAGGGAGGCGACGTTTACTTTATCTGAAAACTGCGCTTTGTTTTGTTTGTTATTGGTATTTTAGGGTTTAGTTATTTTTTCTTATTTTTGGAATAAAAGGCAAGCAATCACAAGATAGAGATGGAATCAAATGTGATGTATTGCATTAATGTCTATTATAATAATCTACGAAAGCATAAAAAGAGAGGGAGGTGAGAGGAAATCTCCTGAATCGACTGTTCGGCGAGATGACGGTGCCTGGCAGAAGCTCGGACAAAGGAGGTGAGGAGTGGGATGACGGAGGTGAGATGTAGGAGGACATCAGGTAGAGGAAAGCTTCGACGTAGCTCTGGAATGGAGGTGAGAAGGCGAAGATGATCTGCTACCGGAATGGAGGTGGGAGGGTGGCTCCAAGGCGACCTATGAATGGGGATGGAAAGTTGGAGGAATATTTGGTGGGACAGAGGTTCGCTACACTAATAGGTGCCTTGGGAGCTTGAGAACAAGCTCTAATGGAACGTTGGTAGGCTTGCTAGAGCTTGGGAGTAGGTGGGAGTAGAGTAGGTAGAGATGGCTTGGAAGGGAGGGGGTGTAGGTCCTTTTATAGTGGAGAAGAGGCAAAAAATAGGTATGAGATCATTAGTGACATCCAGGCCATCGCTGGAAACGTCACTGTAGGCAACTCATGCCCACTTGTGCCCACAACTAGCTTTGTTGGCATGCGATGAATTAGTGACGGCTTTAGGCATCGCTGTAAGTCCAGCTCATTCGTCGCTGTAGGTGCAGCCCATGCATAGCTTGCGCTGCGCTCCCCTACATTTGCCACACGTGCGCGCCCACACGCTAGCGCTGCGCTGTACGCATGTGTGCCTGCAAGCACGCATGCACCTTCTCTACTGCACGCGTGTGGTGCCGCGTGCGTGCGCTAGGCATCATGGGCTGTGCCACATGACGTAATCTGGGTCATCCATCTTCTTCTTGTTGTAGGGGCTGCTACGTCGGATTGAGTCGATTTTTGCGTCGTTAGGCTGCGATAATTGACTCGAATCCATCTGCGTGGTCGGATTTGTCATTTGAATCTTCAAATTATGTCTCCTAGTCCCTTTCCTGTTGATCTTCCTCGGACTGCATATGGTGCTACGGGACTCCGATCGGGGCGATTTCTAAGGCATTGGACTTCGATCGTCGTCTTGATTTGATCTATACGGTTGGATCATCAATTCGAGGCTCCGAAATAAATATTCTTCTCTCCTAACCACAAAAAGGTTGCAATTAACCTAAATTTTATACAACTACTCTAAATGCAGAATGATGCATGCTATGCAATATTTATAGCATGAAATGCAAATCTAAGCCTAGGAACATGCATGAATAGGCATTTTACCCTCAATAAATGTGTTTACATTAGACCAATTAGAGCCAATTAGGTTTCCATTCTAGGGTTTTAGAGACACACTTGCTTAAAAAAGATTCAATCTTCCCAAATTGTGTGTGTCTTAGGCCTTGGTTGAACTTACCTAAACAAGCAAACCCTAAGAATCAAGATCTAAATCTCACTTGAATAGTAAAAGTAGGACCTAATATTCAAGGACAAATCAGGTGAAGCAGACCCATCTTGCGGGGTCAACCAATCTGCAATTTAGGTCACCACTCACAAAAACATCTTAAAGTTCAAGTGAAATCCTAAACACACATGCTCTAAACTTAAAATTGGTAGACTTAAGAGGTCAAGTTATCCATTCTGGTCTACCTGGATCTGCGGTGACAAGGAAGGTCGGGTGGGGAAATCCCTGTAACCCGTGAGGATACTCTACCACGTAGGGGTCTTCGCGGGACACTCCCTTCCTGGTTGCCCAGGTATTTCTTAGGTGGACAACTTTTTTATCTAGAAGTATCATCCACCTCGAACCTCTATAGTCATCCAAAAATATTTGGGTGTCTTGATTGGGTCCATCACACCTTCTATCCCTTATCTTCTCCAACGGTGCATGTTTAGAAGGAGGTCCTTAAGGCCACCTTAAGGCCTCCATTAGCTATTCACTCTCATCAAGGCTAACCCTCGACCTCCCTATTTGTGTAACAACCTGACCATATCGATATCTCTTCTGATTCATCTGAGCCTAGATCTCTTTCATCCGTAATCATGGAGCACCCAGCAAAAGAAGAAAACAATCTCTAGAATTAGCTTCAATGCCTCAACGATCTATTCCAGGCTTTTATAAATCTGCTGCAACATCCTATGTTGTGAGATCATTACAATCATGCTGTAATGTGATCGAACTTCGAGTCCAAATCTTGGCTGGAGGTCTTGATATTGAACTCAAGCCCAACATGATTCATGCTATTCCTAAATTTCATGGGCTTAATTCTGAAGATCCCTTCCAACATATCAAGCAACTCAAGCATCTGACCCAGACCTTAAGGTCAGAATCTCAAAATCGAGATATCTTTCTCATGAAGATGTTCTCCTTCTCTCTCATGGACAAAGTGCTCACTGGTACCAAACCTTAACTCGTCCGATCAACACATGGGCTGAACTGCAATCCGAGTTTCTAAAAAAGTTATTTCCCGTTGGTCAGACAAATGCTTTGAGGCACCAAATCACGCATTTCACACAAAATGCAGGAGAACTGTTTCATGAGGCATGGGATCGCTTTCTGGATCTCATGCGAAAGCGCCCCCACCACGGAGTTCCTAAATGGGAACAAGTCCAGTCTTTTCACCAGGGACTCCGTGAGGACATCAAATTGTTCGTCAATGCAACCTGTGGAGTGACAGAATGCCATTTTCGTGCATTTGAAAATCGTCGAAAATCATAGTATAGTCGCGCAAAAACATTCATCAAAGATATTATTTTGTAAAATAACGAGACTTTGAGTCCTGGTCGTTCGTCTCTGGGAGGTGTTGTTTTTATTTTTGAAATCGATCTTAAAGCCACTCTACTTTATTTAAACGACATGCTTGTGCGTAATATATAGGCGGTTAAAGAACAGGCACTTAAATTATGCAAATATGATAATCATTAAGCTCAAGGTGACTTCAAACACATAAGAGATATATATATAAAATGAAATTTTCATTCATCATGGGAGAGTTGTTGCATAAGGAAATCTAGAGGAAAGCTTATACATGAATGCTTAAAATTAAATCTAACTACAAGAAAACTATTGCATACAAGAATCAACGGGGGGATTTCGCATGCATCATTGGGGGAGAAGTAAGACTACTCTACTAAGAAGTAAATGAAAGCAATAAAAATTATGGAGAGCATGATCTAGAGCTAGAAGAATAGAGGGCATTCAGGGGTGGTCCCCGATGGCCTTGGAGTGGTCGAGAGGAGAATGAGGGGTGGCCAATGTATCTTAGGCCGACCCTTGGAGAGAAGTAGGGTTGATCCAGCATCCCGGCATGGTGTTGTCCATGGTGGTGGTAGTGAGCTCGTGGAGGTGGAGTGAGTGGCTAAGTGGAGGTGGCATGAATGGCACCAATGGAGAGCAATTGCCAAGGGAGTGAATGGGTGCAAATGGCCACCCAAGGGGTCTTTTTATAGACCTAAGGGAAGCTCTCTAGAGAATTATGGAATTCTCTAGAGAGGCCTATGGTGGGAGCTCGTGGGAGAGTGAGAGAGGGTGGATGGTGGTTTTTAGATCCACTAAATGTGGATCTAAAAATTGAATGGCTCTTGGTTACTATTTTTGGCAACCAAGGCAACCACACATGGTAGAGAGTTCTAGAGAACACTAGGCTAGATATTTTCGTGTGGATGGTGTGTGTGGGTGTGTGTGGGTTGAAACTTAGGTGGCTAGGTTGATTAGGTTGGGTTCTAGTGGGTTTAGGTCAAGGTAGGTCTCAAATTAGGGTTATAAACCCTAATTCACTAAGGTAAAGTGCAATTAAACTTAATACAAGTTTAATTGGGTGTGTGGAAACTTAATTGAGAGTAAAACAACTCAATTAAGTCAGGTCTAGGTCAATTGGACTCTCACTGAGTCCAATTGGACAGTGTGTACTGAGATCAGGGTGATTGCGGAACAATCATAGGTCATAATTGACCTAAATTAAGCTAAGACCTAGCATAAGTTAGGGTTATTCATGCATGCATACGCATTATCTGCATCTTTACTGCTTTCCTTTAGCTATGCATAAAATAATGTTATAATGTGCTGATTAAGTGTATTATGTCGATTGCAGGCAATAAGCAGATCTGGAGCAGGATCTGAAGCTGGATCTGAAATAACGGGAGTTGTGGAAGAGCTGGAGCAGAAGGCGTAGTTTAGATGTAGGAATAATAATGTAAGGGGGTTAAAGGTTTTCTATTCTATTAAGTAGAAATAAAGCAGTAAAATGTGAAGAGCTTAGGTCCATCCTAGCCCTAGGATAGCCTAGAGACTTCCCCAAGCCTTAGCCACCCTTAGATTAGGTCACAACACCCTAGGAAGCCCTAAAACCCTAGTTCCAACCCTTCTCTGGACGTCCAGATAAGTTTTAAGACGTCCAGGACCCTTAGCCAACTCCCGCACACTTCAAACCCACTTCTGCAGTGTTATTGGACGTCCAGACACTTTGTCAGACGTCCAATTTCTGCAGAATACCCAAAACAGAACCTGAAACCCTTCCTGACTCTGATTGGACGTCCAGACAACAAGTCTAGACTTCTGATTTTTGAGTATAAGATGTCTAATTATATAATTAGACGTCTGATACTGCTCTCAAATTCCTGTTTTGAGATTTAAGCCTTGATCTTGGATCTCTAGGTCCCTAAACCCAATTCCAACCCCATAGGAACCTAAATTAAGGTGCCCTAACCATAGTACATCACCTCTAGACCTCCCTAAGGACCTAATTAGGTCCTCACTAAACCTAATTGACTTGGATCTTAGTCAATTCCATCAGCCTATTCAATTGGACTCATTGAGTCCAATTGAGCCCTGATCTCAGCACACACTATCCAATTGGACTCAGTGAGAGTCCAATTGACCTAGACCTGACTTAATTGAGTTGTTTTACTCTCAATTAAGTTTCCACACACCCAATTAAACTTGTATTAAGTTTAATTGCACTTTACCTTAGTGAATTAGGGTTTATAACCCTAATTTGAGACCTACCTTGACCTAAACCCACTAGAACCCAACCTAATCAACCTAGCCACCTAAGTTTCGACCCACACACACCCACACACACCATCCACACGAAAATATCTAGCCTAGAGTTCTCTAGAACTCTCTACCATGTGTGGTTGCCTTGGTTGCCAAAAATAGCAACCAAGAGCCATTCAATTTTTAGATCCACATTTGGTGGATCTAAAAACCACCATCCACCCTCTCTCTCTCACTCTCCCACGAGCTCCCACCATAGGCCTCTCTAGAGAATTCCATAATTCTCTAGAGAGCTTCCATTGGGTCTATAAAAAGACCCCATGGGTGGCCATTGGCACCCATTCACTCCCTTGGCAATTACTCTCCATTGGTGCCATTCATGCCACCTCCACTTAGCCACTCACTCCACCTCCACGAGCTCACTACCACCACCATGGAGGACACCATGCCGGGATGCTGGATCAACCCTACCTCTCTCCGAGGGTCGGCCTAAGCTACATTGGCCGCCCCTCATTCTCTTCTCAACCACTCCAACGCCATCGGGGACCACCCTTGAATGCCCTCTACTCTTTTAGCTCTAGATCATGCTTTTCATAAGTTTTATTGCTTTCATTTATTGCTTAGTAGAGTAGTTTCTCTTCTCCCCCAATGATGCATGCGAAATCCCCTGTCGATTCTTGTATGTAATCGTTTTCTGGTAGCTAGGTTTAATTTAAAGCATTCCTGTATAAGCTTTCCTCTAGATTTCCTGTACAGACAACTCTCCCCCAATGAATGAATGAAAAATGCATTTATATATATATCTCTCTTTATGTGTTTGAAATCACCATGAGCTGAATGATTATTTTATTTACGTGATTTAAGTGTCTGTTCTTTAACCACCTATATATTGCGCACCAGAATACTAAGTAGAGCAGCTTTAAGATCGATTTCAAAAATAGAAACACGCCTCCCAGAGGCGAACGACTGGGACTCAAGTCTCGTTATTTTACAAAATAATATTTTTGACGAACGTTTTTGCGCGACTATACTACGATTTTCGACGACTTTCAAATGCGCGAAAACGGCTTTCTTTCACGGGGCTCAATTGGACTTAATGAGTCCAATTGAATAGGCTGATGGAATTGACTAAGATCTAAGTCAATTAGGTTTAGTGAGGACCTAATTAGGTCCTTAGGGAGGTTTAGAGGTGATGTACTAGGGTTAGGGCACCTTAATTTAAGTTCCTATGGGGTTGGAATTGGGTTTAGGGACCTAGAGATCCAAGATCAAGGCTTAAATCTCAAAACAGGAATTGGAGAGCAGTATCAGACGTCTAATTATATAATCAAACGTCTTATACTCAAAAATCAGAAGTCCAGACTTGTTGTCTGGATGTCCAATCAGAGTCAGGAAGGATTTCGGGTTCTGTTTTGGGTATTCTGCAGAAATTACACGTCTGACAAAGTGTCTGGACGTCCAATAACACTGCAAAAGTGGGTTTGAAGTATACGGGAGTTGGCTAAGGGTCCTGGACGTCTTAAAACTTATCTGGACGTCCAGAGAAGGGTTGGAACTACGATTTTAGGGCTTCCTAGGGTGTTGTGACCTAATCTAAGGGTGGCTAAGGCTTGGGGAAGTCTCTAGGCTATCCTAGGGTTAGGATGGACCTAAGCTCTTCACATTTTACTGCTTTATTCCTATTTAATAGAATAGAAAACCTTTAACCCTCTTACATTATTATTCCTATATCTAAACTAGGCCTTCTGCTCCAGCTCCTGTTATTCCTGATCCAGCTTCTGATCCAGCTGCTGATCAGCTTATTCCCTGCAATCGACATAATGCACTTAATCAGCACATTATAACATTATTTTATGCATAGCTAAAGGAAAGCAGTAAAGATGCAGATAATGCGTATGCATACACGAATAACCCTAACTTATGCTAAGTCCTAGCTTAATCTAGGCCAATTAAAACCTATGATTGTTGCGCAATCATGGAGGAAACATCATGGGTCAACACGAAGACACCGTGTGGGAGATTCTCGAGAATGTGTAAGAACTCCATCAATAATGAATCCATGAGCATGTTCGACCGGACGACTACTCGTGCATTGACAAATACATAGGGAGCACACAAGACGCAGGTCTTGTCCTCATTCATCAAGCTGAAATTAATGGTCAGTCGCCTGGACAAGGTCCCAATCATCGAAAAGGTGCATGAACTGACTCGACATCTATAGCAAGCCACTTCTACACAAAACTCGTTTGCACAACCACCCTCTGGGAGGGGGGCTGTGCATAACATCTACCACCGATCTTCTCAAGGGATGGATCGATATCCACCCCCGTTTGATCTAGAGTTTGGAGGAAACTCCAGATCTGCCTACTCTAGTTGGGGGAACTCTGAACCCTCATCTAATTTCTCCGAGGTTCCTCAGACCTGCGAGGACCTCAACATCATCTAGAACGACCCTTTCTCAAACACTTATAATCCTGGATGGCATAATCATCCTAACTTCACGTGGTTGGGGAACAATCATAATAAAAAACATCAATATCAAACCTGACCACAAGTTTCTCGTCCATATCAACTGCCTCAGCCTAGGCCCAACCTAAATTATCAATCCAGGCCAACACAAGAAGATCAAATGAACCTTATCCTTCAGACTCTGGCTGACATTCAGAAGACGAATACGGCTATGCAAAAACAACACAAAGATGAGATCATAGAAGTTCACAATCAACTAGCCCAGATGGTAAATCCCCACAACTTGGTGCACTCCCTTCGTAACCTCTGCCCAATCCAAATAACATGCTAACTAAAGGCACGTTATGAGCCTGACTCAAGGCTAGGCTCACTACGTCTATCAGGCCCCTTCTGCTCCATCACCTGATGGCATGGAGGCTTCGACATCATATGCGGGTTATCAGCAGCAACCACCTCTTTCGCCAACCCCAACCCAGAACTAGGCAGGACTGAATTTCGTGACTACCCATAGTGGAAAAATAACTCAGGACCCATCTTACCCGAGCCACTCTCAGCCCGGTAGTTCAAACCCAAACCCTAGGTTAGCCATCCAGGATACCCATGTCCCAGATCAAGAACCTGGACCAATTCTAGAGGATCCTGCAGAGGTTCCATTTCTGGAGGCCTTGACCAAAGGAAAGAGGAAGCCCAAATCCGTGTCTCTTGAGGAATACTTGGTCAAGCTCTTTGAGCAAGTCCAAATAAACATCCCGTTGATGGATGCGATACGCCACGTACTGACTTATGCGAGATTTCTAAAGGACGTATGTACACCTAAGCATAAGCCATGAACCAAAGGCGAGAATCCAATTGTACTGTCAGAGCAAGCCAGCTCCATCATCTTGAGCAAACTCCCGCTTAAGGCAAGGGACCCTAGTACCCCTCTGATTTCATGCAAGATCAGTGATTTAGAGTTCGACAGAGCCCTTTTAGACTTAAGAGCTTCCATCAATTTGATCCCTATGTCCCTACTAGATCATTTTGAGGAGACTAAGCTAAAACCGACTGAGGTGACTCTACAATTAGCTAACCAATCGATCAAGTCACCTAGAGATGCTCTCGAGGATGTTCTAGTTCGGATTCATGATTTCTACTTTCCTGTGGACTTCATTGTGTTGGTTATGGAGACTCCTAAGAATCTGAAGAATACACTGATTATACTAGGTAGACCATTCTTAGCAACAGCTAGGGCGAACATTAATTGTGAAGCGGGCTAGATTGAATTGAAATTCAGGAACAAGACGCTAAAAGTTGATATATTTAAGGCCCAGAAAGGAATTAATTACAGGGCAGTGGAACAAGTATGTGACATCAGTTCTATGGTTGAGGGCACGTTTCCCGAGGATGACCCAATTATCTTTGATCCTCAGCCCCAAACTGATCATATCCCGTACGTAGAGGAGCCTGGCACTGATCTAGACCCACCCATAGCTCCTACTTTTCCTTTTGAGACTCGTCCCGACCCGCTAGTTGCTGCTGATAATCTCGTTATGGAACTAAAGCCTCTTCCTGAACATCTGAAATATGCCTTTTTGGGTTTCGATCAGACATTTCCTGTTATTATCAATTCCCGTCTCACCTATGATTAGGAAACACGTTTGATTTCTATCCTCCAGCAGCATCGGAGAGCTATTGGTTGGACTCTCGATGAACTAACTGGCATTAGCCGTTCATATTGCACACACTGCATTTATACTGAAGAGGGTGCATGACCATCTCATGAAATGCAGTGACATCTGAATCCTAATCTACAGG
The DNA here is from genome assembly GCA_037157565.1 of Thalassia testudinum. Lineage (NCBI taxonomy): Eukaryota > Viridiplantae > Streptophyta > Magnoliopsida > Alismatales > Hydrocharitaceae > Thalassia > Thalassia testudinum. The sequence goes on along the minus strand of JAZHRO010000013.1, from coordinate 68,854,630 downwards.
AGGTCGTGAAGAAGGAGATCATCAAGTGGTTAGATGCAAGGATCATCTACCCAATTTTCGACAGTTGGTGGGTGAGTCCAATCCAGGTTGTGCCTAAAAAGGTAGGACTCACCATGATCACGATTGAAATTGGAGAGACCATACCGACCCATATAGCAAACTCGTGGAGGGTCTATGTTTCTTACAGAAGACTAAATGCCTCCACGAAGATGGATCATTTCCCACTACCGTTCATTGATCAAATACTCGAGAAACTAGCGAGAAATTGATTCTTCTGCTTTTTGGATGGGTACTCCGATTATAATCAGGTGGAAATCCATCCTGAAGACTAAGAGAAGACCACCTTCACCTACCCCTATGGGACATACGCGTTTCGTAGGATGCCTTTCGGTCTCTACAATGCACCTGCTACCTTTTAGCGGTGCATGCTTTCCATATTCTCAGATATGGTAGGTGAATACCTCTAAATCTTCATGGACGACCTCTCAGTATGTGGGGAATCTTTTGATGGTTGCCTCCTACACTTGGTCCAAATCCTCAGGCATTGCATCGACGTGAATTTGGTTCTTTCCTGGGAAAAGAGCCATTTCATGGTTCCTGAGGGAATTGTCCTAGGTCACCTTGTTTCTGAGAATAGCATCCAAGTTGATCAACCCAAGGTTAATTTGATTTCTAAACTACCCATTTCTAGCTCAGTAAAGGGCATCTGGTCTTTTCTGGGGCACGTTGGTTTTTATCATCATTCCCTTCTCGATTTCTCACAAATCATGCGCCCTGTGACTAATCTTCTCTCAAAGGATATCCCTTTCGAGACCACCAATGAGTGCACTCGTGCATTTGAGAGCCTACGTGATCGAGTTACTCAAGAACCAATCCTACAATCCCTTGACTGGTCTCTACCCTTGGAGATCATGTGCAGTGCGTCTAACTACGTAGTGGGGGTGGTGCTTAGGCAGAAAGTTGGCAGGAAACCCGTGGTCATCTACTACGTTAGCAAGACGCTAAATGAAGCTCAGCGCAACTACATGGTTACTAAGAAAGAGCTGTTGGCAATAGTATTTGGCTTAGAGAAATTCAGAACTTATCTTTTGGGTTCCTGTGTCATCATTTACTCAGATCACACCGCTGTAAGGCACTTACTTGTGAAGAACGATGTGAAACCGCGATTAATCCATTGGATCTTACTGTTGCAAGCATTTGATCTCGAGATTCACGACAAGGCAAGAAAACAAAACGTGGTAGCTGACCATTTGTCCCATCTTCCTTCTTTTATCATTGACCTGCTGATGAGAATCTCATCATGAGCCATAACTAGCTCACTTTGACCTAATACAAAGGATAAAAGCTCCTACATAACTCAAGGAAAGGCTTAACTCAGAGAGATTCTGAGTTCGCAAAGAAAATAGAAACTAAGGGGTAAAAATGCAATTTCACCAATCCAATCTAAAAACAGGGTAACTCAGGGTCCAAACATAGGTCAAAGCAACCTAATAAGAATAAAAGTGGGATGAGATGATTCAATAAGGGTTACAGCAACTCCAAAGAATTAAATAACATCCTGTAACCCTAAAAACAAACCCACTTAAAAACACGAGGTTCGAGGCAGAGAAAAAAATCAACTAAACCCTCTAAATTCATAGAAAAATAATCTCTAGGGTTTAGAACCTTCAATTTGGCCTTAGGAACCCATTTTGACCTACATTGAGAACCATGCCTAATTAACAACTTAATTTGGGTTTTTGCGTAAATTGATCGGTCGAACAAGGTTTACTCTGGAAATAAAATTCACCATCATAATCCTTAGGTCCCAATTAGTCATGTATAAAAACTTGAGCCTAAGAGGAAACCTTCTTGACCAACTTTACACTTTGGTCCTCATTTATTTACTTTTTGGCCCTCAACTTTTGAACCCTCACATTTCTACCCCTAACTCTCCTTCATTCTTTGCATTCAGGTCCCTCCTGCCAAAACCTGACCAGCACCATGCTCCGGCGACCTTGCGCGGAGCATGGTGCCGCGCAGGGTAAGGGGGAGGGTCTGGCAAGTCAATCGAGGGTGCCCTGCGTCGTCAGCCGTCGCAGGAACACCCCCTGGTCGCTGCAGCCCACCATACCGGCCGTGCGAATGCACAGATGGTATGGGTCTCCATCTCCGACGTCCTCCGGCGAGGGAGACACGTCGTCTCCCTCCGCCCTCCTCTCTGTTTCGGCCTCTATAAATATCCCCCGTCGCTCCGTCGTTCTGAGCAGCTCGGTCCTGACGGAGAAAGACCCCCACTTCCTCTCTTCCCACTCCGACAGGAAGCCCTCTAGCTCCGGCGGCCTCTCCTCTTCCTCCTCGTCGCTCTGCTGCACTACCAGCTGCAGGGTTGCCCTCCCTCGCTCTTCCCGCGCCACGCCGCACCCAGCTGGCGCCTCTCCGGCCCTCTCCTCGCCGCCGCCCCTCCCCCTGGGCATCTTCTTCTCCGGCGACAGTCGATACGACTGTCGCCCTGCTGCTCCCCCTTTGTCACTGCAAGTAAGTTAGAACTACTTCCCTTCCTCTCCTCTTTCTTTTCCCAGTTTCAATTTGTTCAATTAAGCCCTCGACCGACCCTGACCACCGTCACCCCCTTCGTCTCCGGCTACCCTCCGGCGAGACGCCCCCATCGCTCCACAGCCTCACACGGCTCGCCGACCCTCACCAAACCTCTGCCTCATCACACTGGACACCCCCCACCCCTCCACTGCCACTCCACACCTCCGTAACGCTCCCCCAAACAAACCCATTTCTCCGGTTGCAGTCCGACCTAGGGCTGCCGCCAGACACCGCCTTGCGGCTTGCCGCACAGCTCAACACCTTCGCCGTGCCACGGCGAAGGTTCCCAGTAGTTTGATCAGGCCGAGAGGCCATATTCATGTCCGACAGGTTCTAAGGCTCGACCGCCATTGACGCCACATTGAAGTAGCTTCTCCCGCGCGCCAGGCTTGAGGACTCCAGGTTTCCAGCTGCTGCGGATTACGGAAACTCCTGCGAAGGCAACCAGCCAGCAACCGACGAAAATCGAAGCTGCAGCTGCAGAAGCGAGGCCGCGGTCTTCCAGCAGGCGCACGCGAGGAGAGGCGTTAGTTTAGTCCCACATCGGTAAGCCTCGCAACGCTTTCACCGTTTAAATTGTTTTTGTGAATAAGCCTTATCGCCTCAGCACACGGGGTGAGGTCCCCTTCACCCGCCCGATTACCCGGCCTCGTCCGCTCTCACGCCCCGAGGACCTGGCTCCGACCCGATTAGCCCGACCTGCACTCCTCGCCCACCACCGCACGTCGGTGGGCCTGGTCACGGGTACGAAGCCCGACCCGATTATCCGACGACTCTGGGAGAGCTTTCCTAAGAGAGAATTCTGAGAGAGAGTGACGCGGGGGGGAGGGTAGAGTAGGTTTTGCCCACTGACGTAAACTTCAAAGTGTGAAGGCACAGGTGAACAAAGAAGAAGAACCGTGGAAGAAGAGAAGAAGACCGACGAAGAAAGACTGAAGGAAGAAGGAGGAGCACCAAGGACGCACTGTAGCAGTGGGTTACTTAAGTCGTCTGATTGAACAATCAGACGACGCTCTGAGGACGAAGAAGAAGGAGAAGAAAAGATGAGCAGGACCGCAACGAAGAAGAACAGAAGAGAAGAAGACAAAGAAGAAAAGCAAAACAAGAGGAAGAACAAAAGAGAAGAAGAAGCTCTGAAGAAGAAGAAAGAAGAGAAGAAGCAAGAAAAGAAGAAGAACACGAGAAGAAGATCTATGAAGGAAGCAAGCAAAAGAAAGAAAAGATTCAAGAGCCAAGAAGAGAGAAGACAAGAAGAAGAGAAGAAAGAAGAGACAAAGAGGAAGAAAAAAAGAGAAGAAGAAGCCACCAAATTTTCATCTCTCTCCCCCTCTCTCTCTCTTTATTTGTGTAATAAGAATTTGTACCACTAGAATACAACTTGCTCCCTGAGTTCGACCTCGGGAACTCTTTATTTTCCAAGTAAAAAAAATATATATTAGCAAATGATGGCAATAACTATCTGTACTACAACGACTTAAGAAAAGCTAGTTGCTGCCACCGTTTCGCCAGTTGGCACCGTTGCCGGGAAGCAACGGCTATTCTAGAGGTAAACATTCCTGTTTCTTTTAGTTTCTGATAATCTCCTCTCTTTTGTGCAGCTACAGGAAATCAAGAAGACAAGCAACCGCACGACAACCAGTCCGAGGATAGGTAAATTTTTTTTTTTCCCTCTCACTATTAACCCCTAAACTCTAAAGAGGAGGAAAAGAAAAGAACAAGCAATATAGGGCTAACCTGTCTTCCATACTTAGTAACCATAAAAAGTTGCATGTTTTCAACCCATTATTACTGCACACTATTAAAGGTATTTAAGGGCTAACACATTCTTGCTTGAGCCCTAATTACCCAACAAAGAGCTAACTGAACCAAGTAGAGCCAACCTAGGATCCAACACTAGGGATTTAGAGACACACTTTTTAAGCAAGAATTGAGAAACCCTAAAAGAAGTGTGCCCAAACCTTGTTTGAAAAAGAGCTATACAAGAGAAACCCTAAGCAATTGGCTCTCTAAACACTTGAACCCTAAAAGACAAGACCTGATAAGCTCTCAAAGGAAACAAAAGGTGAAGTTGACCCCTTGGGTCAACCAACCTTCAACTTAGGTCACTCTTTGCACTTAAAAGACTAAAGTTCAAGTATAACCTTAAGCACCCTGATCTTAAAGTAAAAATTGGTAGACTTAAGAGGTCAAGATCCCTATTCTGGTCTACCTGGAACCGCAGTGACAAGAGAGGTCGGGTGGGGGAAACCCTGTAACCCGTGGGGACGCTCTACCATGTAGGGGTCTTTGCGGGACTCTCCCTCTCTGGCTGCCCAGGTAATTCTCAGGTGGACGGTCTTTCTGATCAAGGGGTCCATCTGCCCTGCACCTCTATAGTCACCCAACACATTTTTGGGTGTCTTGATTGGGTCCAGCACCTGCTTATCTCATCCAGTCCTTCAGTATTTTGCAGGAGGTCCTTGGAACCTCCTATAGAAATTCACTCTCCCCGAGGCTAAGCCTCGCTGCCCTTGTTTGTGCAGCCAATCTTTCGCATAGCCCCTCTTTCCTCTGATTCTGAACAAAGTCCCCTTCTTCCATTGATTCAAACTTCTGATTCTATATCTTGATTCCACCACCTGATTCAAAGATGCAGCCTAATTACCTAGCAAGACTACCATGTAAAAAACCTGAATATCTGAGATCCATGAAAGATAAGATGATTGAGGATGCCCTTGAATTCTATGAAATCAAATATAAACCCTCAATACCAATAGAAAACATTCAGGTTGATGTCTCAACAACCACAGCTTTCATCATAAACTGTGCCCAAATTCTATTGACAGAAGTTACAAAAGGATCAACCCGAGATATGCTCATGACAGGATACATTGAGATAGAAAAATTACACCAATCTGAATACCTTCAATGCTTAACAAATCCTGTACTTTAGGAACAACACCAAGATGCCCTTATAAAACGGGTAGAAATGATGAAATCAGTAGAACAAATTATCAACCAGAAATACCCGTATATACCAGAAATAGAGGGTGAACCATCTTGGAACAGTATTAAGGAACAATCCAGTTTCCCAGATCTCGGGATTGAGGCACAAAGTGGTTGTGGAATCCCAACCCAGATAGAAGACAATGTTGAGTTAGGTTGGGATATTGCAGGAGAACACAATGATGAGCCAAACTTAGACCATGAATTGCCAAGCCTAGAATTTCAAAACTCCTGCAATAATGAGATCAGAACGGAACCTTTTGAGGGTATAAATTCCGCCCCTTATTTTGATAAGGTGGCCCTCGAAGGTTATTCGGACTTAGGTTCTAATAACTCTACCCGCATCTTAGGCCTAGAACCTAGATCTGAAACTTATTGGGAAGATTATGAGGCCCCTTATGAGCAAGATCAAATTTTTACAGAATATGATTTCGGGCCTCTATTTGATGAATACCCCTCTCCAACATCTTCAGGAAATCTGATCGATTTTTCGAAAGTCATGCCAATTTATGATACAGAGACTGAGGAGTTGGAAGAGTTGGATTTCAATTGGGTCTATCCTACCAGCTTTGAGCTTGAGCTTAGACAGAATACCTTTTTAAACCCAGAATTAACATACAGGCTAGACCCCCGTCAGGCTCCTGATTCCACATCTGATAATTTTTGCTGTGATGGAATTCATGATCATGAATCTCATTTTTGCAAACTCTCCAACAACTTCAAATCTGACTATAATTGCGGAGAGACTTTCCTTCCTGAACACGCCAGGCCCATCTACGACCTCAGTTCTCATGACTCTGACTCCGACTCTGAGGTCCTGATTCCCGAGATCACTGATAACACAGAATAATTCCTTTTTGATCCTCAGGAACCAAAAATAGAAAATGCCAAGAGTGATTGCAACCCAGAATTCAGATCTTTTCTCAATTCAGATTTCTTTCATCCTACAGACACTCTTCAGGCATTTGATAGTTACCCGGAGGACTCTCTACAGAAAACCACCTGTCGTTCCTTTCTAGAAGAGCCCTCATACACAGTTGCCACCTCGTCTGCACACACAGAACTAATCAAAACCTCTTCCCAACCTCGACCCGCAACTGGACTCAATTTCTATTCAGATTCACCTCTCACCGAGCCGATTGCATTTCCACATCGGGTTTCGAACATTGATCAGACTACATACCATGCTCTATCATTCTCTGATCACCCCTGTAGGGTTCCTGCATCAATCACTGATTATTCTACGGGTCCCTACTCTGACCAGGCTGATTCGACTCAGCCAAACCCTGCATTCACACTTCCACACCCATCTGAGCTTCATAGTATATGGTGGGTTCCACACCTTTTGATCTACATCTATCAACCCACCAGATTGATTGGGTTTGGGCTGCATCATCAGCCTGTCGATCTGAACAAGCACCTGGTTGGACCAACCAGGCTCTTAATCAAGGTGCTTGTCTTACAAAACTCTGCTGATTTGATCATCCCCTCTCCATCGCATTTCCTGCTTGGCTGAAGGCATCAAATTTAGCGCTCAACGGGAGGCAGCCCGTCATTCTCTTTGAAAACCTAAAACCTTTTCTGACACCTTGCCGCACTTAAAGTTCACACTTTAGGACAGTCGACTTCACCTCAAATGCTTGCATCTGAGATTAAAAGTCATCCGCAACAGTCACCCCGACTCATTCACTCATCAAAAACATCTGTCCTAATGTATGAACTAAGTTGAATAAAAAACCCCCTAGGTTACAATGAGGACATTGCAAGTCTTAGGCATGGGGGGGTATGAAAGTGCAAAACCTTGTAAGAAAAGGTTTCAAACAAAAAATTCACATATGCCAAAAACACCATAAAAATTAAAAATTTTCGAAAAAGAATAAGAGGAAAAGAGGAGAAGGAAATTTTGTGAAGGAGAAGGAGAAAAGAAACAAAATGAAAAAGGAGCACAAAATTATGAAAAAAGGTGATAGTCATTAGTAAGGAACTAAGGAATTAACCTAAGTTCTAGACCTCATTCAAGAAAATAACTGAAAAGTGCATAATGAGATTAGTAAGAACGCAAACCTTAGGCATTCTTGAATAGACTCTTAGTACCCATTAAGATTCAGACAATCCTCAAGAGGTTGAGGAAAATGGAAAGCTTAAGTACTAGGTCTAAGGCTTAGGGAGTATTTGGCCTCATTAACTAATTTTTGGTTTACGGGACTCAGTAACCTAAGCACCCTAACCTCACACATAGCCTGGTTCAGTAAGTGTAAAAATCAAAATCACGCAGAAGCGTCGCAAAATTCTGAAAAGAACACCTAGAGTAGGAGCGGCCGATCAACACAAGTTGATTTGGACGAGTTCCCAGTGCGGAGAGGCGGGAAATCCCCTCAAAGATGCGTAACAAAATATCATCTCCTCGGTGCTTGTCTCTTAGGATATTCACATATCCTACTGGGGGCATGTAAGCACTCTGCTGGTTCAGATTCCATGGATGGCATTATCTCGAAGTGTCAATTGCCAGGGTCTGGATTCGGCCACGGAACACCATGGATGGGATTATCTCGAAATCTCAATAGCCAGGGTTCTAGGGGTTGCCATGGGCGGTGCTATCTCGAAGCATCGACTGCCAGGAACCCTTGAGGATTGATGATGGGAGCAAGGAATCTGATACAGACCGTGTTGAAAAGCCAATCCTAAGCTAGAATTAAAAAGAAAAAGAGAGAAAACTCTCCAAACAGAAAAATTTTCTATCTCTCTCTCTTACAAAACGCACTGCGAACTGAGCCAGGGCTAAAATCATTTCAAGCACGGGTGCTTTAACCACAAAGTCCAATAAACCTTAGGTTAGTTCTTGTGGGCCTTAAAAACCTTTGCTAAGGACTAAGGCTGAGGCTAGACAGATTTGGATCTTGATTGGTACTAGAGTACCTTTTAGGCCTATGGTCAGCATTCTAACCTAATCTAAGCTCAAATGAAAAAGCACTTATCTGAAGCTATTAAGAACTTCATGGTCTAGAACAAGGGTTGAAATCTTAAGTTTTTGGTAAGGGACTAGCAAAAGTTAGGCATGGGGGTATGATGAGAACCTCATCATGAGCCATAACTAGCTCATTTTGACCTAATACAAAGGATAAAAGCTCCTACATAACTCAAGGAAAGGCTTAACTCAGAGAGATTCTGAGTTCGCAAAGAAAACAGAAATTAAGGGGTAAAAATGCAATTTCACCAATCCAATCTAAAAATAGGGTAACTCAGGGTCCAAACATAGGTCAAAGCAACCTAATAAGAATAAAAGTGGGATGAGATGATTCAATAAGGGTTACAGCAACTCCAAAGAATTAAATGACATCCTGTAACCCTAAAAACAAACCCACTTAAAAACACGAGGTTCGAGGCAGAGAAAAAAATCAACTAAACCCTCTAAAATTCATAGAAAAATAATCACTAGGGTTTAGAACCTTCAATTTGGCCTTAGGAACCCATTTTGACCTACATTGAGAACCATGCCCAATTAACAACTTAATTTGGGTTTTTGCGTAAATTGACCAGTCAAACAAGGTTTAATCTGGAAATAAAATTCACCATCATAATCCTTAGGTCCCAATTAGTCATGTATAAAAACTTGAGCCTAAGAGGAAACCTTCTTGACCAACTTTACACTTTGGTCCTCATTTATTTACTTTTTGGCCCTCAACTTTTGAACCCTCACATTTCTGCCCCTAACTCTCCTTCGTTCTTTGCATTCAGGTCCCTCCTGCCAAAACCTGACTAGCACCATGCTCCGGCGACCTTGCGCGGAGCATGGCGCCGCGCAGGGTAAGGGGGAGGGTCTGGCAAGTCAACCGGGGGTGCCCTGCGTCGTCAGCCGTCGCAGGAACACCCCTGGTCGTTGTAGCCCATCATACCGGCCGTGCGAACGCACAGACGGTATGGGTCTCCATCTCCGGCGTCCTCCGGCGAGGGAGACACGTCGTCTCCCTCCGCCCTCCTCTCTGTTTCGGCCCCTATAAATATCCCCCGTCGCTCCGCCGTTCTGGGCAGCTCGGTCCTGACGGAGAAAGACCCCCACTTCCTCTCTTCCCACTCCGACAGGAAGCCCTCCAGCTCCGGCGGCCTCTCCTCTTCCTCCTCGTCGCTCTGCCGCACTACCAGCTGCAGGGTTGCCCTCCCTCACTCTTCCAGCACCACGCCGCACCCAGCTGGCGCCTCTCCAGCCCTCTCCTCGCCGCCGCCCCTTCCCCTGGGCATCTTCTTCTCCGGCGACAGTCGTCTGCTGCTCCCCCTTCGTCCCTGCAAGTAAGTTAGAACTACCTCCCTTCCTCTCCTCTTTCTTTTCCCTGTTTCAATTTGTTCAATTAAGCCCTCGACCGACCCTGACCACCGTCACCCCCTTCGTCTCCGGCTACCCTCCGGCGAGATGCCCCCATCGCTCCACAGCCTCACACGCCTCGCCGACCCTCACCGAACCTCCGCCTCATCACACTGAACACCCCCCACCTCTCCACTGCCACTCCACACCTCCGTAGCGCTCCCCCAAACAAACCCATTTCTCCGGTTGCAGTCCGACCTAGGGCTGCCGCCAGACACCGCCTTGCAGCTTGCCGCACAGCTCAACACCTTCGCCGTGCCACGGCGAAGGTTCCCAGTAGTTTGATCAGGCCGAGAGGCCATATTCGTGTCCGACAGGTTCTAAGGCTCGACCGCCATTGACGCCACATTGAAGCAGCTTCTCCCGTGCGCCAGGCTTGAGGACTCCAGGTTTCCAGCTGCTGCGGATTACGGAAACTCCTGCGAAGGCAACCAGCCAGCAACCGACGAAAATCGAAGCTGTAGCTGTAGAAGCGAGGCCGCGATCTTCCAGCAGGCGCACGCGAGGAGAGGCGTCAGTTTAGTCCCACATCGGTAAGCCTCGCAACGCTTTCACCGTTTAAATTGTTTTTGTGAATAAGCCTTATCTCCTCAGCACACGGGGTGAGGTCCCCTTCACCCGCCTGATTACCCGGCCTCGTCCGCTCTCACGCCCCGCGGACCTGGCTCCGACCCGATTAGCCCGACCTGCACTCCTCGCTCACCACCGCAAGCCGGTGGGCCTGGTCACGGGTACGAAGCCCGACCCGATTATCCGACGACTCTGGGAGAGCTTTCCTAAGAGCGAATTCTGAGAGAGAGTGACGCGGGGGGGAGGGTAGAGTAGGTTTTGCCCACTGACGTAAACTTCAAAGTGTGAAGGCACAGGTGAACAAAGAAGAAGAACCGTGGAAGAAGAGAAGAAGAAGACCGATGAAGAAAGACTGAAGGAAGAAGGAGGAGCACCAAGGATGCACTGTAGCAGTGGGTTACTTAAGTCGTCCGATTGAACAATCAGACGACGCTCTGAGGACGAAGAAGAAGGAGAAGAAAAGATGAGCAGGACCGCAACGAAGAAGAACAGAAGAGAAGAAGACAAAGAAGAAAAGCAAAACAAGAGGAAGAACAAAAGAGAAGAAGAAGCTCTGAAGAAGAAGAAAGAAGAGAAGAAGCAAGAAAAGAAGAAGAACACGAGAAGAAGATTTGTGAAGGAAGCAAGCAAAAGAAAGAAAAGATTCAAGAGCTAAGAAGAGAGAAGACAAGAAGAAGAGAAGAAGGAAGAGACAAAGAGGAAGAAAAAAAGAGAAGAAGAAGAAGCCACCAAATTTTCATCTCTCTCCCCCTCTCTCTCTCTTTATTTTTGTAATAAGAATTTGTACCCCTAGAATACAACTTGCTCCCTGAGTTCGACCTCGGGAACTCTTTATTTTCCTAGTAAAAAAATTATATATTAGCAAATGATGGCAATAACTATCTGTACTACAACGACTTAAGAAAAGCTAGTTGCTGCCACCGTTTCGCCAGTTCTGCCCGGTCCAAGCACAGAGCATTTTTCGGATGAGCATCTATTGGCTATTCATGGTCTCCCCTGGTTTGCTGATATGGTAAACTGCTTGGTTACGGGGAAAGTCCTGCCAGATTAGGCAACTTCCAAGCGGGACAAGCTGGTTTCCAAGGCCAAGTACTATATTTGGGAGGAATCATGTCTTTTCCACATTGGCAATGATCAAGTAATCTTAAGATGCATTCCTGACGATGAGGTGAATGACGTGATCTCATTCTACCACAACCAGGCCTGTGGGGACCATTTCTCTGAGTGTAAAACCACAGCGAAAATTCTCCAGTGTGGGTTCTTTTGGCCCACGATGTTCAAAGATGCACAAACGTATTGTAGGGCATGCACTCGTTATCAGACCCTCGGCAACATGGGCCCGTGGGATATGATACCCTTGAACCCGATAATTGTGTGCGAAATCTTTGACATATGGGGAATCGATTTCATGTGACCCTTTCCCGGATCTAACAACTTCGAATACATCTTGCTCGCTGTTGATTACGTCTCTAAATGGATCGAAGCTGTCCCCATGGGAACTAGCGATCAAAAAGTTATCCTCCGATTCATCCAGGAAAACATCTTTTCCACATTTGGGGTTCCTAAGGCCATCATCAGCGATGGCGGGTCTCATTTCAACAATGTGCACTTCCGTCCCTAATGAAAAGGTATGGGGTGTCGTATCGTATCTCGACTCCTTACCACCCCTAGACAAATGGACTAGCAGAACTGTCAAATCGAGAGATCAAGAAGATCCTTTAGGTCACTGTTCAGCCTGACAGGAAGGACTGGTCTACTCACCTTGCGGAAGCTTTGCGGGCCTATAGGATTGCCCACAAGACCCGAGTAGGCATGTCTCCCATCAGATTATTGTACGAAAAGGTGTGTCACCATCCCGTAGAGATGGAGCATAAGGCCTATTGACAGAGGGCGATTCTCGCGTGTGTTTTGGAAACAGAGATCTCATCGTAGTATAGTGCACGAAAAAACTCTCGTCAAAAATAATTTTTAAGGGTAATGAGACTTGAGTCCCGATCGTTCGTCTCTTGGAGGCGCTTATGCAAATTTGAAATAGATCATTTTTGCTCTACTTTCTTAAAATCGCACACTGATTTCTAAACGTCGGATCAGGTTTAGCCACTTTCGTTATGAACCCTAATTACATGCGCATGTGTAAGATAGGTGACAAATATGAAAGTGTGAGTTTCGGTATGCACGATTCTAGTTATGTGGTGGCTGTTTACGGAAAATGCGCTAATAGTTAGATCCTCAATATTTTTCAGGTACCGACATGCTGGTTGCAATAGATAATAATTAAAAGTAGGCAACTTTAATCACACAAAATATATTGCAATAAGCTCATGGTGATTCTCAACACATAGATATATATATATAGAAAAAGATCTTTCATTAATTCATCATGGTGTTTGCAACATGGAACTCGTGGAAAGCTTATAGAGGAAAGCCTGAAAATATAAATCTAGTTAACAGAAAACCATCGCATACATGAATCTAAAGGGGGATTATGCTTGCATCATTTGGGGAGAATAAAGAGCTACACTACTAAGCAGTAATAAAAGCATGTAAACTATGAAGAACTAAGCTACTAATCTAGCATAAATAAGGGCATTCGGAGGTGGGCTCCGATGGCCTTTGAGTTGGTTGAGAGGAGGAGGGGAGACCAATGGTGCTTAGGCCAGCCCTTGGAGAGAGGTTGAGGAGGTGATCCAACATCTTGGCATGGAGATGGTGGTGGCCATGGTGATGCTACTTGTGGAGATGGAGTGGAGGTGGATGTAGCTAAACTAAATTGAAGCCAAGAGTGAATGGGTGCAAATGGCCACCCCTTAGGTCTTTTTATAGACCTAAGGGAAGCTCTCTAGAGAATTATGGAATTCTCTAGAGAGGCCTATGGTGGGAGCTCGTGGGAGAGTGAGAGAGTGAGGATGGATGGTGGGCTTTAGATCCACCAAATGTGGATCTAAAAAGTGACTAGCTCTTGGTTGCTAATTTTAACAACCAAGGCAACAACACATGGTAGAGAGTTCTATAGAACTCTAGGCTAGGTATTTTCATGTGGATGGTGTGTGTGGGTGTGTGTGGGTTGAAACTTAGGTGGCTAGGTTGATTAGGTTAGGTTCTAGTGGGTTTAGGTCAAGGTAGGTCTCAAATTAGGGTTGTAAACCCTAATTCACTAAGGTAAAGTGCAATTAAACTTAATACAAGTTTAATTGAGTGTGTGGAAACATAATTGAGAGTAAAATAACTCAATTAAGTTAGGTCTAGGTCAATTGGACTCTCACTGAGTCCAATTGGACAGTGTGTGCTGAGATCAGGGCTCAATTGGACTCAATGAGTCCAATTGAATAGGTTGATGGAATTGACTAAGATCCAAGTCAATTAGGTTTAGTGAGGACCTAAGTAGGTCCTTAGGAAGGTCTAGAGGTGATGTACTAGGGTTAGGGCACCTTAATTTAGGTTCCTATGGGGTTAAAATTGGGTTTAGGGGGCTAGAGATCCAAGATCAAGGCTTGAATTCCAAAACAGGAATTGGAGGACAGTATCATACATCTAATAAAGTTTTCAGACGTCTTATAGTGAAAAATCAGAAGTCCATACTTATTGTCTGGACGTCCAATCAGAGTCAGGAGGGTTTCTAGGTTCTGTCTTGGGTATTCTGCAGAAATTAGACGTCTGATCAAGTGTCTGGACGTCCAATAACACTGCAGAGGTGGGTTTAAGGTGTGCGGGAGTTGGCTAAGGGTTCTGGACGTCCTATAACTCATCTAGACATCTAGATAGAGGCTAGAATTAGAGTTTTAGAGTTTCCTATGGTGTGGTGACCTAATCTAAGGGTGGGTGAGGATTGGGGAGGCTTCTAGGCTATCCTAGGGCTAGGCTGGACCTAAGTTCTTCACAATTTATTGCTTTATTCCTACTTAATAGAAGAGCATACCTTAACTCCCCTACATTATTATCTACTACATCTAATCTAAATCTTCCACTCTAGCTCTGCTGCAACACTAGTTATTCTTTATTCTTCAGATCCAGCTTTAGATCCTGCTTCAGATCTAGCTTCTGATCAGCTTATTATCTGCAATTGACATAATGCACCTAATCAGTACATTATAGCATTATTTCATGCATAGCTAAAAGAAAGCAGTTAAGGTGCTAATAATGCTTATGCATGCATGAATTACCTTAACTTATGCTAAGTCCTAGCCTAATTTAGGTCAATTAAGATTTATGATTGCTGCACAATCATACCCCCATGCCTAAATCTTGCTAGTCCCTAGCAAATGCGAGACTAAATTATTCACAAAAGTATCCCTAAGGGATTGATTATTTTATCAAGTGTATGCCTAGAGATTTTTCTCCTTTTTGTTTTCATTCTATGCTCTAGAAATCCAGACAATCGTGAAAGTGTGGCTATGTAGCTTTTGCAACGGATTCGAGTGAAAAACTAATTCACCTCTAAAGCCTGTACTTGAACCCTAGTAAAATTCTAGCGGGATAGGCATACTTCTTGCCTCGGGGTATTCAAGATATTCTATGAATTCCACCCAGCTTTAAGCTTAGGTAGAGAATCTTAAAGGGGAAAGATTATATATTTGGTGACTCACTCTCGACTGGTGCTACATAGAAATTAGTACTTCAGAATCTAGATTCCTGGATTATCAAGTAAATCAACTCAGAGAAAGATGAGAAAAACTATGCTCTCTTTTGATTCCTTTGTATTCATTCTCTCCTTTTCTTCTTTTCTTTTCTTTCTTTTTCTTAGAGCTCACAATCTCACCAAATTCTCATGCATGATCTGTATTTGGTGGTCTCACTTGGTATTAACACATGAATTAAGTTCCATAACCCTAACACTAAGTCAGAATTCCTCAGCCAGTATTTGGCCAGTCAGAAGCACAGAAAGATAGGTTAAGGCGATATTTGGTGGATCTCAAATTTATTTGGTGGTATTGCCTCAATGCAACTGAAATAAACACTAAATATTTACTTTTTTTTTCTTTGCTTTTTCTTCTCTTTTTTTTCAATTTTTCTTTCTTTTCATTTTTTTCTTTTTTCATTTTCTTTCTCTCTCTCTTTTTTTCTTCAACACAACACAACTAGCACATATCCATGAACTTTATTGAGGAGGCATTATTAGGGATTGATGGTACTCAAGAGACATTGGGTGGCCTACTTGGTGGAAGTGCCTACTCATGGCACCAGGAGAGACGAATAGGACGGTGTATTTCTGACGTTGACATCAATACCCTCCTTCAGCCGAGGATTCCATAAAGAATGGTCATAACCATCCACCTCAGCCCTAGTTTTATGAAAACTCGCTCTCTGCGTATTTGCCTTATTTGGTGGCTCTCAATATTTCGCACAAAAATGTATACATAGGAACTAAGAGTGGAAACTATGCCTAAACTCTGAGTATCATCACCTAATTATCTAGGATTCCGGATTCCTTGCACTAATCTTAGAGCACCAGTACTCTCTATTCTCATCTCACACTATTTGGTGGATTTTTAGAAGAAAATCTGCTTGACTCCCAAAACACTGTCCAAGTGTTCAGGAGAAGAAGCATTGCTTCTTCTCGACAGACTAAAGAATTTTATCAGCCTTCACCGTGAATCCATTGCAAACGTGTGTGTGAAAAATTATACTAGATTTCAGATTACAGGAATCAACTAGAGGATAAAATCCCTGATGCATTCTCTTAATAAGATAATCTTATTCATGGATGCACTATGTATATATGCTATAAACAAGTATCCTCGTATAATTTGTACTACGTAAAATTCCCATATCAGGTTACATTCAGCTTGATTTGAAATTTCATAACAGGAAGGGTGAGCAAGTGAGTCAGAAATGGCTGTTGCGGACAATTTCTAGCTCCAATGCGAGTATTGGAGGTGGAGTCGGTTGTTCTTTTATTTAGGATCCTAAAGTACGTTTGACATGCAGCTTCGAGGTTTTCCTAAATGTTGGCATAAAAATTTTCAATTTTGTTGTATCTACCCCCCCATGCCTAAGTTCTTGCATGTCCTCATGCATGAATGTAAAAGAAAATAAAACAACAGGGAGTAAATGGGTAGAAATCACCTGGAATTGCTCTTGAAGTTTAACATTCAGAATTAGCCAACCTGATAGTATTCAATATGCGAAAAGGAAATATGCTTAAAGAAAAATATGCTATGTATAAAAATGGTTATGTATAGATGATGGTAGAATGTGGGATATGCTATCTATACGTGTTGAGTTTAACGCCTCCAGCTGGGCAAGAACTTACTCAGATATATCAGTTCCAACATAGGAGCTGGTCAAGATTAAGAGAAAGATGTGCTCGTACACTCCTAGAATCAGTGGTCCGGAGATGCGAACCAACTAATTGTGAACCCCTACTCCAAAAAGTCTAGCTATAAGAAAGTGTGGACTGGTGGTGGAAAATAGAGGATAATCAGAGGGGGGATCATGATGTTGATTCAGCAAGAAGTTGCTGAGGGAGTAGTTCAAAATGT
Source organism: Thalassia testudinum (assembly GCA_037157565.1). NCBI lineage: Eukaryota > Viridiplantae > Streptophyta > Magnoliopsida > Alismatales > Hydrocharitaceae > Thalassia > Thalassia testudinum. Next base: position 68,837,662 of record JAZHRO010000013.1, on the reverse strand, counting down.
ATCTCAGAACCAGAATCTGAGTCATAGGGATCCTCATAATGATAATTGACATCAAAGATCATGCTCTCTCCAGGCTCTGGATCATATGGGGGTATCCGTGAAAGTAGAAGATCTGTGGGGAGGTCACTAAAATCCTCATCAAAAATTACTTCATCCTCGTCCATACTCATATCTGATTCATCAGAAGCTAACTCTTCAGGCTCTAAGTCGAGCCATCCATTAGATTGACTAGGATGATAGGTGCGTCCCCAGCTCATTCCACTCAAAGCTTCACCCTCATATGCATTGGGTTCCTCAGTAATTCCTGCCTCAAGTAGCATATTTATTTCTTCAGTCAAGTCATCCATAGCTACTTTTGGTCTTCGAATGTCTGGATCAGGGATAGAAAGTGTCATCTCATAATCTCTAATATCCGAATTAAGTATGTAGGTGAAAGAAGAAGAGTGCAGATCAGAAGATGTTGGCTTTAGCATAGGTTCACCTATAATTGGAAGCGGCCTAGATTGATCAGTAGTGTCACATGTAATCTTTGCCTCAAGATCCATATCCTCAAATGGATCTACGTCCCTTATCTCAGTTGGGTTTTCTAACCCATGAGGTATCTCCCAGGATTTAGGATAATCCGATTGTGGCTCAGTCCTGGAGATATCAGTCCTTTCCTCCTCAATTTCTTGAATGGAGTTCTCAGACTAACCCATTCAGCATACTTCCTGCTCCTGTCTCATATCCAAGCTAGATTCTTCTTCCCTTGAATGATCTTCTAGCATCTGCTCCCAAGAATCTTCTATGTGTCCTTCCGAAGTAGTCGTTTCAGATTCTTCGAGGTCTTCAAGGCTATTTTCCGCTTGATATCTCAAAAGCAGTAGTTCTTGAGTTTCCCGATTTTATCTAGTTAGCATTGTTATCCTTGCTGTTCCCTGAAGGAGCTCCATCACAGCTTGTTGATACGGAATCCAGCTTTGTCTTTGGTTTGGCTCAGTGATAGCTTGGATTTCGTGTAGATAGGACGTGACCTTTTCCTTAGCGCTAGCTATAGCTCTCTATATTCTGTAATGCGGTCGCATATGCATAGGTAGCTCTTGAGGGGTTCCAGGGGGTGAATCAGGTCTACCCGTATTCCATGGGTGAGAAGCAGGAGTATAAAATCCATATCCTGGGTTATAAGATGCAGTCCTTTGAGGGATCGACTGGTATGGGTCATAATATCCAGGGTTAGGATATGGGTTGCCCATTTTGGTAACCCGAGGAGAAGGATCAGGCGAAGCGAAAAGTCATCTTCGCCACCTTGGGTTCTGATCCCAAGGTTGAGCTGATTCAGTGACCCGAGCTCTCAGATAAGCTCGTGGGTCTAGATCTTCTAGATCCTGATTAGATCTAGATCCAGGGTTAGCCATTGCAGCTAAGCAGATAGAAGAAGAGGGTGGGGGAGAAGATGGCCGCGTGAAGTGACTCGCCTCCTTAGGAGCGACTCCCAAGGTCCAACCAATCGAGGTCTGAGTGACCTCCTTCCTCGCATGCACCAACCAACACCTAGGTTGGTGTAGCCAAGCCAAACAAGGCTAAGGCCCTGTCAATCAGATGGTCCTTATGATCGGATGACCAGATTTTTCATTTTAAGTTCGAATTTCTGAAGAAAAATTCATCGTGCAACTAATTGAAAGTGATTCCCGCCTCTCAAGCTAACCCAGCCAGTCTGGTTACGAGGGGACTAAGGGGAAGGTTCTTCCTTCGGCTCACGCCTCCGGTTCCGTTACCCCTTAGCTGTGGTCATTTGACACTACCCCGCAGACTTAATCACCAGGTTTGGCAAGAGAGATTCAAAACACCCAGTAGTATGACAACAAATTCGGGTTGCTTACGTGTTTTAAAATTAATTTTAGCCCATTTTTCTTCAGTTGGGGTTTGTGGTGAGTGGCCCACATGGTGACCAAGCTCACCGGCTAAACACTAGACTTGACTAAGTCTAGGTTAGCCCAAATGTGGTCTCTAGATTGTAACCCTAAAGGTGTAACCTAGGGTTCATGCAATTCTAGGGTTTTTTATTTTTCATTTTCTTCTTCGGTAGACCACAAAATTAAGACCAATTCTTTGATAAAAATTGGAATCATAATAAGTTGAAATTTGGAAAGTAGATTCCTTTTTCAATTATATTTCCATAGAATATTTTCTTTATAATTTTTACTATTTCAACCGAATTTATAGAGATTTTTAAATGTCAAAGGGTTAGATCTTAAATTTTGACCCCTGATCAATTTTTCAAATTAAAATAGTATCAAATGATTTTCACAAATTCAGGAAAAATATGGAAATTAAAGCCAATGAGATCAACTTTCAAACCCCACCATTTTTAGTCAAAACAGATTCGCGGATTACTTGAAATTATTTTTAAAATTTTGAAAAATCTCAAATCTGGGTCAGTCTGACCCCCCTATGCCTCATGAATTTTTAAAACTTTTATACTTAAAATTTTTGCAAAATAATGGCGCCATTTAAAAGATGGTTTGAAAATGAACGTATAGCCCAAATTTTAGAATTTTTTGCTCATTAATTTTTCAGCAATTGAATTTTTAAATCAAAATTTGAAATCTGGCCGAAAATCAGAGGGTGGTGGAGAAACTTTCAAAAGGTGTTTGAGTTTAAAATTCAAACTTTCCACCAAAATATTTTTCAAAAAATTTTGAATTTTTTTTTTCAAGAAGGATTTTTTTTTTCAAAGGATTTTCAAATTCTTTTCTTTTTTTGCTTTTTCAAAACTAACCTAGGATTCAAAAAGAAACCTAATCTAACTACTTAGATTTTTTTTTGATTTCTTGTTCTCTTTCACGAAAATAAATAGGCTTGTTTTTTCTTTTTTTTCAAATAAATCTAACCTAGGGTTCAGAAAGGGAAATCCTAATCTAAGATGAGATGTGCACCTGATTTTTATTTCAATCTACGCACGTTGCGTGCGTAGATTCCTATTTTTCCTGTTTTCCTGCACATCAAAAGACAAGCAGAGGAAGATTTGTCAGTGATAGCTCAAAAGATCGAAATAAAAAATGACATTGCCTCTCTAGAAACTGCACCATTTGACAGAGGGCGATTCTCGCGCATGTTTTGGAAATAGAGATCTCATTGTAGTATAGTGCCCGAAAAAATGCTCATCAAAAATAATTTTTAAGGATAATGAGACTTGAGTCCCGCTCGTTCGTCTTTGGGAAGCATTTATGCAAATTTGAAATCGATCTTTTTCGCTCTACTTGCTTAAAATCCTACGCTGGTTTCTAATCATCAGATCAAGGTTTGGCCACGTTCATTATGAACCCTAATTACATGTGCATGTGTTAGATAGATGACAAATTTGAAAGTGTGAGTTTTGGTATGCACGATTCTAGTTACGTGGTGGCTTTTTACGGAAAATGCACTAATAGTTAGATCCTCAATATTTTCAGGTACCGACATATTGGTTGCAATAGATAATAATTAAAAGTAGGAAACTTTAATCACACAAAATATATTGCAATAAGCTCATGGTGATTCTCAACACATAGAATTATATATAGAAAAAGATCTTTCAATAATTCATCATGGTGTTTGCAACATGGAACTCGTGGAAAGCTTATAGAGGAAAGCCTGAAAGCATAAATCTAGTTAACAGAAAACCATCGCATACATGAATCTAAAGGGGGATTATGCATGCATCATTGGGGGAGAATAAAGAGCTACACTACTAAGCAGTAATAAAAGCATGTAAACTATGAAGAACTATGCTACTAATCTAGCATAAATAAGGGCATTTGGAGGTGGGCTCCGATGGCCTTTGAGTTGGTTGAGAGGAGGAGGGGCGGCCAATGGTGCTTAGGCCAGCCCTTGGATCGAGGTTGAGGAGGTGATCCAACATCTTGGCATGGAGATGGTGGTGGCCATGGTGATGCTACTTGTGGAGATGGAGTGGAGGTGGATGTAGCTAAACTAAATTGAAGTCAAGAGTGAATGGGTGCAAATGGCCACCCCTTAGGTCTTTTTATAGACCTAAGGGAAGCTCTCTAGAGAATTATGGAATTCTCTAGAGAGGCCTATGGTGGGAACTCGTGCGAGAGTGAGAGAGTGAGGATGGATGGTGGGCTTTAGATCCACCAAATGTGGATCTAAAAATTGAATGGCTCTTGGCTGCTAATTTTAACAACCAAGGCAACAACACATGGTAGAGAGTTCTAGAGAACTCTAGGCTAGGTATTTTCGTGTGGATGGTGTGTGTGGGTGTGTGTGGGTTGTGTTGGTGCTAGAACACCACGATCATTTGTTTTGATGATAACAAAACACGTGTTATTTAACATTTGCAATTTGAGTCCTAGATTTCAGGTCAATTGCAAATGTGGACGTGTTTAGACGGAGTTCGAGCTCGCATCCAAGACGGATTGGAGGAGCTTGACGGAAAACAGAGGAGGTTCGCGTGGAGCGAAAGATTGAAGATGGAAGGAAATGAAGAATAGGATAGATTTCCTTCTTTTGTACTTGTTGTATTTTTCGTTTCTTTTGTTGCTCTTTATTTCCTTAGATATTTTATGTTAAAGAGCCTCAAAGAACCCTAACAGTAGTCCTAGGAACACCGGCACAACCCTAGCATACTTAGGTTTTCTATAGAATACTTAGAAAACCAATATAGGGTTCAAACAGCACTTCCAGATGTCTAATTCCCAAATCAGACGTCTGATAAAGTATTTTAAGACGTCTGACTGTTGTTTCAGACGTCTGATAACTATTAGGCTAGACATAGCTAGTTCTGTCTGATGAAATCAGACGTCCAGACCTTAGTCCAGACGTCTTAGAAGACGTCTGATGGACTTTCCAGACGTCCAGATAGTGGACCGTTGGCTAGCTTAGCAGACACTGCAGAATATGACCGTTAGAGCCTTATAAGACGTCCTTAGGCCTTTCCAGACGTCTGATAATTGACCGTTTTGCCTCGGCTAACCCAAAATCTCTTCTCAGAGATTTTCTAGCCGTTGCAACGTTTGGAAATCAATTCCCACAGTAAAAGTAGGTTTCCAGACGTCCAGACATAGTGCCAGACGTCCTGTATGTCGTCTGATGGACTTGCGTAAAAACCCTGTTTAGATCTGATCCAAGTCAGGGAGAGATCCGCCCAAAATCAGACGTCTAACCTTGGAATCAGAAGTCTTAAAGTGAACTTCCAGACGTCTGATGCTAGAATTAGACGTCTGATAAGCCTGTCAGAACAATGATTGTTCCTGATTTCGGGCTGATTCACTTGGGCTTTGTACCCAACGGCTATGGAAGCTTTTCTAAGCCTTCTAAAGCCTTCCTAAGGCCTCTATAAATAGAGGGGAGCCTTTACACACTTAGAGAAACAAAGACCCACCAAGAGAAACACAAGACACACTTAAGCAACATACTTCCACTCTCTTGTGTCCTAGATAGCTCTTTCTCTCCAAGCTCAAGCTCCATCATCTTGAGAGCATCAAGCCTTCGCGCACCCGCTCTCCCGCCGTTGTTCACGAGAGCGACATTGCGTCGTTGCATGGCTCACACACCCGCGTCATCGTCGACGCACTCCTTGCAAAGGGGAGTTTCCTAATTCCTATAGAAGCTTAGGTTTATTACTTTGTTGGCTCTATAGGTTTGTTGTTTATTTTTTTCTTTGTCTTTTGGTCGGGTATTCGCTTTGCGAATTCCCGTCTCCTTAGCGAGACAAAATCCTTCTCGTGGAGAGAAGGGGTTGAGGAACGCTACCCTCGTACTTGTAGCGTGGTTGTACTGAGGTTGAATCACCCTCGTTTTAAAGTGATTCGGTTAGTGGATTTGATCAACTAGGTTGATCGGAAAATCCTAACTCGAGAGGGTTAGGTGGTGGTTTTCACCCGGTTTGGGTTTCCACCTAAAATTACTTGTGTACTTGTGCGATTGATTTTTGTGAGATTGCTTTATATTTTATTTCCGCATTTATTACGTCACCCCTCCTAGTAGGGAAACCTACAGGTTGAAACTTAGGTGGCTAGGTTGATTAGGTTAGGTTCTAGTGGGTTTAGGTCAAGGTAGGTCTCAAATTAGGGTTGTAAACCCTAATTCACTAATGTAAAGTGCAATTAAACTTAATACAAGTTTAATTGGGTGTGTGGAAACCTAATTGAGAGTAAAATAACTCAATTAAGTTAGGTTTAGGTCAATTGGACTCTCACTGAGTCCAATTGGACAGTGTGTGTTGAGATTAGGGCTCAATTGGACTCAATGAGTCCAATTGAATAGGTTGATGGAATTGACTAAGATCCAAGTCAATTAGGTTTAGTGAGGACCTAAGTAGGTCCTTAGGGAGGTCTAGAGGTGATGTACTAGGGTTAGGGCACCTTAATTTAGGTTCCTATGGGGTTAAAATTGGGTTTAGGGGGCTAGAGATCCAAGATCAAGGCTTGAATTCCAAAACAGGAATTGGAGGACAGTATCATACATCTAATAAAGTTTTCAAACGTCTTATAGTGAAAAATCAGAAGTCCATACTTATTGTCTGGACGTCCAATCAGAGTCAGGAGGGTTTCTAGGTTCTGTCTTGGGTATTCTGCAGAAATTAGACGTCTGACCAAGTGTCTGGACGTCCAATAACACTGCAGAGGTGGGTTTAAGGTGTGCGGGAGTTGGCTAAGGGTTCTGGACGTCCTATAACTCATCTAGACATCTAGATAGAGGCTAGAATTAGGATTTTATAGTTTCCTATGGTGTGGTGACCTAATCTAAGGGTAGGTAAGGATTGGGGAGGCTTCTAGGCTTACCTAGGGCTAGGATAGACCTAAGTTCTTCATAATTTATTGCTTTATTTCTACTTAATAAAATAGCATACCTTAACACCCCTACATTATTATCTACTACATCTAATCTAGATCTTCCACTCCAACTCTACTGCAACACCAGTTATTCTTTATTCTTCAGATCCAACTTTAGATCCAGCTTCAGATCTAGCTTTTGATCAGCTTATTACCTGCAATTGACATAATGCACCTAATTAGTACATTATAGCATTATTTCATGCATAGCTAAAAGAAAGCAGTAAAGGTGCTAGTAATGCTTATGCATGCTTGAATTACCCTAACTTATGCTAAGTCCTAGCCTAATTTAGGTCAATTAATACCTATGATTGCTGCGCAATCACCTATTTAGCAGTATGGAAGTGCAATCTAGATCTGATGAAGGCTGGAATACACCAGTTGTTGTAAATGAGTGAGATCGAGGAACTACGCAATGACGCGTACAAGAACTCACGTATCTACAAAGAGCAAGTCAAAGCCCTCCATGATAGGCACATTATGCAAAAATCTTTCCACCCTGGTCAAAAGGTCCTATTCTTTGATGCCAAGCTCAAACTCTTCCTAGGCAAACTCAGATCTAAGTGGATTGGACCTTTCTTGGTAAGAAAAATCTTTGGAAATTGAGTTGTTGAAATTAGTGAACTCAGCCATGATTTTGAGCCTTTTATTGTGAATGGTCAAAGACTCAAACCGTTCATCGAACTTACTAATCCAAACTTGGCTGCTGTCCCTTTTGATCTCCATTCTCCCTGAGCTTATTGCACCCAGCTGATGGCGTTGAACTTAGCACTTAACGGGAGGCAACCCGTCATCTTTTGAAAAAATTGAAATCCTTTTAACATATCTCTTCGCTAAAATCATATTGCACTTTAGGGATCATCTATTAGAACAGCCAACTCCACCTTTGGTACTTGTATTAAAGCTTGAAATTTTCCACAACAGTCACCCCAACCCATCCACCTACCCTTTGATCCTGTTGTAATGTATGATCTATGCTGAACTAGAACCCACCAAATGTACAATGAGGACATTGCAGATCGTAGGCATGGGGGGTATTAAAGTGCAAAATGCTGTGAAAATCAAATCACAAAAGGATTTTGTAAAAAAAAATGGAGGTTGAGGAAAAAGAAGGTCCATTTGAGAGAAAAATGAGAAAAAGGAGGGAGGAAAATTGAAAAGAAAAGAAATGAGCAAAAAGATAAAGAAAAAAATGGAGTCCCTACAAAATAATATGAAACTTACCTAACTTCTAGGTTGGATCGAATGATGAATTAAGACCTGGAAGGCTAAAACTTAAGGGATTAGGGGCGAATACAGACCTTAGGCCTCTTGGATCTGTTCTACATTTAAACACTCACATACTTGTTAAGATTTGGATTAATCCTCATGAGGTTGAGAAAAATGCAAAGCTTGTGTATTAGGTCTAAGGCTTAGGGATTATTCGACGCCATTAACTGACCTCTAGTTTGCGGGACTCAGTAACTTAAGCACCCTAAAATGACACACAGTTTGGTTCAATGCACTTAAATATGAAATCATACCAAAAAGCATTTATGCTGTTCTAAAAATGGTCCTAAGATCTACATTAGGAGCAGCTCAAAAACACAAGTTGATTTGGACGAGTTCCCGACATAGAGAGGTGGGAAATTCCCCTCGAAGATGTGCAATAACATATCGTCTCCTCGATACTTGTCTCTTAGGATATCTAAATATCCTACCGGGGGCACGTAAGTGCCTTGTGCTGGTTCAGATGCTATAGGCGGCATTATCTCGAAATGTCGATTGTCAGGGTTTGGATTTAGTTATAGAATGCCATGGGCGGCACTATCTCAAAGTGTCGAAAGCCAAGGTTCAGGGAGTTGCCATGGGCGGTGCTATCTCGAAGCATCAATTGCCAGGGACTCTGCAAGGATTGATGGTGGGGACAAGGAATCCGATACAGAACGTGTTTAGGGCTAATTCGAGGTTGGATTTAAGGAAAAATATAATGAAAAGAAAAAAGAGAGAAAGCTCTCCATAAATGAAAATCTTCTTCTATCTATTTCTTTTATAAAAAAATACACTAGCAAACTAAACCTGGGCTAACCATGGAACAAGCACGGGTGCTTTAACCGCTGGCTCCAACAAACCTTAGGATAATTCCTGCGGGCCTTAGAAACCCTCACGGCAGACTGAGGTGAGAGTTAGTCAGGTCTGGATCTAGGTTGGTACTTTAGTACCTCTGGGCCTATTGTTGGTATTAAGATCTGATTCCTAGAGATAAGGCTTAGTAGGGCATCCTGACAGTTACATCTGACCTAGATAACTGGTTTGGTCCATAAGGTTTTGTTAAGGGACTAGCAAAAGCTAGTCATGGGGGTATGATGGGAACACCATCATGAGCTATAACTAGCTCAATTTGGTTTGACAAAGTTGATAAAAGCTTCTACATAACCATCAGAGGGTCATATAAGCATAATGTTCTGTTTTAAGAAGAAGATAAGAAACTAGGGTTATTTCTGAAATTTTAAAAATATTTCACAAACTACAGAATAACCACAGGATATTTCGGGGGCTTATTAAAGGTCATATGATCATTAATATCTAATAAGTGGGTCAATGCAGAATGAAATGGTTTTTCACGCATTTTAAGAATTGAATGACATTTGAAACCCTAAAAATAGACTCGCTTAATTAAGTGAGGTCTTGGTCAAGATAAAATTCACCTAAGACTTTTAAAAATCATAAAAAAATATTCCCTAAGGTTTGGTACCCTTGATTTGACCATTGAAACCCAATATGACCTAAAACAAAGTCTCAAACAGGCAGTTGACTTAATTTGGGCTTCTACATAATTTACCTAATCAAACATGGTCAAAGACAAAATCCGACTTCGCCATCAGATTCCTTGGGTTCAAATTAGGTCTGTACCATAATTTTGGCCCAATCAAAGATCATCTTGATCCAGTTTGCATCTCAGTCCTGACAGACTCTTCTCATTACATAAAAGCCCTTACCTTTTTGAAATCATTACAAAGAGGTCCTTAACTTTTTCATTGGATTCATGCTTAGGTCCCTGCCGCCATTGGTGTGAACACATCGAGCTCCAGTGAGATTCGAGCGATATTTTCTTACTCGATTCTCAATCAAAAAATCTCAAATTTGAACTAGATATTCCTTGTGAATTTTCCATCTAAATGAGATCGGTCTTGGATCCCAACTCCTTCCTAAATGCTCATACAAACTCTATGAAAGGAAGGGTATCCGGCTTGAACGAAAAGCACAGAGTTCACGAGCTTGTTTCCAAGCATAGAACTCCGTTCTATGGCCAATAAATGATCCTACATCAAGTTCCTCACCTCCTTAGTAAGTCTTGGCATGAGAATCTCCCTCCTTCTCCGGCCACCATCGGATTTTGCTCTGGCAACCACCTCCGTTCTCCCTCTTCCGGCCATCCAAACATCAAATTGGACGACCCAACGTCCTTCCCTCATCCTCGCAAACCTCCCCAGCCAAAGGGAGGTCGTTCCCTCACCTCGTTCGACATCGCTGCCTCGTCGTCTTCTTCACCTTCTCCAGCTCTGATCGACCAACATCGGAGCCTTCCGACTCTCTTCCTCACCCCTAAGACCCTCTACCTTCTCCTCTACTTTCTTACATCACCTTTCCCTCACTCACACTCCCAATCAATCATGCAACACACCCCAACGCCCTCACCTTCTTCCGCTCCGACGAAGCTTCGGTGATGCCTTCCTTCCGCTCCACTGCATGAACCTCGCCGCTACCACCTCCATTAGCTTTTCCATGATCTCCTAGTCAAAAGCCCTAACTTTATTAAGGCTATTGACCACTCTACACCCCTGTCGAGCACACCCACCTCCACGCACCTTCTTCGACCTCGCTACGCACGTACACACACCCACACACCACACCACACACACCATTTCACTCGCCGTTCCACGGCGAAGCTTATGAACGTTTGACTTGGCCATAAGACCACGTTCGTGCTTTCAGGTACTTCACCGAACATCCATCGCCACCACCACCCTCTCCGGCTCCGTCTAGCATCTTTTGGTGGTGTTCTTCATTGACAACACATCCAGGCATTGCGGCTAACTCCAGGAAGCACTCTAGGTTTCCAATCGAGCGAAGGCACACCTCCAGCATCTCCAATTCAACATCCTTTCTGCTGTAGCTTGCACACGACGAAGCCCTGTGGGATAGTCCCACATCATAGAAGGAGGAGCTGCTCGTGCAAAATATATTAAATTTGTTCCCTTGACCCCTTGCCCAATACATGGGAGTCTACACCTCAAGGCACGCCTTGTCTGCCATTCAAGTAGGCGGGTCTGGCCTAGATCAGGATCCGGTTACCCAATCAATCAGGTTTGAGAAGAGAAAGAAGAAAGAAAGAGAGGGGAGGGGTTTTTTTGCCCTTTGCACCTCTGCTCTCAACAGTTAGTCTCTGAGAGGCTTTCGTGCCTCTGTGTTGTGCTCATGCCTCCCACTTAAGCTTGAAGAAGAAGAAAGGCCTTTGCCTCTGTTGCTGGTTCTAGGCTACTGTTGCATTATTGAGATACTAACTGACGTGGAAATTAGTTGATATTCGTTGTTCAAACATTTCAAATAATTGTGATTAAATTATCTAAGATTCAAATCATCATTTTAGCCCATTATTTTTGCACATTGGTACTTGAATTATTGATATACCATTCTTGAATAGTTTTGAATCAAGTTTTGGTTGTAATTGCTTATATATTTTACTTAGAATTATGATTTTGAGATTGATTTGCTACTTTTCTCCCTACGTTCGACCTCGGATTTCCATTCGAGCATAAATTCTATTTATTTTTGTGCTTTATCAGCTATACTGCAACATATCATTTTTAAAACACCGATTCAAAGCAAACAACACATATGGTCAGGATTCCTTGAATGCAACCCATGGCAAATGAGGAAATACACAAATGGAGAATGGATTTGACACTTAGACTGATAAAGTCAAAGTACTTCATAACACCAATGTAATAGCTACAACAAGTCACCTTTCGCCAAAGTGAATTTCACATAGGATGGGAAAGACTGTTCTCAACAAGTGAAGGTAACTAAGAGGTTCTATGAAAGTGGAGTTACTGATAACCTCATTTTTTGTTGTAAGAGTGGGGAGAACATCTGACAAACTTATGCGAAAATGATCTACAGAATGTAACTTTAAGTTTGATAATCTTTCATGATTAAATATCGAACATAGTAGTTATATAGCGACTAAGAATATATCTACTTTGACCGAAATGTTAAATCTGGAGCAATAACTAGCACAGTATCATATGACCAGTAAATTACACAAACATTTTAATTAAAATAACATAAGTAAACATTGACATCGGTGTTACTGCAACTTGAAGATGTATATCTACATTAATAGAACTGAGATATTTAGCATGCTCTAGAATAAAATGACATAAAGTAACAGCTGAACGAGATCAATTATTTACACATGCCATTATCTTAAAAATCGGAGGAGTGTTGATGTTTATCGTGAAAATCATCTTTTAGAAATGCATGTCTAATCGCACGTGTTTCACGAGTTTGAAATCAGGGTTATAAGTAACCCATCGTCGTAGTTGCAAAACTCATGGTCAAATAAAATTTATATTGAAACTCCAAGGGAGTCCTGGGTCCAACACAGGGAGGTGAAGTTTACTTTAATTGAAAATTGCACTTCCCTTTTTATTTGTTTATTTCATTTTTTGTCTTTTCTAATTTTTTTGGTATTTTTAGCAAGCAAGAGATTTGGTCAATGAAAACTTTATCTACTTGCAAAATAAGAGAGAGGGAGAAAGAGAGAGAGAAACAATCATCTATTCATGAAGAATTGTTTGTTACACTATGAAAGCGGAAAATCTACACTATGAAAGCGTAAAAGGTAGAATAAGGTGAGAGAAATCCCCCTCGATGGTTGCTCGGAGGATGACTCGCTCTGACGTCGCCTGGAGGAAGGTGGTTAGGAGCGGAACAAAGGAGGATGGAGCTGGAGGACGGAGGATGGGGCAGGACGACATCGCGGCGAGGATCCTTTTCTCGAAGGGTGGTGAGAGGATAGCCAAGGGATGCTCCACGAATGGGGATGAGGGGAGAGAAAACTATTTGGTTTTACTCTAGAGGAGCATCTCGAGCTTGGGACAAGCTCTCTCTGAGCCTTGGAGGTGGTGAGGTGAAGAAAGGAAGAGATGGTTTGGAATGGTAGTGGGTAGGTTCTTTTATAGTGGAGGAGGAAGAACAAATTCGCATCTAGGTCATTACTGACATCCATAAACGTCTTTGCAGCTGTCGCTAAAGATCTATGCTCACCCCGCTGGCACCTGCCTTGCTGGAGCACACATCGCACGCTACGTGCTTCATGCGCCCATGCTCCCTGCACCTTGCGCGCGGCTGCGACTATGGCTGTGCGTGGTGTGCTGTGTGCAGCTGTGGCTATGCACGGTGCACTGCACACGACTGCAGCTATGGCTGTGCATGGTGCTAGCCAACGTTGGGCGGCCTGGATGGTGCCACTAGAGCCATCTAGGCCGTCCATTATTCTTTCTTCTGTAGAGGGTGCCATGGTGCTCAGATCGAGATGATTCACACGTTGCTGGACTGCGATCGTCACTCCGGGTCCATTCGTACAGTCAGATTTTCCATTCGAAACCTGTATGGATGTCTCATTGCCCCTTGGCTGTTGATCTTCCTAGAACTTCGTATGATGCTACGGTTCTCCAATCTAGACGATTTCAGAGGCGTTAGACTCCGATCGCCATCTTAATCAAATCCGTATGGTCCAATCATCCATCCGAGGCCCTGAAATAAGTCTTCTTCTCTCCTTACCATAAAAAGGATCTAATTAACCTAAAATATATACAGCTACTTGATTAGCCCATATTTATGGACTATTTAAGTATTTAAGTGTCTAGACATTAAGTTAATTTTAACATTTAGATAACATACATTAGAATGTAAATAAATTAATTCATATTTTTAGCTTAATTGCAAAATTCATTCATTGCATGCATTTGATTAGTTAATCAGTTAGGTGAATTACTTGGATTGTTTTAATTTAACATAGATGTTAAGGGTTTATGCATAAATAACCATAATTTTTTATTATTTTCTTATTCTCTTCCTCCACAGGTAACAGCTACTTCTTCTCCTTGCGCAACCATTCACGCACAGCTCCAAGCATTCATTGGCCATGAAGAGCATCTGAGCCCGCCTCTTTAGATTTCAAATTCAACTACAAAAGGAGGAGGAGAAGACCAGGCAAGGGGAGGCCACCACCCATTCCACCACCGTGCAGCATTCCACCATCGTGGGCCTCCACAACCAAGCTTCGTCATACCATGGGCAAGCGTGGTGACAGATCGCCGTGCCAAGAGGATGGACTTGACCACCATCATGCACGAGCTCCTTGAAGCTCGCCTACTGTGAGTGCATCTACTGATGCATGACTTATTACCACCGTCATCAACCATCACCAGCATCCACCTCTATCTTCTTCCCTATTCTCTGTTTTTCCTCCACTCCACCAAAAAGAGCCCAAAAACCTCGCCACACCCGTTGCAGCACAAAGAGCTACAACCTCACCTTCCTGCACCTCAGCCCAGCCAGCACCCCACCGCGCACACCTGCAGCCCCCGTGCCTTCATCACCAGCGCGCCTTCACCTCCAGCCTGCACGCCTGCACGCCTACACCTCCACCGCAGCAACCGTGCACGCACCAGCACCCCACCATGCACCTTCACCTCCAGCGCCTTCACCTCAGCACCTGTACACCAGCGCGCCCTCGCCTCACGCCTGCTGTCCACGTAGCTTCACCTCCACACATCCCCACTGCAGTGCCCTCGCATGGCCCCTGCAGCACCTGCAACCGCACGGACACAAGACCCCGCATGCCAAGCAGCCTGCAGAGCGCCCGCACGCCCACGTGCCCACACCTCCTCGCGCCTACAGCGTCTGCGCGTCGCCTCTCCTAGCACTTACAGCACACGTGGCCAGTAGTAGGAACCTCCATCGACGTCGCTGCTCTCCTCCGTCCGACCGACTTCGGCTCTCTCGCAACTTGCTACCGCCACCGTTGCAGAGCCCTCGCTCCAGCCAATCTACGCCTAGAAGAGTTCCTCGAACAATCCTCTCTCCCATGTGTGAGGAGGAGAGAGGTAGAATCCTCTGTTTATGGTGGAATTAATAATTACATTTCATGCCATTGCCACAAAATTAATTTTGATTCATCATTATTTTATTATGGTGAATTTATGCCTTCATGCTCATGCTTCTAAAGAATTGCTAAACCTTATTATTCTTCTCTATGTGCATTGAATTTAATTTTAAATTACATTTTAGTATGCATGCAAGTGAATAGTACATGGCATACTCTTGCACATGGATAATTTTCTGACATAAAAATTACATTAACACCCCTTGACTTCTCCATAAATTTAAAGTTTACTTTTAGAGCTTCACAGGCATTGTTTAATCTGGTGAATAGTTTAGCGAACTTGATTTTGACCTAATTTCAAGTTTAAATAAGTCATTGCCTCCTGTGGACATGACCCACTCTCCTGTGAGTGGTTTAATTTTTATTTTAATTATTTTGTTAAGCAATTTTCCACCACTTTGATCCTACAACGACAAATCATCTTAATACATTATTCGAAAGCGAAAATCAACTTATCACTACTCTAAATGCAAAATGATGCATGTTATGCAATATTTATAACATGAAATGCAAATCTAAGCCTAGGAAAATGCATGAATATGCATTTTAACCTAAATAGATGTGTCTATATCAGTGTCATAGTATAGGACAAGAATCGCGACAACACTTAAATTTATAAAACTCAAAATCAAAAAATGAGTCCGAAGTTGTTCGTAGGGAGCAAATTGGCAATTTCAATCAACTAATCACAATATCAAGAAGAATATATAATTGAGACCAAAATAATATTTAGAAGAATATTTCAACAAAATCAGAGAGTCAAAGTGCAAAAAGATGGGGTTAAAATGGTGGTTTGAACCACCAATTAACCCTAATGTTTAAGTTTTGCAATTATCTCAAATATTTGAACAAAATCAATTAAATATCCCAAATATCAGAATCAATACGTCAAAACTAAGGCTGGGACATCTTATCTTCAAAAGCCTTGGCAATATCTAATGCACAGCTACAACAAAGAGACACAAGGGTCTTGTAAGCACAAGGGCCTCTCAGACACAAGGGCATTGCAGTGGCTAAGTGTTGAGAGAGGAAAGGGAGGGCATGAACCTCAAGGTAGCAAAAACCCCCTCCTCCCTCTCAGAACTCCCTTCCTCATAACCAAGTCGGACTCAGATATACGGGTAAACAGATCCAGCCTAGACCCGCCAATGTGTGTGGCAGGTGAGGGCATGCGTATGCCATGTGAATGTGGACCTCACCCCCAGTGCATGCTGAGGCAACTGATGGTAACACCATCATGAGCCATAACTAGCTTTAATTAGTCATAATCAAGTGACAAATGCTTTTACATAATCGTCTGAGAGCCATAATTCAATGCAAATCTATGCTGAGAAGAAAATATTAAAATAAGGTTAATTCTGCAATTTAACATCACATCATGAAAGCAGAGTAACCACGAGATTTTCCAGGGGTAAATTGAAGGTCAAATTAGCATTAAAGTCTAAGAAGTGGGTCCATACAGATAGAAATAGGGTTTCATGTGTTTCGAGAACCACAACAGCACCTAAAACCTTAATTTCAAATCTACTTAAATTTAAGAGGTCCTGGTAAGGATAAAATTCATAGAAAAATATTCTAAGAGGTTTGGTACCCTTAGTTTGATCATCTGAAACCATTTTGACCTTAGACAGAGTCTCAAACGAAATTTTACCCTAATTTGGGCCTATGTGCAAATTACTGTTGTTTGCTCTAAATTAGGGTTTTAAAAATGATACGTCACAGTATAGCTGATAAAGCACAAAAACAAATAAAATTTATGCTCAAATGGAAATCCGAGGTCGAACGTAGGGAGCAAGTAGCAAATCAATCTCAAAATCACAATTCTAAGTAAAATATATAAGCAATTGCAACCAAAACTTGATTTAGAACTTTTCAAGAATGATATATCAATAATTCAAGTACCAATGTGCAAAAATAATAGGTTAAAATGGTGATTTGAATCACCAAATTAACCCTAGATAATTTAATCACAATTATTTGAAATGTTTGAACAGTGAATATCAACTAATTTCCACATCAGTTAGTATCTCAATAATGCAACAGTAGCCTAGAATCAGCAACAGAGGCAAAGGCCTCTCTTCTTCTTCAAGCCTCAATGAGAGGCACAAGCACAACACAGAGGCACGAAAGCCACTTAGAGACTAAGTGTTAAGAGCAGAGGTGCAAAGGGCAAAAAACCCCTCTCTGTCTCTTTCTTCTTTCTACTCTCAAACTCAAACAGATCTGGGTAATCGGACCCACACCTAGGCCCGCGTGGTGTGAGCGCGGGTGAGGGCACGTGCGTTGAAGCATGCGAGCGGTACCTCACCCCGGTGCTCTCAGAGGCAACCAGCGAAGATCACAAAATCAATTTATCTCATGCACGGGCTTCAGCAACCCACGATGGGGGATTATCCCAATCGCTTCATCTCTTCGCGCAGCAACAAGAGTTGTGAGCATTGAATCAAGGTAGCTGCAGGCGCCAATGTCTTCAATTGAAAGCCTGGAGAACTTCCTGGAGATCTTTTGCAATGTTTGGATTTGTCAGCAAAGATGAACACAACCTGATAGCTGCTGACGGAGTTGGAGATGGGGTGGTAGCGACGAAGCTCCCGCTTGCACCTGAAAACCATAGTATGATCTTTCAACCTTGTCAAAATAGCTCAAGGGAATTGATGAGAGCCTCATCATGAGCCATAACTAGCTCATTTTGACCCAATAAAGAAGATAAAAGCTCCTACATAACCTAGAAGAAGGCCTAACTGAAGGAACAAGTGCTCTGAGAAGAAAACATGAAATAAAGGTTAAAACTGCAATTTTACCATTGCAGTACAAAAATGGGATTTATCAGAGGCAAAACATAGGTCAAATGGTCTAAATGAGATAAAAAGTGGGTTGAGTCAATCAGAAATGGGTTCATGTGCAATCTAAGAACTAAATGACACTTGGTAACCCTAAAACAGACCCGCTTAAATTAACAAGGTTCCGGTCAGAAAAAGAGAGAGAAAACTCTCCAAACAGAAAAACTTTCTATCTCTCTCTTACAAAACGCACTGCGAACTGAGCCAGGGCTAAAATCATTTCAAGCACGGGTGCTTTAACCACGAAGTCCAATAAACCTTAGGTTAGTTCTTGTGGGCCTTAAAAACCTTTACTAAAAGACTGAGGCTAAGGCTAGACAGATTTGGATCTTGATTGGTACTAGAGTACCTTTTAGGCCTATGGTCAGCATTCTAACCTAATCTATGCTCAAATAAAAAAGGCACTTATCTAAAACTATTAAAAACTTCATGGTCTAGAACAAGGGTTGAAACCTTAAGTTTTTGCTAAGGGACTAGCAAAAGCTAGGCATGGGGGTATGATGAGAACCTCATCATGAGCCATAACTAGCTCATTTTGACCCAATACAAAGGATAAAAGCTCCTACATAACTCAAGGAAAGGCTTAACTCAGAGAATTCTGAGTTTAAGGAGAAAACAAGTCATAAGGGGTAAAAATGCAATTTCACCAGTATAATCTGCATACAGGGTAATTCAGGGCCCAAACATAGGTCAAAGCAGCTTAATAAGAATAAAAGTGGGATGAAATGATCTAGCAAGGGCTACAGCAATTCCAAGAAACTAAATGATAAATCTGTAACCCTAAAACAACCCACTTCAATTCACAAGGTTCGAGGCAAAGTAAAAATAGAATAAACCCTCTAAAATTCATAGAAAAATAATCTCTAGGGTTCAGAACCTTCAATTTGGCCTTTAGAACCCATTTTGACCTACATTGAGAACCATGCCCAATTAATAACTTAATTTGGGTTTTTACGCAAATTGACCGGTCAAACAAGGTTTAATATGGAAATGAAATTCACCATCATATTCCTTAGGTCCTAATTAGTCATGTATAAAAACTTGAGCCTAAGAAGAAACCTCCTTGACCGACTTTACACTTTGGTCCTCATATATTTACTCTTTGGCCCTCAACTTTTGAACCCTCGCATTTTGGCCCCTAACTCTCCTTCGTTCTTTGCAATCAGGTCCCTCCTGCAAAACCCGCCAGCACCAAGCTCCGGCGACCTTGCGCGGAGCATGGCGCCGTGCAGGGTGAGGTGGGGGACCTGGCAAGTAAACCGGGGGTGCCCTGCGTCGTCAGCCGTCGCAGGGACACCCCCCTGGTCGTTGTAACCCACCATACCGGCCGTGCGAACGCACGGACGGTATGGGTTCTTGTTTCCGACCATCCTCCGGCGAGGGAGACACGTCGTCTCCCTCCGCCTTCCTCCCTGTTTGATCCCTATAAATACCCCCCGTTGCTCCACCGACCGGGGCAGCCTGGATCTGACGGAGAAAATCCCCAACTTTCTTCTCTTCTTCCTCCGGCAGACGCTCACCAGCTCCGGCGGTTTCTTCCCCCTCCACCTCTTCACTCTGCCGCAATACCAGCAGCAGAGACTTCCTCCCCTGCTCTTCCCGCGCCACGCCGCACCCAGCTGGCGCCTCTCCGGCTCTCTGCTCGCCGCCGCCCCTTTCCCTGAGCATCGTCTTCTCCGGCGACAGTCGATACGACTGTCGCCCTGTTCCTCCCCCTTCGTCCCTGCAAGTAAGCTAGAGCTACTCCCCTTCTTCTCCTCTTTCTTTCCCCGCTTTCAATTTATTCAATTAAGCCCTCGACCGACCCTGACCACCTTCACCCCCTTCGCCTCCGACCACCCTCCGGCGAGCCGCTCCCATCACCTCAGCGACCCACACGGCTCGCCGACCACCGCAGGACCTCCGCCTCCTCACCCTGATCAACCTCCGCCCTGCCACTCCCCCCACATCACCCTCTGCAACCCCACCGAACAGACCCATCCTCCGACCCACAGTCCGACCTAGGGCAGCCCTCGCACGCCGCCCCGCGCCTCGCCACCACCCACACGAGCTTCGCCGCACCCTGGCGAAGCTCCTGGCACTTTCTGATTAGGCCGAGAGGCCGTTTTCTTGTGAACAGGCCACCCGACCTCCGCCGCCATTGACGCGCAGGAGGAACTGCTTCCGCCTGCAGCTACAGGCGCGCCACGCTCAGCGCCAAGCCCAGATTCAACTCCCAGGCCTTGCGAGGAGTTTTGGCAAAACACCAGGTTCGCAGCTAAGGAAGAAAGCTTCGCGTGACGCCGCCATCTCCTGCTGAATTCCCCGCTGCGGGCGCGCAATTGAGGTGGGCCACTTAGTCCCACCTCGGAAACGCCTGAAGAGCCGCAGCGACATAAGATGCAAAAGTGCTGAAGGCTTACTGCCTCAGCACACGGGGTGAGGTCCCCTTCACCCGCCCGGTTACCCGGTCTCGTCCGCGCTCACGCCCCGCGGACCTAACCCGAACCGACCCGACCCGACTCAAGACTGACCTGCACTCCTCGCCCACCACGCACGCCGGTGGGCCTGGACCCGGGCCTGACCCGAACCCGGTTACCCGGTAGCTCTGGGAGAGCTTTCCCAAGAGTGGTTTCAGAGAGAGAGAGAGATGCGGGGGGGAGGGTAGAGTAGGTTTTGCCTCTGACGAAAAACTCTGAAGTGTGCAGGCACAGGCGAAGAAGAAGACCCGCGGAAGAGGAAGGAAGCTAACTGTAGCAACAGATAGTTAAGTCGTCTGAATTGGAAATCAGACGACGGCCTGAAGCAGCTAAGGAAGAAAGCTTCGCGTGACGTCCCTGGCTGAAAAAGAAAAGAAGAAGCTGACACTTAGCCGCAGGGAGGAAAAACAAGAAGAAACTCTAAAGAAGAGGCTGAGCAAGGCAGAAGAAGAGGAAAGGCTGCAGAGAAGAAGTACAGCAGAGCCAAGGAAGAAGAAACCTTCACAGAAGAGACTGCAGAAAAAGAAGAAGAGAGGCCAAAACCAAGGAAGAAGAAGAAGGAGATCTGAAGAAAGAAAGAAAGAAGAACATCACGAGGAGAAAACAAAGAGAACAACAAATTCTTTCCCTCTCTCTTTCTTTATTTTGTAAAAGAAACATGTATATCTCTAGAATACAACTTGCTCCCTGAGTTCGACCTCGGGAACTCTTTTATTTTCCGAGTAAAAAATTTATATATTTGAAATGTTGGTAATAACCGGCTATACTACAACGTTATAACAAACCAAAACCCGGTCGTCACACCAACCGATTTCATTTTTGGCGCCGCTGCCGGGGAGCAACGGCTATTCTAGAGGTAAACATTCCTGTTTCTTTTAATTTCTGATAATTTCCTCTCTTTTGTGCAGCTACAGGAACTCAAGAAGACAAGCAACCACACGACAACCACCCCGAAGACAGGTAAATTTTTCCTCTCACTATTAACCCCTAAACTCTAAAGAGGAAGAAAAGAAAAGAACAAGCAATATAGGGCTAACCTGTCTTCCATACTTAGTAACCATAAAGAGTTGCATGTTTTCAACTCATCACTCCTGCACACTATTAAGGGTATTTAAGGGCTAACACATTCTTGCTTGAGCCCTAATTGCCCAACAAAGAGTTAAATGGACCAAGTAGAGCCAACATAAGGTCAAACATTAGGATTTCAGTAGAGACACACCCCTTAATCAAGAATTGAGGAAATCCAAAAGAGGTGTGCCCAAGCCATTGATTGAAAATAATTAACAAGAAAAATCCTAAACAATTGGCTCTCTCTAAACACTTGAACCCTAAAAGACAAGACCTGAAAGCTCTCAAAGGAAACAAGAGGTAAAGTTGACCCCTTTGGGTCAACCAACCTTAAATTAGGTCACTCTTTGCACTTAAAAAGACTAAAGTTCAAGTGAAACCTTAAGCACCTTGATCTTAAAATTGGTAGACTTAAGAGGTCAAGATCCCCATTCTGGTCTACCTGGAACCGCAGTGACAAGAGAGGTCGGGTGGGGGAAACCCTGTAACCCGTGGGGACGCTCTACCGTGTAGGGGTCTTCGCGGGACTCTCCCTCTCTGGCTGCCCAGGTAATTCTCAGGTGGACGATCTTTCTGATCAAGGGGTCCATCTGCCCCGTACCTCTATAGTCACCCAACACATTTTTGGGTGTCTTGATTGTGTCCAGCACCTTTTAATCTCATCACATCCTTCAGTATATGCTTGGAAGGAGGTCCTTGAATCCTCCTTTAGGAATTCACTTGCCCTGAGGTTAGGCCTCAGTTCCCTTGTTTATGCAGCACCACCACATTAATCTTTCCTCTGATACTCCCTTCTTCCATCTTGGCACAACATGAGTCTACATCGAAGCCTTTAATTCCACATCTTGATTCCACCACCTAATCCAAATATGCAGCCAAACCACCTAAGACTACCATTCAAGAAACCTGAATATCGGAGATCTATGAAAGATAAAATGATCGAGGATGCCATAAAATTCTATGAAAAAGAAGAAAAAACCTCAACACCAATAGGAAACATTCAGGTTGATGTTCCAACAACCACAGCTTTCATCATAAACTGTGCCCAAATTCTATTGACTGAAATTTCAAAAGGATCAACCCGAGATATGCTCATGACAGGATACATTGAGATGGAAAAATTACACCAATCTGAATACCTTCAATGCTTGACAAATCCTGTACTTTGGGAACAACACCAAGATGCCCTTATAAAACGGGTAGAAATGATGAAATCTGTAAGACAAATTATCAACCAGAAATACCCGTATATACCAGAAACAGAGGATGAACCATCTTGGAACAGTATTAAGGAACAATTCAGTTTCCCAGATCTCGGGATTGAGGCACAAAGTGGTTGTAAAATCCCAACCCAGATAGAAGACAATGTTGAATTAGGTTGGGATATTGCAGGAGAACACAATGCTGAGCCAACCCTAGGCCATGAATCACCAAGCTTAGAACTCCAAGACTCCTGCAATAACAAGATTAGAATTGAACCTCTGGAGGGTATAAATTCCACCCCTTATTTTGATAAGGTGACCCTCGAAGGTTATTCGGACTTAGGTTCTAATAATTCTACCCACATCCTAAGCCTAGAACCTAGATCTGAAACTTATTGGGAAGATTATGAGGCCCTTTATGAGAAAGATCAAATTTTTACAGAATATGATTCCGGGCCTCTATTTAATGAATATCCCTCTCCAACATCCTCAGGAAATCTGATCAATTTTTCAGAAAACATGCCAATTTATGATACAGAAACTGAGGAGTTGGATGAGCAAGGTTTTAATGGGGTCTATCCTACCAGCTTAGAGCTTGAACAGAACATCTTTTTGAGCCCAGAAGTGACATATAGGCTAGAACCCAGTCAGGCTGCTGATTCCGCATCTGATGATTTTTGCTGTGGTGGAATTCATGATCATTTTCGCCAACTCTCCGACAATTTCAGATCTGACTATAATTGCGGAGAGATTCCCCTTCCTGAACACGCCAGGCCTATCTACGACCTCAGTTCACATGACTCTGACTCTGACTCTGAGGTCCTGATTCCCGAGATCACTGATAACACAGAATCATTCCTTTTCGATCCTCAGGAACCAAAAACAGAAAATGCCAAGAGTGATTGTAACCCAGAATCCAAATTTTTTCTCGAATCCGATTTCTTTCATCCTACAGACACTCTTCCGGCATTTGATAGTTACCCAGAGGACTCTCTACAGGAAACCACCTAT
This sequence comes from Thalassia testudinum, assembly GCA_037157565.1. Taxonomy (NCBI): domain Eukaryota; kingdom Viridiplantae; phylum Streptophyta; class Magnoliopsida; order Alismatales; family Hydrocharitaceae; genus Thalassia; species Thalassia testudinum. The sequence goes on along the minus strand of JAZHRO010000013.1, from coordinate 68,814,052 downwards.
CATCCGTCTCTAGAAGAGCCCTCGTACACAATGGCCACCTCATCCGCACACACAGAACGGATCAAAACCTCTTCCCAACCTCAACCTGCAACCGGACTCAATTTCTATTCAGATTCACCTCTCACCAAGCCGATTGCATTTCCACATCGGGTTTCGAACATTGATCAGACTACATACCATGCTCTATCATTCTCTGATCACCCCTGTAGGATTCCTGCATCAACCACTGATTATTCTACGGGTCCCTACTCTGACCAGGCTGATTCAACTCAGCCAAACCCTGCGTTTACACTTCCACATCCATCTGAGCCTCATAGTTTATGGTGGGTTCCACACTTTTTTATCCACATCTATCAACCCACCAGATTGATTGGGTTTGGGCTGCATCATCAGCCTGTTGATCTGAACAAGCACCTGGTTGGACCAACCAGGCTCTTAATCAAGGTGCTTGTCTTACAAAACTCTGCTGATTTAACCATCCCCTCTCCATCGCATTTCCCGCTTGGCTGAAGGCATCAAATTTAGCGCTCAACGGGAGGCAGCCCGTCATTCTCTTTGAAAACCTGAAACTTGTTCGGACAGCTTTTTGCACTTGAAGTTCACACTTTAGGGCAGCCGACTCCACCTCAGGTGCTTGCATCTGAGATTCATCAAAACAGCTATCCTAATGTATGAACTTAGTTGAATAAAAACCCCTAGGTTACAATGAGGACATTGCAAATCTTAGGCATGGGGGGGTAGGAAAGTGCAAAAACTTGTAAGAAAAGGTTTCAAACAAAAAATTCACATATGCCAAAAATATCATAAAAATTAAAATTTTTTTTTCGAAAAAGAATAAGAGGAAAAGAGGAGAAGGAAATTTTCTGAAGGAGAAGGAGAAGAGAAACAAAATGAAAAAGGAGCACAAAATTATAAGAAAAGTTGATAGTCATTAGTAAGGAACTAAGGAATTAACCTAAGTTCTAGACCTCATTCAAGAAAATAACTGAAAAGTGCATAATAAGATTAGTAAGAATGCAAACCTTAGGCATTCTTGAATAGACTCTTAGTACCCATTAAGATCTGAACACTCCTCAAGAGGTTGAGGAAAATGAAAAGTTGAAGTATTAGGTCTAAGGCTTAGGGAGTATTCGGCCTCGTTAACTAATTTTTGGTTTACGGGACTTAGTAACCTAAGCACCCTAACCTCACACACAGCCTGGTTCAGTAAGCGTAAAAATCAGAATCACGCAGAAGCGTCGCAAAAATCGGAAAAATCACCTAGAATAGGAGCGGCCGATCAACACAAGATTGATTTGGACGAGTTCCCAGCGCGGAGAGGCGGGAAATCCCCTCGAAGATGCGTAACAAAATATCATCTCCTCGGTGCTTGTCTCTTAGGATATTTACATATCCTACTGGGGGCATGTAAGCACTCTGCTGGTTCAGATTCCATGGATGGCATTATCTCGAAGTGTCAATTGCCAGGGTCTGGATTCGGCCACGGAATACCATGGATGGGATTATCTCGAAATCTCAATAGCCAGGGTTCCGGGGGTTGCCATGGGCGGTGCTATCTCGAAGCATCGATCGCCAGGAACCCTTGAGGATTGATGATGGGAGCAAGGAATCTGATACAGACCGTGTTGAAAAGCCAATCCTAGGCTAGAACTAAAAAGAAAAAGAGAGAGAAAACTCTCCAAACAGAAAAACTTTCTATCTCTCTCTTACAAAACGCACTGCGAACTGAGCCAGGGCTAAAATCATTTCAAGCACGGGTGCTTTAACCACGAAGTCCAATAAACCTTAGGTTAGTTCTTGTGGGCCTTAAAAACCTTTACTAAAAGACTGAGGCTAAGGCTAGACAGATTTGGATCTTGATTGGTACTAGAGTACCTTTTAGGCCTATGGTCAGCATTCTAACCTAATCTATGCTCAAATAAAAAAGGCACTTATCTAAAACTATTAAAAACTTCATGGTCTAGAACAAGGGTTCAAATCTTAAGTTTTTGCTAAGGGACTAGCAAAAGCTAGGCATGGGGGTATGATGAGAACCTCATCATGAGCCATAACTAGCTCATTTTGACCCAATACAAAGGATAAAAGCTCCTACATAACTCAAGGAAAGGCTTAACTCAGAGAATTCTGAGTTTAAGGAGAAAACAAGTCATAAGGGGTAAAAATGCAATTTCACCAGTATAATCTGCATACAGGGTAATTCAGGGCCCAAACATAGGTCAAAGCAGCTTAATAAGAATAAAAGTGGGATGAAATGATCTAGCAAGGGCTACAGCAATTCCAAGAAACTAAATGATAAATATGTAACCCTAAAACAACCCACTTCAATTCACAAGGTTCGAGGCAAAGTAAAAATAGAATAAACCCTCTAAAATTCATAGAAAAATAATCTCTAGGGTTTAGAACCTTCAATTTGGCCTTTAGAACCCATTTTGACCTACATTGAGAACCATGCCCAATTAATAACTTAATTTGGGTTTTTGCGCAAATTGACCGGTCAAACAAGGTTTAATATGGAAATGAAATTCACCATCATATTCCTTAGGTCCTAATTAGTCATGTATAAAAACTTGAGCCTAAGAAGAAACCTCCTTGACCGACTTTACACTTTGGTCCTCATATATTTACTCTTTGGCCCTCAACTTTTGAACCCTCGCATTTTGGCCCCTAACTCTCCTTCGTTCTTTGCAATCAGGTCCCTCCTGCAAAACCTGCCAGCACCATGCTCCGGCGACCTTGCGCGGAGCATGGCGCCGCGCAGGGTGAGGTGGGGGACCTGGCAAGTAAACCGGGGGTGCCCTGCGTCGTCAGCCGTCGCAGGGACACCCCCCTGGTCGTTGTAACCCACCATACCGGCCGTGCGAACGCACGGACGGTATGGGTTCTTGTTTCCGACCATCCTCCGGCGAGGGAGACACGTCGTCTCCCTCCGCCTTCCTCCCTGTTTGATCCCTATAAATACCCCCCGTTGCTCCACCGACCGGGGCAGCCTGGATCTGACGGAGAAAATCCCCAACTTTCTTCTCTTCTTCCTCCGGCAGACGCTCACCAGCTCCGGCGGTTTCTTCCCCCTCCACCTCTTCGCTCTGCCGCAATACCAGCAGCAGAGACTTCCTCCCCTGCTCTTCCCGCGCCACGCCGCACCCAGCTGGCGCCTCTCCGGCTCTCTGCTCGCCGCCGCCCCTTTCCCTGAGCATCGTCTTCTCCGGCGACAGTCGATACGACTGTCGCCCTGTTCCTCCCCCTTCGTCCCTGCAAGTAAGCTAGAGCTACTCCCCTTCTTCTCCTCTTTCTTTCCCCGCTTTCAATTTATTCAATTAAGCCCTCGACCGACCCTGACCACCTTCACCCCCTTCGCCTCCGACCACCCTCCGGCGAGCCGCTCCCATCACCTCAGCGACCCACACGGCTCGCCGACCACCGCAGGACCTCCGCCTCCTCACCCTGATCAACCTCCGCCCTGCCACTCCCCCCACATCACCCTCTGCAACCCCACCGAACAGACCCATCCTCCGACCCACAGTCCGACCTAGGGCAGCCCTCGCACGCCGCCCCGCGCCTCGCCACCACCCACACGAGCTTCGCCGCACCCTGGCGAAGCTCCTGGCACTCTCTGATTAGGCCGAGAGGCCGTTTTCTTGTGGACAGGCCACCCGACCTCCGCCGCCATTGCCGCGCAGGAGGAACTGCTTCCGCCTGCAGCTACAGGCGCGCCACGCTCAGCGCCAAGCCCAGATTCAACTCCCAGGCCTTGCGAGGAGTTTTGGCAAAACACCAGGTTCGCAGCTAAGGAAGAAAGCTTCGCGTGACGCCGCCATCTCCTGCTGAATTCCCCGCTGTGGGCGCGCAATTGAGGTGGGCCACTTAGTCCCACCTCGGAAACGCCTGAAGAGCCGCAGCGACATAAGATGCAAAAGTGCTGAAGGCTTACTGCCTCAGCACACGGGGTGAGGTCCCCTTCACCCGCCCGGTTACCCGGTCTCGTCCGCGCTCACGCCCCGCGGACCTAACCCGAACCGACCCGACCCGACTCAAGACTGACCTGCACTCCTCGCCCACCACGCACGCCGGTGGGCCTGGACCCGGGCCTGACCCGAACCCGGTTACCCGGTAGCTCTGGGAGAGCTTTCCCAAGAGTGGTTTCAGAGAGAGAGAGAGACGCGGGGGGGAGGGTAGAGTAGGTTTTGCCTCTGACGAAAAACTCTGAAGTGTGCAGGCACAGGCGAAGAAGAAGACCCGCGGAAGAGGAAGGAAGCTAACTGTAGCAACAGATAGTTAAGTCGTCTGAATTGGAAATCAAACGACGGCCTGAAGCAGCTAAGGAAGAAAGCTTCGCGTGACGTCCCTGGCTGAAAAAGAAAAGAAGAAGCTGACACTTAGCCGCAGGGAGGAAAAACAAGAAGAAACTCTAAAGAAGAGGCTGAGCAAGGCAGAAGAAGAGGAAAGGCTGCAGAGAAGAAGTACAGCAGAGCCAAGGAAGAAGAAACCTTCACAGAAGAGACTGCAGAAAAAGAAGAAGAGAGGCCAAAACCAAGGAAGAAGAAGAAGGAGATCTGAAGAAAGAAAGAAAGAAGAACATCACGAGGAGAAAACAAAGAGAACAACAAATTCTTTCCCTATCTCTTTCTTTATTTTGTAAAAGAAACATGTATATCTCTAGAATACAACTTGCTCCCTGAGTTCGACCTCGGGAACTCTTTTATTTTCCGAGTAAAAAATTTATATATTTGAAATGTTGGTAATAACCGGCTATACTACAACGTTATAACAAACCAAAACCCGGTCGTCACACCAACCGATTTCACAAGGCAGAAGCAAAAGACACGGGAGATCAAAAGAAGGAAGGAAAGAAAGGCTTCGCAAGGCAGAAAGAAGAAGGATAATCAAGAAGAAAAGGGAAAATACTTTTAAGACGTCTGATCGCAAGATCAGACGTCTAATTTCATATTTTTGTCCTAATAACTTTTAATTGCATACATTCACATTTGAATTGATATTTTGAGTAAATTAGAGTGTTCAATTACATTTTGACTAGTAGTAAATTCCATTTGCTCCCTGTGTTCGACCTCGGATACTCCAGTTTTCGAGTAATAAAAATCTTTATTTGTTTTGAACGCTTTAGCGGCTATATTACAACGCGATATTATCTTTTAACAAACCGCACAAAAGCGCGACGAACATTTTGGCGCCGTTGCCGGGGAGCAATGCACAATTTACCACTAGTCTCTACATTCTTTTTATCATATTGAACACTAACTTGCCCTACTTTGCTTTGATGTGATCTTGCAGGTACTTCATGAGAAAATCTCTCCCACAAGTCAACCACTCCAGGGCAGGTAATTTCTTTTCTTCCTTAATCATCCCCTAATCTTGGAAAGACAAAAGGAAGAAAATCAAGTTAGGAATCAATTGCCTTCTTTATATAGTAATCACCATCTCTAAGGCAAAACATTTCTTGATTTTGCGAAAATTTCTGCAAATATTCTTGAAGTTGGAGTGATTTTTTTTCCCATCCCACAAATTCTTGTGCCTAATTGAAAATAACGCTTAATCTCGGCGGACCACACACTTCTTGTTTATAAGTCCAAAGAGAACTTTTGAAAAAGAAAAAGAGGATTGGAAATAGAACCAAATTAGGGTTTCCACGTTAGGGTCTTGAAGCGCTAGTCACACATGCCTGTGTAAAAAGAAATAAACCCTCCCGCATCAGTGTGCTACCCAAGCCCTTGATTGAAGAAAGTTAAATAAGACAAACCCTAAAATTGAGCTCTAAAATCACTTGAATCTTAAAATGTTCTTTTGACCTAATAACCTGGGAGTCAAATCAGGGTGATCTCTAGGCTCCGAGCTTAGAATCATTCTGCCATCTATAGGAAAGGTCAGGTGAAGTTGACCCCTTGGGTCAACCAACCTCTAAATTAGGTCACAATACCAAAGACATCTAAAGTTCAAGTGAGAACCCTAAAAGCACCTTTGAAATAAAAAGTGATAGACTTAAGAGGTCAAGGTCCCCATTCTGGTTTACCTGGAATCTCAGTGACAAGAGAGGTCGGGTGGGGGAAACCCTGTAACCCGTAGGGACGCTCTACCGTGTAGGGGTCTTTGCGGGACTCTCCCTCTCTGGCTGCCCAGGTAATTCGCAGGTGGACGATCTTCGGATCCAGGGGTCCATCCGCCCCAAACCTCCATAGTCATCCAAACATCTTTTGGGTGTCTTGATTGGGTCAAGAACATCTCCAGTCCTGCATCTTTTCTCTGTAGAGCACACACACTCATTTTTAGTGGGACTCGTTATTCAGATCCGATCGCTTCATAACACATCTTGAGTCAAACTCTGATCTTGATTCCACCACCTGATCCAAATATGCAGCCGAACCACCTAGGACTACCAGTCGAGAAACCTGAATATCGGAGATCCATGAGAGATAAAATGATTGAGGATGCCATGAGATTTTATGAAAATGAAGAAACCTCAACAACAGTGGGAAACATTCAGGTTGATGTCCCAACAACCACAACCTTTTTCATAACTTGTGTCCAAGTACTATTAGCAAAAGCCAACAAAGGATCAACCCGTGACTTGCTCATTACTGTATACATTGAGATAGAAAAACTGCACAATAGTGAATACCTTCAATGTATGACAAATCCTCGACTTTGGAAGCAACACCAAGATAGTCTTGAAAAACGGGAAGAGATAATGAGATTAGTAAAACAAGTCATTAACCAGAAATACCCGTACATACCACCAACAGAGGATGAGCTATCTTGGAACAACATCGAGGATAAATCTGACCTCGGGATTGAGGCACAAAATGGTTGTGGATTCCCAACCCAGATGGAGTATAATGCACCTGATATTGAAGAAGGTTGGGAAGCTCCAAATGCAGGAAAAGACCACGATGAGCCCATTTTAGAATCCCAAGACTCCTGCAAGTATGAGAGTAGAACTGAACCTCTCGAGGGTGTAAATTCCGTCCCTTATTCTGATAAGGTGGCCCTCGAAGGTTATTCAGACCTAAATTCTAGTAATTCAACCCACATTCTAAGCCTAGAACCTAGATATGAAACATATTTTGAAAATTTCAAGGCCCCAGAGGAAGAAAATCAATCTCTTAATGAAGAATATGATTTTGGGCCTCGATTTGATGAATATCCCTCGTCAACCTCCTTAGAGGAACTAATCGAGTTTTCGGAAGTCATGCCAATCTGCGATACAGAAATCGAGGAGTTGGACGAGCGGGGTTTCGATTGGCTCTGCCTTACTAACCTTGAACCTGAGCCTCTACCAGATAGGAACACCTTTGTAAGCTCAGAATTAACATTTAGGCTAGATCCCAATCAGGCTGTTGAATATACAACATATGATTTATTCTATGGTGGAACTCATGATCTAGAATCTCATTCAAACTTTGATTTTCGCAAACTCTCCGACGATCTCGAATCTGACCATAACATCGGAGAAAATCTGCCTCCTGATTATAACATGTCAATCTTCTTTGAAGCCACCTGCTCCACAGATACAAAACCAATCAAAACCCGTTCCCCATCCCGACCCGCAACCGGACTCAATTTCTATTCTGATTCACCTCTCACTGAGCCGATTGCAGATGATTCAACTCCATATCTATACCGGGTATCGGACACTGATCAGACCACAAATCAGGAGCCTCCATCCTTTGACCGTCCCTGTAGGGATTCCACACCTTACATTGATTATTTTTTGGAACCCTACCCCCACCAGGCTGATTCGACTGAGCCCGAACTCGAGTTTTCACTTCCATATCTATCAGAACATCACTGCATTTGGTGGGTCCCACATCTGCTAATCTACATCTATCAACCCACCAGACTTATTGGGTTTGGGCTGCATCATCAGCCCACTGATCTAAACAAGTACCTGGTTGGACCAACCAGGCTCTTAATCAAGGTGCTTGTTTTCCAAAACTCCATTGATTTGACCACTCCCTCTCCACCCCATTTTCCGCTCGGCTGAAGGCATTAAATTTAGCACTTAACGGGAGGCAACCCGTCATCTCAAAAATAGAGACCCGTCTGATTATTCGTCTGTAGTCCACGTCTATTGCACCTTGAGTTCAGCCTTAGACATTTGATCCCACCTCTGGTACAAGTATCAGAGCTTAAAATCGTTCGCATCAGTCATTCCCGACCCATTCACCCACCCGATATATCCTGTTCTAAGCCCCTGACCTCAACACTAATTCCCACCCTCTGTTTACAATGAGGACATTGCAAAACTTAGGCATGGGGGGGTGATAAAGTGCATACATACAAAACCAAGAAAAAAATCAGAAGGATTCTCACAAAAAATTCACATATGTCAAAAACACAAAAAATTGAAAAATTGCGAAAAAAAACAAAAAAAATTGGGGAGGGAGGAAATGTTGTGAGCCATATAATCATAAGGAATCGAAAAAGCGAAAAAATGACAAAAAGGAGCACAAAATGAAAATGAAAAGAAATAGTCATTAGTAAAAGATTAAGGGGTTAACTGAAGTTCTAGACCGAATCAAGAAAAAGAAAAGAAAAGTGCTACGGAGATATAACAAGAGATTAGCAGGAACGCTGATCTTAGGCTTTTTGGGCTAGTACCTTTAGCTTAAAAATTCACGTATCCGTTAAAATCTGGATAATCCTCAAGAGGTTGAGGAAAATGCGAAACTTAAGTATTAGGTCTAAGGCATAGGAAGTATTCGGCCTCGTTAACTGACCTCCGATTTGCGGGATTCGGTAACCTAAGCACCCCAAATTCACACACAGTCTGGTTCAGTGCGCATAAAACATCCAAAACACGTAAGAGCGTTTAATATTCCGAAAAAATCACCTAGATTAGGAGCGGCCAATCAACACAAGTTGATTTGGACGAGTTCCCAGCGCGGAGAGGCGGGAAATTTCCCTCGAAGATGCGTAACAACATATCATCTCCTCGGTGCTTGTCTCTTAGGATATTTAAATATCCTACTAGGGGCATGTAAGCACTCTGCTGGTTCAGATACCATGGGTGGCATTATCACGAAATGTCAATCGCCAGTGTCTGAATTCGGCCACGGAACGCCATGGGCGGGATTATCTCGAAATCTCGAAAGCCAGGGTTCCGGGGGTTGCCATGGGCGGGATTATCTCGAAATCTCGAAAGCCAGGGACCTTTGAGGATTGATGATGGGGACGAGGAATCCGATACAGACCATGTTGAGAAGCTAATCCGAAGCTAGAAATAAAAAGAAAAGAGACAGAAAAGCTCTCCAAACAAATAAATCTTCTATCTCTCTCTTACAAAAAAAATGCACTGCAAACTGAACTTAGGCTAAAAATGTCTCAAGCACAGGTGCTTTAACCGCGGAGTCCAACAAACCCTAGGTTAGTTTCTGTGGGCCGTAGAAACCTTTGCAGAGGACTGAGGCTAAAGTAGAACAGGTCTGGATTTTGGTTGGTACTTGAGTACCTCTAGGCCTATTGTCGGCATTCCCACCTAATCACAAAAGAAAAGGAGAAGCACTTATCATTATTGACAGACATTCAGGGTCTAGAACGGAAGTTAAAACTTTGAAATTTTGCTAAGGGACTAGCAAAAGCTAGGCATGGGGGTATGATGAGAGCCTCATCATGAGCCATAACTAGCTCATTTTGACCCAATAAAGAAGATAAAAGCTCCTACATAACCTAGAAGAAGGCCTAACTGAAGGAACAAGTGCTTTGAGAAGAAAACATGAAATAAAGGTTAAAACTGCAATTTTACCATTGCAGTATAAAAATGGGATTTCTCAGAGGCAAAACATAGGTCAAATGGTCTAAATGAGATAAAAAGTGGGTTGAGTCAATCAGAAATGGGTTCATGTGCAATCTAAGAACTAAATGACACTTGGTAACCCTAAAACAGACCCGCTTAAATTAACAAGGTTCCGGTCAGAAAAAAAAGTAAGTAAACCCTCTAAAAATCATGGAAAAACATACTCTAGGGTTTAGAACACTTAATTTGGCCTTTGGAACCTAGTTTGACCTAGATTAGGGTCCTAGCTCTTCAATTAACCTAAATTGGGTTTTTATGCAAAATATCCAGTCAAACGAGGCCAAACCTAAAATCCAACTTCACCATTGGATTCCTTAGGTCCAAATTAGGTTTGTACCAAAATTTGGACATAAGGAGAGGTCATCTTGACCTACTTTGCAATTTAGTACACCCAAATCATAAATTGGTCCTTATCTTTTGAATACCGTTGCAGAGAACCCCCTAGGTTCTTCGCCTCCTTTGCAAACTGGTCCTGCCGCCATTGCTAGGGCAGAACCGAGCTCCGGCGAGGTTCGGAGAGGGATTTCTCTCTAATCCCTCAGAGATTCCCTCCCAGAAATGGAAGGAGGATTCTCTGAGGAATTCCCTTCCTTATAAAGTCAATTACAATCGCTGGTGTGAACCCAATCTCTCGTGTGAACGCACGAGAGATTTGGGTATCCTAACTCCTTTCCATCTCCGGCGACCAACCTCAGGCAATTACGTGCCCTTCACGCCCTGCACACCCAGTCCAGCGCCTATATAGGAACCCACAACTCTGGCCGAAGAGGCTCAGCTTGATTTGGCCGAGTTTCCCCCTTCAATTCCTCTCCTCCTGCCTGGCCAAAAACCCCCAGCAAGCTCCGGCGAGCCCCCCTCCCCTCCCTCTTCGCTCTTCCACAAAACCAGTGGCAGAGTTAGCTTCCTGACCTCCCTCCGCGTCGCGCAGTACCAGTGCACGCCGCCTCAGCCCCGTCGTCGCCGCCGTTCTCCCCCCACTGGGCGTCATCTTCTCCGGTGACAGCAGGTACTGCTGTCCGCCTTCTGTCCCCTTTCGTCCTTACAATTAGGTTAGAACTCCTCTCCATCCTATCCTCTCTCTTTTCCCCCTGTTATCTCATCTGATTACCCCTCGACCGACGCTGACCACCCTCATCTTCCACATCACCGACCGATCTCCGGCGAGCCGCTTTCACCATTCCAGCCCCCCACCCGGCTCGCCAACCACCTCGTCAGCTTCGCCTCACCACCAGGAACTCACTCCACCCCACAACTACCACTCCAGACCTCCATAACCACCCCCTGAACAACCCACCATCTCCGGCCACAGGTTGACCTAGGCACGCACGCCTAGGCCGACCGACAACCTGCAGCATCACCCACCGCCTTCGCCGTGCTACGGCGAAGGTTTCCAGCTATTCTGATTGGGCCAATAGGCCGTTCTGTGGAATCTCAGGTGAACGCCCCGGCCGCCATTAACAGCCGAAGCAGCAGGAAGCTTGGAGCAGCAGCAGGCGTCAAGCTTCCTAGGCGGCAGGTGCAGCAGGCTCTCGCAAGTGTCGCGAGGTGACTGAGTTCAGCGAGGAGCATCAGCAGGGCCTTCAGCGTGGGCAATTGCACACGAGAGTCTGCGGGCGCGCGTGAGGGAAGGACGAAACCTTTAGTCCCACATCGTGGGATTACAAACCTCAGGTACACTATAAATTGTTTTTGTGATATACCCTTATCGCCTCAGTAAGCACAGGGGTGAGGTCCCTCACTGACCCCACTCGCCTCGTCCGCGGCCTGACCACGCGGACTTGGCGGATCCGACCCGACCTAGACCTACGCACTCCTCGCGCATCACACCACCTTCAGGTGCGCCTGGTCCCGGGTACGATCCGACCCGATTATGCATGTGGCTCTGGGAGAGCAGCTCAGAGTGGATTGCTTGAGAGTGAGAGACGCGCGGGTAGAGGGAGAAGGGTTAGGTTTTGCTCCTGTGCAGGCAGGCTGATCGCAGGAGAAGGAATTGGCCGCTGCAGAAGAGAGAAGCAAGGCAAGGCCACAGAAGAGAAGAGTAAGAAGCAAGGTAGAGAAGAAGAAAAGAAAGAGCAAGGCAGAAGCAAAAGACACGGGAGATCAAAAGAAGGAAGGAAATAAAGGCTTCGCAAGGCAGGAAGAAGAAGGATAATCAAGAAGAAAAGGGAAAATACTTTTAAGACGTCTGATCGCAAGATCAGACGTCCAATTTCATATTTTTGTCCTAATAACTTTTAATTGCATACATTCACATTTGAATTGATATTTTGAGTAAATTAGAGTGTTCAATTACATTTTGACTAGTAGTAAATTCCATTTGCTCCCTGTGTTCGACCTCGGATACTCCGGTTTTCGAGTAATAAAAATCTTTATTTGTTTTGAATGCTTTAGCGGCTATATTACAATGCGATATTATCTTTTAACAAACTGCACAAAAGCACGACGAACAGGAATCACTGGATGACGGCGAAGGTTATGGCGAAGTCCTCATGGAGTGTGGAGACCTAGAGTGGTCAAGCGAAGTCAGAGGAGGTAAGCGAAAGTGGGTGAGTTCGGTGAGGATCTTTGGTGGTCAATAAATGAAGTTAGGTTAGGGCTTTTGGTCGAAAGATGATGGCGTAGGTTTTGGAGGTGGAGCGGAGTGGTTTAGTGGTGTGTAATGGCAGTGCGAACTCGCCAGAGTTTGCGTCGAAGTTGGGGAAGACAACAAGGGAGGCTGGTGGTCGTGAGTTGAATCGAGACCTTAGAAAGAGAGAAAGCAAGTAGAGAGGGAGATGGAGTTATAACACCTAATTATGGATGAAAGAGATGAGGAATTGGTGCCTGTGTGATTGCCAGCGCTGGAGACGAGGAATTCTCTGACAAGGGAGGCGACGAGGAAGAAGGGGTTAGGGTGCCTCTAAGTTGACCATCGAAAGGCGGGGAGGAAGGAGGCACTCCCAATTTGGCCGTTGAGAGGCTATAGGATGACAGAAAAGGAGGCTCACCGAAGCTAGGGCGGAGGTGGCTGAAGGAGTCTGAAGAGGGTTTTTGGGCCGAAACCTAGCTAAGGATCACGACCTTGCATTGGGCGTGCTTTTATAGGGCTTAGGATGGAGCTCCAAGCTTGGAAACAAGTTTGGAAACTAAAAGCTTCTTGCGCATGTGGGATACCCACATCTCCCATTCGTTCACATGGGAGATTAGGAGAGACTTAGGGTCCAAGGTCGGGTTTGATTGAGGGAGAATTCCTCAAGGAATCTCTGGTTCAAATCTGGGACTGATTGATTAAGAAACAAGCGAAAAAATCTCGCTCAAATCTTGCCGGAGGTGTTACAGCTATTCCTAATGGTGGCAGGGACCTGGATGTGATGAATATGATGAAGTTAGGGGGGTCCTTGCAAGGATTTCAAAAGCTGAGGGTTCTTTGTAAGAAAAAAGTCAAAATAGGATTAAAATGCAAATTAGGACAAGATGATCTATGATTGGGCCCAACCCTAATTTGGACCCGAGGAATATGATGGTGAAGTTGGATTTAGGTTTTGACCAAGTTTGACTAGGTAAATTGCGTAGAAACACAAATTAAGGCAACTGGTTATCTAAGACTCTGTTTTAGATCAAAATGGGTTCCAATGGCCAAATCAAAGATACCAAACCTTATAGAATATTTTCTATGATTTATAGAAGGTCTAGGTGAATTTTATCCTGACCAGAACCATAGTTAATTAAGTAATTCTATTTTTAGGGTTTCAGATGTCATTTAATTCTCGTAATACGTGAAACTCATTTCAATCTTTTTGAACCAACTTATTAAACATTTATGACCATTTGCCCTTCATTTAACCCCTCGGAAACCCCATGATTGCTCTGCATTAGGATATTTTGTTAAAATTATAGTTTTACCCTTGTTTTACTGTTTATCTCTCAGGATGGATTTACAATGAATTGTGATCTTCTGGATGTTATGTAGGAGCATGTATCAATGGAATATGACTAATTAAAGTTAGATATAGCTAATATTGATGTTATCATTAATTACCTCGCTAAACGTGGTCAAAACCAAAATCCAATTTCATCGTTCAATTCCTTGGGTGTAAATTAGGTTGGTACCAAAATTTGGACCCAATCAAAGTCCATCTTGACCTAGTTTTCAATTTATTTCTTCAAACTCTTTTTCTTACATTTAGCCCTCAATTTCAAAATATTTTTGACTAGGTCCCTAACTTTATCATTATTTTTGCAAAAGGTCCCAACCGCCATTAGTGTGAACGGATCTCATCCGCCGAGATTCTAGCGAGGTTTTCTCACTTGATTCTCAGTTAAATCATCCCAAAATTGGAAGGGAGAATACTCGAGAGATCCTCTACCGATTGGACCAAGTCTTAGACCTTGATTTTCTCTAGAATCCTTACGCGAATGCTCGCAATCTCAGGGATCCTTTTCCCTAAGTTTACAAGTTTACCAAGCTCCATACCTTGCTTGAAACACCCTCTGAGGCCTTTAAATAGGTTCCTCTTGTGAAACCCAGCTCCTTAGCAAAGTTTGAAGCTAGAAAACCCTCTCTTCCTTATCTTCAGCCATTCGCACCTTCGTCTCCAGCAAGCCCCCCCATCCTCTTCGTCGAGCTAGCCAACAGTCAAATTGACTGACTCAACATTCTCCCTTCGTCCTCGCTACTGTCGTCGGCTAAGCACACCCGCCATCTCCCTCTACTTTCTAGCCATTGTATTGTCGTCGACTCCTCCTTCTCCGGTGTCAGCCTATCATAGCCGGTCGCCTCCACCCACTATCTCCCTTTCTAAGTCTCTCTCTCTCTTCCTCTCTCATCCCTGAATCTTCCTATCTCTTTCTCTCCCTATTTCGACCAACCAACCAACCGTAACACCTCTGTCTTCCTCCGCTCTGGCGACGCTTCGATGAAGCTTCCCGTACGCTACAGACCACCAAACCCCTCGCACCACTTCTAGAACCTCCACCACGACTCGCCCTCCAAAAGCCCTAAAGAAATTTAGGGTTCTACGCAGTCCAACACCTCACCGAACAACCCACCTCATGCTCACCTTCTTCGTCACTGTCAAAACTCCTCAGACCTCCTCACGCCACACGACTACCACCAGCGAACTCGTTGCTTCATGGCAAACTTTCTAAACGCTTTTGTCGAGTCCGTAACGCCGTGTTCTTGCTTTTTCAGGTCTGATCGGAGCTGCGCTGCTACAAACTTCTTCTCCAACCTCGGCAGCACCACTCCGACCACTATCCACCTAGCTATTGTCCTTAGGAAATGCGGCCCAGTTCCAGGAGTGATCCCAGGGTTTCAATTGGGACGCGAAGCCACTGCAGCTGCCCTAATTTAGAAGGAGCTTTCCCCAGTAGCACGCAAAGGAATGGGGACAAAGATAGTCCCACATCGTGTGTTACAAAAGCTCCAACAACATGCAAAAGAGATTCGTGTTGTAGCCTGGTTGCCTCAGTGAGCATGGGGTGAGGTCCCTCCTTGCACGTGCCCACATGCCCAAGCTCGCCATACATGCAGGGAAGTCTGGGCTGATCCGTTTACCCAATTACCTAGGTTCAGATTAAGCTGAAAGAAAGAGAATCAGAGAGAGTGGGGGCCTGGTTTTGCTCTACCTTGGGATCTGTGCCCTCTCTCCTCTTTGGATACTTAGAGAAATTCTGAGAGCCTTTTGAGCCTTTGTGGTTGCTATTGTGCCTCTTTTGAGGCTTGAAGAAGAGAAGCCTTGTGCTTCTATTGCGGTACTTGCCTTAGCTTCTGCTGAGGCTTAGAGGTTGATTTTGCTAGTACCGTTGAAACATTTACTTGAGCTGATGTGGATTATTAGTTGAGGTTTACTATTTAAATATTTGAGTAGATTAAGAGCTTAACATTGAGGGTTAAATTGGTGATTCAAATCACCATTTTAACCCGATCTTTTTGCACTAATATTCAGTTTCCCATTGACATATCATCCTGAATATTTTTATTGGTTATTATTGCATATCTATCTTGATATGTGATTAGTGAATTGAATTGCACAATTGCTCCCTGCAGACGATCTCAGACTCACCTCTGATTCTGAGTTTTATAAATTTAAGTGTTTTGCACGATTTTTTCAACTATACTACGACGTATATCCTAAACAACGATGATTTCGCACTCAACATCAACAAGCCCTTTGCACGATTTGCTCTTATCTGCTGCGCTGATTTCGTCGATGCACAATGTCAGATTAACCCCACGACTTCTCTCTTCACGCAGTTGCAGGTGATTCCCTTTGCCGAACTGAAGCTGTGGATGTTGCTTCTTTGCTCGATTGAAGACCTGGGCTGCTACAACAAATGATTCTGTGTCTA
The DNA here is from genome assembly GCA_037157565.1 of Thalassia testudinum. Lineage (NCBI taxonomy): Eukaryota > Viridiplantae > Streptophyta > Magnoliopsida > Alismatales > Hydrocharitaceae > Thalassia > Thalassia testudinum. Next base: position 68,797,917 of record JAZHRO010000013.1, on the reverse strand, counting down.
GCAAGGTCAGCGACTAGATGGATGATGGCTAGAGTGGTCCTACCAAGGTTAGAGAAGATGATGACAATGACGAGCGATCGGCGAAAACCTGAAATCAAGAATACAACCTTGCTGCCCTGTTAAACAAGTTCAAAAGCTTCTCCTGAGTGAGGCGAGTGTTGTGGTGGTTGTGGTGTGGTGTGAGGGGGTGTGTTGGTGAGTAGCAAGGTCGAAGAAGGGGCACGGAGGAGGTGGTGTTCAGTGGAGTGCATGCGTGGTTAGAAGTCCCAATAACGTTGGGGCTTCTGATTAGTAGGTCAAGACAGAGCTAATGGAGGTGGTGGTGTCGTGTTTTGTGAAGTGTTGCGACCATGCAAGCTCGCCAGAGCTTCGTCGACGCTAGGGAAGATGACATGCATGCTGTCGATACAGTGGTCGAACCTAGAAACTAAGGAGTTAGAGAAGAGTAAAGGAGTGAGAGGAGGAGAAAAGAGAGACTCAACGAGAGAGAGAGCTTGTGAAGGCGATCGGCTATGATGAGTTGGCACTAGAGAAGGTGAAGACGATGGTGAGGGATCGACTAGGCAAGAGAAGGTGAGAACGATCGATCTTTGACTAGACATGATCGCGATGAAGAGGTGAAGATGATGAGCTGGTCAATTTGACCATTGATCAGCTCAATGAGAGGGGCGGAGAGGTTCACTGGAGCTCGAGGAAACGTCGGCTGAAGGAGAGAAGGAGTTATTTTGGCCTTTTTCTAAGGTAAGGAGAACACTAAAGCATGAGGGCCTTTTATAGGGCTTTAAAACAAGCTTGACGTGAGAAAAACAACATGACTTGGCCGTGAAATCAGGGAAGTAGATCCCTTGATTTTCTTGAGCTCATTCAAGCTCCAGGATGTGAATCAGGGTCCACAATCTGTGTCTAATCGATTGGGAAATCTCTCAAAATCAATTCCTCTAAATTTGGAGGGATTTAGTCTTGATTTGAGAGAGAACTATCTCCGAGAATCTTGACTTGAGGTGCATTCCCACCTCCAATGGTGACAAGGACTGGAATGAAGAAAATGACGAGAGGTTAGGGGGTTAAATACAATAAATCTGAAAGTTAGGGACTTAAATGTGAAGGCCAAAGGTTTTCAGGGACTGTTGAGAGCGTTGAATCGGTGTTTAAGAGTGTTGCATTGTAGTATAGCCGAAATAGCGTTCAAAACAAATACAATTTTATTACCCGAATATATTCCGAGGTCGAATACAGGGAGCAAATGGAATTCACATGCTAATCTCAACAATAAATGCAAATTGAACACATAATACTACTCAAAATCTAATTAGGAATGTAAAGCATGAGTATATGAAGAGTAAAAATAATTGTAGATAAAATAATGGAGAGTATATAAAAATCGAAAAATCAGATGTCTTGAAAGTCTTGTGCTACAGTGCCTTGCTTTGATTTCTCTTTTTTTATTCTTCTTCTTCCTTTGGCTTCTTCTACCTTCTCTTCTTTCTCTGTCTTTAGTTCCTTCTTCTCTGGCCCTTCTCTTCCTTTGCCTTTGCGAGCCCTCTCTTCTTAGCTCTCTTTGCCTTTTCCTTTTCTCTGACTTCTCCTTTGCCTTAAGCCCTGTGATGCTCCTCTCCTTCTTCTTCCTTTTCTGCCTAATCTCCTCTTCTTCTTCTCTGAATTGGCTAAGTGTTGGAGCAAACTCTTCAGAGCAAAACCCCCCTTCCCCTACGTAGCTTTCCTCTCTTTCTCTCTTCCCTATTTTAGAATCGCTCTCTTAGAGCCTCTAACCGGTCAGGTAATCGGACCTAACGGAGACTCGGGTCCAGGCTCATTGGCGTGTGTGGTGAGAGAGGAGTGAAAGTAATCGGGTAGTCAGGTTGTGGCCAGGTCCGCGGGGTATATCGCGAACGAGTCCGGTGAGAGGGGGGCGGAGGACCTCACCCTCAGTGTTCGAGGCGAAGAGCCTCGAACACAAAATCAATTTATGTTGGTGCAAGCATCTTTCCTTTTCCGAGGTGGGACTAAATGTCCCACCTTCTTCCACGCGCACAGCAGTAGGGTGACTTCCTCAATTATCGAGGCTATAGCTGCTTTCGACTCCAATCAAAGGCCTGGATGTGTGCGCACCTCAAGTCCGCATTGCCTGGGAGTGTCTTCCTGGGATTGGCAGCACCTTGAGCTACAACAAGCAAGCTTCATGCTCGGCAGCAATGGCAGATGGGCGACGAACCTGAAAACATGAAAACGGCCTTGCGACCATGTCAAATCACTCAGGGAGCATCGCCGGAGTACGGCTAGTGTGATGGGACTGGTTTCGTGGCGTGTGGGTGGCTGTGGTGGCTGGACGGTGAAGGGAATGGACGGTGAAGGTGGGTCTGCTTGGGGAGGGATTTGGGTGGTCGATGGAGTGAATGGATTGAAGGGAAATAATCAGTGAGGTGTAGTGGAGGTTGTAAGGTGGTCGGCAAGGTGGATGGAGGTGCGAAGGGACGGGGACACCTTGCCGGAGGAGTCGTTGGAGGTGGAGAAGGTGACGTGGTCAGTGGCGTCGGTGGGTCGTTTTGGGAAATAAGGAGAGGGAAAGAAAGTGAGCGAGAGAGAGAGTATAAAAACCTTCTTATAAGGGTCGAAAGGGATGGGAATCCCATGCCGGTATGGTTGCCGGACATGGGGAAGACGAAGACCTCCGTTGATGAGGCGGCGACGAAGACGGGGCAGAGGCGACGTCAGCCGGTGTTACACGATGTGGATGAATGTGGTGGGGTTAACCCGACCAATGGTATTGTGGTTGGGCGATGAGTGAGTGAGGGAAGAGCCATCGGAGCTTGCGGAGATTGTGGATGGCGAGGGAGAGAAGAATCGAGGGGGAACCGACCCAAATTCAAGCTCGGGAGACTCGGTTGGATCTGGGGAGTCTTTAAATAGGTTTCTGAGGAGGTTTTGTGCTTGGAAGCCAAGCTTCCAAGCAAGGCAGGGTCGCTGGAGTTGGAAGCTTTAAGAGACCCAAATCTCTCATGCATTCACATAAGAGATTGGGAAATAATTAGGGCATCAAACTGGGTTCATATTGGAAGGATTTTCTCAGAGAATCTCCCTTCCAATTTTGGAGGGGATTCTCTGAGCAATCAGGGAGAAACCTCCTTTCAAAGCTCACCGGAGTAGGATTCCTCTGCTATAATGGTTGAGGGACCTATTTGTGAAAATGATGAAGAAGTTAGGGGGCTAAATGCAAGGGTTTTTGAAAGATAGGGGTAGAAATGTAATCAGATAGGTCCTTTTTGCAAATTAGGTCACGATGAGTTCCCCTTAGGTCTAAATTTTGGTACAAATTTAATTTTGACCTAAGGAATCCAATGGTGAAGTTGGATTTTAGGTTTGACCATGTTTGACTGGGTAATTTATGCAAAAATCTAATTTAGGGCAAATATCTATTTGAGATCCCATTCTAGGTTAAGATGGGTTCTAATGGTCAAATTGAAGGTACTAAACCCTAGAGAATATTTTTCTATGATTTTTAGATGGTTTAGATGAATTTTATCCTGACCAGAACCTTGGTTAATCAAGTAGGTCTATTTTAGGATTTCAAGAAGTCATTTAATTCACAGGATACACACAAACCCTTTTCTGTCAAATCCAAATCACTTTTTATCTTGTTAAGATCCTTTGACCTTTGTTTAGCCTTTGAGAAAACCCGTTGTTGCACTGCATTGGTAAAATTATAGTTTTTCCCTTATTTTCTTATTTTCCTCTCAAAATGGTTGTGCAGTGAATTATGACCTTTAGTTGGCTATGTAGGAGCATTTATTCTCTTCATTGGGTAAAAATGAGCTAGTTATGGCTCATGATAGTGTTCTCATCAAGGACTGAATTGCAAACTAGGTCAAGATGGACTCTGATTGGGCCCAAATTTTGGTACTAATCTAATTTGGACCTAAAAAATCTAATGGTAATGTTAGATTTGAGTTTTGAGCACGTTTGACTGGGTAATTTGCATAAAGCCTAAATTAAGGTAAAATCCCATCTGAAACTATGTCCAATGTCAAAATGGGTTTAGATGGTCAAACCAAAGGTACTAAACCTCTTAGAATCTTTTTCTATGAATTTTAGATGAATTTTATCCTGACCAGAACCTCTTTAATTTAAGTGGGTTTGAAATTAGGGTTTTGTGTGTCATTGCAAATCTCGAAATGCGTGAAACCCCATTTCTGTCAGTGCTGACCCATTTTTTGGACTTTTGAGCTCATTTAACCTTTATTTAACCCTTGAGTGACCCCATGGTTAATCTGTGTTCGTGATGTCCTGTTAAAATTACAGAATTAACCATGATTTCCTATTCTTCTCTCAAATCAGAATAATGCAGAATTATGACCCTCAAATGATTAGGTAGGAGCTTTTATTGATCAAACCTGACTAAATGTAGCTAATTAGAGCCCATGATGGGGTTCTCATCAGCTGATTAGTAGCAGAGGAGACATCTGTATCTTTTCGACAATTGACACACCAATTTCTACACTCGAACCTCTCCAACATCCAGAGAAGGCTATGATTTTCTGATCTCTTTCTTTTAAGTTTGTTCTCTAGAACATCATAATCAAGCATAGACCTTTGAAGTTTGCAACTAAAGAAATCAACCACCTCAGATAAAATGAATTCTGCACTGGGAACATGGTTTAAATATACCCTAAAATCACAAACTTGCTTAAAAGGGAAACCATCTTAGCATATTGGAAACCATCAAAACGTATATAACGATCTTCATACCTCGTTTCTACAAACATAACATGTTTGATCTTTTGGCATGACTATAAAATGTAATAGATAGAGGTGAAGCTTTGCAGGAACATTGCAAAAACAACAAACTTTCACTCCAATAGGAGCATTTCCAACAAGGCCTTTGCTATCCGTAGAGAAGGAGACAGTGAAAAGGAATAAGAAATGTGACACTCTTCAATGGAGACTTGGGGCATTTAGAAGACCACCACTCAAAAGACATGAATAACCATAATAACTAGAGGGAGCAATAAATATATCACCATCTATCAGAGATTTGAAAGGTTCATTTAAGGATGAGTTGCCACATCGACAACAAAAAAGCTTTCCCTGATATATGAAATTAAGATACATCAATAAAAAAATGTGCAATAGAAAATAACAATAGAGAACATCTATAAATGAAGATAGAGTTCCAAAAATTCTCGTAGGATAGAGTTACGAAAAAATAGCAAACAATAGTAGCCAAGTAAGGAAAATTTAGACTATTAATTTACAATAGGGAAGCTGGTTCCATACGTAGCACCCATGAAAAGTTTAGCCCAATGAAGAACTGACGTACAGCTCTTCTCAAAACAGAAGTAGCAAACTAACTGCTCAATTACAACTCATAAAAACGTATAGAAGACACTTTCAAAGTCTAAAACGTAAGCCTAGTTAAGATTACAACCACCACATCCAAGAATTTTCGACGACCCTGCAAAATGTGGTAACGAAGAATCGGGCACTACACAATCAGCCAATGTCATGGTATATGTTAGTTCTTGAAAGGAATAACAATTGAAAATTACTTACAGTACATGTAGCTAATTAATTTTAACGAAAATGTTTCAATTATGTGAGGCATAAATGAGGAGATACCACGGATGATTCCTTCGATGGCAATGAAGAACTGATAGATATCCTAGAGGCACCTCCCTCAACAAAAGCTAGCAAGGCAACCATCAATTCTGATGAGCTATAGAATGGAGTTTGTTGAACTGAACTAGAATTAGGTAGTACTAAAGGCCTTATGGAACAAATAGCTCGATCAACTCTTTGGGTTGCACATCTAGCCCCCACATTCTTGGCACGTATCTCCCTTGTCAACTTCTTTCTCCTAGTACAAGCGATAAATGCTAGTTTATCATCATTCTTATGCATTAAAACAAATGTAGCTCTTAGGATTTTGCTCCGGAAATGGGTTTTTGGACTGCATTTAGGCATAAATTAGGTTAGGCATGCATTTTACTTTTTGTTATGTTTTTGATGTGTTTTCTTGGAGTGTTAGGGATAAACAAATTGACAGATCCCTAAAACCCTAGCACTCTTAAAGGTAACTAGTGAAAAGGAAGCTCAATCAGGCTAGGACTCAACTAATTCCAGCTCATCATGGCTGGATTCTACCTCCTTTGGATTAGAGTTAGCTCCATTCAGCTCATCTTAGTTGAATGGCAGCTCAGGATAGCTCATCTCAGCTCAAGCCAGCTCTGATCCAGCTCAACTTAGTTGAGTCTAGCTCATCTCAACTCCCATCAGTTCACTGGGAACTCTAGTTAGCTCAACTGAGTTAACAGGAGTTCATCTCAGCTCAAGCCCAGCTCATGGCAGCTGGACACCATGCTAGCTGAGCTACTACTTGTCAACTAGTATCTTAGCTAGCTCTAGAGTTCTCATTTGAGGTAGTTCTAGCTCAACCTAGCTCCAGCTAGGTTGAGGCCAACTCAACTTAGCTCAACTACCCAAGCCTAGCTACTAGCAAAAGAACTAGATAGCTTAGCTTAGTAGTTGAGCTCCCCATGAAGTTGCCTCAGCAGATTCAGCTTCAAGTACAACAGCCACCAGCTCTAGATTATCTTCTCCAGCTCCTCCTTCATGAAACCCTAGCTCCACCACCTCTACTCTACTAGCTAAGATAGCTTAGCTAAGTTCAAAACTAGCTCCACCTCCATGGCCATCTATCTAAACCCTAACCTAACTTCACCCTAACCACTACTCCAAGTCCACCTCCTAAGCAAGCTAACTAGTCCACTTCTAGTTGGTGCCACCAACCCTCATGACTCTTCACACCACCACCACCAAAGGCCACCTAGCTTTCCCTCCAAAACCACCCATAACCACCACCTTAACCCACTTCAAGTTCGCACCAAAAGAGCCTCCACATCCCTTCAATGTGGTGCCAACTTGAAGCCCCATCATCCACCCTGCACATCCCCTCTTAACCTATCTCCACCATCCATCTAGTGGTGCCACCTTTAACCCTCATACACTTGGCACCAATTACCCTCAACCATCCACCACATAACCACCACCTTATAAGACCATCCCTACCCTACACCTACCCACCTTCTAGAACCCTTGAGTTGGCACCACCTAACCAACCCTTAACCACACCTATTTCGGCGTCAACTCAACCTAACCTACACCTAAACACCTCATATGGCACCAAATAAAACCCACCATAGAATCCAACAACCACCACCTACAACACACTAACCTAAATGTAACCCAAGCTCTCACCTAGGGTTGGTGCCAACCATCAAGCACCCATCCATTTTGGCGCCACCCCTCTCAACCCTATGATTCTATATCCACCCTCTACAACCCATCCTAGCCCTCCATCCATTAACTACCCCTACCCCATCACCACTTCTATATAAACCCCCTACCACCACCACTAAGGATCACCTTTGGCTAGATATTTTCTACATATACTTCCACCTACATAGAAGGCCAAGAGAAGAAGAAGAAGAAGATTAACGAGACACTCTATCCCCTTGGTGCCTTCCCCTCTTCTCTTCTCTCTTGAGCCCGTGGCAAACAAGGGAAGAAGCTAGGCATTGGAAGGAGACCTAGGGTACACACCTACCCTAGGAGGAGGATTTGAGGGTGATACACAACCACCCTTGGAGGAGGAATTAAAGGTGGTCCACGCCACCTTTGGAGGAGCTTTTGATGGTAGAATCCCATCCACCATGGAGGAGATCAAGCACGCCCCCCCTTGGGCTTGCCAGGAGACCACACCATTGGAGGAGCTTTGTAAGAAGGAGCTCTCTTTGACTGTGGGAGCAGCTGCAGTTGGAGGAAGAGAATCTCTTCTTCACCATTCAGAGGATTAGTGTTTTGCATTCTCTTTATTTCTTTTTATTTGCTAGTAGTAGAAGCATTCCTCTACTAGGTTTTGTGTAAAACATTTCTTTTCATCAATTGAAGTTGCCTTTTTCCCAATTACTCTTTGTTGCAATTCTTGTTACTTCTCCTTTAGTACATTTTCACTCTTTCTTTATAATTACCCTAGGCCTCCATGTGGCTAGGGTAAGCTTAGAATGAAATCAATTTTTTCCACTTAGATTTTACCTATTAGGTGTTAGTCTGTTTCGCAATCAAAAGAGCATCACCTTGTTATTCAAAAATCCAAAAAAATTATATATTAAAAAATTAAAAATAAAGTTGATTTCCATTTTCAAGTAAGAAATTTGAATTTTGCAAACAATGCCTCCTTGTATAAACCTAAATACTCTCCCTATCTAGGTTTATAAAATTTAAAAGTGTTTGCAAATTCACGTGTTACAACGATTTGAAAACCCTAATTACAAATCACGCTATCTTCGCAACACTTTTTGGCGTCGTTGCCAAGGAGGCACGGCTTTGCATTCATTTATTTCACTTACTTGTTAAGTGGATCTCATCCCATTTTCTATCTTTCTCTTGTGTGTGCAGGAACTGCTGGAAGAAGGTGGGATTTTGGAAGCGAGAGCTAAAAGTCCCTTTTCTTCCCTAAGATTTCAAGTTTGTTCCGCTTTTCTGGTCACATAATTCATTAAAACTACCAAAAAAATATTAAACTTGACTTTCAAGATCTTAAAAAACTTAATTAAGTGGAATGGTGCAAATTAAAACCCATTTGTTGCTTGTTTGCACCATTAAACACTTCACTTCAAGTGTTGGTGTTCTGATTTTCAGATTCAAACTTCTGTTCGAAATTCAAAATCAATTCCCACCACCATCGGCCTCCTAAAATAATGAAATTTCAACCAGTTATTCCAATTCAAGTAATGAACATTTTTCCCAAATTTTAAAACAATTGGATTTGTATAGAATTTTTAAAAATTCATGGACTACAGAGGGGTCATCTCCTCTAATCTTCCTATTTTGCTACAATCCGTGAATTTTATGAATTTTTATAGTTATCTAATTCTTGTGAAATTTAGTTTTCTGGAATCCTTGTAAAACTCTACACATCATATAAAATCACAAAAAGTTTCTGAGATCGGTGGTGGTACTGAAATATTTAAAATATCCTTTGGTATCATTTCTGTTCTTTAACACCATCACAAAGAAAAATTCCAAAAAAATATCAAACAAATTCCTAAAATCATAAAAAAATATTTTTTGGAATCCTTGTTTGATTTTCCTTACAATAGTTGTGTTTTTTACATTGTTTGGGTCACTACTTAAACTGAAATATTAAAACAAACTCATTGGTAGTAAAATTTATGTATTAGGATTCATGTGATTAGGGTTTTCTTTTCATTTCTAGAGACCAACAACTTAAAGGAAATTAATCTTCACCAAAACAACTTATTTTTCCTTTATTTGTTGAATCTCATACTTGTTTGAAACCTTAAAAAGAGAATCCTAAAATACACTAAGCTAAATCAAATTCTAAAAGCAGAAAAACAAACAAAAATTGTGTGACAATTTGTTTACTATTAGAATCACCTTCCAATTCCTGTACATACCATAAAAATTGAAATAATAGGGCATTACCCAAATCAACACCCTCTACATTTCGTTTGCACTCTAGTCTCCTTGACCTAACTAAAAAATTGTAGCAATTTGACCCCTAAGGATTCATCAACTTAGGCTTGCTATATAGGTCTTAAGTTTTCTCTAGTTAATACCAATTCTATCATCTATATCTGGTGTTAGGCTGAGGGGCCGTGTCAAATGACTAGGCGCTGGTTTGCACAAGCCCCTGAGGATTTTCCTAGGAAATGCTTGGGCCCAAACCTACCCTTATGCAACTTGGCCAGATTTGTTGGTAGAATGGGTATTCACTATTGATTTCTTATTTCCTAAGTAGATCATGTCTTTGATTATTTTTCTAGGGAGTCACATTTAAGTTAGATCTAGAAGTTTATTTTTTGAATTGCATACTTTCTCATCTCTTTCTCTTCTCCCCTCCAATTCTTCCAAAAAAAAGTGCATGCACAAGCAAAGGTCCCAGAACCCACATCTTGAGGGACCATCTGATTGTCCCCCCGCACAAGAAAATCTTTGTTTTCTTCTTCTTCCTCTTCTAACAATATGGAAAACTCGGGAAACTAGTAAAAAAATTATGCTTTCGCCTCTAACCCGTCAGCCAACCCACAAGCTGACTTCCTCATCCCTAACCTCCCTCATCTGGAGCAACCAAAAAATCCTGCAGGGCCAGGTGGCCCTTAAATCCAAACTCAAAATATAAACCCCTTTGCATTTATGGTCAACCATCTGGTTCAACTACAACAAAACCAAGAAAATTTGGCTAGGACTGTGACGAACCTAGCCAATCAGGGGCAAAACCCGCCACCCCGTCAGTAGCCTATCGTTCCTCTTAAGGATTTTTATGATCCTTCCAACTATGAGGAAAGACCTGGGGTGGTCATCCCACAAGGGGATTTTGAGATCAAACCAGCTATTATGAACTTAATCAAGCCTTTCCATGGTCTTCCGAGAGAGGACCCTTTTTGTCATCTTGAGAAATTAACTATCCTCACTCAAACCACTCATTCCCGCAATGTGCAGGAAGACATGTGGTTAATGAGACTTTTTCCTCTCTCTTTAAAAGATAAAGCTTCACACTAGTTTAGAACAATTGGGTGCCCTATCACCACCTGGCCCCAATTAAAAAGCACTTTTCTTAAAAAAAAATTTCTGATCGATCGAACTAACACTTTAAGAAGATCGATAACGACCTTTCAACAAAAAATTGCTGAACCCCTCCATGAATCTTGGGAAAGATTCCAAGAACTTTTAAGTTGTCCCCACCATGAAATTCCACAATGGCAGTTAATGCAGATCTTCTATCATGGATTAGAAGATCAATTAAACAGATTTGTGGATGCCTCATGTGGGGGCAATTTCCTTAATAAAGATGCTGAAAGTGCCTTCCTCCTTTTTTAAGAAATGAGTGAAAACTCATTTAATATGACTTCAATGGACACTTTCGGTAGAACTCAAAACCCCAGACACAGAGTCAATGAAATTGACTCCAAATCCACCTCTATTCCAGTCACTCATGATGATCTATATATGTTAGCTTAACGACTGGACCAGATGCAAATTCACTAGAAAAAGATGGAAGAAAAGCTCACTCACAAACATGCTCCACACCTTAATTCTCCACACTTTAACTCTCCACACTTTAACACTCCACAACTTCTCCGAAGAGAAAATCTACACAACATTGATGCCACACCTGCCGGTTAGTAGTTTTCTACTGATTTTACACAATATTTGACTGGGGCTTTTGATTATCTAAATCAGAATATTCTTAATACTACCACGGAAAATATTTATGCTCTCCAAGAGCAATTTAGAAACCCCTCCAACACTTACAATCAAAACTGGAGGACCAACTTGAATCACTCCTAGAAAGCCCTGAACCCGATTATGTTTCCCAAACAAAATAAATTTGGGAATTACGGATAATCCGCATATCAGCCTAGACCATCCCAGGAAGATATTAATACCCAGGTCATGAAGTCTCTACAAGGTATGCAGAATTAAATGACGGAAGTAACCTATATGATAACCAACTTGCAACATCAAGTTAAGGTTACTCCTGATTATCGACCTACTGGGAATTTACCTTCTCAACCTATGCCCAACCCGAATAATCAATGGAATCAGTTCCAAGGTGGCTATCTCAATCAACCAATTCGCCAAGCACCTCAGCATCCCTCGAGTTTTAATAACTATCAAGCTTCCCGTTCTCATCCTATAAATAACCATACTGCAAATGCAGTTACTTTGAAGAATGGGGAAACCACTCAAGATCCTCTGCTTACTAAAGAAACCTATTTTAAAGAAAAATAGATCAACTCTTCTCCATCTTCCTCTAACCTTGTTTAGGAACCTAATATTGCCAAATAGGAAAACCCTGCACCTTTTCCACAAGCCCTTCACTCTTCACACACCAAAAAGAAGAAATTTGAGCCCACTGATAAGGAATTATTGGATCTTTTTGGGCTAGTAGAGATTAATATCCCTCTCCTAGACTCCATAAAATATATTCCTACCTATTCAAAATTTTTGAAAGATTTGTGTACTCCCAAAAGGCAACCTCGAAACCTAAGAAAGGTATTCGTTCCAAAGATAGTTAGCTCAGTTGTGCAGAGCAAACTGCCTCTTAAGAAGAAAGATTTAGGTGCACCCCTGATTCAAGTTGTCATAAATGATACTTCTTTTGATCACACTTTACTGGATCTCGATGCCTCGATTAATCTTATCCCCACAGTTGTTTTTGAGGAATTTAAGATCGGCGAATTAAAGCCTGTTGAGGTTACTCTTCAATTAGCAAACCGATCTACAATTAAACTAAGGGGAATTGTTGAGGATGTTCTTATTCAGGTCAAAAATTATCTATTTGCAGTAGAATTTTTAGTCCTGGACATAGAGGTATCAAAAGCTTTAAAGTTTGCCTCGATAATTCTTGGAAGACCATTCTTAGCCACTGCCCGCGCTAATATTGATTGTGATTCTGGCAAGATGAATATCATGTGTAGCAGTGAATCTATTATCCTAGATATTTTCCAAGCATCTAGGCGATTCCAAGAACCTGATTTCTTTGATGATATAAATTCAGAAATGGAAAATATAGTGGAGGAAACTTTGCAGATTTCACACTTGGGTTCTTGTTTTGCCATTAACACGATTCTTGAACAATCCACTTCATCCCACCCTCCCACTCTAACCACACATTCTTCAGCTAACACTTCAACTGACCCCTTCACTCTTACTTTACCATTAACTCCTAAAGCAGAAATTCTTTCAGAGTCGGGCCCACAACTGGAATTAAAGCCCTTTCCTGACTCCCTTAAATATGTTTTCCTGGGTTCAAATTAGACCCTGCCCCTGATAATAAATTCTGGACTTATTGGGGCACAAGAGGAAAAACTTCTCCAGGTTTTAAGTAAAAATTGAAAAGCTATTGACTAGACCCTTTCTGACCTTAAGGGTATTCATCCGTCTTATTGCACTCATCACATCTATCTTGAGGATGACTCTCACCCCTCCTACCAACCACAAGGGTGCCTGAGCCCTACTATGTAGGAGGTGGTTAAAAAAGAAATTATAAAGTGGCTTGATGCTGATATCATCTACCCCATATCTGACAGCTCCTAGGTTAATCCCACTCAAGTTGTTCCTAAAAAGGCTGGACTAACAGTTGTCACCAATGAAAATGGGAAAACATAGCCACTAAGACTACTTCTTCTTGGCACATGTGCATTGATTACAGAAAATTAAACACTGCCACCAAGAAGGACCATTTTCCGCTCCCTTTTATTTATCAAATCTTGGAGTGGTTAGCCAGACGTGAATACTATTATTTTCTTGATGGGTATTCCGGCTATAATCAAGTAGTAGTCCACCTTGAGGACTGTTGAACGTGTTTTTGCGAATCGCTACGCTTACGTGTTTGGTTTTGGAAAACCTGTCGTTGTAGTTCAAAAAGCGAAGAATTCATGTTCAACAAATAAAATTTATACCGAAAAGAATTCCGGGTCGAACACAGGGAGGCTACGTTGATCTACATTCGCAATTATATTTTTTTTAGGATTTTTTTTATAAGTAAGGCGATATAATTACAATGGTGCTATCAAACTAAGAGAAAGGGAGAGAGAGAGAGAAAGAGAACATGCATTCAATATTTCACTTGTTTATAAAAGTTACACTAGAAAGCGGAAAATCAATTATACTATAAAGCAGGAAAATTCTACACTAGAAAAGCTGTAAATAAGAATGGGAGAGAGAAATTATCCTCCTCGACGATTGCTTGGAGGACGAGCCGGACGGGACGACGCCTGGATGAAGGAGAACGAAGTAGGACGAAGGAGGACGAAGCAGAAGAACGGGAACGGAGCAGCACACCGTCGTCGTCGCGGGATCCACTTCCGAAGGGGAACGAAAATTGGACTTTATCTCGCAAGAAGCATCCTGGGTGTAGGACAAGCTTCTTTTGAGCTTTGGAGGGGTAGAGAGGAGAAAGAAGGGGATGAGAATTTCGTATGGAGGGGGTCTCCTTTTATAGTTGTAAGGAGTGGGGGCAAAATGGACATTACAACTTTAAAATAATAAAAGAGGGGTCTTTAGTGACGGATAAATCCGTCACTAAAGCCCCGACGTGGCCGTCGCCTCCGCGGCCACGCGCGCCTCCTCGGCTGCCCGCTCCTCAACGCCCGCGCATGTCCAGCGCTTTTCAGCCGTTCGATCGTGAGATCGGACAGCTTAAGATGCGTCTGCGCCCGCGCGCCCCCCGCACGTCTGATTGCGCGTCCAATTGCGCGTCCAATCGCGCGTCGGCGCTATCGGGCACGCGGGGCCGTCCGATCTCCATCCGACGCTCCAATTGCTCGCACCCGCCGCTCCTCGCCACGGCTCGAACTCGCGCCCAGCGCTCGCGATAGCGCGCTCGACCGCTGCGCTATGGGGCGCGGATGGTCGAGCGGGAGTTTTTAAATGCGAGCACCCACAGCCGTTGGATTAAGATCCAACATCGGAGAGAGATTGGGCGCGGGGCTTTCACAAGACGCAGGTGGCCGTTTGGGCGGCTAAGATGGCGCCACGTGGTGCTATCTTGGCCGTCCATCTTCTGGAAGTTGTAGATGGTGCCACGGATGTCGGATTGACTTGATTTTTGTGCTGTTGGGCTGCGATCGTTGATCCGAATTCATCTGTGCGGTTGGATTTATCATCTGAAGTGTGGATTTACACCATCCTGTTCCTTGATCTTCTAGGGTTCCCGGGTCACTATCTGATTCTACGGATGCCTGATTAGGATGATCTTGGAGTCGTTGAACTCCAATCGTCGCCCTGAACACATCCATACGGTTGGATCTTTGATCCGAGGCCCTGATAAAATATTTACCCTGTCCAAGCACATAAAAGGAGACAATTAACCTCCATTTTATTTAAAGTATTCTAAATGCAAGATGATGCATGTAATGCAATATTTATATCATGAAATGCAATCCTATGCTAAGAACATGCATAAATAGACATCTTAAGTAGTGTAAATGTGTTTACATCATACCCCCATGCCTATCTTTTGCTAGTCCCTAGCAAAAACTATATGCTATTTATAAAAGAATTATTTTAGATTATTTGGACTTGAGTTATTTTTCAATCATTAAGAAATTGTCTACTTAGGAACTGAACTTTCAAAGACACAACAGTGCCCGGGTATCAGCCAAAATGCAGATCGCTTCAAGCCCTCGCCTTATTAAAAGAAAAATTTCTTTTTCTCTTTTTCTCTTTTCTAATTTTTTTTTATTTTCAAATTTTCAGGTTTAAGAGTGGCTTTCTACGGCCATTCAACTCACCCAAAATTTGATGAGAACCCTAAGCTTTAAGCATCTTATTGTGATTGTGATAGACTCGTTGACCAGCAATTAGAACGAACTCCGGATTTCTACGCCTCTAGGTGACCTCAAAAAGAATTCTACCTAAAGGTGTATCTTTACAACCGGTAGCTTTCTCCCTACTTTTATTTTTTAACGGGGTCAACACAAGGGTGAATCCAGTGTATACCTCCCCGGTTTATTCTACTTCTCCGCTTCTTCCTAAGTGTTTTGGGAATTTTTTTAGTGCATTTTCTAAGCTGGGTTTTGAACAACCGGTCGATGAGCTGTTACCACCGACAACTTGCCAGCCATACTCGTGCGGCGAAGTGTGGCTTATTTCTTTTTGTTCTTTTCTCCTTTTCTTTTTGATGATTTTTTTTTCTTTTCTTTTTTTAAGTAGGTGGCTTCCCTAGTCTAAGATTTACCTAAAGGCAGTAAAAAGAGAAAGGTCCAGTGATTGGGCTCTGGACAACCTACCTATGGGCTGTTACCCACGATAACTTGCCAGCCATATCACCTTAGTAGGTTCATTAGCTACCCAATTTCCGTTAAAATCGCCGAACAACGAGTCAGTGCAAAGAAAGTGTGTAGATGCTTAAGACTCAAAATTCCCTCAAATCAGAGGGCGGGTTGATAAGTCGTGTACTTATCACCCAAACTTATTTACTCCAATTAAAATAAAATTCAAGTTGGCGAGAACTCGAAAAACAAATCCACATTTTAGTGGATACACGGGCTGATTAAGTTAAACGACCTGAAGGGTCTTTGTGTTCAGATCTTAATGTAGTTTTTCCTAAGATTGAAAATTTTCTTAAACCCAAATTCTCTTTCCTAATTTCGATTTTTTTTTTAATCAAAATAAAACAAATCTAAGGAGTTGACGAATGAATTCAGAGATAAATATCCAACCCCCATGCCTATCTAATGCAATGTCCTCATTGTATTAAAAAGACATAAAACAGAGTGAAAAAGTGAAGAAAGCACATGAATTGAGTGAATGTCAGGTCTGCTCTGAGATGAAAAATTAAAAAGAACTGTATAAGTGCTGAGTTTAGTGCCTTCAGCTAGGCACACTATACAAAGAAAAGAAATGAAGAATTCACAAGTGCAGGTCAGAATTAGAATAAATAGAAGAATCCTCCGACCTGTCAACAGAGGTCCACAAATGTGGACCAGATTGTGGTGCAGACCCATACCTCATAATCGAGAATATCTTAGGTTCTGGATAAAAATTACCCAAAACCTAAAATCAGAATGTAAGCGGGATCGGGCCTGGAATTTTTGAGGATGCAACCCAAGACCAAAAGGTCGGGTTATAGAGAATTGAAGCTCAAAAGGATAATCGTTGAATGTGTGCTTGGGTTTGACATCCTCGAAACAAATGTCGTAAGGGTTCTGATTTGATGGTTTCAACTTGAAAGGAACCCTTCGACTCAATCTTCCATTTCCTCCAGAATTAACTTCCCAAATCAAAACTTCCCAGCTCCTATCCTCCTCATTTAGCATATCAAATTCCAGGACCTCTTGTATATTCATCACCCCGTCTGAAATCTCCAAGTCTAAATGATGTGGCAGAATCAAAATTGACTTGGGTTTAATTATCTCAGAATTAGAATCATCAATAAGCTCAACATGGTGTAACTGATAATCAGGGCATTGAATTGATTCCTCCAGAAAATGCGATTCTGGATTCGTAATGTGTGCCCTAATAAGATCAGTGTTCTCAGTTATTGGGCTATCAATTGATCTATCAGATTCCTCAGGCCCAATCGTCTCACAGAAATCATGTTCAGAAAACTCGCGTGAGACTTCGCAACTTGAATCTTCACCATCAGGATCCGTATCAATGTATGTCCCAAAATCATTTGTCACTTTGTGTTCCAAGGAGACATACGTTTCCTCGTAACCCGGCTTAGGGATCTCAGGTGAAGAAATTAGATCATCCTTAATTGGTTGTTTTAATTCAATCTGGTCAGCTTCGTAACACGTGTCCCCCCCAACAGGTGCCTGAGCGGGTTCTGTCATTGGCTTTCCTGAAGAGGGTTCATCCTGGGAATTATTCCAAGATTGAATCAAAGCAACCACGAATCTCATCCTCAATTTCGCTAATTTCCCAAGTAGAAACTCACCCGGGTTCTTATCCTTAACATCCTGGAGCCAATCCAACAAAGACTTGTTTAAATCATCAATCATTTCAATAAGGGGCTCCAATCTCTCAATGCAAGGTATTGGCTGAACTTCTAAAGATTGAATGATATTCCTCAAGTTAGCCAGAACCTTATCTTGAACCTGATTAACCTGAACCAAATGAGTTGGTTCAGGGTTGGGCGGGTTTGACATCAATGCAGAGGAATTAACGAACTGAGATTCGTTATACCCTTCCTGATGATAGGTCATTTCAGATTGTTGAAAAGATGGTGATGACCTAAAGGTAGTGAAATCAGAGGATGGGTAAGGATCAGTGTATCCTTCTTGATTGTAGATCGTATTAGGTTGTGCATGAAAGGAAGACGATCTATAATCGATGTAGCTCTGAGAAGGATAGAAATCAGAATCAAAGTGTTCAGGGTTAGACCCTAAACACAGGGGTCCGGAATTGTATCCCCAATCCGAATTATCCCAACTAACTAATGGTTGATTACAATACGAGTTGGGATAATCGTCATGTTGAGGATAATTCACAACAGGAGGGAAAGAGCGAGAATGTGTGAAATATGTGGAAGGATTCATGAGACTCGGGAGGAAGAAAGGCACCCTGCAATACAAACAATCAAACCTGTTCTTAAATGGGTTAGCCTACAGACCTACAGACTCTCAAAACCCGTCTTGAGATAAAAGAATGATTTTATCTACTTCTGTCTGTTCAATCCAATCAGTTAGAAGGAGGGACTGGGGAGAAGGTTCTTCCTTCGGCTTGCGCCTCCGGTTCCTAGTGTACCCCCCAGTCGCGATCGTTTGACTCTGCTCCCCTAGCTAGACATCAGATTGAACAGTAGAAACAGACTAATCGGAAATAATCTCGTTCTGGGTTCTGAAGAGCGAGTTCAATCCTTAAGGCCAACGTCTACTCTGTTTTATTTAGGGCTAGGTTTGAATGTGCTTTGGAATGTGATGGGCCCTTTAAATGGGTTGTGCCCTTAATGATTGATTGATTTATGTGTGCGTGCACAACCAGTGGTTTTCAAGCAAGATTATTTTTGATGTGGTGAATTTTAAGGTTCAAATCTTGCTTAGTAGCTTTTAAGATTCAACTTTAGGTATTTTCAAATAGGTTTCATTGGCACACCAGGTTTTGCAAGCACAGGTGAAGATGTTTTCCTTTAAAGTTTAAAAAAACATGTGGAGTGCCTGGTAAATCCCTAAGAGTTGAACCTAATTGGCAGCTACTTGATGAGTTTATTTTATTTGAAGTGGTGCGGCCCAATCAACTCAAACAATTGGCCACAAATGCATCACTAAGTTAGGCACTCAAAAATGGTTAACCTAGAATAATTTCTACTCTGTTATATGTTGCTTTGTGTGTACCGGTTCCATGGATCAGAACCCGGTTGAGTAGAAAACAAATCAAGTTGATCAAGTGCCTTGAATGTGGGTATGTGTTGTGTGTTTGTTGAAAATTACCCCACAAGATCATCTTTTTGTTATTTTTTTTTTTATGAATGAGGGTGGAATGAATGAGAGTGGAAATCCAAACAACCAAACTATTCCTAGGATTTATGCAAACACCTAGGTTAATTGGGATTTGGATTTAATGTGGCGAATGAAATCTATGGAGGGGGAAAGAATGGGGGAGCACGTACAGTTGTCTTCAACTGCACTTTACTCCAGTCTACCGCTTGTTGATTCCTTGATGGAGGTCTCTACAAAACAATAGACACAAGAGAAAGCTAATTAGAAAACAAATAAAGTGCAAGAAATGCGAAGAAAAGATCGGAAATCGTTGCCTCCCCAGCAACGGCGCCAAATTGTTGAACGATATTTTGCGAATCGCTACGCTTACGTGTTTGGTTTCGGAAAACCTATCGTTGTAGTTAGAAAGTGAAGAATTCATGTTCAACAAATAAAATTTATACAGAAAAGAATTCCGGGTCGAACACAGGGAGGCTACGTTGATCTATATTCGCAATTATATTTTTTTTAGGATTTTTTTATAAGTAAGGCGATATAATTACAATGGTGCTATCAAACTAAGAGAGAGAGAGAGAGAAAGAGAACATGCATTCAATATTTTACTTGTTTATAAAAGTTACACTAGAAAGCGGAAAATCAATTATACTATAAAACAGGAAAATTCTACACTAGAAAAGCTGTAAATAAGAATGGGAGAGAAAAATTATCCTCCTCGACGATTGCTTGGAGGACGAGCCGGACGGGACGACGCCTGGATGAAGGAGAACGAAGCAAGACGAAGGAGGACGAAGCAGAAGAACGGGAACGGAGCAGCACGCCGTCGTCGTCGCGGGATCCACTTCCGAAGGGGAACGAAAATTGGACTTTATCTCGCAAGAAGCATCTCGGGTGCGGGACAAGCTTCTTTTGAGCTTTGGAGGGGTAGAGAGGAGAAAGAAGGGGATGAGAATTTCGTATGGAGGGGGTCTCCTTTTATAGTTGTAAGGAGTGGGGGCAAAATGGACATTACAACTTTAAAATAATAAAAGAGGGGTCTTTAGTGACAGATAAATCCGTCACTAAAGCCCCAACGTGGCCGTCGCCTCCGCGGCCATGTGCACCTCCTCGGCTACCCGCTCCTCAACGCCCGCGCACGTCCAGCGCTTTTCAGTCGTCCGATCGCGAGATCGGACGGCTTAAGATGCGTCCGCGCCCGCCCGCCCCCCGCACGTTTGATTGCACGTCCGATTGCGCGTCCAATCGCACGTCGGCGCTATCGAGCGCGCAAAATCATCTGATCTCCATCCGACGCTCCAATTGCTCGCGCCCGCCGCTCCTCGCCACGGCTCGAACCCGCACCCCGCGCTCGCGATAGCGCGCTCGACCGCTGCGTTATGGGGCGCGGATGGTCGAGCGGGCATTTTTAAATGCGAGCGCCCACAGCCGTTGGATTAAGATCCAACGGCGGAGAGAGATTGGGCGTGAGGCTTTCACAAGACGCAGGCAGCCGTTTGGGCGGCTAAGATGGTGCCACGTGGCGCTATCTTGGACGTCCATCTTCTGGAAGTTGTAGATGGTGCCACGGATGTCGGATTGACTTGATTTTTGTATCGTTGGGCTGCGATCGTCGATCCGAATTCATTCGTGTGGTCGAATTTATCATCTGAAGTGCGAATTTACACCATCCTGGCCCTTGATCTTCTAGGGTTCCCAGGTCACTATCTGATGCTACGGATGCCTGATTAGGGCGATCTTGGAGTCGTTGAACTCCAATCGTCACCCTGATCACATCCATATGGTTGGATCTTTGATCCGAGGCCCTGATAAAATATTTGCCCTGTCCAAGCACATAAAAGGAGACAATTAACCTTCATTTTATTCAAAGTATTCTAAATGCAAGATGATGCATGTAATGCAATATTTATATCATGAAATGCAATCCTATGCTTAAGAACATGCATAAATAGACATCTTAAGTAGTGTAAATGTGTTTACATCAAGGACCAAGACAAAACTACATTCACCTGCCCCTTCGGAACCTTTGCTTTATGAAGAATGCCCTTCGGTCTCTGCAACGCACCGGCGACTTTTCAACGGTGTATGCTTGCAGGATTTTTAGGCTTGGTAGGTGAATGTCTGGAAGTCTTTATGGATGACTTCTCTATTTTTTGAGATTCTTTTGACCTTTGTCTTCAGAATCTTGAAAGAACCCTCCAAAAATGCATAGAAGTTAATCTCGTCCTCAGTTGGGTAAAAAGTCATTTCATGATCCGGGAAGGTATTGTCCTGGGCCATGTTATTTCTAAAAAAGGAATTGTAGTAGATCAAGCTAAAATTGATGCCATCTCTTAGCTCACACCACCCACACTGTGAAGCAAATTCGCTCCTTTGTAGCGCATGTGGGTTTCTACCACCATTTCATTAAAAAATTTTGCCAAATCTCCAAGCCCTTAAGTCAATTACTTACTAAAGACCAGCCATTCAATTTCAATGATAAATGCCTGGAGAGTTTTATGAGGTTGAAGAAGGATGTTACCGAGGCACCAATTTTACAGGGACCTAATTGGAATTGTCCCTTTGAACTTATGACTAATGCCTTGAATTTTGCTGTGGGGGTTGTTCTAGGGTAAAGAATTGACAAGAAGCCCGTTGTGATCTATTATGCTAGCAGAACTCTTGATGATGCACAATGGAATTACACGGTTACTGAAAAAGAACTTCTTGCCATTGTGTTTGTCCTAGAAAAATTTAGATCTTAACTTTTGGGGTCACATGTCACTGTATATACCGATCACTCAGCACTTAAATATTTGCTAATAAAAAAAGATGCGAAACCTCGCCTTATCAGTTGGATCCTGCTACTCCAAGAATTTGACCTAGAAATCAGGGATAAGGAGAGATCGCAAAATGTAGTGGCTGACCATCTCTCTTGTCTTTTGACGAATGACATGATGACCCCCTGATCAACTCCCTGATGAAAGCATTTTAGCTGCCAATACCCTCCCTTGGTTTGCACCCATTGCAAACTATCTAGCAACAGAACAAATCCCCTCTGATTGGCCAAAAACCAAAAGGGATAAATTCTTACTGATATTAAGTACTATTTTTGGGAGGAGCCTGACCTTTTCCGTATTTGTGCCGATCAGGTTATTAGACGATGTGTCCCTAATTCAAAAATCCATGATATTCTAACACATTGTTATTCAATGGCCTATGGCAGACATTTTTTGGGCAAGAAAACTGCAGCTAAGATCCTTAATTCTGGATTCTTCTGGCCCAGCCTGCATAAAGATGCTCATTCTTTTGTTCGGTCCTATGTGTGTTGCCAGAGTATCAGCAACATGACTCGGAAAGATATGATGCCCCTTAATCCAATTTTAGAGGTTGAAATTTTTGATGTATGGGGCATCAACTTCATGGGACCATTCATCAACTCTGGTGGGTATTTGTATATACTAGTTGCAGTCGACTATGTTTCTAATTGGATTGAAGCAATACCCACCCACACCAGTGATTACCATGTGGTTGTCAAATTTATTAAGAAAAATATTTTCTTAAGATTCGGCATTCCAAAGGTCATTATCAATGATGGAGGCTCACACTTCACTCACTCACAATTCCGTCACCTTCTTTCTAAATATGGGGTTAATCACAAAATTTCTACACCTTATCACCCCCAAACAAATGGTCAAGTAGAAGTTTCTAACTGGGAAATCAAAAATATTTTACAAAAGACGGTTAGGCCCGATCGTAAAGACAGGTCCACCAAGTTGGACGATGCTTTATGGGCCTACCGTACCACTTTCAAAACCCCGCTCGGGATGTCTCCCTTCCGTTTGATTTTTGAGAAGGCATGCCATCTCCCAGTAGAACTTGAACATAGGGCTTTCTAGGCAATAAAGCAATTAAATGGTTTTATCGAATGTCAGTATCCACAGAAAATTACAATTGACTGAATTATAAGAATTACGTAATTTTTATTATGAAAATGCGCAGATTTATAAGGACTGAACAAAGAAATTTCATGATAAATACATTGTTTAGAAACATTTTGATGTCAATCAACGCGTTTGGCTTTTTGATGCCAGATTACATATTTTTCCTAGAAAGTTAAAATCAAAATGGACCAGCCCCTTTATTGTCCTAAAAATATATCCTTACGGCGGTGTTGATCTTGTTGATCCCAAAACTAATACGAATTTTCAAGTCAACGGCCAACGTTTAAAGCCATATTTTGATCATGCTCCGAATCTTCCTTCAAAATCTTTTGATTTAATCAAACTGACCACAGCTGATCACTGATGCACACTACGCCCGGTTGAATGGCGTAAAAGATAGCACTGGATGGGAGGTAACTCATCATTTTTCCTGCTTTCTTTTTTTCTTTCTTTTCTCCAGGTTTTGACTTTCCTAAATCCAATCGCCTTTTACTAAGGTAATCCCTCTTCCCTCTTAATGCATACGGACATTTCATATCTTAAGCATGGGGGCTATTTTTAAAATTTTGACGATCAATTTAGGATTTTCAAAACCTAAAAATAGGCTTTCTTTCTTTCTTTTTCTTATTTCTTGAATGCATACCCAAAAAAATAAAATGTTTCAAACTTTTTGAGGAAAATTTTGAAATCGGGACTAAGGTTGAAAACTCACTTTTGGTACAATGGGATTTAATTTTTAACAAACTAGGGATAAGGATATGGATCTGATCATTAGAATTTCAGGGTCTATCTTCAGACTAAATCAGATATCCTTCTCAAAAATTTCACCAGAACTCATGATAGTTTAGGTGACTTGATCCTCTTTTGTAACATGGAAAAGTATCTAGCTTAGTTTCTGATTCAAAAACTTACATCTCATGCAAAACTTCTTGTGTCAAATTTCACACACAAGGCAACACCTAAAAACAACTAAAAATTAGAAAAACCCCTTGTTTGGCCTTAGTAAAAATCTGAAGTAGATCATTGGTTTGAGTTCCCACCATCGAGGAGGAAAATGCCTCCTTTGAGGATGCAATGTCAACATGTTACCGCCTCACCACTGCTCCATGTCAATATTTCATATCTTTAGATGGAGTATTAAAGCACATTTTTGCAGCTCAAGTGTCATGGACGGTGCTCTACCTATAATGTTGGAGAAAGAGCTTGAGTTTGCTTGGAGCACCACTTTACATCGCATTGTGTTTTGGGGTTGTAAGCTCCTGCGTGGTGTCATGGGCAGTGCTATCTCGAAATACTGGCACCAGAGCCCCCTCGAGGATTGGTAACGGGAATGATGATCCTGACACATCTGTTGTAAGACTAAACTAAAAATACGCATGGGGGAGAGGAAAAAAAAGTTTTAAACCAAAAACACGCCCTTATAAATGTTTGCTTTTCACAAGCACAGACATAAGGTTTTAAAAGTTATTGCAAGTTGCGAATCAGATTCAAGAGCAAGAAAAATCCTAAAAATAAAAATTTCAAGTCATCTAAATTAACAAGGGGTTAATCTGTGATTTTTTGGAGGATATATTGATCTCATTTTTGTCTAATTTTTAGATCCGAAAATAAATCTCGATGTTTATCCTTAACAAATCCCATACCTCCAGTGTTTAGATCAACCTATGTCCCGTAATCTCTTTCTCCTCGAAAGTCAAAAAAATTAGATTTCCTCATAATTTCATTTTGTAAAAATTAAAGTTTTGCTAAGAGACTAGCAAAAAGTAAGCATGGGGGTGTGATAAACGCCAGTTTATCTTCATTCTTATGCATTAAAATAAACCTAGCTCTTAGGATTTTGCTCTGCAAACGGGTTTTTGGGTTTCATTTAGGCATAAATTAGGTTAGGCATGCATTTTACTTTTTATTGTGTTTTTGATGCATTTTCTTGGAGTATTTGGGATAAACAGATTGACAGATCCCTAAAACCTTAGCACTCTTAAAGGCAACTGGTGAAAAGGAAGCTCAATTAGGCTAGGACTCAGCTAATTCTAGCTCATCATGGCTGGATACCAACTACTTTGGATTAGAGTTAGCTCCATTCAGCTCATCTTAGTTGAATAACAGCTTAGGGTAGCTCATCTCAGCTCAACCCAGCTCTGAGTAGCTCATCTCAACTCAAGCCAACTCTGATCCAGCTCAACTTAGTTGAGTCTAGCTCATCTCAGCTCCCATTAGTTCATTGGGAACTCTAGCTGGCTCAATTGAGTTGACAGGAGTTCATCTCAGCTCAAGCCCAGCTCATTCCAGCTCCACCTAGCTCTTGACAGCTAGACTCCATGCTAGCTAAGCTACTGCTTGTTAACTAGTAGCTTAGCTAGCTCTAGAGTTCTCATTTGAGGCGGTTCCAGCTCAACCTAGCTCCAGCTAGGTTGATGCCAGGTCAACTTAGCTCAACTACCCAAGCCTAGCTACTAGCAAAAGAACTAGATAGCTTAGTGTAGTAGTTGAGCTCCCCATGAAGCTGCCTCAGCAGATTTAGCTCCAAGTATAATAGCCACCAACTCCAGATTATCTTCTCCAGCTCCTCCTTCATGAAACCCTAGCTCCACCACCTCTACTCTACTAGCTAAGCTAAGTTCAAAACTACCTCCACCTCCATGGCCATCTATCTAAACCCTAACCTAACTTCACCCTAACCACTACTCCAAGTCCACCACCTAAGCAAGCTAACAAGTCCACTCCTAGTTGGCGCCACTGTTGAGGGCGCGAAATCGGTGTTTAGGATTGATACGTTGTAGTATAAACCAAAGTCTCTCCTCAACAAATATAATTTATAACTCAAATTTAAATCCGAAGTCAAACACAGGGTGCAAATATGGAATTCATGCGCTAATCTCAAATAATATATAAATGAGCACAAGAAATAAGCTAAATCATGCTATGTAATGAATAAGAATCACTTAGAATTGATTATCAATAGAAAACATGAGTTTAACAATAATTTGACATAGCAAAAAGAATCCAATGGTGATTTAGATCACCAATTACTCAATATAGATATATATGCATCAAGTTAAATAATGCTATAGTGTCATCAATCATCCAACTTAGGTACTCAAATATATCAACAACACCCACTATAGTACCCAAGTCAGACATCGAATTATGTCATCAGACGACTTAAATGTTTAGCCTCTATAGTTTTTTTCTTTCTTTCCTCTTCTTCTTCTTCTGATCTTCTCTTGGCTTCTTCTTCTGCCTTGTTAGGCTCTTCTTCAATCTCTTCTTCTCTTCTCCAAGCACAGGGGAAAGGGCTCGAATTTTGGCTAAGTGTTAGCCAATGCATAGAAGAGAAAAACCCCCTACCCTACGCTCTCTCTCTCTCTCTCCTTCTCTGTCTCAATATCTGGTTAGATGCTCAGGTAATCGGGTATTCAAGGATCCGCCTACCTGGGACCAGGGCTATCGATGTGGTAGTAGCCGAGGTGTGAAGGTGGGTTGAGTATGTGATCAGGTAAGGAGGACCTCACCCTCATGTCAGAGGCGAAGAGGCTGTGTGACAAAAACAATTTAAGCGCTTCTGCTCGACTGAGATCCCATGATGTGGGACTAAATTTGGTCCTCTTGTCCGTGTGGTTGTGGTGGAGTGGCTTCAAATTGGAGTAGCAGTGGGTGGTGTGGTGCTCAATTGACCAACTGGGTGTTTTCCTGGAACGAGTCCGCAGATCATGGAGGGTGCACCTAGTGCTTTCGACGCTTGGAGCTCGAAGAACGAAGGTTGTGATGGTGGAAGTGGAGGAGCTCCAACATAGAACCTGATAACATGAAATAAGGCCTTGCAGCCTCATTAGAACATCGCAGAAGCTTCAATTGGTCTTGGCAAAGGTGACGGTGGTGGTAGCATGTCGTGAAAGGGCATGAAGTGGCCGGACGGAAGCAGAGATGGTTGCATGAAGGTGGGTTGTTCAGTGAGGAGATGGAGTGGGCAATAGGCCTGGAAATGTTAGAGCCTTTGTGTGGGTGGATGTGGCGGAGGTCACGAGCTTATTGGCGAGGTGGATGGAGGTGCGTAGCGGTGGAAACACCTCACCGGAGTGGTGGCCGGAGATGGAGGAGATGAGGGTGAATGGAGTAGTCGGTGGTAGAAAGGGATAGGAAAGAAGCTAGAAATGAAGTAGAGAGGGAGAGGGACCTAACTAACCCTAGAATCATGGACGAAAGGGATGGAGCGGTGCTGGACGAAGGCTCCGGTGAGGGTAAGATGGTGAGGACGACTGAGGGAGAGGCATCGACTGGTATGGCACGATGTGGAGGGAGACGAGGAAGGAGAATCTGTCATCGGTATTGCAAGGGAACCACGAAGGAGGTCGGAGAAAATCGTCGGATGTCAAGGAGCTATTGAGGGTGGCTCCGGTCGAATTCGAGCGTAGGGAGGACAGGCAGGCCAAGGGGATCCTTATATAGGCCCCAGGGAGTTGGTTGAAGCTTGGAAGCCAAGCTTTCAAGCTTGGAAGGTTCACTGGAGAAGGATTCCTAAGAGATACCCAAATCTCTCATGCATTGACATGAGAGATTGGGAAGGTTATGGAGATTGAAATTGGGTGCATTGGAAAGAGAACTTCTCAAAAATCTCCCTTCCAATTTTGGAATGGATTCGTTGATCAGAGGAGTTCTTTTCAATCAAAGGTCACTTGATCGCACGAGTTTCACGTATTAGAAATCAGGGTAATGAGTAACCCGTCATCGTAGTTGCAAAACTTGTGATCAAATAAAATTTATACCGAAACTCCAAGGGAGTCCCGGGTCGAACACAAGGAGGCAATGTTTACTTTCAATGAAAATCGCGCTTTGGTTTATTTCTTTTTGGTGTTTTAGGGTTTTGTTATTTTTTTTTATTTTTGAAATAAAAGACAAGCAATATAAGAGAGTGATGGAATCAAATGTGATATATTGCATGAATGTCTATTACAATAATCTACGAAAGCATAAAAAGAGAGGGAGGTGAGAAGGAATCTCCCGAATCTGTTGTTTGGCGAGACGATGGCACCTAGTGAAAGCTCAGATGGAGGTGAGGAGCGAGACGATGGAGGTGAGATGCAAGAGGACGTCAGGTAGAAGAAAGCTTCGACGTGGCTCCGGAATGGAGGTGAGAAGATGGAGATGATCTACTATCGGAATTGAGGTAGGAGGACGGCTCCAAGGTGACCTATGAATGGGGATGGGAAGATGGAGGAATATTTGGTGAGGCAAAGATTCTCTACACTAATAGGAGCCTTGGGAGCTTGAGAGTTAGCTCTAACAGAGCATTCGTAGGCTTGCTAAAGCTTAGGAGTAGGTGGGAGTAGAGTAGGTAGAGATGGTTTGGTGAAGGGGGTATGTAGGCTTTTATATAGTGGATGGGAAGAAGAGAATCCCACGCACAGACATTCAGTGACAGCTAAAAGCATCACTAAAGGCCGCTCGAGCTATCGCTGAAGATCCGCGACTCTTCATTACCTTGGCTGGTGCACGCATTACGCAGGCCATTTAGTGACAGCTGCAAGTGTCACTAAAGGCTCGCGTCATTGAAGATCCGCGCGTATCTCTGCTGCTAATGCTCCGCTAGCGCACGCATTGCGCTATTTGTCAAGCGAACATATGCTTACGTGCTGGCACTTTGCTGTGCACGCAGGCGCTGCACTGTCGCTGCTCCCGGGCATTGCTGCTGCTGCATGTGTGTGCATGCGCTGGCTGCGCTGGCACCGGCTGGATTGAGGAATTAGGGGGGATGTGGGGATTCGAACCCGTGCCCCTCCTTTGGGAGTGCCTCTCTCCAACCAACCTGCTAAGACGTCCAGATCGTCGCGCGAATGTCTTAACACACACGGTGGAAATGAAACCTCAGCCATTGGATCTTGATCCAACAGCTGTGTTGTGAGATCAGCGATGATGAAGAGGCGATGCTAGGATGCTGGCTGATGTTGGGTGGCCTAGATGGCTCCACGTGGCGCCATCTGGACCGTCTATTCTTCTTTATGTTGTAGAGGGTGCTACAGTGCTTGGATCGAGTTGATTTCCGCATTTTCAGACTGCGATCGTTGCTCCGTTTCCATCCGTGTGGTCGGATTTTTCATCTGAAGCCCATAAGGATGTCGCATTGCCCTCCTTTCCGTTGATCTTCCTTGGACTTCATATGATGCTACCGGACTCAGATCTAGACGATTTCGAAGGTGTTAGCCTCCGATTGTCATTCTGATCAGATCTGTACGGTCCGATTGTCCGTCTAAGGCCCTGAAATAAATCCTCTTCTCTCCCAACCATAAAAGGGACCTAATTAACCTAAAATATATACAACTACTCTAAATGCAGAATGATGCATGCTCTGCAATATTTATAACATGAAATGCAAATCTAAGCCTAGGAACATGCATGAATAGGCATTTTATCTTCAATAATTGTGTCTACATCATACCCCCATGCCTATCTTTTGCTAGTCCCTAGCAAAATTAAACTACATGCTATGTATAAAACGAAAATTAGGATTAGATCGCTCAGGCCTAAGTCGTTTATTAACAACAGAAAATTTCAACTAAGGCCTTAAGCTACAAAGACTCAGCAATACCCGGGTGTCTGCCAAAATGCAGACCGCCCAAGTCCTCACCTTATTTGAAAAGGGAAGATATATTTTTTTTCTTCTTTTCTTATTTTTTTGGACTTTTGGAGTTTGAGAGTGTCAGGATAACTTTTTACGGCTACCCGACTCACCCAAGACTCAAAAATGACTCTAAGTGCTAAGCATCTGGTGAAAAGAGTGAAAGACTCACTAGACGACCGTTAAAACAGACTTCGAGTTTCTACAACCCTAGGTGACCTTGCCTAGGGGTTTATCTTTTCGAATGGTAGCTTTCTCCTTACTTTGTTTATTTATGGGGTCAACACAAAGGCTAACCCAATGTATATCTCTTTAGTTTATTCTACTTCCCCGCTTCTTTCCTAACTGTTTTGGGAATTATTGTACATTTTTGTGAGCTGGACTCTGGACAACTGGCCAATTGGCTGTTACCCATGGCAACTTGCCAGCCATACTCGTGCGGTGAAGTGTGATTTTGTTTATTTTTTATTATTTTTCCTATATTTTTTTTTCTTTTTATTTTATTTTTTTAAAGTAGGTGGCTTCCTTGATCTATGATTTACCTAAAGGCAGTACAATGAAAATGGTCTTGTGATTGGGATCTGGACAATCGGCCGATGAGCTGTTACCACCAACAACTTGCTAGCCATACCACCCTAGATAGTTCATTAGCTATCCAATTTCCAAAGAAACCACCGAAAAGTGAGTCAGTGCAAAAAGTGTGTAGATGATTAGAGTTAAAACCCCCTCAAATCAGAGGACGAGTTGATAAGTCGCATACTTATCACCCCAATTTATTTACCAAATTAAAATGAATTTTAATTGGGAAGAACTTGAGATTAAGTCCACATTAGAGTGGACACCCGGGCTAATTTAGTCCGAAGACCTGAAGAGTCTAAGTGTTTAGGTCCTCATATCATTTTCTAAAGTTAATAACTTCCAAATGCCTAAGTTCTCTTTTCCTAATTTTCTTTCTTTTTTTATCTTTTTTAAATTTTCAAAATTTTTTATTTTATTTTATAAGAAACTAAAAGGAATTCTATGAAATTGACAAAATGATTTCAGGAATTGATTATCCACCTCCCCATGCCTAAAAGATGCAATGTCCTTTTTGTAAAAACAAAGACATGAAAAGGGCAGAGTAAATAGAATATCAACTGAATTTCGTGACAACCCGGTCAGCTCCGCAGAGAGAAGAGAATATACACAAACGCTAAGTTTAATGCCTTCAGCTAGGCATAATATACATACAAGGAAGAAATTGAGAATTCACAAGTGCGGGTCAGAATCAAAATAAAAAGATTGATCCTCAAACCCGTTAGCATAAGATGTCCACAGATGTGGACCAGATTATGGTGCAGACCCATGCCCCAGGGTCAAGTGGTTCTAAGGTTCTGGATGAAAATCACCCAGAACCGAAGGTTGTTAAGCTTGAGGGGTCGGGCTTGCGGTTTTGTGGCGTGCAACCCAAGACCAAAGTGTTGGACAATGGGTAAAAATGGTTCAATAGGTTTAGATGTCCTCTTAACATTCAGCTCAGAAAAATAATCAGTTATTTCAAGCTTGGTTGCATGTGAAAGATATCATAAGGGTCCTGGTAGAAAGTACGTGGTTTCAAGTCAACAGGAACCCTTAGATCCAAAATCAAAGTTCCCTCAGAATTAGCTTCCCAGATTTTTAATTCCAACTTCCTATCCTCCGAAATCAATATTTCCGGGACCTCCAAATCGTTGTACACCCCATCTAAAGTACCCAAGTCCAACAATTGTGGCTGAATCAGGATTAGCTTGGGTTTGGTGATCTCAAAAATATCATTCAATTCTTTATGGTGTGTTTGAGGAATGGGGCTACTGATTGAATCATCAGGATTCAAATCGTCCAAGTTAGCCCCAACATGATCATAATCTTCAATGATCAGGCTATCAAATAGCTTGTCATACTCCTTGAGCCCGATTGTCTCACTAGAATCCTCTTCCTTGAGTTCAAATGAGACTTCACCAAAATATTCTTCACCCTCAAAATCAAAGAATTCATGATCCTCATTTGTATATGTCTCAAAATCGATTGTCATTTCCTTGTTCAAAGAGACATATTTTTCCTCGCTCCCTAACTCAAGGATCTCGGGTGAATCAATCTGTTCATCCTCAACCGATTTCAGAAAATGTATCCCCCCCGATAGGCGCCTGAGCGGGTTCTGACATTGGCTCTCCTGAAGGTGGTTCATCTTGAGAATCATCCCAAGATTTGACTAGGTCAACCACAAATTTCATCCTCAACCTCGATAAGTTCCCAAGTAGAAACTCACCCAGGTCCCTATCCCTAAAATTTTGGAGCAAATCCAATAGAGAACTATTAAGTTCATCAATCATTTTGATCATAGGCTCCAATGCTTCAGTGCATGGTGTTGGCTGAGCTTCTAAAGATTGTATAGTATTCCTCAAATTAGCCTACACCCTATCCTGGATCTGGTTCACCTGAACCGACTGGTTCGGTTCAAGGTTGGGTGGGTTCGGGTTAAACCTAGGGGAGTCAAGATATCGAGGTTCTCGAGTCCCTCCCTAATAGTAGGTCATTTCAGGTTGTTTAAAGGAAGGTAGTGACCTATATTCAGTGGAATACTGGGGAGGGTAGGTGTTATAATCATTATATCCTTCCTGAGTGTAGATCAGGTTGGTTTGGTGATCAAAGGATGAAGATCTATAATCATTGTAGCTCTGGGAAGGATAATAATCATAGTCTTGTTGTCCAGGGTTAGGCCCTGGACATTGAGGTCCGTATTCATATCCACAATCAAAGTCATCCCGGCTAGTGGATGGGTAATTACAAGTCAAGTCGGAATAGTAATCATCTTGGGGATAAGTGGTGGTAGGAGGATAGGATGGGAAATGCGTGTAAGAAGTGGAAGGATACATGGTAGAATAGGAGGGAAAACAAAAGAGAGAAAGGTGCCCTACAATACAAGCAATCAACCCTGTCCATAGGTGGGTTAGCCAAAAGACCTACAAACTCCAAGATCTATCTTGAGATTATAAACGATTCGGTCTACTTTTATTCGGTCAATCCAACTGTTGAAGCTATGAGTTACTACGCTAACGTATTTAGTTTTAAAAAAACTATCGTCGTAGTTTGAAAGCAAAGAACTCATGTTCAACAAATAAAATTTGTATCGGAATAGAAATCCCGGGTCGAACTCAGGGAGGCAGACGTTTGATTAAAAATACGCGTTTGTTTTATTTGTCACGAAGCAGAATAATTATTAGAAACTATCTATCTATTTATAATAAATAAAAGAGAGAGAGAGAAAGAATATTACAAACTAAAAATAAAAAGAGATGTAGAATGAACATGGAATTCATTATCAAAGAGATTGTTCATTACACTACTCACTACAACTAGAAAGCAGAAAATGATTACGCTAAAAAGCAGTAAATCTACTTTAGAAAGCATTAAAAAGAATGGAGAGAGAAATATCCTCCTCGACGGTCACTTGGAGGATGAGCTGGACGGGACAATGCCTAGAAGACAGGGAATGGACTAGGACGAAGGAGGACAAAGCGGGAAGAATGGGAATGGAGCAGCACGTCGTTGTCGTCGCGGGATCCACTTGCAAAATGGGGACGAAAATTTGACTTTATCTCTTGAGAAGCATCCCAGGTGTGGGACAAGCTTCTCTTGAGCTTTGGAGAGGGAGAGAAGAGAAAAAGGGATGAAAATTTCGTATCGAGGGGGTCTCCTTTTATAGTTGCAAGGAGTGAGGACAATTTGGTATTTTTAATTTCAAAATATTAAATAAGGAGTCTTTAGTGACAGAATTAAGCGTCACTAAAGCCCCAGTCGTGGGCGACGTGTGCAGTGTCTGCCGCCCGCTCACCTCCTGCACCGCCCACGTTCATCAAATCTCCGCTATTCGATCGTGAGATCGAACATCTAAGATTTGATAACCGCAGCGCCTCAACGTACACCTAGCGCGTGCGATCCCGCATTACTCGCGGGCGTGCATGGGCGCTGGATCACCATCAGGCGGTCAATCGCGCCCGCACCTCTGTGCCTCAGGGCCTGCTCCTTGCGACTCGAACACACGCCCCATCGCGAACGAGCGCTCTATCAACTGCACTACGCATGTGGATCGGCGGGTGGGCTGACTTATGCACACGCGATCAAGACCATTGCATTGAGATCCAACGATAGAGCCAGCTCTTCAGTTGATGCTTCAGAGAATAGGCGTGTCGGTTGGGATGCACTCTCAGCCGTTGGATCTTGATCCAACGGCGGTGATGTGTGGGTGCTAGCAGCTTCAGAAGTTGAGGGCGGCCGAGATGGCGCTACGTGGTGCCATCTTGGTCATCCATCTTCTGGATGATGTAGATGGTGCCACGAGTGTCTGATTGAGTCGATTTTTGCACCATTAGGCTACGATCATCGATCCGAATCCATCCACGTAGTTGGATTTATCATCTGAAGTGCAGATTCACACCATCTTAGCCCTTGATCTTCTAGGGTTCCTTGATCTCTATTTGATGCTACAGATATCTGATTAGGGCAATCTTAGAATTGTTGAACCCCAATCATCGCCCTGATCACATTTGTACTGTTGGATCTTTGATTCAAGGCCTCGATAAAAATTTGCCCTATCCCTAAACATAAAAGGAGACAATTAGCCTCCATTTTATTCAAACTAATCTAAATTTAAGATGATGCATGCTATGCAATATTTATAATATGTAATGCAATTCTACGCTTAAGAACATGTATAAATAGACATCTTATGTAGCGTAAACATGTTTACATCACCAACCAGTTAGAAGGAGGGACTGGGGAGAAGGTTCTTCCTTTGGCTTACGCCTTCGGTTCCTAGTGTAGCCCCAGCCGTGATCGTTTGACGCTACTCCCCTAGCTAGACATTAGATGGACCGGCAAAAGCAGATTAATCGAAAAAAATCTCAGTCTGAGCCCCGAAGAGCAAATCAATCCTTAAGGCCAACGTCTACTCAGTTTTAATTAGGCTTGGGATGATTGTGCTCTTGGAATGTGATGGACCCTTTAGATGGGTTGTGCCCTTAATGATCAGTTAAAATGTGTGTGCGTGCACAACCAGGGTTTGCAAACAAGGTTATTTGATGATGTGACTTTTAGGGTTTAACCTTGTTTGGTAGCTTTTAGGGTTTAATTCTTAGGTTGGTTCAATCAAGGCTTAGTAGAACACTCCAAGTTTTGAAAACACAGGTGATGATATGTTCCTCTAAAAATAAAAAATAATGTGGAGTGCCTGGTTCAGCCCTAAGAATCAACCCTAAGCGGCAAGCTACTTGATGGATCAATTTTAGATTAAGTGGTGCGGCCCAAATAGTTCAAGCAATTGGCCAATTGCACCACTTGATTAAGGCACACAAGAATGTTTGACCTATTTAGATTTCTACTCACTTATTTGTGTGTCAAGTGTACCGGGTCCACAGGTCAGATCCCGGTTAAGTGGTAGAATTGATGTGGAGTGGTGCACCTTAAGTCGAGAGTTGTGGGTGTTAAGGTGTGTCTCTTTCAGAAACTCCCACAATCAGATAACACTTTTTTTATTTTTTTTATTTACGTGGATGGCGAGGTGAGTGGAGGTGGCAAACAAACAACCAAATCTATCCTAGGGTTTATAAAAAGCACCTAAGTTGATTTGGGTTTGAGTTATTAGGCTATGGAATGAAAACTAAGGTGGGGGCGGTGTGGGGGACACTTACAAAACACTCTACCCATGCTTTACTCCGGTCTATCGCACTTGGATCTCCATGCTAGGGTACCTGCAAGACAATAGATTAGAGATAAGCGAGGTTAGTACTATGTAAATGCAAAGAAGTGCAAAAGACAATAAAGTAAATTCCATTGCCTCCTTGGCAACGACGCCAAAATGATCGCACGTGTTTCACAATTAGAAATCAGGGTTACGAGTAACCCGTCATCGTAGTTGCAAAACTTGTGATCAAACAAAATTTATACCGAAACTCCAAGGGAGTCCCAGGTCGAACACAAGGAGGTGACGTTTACTTCCAATGAAAATCGAGCTTCGATTTGTTTCTTTTTGGTGATTTAGGGTTTTGTTTTTTTTTTTTTTGTTTTTGAAATAAAAGACAAGCAATCACAAGAGAGAGATGGAATCAAATGTGATATATCACATGAATGTCTATTACAATAATTTACGAACGCATAAAAAGAGAGGGAGGTGAGAAGGAATCTCTCAAATCGATTGTTCGACAAGACGACGGTGCCTGGCAGAAGCTCGGACGAAGGAGGTGAGGAGAGGGACGACGGAGGTGAGATGCCAGAGGACGTCGGGTAGAGGAAAGCTTCAATGTGGCTCCGGAATGGAGGTGAGAAGACGGAGATGATCTGCTGCCGGAATTGAGGTAGGAGGACGGCTCCAAGGTGACCTATGGATGGGGATGGGAAGATGAAAGAATATTCAGTGAGGCAGAGGTTCGCTACATTAATAGGAGCCTTGGGAGCTTGAGAGTTAGCTCTAATGGAGCATTGGTAGGCTTGCTAAAGCTTAGGAGTAGGTGGGAGCAGAGTAGGTAGAGATGGTTTGGTGAGGCGGTGTGTAGGCCTTTATATAGTGGATGGGAAGAAGAGAATCCAGTGCACAGACATTCAGTGACAGCTACAAGCGTCACTAAAGGTCGCTCAAGCTGTCGCTGAAGATCTGCACCTCTTCATTGCCTTGACTGGCGCACGCACTGCGCAAGCCATTTAGTGACAGCTGCAAGTGTCACTAAAGGCAGCCGTCGTTGAAGATCCGCGCATATCCTCGCTGCTCATGCTCCGTTGGCGCGCGCATTGCGCTCGTTGTCAAGCGCGCGTGTGCTCACGTGCTAGCGTTGTGCTGTGCCTGGGCATTACTGCTGCTGCATGCGTGTGCATGCACTAGCTGCATTGGCGTCAGCTAAATTGAGGAATTGGGGGCTGCGAGGATTCGAACCCACGCCCCTCCATTGCGAGTGCCTCTCTCCAACCAACGAGCCAAGATGTCCATATCGTCGCGCGGACGTCTTAACGCGCACAGTGGAGATGAAACCTCAGCCGTTGGATCTTGATCCAACGACTGTGGTGTAAGATTAGTGATGATGAGGAGGTGGTAGTGGGACTACTGGCCAGTGTTGGGCGGCCTGGATGGCGCCACGTGGTGCCATCTGGGCCGTCCATTCTTCTTTCTATTGCAAAGGGTGCCACAGTGCTTGGATCGAGTTGATTTTCGCATTTCCGAACTGCGATCGTTGCTCCAGATCCATCCGTACGGTCGGATTTTTCATGCAAAGCCTGTAAGGATGTCTCATTGCCCTTATGGCCATTGATCTTCCTTGGACTTCATATGCTACGGGACTCCGATCTAGACAATTTCAAAGGTGTTAGCCTTCGATCATCATCTTGATTAGGTCCGTAAGGTTCGATCGTCCATCCGAGGGCCTGAAATAAATCATCTTCTCTCCTGACCATAAAAAGGACCTAATTAACCTAAAACATATACAACTACTCTAAATGCAGAATGATTCTTGCTATGCAATATTTATAACATGAAATGCAAATCTAAGCCTAGGAACATGCATGAATAGGCATTTTATCTTCAATAATTGTGTCTACATCATTGTCGGAGAAGGATTCCTCCACGATAATGGTGGAGGGACCTATTTTCAAAGAGTGACGACAAAGAGAGGGTCCCGTTTGTAAGGATTTTGAAAGTTAGGGCCAAGTGTGTGAGAGAAAAGAGTTAGATAGGACTAAATTGCAAACTGGGTCAAGATGATCTCAGATTGGGTCCAAATTTTGGTACAAATCTAATTTGGACCCAAGGAATCCAATATGATAGTTGGATTTAGGTTTTGACCAAGTTTTACTAGATAATTTATGCCAAAACCCAAATTAGGGCAACTGTTTATCTGAGACTCTGTTTTAGGTCAAATTAGGTTCTAATGGTCAAATCAAGCATACCAAACTCTATAGAATATTTTTCTATTATTTTTATAGGGTTTATGTGAATTTTATACTGACCATAACCTCTGTAGTTTAAGCATGTTTATTTTTAGGATTTCAGATGTAATTTAATTCTTGAAATGCGTGAAAACTCATTTCTGTCTGCACGGATCTACTTGTTAGACATTTAAGATCATTAGACCTTTAATTAACCCCTGAGAAATCTCATGATTGTTCTGCAATTGGGATGTGCTGTTAAAACTGTAGTTTTACCCTTGTTTTACTGTATTTCTCTCAAAATGGATTTGTAGTGAATTAGGGCTCTTCTGGCAGTTGTGTAGGAGTATTTATTCCTTTATTATGACTAATTAAAGCTAGATATAGCTGATGATAATGTTATCATCATATCCCCATGCCTAACTTTTGCTAGTCCCTTAGCAAAATCTCATGGAATTAACTTATCTGATGTGTGCTTTCTTTTGTAGATTAGGTCAGAATGTTACAATAGGCCTAGAGGTTCTCCAGTATCAGCCAAGATCTAGGCCTGACCAGCTTTAGCCTTAGTCTGCCGCGAAGGTTTCTAAGGCCCACAGGAACTAACCTAAGGTTTGTTGAACTCCACGATTATAGCACCTGTGCTTAAAACATGGTTAGTCCCAGTTCAGTTTGCAGTGCATTTTTGTAAGAGAGAAAGAAGAATTTTTGCATTTTTTGGAGAGTTTTCTCTCTCTTTTTCTTCTTTATTTCTAGCTTTGGATTGGCTTTACAACACGATCTGTATCGGATTCCTAGCTCCCACCATCAATCCTCACAGGATCCCTAGCTTTCGATGCTTCGAGATAGCACTACCCATGGCAACCCCCAGAACCGTGACTTTCGACGCTTGGAGATAGTGCCGCCCATGGCGTTCTAAAGCTAAATTTTGGCCTTGGCAATCGACATTTTGGGATAATCCTGCCCATAGCACATGAATTAGCACAAGGTGATTACATGCCCCCGATATCATATTTAGATATCCTAGGAGACCAGCACCGAGGAGACGGTATGTTATTGCGCATCTTCGAGGGGAATTTCCCACCTCTCCGCGCTGGGAACTCATCCAAATCAACTTGTGTTGATAAGCTGCTTTTAATCTAGGTGGCTTTTCCATAACATAATTAACCCATTTGTGTGATTTTGATAATTAAGCTCATTGAACCAGACTGTGTGTAGATTAGGGTGCTTAGGTTACTGAGTCCTGCAAACTAGAGGTCAGTTAACGAGGTCGAATAATCCCTAAGCCTTAGACCTAATACTTAAGCTTCGCATTTTCCTCAACCTCTTGATGATTATCCAAATCTTAACAAGTACGTGAATTTTTAAGCCTAAACACAGCCCAAAAGGCCTAAGATCAGCACTCATACAAATCTTTGCATCACTTAGCACTTTTTGACTTTTATTTCTTTCTTTTGATTTGGTCTAGAACTAAGTAGATTCCATAATCTTTTACTAATGACTATCTCTTTTTATTTCAAATTGTTGCTCCTTTTTAACATTTAAATCACCTCTTTTCCTCTCAAGACTTTTTTCAAAATTTCCTCCCCTTTCTCCAACTTTTTTGTTTTTTTTCTATTTTATTTTTTTGGCTTTTTGGAAAATGTATTTTTTTGTGTTAACCCTTTAGAACTTTGAATCTTTATGTGTTTGCGATTTAACACCCCCCATGCCTAAGTTTTGCAATGTCCTCATTGTAAATCGGAGGGTATGAAATCAGTTTGGGTTCAAGGATTAGAATAGGATAATCGGGTGGGCGAACGGGTTGGGATGACTATTGCGAATGATTTCAAGCTCTAGTACGACTACCAAAGGTGGAGTCGACTGTTCTAAAATGGAACTCAGAGTGCAATAAACGTGAAGTACAAAAGGATAATCAGAAGGATCTCGAGTTTTTGGAATGACGGGTTGCCTTCTGTTATGCGCTAAATTCAATGCCTTCAGCTGAGCAGAAAATGGTATGGAGAAGGAGTGGCCAAATCAGAGGAATTTTGTAGAACAAGCAATTTGGTCAATATCCTGGTTGGTCCAACCAGGTGCTTGTTCAAGTCAACAGGCTGATAATGCAGCCCAAACCCAATCAATCTGGTGGGTTGATAGATGTGAATCAGTAGATGCGGAACCCACCATATGCTGTGGAGCTCAAATAGATGTGGAAGTGTGAAACTAGGGTTTGGTTGAGTCCAATCAGCCTGGTCAAAGTAGGGATCCTCAAAAGAGAATGGATCTGTGGAGGATGTGAGGTCCCTACGAGGGTGCTCAAAGAAAGATGGCATGTAATTTGATATCCGATACCTGATTAAAAGATGGAGGAGAATCATCTGCAACTGGCTCATCGAGAGGAGAATCAGAGTAAAAATTGAGCCCAATTGCGGGTCAGGGTTGAGAAAGGGTTTTGGAAGGCTCTGTATGTGTAGAAGAGGTGGTTTCTTTCAAATCATTGACCTCAGTGCCAGAATCAAAGGATGGGTTGTAGTCGCTGAGGTCGTAAATTGGTTTGGATTTGTCAAGAAACAATAGTTCTCCGAAATCAGGGGAAGATTTGAAATCATCGGAGAACTTGCGAGAATCGTGTTTTGAATCTAATTCAAGATCGGAGGTTCCACCACTGAGTAATTCAAGATGTGGAGAAGCAACAACCTGGCTTGGATCTAACCTGTTTTTAGATTCCAAGCTCAAAATGGTGTCCCTATTAGGTATAGGCTTGGGTTCTTTGCTCGTAGGGTAGACCTAATCGATTCCTAACTCTTCCAACTCCTCGATTTTTGTATCATAGATTGGTGTGACTTTCGAAAATCAATTTGTGTCTCTAAGGAGGTTGGAGTGGTGCACTAATCAAATATAGGCCCAGAATCATAATCTAGATTCAAAATCTGATTTCCATCACACGGGCCTTGTAATCATCCCGATAAGGCTTAGATCCAGATTCTAGGTTAAGGGTGTGAGTTGGATTACTAGAATCTAGGTTGGGCTCTACAGGGATGTCAAAATTGCTCTCAAGAGTCACCTCATCAGAATAAGGCATGGAATTTACACCCTTGAGAGGTTCCTATTTATCACAGGTGTCTGGGAAATCTATGCTTAGTGAACTAGGCTCTTGATTTTCTAGGGTTGGCTCAAAATTATGAACACCTGTAATCGGATCCTCCCAACCCATCCCAATATTAGGCATATCAATTTGTACATAAGTTGGATCATATTCCATCTGGGTTGGGGCTCCATAACAAGCTTGATCATCAAACCCAGGATTTGGGAACTTACATGGATTACTAGAATTTCTCCAAGATGTCATCTTAACTTCTGATGGGTATTTTTGATTGATGGATCTATACAATTTATTCAGAAATTCACCCTGTTTTCCCAAAAAATTTTGGAGTTCTTCCAAAACTGAAGGATTTGACCAATATTGCAAATAATCATTGTTGTGTAATTTCACCAATTCCATGCATTCTACTAAGAGATCATCCCAGGTTGAATCGTGGTTTAGTTGTATCCATATCATCTCCATATAGATCAAAATGTGGTCTATTGTTTCCTTGAATTTATCCTGAATGTCCCTTTTATAATATTCTTCATGGTTTCTATAAGCATTCTCGATTGTCTTTTCTTTCATGCTCATTTGGGACTCAGGTTTTTTAAATAGTCTTCCTATATAGCCAGGTTGCATTTTTGAATCAAGTGGTGGAATTAGGATGTAGAATCAAACTCAAGATTAGATTGCAGTTGATTTGACCAGATAGAAATCCCTAAGATGATCAGTGTTTGTGCACTAAAGAAAAGATGAGGGACTGGATGTTGTTGGACTCAATCAAGGCACCTAAAGATTTTTGGATTACTACAGAGGTTTGGAGCAAATGATACCCTTGGATCAAAAAGTCGTCCACCTGAGAATTACCTGGGCAACCAGGAAGGGAGAGTCCCGCAAAGACCCTTACATGGTAGAGCATCCCAACGGGTTACAAGGTTTCCCCCACTCGACCTTCCTTGTCACTGAGGGTCCAGGTAAACTAGAATGGATAACTTGACCTCTTAAGTCTACCAATTTTAAGTCCTAATTTGTGCCTTTAATTCCACTTGATTAGAAGTTAATTTGACTTGTGACCAAATTTGGAGGTTGGTTGGCCTACTAGGTAGACCAACTTCACCTGACCTACCCTAAAAGATAGAGAATGAAATCTAGGTCAAGACCCAAAGATCATCCTAATTGACTCTCAGGTTATTATGGCCAAGATTTTAGGATTCAAGTGAAATTAGAGCCTGATTTTAGTGTTTTTCTTGATTAGATTTTTTAAGCAGGGTTTGGGTGGCACACAAATGTGGGTGGGTTTGTTTCCTTTTATGCAGGCAAGTGTGAATTAGCACTCCAAAACCCTAAAATTGAAACCTTAATTAGCTCTAATCCAAGTCAGTTGATCTCCAATTATTCACCTTGGGCTCCAAGCAAGAAGATATGTGAGCCCAAAATGATTTAGGAATTAAGCATGATCCCTAATAGGTACAGGTAATTTAGGATGGGAATCTCTAACAGAATCACCTCAAGCTTCAATCAGATATGAAATTCGTTCGCAAATCAGGAAACTTGCCTTTTTAAATGATGATTACTATAAAAATAAGGCAGATGATTCCTAATTGATTGTTTCATTTTTTTGTCTTCCCAAGATTAAGAGGTTGATTAGGAAAGAATAGAAAAGTT
Organism: Thalassia testudinum; assembly: GCA_037157565.1. NCBI lineage: Eukaryota > Viridiplantae > Streptophyta > Magnoliopsida > Alismatales > Hydrocharitaceae > Thalassia > Thalassia testudinum. The sequence continues at coordinate 68,755,764 of JAZHRO010000013.1, read as the reverse complement.
ACTTGCCCTGGAGTGGCTATTTTGTGTGGAAGATCACCTCGTGATATACCTTGCAAAATCATAAGAAATCAAGCAGGGAAAGTTAGTGCTCAAATATAATCCAAATATAGGAGAATAGCGGTGAATTGCTCGTTGCTCCCCAGCAATAGTGCCAAAATGTTGGTTGCACTGGATCAACGTTTTATAATCACTTCGTTGTAATATAGCCGAAAATAGCGCGTCAACAAATACAATTTATAACTCGAATTAAGTCCTAGGTCGAACACAGGGAGCAAATATGGAATTCATGCGCTAATCTCAACAAAATAACATAAATGAGCATAATTAATTACTCAAAAACTAAATTCAATGTATAACATGAGTATATGAGGAGATAAAAAGAACTCTAGATAAAATAATGGTTATTTGGATCACCAATTATTAGCCTTCACATATATAGAATTTACTGAATATAATCAAATGAAGGAATAGATAATCCGACATCTGATTTTACAATCAGACACCTTAAAGTGTGTTGCTGCAGTGATCCCTTTTTGATTTTCTTCTGTTGTTCTTCCTGTTTAGCCTCCTCTTCTCTGCCCTTTTCTTTTGCTTCTCCTCTTCTACTGTCCTCTTCTTTCTCTGCCTTTTCCTCTTCTTCTTCTTCTTCAGGCCTTCTTCAACATCCTCTTCTTCTTCTCTGTCTCCTTTCTTCTTCTCATGAGTGTCGCACAAGTGACTAGTAGAGAAAAACCCCCTGACCCCATGCTCTCTCTCTCTCTTCCCCTTTTGTTTCTCAATGTCCGATCAGATGCTCGGGTAATCGGGTATTCAAGGATCCACCTACCCGGGACCAGGGCTACCGGTGTGGGTAGTAGCCGAGGTGTGAAGGCGAGTCAAGTATGTGATCGGGTAAGGAGGACCTTACCCTCATGTTAGGAGGCGAAGAGGCTGTGTGAAAAAAACAATTTAAGTGCTTCTACTCGATTGAGATCCCACGATGTGGGACTAAATTCAATCCTCTTGTCGCGTGCGGCTGCAGGTGGAGTGGCTTCAAATTGGATTAGTAGTGGGTGGTGTGGTGCCCAATTGACCAATTGAGTGTTTGCCTGGAACAAGTCCGCAGATCCTGGAGGGTGAACCTGGTGCTTTCGACACCTGGAGCTTGAATAACGAAGGCGGTGATGGCGGAAGTGGTAGAGCTCTAGTGTAGAACCTGAGAACATGAAATAAGGCCTTGCAACCTCATTAGAACATCGCAGAAGCTTCGCCTGGTCTTGGCGAAGGTGACGATGGTGGTAGCATGTCGTGAAAGGGCATGAAGTGGCCGAATAGAAGCAGAGATTGTTGCGTGAAGGTGGGTTGTTCAGTGAGCAGATGGAGTGGGAAATAGGCCTGGAAATGTTAAGTCTTTTGTATGGGTGGTTGTGGCGGAGGTCACGGGCTTATTGGCGAGGTGGATGGAGGTGCGTAGCGGTGGAAACACCTCATCGGAGTGGTCGCCGAAGATGGAGGAGATGAGGGTGAACAGCGTAGTCGTTGGTCGAAAGGGATAGGAAATAAGCTAAAAATGAAGTAGAGAGGGAGAGGGACCTAACTAACCCTAGAATTACGGATGAAAGGGACGGAGCGGTGCCGATTTTGATTGGTCGACGCCGTGGAAAACGAAGGCTCCAAGGAGGGTAAGACAGCGAGGATGACGGAGGGAGAGGCGTTGGCTAGTATGGCACGACGTGAAGGAAGATGAGGAAGGAGAATCCACTGCTGGTATTGCGAGCGGATGACGAAGGAGGTCGGAGAAGATCGTCGAACGTCAAGGAGCTATCGGACGGAGAGGAGGGAGGAATTGAGGGTGGTTTCGGTCAAATTCGAGCATAGGGAGGACGGGCAGGACAAGGGGATCCTTATATAGGCCCCAGGGAGTCGATTGGAGCTTGGAAAGGTTTGCTAGAGAAGGATTGCTAAGAGATACCTGAATCTCTCATGCGTTCGCATGAGAGATTGGGAAGGTTATGGAGATTGAAATCGGGTGCATTGGAAAGAGAACTTCTCAAGGAATATCCCTTCTAATTTTGGAATGGATTCATTGATCAGAAAAGTTCTCTTCAATCAAAGGTCGGAGGAGAAGGATTTTTCCACGATAATGGCAGAGGGACCTATTTGCAAAGAGTGACGACAAAGATAGGGTCCTATTTGTAAGGATTTTGAAAGTTAGGGCCATGTGTGTGAGAGAAAAGAGTCACATAGGACTAAATTGAAAACTAAGTCAAGATGTTCTCAGATTGGGTCCAAATTTTGGTACAAAACTAATTTGGACCCAAGGAATCCAATGGTGAAGTTAGATTTATGTTTTAACTAAGGTTTCCTGGGTAATTTATGTAAAAACTCTAATTAGGGCAACTATTTATCTGAAACTCTATTTTAGGTCAAATTAGGTTCTAATGATCAAATCAAGCATACCAAACCTTAGAGAATATTTTCATATGATTTTTAGAGGGTTTATGTGAATTTTATCCTGACCAAAACCTCAGTAGCTTAAGCAGGTCTGTTTTAGGGTTTCAAATGTCATTTAATTCTTGAAATACGTGAAACTCATTTCTGTCTGCACAGACCCACTTGTTAGACATTTAAGAGCATTTGACCTTTAATTAACCCCTGAGAAATCCTGTAATTGTTTGGCAATTGAGATGTGCTATTAAAACTGCACTTTTACCCTTGTTTTACTGTATTTCTCTCAGAATGGATTTGCAGTGAATTAGGGCTCTTCTGGTGGTTGTGTAGGGGCATTTATTCCTTGATTATGACTAATTAAAGCTAGATATGGCTAATGATGACGTTTTCATCAGCCACCAACCCCCATGACTCTTCACACCACCACCACCAAAGGCCACCTAATTTTCCCTCCCAAACCACCCATAACCACCACCTTAACCTACTTCAAGTTGGCACCAAAAGATCCTCCAAATCCCTTCAATGTGGCACCAACTTGAAGCCCCATCATCCACCCTACACATCCCCCCTTAACCTATCTCCACCATCCATCTAGTGTCGCCACCTTTAACCCTCCTACATTTGGCGCCAATTACCCTCAACCATCCACCACATAACCACCACCTTACAAGGCCATCCCTACCCTACACCTACCCACCTTCTAGAACCCTTGAGTTGGCACCACCTAACCAACCCTTAACCACACCTATTTTGGCACCAACTCAACCTAACCTACACTTAAACACCTTCTCATATGGTACCAAATAAAACCCACCATAGATTCCAACAACCACCACCTACAACGCCATCTCAACCCTACAACACACTAACCTAAACCTAACCCAAGCTCTCACCTGAGGTTGGCGCCACCCCTCTCAACCCTAGAATCCTATAACCACCCTCTACAACCCATCCTAGCCCTCCATCCATTAACTACCCCTACCCTATCACCACTTCTATATAAACCCCCTACCACCACCATTAAGGATCAGCTTTGGCTACATATTTTCTACCTATACTTCCACCTACATAGAAGGCCAAGAGAAGAAGAAGAAGATTAATGGGACACTCTATCCCCTTGGTACCTTCCCCTCTTCTCTTCTCTCTTGAGCCCACGCCAACCAAAGGAAGAAGCCAAGCATTGGAAGGAGACCTAGGGTACACGCCTACCCTAGGAGGAGGATTTGAGGGTGATACACAACCACCCTTGGAGGAGGAATTAAAGGTGGTCCACGCCACCTTTGGAGGAGCTTGTGAAGGTGGAATTCCATCCACCTTAGAGAAGATCAAGCACGCCCCCCTTGGGCTTGCCAGGAGACCACACCATTGAAGGAGCTTTGCTAGAAGAAGGAGCTCTTTTTTACTACAGGAGCAGCTACAGTTGGAGCAAGTGCATCTCTTCTTCACCATTCAGAGGATTAGTGTTTTGCATTCTCTTTATTTCTTTTTATTTGCTAGTAGTAGAAGCATTCCTCTGCTAGGTTTTGTGTAAAACATTTTTTTTCATCAATTGAAGTTGCCTTTTTCCCAATTACTCTTTGTTGCAATTCTTATTACTTCTCCTTTAGTACATTTTCACTCTTTCTTTCTAATTACCCTAGACCTCCACGTGCCTAAGGTGAGATTAGAAAGAAATCAATTTTTGTCACTTAGATTTTACCTACTAGGTGTCAGTCTTTTCCGCAATCAAAACTTCATCACCTTGTTATTCAAAAATCCAAAAAAAATTATATATTCAAAAATTAAAAATAAAGTTGATTTCCATTTTCAAGTAAGATATTAGAATTTTGCAAACATCACCTCTTTGGATGACCCTAGATACTCTCCCTATCTAGGTTTATAAAATTTAAAAGCATTTGCAAATTCGCATGTTACAACAATTTGAAAACCCTAATTATGAATCATGCGTATTTTCGCACCAAGGAGGTCTCCCCTGATGTTGACAATGATAAGGATCCAATACATGAACAACATTACCATCATCATTCTTGCAGTCCATATTGTCAACACGTGGAACAACACCCTACAAGAAGCAAATCATTGAACATGCAAATCAATAACGTCTCGAGAAGATAATTAGGAGATACCCTAATTTAGAAATAAGAATAAGTCCAACTAATAGGCTGTGAGATAGAATCCTTCAAGTCATCAAACATACGATAAAGCATTTTACAACAATGGCTATAGCTGATTTTCGTCGATGCACCTACTTCAACAACCTTCATACATCTCCGAAAGATGTTCTCATACCTGTCAACTAGATCATCAGAAATAACACTTTCACCATATTCCTCACTATGGGAACATCTAACAATATCCTTCCTCCATCAGTCAATAATATATCTCTCAAGAATGAAGTCAATCTGATTTTCTTTTAAAATCAGAAGTGAATGTCTATAAAGCTACCCTCTCGACTCGAATGTACGACACATGCAAGAAACAGTTGAAACTTCCCTCGAGAATAAAATAGGGAACAACTGTTTCTTAACAAATCTTCAACCATCATCTAAGTTAATTATCTTCCTCTCAATAACATCAAAGGACATGCTCCCATTACCACGGTCACACTTTCCAACTAAGCAACATTGAAGTATGGAGATAATTTCATGCTAAAAATGTCTAAATATACCAACTGTGTAAATTTCAGACATCTGTTGCTCCATGCACAAACAATATGACTTTGTGCAGACTTGTGGAAGTAATCAAAGTCAACATTTGCTTGCTTCTCATACTTTCTATTTAACGTCGATTCATACTGTGATACAAACTGATTAAGAGAATTTTAGAGTTGACATAACCATCAAAAAATGCATTCATTCCTTCTAATCTTTGGGTGGTATTCATATCTGCCCAAAACATATTATTCACAAAAGCTGGAACCCACAAATGATGTATCTCATACATCTTTCTCAACCATGAATTAGACTATAGTAACCTAGTAATAATAAGGTTACTCCAATCACTTTCAAAGTCCTCTACTATAAGGCTCTCATGCATAATTCTCTTAACCTCTTTCCTTGTTGTGGAATCCTAGCCAATTTTGACAAGAAGCTTACTCATGATGTGCCACAAACACAATATGTGACGAGTATTTGGGAAAACCTTGGCAATAGCTATAATAATAGACTGAGCATGATCTGTTATGATTCCTTGCAAAGCTACACCAGTGAATAAGAAAAAACATAAATAGAATGCTATAAATACAATTTGTATTCCCCAAGAAAAATATTAAAAATTGTAAATACTAACATCATAATGATGGAACTTAGAATGTGACATGTACAATGCATACCTTCCATACATTGCAACCATGACTCAAAAAGCCAAGCAAATGTCTCTACCGTCTCGTCACGAAGAAGTGCACAACCTAGCAAAACTGAATGACGTCCATGATGATTAACTCCAACGAATGGAGAAAATGGTATTCTATACTTGTTTGTTAAATATGTGGTATCAAAAGTAACAACATCTCCAAAGTACTTATAGGACACCCTTGAATGACTATCAGCTTTAAAAACATTCCTCATGCATCCCTTAGTATCAATATCCATAACATAAAAGAATCGAGGATTCTTAACATGCATTTGACAGAAATATCGAAAAATAGCATCAGCATCACCATCACCCAATGTTAAAACCCTTCTTTTCTTAACAACATTACTAATGATAACATCATCATCAGCCATAACTAGCTTTAATTAGTCATAATCAAGAGATAAATGCTCCTACATAACCACCGGAGAGTCGTAATTCACTGAATATCCTTTCTGAGAAGAGTACATTAAATCAGGGTTAAAATCACAATTTTAACAGAAGATCATGAATGCAGAATAATCACGGAGTTTCCCAGGGGTTAAACTAAGGTCATCAGCACCCGAAACCCTAATTTCAGACCTGCTGATGTAGACACAATTATTAAGGGTAAAATGCCTATTCATGCATGTTCCTAGGCTTAGATTTGCATTTCATGTTATAAATATTCCATAGCATGCATCATTCTGCATTTAGAGTAATTGTATATAATTTAGGTTAATTACGTCCATTTTGTGGTCAGGAGAGAAGGATATTTATTTCGGAGTCTCAGATTGACAATCCAACCATATGGATCTAATCAAGACAACAATCAAAGTCCAACGCCTTCAAAATCGACTCAATCGGAGTCCTGTAGCACCATATGCAATCTAAGGAAGATCAACGGCCAAGGGACTAGGTGACATAATTCAAAGCTTCAAATGACAAATCCGACCGCGCGGATGGATTCGGGTCGACGATTGCAGCCCAACAACGTGAAAATTGACTAAATCCGACCTCTGTGTAGCCTGTACAACGAAAAGAAGATGGACAGCCCAGATTGCGCCACATGGCACAACCTAGGCTGCCCATGCGCACGCACGCTCCACCGCACGAGCACAGCAGCGCAGGCGCACGCACGCGCAATGGCAGCACACGCAGGTGCGTAGCGTGTGTTGGCATAGTGACAACGTGGACGGGTGGGCTATCTTCAGTGATGTTTGCGGTGGATCTTCAATAACGTTTATGATCGTCACTAAAAGTCCTGTATATGAATTTGACTCTTTCCTCCACTATAGAAGGTCCCTTACCTCTCCCATTTTTCTTCATCTCTTCCTTTCTTCCTTTCACCACCTCCAAGGCTCTAGAGAGAGCTTGTCCCAAGCCTGGGATGCTCCTCTAGAATAGAAAACCAAATAGTTTTCCCTCCCCTCATCCCCATTGGTGGAGCATCCCGTGGCCATCCTCTCACCAAACTTTGGAAAGAAGATCCTCGCCGCGACGTCGTCTTGCCTCGCCCTCCGTCCTCCGGCTTCGTCCTCCTTCGTCTCACTCCTCACCACCTTCCTCCAAGTGACGTCAGAGCGAGTCGTCCTCCAAGCGACCATCGAGGGGGATTTCTCTCACCTCTTTCTATCTTTTACACTTTCGTAGTGTAAATTTTCCCCTTTTGTAATTGTAACAAACAATTCTTGATAAATAGATGATTGTTTCTCTCTCTGTCTCTCTCTCCCTCTCTCTTATATTCTTGCAAGTAGATAAAGTTTTCATCGACCTAATCTCTTGCTTGATAAAAATACTAAAAAAAATTAGAAAAGATAAAAAAGACCAAAAACAAATAAAAGTGAAGCACAAAATTTTACAAAACCAAACGTTCGCCTCCCCGTGTTTAACCCAAGACTCACTTTTCGAGTTTTGGTTATAAATTTTATCTGATAGATGCGTTTTGTGAGCTACAATGACGAGTCCTCCAAAACCCTGATTTCATTTTGCAAAGAGCGCATCGATCATTTTGGCATTGTTGCCAGGGAGGCAATGCTCTTTGGTTTTTCACTTGTTTTTTCCGTCTTACCTAACTTTTATCTCACTTTTTCTCTCATCTTACTATGATTGCAGGTACTCTTCTGAGGCAGGCCAAAGCAGTTAGAGTGGAGAAAAGTGCGGATAAAGGTTTTGTAAGTTTATCCCCACCACCTCCACCCACTAGTTCATTTCACCATAGTAATAAATCAAACCCAAATCAACTTAGGTGCTTTTTATAAACCCTAGGATAGATTTGGCTGCTTGTTTGCCACCTCCACTCGTTTCACCCCCACATATATATAAAAATATATATATACTCTTCTCTTGTGGGATTTTCTGAAAGGTACACACTTAACACCCACAACTTCTCACCCTAAGGCGCACAATCACATCAATTCTACCACTTAACCGGGATCTGACCTGTGGACCCAAAACACTTAACTCAACACAAAAATAAGTGAGTAGAAATCTGATTAGTTTAAGACTTTTTGAGTGCCTTAATCAAGTGGTGCAATAGGCCAATTGCTTGAACTATTTGGGCCGCACTACTCAATCTAAAATTGATCCATCAAGTAGCTTGCCACTTAGGGTTGATTCTTAGGGTAGAACCAGGCACTCCACATTATTATTTATTTTTAAAGGAACATATCATCACCCGTGTTTTCAAAACTTGGAGTGTTCTACTAAACCTTGATTGAACCAACCTAAGAATTAAACCCTAAAAGCTACTAAACAAGGTTAAACCCTAAAAGACACATCATCAAATAACCTTGTTTGCAAACCCTGGTTGTGCACGCACACACATTTCAACTGATCATTAAGGGCACAACCCATGTTAAGGGCCCATCACATTCCAAGAGCAGGATCATCCCAAGCCTAACTAAAACTGAGTAGACGTTGGACTTAAGGATTGATTCGCTCTTCGGGGCTCAGACTGAGATTCTTTTCGATTAATCTGCTTTTGTTGGTCCATCTAATGTCTAGTTAGGGGAGTAGCGTCAAACGACCGTGGCTGGGGGGTACACTAGGAACCAAAGGCGTAAGCCAAAGGAAGAACCTTCTCCCCAGTCCCTCCTTCTAACTGGTTGGATTGATCGGATAAAAGTAGACCAAATCGTTTATAATCTCAAGACAAGTCCTGGGAGTCTATAGGTCGTTAGGCTAGCCCACCTAAGGACAAGATTGATTGTTTATATTGCAGTGCTCCTTCTTTTTCTTCTAATTTCCCTCCTTACTTCACCATGTACCCTTCCACATCTTACACACATTTCCAATCCTATCCTCTCACCACCACTTGTCCCTAAGATGATTACTATCCTGACTTGACTTGTAATTACCCATCCACTAGCTGGGATAACTTTGATTGGGGGTATGAATCCGGACCTCAGTGTCCAGGGTCTAACCCTGGACAACAAGACTATGATTACTATCCTTCCCAAACCTACAATGATTATGGATCTCCATCCTTTGATGATAAAACCAACCCAATCTACAATCAGGAAGGATATGCTAATTATAACACCTACCCTCCCCAGTATTCCATTGAAAATAGGTCATCACCATTCTTTGAACAACCTGAAATGACTTACCATCAGGGAGGGACCCAAGAACCTCGACATCTTGACTCCCCTAGATTTAACTCGAACCCACCCAAACCTGAACCGAACCAGTCAGTTCAAGTGAACCAGATCTAGGATAGGGTGTTGAGGAATACTATACAATCTTTAGAAGCTCAGCCAACACCAAGCACTGAAGCATTGGAGCCAATGATCAAAATGATTGATGAACTTAATAATTCTCTATTGGATTTGCTCCAAAGTTTTAGGGATAGGGACCTGGGTGAGTTTCTTCTTGGGAAATTGCCGAGGTTGAGAATGAAATTTGTGGTTGCCCTAGTCAAATCTTGGGATGATTCTCAAGATGAACCCCCTTCAGGAGAGCCAATGTCTAAACCCACTCAGGCTTCTGTCGGGAGGGATACATATTCTGAGATTGGGGATGACCAGGTTGGTCTAGAGCAACCCTTTAAGGATGAATCGAGTTTCTCACTCGAGATCCCAGAGCCAAGGAATGACGAAAAATATATCTCCACAGACCATGAAATGACATATGATTTTGAGACATATATAAATGAGGATCACGGATTCTTTGATTCTGAGGGTGAGGAATCTCTTAGTGAAGTCTCACTTGAGCTTAAGGAAGATGATTTTAGTGAGATAAATGGGCTTGAGGAGCATGACGAACCATTTGATAGCCCAGTCATTGAAGATTTTGATTCAGTTGAGGCTAACTTGGAGGATTCGAATCCTGATTTATTAGAAGATTCAATCAGTAGCCTCATCCCTCAACCACACCCCAAAGGGATTGATTTTGATTTAGAAATCATTACACCCAAGTCAATCCTGATTCAGCCGCAATTATTAGACTTGGGTACTTTAGATGGGGTGTATAACGATTTGGAGGTCTCGGAAACGTTGCTTTTGGAGGATAGGAAGTTGGAATTAAAAATCTGGGAAGTTAATTCTGAGGGAACTTTGATTTTGGCTCTAAGGGTTCTTGTTGACCTCAAACCACCTACTTTTTACCAAGACTCTTACGATATCTTTCAAGTGCAACCCAAGCTCGAAATAGCTGATTATTTTTCTGGGCTGAACGTTAAGTGGACATTTGAACCTTGTAAATCAAATCTACCTTTTGTCCAACACTTTAGTCTTGGGTTACACACCACCAAACCACAAACCCAGCCTCGTAAATACAACAATCTTCGGTTCTGGGTGATTTTCATCCAGAACCTTAGAACCACTCAACCCTGGGGCATGGGTCTGCATCATAACTTGGTCCACATTTATGGACATCTTCTGCTGACGGATTTCAAGATCAAACTTTTGATTTTGTTCTGACCTGCACTTATGAATTCTCAGTTTCTTCCTTGTATGTATGTTATGCCTAGCTGAAGGCATTAAATTTAGCACGTGTTTATATTTCATGTTATCTGCAGAGTTGACCGGATGTCTCACGGTATTCAAGTGATATTCCGTTTACTCCGCCCTTTTCATATCTTTATTTTTACAATGAGGACATTACATCATTTAAGCATGGGAGGGTGGATACTTAATCCTGAAATTATTTCGTTAGCTTTGTAGAATTTCTTTTATTTTCTTTAGAAAAAATTTTGAAAAAAAAAAGAATTAAGAGAAGAAAACTTAGGCTTTTGGAAGTTATTAACTTTAGGAAATGATACGATATTACCTGAATACTTAGACTCTTCAGGTCTTCGAGCTTAATTAGCCCAAATGTCCACTCGAATGTAGACTTAGTCTCGAGTCCTCGCCAATTCAAATTCATTTTTAATTTGATCAATAAATTGGGGTGATAAGTATATGACTTATCAACCCACCCTCTGGTTTGGGTGCACTTTAAACCTAAGCATTTACACACTTTTTACACTGACTCACTTTTCGGCAGTTTCTTCAAAAATTGGGTAGCTAATGAACTATCTAAGGTGATATGGTTGGTAAGTTGTCGGTAGTAATAGCTCATCAACCGGTTGTTCAGAGCCCAACCATAAGACCATTTTCGTTTTATTGCCTTTAGGTAAATCTTAGAGCAGGGAAGCCACCTACTTAAAAAAAAAAAGAAAAAAGAAAAAGAAAAAACAAAGAGGAAAAAGGAGAAAATAAAAAAAATCAAATAAAACCACACATCACCGCACGAGTATGGCTGACAAGTTGTCGTGAGTAACAGCCCATTAGCTGGTTGTCCAAAGCCTAGCTAACAAAAATGAACAATAATTCCCAAAACACTTAGGGAAGAAGTAGGGAAGTATAATAAAAAGGGGAGATATACACTGGGTTCGCCCTTGTGTTGACCCCATAAATAAAAGTAGGGAGAAAGCTACCATTCGAAAAGATAAACCTTTAGGCAAGGTCACCTAGGGACGTAGAAACTCGAAGTCTGTTTCAATGGCCGTCCAATGAGTCTTTCACTCTTTTCACTAGATGCTTAACACTTAGAGTCCTTTTTGAGTCTTGGGCTGGTCGTGTAGTCGTAAAAAGTTATCCCGAAACTCTCAAACTCCAAAAGTACAAAAAAATAGAAAAGAAGAAAAATAAAAAAAATGAATCTTCCCTTCTCAAATATGGCCAGGACTTGGGCGGTCTGCATTCTATTAGGCACTCGGGTATTGTTGAGTTTTCATTGTTTAGGACCTTAGTTGAAATTTTCTATTGCTAATAAATGACTTTGACCTAAGCGATCGAATCCTAATTCTATTTTTATACATAGCATGTAGTTTAATTTTGCCAGGGACTAGCAAAAGATAGGCATGGGGTATGATGTAGACATAATTATTGAGGGTAAAATGCCTATTCATGCATGTTCCTAGGCTTAGATTTGCATTTCATGTTATAAATATTACACAGCATGCATCATTCTGCATTTAGAGTAGTTGTATAATTTAAGTTAATTGCATCCTTTTTGTGGTCAGGGGAGAAGGATATTTATTTTGAAGCCTCGGATTGACGATCCGACCGTACAGATTTGATCAAGACAACAATCGGAGTCCAACGACTCCAAAATCGCCCCGATCGGAGTCCCGTAGCACCATATGCAGTCCAAGGAAGATCAATGGCCAAGGGACTACGTGACATAATTTGAAGCTTCAAATGACAAATCCGATCGCGCGAATGGATTCAGGTCGACGATCGCAGCCCAACAGCTAAAAAATTGACTCAATCTAACCTCTGTAGCAGCCCGTGCAACGAAAAGAAGATGGACGGCCCAGATTGTGCCACGTGGCGCAACCTAGGCCGCCTACGTACCACCACATGCACACAGCATCGCGGGTATGCACGCACGCAGTGGCAGCACATACAGGCGCGTAGCGCGCGCAATTGCAGCTACAACGTGGGCACATAGGCTGTCTTCAGCGACGTTTATGATCGTCACTAAATGTCATGTATACGAATTTAATTCTTTCCTCCACTATAAAAGGACCCTTACCTCTCCCATTTTTCTTCATCTCTTCCTTTCTTCCTCTCACCACCTCCAAGGCTCTAGAGAGAGCTTGTCCCAAGCCCAGGATGCTCTTCTAGAGTAGAAAATCGAATAGTTTTCCCTCCCCTCATTTCCATTCGTGGAGCATCCCGTGGCCATCCTCTTACCGCCCTTCGAAAAGAAGATCCTCGCCGCGACGCCGTCCTGCCCCACCCTCCGTCCTCCAACTTCGTCCTCCGTCATCCCACTCCTCACCACCTTCCTCTAGACGATATCAAAGCGAGTCATCCTCCAAGCGACCATCAAGGGGGATTTCTCTCACCTCTTTCTATCTTTTTACGCTTTCGTAGTGTAGATTTTCTGCTTTTATAGTTGTAATAAACAATTCTTGATAAATAGATGATTATTTCTCTCTCTTATATTTTTGCAAGTAGATAAGGTTTTCATCAACCTAATCTCTTGCTTGATAAAAATACAAAAAAATTAGAAAAGATAAAAAAGACCAAAAACAAATAAAAGCGAAGCATGGAATTTTACAAAACCAAACGTTCGCCTCCTCGTGTTTGACCTGGGACTCACTTTTTGAGTTTCAGTTATAAATTTTATCTGATAGACGCGTTTTGTGAGCTACAACGACAGGTCCTCCAAAACCCCATTTCATTTCGTGAAGCGCCCCCCCATCACCTGCTTAATTAATAGAGGTTCTGGTCAGAATAAATTCCATATAAACCTTCCAAAAATCATATAAAAATATTCCATAAGATTTGGTACCCTTGATTTGACCTTTGGAACCCATGTTGACCTAAAACAGAGTTTCAGATAGGAAGTTGCCCTAATTTGGGTTTATGTGTAAATTGCTCAGTCAAACTTGGTAAAAATGAAATTTTGACTTCACCATCATATTCCTTGGGTCAAAATTATGTTTATACCAAAATTTGGGCCCAATCAAAGATCATCTTGACCTAGTTTGCATTTTGGTCCAATCTGACTCTTTTTCTCTCAAATAGCCCCTCAGCTTTCAAAATCTATTGCATTTAGACCCCTAAATTTTTCATCACCTTCACCAAGAGGCCCCTGCCACCATTGCCATGTGAACCCATCAAGCACCGACCTTCCATCTGGGATTTCTCCTTGATTTCACGCCTAAACCCTTCTAAAATTGGAAGGGAGACTCAAGAGATTCCCTTCAATCTAAACCCAATCTTGATGTCCAAATCTTGCCCTAGAGTTCATGCAAACTTTTGGAAATTTCTAAATCCCAATCCCTGATTTCTCAAGCTTTCAAGCTTGTTTCCAAGCTTGGATGCTCGTCTAATGCCCTATAAAAAGACCCTAATAGCAAACCTTACCTCAGCTTGGTTTTGGTCGGATTCTACCCTTCTTCCCTCCTCTCCGGCCGAATGCTCCATGAGCTCTGGCGACCTCTCTGCCTGCCCTCTTCACCCGCTGCCACAGACAATATTCAGCGGCATCATCTTCCTCAAGTTCTTCCGCTCATCGCAATACCAGCAAGCGCCACCCATACCCCTTCATCGTTGCCGCTTCTCCCACCAAAGGCTTCACCTTCTCCGACGTCGACCATACCACAACCGATGCCTTCCTCCCCTTTCATCCGGTTAGGTTAGGTTAGTTAGGTTCCCTATCCCTCTATTTCCTTTTTCATCTCTTTATCCCTCAATTCTACCACCATATCACCGTCGCCCCCGTCATCTTCCTATTCTCCGACTGCACCTTCGACGAGTCCTCCACACCACCACTGACCACCGTTTGGCTCGCCAACACTTCCTACACCTCCATCATGTCCACGCGAGCAAAACCCCTCAAGAAATTAAGGGGATTGCTGTGCCAAGCACTCCATTGAACACCTCCACCTTCGCTTCCATATTCTGCCTTCGCCAACCCCCTACGACCACCTTCGCAACACCCACCACCACCTTCGTCGTTCTTTGGCGATTCTCCTAAGCACTTTTAATGTGGCCGTTCTTTGTATTTCAGGTCCTCGCCGATGCTCTGCCGTCGCCACCATCATCTTCGCCCTCGTTCATCACGCTCTGGCCACGAAAGCTCTAGAATCCACCTCCAGGCCTCACGGAAACCCTCCAGGTCCACACCTAGGTCCTCAATAAGAGGTTCCCGCTACAAGCTTGCACGAATTGAACGAGACCTCTTCAGCAGCTGCCGCAGTCTTATACAAGCGAAGAAGCCAATGGGAATAGTCCCACATCGTGCGCATACAAAACGGCAACAGTGGATATATTGTTTTTGTAAAGAGGGCTTATCACGCAAGTCACGAGGGGTCGAGTCCCTCTTCACTCATACCCGCTCACTCCCCGGCTACCTCCCACACCCGATAGCCTTGGTCTCTGTACCCGATCCGATAACCCAGTAACTATACTCGAGTATCCACCTGGGTCTGAGAGAGAAGAATGAAGAGGATTTGTGAGAGAGCGAGGGTGGGTTTTTCTCTCTGTAGTTGTGCTCTATGCGACACTTAGTTGCTGAAGGCCTTATCTCCCTTGTGCTTGTGGAGGAGAAGGCTCGAGAAGAAGAAAAGCAGGGAAGGTTTGAAGAAGAATGAAAGAAGGAGAGAAGAGAAGCTGAAGAAGAAGTGGAATAAAAAAGAAAGCTTTGAAGAGCCTTATGCACTTAAGATGTCTAATTGATCATTATTTGAGATACTGTTGCATTATTTAAGTACTATGGTTAAGGTTGAATTGAAATATTGAATGCATGCTTAGTTAGAGGATTTAATTGGTAATTCAAATCACCACTTTTTGGATTCTCTCCATTCTTTTTGTCTCTAGATACATTGGATTTCATTTAATAACTAATGTAACAGGTTATTATTCATTGAATATCTACTTGAATGCTCAATTAATTGTGCTCATTGATTCTGAATGTGATTAATGCTGTGAATTCTATATTTGCTCCCTGTGTTCGACCTCAGACTCCATTTAAGATTCTGAGTTACAAATTTTATTTGTTTTTGAGCGATTAAGGCTTTGCACAACGTTTACATCCTATAAAACCTCCTTTCTCGCTCGCTTAAACAATTATGAACATCAATTTCAGTGAAACCAACATTCTTAGGGCCGCCGGCTTCAATAATAAACGATTGCATGGTTTTTGAGGTCCGAATACTAGCCCTGTCATTCAAGGCTATACGGTATTGCTTGAAAAGTGGCACTTCACACTTTGATGTTAAGAAACGCATCTGGCTATTACTCAACAATTCATGATTGTGATCATCACATATATGTACAAAACAATAACTTACACCTTCAATACGAATTGTCCTCATCTTCATTGGGAAATTCATCTTTGTAGTAAGTTTTTTATGTTAATTATGTTGAGCTATTACCTTTAAACAACCCCAGACCAAAGATATGAAAAAAATAGAATAAACGACAAATGTTAACTAATTTCATAACTACCAAGAGTAAAATAAAATAAAAAATAACCACTGCTATTACGTAAAAGCCAAGGTAGATCGAATGGCAGAATAGAAAATTGGGAAGTAACTGACATAACTAAATTACACCAAAGAAAGATTGAGGAGTACTTAAAATTCAATACAAGATTTTTGCATTAATAGAAAAAAGGAATAGAATATCAAATAACTGAAGTTTTTTCGGAATAAATGGCTAAAGGATATGACACAATGGAAACAAGCGAACCAATCAAGACATTATAAAGTAAATTGAATTAACATATGTTAGAAACACTTGAGAGTAACCATTACAAATGCAGATAAAACGAACACAGAAAAGGACATCTGCAACACGGGGAGAAAAATATATGGTGATTCAAAATCGACTTACACAAACATTACATACCAATAAATGGCAAGTAACATGAAATGAAGTACACGAGAAGAAAATATGATGGTGGCCAACGGTTTTGATTAGAGGCCAAATGTGCATAAAGCATACAAAAAAAGAAAGAAGACGAAACATAATAACCTTCTGGACATAGTTCTGTGTCTTAGTCGATAGAGATCCACTCCTATGGCAGCCAAGAGTAGCATGAACGACGATCCCATTCTTCTTCGTGGAATATTGAACGACAACACCAAAACCCTTACGATCAGCATATCTCACATAAGCATTATGAACATCTTGAAAAGATTCAAATGACAACCCTAGACCAAAGTTTTGTTCATCGTCATTCGAAGCAGAGGTATTCGAAATCGGAAGTTCGACGGCTACGACATCAAATATAAAAAAGGAAAAAGATAAAAATAATATTGAAAGAAAATAAAGAACAAAATAAAGAACACAAAACTAACCACATAATTCCTCAATGTCGTTTTCATAAGTGGCAAACCATCACTGAACTCAACAATATCATTAGTACATGCATACAAAATATAAACAAAAAATGTTATATAAAGGTTAATATAGTAGTTGTTACCCATAGATGCATGTAGTAAAGAAAGTTGCAGTGGAAGAAGTTCTTCCTAATAGCAGCAACATGCACAGATGCACCTACACGTGTACTAGCAAGAAGATCTAAGGAGCAACAAGAGGATGCCCCGATAAGAGCTCAAACGAGACAAATAACTTCTACCTAACAGAACGAAGATGCATGGATGCACCTAACGGTGCCCCTGCACAAAGATCTAACGAGAAGCAAGAGGAGGCTCTGATAGGAGCTCAAAGGAGACAAATAACTTTTGCCTAACAGAATGAAGATGCACAGATGGACCTACCGGTGACCCTGCACAACAATCCGAGGAGCTGCAAGAGGATGCTCCCAAAACAGGAACAAGCAATGATAGAATCCTTCCTAACAGCAGCAAAATCCACGCATGCACGTACAGCTCTGACGAGCAACAAGAGGATGCTCCAATAAGAGATCAAAGCAACAAAGTTCTCCCTAACAGCAGCAAGATGCAAGCAAGCACCTACTTGTGTCCCTACAATACTATCTAAGGAGCAGCAAGAGGAGTAGCAAGAGCTCGAAAGAATAGCGAAAGAGAGGGATGGGCATCAATGTTACGCCCTGCAACCATCACATCCATCATTTCATTCGTCACATCGAGTTTGGGCGGGAGGGAAAATATGAGCAACACCGTGGACGAAGGAAACGTGGTTGACATGAGGGTGTGGCAAGGTTACACATGCCGGATGCAATGTGGATGTCCACCTGGAAACTTAGTACAAAAATAGGTGCAAAAAGGGGTGCATGAAACATTTTTCTTACCAAAAAGTAGGTTCTTTTTTATTTAATCCATTTGTCCTTTTTATATTCTTTTATTTTGCATAGTTCGAAAGTTTGCCAGAGAATTTGACTCAAATATCATCAGTTTGAATTAAATA
This sequence comes from Thalassia testudinum, assembly GCA_037157565.1. NCBI lineage: Eukaryota > Viridiplantae > Streptophyta > Magnoliopsida > Alismatales > Hydrocharitaceae > Thalassia > Thalassia testudinum. The sequence goes on along the minus strand of JAZHRO010000013.1, from coordinate 68,737,666 downwards.
TCATTAGTGATTTCTGCATTCAAATCAAATATCATCAGAAATTTTTAATTTTAAATTAAATATCACCAGTGATATTTATATCTAAACTAAATATCATCGATGATTTTTACACTTGACTCATACACTAGTAGAAAATGCATTGTTCTCTACGGTAAATTTTCAACCGTTATATAACAGTTGACAATAATAATATTCTCGACCGTTATAAGACATAACAGTTGTCAAAAGTCCGGTCATTAACTTTCTCACCTACCTAAGAGGCGGAGTGGTTGAAACCATTATCGACCGTTTCTAATAGTCGAGAAAAACAATATACTCGACCATTATTAGATAAACGGTCGAGGATAATCTCCTCGGAAAATGTCAATGTGAAAAGTTATTTTTTGAAATGCAATTGTCGACCGTTTAGTCTAAAATAGTCAAGAAAAGTCCACCCAAAACTACAGCGTGCACTCGACTCCTTCCATCCCTCTTACTTCCTTCTTCGATCATGTAACCCTTCCCTTCCCCGACGAGCGATCATCCTCTCCTCCGTCGACTCCAGTGCACCTCCTCTCGCCGGCGATCGCATAGCCATCCTCCAACGCCGAGCCCTTGGTAAGGGCTCCTCGCCACCTCCTCTCCGATCTCGTCGGTAGCTCTCTGTCGCCCTCCCCCTCCCCTCGACAAACACCACCTCAGGCACCACCACCATGACCTCCTCCTCATCCTAGCACCACCACCTCCCCATCCTCGCACCACCTCCTGCTCCTCCTCCCACCACCACCGCCACAGATGACCACCACCACCTCCTCTCCAAACCACCACCCGCACGCAAGCTCCTCCCACCTCCTCCTCCTCCCACCACCAACCGCAGACAACCACCGCCGCCTACCCCTCCTCCTCCCACCACCACCCATCAACCACCACCACCTCCTCCCCAAACCACCAGCCACACACCACCTCCTCTCACCTCCTCCTCCCACCACCACCACCTTCTCCTCATCCCACCACCACCTCCTCCCTACCCTACCACCAATCGTCGACCACCTCATCCCACCATCGCCACAGACCACCACCTCCTCCTCCTCCTCCTCTTCCCACATCTCTTGACCCCTCCCTCCAACAACAACACCACCACCTCCCCATTTAAATCTAATTAGTTAATTAGGTTTCTTTGTAATTTATTGTTGATTGCCTAATTTAATTTTAACTTAAATATGCAGTTTATTTACCTTTTGTAATTGATGTTTGTGGGGTGTGATGAGTGACTCATCATGGCTCCTAATTATCTATAATTAACTAGTTTCCTTAGTTAATTAACCAGGAATATACTTAATACAGGTTTAATTATGTATAGGGATTAAATCACTAAGGACCTATAAAATAAGTTTAAAATGCTAAATTAAATATCAATCTTAATAATATTTTAATTAATAATTTGGACTCAATTAATAACCATTTAGCTAGTTATTTACTATTTAAACTAAATTAATATTAAGACCTAAGTATTTAATTAACCAATTTAAATTAATCACTTAAATAAATATAGATAAAAAGGGAAAAAATGTAATTACAAGGCATAAATATAATATTTACCTAATTTATAATTATATAAAAAGTTGAAAAAGAAATAAATTCAAATAAGCCTTAAAACTCACTATTTACATTTAAGTCCGTAATTTCCATTTCAATCAAGTCCTTTTATATCATTGAGGTCCTTCACTTTTTATTGCAAAAAGACCCCTGCATACACAACCTTCTTCATTTCTTCTTCCTCAGCTACGGACGGTTGAGGAGGTCCAATGATCATAACTCTCAATCACCTTCTATCCATCGTCAAAACTCCTCCGCCATTGCTGCCATCCTTCCGCTCACCTCCACCTTCACATCCGATGAGCCGAATTAACCTATAATCCTAATTAGACTAGGTGACTAACCTCACTGGCACCGAAGACGATGCCAGTGAATTAGGAAATACCTAGCCGTGTATCCGTCCAAGTTCAACCCCCTTAACCATCGCCACCACCTATAAATACCCCTCTACACCTTCGATTTCCAACTAACGACTCCCTACCCTCTTCCCCCCACTATAGTCGTTCATAGGCTTTTCTTCCACTACTCCAAAGACCTTTGCCTCATTCTTTCGGTCTTCTCCAAAGACCTTAATCCTCCTCCAATCTCCGCCCCCTCCGCCGCATCTAATGATGAAGTCGCACCATCATCTGCTCCTCTCTACATGTTGCATTCTTCTCCACCAGAGTTCTTCCCCAATCCTCTAATTTCCTCCTCCGTTACGTGCCGTCGCCGGAGACCTCTGATCCCCTTCGTCCAGGTAATTGTAGAGTAGCATAGCTTCTTAGTCTAAAGTAGATTAGTTTAGTTTGATTAGTTAGATGAGTAGCATAGGTTTAATGTTTTGATTCCCATTGCCTTCCACAGCTCTGGCGAGCTCCTTAAGCTCATTAGAAGCTTTCTTTTGTCTTTTAATCTCATAAGTCACACTCTACTCCTCACGATCATTTCTATCTTAACAACTTCATGTTTTTACCACATATTTGCCTAATCCACTACACAATCACTGGAGCATCTCCACTGTCCATGGTAAAGGTCTCCAACTTACTCCACACTCCATAGGGGCCTTCCATCACGTCTCCATCATTCTAAGACCCCAATCTCACTCCTAATTTTACCTATAGTCACCTACACACAAAACACCCAATTTACATCAACCTTTGAGCCCGCTATCAATGGCTAGCTTAGAGGAGTTATTCCACGTAATTCTACACTCACTCACAGTCATCTCACCTCACTGACCATTTCCCCTCATCAATTGAGTAAGGGGGCTACTCTTGAGTTTAGATGAACTCAGGTGGCATTCTTACTGAATTCCTTGATAAATCCTTGCATCAGATCGCTAAACGTATCAATTGAGGTGTTATTAGGGTTCCTTGTAACCTTAGGAGCCTTTTGATTGTGCAGCAATCATAGGTCTTAAGTGACCTAAATTAGGCTAGAACTTAGCATAAGCTAGTGTAATTCATGCATGCATAAGAATTATTTCCATCCTTACTGATTTCCTTTAGCTATGCATGAAATAATGATATAATGTACTAATTAAGTGCATTATATAAATTGCAAGAAATAAGAAGCTTAGAAGTTGGATCTGAAGCTAGATCTAAAGCTTGACCTGAAGCTAGTGCTGCATCAGAGCTAGAGCGGAAGATTAGAATAAAATGTAGTAGAGAAATAATGTAAAGGATTGAGGTACGCTATTCTATTAAGTAGAAGTAAAGCAGTTAAATTATGAAGAACTTAGGTTCAATCCTAGCACTAGGATAGCCCTAGAAGCCTTCCCAAGCCTTAGCCACCTTAGATTAGGTCACCATAGCCTAGGAAGCCTCCAAACACTAATTCCAGCCCTCATCTAGACGTCCAGGACCCTTAAACACAACCTGCACACCTTAAACCCATGTCTGCAGTGTTATTGGATGTCCAAACACTTGGTCAAACGTCCAATTTCGGCAGAATACCCAAGACAGAGCCTTGAGTCCCTCCTGACTCTAATTAGACATCCAAACGACAAGTTTGGACTTCTGATTTTTGAGTATAAGTCATCTAATACTATTATTGGACGTCTAGAACTGTTCTCCAGTCCCTGTTTTGGAATTCAAGCCTTGATCTTGAGTTCCTAAGTCCCTAAACCCAATTCCAACCCCTTAGGAACCTAAATTAAGGTACCCTAACTTTAGTACATCACCTCTAGACCTTCCTAAGAACCTAATTAGGTTCTCACTAAGCCCAATTGACTTAGATCGTAGTCAATTACCATTGCCTAGTCAATTGGACTCATAGAGTCCAATTAAGCTCAGATCTCAACCTATACAAGTCCAATTGGACTCAGTAAGAGTCCAATGGACCTAAGCCCAACTTAGTTGAGTTATTTCACTCTCAATTAAATTCACACTCATTCAATTAAACTTTTTTTACGTTTAATTGCACTTTCCCACTAGTAAATTAGGATTTACAACCCTTATTTAAGACCTACCCTAACCTAAACCTATTAGGACCTAACCTAGCTCACTTAGACACCTAGGGCACAAACACATACACACACACACCCATTCATGCACCCACACACTCACTAGAGTTCTCTAGAACTCTCTCGACTTGGGCACCACCCTTGGTTGCTATTTTAAGTAACCAAGGAAGGGTCTTCTTTGAGATCCACATTTTGTGGATCTAAAAGAACCACTCCACCATCTCTCTCGCTCTCTCACGAGCTCCCACCATAGGCCCTTGTTCAGCACGTAATTCACATTTTAAAAGTTATTTAGTTGCAGTATAGTGTGAAAACACGTCGACAAATAAATTTATAAAACTCTGGTAAGTACCGGGTCATTCGTAAGGAGGCAATCTCAATTTTTAACAGAAGCTTTTCAATAAACTAGTTCTAATGGTATTTATATATGTATATATGTATAAAGAGGCATCAGATATCCATAAGATAAAATTTATTTACATTGACAAAGAGTTTTTCACAATAGAAATTGCTACGCAAAAAGTAGAGATAGATAGAGAGAATGAGAGAAAAAAATAAAGAAAGAGAGAGAGAAGAAAGTGGCAAAGAAACGACGCCGCTTGTGGGATGCTTGTGCGAGATGCGATAACACCTCAAATCCAAAGCATCGGGACGAAGTTGCAGAGGAGACAGAGAATTGCGGAGAAGATGGTAGAAGAGATCTGGAGTTGATGGGAGAGAGAGATGCTTCAACTAGGGGGCCCTGGGTCTTCTTTTATAGTTTTGATGGAGGGCAAAAAGGGTATTTTGGCCTTAAAATCATCCAACAACTCTTATTAGATCAGATTCATTGATCGGGAGATCAACAGCTCTAATTTGGCCTCAAAATGCCTTCATTTGTGCCTAAAATGATCGCATTTGCTCTGGTGGCGACGCGTGGCAGCCACTACGTCATCGATCTTCGATCGTGCGGCTCTGATTCCTCCTCACTCTCGCGCTTATCTTCTTCGCTCACTGCTCGCCTTCAAAACCTGCCTCAACGTCAGCCATCCGATTGTAACGAGCGCCGCTGCCTTAGTGTCAAAGCAAGCGAGTGAGATCGCACATCCCCCCGCGGCTCGCTCTCATCACGCCACGTGACCTTACAATCGCATGATTGTGCCCGCACAGCCAACACTGCTTCAATTTCACATAGCAAACGGCTCAAACGCGCCTCACCCGCTTCCGCACGCGTGCGTGAGCCAATGCACTACGCGAACCTTTTGTTATATATACTTGTTTATTTCTATTTATGCTTATCCAATCTAGGCAGGAGACATGGAGCGCTTGTGACCGTTGGATGGAGATCCAACGACCTATAGCGTGTGGTGCGGACTTCCTAGATCGGGCGGTGGTGAGGGAGCTGCTGTGATGGCACCACGTGGCACCATCATGGTCATCCATCTTCTTTTCTTTATATCTTGTGCTGTAGAACTCCGATCGAGTTGATTTTTCCACCGTTGGACTGGGATAGTCAATCCGGATCCATCCGTGTGATTGGATTCTTCATCTGATGCTTGAATCTTTATCCTTTGGCTCCATGATCTCCGTTCTTCTATGGACTGCACACGATGCTCTGGTTGTCTGATCGGGACGATTACGGAACCGTTGGACTCCCGTCATCGTTCTGATCAGATCTATCCGGTCTGATCTGACATCCGCGGCTTTGAATCATCTGTGATTAAAATCATCTCTCTTTTAGGTCATAAAATGACGATATTATCTATATGACTAATAAACTAACTATTGTGCAAATTATGATGCCTTTGAATGCATTATTCCTAAGTTATGCTAGAATCTTGCTTAATTCAAGTGATTTAGGTTGCATGATTGTTGTGCAATCAGCCCTCTTTAGAGAATTCTATAATTCTCTAGAGAGCTTCCTTTAGGTCTATAAAAAGTCCTAAGGGGTGGCCATTTGCACCCATTCACCCTTGGCTTCATTCCACTTTCCATAGCATAACTCCACCTTCACACCTCAATATCCACGAGCTCCACCATGACTCCACCACCTCCACGCCAAGCTTGGATCACCTCCTCCTCACCTCTCCAAGGGCTGGCCTAAGCACCCTTGACCGCCCCTCTTTCTCCTCTCAACCAAGTCAAAGGCCATCGGAGCCCACCTCCGAATGCCCTTATTTCTACTAGCTAAGTAGATATAGTTCTTCGTAGATTTACTGCTTTATTATTGCTTAGTAGCATAGCTCCATATTCCTCCCCCAATGATGCATGCATAATCCCCCCATAGATTCATGTATGCAGTCGTTTTCTGTTAGCGAGTAGTTTATGTTTCAAGCTTTCCTATACCAAGCATTCCTCTAGTTGTGCTATAACCACCATCATGCAATCAATGAAATCATCTTTTTATATGTCTCTATATCTATGCGTGAAAATCACCATGTGCTTGACTGCCACATCTTTCGCGTGATAATCAGTTGCCTGTACTCATTTTTATATTTCTATTGCAATAGCATGACATGCATGAATACGTAACTTAGTTTAAACTGACATGCGATCCTAAGCAAGTAGAGCAAGCAAGATCAAAATTATTTTGCATTTCCTAAACGCCTCCCAAAGACGAACGACTGGGACTCCAAGTCTTGTTATTTTAAAAATATTTTTGTCAAAAGGATTTCGTGACTATACTACGACATTGTTTTCCTTAAACCCGCAAAGACAGTAACTACATATCTAGCTTTATTTAGTAATATTCCATTATTAAATGCTCCTACATAACCGCCAGATGACAGTAACTCATTACACACCCTTTCTAAGAGAATAACAAGAACCAGGGTTAAAACAACAATTTTACCATCCTGTCATGAATGCAGAATAACCACAGAGTTTCTCAGGGGTTAATTAAAGGTCAAATTTTCATAAATGTCTAATAAAGTGGGTTCATGCAGACATAAATGGATTTTTACGCATTTCAAAAATTAATGGACATCTGAAATCCTAAAAACATACTTAATTAACTGAGGTTTTGGTCAGGATAAAATTCATCTAAACCCTCTAAAAATCATAGAAAAATATTCTCTAGGGTTTGTCATCCTTGATTTGATCATCTGAATCAATTTTGACCTAAAATAGAGTCTTAGACAGACAATTGCCCTAATTTGGATTTCTACACAATTTTCCTAGTCAAACTTGGTTAAAACTTAAATCCAACTTCACCAACAGATTTCTTGGGTCCAATTAGATTTGTACCAAAATTTGGGCCCAATCAGAGATTACCTTAACCAAGTTTGCATTTTTGTCCTGCCTAACTCTTTTCTCTCACACATAGGCCCTTAACTTTCATATATTCTTTGCAAAATGGTCCTTAACTCTGTCGTCGTCTTTGAAAATAGGTCCTTAACGCCATAAAGGAAACTTTAAGCTTCACTATTGAGATTCAAGCGAGGATTTCTCACTTGATTCTTAATCAATCTCTCCCAAAATAGATAGGAGGATTCCTGATGAAATTGTCTTCCATTTGAACTGCATCTTAGGCTCTACTTTCCAAAAAGGTCATGAGAACCTTTCAAAGGTTTAGGTTTCCTTTTTGCGTGATCCTCCTAAGCTTAGAAGCTTCTTTCTATGCTTGCGAAGACCTCCTATGGCCTATATACGGTCCCATGATGCCTAGTCGAACTCCCTAGCTAGGTTTTGGCCCAAAAACCCTCTTCAAACCCCTCTCTGGCCATCTCTACCCTAGCTCTGGCGAGTCTCCTCCTCTGTCATCCTATATCCTCCCAACGGCCAAATTGGGAGTGTCCCTTTCATCCCCGACCTCCGCCTCTTGACGGTCAACTCAAAGGCGCCCTAGCCCCTTCTTCCTCGCCTCTCCCTCGTCGGAGAATCCTTCGTCCTCGGTGCCAGCCAACCACAGCTGATGCTGCTCTACCTCCTTCGTTCTCAATTCTAGGTATTAATGCTCCCTCTTCCCCTCTACTTCCTTTTTCACTCTCTAAACTCTCGATTCAACCCACGATCACCTATCTCCCCCTCTATCTTCCTTAGCTTCGGCCAAGCTCTGGCGAGGTCACGAGCACACCACAAGCCACCAACCACCTAGCCACCTACTCCACAAGCTCTGCTTCATCCACCCACACAAAAGCCCTAACCTATTCCACCCTATTGGTCATCCAAACCCTCCATCAACCAACCCACCACACGCACATCGTTCCTGACTCCAACACTTAGACAAAATCCGAGAGCTCGGGGAGAAGGGAGGTTTTGCTCCTGAAACCTTCCAACACTTAGATAAAATCTGAGAGCTCCTCCCTTGTGCATGAAGAGGCTAAGAAGAAGAGGGAAGGAAGACCCTGTGCGGAAGAAGAGAGAAGACAAGAGCTTGAGAGAAGAAGCTAAGGCTGAGAAGAGCCAAGGTAGAAGAAGAAAAGAAGAGGTTGAAGAAGAAGGCTTAAAGAAGAAAAGAAGAAGCAAGAGGGAAGAACATAAGAAGAAGCCTCTTTGAGGCACTGTAACAGGGCTAAACTTAAGTCGTCTAGTCATCTAACCCAACGTCTGACTTGGTTGAAAATACTATGGCATTATTTGAGGCATTGTGCATTTATTTAGATCATCGAGTAATTATTATATATGTATCTAAGCTAATAATTGGTGATTCAAATCACCATTATTTTATCTTAGATATCTTTTTGCCTCATTAAACTCCTGATATACTTTTGCTTAGTATTAAATATCATTTGAGTAGTTATTCTTCATTGAATATTTAATGTGATAAGTTATTATTCATTGAAAATCTATATTTTGCTTAATTTCTTGTGCTTATTTATATTTTGATTAAGATTAGTGTGTGAATGCAATACTTGCTCCTTGTGTTCGACCTCATACTTAAATTTGAGTAATAAATTATATTTGTTGATGAGCGATTTTGGTCAGTACTACAACATATCAATCTTAAACACCGATTTTGCGTGCTAAACACCTTGGTGCAACTGATATTGATATGTAAGGTAATTTAACAAAAGTATTAATCTATAATTGTTAGATCGCGAGTAGGGTTATTTAATTAGGTGAAATTAGCATCAAATTATGTATAGTGGAAGTAGTTAACCTACAAGCGAATCTACACCTATTTATCAAAAATTTATTATCCTGACTAGATCAAATTTTAAGATTGTCACTTTTAGGCCAGGGTCGAACTTAGAGAGGCAGGTTTGGGGTTAATCTATTTCTATGTGATTTCTATGACTCGCATTAATTCCATTTGCTTATTATATTTTTGGGTTTTTCTTAATTTTATAATTTGTTTGGATAGTCTTATCCTTAAGGCACACCCTCAAAAATTTGTTCTTGGCTACCGCCAAAAGTTGGTCCTTGGAGATTTGCCAAAAATCAAGTTCAAAATGGATCTTGCTACATGCAAGATCGTGTACCTGCAAAGACAAGAGTTATCTTTTCTATTTTAGGCTTTTTGGTCTTTTCTTTATCAGCAAAATAAAAGACAAGGAAAAGAAATGCAAAAAAGAAAATACGAAATGGAAAGGAATGGAAATACTTAGCTTATATATATGTAGAATCTATATACATATATATATAGGTATAAGTATATATAACTAGATAATAGGATAGTGAATATTGAATCTAGGATTCAATAGATATATATCACAATGCTAGGTTAACCGTCATCTAGAAAGATGGGATTAACTTAGCTATGTGCCACGTGTGGGTGTGGAGTGATGTGTGGAAGTGTGGGTGGAAGGCTTGATATGCATGAATATCGAGGAATATATGCAACTGGCGTGAATATATCTGTGATATGATGCGTGGTGAATGGATACTTGCACGGAATTGTGAGTGAGAGATATGTGTGTGTGAAGGAGGAAGTGCAATATATGTGTGTATGTATATATGTATATATATGGTAGCTATATAAGTATATATAAGCATATGTACATAAGTATATATCTATATACATTTGTATAAGTATATATATATGTATATGTATATGTATATATGCGTGTGTATGTGAATATGTATGTGTGTGAGTGAGCATCTGAATGTGTGTGTATGTCTGTGTTTGTGAGAGAGAGGGTGTGTGTGTGTGTCTGGAGTGCCCTATGCGTAGGAGCTGGGAGGAGATGTCACACCACGCATAGGCAAGTAAGGGCAGGGGCGTGCAGCATGCTAAGTGTTGGGAAGGGTGCGCTAGGCAGGGGCATGCAGCATGCTAAGAGTCTCAGACAGACATTTACCCTAATTTAGGTAATTGTGTAATTTACCCAGTCAAACTAGGTCAAAACCAAAATCCAACTTCAACATTAGATTCCTTAGGTCCAAATTAGGTTTGTAGCAAAATTTAAGCCCAATCTGAGATCATCTTCACCTAGTTTGCAATTTTGTCATGTCTGATTCTTTTATCTCACACACATGCCCTTAACTTTCAAAATCCTTGCAAATAGCCCCCCAACTTTGATGGCTTCTTCACAAAAATGTCCTTGCTGCCATGAAATCCTATTCTTACAACTCCAGCAACCTTTGATTGAAGAGAACTCCTCTGATTAATCAATCCCTTCTGAAATTGGAAGGGAGATTCCTTGAGGAGTCCTCTTTCCATTGAATTCAGTCTTGAGCCCCAAAGCCTTCCCAATCTCTAATGCGAACGCATGAGAGATTCGGGTATTTTTAGGTTTCCAACTCCGGTGAGCCTTCCAAGCTTGGGAAGCTTGCTTTCCAAGCTCTAACCAATCCCTGAGGACTATATAAGGATCCTCAGGGCTCGACTGAACTTCTCAGCTAGGTTTTGGCCCAAAAATCCTATTCTTAACCCTACCTCCGACCTAGCTCTGGAGAGCATCCTCCCCCGTCTTCCTATGGCCTCCCAACAGCCAAATTGGGAGTGTCTTCTTCCTCCTCAACTTCCTCTGCCTCTCGATGACCACATCGGAGGCACCTCAAACCCCTTTCGTCGCCACTGTCTCCCTTAGGAGTTTCATCTTCCAAGGCATCGGCAATCACACCGACATCATATCCCTTCCCCTTTCGACCCTAATTTTAGGTTCTAATGCTCCCTTGTCTCCCCTACTCTTTTTCCCTCTATTTATCCTTCAATTTCGATTCCTCGACACATCGTTCACCTCCATTGTCCTCACCTCCGGAAACTCCTCCGGCGAGTCCATCTCCCTCCACAAACCACCAATCAACTCGCCGACAAGCCCACAACCTTCACTTCTCCACCCTCTTCAAAACCCCTCTCCCTATTCACTACTTCGCTCACCCAAATCGCCCACCGAACAAACCTATCGCCCTCCACCTTCGCTGACCTCCGCCGGCCACCACACACCCCAATTTGCCACGAAATCACCGCCACTACCTTCGTCATGCTTCGGCGAAGCTTACGAGCTATTCTAATGCGCCCGTGAGGCCGTATTTGTGATTATTAGGTTTCGTCATCCTCCGCCATCGCCACCTCCATGTACGACGTCATTCAAGCTCCTTCGGCCATGTTCTTCGCCAATTCCACATCCAGGCAGCGTGGCTTACTCCTAGGTTGCATCCCAGGTTGCCAATAGAAGGTCACCACGCCTTGTTCATTCGCAATTGGATGAAGGACCTCGCTGCCATGCAAAAGGAAAAGAGATGTGGGATTAGTCTCACATCGTAAGGGGACGAACTTCCAAAGGAGCATATATTGATTTTCTGATATGGCCTTATCACCTCAGTAGCACGGGCTGAGGTCCCCTCACACATGCCACATGCCCTCACCCGCGACCATGCCACATAGGTTTGGGCTCTAAATCGTATACCCAAATCCTATTAGAAAAGAAAAAGAAAGGGAAAGGAAGAGGAAAAGAGAGCACGGGGGTAGGGGGGTTTTGCTCTCTACGACACTTAGTTGAATTTGAAGGGTGCATAGCCCTTGTGTATGAAGAGAAAAGAAGGCTTATGTGTATTGTGAAAGCAGAAGGAAGGAAGGAAGGAAGGAGGACTTGAGAAGAAAGAAAAGGAAAAAGAGAAGACTTGAAGAAGTCAGAGAAGACAGAAGAAGAGGACTGTAGGAAGAGAAGAGCAGAGCAATAGAAGAGAAGAAAAAGAGAAGCCAAGGCAGAAGAGGCACTGGAGGAGAAGAAGAAGAATAAGACGTTTGATTGCAAAATCAGATGTCTGATCATATGCTCCTTCATATTGATTGATTTGAGTAGTTGTTATATGTGTTAGACTTATAATTGGTGATCTAAATCACCATTATTTTGTCTAGAATTCTTTTTACTCCTCATACACTCGTGCTACATTGCATACTAGATTTTTGAGTAATTAATTATGCTCATTTACATTATTAATTGAGATTAGCGATTGAATTCCTATTTGCTCCCAGCGAACGACCTCGGACTTCCATTTGAGTATAAATTCTATTTGTTTTTCATGTTGATTCAATCTATACTGCAACGCATCGATTTTAAAATCCAATTCAGAGCAACTAACACTTCATGCTCTGAAAATGGCGATGACAAAAAAAAAAAACAAAAAGAGAGAACCAAATTGAAAACAAAATAAAACTAGCAAAAACAAATAAAAAGTTGAATTCACCACACTCACCTGCTCGTGATGGAGCTGGGCATTGGTGCTCTCTCACTGTGGTGGATGCAGCCACAAGAGAAAACTCCTCTGTTCTCAACGTCCCTCTCAACTTGTGAGAGGGTGCTAAGCGTGAGGAGGGGAAGAGAGGGAGAGAGGAGAGCTTAGGAGGAGTGGCTGGCTGTGTGCGTGACGGTGTGTGCATCTCAGGGATATGGAGGTGGAGGGAATGGGTGAAGGTGTGGGGAGTTATGGGTGCCAATGACTTATGTGGAGTGAGGTGAAGGAGTTTATATAGATGAGGGGGGATAGAAGATGACAACGGGAGGCCGTCAAGGTGTGGGAATTGTGTGTGGGGTTTTTGCATGTATGCACTTGAAGTGTCATCAAATTATTGTAGGTGAAGTATGTGGTGGAAATGAAATGGGAATGAGGTAAAAATGGAGGCTCAATCCCTCTCTCTATCTTCCTCTCCGTAAAATACACAAATGTAAATATTTACAAGATGCATGTAAACCTACCTAATCTAATTGCCTAATGTTAGAAACTAGCATAAGATGGCCAAATTAGAGACGTGAATTACTGTGCAATCACACCCCCATGAGTATCTTTTGCTAGTCCCTAGCAAAATACTTATTTACAAGACAATAGTGTTTAGAAGTAATCTTAAGCTGAAGATTTTTCTAAAGCAGCATTAATGTGTTTATCAGTTGGACATTGTGATAGTCAATTGCAAAGAAGACTACCAGAACTCAAGTCTTACATAACATAAACCATCTCTCGAATAACAAGGACTCTTGATATTTAAACCTTAGGTGCGATTTCCATGACTCAGAGGGTTCTGCAAAACTCAAAAGCTAAGAGGTTATGGTTTGTGCTTAGTGATTGATTAGGACTAACCAGATGAACATTAAGACTCAATCCAGGGGTTTCATGTCTTTTTAAGTCTAGGTTGATCCCATATTCAACTCATGTCTTCGAATTACTCTCAAAAATGAGAAAAGACTCAACCCAACTCTTATTGTGTTGTGGCTCAAAGAATATTTGGTAGAAATAGGGTATTTGTAATGCACCCTGAAAAAAAGCCTTTTGGTAGAGGAATTTACAGGACACAGGAGAACATACTAACTTATTCTAAAGAATGTCTTTTTTTGCAAATTGTTTTTGACTTTTTCTCTTTTCTCTTTTGATACAAATAAATGTCAGTATGTCTCCGACAACTTCATTTGGTAGAGCACACTTATTTGGTGAGTGAGAACCTAGATGAAAAGAGTTTCTTCTAAAAACAAGACTAAAAGCTGAGATAAAGAGTCTACCTGCACGTACAAGTAAGGACTCCACCCTCCCTAATGAACACTAGGGTTGGATCTTACATTCATCTGGTCTTTCCCAACTTTTGTAGTGTGAACCAGGGTTACTTAGACTCCCAAACAGAAGCAAACCAATGAATCTTGTATGGGTGACTCAGTACAAGAATAAGTCCTAAGTTAGGAGAGATCCCGATCTATCTTGTCACTGCTCGAGTGTATTAAACCAAAGCCTGAGCAAATCAAGTATCTGTGGCTAAAAAAGTATTCAAAGCAAAGGCTGAATATCCATAAATAGTTATTTTATTTTTGCTTCAACTTTCAAATCAAAGCTAAACACTTTTGAAAACATTTTTGAATTTTCCTTTTTTTTTAACATTTGGTGTTTTGTAATTTTTTTTTTTTGAAATTTTTTTGGGATTTTCAATTTTGAGGGATTTTTCAATTAGGCTATATATATACATACTATAGATAGATATGTATAATGGTCAAGAATCTGCAAAATACCCATATAATACCCAAATCCTATGGATGCCTATCCACCCCCTTATGCCAATCTTGCTATGTCCTCATATGCATGCAAAAGGGGTTAGATAGGGGTAAAGGTTTATGTGCAAGGGTGTGTATAGGGTATAAAGCAGGGTGGATGGGTGGGTAGATGGTGGGTGGTTAAAAGTGGAGTGAAACGAATTGACATGAAGTAAGTGAAAGGGTGTTGGAGTGCCTCCCAACGAGCGTTGGATTTAACGTCCCCAGCTAGACTCTACGTGAGGCTTAGGTTAGTTATCCTCCAGTAGGACAACTGTCTCACGAATGAGGGCAGGATCATGAGTAAGATATGGTTTCAACCGCTGCCCATTAATCGTAAATTTATGCCCAGTTTTGGGATCTTCAATCTCGATGGCTCCATTGGGAAAAGGTCATGAGACCAAAAAAGGGCCAATCCATTTGGACTTCAGCTTTCCAGGAAAGAATTTGAGCCGGGCATTGTAAATCCAAACCTGCTATGATGGCTCAAATTCCATCCGCCTAATGTGGCTGTCGTGAAAGGCCTTGATACATTGTTTAAAGGTCAGCGCAGAGTCATAAGCTTCATGACGTAGCACTTTTAATTCCTAGAGTTGGAGTTTCCTTTCTCGACCATAGAAGTCTGGGTCGATGTTACATTGGCAAACTGGCCAATAAGTGCAGTGCACCAACTCCACAGGCAAGTGACAAGGCTTCCCGAAAACAATCCTGTATGGAGGCTGACGGAAGCGATTTCTCGCGAGTTCTAGGAAAACAATGTCGTTGACTCGTAGTATAGTCGCGCGAAACCCTCGATTAAAAATATTTGTAAAATAATGCGACTTTGAGTCCCGATCGTTCGTCTCTAGGAGGCATTATGGAAATGATTTCGATCTCACTCGCTCTACTCACTTAACATTGCATGCTGGTTTCTAACCTACGGATCACTATTTTACCATTTTCATGATTAACTATTATCACGTGCGCATGCGTTAAGTAAATGACAAATGTGAATGTATGTGTTTCAGTACGCACAATCTTAGTTATATGATGGCCATTTATAGAAAACACATTAATGGTTAGATCATCGATATTTTCAGGCACAAACATGCTAGTTGAAAGAAAGATATAAAATGAGCACAAACAACTTAATCACAATGAAGTACTGTAAGCAAGTGCATGGTGATTTTTCAACACATAGATATATATATAAATGATTTTTCATTAATTGCATCAGGTGATTACAGAACAAAGCTAGGGGAAAGCTTATACATGAATGATTGAAAGAGAAAACTATCTAGCAAAAAATGACTACATGTGTGAATCTATGGGGGGGATTACACATACATCATTGAGGGAAACTATGGAGCTACACTAGTAAGCATAAATAAAGCAGAGAGATTAGAAGAACTACTTAGCTAGGCTATCAGAAAGAACTACATTCGGAGGTGATCTCTAATGGCCATTGAGTGGAGGTAGGGAGAAGAAAGAGGGGCGGCCAATGGATCTTAGGCCAGCCCATGGAGGAAGGAGGTGATGACTGTACAATGTTCAATGTTAATATTATCAATTAGACTCAATTTTGGGGATACTTGTGTGATAATGACATATTATAATGGGCTTGGGAGCATTGCATGCATATTGCATGATCTTTACATTTTAATCGCTTAAAATGAATGTTTAATGACCATGTACAAAAGTTTAATTTGAAACAGGTCTCAGATGAGCGATTAGACCATACAGATGGATCCGGATCGACGAACGGAGTCCAACGGACTCGAAATCACTTCAATCTGACCTCTGTAGCTCCCACAACAAGCTCGAGGAAGATCAATGGTCAAGGGGCAATGTGACATCCTTACAGGCCTTGGATGAAAGATCCGACCGTATGGATGGATCCGAAGCAACGATCGCAGTCCGCCAGCGCGAGAATCATCGTGCTTCAAGAACCGTGGCATATCCTACAATAGAAAGAAGATGGACAGCCCAAATGGTGCCACGTGGCACCATCTCGGCCACCCAATGTCGGCCAACACCCACTCTTCATCAAGGCATCAACCACTCTCAGCTGTTGGATCTTGATCCAACAATTGAGAGATCATCTCCACCACTCTCCCATAAGTCTTCTTTGTGACAAGAGAGAAACCTTGGCTCATCGGTCGTGAAGGCACCCTCTCAAAGAGAGGGCGTGGGTTCGAAACCCACTGTCCCTCAATTGGGCGCTTGGGCAGCAACATGCGCGTGCACGTGGAGCAGTGTGCATAGGCGTGTGCGTGCTTACGCAACAATGCTCGTAGGGAGCAGCGCGGTAGTGGCAGCGCGGACCAGCGTGTACTAGCGCACGCACATGTGATAAGTAGCGCGAGGCACGTGAAGCAGCTGGAGCATTGAAGGCGTGAGGGTGGGGGCAAGGGTGACACATGCGGTGGGTCTTCAGTGACGCTTGCAGCTATCACTGTTGACCCGAGGATGATTTTTGGCCTTCTCCCTCCATTATAAAAGGGCCTACTCCCATCCACTTTTGCTCATCATCCACCCAAGAGATACCACCACCTTCTAGAGCTCCAAGCAAGGACTTGAAGTCGCTGAGCTACTGACGGAAGCTCCTCCACTGCTGTGGCTGCCTTGACATCATCTTCTTCCTTGTCTTAGTTTGATTTTATGTGATAGTGTAGTACATGTTTTTCATTTGAAGCATTCATCTATATTTTTTTCATCATAACATTTGATAATTAATAGAATACATCCTTGATATATTATTCACATCATGATTCTCTAACCTTATTCCCCCCCTCTCTCTCTATTTCTCTCTCTCTCCCTATCTCTCTTTCTCATTCTCTCCTTTTGCAAGCAAATCAAAAGCAATATTTTTGTGACACGAAAGTGATTAGCAGATTCAATACTTTTCCTCCCTGTGTTTGACTCTCGAACTCACATCCGATTATTTTTCTAAGTAAAATTGACATAGTAAAACGTGCTACAATGAATGATTTTTATGCAAACCATCCAACAAACGTCAGTTTTTGACGTCGTTGCCAGGGAGACAAAGAATCTCTTATTTGCTTCCATTTTCTTGGTCATTATTTATACTTGTGTTATCTAACTTACTCTTCTCTCTCTTATTGTGGTTGCAGGAACCTTGTGCATCGGCAACGAGAGCAGAACGAGTCGGGTTGGATCGAAAGGAAGCACAAGAAGAAACCGCCATCGACCCGAAGGCTTGATCTTGTCATCCCATGATCCAAAGGTAACTTTCCATCCTTGGACCAAGAAATGGTGGTGTTATAAAAAAACTCTCTTTTGTTTGTCGAAGAAAAACACCACCACTGAGTCTTCAACCCATTAAGTTCGAAAAAAATCATTTTCTGGACTCAGGTTGAGGACACGATCAAAGGTCCCTCTACACCTATAAAATTTTGAAAAAAATCTTAGAGGTGCCCCTTTGAGTAGGAGAACTACCGTTTAAATTTCAGAGCCAGAATCCTTGTGGTTTGGCCATGAGAAATTTGCTACTGGAAGTGCACAAGGTTGCTTTATGTTCTAAAGATTAGTAGAGTGTTCTTATTACTGCAAACTCCACTCAACTCGGATTTGTGAGAGATTTATATTTCTAGAAAGATTTTGAAATTTTCTATACTTCATCTGAAGAACATATTTGCATTTAAAATTGATTGGTGCTTGTTATAATCAAGATATTAAACTTGTGCACTGATCTAGAGGTTCTAGATAGATTGACCCCCTCTTGAGAAAACATGAATTTGGGTGGTCTACTATCCTCAAAAAATTTTGAAATTAATTTTGTTGAAAATCTCATTCGATTTTGGTCAGGATAAGGTCATTGCTTGTTCTAATTGGACCATTCTTGACAAAGTCTTAAAAAAGATTCATTAAATAGAAGCTGCACACCCTAGGATCTTTTACACTAGGGAGTTTTGATTCTATATAGTCACACGAAGGCCTTAAAGAAAATTAATTTTCACCAACCATGTGCCTATACATTTGTGCGTGATTGAAGGTGTAAACAAGTGAGAACTTTAAAAGCCATTAAAGCAAGATTTAAATCCTAAAAATCATACATCTTAATCTTTCTTCTGAAGGAACACTTGTTTTGGCATTGGGTACTTGCACCCAATTGTGCACACACTTCTCGCATCTATTTCCCTTCGCATCTCTCCTGGTTCTTCTTCAGTGTATGTACGGAAGGTGATCACTTCATCCCGAATTGGTTGCTTTAGATAGAGAAACTAGAAGAAAACTTGATTTTTTAAGGGTAGGACTGAGGACATGGCTAACCCACGAGTTGAGGCTGAGGATAAACCTCAACCCAATGCCATGGCCATGATTCAAGCTCAAATTACCGCCAACCACCAACTTCAACAACAACAGATTCACACCATCATGTAGGCCATACACCGACTACAGAACCCTCAGGGGTAGAATCAAGGACAGAACCCTCAAGGATAACCCCCACTAAACCCACCACCACCCCTTGAGGGCCAACCAAGGCCTCTATGTGATTTTTACGATCCGTCTATGATCGCGTTTTTGCGCGGTTTGTTAAATTGGGGTTTTAAGTCATTGCAATGCACAAAAACAGATTCGCTTTTAAAATTTATAAGACCTAGATAGTGAGGTATCTAGGGTCATCTAAGGAGGCAAGTTTGCAAATCAAAATCCCTTGCTTTAAAGATGGAACTCAACTTTCTTTTTGATGTTTTTGAATATATAGTTTTTATGATTTTGAAATAACAACAACACGCAAGTTTTTGTTGATAGTGAGAAAATAACTAAAACCTATTTCAATAAAGCTAACCCTAAGGTGACAGGTAGAGCCTCTCCCTAAGCTCACCCTAGGCATGTGGAGGCTTAGAATAATTAGGGAGGGAGTGAAACAAATGCTAGGCAAAAATTGTAAAAAGCTATGCAACAAAAATTGAAAGAAGGCAACTTAAATTAAAATGAACTTGTTCTACACAAAACTCAAAGAGGAAAGCTTCTAATCTACTTGAAATGCTAGAAGATAAAAACACAAATCTTCTAAATGAAATGGTGAAGAAGATGATGGATTCTTGCTCCAAGCTTGGTAGCTCCCGGGCTTGAAAAGAGTCCTCCAACTCCTTCCTTGCTATGCTCCTCCAAGATGGTGTCCTCCAAGGTGGAAGCTACCACCTTCAATTCTCCTCCTCCAAGGGTGGCGTCCACTCTAGGTCCTTCTCCTTTGCTTGGCCGTCCTCCTTGAAGTAGAATGGCTCTCCTCCTTGGCGTGGCACAAGTTGAAGAGAGTGGGGAGAAGAAGGCACCAAAAAGGCGGGTGATGTACCCCCTTAATCTTCTTCTCTACTCCTTCTTCTTGGCCGTAGGTGTAGGTGGATGTAGGTGGAATTAAACACTAATGGAGAATGGGAATTATGTGGTGGTAGGGTAGGGTATTTATAGGATGGGAAGGGGGTGGTTATGGTATTTTTTTGGAGGGAAATGAAGGGGTGCTTGGATATTTTTGGAGGGAAAAATGGGAGGGAAGTGAAGAGGTGCCTTGGTTTTCCCTCCAAAAATACCTTCTAGAAGGTATTGATTTTGGAGGGAAAAAATGGAGGGTGGAGAAGGATTTTGATGGTGGATGTAGGGTGGTGATGGAAGGGATAGTTGGCACAAAAATAAAGTAGGAGTAGGTGGTCTTTTTGCTGGAGCTTAGATAGTAGGGTACTAGGGTAGTAGGTTTTGGTGCCATGGAGGTGGACTAGCTAAGCTAAGCAGCTTATCTAGCTTAGTTAGTAGGGAATAAGGTTGGAGGCATTTGGAGCTAGGGTTTTCAGGGAGAAGAGATGGAGGTAGTCATCTTGAGCTGCACTAGAGCGGGTGGCTGCTGAAGAGTGCTGCAAGGAGCTACTTTAGCTGGCTTAGCTTGCTAGTTCTTTTCTAGCTACTAAGCCAAACTAAAGCAAGCTAGCTTCTACTGAAAGGAGCTAAGGTGAGTTGGGTCTAATACTCCTGGGGAGGACCTAGCTAGTTGAGATAGCTAAGGTAGCTTAAATCAACTAAGTTGAGCTAAGCTGAGTCCTAGAGAGGTAGACTTAAACTTCCTGAGCTAAGATGAAGTCATCTTCAGCTGGCTGGAGTTGAGTGGAGTGGATGTAGCTGGTCCTGAGCTGAGGTGAACTCCAGTCAACTCAGCTGAGCTAGCTAGAGCGCCCTATGAACTAATGGGAGCTAAGATGAGATAGATTCAGCTAAGTTGAGCTGGATCTGAGCTGACTTGAGATAGGGTGAGCTAAGATGAGCTCTCTTGAGATGCCATTCAACTGAGATGAGATGAATGGAGCTAAGATGAGCTAACCCTAGTTCAAGTGAGCTGGAATCCAGCTATGGTGAGCTGGATCAAGCTGAGTTTCAGCTAGCCTGAGCTTCTTCTTCACCAGTTGCCTTCCTGAGTGCTAGGGTTTTGGAGTTCTGACAATCTGTATATCCCTAACACTCACAAAAATACATTAAAAAGACAATAAAAAGTGCAATGCATGCCTAACCTAATTGATGCCTAAATGCAACCCAAAAACCCATTTGCGGAGCAAAATCCTAAGAGCTAGGTTTGTTTTAATGTATAAAAATGATGATAAACTGGCATTTATCACACCCTCATGCTTATCTTTTGCTAGTCTCTTAGCAAAACTTAAATTTTTACAAACGTTTTAAATTTCGGGGAAAGCTAATTTTTTCAACTTTTGAGGAGAAAAAGATTAAGAAACCTTGGTTGGTTTAAACATAGGAGGTATGGGATTTATTAAAGATAAACATCGGTGTTTATTTTTGGATCCAAAAATTAGACAAAACGAGATCAATATATCCTCCAGAAAATTCTCAAATTAACCCCTTGTTAATTCAAATGACTTGAAATTTCTATTTTTAGGATTTTTTTGGCTCTTGAATCTAATTCGCAACTTGCAATAACCTTTAAAACCTTGTGTCCATGCTTGTGAAAAGCCAACATTTATAAGGGCATGTTTTTTGTTTAAAACCCTTTTTTCTTTGTCCCCCATGCTTATTTCTAGCTTAGTCTTACACCAGATGTGTCAGGATCATTATTCCCGTTACCAATCCTCGAGGGGGCTTTGGCACCAGTACTTCGAGATAGCACTGTCCATGACACCACCCAGGAGCTCAAAACCCCAAAACACAATGCGGTGTAAAGAGGCACTCCAAACAAACTCAAGCTCTTGCTCCGACACTATAGGTAGAGCACTATCCAAGACACTTGAGCTGCTAAAATGCACTTTAATGCTCCATCTAAAGATATGAAATATAGATATAGAGCAGCGCTGAGGGGGTAACATGTTGACATTGCATCCTCAAAGGAAGCATTTTCCTCCTTCTCGGCAGTGGAAACTCAAACCAATGATCTGCTTCAGACTTTTACTAAGGCCAAACAAGGGGTTTTTCTTATTTTTAGTAGTTTTTTAGGTGTTGGCTTGTGTGTGAAATTTGACACAGGAAGTTCTATAAGAAAAGAAAGTTTTTGAATTAGAAACTAAGCCAGATACTTTCCATATTACAAAAGAGGATCAAGTCACCTGAACTATCATGAGTTCAGGTGGAATTTTAGAGAAGGATATCTGATCTAGTCTAAAAATAAACCCTGAAATTCTAATGATCGGATCCGTATCCTCATCCCTAGTTTGTTAAAGATAAAATCCCATTGTACCAAAAGTGAGTTGTCAACCTTAGTCTCGATTTCAAAATTTTCCTCAAAATTTTTTTTCAGTATTTTTATTTTTTTTTGGGTATGCATGCAAGAAAATAAAAATGACTAAAGAAAAATACATGTTTTTAGGTTTTGAAAATCCTAATTCGATCGTCAAAATTTTAAAAACACCCCCCCATGCTTATGATATGCAATGTCCTCATGCATTAGGAGAGAAAAGGGATCACCTTAGTGAAGGGCAGTCAGGTTTAGGATGGTCAAAACCTGGAAAAAGAAAGGAAAATGGAAAGCAGGAAAGTTGATGGGTTACCTCCCATCCAGTGCTATCTTTTACACCATTCAACCGAGCGTGAAGGTATGCACGGAAAATGGACAATCATGTAAATAATTGGACACTTGGATGTCCTCAAGAAATGTGTTTTCCTCAAGATCCCTGAAAAGATGAATGGTAAAGAAATCGGGATCAAAATGAAATGGAAAAATGGAAGAATGACCCAGATCTGGGCATAGTTTAAGTGCATGTAAAATGACAGACTCTGGTGGGACGGGTGATAGGTCCAATGGAAAGGGAGGGGGAAAGGAGTCAATGAGATGTAGGGTGGGTGAAGTTAGTGTGGATGTTTTTGGTGAAAAATCAGGAAGATTGAAAGAGTAAAAGTCAAACCTTAATTGATCTGAAAAGTCTCAGACCACAAAATCATCCTTAGAATAGGAATCAATAAAATCTAAATCCATGGTGGTCAAACCTGAGTAGGATTTGATCAACAAAGATTTCTCACAAATTGCTTCCATTGTATTATCAGTGTCCTTGAAAATTTTATGATCAATGGACCTCTTGGAAGCTTGAAATAAATATAATGAGAAAATCTGGTTACCGCAACTTATATTCATTTTCCCAGAGTGAGAGTTGCTATTAGCCATTGCGGTAATCGGAAGGGGTCATCCAAGAATGGTGTTAGTGAGAGCTACAGGTACCTCTATGTCAAGGACCAGAAAATTTACCAGATTTAGACAATTTCGGACCTTAACAATATAATCCTCAATGATTCCCCACAGTTGAATGGTAGATCGATCTCCCAATTGAAATTGAACCTTAGCAGGTTTAAAATCACCGAATCGAGATTCCTCGAATATGACCAGGTGATGAGAACCTCATAATGAGCCCTAAACTAGCACCATTTAACCCTGATTTGTAGGAAAAAGCTCCTACATAACCTTAGAAAAGCTTGGCTCAGAGAGATTCTGAGTTTGCAAAGAAAACAGAAACTGAGGGGTAAAAATGTAATTTTCCAATCCAATATGAAAACAGGGTAACTCAGGGTCCAAACATAGGTCAAAACAACCTAATAAGAAGGAAAGTGGGATGATCTGATCCAATAAGGGCTACAGCAATTCCAATGAACTAAATGATAATCTGTAACCCTAAAAACAAACCCACTTCAATTCACGTGGTTCGAGGCAAGGTAAAAATTAACTAAACCCTCTAAAATTCATAGAAAAATAATCTCTAGGGTTTAGGACTTTCAATTTGGCCTTAGGAACCCATTTTGACTTACATTGAGAACCATGCCCAATTAACAACTTAATTTGTGTTTTTGCGTAAATTGACCAGTCAAACAAGGTTTAATCTAGAAATAAAATTCATCATCAGAATCCTTAGGTCCTAATTAGTCATGTATAAAAACTTGGGCCTAAGAAGAAACCTTCTTGACCAACTTTACACTTTGGTCCCCATATATTTACTTTTTGGCCCTCAACTTTTGAACCCTCACATTCTGGCCCCTAACTCTCCTTCGTTCTTTGCGTTCGGGTCCCTCCTGCAAAACCTGAGCAGCGCCATGCTCCGGCGACCTTGCGCGGAGCATGGCACCGCGCAGGGTGAGGGAGGGGCCCTGGCAAGTCAATGGGGGGTACCCTGCGTCGTCAGCCACCGCAGGGACACCCCCCTGAGCGCTGCACCCACCCATACCGGCCGTGCGAACACACGGACGGTATGGGTCTCCACTTCCGGCGTCCTCCGGCGAGGGAGACACGTCGTCTCCCTCCGCCCTCCTCTCTGATTCTGCCCCTTTAAATACCCCCGTCGCTCCACCGTTCTTCCCAGCTCGATTCTGACGGAGAACCACCCACAACTTTCTTCTCTTCCCACTCCGGCAGACACCCAGCGAGCTCCGGCGAGCTCCCTTTCCTTTCCTCTTCGCTCTGCCACAAAACCAATGGCAGAGACTTCTTCCTGATTCTCCTCTGCGTCGCGCAATACCCGCGCGCGCTGCTTCAGCCCCGTCGTCGCCGCCGTCCGCCCCCACTGGGTACCTTCTTCTCCGGCGACAGTCGACACGACTGCCGCCCTGCTCCTCCTCCTTCGTCCCTGCAAGTAGGTAACAGTTACTTCTCTTCCTCCCTTCTTTCTTTTCCCTATTTTAGTTTGCTCAGTCAAACCCTCCACCGACCCGACCACCATCATCTTCCACGCCTCCGACCCACCTCTGGCGAGTCGCTCCCATCATTCCGCCACTCCACACGACTCGCCGCCCGACCCAAAACCTCTGCCCCGTCCCACTGAACCGTTTCCACCCCTTCACTGCCACTCCTCGCCTCCACATCACTCCCCCGAACAAACCCATTCCCCCGGCCACAATCCGACCTAGGGTAGCCCCTACACGCCGCCCCACTCCTCGCCACCACCCGCAAGAGCTTCGCCGCACTCCGGCGAAGCTCCCTACACCTTCTGACTAGGCCGAGAGGCCGTATCTCTGTGCACAGGTTACCTGCCCTTCACCGCCATTGCCGAACAGGAGAAGCTGCTTCAACCTGCAGCTGCAGTTGCGCTTCCGCCCAGGATGCGCGGATTGCGACCACGCAGCTACCCAGGCCTTCAGCTAAAGAGAAGACCTAGCAGCAGCCGCGAATGCCTGCAGCTTTCTCAGCTGCAGGCGCCGAATTGGGGTGGGACATTTAGTCCCACCTCGGAGGATCCTGGAGCCGCGCACCCCTTTAAATTATTTTTGTGAAATCACCTTATCGCCTCAGCACATCGGGTGAGGTCCCTCTCACACCGCTTCACCCGGCCCGTCCGCGAGATCATCAAGCGGATCCGGCCGACCCGACCCGACTTGACTACCACTCCTCGCCCACCACCGCACATCGGTGGGCCTGGACCCGGGCGCGACTCATACCCGATTACCCGGTTGCTCTGGGAGAGCTGTCCTAAGAGCGAATTCTGAGAGAGAAAGAGACGCGCGGGGGAGGGGGGTAGCGTAGGTTTTTGCCCTTTGATGCTGAACTCTTAAGCGTGCAGGCACAGGTGAAGAAGAAGAAGGACTGCGGAAGAGGAACTGAATCGACACTGTAGCATCCGCAGGTTAAGTCGTCTGATTGAGAAATCAGACGACGTCCTGAAGACAGGTGAAGGCAAAGAAGAAAAAGGAAGGCAAGGCAGAGGAAAGAGAGGAACACAGAGAAGCCAAGTAAAGACTCTGCAGAGATCAGAAGAAAAGAAGAAGAAGAGCACGGGAGGAAGATCTGAAGCAAGAAAAGAAGAAACAAAGAAAATAAAAAGAAGAAAAAGACAGGATCGTCCAACCAAGAAATAGAGGAAGAACACGAAGAACAAAAGCCAAAGAGGAGAGAAGACAAAGAGGAAGAAAGAAGAGAAGAAGAAGAGACAAACTTTCATCTCTCTCTCTCTCTCTTTATTTTTGTAATAGAACATATATATCTCTAGAATACGACTTGCTCCCTGAGTTCGACCTCGGGAGAACTGTATTTTCCGAGTAACAAATATTAGCAAATGATGGCAATAACTATCTGTACTACAACGACTTAAGAAAAGCTAGTTGCTGCCACCGTTTCGCCACCAGGGGAATGATATTAATGGAGGTACCTAAGTCGAGAGGGGCGCAAAAAAAGGTGGTGTCATTTATGACAACCGAGATGAGAGATGCGCCCGGGTCCTTTTTTATGAGAGGCATCTTGCTCTGAACAACTGAGCTTGCTGTCTTAGAAAGAACCACCCTTCCTAGATTCTGAGCCTCCCTTGTTGGAGTAAACTTTTCTTTCAAAAATTTAGTAAAGGCAGGGGTGGCATCTAGGAGGGGGATATTCCTCTCGACTTGCTCAAATAAGTCCAAAAGATCTTGGTGAAAGGGCTCTGATTTTTTATCAAAAAGATTGGATTGTAGTGTTTGAGAGTGAGTAGGATTTGAATCAAGTGTTTTAGGGATTTCTTTTTCTTCTTCCTGAGTGGGGTTAAGAGAGTTGATTTGCATAGGCTGAGAGTGGGTTTCATCAATTTGATTTGAAGGCCCTAATCAGTGGTGGTGTTCCCACTGCTCAACATATCTGCATATGCAGTTTGGTTATCACTGGGAGGAGGTAGGGGGCCTGATGTTGATAGAAACCAGGTTGCTGCTGAGATATTGTGTTAATAGGAGGATGAACAATGTGGTTTTGATGTTGGTGTCCACCCGAGTGTTGGTTCCTTTGATTGACAAAGTTTGGTGTGGGTTGGGATGGTGAATGTTCTGCAGGTCCTTGAGTTGGAATAACCCCAATTTGATCATTGAGATTGTTAATAACATAGGTGATTTCCGTAGTTTTTCTTTGCATCTCCTGCAGGGTTTTCATCATTTGGGCATTGATGTCTTCTTGAGATGGCCCAGATTGATAAGTTTGATTTGAACCATACCCTCCAAATGGGTTTTGTTGTTGGTGAGGAACTGGATTGGTCCAGGAGTGAGTCGGATAATTCCTCAAATTAGAGGAATTTTGCAATTGCTTCTGGAAGGTGGTGACATTTTGAGTGGGGTAATGATTTGGATAAGTATAATTCCCCATTAAACCATAGAAAGCCTCAGAATAATGATTATACTCAGCACAGGTCGTATACAAATTTTGTCTCTATGGGATGTGAGAAGGGGTGAGATGTGGAATGTGTGGAGCTTGGGCAGCTGTGGCAGGACTCCCTTGGTTGGCTACATTTGTTAAATCCTTATGCAACTGTTGTTGCTTAACTTGTAGCTGAGCCATTATGGAGTAGAAATTAGGTCGGGGGGCCTGATTAAGAAGCTCCTGGGTGGAAAGCTTGGGGAAAGAATAATTAGCATGCAAGTTAGAGGACCAATTTTTATTTTCCATTTTTAAAGAAGAGGAAGAATGCAGGAAAAGTCCTTCTGGGGAGGCAAAATCAAGTGGTCCCTCCAAGTGTGGAGTTTTGGACCGCCGCCCGTGCAAAATGGAAGAAATGGTAGGGGAGGAGAAGAGATGGAGAAGAGAGAAGTGTACACACAAGCAATCAAATTCTAGACCTAACTTAATTGTGACTCCCTAGAATTTAACCTAAGACTTGGTTTACCTAGGAAATAAGTAATCAACAGTGAATACCTATTCTATCAACAAATCGAGCCAAGTTACTTAAGGAGAGGTTTGGGCCCAAGTGTTTCCCAGGAAAATCCCCAAGTGCTTATACAAACCCGCGCCTGGTCGTTTGACACAGCCCCTCAACCTGAACACCAGATATAGATAACAGAATTGGTATTAACTGGAGAAAACTTAAGACCTATATAGCAAGCCTAAGTTGATGAAACCTTAGGGGTCAAGTTGCTACGGATTTTAGTTAGGTTTAGGATACTATAATGCACACGGAATGTGGAGGGTGTTAATTTGGGTTATTGCCCTGTTATTTCACTTTTTGTGTGTGTGCAGGAATTGGAAAGTAGTTCCAATTAAAAAGCAAATTGCCACACAATTTCTTGTATTTTTGTCTTTTAGGATTTCTCTTTTTAAATTTTCAAACAAGTTTAAAACTCCACAATCAAAGGAAAAACAAGTTGTATTGGTGATGGTTAATTTCCTTTAATGTGAGTCTCTAAAAAGAAAGAAAGAAACCCTAAGTCAATTATCCCTAGGACAGAAATTTACTACCAATGAATTATTTTTAGGCTTTCTATATTAAGTAGTGGCCCAAACCAATCAAACAACATCACTACTTTAAATAAAATCAAACAAGGATTCCATAAAAATTTTTTTTAAGATTTTAGGAATTTGTTTGATATTTGTTTTGAATTTCTCTTTGTACTGGTGTCAAAGTCCAGAAATGATACCTGTGGATATTTTGGACTTTCTGTACCACCACCGGCCTCCAAAAAATTTTATGAATTTTTGTAATGTATATAATTTCACAAGGATTCCAGAAAGCTAAATTTCAAAAAAATTGGCTAGGTAGAAAAAATCTAAAAATTTGTGGATAGTAACAAAATGGGAAGAATAAAGGGTGTGACCCTCTGTAGTCCATGAATTTTTAAAAATTAAATACAAAGTCAATTGATCTCAAATTTGGAACAAGCGTTCCCAACTTGATTTGGAATCACTAGGTGAAATTGCAAGATTTTAAGAGTCCTGTGGTGTTCGTAATTGATTTTTCAAATCCGGACAAAAGTCTGGATCTAAAAAATAAAACACCTGCACTTGAAATGGAGTTGTGTTTAATGGTGCAAGCAAGCAAACAATGAGTTTTAAAAAGTACCACTCTACTTAATTAAGATATTTAGGATCCTAAAAGCCAAGTTTAATATTTTTTTGGTAGTTTTTAAGGATAAATGTGACAAGAAAGGGAGAACCAACCTAAAATTCTACGAGAAGACAAGATACTTTAAGCTTCTCAAAATTTCCCACTTTCCTTTTGCAACTGATTCTTGCACACACAAGAGAAAAGAGAGACAAGGGGATGAGATCCACTTCAAGCAATAGAATTAAACAAGCAAAGCCGTGCCTCCCCAGCAACGGCCCCAAAAAGTGATCGCATTTTTGTGTGATTTGTTAAATTGGGGTTTAAGTCGTTGCAATACACAAAAATGGATTCGCTTTTAAAATTTACAAGACCTAGATAATGAGGTATCTAGGGTCATCCAAGGAGGAAAGTTTACAAATTAAAATCCCTTGCTTTAAAGATGGAACTCAACTTTCTTTTCGATGTTTTTGAATATATAGTTTTTATGATTTTGACATAACGGCAACACGTGAGTTTTTGTTGATAGCGAGAAAACAACTAAAACCTATTTCAATAAAGCTAACCCTAAGGTGATAGGTAGAGCCTCTCCCTAATCTCACCTTAGGCACGTGGAGGCCTAGAATAATTAGGGAGAGGGAGTGAAACAAATGCTAGGCAAAAATTGTAAAAAGCTATGCAACAAAAATTGAAAGAAGGCAACTTCAATTAAAATGAACTTGTTCTACACAAAACTCAAAGAGGAAAGCTTCTAATCTACTTGAAGATAAAAACACAAATCCTCTAAATAAAATGGTGAAGAAGATGATGGCTTCTTGCTCCAAGCCTAGTAGCTCCCGGGCTTGAAAAGAGTCCTCCAACTCCTTCCTTGCTATGCTCCTCCAAGATGGTGTCCTCCAAGGTGGAAGCTACCACCTTCAATTCTCCTCCTCCAAGGGTGGCGTCCACTCTAGGTCCTTCTCCTTTGATTGGCCGTCCTCCTTGAAGTAGAATGGCTCTCCTCTTTGGCGTGGCACAAGTTGAAGAGAGTGGGGAGAAGAAGGCACCAAAGAGGCAGGTGATGTGCCCCCTTAATCTTCTTCTCTACTCCTTCTTCTTGGCCGTAGGTGTAGGTGGATGTAAGTGGAACTAAACAACAATGGAGGATGGGAATTATGTGGTGGTAGGGTAGGGTATTTATAGGATGGGAAGGGGGTGGTTATGGTGTTTTTTTGGAGGGAAATGAAGGGGTGCTTGGATGTTTTTGGAGGGAAAAATGGGAGGGAAATGAAGAGGTACCTTGGTTTTCCCTCCAAAATACCTTCTAGAAGGTATTGATTTTGGAGGGAAAAAATGGAGGGTGGAGATGGATTTTGATGGTGGATGTAGGGTGGTGATGGAAGGGATAGTTGGCACAAAAATAAAGGAGTAGGTGGTCTTTTTGCTGGAGCTTAGATAGTAGGGTAGTAGGGTAGTAGGTTTTGGTGCCATGGAGGTGGACTAGCTAAGCTAAGTAGCTTAGCTAGTAGGGAGTAGGGTTGGAAGCATTTGGAGCTAGGGTTTTCAGGGAGAAGAGTTGGAGGTAGTCATCTTGAGTTGCACTGGAGCTAGTGGCTGCTGAAGAGAGTTGCAAGGAGCTACCTTAGCTGGCTTAGCTTGCTAGTTCTTTGCTAGCTACTAAGCCAAGCTAAAGCAAGCTAGCTTCTGCTGAAAGGAGCTGAGGTGAGCTAGGTTTAATGCTCCTGGGGAGAACCTAGCTAGTTGAGGTAGCTTAGGTAGCTTAAGTCAACTAAGTTGAGCTAAGCTGAGTCCCCAGGAGCTAGACTTGAGCTTCCTGAGCTAAGATGAAGTCATCTTCAGTTGGCTGGAGTTGAGTGGAGTGGTTGTAGCTGGTCCTGAGCTAAGGTGAACTCCAGTCAACTCAGCTGAGCTAGCTAGAGCTCCCTATTAACTAATGGAAGCTGAGATGAGCTAGATTCAGCTAAGTTGAGCTAGATCTGAGCTAACTTGAGATAGGGTGAGCTAAGATGAGCTCTCTTGAGCTGCCATTCAGCTGAGATGAGATGAATGGAGCTAAGATGAGCTAACCCTAGTTCAAGTGAGCTAGAATCCAGCTATGGTGAGCTGGATCAAGCTAAGTTCCAGCTAGCCTGAGCTTCTTCTTCACCAGTTGCCTTCTTGAGTGCTAGGGTTTTGGAGTTCTGACAATCTATATATCCCTAACGCTCACAAAAATACATTAAAAAGACAATAAAAAGTACAATGCATGCCTAACCTAATTGATGCCTAAACGCAACCCAGAAACCCATTTGCGGAGCAAAATCCTAAGAGCTAGGTTTGTTTTAATGCATAAAAATGATGATAAACTGGTGTTTATCATTCTACCATCCAGGTAAAGCCATACCTTAGGATCCCCGAAGGGAGAGATGATTTTGAGCTAAAACCCAATGTCCTTATCTTGATTCAAAGCCATTTCCATGAGAGCTTGAATGAAGACCCTTTCCAACACCTAGAGGACTTAGAGCAGATTGCCCGGACCGTAAATCCTAGGAACATCAGTTTAGCTATTGTTTTAATCTAGATGTTCCTGTTCTCCCTAAGTGACAAAGCGTCTCATTGGCTTAGGACTTCAGGGAGATCCATCTCCACTTGGGCGGAATTAAGGCATGCTTTTCTTAAGAAGTTTCTCCCCATAAGAAAGACTAATGCCCTTAGGAGAGCCATTAATACTTTTACCCTGCAAAGTGGAGAGTAATTTCATGAGGCGTGGGAGAGATTTAATGAATTATTGAGGAAATGCCCACACCACGAGGTTCCAAGGTAGCAATTGGCCTAGATTTTCTACCATGGTCTAGACAACAACTTTAGGAATTTTGTAGATGCTTCATGTGGAGGCAACTTTTTGAATAAGGATGAGGAGAGTGCATTTGAGCTCTTTGAATCAATGAGTAGGAATTCACTTAACAATGCCTCCATGACCCAATTTAATCGGTCCAGTCAACCCTATGGTGGAATTTATGATGTGCAAACCAATTATGGAATGGTTGACATGGACATTATAGCCAAGAAGATGGATCGGGTTGAGTTGGTGGATAAAAAGATTGACGAGCTATTCAACCAAACCCAAACCCCGTTACAGACCTTCTCCCTAGCGAAGGGAGCTCACAATGTGGACTTGGTTCAATCTATGAACCAAATACACCACAAACAACCCATGACCATGTTCCAAGGAGGGACCTTTGATCCCTCAAACTCTAATTACTCTTTCTCCTCTCCTTCTGTACCTTCTACCTTTGAAGATGCCCAGGCCATCCAGGGATTTTTTAAGCCAAACCCTTTCTCCAACACTTACAACCCTAGATGGCGCAATCACCCAAACTTTGCCTGGTCGAATCAAAAACTAAATCAATTCCAAAACCAACCTAGGAAAAACCTTCCCTCCTATCAGCAAGGTCCACCTACTAGAATAAGGCAGCTCCTACACAGAACCAAATGGACACCCTGATTAAAATGATGGCTGACGGATGTGGAAATCGCGTATTTTGAAATCGTTGAAAATCGTAGTATAGTCGCAAAAACCACTCGTCAAAGATATTTGTGATAACGAAACTCTCGTAGATCTTTATTCTTTTTAGAACTTGAGTCCCGGTCGTTCGTCTCTGGGAGGCGTGAAAACGAATCGAGATTTGGATCGACTTTTATAACCTAAATCTAACCTAAGCTACTATTTTTGTCTTTTTGTGTTTTTGATTTTTTTTATTTCGAAAAGCGAATTGAAACCTAGATCTAGATAAACTAGCAAAAACCTAAGTGACTATGTGCATCTAAATGAGGCCATGGTGGCCGTGCATGGTGTGAACAAACCAAAGTTTATGCAAGCAAACAAACATGAAAGTATAAGCAAGCAAACATGAGGACAATCAAACACAGAAACATTATTTATGCATAGAAATTTATTACACATCATCTACACTAGAAAGCATATAAATAGAAGAAAATCCCTCACGCCGGAAAGTTGCCACTAGGCCATTGGCCTTGTGTGAGGGTGTAGGCTAGACCTTGGGTATGCAAACCCGTCTACACGCCTACTAAAAGAGATGGCCGGCCACAAGAGGCTATGGGTGAGCCTTCATGGCCGTCCAAGAAGAAGAAGAAGATGGGGGCTAGTGCACCCAAGTGGAGAGAGGAGGGTGTTGCTCCCTTTCTCTACCAATGGCCGTCCTTGAAGCTTTGGAGAGAAGCTTCTCTAGCTAGCCATTCATGGAGCCTTAGAGGAGGATGAGGAGGACGGCCTTAAGGTTTTGGAGGGTGGAAGCAAGTTTAGAGTGGAGAGTATGGATGGGAGAGTGTATGGAGATTCTCCAATTTCGTAGCTCTCTCTTTGCCCTTATGGAAGGCTCCATTTGGTTGCCACTTTTGGTGGCTCCAAAAATAGCAAATGCCACAATTTTTGGATCTAGGTTTGACACAAGTTTTTAGGGTTTCCAAGAGAGTGTGCATGGGTTTGGTGGGAGTAAAATGGGAAGGTGTACGTGTGTGTGTGGGTGTGTGTTTTTCGTAGGGCTAGGTTGTGGGTTTTGGTAGGATTAGGTGCTAAATAGGTTGGGTCAATCTAGATTAAGTGGGTGTGGACCTAATTAGGCTTAGGAAAGTCTAATTAGATGTGTGCATGTGATTAGGCTAGGGTAACCCTAATAGGTATGAGTTAATTAGATCCTGGGTGGATCTAATTGGGCTCGGGTGCACCCAATCAACTGTAGATGCACCCAATTAGGTATGGGATGGTTCAATTGGGTTAGGGATAGGACAAGTAGGGCTATGGATAGTGGACTAGGCTTAGGAGGTCTCTACTTAGGTTTCCTAGGGTGTCTGGTGGGGTTCCTAGGTCAAAATAGGCAAGCTAGGGCTTCCAACACCTAAAATCAGGAACCAGACAGCAGTATCAGACGTCCAGGATAGTGGTCAGATGTCTTATACTACAAAATTGGACGTCTGGACACTAAATTAGATGTCCAATTCTGTGTCAGTATGAGTTTTGGCTTCATGGATTGTTATTCTGTAGAAATCAGATGTCCAGCCAAATGTCTGGACGTCTTAAAAGGTGCTGGAGAGTGGGTTTTGTGTTTTCTAAGGTTGGTTTTGGTTCCTAAGTGTTTGGGAGAGGGATAGGAACATGGATAGTGCTATCCATGTTTAGGTTTTGAGGCTAAGGTGCCCTAATGGAGGTTGTTTTGGGTTTGGGAAGGCTATCCTAGGGTTTCTAAGGGTAGGGATAAGGCTATCCTCCTCACTCCTCTTATCTGGATCAGTCTTCTTCTTCCTTTATTGCTTTATTCCACTATCTCCATCCTGGATCACTTTATTATCTGTAAATAGCAATAAAAAAAACATTAACTAGCAGGATATCTCATCTTATTCTAAATAGACTGATGCAATGCATGATATGCAAGATATGAGTGCAATATCCACAATTTAAGATAGGTTCAGACATTATTTAGGTTGATTAGGACCTATGATTGCTGTGCAATCAATGGCTGATATGAATCAGAAACATCAGGAGGAGATGGCATTAGTGAAGGGACAGTTGAGCCAGCTGTTGGATAACAAACAACAGGGATCCCTTCCTTCTCATCTACATCCGAACCCAAGGAATGCAATGAATAGAGGCCACAATCCTTAAGGGTTCCAATCAAATCAGGGGCATGCCCACATGATCCAACAAGCCCCATAGACACCTCCTGGGTTTAATGCTTCTTCTTCTTCTCAAGGATCTAACCATGGTTCCAATGCCTCAGCTAATGAGGTTACCTTGAGAAGAGACACTCAAACCCAGGACCCCAAATGGCCAACCCCTCCCCTGACTTCACTACCTGAGATGCCTGATTCTGAGGATAAGTGGGAGGAACCCAAGGATCAAGAGCCTAAACCAACTCAAACCCAAATACCATACCCTGAAGCCTTGGAGAAAATAAAGAAAAAGAGAAATGTGGCTAAGAACGAGTTGTTGGAGATTTTTAAACAAGTACAGATTAATATACCTCTCCTCGATGCAATCAAGAATATCCCAGCTTACGCTATATTTTTGAAGGATGTCTGTACACCTAAGCGTAAGGTGAGAACCCAAGCACCTAGGAAGGTAGTGCTCTCGGAACAATCTAGTTCAGTGATATTGAGAAACCTACCTCTGAAAAGAACTGACCCTGAAGCACCTCTGATATCTTGCAATATTGGTGACCAGACATTTAATAGAGTGCTCTTGGACTTAGGTGCTTCAATTAACTTGATCCTGACTACCCTTTATCACCAGTTCAGATTTGGTGAATTAAAGCCCACACCTGTGACTATCCAACTGGCCGACCAATCCGGGAAAACCCCGAAAGGGGTAGTTGAGGATGTAATTGTTTGGGTTAAGGACTTCTTCCCAATTGACTTTTTAGTCCTTAACATGGAAGTCCCCAAACAACTACAGAACACACCCATCATCCTGGGAAGACCCTTCTTGGCTACGGCCAAGGTGAACATTGATTGTGACACGGATGTATGGAAATCACCTTCGGAGATAAGAAGATGCAATTGGATATCATCAAGGCAACTAAGACTTTTGATTGCAGTTGGGTCGAGGAGTACAATCCCATGGAAACCCTAGTTGAAGAATGCCTTACGGTTAGCTCTTTAGAAGACCATCTGATCAACTAGTTGATAACTACCTTGACCCATCCCAGTCCTTGGACGTTGAAATCTGTAGAGCTGATTACCACCAGCAACCTTCATTTGAGGAGATTGATGTTAATCAACTCCCGCCCTTCCCTTACCCGTCAAACATTATCCCACCTACACCTGAATTGAAACCTTTACCCAACAACCTTAAGTATGTCTTCCTAGGACCTGATCAGACTTTCCCTGTGATTATCAATGCATACCTAACTAGGGACCAAGAACTTAGGCTGACTACTACCCTTTCTGAACATCGGGTAGCTATTGGGTGGACAATTTCTTACTTAAGGGGAATCAGTCGTACTTATTGTACTCACAAGATCTATTTGGAAGATGGGGCTCGACCTTCTCACTAGATGCAAAGGCAATTGAACCCGAATATACGAGAGGTCGTTAAAAAGTAAATAATCAAGTGGCTTGATGCGGAAATCATCTACCCGATTTCTGACAGCCCCTGGGTGAGCCCTACTCAAGTAGTACCAAAGAAGGTTGGGCTCACTGTGGTCACGAATGACCAGGGTGAATCCATCCCCACCCACACCACAACCACGTGGCGGGTGTGCCTTGATTATAGGAAGCTTAATGAGGCCACTAAAAAGGACCACTTTCCCCTACCATTCGTTGACCAGATTCTCAAACGATTAGCAGGGCAGAAATATTTTTACTTCCTGGATGGATATTCAGGATATAACTAGGTTGCTATTGCACCAGAGGACCAAGAGAAGACCACATTCACTTGCCCGTATGGCATGTTTGCATTCTGCTGTATGCCATTCGAGTTATGCAATGCACCCACTACCTTTCAACGTTGCATGTTAGCCATCTTTTCAGAGATGGTAGGTGAATATTTGGAGGTCTTTATGGATGATTTCTTCGTGTTCGGAGACTCATTCGACCATTGTCTTAGTAACCTAGAAAAAACCGTAAAGCGATGTATCGAGGTCAACCTGGTTTTAAGCTGGGAAAAGAGTCATTTTATGGTTCAAGAAGGAATTATACTCGGTCACATCGTCTCGCATAGGGGCATTGAAGTTGATAGAGCTAAGGTTGATTTAATTTCCAAACTTCCACCTCCTAGCTCAGTCAAGAAAATCCGATCTTTCCTAGGACATGTTGGCTTCTATAGAAGGTTCATTAAGGATTTCTCCAAACATTCCAAGCCTTTGACTGACCTTCTAGCCAAAGATGTACTTTTTGACATGACACCTGATTGCATCAATGCCTACAACACCCTTAGGGATACATTCTCAACTGCACCTGTTTTACAAACCCCAGACTGGTCCCAAGACTTTGAGATAATGTACGATGCATTAGATTTTGTTGTTGGAGTAGTCCTAGGATAAAGGAGAGAAAAAACCCGTGGTAATCTACTATGCGAGTGAACTTTGAATGAGGCTTGATGAATGTGTTATGCGTGGTAGAAATCGAGGTTAGGAGGAACCCATCGTCGTAGTTGCAAAACTAGTTATCAAATACAATTTTACCAAAACTTCAAGGGAGTCTCGGGTCGAACACAGGGAGGCGACGTTTACCTTGCTTGAAAATCGCTCTTCGTTTTGTTTCTTTTTGGTATTTTGAGGTTTTGTTATTTTTTTGTGTTTTGAAATAAAAAGACAAGCAGAATAAATTCACAAGAGAGATGGAACAAATATGATATATTGCACAATTGTCTATTACAATAATCTACGAAGTGTAAAAGAGAGGGAGGTGAGAAGAAATCTCCCGAATCAGCTGTTTGGCAAGACGACGGTGCCTGGAAGAAGCTTGGATAAAGGAGTTGAGGAGCAAGACAATGGAGGTGAGATGCAAGAGGACGCCGGGTAGAGGAATGCTTCGCCGATGCTCTGGTATGGAGGTGAGGAAGCGGAGGTGATCTGCTAACAGAATGGAGGTGGGAGGATGGCTCCAAGGTGACCTATGAAGGTGATGGGATGAGGGACGAATATTTGGTGCGATAAAGGAATGCTACACTAATGGGAGGCCTTTGGAGCTTGAGAGTAAGCTCTAATGGAGATTTGGTAGGCTACTAGAGCTTAG
Source organism: Thalassia testudinum (assembly GCA_037157565.1). NCBI lineage: Eukaryota > Viridiplantae > Streptophyta > Magnoliopsida > Alismatales > Hydrocharitaceae > Thalassia > Thalassia testudinum. The sequence goes on along the minus strand of JAZHRO010000013.1, from coordinate 68,700,362 downwards.
GAGTAGGTGGGAGTAGAGTAGGTAGAGATGGTTTGGAATAGGGGTGTAGGGGTGTTTATATAGTGGTGGAATGGAGGTGGTTTGTGTGCATGGGCCTTTAGTGACATTCAAGACGTCACTAAAGACCCGCCAGAGACATCGCTAAAGCATTCATGCGCCTTGGCTGGCACTTGGACACTTGGCTACAGCTGTCATAGGGTGAGGCGATCATCGGCCTTTGGATCAGGCATGGATGGCTGTGATCGCGAGAGGAGAACACGCACTTGCAGCCGTTTGAAATCCACACCGCTAGCACGTGCATTGGCAGCCGTCAAATGAGGCATCGCACGGCTGAGGCTCGCCCACAGATCGCACGCACTTTGATTTGAATCGCGCGCCTCGTGCGATTGCGAGGATCGGATGGCGGGCGCCACTCTTGGTCGCATTAAATGCACACCCTAGATGGCGCGCGTGCCATCTAGCATGTGCCCATGCATTGGTGGGCGATGTCAGATCGTGCGTGGAGAATCTAGACTGCACAATCGAGATGGAGCAGCCCTATTGCAACCGGCACTGTAGCGGGCACAACGAATCCCGACTCGAACTCGCGCTCGCTATTTAAGAGCGCTCATCTTCACCATTGCGCCAAAGCGACACTTTGTCGAGCGGAGGGCGATGCAGTTGCGTGTGCCTTGACAAATGGATGAAGATCCAACGGTCGAGGTGCATCCTTGCTTGAGGCCGGCGTGATGGCTTAGGTAGGGGGTGGTCTGGATGGTGCCACGTGGTGCCATCTGGATCGTTCGTCTTCATCTTCTTGTAGAGGGTGCTACAGAGCTCTGATCAAGGTGATTTTCACGTTGACGAACTACGATCGTCACTCTGGATTCATCCGTACGATCGGATTCTTCATCCAAAGCCCGTAAAGATGCCGCACTACCTTCTGCTCATGTAAAATGGAAGAATTAATATACATAATACACAACTATCCTAAATGTCATGCAATGGACGTTATGCAGTATTTATAACATGATATGCAATGCTAAGCCTAGAAACTATCATAAATAAACATTTTATCATAAATTCATGTGTGTTAATCAAGGCTCAACGGAATTATACTGTCATGGAAAAAGAACTGCTCACTATAGTTTTTGGAATAGAAAAGTTCATATCATACCTTCTAGGATCCCACGTGATTATTTACACTAACCACTCAGCTATCTGGCATTTGTAGCCAAAAAGGATGCTAAACCCAAGCTAATCAGATGGATCTTACTCTTGCAGGAATTTGACCTAGAAATACGCGACAAAGCCGAGTCCAAGAACCTTGTAGCCAACCACTTATCCAGACTTCACCCAGAACACATTGGAACCTCATTACCCTTAACTAACACATTCCTTGATGAACAACTTCTTACCGTCCATGGAAGGAGTCTACGTTGGTATGTGGACTTAGTCAACTATTTAGTGGTAGGGCAGACTATGCACGGCTAGTCTAAACAGCAACAGGATAAGTTCTTGGCTGAGGCAAGCATTATTTTTGGGAAGATCCTATGCTATTTAGACTTTGTGTTAACCAAATCATTAAGAGGTGTATTCCTAAAGAGGAAGTTCAAAGTGTGCTATCCTTCTGTCATGACCAAGCCTGTGGTGGCCACTTCTCTGGGAAGCAAATAGCTGCAAAAGTTTTGCAGTCCGATTTTTACTGGCCATCACTTTTCAAGGATGCACATAACTTTGCAAAGACTTGCACTAGATGCCAGACCTTAGGGACTATGACCAGGAAAGATATGATGCCTCCACAGCCCATCTTGATCATAGAAATTTTCGATGTCTAGGGCATCAATTTTATGGGTCCCTTCCCACCATCAAATGGCTTCAAGTATATACTAGTCTCAGTGGATTACGTCTCGAAATGGATCTAATCCATACCTACTCGAAAATGTGACCATAAGGCTATCATGGACTTTGTTAAGAAAAATATCTTTTCTCAATTTGGGATACCGAAAGCCATGAACAGCGATGGTGGGATTCACTTCATTAATGCCCAATTTCGTGCCCTACTTAAGAAATATGGGGTCACTCACCGCATTGCCATCCTGTATCACCCGCAAACGAATGGGCAAACTGAGGTCTCAAATAGGCAGATTAAAAATATTCTATAAAAGACAGTGAGACCTGATCGGAAGGATTGGTCCACACGATTGGATGATGCCCTTTGGGCATACAAGATCTCCTTTAAGACCCCGATAGGCATGTCACCTTATCGATTGGTCTTTGGCAAAGCTTTCCACCTTCCAGTCGAGTTAGAGCACCGGGCATACTGGGCTATTAAGCAGTGTAATATGGATTCCCAGATGGTCGATACTCAAAAGAAGCACCAACTCTCCGAGCTCAAGGAAATCCATCGGGATGCTTATGAGAACAATAGACTTTATAAGGAGAAGATGAAAGTCGTCCATAACAAAGACATTAATAGAAAAACCTTCGAGCCAAGTCAGCAAATCTGGCTATTTGATGCAAGACTTAAACTCTTCCCCAGGAAACTGAGATCTAAGTGCACGGGACCATATCAAGTGGTCTGACCTTATCCCAACGGGGAAATTGAAATTGCCAATCCTAAGATTGGGCAAACCTTCACTGTTAATGGTCAACGACTAAAACACTTTCTTGCCCAAATTCCCCCGAAGGAAGTTGTAACCCTCATTGAGGGTTAAATTGGAACTGTGCCCAGCTGGAGACACAAAACTCAACACTTCCTGGTAGGCAACCCAGAGGTTTCAAGCTGACTGGATTCACGATTACAACTCAGGTGATTTCTTTCCCTACTCCTTTCCATACATTTATTTTTCCAATGAGGACATTATCTAACTTAGGCATGGGGGGATGGTAATTCATAGGATCTAAGTACAAAATTATCATCTTGAACTAATTTTTTTCTTTTTATATATATATAAAAATATTAAAATTAGGAAAAGAAAACTTAAGTATTAGAAACTTGTCGACTTTAGGAAATGATACGTTAGGGACCTAATCGCTAAGACCCTTTAGGTCTTCAGACTTAATCAGTTCGGGTGTCCACTAAAATGTGGACTTGGTCTCGAGTCCTCCCCACCTTAATGTATATAAATCTATCCAATAAAGTAAGGTGATAAGTATACGACTTATCAACCCACCCTCTGATTTGGGGGGGATTTTCAGTCTAAACATCTACACACATTTTGCACTGACTCACTCATCAGCGGTTTTAACAAAAATTGGGTAGCTAATGAACCTTCTAGGGTGGCATGACTGGCAAGTTGTCGTGGGTAACAACCTATTGGCAAGTTGTCCAGAGCCTAGCCACATGACCATTCTCTTTCACTACTGCCTTTAGGTAAATCTTCGATCATGAAGGCCACCTACTTAAAAAAAGAAAAATAGAAAAGGAGAAAAGAAATAAAAAATAAGCCACACTTCAACACACGAGTATGGCTCGCAAGTTGTCGTGGGTAATAGCCCATTAGCCGGTTGTCCAGATCCCAGCTCATAAAATGCACAAGAATTCCAAAACACTTAAGGAAGAAGCGGGGAAGTAGCATAATCCGGAGAGATATGCACTGGATTCACCCTTGTGTTGACCCCACAAAAATAAAAAGTAGGGAGAAATCTATAGATCAGATAGATACACCTTTAGGAAACATTTTTCTTTCAGGTCACCTAGGGGCGTAGAAACCCGAAGTCCTTTTTAATTGCCGTTGAGTGAGTCTATCACTATCACAATAAGATGCTTAGTACTAAGAATCCTTTTCGAGTCTTGGGTGGATTGGATAGTCATAAAAAGTTACCCTAAAATCCTCAACACCAAAAATCCAAAAAAATTAGAAAAGATGAAAAAGAAAAAAAATATTTATTTGCTTTTATATAGAATAAGCCGAGAACTCGGGCGGTCAGTATTTTAGCAGGCAACCCGGGCACTGTTGATTCTTAGCGAGTTAGGTTCTTAGTAAAAATTTCCTCTTGTTGACAAGAAACTTCTACCTAAGCGATCAATTCCTAATTTTAGTTGTAAATAGCATTAAGGTCAAACATTGCTAGGGACTAGCAAGGGGTGGGTATGGGGGTATGATACTCTACAATGTTCAGTGTTAATATTATCAATTAGAGTCAATTTCGAGGATACTTGTGCGATAATGACGTATTATAACGCTCTTGGGAGCATTGCATGATCTTTACATGTGATGTAAACACATTTACACTACTTAAAATGTCTATTTATGCATGTTCTTAAGCATAGGATTGCATTTCATGATATAAATATTGCATAACATGCATCATCTTGCATTTAGAGTAGTTTGAATAAAATGGAGGTTAATTGTCTCCTTTTATGTGCTTGGATAGGGAAAAGATTTTATCGGGGCCTCGGATCAAAGATCCAACCATATGAATGTGATCAGGGTGACGATTGGAGTTCAACGACACCAAGATTGCCCTAATCAAACATCCATAGCATCAGATAGTGACCGGGGAACCCTAGAAGATCAAGGGCCAGGATGGTGAAAATCCACACTTCAGATGACAAATCCGACCGCATGGATGAATTCGGATCGACGATCGCAACCCAACGACGCAAAAATCAAGTCAATCCGACATCCGTGGCACCATCTACAACTTCCAGAAGATGGACTGCCAAGATGGTGCCACGTGGCGCCATCTCGGCCGCCCAAATGGCCGCACACATTCTACGAAGGCCCCGCACCCACTCACTCTCCGCCGTTGGATCTTGATCCAACGGCTGTGGTCGACCGCGCTTAAAAGCGTCTGCTCGACCATCCGCGCCCCGTAGCGCAGCGGTCGAGCGCGCTTACGTGACCAGCGGGCACGAGTTCGAGCCGCAGCAGAGGGCTGGAGGCGGGGGAGATTGGGCGCGGGCGATTGGTCAGATGGAGATCGGACGGCCGTGCACGCCCGATAGCGTCCATGCGCAATTGAACGCGCGGCGCAAACGCGCGATCGCACGCGGGCGGGCGCGCAACGCAGCAGGCGGAGACGCATCTTAAGCCGTCCAATCTTGCGATCGAACGGCTGAGGATCGTTGTGTGTGAGATAGCGTTGAGCACGTGGGCAGTTGAAGCGACGCGTGTGGGCGCGGAAGCTACGCCCACGTTGGGGGCTTTAGCGACGGTTTTATCCGTCACTAAAGACCCCTCATTTATTGTTTTGAAGTTGTAATGTCCATTTTGCCCCCACTCCTTGCAACTATAAAAGTAGAACCCCTCCATATGAAATTCTCATCCCTTCCTTCTCCTCTCTACCCCTCCAAAGCTCAAGAGAAGCTTGTCCCACACTTGGGATGCTTCTCGCGAGATAAAGTCCAATTTTCGTTCCCCTTCGGAAGTGGATCCCGCGATGACGACGGCGTGCTGCTTTGTTCCCGTTCTTCTGCTTCGTCCTCCTTCATCCAGCTTCGTTCTCCTTCGTCCAAGCATCGTCCCATCCGGCTCATCCTCTAAGCAATCGTCGAGGAGGATTTCTCTCTCCCTATTCTTTTTACTGCTTTCTAGTATAGATTTACTACTTTCTAGTGTAGTTTTGTTCATCCTCCAAGCAATCGTCGAGGAGGACATTTCTCCCTCCATTCTTTTAATGCTTTCTAGAGTAAATTTATCACTTTCTAGAGTAATTGTTTTATGCTTTGTAGTTGTAAGAGTGAAATGAACAATCTCCTTAATGAAAACTTCCTTGTTTATTCTACATCTCATTTTGATTTCTCTGTGTAATATTCTCTTTCTCTCTTACTCTCTCTCTCTCTTCTATTTATTGTAAATAATTAGATAGTTTTAAATTGAATTATTCTTTGACAAATAAAAAGAAACGCGTAGTTTTTAAATCAAGCGTCCGCCTCCCTGTGTTCGACCTGGAATTTTAATTTCGGTATAAATTTTATTTGTTGAACACGAATTCTTCGCTTTCAAACTACAACGACAGGTTTTCCAAAATCAAACACGTTAGCGTAGCGTTCGAACGTTCAACATTTTGGCGTTGTTGCCGGGGAGGCGACGCTCTTTGATTTCTCTTCGCGTTTTGTAACTTACAAATCATTTACTTCACTTTTCTCCTTTCTTATTGTAATTGCAGGTACTCTTTTGAGACGAGCAAAAGTAGTAGATTGGAGTAAAGTGCTGTGAAAGGTTTTGTAAGTTATCCCCCATTCTTTCCCCCTCCATAGATTTCATTCGCCACATTGAATCCAAATTCCAATTAACCTAGGTGTTTGCATAAATCCTAGGAATAGTTTGGTTGTTTGGATTCTCACTCACATTCATTCCACCTTCATTTATATAAAAAAAAACAAAAAGATAATTTTGTGGGGCAATTTTCAACAAACACACAACATACACTCACATTCAAAGGCACATAACCTAATTGATTTGTTTTTACTCAACTGGATTCTGATCTATGGAACCGGTACACATAAAGCAACACATAAAAGAGTAGAAATCATTCTAGGTTAACCATCTTTGTGTGCCTAACTTAGTGGTGCATTTGTGGCCAGTTGTTTGAGTTGTTTGGGCCGCACCACTTCAATTAAAATCAACTCATCAAGTAGCTGCCAATTAGGTTCAACTCTTAGGGATTTACCAGGCACTCCACATTCTTTTTAAGCTTCAAAGGAAAATATTTTCACCCGTGCTTGTAAAACGTGGTGTGCCAATGAAACTTATTTGAAAATACCTAAATTTGAATCCTAAAAGCTACTAAGCAAGATTTGAACCTTAAAATTCACCACATCAAAAATAATCTTGCTTGAAAATCACTAGTTGTGCACGCACACACAAATCAATCAATCATTAAGGGCACAACCCATTTAAAGGGCCCATCACATTCCAAAGCACATTCAAACCTAGCCCTAAATAAAACAGAGTAGACGTTGGCCTTAAGGATTGAATTCGCTCTTCAGAACTCAGAACGAGATTATTTTCGATTAGTCTGTTTCTATTGTTCAATCTAATGTCTAGCTAGGGGAGCAGAGTCAAACGATCGCGACTGGGGGGTACACTAGGAACCGGAGGCGCCAGCCAAAGGAAGAACCTTCTCCCCAGTCCCTCCTTCTAACTGGTTGGATTGAACAGATGGAAGTAGATCAAATCGTTCCTTTATCTCAAGACGGGTTTTGAGAGTCTGTAGGTCTGTAGGCTAACCCATTTAAGGACAGGTTTGATTGTTTGTATTGCAGGGCACCTTTCTTCCTCCCGTGTCTCATGAATCCTTCCACATATTTCACGCATTCCCGCTCTTTCCCTCCTGTTGTGAATTATCCTCAACATGACGATTATCCCAACTCGTACTATAATCAACCATCAGTTAGTTGGGATAATTCGGATTGGGGATACAGTTCTAAACCTCCGTGTTTAGGGTCTAACCCTGAACACTTTGATTCTGATTTCTATCCTTCTCAGAGCTACATCGATTATAGATCGTCTTCCTTTCATGAATAACCTAATATGATCTACAATCAAGAAGGATACACCAATCCTTACCCATCCTCTGATTTCACTACCTTTAGGTCATCACCATCTTTTCAACAATCTGAAATGACCTATTATCAGGAAGGGTATAACGAATCTCAATTCGTTAATTCCCCTGCATTGAGCCCAAACCCGCCCAACCCTGAACCAACTCATTTGGTTCAGGTTAACCAGGTTCAAGATAAGGTTCTGGCTAACTTGAGGAATATCATTCAATCTTTAGAAGTTCAGCCAATACCTTGCATTGAGAGATTGGAGCCCCTGATTGAAATGATTGATGATTTAAACAAGTCTTTGTTGGATTGGCTCTAGGATGTTAAGGATAAGAACCCGGGTGAGTTTCTACTTGGGAAATTAGCAAAATTGAGGATGAGATTCGTGGTTGCTTTGATTCAATCTTGGAATAATTCCCAGGATGAACCCTCTTCGGGAAAGTCAATGACAGAACACGCTCAGGCACCTATTGGGGGGATACGTGTTACGAGGCTGACCAGATTGAATTAAAACAACCAATTAAGGATGATTTGATTTCTTCACCTGAGATCCCTGAGCCGGGTTATGAGGAAACGTATGTCTCCTTGGAACAGAAAGTGACAAATGATTTTAGGACATACATTGATACGGATCCTGATTTCTTTGATGGTGAAGATTCAAGTTGAGAAGTCTCACGTGAGTTTTCTAAACATGATTTCTGTGAGACGATTGGGCCTGAGGAATCTGATAGATCATTTGATAGCCCAATAACTGAGGAAACTGATCTTATTAGGGCACACATTACGGATCCAGAATCGCATTTTCTGGAGGAATCAATTCAATGCCCTGATTATCAGTTACACCCTGTTGAGCTTATTGATGATTCTAATTCTGAGATAATTAGACCCAAATCAATTTTGATTCTGCCACATCATTTAGACATGGAGATTTCAAATGGGGTGATGAATATACAAGAGGTCCTGGAATTTGATATGCTGAATGAGGAGGATAGGAGCTGGGAAGTTCTGATTTGGGAAGTTAATTTTGAAGGAAATGGAAGATTGAGTCGAAGGGTTCCTTTTAAGCTGAAACCATCAAATCAGAACCCTTATGACATTTGTTTCGAAGATGTCAAACTCAAGCACACATTCAATGATTATCCTTTTGAGCTTCAATTCTCTGTAACCCGACTTTTTGGTCTTGGGTTGCATCCTCATAAATCGCAAGCCCGACCCCGCTTGCATTCTAATTTTAGGTTTTGGGTAATTTTTATCCAGAACCTAAGATATTCTCGATTATGGGGTGTGGGTCTACACCACAATCTGGTCCACATCTGTGGACCTCTGTTGACAGGTCGGAGGATTCTTCTGTTTATTCTAATTCTGAACTGCACTTGTGAATTTTTCATTTCTTTCCTTATATTGTGTGCCTAGCTGAAGGCACTAAACTCAGCACATATACAGTTTTTCTTAATTTTCATCTCGAAGCGGACCTGACATTCACGCAATTCAGGTGCTTTCTTCGCTTTTCCACTCTATTTTATGTCTTTTTAATACAATGAGGACATTGCATTAGATAGGCATGGGGGGTGGATATTTATCTCTAAATTCATTCATCAACTCCGTAGATTTGTTTTCTTTTATTAAAAAAAAAATCGAAATTAGGAAAGAGAATTTGGGTTTAAGAAAATTTTCAATCTTAGGAAATACAACATTATGATTTGAACACAAAGACCCTTCAGGTCTTTGGACTTAATCAGCCCGTGTATCCACTAGAATGTGGATTTGTCTTTCGATTCCTTGCCATCTTAATTCTATTATAATTGGAATAAATAAGTTTGGGTGATAAGTACACGACTTATTAACCTACCCTCTGATTTGAGGGAATTTTGAGTCTTAAGCATCTACACACTTTCTTTGCACTGACTCGTTGTTCGACGATTTTAACGGAAATTGGGTAGCTAATGAACCTTCTAGGGTGATATGGCTGGTAAGTTATCGTGGGTAACAGCCCATAGGTAGGTTGTCCAGAGCCCAGTCACTGGACCTTTCTTTTTTTTGCTGCCTTTAGGTAAATCTTAGACCAGGGAAGTTACCTACTTAAAAAAAAAACAAAAAGAAAAAAAATCAAAAAGAAAAGGATAAAAGAACAAAAAGAAATAAGCCACACTTTGCCGCACGAGTATGGCTGGCAAGTTGTCGGTGGTAACAGGTCATCGACCGGTTGTCCAGAACCCAACTCAAAAAATGCATTAAAAAATCCCAAAACACTTAGGAAGAAGCGGAGAAGTAGAATAAATCGAGGAGATATACACTGGATTTACCCTTGTGTTGACCCCGTAAAAAATAAAAGTAGGGAGAAAGCTACCAGTTATAAAGATACACCTTTAGGTAGAATTCTTTTTGAGGTCACCTAGAGGTGTAGAAATCTGAAGTCCATTTTAATTGCCGGTCAACGAGTCTATCACAATCACAATAAGATGCTTAAAATTTAGGGTTCTCATCAAATCTTGGGTGAGTTGAATGGCTGTAGAAAGCTACTCTTAAACCCTAAAATTTGAAAATCCAAAAAATTAGAAAAGAGTAAAAAGAGAAAAAGAAATTTTTCTTTGAATAAGGCGAGGGCTTGAGGCGGTCTGCATTTTGGCTGATACCCAAGCACTGTTGTGTCTTTGAAAGTTCAGCTCCTAAGTAGACAATTTCTTAATGATTGAAAATAACTTAGGTCCAAATAATCCAACCTAATTCTTTTATAAATAGCATATAGTTTTTGCTAGGGACTAGCAAAAGATAGGCATGGGGGTATGATGTAAACACATTTACACCACTTAAAATGTCTATTTATGCATGTTCTTAAGCATAGGATTGCATTTCATTATATAAATATTGCATAACATGCATCATCTTGCATTTAGAGTAGTTTGAATAAAATGGAGGTTAATTGTCTCCTTTTATGTGCTTGGACAGGGAAAACATTTTATCGGGGCCTCGGATCAAAGATCTAACCGTATGGATGTGATCAAGGCGACGATTGGAGTTCAACGACTCCAAGATTGCCCTAATCAGACATCCGTAGCATCAGATAGTGACCGGGGAACCCTAGAAGATCAAGGGCCAGGATGGTGAAAATCCGTACTTCAGATGACAAATCCGACCGCACGGATGAATTCGAATCGACGATCGTAGCCCAACGACGCAAAAATCAAGTCAATCCGACATCCATGGCACCATCTACAACTTCCAGAAGATGGACGGCCAAAATGGTGTCACGTGGCGCCATCTCGGCTGCCCAAACGGCCGCATGCATTCTACGAAGGCCCCGCACCCACTCGCTCTCCGCCGTTGGATCTTGATCCAACGGCTGTGGTCGGCCGCGCTTAAAAGCGTCCGCTCAACCATCCGCGCCCCGTAGCGCAGCGGTCGAGCGCGCTTATGCGACCAGCGGGCGCAGGTTCGAGCCGCAGCAGAGGGCTGGAGGCGCGGGCGATTGGGCGCGGGTGGAGCGTCAGATGGAGATTGGACGGCCGCACGCGCCTGATAGCGTCCACGCGCGATTGAACGTGCGGAGCGGACGCGCGATCGCACGCGGGCAGGCGGGCAACACAGCGGGCGGAGACGCATCTTAAGTCGTCCGATCTTGCGATCAGACGGCTGAGGATCGTTGTGCGTGGGCATGGGTAGCTGAAGCGGCGCGCGTGGGCGCGGAAGCTACGCCCACGTTGGGGGCTTTAGCAACGGTTTTATCCGTCACTAAAGACCCCTCATTTATTGTTTTGAAGTTGTAATGTCCATTTTGCCCCCACTCCTTGCAACTATAAAAGGAGACCCCCTCCATACGAAATTCTCATCCCTTCCTTCTCCTCTCTACCCCTCCAAAGCTCAAGAGAAGCTTGTCCCATACTCGGGATGCTTCTCGTGAGATAAAGTCCAATTTTCGTTCCCCTTCGGAAGTGGATCCCGCGACGACGACGGCGCGCTGCTTCGTTCCCGTTCTTCTGCTTCGTCCTCCTTCATCCAGCTTCGTTCTCCTTCGTCCAGGCGTCGTCCCGTCCGGCTCGTCCTCCAAGCAACCATCGAGGAGGATTTCTCTCTCCCTATTCTTTTTACTGCATTCCAGTATAGATTTACTGCTTTCTAGTGTACTTTTGTTCGTCCTCCAAGTAATTGTCGAGGAAGACATTTCTCCCTCCATTCTTTTAATGCTTTCTAGAGTAAATTTATCGCTTTCTAGAGTAATTATTTTATGCTTTGTAGTTGTAAGAGTGAAATGAACAATCTCCTTAATGAAAACTTCCTTGTTTATTCTACATCTCATTTTGATTTCTCTGTGTAATATTCTCTTTCTCTCTTACTCTCTCTCTCTTCTATTTATTGTAAATAATTAGATAGTTTTAAATTGAATTATTCTTTGACAAATAAAAAGAAACACGTAGTTTTTAAATCAAACGTCCGCCTCCCTGTGTTCGACCCAGAATTTTAATTTCGGTATAAATTTTATTTGTTGAACACGAATTCTTCGCTTTCGAACTACAACGATAGGTTTTCCAAAATCGAACACGTTAGCGTAGCGTTCAAACGTTCAACAACATGCAATTAAACTTGACATAAGTTTTATTGAGGGAGTGTGAACCTAATTGAGAATGAAATAACTCGATTAAGTTGGGCTTAGGTCAATTGGACTCTCACTGAGTCTAATTGAATTTGTGTGGGTTGAGATTTGAGCTCAATTGGACTCTATGAGTCCAATTAACTAGGCAATTGTAATTGACTATGATCCAAGTCAATTAGGCTTAGTGAGAACCTAATTAGGTTCTTAGGAAGGTCTAGAGGTGGTGTACTAGGCTTAAGGTATCTTAATTTAGGTTCCCAGGGGGTTGGAATTGGTTTTAGAGACCTAAAAACTCAAGATCCAAGCTTGAATTACAAAACAGGAACTAAAGAGCAGTTCCAGACATCCAAGAAGAATGTCAGACGACTTATACTCAAAAATCAAAAGTCCAGACCTCTTGTCTAGACGTCCAATTTGAGTCAAGAGGGAATCAAGGTTCTGTCTTGGGTATTCTGCAGAAATTGGACGTCTGACCAAGTTTCTAGACATCCAATAACACTGCAGACATGGGTTTAAGGTGTGCGAGTTGTGGCTGAGGGTCCTGGGTATCCAATAACTTATCTGGATGTCCAGATAAGGGCTGGAGCTAGGGTTTTGAGGCTTCGTAGGCTATGGTGACCTAATCTAAGGGTGGCCAAGGCTTAGGAAGGCTTCTAGGACTGTCCTAGGGCTAGGAATGAACCTAAGTTCTTCATAATTTAACTCTGCCTTATTCTTACTTAGTAGAATAACATACCTCAACCCTTACATTATTTCTCTACTACATGTATTCTAAGGCCTTCCGCTCCAACTTTGATGCAGCATTAACTTCAGGTCCAGCTTCAGATCCAACTCCAGATCCAGCTCTTGAGCTTTTTATTACCTGCAATTTATAGAATGCACTTAATTAGTACATTATATCATTATTTCATGCATAGGTAAAGGAAAGCAGTAAAGATGCAAATAATGCTTATACATGCATTAATTACACTAGCTTATGATAAGTTCTAGCCTAATTTAAGTCAATTAAGACCTATCATTGCTGCACAATCTGAGACATACCAAGGGGAGCCTTGAAGGCGGTATGATACGCCCATAAAGCATTAATCAACTTGTCGAACCAATCCTTACGGTCAGGTCGAATCATTTTTTGGAAGATTTGCTTGATTTACCAGTTCAACACTTCAGCTTGATCGTTCGTTCGAGGATGATACGAAGAAGCAATACGGTGGTGGACTCCGTACTTCCTCAAAAGTGCCTAAAATGATGCGTGAGTGAAATGGCTTCCTTCATCCAAAATGATGTCTCGAGGGATCCCAAAGCACGCAAAGATGTGGTCTTTGATGAACTTAGTGGTAATGACATGGTCAGCATGGTGCACAGGAATAACCTCAATCCATTTCGAGACATAATCAACGGCAACAAGGATGTACTCGAAACCGTTGGATGGACGAAAGGGTCCCATAAAATCAATTCCCCAAATGTTGAAAATCTCTGCAGCTAGTATGGGTTGCAAGGGCATCATGTTGCGACGTGACATTGACCCTAGTGACTAGCACCTAGTGCAACACTTAGCGTAATTGTGTGCATCCTCATGAAAGGATGGCCAAAAGAATCCGCATTACAACACCTTAGCTATAGTTTTCCTCCTAAAAAAGTGGCCTCCACAGGCCTGATTGTGACAAAAGGATAGCAAACTGGGGAATTCATTGTCAGGAACACAGCGATGAATTATCTAATCAGCACTTACTCTGAAAAGTAATGGATTATCCCAGAAATAATACTTTGCTTCTGCAATGAGACGCACATGCTGGTTTTTAGGCCAATCTAGTGGAAGAGATCCAGAAGCAAGGTAATTAGCGATATCAGCATACCAAGGTCCACTTGCCACATCTATCGCTAGAAGGTGCTCATCAAGGAAAGATTCATGTAAAGGCAATGTAAGTCCAATATAGTCCGGGTCTAGTCTCGACAAGTGGTCTGCGACAACATTTTGGGCTCCGACCTTATCTCATATCTCAAGATCAAATTCTTGAAGAAGAAGGATCCAACGAATCAATCGAGGCTTTGCATCCTTCTTATGCATGAGATGACGAATGGCCACGTGGTCTATGAAAATGGTAACATGAGACCCCAAAAGATATGAATGGAAATTTTCCAGCCTAAAGACTATCGCAAGTAGCTCTTTTCCAGTGGTCGTGTAATTACGCTGGGCCTCATCTAGCGTCATACTGGCATAATACGCCACAAAGGGGTGTTTATTGCATCTTCGTCCCAAGATGGTTCTGACAGCTAGGTTAGAAGCACACACATCAACTCAAAGTCGAGGAACCAATCAGGTGGCTGAAGAACAGGGGCTTTGGTGACAACATCACACAGCTACGTGAATGCTCAGATACAATCGGGGCCCATGTCAAAGGGTACATCGGTTGATAGGAGATGCATCAAAGGTCTGGAAATCTTAAAGAAATCCTTGATAAATCTCCTATAAAAATCGACGTGCCTAAGAAAGGAGTGGATTTGCCAGACAGAGGTACGTACGGGTAAATCAAAAATCACATCAAGTTTAGCTCTGTCCACCTCGATACCCCTTTTGGAGATGATATGTCTAAGAACAATACTCTCGTGCACCATGAAATGAGTTTGCTCCCAGGAAAGCACGAGGTTAACATCAATACATCTCTGAAGAATGCAGGTCAAGTTGGCTAGGCAGTCATTAAAAGTCGATCCGAAGATAGAAAAGTCATCCATAAAGACTTCAAGAAAATCACCCACCATATCATGGAATATTGCCAGCATACATCTTTAGAAAGTAGCTGGCGCATTACAGGGTCCGAATGGCATCCTTCTAAAAGTGAAGGTGCCAAAAGGACAGGTGAAGGTGGTTTTCTCTTGGTCTCGAAGGTCAATAGCCACTTGGTTATAGCCTGAGAATCCATCCAGGAAACAAAAGAACTAATTTCCCGCTAATCGCTCCAGGATTTGGTCAATAAAAGGTAGCGAAAAATGGTCTTTCTTGGTAGCAGTATTGAGTTTCCTATAGTCTACACACACTCTCCAAGACGTAGGAGTGCGTGTAGGGATGGATTTGCCCCTATCATTGACACGAATGGTGAAACCCGCCTTTTTAGGCACAACATGAATCGGGCTCACCCAATGGCTATCACTAATCGAGTAAATGATGCCTGCATCAAGCCACTTGATCATTTCATTCTTAACGACCTCCCACATATTAGGATTGAAACAACGCTGCATCTCATGGGAAGGTCGAGCCTCCTCCTCTATATATATACGGTGAGTGCAGTAGGAGGAGCTAGTGCCAATCAAAGCAGACAGAGTCCATTCAATGGCTGCCTTATGTTCAATTAGGACCTTCATTAGTTTGCACTCTTGCTCCTTGGACAATTTTGAACTGATGATTACAAGAAGTGTTTCATTTGGTCCTAGGAAAACATATTTTAGCATGTCAGGTAGCACTTTAAGCTCAGGAGTGGATGGTGAAAGATTTGGTAAATCTTGGGACGAGAGTGTCCCAAAAGGATCAAAAGAGGGAATAAGGGGAGAAGGAAATTGGCCCTCAGGTTGGCCAAGGAGAGGAGCATCTTGGATTGATGGATCCAAGAAAGTGGTGCCCCAGAGATCAGTATTTGGGAACAAGGTCCTAGTGTGGAATGTGGCTTCTGCCTGATTTGACAGGAAAGAAAGGGCACTCCAGTCTTCAAGGGGGCAGACCGGAGGTGAGCAACCCGGATATGACTCAGACCATGAAGTGTAAGAGGTGGAGTGGACCTCGTCAGGGGTCTAATCAGGAAGAGATAAGGGTAAGGGAAGGGTTGGGGAAATGTCACAGTACATGTCAGTCAGGTCTTGATGATTCTCCAAGGGTGCGTCGTAGCAAGTTGAATAGGTCCCAACTAATCTGATACACACACTGACAACCATGTCATTGTCAAACGTGTCATCCTCGATAAGATCAAAATTCTTGGCAACCTTAAAAATATTAAGTTTAAGCTTTTCAGAGCCCACGGCTATCTCAATGCAGCCCGATTCACAATCGATATGGGTGCAGGCTATGGCCAAGAAAGGTCTACCGAGGATTATCGAATAATCAGAAAGTGAATCAGGAACTTCCATATCTAATACAAGAAATTCAACAGGAAAATAGAGACTGTTGACCTTAACCACCACGTCTTCCACCACACCCCGCAGGATTTTGACAGAGTGATCTACCACCAATTGCTGCATAATACGGGTGGGTTTCAGATTTCCTAATGCAAATTTTTGAAACATGGTGTTCGATACAAGGTTAATGGAAGATCCTAAATACAGCACGGCACGATCAAAATTGCATCCTTTGATGCTAGGTCCTGGATCTTTCTACCTCGATGGTACTTTTGACAGTATAACGCAACTCGCATGAGGCGAGAGAACCACTGAATTCTTAGTCTTCTTTCGTTGTCTGATGTAGACACATCCATTTAAGTTGAAATGCCTATTTATGCATGTTCCTAGGCTTAGATTTGCATTCTATATTATAAATATTGAATAGCATGCATCATTCTTCATTTAGAGTAGTTGTGTATATTTTAAGTTAATTGCATCTTTTTTATGGTCAGGAGAGAAGGAGATTTATTTCAGAGTCTCGAATTGACGATCTGAATGTACGGATCTGATCAGGACGATAATCAGAGTCCAATACCTCCAAAATCACCTTGATCGAATCCCTTAGCACCATATGCAGTCCAAGGAAGATCAACAACCAAGGGACTAGGTGACATAATTCAGAGCTTCAAACAACAAATCCAACTGCACAAATGGATTCGGGTCGAGGATCGCAGCCTAATGGCGCGAAAATCTACTCAATCCGACCTCTGTAGCAGCCCCTACAACGGAAAGAAGATGGATGGCCCAGATCGCACCACGTCACGCAACCCAAGCCGCACATGCGTGCGCACGTGCCATCGCATGCACACAGTAGCACCAACACGCGCGCGCGCAGAGGTACGCATGTGCAATAGTGTAGCCAGCGTGCATGGGCACACAAGGAGGCAATGGCAACGCACGCTAGGCGTAGCACGCGGTGGTGCACGACATGGGTGCACGAAGCACACGCCAACACAGCAGGTACTGTTGAGTCTTCATAGTTTAGGACCTTAATTGAAATATTCTATTGTTAATAAACAACTTAGGTCTAAGTGATCGAGTCCTAATTCTATTTTATACATAGCATGTAGTTTAATTTTGTTAGAGACTAGCAAAAGATAGACATGGGGTATGATGTAGACACATCCATTTAGGTTAAAATGCCTATTTATGCATGTTCCTAGGCTTAGATTTGCATTCCATATTGTAAATATTGCATAGCATGCATCATTCTGCATTTAAAGTAGTTGTGTATATTTTAGGTTAATTGCATCCTTTTTATGGTCAAGAGAGAAGGAGATTTATTTCGAAGGCTTGGATTGATGATCCGACCGTATGGATCTGATCAGGACGACAATCGGAGTCCAACACCTTCGAAATCGCCTTGATGAGAGTCCCATAGCACCATACGCAGTTCGAGGAAGATCAACGGCCAAGGGACTAAGTGACGTAAGTCATATCCTCAAACGACAAATCCGACCATGAGGATGGATTTGGGTCGACTATCGCAACCTAACGGTGCAAAAATCAACTCAATCCGATCTCTGTAGCAGCCCCTACAACAGAAAGAAGATGGACAGCCCAGATCGTGCCACGTGGCGCAACCCAGGCTGCCCTACTCACACACGTGCCATTGCACACACACAGCAGCATAGGCGCAAGAGCGGCCGCGGAGGCACGCACGCGCAGCAGCATAGCGGGTGCGCATGGGTTTAGAAACTATTCAGAACATCAACTGGTAGAGAAATTCAAGTCTGTAGACTTAGAGTAAAGTAATCCATTGTCCAGGCCATTTTATACCATAGAAAACCTGTAACTTCGCCCTTCAAATCGAAGAGCATAACTTCCCCTTCACATTAAATTGACATTACAATCTTGTAGAGTAACTCAAGAGCTTTCCAACAAGTTTTTATTCGCTTGGATTGGAGCTCTGAGCTGTTAGGAATCATCACTTGAAGTTTGCTCTGGGAGGGGAAATGTTAGTCCCACCTCGGTCATTTCTGAACAACCGCCTAGGTATAAAACCATTTTGTTAAGTGGCTACTTCAGTCGTCAACGCTCGGCACATGGTTATGGATTGAGCATTGATTCGAGCAAGTGTGCGTGTGTGGGTGAATGTGTGCCTGCGAGTGTGTGCGCCTGTGGCGTGCGCATGTGTGGCCCTGAGAGGGAGTGTGTGAGGCCTGGGAGGCGTGAACCGATTTGGCTCGAAACTCTGAACCGGAAAATAAACTAAAGCTAACGAATCAAGCATGGACCTAATAGGGTCTGGTCCTACCCTGAAAAGGGTGCTGCGTATCCCCAAAAGGTCCAAGCGTCAACTAAATAACCTAATTTTTGGTTGAAGAAGAAAAAAACCCAGTTCGATTCAAAAGGAAGAAGGTTAAGGAAAGGCTAAGTTCTGAAGGCTCATAAGGCAAAAGTAGAAGAACAGCAAAGGAAGAGAAAGAGAAGGAAGACAGGAAGAGAAAGAACAGGCACTAAGAGACAAGGCAGAAAAGAGAAGAAAGAAAAGAGGAAGAAGAGAAGAGCTCGAGAAGATAAGAGGAAAAATAAGAGAAAGAATGAAGAGAAAAGGAAAGAATAAAAGATACATAAAAGGAAGTGAGTTCGTAAGAGAAGAAAGAGAAGGCTAAACAGGCATCGGAAAGAAGAAAGGCAGAAAAGAGAAGAAAGAAAAGGGGAAGAAGAGAAGAGCTCAAGAAATGTAAGAGAAAAAAAGAAAAGAAAGATAAAAGAAGAAAAAGAGAGAGAGGCTGAAGAAACAAAGAGAATAAATAGTTTAATTTCTTACATTATTTTAAATTTCTTTTTTATTTTAATGTTGTAATAAGGCTTATTTTAATTAGAAAAACTTTATATTGCCTTAATTTCTTGAAATAAATAGAAATTAACATGTTTACTTATTTTTAAAGAAAGATCATTTGTGTAAATGTGTTTTCTTATGGAATTTTGCATATTTCTTAAATTTAAAATCATTAGGCAAAATTCATGTTGTTAAAATTAACCTAATTATACCTCCTATGAGTTGTTTAGACTTTGGTGAATTCCGAATAAACTATATACCTCCCAGCGAATGACCTGGACTCAACCAGTTAAAAGAAATAAAATATAAAATGTTAGGTTAACTTAACCTTATACTACTCAATCAACACAAATTCAAGTTAACCTAAGTTACTTTCTTCTACACATAATTAGCTCAATTAACTTAATTAACTGTGTTGAGGAGAGAACGCATCAGCCAGCCTTGGGGAGATCTCCCTATAAATTAAGGCAAAGAAGAAAGAGTATCGTGTCCAAGAAGGTGGATGAAAATTCCATTGCAATGATAATTAGAGCTAAGCGCATGCCTCAAGCAAGCACAGAGGGGTCTCAAAAGGGGAGATGAGAGTTCTCTCCTAGAACGTGCATGGGTTATGCGATAAAATTTGAAGAGCCTCACTTATGAGATACTTAAGGGAATGGGATATTGAGTGTGCTCTCATTCAAGAAACGCGTATTGAATGTGAAAACAGCCCCATGTGGACTGATTTGAAGAAGAATGGGTACGCTAGCTGTGTATGTACATTAAGTATAAATAACTTATGTATATATTATATAATGTAACTTAAGTATATAAGTTAACTCAAATTGTATATAGCTTATTTATATAACTATTTATTAATTATACTAATTTATATGTACTATAAACTATATAAATTAATAAACTCTACAAATAAACATATTTAGTACTGATACTGTATATACATATTTATATGTATATTATGTACATTAGGAACCCTGTACCATAATTTAATTATATATACAGAATAAATATTAATTTATTAAGTTATTAATTAAGTTATTAGATTAAATTAAAATAAATTAGTAATTTCAGTTAAAACTAAACTAATTTATATTGTATATTTGTACTAATGTATTTTAAGTAAATTAAGCTAATTTAACTATATTTATAATGTATTATATTAGTTATATCTAATTTATATATAAAATAGTCCAAAATAAGCTATTAAAATGTAAATAAAATTGAAATAAAACCTGTAAAATACAATAAAAATATTTATTAAATACTTTAATATGTGTATTAATACTGTATAAGGTCAATTAGACCATACACTAACTAATTTATACAGAATTAAGAAATAAAACCTAAAATTCAATATGTTTAAATTGAAAGCTTTACCTAATTTATTTATATAATAAATGTAATTAATTTTATAAATTAATTGTATAATTATAAAGTACTATGTAAATACTTTAATTCCCCATAATTTATTTTTAATTTATAATAATTTATGACCCTCAAATCAAGAGCCAAAAATCCGAAATCAGATAGCTGCGTTGAAATTCCAGCACTGAGTAGCGCTAAACATAGTGCACATCGTGTGGCATGGAGCATTCAAAGGAGCTTAAGTTGTTTTCCTTCCCCACCACTCTCAATCGTCATGTGCTCGGCACACAACACATACCCCTTACTTGTTCCTTTGATTTGAGTCTGGCTTTGGCATATGGCATTGAGTTACGATGATGGTGTGCGGTGTGGGCCGGGGGCCCAACACTGTGCGAGGGCTTGATTAAGTCCATTACTGAGCATAAAACACGATTAAAAGGCCTAATTAAAGAATTAGGGTGGCTCTTAGTAGAGGTCTGGTCCCACCCACTTCGGGTGCTATGTATCACTCGAAAAGAGCTGCTCGCCAACCTTAAAACAATTTTTAAACTAAGTAAAGGCCTAATAAGGGGGGTTAAAGAAGAGAAAAGAGGAGTTTTCCTAAGTGTTGAAGGCCGTAGGAATTACTTAAGAGTGTGTAGCGGCTAAGTGTAGCAAAAGAGAGAACATAAGAGTAAAGCCTGAAAAAGGAGAGAACAGAGAAGAACTAAGTGTAGGAGAAGAATGAAAAAGAAAATGTACGTATATATATATAGTGTATATGTATAGTAAGTATACGTAGTATAGATGTGTTTGAGCTATATATGTACGTAAATAACCGTATAGCTTTATTGCCAGAATAAACTGTCACTGTAGATAGAATAAGTGTCGCTATAGACCTTAGTTTCTACCTTAGATTCTGTGGATAGTTTTTGGGGTTTAGCAACATTTATATCTATCGCTGTAGATATTATATATGTTACTGTATATGTTAATATATTAAGTTAAATAGTATAGAGTATATATATGTATAGTGTTTGATGCTTGTCTGTAATTACGTATTTGCAAGCATTTTAGTTAATTCTTTTACACATAATTAAGCTATTATTTCATTAATTCATTCATTTATGATTGTATATAAAATTGATCTTTTTGGAATTAAAGAATAATGTTGGACTTAGAGAGTGATGTATATCAATAACTACCTCCCAGTGAACGACCTGGAATAAACCAGTAAAAATTATGTAAATAAATAAAATTGACGCGATACCGGTTCATATTTATGACATATACTACAACAACAATGACAATTTTTATGCGAACCGTGGTCGATCAATTATCAGGCTCAGGATTTACATTCTCGAGAAGTTCTGTTTTAAGCTCATCATCATAGGTGTCGGGGAATTTTTAGCTCAATGGACCAGCTTCCTAGTTTCTTAGGACTGGTTCAGAATCGGGAACACTTGCAATTGGATCCTCCCCATCTTCTTCAAGATCAAGAATGTCAATTGCTATGAAATTTGAATCTGATTCTATTTGGGCTGGGCACTCTTTGATTGGAATCGTCATGCGATTCGGTGCGTGTGGTCACCTATTCACCCAAATCCCATCCAACGGTTGCTTTTTGATTTGGCAGCGCATGTGCTCTGTCCTCTCATCCTCGTCGCTCATGCCCTTTGCGCCTAATTTCATCCGTGCGGTGCTTAGATCAACTACTCTTCTTACTTAAGCAGCTCCACAGCTACACACGCAAGGGATCGCTCCCTCCTACATCTCTTAGCGATCATTCTTCCTCTCCAGCTACTCTCCCCTCCTCTCCCCATTTCCACAACCACCGGCTGTGAAATCCACCTTCTCTCCGACTCTCCTCGCCGCTAAGGACTCCGTAGCACCTGAGGGAGACCCTGAACTTCACTAGAGGGTTTTCACTCTGCTGGAGCATCTCCTCCCTCCTTTCTTCCTCTCCATCCACCGGGTGGAGATCTAAAGGTCCCATTCTTCCTATTAGATTAGGTTTACTGCTTTTTATATTAGCTGTAGTATAGTTAGATAGATTAGTAGTAGAATTTAGCTGTAGATTAGAACGGATATGGATGCATGATGGTAGTTTAGCTTAGGAGTAGGTTTAGTATAGGAATTCACAAATTCACCTCCTTTGATCACTTCAAATCAGAGGAGAAGAATTCCCCCATTCATTGATCACTATTTTCTCCCCCTACATGTTTCTATTTCGCTTCCTAATTTCCTCGTGTTTTAATCCACAATCCACCCATCCATTTGGAGTCAAATCCCCATCCCATTGCTTTCAAGCTTTGAGATTAGTATTTGCGCTCAAATCCACCTAGGGGTCTCTTCACTCATGTCATTTTGTTCACAAAGACCCCTGATCTAATTTTGAAAAGAATTGATTCACTTGATTTGATTTCAAGATGGATTTCAAAGTAAAATCGCAAGATTTTGGTCAACTTGGGTTTTCAAGGATTTTTTATCAAGTGGATTGATATATTTGTGTTTAATTCAGACCTTGGCTGTGAGTTTGAGATGTCTTGATATTACATTCTTCCTCAAACGAACTAGGTCTGAATTGAGTATGAACCGAGGCTTT
Source organism: Thalassia testudinum (assembly GCA_037157565.1). NCBI lineage: Eukaryota > Viridiplantae > Streptophyta > Magnoliopsida > Alismatales > Hydrocharitaceae > Thalassia > Thalassia testudinum. The sequence goes on along the minus strand of JAZHRO010000013.1, from coordinate 68,677,417 downwards.
CATGGACTTGAATGTATGGTGGAGCCAAGGAGAATCAACCATGTTGATTGGAGGCTCTATCAAGGATTTTTATGTGGATTTGTTTATGAGATTTTGATTTTTAACTTATGGGATTCTTAATATCCCTTAATGTTTTTAACACGTTGGGATTCAGCTGAATTTAATGAACTAATTCCAACACTTCCTACATGTTGTCTATAGCATTAGGAAGGTGTTAGATCAGTGGTTTTTCTTCTAATTTGAAATGAAAATGTTGACAAGGGATTTTGATTCAAAGTTTAACATCCGAGAAAGATTTTTATGTCATTTTCAGGCCTTGTCAGAGTTTTAAGAGGTTTTCTGTTGTGTTTTGAATCCCAAATCCATCATGGTAAATTGCTGCATGATGCAGCTACATTTTAACTGAAAGAAAGTAAATTATTCCTGGACTTAAACATTTTGTATCTCAGGTTAGACTTTTTCAAGTCTGATCTAAGGTATGAATGGACTGAATTACGGAACTAGTTTGCTGAATTGGAGGTCCAGGCCTGCTGCAAATGTTTTTTTCTAATTTCTGGACACTGCAGTAAGGACCTGATCTAAGTTAGGGCGTCTGGGCTTTGCCTTAGACGTCTGGAGCTATTGCTGCAGTGCTGCTGCTGTTCTGTTGAATTCCAGCAGCAACACTGCTGCATCTGTTTCTACTGGAAGGTCTGAAGTTGGGTAGTAGGCTTAGGTTTAATTATTTAGAATAGCTGACATGTATGTAATGTTGTAGTTTACATGTACAAGCTTTCATGTATCTGAAATGGAATTTAATTACATTTGGATGGCTTGTGATTTGAATTTTAACTCCTTTATCAGCTAGCTTGTGTGCTTAACTGTCCAAAATCAAAATTAATGGAAATCTAAGTTGAATTTCATGCTTAACTGCTTGCACTTTTTTCATATCACATGTTGAGCATAACTGAGCCCCTTTACTTTTTATTCCAACCTTCAAACTCTCATTTAGGCCTTAGGCTCACTTGAAAACACTCTTAAAGGCCTAAAATGTGTTTCATTTGTAAATAAATAAAAATACTATAAAAAATTCAAAAAAATAAAATAAACCCGTCCTAATGAAGATTATGTTCAAGGCATTCTAAACCCTCAGCTTGGTAGAACATAGCAGCCGACGGTTCAATCTACCTTAAAACTCAATAAAAACCTCTTAACACAAAAATACTAAAAAGATTTTCATTTTTCTCATCTATTTCTTTCTCTCTCACCTTCTACCTCTATAAAACTAAAAAAACCCATAAAATCAGAAAAACCCTAAAAATACCTAAAAACCTATTGTATACTATGTAAATACTTGTATATATAAGGTATATAGTAAGTTATATTTGTAAATATTGTAAAATAAATGTATATAGGGTATAAGTAACTTATGTCTATACTATATAATGTAACTTAAATATTTAAGATAAGTTTAATTGTACATAGCTTATTTATATAATTATTTATTAATTATACTAACTTATATGTACTATACTCTAAGTAAATTAATAAAACCCTGAAAATAAACATATTTTCTACTAATATTGTACATATGTAATTATATGTATATTATGTACATAAGGAATCCTGTACCATAATTTAATTATGTATATATAATAAATAATTTATTTATTAAGTTACTAGCTAAGTTATTAGATTAAATTAAAAAAAATTAGTAATTTAAGTTAAAACTGAACTAACTTATACTGTAAATTTATATTAATGTATTTTAATAAATTAAGCTAATTTAATTATATTTATAATGTATTATAATATTTAAACCTAATTTATATATACGACATCCTGAAATAAGCTTTTTAAATGTAAATAAAATCGAAATAAAACCTGTAAAATACAATAAAAATATTTATTAAATAACTTAATATGTATATTAATACTGTATAAGGTCAATTAGACCATACATTAACTAATTTATACTTAATTTAGAAATAAATCCTAAAATACAGTATGTATAAACTGCAAATTTTACCTAATTTATTTATACGGTAAATATAATTAATTTTATAAATAATTGTACAATTATATATTACTATGTAAATGCTTTATTATCATATAATTTAATTTTTAATTTTAATAATTTATGGCCCTCAAATCGAGGGCCAAAATCCCAAATTCTGCACAATTGTGCTGAATTGCAGCACTCAGGCCTAGTGAAAATAACAGCACATCGTGCATTGTGGAGCGCTCATAGGCGCTTAAATTATTTTTCTTCCACCGACTTACCAGTTGTCATGCGCTCAGCGCACAACAACCTTATACCCTTTCCCCTAAGCATGTATAGCATATGTATGGCATGGTTTTGTGATGTGATGGTGTGTGTAGTGTAGGCCAGGGGCCCAACACTGTGTGAGGACTTGATTAAGCCCATTTCTGAGCTTAAATCGAGATTAAAAGGATAATTAAACTAACTAGGGTGGACATGGTAAAGGTCTGGTCCCACCTGCCTCAGGTGCTGTGTATCCCTCGGAAAGAGCTGCCCGCTAACCTTAAAACAATTTTTAAACTCAGTAAAGCTTAATTAGGGGTTAAGGGAAGAAAAGAAAGGAAGAGAAGTTAAGAGAAGTGTAAGGCAAAGCAGCTAAGACTGAGTGTTAAGAAGAAAAAAAAAGAAAAGCCGTAAAACAAATAGAAGAAGAAGAGAATAGAAAGAGTGAGAGAGGAAGTATATGTATGTCATATAGTATAATGTATATATAAGTGTATACTGTAAATAATAAGTATAAGTATATTAAGTATATGTAGTATAGAAGTGTTTGAACTATATATGTACATAAATAACCATATAGCTGTACTGACAGAATAAACCGTCACTGTAAATAGAATAAGTGTCGCTATAGACCCTAGTTTCTACCTTAGATTCTGTACATAGTTTTTCTAGGGTTTAGCGACGTTTATATCTGTCACTGTAGATATTATATATGTTACTGTATATGTTAGTATGTTAAGTTAGGATAGTATAGTATATATTATTACTTATTATTGTATATATATGTAAGTATTAGTATTATAAGTTATATGTAGATAGTATATAGTATTTAATTATAGTGTTTGATGCTTGTTTGTAATTAATTACTTGCAAGCATTTTAGTTGATTCCTTTGTACATAATTAAGCTATTATTTCATTTATTGATTATTCATTAATTCATTCATTTATGATTGTACATAAAATTAATCTTTTTGGAATTAAAGAATAATGTTGGACTTAGAGAGATGTATATCAATAACTGCCTCCCAGTGAACGACCGGGAATAAACCAGTAAAAATTATGTAATTAAATAAAACTGACGCGATAACGGTTGCTATTTGTGACATATACTACAACAACGACAATGACGATTTTTTTATACGAACCATGATTGATCGTTTAATATGTCTAGTGCATCCCTTTTCAGACCACACTCCGTTGGTATGGGACAGCGGAGACAACATCCATGTTGGGTCCTACTTTAAACTTAGAAAGTCTTGGCTTAGAGAACAGGGGTTCCATGAAATGGTTGAAACTTGGTGGAAGTCCAATCAGGTCGAGGGCACTGCAATTATCAAGCTGGCTACAAAGCTTGCATCAATGCATGCCATGCTGAAAGAATATGGATCCACAATGGTTGTGCTGAGAGACCAAAAGCGCAGTGAAGCTCTTGCGGCAGTACAGCAGTTGGACATTAAGGAGGAGTCTACCACTCTGACCGATCAAGAGCTGCTGGATAGAAAAAAATGGTAGGAAATAGTGGCTGAGGAAGATTTAAAAAGGGAAATGGATTGGCACGAGAGTTCATGTCAACTTTGGCTCAAAGAGGGGGATGCCAATACCAAATATTTCCACTTAGCAGCTAGCGCACAAAGAAGACATAATCTTATATCCTCCATTGTTGTGGACAGTCAGGAAACATCAGATCTACATGAAATCAAAGCTGCAACCGCCAGATACTTCAAGGACACTTCTCGGGATGTAGAAAAGGGGGTGTGGAAGATGGCAAGAGTAATCTTTCCTCGAATCTCTGTACAGCAAGCTGGCAGTTTGGTGACTCCCATCTCTGAAAAAGAAGTGTTGGAAGCTCTTAATGATTTGAATAATGAAGGTTCGCCGGGTCCAGATGGCATACAAGTCTTCTTCTATAAAGAGTTTTGGACTGTATTGAAAGGGGAGGTGATGGAGGTAGTTGGGGAATTTCAATGGGGCAATTATGGCTTTGAAAAAATAAATAGATGATACCTCTTTTTACTCCCAAAAAAGCCAGGTGCAAATAGCTTCCCAAATTTTAGACCAATCGCATTGTCTAATTCCATATAGTTGTTGGTGAGTAAAGTTCTGGCGAACAGATTAAGGAAGGTTCTACAAGACCACATACTCCCAGTACAGTCTGCTTTCCTCCCCAACAGATCATACAAGAATCCTTCATTATGTCATAGGAGATGGTGATGGGTTGGCACAGGAGAAAGTGTAAAGCTTTCCTTTGGAAGGTAGACTTCCGGAAGGTATACGATTTGGTGTCGTGGCAGTACCTATGGGAAGTATTCAAGAGAAGGGGGTTTCCACCCATATGGCTGCAATGGATGAAAAGATGCATCACCACCGCTTCTTTCTCACCCTTGATTAATGGTAGGCCTTGTGGGATGTGGATCCAACCACAATGTGGTGTTAGACAGGGATGCCCACTTGCACCACTTGTATTTAACCTTGCGGTGGACACTTTGGTGAGGTATGCTTGCAGATTGTCGGTGGCCAGTATCATCAGAGGATATTCCATCTCCAACGGGAGTGCCCTGGCTCCTGTCTTGCAATATGCTGACGATATAGTTTTTTTTGTAGAAGGGAATGAATAAGAAGCACAAGCATTGCTCCAAATGGTAGAGATATTTGGGGAAATATCTGGCTTGAAATTGAATGGTGATAAATCTTCGTTGGTGTGTTTTGGTCTAACTGGTGATGAACAAACGGCCATCTCCTCCATGTTAGGTACAACCCTGGTTACTCTCCCGATTAGATATTTGGGTCTACCACTGAAATGTACTAAATTAAAGAAGAGTGACTAGAATGCTCCGTTTGATAAAATCTCTATCAAGTTACAAGGGTGGAGCAGCAGATATCTATCCAAAGGAGGCAAACTTATTCTCCTGAATTCGGTGATAACTTTCATCCTTGTATACTTTTTTCCTATGTTTAAAGCACCCAAGTCCATCTAGAAATGCATTGATGTGATGCGGAAGCGGTTCTTTTGGAAGGGAGCAACTCATGAAGGTAAATTTTTACAACCCTTGAAGTGGGATAGTCTATGTATGCCAAAGGAACAAGTTGGTATGGGAATAAAATATCTTAAAGAGTTCAAATTTGCCTTGTTGCTTAAGTGGGCCATCAAATTGCTTAATGATGAGAATAAGAATTGGGTTGCTCTTATTAAAGAGAACTATGGCAGCTTGCATAGCTCTTTGAACTAGCTCCAACCACTTAAACCGTCCCCCTTCTGGAAATCAATGATTCAAGCCATGAAGAACAACTGGCAGATGTTTCAACCTATCTTAAGTGATGGACGTTCCTTCAAGTTCTGGAAGGAGGAGTGGTCGTCGTTAGGACAACTGAAGGAAGTCTACCTGAGAGCTTATGCGGCTAACATGAATAAAGGGGACCCGATATGCAGGGTTTGGTTTGATGGGGAAGATGCCTGGAGGCTTGATGGAGGCAACTATCGCAAAGAAGGCACAAGAACATGGGAGGAAAGGACATGCCTGGAGTAGGATCTGTTGGCCTTTAGGCCATTGCCTGGTACTGAAGATAAATATCGGTGGGATGGAATTTCACTCCCGCTAAAGCATATGAAAAGATCATGAGGCATTCCAATTTTCTGGAGGCAGATGTGGTAGGGAAAAAATTATGGCAATTAAAGATCCCAATTAAAGTCTAGATTTTTCTATGGCTATGCAAGAAAGATGGATTGGTGATAGGTGATCTTAGACATAGAAGAATGGGTGCTGCCTTACAATTGTGCCTGTTATGTGGTTTGCCCACTGATAGCTCCACTCATATTTTTTCTTCGTGCGTGGTCACTGATGCTGTGTGGAGAAGAGTTTGCAAGGAACCACTCCCCTTTTGTGATGACCTGTGGAAAAATTTTTTACTGCATGACAAATTGCCCTATCATATGGCGGCTATTATGTGGTGTGTGTGGAGAGCGAGAAATGATTTTTTGTTTCAGGAGAGGCCAGTATGAGTGGAGCAAATTTTAAATGTATGCTGGTTTCTCATACATATTGGGGATCTATTTTGTAACCCTGTCTTTATCTTGATCAATAAAATGCTCTCCCAGATTGCTATCATTTCACGATAGCTTTCCTTGCTGTTTCAAAAAAAAAATTTGATCTTCAATGTAGAACATGAGTATATCAAAAGTTTAATGAAGTAAAAAGATGTCTAAGGCAAAACAATGGTGATTTAAATTACCAATTACTAGCTTAGATACATATATATACTAATTACTCAATAATCTAAATAAATGAATAGTATCAACCACTTTACATCCACGCAAGCTTAGTGCACAGTGCACTGTGTCAGAGGCAATCAGACGACTTAAATCGCCTTCAGCTACAGTGCCTCCTCTTATTCTTCTTCTTCCTTCCTTCTTTCAGCCTTCTTCACAAGTAGAGCTTCCTTTTCTTATCAACGGCTACATGTTGGGCATATACAAAGAGGAGCAAAACCCCCCTCACCCACTCTCTCTTTCCTTCTTTCTCCTCTTCTCAGATAACCAGGTTGTAATCAGGTATTTGAGGATTCGATTGACTAAGGCTATTGGGCATGGTGGTAGCTGAGGTGTGTGTGTTAGAGGGGCCCGACTAGATCCGAGTAATCGGACCCACGCCCAGACCTGCGTGGCATGAGTGCGGGTAAGGGCACTTGCGTTGGAGCGTGCGAGCAAGACCTCACCCCGGTGCTCTCGGAGGTAAACGACCACAGGCACAAACAATTTAAGTAGCATGTGGGCTTCAGCAACCCACGATGTGGGACTAATAAGCCCCATCTTTGGCGAGGTTGCAATAGAGTCTTCCTTGAGCAATTACAACTGTGGCTGATGATGCGCAGCCTAATCGATGAACCGGGAGTCTTCGTGGAAGTCTTCTACAGCTACTGGGATTGTTGCTTGGAAGTTTTGTGGTCGAAGCACTGCGTACGACATCGGAGGAATCAAGGTGACTATGAGGTCCGATGAGGCACCTAAAAGCATGAACACAGGCTAAATGCCCCAGTTAAAATGCTCAGAAGGTTTACCGGAGGTTGGCAAATGCAGTGGCAGTGATTGGAGGGCGTGCGGAGGTCAAAGGGTGCCTATTGGTGACAGAGAAGGTGTTGCGAAGGTGGGTTGGCCGGTGGAGTGGGTAAGTGGTCGTGAAGAGGAATTTGTTGAGGGCTTTTGATGTAGGAATCGAGGCAAAGCTAATGGAGATGGCAGCAGTGAGTTTCGTGCTGTGGAGCGAATGGGAAGGTGTCTCCGGAGATTCACCGGAGTGGAAGAAGGTGAGGGCATTGGGGTGTGTTGCATGGTCTATTAGGAGTGTATGTGAGGGGGAAATGTTGTAGAGGAGTAGAAGAGTAGGTAGAGGGTCTTAAGGGAGAGGGAGAAATCCAAGGAGCTTTGGTCGTGGCTTGCCCAGAGCCAGAGAAGGAGATAGAGACGACAAGGCGGCGACGACGAACGAGAAAGAGGAACGACCTCCCTTTGGCCAGAGAGGATCACGAAGACGAGGGGAAGATAGGCCATTGATGTAAACACATTTACACTACTTAAAATGTCTATTTATGCATGTTCTTAAGCATAGGATTGCATTTCATGATATAAATATTGCATTACATGCATCATCTTGCATTTAGAGTAGTTTGAATAAAATGGAGGTTAATTGTCTCCTTTTATGTGCTTGGACAGGGCAAATATTTTATCGGGGCCTCGGATCAAAGATCCAACCGTATGGATATGATCAGGGCGACGATTGGAGTCCAACGACTCCAAGATCGCCCTAATCAGGCATCCGTAGCATCAGATAGAGACCGGGGAACCCTAGAAGATCAAGGGCCAGGATGGTGTAAATCTGCACTTCAGATGGAAAATCCGACCACACGGATGAATTCGGATCGACGATCGCAGCCGAACGACACAAAAATCGAGTCAATCCGACATCCGTGGCACCATCTACAACTTCCAAAAGATGGACGGCCAAGATAGCGCCACGTGGTGCCATCCCAGCCACCCAATCGGCCGCAGGAGTCCTGTGAAGACCGCGCACCGTCTCCTCTCCGCCGTTGGATCTCGATCCAACGGCTGCGGTCGCTTGCGTTTAAAAACGTCCGCGCGACCATTTCGCCCGCGTAGCGCAGCGGCGACGCAGCTGCGGGCGAAGCGGAGGTCGCAGGTTCGAGCCGCGGTGAGGGGGTGGAAGGCGCGGGCGAGCGGGCGCGCACGAGCGTCGGATGAAGATCCAACGGCCGCACGCGCCCGATAGCGCCGACGCGCAATTGGACGCTCTGGTGGACGCTCGATCGCACGCGGGCGGGCGCGCTACGCAGCGGGCGCGGACGCGATCTGAGCCGTCCGATCTCGCGATCGGACGGCTGAGACGACGCGGACGTGCGTATGCGTTACGCGCGCAGGCCAGCCGAGCGGGCGCGCGTGGGCGCGGCGGCAACGGCGACGGCGGGGCTTTAGCGACGGTTTTATCCGTCACTAAAGACCCCTTATTTATTATTTTGAAGATGTAATGTCCATTTTGCCCCCACTCCTTGCAACTATAAAAGGAGACCCCCTCCATACGAAATTTTCATCCCTTCCTTCTCCTCTCTACCTCTCCAAAGCTCAAGAGAAGCTTGTCCCACACCCGGGATGCTTCTCGCGAGATAAAGTCCAAATTTTCGTCCTCCTTCGGAAGTGGATCCCGCGACGACGACGGCGTGCTGCTTCGTTCCCGTTCTTCTGCTTCGTCCTCCTTCGTCCCGCTTCGTTCTCCTTCGTCCAGGCGTCGTCCCGTCCGGCTCGTCCTCCAAGCGACCGTCGAGGAGGATTTCTCTCTCCCTATTCTTTTTACTGCTTTGTAGTATAGATTTACTGCTTTCTAGAGTAGTCTATTCGTCCTCCGAGCGATCGTCGAGGAGGACATTTCTCCCTCCATTCTTTTAATGCTTTCTAGAGTAATTATTTTATGTTTTCTAGTTGTAACGAAAGAACTCTTTTATGATAAATTCCTTGTCTATTTTACATCTCATTTTGATTTCCATGTATAGTATTCTTTCTCTCTCTCTTACTCCCTCTGTCTCTTTTATTTGTTGTAGATACTTAGATAGTTTAAATTGAATTTCTTCGTGACAAAATAAAAAGAAACGCGAAGTTTTTAAATCAAACGTTCGCCTCCCTGTGTTCGACCCGGAATTTTAATTTCGGTATAAATTTTATTTGTTGAACACGAATCCTTCGCTTTCGAACTACAACGACGGGTTTTCCAAAACCAAACACGTTAGCGTAGATTCTAGATTCAACAGCCATCCAATTTGATGGTTGGATAGCTGGAAGAGGGGGATCGAGGGTGGTCACCAAAGTAGAGGTTTTGTGGTCGGAGGAGGGAAAAGAGGGGTATTTGGCTCACCAAAACTTGCTAAGGATGTAGGGTTGTGCACGAGGGCTTTTTATAGGCCATTAGGTCGAGCTTCAAGATTGGAAACCAAGCTTGAGAGCTTCGCAAATCAAGAAATAGGTTTATGCTTTCCAAGAGTTCTCATGAACTCTTGGATGAATTAGCAAGGTCATGGAAGAGCTCAGATGGAAGGGGATCTCCTCAGGAGTCTCCCTTCCAATTTTGAAAGGGTTTCTCCGTGAAATCAGGGAGATCTTCCTAATTGAAGATCAGCTCTTGGTGGGTTCACATGGCCATGGCGGTAGGGACCTTTTCAAGAACAAGATGAAGAAGTTGGGGGGGTCCTTGCAAAGAATTCAAAAGTTAGCGGCATGTGTGAGAGAAAAGAGTCACATTGGACCAAAATGCAAACTTGGTCAAGATGATCTCTGATTGGACTCAAATTTTAGTACAAACCTAATTTGGACCCAAGAAATCTGATGGCGAAGTCGGATTTAGGTTTTGACTAAGTTTGACTGGGTAAATTACGTAAAAGCCTAAATTAGGGTAATTATCCATCTAAGACTATTTTAGGTCAAAATGGGTTCTAATGGTCAAAGCAAGCATACCAAACTTTAAAGAATTATTTTCTATGATTTTTGGAAGGTTTAGGTGAATTTTATCCTAACCAAAACCTCAGTGAATTAAGCGGATCTATTTTTAAGTTTTCAGATGTCATTTAATTCTCAAAACGCGTGAAAACCTGTTTCTGTCTGCATGAACCCACTTATTAGGCATTTATGAATTTGACCTTCACTTAAACCCTGGGAAACCCCATGATTGTTCTACAATAAAGATATTCTATTAAAACTGCATATTTACCCCTATTTTAATGCATTTCTCTCATAAAGGATATGCAATGAATTACAGCTCTTAGCAGTTATGTAGGAGCATTTATTAATGGATTATGACTAAATAAAGTTAGATATGGCTGATGATGACGTTATCATCAGAAGGCAATAAAAAAAGTTTAATTTTGAAATATAATTGAACATAAGCTTTAATAAAAGATAAAATAATTTAAAGGAAATTTAAACAAAACTGATAACTAAAAATTTCTTAAATTATTTATATTTATGGTTATGGATTAATACTTTTGACAAAATACCTTATATGTCAATGTCAGTTGCACAAGGGGCAAGTTCTTCACTTTGTGGGTTTTGTTGATATGCTTCAGATTCAACATCTGGGCGTAGATCATTTCCCGCATTGTATTGCTCGCATGGTTGAGCTTTAACTAGTATAATCCACCCATTTCTGCTATTATCAGGCATGTAGAATACTTGTGCTACCTGACAAGGTAGTGTGAATGATTCTGATGATTAAAGGATGCGACAATTCTTACTTAAGCTCAAGAAACTGTGTTTCTTATCGACATTGAATCCAATGCCTTATTTAAAAACATCAAACCAATCACACTTGAATAAAACCACCTTACAGTCAAACCTGAAACTCATTTCCACAATCTCTTCAATTTGACCATAATACCCATCACAACCAATGCTTAGGTCACAACTAATGACAACTACCACCTGTTGCGTGGCCTTCGCATCATCAATGGATCATACTCTGAATCTGAAATCATTAATTATGTATCCTGAATGGTAACATCCGTATGTCGAAGGTGTATCGGCAATTATATCAAAATCCTGTACCCACCATTGATCCCCATCTTCTTTCAGTTTATTTACATGATCCTTGAACCAATCAAGGAACTGCAAGTCATGTGTAGATGACACAAAGGATGCTTTGAATTCATTGTAAAATTCATACACTTCTGGAATTTACTTCAGAATGTACAAGTGTGTCAATCGTCGGTTCAATTTCGAGATGGGTTTAAACTCCATTCAAAGGATCGAACTTCCTCCGATGTTAAATATGGACAAACAATCTTCATCATTACCATTAAATTCTCCTTCATAGTTCCATTCAAGATGATTAAATCATTTGTCTATTTCATTCATGTACATGGTACAGAAGTTAATACATTCTTCTACAAAATAACCTTCAACGATTGACCCTTCTGGCTTCGCTTTATTAAAGACATAATCTTTCAGTTTCTTCAAATATCGTTCAATTGGATACATCCATCTATACTGCACGAGTCCAGCAATTCTCGCTTCATTCGAAAGATGAAGCGTGACATGAACCATCACATCGAAGAATGCAGGCGGGAAAATTTGCTCCATTTTATAAAGTGTGATCACAATTTGTTTATCCCAATAGTCTAACAATTCTGAATCTAATGTCTTTGAATAGATGACTTTAAAATATCTGCTCATCTCCGTGAAACAATTGACTATCGGATCAGGCATCACTCCACTTATCGCTAGTGGGAATAAGATTTGCATGTACACATGAGAATCATGACTTTTTAACCCAGTAATCTTCTTTTATGCTTCATTTACGCAACATGAAAGCTATGATGAATACTCATCTAGAACCTAAATGTCTTTAAGGAACGAGAAAATCCTTCACCTCTGCTCTCCAGTAAGATTGTATATAGCTTCTGGAAAGTGAGATCCTCCTTCTTCAATGTGCAACTCAGGACGAATACCTAAAATTTTATATCATTCCTTGCTTTAATTGTATCATTCGAGCTGTCTGTTAGGTTTAATACATCAAGAATGTTGTCCATTACATTCTTCTCAATATGCATAACATCTAAATTGTGCCGCACTGTCAAATCCTTCCAATATGTAAGCTACATAAAAAATATGCTTTTCTTCCTAAATCCTGAATGTCATAAGGAAGCCAAGTCATTCTTGAAAAGATGACCCAAATGTATTTCTCCAAGCTATTGCAATGTCTCCATGATTTTCATCCCCGACAGCCTAATAGAACATGTATTGAGTTTATTCTTCGGATTCCTCGACGAATATCGACATGCTTTACCATCAAATTTGCCCTTAAATTGTGACTTTCGCCATCTGTGTTCAATAGGCAAAAACCTACGGTGTCCTAAGTAACAGAACTTCTTGCTTTCAAACAATCTCAGGTGATGAGTATCATCCATACAAATTACTTCCTCTTCGTACTCCATCCTGATAAATTCGCATATGCTGGAAAGCCATTGATTGTCCACAGTAATGCTGCATGCAACTGGAAGAATTGTTTCTTCTGTGCATCATATGTTTGAACACCACTGTACTACAAGACTTTCAGTTCATCAATCAATGGCTGGAGATAAACATCTATTGCATTTCCTAGTTGCTTGGGTCCTGGGATAAGGAGTGTCAACATCATGAATGCAGATCGCATACATAGCTATGGGGGTAAGTTGTAAGTTATCATAACCACCGACCATATGGAATATGATGGATACATGCTCTTGAATGGGTTGAATCCATCGCTTGCAAGACTTAGTCTCACATTTCATGCCTCCTCTACGAATAATGCATGATTCTTGTTAAATCTATTCCACTCATCAGAATCTGTTGGATGACAGATGCGTCATCTTTCGATTTATTATCTTGATGCCACGACATCAATTTTGCTATTTTACTAGAAATGAGTAGGAGTTGTAGCCTAGGGATCAGTGGAAAATAATGAAGAACATTTTCCAGTTATTTCTTCCTGCCGGTGTTTGTTGATTTACCCATCTTATATCTCTCCTCACCACATTCAGGACAGTTAGTCAACCTTGAGTACTCATTTCTATACAGGACACAATCATTACAACAAGCATCAATCTTCTCGCATTTCAATCCGAGCCCACATATCTACTTCTTCGCATCATACCATGATTTAGGATACCCAGCAGGATTATTCGATGTTGCAAGAGGAAAACTACACGATCAAAGTTGGTTTCGAAAAACCATCGTTGTAGTTCGATTTGCGAAAAAATCTATCAACAGATAAATTTATACCAAATTCTAAGAATTCCAGATCGAACATAGGGAGGCTACGTCGATCTAAAATCCGCGATTATATTTTTTTATGTTTTTGTTTGAAAACGAGATAATTACATTGGAACTAATATAAACAATAAGATAGAGAGAGAGAGAGAACAATCACTTGATATAATCAAAAATTTTTTACAACTACAAAGCAGGAAATAATTACAACTAGAAAGCAGAAAATTCTATTCTAAAAAGTAATTAAAAAAAAGGGAGAGAGATATTATCCTCCTCGACGAATGCTTGGAGGATGAGTTGGACGGAGTGACGCCTGGAAGACGAAGGACGGAGCAGGAAGAAGGAGGACGAAGCAGAAAGAAGTGGGAACAAGGCAGCACGTCGTCGTCGTCGTGGGATCCACTTCCAGAACGAGGGCGAGAAAATTGGATTTAGCTCTAGAATAACATCCCGGGTGTGGAACAAGCTTCTCTTGAGATTTGAAGAGGGAGAGAAGTGAAGGAAGGGATGAAGAAGTGGAGGTCGGATCTCCTTTTATAGTTATAGGAATTGAGGGCAAATTTGTCATTTCAAGCTTAAAACATTAATATCAGGTCTTTAATGATGGCTTTATCCATCACTAAAGGTCTGATCATGGCCGATGTCCGCACACCGCACATGCCTCCCCGCCCACCGTACTCAAAACATCCACTCACATTCTTCAAATCTTAATCGTCCGATTGCAAGATCGAACGGCTCAGATTTCTCCTCGCATGCGCCTTCGTCTGCGCTTAACCGTGCGCTCGCGTGCTATCGGGCATGAGCTTATACATCAAATCGCGCGTGCGCACGATTGGATGATCCGAGCCGCCCGCAGCTGATCGCGCAGTTGCGATTAAACTCTCGTGCGCTGCGGATGGAGAGAAGAACGTGCATCGCATGCTCGCGCAACGCCACTCGACCGTTGTGCTAGCAACGCGGCTTTGTCGCGGTTTTGCTTTTAGGCGTGCTTGCTCACAGCCATTGAATCAAGATCCAAAGGCCTAAATCGTGCATTGGAAATCCTTTGGAGATGCAACGGTGGTTCTTAGGGCCGATTGGGCGGCTGGGATGGCGCACGTGGTGCCATCTTGGTCGTCCATCTTCTGTGTGTTGTAGATGGTGCCATGATGTTAGATTGAGCCGATCTTCACACTGTTAGGTTGCGATCATCGATCCGAACCCATCCGTGCGGTTGGATTTGTCGTCTAAAGTGTGGATTTGCACCATCTTGGCCCACGATCTTTAGGCCTCCTCGATCTCTATCTGGTGCTACAGATGTCTAATCAGGACGATTTTGAAGTCATTGAACTCCAATCATCGCCCTGATCAGATCCGTACAGTTGGATCTTCGATCCGAGGCCCTAATTAAAAATCACCCTATCCCTGACCATAAAAGGAGACAATTACTCTACAATTTATACAACTTAACCTAAATGCATGATTATGCATGTTATGCAATATTTACAATGTATGATGCTAATATGACACTAAGAACATACATTAATAGACATTTTTTGCTATTTAGATGTATGTACATCACACCCCCATGCCTATCTTTTGCTAGTCCCTAGCAAAAACTATATGCTATTTATAAAAGAATTAGGGTTGGATTACTCGGGCACAAATCATTTTCAACATTAAGAAATTTTTACTTCGGACCTGAACTTTTAAAGATACAACAGTGCCCAGGTATCTACCAAAATGCAGACCGCCTCAAGCCCTCGCCTTTTTCAAAGAAAGATCTCTTTTTCTCCTTTTTCTTTTATTCTAATTTTTTTGGATTTTTGAGTTTAGGGTTACAGTGTGGCTTTCTATGGCCACTCAACCCACCCAAGACTTGATGAGAACCCTAAGTTCTAAGCATCTTTTTGTGAAAGTGATGGACTAGTTGATCGGCAATCAGAGCGAACTTTGGATTTCTACACCCCTAGGTGACCTTAAAAAGAATTCTGCCTAAAGGTGTATCTATACGACAAGTAGCTTTCTCCCTACTTTTTCTTTTTATGATGTCAACACAAGGGTGAATCCAATGTATATCTCTCCGGCTTATTCTACTTCTCCGCTTCTTCCTAAGTGTTTTACGAATTTGACATACATTTCTTGAGCTGGGTTCTGGACAACCTACCAATGAGTTGTTATCCACGATAACTTACCAGCCATACTCGTGCGATGAAGTGTGGCTTATTTCTTTTGTTTTCTTTTTCTTTTCTCTTTTTTTTTCTTTTTGGACTTTCGTTTCCTTTTTTCTTTTTTTAAGTAGGTGGCTTCCCTGGTCTAAGATTTACCTAAAGGCAGCAAGAAAAGAATGGTCCAGTAGATGGGCTCTGGACAACCTACCTATGGGTTGTTACCCACGATAACTTGCCAGCCATACCACCCTAGAAGGTTCATTAGCTACCCAATTTTCGTTAAAATCGCCGAACAACGAGTCAGTGACGAATAGTGTGTAGATGCTTCGACTTAAAGTTCCCTTAAATCAGAGGGTGGGTTGATAAGTCGTATACTTATCACCCAAAATTATTTAATAAAATTAAAATAGATTTCAGGATGGCAAGGACTCGATAAACAAATCCACATTTTTGTGAATACCCAGGCTGATTAAGCTCGAAGACCTAAAGGGTCATATTGTTCAGATCCTACTGTAATATTTCCTAAGATTGAAAAGTCCTAATGCCCAAGTATTCTTTCCTAATTCAAAATATATTTTTTTAATGTATATATAAGAAAATAAGTAGAATTTACAAGAATTCCACAGAGCTGACAAATTGATTCAGAAATGAATTCACCCTTCCCATTCCTAGCTAATGCAATGTCCGCATTGAGAATAAAAGACATGAAAGGAAGGTAGAATGTAGAAGATATCACCTGAATATGATGCTCGGGCCAGCTCTGAGTCAGACCGTACAACTGCTAAGTTTAATGCCACCAACTAGGCGAAGTCCAACCAAAGAGATCACAACATGATGAGAGCAACCATGCCTGAGATGAGTTCTGGAACAATACAGTCAATAAAAGGCTTTACACGTTGACCGTTGACTTTAAATGAATTACCTGTCTTTGGGTCAGAAATCTAAACGGCCCCGTTTGGAAAAATCTGATCAATGATGAACGGGTTGTTCCATTTTGACCTAAGTTTGCTGGGAAAGAGCTTAAGTCGAGAATCAAAGAGCCAGACCTTCTGGTTCGACTCAAAGTTCTTGTAGGATATCAATTGGTCATGAAGAGCTTTGGTCCGAGCCTTGTAGATCTTGGCATTCTTGTGCGCGTCATTTCTAAGCTCCTCCAACTCAGATAGTTGGAGTTTCCTGGTCTTTCCGATTAAACTTAAATCTAGATTACACTGCTTGATTGCCCAGAATCCCTATGTTCAATTTCTACGGGTAAATGGCATGCCTTTCCATACACCAAACAAAACGGTGACATGCCGATAGGAGTTTTGTATGCCATACGGTAGGCCCAAAGAGCGTCCTCAAGCTTTTGAGTCTA
Source organism: Thalassia testudinum (assembly GCA_037157565.1). Classification (NCBI taxonomy): domain Eukaryota; kingdom Viridiplantae; phylum Streptophyta; class Magnoliopsida; order Alismatales; family Hydrocharitaceae; genus Thalassia; species Thalassia testudinum. The sequence continues at coordinate 68,660,368 of JAZHRO010000013.1, read as the reverse complement.
ATCTTTACGATCAGGCCTAACCATTTTTTGAAGAATATTCTTGATCTCCCAATTGGAGATCTCGGCCTGTCCATTCTTCTGGGGATGGTAAGGTGTGGAGATTCTATGATTTACCCTATATTTTTCCAATAAATTACAAAATTGGGCATTAGTGAAGTGAGAACCACCATCGCTGATGATAGCCCTCGGAATCCCGAATCGGCTAAAGATGTTCTTGATGAAATTGACGACCACCTTATGGTCATTGGTTCAGGTAGGAATGGCCTCGATCCATTTGGACACCTAATCATCAGCGACGAGAATGTACTGATGTCCAAATGAAGGAAGGGTCCCATGAAATCGATGCCCCAAACATTGAAGATTTCGACGGGAAGAATCGGGTTTAGGGGCATCATATCTCTCTTGGTTATGCTCCCAAGTGCCTGGCATCGGGAACACGACCTCGAGAATTCCTAGGCATTCTTGAATAAAGATAGCCAAAAGAATCCAGATTGCAAAATTTTTGCAACCGTCTTTTTCCCAGAGAAATGTCCACCACATGCAGATGCATAGCAGAAGTCGAGTGTACTTCTGAATTCAATCTCCGAAACACATCGGTGAATAATCTGATCAGAGCCAATGCGATATAGTTCAGGGTCCTCCCAGAAGTGATATTTGACCTCAGATTTGAGTCTATCTCGTTGTTGCTTGGTCCAATCTTGAGGGATTCGACCAACGGCCAAATAGTTTACGATGTTAGAAAACCAAGGGGTTTGGACACTTGAAACTGTAAGGATAGTCTCGTCTGGAAAAGTATCAACAATCAGAATATCCAGACGAGAAGAATCACTCAGGAGTCTCGAAAGATGATCCACCACCACATTCTATGCCCCAAATTTATCCTTGATTGCAAGATCAAATTCTTGAAGCAGAAGAATCCATCGAAGAAGCCGAGGTTTGGCATCCTTTTTGGCCAAGAGATGTCTCAAGGCCGAGTGGTTGGTATATATGATGACATGAGACCCTAAGAGATAAGTCCTGAATTTCTCCAAAGCAAATACTATAGCTAGTAATTCCTTCTCAGTGACAGTGTAATTCCTCCAGGCCTCATCCAGAGTTTTATAGCGTAGTAGATGATAGAGGGCTTCCTGTCAATCTTCTGACCCAAAACAGCCTCGACCACGTAATCAGAAGCATCGGTCATGATCTCGAATGGTGCTATCCAAACCGGGGGTTGCAACACTGGAGCACAAATGACTACCATTTTAAGAAAATCATATGCCTTATGGCATGATTCGTTGAAATTAAATGGCGTATCTTTGGCAAGAAGGTTGATCAGAGGACGAGCAACCTTAGAAAAGTCCTTGATGAACCTCCTATAGAACCCCACATGACCAAGAAATGATCCAATTTGTTTGACAGATGTGGGAGGAGGAAGTTTAGAGATGGCATCAACCTTAGCTTTGTCAACTTCGATACCTCGTTCAGAGATTACATGACCCAAGACGATGCCTTCTTATGTCATGAAATGACTCTTTTCCCAGCTAAGGACCAGTCTTGTTTTGATGCATCTTTTAAGAATCATTTGAAAATTAGCCAAACAAAAATCAAACGATTCTCCGAAAATAGAGAAATCACCCGTGAAGACCTCCATAAACTCTCCCACCATGTCTGAGAATATGGCTAACATACACCTTTGAAAAGTTGCAGGTGCATTGCATAAGCCGAATGGCATCCTACGGAAAGCAAAGGTTCCATAGGGACAGGTGAAAGTCATTTTTTCCTGATCCTCAGGATGGATAGGGACTTGAGTGTATCCCGAGTAACCGTCAAGGAAACAGAAGTACTTCTGCCCGGCTAGTCTTTCAAGGATTTGATCAATAAAGGGTAAAGGGAAATGATCCTTTTTCATGGTTGTGTTCAGCTTCCTGTAATCAATACAAACTCTCCAAGAGAAAGCTGAACGAGTTGTGACAGATTCTCCTTTCTCGTTAGTCACAATGGTAATCCCAGCTTTCTTGGGAACAATTTACACGGGACTTACCCAAGGACTATCAGAGATTGAATAAATGATTCCTGCATCGAGTCACTTGATAATTTCCTTTTTGACCACTTCTCACATATTAGGGTTTAATCTCCTCTGCATTTGGTGAGAAGGGTGGGATCTGATGGAGAGATTATCGCTTATTTATGATAGCAATAGAATGATATGTCGTATTTTATGTGGTGGAAAATCTCTCAATCAAAACTAAATATCAAATTTAACCACAATAAAGATGTCGCATCCACAGGGAGGAATAGACCAATAAATTCATGAGTAGAGGAATATACTATTTGCAGACACTTTTGCGACTTTAATGTGAGGAATATGCTATTTTAAATGGAGCTTGCAATTTCCTTAAAAGTTTAGGATTATTTATGCAATTTTCACATCAGGAATTAAGCTCCAAAAGTATGTATATGATGCATGTGTAATGGCATATCATGTAAATTCAACTTGCATGCAAATCTGATTTGAAATTCAAAGTTAAATGATGCACATAACACAAGTGATAATTTCAGGAAACTATAAGTGCATCAATGCAATATGGACTGAATAAAATATTAATATCTAAATGGAAATGGCATTCAATGTAAATATTAATTGAGGAGAAAATAGAGGATTTCTCCTCTCTCTTCCTTGCGCGCACGAGGAGGCTTCGTGGGAGGAGCTATGCGGCGAGAAGGCATGTCTCGACGAGGGCTACGCAATGGTGGTGATGCGGCAGTTGGAGGTGGCCAGAGGCGGCTGGCTGGCAGAGAGGAGCGCCGACCTGTCGCCAGCAGGTGGCTGCACAACTGCTGTGGGTATGGGCGCGCAGGCGTGTGTGGCTGCGCTGCACTGCCTACAGTCACGTGGCCGCTGTGGGCATTTGCTGCAGGCAGCTACTTTGGGTACCTGCAGGGCGTTGGAGATGAAGAAGATGACGAAGAGGAGGTGTCATGCAATCTGTATTGCATGCCTCTGCACGCTGTGGCAATGCGGTGAGCGGTGAGGGTGCGGGTGCAGGGAAGGGTGCGCGCGGGCAGTGCAAGGGTACTACTATGGCGTGGGTGCAGCGCCTGCGAGTGGCTGCTGCCTATGGGCACTGGTGCTGCTAGGAGCGTTGCTTGGTGCGATGAGGACATGGGTATAGGGCACGGGTGCAGGGTGCGGAAGGGCGACGGATGCAAGGCGCACAAGGGCACTGGATGCAGGGCACACAAGGGCGCTGGAGCAGTGCGCGCAAGGGCGGTGAGGCTTTGGAGCAGCGCCTGCAAGGCGTGCAAGGCAAGAGGTGGAGGGCATTGGCGCACAGTGCTTGCTGGTTACACAGTGCACGTAGTACTTCTCGATGGTCTTCCCAGTTGGGTCTCCTCTCCCAAGCCCCTCCGCCTCTCTCTCTTTATCTCCTCTCTCCCGCGAGTCAAGGGATTTTCAAAATCCCTTACTAAATATGGCCAGCATTGTTTTATTCTGTTGAAGGAGGATGGCCATAGGTTAGATATTTGTGGGGGGAAATACCTTTTCGCCCCCTGTTCTTTTCTACAATTGATCCTCCTCCTTCTTCTTCCCGCTTATTAGCCTGTAACGAGTGCGCTGTTGTGGGACCTGCATGAAATTTAAAATAATTACATAATAAGCAATAGAATAAATGTAAACTTAAATAATGACATATGCAATCATTTAATGACCTAATGTGATTGTTAACAAACATACTATGTTAGAATTGAATTACTTAGGCGTAATAATAGTCCATTAAAATGAACTCATCAAATACCCCCATGCCTAAGATTTGCTAGTCCTTAGCAAAAATGAAAAATAATAGAAGTAATCAGAAGATTTCTTCTTTTCTTATTTCAAAACTTTAGAGATCCAGACAACTGTGAAGTGATAATAGCCTAGGTAACAGATCCACGTGAAAAATCAATTCGTATTGGGAGTTCGTATTTCATCCTTGGTAAATATTTATGTCGAGATAGGCAACTACTTCCCTCAGGGATAAAGCAGAAGATAATCTGTAATTTGACCCCGGCTTTTGGCTTAGGTAGGAGATATCAAGTTGAATGGATTTGTATTTGGTGGCACACACTCATTTGGTGCTACATGTAATCTAGTACTACAGACTCTAGATCTCTAAACTATTAGACAAGTCAACTCGGAGAGAGGCTAAACAACTATGCTCTCTTGATGTTCCTCGGCACTCACTCTTTTCTTTCTTTTCTTTTTGAGATCCCAAATCTCGCCAGATTTAGTAAGTGTACTCACTGTCTGATGGCCTCACATGGCATTCACATTTTAATTAAAATCCTAATAACTCTACAACTAAGTTAGAGTCCTTAGCCAGTATCCAGGAGATCAGAAATACTGAAAGGTAGGCATAGGTCATATTTGGTGGATCGCGATAGGTGTTTTGTTGCCTCAAAAACAATGTTACATAAATAACATTATAAACTTGGACTCTTTTCTTTTCTTCTCTCTCTCTTTTCTTCTTCTTCTTCTTCTCTTTTTTTTTGTAATATAATTGTTTCTTCTTTTTCTTCTTTCTGTTTCTTCTTTTTCTTCTTTTTTTTTTTATAAATCAACATAATACGACACAGACTTTTATTTATGAGGCATTATTAGGGATGATAGTGGTCAATAGGATATTGTGTGGCTTATTTGGTGGAAGTGCCTATTCTCGACACCAGGAAGGAATAGATGGGACAGGTGTATTTCCAACCTTTGACACTATTACCCTCCTTCAGCCGAGGACTCTATGAAGGACGGTCGTAACCATCCACCACAGTCATAGCTTTATTAAGACTCAATCTCTGTGTATCTGCCTTATTTGGTGACTCTCAGAAATTCACACAAAGTACGTACACAGGAACAGAGAGCTAAAACTATGCCCAATTCTGAAATATCATCATCTAATTATCCAAAACATAAGAGTCCTTGCACTAGACTTAGTGCACCAGCAATCTCTCTACTTTCTTCTCACAAATATGAGGTGGATCTACTAGAAGATAGTATGCCTAGCTCCCTATTAACTGTCCAAGGGTTCAGTAGACTACAAATGCTTATTGATTTTCTTCAAAGATCCATTACCCAGTCTACGTGCACGTGAAGTAAATGTACTGGATTCTAAACTTAAGAAATAATTCAAGAAGAAAAACCTCCAATGACAAAGATATTTTGCTAGGGACTAACCCATTCAGCTCAAGAAAATAAGAGTTATATATATGTGTATGTATGCAAATATTTATAAATGCTATAAACATTCTCAGGTTATACCCTCCCATGCCTAAGACTGACAATGTCCTCATTGGAAAAATGCAGACATAAAAGAATATCACCTGAGGAGGAGAGTGGGAGGAGCTAAGGCTCCTCAAGTCGAAGTGCGTCCAAAACTTGGCCATCTGAAAGAGTAATATAAGGTTTAAGTTGCTGGCCATTTACCTTAAAGCTCGCACCTGAAGTAAGGTTCCAAATTTCTACAGCTCCATGAGGGAAAGTATTGATAAGAACGTATGGCCCATCCCAGCAGGACTTGAGCTTTCTAAGAAATAATTTAAGTCTAGAACTAAAAAGCCAGACCCACTGGTTGGGCTCAAAAGTCTTTCTAATGATGTGCTTATCATGGAAGACTTTTGTACGTTGCTTGTAAGCTTGAGAAGTTTCATAGGCTTCATTACGAAGCTCCTCAAGCTTACTTAATTCTAACATACGTGCCCTTCCTACTTTATCTAGATTCACGTTAACGTTTCTAATAGCCCAATAGGCTTTATGTTGAATTTCAACGGGAAGGTGGCACGCTTTTCCGTAGATAAGACGGAAAGGAGACATGCCCAAGGGAGTCTTGTACGCGGTTCTGTAGGCCCAAAGAGCATCATTTAGTTTTTTAGATCAATTCTTCCAATCGGGCCTAACAATTTTTTCTAAAATTCGCTTAATCTCCCTATTAGACACTTCAACTTGTCCACTCATTTGGGGATGGTAAGGTGTGGCTATCATGTGGTTGACTCCCAAATTTTGGAGTAGTCTTGTGAAATGTACGTTCTTGAAGTGAGGTCCTCCATCACTTATGATTGTCCTTGGGCACTCGTACCGAGAAATGATATTAGCCTTAACAAAGCCCAAGACCATGGAATGGTCATTGGTTCGCGTGGGTATGGCTTCTATCCATTTTGATATATAGTCTACAGCCACAAGGATGTATTCATATCTGAAGCACACAGGAAAGGGACCCATGAAGTCAATGCTCCAAATATCAAAGATCTCAATAGGGAGGATAGGTTGTTGGGTCATCTCATCCCTTTTTCCAATGGTTCCCATCTGCCGGCAACGTAGACATGTGCCCACATACATATGTGCATCTTAGAATAATGTGGGCCACCAAAAGCCAGACTGAAGAACCTTATGGGCAGTCTTCTTCCCATTAAAATGTCCCCCACAATGGAGGTCATGGCAGAAACTCAGAACACTTCTTTTTTCTTCGTCAAGGAGCAATGGCGAAAAAGCTAGTCAAGGCCTACTCTAAAACGCTCAGGTTCCTCCCAGTGATACAATTTAGCGTTAGCAAGAAACTTGTCTCGCTTCTGCTTGTCCCAAGTACTGGGGGTAATGCCCGTGACCAAATAGTTCACTATGTCAGCAAACCAAGAAGTTTTAGCTTCCACGGCCATCAGAGACTCATCAGGGAAAGTCTCTTGAATACCGCCAGCAGGGTTTGATGACTCAATAGGGATCCTAGACAGATGATCTGCTACCACATTCTCAACTCCTTTCTTGTCTTTAATTTCCATGTCAAATTCCTGGAGTAGTAGAATCCAATGAATTAGGCGAGGTTTGGTGTCCTTTTTAGCAAGAAGATGCTTTAGGGCAGAATGATCAGTGAACACCACAACCTTGGATCCCAAAAGATAAGACCGAAACTTTTCCAAAGCAAATACTATAGCAAGTAGTTCCTTTTCAGTGACCGTGTAGTTTTGCTGAGGATCCGTAAGCGTCTTGCTGACATAATACAGCACATGAGGTTTGCCATCAACCCTTTGACCTAAGACCGCTCCCACTGCAAAATCAGAAGCATCGCACATAAGCTCAAATGGGAGGGTCTAATCTGGTGCTTGGAGAATCGACGCAGTAATAAGGGCTTTCTTCAAGACTTGGAAAGCCTCGCCACATCTATCATCAAAATTGAAGGAGACATCCTTCGCTAACAGGTCGCAGAGTGGCTTAGAGATTTTACTGAAATCTCTAATGAAGCGCCTATAAAATCCAGCATGGCCAAGGAAAGATCTAACCTGACGAACATTGGCAGGCAATGGAAGCTTAAAGATGGAATCGATTTTTGCGGTGTCCACCTCTAATCCTCTCTCGGAAACTATAATGCCTAACACAATGCCCAGCTGGACCATAAAGTGGCTTTTCTCCCAGCTTTGCCTCTTCGCAACGGGTTAAGACTTTATTAAGGTGCTAAAGGCATAGGTCAAACGACGAGCCATAAATGGAGAAGTCATCCATGAAAATTTCAAAGAACTCATCGATCATATCAGAAAAGATAGCCATCATACAACAAGTGGCAGGAGAATTACATAACCCGAATGGCATTCGGCGGAATGCAAATGTGCCATACGGACTCATGAAGGTGGTACGCTCCTGATTGTCAGGAAAAATGGCTATCTGATTATACCCAGAGTACCCATCAAGAAAACAAAAGTACTTGTACCCCACCAATCGTTCCAAAATTTGATAGATAAACAGTAAGGGGAAATGGTCTTTCTGGGTAGTCGTGTTCAAATAGCGGTAATCAATGTAGACCCTCCAACCAATTAAGGGTCTAGTGGTCACCGGCTCTCCTTGGTCATTCTCCTCCACAGTGATTCCTGCCTGTTGAACGTACGAACGCTACGCTAACGTGTTTGGTTTTAGAAAACCTATCGTTGTAGTTCGAAAGCGAAGAATTCGTGTTCAACAAATAAAATTTATACCGAAATTAAAATTCCGGGTCGAACATAGGGAGGCGGACGTTTGATTTAAAAACTACGCGTTTCTTTTTATTTATCACAGAGTAATTAAATTTAAAACTATCTAATTATTTGCAATAAATAGAAGAGAGAGAGAGTAAGAGAGAAAGAGAATATTACACAAAGAAATCAAAATGAGATGTAGAATAAATAAGGAATTTTTCATTGAGGAAATTGTTCATTACAACTAGAAAGCATAAAACAATTACTCTAGAAAGCGATAAATTTACTCTAGAAAGCATTAAAAGAATGGAGGGAGAAATGTCCTCCTCGAAAATTGCTTGGAGGACGAACAAAACTACACTAGAAAGCAGTAAATCTATACTAGAAAGCAGTAAAAAGAATAGGGAGAGAGAAATCCTCCTCGACGGTTGGTTGGAGGATGAGCCGGACAGGACGACGCCTGGACGAAGGAGAACGAAGTAGGATGAAGGAGGACGAAGCAGAAGAACGGGAACGAAGCAGCACGCCGTCATCGTCGCGGGATCCACTTCCGTAGGGGAACGAAAATTGGACTTTATCTCGCGAGAAGCATCCCGGGTGTGGGAGAAGCTTCTCTTCAGCTTTGGAGGGGTAGAGAGGAGAAGGAAGGGATGAAAATTTCGTATGGAGGGGGTCTCCTTTTATAGTTGCAAGGAGTGGGGGCAAAATGGACATTACAACTTCAAAACAATAAATGAGAGGTCTTTAGTAACGGATAAATCCATCACTAAAGCCCCGACGTGGGCGTAGCTTCCGCGCCCACGTGCGCCACTTCAGCTGCCTGCGCGCTCAACGCCATCGCACCACGCTGAGTCTCAGCCGTCCGATTGCAAGATCGGACGGCTTAAAACGCATCTTCGCCCGCTACGCTGCGCGCCCGCCCATGTGTGATCGCGCGTCGGCGCTATTGGGCGCGCGCAGCCGTTGGATCGCGATCTGACGCTACACGCGCTGCTCGCTTGCACCTGATTTGAGGCTCGCGAGACTCGATCCCGCGACCTCTCCTTCGCCCGCCGCGTCGTCTCCGCTACGCTACGCGGACGAAATGGTCGCACGGATGAATCAGCCAGCCGCATCCACAGCCGTTGGATCTTGATCCAACAGCGGAGAACGAGTGGGTGTGGGACCTTCGTAGAATGTGTGCAGCCGTTTGGGCGGCCGAGATGGCACCATCTTGGCCGTCCATCTTCTGGAAATTGTAGATGGTGCCACGGATGTCGGATTGACTCGATTTTTGCATCATTGGACTGCGATCGTCGATCCGAATTCACCCATGCGGTCGGATTTGTCATCTGAAGTGCAGACCTTCTTGGCCCTTGATCTTCTAGGGTTCCCCGGTCACTTTCTGATGCTACGGATGTCTGATTAGGGCGATCTTGGAGTTGTTGAACTCCAATCGTCGCCCTGATCACATCCATACGGTTGGATCTTTGATCCGAGGCCCCGATAAAATGTTTGCCCTGTCCAAGCACATAAAAGGAGACAATTAACCCCCATTTTATTCAAACTACTCTAAATGCAAGATGATGCATGTTATGCAATATTTATATCATGAAATGCAATCCTATGCTTAAGAACATGCATAAATAGACATTTTAAGTAGTGTAAATGTGTTTACATCATACCCCCATGCCTATCTTTTGCTAGTCCCTAGCAAAAACTATATGCTATTTATAAAAGAATTAGGTTGGATTATTTGGACTTAAGTTATTTTTCAATCATTAAGAAATTGTCTACTTAGGAACTGAACTTTGAAAGACACAACAGTACCCGGGTATCAGCCAAAATGCAGACCGCCTCAAGCCCTCGCCTTATTAAAATAAAAATTTCTTTTTCTCTTTTTCTCTTTTCTAATTTTTTTGGATTTCCAGATTTTAGGGTTTAAGAGTGGCTTTCTACGCCCATTCAACTCACCCAAGATTTGATGAGAACCCTAAGTTTTAAGCATCTCATTGTGATTGTGATAGACTCGTTGACCGGTAATTAAAACGGACTTCGGATTTCTACTCCTCTAGGTGACCTCAAAAAGAATTCTGCCTAAAGGTGTATCTTTACAACCAGTAGCTTTCTCCCTACTTTTATTTTTTTACGGGGTCAACACAAGGGTGAATCCAGTGTATATCTTCCTGGTTTATTCTACTTCTCCGCTTCTTCCTAAGTGTTTTGGGAATTTTTAGTGCATTTACTGAGCTGGGTTCTGGACAACCGGTCGATGAGCTGTTACCACCGACAACTTGCCAACCATACTCGTGCAGGGAAGTGTGGCTTATTTCTTTTTGTTCTTTTCTCTTTTTCTTTTTGATTTTCTTTTCTATTCTTTTTTTTTTTAAGTAGGTGGCTTCCCTGGTCTAAGATTTTCCTAAAGGCAGCAAAAAGAGAAAGGTCCAGTGACTAGGCTCTGGACAACCTACCTATGGGCTGTTACCCACGATAACTTGCCAGCCATATCACCCTAGCAGGTTCATTAGCTACCCAATTTTCGTTAAAATCGCCAAACAACAAGTCAGTGCAAAGAAAGTGTGTAGATGCTTAAGACTTAAAATTCCTTCAAATCAGAGGGCAGGTTGATAAGTCGTGTACTTATCACCCAAACTTATTTATTACAATTATAATAGAATTAAGATGGCGAGGACTCAAATACAAATCCACATTTTAGTGGATACACGGGCTGATTAAGTCCAAAGACCTGAAGGGTCTTTGTGTTCAGATCTTAATATAGTATTTCTTAAGATTGAAAATTTTCTTAAACCCAAATTCTCTTTCCTAATTTCTGAATTTTTTTTTTAAATAAAAGAAAATAAAACAAATCTACGGAGCTGACAAATGAATTCAGAGATAAATATCCACCACCCCATGCCTATCTAATGCAATGTCCTCATTGTATTAAAAAGACATAAAACAGAGTGGAAAAACGTAGAAAGCACCTGAATTGCGTGAATGTCAGGTCCGCTCTGAGATGAAAATGAAAAAGAACTGTATATGTGCTGAGTTTAGTGCCTTCAGCTAGGCACACAATACAAGGAAAAGAAATGAAGAATTCACAAGTGCAGGTCAGAATTAAAATAAACAGAAGAATCCTCCGACCTGTCAACAGAGGTCCACAGATGTGGACCAGATTGTGGTGCAGACCCACACCTCATAATCGAGAATATCTTAGGTTCTGGATAAAAATTACCCAAAACCTAAAATCAGAATGCAAGCGGGGTCGGGCCTGCGATTTATGAGGATGCAACCCAAGACCAAAAAGTCGGGTTACAAAGAATTGAAGCTCAAAAGGATAATCGTTGAATGTGTGCTTGAGTTGAACATCCTTGAAACAAATGTCGTAAGGGTTCTGATTTGATGTTTTCAGCTTAAAAGGAACCCTTCGACTCAATCTTCCATTTCCTCCAAAATTAACTTCCCAAATCAAAACTTCCCAGCTCCTATCCTCCTCATTCAGCATATCAAATTCCAGGACCTCTTGTATATTCATCACCCCGTCTAAAATCTCCAAGTCTAAATGATGTGGCAGAATCAAAATTGACTTGGGTCTAATTATCTCAGAATTAGAATCATCAATAAGCTCAACAGGGTGTAACTGATAATCAGGGCATTGAATTGATTCCTCCAGAAAATGCGATTCTGGATCCGTAATGTGTGCCCTAATAAGATCAGTGTCCTCAGTTATTGGGCTATCAACTGATCTATCAAATTCCTCAGGCCCAATCATCTCACAGAAATCGTGTTCAGAAAACTCGCGTGAGACTTCGCAACTTGAATCTTCACCATCAGGATCCGTATCAATGTATGTCCCAAAATCATTTGTCACTTTCTGTTTCAAAGAGACATGCGTTTCCTCGTAACTCAGCTTAGGGATCTCAGGTGAAGAAATCAGATCATCCTTAATTTGTTATTTTAATTCAATCTGGTCAGCCTCGTAACACGTGTCCCCCCCAACAGGTGCCTGAGCAGGTTCTGTCATTGGTTTTCCTGAAGAGGGTTCATCCTGAGAATTATTCCAAGATTGAATTAAAGCAACCACGAATCTCATCCTCAATTTCGCTAATTTCCCAAGTAGAAACTCACCCGGGTTCTTATCTTTAACATCCTGGAGCCAATCCAACAAAGACTTGTTTAAATCATCAATCATTTCAATCAGGGGCTCCAATCTCTCAATGCAAGGTATTGTCTGAATGTCTAAAGATTGAATGATATTCCTCAAGTTAGCCAGAACCTTATCTTGAACCTAGTTAACCTGAACCAAATGAGTTGGTTCAAGTTTAGGCGAGTTTGGGCTCAATGCAGGGGAATTAACGAATTGAGATTCGTTATACGCTTCCTAATAATAGGTCATTTCAGATTGTTGAAAAGATGGTGATGACCTAAAGGCAGTGAAATCAGAGGATGGGTAAGGATCGGTGTATCCTTCTTGATTGTAGATCGTATTAGGTTGTGCATGAAAGGAAGACGATCTATAATCGATGTAGCTCTGAGAAGGATAGAAATCAGAATCAAAGTGTTCAGGGTTAGACCCTAAACACGGGGGTCCGGAATTGTATCCCCAATCCGAATTATCCCAGCTGACTAATGGTTGATTACAATATGAGTTGGGATAATCGTCATGTTGAGGATAATTCACAACAGGAGGGAAAGAACGGGAATGCGTGAAATATGTGGAAGGATTCATGAGACACGGGAGGAAGAAAGGTGCCCTGCAATACAAACAATCAAACCTGTCCTTAAATGGATTAGCCTACAGGCCTACAGACTCCCAAAACCCGTCTTGAGATAAAGGAACGATTTGATCTACTTCTGTCTGTTCAATCCAACCAGTTAGAAGGAGGGACTGGGGAGAAGGTTCTTCCTTCAGCTTGCGCCTCCGGTTCCTAGTGTACCCCCCAGCCGCGATCGTTTGACTCGGCTCCCCTAGCTAGACATCAGATTGAGCAGTAGAAATAGACTAATCGAAAATAATCTCGTTCTAAGTTCTGAAGAGCGAGTTCAATCCTTAAAGCCAACGTCTACTCTGTTTTATTTAGGGCTAGGTTTGAATATGCTTTGGAATGTGATGGGCCCTTTAAATGGGTTATGTCCTTAATGATTGATTGATTTGTGTGTGAGTGCACAACCAGTGGATTTCAAGCAAGATTATTTTTGATGTGGTGAATTTTAAGGTTCAAATCTTACTTAGTAGCTTTTAGGATTCAACTTTAGGTGTTTTCAAACATGTTTCGTTGGCACACCAGGTTTTGCAAGCACAGGTAAAGATGTTTTCCTTTAAAGTTTAAAAAGAATGTGAAGTGCCTGGTAAATCCTTAAGAGTTGAATCTAATTGACAGCTACTTGATGAGTTTATTTTATTTGAAGTGGTGCGACCCAATCAACTCAAACAATTGGCCTGATGCACCACTTAATTAGGCACACAAATAATTACCTAATATGATTTCTACTCAATTATGTGTTGCTTTATGTGTACCAGTTCCACAGATCAGAATCCGGTTGAGTAGAAACAAATCAATTCAGTTAAGTGCCTTTAAATGTGGGTGTACGTTGTGTGTTTGCTGAAAATTACCCTACAAAATTATCTTTTTATTTTTTTTTTATATAAATGGAGGTGGAATAAATGTGTGTGAGAACCCAAACAACCAAACTATTCCTAGGATTTATGCAAACACCTAGGTTAATTGGAATTTGGATTCAATGTGACGAATGAAATCTATGGAGGGGGAAAGAATGGGGGATAACTTACAAAGCCTTCCACAGCACTTTACTCCAATCTACCACTTTTGCTCGTCTCAAAAGAGTACCTGCAATTACAAAAAGAAAGGAGAAAAGTGAAGTAAATGATTTGTAAGTTACAAAACGCGAAGAGAAATCAAAGAGCGTCGCCTCCCCGGCAACGGCACCAAAATGTTGAACGTACGAACGCTACGCTAACGTGTTTGGTTTTGAAAACCAGTTGTTGTAGTTCGAAAGCGAAGAATTCATGTTCAACAAATAAAATTTATACCGAAATTAAAATTCCAGGTCAAACACAGGGAGGCGGACGTTTGATTTAAAAACTACGCATTTCCTTTTATTTGTCACAGAGTAATTAAATTTAAAACTATCTAATTATTTGCAATAAATAGAAGAGAGAGAGAGTAAGAGAGAAAGAGAATATTACACAAAGAAATCAAAATGAGATGTAGAATAAATAAGGAATTTTTCATTGAGGAGATTGTTCATTACAACTAGAAAGCATAAAACAATCACTCTAGAAAGCGATAAATTTACTCTAGAAAGCATTAAAAGAATGGAGGGAGAAATGTCCTCCTCGACAATTGCTTGGAGGACGAACAAAACTACACTAGAAAGCAGTAAATCTATACTAGAAAGCAGTAAAAAGAATAGGGAGAGAGAAATCCTCCTCGACGGTTGGTTGGAGGACGAGCCGGACGGGACGACGCCTGGACGAAGGAGAACGAAGTAGGATGAAGGAGGACGAAGCAGAAGAACGGGAACGAAGCAGCACGCCGTCATCGTCGCGGGATCCACTTCCGTAGGGGAACGAAAATTGGACTTTATCTCGCGAGAAGCATCCCGAGTGTGGGACAAGCTTCTCTTCAGCTTTGGAGGGGTAGAGAGGAGAAGGAAGGGATAAAAATTTCGTATGGAGGGGGTCTCCTTTTATAGTTGCAAGGAGTGGGGGCAAAATGGACATTACAACTTCAAAACAATAAATGAGGGGTCTTTAGTGACGGATAAATCTGTCACTAAAGCCCCGACGTGGGCGTAGCTTTCGTGCCCACGTGAGCCGCTTCAGCTGCCCGTGAGCTCAACTCCATCGCACTCACGCTGAGTCTCAGCCGTCCGATCGCGAGATCAGACGGCTTAAAATGCATCTTCACCCGCTACGCTGCGCGCCCGCCCGCGTGTGATCGCGCGTCCAATCGCGCGTCGGCGCTATTGGGCGTGTGCAGCCGTTGGATCGCAATCTGACGCTCCATGCACCGCTCGCTTGCGCCTGATTTGAGGCTCGCGGGACTCGATCCCGCGACCTCTCCTTCGCCCATCGCTTCGTCTCCGCTGCGCTACGCGGACGAAATGGTCAAACGGACGAATCAGCCAGCCGCATCCACAGCCGTTGGATCTTGATCCAACGGCGGAGAACGAGCAGGTGTGGGACCTTCGTAGAATGTGTGCGGCCGTTTGGGCAGCCGAGATGGCACCATCTTGGCCGTCCATCTTCTGGAAGTTGTAGATGGTGCCACGGATGTCGGATTGACTCGATTTTTGCGTCGTTGGGCTGTGATCATCGATCCGAATTCACCCGTGTGGTCGGATTTGTCATCTGAAGTGTGGATTTTCACCATCCTGGCCCTTGATCTTCTAGGGTTCCCCGGTCACTATCTGATGCTACGGATGTCTGATTAGGGCGATCTTGGAGTCGTTGAACTCCAATCGTCGCCCTGATCACATCCATACGGTTGGATCTTTGATCCGAGGCCCCGATAAGATGTTTGTCCTGTCCAAGCACATAAAAGGAGTCAATTAACCTCAATTTTATTCAAACTACTCTAAATGCAAGATGATGCATGTTATGCAATATTTATATCATGAAATGCAATCCTATGCTTAAGAACATGCATAAATAGACATTTTAAGTAGTGTAAATGTGTTTACATCACTGCCTTTTTGGGGGAACTACATGAATAGGACTGACCCATTTACTATCTGATATGGGATAGATAATCCCTGCATCCAACCATTTCAGAATCTCCTTTTTAACAACCTCCCGTATATTTGGATTGAGCCTTCTCTGCATGTCTCGGAAAGGTTTCATAGACTCATCCGTGTATATATGATGCATGCAAAGAGAGGGATCAATGCCCTTAATATTAGCAATTGACCAGGCAATTGCTTCCTTATGCCTTTGTAAACACTCAAGCAGAGCTCCATCCTGGAATTCAGATAATGCAGATGAGATAATAACGGGGAGAGTGTTATTAGGGCCAAGGAAAGCATATTTCAATGTGCTCGGGAGGGGATTCAACTCCAACTCAGGAGCCTTTTTGATTGAGGGTTTTAGTTGAGATGTCCCCACCTCAGGTAACGGATCTATCTTCACGATCTAGGGTGGGGACAAAGACTCAATGTGTATCCCCAGCAACTCTTCTAATTCGGGCATTTCCCTTTCAGTTTCTTTAATAATCGAGTGATGGTCCTTAGATATGACCTTCTGAAGGGGATCTCTACATAAGAGTGCTGGAGTAGTCTCTTCAATTATTTCATCAACGACCTCAATCTGAGAACAATCTTCAAATCCGAATTGCTTGTAAGTATCAATAACATTCAACCCCATCTTCTTGTTCTCGAAGCCCATTTTAAGTGCCCCAGATCTACAATTTATAGAGGCATTGGCTGTGGCTAAGAAGGGGCATCCAAGAATAATAGACGGCTTTGTGGGCTTATTTGATGGGTCAGTATCAAGCACTAGAAGGTCAACAGGGAAGAAGAAATCCTCCACTCTCACAAGGACATCTTCCAATGATCCCCGTGGGCTTAAGTGATCTGTTTACAACTTGGAGGATTACTGGACTAGGCTTTACCTTGCCCCCTCCCAAAAGGTTGTAGACAGAGCTAGGTAAAATGTTCACCCCTGTACCCAGATCGAATAGAGCCTCGTCAATGTGTTGGTTACCTATAACCACTGAAATATACAGGGCCCCTTGGTCTTTCATTTTGGGGGGTGTACCATGCTAGAGAACCAAACTAACATGGTCAGACAGGATGACCTTGGTTTGGACCTGTTTCCTAGATCAGTGCTTCTGGGTGCACAGGTCCTTCAGAAACTTGGCATAGGATGGGATTTGTTTAATAGCTTCCAACAGAGGCAAGTTAATATGGACTTGCCTAAAAGTATCCATAATCTCTTCCGTCCTATCCTTGGCTCCAGACAAGCCAACAGAAGATTCCCCAGGAGCAGATAGGCACTCTGGATTGGGCACCCTCGGCTTCTGGGTAGAGGGGTCGTCATGGCGAGAAAAGGGTGGTGGAAGGATGACATCCTCATTGTGGGTGATTTTGTGTGAGGGAGAGCAATGTGGCTCTTCCTCGGTGGAGATGGAAGTTGGGTCAGGTGTAGAAGGGGAATTTTGAGACGTAACCATAGGAGTGTTACCAGGCTTGTCAATCTTTTTTCCACTCCTCAATGATTAGCCCATATTTGTAGGCTATTTAAGTATTTAAGTGCCTAGACATTAAGTTAATTCTAACATTTATTTAGCATGCATTAGGATGTAAATAGATTAATTCATATTTCTGATTTAATTACATAATTCATGCATTGCATTCATAACTAAAGGCATTTGAAATTGACTTAGAATGGCATTAGGTGCATTACATGCATTGTTTTAATTAACATAAAACTTAAGGATTTGTGTATAAATAATCCAAATATTTCATTTTATTAATTATTCTTTTTTCTTCCCGCAGGCAACCGTTCCACTTCCTCCGCCTGCATTCAATCTTCGCCAGCTGCCTGCACTCAAGACCCCATTCATGGAGGAGCGGGTGTGTTGGATCTGGTCGGGGCAGTTGAGACTACAAGGGAGAGGAAGAGGCAGCCGAGCTCGGGGAGGCCATCATCCCATTTCACCACCGTGTAGCATTTCACTGCCGTGGTCATACCATGGACCAGTGGGGTGACAGACCACCGTGACAAGAGGATGGAGTTGGTCGCCACCATGTATAAGCTCCTTGAAGCTCACCTACCGTGAGTGCATCTACTGATGCACGACTTGCCACCATTCCATCATCGTGCTTCTTCTTCACCTGCTCCATCACAGTTCCCCACTCTCTGGTTTTCCTCCACTCCACCAAAAAGAACCCAAAAACCTCGCCACACCCACTGCATCACAAAGAGCTGCTACTCTTCCTACCAACAACTCACGATAGCTTCTGCACATTCCACCTCCCGTGCCTTCACCTTCACCACGCCTACGTGCCTTTCTGCAGCAGACCACCCGCATGCACTGCACCTCCACCGCAGCAGGCGTGCGTGCCCACTTCAACCGCCCCCCACACCTCTAGCCAACGCACCACCCGTGCGCACGCTGCATCTAATCCCCAGGCCTCCTTCTGCTCGTGCACACAGTAGCTAGCGCAAGCTCACTTCCAACAGCTCAACGCACCTTCTCATCCCGCACCTCAACCGCCGCCCGCACATCCAGCCAGTCCGCCTCAGCCCCTGTCGCGCACCTGCAGGCGCGCGCGTGCACTTCCAACCCGCTCGCACCTCCGTGCGTGCGCCTGCACCTCGCCGCGCCTGCAGCGTGCAGCAACAACTACGTCCTTCAGCGCATCCCCGCGTGTGGCCTACAGCGCACAGCAGCAGCTGCGTTCGAGCTCAGCAGCGCCAGCGCACGCCCGCACGGCCTGCGCTTCCACCGCCTCCATCCGCGTGAAGCCGTTCAGCGCACACGCCTCCTCTCTCTCTCCAACAGCAGTAGAGAGCTGCAACCACCGCCGACCGTCACCGTTCCTCTCCTCGCTGCCACCACCTCCGACCACCATTGGCCACGAGACCACCACCATCGAATAGCCCTCGGCTCACTCAACCTCCGGTGAGATTCTCACCTTCAATCACGACTCCCTCCTCGTGCACAGACAAGGGGAAGAATTTCCCCTATTTTGCTACAGTAAAGCCCCTATTAATATTTACATTTAGCACCATTGTGAACTTTAATAATTATTTTATTAAGCTGCATTGCAAAATATATCCTTTAGTTGTGCAAAATTGCTATTTCAGCATTAGCACTTATTGTTTACCTAATCTGAAAGTAATTTTGATTCGGTGTCTTAACTAAATTAATAATGAACATCAATTTTTTACCCTTGAGAGTTTAAATAGGTCATTGCCTCCCTGTGGACACGACCCGCTCCTAATTGAGTGGTTATATTAATTGTTGATTAGTCGATTTTTTCCACCACATAGAACTCCAAACGACGCATCATTTTATGTGACAAACGACTATAAAAGCGAAGAATCGACTCGTAAAATGGCACCATTGCCGGGGAGGCAATAGGCTTAATTAATTCGCAATTATTCATTTGTTCAAATTGATTTTTAATTAAGGCATATTTAACCTATTTTGTATAATTTGGTGTGAGGTACACATATTATGCACGAATTGTCACATCGACCTCAGAAACGTCATGGTGGACCTTGTTTCCACCACTTTGGAGGAGGAATCGAGTTTCACCTATATGAGGAAGAGCTTGTACATTGGTGAACTTTGTTGTCACCAACTAAGAGGACATCTGGAGTGATCATCTTCATCTCCGCCGATTTGTCAAGTAGATAGAATTTAGGTTTTAGAACTTTACTTTTCTTTATTTTCTTGCACTTACATTTGGTTTGAGACCCTTATTCTGGAATATATTTTTAGGGGTTTGTTCCCCGATTTTGTTTTAAGCCCGTGTTGGGTAATTTTTTGGAGCATGTTCCCTTTTCTTTAGATTTAGGTTTTTAATTTATTTTGTGGATTGTTTACCTTTAATTTGCTTGTGCATAAGTAGCTAAAAAAAAACTAAAATAAAAAAAAATGAGCTACCTGCTAGAAGCTGCTTGCCCTTAGGTCGAATCATTTATGACTGAATGAGCAGCATCTAGATCTAATTCTTGTCTTGCATATTGCATGAAGAATTCTAGAATCAGGTATGCACTTCTAACTTTGCATTTCTACCTGTCATGCAAATGCATTTGGGACTAATTTCAAGACCACCTAATCTATATTGAATAGATCTAACAAGTGCTCACATATTTTTTAGAAAAAGGACTAATTAAAGGAGGGACATTTTAAAAACCAAGGATTTGATTTTCAAACTTGGCGTGCGATTCAAAATTCAAAATCTTTTGTGGTGTATGCACACTTATATCTCTTGCACCACGGCATGCTTTTAGACACACCTTAGGTTTGGAAATACTAGGACAAGAGCCCTCCTATCGTTGGATTCTGAAGTGTTTAGAACTTGAGATCAAAGGTTTTGTAACTCCAAAGAGGAGGATACCCTGTCATGAATTTTTGGGGGTAGTTGAGAAGCACCGCAAAAGCACAGCTTCAAAGGAAGGCTTAGGCCTACTTGCATCCCTCGATCTTCCATCTTTGGAGTTGCTCCACCATTTGAGATTCAGGGAAGAACACCTAAACTCCAACTAGGTCTTTTTAGGAGAGCCATAGGTCGACAATAAGCGCGTAAATTGATTAAACAAATTGTATTGTCACCTAGAATCTGACTTAAAATCAAATGCCTAAATTGGGAAAGACCTAAAAAGTCCTTTTTGAATTGTGTTTTGCTTGGGGAATTTTGATTGAGGTGTGAGTTAGAATGGACCACATTGATTTTCATCCTTTCACATCTTACCTACACCCTCACCCCCACTCTACACTCTTCGATCCCATACACCGAGATGGTCCATCCTTTGATGGACATAATGACAATCATTGGGATCCGTTTTACTCCTATTATAGGAGTATTGGCCTAGTTAAGCCCCAAATTAGTGAGCAAAACCTAGGAGTGGGATTTGCTTTGCCCAATATCCCACACACCATAGAAATACCCAACCCACCCTCCCTAAATAATTATAATGGTTGGACAGACACTCCTAGGTACTATAAGCCTAAGCCTGACTTCTCTCATGATAGAAATGACCTCTCCTCCTTAAAGATGAAAATACAGGAAATGCAAGACGAAATGATTGAATTGTTAGGAGAATCTTCGAGAGCAGGCCAACAAGAAAGAGATGAAATTAACCACCCAATCTACCCCATTGAGGATGATGTACACCCCTCTACAATAGATGCATCTCCCGTGGGAGAGATACACTTTAAGTTGGAGGGAAATTTTGGGGATTATGTAAGGGAGAATAGCTACTTTTCGAGGATCGATTTTGAAACCTCCCCATTAAATGACACTTCCTTGAGAGATCCACGCCTTAAATGGGAGGAAGATACATATGAAAGTAGCTATGCATTGGATGAAGAAAGGTGGCAACCTGAGGAAGATGATGATAAGGTTGAGTATCCACCTGAATTATATTGGAGTCAAAAGAAGGGAATGATGGTAACATTGGAAGACCTCGACCCAGATGATAGTATTTTTGTGACATTTGATGAAGTGGGTCGAAGTCAAGTTGTTAATCCTACCCTCCCTTCTAATCACGAGATGGAACTCAAGCCCACCCTTAGGGAACCTAACCCTTAAGAAATTGACCTATCTGAGGAGTCCGATGTTACCAGTGTAAACCATTTACCTCAGATAGAGTACCCTAGGGGATCTGCTGAGATATTAAATGATTCTAGACCTCGGGTATATGATGAATCATATGATGAGGAGAAAGAAGAATTATATGAGGAACCTACATTCAAGATTTAGAGTGACACTAAGGGTGATTGTCTTATTTGAAGAGTTAGCCCCTGAGGATGTCACAAATTTGACCAAATTAGGTTTCCTTAGCACACCCATCGATGATATTTCTCCTCATGAAATGATGGAAAATTTAGAAGCAACTTCTAAGATTTATGTGGATTCACATATAGACTCCGGGGAAGATTTGAGTAAAGAACAAGAACCTGGAGATGACATTGATAGGATAATCCCTAGATCTGTTGCTTCCAACCTGCCTTCATTTGTTTTGAAGTCACCCTCTGATTCGCTTATGTCTGAAGGAAAAATTTTGACTCCTGATGAAGTGCAGGAAGATACTTGTGATAGTGTAAGGAATGCTAGGGATGCAATTGAGGATTTGGAAAGATTGTTAAGGATGGACACCAAGCTAATTAAACCCAACCTAGATCTTATGGCCATCCCGCAACCTCGAAACTTGGACACCCTAGACGATCCTTGCCTTAGAGATTTGCTCACTTTTGTTCTGACCAGGGGGCTTAACAAACCAATATTTCCTGTAATGGAGTATCGGGTATGGATTGATGATTACTTTAGTCAATCCATTACCCTGGGGGTTTATCTCCACACCATTCCTTCCCCATTCCTTTTGGAGGATCCTTGTCATCCTCCCCCTACCCCTTTGGAGGTCGTTATGCCAGTTTATCCTTTAGAACCTCTTCTGATGACCTGGGAAGATTTTATTCCCATCCTGGTTGGGCGAGCATTTGCTATCGGGATTCATCATCAGCTCGCCAACATCCTAGGTTACCTATTTTCTAGGTCGGCATTACTTTGCTCATTCTTAGGACCTATTTCTGTGATCGTTGAACCTGATTTGCAGGTTCTTTGGCTACTCGGCTGCTAACAAAAGAATGGTAGCCCATCTCTGACCCAGGTAATATCCTTCTATGCAATGAGGACATTGCAGATTTTAGGCATGGGGGGGTGTACTTGGGGATATACATAGCATTTATACATAGTGCATTCATGCATTTAGTTAAAGCATTCCGTATTGCATAGATTTGCATTAAAAAAAAAATAGGGAGAAAAATACTTTGTAATTATTGAACTTAACTGGCTAGGCCCTGCATTCTTAAGCAAATCAGAACTCTAGGTTAGACTAAGTTGATTCTAGGGTCGAACTTTAGAAGCTAAGTGAGCTACTAGCTTTAGACCTTTAGGGTCCTTTGTGGACTTAAAAACTTAAGTAGGAGTTAAGTTGCAGACCATTCCTCAAGAGGTTGAGGAAGGAAAGCTAGGGATTGAGTTAAAAGGCTGGGTAGTACCTGGAGTCTTGTTCTACCTTTTGGTTTATGGGTCCTTATAACTTAAGCATCCAAATTTCACACACACTTGGTGTTGTGTAAGTAAGTGATCACTTTAATTCCTTTCTTAAAAGAAAATTTGGCTCCCTTAGTTTTGACTTAGGAGAAGTTTGAAAACACAATTTGATTGGAATAGTTCCTACTGCAGAAGAGGTGGAGTATATACTCACCTTGAGGATGCAATGATAACATATTACCTCCTCGACGCTTGTCTCTTAGGATATCCATCCTACTAGGGGCATGTAAGCGCATTGTGTGGTTCAGGTATCATGGGCGGCCCTATCTCGAAGTGCCAATTGCCATAGACCTGAATTCGCTTAAGAAATCCATGGGCAATACTATCTCGAAGTGTCGATTTCCAGGAGTTCTTGGGGTCGCTATGGGCAGTGCTATCTCAAAGCAACGAAAGCCAAGCACCCTTCGAGGTACGGTGATGGGGACAATGAATCCAACACAGACCGTGTTGATAGCTGATCTGAGGTTAGACTTAGAGGAATCAAACAAAAATATATATATTCAAAAAAATAAATCCTTTTTCCTACAACTCAAATAACTCAGACCAACGCACATGCACGGATGCTTTAATCTCAGGGATCAATAAACCTTAGGGTAGAGTCAGAAATCAGAGAAACTTGTGCCTGCAACCTGTCTTTAGCCAACCTAGTTTATAACTTAGCAACTACTTGGGAACCTTAGGTCTAAAGTCTGAACTTAATATGTTTCTAAAGGAAGACTGATTGGGTTGGCTAGTTTATTTGGAGTGCTAGGTTTTGCTTAGATTTGCTAGGGACTAGCAAAAACTAGGCATGGGGGTATTTGATTAGCCCATATTTGTGGGCTATTTAAGTATTTAAGTGCCTAGACATTAATTTAATTCTAACATTTATTTAGCATGCATTAGGATGTAAATAGATTAATTCATATTTCTGATTTAATTACATAATTCATGCATTGCATTCATAACTAAAGGCATTTGAAATTGACTTAGAATGGCATTAAGTGCATTACATGCATTGTTTTAATTAACATAAAACTTAAGGATTTGTGTATAAATAATCCAAATATTTCATTTTATTAATTATTCTTTTTTCTTCTTGCAGGCAATCGTTCCACTTCCTCCGCCTGCATTCAATCTTCGCCAGCTTCCTGCACTCAAGACCCCATTCATGGAGGAGCGGGTGTGTTGGATCCGGTTGGGGCAGTTGAGACTACAAGGGAGAGGAAGAGGCAGCCGAGCTCGGGGAGGCCATCATCCCATTTCACCACTGTGCAGCATTTCACCACCGTGGGCCTCCACGGCCAAACTCCATCATACCGTGGGCTAGTGGGGTGACAAACCACCGCGCCAAGAGGATGGAGTTGGTCGTCACAGTGTACGAGCTCCTTGAAGCTCGCCTACCATGAGTGCATCTACTGATGCACGACTTGCTGCTGTTCCATCACCGTGCTTCTTCTTCACCTGCTCCATCATAGTTCCCCACTCTCTGGTTTTCCTCCACTCCACCAAAAAGAACCCAAAAACCTCGCCACACCCACTGCATCACAAAGAGCTGCAACTCTTCCTGCCAGCAACTCACAATATCTTCTGCACATTCCACCTCCAGTGCCTTCACCTTCACCACACCCGCGTGCCTTTCTACAGCAGACCACCCGCACGCACTGCACCTCCACCGTAGCAGGCGTGCGCACCCACTTCAACCGCTGCCTGCACCTTTAGCCAACGCACCACCTGCGCGCACGCTGCATCCAATCCCCGCGCCTCCTTCTGCTCGTGCACACAGCAGCTAGCACGCGCTCACTTCCAGTAACTCAATGCACCTTCTCCTCCCACGCCTCAGCCGTCGCCCGCACATCCAGCCAGTGTGCCTCAGCCCCTACCGTGCACCCGCAGGCCCGCGTGCGCACTTCCAGCCTGCGCGCACCTCCGTGCGTGCGCCTACACCTCGCCGCGCCTACAGCGTGCAGCAGCAACTGCATCTTTCAGTGCCTCCCCATGTGCGGCCTACAACGCATAGCAGTAGCAGCTGTGACCGAGCTCAACAGCACCTACGCGCACCCGCACGGCCTACACGTCCACTGCCTCCATCCGCGTGAAGCCCTTCAGCGCACACGCCTCCTCTCCGTCTCCAGCAGCAGCATAGAGCTCCAACCACCGCCTACCGCCATCGCTCCTCGCCACCGCCACCTCTGACCACCGTTGGCCACGAGACCACCACCATCGAATAGCCCTCGGCTCACTCAACCTCCGGTGAGCTTCTCGCCTTCAATCGCGACTTCCTCCTCTTGCACGGACAAGGGGAAGAATTTCCCCTGTTTTGCTACAGTAAAGCCCCTATTAATATTTACCTTTAGTGCCATTGCGAACTTTTATTATTACTTTATTAAGCGACATTGTAAAATATATCCTTTAGTTGTGCAAAATTGCTATTTCATCATTAGCACTTATTGTTTACCTAATCTGAAAGTGATTTTGATTTGGTGTCTTGACTAAATTAATAGTGAACATCGATTTTTTACCCTTTCAAGTTTAAATAGGCCATTTCCTCCCTGTGGACATGACCTGCTCCTAATTGAGTGGTAATATTAATTGTTGATTAGTCGATTTTTTTCCACCACATATAACTACAAATGACACATCATTTTATGTGACAAACGACTTTAAAAGTGAAGAATCGACTCGTCACTCAACACGGTCATCGCTTGGGCGTGCTCCCTGAATACAACCCCCTTGCCCTTAGGGTTCTCCTCAGAAGAGCTAGGCAGCTTCCCCGGATCACGTTGCCTAACTGCCTCAGTAAGATGACCAATTTGGGATTGCATATCAGTAATCATCTTATTCTAAGATTTGATGACCATATTCTGATGCTCTTGCATCGCTTTCATCATGGCTTTAAGTTCATCCATCTCAGAGGGCTTATTCTGAGGAGGGTTTTCATAAGATGGTTGGTATATGGGTTGGGGAGGTAAGGGTCTTGTATTCCCTGAGTTAGAAGCATCACCTTGCTTCCAAGAGAAGTTTGGATGGTTCCGCCACCTCGGATTATAGGTATTGGAATAAGGGTTATTGCGAGGAGGGCGGAAACCTTGGGTCGCATTCAAGTCGGCCTAAATCAACTCAGGGAATTGATTTGCCTGATGGCACTCCGCAGTGGCATGCGTTGTGCTTTGGCAAATGGAGCATTCTCTTGAAGCCTGAAAGATAGAGGCTACTTGCAGGTTCATGTCGAGGTTTGCTAAAAGCCTATCAAAGTTTTTATTCAATAATTGAATCTAATAAGTCAAATCTTGAGAAGATCCGACTTCATGGGCCTCTATCTTCCTCTGCAAGATTGATGGTTTTCTTTCTTGATAGGCAGAGGACAAATGTCTGGAGTTGTCGCTTAATGTTTCAAATAATGCCCAGGCTTCATCCTCAGTTCTGGTCATGAAGGTTCCTGCACAGGCTACATCGATGGTTTGCCTATGCCCTTCAGATAATTCATTATAGAACCTTTCGACCAACTGCCATCTTGGCAGTTGATGGTGGGGGCATAACCTAAGAAGGTCATTAAAGTGCTCCCAAGTCTCATGAAATTGCTCCCCTTCCTGTTGAGTAAAACCCATAATCTCTCTTCTGTAATGGTTGGTCTTACTCATAGGAAAATACTTTGTCAAAAATTCTCCCTTAAGGGTGGCCCAATCATTTACCCTTGCATCGAGGGTATGATACCAGTGCTTGGCCTTATCCTTTAAGGAGAAAGGAAATAGAGTCCTCATCAGGGCTTCATCAGTAAAGACTTGGAGCTTCACCGTGGAACAGACCTTGGTGAATTCCTCCAAATGCCGGTAGGGGTCCTCCCTAGTAGTACCATAAAAGGAGGGCAACAAAGATATGGTATTGCTCTTGATCTCATATGGATTATCCCCTGTCAGTCATCTCAGTGCTTGTGTGGGTTGGTTAGTTAGAACAAAATAGTCCCTTAGGGTCCTTTGTTGATTTGCTCCTTGATCAGCCATTCCTTCTCTTTTCTCTCCTAAGTGAGCCCTCCTAAGAATTCTCTCGAGCTCAGGATCAAACACTAGACTAACCTCAAGAGAGCATCTACCAAGCATACAATATCAATCACAATTCAGGTTCTTATTAAGTGAAACCTCCACTCCAAAGATAAGTCAAAAGGTCAAGGCTTATCCCTCTGTTCCCACGTAAGTGGTATAAGAGGGGTGATGACTTGAAATCTTAACCTTCTTTGTTGCAGAGGTCAAATTAGTTGATATAAAAGGCCAAACAAGTTTTTCGCTGCAATTACGTGCCTTAATTCAACCTTCAAGTGCCCTAGGACCTATACTTTGCTTGGATGATACTCCCAGGTAATCAAGTGAGAAGTTACTCCAAGGACGAATAAAGGGATGCAAGTAGGGCAAACCCTTCCTTTGAGGCGATGCATATGTGATGCCCCTTAACTACCCATTTGTTCCTTTAAGGGGTGTCCCCCTACGTGAAGTATCAAAACACTTGGTCAAAAGATAGTACCACCACCACCATAAAGCATAATAGGAGGGTTTGCACCGATAAAGAGATCGATGCCTATAGCCTTAAGGGATCAAGCCTTAGTGCGGTGCCTAATGTGCATGCTTAATGTCAGAAGTGTGCATCACACCGCAAATCTTTTTAATTTTTGAAAACGCAGACAAGTCCCTTAGAATCAGATCAAATGTGAATTGATTTTAGGGTCAAATCTAATTATCAGTCCCACTTTTAGTTATGCGACCACTGAATTAGTGAATTCAAACAACTTGGTGGTCTTGAATTTTAATTTGAATGCAAATGCGTGAACAGGAGCTGGATGCAAAAGTTAGAAAAGTGTACCTATCTCCAGCAATCTTCGTGCTAATATGCTTGCAATGTAATAATAAGATCTAATGTGCTGCTCAATCACCCCTAAATGCGTGCACCTAAGGGCATGCAACTTCTAAACAGGCAGCTCAATATTTTCTTTTGTTGGTTTTAATGGAAAGCAAGCAGACAATGGAATCACGCATGCGAAAAAAAATGTAAACCCTAGTAGCTAAAGAATGTGGGGACAGACCCCCAAAAATTCAGCCCCAATTACTACAAGGGCAAAAAGACAGAAATAAATTTTGTGACGACGGAGAATCCCTTGTGAAAGCGAGATCCAGGTTTTCTACGTCTTTTCCTCGTGTGGCTTATTTCGTGGTTGATGTCACCACTCTGTTGCGCCTCATCGCCCTGTCAGATTCCTCGCACAAAGAAAAAATAATCAGAAAATTGCGAAACTTAGAATATTCAAAAATAATAACGTGAATCTATTGCGTCTGTTGCCTCCCCGACAACGGCGCCATTTGATGGAGAGATTATCGCTTATTTATGATAGCAATAGAATGACATGTCATGTTTTATGTGGTGGAAAATCTCTCAATCAAAACTAAATATCAAATTTAACCACAATAAAGATGTCGCATCCACAGGGAGGAATAGACCAATAAATTCATGAGTAGAGGAATATACTATTTGCAGACACTTTCGCGACTTTAATGGGAGGAATATGCTATTTTAAATGGATCTTGCAATTTCCTTAAAAGTTTAGGGTTATTTATGCAATTTTCATGTTAGAAATTAAGCTCCAAAAATATGTATATGATGCATGTGTAATGGCATATCATGTAAATTAAACTTGCATGCAAATCTGATTTGAAATTCAAAGTTAAATGATACACATAACACAAGTGAAATAATTTCAGGAAACTATAAGTGCATCAATGCAATGTGACCCGAATAAAATATTAATATCTAAATGGAAATGGCATGCAATGTAAATATTAATTGAGGAGAAAACATAGGATTTCTCCTCTCCCTTCCTTGCACGCACGAGGAGGCTTCATGGGAGAGCTACGCGGCGGGAAGGCACATCTCAATGAGGGCTATGCAATGGTGGTGACGCGGCGGTCGGAGGTGGCCGGAGGCGGCCGGCTAGTAGAGAGGAGTGCCGACCTGTCGCCGACAGGTGGCTACACGGCTGCTGTGGGCGTGGACACACGAGCGTGCGTGGCTACGCTGCACTGCTTGCAGTCGCGTGGCCGCTGTGGGCGCTTGCTGCAGGAAGCTACTTTGGGTACCTGCAAGGCGCTGGAGATGAAGAAGATGACGAAGAGGAGGTGCCATGCAGTCTGCAGTGCGCACCTCTACGTGTTGTGCCAGTGCGGTGAGTGGTGAGGGTGCAGGTGCAGGGAAGGGTGCGTGCGGGCAGTGCAAGGGCGCAGCTGTGGCGTAGGCGCAGCGCTTGTGGGCGGCTGCTACCTGCGGGCGTTGGTGCTACTAGGAGAACTGCTTGGCGTGGTGAGGGCACGGGTGCAGGGCGCACAAGGGCGCTAGATGCAGGGCGTGCAAGGGCGCTGGAGGCTGGTGTGCTTGCGTGGAAGCGCTGGAGCAGTGTGCGCAAGGGCGGTGAGGCTTTGGAGCAGCGCCTGCAAGGTGCACAAGGCAGGCGGTGGAGGGTGTTGGCACACAATGCTTGCTGGTTGCACAGTTGATAACACTACACAAGGGGGTGATAATTATGTTGAATATGGCCCATCTTTAGAATAAAAGGCACAACATAAGTAGAATGGGAGCATTGCATGCATCATGTACCAAGATTGCTTATAAACTATATTAATGGCCATTTGTGTAAGCATTTGTCAAAGCAGTTCTCAAATGAGCAATCGAACTGCACGGATGGATTCAGAACGATGAACGGAGTCCAACGAACTCAAGATCGGCCAAATCCGACATCCGGAGCTCCTACAATGGGCCCAAGAAGTTCTGACCATTGATCTGGAGATCAACGGCCCATATTGCGCCACGTCAGCCCCGCTCCACCGTGCGCCGCGCCTTCAGCCAGCCGTGATCAAATCTCGGCCGTCGATCTCCGATCGAATGGCCGAGACTCGCGCACCCACCTGCGGTCGCCGCAACAAAGCGAAGGCGTGGCGCAACGGTTAGCGTGCACGCCCACACGCACGCGACACGAGTTCGAGCCGCGCGGAGTTGAAATTGAAGACAGGGGACTCGCGCGGTGAAATTGGGCCGCCCGATCAACAGCAGGCGGCCGAGATCATGCCACGCGGCGTAACCGCAGCTCACGGGCATCCACGCGCGCGCACGCCGGGTGATGACGCCTGCGCACACGCACACCCGAGGCGCAATCCCAGCGCAGTTGAGGAGGATTCTCATAACAGCCGCGGATCGCACGAGGAGAAGAAACGAGGCGGGCGACTGACCAGCGGCTAGAGGGCATCACCGACGCTTTTGGGAGTGGCTTTAGCGATTCTCTGGATGTCGCTAAAGCCCCTTCTTCTTTTAGGAAGCCCTTAACCCTATTTATACCCCCTCTAACCACTCATTCAAGGCATCCACTCCCCTTGCAACTACTCCACCCCTCTCTTAGCTAGCTTTAGGCCTTCTTGTGATTGCCGGAGATGACGAGCCGCCAACGGAGCCTCCTCCACCGCCGTGGCTGCCTCGTCGCTCTCCACACACACACACTCTCTCTCTCTCTCTCTCTTTTAAGCTTTCTATTACTTTTGTTGAAGCATGTATTTAATGTTGTAAGTTATGAACTACAAGTGCATGAGTAATGAAGTTATTTTCCGTTTAATTGTCATTTTAATTTCTGTTCAAGTTGCATGATCAAAACAAAGAGCTTTCTAACCATAAACCTTCTCTCTCTCTATTTCTCTCTCTTGCTTTTCAAAACCGCATCTTTCGCAAGCAAAACTCCGCACTTTCCGTGACAACAAGTGATAAGCAAAAATCCGATTTCCACGCCTCCCTGAGACCGACACTCGGACTCACCTTCGTTTACTTATTTTAAAATCGACGTTGCAAGTGCAGCTATAACGACACTTCTTAACACACACGCACAAAGACATGTCAGTTTTTGGCACCGTTGCCGGGGAGGCAACGGATTTTTTTTATCACCTCCATTCCACATTCATTCTCACATCGTCTAATGCCCTATTTTCCTTTTTACTTGATGGTTGCAAGAATTCGATGCATGGACGGCGAAGCGACACACCCCACGACAGTAGCAAGGGAATAGGCGCTACGAGGTCCGATGGTGAGTAATCTTTCTCTCATTGTTTGCTTGCGTGAAAAAAAACTAAAAAAATTGTAAAAACTGAAAAAAATTGGCGTGGTGTATGACTGCTTGACCTACATCCTTAACACATCACCCCATAAAAAAAATGTACACTCTAACATTCTGAATAAATTCTTGGAGTGTTCTTTTATTTTTCTTGAGTGGTGTTTGCGAAGCCACCATGAGTTGACTTGGGCCGCACCACTCAACCCTAAAACTGACTCATCTAATAGAAGCTGCATGATCATTAGGATGAGTACACTAGGGTTTTAGAGCCTCTACATAATAAAAGGAAATCTACTTTCACCGAGTTGTGTTCAGGACTTGACGTGCCCACTGAAACTTGTTTGAAAACATTAAGACACGTCAACCCTAAAAAGCACTAAAGTAAGGATGAAACACTAAAAGACACCCCACCTTAAAAATCCTTGCTTGAAAATCATGTTTTGATAAAAGCACGCACTTTGAAAGTGGAAAATTAAGAGGCACCACCCCAATCAACGCCTTATCACATCACCCTAAGCACAAGCACTATCCTAACCCTTTAAAACTGAGTAGACATGCCCTAGGCAGGACTGAGTTAACTCTCAAAAGGCAAGGTTTGTTCGCTAGGCACTTGGCTTTCATTCCATTGGTAGAATCTGGTGACTAGGCTGCGGGCAGTGTCAAACGACCGTGGTTGTGGGGTCTACGGAACCGGAGGCGCAAGTCAAAGGAAGAACCTTCCCTGCAATCCCCTCGTAATCAACCTGGCCAGATTAGCCTTGGGAAGGGGAGTCCGGTGCTTACGGACTTAATCACCCTTTGTGAGATTTCTAGGTCTCCTAAGGAATACACCATAAGGACTACGCTTGTGTGCTTGATTGAAACACATTTCTCTCATCTGTCGCCCTCCGCATCCCCTCCTGTTCTTCTCTAGTGTATGCACGGGAGATGCTCACTGCATCCCGAATTGTGTGTTTTGGGGCAGGAATCTAGGCGACGTAATTCTGTTAACATGGCTGAACCTAGGGTAGATGAAGCTGAGGATCAACCCCCACCAAACGCTATGGCTATCATCCAAGCTCAAATCAATGCTAACCATCGGCTTCAGCAACAACAAATCCACACCATCATGCAAACCATAAAAT
Source organism: Thalassia testudinum (assembly GCA_037157565.1). Lineage (NCBI taxonomy): Eukaryota > Viridiplantae > Streptophyta > Magnoliopsida > Alismatales > Hydrocharitaceae > Thalassia > Thalassia testudinum. The sequence continues at coordinate 68,628,394 of JAZHRO010000013.1, read as the reverse complement.
GGTTACAGAACCCACAAGAACAACCACCACCACCTTTCCAAAACATACCAGGGCAACCACCACTTGATTTACCGCCATATCAGGATCAGCCGGGGCCCCTCCGCGATTTCTATAATCCTTCTACTATTAGAGTCGAGCCACACCTTAGGATCCCCGAGGGGGGAGATGATTTTGAGCTAAAACCGAATGTCTTAAGTCTGATCCAGAGCCACTTTCATGGAAGCTCAAATGAGGACCCCTTTCAGCACCTAGAGGATCTCGACCGCATAGCACGAACTGTGAAACCTAAGAACATTAGCCTTGACATTGTTCTAATCAAGATGTTCCCCTTCTCATTGAGAGACAAGGCTTCTCATTGGCTTAGAACCCTAGGTAGACCCATCACCACCTGGGAAGAACTGAGGCATGCATTTTTAAAGAAATTCTTCCCCATAGGAAAGACCAATGCCCTCAGAAGAGTTATCACTACCTTTACACTCCAGGGTGGGGAACAATTTCATGAGGCGTGGGAAAGATTTAATTAACTTTTGAGGAAATGCCCACACCACGAAGTTCCAAGGTAGCAATTGGCCCAGATCTTCTACCACGGTCTGGACAGCAACCTACGGAACTTCATCGATGCCTCATGCGGGGGAAACTTCCTGAACAAAGATGAGGAGAGCGTGTTTGAGTTCTTTGAGTCTATGAGCGAGAATTCGCCCAACAATGCCTCCATGAACCAGTTTAATAGGTCCAATCAACCCTGTGGCGGGATTTATGAGGTGTAAGCAAATTCTGGAATGGTTGACATGGACATCATTGCCAAAAAGTTGGATCAAGTGGAATTGGTGGACAAAAAGATTGATGAGCTACTGCACTAGACCAGGAACCCCTTGCAGACTTTCTCCCTAGCAAAGGGAGCACATAATGTTGACCTAGTCCAGCCCTTCACCCAACTGAACCTGGAACAACCCCTGACCACGTTCCAGGGAGGGACCTTTGCTCCCTCGACCCTTGATTACTCCCTTCCCTCTTCATCAACATCGGCTATCCTAGAAGATGTGCAAGCTGTCCAAGGTTATGCGAAACCTGACCCTTTCTCCAACACTTACAACACTGGCTGGCGTAACCACCCCAACTTTGGTTGGACAAACCAGAAACCACCGCAATTCCAAAACCAGCCTAGGCCAAACCAGCAGCCACACTTGCCCCCCTATCAGCAAGGACCACCAGTTAGATCCTAATATAATCAGAATAGGGCGGCCCCTCCCCCACAAAACCAAATGGATACCCTAATAAAGATGATGGCTGACATGAACCAGAAACATCAGGAGGAAATGGCCTTGGTAAAGGGACAGTTAAGCCAACTCTTGGACTGTAAACAACAAGGATCCCTACCTTCCCAACCACAACCGAACCCGCGAAACATAATTAACAGAGGCCCCAATTCGCAAGGGTTCCAAAGCAACCCCGGGCAGTCTCACATGGTCCAGCCAGCCCCACAAACACCTCCTGGGTTTGGCACTTCTTCATCCTCGTCTTCTCAAGGATCAACCCATGGCCCCAATGCCTCTGCGAATGCAGTGACCTTGAGAAGCGACACCAAAACCCAGGATCCCAAATGGCCGACTCTCCCCGAGACTTCACCCATTGAAATACCCAACTCAGAAGAGGCACCAACCAAGGACCCAGACATGGAACCAATCCACATTCAGACACCCTACCCTGAGGCCTTGGAAACAATCAAGAAAAAGAAGAATACTGTGGAAACTGAGGAGCTGTTGGAAATTTTTAAGCAAGTACAGATTAATATTCCTCTCCTAGAAGCCGTCAAACACATCCCTGCTTACGCCAAGTTTTTAAAGGATGCCTGTACACCCAAGCGTAAGTCGAGACCTCAAGCACCTAGGAAGGTTGTACTCTCTGAGCAAGCAAGTTCCGTGATATCAAGCAACCTTCCACGCAAGCGAACTGACCCAAGAGAGCCCCTGATTTCCTGCAATATCGGGGACATGACGTTTGATAGAGCGCTCCTGGACCTAGGTACTTCTATCAACCTAATTCCAACAACCCTGTACCACCAATTTGGTTTTAGGGAGCTGACACCAACCCCTGTCACCATCCAACTGGCTGATAGATCAGTGAAAACCCCGAAGGGGGTTGTCGAGGACATGATTGTATGGGTCAAGGACTTCTATTTCCCGATCGATTTTTGGTGCTCGACATGGAAGTCCTTGAAAAATTACAGAACACACCCATAATCTTAGGCAGACCCTTCTTAGCTACGGCTAAAGCAAACATCGATTGCGACACAGGATGTATGGAAATCACCTTCGGGGACAGGAAAATGCAATTGGATATCTTCCGGGAGACAAAGTCTTTTGATTGCGATTACATTGAGGAACATGATCCCGTGGAAACTTTAATCGAGGAATGCCTCACCCTCAGTTCTGTCTCAGACCACCAAACCCGTAGTGACTATTCTGACCCGTCAGCATCATTACCCATGGACCTCTGTAAGGCTGAGTACCATCACACGACACCTTTTGAAGAGATCGATGTTGACCAACTCCCGCCCTTTCCCTTCCCATCGACTGTGGTCCCACCCGCACCTGAACTTAAACTATTGCCCGAGAATCTCAAGTACGTCTTCTTGGGACCTGACCAGACCTTCCCCGTGATTATTAATTCTCATCTAACCAAGGATCAGGAACTCAGGTTGACTGCGACCCTTTCAGAACATCGGGCCGCCATTAGTTGGACCATTTCGAATTTAAGAGGAATTAGCCCCACCTATTGCACCCACAAGATTTACCTGGAAGACGGGGCCCGACCTTCCCGCCAGATGCAGAGACGTTTAAACCCAAACATGTGGGAGGTTGTTAAAAAAGAAATTATCAAGTGGCTTGACGCCAACATCATCTACCCTATCTCCGATAGCCCCTGGGTGAGCCCCACTCAAGTGGTTCCAAAGAAAGCTGGGCTCACCGTTGTCACCAATGATCATGGCAAATCCATCCCCACCCGCACCACCACCGCATGGCGGGTGTGTATTGATTATAGGAAGCTTAATGGCGCCACTAGGAAGGACCACTTCCCCTTGCCATTCATTGACCAAATCCTTGAAAGATTAGCAAGGCAGAAGTATTTTTGCTTCCTAGATGGATATTTAGGATATAACCAAATCGCAATTGCTCCGGAAGATCAGGAAAAGACCACATTCACTTGCTAGTATGGCACGTTTGCATTCCGTTGAATGCCGTTCGGGTTATGCAACTCACCTGCGACCTTCCAGCGTTGCATGCTAGCCATTTTTTCGGAAATGGTGGGTGAATACTTGGAGGTCTTTATGGATGATTTCTCTGTATTCGGGAATTCATTCGACCATTGTTTGAGCAACTTAGAGAAAATCCTGAAACGATGTATCGAGGTTAACTTGGTGTTAAGTTGGGAAAAGAGCCATTTTATGGTTCAAGAAGGAATTATCCTCGGTCACATTGTTTCGCATAGGGGCATCGAGGTAGATCAAGCTAAGGTTGATTTAATTTCCAAACTTCCTCCACCTAGTTCGGTCCGGCAGATTCGCTCCTTCCTAGGACATGTTGGCTTCTATCGAAGGTTCATTAAAGACTTCTCCAAGCTTTCCAAACCCTTGACCGACCTTCTAGCCAACGATGCCATATTCCACATGTCTCCTGATTGCATCCAGGATTATCACACCCTCCGGGACTTAGTCTCCACTGTACCTGTACTTCAACCCCCAGACTGGTCCCAGGACTTTGAGATTATGTGTGATGCATCAGATTTTGCCCTAGGCGCTGTCCTGGGACAAAGGAAAGACAAGAAGCCCGTGGTGATCTACTACGCGAGCAAAATGTTGGATGAGGCCTAACGTAATTATATTGTCACAGAGAAAGAGTTGCTCGTTGTAGTCTTTGGACATGAAAAATTTCGATCATACTTGCTGGGATCCCACGTAACTATTTACACTTACCATTCAGCCATCCGGCACCTGTTGGCCAAAAAGGACGCAAAGCCCAGGCTCATCAGATGGATCCTGCTTTTGTAGGAATTTGACCTGGAAATCTGAGACAAGGCCGGATCGAAGAATGTGGTGGCTGACCACTTGTCGAGACTTCATCCAGGTCACATTGGACCCTCCCTACCTCTCTCTGATGCCTTCCCTGATGAACACATCCTAGCCGTGCAAGACAAGAAAATGCCATGGTATGCAGACTACGTCAATTACCTGGTTGTAGGACAAACCCCTCACAGCTGGTCCAGACAGCAACGGGACAGGTTCTTGGCTGAGGCCAAGCACTATTTCTGGGATGATCCCATGTTGTTTCTCCTCTGTGCTGATCAGATCATCAGAAGGTGTATCCCTGAAGACGAAGTTCAGAGTGTGCTTTCCTTTTGTCATGAGCAAGCGTGTGGCAGCCACTTCTCTGGAAAGAAAATAGCTGCAAAAGTTTTGCAGTCTGGATTTTACTAGCCGTCCCTATTTAAGGATGCACACATCTTTGCCAAGACTTGCTCACGCTGCCAAGCGCTGGGGACCCTGACCAAGAAAGATATGATGCCCCTTCAGCCCATTTTGATTGTCGAAATCTTCGACGTTTGGGGTATCGATTTTATGGGCCCCTTTCCACCATCCAGCGGCTTCGAGTACATCCTGATCTCGGTAGACTATGTTTCCAAATGGATTGAAGCCGTCACCACTCGACGATACGATCACAGGACTATCATGGACTTTGTGAAGAAGAACATCTTTTCCCGATTTGGAATACCCAAGGCCATGATCAGTGATGGTGGAAGCCATTTTATCCATTCCCAATTCCGTGCCCTACTTAGAAAATACAGGGTAAACCACCGCATTGCCACCCCGTATCATCCACAAACAAATGGGTAGACTGAGGTCTTAAATAGACAAATCAAGAACATTTTACAGAAGACTGTGAGACCTGACAGGAAAGACTGGTCCACACAACTTGATGATGCCCTGTGGGCATACAGGATCGCTTTCAAGACCCCGATAGGCATGTCGCCTTATCACCTGGTCTTTGGCAAAGCCTGCCATCTTCCTGTCGAATTGGAACACCGGGCTTACTGGGCTGTCAAGCAATGTAACATGGATCCCCAGTTAGCCGGTGCACAAAGGACGCTTCAATTATCTGAGCTCGAAGAAATTCGTCAGGACGCCTTTGACAATAGTCGACTGTATAAGGAGAAAATGAAAGCCGTCCATGACCGACTCATTCATAGAAAAACCTTTGAGCCTAACCAACAAGTCTGGCTGTTTGATGCACGCCTAAAACTCTTCCCAGGGAAACTCAGGTCCAAATGGACAAGACCATTTCGGGTGGTTAAGCCCTATTCTAATGGGGCGATTGAAATCGCTGATCTTAACACTGGGCACACCTTTATAGTTAATGGTCAAAGATTGAAGCATTTCCTGGCCCAGGTACCCCCCAAGGAGGGCTGACACCGAGCACCGCCCAGCTGGAGGCGTTAAACTCAACGCTTCCTGGGACGCAACCCAGAGGATTCAGACTGATCTGGTAGTTTACGTCACTCAGGTACTATCTTTTTGAACCCTTTTGCATCCATGTATCTGCTAATGAGGACATTGTCCAACTTAAGCATGGGGGGGTGGTAAATTGCATAATCCTGAGCTCAATTAATCAGTCTGAATGAATAAATTAATTAAAAAAAAATTGAATTTAGGAAGAAAACTTAGGCATTAGAAACTTGTCAATAGTGAAAAATAATACAAAAAGAACTTAAACACTTAGACTTTTCAGGCCTTTAGGCTTAATCAACCCTGGTGTCCGTTAAAATATGGATTTAGCGACGAATCCTTGCAACCTTAAGCTATTCTAATCCACCTACTAAATAAGGTAATAAGTATACGACTTATCAACTCATCCTCTAACTTAAAAAAACTTTGAGTCTAAGCATTTGCACACATTTTTGCACAGACTCACTTCTCGAAGATTTTGACAGAAATTGAGTAGCTAATGAACTCTCTAGGGTGGTATGGCTGGCAAGTTGTCGTGGGTAACAACCCATTAGCAGGTTGTCCAGAACCTAGCCACAGGCCATTTCTTCTTCATTACCTCTAGGTACATTTGAGATCAGGGAAGCCACCTACGAAAAAAAAAAAAAGGGAAAGAAGAAGAAAAGAAAATAAACCACACTTCACAGCAAAAGTATGGCTGGCAAGTGATCGTGGGTAACAGCCCATTGGTCGGTTGTCCAGAGCCCAGCTCAATAATTGCACAAAAAGACCAAACACCTAAGGAAGAAGCGGGGAAGTAGTACAAGCCGGGGAGATATACACTGGAAAAATCCTTGTGTTGACCCCAATTAAAACAAACGTAGGGAGAAAGCTACCAATCGAACAAATACACCTTCAGGCAAAAATTTATTTCCTTTTCCGGTCACCTAGAGGCGTAGAAACTCGAAGTCTGTCTCAATTACCATTAAGTGAGTCTATCACAACATTCACACCAAGATGCTTAGCACTTAGGGTTTTGACCAAGTTTTGGGTGGGTTGAGTAGCCGTAAAAAGTTACCAACCCACACTGAATTCTGAAAAAAATTCTAAAAAAAAAAAAATATATATATATATACATATACATATGTATAGTTATATACATTAAAGCAAGGATTCGGGCGATTCGTATTTTGGTAGACACCCGGGCGCTGCTTAGCCTTTGTAGATTAAGATCTTCGTATATTTCCTCTTATTGACAAGTAACGAAGTGTCTAAGCAATTACTTCTTAAATTCTGAAAGGAAATAAAAGCTAGAATAAACCTTGCTAGGGACTAGCAAGGAGGAAGCATGGGGGTATGATAACACTACACAAAGGGGTGATAATTATGTTGAATATGGCCCATCTTTAGAATAAAAGGCACAACATAAGTAGAATGGGAGCATTGCATGCATCATGTACCAAGATTGCTTATAAACTGTATTAATGGCCATTTGTGTAATAATTTATCAAAGCAGGCCTCAGATGAGCAATCAGACCACACGGATGGATTCAGAACGACGAACGGAGTCCAACGGACTCAAGATCGGCCAAATCCGACATCCGGAGCTCCTACAATGGGCCCAAGAAGTTCTGACCGTTGATCTGGAGATCAACGGCCCATATTGCGCTACGTCAACCCCGCTCCACCGCGCATCGTGCCTTCAGCCAGCCGAGACTCGTGCGCCCACCCGCTGTCACCGCGACAAAGCGTGGGCGTGGCGCAACGGTTACCGCGCACGCACGCGACGCGAGTTCGAGCCGCGCGGAGTCGAAATTGAAGATCGGGGATGCGCGCGGTCAAATTGGGCCGCCCGATCAGCAGCGGGCGGCCGAGATCTTGCGACGCATTGCAAGCGCAGCTCACGGGCGTCCACGCACACGCGCACACCGGGCGATGACGCCCGCGCACACGCGCGCCCGAGGCGCAATCCCAACGCAACCGAGGAGGATTCTCAGCCATCCGATCTTCGATCGGACGGCTCTCGTTCAACAGCCGCAGATCGCACGAGGAGAAGAAACGAGGCAGGCGGCTGACCAGCGACTGGAGGGCTTCACCGACGCTTTTGGGAGTGGTTTTAGCGACGCTCTGGACGTCGCTAAAGCCCCTTCTTCTTTTAGGAAGCCCTTAACCCTATTTATACCCTCTCCAACCACTCATTCAAGGCATCCACTCCCCTTGCAACTACTCCACCCCTCTCTTAGCTAGCATTAGGCCTTCTTGTGATTGCCAGAGATGACGAGCCACCGATGGAGCCTCCTCCACCGCCGTGGCTACCTCGTCTCTCTCCACACACTCTCTCTCTCTCTCTCTCTTTTAAGCTTTCTATTACTTTTGTTGAAGCATGTATTTAATGTTGTAAGTTATGAACTACAAGTGCATGAGTAATGAAGTTATTTTCCGTTCAATTGTCATTTTAATTTCTGTTCAAGTTGCATGATCAAAACAAAGAGCTTTCTAACCCTAAACCTTCTCTCTCTATTTCTCTCTCTCGCTTTTCAAAACCGCATCTTTCGCAAGCAAAACTCCGCACTTTCCGTGACAACAAGTGATAAGCAAAAATCCGATTTCCATGCCTCCCTGAGACTGACACTCGGACTCACCTCCGTTTACTTATTTTAAAATCGATGTTGCAAGTGCGGCTATAACAACACTTCTTAACACACACGCACAAAGACACGTCAACAGTGCACGCAGTACTTCTCGATGGTCTTCCCGATTGGGTCTCCTCTCCCAAGCCCCTCCACCTCTCTCTCTTTATCTCCTTTCTCCCGCGAGTCAAGGGATTTTTCAAAATCCCTTACTAAATATGGCCAGCACTATTTTATTCTGTTGAAGGAGGACGGCCATAGGTTAAATATTTGTGGGGGGAAAATATCTTTTCACCCCATGTTCTTTTCTACAATTGATCCTCCTCCCTCTTCTTCCTAATTATTAGCCTGTAACGAGTGCACTGTTGCGAGACCTGCATGAAATTTAAAATAATTACATAATAAGCAATAGAATAAATGTAAACTTAAATAATGACATATGCAATCATTTAATGACATAATGTAATTCTTAACAAACATACTATGTTAGAATTGAATTACCTAGGCGTAACAATAGTCCATTAAAATTGACTCTTCAGGATCCATCTTTCAAAAATATTCTGTGATTACAGTAGGATGACTCGATCCCCCTAAGGTCATGAATAGTCCAACCAATTGCCTCCTTGTATTCCTTTAGGACCTTGATCAATTTAGTCTCCTGCTCCTTAGTTAATCTGGCATTGGTAATCACAGGGAGCATCTTTGAGGTCCCAAAAACTGATATTTCAAATTCTCAGGCAATGGTTTCAGTTCAAGTTGGGGCAAGTTTTGGATTGAAGGTAAGGATGATGCTGATGAAGATTGATCAAGTGAAAGAGGTTGAAGTGAATAAAATCAATAACTTCTTCAGAATATGGCGAGTTTACCACAGAGGGTTGCAGTTCAAATCTATCACAACAGGAGGAACTTTCAATTATAGAAACCGCCATACAAGTTTCAATATTCAAACTGTCTTCCTCAAGTTCCTCTATAAATCCACAATCCTCGAATTTGTTAATTGCCTTAAAAATATCCAATTTCAATTTCGAATCCCCAAAGGCGATTTCCATGCTACTGCTTTCACAGTTGATATTGGCCTTTGCGGTAGCTAGGAATGGACGCCCAGAATGATGGGTGTGTTCCTCAGATTTTCAGGTACATCCATGTCAAGGATAAGGAAATTTACAAGAAAATAGAAATCCTTAACCTTAACAATAACATCTTCAATAACGCCTTGCGGATTTGTGACCGAATGATCCACTAACTGCAGCGTTACTGAAGTCGGCCGAAGTTCACCTAATCCGAATTTCTCGTAAAGAGAAGTCGGAATTAGGTTAATAGATGCACGTAGATCCAGAAGTGCTCTATCAAAAGTGTAATCTCCGATGACACAAGAAATCAAAGGAGCACCTGGATCTCTCTTTTTTTGAGGGAGGTGATGCAGGATAACAGGACTAGCCTACTCGGAGAGTACCACCTTCCTCGAAACATATTCTCTCGACTTACACTTCTGTGTGCATAAATCCTTCAAAAATTTAGCGTAAGCCGGTATGTGTTTGATAGTGTCGAGGAGTGGGATATTGATCTCGACATTCTTGAATATATTCAAGAGCTCCTCGTTACTATCAACAGGCTTCTTCTTCCTAGGTTTAATCAAGGCCTCAGGAAAAGAAACATGAGTCAGATCTTCGTAATTAGGTTCCTGAGCCTTGATTTCTTCTTCGAAGCTCTCCTTTCTCTCCTCAAACTTTCCAAGATTTGGTAGATCAGAACAGTACAGTTGTGGATCCTAAGTTTGTTTTCCACTCCTTAAAGTAACTGAATTAGCAGATGCATACGGGTTTGGGTCTTGGGGAGGGTTAGAAAAGATTAGAGGGGCTTCATTAGCCAAAAACCTTTGATTTGAAGAAGCAGAAGAGGAAGGACCCTACTCAACCACCTGAGCATGTGCATGTGGGTCTCTCTGATTCTCGTACCCTTGGGCTTGATTGCCCGGATTCTGGATATTACGCGGGTTAGGTACGGGTTGAGATGGCAGAGATCCGAGTTAACGAGAATTAGCAATGAACCCATTTTGCAAGTTGTCCATCGAGGTTTCCATTTGCTGCATGAGCTAGAGCACAGATCCTTGCATTTCTACCATCTGTCGGTTCAAATCAACCTGCCCTATGGGTTGACGGGCATTCCAAGATGGCTGATTGACCTGATTTGGGGGCAGCTGAGTGTAAACATGACCCTGACCCATTGCTCTTTGCGGAGCATAATTGCTGGGTCAAAATTGGGTCTACTGCCCCGAGCTTTTCTAGGAGAAGTTAGGGTGGTTCCTCCAACCCGGATTATAAGCATTGGAGTAAGGGTTGGACCTAACATTCTCCTGTACAGCATATACATCCTCATAGGGTGAGGATGGAGAGAAAGAAAAGGAGGGAGCAGAGAAACTGGGATCAAAGGCCCCAGTTTGGAACCCGTGGCGTTCCGAATAATGCTGACTCACAAGTTGAGCCGCATCAAGTTGATTCACGAACTCCCGTTCAAAAGGAGCTCGCGACGAATGGAATCCCAAATTCTGGGATTGAGTGGATCGAGAATTGTTCATTGAATTTCCAGCCATCCACTCCTCCATCCTTTTAGTAACCAAGTCCACCTTATCTAGTTTATTGCAAATCAATTCCATATCGAATGAATGAGAGTCGTGGACTTCATTAACATTCGATCTGGGTTGTTGGGACCGGTTAAAAATATCCATGGAGGCATGATTGATCAAATTCTCGCTCATCTCCTCAAATAAATCATGCGCACTATCTGCATCTTTGTTGAGGAAATTACCTCCATAAGAAGCGTCCACGTGATTTCTGAGTTGCTCAGTCAACCCGTGGTAAAAGATCTGCACGAGCTGCCATTTCGGCACCTTGTGGTGTGGACACCTCCGCAATAAATCCTGGAATAGCTCCCATGCAACATGAAACTGCTTCCTCGACCGCTGGTTGAAGGTAGTAATCGCCCATCTCAAAGCATTGGTACGTTCGACAAGGAAGAATTTCTTCAAGAAAGCCAATTTCAACTCATTCCAAGTTGCAATTGGCCTTCCCATAGTCCTGTACCAATGAGTGGCTTTCTCCCTAAGAGAGTGGCGAAAGAGTCTCATGATCATCTGCTCCTCATTCACGTTTCGTGCCTTGGTGGTCTGGACCAAAGTGGTCAAGTCCTCCAAGTGCTGAAACGGGTCTTTAGAGCCAAACCCATGGAAATGTTTGATCAAGTTTAACACCTGGGGCTTGATTTCTACGTCTCTAGTAAGAATCTGGACACCGGGACGTTCCCCGTAATTTGAAGGATCATAAAAATCCTTCAAGGGCTGAGCGCCCTACATTCTCCGGAACCATTCCTGCATTCTCTGCATTTGTTCCAGCTGCCTTTGATATACCTCCTGTGGATTCTGAGGCAAAGGAGGCTATTGATTGGCCATGGGATCAATTTGGCCAAAATCCAATCTACACCTCCTAGAATACTCTAGTGGTCCTTCCAATCGGGGATTCAATGACCTCCTTCCTAGCATAAACTAGGAAAAGGTCGGAAGGACTGGGAATAAGAACCCTACAGCACAACAAAACAAGCCTGTCTTTAAGCGGGGTAGCCTAAGGATCCACAGACTTTCAGAATCCGCCTTAAGATTATAAACAATTTACTCTACTTGCATACACTCAATCCAACCAGTTAGGAGGGATTGGGGAGAAGGTTCTTCCTTCGGCTTGCGCCTCCAGTTCCTAGTGTACCCCCCAGCCGCGGTCGTTTGACGCTACTCCCCTAGCTAAACATCAAATTGATCAATACAAGCAGGTTAATCATAAACAATCTCAGACTAAACCCCAAAGAGCGAATTAGTCCTTAAGGTCAACGTCTACTTGATTTTATTTAGGCATGGGATTGTAGTACTTATGGAATGTGGTGGGCCCTTAAAATGGGTTGTGCCCTTAATGATCAATTGAGTATGTGTGAGTGTGTGCACAACCAGGGTTTTCAAGCAAGATTATTTTTGATGAGTAAATTTTAAGGTTCAAATCTTGCTTAAGTAGCTTTTAGGGTTTGAAATTAGGTTTAATTCAATCAAATTTTGAGGAAAACCAAGTTTTCAAGCACGAGTGAAAATCTCTTTCCAAATCAAAAAGTGGAGTGCCTGGTATTGACCTAAATTGAAAACCCTAAAGGGAAGCTACTTGGTAAGTTGATTTTAGGTTAAGTGGTACGGCCCAAATAACTCAAACAATTGGCCAAGATTGTACCACTGAGTTAGGCACACAAAATGATTAACCTAGATTGATTTCTACTCTTTTATATGTTGATTTATGTGTACCGGTTTCACAAATCAGAATCCGATTGAGTAGATGAAAATCAATTAGGTTAAGTGCCTTGAATGTGGGTGTATGCAGTGTGTATGTTGATTTACCCCACAAGAAATATCTTTTTATTGATTTTTTATATGAGGGTGAAATAAATGTGAGTGGAAATCCAAGCAACCAAACTAACCCTAGGATTTATGCAAACACCTAGGTTAATTGGAGTTTAATTAATGTGGTGAAATGGAATCTATGGAGGGGGAAGAATGGGGAGCACTTACAGTTGTCTCCAACTGCAATTTACTCCGATCTACCACTTGAAGATTCCCTGACAAGGTACCTGTAAAACAATAGACAAGAAATAAAGCAAGTTAGAAAAATAATAAAGTGCGTGAAATGTGGAAAGAAAATCGAAAATCGTTGCCTCCCTGGCAACGGCGCCAAAATGTTGAAAGCGGAAAACTACGTGATTGAAGTTGGTTTCCAAAACCCGTCATTGTAGTTCGATTTGCAAAGAAATCCATCAACAGATAAATTTATACCAAAATTCTAAGAATTCCGGGTCGAACACAGGGAGGCTACATTGATCTAAAATCCGCGATTATATTTTTTTATGTTTTTGTTTTGAAAACGAGATAATTACAATGAAACTAATATAAACAATAAGATAGAGAGAGAGAACAATCACTTGATATAATCAGAATGTTTTTACAACTACAAAGTGAGAAATTATTACAACTAGAAAGCAGAAAATTCTATTCTAAAAAGCAATTAAAAAGAAGGGAGAAAGATGTTATCCTCCTCGATGAATGCTTGGAGGATGAGCCGGATGAAGCAATGCCTGGAAGACGGAGGACGGAGCGGGAAGGAGGACGAAGCAGGAAGAAGCGGGAAAGAGGCAGCACGTCGTCGTCATCGTGGGATTCACTTCCGGAACGGGGGCGAGAAATTGGATTTAGCTCTAGAATAGCATCCTAGGTGTGGGACAAGCTTCTCTTGAGCTTTGGAGAGGGAGAGAAGTGAAGGAAGGGATGAAGAAGTGGAGATGGGGTCCCTTTTTATAGTTGTAGGAATTGAGAGCAAATTTTTCATTTCAAGATTAAAACATTAATATCATGTCTTTAGTGACGGATTTATCCGTCACTAAAGGTCTAATCGTGGCCGACGTGCATGCGCCGTGCGCACCTCCCCGCCAACTGCACTCAAAACACCTGCTCACGTTCTTCAAATCTTAGCCATCCGATCACAAGATCAGACGGCTTAGATTTCTCCTTGCGTGCGATCGGGCATGCGCTTGTGCGTCAGATCCAACCATGATAAAAAAATCTGCACAAGTTTCCATTTAAGCACCTTGTGGTGTGGAACTTTCGCAACAGATCCTAGAATCGCTCTCAAGCCCCATGAAACAATTCCCCCTGCCACTGGGCAAAAGTGGTAATTGCCCGTCGCAACGCATTGGTTCGCCGAATTAAAAAGAATTTCTTCAGGAAGGCCAATTTCAAAGCTGTCCAGGTAGCAATCGATCTTCCAATGGTATAATACCAATGTGCAGCCTTTTCCCTGAGTGAATTGGGGAAAACCCTCATGAGCATCTGTTCTTCATCCACATTCCGCGATTTAATGGTCTGAACCAGAGTGATCAGGTCCTCCAAATGTTTGAATGGGTCCTCTAAGCCAAGCCCGTGAAAGTGTTTAATTAGACTCAAAACCTGGGGCTTGATCTCAACATCACCGAAGGGGATCACAATGTCAGGATGATCCTCATAATTCGTAGGATCATAAAAATCCTTCAAGGGTCGAGTGCCTAACCATTCATTTGTTGGAACCATTGCTACATCTGCTGCAATTCTTCCAACTGCCTCTGAATCAGCTCCTGCTGGTTCGGGGGCGGGGGAGGTGGTTGTTGATCAGCCATGGGATCTACTTGGAAATAACTCAACCTCCGCCTCCAGGAATGGTCTATAAGTCCTTCCAAACGAGGGTTTAATGACCTCCTTCCAAGCATACACTAGAAGGAATTTGGAAGGACGGGGAAGAGAAGGGACCCTGTAGCACAAAAAATACAAGCCTATCCTTAGGTTGGGTAACCTAAAAGTCTACAAACTCTCATAATTCGTCTTAAGATTATAGACGATTTACTCTACTTGTATCCAGTCAATCCAACAAGTTAGAAGGAGGGGCTGGGGAGAAAGTTCTTCCTTTGGCTTGCGCCTCCAGTTCCTAGTGTACCCCCCAGCCACGGTCATTTGACGCTACTCCCCTAGCTAGATATCAGATTGACCAGTATAAGAAGGTTAATCATGAGCAATCTCAATCTGGGCCCTGAAGAGTGAATCAGTCATTAAGGCCAACGTCTAATCAATTTTAGTTAGGCTTGGGATATTTAGTGCTTTCGGAATGTGATGGGCCCTTAATGGGTTGTGCCCTTAATGATTCGTTGAAAATGTGTGTATGTGCACAACCAAAAAGTTTTCAAGCAAGATTATTGATAACAAAGTGAGTTTTAGGGTTCGAATCTTACTTAGTAGCTTTTAGGGTTCAAATATTAGGTATATTCAACCAAATTTTCAGGAGGCAAACAAAATTTAAAATCATGAGTTCAAGCATTTTCCTTTACAAATCAAGAAAAATATGGAGTTCCTAGCTTGACCTAATTATTAAATCCTATGGGGCAACTACAAAATGAATTCCTTTTAGATTAGGTGGTGCGGCCCAAACAATTCAATTAAATGACCCAGATGCACCACCGATTAGGGCACACAAAAAGGTGATTTGAATTTGATCTAAGGGAGTTCAATGTGGAAAGTCAACTCCAGGGTGGTTTTAGTCAACTCTAGGTCTAAATTGATGATTGAATGGTTGGTTTAGGGTTTTAATGAGTTAGAATCACTTCTGGGTTGCTATAGAGTATAACCGAATCAAATTGAGTAAGTTTTATTAAGTGGGCCAATTTAGCTGCTGCTCAATTTGGGTTCTTTAGAATCTAATACTGAGTTTCCTTTGTCCTTGGTGAATTTTGGGTGCCATTGCTGCCTAGATCAGATCATAATAACCTGTAGAGGTTGTTTGGTTTGTTCTAAGAGGTTCTTAGCTGTCCACTGACCTATTCAGAGCTCAATTTCGAGCTTTGGAGATTCAGAAAGAAGCTCTGAAGCCTATCTTTCTTCCTGGAGCTGTTTAGAGCCCCCTTCCTTTCCCTTTAGGAGTGGAATTCCCTCCTGAATCGAGTTTGGACCCTCAACAGAAGGTCAAAGCTCTCCCTCAAGTCAAATGACCTAAAATTTATCTTCTGCAGGCCACGAATGGCCATAAGAATCCTTGATCTTCGCCCTTCAAATCGAAGGGCCAGATTTGATCTGAACACCAAATTGATGTTATAATCCTATAGAGCATCTGAACAGCTCTCCATCAAGCCTTTGCTCGATCAGATTGAGTCACCTAGCTGGCTGGAATCTTCATCGAAAGATTGGCCTGGATCTGGGAAACATAGTCCCACATCGGTAAGTTGTAGCCGTGCGCACTGGTATAACACGATTTTCTGCATACGAAGCTTCGATCGTCAGTGCAAGGTGCGAAATGAAACTGAGCTTTGTGCGGGTGCATGCGTTGCACCTGCCTGCACTGTGTATCCCCGAACGAGCTTGGGCCACCCATTAAAAATTAATTTTTATAATTGAAGAATAAATGGATTTGCGAAAATGGCTAAGTGTGGAAATGAGGCACAATAAAGAAGTTAAGGTTAAAGAAAGGAATGACCTAAGGAGGAAGAGATAAGCAAATGAAGCTAAGGAAGAGAGTAAAGGAAAAGAGAGGGAATGAGAGAGCAACGAGGCTACAGTAAGGAAAAGAAGTAAGAAGAGAAGGGCTGAAGAAATTAAGAATTGAAAGAAAGAAATGTAAAAAGAGAATCAGATTTCCAAACGTCTGATTTGTGCTTTCATTGCTATAACATGTTTCCTCTTGTTATTTTGAGCTTAATTGATGTAATAAGGCATTTGTACTCATTTGATTAGCACTTTTCTTGCCTTAATCTCTTGTAATTAGAAGTAATTGATGTAATAGACATGTTTACTTGATTCTTAATGATAAATCACATGTGTAAATATGTTCTTTCTAATGGAATATTGCATGCTTTGAATTGTTAATCTTTTGTGCTATATTCATGTGTTTAAAATATTGTAATTATAATCTGATTAATTAATTGATTTTTAATTATGCTTAGGAATTAAATGGTGAATTAAACTACTATTATGCCTCCAAGTGAATGGCCTGGACTCAACCAGTTAAAAAGAAATAAAAATCTAAAATTTTAGGTTAACTTGACCCTATACTACACAACCGACATTAAATTGAATTAACCTAAGTTACTTTCTCATGCAATTAATTAAGCCTAAATAATTTAATTAACTATGTTGAGGGATTTAACGTACCAGGGCTCCACGGCGGACATAAAGGTCTTGCGCTGGGCAATGCGAAATGGTTTGACCGTCCCCAACGGACAAAGGTATCTGGTGGACCTTGGATATGCAAAAACTGACTCATTTCTTGCTCCGTTTCACTTGCAAGAATATAAGAAACGCTCCAATAGATATCGAAATCACAAGGAGCTTTATAACCACCGTCATGCACAACTCCACAACGTTATTGAGCGTGCATTTGGGGTCCTAAAATGGTAATTCAAGATACTTGACTCTTGTTTGAGCGGAAAACGTACGCAAAAAGGATTTGATTTTGAAAGACCTGTCATCGTAGTATGATTTGCGAAGAAATCAGTCAACAGATAAATTTACCGAAATTCGTAAAGAGATTCCGAGTCAAACACAGGAAGGCAGACGTTTGATTCAAAATTGCATTTGTTTAATTGTCACAAAGCAAATTAGCTAATGGATTGAATCTAAATTAGCTATCTACTAAAAGAATAAAGAATAGAAAACAGAGAGAGAATATTACAAATAAAGAGAAAACAAAGGTAAAATAAACATGGATTTTATCATCAAATGTTGCTCATTAAACTAATCATTATAACTAGAAAGCAGGAAATCTACGCTAGAAAGTAGTAAATCTACTCTAGAAAGTGGTAGAGAATGGAGAGAGAAGTATCTTCCTTGACGATTACTTGGAGGATGAGCCGGTCGAGGCGATGCCTGGAAGACGAAGAAAGAAGTGAGAAGAAGGAGAACAAAGCGAGAAGAACCGGGGGTGAGGTAGGGCGTCATCATCGTTACGGGATCCACTTCCGGAATGGGGGGAGAAAACTTTGATTTTGGCTCTAGAGGAGCATCCTGCGTTTGGGACAAGCTTCTTTAGAGCTTTGGAGAGGGAGAGAGGTGAAGGGATGAAGAAGTGGAGGTCATAGGGCTATATATAGGTGTAGAGGTTGGGGGCAATTAGGTCTTTTTATATATAAAATATTAATTCGAGGCCTTTAGTGACGGATTTATCCGTCACTAAAGGCCTGAATGTGGGCAACGTGCAAGCGTGCCTACCATCTCCTCCTCTCCCACGCATCTAATGCATGCGCACGTCCAAGCAGTCTCAGTCGTCCGATCGCGAGATCGGATGGCTTAAACCGCTCCTTGCCCGCTCAGCTTCAGCGTAACCGTGCGCCCATGCATGCGATGGAGCATGCAGAAGCGCGTCATCACGCGCATATGTGCTCCTCGCCCATCCATCACGCTACGTCATTGCTTGATCTGCTGTTCGCGTTCCATCTGACGGCAAAATTTGGCCCGCGGAAGTCACCCGCTCAATTTGAGGGTGGGGCTCAAACCCACTCCCTCTTCATCGTGGATGGTGTCGAGACCAACGCTCCAAGCTGCCCTTTGAGGCGTGCTTTGGATCCAAGCCCACGCGCTCTCAGTCGTTGGATCAAGATCCAACGGTTGAAATTAATCGAGCTAGTGAGGAGAGAGAGAGGGTGCAACGATCCTCACTAATTTGGCTGGACCGGTTTGGGCGACAGAGATGGTGCCACATGGCACCATATTGGCCGTCCATCTTCTGTGACTTGTGGAAGGTGCCATGGATGTCGGATTGGATTGATTTTGGCGCCGTTAGGCTACGATCATCGATCCAAACCCATCTGTGCGATCGGATTTGTCATCTCAAGTGTAGATTGACACCATCTTGACCCTTGATCTCTGACCTTCCTCGGATTATATCTGATGCTACATACGGTTGAATCTTTAATCCGAGCCCCCGATTAAAAGTTGCTCTGTTACCTGAACACAAAAAGGAAAAATTAACCTAAAATTTACACAACCTAACCTAAATGCAAGATGATGTATGTTATGCAATATTTATAATGTATGATGCAACTATGATACTAAGAACATGCATAAATAGATATTTTAGGCTATTCAGATGCATACGCATCACACCCCATGCCTATTTTTTGCTACTCCCTAGCAAAAACTATATGCTATTTATAAAAGAATGATGTCAAATTTCTTGGGCAATAATTATTTTTCAACACTTAGAGATTTCAATTAAGAACCTGAACTACAAAGACACAACAGCGCCTGGGTGTCTGCCAAAATGCAAACCGCCTCAAGCCCTCGCCTTATTCAAAGAAGGATCTTTTTCTTCTTTTCTTTTTTTTTTTTAGATTTTTTAGTTTAACATTTCGAAGCAGCTTTCTACGGCCACTCAACCCACCCAAGACTTTAAGAGAATCCTAAGTTCTAAGCATCTTTGTGTGAAATGTGATAGACTCACTGATCGGCAATTAGAACAGACTTCAGGTTTCTACGCCCGTAGGTGACCTTGTAAAAAATTCTGCCTAAAGGTGTATCTATTCGACCGGTAGCTTTCTCCCTACTTTTATTTTTATGGGGTTAACACAAGGGCGAACCTAGTGTATATCTCCCCGATTTGTTCTACTTTTTCGCTTCTTCCTAAGTGTTTTGGAATTATATGTGCATTTCTTGAGCTGGGTTCTAGACAACCTACCAATGGACAGTTACCCACGATGACTTACCAGCCATACTCGTGCGATGAAGTGTAGCTTATTTCTTTTTTTTCTCTTCTCCTTTTCTTTTCTTTTTTTTTTGGATTTTTTTTTCTTTAAGTAGGTGGCTTCCTGATATAAGGTTTACCTAAAGGCAGCAGGAAAAGAATGGTCGTATGACTGGGCTCTGGACAACCTACCAATGGGCTGTTACCCATGATAACTTGCCAGCCAAACCACCCTAAAAGGTTCATTAGCTACCCAATTTCCATAAAAATCGTCGAAAAGCGAGTCAGTGCAAATAGTGTGTAGATGCTTAGACTTAAAATCCCCTCAAATCAGAGAGCGAGTTGATAAGTCGTGTACTTATCACCCCAACTTATTTAACCAATTAAAATATGAATTTAGAATGGCAAGAACTCAAAAAATAAGTCCACATTTTAGTGGACACCCGAGCTAATTAAGTCCAAAGACCTGAAAGGTCTAAGTGTTCAAATCATACAGTTTTATTCTCTAAAACTGAAAATTTTCTAAAGCTCAACTTCTCTTTCCTAATTCAACTTTTTTTCTTTTTTTTTAAATAAATAAAAAGAAAACAAATAGAATCTACGGAGCTGACGAAATAATTCAGAGATGAATATCCACCCCCCATGCATATCTAATGCAATGTCCTCATTTTATTAAAAAGACATGAAATAGAGTGGAGTAGAATAGAAAGCAACTGAATTGCATGAATAATGGGTTTGCTTCGAGATGAAAAGAAACTGTATACATGCTGAATTTAGTGCCTTTAGTTAGGCACATTATACAAAGAAGAAGAAATAAAGAATTCACAGGTGCACGTCATCATCAAAATAAGAAAATCTAGCTTTGAACCTGCCAGGAGAAGATGTCCACAGATGTGGACCAAATTGTGATGCAGGCCCATACCCCATGGTCAAGTATATCTAACGTTCTGGATAAAAATTATCCAAAACCTGATATTAATATGCAAGCAGGGTCAAGCCTGCAATTTATGAGGATGCAACCCAAGACCAAAAAGTCGGGTTACAGAGAAATCAAGCTCAGAAGGATAATCAATGAATGTGCATTTGGGTTGGACATCCCCTGAAAAGATGTCATAAGGGTCTTGGTAAAGAGTTGGGATTTTTAGACAAATTGGAACCCTTAGACTTGATCTTTTACTTCCTCCAGAATTGGTTTCCTAAATCAATATTTCCCAACTCCTATCTTCCTCATTCAAGATTTCAAATTTCGGGACCTCATGCATGTTAATTACCCCATGTAAAATTTCCAAGTCTAAAAGATGTGACTGAATCAAAATTGACTTGGGTCTAATGATCTCAAAAACAGAATCGTCAGTATACTCAAAGGGGTGCAATTAAGGAATGGGGCTATGAATTGAATCCTTCATGAAATTAGGATCTGAATCCACCGTGCGAGCCCCCACAAGATCAAGTTCCTCAATTTCAGGTCCATCAAATGATTTATCAAATTCCTCAGGCCCAGTTGTCTCACTAAAATCGTGTTCTGTAAACTTATATGAGACTTCACATAATGATTCGTCACCTTCAGAATCAAAGAAATCTGAATCCGCATTAATGTATGTCCCAAAATTATCAATCACTTTCTGATACATGGAGACATACATTTCCTCGTATCCCGGCTCAGGGATCTTAGGTGAAGTAATCAATTCATCCTCAGTTGCCTGGTCAACCTTGGTCTCGTAAAACGTGTCCTCCCTACAGGTGCCTGAGCAGATTCTGACATCGATGCTCCTATCGGGGGTTCATTCTAGGTATCATCCCAAGATTGAACTAAAGCAACCACAAATCTCATCCTCAATTTCGATAACTTCCCAAGTAAAAACTCACCCGGGCCCTTATCCTTAACATCCTGGAGCCAATCCAACAGATACTTGTTAAGATCGTCAATCATTTCAATCAGGGGCTCCAATTCTTTAGGATAAGGTGTTAGCTAAGCTTCTAAAGATTGTATGGTATTCCTTAAGTTAGCCAACACCTTATCTTGGACTTGGTTCACCTGAACCAAATGGTTTGGTTCAGGGTTGGGTGGGTTTAGGTTCAGTGCAGGGGAGTTAATGAATTGAGGATCTTGATACCCTCCCTGATAATAGGTCATTTCAAGTTGTTCATAAGGTGGTGATGACCTAAAGGCAGTGTATTCAAGGGAAGGGTAAGGATCAGTGTATCCTTCTTGATTGTAGATCATATTATGTTGTCCAAATGAGGGCGATGATCTATAATCGATGTAGCTTAGAGAAGGATAAGGATCAAGATTATGGTGTCCAAGGTTGGACCCTGAACATGGAGGTCCAGAGCTGTATTCCCAATCAGGATTATCCCAACTAGAAGATGGATGAGAATAAGTCTGATTGGAATAATAATCATTTTGGGAATAAGTAGTGGTAGGAGGGTAGGAGTGAAAGTTTGAATAGGATGTGGAAGGATCCATGACACAATGGGAGGAAGAAAGGTGCCCTGCAATACAAACAAATAAACCTGTCCTTAAGTGGGCTAGCCTAAAGACCTACAAACTCCCAGAACCCGTCTTGAGATTAATAAACGATTTGATCTACTTCTTTCCGGTCAATCCAACCAATTAGAGGGAGGGACTAGGGAGAAGTTCTTTCCTTTAGCTTACGCCTCAGGTTCCTAGTGTATCCCCTAGCTGCGATCGTTTGATTCTGCTCCCTTAACTAGATATC
The DNA here is from genome assembly GCA_037157565.1 of Thalassia testudinum. Lineage (NCBI taxonomy): Eukaryota > Viridiplantae > Streptophyta > Magnoliopsida > Alismatales > Hydrocharitaceae > Thalassia > Thalassia testudinum. The sequence goes on along the minus strand of JAZHRO010000013.1, from coordinate 68,606,295 downwards.
AGATTGAACGGTAGAAACAGACTAATCGAAAATAATCTCGGTCTGGGCTCCGAAGAGCGAGTCCAATCCTTAAGGTCAATTTCTACTCTGTTTAATTAGGGTTAGGTTTGAATGTGCTTGGAATGTGATTGGCCCTTTATCTGGGTTGTGCCCTTAATGATTGATTGGTATGTGTGTGCGTGCACAACCAATGGCTTTCAAGTAAGATTATTTCTTGATGTGGTGAATTTTAGGGTTTAAATCTTGCTTAGTAGCCTTTAGGATTCAACTTTAGGTGTATTCAATCAAGTTCAATTGGCACACCAAGTTTTGAAAGCATAGGTGAAGATGTTTTCCTTTAAAGCTTAAAAGAATGTGGAGCACCTGATAAATCCCTAAAAATTGAACCTATTTGGCAGCTACTTGATGAGTTGATTTTAGTTAAAATGGTGCGGCCCAAACAACTCAAACAATTGGCCTGATGCACCACTTAGTTAGACACACAAATGATTACCTAATCTGATTTCTACTTGATTGTGTTTAGGTGTGTATATCGGTTCCAAAGATCGGATTATCGGTTAAGTTTGAAAATCAGAAGAGGTTGTGTACCTCTGTGAGATTTTTTTAAATTTTTCTTTTATGTGTGGAGGGTAAGGTGGGTGGAGTTGACAAACAAACAATCAAAAAATAACCTTAGAGTTTATGCAAGCTCCTAGGTTAATTAGGGTTTATGTTATTAGGTGATGGAATGAAATCTAGTGGGTGGGAGGTGGGGGTAAACTTACAAACCCTTCAACATCACTTTACTCAAATCTACCACTTTTGCTCACCTCGTAAGAGTACCTACAATCACAATAAGAGAGGAGAGAAGTGAGGTAAAAGATAAGTAAGGTGGTAAAACACAAAAAATCAAAAAGCGTCGCCTCCCTGGCAACGGCGCCAAAATGTTGGAGTGAAAACATACGCAAAAAATATTGGATTTTGAAAAACCCGTCATCGTAGTATGATTTGCAAAGAAATCCGTCAACAGATAAATTTACTGAAATTCGTAAAGAGATTCTGAATCTAACATAGGGAGGCAAACATTTGATTCAAAACTGCATTTTTTTAATTGTCAAAAGCAAATTAGCTAATCAAATTGAATCTAAATTAGCTATCCACTTAAAGAATAAAGAATAGAAGACAGAGAGAGAATATTACAAATAAAGTGAAAATAAAGGTAGAATAAACATGGATTTCATCATCAAATGTTGCTCATTACACTAATCATTACAACTAGAAAGCATGAAATCTACGTTAGAAAGCAGTAAATCTACTCTAGAAAGCGATAAAGAGAATGGAGAGAGAAGTATCCTACTTGATGATTGCTTGGAGGACGAGCCGGATGGGGCAATGCGTAGAAGATGAAGGACGAAGTGGGAAGAAGGAGAACGAAGCGAGAAGAACCGGGGAAGAGGTAGGGTGTCGTCGTCGCAAGATCCACTTCCAGAACGGGGGAGAAAACTTTGATTTTGGCTCTAGAGGTGCATCCCACTTTTGGGACAAGTTTCTTTAGATCTTTGGAGAGGGAGAGAGGTGAAGGGATGAAGAAGAAGTGGACGTTCTAGGGCTATATATAGGTGTAGAGGTTGGGGACAATTAGGTCTTTTTATATATAAAACATTAATTCGGGGCCTTTAGTGACGAATTTATCCATCACTAAAGGCCTAAATGTGGGCGACGTGCAAGCGCGCTCGCCTTATCCTCCTCTCCCGCACGCCTAACGCATGCGCACGTCCAAGTAGTCTCATTCGTCCGATCGTGAGATCGGATGGCTTAAACTGCTCCTCGTCCGCTCAGCTTCAGCGTAATCATGCGCCCGTGCGTGCGATGGCGCATGTAGAAGTGTGTCATCATGCGGGTATGTGATCTTCGCCCATCAATCTCACCACATCGTCGCTTGATCCACCATTCGCATTCCATCTAACAACCAAATTTGGCCCACACACGTCGCCCACTCGATTTGAGGAGGGCGGGGCTCGAACCCACGCCCTCTTCGTCGTGGATGGCGTCGAGACCAACGCACCAAGCCGCCCTTTAAGGTGCGCTTTGGATCCAAGAGCACTCGCTCTCAACCGTTGGATCAAGATTCAATGGGTGAGATCAATCGAGCGGGTGAGGAGAGAAAGAGGACACGGCGGTCCTCACTAATTTGGCTAGGTCGGTTTGGGCTGTCGAGATGGCGCCACGTGGTGCCATCTTGGTTGTCCATCTTCTGTAACTTGTAGAAGGTGCCACGGATGTCGGATTGGACCAATTTTTGCATCATTAAGCTACGATCATCAATTCAAACCCCTCCATGCGGTCGGATTTGTTATCTGAAGTGTGGATTGACACCATCTTGGCCCTTGATCTCTGAGCTTCCTCGAATTATATCTGATGCTACGAAAGTCCGATCGAGGCGATCTTGGAATCGTTGAACTCCAATCGTCGCCCTAATCAGATCTGTACGGTTGGATCTTTGATCCAAGGTCCTGATTAAAAGTCGCCTTGTTACCTGACCATAAAAAGGGAAAATTAACCTAAAATTTACACAACCTAACCTAAATGCAAGATGATGCATGTTATGCAATATTTATAATGTATGATGCAACTATGATACTAAGAACATGCATAAATAGACATTTTAGGACCTGACCACAAAATGGGAAAATTAACCTAAAATTTACACAACCTAACCTAAATGCAAGATGATGCATGTTATGCAATATTTATAATGTATGATGCAACTACGATACTAAGAACATGCATAAATAAACATTTTAGGCTATTCAGATGCATACGCATCAACTCTCGTCCATTCTATAGTTTCAAGATGCAGCGACACATAGTGGTGGCATGTTGTGTTATACACAACATGCTACGTCAGTGGAATCTTTATGATGACATCTTCTTGACTGATTTGGAGAAAGATGTAGGGGATACCGAAGTCCGGGACAATTTGGTAGACGAGACGACAGTCAGAGCAAGAGATTTTCTGAAGGATTAGCTTGAACATGCTCTTAGATGATGCTCTTTTGTAATAAAAAATATTTCCTACACATTTGATTGCACAAATTATTCAATCACGAACTGGGGGTCAAAACAGACTGCAAAACCCCTGGTACACTTTAAATCAAAAAAAAATAGAAAACATGTATTAAAATTCTTGAAAAAATATTTTCTAAGTGCCTAGTTAGTGGTGCAATAGGACCAATTGATTGCATCGCTTGAGTTGCACCACTCATCTAATTTTGAACTTAAAAGAATCATCTAGAAATATCTGCTTCAAGGGCTTCACGTTAAGAGTAGAGCACACCTGCATTTCCATATTTAAAGGAAATCTATCAAACAAAGTGGGATTTGTAAAACTCTTATGTGCCTCATCAAAACCTTGATTGAAAATATTAACTCAAGTGAACCCTAAAACGATTTAACACAAGCAATTGAATCTTAAAATTCACTTCATCATAAAAAATTGCTTGTGAACCCTTTGCCTGTGTACTTCACATCTAAAATCAATTTTAAGAGCAAACACCCTCCTAACGCCCATCATATTCCAAAAGCACATCAAACACAAGCTTAAAACTGAGTAGATGTGCCCTAGGCATGACTAATAGTCTTGAGGACTTGAAATTAGATTGGGCTAAGGTTAAGGCCTTGTCTACTGTTGTCGACGTTTTTGTGCGGGTTTAAAGGATGTCACGTTGTAGTATAACCGACAAAACGTCTAAACAAATATAAAGAATTTTATTACTCGAAGACTGAAGTATCCGAGGTCGAACATGGGGAGCAATCTCAGTACTTTGTAAAACCAAATAATACAACTGTTTAAATGCAAATATAACTCATTCAAAGAGAGAATTTTAAAAAAAAAGATTTGGAAAAAAAAGTAGAATTAGACGTCTGATTTGTGTATCAGACGTCTTAAATGTGATCTCTCTTTCTCTCTTCTTCTTCGTGGCTCTTCTCCCTTCTTTGCTTCCGGTATCTTTCCTTCGTCTCCTGCCTTGCCTTGCCTTTCTTCTTTCTTCTTCTTCTTTTTCTTCTGATCTCTTTGCAGTCTTCCCTTGTCTTCTTCTTCGTTCTTCTCTCTCTTCTGCCTTGTCTTCCTTCTTCTTCTTCTCTGCGAAGAATTCTCCTTTCACTGCTACACAGCCTCTTCTTTCTTCTCTTCCTGTTCTGCAGCCACTAAGTGTTCGCTGCCTGGGACAGTTCTTCCTTCCTGCACACACCACACAGTAGCAAAAACCTACCCCCGTCCCTCTACCCAAGCGTCTCTCTCTCTCTGAAGCAATGCACTCACAGACGCTCTCCCAGAGCCACATGGATAGTCGGGTCGGGTTCGCACCCAGGACCAGGTGCACCGGCAAGTGGTGATGCGCGAGGAGTGCGTAGGTCTAGGTCGGGTCGGGTGAGCCAGATCCGCGAGGTCAAGCCGCGAACGAGGCGTGTGAGGGCAGTGAGGGACCTCACCCCTGTGCTTACAGAGGCAACCGGCTTAAAGCACAAATACAATTTATAGCATACCTGAGTGCTGCAATCCCACGATGTGGGACTAAAGGTGCTGCCCTGATTTCACGCGCGCCCGCAGACTCTCGTATGCAATTGCCCAAGCTATTGACTCTGCTGGCGCTACTGGCTGGCCTTGGTTGCTTCGCGACACTTGCGAGAATCTGCTGCACCTGTCGCCTGGGAAGCCTGACGCCTGTTGCTGCTCCAAGCTCCCTGCTGCTTCGGCTGTTAATGGCGGCTGGGGCTTACACCTGACATCCAACAGAACGGCCTATTGGCCCAATCAGAATAGCTGGAAACCTTCGCCGCAGCACGGCGAAGGCGGTGGGTGATGCTGCAGGTTGCCGGTCGACCTAGGCGTGCGTGCCTAGGTCAACCTGTGGCCGGAGATGGTGGGTTGGTCGGGGGGTGCTTGTGGAGGTCTGGAGTGGCAGTGATGGGGTGGAATGGGTTCCTGGTGGTGAGGCGGAGCTCTCGAGGTGGTTGGCGAGCCGTGTGGAGTGGCGGAGTGGTGTGGGTGGCTCGCCGGAGTGAGGTCGGAGGCGAGGAAGATGGAGGCGGTTAGGTACTGTCGAGGGGTAATCAAGTAAAATAGTTGGGGGAAAAAGAGAGAGGAGAGGATGGAGAACGTATCTGTGGTTGTCTGGAAGGAAGGAAGGAAGGCGGCAGAGAGGACGGCTCGTAACTGCCGTCGTCGGGGAAGAAAGACCCTGAGGGAGGAAGCGGCGACGAAGACGAGGTCAGAAGCGCGCGCGCGGGGTACAGCGCGACGCGGGAGGAAGCGGCGGAGAGGACTCTGCTGCTGGTATGGCAGCAGAGCGACGAGAAGGAGGGGAGGAGGTCACCGGAGCTTGTGGGTCGTTTGGCCGGAGATGGGAGAGGGAGGAATTTGGAAGGGATCTCCGTCAAAATCAAGCTTGCCTTCTGCGGCAGGGTCTGGGGTGTCTTTTATAGGTGCTGGCCGCACCTACCAGCGCGTGGAGACCGCGCAATTAGGTCTGCCGACTCGCCGGAGTTGGAAGGAAGGTGGATACCCGAATCTCTCGTGCATTCGCACGAGAGATTGGGTTCACACCAGCGATTGTAATTGGCTTTATAAGGAAGGGAATTCCTCAGAGAATCCTCCTTCCATTTCTGGGAGGGAATCTCTGAGGGATTAGAGAGCAATCTCTCTCGAAACTTCGCCGGAGGTTGGTTCTGCCCTAGCAATGGCGGCAGGACCGGTTTGCAAAGGAGGCGAAGAACCTAGGGGGCTCTCTGCAAAGGTATTCAAAAGATAGGGACCAATTTATGATTTGGGTGTACTAAATTGCAAAGTAGGTCAAGATGACCTCTCCTTAGGTCCAAATTTTGGTATAAACCTAATTTGGACCTAAGGAATCCAATGGCGAAGTTGGAATTCAGGTTTGACCTCGTTTGACTGGACATTATGCGTAAAAACCCAAATTAAGTTAATTGAAGAGCTAGGACCCTATCTAGGTCAAACTAGGTTCCAAAGGCCAAATTAAGTGTTCTAAACCCTAGAGGATGTTTTTCCATGATTTGTAGAGGGTTTACTTGCTTTTTGTTCTGACCGGAACCTTGTTAATTTAAGCGGATCTATTTTAGGGTTACCAAGTGTCATTTAGTTCTTAGATTGCACATGAACCCATTTCTAATTGACTCAACCCTCTTTTTATCTCATTTAGACCATTTGACCTATGTTTTGCCTCTGAGAAATCCCATTTACGTACTGCAATGGTAAAATTGCAGTTTTAACCTTTATTTCATGTTTTCTTCTCAAGGCACTTGTTCCTTCAGTTAGGCCTTCTTCTAGGTTATGTAGGAGCTTTTATCTTCTTTATTGGGTCAAAATGAGCTAGTTATGGCTCATGATGAGGCTCTCATCATACCCCCATGCCTAGCTTTTGCTAGTCCCTTAGCAAAAATTCAAAGTTTTAACTTCCATTCTAGACCCTGAGTGTCTGTCAACAATGATAAGTGCTTCTCCTTTTCTTTTGTGATTAGGTGGGAATGCCGACAATAGGCCTAGAGGTACTCAAGTACCAACCAAAATCCAGACCTGTTCCTCTTTAGCCTCAGCCCTCCGCAAAGGTTTCTACGGCCCACAGAAACCAACCTAGGGCTTGTTGGACTCCGCGGTTAAAGCACCCATGCTTGAGACATTTTTAGCCTAAGTTCAGTTTGCAGTGCGTTTTTTTGTAAGAGAGAGATAGAAGATTTATTTGTTTGGAGAGCTTTTCTCTCTCTTTTCTTTTTATTTCTAGCTTCGGATTAACTTCTCAACACGGTCTGTATCGGATTCCTCGTCCCCATCATCAATCCTCAAGGGTCCCTGGCTTTCGATATTTCGAGATAATCCCGTCCATGGCAACCCCCAGAACCCTGGCTTTCGAGATTTCGAGATAATCCCGCCCATGGCGTTCCGTGGCTGAATCCAGACCCTGGCGATCGACATTTCGTGATAATGCCGCCCATGGTATCTGAACCAGCAGAGTGCTTACATGCCCCCAGTAGGATATTTAAATATCCTAAGAGACAAGCACCGAGAAGACGATATGTTGTTACGCATCTTCGAGGGGAATTTCCCGCCTCTCCGCGATGGGAACTCGTCCAAATCAATTTGTGTTGATTGACCGCTCCTAATCTAGGTGACTTTTTTAGAACATTAAACGCTTTTCGCGTGATTTGGATGTTTTATGCACACTGAACCAGACTGTGTGTGAATTTGGGTGCTTAGGTTACCGAATCCCGTAAATCGGAGGTCAGTTAACGAGGCCGAATACTCCCTAAGCCTTAGACCTAATACTCAAGCTTCGCATTTTCCTCAACCTCTTGAGGATTATCCAGATTTTAACGGATACGTGAATTTTTAAGCTAAAGGTACTAGCCCAAAAGGCCTAAGACCAGCGTTCCCGCTAATCTCTTGTTATATCTCCGTAGCACTTTTCTTTTCTTTTTCTTGATTCGGTCTAGAACTTCAATTAACCCCTTAATCTTTTACTAATGACTATTTCTTTTCATTTTTATTTTGTGCTCCTTTTTGTCATTTTTCCTTCTTTTCCTCCTCTCATTTGTATGACCTTGAATTGTTCCTCCCCTCTATCAAGTCTCTCTCTTTTTTTTTTTTATGTGAAACCCTTTCTTGATATGAATTTTCTGACATTTTGCACTTTCATACCCCCCCATGCCTAAGATTTGCAATGTCCCCATTGTAAATTAGGTGGGTTCGAATTCAGCTTAGTTCATGTATTCGGACAGGTGTGTGGTGAGTGAATGGGTCGAAGCGACTTGTTGCGAACGATTTCTAATCTCGGGTAGGTACACCTGAGGTGAAGTCGGTTGTTCTAATGGATGAACCCTAAAGTGCAATATGAGTTCCGCATAGAGATGTCAGAAACGGTTTCGGGTTTTTCAAAGAATGACGGGTTGCCTCCCGTTAAGCGTTGAGTTTTACACCATCGGCTGGGCGCAATGAGCTCAAGAGGAATGGAGGGTAAAGGATGACTCAGCCAAATCTATATCGGTCATGTCAATGAACGGCTTGAGTCTCTGCCCGTTCACGACAAAGGGTTCAGAATCGTGGCTGAGTGGGCTGATTTCAATGGCTCCATTTCCGAAGATTTGTCGGACTAGGTAGGGTCCAACCCACTTGGATCTTAGCTTTCCTGGGAATAATTTTAGTCGGGCATCAAAGAGTAAAACTTTTTGACCAGGATGAAAGACCTTTCTAGAAATGTGTTTGTCGTGAAAAGCTTTAACCCGTTCTTTGTAAATTCGCGAGTTCTCATACGCGTCATGGCGTAATTCCTCGATCTCGCTCATTTGAAGTCTTCTGTGGGTTCCAGCCTTAGAAAGGTCGAGATTACAGGTCCGTACTGCCCAATAGGCTTTATGCTCCAATTCGACGGGGAGGTGACATGCCTTCCCATACACTAGTCTGAAGGGAGACATTCCTAATTGGGTCTTGTGGGCGGTCCTATAGGCCCACAATGCTTCTGGAAGCCGAGAAGACTAATCTTTTCTATCAGGTCGAACAGTAACCTGAAGGATCTTCTTGATCTCTCGGTTAGATAGCTCAGCTAGACCATTAGTTTGGGGGTGGTAAGGAGTAGAGATTCGGTGTGACACCCCGTATTTGGTCATCAGTGACCTGAACTGAGCGTTCGTAAAATGGGTCCCTCCGTCGGAAATTATAGCACGCGGAATCCCGAACCTTGAGAAAATGTTTTGATGGAGGAATTTTATAACGACTTTATGATTGTTGGTTCGGGTTGGAATGGCTTCTATCCACTTGGACACATAGTCAACTGCAAGTAAGATGTATTCGAAGCCATCCGAGGTCGGAAAGGGTCCCATGAAATCAATCCCCCAAATATCAAAAATTTTGCATACCAAGATCGGCTGTAGAGGAATCATGTCTCTATGGTTCATGTTGCCCAGAGTCTAGCAACGGGAACATGCCTTACAGTGATCGTATGCATCCTTGAAAATTGTGGGCCAGTAGAAGCCACACTGGAGGACTTTCGATGCGGTTTTATGTCCAGAAAAATATCCACCGCATGCCTGGTTATGGCAGAATGAGAGTATGTCTTTGATTTCTACTTCCGTGACGCACCGTCGGATTATCTGATCAGCACCAATGCGGAAAAGATACGGGTCTTCCCATAGGTAATACTTGGTATCGGAACGCAATTTGTCCTTTTTGGCCTTCGACCAATCGGGCGGAATCTGATGTGATGCCAGGTAATTAACTATATCGGCGAACCATGGAAAACTTGTATTGATAGTCAGGAGGTGCTCATCAGGGAAATGTTCTGTAATAGGTCCGGAAGGATCAATAATTTCAGAAGGAAGGCGGGACAAGTGATCAGCTACCACATTGTGCTTTCCCGCCTTGTCACGAATCTCGAGGTCAAATTCTTGCAATAGCAAGATCCAGCGGATTAGTCGAGGTTTCGCGTCCTTCTTGGCAAGGAAATGCCTTACAGCTGTGTGATCCGAGTATATGATAATACGGGAACCCAGAAGGTATGATCTCAATTTTTCCAGGGAAAATACTACGGCCAGCAGCTCTTTCTCAGTAACCATATAGTTACGCTGAGCCTCATCCAGTGTTTTGCTGACGTAGTAAATGACCACAGGTTTCCCATCAATTTTCTGCCCCAAAACTACTCCTACAGCGAAGTCAGATGCATCGCACATGATCTCAAAGGGTTGAGACCAATCAGGGGACTGTAGGATTGGGGCTTGGGTGACTCGGTTACGTAGGATCTCAAATGCTCGAGTGCATTCCTTGGAAATTTCAAAAGGCACATCCTTGGAGAGAAGATTGGTCAGGGGGCACGCGATTTTGGAGAAATCAGGGATGAATCAACGGTAGAAACCGACGTGCCCCAAAAAAGATCGGATGTCCTTAATCGAGCTAGGCATAGGGAGCTTGGAAATTAGGTTAACCTTAGCTTGATCCACTTGGATGCCTTTCTCTGAGATTAAATGTCCCAGGACAATTCCCTCAGGCACCATGAAATGGCTCTTTTCCCAGGAAAGAACCAAATTCACCTCAATGCACCGCCTGAGTATATGGACCAAGTGTTGGAGGCAATCGTCAAATGATTGTCCAAAAACTGAAAAGTCATCCATGAAGACTTCCAGATAATCACCTACCATATCTGAGAATATGGCAAGCATGCACCGCTGAAAAGTTGCAGGTGCATTGCAGAGACCGAACGGCATCCTTCGGAATGCGTACATCCCGAAGGGGCAGGTGAATGTGGTCTTTTCTTGGTCCTCTGGATGGATTGCCACCTGATTGTAACCGGAGTACCCGTCAAGAAAGCAGAAGAATCTATTTCCCGCTAGTTTCTCGAGGATCTGATCAATAAACGGTAGTGGGAAATGATCCTTCTTCGTGGAGGAATTTAGTCTTCTGTAATCAATGCAGACTCTCCACGAATTAGCTATTCGGGTAGGAATGACTTCCCCGATTTCAGTCGTGATGATGGTAAGTCCTGCCTTCTTAGGCACCACTTGTGTTGGACTCACCCAACGACTGTCGGAGATTGGGTAGATGATCCCTGCATCTAACCACTTAATGATCTCCTTTTTCACGACCTCCTGTAGGTTAGGGTTTAGGCGTCTTTGCATTTCTCTTGAAGGTCGTGAGCCTTCTTCTGTGTAGATTCGATGTGTGCAGTATGAAGGGCTTATACCAGTCAAATCATCTAGAGTCCATCCAATGGCTCTACGATGTTGCTGGAGAACAGAAATCAAACAGAGTTCCTGGTCAGGTGTGAGTCGAGAATTGATAATCACAGGAAACGTCTGATTTGAATCCAAAAAGACGTATTTTAGATGTTCGGGAAGGGGCTTGAGTTCCATGACAGGATTGTCAGCAGCAGCAGGTGGTTCGGGGTTTGTATCGGGAGCAATGGTAGGAGTCATAGGTGTGTCTAGATCATGTCCGCACTCCTCTATTAGCGATTTTTGATTCTCTAGTGGTTGATCAGGAATAATCAGGTTGTCCTCTATATGCAGTTCATCAACCACGGCTTCGACATCACAAATTTCCTCTATAACCCCGCAATTAATCCCTTGATGGGCCTTGAAAATGTCAATTTTCAGATTTTGATTCCCAAATTTTAATTCTATCTGGCCCTCTTCGCAGTTTATATTGGCCCTAGCAGTGGCCAAAAAGGGTCTCCCTAATATGATTGGTGTGTCCCTTGGGTTCTTAGGTGCATCCATGTCCAGTACTATGAAGTCCACTGGGAAATAAAAATCTCATACCCTAACAATGACATCCTCGAGTATTCCTTTGGGTGACTTGATGGATCGATCGGCTAACTACAATGTCACCTCAGTGGGTTTAAGTTCAGATTCTTCAAGGTGGTCAAGGAGGGATGTAGGTATTAAATTTATGGAGGCACCTAGGTCTAGTAGGGCTCTATCAAGTTGGGTTTCACCAATTTTACAAGAAATCAAAGGAGTTCCTGGGTCTTTAGCCTTAGGTGGGAGTTTGCTCAAGATGACAGAGCTGGCTTGCTCTGATAGTACGATTGGGTTCCCATCCTTGGTTCGCAGCTTACGTTTAGGTGTACATATGTCTTTCAAGAACCTTGCGTAAGCCGGTATGTGGCGGATTGCATCCATCAACGGGATGTTTATCTGGACCTATTCAAAGAGCTTGACCAGATCCTCCTCAGGAGCCACAGGTTTGGTTGTCCTTTTTCCTTTGGTCAAGGCCTCAGGAAATGGGATCCTAGCTGGTTCCTCTAGGATAGGTCCAGGTTCTTGATCTGGGACAGTAGTATCTTGGATGACTACCCTAGGGTCTTGGCGATTATCAGGCTTGGAGTGGTTCAGATAATGTGGGTCTTGTGTTGTTTTACCACTACGTGTTGTTACAAAGTTTAATCCGGCCTGATTTTGGTTTGGGTTAGGTAGGAGGGGTGGCTGCTGCTGCAATCCTGCATAAGATGTTGAAGCCTCCATCCCATCTGGTGATGGAGTAGCAGGGGCCTGATAAATCAAATGTGCGTGGCCTGGATTCGGATTCATAACGCACCTCTGGGTTGGTACGTTATTTGGGTTGGGCAGAGGTTGCAAAGGAAGGGTGCCAGGTTGGCGGGAATTTACCATCTGGGCCAGTTGGTTGCGAACCTCTGTGATCTCGTCCTTGTGCTGTTTTTGCATTGCCGCCTTCGTCTTTTGAATGTCAGCCAGTGTTTGAAGGATAAGAGTCAGTTGATCCTGATTTTGCCCGGATTGGTAGGTGGGATTGGGCCGAAGCTGAGGTGGCTGATATGGACGAGGAGCTTGTGGACGGGGTTGATATGGTGGTTTTTGAGAATTTCCCGCCCACTGAAAGTTAGGATGATTTCGCCATCCAGGGTTGTAGGTATTGGAGTATGGGTCATTCTGGATGGTGTTGAGGTCCTCGCAGTTCTGAGGAACCTCAGGAAAGTCAGAATACGAGGGTTCAGAATTCCCCCAACTCGAGTAGAAGGGATCGGAGGTCACTCCGGTCCGAGAGGTAGACGGGGGTGGATATGGGTCCATCCCCTTGGCCGGTTGGTGATAGATGTTTTGCACTGTTTCCCTTGCCAGAGGAGGTCGTGCAAAAGAGTTTTGTGCAGAGGTGGCTTGCTGCAAATGTCGAGTTAGCTCGTCCACCTTCTTTTCTATGATAAAGACCTTGTCCAACCGACTGGCCATCAGTTCCAGGTCGACAGAAGTGGACAGGTCCTGCGTCTCATGTGTCCCTCTTAGATTCGTCGATGCGCGGGCATTCGTCCTGTCGAATAAGCCCAAGGAGTCATTGTTTATGGAGTTCTCGTACATGTTTTCGAGAATCTCCCACACCGTGTCCTCGTGTTGGCCCATGATGTTTCCTCCACATGTTGCATTGACGAATAGACGAATATCCTCACGGAGTCCCTGGTAAAAAGACTGGACTTGTTCCCACTTAGGAACTCCGTGATGGGGGCACTTTCGCATGAGATCTAGGAATCGATCCCAAGCTTCGTGAAGAGGTTCTCCCAGTTGTTGAGTGAAATGAGTGATCTGGTGGCGCAAGGCATTCGTCCGGCCAACAGGGAAGAATTTTTTCAAAAATTCAGACTGTAATTCCTCCCATGTGTTGATCGGGCGGGTCTGAGTCTGATACCAGTGTGCAGCCTTGTCCAAGAGGGAGAACGAAAACATTTTCATGAGTAGGATATCCCGGTTTTGTACATCTGACCCGAAGGTCTGGGCCAAATGCTTGAGTTGTTTAATGTGTTGGAATGGATCCTCAGAGTTAAGCCCATGGAACTTCGGTATGGCATGAATCATATTGGGCTTCAGATCAGAATCGGGTCCTCCAATTGGGATTCGTACTCGGGGTTCGATTGCCACTACAACAGGATTATAGTGATCTCGCATCATAGGTCGCTGCGGTGGGTTTACAAAGTTCTGAAAGAGATCGTTCAAGCGTTGAAGTTGGTGTTCAAGGTTATTCTCCTCTTCAATGGGTTGTGCCATGATGGGAGAAGAAGGAGAATCAGGGTCTGAGTCAGATGAAAGATTTATGTGGTGGGGTTGCTGCACAAACAAGGGTGTTGAGGCTTGGCCTCGACGAGAATGAATTTCTAAAGGAGGTCTTAAAGGTGGTCTTAGGGACCTCCTACCGAACATGCACCGAAAGATGTGATGAGATTAGAAGGTGCTGGACCCAATCAAGACACCCAAGAATTGTTGGGTGACTATAGAGGTTCGGGGCAGATGGACCCCTGGATCAGAAGATCGTCCACCTGAGTAATACCTGGGCAGCCAGAGAGGGAGAGTCCCGCAAAGACCCCTACACGGTAGAGCATCCCCACGGGTTACAGGGTTTCCCCCACCCGACCTCTCTTGTCACTGCGGTTCCAGGTAGACCAGAATGGGGATCTTGACCTCTTAAGTCTACCTTTTTTTTTATTTTAAGATCAAGGTGCTTAATGTTCCACTTGAACTTTTAAGTATTTTGAGTGCAAAAGTGACCTAATATTAAGGTTGGTTGACCCAAGGGATCAATTTCACCTCTTGTTCCTTTGAGAGCTTTTAGGTCCTTCCTTTTATGGTTCAAATGGATTATCAGCCTGATTTGCTTAGGGTTCCTCTTGTATAAATCATTTCAGACACGGTTTAGGCACACCTCTTTTTGGAAAGTTTGTTTCTTTGTTTTAGAGAAGATGTGTCTCTAAAAACCCTAGCTTTGCAATCCCTAACTTGGCTCTAGTGGGTCCAATTTAGTTGCCTTAGAAATTAGCACCTAGGGCTCAATCAAGAAAGTTTTAGCCCTAGTTGCCTTAGTTGGATGAATAGATAAAAATATGTTGAAATGAAAATCAGGCAACTTGATGAGTTACTAAATATGAAACAGGTAGCCCTAAGTTGATTTCCCTCTTTTTTTTCCTTTTTTAGATTGTGAGAAGGTTAAGAGAGAGGGCTTATGGAGATTACCTGTTGCTTGGAGAGTCTGTTGTGCAGTTGCTATTCTTTCCTTTTTGTTTTGCTTTCCCTGATTGAACACAACAAAAGAGAGAAGTTAAGTCGGATATTAGATAGAAAAGTTGTACTCAAAAGTTTTAAAAGTGCCCGTTGCTCCCCGGCAACGGCGCCAAAATGTTGTCGACGTTTTTGTGCGGGTTTAAAGGATGTCACGTTGTAGTATAACCGACAAAACGTCTAAACAAATATAAAGAATTTTATTACTCGAAGAATGAAGTATCCGAGGTCGAACACGGGGAGCAATCTCAGTACTTTGTAAAACCAAATAATACAACTGTTTAAATGCAAATATAACTCATTCAAAGAGAGAATTTAAAAAAAAAAAGATTTGGAAAAAAAAAGTAGAATTAGTCGTCTGATTTGTGTATCAGACGTCTTAAATGTGATCTCTCTTTCTCTCTTCTTCTTCGTGGCTCTTCTCCCTTCTTTGCTTCTGGTATCTTTCCTTCGTTTCCTGCCTTGCCTTTCTTCTTTCTTCTTCTTCTTTTTCTTCTGATCTCTTTGCAGTCTTCCCTTGTCTTCTTCTTCGTTCTTCTCTCTCTTCTGCCTTGTCTTCCTTCTTCTTCTTCTCTGCGAAGAATTCTCCTTTCACTGCTACACAGCCTCTTCTTTCTTCTCTTCCTGTTCTGCAGCCACTAAGTGTTCGCTGCCTGGGACAGTTCTTCCTTCCTGCACACTCCACACAGTAGCAAAAACCTACCCCCGTCCCTCTACCCAAGCGTCTCTCTCTCTCTGAAGCAATGCACTCACGGACGCTCTCCCAGAGCCACACGGATAGTCGGGTCGGGTTCGCACCCGGGACCAGGCGCACCGGCAAGTGGTGATGCGCGAGGAGTGCGTAGGTCTAGGTCGGGTCGGGTCAGCCAGATCCGTGAGGTCAAGCCGCGGATGAGGCGTGTGAGGGCAGTGAGGGACCTCACCCCTGTGCTTACGGAGGCAACCGGCTTAAAGCACAAATACAATTTATAGCGTACCTGAGTGCTGCAATCCCACGATGTGGGACTAAAGGTGCCGCCCTGATTTCACGCGCGCCCGCAGACTCTCGTATGCAATTGCCCAAGCTATTGACTCTGCTGGCGCTACTGGCTGGCCTTGGTTGCTTCGCGACACTTGCGAGAATCTGCTGCACCTGCCGCCTGGGAAGCCTGACGCCTACTGCTGCTCCAAGCTCCCTGCTGCTTCGGCTGTTAATGGCGGCTGGGGCTTACACCTGACATCCAATAGAACGGCCTATTGGCCCAATTAGAATAGCTGGAAACCTTCGCCGCAGCACGGCGAAGGCGGTGGGTGATGCTGCAGGTTGCCGGTCGACCTAGGCGTGCGTGCCTAGGTCAACCTGTGGCCGGAGATGGTGGGTTGGTCGGGGGGTGCTTGTGGAGGTCTGGAGTGGCAGTGATGGGGTGGAATGGGTTCCTGGTGGTGAGGCAGAGCTCTCGAGGTGATTGGCGAGCCGTGTGGAGTGGCGGAGTGGTGTGGGTGGCTCGCCGGAGTGAGGTCGGAGGCGAGGAAGATGGAGGCGGTTAGGTACTGTCGAGGGGTAATCAAGTAAAATAGTTGGGGGAAAAAGAGAGAGGAGAGGATGGAGAACGTATCTGTGGTTGTCTGGAAGGAAGGAAGGCGGCAGAGAGGACGGCTCGTAACTGCCGTCGTCGGGGAAGAAAGACCCTGAGGGAGGAAGCGGCGACGAAGACGAGGTCAGAAGCGCGCGCGCGGGGTACAGCGCGACGCGGGAGGAAGCGGCGGAGAGGACTCTGTTGCTAGTATGGCAGCAGAGCGACGAGAAGGAGGGGAGGAGGTCGTCGGAGCTTGTGGGTCGTTTGGCCGGAGATGGGAGAGGGAGGAATTTGGAAGGGATCTCCGTCAAAATCAAGCTTGCCTTCTGCGGCAGGGTCTGGGGTGTCTTTTATAGGTGCTGGCCGCACCTACCAGCGCGTGGAGACCGCGCAATTAGGTCTGCCGACCCGCCGGAGTTGGAAGGAAGGTGGATACCCGAATCTCTCGTGCGTTCGCACGAGAGATTGAGTTCACACCAGCGATTGTAATTAGCTTTATAAGGAAGGGAATTCCTCAGAGAATCCTCCTTCCATTTCTGGGAGGGAATCTCTGAGGGATTAGAGAGCAATCTCTCTCGAAACTTCGTCGGAGCTCGGTTCTGTCCTAGCAATGGCGGCAGGACCGGTTTGCAAAGGAGGCGAAGAACCTAGGGGGCTCTCTGTAAAGGTATTCAAAAGAGAGGGACCAATTTGTGATTTGGGTGTACTAAATTGCAAAGTAGGTCAAGATGACCTCTCCTTAGGTCCAAATTTTGGTATAAACCTAATTTGGACCTAAGGAATCCAATGGCGAAGTTGGAATTCAGGTTTGACCTCGTTTGACTGGACATTATGCGTAAAAATCCAAATTAAGTTAATTGAAGAGTTAGGACACTAATCTAGGTCAAACTAGGTTCCAAAGGCCAAATTAAGTGTTCTAAACCCTAGAGGATGTTTTTCCATGATTTGTAGAGGGTTTACTTGCTTTTTGTTCTGACCGGAACCTTGTTAATTTAAGCGGGTCTGTTTTAGGGTTACCAAGTGTCATTTAGTTCTTAGATTGCACATGAACCCATTTCTGATTGACTCAACCTCTTTTTATCTCATTTAGACCATTTGACTTATGTTTTGCCTCTGAGAAATCCCGTTTACGTACTGCAATGGTAAAATTACAGTTTTAACCTTTATTTCATATTTTCTTCTCAAGGCACTTGTTCCTTCAGTTAGGCCTTCTTCTAGGTTATGTAGGAGCTTTTATCTTCTTTATTGGGTCAAAATGAGCTAGTTATGGCTCATGATGAGGCTCTCATCATCTACTGGTGACAAGAAAGGTCGGTGCAGTAACTGCGTTAACCCTTAGTGGTGTCCCATCGTGCAAGGTGTCCTAGGGGATCCCACCCTTCTGGCCAACCAAGTAATTCAAGGGTCGATCTAACCCAGTAGTATTTTGGGAAGCAGGATCAAGTCTATTTAGGGTTGACACTCTAAGGACCAGTTTGATTGCTTGTATTGAAAGGACATCATATTCTCTCATCTGCATTCTCTCTCTCATCTATTAACTTTCTTCTGGTACATGGATGCTAAAAGGTCTCTGAACCCTGATTTGGTATCACCTTTAAAGAGTAAACTAAGGAGAAGAACCAATTTTTCTGAATACATTCCAATGACTAATTGCCATGAGGAAGAACTAATTGAGGAGGAAACCATGGACCCATACTCTTTTGCCTCACACTATTCCTCCTTTTCTCCCTATCCCAACTCTTCCCTTTAACTTCTTCAGGATGGGAGAACTCTCCTCAACACCCGACACTTGATTCCCTTGCCTACACCTCATATTCCCCAGGTATAGCCAGGCCAAACTCGAATCCCACACGAATCTCTGGATATCAAGGATCTCTACAACCTCAAAAGACACTCTCCATGCAGGACCAGCACCTGATTGGAATGACCAACTATCTTGACCAATTTAGCCAAACTCATCTCTCCTCGGATCAAGAATATGCCTCAGAATCCAAATACCTAGAATATCAATCCTATCATCGAAATCACTTTGCAAGTTGTCCCAATTCCACCCAAACAACTTCACCTTCTTATTGGAATAACCCTACACCACCCAACCAAGGATATGATTCTTACCCGAGGTATTCAAATGATAGATATTCTGATTTAACTGAGGTTCGAAATTCTAAAAATTATCATCCTCGGCCTGCTCAAATCCCTAACCATGGTGGTGTTCCTGAGATCACCCAATTACTCCAAGTAGTCTAAGAGATGAGAGAAGGTAATAAAAGAAATACAGATGATATGATAAAACATCTCAACAGAATTCAGAAAGCACAAGGTGATAAAACTAGTCCGAATATGAAACAAGTTGGGGGTAAGCCACTCAAGGTTGAGGATACAACCTTAAGTATGACATCTTATCCAATCCCAACCTCTACATACACCGAGCCCACCCACCAGCCCTGTGATTATGTAGAACAGATGCTACCCAGGCCTATAGCTGAACTAATAAATGATTTTGATATCCCAAAAATTGACCTTGAGGAGGAAGACTCACTTAAAGAAATACATCTTGATTTAGGCCCTGAATTGCAACCATTCTATTTTGAGGAGCCAATCAATAGTGGGATGGAGTTTGAGTCTTTTATGTTTAAAGACACACAATTGGACTACATGGATGATTTGGGAGAATCAGAGAATGATCAAGAAAATAGAAAGATTAGGAACAGTGACACTCCTAGCCAAGCACAGTTGGATGGCTCTAATGAGATCTTGTCTGATGATTACAATGATCAGATGTGCTCGAACGATTCAATATCTAGATTTGGCAATACTGATAATTCTAAAATATCTGATATAGAAGCCGAATCTGCTTTCAATTCTATTTCAACCAATCTGCACCCTTCTCTTCCCATCCACCAGAATCCTGAGGAAAAATATAACCCTTATCCCCAACATCTCGAGATTGAGCAAAACAAACAATCCCCTCATGAAAAAGATGTTCAAGAAATTACAAAATTACTGAGGATGACTTATGAAGATCTATCTGACGAAGAAAAGAATTTAGCTGAATAATGGAATCCTGAAGAGTTTGATTTGACTAATGAGGAACAGAAAAACATTCCCTTAGAAGATATAATTCAAGAGAAAAATAATTGCGATCAAATTCAGAAGTCCACAGAATAAAAAGGATTTGAGGTGTTGACTAATGTAAACCCCAATCTTACTCCCCCAGGGGCTATGATTCTAAGAAATAATGAATTTCCATCCATTATATTTGAAGACTTGCATCATGATTTGGGCGACTCAAATACGTTTTTTATCACCCCAAGGATAAGATTGAGGATTCTGATAAGTCTAAAACTATTGAAATGGACCATTGGATCTTATTTGACTCACCAACTCAACATCCATCCATACCTAACTTGACTTGTAAAGTGGTTTCTTATACCATTTCAGACTACACCACTCGGATTCCCATCACTTCCAGGACCCATATGATTTATTCCCTACAAACCATCCTGTATCCACCTCATCTACCTTCCTCATGCCTCATGATGAGAACCTCATCATGAGCCATAACTAGCTCATTTTGACCTAATACAAAGGATAAAAGCTCCTACATATCTCAAGGAAAGGCTTAACTCAGAAAATCCTGAGTTTGAGAAGAAAACAAGTCATAAGGGGTAAAAATGCAATTTTACCAGTATGATCTGCATACAGGGTAATTCAGGGCCCAAACATAGGTCAAAGCAGCTTAATAAGAATAAGAGTGGGATGAAATGATCTAGCAAGGGCTACAGCAATTCCAAGAAACTAAATGATAATCTGTAACCCTAAAACAACCCACTTCAATTCACAAGGTTCGAGGCAAATTAAAAATAGAATAAACCCTCTAAAATTCATAGAAAAATAATCTCCAGGGTTTAGAACCTTCAATTTGGCCCTCAGAACCCTTTTTGACCTACATTGAGAACCATGCCCAATTAATAACTTAATTTGGGTTTTTGCGCAAATTGACCGGTCAAACAAGGTTTAATATGAAAATGAAATTTACCATCAGATTCCTTAGGTCCTAATTAGTCATGTATAAAAACTTGAGCCTAAGAAGAAACCTCCTTGACCGACTTTACACTTTGGTCCTCATATATTTACTCTTTGGCCCTCAACTTTTGAACCCTCGCATTTTGGCCCCTAACTCTCCTTCGTTCTTTGCAATCAGGTCCCTCCTGCAAAACCTGCCAGCACCATGCTCCGGCGACCTTGCGCGGAGCATGGCGCCGCGCAGGGTGAGGTGAGGGACCTGGCAAGTAAACCGGGGGTGCCCTGCGTCGTCAGCCGTCGCAGGGACACCCCCCTGGTCGTTGTAACCCACCATACCGGCCGTGCGAACGCACGGACGGTATGGGTTCTTGTTTCCGACCATCTTCCGGCGAGGGAGACACGTCGTCTCCCTCCGCCTTCCTCCCTGTTTGATCCCTATAAATACCCCCCGTTGCTCCACCGACCGGGGCAGCCTGGATCTGACGGAGAAAATCCCCAACTTTCTTCTCTTCTTCCTCCGGCAGACGCTCACCAGCTCCGGCGGTTTCCTCCCCCTCCACCTCTTCGCTCTGCCGCAATACCAGCAGCAGAGACTTCCTCCCCTGCTCTTCCCGCGCCACGCCGCACTCAGCTGGCGCCTCTCCGGCTCTCTACTCGCCGCCGCCCCTTTCCCTGAGCATCGTCTTCTCCGGCGACAGTAGATACGACTGTCGCCCTGTTCCTCCCCCTTCGTCCCTGAAAGTACGCTAGAGCTACTCCCCTTCTTCTCCTCTTTCTTTCCCCGCTTTCAATTTATTCACTTAAGCCCTCGACCGACCCTGACCACCTTCACCCCCTTCGTCTCCGACCACCCTCCGGCGAGCCGCTCCCATCACCTCAGCGACCCACACGGCTCGCCGACCACCGCAGGACCTCCGCCTCCTCACCCTGATTAACCTCCGCCCTGCCACTCCCCCCACATCACCCTCTGCAACCCCACCGAACAGACCCATCCTCCGACCCACAGTCCGACCTAGGGCAGCCCTCGCACGCCGCCCCGCGCCTCGCCACCACCCACACGAGCTTCGCCGCACCCTGGCGAAGCTCCTGGCACTCTCTGATTAGGCCGAGAGGCCGTTTTCTTGTGGACAGGCCACCCGACCTCCGCCGCCATTGCCGCGCAGGAGGAACTGCTTCCGCCTGCAGCTACAGGCGCGCCACGCTCAGCGCCAAGCCCAGATTCAACTCCCAGGCCTTGCGAGGAGTTTTGGCAAAACACCAGGTTCGCAGCTAAGGAAGAAAGCTTCGCGTGACGCCGCCATCTCCTGCTGAATTCCCCGCTGCGGGCGTGCAATTGAGGTGGGCCATTTAGTCCCACCTCGGAAACGCCTGAAGAGCCGCAGCGACATAAGATGCAAAAGTGCTGAAGGCTTACTGCCTCAGCACACGGGGTGAGGTCCCCTTCACCCGCCCGGTTACCCGGTCTCGTCCGCGCTCACGCCCCGCGGACCTGACCCGAACCGACCCGACCCGACTCAAGACTGACCTGCACTCCTCGCCCACCACGCACGCCGGTGGGCCTGGACCCGGGCCTGACCCGAACCCGGTTACCCGGTAGCTCTGGGAGAGCTCTCCCATGAGTGGTTTCAGAGAGAGAGAGAGACGCGGGGGGGGGAGGGTAGAGTAGGTTTTGCCTCTGACGAAAAACTCTGAAGTGTGCAGGCACAGGCGAAGAAGAAGACCCGCGGAAGAAGAAGGAAGCTAACTGTAGCAACAGGTAGTTAAGTCGTCTGATTTGGAAATCAGACGACGGCCTGAAGCAGCTAAGGAAGAAAGCTTCGCGTGACGTCCCTGGCTGAAAAAGAAAAGAAGAAGCTGACACTTAACCGCAGGGAGGAGAAACAAGAAGAAACTCTAAAGAAGAGGCTGAGCAAAGGCTGCAGAGAAGAAGTACAGCAGAGCCAAGGAAGAAGAAACCTTCACAGAAGAGACTGCAGAAAAAGAAGAAGAGAAGCCAAGACAGAAACCAAGGAAGAAGAAGAAGGAGATCTGAAGAGGAGCATCACCTCTGCAGAACAAAGAAGAAGAAGAAGGAGATCTGAAGAAAGAAAGAAAGAAGAACATCACGAGGAGAAAACAAAGAGAACAACAAATTCTTTCCCTCTCTCTTTCTTTATTTTGTAAAAGAAACATGTATATCTCTAGAATACAACTTGCTCCCTGAGTTCGACCTCGGGAACTCTTTTATTTTCCGAGTAAAAAAATTTATATATTTGAAATGTTGGTAATAACCGGCTATACTACAACGTTATAACAAACCAAAACCCGGTCATCACACCAGCACCGACTTCATTTTGGCGCCGTTGCCGGGGAGCAACGGCTATTCTAGAGGTAAACATTCCTGTTTCTTTTAATTTCTGATAATCTCCTCTCTTTTGTGCAGCTACAGGAACTCAAGAAGACAAGCAACCACACGACAACCACTCCGAAGACAGGTAAATTTTTCCTCTCACTATTAACCCCTAAACTCTAAAGAGGAAGAAAAGAAAAGAACAAGCAATATAGGGCTAACCTGTCTTCCATACTTAGTAACCATAAAGAGTTGCATGTTTTCAACTCATCACTCCTGCACACTATTAAGGGTATTTAAGGGCTAACACATTCTTGCTTGAGCCCTAATTGCCCAACAAAGAGTTAAATGGACCAAGTAGAGCCAACATAAGGTCAAACATTAGGATTTCAGTAGAGACACACCCCTTAATCAAGAATTGAGGAAATCCAAAAGAGGTGTGCCCAAGCCATTGATTGAAAATAATTAACAAGAAAAATCCTAAACAATTGGCTCTCTCTTTAAACACTTGGACCCTAAAAGAAAGGACCCAAAAAGCTCTCAAAGAAAACAAGAGGTAAAGTTGACCCCTTTGGGTTAACCAACCTTAAATTAGGTCACTCTTTGCACTTGAAAAGACTAAAGTTCAAGTGAAACCTTAAGCACCCTGATCTTAAAATTGGTAGACTTAAGAGGTCAAGATCCCCATTCTGGTCTACCTGGAACCGCAGTGACAAGAGAGGTCGGGTGGGGGAAACCCTGTAACCCGTGGGGACGCTCTACCGTGTAGGGGTCTTCGCGGGACTCTCCCTCTCTGGCTGCCCAGGTAATTCTCAGGTGGACGATCTTTCTGATCAAGGGGTCCATCTGCCCCGCACCTCTATAGTCACCCAACACATTTTTGGGTGTCTTGATTGGGTCCAGCACCTTCTAACTTACCTCTCCCAACTGTGCATGTACGGAAGGAGGTCCCTAGGACCACCCTTAAGACCTCCATTAGAAATTCACTCTCGTCAAGGCCAAGCCTCGACGCCCGTGTGTGTGCAGCAACACCCTCACATTATTCTCTCTTCTTCTGATTCAGAACCAAGTTCTTCTTCTTCCCCCATCATGGCTCAGCCAGTTGAGGAAGAAAATAATCTGGAACACCAGCTCCAGCGACTCAATGACCTCTTCCAAAACTTCGTGCACCCACCACAGCGTCCTATGATGCGGGACCACTACAATCCTGCTGCGGTGGCCATTGAGCCTCGAGTCAGAATCCCGACTGGAGGACCTGATTCCGAACTAAAGCCCAACATGATTCATGCTATACCTAAATTCCGTGGGCTTAATTCTGAAGATCCCTTCCAGCACATCAAACAGCTAAAGCATCTGGCCCACACTTTTGGATCAGATGCGCAAAATCGGGATATTCTTCTCATGAAGATGTTCTCCTTTTCTCTTATGGACAAGGCCGCCCATTGGTATCAAACTCAGACCCGGCCGATCAACACTTGGGAAGAACTTCAATCCGAATTTTTGAAAAAGTTTTTTCCCGTTGGTCGGACCAACGCCTTGCGCCATCAGATTACACACTTCACTCAACAATCAGGAGAACCTCTCCATGAGGCATGGGATCGTTTTCAGGATCTCATGAGAAAGTGCCCCCATCACGGAGTGCCTAAATGGGAACAAGTCCAATCTTTTTACTAGGGACTCCGTGAGGACATCCGCCTTTTCGTCAATGCAACTTGCGGAGGAAACATCATGGGTCAACATGAAGACACCGTATGGGAGATTCTCGAAAACATGTGCGAGAACTCCATCAACAATGACTCCATGGGATTATTCGACAGGACGAATACCCGCGCAGCGACGAATCTTAAGGGAGCACATGAGACGCAGGGCCTGTCCGCATCAGTCGACCTGGAATTGATGGCCAGTCGATTGGACAAGGTCTCAATCATTGAAAAGAAGGTGGATGAGCTGACTCAGCACTTACAGCGAGCCACCTCTGCGCGTAACTCCTTTGCACAACCTCCTTCCACACAGGAAACTGTGCAAAACATCCTCCACCGATCCTCCCCTCGGATGGATCCATATCCATCCCCATCTGATTCTTGGACTGGAAGATCATCCGATCCTTTCTACACCAGCCGGGGGAACTCCACTCCTCCTTTCCCTGATTCTCAGGAGGTTCCTCAGACCTGCGAGGACCTCAACGCCATCCAGAACGACCCATTCTCCAACACTTACAACCCTGGATGGCGAAACCATCCCAATTTTCAGTGGACGGGAAATTCCCAAACCCAAAGACCACCTTTTCAGTCCCGCCCACAGCCCTCTCGTCACTATCAGCCGCCTCAGCCTCGGCCCAACCCTACTTATCCATCAGGGCCAAATCAAGATCAAATGTCCTTAATCCTTCAGACTCTGGCTGACATTCAAAAAACGAATGCGGCTATTCAAAAACAGCACAAGGACGAGCTTACAGAAGTTAAAACTCAACTGGCCCAGTTGGCAAATTCTCGCCAACCAGGCACACTCCCTTCCCAACCTCTTCCTAACCCAAATAACGTGCCAACCCAGAAGCGCGTTATGAATCCAAATTTAGGCCACGCCCAATGGATTTATCAGGCTCCTACTGCTCCATCTCCAGATGAGATGGAAGCCTCAACTTCTTATGCAGGATTTCAGCAGCAGCCACCCCTCCTACCAAACCCAAACCAAAATCAGGCCGGATTAAATTCTGTAACAACACGCAGTGGTAAGACAACTCAGGACCCGCATTATCTAAACCACTCCCAGCCTGATAACCATGACCCTAGGATAGTTATCCAAGGTACCGCTATTCCAGATCCACAACCTGAACCTATCCTAGAAGAACCAACCAAGATCCCGTTTCCCGAGGCCCTGACCAAGGGAAAGAAGACCACCAAACCCGTGGCCCCTGAGGAGGACCTGGTCAAGCTCTTTGAGCAGGTCCACATAAACATCCCCTTGATGGATGCAATCCGCCACGTACCAGCTTACGCACGATTTCTAAAGAATTTATGTACACCCCAGCGTAAGCCGCGAACCAAGGGAGGGAGCCCAATTGTTCTGTCAGAGCAAGCCAGCTCTGTAATCCTTAGTAGACTCCCACCCAAGGCAAAAGATCCTGGAACTCCCCTGATTTCCTGTAAGATAGGTGGTACCCAATTTGATAGAGCATTGTTAGACTTGGGCGCATCCATAAACCTGATACCCACATCCTTACTTGACCATCTAGAGGAATCTGAGCTGAAACCAACCGAGGTGACATTACAATTAGCAGATCGATCTATAAAGTCACCAAAAGGGATTCTCGAGGATGTTATCGTGAGAGTGCGGGATTTCTATTTTCCAGTGGACTTCATAGTCTTAGATATGGATGCACCTAAGAACCCTAGGGATACACCAATCATTCTAGGGAGACCTTTCTTGGCTACTGCTAGAGCCAACATCAGCTGTGAGGAGGGCCAAATAGAGCTTAAGTTTGGAGATCAAACATTGAAAATTGATATATTTAAGGCCCAACAAGGAATTAATTGTGGCGTCATCGAGCAAATTTGTGACATCAAGACTTTGGTTGATGAATCACACCTCCAGAGTGACTCGATTGTGCCTCATCAACCACAGAAGGATCTTGACCCGCAAACAGAGGAGTTGAATCCAGATATGAACAACCCAGTAACTCCCACCCTTGAACCTCACATCTATACTGAACCACCCGCTGCTGCTGAAAACCCCATCCTCGAACTGAAACCCCTTCCTGCTCACTTAAAATACATCTTTTTGGGTTCTAATCAGACCCTTCCTGTGATCATCAATTCCAACCTCAGTCCTGAACAGGAAGCCCGTCTGATTGTTGTCCTCCAGCAACATCGCAGAGCCATCGGATGGACTCTCGATGATTTGACTGGAATAAGTCCCTCTTATTGTACTCATCATATCTATTCAGAAGAGGGCACACGACCCTCTCGTGAAATGCAGAGACGCTTAAACCCCAATCTGCAGGAGGTCGTGAAAAAGGAGATCATCAAGTGGTTAGATGCCGGGATCATCTACCCGATCTCCGATAGTCGTTGGGTGAGCCCAATTCAGGTCGTGCCCAAGAAGGCAGGACTCACCACTATAACGACTGAGACCAGAGAAATCATTCCTACCCGATTAGCCAACTCGTGGAGAGTCTGTATAGATTACCGTCGACTCAATTCCTCCACGAAGAAGGATCATTTCCCACTACCCTTCATTGATCAAATTCTCGAAAAACTAGCGGGAAATAGGTTCTTCTGCTTTCTTGACGGGTACTCCGGTTATAACCAGGTGGCAATCCATCCTGAGGACCAAGAAAAGACCACGTTCACCTGCCCCTTCGGAACATACGCTTTCCGAAGGATGCCTTTCGGTCTTTGCAATGCACCCGCTACTTTTCAGCGATGCATGCTTGCCATATTCTCAGATATGGTAGGTGATTATCTGGAAGTCTTCATGGATGACTTTTCAGTTTTCGGAGCATCATTCGACGATTGCCTCCAACACTTGGTCCAGATACTCAGGCGGTGCATCGATGTGAATTTGGTTCTTTCCTGGGAAAAGAGCCATTTCATGGTGCCTGAGGGAATTGTCCTGGGACACTCAATTTCGGAGAAAGGTATCCAAGTGGATCGAGCTAAGGTTAATCTGATTTCTCACCTTCCTATGCCTAGCTCGATCAGGGACATCCGATCCTTTTTAGGGCATGTCGGTTTTTATCGACGATTTATCCCTGATTTTTCAAAAATCGCGCGCCCCCTGACCACTCTTCTCTCCAAGGATGTTCCCTTCGAAATCTCCAAGGAATGCACTCAAGCATTTGAAATCCTGCGTGACCGAGTCACCCAAGCCCCGATCCTACAGTCCCCTGATTGGTCTCAACCCTTTGAGATCATGTGTGATGCATCTGACTTCGCTGTAGGAGCGGTTTTGGGGCAGAAAAATGACAAGAAACCTGTGGTCATTTACTACGCCAGCAAAACACTCGATGAGGCTCAGCGTAACTATACAGTTACTGAGAAAGAGCTGCTAGCTGTAGTATTTGCCCTAGAGAAGTTCAGATCGTACCTTCTGGGTTCCCATGTCATCATATACTCGGATCACACAGCTGTGAGGCATCTCCTTGCGAAGAAGGACGCGAAACCTCGATTAATCCGATGGATCTTGCTGTTGCAAGAATTTGACCTTGAGATTCGCGACAAAGCGGGAAAACAAAACATGGTAGCTGATCACTTGTCCCGTCTTCCTTCTGAAATAATTGACCCTTCCGGACCCATCACTGAGCATTTTCCCGATGAGCACCTGCTGACTATTGGTACTAGCCTTCCATGGTTCGCTAATATTGTAAATTACTTGGCATCTCATCAGACCCCGTCCGATTGGCCGAAGGCCAAGAAAGACAAATTACGCTCCGATGCCAAGTATTACATTTGGGAAGACCCGTACCTCTTCCGCATAGGTGCCGATCAGATCATCCGGAGATGTGTCCCGGAAGGGGAAGTCAACAATATCCTCTCTTTCTGCCATGACCAGGCATGCGGTGGCCATTTTGCCGGGCATAAAACCGCAGCAAAAGTCCTCCAGTGCGGCTTTTACTGGCCCACACTGTTCAAAGACGCATACAGTCATTGCAAGGCATGCAGTCGTTGCCAGACTTTGGGCAACATGAGCCATCGCGACATGATGCCTATGCAACAGATTCTAGTATGCGAAATCTTTGATGTTTGGGGGATTGATTTTATGGGCCCCTTTCCTGTTTCGGATGGTTTCGAATACATTCTGTTGGCTGTGGACTACGTGTCCAAATGGATCGAAGCCATACCGACCCGAACCTGTGATCACAAAATCGTTCTCAAATTCATTCATCAACACATTTTCTCAAGGTTCGGGATTCCTCGTGCAATAATCTCTGATGGGGGGACCCATTTCACAAATGCTCAGTTTAGGTCACTGATGACCAAATTCGGGGTGTCTCACCGAATCTCTACTCCTTACCACCCCCAAACTAATGGTCTAGCTGAGCTGTCTAATCGGGAGATCAAGAAAATCCTGCAAGTCACTGTTCGACCTGACAGGAAGGACTGGTCGTCCCGACTTCCGGAAGCATTGTGGGCCTATAGGACCGCCCACAAGACCCAATTGGGCATGTCTCCCTTTAGATTGGTGTACGGAAAGGCATGCCACCTTCCCGTCGAACTGGAGCATAAAGCCTATTGGGCAGTACGGAACTGTAATCTGGATCTTTCCAAGGCTGGGACCCACAGAAAACTCCAAATCAGCGAGATCGATGAATTACGCAGAGACGCGTACGAGAACTCGCAAATCTACAAGGAGCGGGTTAAAGCCTTCCACGACAAACACATCTCGAGAAAGATCTTTCATCCTGGTCAAAAGGTCCTACTCTTTGATGCCCGACTCAAACTCTTCTCAGGAAAACTGAGATCTAAGTGGGTCGGACCATATTTGGTCCGACAGGTTTTTGGAAATGGAGCAATCGAAATCAGTCCACTCAGCCACGATTCTGAACCTTTCATCGTGAACGGTCAGAGACTCAAGCCGTTCATTGATGTAACTTCTACTGATTTGGCTGAGGCATCTTATATCCTCCTTTCCCCTTGAGCTTATTGCGCCCAGCCGATGGCGTAAAACTCAGCGCTTAACGGGAGGCAGCCCGTCATTCTCTTTGAAAACCTGAAACTTGTTCTGACACCTTTCAGCACTCGAAGTTCACCCTTGTAGACAGCCGACCCCAACTCAGATGTTTGCATCTGGGATTTGAAATCGTCCGCAAAAATTCAACCCGACCCATTCACTCATCCAAATTTCTGTCTTAAGGAATGAACTAAGACCCCCTAGGTTACAATGAGGGCATTGCAAATCTTAGGCATGGGGGGGTATGAAAGTGCAAAACTTGTAAGAAAAGGTTTCAAACAAAAAATTCACATATGCCAAAAACACCATAAAAATTAAAAAAATTTTTCGAAAAAGAATAAGAGGAAAAGAGAAGAAAATTTTGCGAAGGAGAAAAGAAACAAAATGAAAAAGGAGCACAAAATTATGAGAAAAAGTGATAGTCATTAGTAAGGAACTAAGGAATTAACCTAAGTTCTAGACCTCATTCAAGAAAAGTGCACAATAAGATTAGTAAAGAATGCAAACCTTAGGCATTCTCGAATAGACTCTTAGTACCCATTAAGATCTGGACACTCCTCAAGAGGTTGAGGAAAATGAAAAGCTGAAGTATTAGGTCTAAGGCTTAGGGAGTATTCGGCCTCGTTAACTAATTTTTGGTTTACGGGACTCAGTAACCTAAGCACCCTAATCTCACACACAGCCTGGTTCAGTAAGCGTAAAAATCAGAATCACGCAGAAGCGTCGCAAAAATCTGAAAAGAACACCTAGAATAGGAGCGGCAGATCAACACAAGTTGATTTGGACGAGTTCCCAGCGCGGAGAGGCGGGAAATCCCCTCGAAGATGCGTAACAAAATATCATCTCCTCGTTGCTTGTCTCTTAGGATATTTACATATCCTACTGGGGGCATGTAAGCACTCTGCTGGTTCAGATTCCATGGATGGCATTATCTCGAAGTGTCAATTGCCAGGGTCTGGATTCGGCCACGGAATACCATGGATGGGATTATCTCGAAATCTCAATAGCCAGGGTTCCGGGGGTTGCCATGGGCGGTGCTATCTCGAAGCATCGATCGCCAGGAACCCTTGAGGATTGATGATGGGAGCAAGGAATCTGATACAGACCGTGTTGAAAAGCCAATCCTAGGCTAGAACTAAAAAGAAAAAGAGAGAGAAAACTCTCCAAACAGAAAAACTTTCTATCTCTCTCTTACAAAACGCACTGCGAACTGAGCCAGGGCTAAAATCATTTCAAGCACGGGTGCTTTAACCACGAAGTCCAATAAACCTTAGGTTAGTTCTTGGGGGCCTTAAAAACCTTTGCTAAAAGACTGAGGCTAAGGCTAGACAGATTTGGATCTTGATTAGTACTAGAGTACCTTTTAGGCCTATGGTCAGCATTCTAACCTAATCTATGCTCAAATAAAAAAGGCACTTATCTAAAACTATTAAAAACTTCATGGTCTAGAACAAGGGTTGAAACCTTAAGTTTTTGCTAAGGGACTAGCAAAAGCTAGGCATGGGGGTATGATGAGAACCTCATCATGAGCCATAACTAGCTCATTTTGACCTAATACAAAGGATAAAAGCTCCTACATATCTCAAGGAAAGGCTTAACTCAGAAAATCCTGAGTTTGAGAAGAAAACAAGTCATAAGGGGTAAAAATGCAATTTTACCAGTATGATCTGCATACAGGGTAATTCAGGGCCCAAACATAGGTCAAAGCAGCTTAATAAGAATAAGAGTGGGATGAAATGATCTAGCAAGGGCTACAGCAATTCCAAGAAACTAAATGATAATCTGTAACCCTAAAACAACCCACTTCAATTCACAAGGTTCGAGGCAAAGTAAAAATAGAATAAACCCTCTAAAATTCATATAAAAATAATCTCCAGGGTTTAGAACCTTCAATTTGGCCCTCAGAACCCTTTTTGACCTACATTGAGAACCATGCCCAATTAATAACTTAATTTGGGTTTTTGCGCAAATTGACCAGTCAAACAAGGTTTAATATGAAAATGAAATTCACCATCAGATTCCTTAGGTCCTAATTAGTCATGTATAAAAACTTGAGCCTAAGAAGAAACCTCCTTGACCGACTTTACACTTTGGTCCTCATATATTTACTCTTTGGCCCTCAACTTTTGAACCCTCGCATTTTGGCCCCTAACTCTCCTTCGTTCTTTGCAATCAGGTCCCTCCTGCAAAACCTGCCAGCACCATGCTCCGGCGACCTTGCGCGGAGCATGGCGCCGCGCAGGGTGAGGTGAGGGACCTGGCAAGTAAACCGGGGGTGCCCTGCGTCGTCAGCCGTCGCAGGGACACCCCCCTGGTCGTTGTAACCCACCATACCGGCCGTGCGAACGCACGGACGGTATGGGTTCTTGTTTCCGACCATCTTCCGGCGAGGGAGACACGTCGTCTCCCTCCGCCTTCCTCCCTGTTTGATCCCTATAAATACCCCCCGTTGCTCCACCGACCGGGGCAGCCTGGATCTGACGGAGAAAATCCCCAACTTTCTTCTCTTCTTCCTCCGGCAGACGCTCACCAGCTCCGGCGGTTTCCTCCCCCTCCACCTCTTCGCTCTGCCGCAATACCAGCAGCAGAGACTTCCTCCCCTGCTCTTCCCGCGCCACGCCGCACTCAGCTGGCGCCTCTCCGGCTCTCTGCTCGCCGCCGCCCCTTTCCCTGAGCATCGTCTTCTCCGGCGACAGTAGATACGACTGTCGCCCTGTTCCTCCCCCTTCGTCCCTGAAAGTACGCTAGAGCTACTCCCCTTCTTCTCCTCTTTCTTTCCCCGCTTTCAATTTATTCACTTAAGCCCTCGACCGACCCTGACCACCTTCACCCCCTTCGTCTCCGACCACCCTCCGGCGAGCCGCTCCCATCACCTCAGCGACCCACACGGCTCGCCGACCACCGCAGGACCTCCGCCTCCTCACCCTGATCAACCTCCGCCCTGCCACTCCCCCCACATCACCCTCTGCAACCCCACCGAACAGACCCATCCTCCGACCCACAGTCTGACCTAGGGCAGCCCTCGCACGCCGCCCCGCGCCTCGCCACCACCCACACGAGCTTCGCCGCACCCTGGCGAAGCTCCTGGCACTCTCTGATTAGGCCGAGAGGCCGTTTTCTTGTGGACAGGCCACCCGACCTCCGCCGCCATTGCCGCGCAGGAGGAACTGCTTCCGCCTGCAGCTACAGGCGCGCCACGCTCAGCGCCAAGCCCAGATTCAACTCCCAGGCCTTGCGAGGAGTTTTGGCAAAACACCAGGTTCGCAGCTAAGGAAGAAAGCTTCGCGTGACGCCGCCATCTCCTGCTGAATTCCCCGCTGCGGGCGTGCAATTGAGGTGGGCCATTTAGTCCCACCTCGGAAACGCCTGAAGAGCCGCAGCGACATAAGATGCAAAAGTGCTGAAGGCTTACTGCCTCAGCACACGGGGTGAGGTCCCCTTCACCCGCCCGGTTACCCGGTCTCGTCCGCGCTCACGCCCCGCGGACCTGACCCGAACCGACCCGACCCGACTCAAGACTGACCTGCACTCCTCGCCCACCACGCACGCCGGTGGGCCTGGACCCGGGCCTGACCCGAACCCGGTTACCCGGTAGCTCTGGGAGAGCTCTCCCATGAGTGGTTTCAGAGAGAGAGAGAGACGCGGGGGGGGGAGGGTAGAGTAGGTTTTGCCTCTGACGAAAAACTCTGAAGTGTGCAGGCACAGGCGAAGAAGAAGACCCGCGGAAGAAGAAGGAAGCTAACTGTAGCAACAGGTAGTTAAGTCGTCTGATTTGGAAATCAGACGACGGCCTGAAGCAGCTAAGGAAGAAAGCTTCGCGTGACGTCCCTGGCTGAAAAAGAAAAGAAGAAGCTGACACTTAACCGCAGGGAGGAGAAACAAGAAGAAACTCTAAAGAAGAGGCTGAGCAAAGGCTGCAGAGAAGAAGTACAGCAGAGCCAAGGAAGAAGAAACCTTCACAGAAGAGACTGCAGAAAAAGAAGAAGAGAAGCCAAGACAGAAACCAAGGAAGAAGAAGAAGGAGATCTGAAGAGGAGCATCACCTCTGCAGAACAAAGAAGAAGAAGAAGGAGATCTGAAGAAAGAAAGAAAGAAGAACATCACGAGGAGAAAACAAAGAGAACAACAAATTCTTTCCCTCTCTCTTTCTTTATTTTGTAAAAGAAACATGTATATCTCTATAATACAACTTGCTCCCTGAGTTCGACCTCGGGAACTCTTTTATTTTCCGAGTAAAAAAATTTATATATTTGAAATGTTGGTAATAACCGGCTATACTACAACGTTATAACAAACCAAAACCCGGTCATCACACCAGCACCGACTTCACCTCACTTCTTAAGGTTGCCACTATCTACTCTCCACTCTAGCACCCGCACTAATGTTTCTCTCTTTTGTAGTATCTGGCTGCAAATAGTTTCAAGCCCGTTCACTTTATTTTTCCGACCTTTTGGGCTTGGTATTCACCATCAGCTAATCTGCTGATGAGAACCTCGTCATAAACCCTAAACCAGTACCATATAACCCAGATTTACAAGAAAAAGCTCCTACATAACTATAGAAAGGCTTGACTCAGAGAGATTCTAAGTTTGTAAAGAAAACAGGAACTAAGGGGTAAAAATGCAATTTCACCAACTCAATCTGAAAACAGGGTAACTCAGGATCCAAACATAGGTCAAACTAACCTAATAAGAAGAAAAGTGGGATGAGTTGATCCAATAAGGGCTACAGTAACTCCAAGGAATTAAATGACATCCTCTAACCCTAAAAACAAACCCACTTCAATTCACGAGGTTCGAGGAAATTAAAAAATTGAATAAATCCTCTAAAATTCATATAAAAATAATCTCTAGGGTTTAGAACCTTCAATTTGGCCTTAGGAACCCATTTTGACCTACATTGAGAACCATGCCCAATTAATGACTTAATTTGGGTTTTTATGCAAATTGACTGGGAAAACAAGGTCTGATCTAGAAATAACATTCACCATTATAATCCTTAGATCCTATTTAGTCATGTATAAAAACTTGAGCCTAAGGAAAGACCTTCTTGACCGACTTTACATTTTGGTCCTCATCCATTACTTTTTGACCCTCAACTTTTGAAACCCTCACATTTTGACCCCTAAATCTTCTTCGTTCTTTGCATTTGGGTCCTCCCTGCAAAACCCTGAGCAGCACCATGCTCCGGCGACTTTGCGCGGAGCATGGCGCTGCGTAGGGTGAGGGAGACCCTCTGCCAAGACAACCGGGGGTTCCCTGCGACGTCTGCTGTCGCAGGGACACCCCCATGGTCTCTGCGGATGCCCATACCTCCCGTGCGAATGCACGGAAGGTATGGGTCTCCATCTCCGACCGTCCTCCGGCGAGGGAGGCACGTCGCCTCCCTCCACCCTCCTCTCTGATTTCACCTCTATAAAAGCCGCCACCGTCTGCCGCACTCAGTAGCTCGGTTCTGACGGAGAAACACCCCCCTCCTTCCTCTCTTCCCGCTCCAGCAAAAGCCCTCCAACTCCGACGGTTCTTCCTCCTCCTCGTCGCTCTGTCGCAATACCAGCAGCAGAGCCGCCTTCACCCGCTCTTCCCGTGTCGCGCCGTACCCAGCGCGCGCTCTCCCACTCTCTCCTCGCCGCCGCCCCCTCTCTCTGGGCACTTTCTTCTCCGGCTACAGTCGATATGACTGCCGCCCTGCTCCGTTCCCCCCTCGTCCCTCCAAGTAGGTACAGCTCTTTCCTTTCCTCCCCTCTTTCTTTTCCCTACTTCAATTTGCTCAACCACCCTTCGACCGTGCCTGATCCCCTCACCTTCTCCATCTCCGGCCAACCTCCGGCGACTCGCTCCCATCATTCCACCACTCCACACGACTCGCCGACCGACCCAAAACCTCCGCCTCTTCACGCTGAACCACTTCCGCCCCTTCATTCCCTGCCATACGCTACCTAAAGACCCCCCGAACAAACCCATTCTCCCAGCCACAGTCCGACCTAGGGCAGCCCCTGCACGTCGCCCCACGCCTCGCCTCCACCCGCACGAGCTTCGCCGCACTCTAGCGAAGCTCCCTACACCTTCTGACTAGGCTGAGAGGCCGTATGCTTGATTTCAGGTCAACCCTCCTCCGCCGCCATTGCTGAACAGCTGGAGCTTCTTCACCTGCAGCTGCAGCCCCAATCTCGCCCAAGCACTGGTCCCAGGTTGCGCGGGGTGTCTCCGCGAAGCGCTCCAGGCTTGCAGCCGGGGCGATTGCCTCGCAAGCTGCTGCGATTGCCTGCAGCTTCCTCAGCTGCAGGCGCCAAATTGGGGTGGGACATTTAGTCCCACCTCTGTAGATTCTGAAGCCACGCACCTGCATAAATTGTAAAAGTGTTGTAGGCCTATCGCCTCAGCACACGAGGTGAGGTCCCTCTCACCCGCTTACCCGGCCTCGTCCACGACCACCCCCCCGCGGACTTGGCCCGACCCGTTTACCCGACCTGCACTCCTTGCCCACCACCGCACGCCGGTGGGCCTGGACCCGGGCGCGACCCATACCCAAATACCCGGAGGCTCTGGGAGAGCTATCCTACGAGCGAAATCTGAGAGAGAGAGAGACGCAGGGGAGGGTAGGATTAGGTTTTGCCCTCTGACCAAGCTGTGAGCGTGCATGCCGAGGAAGAGAAGAAGAAGAAGAGAGCAGAAGGAAGAAGCAGCCAATGCTGTGGCTGCTTGAAGCAAGAAGAAGAAGAAGAAGAAGAAGAAAGAAAGAAGAAAGGAGGATGCACTGTAGCAGAGTCTACTTAAGTCATCTGATTGAAAAATCAGACGACGCTCTGAAGAAAAAGAAAAGAAGAAGGAAAGAAGAGTAGGCACCGCAAAGAAGAAAGAAAGAAAAAGAATAGAAGGAAGGAGACAAAGAGCTGAAGGAGAAAGAAGAGAGAAGCAGAACACGAAGAGAAGGAAGAAAAGCTTGGAAGCAAAAGAAAGAAGACTGAGGAACTGAAGAGAAGAAAAAGAAGAGGACAAAGACAAGAGAAAGAAGAGAAGAAGAAAAAGCCAACAAGACAAATCTCTATCTCTCTCTCTCTCTCTCTCTCATTTTTGTAATAGAAACATTGTACTTCTAGAATATAGTTTGCTCCCTGAGTTCGACCTCGAGAAAACTTTTATTTCCGAGTAACAAATTGTATTAAACTGGTAACCGCTTCTCTATACTATACTACGACGAAATATTATAACTACAGACGAGAGTCCAGCCAGTTTTTGGCACCGTTGCCGGGGAGCAACGGCTATTCTAGAAGTTATAAAAGTTCTATTCATAAGTTTCTAATAAACTCTATCTCTCTTTGGTGCCGGTATTGGAAGAAGAAAGATGCAACCGCACCACAGCCACTCCAAGGATAGGTAACTTCCTATTAAACCCTAAAATTTGAAAGAGGAAAAATAAAGAAAAACTAGGTATAACCTGTCTTTCATACATAATAAAAGCTGCATGTTCTCAGAACCACTATTCCTGCACACAATTTTAAAGGTAATTAAGGGCTAACACCTCTTTGCCTGAGCCCTAATTACCCAAACAAGGAGTTAAATGGACCAAGTAGAGCCAACATAAGGTCAAACATTAGGATTTCAGAGACACACCCCTTAATCAAGAATTGAGAAAATCCAAAAGAGGTGTGCCCAAGCCATTGATTGAAAATAATTAATAAGAAAAATCCTAAACAATTGGCTCTCTCTAAACACTTGAATCCTAAAAAACGAGGCCTAAATTCTCAAGGGAACCACTGGGTGAAGTTGACCCCTAGGGTCAACCAACCTTCAAATTAGGCCACCTTGTTCACAAAAACACCTAAGAGTTCAAGTGAAACCTTAAGCACCTTGATCTTAAAATAAAAAAGGTAGACTTAAGAGGTCAAGATCCCCATTCTGGTCTACCTGGAACCGCAGTGACAAGAGAGGTCGGGTGGGGGAAACCCTGTAACCCGTGGGGACGCTCTACCGTGTAGGGGTCTTCGCAGGACTCACTCTCTCTGGCTGCCCAAGTAATTCTCAGGTGGACGATCTTTCTGATAAGGGGTCCATCTGCCCCGCACCTCTATAGTCACCCAACACATTTTTTGGGTGTCTTGATTGGGTCCAGCACCTTCTAAACTCCTCTATTCCAACAGTGCATGAACGGTAGGAGATCCTTAAGACCACCCTTAAGATCTCCTTTAGGAATTCACTCTCGTCAAGGCCAAGCCTCGACACCTGTGTTTGAACAGCAACCCTACCCCATCATTCTCTCATCTGATTTTGAATCAAGCTCTTCTTCTTCCCCCATCATGGCTCAGCCAGTTGAGGAAAAAAACAATCTGGAGCACCAGCTCCAACGACTCAATGACCTCTTCCAAAACTTTGTGCACCCACCACAGCGTCCTATGATGCGGGGCCATTATAATCCTACTGCGGTGGCCATCGAGCCTCGAGTCAGAATTCCGACTGGAGGACCTGATTCCGAATTAAAGCCCAACATGATTCATGCTATACCTAAATTCCATGGGCTTAATTCCAAAGATCCCTTCCAGCACATCAAGCAGCTAAAGCATCTGGCCCAAACTTTTGGGTCAGATGCGCAAAATCAGGATATTCTTCTCATGAAGATGTTCTTTTCTCTTATGGACAAGGCCACTCATTGGTATCAAACTCAGATCCGGCCAATCAACACTTGGGAAGAACTTCAGTCTGAGTTTTTGAAAAAGTTCTTCCCCATTGGTCGGACCAACGCCTTGCGCCATCAGATTACGCACTTCACTCAACAAACAGGGGAACCCCTCCATGAGGCATGGGATCGTTTTTAGGATCTCATGAGAAAGTGCCCCCATCACGGAGTTCCTAAATGGGAACAAGTCCAATCTTTTTACCAGGGACTCCGTGAGGACATCCGTCTTTTCGTCAATGCAACCTGCGGAGGAAATATCATGGGTCAACATGAGGACACCGTGTGGGAGATTCTCGAAAACATGTGTGAGAACTCCATCAACAAT
This sequence comes from Thalassia testudinum, assembly GCA_037157565.1. NCBI lineage: Eukaryota > Viridiplantae > Streptophyta > Magnoliopsida > Alismatales > Hydrocharitaceae > Thalassia > Thalassia testudinum. The sequence goes on along the minus strand of JAZHRO010000013.1, from coordinate 68,568,176 downwards.
GACTCCATGGGATTATTCGACAGGATGAATACCCACGCATCGATGAATCTTAGGGGAGCACATGAGACGCAGGGCCTGTCCGCATCAGTCGACCTGGAATTAATGGCTAGTCGATTGGACAAGGTCTCGATTATTGAAAAGAAGGTGGATGAGCTGACTCAGCACCTGCAGCGAGCCACCTCTGCGCATAACCCCTTTGCACAGCCTCCTTCCACAAGGGAAACTATGCAAAACATTCTCCATCGATCTTCTCCTAGGATGGATCCATATCCACCATCTGATTCTCTAACCAGAGGTCCATCTGATCCTCTCTATACTAGCTCGGGGAATTCCATTCCCTCTTTCTCTGACTCTCTGGAGGTTCCTCAGACCTGCGAGGACCCCAACACCATCCAAAATGACCTGTTCTCCAACACCTATAACCCTGGATGGCGAAACCATCCCAATTTTCAGTGGACGGGAAATTCCCAAACCCAAAGATCACCCTTTCAGCCTCGCCCACAACCCCCTCGTCCTTATCAACCGCCTCAGCCTCGGCCCAACCCTACTTATCCACCAAATCAGGATCAAATGTCCCTTATCCTTTAGACCCTGGCTGACATTCAAAGAACAAATGAGGCTATTCAAAAGCAACACAAGGACGAACTTACAGAGGTTCGAAACCAATTGGCCCAGTTGGCAAACTCTCGCCAGCCAGGCACTCTTCCTTCCCAACCTCTTCCTAACCCAAATAACGTGCTGATAACACCACGCAAGGGGGTAGTAATTAGGTTGAATATGGCCCATCTTTAGAATAAAAGGCACAACATAAAGTAGAATAGGAGCATTGCATGCATCAAGTACCAAGATTGCTTATAAACTGTATTAATGGCCATTTGTGTAAAGCATTTGTCAAAGCAGGCCTCAGATGAGCAATCGGACCGCACGGATGGATTCAGGACGACGAACGGAGTCTAACGGACTCAAAATCGGCCAAATCCGACATCCGGAGCTCCCACAATGGGCCCAAGAAATCCTGACCGTTGATCTGGAGATCAACGGCCTAGAACGCGCCACGTCGCCCCGCCCCCGCCGCCCGCATGCCCCCAAGCCAGCCAAGGACGCATCTCGGCCGTTGATCTTCGATCGAACGGCCGAGATCCGCGCGCTCGCCCGCGGTCGCCGCGACAAAGCGCGGGCGTGGCGCAACGGTTAGCGCGCACGCCCGCGTTGCGGCGACGCGCGTTCGATTCGCGCGGAGCAAAAATCGTCTGCGGGCGAAGGGCGCGGCAAAATTGAGCCGCGCGATCAGAAGCGAGCGGCTAGGATCGCGCCACGCGGCGCGACGACAGCGCCCCACCTCCCACGCGCGCGCGCACGCCGGGCGGAAACGCGCGCGCGCACGCACGCCCGAAGCGCGATCCTAGCGCAGGCGCGGGAGGATCTCAGCCGTCCGATCATCAATCGGACGGCTCTCGTTCGACGTCCACGGATCGCGCCTGAAGAGAGAGAGGGGCGGGCGGCTGACCGGCGGCAGCAGACCTTCACCGACGTATATGGAAGCGGTTTTAGCGACGTTCTGGATGTCGCTAAAGCACATTCTTCTTTTAGGAAGCCCTTAACTCTATTTAAACCCCCTTCTACCACCATTCAAGGCATGCTCTCCCACTTGCAACTACTCCACTCCTCTCCTAGCTAGTCTTAGGCACTCTTGTAATCGCCGGAGACGACGAGCCGCCGACGGAGCCTCCTCCACCGCCGTGGCTGCCTCGTCGCTCTCCACTCTCTCTCTACCTCTCTCTCTCTCTTTTAAGCTTTCATGTACTTTTGTTGAAGCATGTATTTAATATTGTAAACCATGAACTATGAATGCATGTTTAATGAAATTGTTTTTCATTTAGTTGCCTTTTTAATTTCTGTTTAAAGTGCATGATCAAAACCAAGAGCTTTCTAACCCTAAACTCTCTCTATCTCTCGCTTTTCAAAATCGTTTCTTTCGCAAGCAAAACTCCGCCTTTTTCGTGACAACAAGTGGTAAACAAAATCCGATTTCCACGCCTCCCTGAGATCGACACTCGGACTCACCTCCGTTTACTTCTTTTAAAACCGACGTATCAAGTGCAACTATAACGACACCTCTTAACACACACGCACGAAGGCACGTCAGTTTTTGGCGCCGTTGCCGGGGAGGCAACGGATTTGTTTTATCACCTCCATTCCACCTTCATTCTCATATCGTCTAATGCCCTATTTTCCTTTTTACTTGACGGATGCAGGAATTCGGCGCATGGACGGCGAAGCGATGCATTCCACTATGGTAGCAAGGAAGTAGACGCCTCGAGGACCGATAGTGAGTACTCTCTCTCTCTCATTGTTTGCTTGCATGAAAAATCTAAAAAAAATCATAAAAACTGAAAAAATTGGCGTGGTGAATGATTGCTTGACCCACATTCTTAACACATCACCCTACAAAAAATGTACACTCTAATATGCTGGATAAATTCTTGGAGTGCTCTTTTCTCTTTCTCTTGAGTGGTGTTTGCGAAGCCACCGTGAGTTGACCTGGGCCGCACCACTCAACCCTAAAACTGACTCATCTAATAGAAGCTGCACGATCTTTAGGATGAGTACACTAGGGTTTTTAGAGCCTCTACAAAATAAAAGGAAATCTACTTTCACTAAGTTGTGTGCAGAACTTGACGTGCCCACTGAAACTTGTTTGAAAAAATTAAGACACGTCAACCCTAAAAAGTACTTAAGTAAGGATGAAACACTAAAAAGACACTATATCTTAACAAATCCTTGCTTGAAAATCATGTTTTGCTAGAAGCACACACTTTGAAAGTAGAACATTAAGAGGCACCACCCCAATCAACGCCTCATCACATCACCCTAAGCACAAGCACTATCCTAGCCCTTTAAAACTGAGTAGACGTGCCCTAGGCAGGACTGAGTTAAGTCTCAAAAGGTGAGGTTTTGTCTGCTAGGCACTTGGCTTTCATTCCCTTGGTAGAATCTGGTGACTAGGCTGCGGGGCAGTGTCAAACGACCGTGGTTGTGGGGTCTATGGAACCGGAGGCGCAAGCCAAAGGAAGAACCTTCCCTGCAATCCCCTCGTAATCAACCTGGCCAGATTAGCCTTGGGAAGGGGAGTCCAGTGTTTACGGACTTAATCAACCTTTGTGAGATTTCTAGGTCTCCTAAGGAATACACCATAAGGATTAGGCTTGTTTGTTTGATTGAGTGCACAACTCTCTCTCATCTGTTCTTCCCGCATCCCTCCATTTCTTCCATGGATTTCAATGCCTATCCATCTTACCCAAATTACCCCCAACAGGATTTGTATGCTAACCCAAGTAGACCATACCCACAGCCGACTTGGGCTAACCAACCACCAAGTTGGGGATGCAACCTGGAATATCCCTCTTGGCCCAACTATGACCAAACCACACCAACCTCTTATTGGAATACACCCAACATAGCCACCCAAGGGTACGATTCAAATCATGGGGCTCCATATCTCGATTGTCCTCACGATGCCTCCTCATTTAGGTCCGACCCGCTCTACTGTGATAGGACCTACACTTTAGGAGAACACCAAGAACCCTACCCATCTCAAGATAATAACCAAGAAAGGTCATCTGAATTCAACAACCTTGCCTACTTGACCTTTGGATTAGAAGGAGTTCTAGACAAATGGAAATCAGAAAATGATCAGAAATCTAGGCAAGCCCAGGATCATCAACCTCTGATTTGGTCCCCTGATGAAGAATCTGACTGGGAGGAAGACTTAGAACCTCAACTATTCTGGAGTAGGACCAAACAGAGAATGGTTCCTCTTGAAGAACTGGACCCTGAACATGACAGAATAGAGGACCCACCCAAGAACCTAAACACCAATATGGATTCTGATCCACAACCTCAACCATACTCTCTTAACCTGGATTTCAAGGAGGAAATCCAAAGGACACCAAATGACACCATGTCAATTCTTGATAACCTCCAGTTAGAACTACACAGACAGAATCAAGAATTGGTTAAAGGGCAACATGCCATGTTGGAGTTGTTCCAACAATTGGGGGAAGAAGGCCAAAGAAAGCTGTTGCATACAACGCCATTCATGGAATTCATAAAGCAAGGACCTACCATGATCAGTTGGACTACACCTAGTCATCTTGATTTGGTTCAGTCCACCATTGATACCCCTCAGGAGTTGGATAGCTCAGTGGATAAGGAAAGTAAGGATTCCTTGGAGCACAATTTGGGGAGCATTGAGAACAAACATCAGGAGGAAACTGAGAAGGTGAGGGGAGAGACCTTGGAATCTGAATCTAATCGGCTCAAGACAAGTAATCAGGTGGGAGCAACAGCCACCATCATAGATGGAGAATGGAGTTACAATTTTAAAGAAATTGATTATGAATCAGTTGGAATCCCCATCACAAAGATGGAGGAAGGCCGAGAGAAAGAATATGATCTAGAGGATGAAATTGACCCTACCTCTAATATAACCTCAAACAATGAATCTGATACAAAGAAGGTGGCAGAAAATATTCTTGAGATCAAGGGCTTGGAAGGAAGGAGCGATGAAACCATAGTTGCGGAAGAGATGGATTCGTCTTTGAAGAGAAGCTTCATGCTTGATTGTAAGGCTCATTCTGAAACTCTGGACCTTATTACCTGCCCTACCAGAATAAAGATCCCCACTGGAATTGATACACTTTCGATGGATTACAATTTTATGGGGACACAAGCTGAATATCAGACCTACATCTTTAGTGTCTGGCATGTCATATTTGGGGTGCGTTCGTCCACAGCAACCTGTTTGCATGACCACACACTAAGAGAGGATCTGACACAGGCATGCATGATATATCTGTTACAGAATTCCCGCCCCTTTGGAACGGGACTCCACCACAACCTTATTCGCATCTGTGGACTTCTGATTTTGGGTCTGGTAAATTTTGAACATATCTTCTTGACCCAAGCCATTCCTGTTTGTGCACCGCCCAGCTGGAGGCGTTAAACTCAGCGCTTCCGGGGAGGCAACCCAGCGGATTCAGACTGATCTGGTAGTTTACGTCACTCAGGTACTATCTTTTTGAACCCTTTTGCATCCATGCATCTGCCAATGAGGACATTGTTCAACTTAAGCATGGGGGGGGATGGTAAACTGCATAATCCTGAGTTTAATTAATCAGTCTGAATGAATAAATTAATTGATTAAAAAAAAAAAAAAAAAAAATGAATTTAGGAAGAAAAACTTAGGCATTAGAAACTTGTCAATAGTAGGAAATAATACAAAAAGAACTTAAACACTTAGACTTTTCAGGCCTTCAGGCTTAATTAGCCCTGGTGTCCATTAAAATATGGATTTAGCGGCGAACCCTTGCAACTTTAAGCTATTCTAATCCACCTAATAAATAAGGTAATAAGTATACGACTTATCAACTCACCCTCTAACTCAGGAAAACTTTGAGTCTAAGCATCTACACACATTTTTGCACAGACTCACTTTTCGGAGATTTTGACAGAAATTGGGTAGCTAATGAACTCTCTAGGGTGGTATGGCTGGCAAGTTGTCGTGGGTAACAGCCCATTGGCAGGTTGTCCAGAACCCAGCCACAGGCCATTTCTTTTTCACTGCCTCTAGGTACATTTGAGATTAGGGAAGCCACCTACGTAAAAAAAAAAAAAAAAACAATAATTAAAAAAAAAAAAAAAGGGGAAAAGAAGAAAAGAAAATAAACCACACTTCACCGCACAAGTATGGCTGGCAAGTGATCGTGGGTAACAGCCCATTGGTCGGTTGTCCAGAGCCCAGCTCAATAATTGCCGACATCCGGAGCTCCCACAATGGGCCCAAGAAATCCTGACCGTTGATCTGGAGATCAACGGCCTAGAACGCGCCACGTCGCCCCGCCCCCGCCGCCCGCACGCCCCCAAGCCAGCCAAGGACGCATCTCGGCCGTTGATCTTCGATCGAACGGCCGAGATCCGCGCGCTCGCCCGCGGTCGCCGCGACAAAGCGCGGGCGTGGCGCAACGGTTAGCGCGCACGCCCGCGTTGCGGCGACGCGCGTTCGATTCGCACGGAGCAAAAATCGTCTGCGGGCGAAGGGCGCGGCAAAATTGAGCCGCGCGATCAGAAGCGAGCGGCTAGGATCGCGCCACGCGGCGCGACGACAGCGCCCCACCTCCCACGCGCGCGCGCACGCCGGGCGGAAACGCGCGCGCGCACGCACGCCCGAAGCGCGATCCTAGCGCAGGCGCGGGAGGATCTCAGCCGTCCGATCATCAATCGGACGGCTCTCGTTCGACGTCCACGGATCGCGCCTGAAGAGAGAGAGGGGCGGGCGGCTGACCGGCGGCAGCAGACCTTCACCGACGTATATGGAAGCGGTTTTAGCGACGTTCTGGATGTCGCTAAAGCACATTCTTCTTTTAGGAAGCCCTTAACTCTATTTAAACCCCCTTCTACCACCATTCAAGGCATGCTCTCCCACTTGCAACTACTCCACTCCTCTCCTAGCTAGTCTTAGGCACTCTTGTAATCGCCGGAGACGACGAGCCACCGACGGAGCCTCCTCCACCGCCGTGGCTGCCTCGTCGCTCTCCACTCTCTCTCTACCTCTCTCTCTCTCTTTTAAGCTTTCATGTACTTTTGTTGAAGCATGTATTTAATATTGTAAACCATGAACTATGAATGCATGTTTAATGAAATTATTTTTCATTTAGTTGCCTTTTTAATTTCTGTTTAAAGTGCATGATCAAAACCAAGAGCTTTCTAACCCTAAACTCTCTCTATCTCTCGCTTTTCAAAACCGTTTCTTTCGCAAGCAAAACTCCGCCTTTTTCGTGACAACAAGTGGTAAACAAAATCCGATTTCCACGCCTCCCTGAGATCGACACTCGGACTCACCTCCGTTTACTTCTTTTAAAACCGACGTATCAAGTGCAACTATAACGACACCTCTTAACACACACGCACGAAGGCACGTCACGTGCCAACCCAGCGACGCGTTATGAACCCAAACCCGGGCCATGCCCATATGATTTATCAGGCCCCCTCTGTTCCTTCACCCGACGAGATAGAGGCCTCCACTTCTTTTGTAGGTTACCAGCAGCAACCTATCTTACCCAATCCCAACCAAAACCAGGCAGGACTTAATTCCATAACAACCCGTAGTGGTAAGGAAACCCAAGACCCACCTCATCCAAACCACTCCAAGCCTGGTAGTGATCCCAAGCCTAGGACAGTAATCCAGGACGTTCCTACCCCTATCCCAGATCCAAGACCTGGACCTATCCTAGAAGAACCAACCAAGATCCTGTTTCCCGAGGCCTTGACCAAGGGAAAGAAGACCACCAAGCCCGTGGCACCTGAGGAGGACCTATTCAAGCTCTTTGAGCAGGTCCACATAAACATCCCCTTGATGGATGCAATCCGCCACGTACCGGCTTACGCACAATTCTTAAAGAATGTGTGTACACCCCAGCGTAAGCCGCGAACCAAGAGTGGGAGTCCAATTGTTCTGTCAAAGCAAGCCAACTCTGTTATCCTAAGTAGACTCCCACCCAAGGCAAAAGATCCTGGTACTCCCCTGATTTCCTACAAGATAGGTGATACCCAATTTGATAGAGCTTTGCTAGACTTGGGTGCATCCATAAATCTGATACCCACATCCTTACTTGACCATCTAGAAGAATCTGAGCTAAAACCAACCAAGGTGACATTACAATTAGCAGATCGACCTATAAAGTCACCAAAAGGGATTCTTGAGGATGTTATTGTAAGAGTGCAGGATTTCTATTTCCCTGTGGACTTCACAATCTTGGATATGGACGCACCTGAGAACCCTAGGGATACACCAATCATTTTAGGGAGACCTTTCTTGGCTACTGCTAGAGCCAACATTAGCTGTGAGGAGGGCCAAATAGAGCAGAAATTTGGGAATCAAACCTTGAAAATTGATATATTTAAGGCCCAACAAGGAATCAATTGCGGTGTCATCGAACAGATTTGTAACATTAGGGCTTTGGTTGATGAAACACACTTCCAGAATGACCTGATTATACCTCATCAACCACAGAAAGCTCTTGACCCGCAAATAGAGGAGTTGAATCCAGATGTAAACAACCCAGTAACTCCTACCCTTGAACCTCACGTCTATACTGAACCACCCGCCGCTACTGATAACCCTATCCTTGAGTTGAAGCCCCTTCCTGCTTACTTAAAATACATCTTTCTGGGTTCTAATCAGACCCTCCCTGTGATTATCAATTCCAACCTCAATCCCGAACAGGAATCCCGTCTGATTACTGTCCTCCAGCAACATCGCAAAGCCATCGGGTGGACTCTCGATGATTTGACTGGAATAAGTCCCTCTTATTGTACTCATCATATCTATTCAGAAGAGGGCGCACGACCTTCTCGTGAGATGCAGAGACGTTTAAACCCTAATCTTCAGGAGGTCATGAAGAAGGAGATCATCAAGTGGTTAGATGCCGGAATCATCTACCCGATCTCCGATAGTCGTTGGGTGAGCCCGATTCAGGTTGTGCCTAAGAAGGCAAGACTCACCACTATAACAACCGAGATCGGAGAAATCATTCCTACCCGATTAGCCACCGCGTGGAGAGTCTGTATAGATTACCGCCGACTCAATTCCTCCACGAAGAAGGATCATTTCCCACTACCTTTCATTGACCAAATTCTCGAGAAACTAGCGGGAAATAGGTTCTTCTGCTTTCTTGACGGGTACTCCGGTTATAACCAGGTGGCAATCCATCCTGAGGACCAAGAAAAGACCACGTTCACCTGCCCCTTCGGAACATACGCTTTCCGAAGGATGCCTTTCGATCTTTGCAATGCACCCGCTACCTTTCAGCGGTGCATGCTTGCCATATTCTCAGATATGGTAGGTGATTTTCTGGAAGTCTTCATGGATGACTTTTCAGTTTTCGGAGAATCATTTGATGATTGCCTCCAACACTTGGTCCAAATACTCAGGCGGTGCATCGAGGTGAATTTGGTTCTTTCCTGGGAAAAGAGTCATTTCATGGTGCCTGAGGGAATTGTCCTGGGACACTTAATTTCAGAAAAAGGCATCCAAGTGGATCGAGCTAAGGTTGACCTGATCTCTCACCTTCCTATGCCTAGCTCGATCAGGGACATCCGTTCTTTTCTAGGGCACGTCGGTTTTTACCGTCGTTTCATTCCAGATTTCTCGAAAATCGCGCGCCCCTTGACTTCTCTTCTCTCTAAGGATGTACCCTTTGAAATCTCCAAGGAATGCACACTAGCCTTTGAAAACATGAGTGACCGAGTCACCCAGGCACCTATCCTACAATCCCCTGACTGGTCTCAACCCTTTGAGATCATGTGCGATGCATCTGATTTCGCTGTAGGAGCAGTCCTGGGGCAGAAAGATGACGGGAAACCCGTGGTCATCTACTACGCTATCAAGACACTTGACAAGGCTCAGCGTAACTATGCGATTACGGAGAAAGAGCTACTAGTCGTAGTATTTGCCCTTGAAAAGTTCCGATCGTATCTTCTAGGTTCCCATGTCATCATTTACTCGGATCACACGGCTGTAAGGCATCTCCTTGCCAAGAAGGACGCGAAGCCACGACTAATCCGTTGGATCTTGCTGTTGCAAGAATTCGATCTTGAGATTCGCGATAAGGCGAGAAGGCAGAATGTGGTAGCCGACCATCTGTCCCGTCTTCCTTCTGAGATTATCAACCCTTCCGGACCCATCACGGAACACTTTCCTGATGAGCACCTGTTTGCTATTGGTACTAGGCTTCCATGGTTTGCTGATATAGTAAAATACTTGGCATCTCATCAGACCCCGTCTGATTGGCTGAAGGCCAAGAAAGACAAATTGCGTTCTGATACCAAGTATTACATCTGGGAAGATCCGTACCTTTTCCACATAGGTGCTGATCAAATCATCCGGAGATGTGTCCCGGAAGAGGAATTCAACAATATCCTCTCTTTCTGCCATGACCAGGCATGCGGTGGCCATTTCTCTGGGCATAAAACTGCATCAAAAGTCCTTCAGTGTGGCTTTTACTGGCTTACACTATTCAAAGAAGCATACAGTCACTGCAAGGCGTGCAGTCATTGCCAGACCTTGGGCAACATGAGCCGTCGCAACATGATGCCTTTGCAGCCGATTCTCGTATGCGAAATATTTGATGTTTGGGGGATTGATTTTATGGGCCCCTTTCCTGTTTCGAATGGTTTCGAGTACATTTTGCTTACTGTGGACTACGTGTCCAAATGGATTGAAGCCATACCGACCCGAACCTGTGATCACAAGATTGTTCTCAAATTCATTCATCAAAACATTTTCTCAAGGTTTGGAATTCCCCATGTTATAATCTCTGATGGAGGGACCCACTTTACAAACGCTCAGTTTAGGTCACTGATGACCAAATATGGGGTGTCTCACCGAATCTCTACTCCTTACCACCCCCAAACTAATGGTCTAGCTGAGCTATCAAATCGGGAGATCAAGAAGATCCTGCAGGTCACTGTTTGGCCTAACAGGAAGGACTGGTCGTCCCGACTTCCGGAAGCATTGTGAGCCTATAGGACCGCCCACAAAACCCAATTAGGCATGTCTCCCTTTAGACTGGTGTACGGAAAGGCGTGTCACCTTCCCGTAGAACTGGAGCATAAAACCTATTGGGCAGTACGGAACTGTAATCTAGATCTTTCGAAGGCTGGCACCCATAGAAAACTCCAAATCAACGAGATCGATGAATTACCCCTAGACGCATATGAGAACTCGCGAATCTACAAGGAGCGGGTTAAAGCCTTCCATGACAAGCATATCTCGAGAAAGATCTTTTATCCTGGTCAGAAGGTCCTACTCTTTGATGCCCGACTCAAACTTTTCCCGGGAAAGCTGCGATCCAAGTGGGTCGGACCATATTTAGTCTGACAGGTTTTTGGAAATGGAGCTATTGAAATTAGTCCGCTTAGTCACGATTCCGAACCTTTCATCATGAACGGTCAGAGACTCAAGCCGTTCATTGATGTGACTTCTACTGATTTGGCTGAATCATCTCTTATCCTCCATTCCCCTTGAGCTTATTGCGCCAGCCGATGGCGTAAAACTCAGCTCTTAACGAGAGGCAGCCCGTCATTTTCTGAAAATCTAAAACCCTTTTCATACTTTTGTGCACTTAAAGTTCACCCTTATAGACATCCGACCCCACCTCAGATGCTTGCATCTGAGATTAGAAATCGTCCACAGAATTCATCCCGACCCATTCACTCATTAAAACATCTATCTTAAAGAATGAACTAAGTAAATAAAAATCCCCTAAGTCACAATGAGGACATTGCAAACCTTAGGCATGGGGGGGTATAAAAGTGCAAAACTTGTAAAAAAAGGTTTTAAAACAAAAATTCACATATGCCAAAAACACCATAAAAATTAAAAATTTTCTCAAAAAAAGAATAAGAGGAGAAAGGAAATTTTGTAGGAGAAGGGAAAAGAAACAAAAGGAGCATAAATTGAAGAAAAGAGTGATAGTCATTAGTAAGAAATTAAGGAATTGACCTGATGAGAGCCTCATCATGAGCCATAACTAGCTCATTTTGACCCAATAAAGAAGATAAAAGCTCCTACATAACCTAGAAGAAGGCCTAACTGAAGGAACAAGTGCTCTGAGAAGAAAACATGAAATAAAGGTTAAAACGGTAATTTTACCATTGCAGTACGTAAACGGGATTTTTCAGAGGCAAAATAGAGGTCAAATGGTATAAATGAGATAAAAAGTGGGTTGAGTCAATCAGAAATGGGTTCATGTGCAATCTAAGAACTAAATGACACTTGGTAACCCTAAAACAGACCCGCTTAAATTAACAAGGTTCCGATCAGAACAAAAAGCAAGTAAACCCTCTACAAATCATGGAAAAACATACTCTAGGGTTTAGAACACTTAATTTGGCCTTTGGAACCTAGTTTGACCTAGATTAGGGTCCTAGCTCTTCAATTAACCTAATTTGGGTTTTTACGCAAAATGTCCAGTCAAACGAGGTCAAACCTAAAATCCAACTTCACCATTGGATTCCTTAGGTCCAAATTAGGTTTTTACCAAAATTTGGACCTAAGGAGAGGTCATCTTGACCTACTTTGCAATTTAGTACACCCAAATCACAAATTGGTCCCTATCTTTTGAATACCGTTGCAGAGAACCCCCTAGGTTCTTTGCCTCCTTTGCAAACCGGTCCTGCCGCCATTGCTAGGGCAGAACCGAGCTCCGGCGAGGTTCGGAGAGGGATTGCTCTCTAATCCCTCAGATATTCCCTCCCAGAAATGGAAGGAGGATTCTCTGAGGAATTCCCTTCCTTATAAAGTCAATTACAATCGCTGGTGTGAACGTTCGCACGAGAGATTTGGGTATCCTAACTCCTTTCCATCTCCGACGACCAACCTCAGGCAATTACGTGCCCTTCACGCCCTGCAGACCCAGTCCAGCGCCTATATAAGAACCCGCAACTCCGGTCGAAGAGGCTAAGCTTGATTTTGATGGAGATCCCTTCCAAATTCCTCCCTCTCCCATCTCCGGCCAAACGACCCACAAGCTCCGGCGACCTCCTTCCCTCCTTCTCGTCGCTCTGCTGCCATACCAGCAGCAGAGTCCTCTCCGCCGCTTCCTCCCGCGTCGCGCTGTACCCCGCGCGCGCGCTTCTGACCTCGTCTTCGTCGCCGCTTCCTCCCTCAGGGTCTTTCTTCCCCGACGACGGCAGTTACGAGCCATCCTCTCCGCCGCCTCCCTTCCCTCCAGACAACCCCAGATACGTTCTCCACCCTCTCCTCTCTCTTTTCCCCCACCTATTTTACTTGATTACCCCTCGACCGACGCTGACCACCCTCATCTTCCACATCACCGACCGACCTCCGGCGAGCCGCTTCCACCATTCCAGCACTCCACACGGCTCGCCAATCACCTCGGGAGCTTCGCCTCACCACCAGGAACTCGCTCCACCCCACAACTGCCACTCCAGACCTCCATAACCACCCCCCGAACAACCCACCATCTCCGGCCACAGGTTGACCTAGGCGCGCACGCCTAAGCCGACCGGCAACCTGCAGCATCACCCACCGCCTTCGCCGTGCTACGGCGAAGGTTTCGAGCTATTCTGATCGGGCCAATAGGCCGTTCTGTGGAATCTCAGGTGAACGCCCCGGCCGCCATTAACAGCCGAAGCAGCAGGAAGCTTGGAGCAGCAGTAGGCGTCAGGCTTCCCAGGCGGCAGGTGCAGCAAACTCTCGCAAGTATCACGAGGTGACTGAGTTCAGCGAGGAGCACCAGCAGGGCCTTCAGCGTGGGCAATTGCACACGAGAGTCTGCGGGCGCGCGCAAAGGAAGGGCGGAACGTTTAGTCCCACATCGTGGAATCTCAAGGCACAGGTATGGTATAAAGAGTTTTTGTGATATAGCTTTACTACCTCGAAAGCACAGGGGTGAGGTCCCTCACTGACCCCACACCCGCCTTGTCCGCGACCTGACCACGCGAACTTGGCGGATCCGACCCGACCTAGACCTACGCACTCCTCGCGCATCACACCACCTTCAGGTGCGCCTGGTCCCGGGTACGATCCGACCCGATTAATGCCTGTGGCTCTGGGAGAGCAGCTCTGAGTGAATTGCTTGAGAGAGAGAGACGCGCGGGTAGAGGGAGAAGGGTTAGGTTTTGCTCCTGTGCAGGGCAGGCTGAACGCAGGAGAAGGACTTGGCTGCCACAGAACAAGAAAAAGGAAAGGCAAGGCGAAGAAGAGAAGAAAGAAGGAGCAAGACAGAGAAGAAGAAGAAAGAAGCCTTCGCAGGAGAAGAAGGAAAGCAGAAAGATTAGAAGTCTTCGCAGAGAAGAAGAAGAAGGACAAGGAAGATTGCAAAGAAATCAGAAAGACAAAGCAGAAGAAGGAAAAATACAGAAGCAGAAAGGAGAAGAAGGAAGAGAGAAAGATCACATTTAAGACGTCTGATACATAAATCAGACGTCTAATTCTATTTTTTTTTAAAAATCCTTGAATCAATTATATTTGCATTTAACAGTTGTATTCTTGGGTTTTCCAAAGTACAGAGATTGCTCCCTGTGTTCGACCTCGGATACTCCGGTTTTCGAGTAATAAAAATCTTTATTTGTTTTGAACGCTTTCGCGGCTATACTACAACGCGATATTATCTTTTAACAAACCGCACAAAAGCGCGACAAACATGACCTAAGTTCTAGACCTTATTCAAGAAAAGAAATGAAAAGTGCATGGTGAGATTAGTAAGAACGCAAACTTTAGGCATTCTTGGATAGACTCTTAGTACCCATTAAGATCTAGACATTCCTCAAGAGGTTGAGGAAAATGAAAAGCCTAAGTATTAGGTCCAAGGCTTAGGGAGTATTTGACCTCATTAACTAACTTATGGTTTACGGGACTCAGTAACTTAAGCACCCCAACCTCACGCACAGCCTGGTTCAGTAAGCATAAAAATCAAAATCACGCAGAAGCGTCACAAAATTCTGAAAAGTACACCTAGAATAAGAGCGGCCGATCAACACAAGTTGATTTGGACAAGTTCCCAGCGCGGAGAGGCGGGAAATCCCCTCGAAGATGCGTAACAAAATATCATCTCCTCGGTACTTGTCTCTTAGGATATTTACATATCCTACTGGGGGCATGTAAGCACTCTGCTGGTTCAGATTCCATGAATGGCATTATCACGAAGTGTCAATTGCCAGTGTTTGAATTCGGCCACGGAATACCATGGATGGGATTATCTCGAAATCTCAACAGCCAGGATTCCGGGAGTTTCCATGGGCGGTGCTATCTCGAAGCATCGATTGCCAGGAACCCTTGAGGATTGATGATGGGAGCAAGGAATCTGATACAGACCGTGTTGAAAAGCCAATCCTAGGCTAGAACTAAAAAGAAAAAGAGAGAGAAAACTCTCCAAACAGAAAAACTTTCTACCTCTCTCTCTTACAAAACGCACTGCGAACTGAACCAGGGCTAAAATCATTTCAAGCATGGGGTGCTTTAACCACGAAGTCCAATAGACCTTAGGTTAGTTCTTGTGAGCTTTAAAAACCTTTGCCAAAGACTGAGGCTAAGACTAGACAGATCTGGATCTTGATTGGTACTAGAGTACCTTTTAAGCCTTTGGTCAGCATCTAACCTAATCTAAGTTTAAATGAAAAAGCACTAATCTAAAGTTGTTAAAAACATCATGGTCTAGAACAAAGGTTAAAACTTTAGGTTTTTGCTAAGAGACTAGCAAAAGCTAGGCATGGGGGTATGATGAGAACCTCGTCATAAATCCTAAACTAGCACCATCTAACCTAGATTTGCAAGAAAAAGCTCCTACATAACTATAGAAAGGCTTGACTCAGAGAGATTCTGAGTTTGTGAAGAAAACAGGAACTAAGGGCTAAAAATGTAATTTCACCAACTCAATATGAAAATAGGGTAACTCAGGATCCAAACATAGGTCAAACTAACCTAATAAGAAGAAAAGTGGGATGAGTTGATCCAATAAAAGCTACGGCAACTCCAAGGAATTAAATGACATCCTATAACCCTAAAAATAAATCCACTTCAATTCACGAGGTTCGAGGCAAATAAAAAATCGAATAAACCCTCTAAAATTCATAGAAAAATAATCTCTAGGGTTTAGAACCTTCAATTTGGCCTTAGGAACCCATTTTGACCTTAATTGAGAATTATACCCAATTAATGACTTAATTTAGGTTTTTATGCAAATTGACCAGGCAAACAAGGCCTGATCTAGAAATAAAATTCACCATTAGAATCCTTAGATCCTATTTAGTCATGTATAAAAACTTGAGCCTAAGGAAAGACCTTCTTGACCGACTTTACATTTTGGTCCTCATCCATTACTTTTTGACCCTCAACTTTTGAAACCCTCGCATTTTGGCCCCTAAATATTCTTCTTTCTTTGCATTTGGGTCCTCCCTGCAAAACCCTGAGCAGCGCCATGCTCCGGTGACTTTGCGCGGAGCATGGCGCCGCGCAGGGTGAGGGAGACCCTCTGCCAAGACAACTGGGGGTTCCTTGCGATGTCTGCTGTCGCAGGGACACCCCCATGATCTCTGCGGATGCCCATACCTCCCGTGCGAATGCACGGAAGATATGAGTCTCCATCTCCGACCGTCCTCCGGCGAAGGAGGCACGTCGCCTCCCTCCGCCCTCCTCTCTGATTTCACCTCTATAAAAGCCGCCACCGTCTGCCACACTCAGTAGCTCGGTTCTGACGGAGAAACACCCCCCTCCTTCCTCTCTTCCCGCTCCGGTAGAAGCCCTCCAACTCCGGCGGTTCTTCCTCCTCCTCCTCGTCTCTCTGCCGCAATACCAGCAGCAGAGCCGCCTTCGCCCGCTCTTCCCGCGTCGCGCCGTACCCAGCGCGCGCTCTCCCGCTCTCTCCTCGCCGCCGCCCCCTCTCTCTGGGCACTTTCTTCTCCGGCGACAGTCGATACGACTGCCGCCCTGCTCCGTTCCCCCCTCATCCCTCCAAGTAGGTACAGTTCTTTCCTTTCCTCCCCTCTTTCTTTTCCCTACTTCAATTTGCTCAACCACCCTTCGACCACGCCTGATCGCCCTCACCTTCTCCATCTCCGGCCAACCTCCGACGACTCGCTCCCATCATTCCACCACTCCACATGACTCGCCGACCGACCCAAAACCTCTGCCTCTTCATGTTGAACCACTTCCGCCCCTTCATTCCCTGCCATACGCTACCTAAAGACCCCCCGAACAAACCCATTCTCCCAGCCACAGTCTGACCTAGGGCAGCCCCTGCACGCCGCCCCACGCCTTTCCTCCACCCGCACGAGCTTCGCTGCACTCTGGCGAAGCTCCCTGCACCTTCTGACTAGGCTGAGAGGCCGTATGCTTGATTTTAGGTCAACCCTCCTCCACCGCCATTGCTGAACAGCTGGAGCTTCTTCGCCTGTAGTTGCAGCCCCAATCTCGCCCAGGCACTGGTCCTAGGTTGCGCGGGGTGTCTCCGCGAAGTGCTCCAGGCTTGCAGCTGGGGCGATTGCCTCGCAAGCTGCTGCGATTGCCTGCAGCTTCCTCAGCTGCAGGCGCCAAATTGGGGTGGGACATTTAGTCCCACCTCAGTAGATTCTGAAGCCACGCACCTGCATAAATTGTAAAATTGCTGTAGGCCTATCGCCTCAGCACACGGGGTGAGGTCCCTCTCACCCGCTTACCCGGCCTCGTCCGCGACCACCCCCTGCGGACTTGGCCCGACCCGTTTACCCGACCTGCACTCCTCGCCCACCACCGCACGCCGGTGGGCCTGGACCCGGGTGCGCCCCGTACCCGAATACCCAGCGGCTCTGGGAGAGCTATCCTACGAGCGAAATCTGAGAGAGAGAGACGCGGGGGAGGGTAGGATTAGGTTTTGCCCTCTGACCAAGCTGTGAGCGTGCAGGCCGAGGCAGAGAAGAAGAAGCAGCCAACGCTGTGGCTACTTGAAGCAAGAAGAAGAAGAAGAAGAAGAAGAAGAAGAAAGAAAGAAGAAAGGAGGATGCACTGTAGCAGAGGCTACTTAAGTCGTCTGATTGAAAAATCAGACGACACTCTGAAGAAAAAGAAAAGAAGAAGGAAAGAAGAGCAGGCACTGCAAAGAAGAAAGAAAGAAAAAGAATAGAAGGAAGGAGACAAAGAGCTGAAGGAGAAAGAAGAGAGAAGCAGAACACGAAGAGAAGGAAGAAAAGCTTGGAAGCAAAAGAAAGAAGACTGAGGAACTGAAGAGAAGAAAAAGAAGAGGACAAAGACAAGAGAAAGAAGAGAAGAAGAAAAAGCCAACAAGACAAATCTCTATCTCTTTCTCTCTCTCTCATTTTTGTAATAGAAACATTGTACTTCTAGAATACAGTTTGCTCCCTGAGTTCGACCTCGGAAAAACTTTTATTTCCGAGTAACAAATTGTATTAAACTGGTAACCGCTTCTCTATACTATACTACAACGAAATATTAGAACTACAGATGAGAGGCCAGCCAGCATTTGTGGATCACTGATCCTTGCATTACATTACCATATCTTCATTTTAATCTCGACTCAACCCATTAATCTGATCATTCATTTTTGGGTTTAGGTCCAACAAATGACGTTAAACTTAGCCCTGGCTAGGAGGCAACCCAGTATTCTTTACAGGTAGTTCTGCATCCATGCTGACCTAGATTAACAAGAATAGTCAAGTGATATCCCCTCCTCTTATTTATTATATTTTGATTTTCATGCATACATTTCAATGAGGACATTGTAATGAATAGGCATGGGGGGGTGGACATTGCATGTGTAATTTTTATGTAAAAAAATGTATTTAGGCATAAAGAATTTTTATTATGATTTAATTAGGGATTTATTCTTTGTGAAGACTGATAAACATCTTTAGTTTGTCGACAAGAAGCAATGCTTTTTCTCTTGAACCCTTGGATAGTAATTAAGGAATCAGGCAAACTATCTTCTAACAGATCCACCAAACACGTGTGAGGTGAGAGTAGAAAGTCTACTGATGCTCTAAAGCTAGTATGAGGAATCTTAAACTCTGGATAATGTGATAATGATACTCAAAGTTAGGTATAAGTTTTCGCTCTCAATTTCTGTGTACAAATTCTTAGTGTGAATATCTTGAGAACCACCAAATAAGGTAAATACGTAGAGAGCGGGTTCTAATAAAACTAGGACTGAGGTGGATGGTCACAACCGTCCTTTATGGAATCATCGGCTGAAGGAGGGTATTAATGTCAAGGTCAGAAATACATTGTCTTATCCATTCCCTTCCTGGTGCTGAGAATAGGCATTTCCACCAAATAAGCCACTCGATATCCACTTGAACACCTCTAATCCCAAATAGTGCCTCGTAAATAAAAGTTCATATGCTATACTGCATTGCATTAGTAGATATTTGAAAGAAAAGAGAGAGAAAAAGAAAAAAAGAGAGAGAAAAGAAATATATATATATTTATAGAAAAATAACAGAAAAAGAAAAGAAAAGAAAAAATATATATACATAGAAAAAAATTAGAAAAGGAAAAGAGTAGAAAAAATGAGTTCATGAGTTAAAGTCTATTTCAAATGTAATGAGGCAACAACACCTACCACCCTCACGATCCACCAAATATAGCCTTGACCTACTTTTCTATATTTCTGGTCACCTGAATACGAGCTGAGGAATTCTAACTTAGTCACAGAGTTATCAGAACCTAATCAAATTGTTAAATGCCAAGAGAGACCACCAAATTTACAGACAAATCTGGTGAGATTGTGAGCTCTAAAAGAAAGAAAAGAAAAGAGAAGAAAGAAGAAAAAGAAAAGGAAAGAGAAAAAATAGAGAGAATGCGTACAAAGAAACTAAAGAGAGCACAGTTTCTCACCTCTCTTTGAGTTGAATTATTTAATAGTCTAGAAAGCTAGATTTTAAAGTACTAGTCTATATGCAGCACTAGATGAGTGTGAGCCACTAAATACAAACTTACTTGACTCAGAAATCTTCTACTTAAGCCAAAAGCCAGGGCTGAATTTACAAATTATCTTATAACCCCGAGGGGAGAAGTCTGCCTATCCCAATAGATTTTTACTAAGGGTCAAGTATGAGCTTTAGATGTGGATTGACTTTTCACTTGGATCCATTGCATAGGCTACAACAAAACATTTTTATGATTGTTTGGATTTCTAAAGTTTTAGATGAAAATAATAAACCTCTAGTCAAACTATTGATAGAAATCTGTCATGTAGGAGCACTTTGCATTTAGTTTTGCATTTGCTAGGGACTAGCAAGATTTAGGCATGGGGGTGTGATTGCACAGCAATCATGCAACCTAAAACACCTAAATTAAGCTAGATTGTAGCATAACTTAGGAATAATGCATTCATAGGCATCGTAATTTGTATAATGGTTAGTTTGATTAGCTGTATAGATAAAATCGTCATTTTATGTACTAATGAGAGATGATTTTAATCGCAGATGATTCGAAGCCACAAATGACAGATCAGATCGGACAGATCCAATCAAAACGACGATAGGAGTCCAACGCTTTCAAAATCGTCTCGATCAGACAACCAGAGCATCATGTGCAATCCATAAAAGAATGGAGAACGGAGATCGTGAAGCCAAAGGATAAAGATTCAAGCCTTAGATGAAAAATTCAACTGCATAGATGGATCCGGATTAACGATCGCAGTCCAACGGCGCAAAAATCAACCCATTCGGAGGTCTACATCACTAGATACAAAGAAAAGAAGATGAACGGTCATGATGGTGCCATGTGGCATCATCACAGCCACCTCCTCATCGCCACCCCATCTGTGAAGGCTATCCATCGTGCACTATGGGCCTTTGGATCTTCATCCAACGACCATGAGCTCGCCACGTCGCCCACCTCACCATGCTTCATCAAGAAGGAGAAGACCTCGACCGTTGGATCTTCATCCAACGACCGAGAATAAGTTACCTCAAAACCTAAACGCAACAAAAAGTCAGAGTAGCGCGTTGGCTAGCGGCCTCACTATGAAGCGAAGAGCGCGAGTTCAATCCACACGGCACTTAAATCAGGAAAGAGGTGAAGCGCAAGCGCTATTGATCATCAGATGTCGATCGGAGGATGCAAACGTGACCACATGGCATGATAAGATCGCTCAGTGGTTGCAAGCGCAAACAAACGCGCAATCCCACATGTTTTTCAAAACAAAGCGAGGGTGCGAGTTTAAGCCGTCCGATCGTAAGATCGAACAGCTGAGGAGTGATTAGCAAGCGAACTTAAATTCAAAGCGCGTGCAAGTGTGAATCTAATCTGTTCGATCGTAAGATCGAACGATCGAGGATCGGGTGCTAAAATGAGGCATGCGAGTGCACGTGAAGAAAGGAGAAGAGGGCAAGTGCATGCGAGGAACCAACGAAGCCGTGCGATCATCATCCAACACGCCAAAGTGTGCCACGTGTCGATCAGAGGTTGAATCTATGCGATGGAGGTGCGTTTGAAAGTGTTTTGAGGCCAGATCTAATCCATTGATCTCCCAATCGACGGATCTGATTATAAGAGAGTTGTTACACGAGTTTAAGGGTTAAAATACCCTTTTTATCCTCCATAAAAACTATAAAAGAACTCCAAAGCCCTCCTTGGATGAATCAACTTCATACAACTCTCTCTCTCTCTCTCTCTCCAGACCAAGCTCTCCCTCTACAACTCTACTCTAACCTTCGTCTCAGTGCTCTAGATCTGAGGTGCTGCCGCATCTCACACAAGCATCCTACAAGCGGTGACGTCTCTTTTCCTCCTTCTATCTCTCTCTCTCTCTCCCTCTCTCTTTCTATCTATCTACTATTTATCTGTCTCTACTTTTAGCATAACAATCTTTAATTTGAAAAAGACTGTTTCTAAATGCAATACAATTCTGATTATATATCTGATTCCTATACATATATACATATATAAATATCTGTTTAAAGCAAGTTCTATTGAAAAGCTTCTGCATAAATTGTAATTGCCTCCCTGCGAACGACCCGGTACTCACCGAATTTTATAAATTTTTTTGTCAACGTGTTTCACTCTATACTACTACTAAATAATCTTTTAAAACGCGATTTACACGTCGAACACTCAGCATACACATTTACATATGCTTAACTGTGCTCCATTCTTGGTAAAATTTAATAAATGACAGAAGCTGCATAGTTTTTCCATTCTTGTTAAAATTATTGCAATTTATTTTCTGCTATCACAATGTTCAATCATTCAGCCTGTTCTGGTGTTTTTTACAAATCATGGAGTCCTTACTTGGTAACTCTAGTAGACTTACTTTAGTTAATGATTATCTTAATGAATGCGACCTTAGTGTTAACTTATTCCCCAGCATACACATTTACATATTCTTAACTGCAGAACTATTTTTCATATAATATCATTAATGCTTTGTGTGAGTTTGCAGGGTTTGACATTCAACCAAATGGACAATGATGACAGCATGTACCAATCTTGGAACTTACGTTAAAGAGGGACACATGCTTGCTGGTAAATTTTACCATGCCATGGGCTAAAACTCAATTGTGTTGGATGGCTAGATTTAATCTTAGAAATCCCAATTAGTAAGCTCCTTATCTGCAAACATGGATTGCTTAGGAAATTCCTAAGTCCTGTTGTAGCAGTTGAAATGGTAGTATGCGCTCTTAATGACTTGACATCAATCTTTGCAATGCTACATGAGCCCACTTTCCTATTAACATTCGTGCTGCTGTAGGTGGTGTTGATGCTGCACTTGCCTTTATCCATACCACCATTTTGAGTTCGTTGGTTGCTGTTGGGTACAACTCATGCTGTTATTTTATAAATGCACCCATTTTCAGTTGTTGCTGCTGCTCCACCAGGCTAATCCATTCTTGGTAAAATTTAATAGATACATGAGCTGCATGGTTTTTCCATTGTTGCTAAATTTATTACAATTTATTTTCTACTATCACAATGTTCAATCATTCATCATGTTCTGGTGTTTTTTACAGATCATGGAAGCACAGCTTAGTAACTCTAGTAGACTTACTCTATTTTAACATTATCTTAATGAATGCAACCTTAGTGTTAACTTATTCCCCAGCATATACATTTACATGTTCTTCACTCTAAAACTATTTTTCATATAATATCATTAATGCTTTGTGTGAGTTTGCAGGGTTTGACATTCAACCAAATGGGCAATGATGATAGCATGTACCAATCTTAGAACTTACGTCAAGGAGGGACACATGCTTACGAGTAAATTTTACGAGGCCATGGGCTAAAACTTAATTGTGTTGAATGGCTAGATTTAATCTTAGCAACCCCAATTAGTAAGCTCCTTATTTGCAAACATGGATTGCTTAGGAATTTCCTAAGTCCTGTTGTGGCAGTTGAAATGGCAGCATGCACTCGCAATGACTTGACATCAATCTTTGCAATGCTACTTGAGCCCATTTTTCCATGGACATTGATGCTGTTGTAGCTGCTATTGTTGGCTATAGCTCCTGTTATTACTTGTAGCTGCACCCATATGCATGTTCTTGTTGCTGCTCCACCTGCCTCATCCATACCACCATTTTAGATTCATTGGCTGTTGTTGGCTGCAACTCTTGCTGTTATTTGTAGCTTCACCAATATGCAGTTGTTGCCTCAGGCTACCATTTTTCTTTCATATTTTCATAGGCACTTTCATTTTAATTGTGTATCTCTTCTTTATCATTGTAAATTGAATGGACAAACATGTAGAAAGCAAATGTTGCATATTTCACATGTGGAAAACAAATCAAAAACTTTACACTTGCTTATTCTTTAAAGAATTCAATTATCATCTTTGTTGATTAGAAAACATTTGGTGCTGGTGGTCATCTCAAGAGACGTGTAGGATGTTTCAATTTTGATCATAGAATTATGAGCTTTTCTACTTTCCGTGCTTTCTTTTTTATCATTTAATTTCATTGCCGATAGCTTTTTATTTGCGGACTTGTTGGGAATCATGGCATTTAGATTTGTAAGTTCAATTTGTGTTTGGAATGTCTTCTCTTGTGCTTCCTTATTTTTTTGCACTGTAAAGATGCAAGGTGCTTGCCATCTTGGGACTGGATTGGCTTCTTTGAATCGCCATATGTTGATCGACAATCCTTTTACAAGAGGAAAATTACATCTACTTAGAAAAGGGTCCCCGTTTGTGTTTTTGATCTTCGAACCATTTGAGGCTTTTATTTGTGTTGTCTTGGGTTGATGGATGGTGTACCTTCAGTTCGTATAGACATGTTGGGCACATTAATTGAATGTAATTAGCAATGCAATAAATATGTCAATTACTCTATCATGTTTACCAATCCCCACGTCAGTTACTCTTCACTTCAACGGGAAAAAAATCTAGCTACGACAAAGTTGGCTAAAAAAGAAAATAAAAGTCATTCTTCATCTTATTTCACTACTTATCTCAAATTTCTTTGCTCCCAAGTATCTCACGTGGGAGATCTCTATCAAATTTATTCTTAACAAGAAATATAATTTCAGTATACAACCTTATTCGAAGCAAAAGGTTGATGGATCCACTCACACCTTATTTGCATTCTTATTCATAATTTTCAATCCCATAAATTTTTACATACACCTACATCTCCATTTCCATATTTTATTAAACAAGAAGCAAAATGATCCTGACATCTTTCCAACTAACTTCTCCTAGTGACTTGACACATCAACTACCAACTAATTCCACAAAATAATCCCTTCTAATATAATCAAATAAGGGATGTGATCATCTAATACCATATTTTTCCCCCACTCAAACCAAACAATAAACATCACAATCCCAAATTTGCCTCACAATCTCATGGATATAATTTACAATCCCTCATAATCAATCATTGCAAATAAATAATCCCTCCATAATTTGTTCTACTCTTTTACATCTATTTTTTATCTCTCCTAATTATTCCCTCGATAAAACAGGCCCCTGACGAGCGCTGCCGCATGCAATATTCCCGACGAGTGAGGGAGCAGGCCAACTGAATTGGCTAGATCTAGCGGAGCCAGTTGCTCGTGTGGATCTAATGGGGCCACTTAGAGTGGCGACAATGTGGCTCCTTATTGGGGTAGCTGTCGTGACGGAGCCATTTTATTGTAGCACTGGGCCATCGTTTTTTTGTGCTAATTGAGCCTCCTGGGCCTTCTACACCAGAATTACCTAGCTAGACCTGATTTTTCTCCCTCGTCGATTAGGTTGCCACTTCTCAGTCAGCGTCCTCCCCACTCTCCACACAACCCACACCCCCTCCACATCCCCCCCCCCCACCAGCAGTTCAACAACCATTAATGATATAATTTAATGGCATTCGTAACGGAAGGATATGGGTACAGCTAAGGAAAACAATCACATGGTTTCCCTTTCTTGTTCAATCGTATTTGCTATATAATGAGATGTCGATATTGCTACCTGAACGGCATCCCCAAGGCAGTAAACCTTCGTTGGAGGTGCACTGATACGCTTAGCAATGGAAGGAAGAAGGTTATTGTTGCTTTACGGATTGATCCTAAGCATCGGCTCGCAATCAGGGTCCACTGGTAACACCACAAACCTATCCTACTCTATTTTTTCCGTGACTTTTCATTTAGATATAAGGTAGGTAGGTGAGATAGTTGAAGCATCAAGGATAAAATAAATAATATGATAAATAGTGATGGGATCGTATTTCTGGTGAGTAAGGAGATGGTTGTTGTGAACGTCATCACCATAAACGGTTAAATGAAACTGTATAGAGATCTGCATGTGTGTGGAATAAATTTTCTATATCCTGTAGGTTATCCTATCCACGTGAGATAAACTTTAATCCACATCTAAGGACCCATTTACGTCGTCAGATATCCTACATATTTGCGAGATATCCCATATTTATGAAGAAGAATAAGTGAATCTATATTTTACCTTAAACCTGAAACCTGAGTTTAAGTGAGAGATAAGTTATTCCATACTCAAATCCCTTAAATTCCTAATTTATTCATATCTTATCCCTTATTTACATAAACACCCACACATAATTATTCAAAATTATACGTAAATACCAACATAAAATATCCCTTATTTATAAATTTTTATCACATAAAATATACTCACAACATGAACTAGCCATGAACGATGAATTTTTTGCATGCTAATTGTTCAAATCACGTGGAGTGTGGAAACGAATGGTAGGCTTCATTCTTCTCTCTCTCACTCTCTTTTTTTTTTGTCATCCTCGGAGAGGATCTAACTTGAACAACGGTATGGGAGATCCCTCTCCGTTTCCTTCTTTCCCTCTTTCTCCTACCAAAAATCTTACCTGCTATAGTTGGGGTTCTAATCGTGCATCGGGGCTGATCAGGGACCCCCCACTCTTGTCAGATGTCTCCTCCTCCCTCCAGATCTCTCTAACTTCAACATCCTTGACATGCATAGCTTCCTGTAGCTTGTAGCAACAAGACACAGCGGTCGAGGCAACGGCAGGCTTAGAGATCATGAGCTCCTCCGATCAGCATGAGCTATGGATGGCGAGGTCCTTTCCATTCGTGCGGAGCTTCAACATTGCTTGGTTAGCGTGTTCGACGACTTACAGCGATGGAGAGGCCTCGGCGGCAAGCGGCAGATCCGACCATCAATCTGCGACTCGTGGCATGCTTTAGCTCCATGCATGCTCAGCCTGGGTGTGGTGGTTGCAGGAGCGTGGCGGCCGTGTTGGAGCTTATCTTGTTTGCATGTCGTCCGCATGTTGCAGGAGTTGCTCGTTTTTATTTGTTGTTGTTAGATAGATCCATTCATTTTCTTTTTTTTAGTGTTGTTTGATTTTGTTGGGAACCACATGTGACCCCCAACTTTTACGGTAGAATTTCTGACATCTGTCTGTGGTTGAATTCGACCTTTGGGTTGATAAATTTCAACTAACCCGTTAGCACAGTCTTTGAGATTTTTCTCGTTGGCACTTTACCGTATCCACGAGCATAGGGTCACCCTCCTTCCGGAAGTCGTCTGGTTCTTGCGTTTTATTTTCTTTCTCCTTTATTTCTGGTCTTTTTTTTGTGTTTTGAGTTCTATTTTTACGGGACATATTTCCCCCTTTATAGGTGAGGATATTCTATCTCTCCTTGTGCGTCCTCTTATATCAGGTTCTTCCCCCTTTTAATGAAAATATTTTCACAAAACTTGAACAACAATATGTATTATTACTTTTTGGATACACATGCATTGTACGCATGCAATAACATTTCGAGTGCTATTCGCTTTTGGTTCACATAATTAAGAATGTAAGTAAAAAGTGGATCGCCTCATCGCTGGACATGTGGCTGCGTGGAGCCTCCTTGTCGATCCTCTTGTTCGGCTGTAGCTTCAGGGATGCATGCGAGGGCGCGGGTGTTTGTGTTGTGTTGTTGCTGTGGATGTTCTTTGCATTGTGGGTGGATCTAATTCTTTTTTCTTGTCTTTTTAGTTTAGCAATGTTTTGTTTAGGGGGGCCACATGTGACTCTTGGCTTTCTTGATCGACTTTCCTAACTTAGGCAAGGGATTGATTTATTTAGTCACTCGTTAGCGTCATTTTCGAGTTTATCTCGTTGACACTTTACCATATTAATGAACGTAGGGTCACCTTCCTTTAGGAAGTCGTCTGATTCCCAATTAGAGATGCTTCATTTTCTTTAACTTTTATTTCTTATTTGTTATTTCTCTAAGTTTTAAATTTCCACGGTTTCTACGGGACATAATCTCCCCCTCTCGAGGGCATTTAAGTTTTTCTCTCCCTTTCCCTCCCTTTGGGGTGTGTCATTTTGTATCTAGTACGTCCCTTTTTTAATAAAATATATTTTTCTTAAAAAAATTGTAAGTAAAAAATATATCATGACGATATTCAAGACCATGAGAGGGATATGTCATTGGATTACAGAAACGCCAAATGAATATGTAAATTGTTAGACAAATTTGCATACCTACACTGCACATATATTTCAAATCCATCCTTGCTCAGGGAGAGAAGATTAATATTAAGTACGGATTAGATCTAATGTCCAAGTTAAAGCTCCAAATCAGAACCCCGCTTAATCATAGATAATATGTTGTTTCCTCTCTCTCTCTCTCTCTCTCTCTCTCTCTCTCTATATATATATATATATATATATATATATATATATATCAGCTGTCCCACACTTTGACTTCATTATGGTAATTCAGAAGAGAAATTTCATAAATGTCAAAATAAAAATAGAAATGAGAAAATCTTATTCATCTGTTCGACAACGTCCGTGAAGTATACTACTCGACGATAAGTTCTACTTATTCCTCGCTCAAGTTTGTCCATGTACGTCAATCACATGCACATGCATTACTAGTTTTTAGGACTTTACATGAGCGCCGCTGTAAGCATTTGGTTTTACACAAACGTCCTTGCATTCCCATTATTTATAACAAACATGAGACACGTAGAGTTATTTCCTTTTGGACTTTACGTAACTGCTCCATTAAGGATTTGAGTTTACACAATTGCCCTTACATTTTCAACATTTATATAAATATTAGGAAAAATTTTAGTGGACATCAAAATATATATAACTTTGTACGCATGTGTCAATAAACGTTATATCGTATATCACATCTACTACATCATATATTATGTCCTCCTTCCTTACAGAAACAAGTCACATCAGCCACGATACATCAAATCATATAAGTATCAGATGAACATGATATGACATATTCAATAAAATGCCATACTTTAAATTGTATACACCATGGTAGCTATATATCACGTTTCAAATATTAGGCACCTAGAAAAGTTTCTTTACACAAATCCCCACGTCCACATACGCACACCCGTGCACACAAAAGGCACATGCTTCCAAGAAGCAGACCTAAAAATATGAGATTTACAGTAGCCCTTTGTTTTACTTTTTTTCTTTCAACTCCATCCTCTTTTAGACTTTCACTTTCCCCATATCCTCTCCTTTGATGCCTCCACTTAAATTGCTTATAGGACAAGAGTGTGGAAATTCATTGTAAAGACATAGGGATCACATCATGCATCCCTCTCATATACATATAATACACTAGAGTGAAACCCACCAATGGAATATATGGATGCATTCAAATATCACTAATGATATTCATCACCATGTGAAAGTTCACATGCCTTTTATAATGCAAGGGGACTCAACACCTACCAAAAATTAAAATATCATCATTATTTTACCTATAATTGAAAATTGTTAATGACTTTTGAAATATTGCTAGAATATTTGATTGAAAATTAAAAATTATTAATGATATTTTATTCAAATAAATATAAAAATTATCGATGATGATATTTAATTTAAATATAAAAAATATCGATGATATTTAGTACAGTTGCAAGAATCATCGGTGTTTGATTCTGAGGTGGGTGAACATTAATGTAAAAGCCACCAAGCACATAATTTAGGAAAATTAGACTCTTACATATCCTTTTACGTCTTACAAAAGAAATTATTTTACATTTTTACCCTGCTTATATATATATATATATATATGTTCAGCATAAATTGCTTATTTCTTATCGTTACGTCAAAACTGTCGTAGCATACGGAGATGGATCTGCAGAAATGGGGATAGACTATGGCCTGGTGGCGGACAACTTGCCGTCTCCGGAGGAGACCATGGGGTTGCTGCACCGGTGTACTTTCAAGCACGTGCGCATCTACGAGCCCAACACGCAGGTGATTAGCGCCCTGCAGGCCGCCTTCCCTGGCGGCCACAACGTCGACATGATGATCGGCACCAGGAACGAGGACCTCCCCCACTTTGCGGGCTCCAAGGACTTCGCCACCCAATGGCTCGCCGCCAACATCAAAAGCTACAAGCCTATCATCCGCGGTATTATCGTCGGCAACGAGGTACACACTCTTTCGAGTTCATGAATCTTCTGGTTCTACCCTTGTAGCTGATGTTATCAACCTGCCCTTAAGGCCAACCTCTCCAGAATTATCACATTAAACGAGGAGTTTAGGGTGATCCATGATTCCTCACCAACCTTATCCTTCAACTTTAACATAAATGAACACCGGAGAATATTATGCATGGATCATCTCAATTCGTATACACGTAGTCCACTTACTAGCACGTCGATAAAATTTACCTCGATGTTTACGTATTTGTTCTTGTATAAACTTAAGTAGATGAATAATTTGTTAACGTAAACTTCCCTGAAAACCTTTATATATGGGTGTGTGCGCGCGCGCGTCCAATGATAGAGCATTATTATAACCATGCATTCTCTTCTCTTCTTGAAGGTCATCCCCGGAGACCTGGCTGGCTACGTCGTCCCCGCCATGCGCAACCTCCGCGACGCCCTCGACGACCTCTACTTCAACGACGTGTTCGTCACGACGACGCTCTCCGGCAAGTCCCTTACCAACACCTACCCCCCATCGAGCTCCACCTTCTCCCCCGACTCCATCTCCGTCATGGAGGACCTGATCAAATTCCAGAACAGCCTCCTTCCCATTTCCCAGGGGCCCCTCCTCGTCAACGTCTACCCATACTTCGCCTACGCGGACAACCCTGAGGATATCTCGCAGGAGTACGCGCTCTTCCGATCGAGCGCCCCCGTCGTGCAGGACGGCGACCTCGCGTACTCCAACCTGTTCGACGCGATGTTCGACGGCTTCGTGTGGGCAATGGAAAAGATCGGAGGGAAGAGCGTGCAGCTGGAGGTCGGGGAGACGGGGTGGCCGTCCGCGGGGAACGGGGATTTCACTACGCCGGCGCTGGCCATGGAGTACAACTCGAAGCTCAGCGAGCACATCATGTCGGGGAGGGGGACGCCGAAGACGAGCTCGGAAGGGAGCTACTGGCCGAAGGTGGCGATGGTGTTCTCGCTATACAATGAGGATCAGAAGCCGGAGGGGGTGGAGCAGAACTGGGGTCTCTTCCATCCCGACAAGTCTCCCGTTTACCAGACCCCGCTTTGCTCGCCTTGATATTTACATGACCGGTCTTTGTTCCTTTACATGTAGAGTTGGTACACCGCGCGTTGCTGCGGTTAAAATAAATATGAACCATAAGTTAACCTCTCACCCATCATGTACATGTCTTTCGACGTTAGCAAGTCGAAAATAAAAAGAAAATATCAATAACATCCAACAATCAACTCTACCGAATTCTCAAAAAAAATTCACTCAAATGAAGAAAAGAAAAAATTAAAAAAGAAAAAAAAGGTGTAATATTAGCTTTCTATCTGAATCCATCATTTTTATTCTATTTACAAAAGGGATAAATAGAAGAAAGTAACTTTCAAATTTTCTTGCAAACATCACATAATAAAAATATAAAGAAAGGGAAGGAAAGAAAAGAAATATACCTTAAACTTTCATTTGAGATGATCTTTTTATTTTCTTTGAGAAAATATAACAAAAAAAATATAGAAAAAAGGAGAAATAAAATATTACATAGAATAATAATAGAAGTGAGAGAGAAGTGGATGAAAAAAATTTCTAGTCAAAATGGAAAAAAATAACACCATCAGAAGAAAAGAGAGGAGGAGAAAGCAAGGAAAGAGAGAATGGTGAGGCTGTAAAAGCGTGTTAATTGGTGGTAGGAAGAATGAGTAGGGATGGATACAAGTTATGTTCAAGTTGGATTTAGCTAAACTTATACACATACTTATTTATAAGAAAATCCATATTCATATCCTACCTATTTATCTATTAGATACAAAATATTAAATTAATCCATACCCATATTCATCCGCTCATCTATTACCTATTTATTATAAACTGATCTTACAATTAAATCATACCCAAATTAGAGTCAAAAGAAAAAAAAAAATCTATAATGTAATACATTAATTGTTTATTTTTAATAATCTCAAAATATAGGGGCTCGAACTATTCTAATTTTATTGATCTCACTGAAATTATTATCAAAAGAGACTTTGAGAATACATCAAAAATAAATATAAAAAATAGAAAAAGAGATAAAATACAAGTACATTTCAAATAAAAATTTCCAACACTAACATAAAAGTTTAATAGAAGCTTCAAAAATACTCTTAATCTTCAAAATCATAAAGGAAATCATATAAGAGACAAAGTTAGAGAAATGAGGGATTTAGAATTAGACATATATTTTGGATAAATAAAAATTTTATTTGAATACTCAAGTCAAATAATTAGGTATAGATCTATATCGATACTCATATTCAAATTTAATCAGATTTTTTTAGATAAAATGAATACCCAAATTCAATTGGATTCAAATTTGTTAATAAAAGATTAATATATAATTAAAACTCAAGATGGGTGAAAATTGATAAAAGAGTAGAAATTAATGTAATTAAAATTTAAGTTGGGAGAAAATTTGAGAGAGAGAGAGATAGCATTAATGGGTGTACAGTTCAAGGGACGATGCCAATCTCATGAGCAATGCATGTGCATTATAAATAGTAAACAGACAGATGAGACTTCCATTCTGGTGTCGTAGGTTCGGAAGTACGTGTATGTTTAGTTTTGTTCTCAAACACAAGTATTCCATTCAGTAATAGTATGTCACTGTGGGCATTGTTGAACATGTTTCTTTCATCCATACCACTTTTCTTTAGCTTTTAAATGGAAGATAATTTTATTTATATATCCTCCTTTCTTCTGCGAGGACATCGAACACAAAAGGATCAAGGAAAAGCCTGACTAATCGTTATATATATAAATAGCTGTTGCGTAGGCAATGTTTCGATCAGTGTCTCCCAATGTTTTATTTTTTTATTTTTTAACTTTTTGATCCGGCTCTCATATCTCTCTCTCTCGTTCTCTCATTTGCCATGGTCTCTTTCTTTCTCTCTCTCTTACGCCTACACACTTTTTTTTTTATCCGATATCTACCGGTTAAGTACATATAAATGACTTTATTTTTATAAAGTAACATAATCACACTTTACAGTGTATTTTGCAATATATGTTCACAATTTAACAAAATATATTGATATATTTTAATTTTTAATTTATATATTTTAATTTTTTACTAGTGGATAATCAAATACACCAGTTGAAAATGAAAATATATCATTGTATGTACATTTTCAATCAATTTCGTACCTATAAAAAGTGATTTTTCACATTTGATAAGTGATTTTTATCCTAAACCCTAAACCTGTAGATGAAAAAGTATTTTTCACTTTTCAAATAAAAACTCATTTTCCATCGTTGGAAAGCTAAATCTTAAACCGATGTGGTTTCATTTTTAATTGATGTATTTTGATTTTCAATCAATGTAAAACCAAAACATATCAATTGAAATCACCACTCATTGCAAAATATGTTGCATTGTGTGTTTTTTACTTTTTGACCTTTTTTTTAGATTGTAATAATTTTTTTAATAGTAGAGTTCTAATATGATTTTAATTTTTGTACTCCCACAATAAGGTGAGGCTAAAAACTAGTATATCTAATAGGAGATAAAAAGGGAAAAAACAGTCGATAATAGTCTTACAAATGTACAAACTAAAAAGATCCTATATTCCGGATGGGTTATGATTGATAGTCTTAGTAAATAAAGCACAAATGATTATTAGTCAATCAGACAAACCAAAAATTTAGTCCATAGGAAAACAATTTTATCTAAGCAAGAATGATCCCCGAATCATCCCTTAGGATCTATTTGTTATGCAGGATATAATGATTTATCTCATGTTTAATAAGCTTTATCCTAGGATAAAGTTATTCCGGGAGAAAGCTTCAAAATTAGAGATAAATTTATTCCAAGGTGAGGTGAGATAAATTTATCACTCCCTTTGTGAGACATCAACTCCACCTATTCTCCTAAAAAAGTCTATTTATCCCATATGATTTGACCCATACATCCTCCAAATACCTAAATTAATTTATCCTAAGTTTATCCCTCAATTCCATTACCTGTAAAATTTATCCATCAAAATTTATCCATGAAATAAATAGATTGTTAAAGTGCACCTGAGTTGCCAAGAATGATAGGATAGTCTAATTTAATTGAGTTGGGAGCTAAAGATTTGTTTAGTAAGGTTCACTTCTTGATCCAGAAAAGAGTAATGCAAAAATTTTCAAAGATATTTAGTAGTTGCCTTGCCAAGGGATATAGGTGTAACTATATATCTTATCAAGAGATACATGTATAACTATGACAAAGGTAGGAAATATATGTTTGTAATTGAAGTTTTTATGTAAAAACCTCTAAAATCAAATAGTGAAAGTATGGACCCTTATGCCTTAGCTAGCTATGCACATATGCATATAGTGGATTGCATGTAAGCTCACAGCCAGTTAATATGCACATTTAAGGAGGATAAGGTTCGAGTTTATTTAATTATTGACCCCATCTTAAGTTGAATTCTCTGAGTATGATCCGAGGACCAATAGCCATATCACGTTGCACCTTGGGAGAGGACCAGAGCTCCCTCCTTCTCTCCTTCGAGTTATGAGCATAGACGAACGAGATGGATAGGGCCAAGCCCCCTGAGTTGACGGTGTGGAGCAACATCACCTGGTCCGTCTCATGGATCCAAGAGACATTCTAGGTATGAGCCTTTAATTCCAAACCACAAGCACCCTCACATAGGAGGAGAGTTCTAGGTTGAAGGCAGACCTCCAACCTGTCGGGAGATTGTGGGAGACTCAGGTTCCAGCCTATAGATGACAGCCTAGTTTCTAGATGTGTTTATAATTACGTGTTAGGTAATTGCAACCCTGTGTTGGTTGATAAGTAATATTTGATGACTCGAGTCTTATCAAGTTCATATGATTGATGGGACCTAGATTGTCATAGTTTTTTCTTAGGAGTCTTCTCAACTTGATGCATGATGTGATCATCAATCTGGCATAGAGAAATAATTAACAAGATTAGTTAAGTGGCTAGTGATTTGTGTTTAATCAATCTCTAGCCTTGAACCTAGTAGGTGATAACTAGACCTAGATTGGTGAGTGTAAAAGCCCTTGTAAGAATTGCAAATATGAAGTGATATTTTGCCCCTCTTGTAATGTGCATTCTAATTTATTAATACGTGTGGTTATATCATATAAAAATCAAGTGCAAGAATGAGGACAGAAATGAAACTATTAAGGGACTTAATTATAAATATGTTTATTACTTTTTAGTCCCTAAGGACCAAATTATAAAGAGAAAACTAAAAGAATGTCATTAGAGTATAAAAATGGAGGATTAAGCCCTAGCAATCATGATTAAGGTCAATTAATCGCAATTAAGGGAGACTAGGATGATTAGGGACACCTAATCAAGATTAATGGGTGTTAATTGTGATTAAGGATAATTGATCGCATTTATACATCACATCATAAAATTGCATCATTATCGGATTTGAATCGCTGGCAACGATGCCAAAAAATAATGAACCTTTTAAATCACTAATTAATTATGGTTAATTAGTTGTGTTGTAGTATAGTCGCAATCTAAATGGATGTCATTTTATTTGTATACAATTTTTACTGGTTTTATACCAAATCGTTCATTGCGAGGCAGTTATTGATATACATCACTCTCTATTATCTAAAAATGATCTTTCACTTCTGATGAAAACCTCATCATAGACCCTAACTAGCACAATCTAACCTAGATATGCAAGAAAAAGCTCCTACATAACTCAAAGAAAGGCTTAACTCAGAGAATTTTGAGTTCAAAAAGAAAACAAGTCATAAGAAGTAAAAATGCAATTTCACCAGCACAAATTGCAAACAGGGTAACTCAGGGTCAAAACACAGGTCAAACAAACCAAATAAAAAGGAAAGTGGGATGATCTGATCCAACAAGGGCTACAACAATTCCAAGGAATTAAATGACATTTTGTAACCCTAAAACAAATCCACTTCAATTCACGAGGTTCAAGGCAGGGTAAAAATCAACTAAACCCTCTAAAATTCATAGAAAAATAATCTCTAGGGTTTAGAGCCTTCAATTTGGCCTTAGGAACTCATTTTGACCTACATTCATGCCCAATTAATGATTTAATTTGGGTTTTTACGTAAATTGGCCAGTCAAACATGGTCTGACCTAGAAACAAAATTCATCATTAAAATCTTTAGGTCCAATTTAGTCATGCATAAAAACTTGAGCCTAGGAAGAGACCTCCTTGACCGACTTTACAATTTGATCCTCATCATTTACTTTTTGACCATCAACTTTCAAAACCATTGCATTTTGACCCCTAATTTCCTTGTCGTTCTTTGCATTTTGGTCCCTCTTGCAAGTCTCTGCGCAGCGCCATGCTCCAGCGACTTTGCGCGGAGCATGGCGCCGCGCAGGGTGAGGGGGACGTCCTGCAAAGAGTACGCGAAGTTCCCTGCGACGTCTGCTGTCGCAGGGACTCCGCCATGCTGCCTGACGACGCCCATGACGTGCCTTTGTGCGTGTGTGTTAAGAGGTGTCGTTATAGTCGCACTTGATACGTCGGTTTTAAAAGAAGTAAACGGAGGTGAGTCCGAGTGTCGGTCTCAGGGAGGCGTGGAAATCGGACTTTTGTTTATCACTTGTTGTCACGAAAAAGGTGGAGTTTTGCTTGCGAAAGATGCAATTTTGAAAAGCGAGAGAGAGAGATAGAGAGAGAGTTTAGGGTTAGAAAGTTCTTGGTTTTGATCATGCAACTTGAACAGAAATTAAAATGGCAATTGAATGGAGAATAACTTCATTAAACATGCATTCGTAGTTCATAACTTACAACATTAAATACATGCTTCAACAAAAGTAATGGAAAGCTTAAGAGAGAGAGAGAGAGAGAGTGGAGAGCGACGAGGCAGCCATGGTGGTGGAGGAGGCTCCGTCGGCGGCTCGTCATCTCCGGCGATTACAAGAGTGCCTAAAGCTATCTAAGAGAGGAGTGGAGTAGTTGCAAGGGGGAGTGTATGCATTGAATGGTGGTAGAAGGGGGTTTAAATAGAGTTAAGAGCTTCCTAAAAGAAGAATGGGCTTTAGCGACGTCCAGAGCGTCGCTAAAATCTCCTCCAAAAACGTCGGTGAAGCTCTCAAGCCGCCGGTCAGCTGCCCGCCCCGTTCTTTTCTCCTCGCGCGATCCGTGGCCACTGAACGAGAGCCGTCCGATGGAAGATCAGACGGCTGAGAGTCTTCCGCGCCCGTGCTGAGGTCGCGCCTCAGGCGCGCCTCGGGCGCGCGTGTGCGCGTGCATCTCTGCTCGGCGTGCGCGCGCGCGTGGGCGCTCGTGGGCTGCAGTCGCGCCGCGTGGCGAGATCCTGGCTGCCCGTTGCTGATCGTGCAACCCAATTTCTCCGCGCCCTTCGCTCGCCTTCAAATCCCGCTCCGCGCGGCTCTAACGCACGTCGCATGGATGCGGGCGTGCGCGCTAACCGTTGTGCCATGCCCACGCTTTGTCGCGGCGACCGCGGGCGAGCGAGCGGATCTCGGCCGTTCGATCGAAGATCGATGGTCGAGAGTTGTCCTCCGCTGGCTGAAGCCGTGCGTGCGGTGGGGGCGAGCTGACGTGGCACAATCTGGGCCGTTGATCTCCAGATCAACGGTCAGAACTTTTTGGGCCCATTGTAGGAGCTCCGGATGTCGGATTTGGCCGATCTTGAGTCCGTTGGTCTCCGTTCGTCGTTCTGAATCCATCCGTGCGGTCCGATTGCTCATTTGAGGCCTGCTTTGACAAATGCTTACACAAATGGCCATTAATACAGTTTATAAGCAATCTTGGTACTTGATGCATGCAATGCTCCTATTCTACTTATGTTGTGCCTTTTATTCTAAAGATGGGTCATATTCAACATAATTATTACCCCCTTGTGTGGTGTTATCATACCCCCATGCTTACTCCTTGCTAGTCCCTAGCAAGGTTTATTCTAGCCTTTATTTCCTTGGAGAATTCAAGAAGTAATTTCTTAGGTACTTCGTTACTTGTCAACAAGAGGAAATATACGAAGATCTTAATCTACAAAGACTAAGCAGCGCCCAAGTGTTTGCCAAAATACAAATCGCCCAAATCCTTGCTTTAATGTATATATAACTATACATATGTATACGTATATATATATATATTTTAGAATTTTTTCGGAATTCAATGTGGGTTGATAACTTTTTACGGCTACCCAACCCACCCAAAACTCGGTCAAAACCTTAAGTGCTAAGCATCTTGGTGTGAATATTGTGATAGACTCACTTAACGGTAATTGAGACAGACTTCAAGTTTCTATGTCTCTAGGTGACCGGAAAAGAAAATAAATTTTGCTTAAAGGTGTATTTGTTCGATTGGTAGCTTTCTCCCTACGTTTGTTTTAATTGGGGTCAACACAAGAATTTTTCCAGTGTATATCTCCCCGGCTTGTACTACTTCCCCGCTTCTACCTTAGGTATTTTGGTCTTTTTTGTGTAATTATTGAGCTAGGCTCTGGACAACCGACCAATGGGCTGTTACCCATGATCACTTGCCAGCCATACTTGTGTGGTGAAGTGTGGTTTATTTTCTTTTCTTCTTCTTCCCTTTTTTTTCTCGTAAGTGGCTTCCCTGATCTCAAATGTACCTAGAGGCAACGAAAAAGAAATGGCCTGTGGCTAGGTTCTGGACAACCTGTCAATGGGCTGTTACCCACGACAACTTGCCAGCCATACCACCCTAGAGAGTTCATTAGCTACCCAATTTCTGTCAAAATCTCCGAGAAGTGAGTCTGTGCAAAAATGTGTGCAGATGCTTAGACTCAAAGTTTTCCTGAGTTAGAGGGTGAGTTGATAAGTCGTATACTTATTACCTTATTTAGTAGGTGGATTAAAATAGCTTAAGGTTGCAAGGATTCGCTGCTAAATCCATATTTTAACGGACACCAGGGCTGATTAAGCCTGAAGGCCTGAAAAGTCTAAGTGTTTAAGTTCTTTTTGTATTATTTCCCACTATTGACAAGTTTCTAATGCCTAAGTTTTCTTCCTAAATTCATTTTTTTTTCAATTAATTTATTCATTCAGACTGATTAATTGAGCTCAGAATTATGCAATTTACCATCCCCCTATGCTTAAGTTGGACAATGTCCTCATTGGCAAATACATGGATGCAAAAGGATTCAAAAAGATAGTACCTGAGTGACGTAAACTACCAGATCAGTCTGAATCCGCTGGGTTGCTTCCCAGGAAGCGCTGAGTTTAACACCTCCAGCTAGGCGGTTCTTGGTGTCAGCCCTCAACGAGAGTGACACTTTCCTTGGGGGGTACTTAGGCCAGGAAATGCTTCAATCTTTGACCGTTAACTGTAAAGGTGTGCCCGGTGTTAAGATCCGCGATTTCAACCGCCCCATTAGAATAGGGCTTAACTACCCGAAATGGTCCTGTCCATTTGGACCTGAGTTTCCCTGGGAAGAGTTTCAGGCGTGCATCAAATAGCCGAACTTGCTGGTTAGGCTCAAAGGTTTTTCTATGAATGAGTCGGTCATGGACGGTTTTCATTTTCTCCTTATACAGTCGACTATTGTCAAAGGCGTCCCGACGAATTTCTTTGAGCTCAGATAGTTGAAGCGTCATCTGCGCACCAGCTAACTGGGGATCCATGTTACATTGCTTAACAGCCCAGTAAGTCCGATGTTCCAATTTGACAGAGAGATGGCAAGTTTTTCCAAAGACCAAGCGATAAGGTGACATGCCTATCGGGGTCTTAAAAGCGGTCCTGTATGCCCACAGGGCATCGTCAAGTTGTGTGGACCAGTCTTTCCTGTCAGGTCTCACAGTCTTCTGTAAAATGTTCTTGATTTGTCTGTTTGAGACCTCAGTCTGCCCATTTGTTTGTGGATGATACGGGGTGGCAATGCGGTGGTTTACCCGGTATTTTCTAAGTAGGGCACGGAATTGGGAATGGATAAAATGGCTTCCACCATCACTGATCATGGCCTTGGGTATTCCAAACCGGGAAAAGATGTTCTTCTTCACAAAGTCCATGACAGTCTTGTGATCGCATCGTCGAGTGGCGACGGCTTCAATCCATTTGGAAACATAGTCTACCGAGACCAGGATGTACTCGAAGCCGTTGGATGGTAGAAAGGGGCCCATAAAATCGATACCCCAAACGTCGAAGATTTCGACAATCAAAATGGGCTGAAGGGGCATCATATCTTTCTTGGTCATGGTCCCCAGTGTTTGGCAGCGTAAGCAAGTCTTAGCAAAGACGTGTGCATCCTTAAATAGGGACGGCCAATAAAATCCAGACTGCAAAACTTTTGCAGCTGTTTTCTTGCCAGAGAAATGGCCACCACACGCTTGGTCATGACAAAAGTAAAGCACACTCTGAACTTCGTCTTCAGGGATGCACCTCCTGATGATCTGATCAGCACAGAAGTGAAACAGCATGGGATCATCCCAGAAACAGTGCTTGGCCTCAGCCAAGAACCTGTCCCGTTGCTGTCTGGACCAGCTGTGTAGGGTTTGTCCTATAACTAGGTAATTAACGTAGTCAGCATACCATGGCATTTTCTTGTCTTGCACGGCTAGGATGTGTTCATCAGGGAAGGTATCAGATAGAGGTAGGGAGGGTCCAATATGGTCTGGATGAAGTCTTGACAGGTGGTCAGCCACCACATTTTTCGATCTGGCCTTGTCTCGGATTTCCAGGTCAAATTCCTGCAAAAGCAGGATCCATCTGATGAGCTTGGGTTTTGCATCCTTTTTGGCCAACAGGTGCCGGATGGCTGAATGGTCGGTGTAAATAGTCACGTGGGATCCCAGCAAGTAAGATCGAAATTTTTCAAGTCCAAAGACTACAGCGAGCAATTCTTTCTCTGTGACCGTATAATTACGTTGGGCCTCGTCCAACGTTTTGCTCGCGTAGTAGATCACCACGGGCTTCTTGTCTTGCCTTTGTCCCAGGACAGCGCCTTTGGCAAAATCTGATGCATCACACATAATCTCAAAGTCCTAGGACCAGTCTGGGGGTTGAAGTACAGGTGCGGTGGAGACTAAGTCCCGGAGGGTGTGATAAGCCTGGATGCAATCAGGAGACATGTGGAATGTGACGTCGTTGGCTAGAAGGTCGGTCAAGGGTTTGGAAAGTTTGGAAAAGTCTTTGATGAACCTTCGGTAGAAGCCAACATGTCCTAGGAAAGAGCGAATCTGCCGGACCGAACTAGGTGGAGGAAGTTTGGAAATTAAATAAACCTTAGCTCGATCTACCTCGATGCCCCTATGAGAAATGATGTGTCCGAGGACAATTCCTTCTTGAACCATAAAAGGGCTCTTTTCCCAACTTAACACCAAGTTAACCTCGATACATCATTTCAGGATTTTCTCTAAGTTGCTCAAACAATGGTCGAATGAATTTTCGAATACAGAGAAATCATCCATAAAGACCTCTAAGTATTCACCCACCATTTCTGAAAAAATGGCTAGCATGTAACGCTGGAAGGTTGCAGGTGCGTTGCATAACCCGAACGGCATTCGACGGAATGCAAACGTGCCATACGGGCAAGTGAATGTAGTATTTTCCTGATCTTCCGGAGCAATTGCGACTTGGTTATATCCTGAATATCCATCCAAGAAGCAAAAATACTTCTGCCCTGCCAATCTTTCAAGGATTTGGTCAATGAATGGCAAGGGGAAGTGGTCCTTCTTAGTGGTTTCATTAAGCTTCCTATAATCAATACACACCCGCCATGTGGTGGTGGTGCGGGTGGGGATGGATTCGCCATGATCATTAGTGACAACGGTGAGCCCAACCTTCTTTGGAACCACTTGAGTGGGGCTCACCCAGGGGCTATCAGAGATAAGGTAGATGATGTCGACGTCAAGCCACTTGATAATTTCTTTTTTAACGACCTCCCGCATGTTAGGGTTTAACCGTCTCTGCATCTGGCGGGAAGGTCAGGCCCCGTCTTCCAGATAAATCTTGTGGGTGCAATAGGTGGGGCTAATTCCTCTTAAATCCGAAATGGTCCAACCAATGGCGGCCCGATGTTCTGAAAGGGTTGCAGTCAACCTGAGTTCCTGATCCTTGGTTAGATGAGAATTAATAATCACTGGGAAGGTCTGGTCAGGTCCCAAGAAGACGTACTTGAGATTTTCGGGCAATGGTTTAAGTTTGGGTGCGGGTGGGACCACAGTCGATGGGAAGGGAAATGGTGGGAGTTGATCAACATCTATCTCTTCAAATGGTGTCATGTGACGGTACTTAGCCTTACAGAGGTCCATGGGTAATGATGGTGACAAGTCAGAACAGTCACTACGGGTTTGGTGATTTGAGACAGAACTGAGGGTGAGGCATTCCTTGATTAAAGTTTCCACGGGATCATGTTCCTCAATGTAATCGCAATCAAAAGACTTTGTCACCCGGAAGATATCCAATTGTATTTTTCTGTCCCCGAAGGCGATTTCCATACATCCCATGTCGCAGTCGATATTTGCTTTAGCCGTAGCTAAGAAAGGTCTGCCTAAGATTATGGGTGCGTTCTGTAATTTTTCAGGGACTTCCATGTCGAGCACCAAAAAGTGGACCGGGAAATAGAAGTCCTTGACTTGTACAATCATGTCCTCGACAACCCCGTTCGGGGTTTTCACTGATCTATCTGCCAGCTGGATGGTGACAGGGGTTGGTGCTAGCTCCCCAAAACCAAATTGGTGGTACAAGGTTGTTGGAATTAGGTTGATAGAAGCACCTAGGTCCAGGCGCTCTATCAAACGTCATGTCCCCGATATTCCAGGAAATCAGGGCCGCTCCTGGGTCAGTTCGTTTGAGTGGAGGTTGCTTGATATCACGGAACTTGCTTGCTCAGAGAGTACAACCT
This sequence comes from Thalassia testudinum, assembly GCA_037157565.1. NCBI lineage: Eukaryota > Viridiplantae > Streptophyta > Magnoliopsida > Alismatales > Hydrocharitaceae > Thalassia > Thalassia testudinum. The sequence continues at coordinate 68,525,912 of JAZHRO010000013.1, read as the reverse complement.
TCCTAGGTGCTTGAGGTCTCGACTTACGCTTGGGTGTACAGGCATCCTTTAAAAACTTGGCGTAAGCGAGGATGTGTTTGACAGCTTCTAGGAGCGGAATATTGATCTATACTTGCTTAAAAATCTCCAACAGCTCCTCAGTTTCCACAGCATTTTTCTTTTTCTTAATTGTTTCCAAGGCCTCAAGGTAGGGTGTCTGAATGTGGATTGGTTCCATGTCTGGGTCCTTGGTTGGTGCCTCTTCTAAGTCAGGTATTTCAGCAGGTAAAGTCTTGGGGAGAGTCGGCCATTTGGGATCCTGGGTTTTGGTGCCGCTTCTCAAGGTCACCACATTCGCAGAGGCATTGGGGCCATGGGGTGATCCTTGAGAAGACGAGGATGAAGAAGTGCCAAACCCAGGAGGTGTTTGTGGGGCTGGCTGGACCATATGAGCTTGCCCGTGGTTGCCTGGGAACCCTTGCGAATTGGGGCCTCTGTTAATTATGTTTCGTGGGTTCGGTTGTGGTTGGGAAGGTAGGGATTCTTGTTGTTTACAGTCCAAGAGTTGGCTTAAATGTCCCTTTACCAAGGCCATTTCTTCCTGATGTTTCTGGTTCATGTCAGCCATCATCTTTATTAGGGTATCCATTTGGTTTTGTGGGGGAGGGGCCGCCCTATTCTGGTTATATTGGGGCCTAGCTGGTGGTCCGTGCTGATAGGGGGACAAGTGTGGCTACTGGTTTGGCCTAAGCTGGTTTTGGAATTGAGGTGATTTCTGGTTCGTCCAACCAAAGTTGGGGTGTTTACGCCAGCCCGTGTTGTAAGTGCTGGAGAAAGGATCAGGTTTCGCATAACCTTGGATGGCTTGCACATCTTCTAAGACAGCCGATGTTGATGAAGAGGGAAGGGAGTAATCAAGGGTCGAGGGAGCAAAGGTCCCTCCCTGGAACATGGTCAAGGGTTGTTCCAGGTTCAGTTAGGTGAAGGGCTGGACCAGGTCAACATTATGTGCTCCCTTTGCTAGGGAGAAAGTCTGCAAGGGGTTCCTGGTTTGGTTTAGTAGCTCATCAATCTTCTTGTCCACCAATTCCACTCGATCCAACTTTTTGGCAATGATGTCCATGTCAACCATTCCAGAATTTGCTTGCACCTCATAAATCCCACCACGGGGTTGACTGGACCTGTTAAACTGGTTCATGGAGGCATTGTTGAGCGAATTCTCGCTCATAGACTCAAAGAGCTCAAATGTGCTCTCCTCATCTTTGTTTAGGAAGTTTCCCCCGCATGAGGCATCGACAAAGTTCCGTAGGTTGCTATCCAGACCGTGGTAGAAGATCTGGGCCAATTGCCACCTTGGAACTTCGTGGTGTATGCATTTCCTCAAAAGTTCATTAAATCTTTCCCACGCCTCATGAAATTGTTCCCCACCCTGAAGTGTGAAGGTAGTTATAGCTCTTCTGAGGGCATTGGTCTTTCCTATGGGGAAGAATTTCTTTAAGAATGCATGCCTCAGTTCTTCCCAGGTGGTGATGGGTCTACCTAGGGTTCTAAGCCAATGAGAAGCCTTGTCTCTTAATGAGAAAGGGAACATCTTGATTAGAACAATGTCAAGGCTAATGTTCCTAGGTTTTACCGTTCGTGATATGCGGTCGAGATCCTCTAGGTGCTGGAAGGGGTCCTCATTTGAGCTTCCATGAAAGTGGCTCTGGATCAGACTTAAGACATTTGGTTTTAGCTCGAAATCATCTCCCCCCTCGGGGATCCTAAGGTGTGGCTCGACTCTAATAGCAGAAGGGTTATAGAAATCACGGAGGGGTCTTGGCTGGTCCTGAAATGGCGGTAAATCAAGTGGTGGTTGCCCTAGTATGTTTTGGAAAGGTGGTAGTGGTTGTTTTTGTGGGTTCTGTAACCGTTGTATAGCTTACATAATGGTATGGATTTGTTGTTGCTGAAGCCGATGGTTAGCATTGATTTGAGCTTGGATGATGGCCATAGCATCTGGTGGGGGTTGATCCTCAACCTCATCTACCCTAGGTTCAGCCATGTTAATAGAATTACGTCGCCTAGATTCCTGCCCCAAAACACGCAACTCGGGACGCAGTGAGCGTCTCCCGTGCATACACTAGAGAAGAACAGGAGGGGATGCGGAGGGCAACAGATGAGAGAAGTGTGTTTCAATCAAGCACTCAAGCCTAGTCCTTATGGTGTATTCCTTAGGAGACCTAGAAATCTTGCAAAGGGTGATTAAGTCCGTAAACACTGGACTACCCTTCCCAAGGTTAATTTGGCCAGGTTGATTACGAGGGGATTGCAGGGAAGGTTCTTCCTTTGGCTTGCGCCTCCGGTTCCGTAGACCCCACAACCGCGGTCGTTTGACACTGCCCCGCAGCCTAGTCACCAGATTCTACCAAGGGAATGAAAGCCAAGTGCCTAGCGAACAAAACCTCGCCTTTTGAGACTTAACTCAGTCCTGCCTAGGGCACGTCTACTCAGTTTTAAATGGTTAGGATAGTGCTTGTGCTTAGGGTGATGTGATGAGGCATTGATTGGGGTGGTGCCTCTTAATTTTCCACTTTCAAGGTGTGTGCTTCTAGCAAAACATGGTGTTCAAGCAAGGATTTTTAAGGTGTAGTGTCTTTTAGTATTTCATCCTTACTTTAGTGCTTTTTAGGGTTGACGTGTCTTAATGTTTTCAACCAAGTTTCAGTGGGCACGTCAAGTTCTGCACACAATTCGATGAAAGTAGATTTCTTTTTTATTTTGTAGAGGCTCTAAAACCCTAGTGTACTCATCTTAATGATCGTGCAGCTTCTATTAGATGAGTCAGTTTTTAGGGTTGAGTGGTGCGGCCCAGGTCAACTCATGGTGGCTTCGCAAACACCACTCAGGAAAAAGAAAAGAACACTCCAAGAATTTATTCAGCATATTAGAGTGTACATTTTTTTTTGTGGGGTGATGTGTTAAGAATGTGGGTCAAGCAATCATTCACCACGCCAATTTTTTCAGTTTTTACAAATTTTTTTAGCTTTTTCACGGAAGCAAACAATGAGAGAGAGGTTACTCACTATCGGTCCTCGAGGTGCCTACTCCCTTGCTTCCGTCGTGGGATGCGTCGCTTCACCGTCCATGCGCCGAATTCCTGCAACCATCAAGTAAAAAGGAAAATAGGGCATTAGACGATGTGAGAATGAAGGTGGAATGGAGATGATAAAACAAATCCGTTGCCTCCCCGGCAACGGGGCCAAAAACTGATGTGCCTTTGTGCTTGTGTGTTAAGAGGTGTCGTTATAGTCGCACTTGATACGTTGGTTTTAAAAGAAGTAAACAGAGGTGAGTCCGAGTGTCGGTCTCAGGGAGGCATGGAAATCGGATTTTTGTTTATCACTTGTTGTCACGAAAAAGGCGGAGTTTTGCTTGCGAAAGATGCAGTTTTGAAAAGCGAGAGAGAGAGATAGAGAGAGAGTTTAGGGTTAGAAAGCTCTTGGTTTTGATCATGCAACTTGAACAGAAATTAAAATGGCAATTGAATGGAAAATAACTTCATTAAACATGCATTCGTAGTTCATAACTTACAACATTAAATACATGCTTCAACAAAAGTAATGGAAAGCTTAAGAGAGAGAGAGAGTGTGGAGAGTGACGAGGCAGCCATGGTGGTGGAGGAGGCTCCGTCGGTGGCTCGTCATCTCCGGCGATTACAAGAGTGCCTAAAGCTATCTAAGAGAGGAGTGGAGTAGTTGCAAGGGGGAGTGTATGCATTGAATGGTGGTAGAAGGGGGTTTAAATAGAGTTAAGGGCTTCCTAAAAGAAGAATGGGCTTTAGCGACGTCCAGAGCATCGCTAAAACCCCCTCCAAAAACGTCGGTGAAGCCCCCAAGCCGCCGGTCAGCTGCCCGCCCCGTTCTTTTCTCCTCGCACGATCCGTGGCCGCTGAACGAGAGCTGTCCGATCGAAGATCGGATTGCTGAGAGTCTTCCGCGCCCGTGCTGAGATCGCACCTCGGGCGCGCGTGTGCATGTGCATCTTCGCACGGCATGCGCGCACGCGTGGGCGCTCGTGGGCTGCGTCGCACCGCGTGGCAAGATCCTGGCCACCCGCTGCTGATCGGGCGGCCCAATTTCTCCGCGCCCTTCGCTCGCCTTCAAATCCCGCTCCGCGCAGCTCGAACGCGCGTCTTGTGGATGCAGGCGTGCGCGCTAACTGTTGCGCCACGCCCGCGCTTTGTCGCAGCGACCGCGGGCGGGCGCACGGATCTCGGCCGTTCGATTGAAGATCGACGGTCGAGAGTTGTCTTCGGCTGGCTGAAGGCGTGTGTGCCGTGGGGGCGAGCTGACGTGGCACAATCTGGGCCGTTGATCTCCAAATCAACGGTCAGAACTTCTTGGGCCCATTGTAGGAGCTCCGAATGTCGGATTTGGCCAATCTTGAGTCCGTTGGACTCCGTTCGTCATTCTAAATCCATCCGTGTAGTCCGATTACTCATCTGAGGCCTGCTTTGACAAATGCTTACACAAATGGCCATTAATACAATTTATAAGCAATCTTGGTACTTGATGCATGCCATGCTCCTATTCTACTTATGTTGTGCCTTTTATTCTAAAGATGGGCCATATTCAACATAATTATTACCCCCTTGTGTGGTGTTATCAGCCCACACCTTCTGTGTGAACGTGCCGAAGGTATGGGTCTCGTCTCCGGCCATACTCTGGCGAGGGACGCACGTTGCCAGCGTGCGTCTGCCCCTCCTCCACCGCCTTTATAAAGACCAGCATCTCCTGCCGGATCTCCCAGTCTAGTCTTGACGGAGAATCCCTCAACCCTTCCTCTCTCCCCACTCCGACAGGAACCCACCAGCTCCGGCGGCTCCTCCTCCTCCTTCTCGTCGCTCTGCTGCAATACCAGCAGCAAAGCCACCTTCGCCTGATCTCCCCGCGTCGCGCCGTACCCAGCGCGCGCCTCCCTGCCCTCTTCCTCGCCGCCGCTCTCTCCCTCTGGGTGTTTCTTCTCCGGCGACAGTCGGTACGGCTGCCGCCCTGCTCCGGCCCCCTTCGTCCCTGTAGGTAGGTTACTATTATTTCCCTTCGTCCCTTCTTTCTTTTCCCACTGCATTTCAGTTGATTACCCCTCGACTGTGCCTGACCACCATCATCTTCCATCCCTTCGGCGACCCTCCGGCAAGCTGCCCCCGTCGATCCGCTGCTCCACACAACTCGCCAACTGTCCCAAAAGCTCCGCTTCACCTCACCCAACACCCCCCACCCCTCCACTGCCACTCCACACCTCCACAACACTCCCCCGATCAAACCCATTTTTCCGGTTGCAGTCCGACCTAGGGCTGCCGCCATACACCGCCCCGCGACCTGCTGCACCCCGCACTACCTTCGCCGTGCCACGGCGAAGGTTCCCCAGTGGTCTGATTAGGCCGAGAGGCCCTATTTGTGTTAGACAGACTTTCAGCCCCGACCGCCATTGGCGACGATGCAAGGAGCTTCCAAGCGAGCTCCAGGCCTCGAAGCATCAGGACTCCAGCTGAGGCGAATTGAGAGACTCGGGTGGAGGCAGGCAGCTGGTTTGCGAAGGGAAACGAGGACGCAGCTGCTGAGGCAAGGTCGCGTCCTTCCTGTAGGCGCGCGTGAGAAGGGACAAAGTTTAGTCCCACATCATGAGTCTTCAAATCGCCGCACCACTTTAAATTGTTTTTGTGTATACGACTGGTTGCCTCCAAACGCACTTGGGGTGAGGTGACGTGCCTTCGTGAGTGTGTGTTAAGAGGTGTCGTTATAGTTGCACTTGATACGTCGGTTTTAAAAGAAGTAAACGGAGGTGAGTCCGAGTGTCGATCTCAGGGAGGCGTGGAAATCGGATTTTGTTTACCACTTGTTGTCACGAAAAAGGCGGAGTTTTGCTTGCGAAAGAGACGGTTTTGAAAAGCGAGAGATAGAGAGAGAGTTTAGGGTTAGAAAGCTCTTGGTTTTGATCATGCACTTTAAACAGAAATTAAAATGGCAACTAAATGGAAAATAATTTCATTAAACATGCATTCATAGTTCATGGTTTACAACATTAAATACATGCTTCAACAAAAGTAAATGAAAGCTTAAAAGAGAGAGAGAGAGAGGTAGAGAGAGAGTGGAGAGCGACGAGGCAGCCACGGCGGTGGAGGAGGCTCCGTCGGCGGCTCGTCGTCTCCGGCGATTACAAGAGTGCCTAAGACTAGCTAGGAGAGGAGTGGAGTAGTTGCAAGTGGGAGAGGATCCTTTGAATGGTGGTAGAAGGGGGTTTAAATAGAGTTAAGGGCTTCCTAAAAGAAGAATGTGCTTTAGCGACATCCAGAACGTCGCTAAAACCGCTTCCAGATACGTCGGTGAAGGCCTTCTTCCGCCGGTCAGCCGCCCGCCCCTCTCTCTCTTCAGGCGCGATCCGTGGATGTCGAATGAGAGCCGTCCGATTGATGATCGGACGGCTGAGATCCTCCCGCGCCTGCGCTAGGATCGCGCTTCGGGCGCGCGTGCGCGCACGCGTTTCCGCCCGGCGTGCGCGCGCGCGTGGGAGGTGGGGCGCTGTCGTCGCGCCGCGTGGCGCAATCCTAGCCGCTCGCTTCTGATCGCGCGGCTCAATTTTGCCACGCCCTTCGCCCGCAAGTGATTTCCGCTCCGCGCGATTCGAACGCGCGTCGCCGCGACGCGGGCGTGCGCGCTAACCGTTGCGCCACGCCCGCGCTTTGTCGCGGCGACCGCGGGCGAGCGCGCGGATCTCGGCCGTTCGATCGAAGATCAACGGCCGAGATGCGTCCTTGGCTGGCTTGGGGGCGTGCGAGCGGCGGGGGCGGGGCGACGTGGCGCGTTCTAGGCCATTGATCTCCAGATCAACGGTCAGGATTTCTTGTGCCCATTGTGGGAGCTCCGGATGTCGGATTTGGCCGATCTTGAGTCCGTTAGACTCCGTTCGTCATCCTGAATCCATCCGTGCGGTCCGATTGCTCATCTGAGGCCTGCTTTGACAAATGCTTTACACAAATGGCCATTAATACAGTTTATAAGCAATCTTGGTACTTGATGCATGCAATGCTCCTATTCTACTTTATGTTGTGCCTTTTATTCTAAAGATGGGTCATATTCAACCTAATTACTACCCCCTTGCGTGGTGTTATCATACCCCCATGCTTACTCCTTGATAGTCCCTAGCAAGGTTTATTCTAGCCTTTATTTCTTTGGGGAATTCAAGAAGTAATTGCTTCGGCACTTCGTTACTCGTCAATAAGAGGAAATATACGAAGATCTTAATCTACAAAGACTAACCAGCGCCCGGGTGTCTTCCAAAATACAAATCGCCCGAATCCTTGCTTTGTATATATAACTATACATATGTATACGTATATGTCTATATATGTCTTTTTAGAATTTTCGGAATTCAGTGTGGGTTGGTAACTTTTTACGGCTACCCAACCCACCCAAAACTCGATCAAAACCCTAAGTGCTAAGCATCTTGGTGTGAATGTTGTGATAGACTCACTTAACGGTAATTGAGACAGATTTCGAGTTTCTACGCCTCTAGGTGTCCGGAAAAGAAAATAAATTTTTGCCTGAAGGTGTATTTGTTCGACTGGTAGCTTTCTCCCTACGTTCATTTTACTTGGGGTCAACACAAGGATTTTCCAGTGTATATCTCCCCGGCTTGTACTAGTTCCCCGCTTCGTCCTTAGGTGTTTTGGTCTTTTTTGTGCAATTATTGAGCTGGGCTCTGGACAACCGACCAATGGGCTGTTACACACGATCACTTGCCAGCCATATTTGTGCGATGAAGTGTGGTTTCTTTTTTTTTTTTTTCGTAGGTGGCTTCCCTAATCTCAAATGTACCCAGAGGCAACGAAAAAGAAATGGCCTGTGGCTGGGTTCTGGACAACCTGCCAATGGGCTATTACCCACGACAACTTGCCAGCCATACCACCCTAGAGAGTTCATTAGCTACCCAATTTCTGTCAAAATCTCCGAGAAGTGAGTCTGTGCAAAAATGTGTGTAGATGCTTAGACTCAAAGTTTTCCTGAGTTAGAGGGTGAGTTGATAAGTCGTATACTTATTACCTTATTTATTAGGTGGATTAGAATAGCTTAAAGTTGCAAGGATTCACCGCTAAATCCATATTTTAATGGACACCAGGGCTAATTAAGCCTGAAGGCCTGAAAAGTCTAAGTGTTTAAGTTCTTTTTGTATTATTTCCCACTATTGACAAGTTTCTAATGCCTAAGTTTTTCTTCCTAAATTTTTTTTTTTTTTTCAATTAATTTATTCATTCAGACTGATTAATTAAGCTCAGGATTATGCAGTTTACCATCCCCCCCATGCTTAAGTTGGACAATGTCCTCATTGGCAGATGCATGGATGCAAAAGGGTTCAAAAAGATAGTACCTGAGTGACGTAAACTACCAGATCAGTCTGAATCCGCTGGGTTGCCTCCCAGGAAGCGCTGAGTTTAACGCCTCCAGCTGGGCGGTGCTTGGTGTCAGCCCTCAACAAGGGTGACACTTTCTTTGGGGGGTACCTGGGCCAGGAAATGCTTCAATCTTTGACCATTGACTGTAAAGGTGTGCCCGGTATTAAGATCGACGATTTCGACTGCCCCATTGGAATAGGGCTTGACCACCCGAAATGGTCCTGTCCATTTGGACCTAAGTTTCCCTGGAAAGAGTTTCAGGCGTGCATCAAATAGCCAGACTTGTTGGTTTGGCTCAAAGGTTTTCCTATGAATGAGTCGGTCGTGGACGGCTTTCATTTTCTCCTTATATAGCCGACTATTGTCAAAGGCGTCCCGACGAATTTCTTCAAGCTCAGATAATTGAAGAGTCCTTTGCGCACCAGCTAACTGGGGATCCATGTTACATTGCTTAACAGCCCAGTAAGCCCAGTGTTCCAATTCGACAGGGAGATGGCAAGCTTTGCCAAAGACCAAGCGGTAAGGTGACATGCCTATCGGGGTCTTAAAAGCGGTCCTGTATGCCCACAAGGCATCATCAAGTCGTGTGGACCAGTCTTTCCAGTCAGGTCTCACAGTCTTCTGTAAAATGTTCTTGATTTGTCTGTTTGAGACCTCAGTCTGCCCATTTGTTTGTGGATGATACGGGGTGGCAATGCGGTGGTTTACCCCGTATTTTCTAAGTAGGGCACGGAACTGGGAATGGATGAAATGGCTTCCACCATCACTGATCATGGCCTTGGGTATTCCAAACCGGGAAAAGATGTTCTTCTTTACAAAGTCCATGACCGTCTTGTGATCGCATCGTCGGGTGGCGACGGCTTCAATCCATTTGGAAACATAGTCTACCGAGACCAGGATATACTCGAAGCCGTTGGATGGTGGAAAGGGGCCCATAAAATCGATACCCCAAACGTCGAAAATTTCGACAATCAAAATGGGCTGAAGGGGCATCATATCTTTTTTGGTCATTGTCCCTAGTGTTTGGCATCGTGAGCAAGTCTTGGCAAAGATGTGTGCATCCTTGAATAGGGACGGCCAATAAAATCCAGACTGCAAAACTTTTGCAGCTGTTTTCTTGCCAGAGAAATGGCCGCCACATGCTTGGTCATGACAAAAGGAAAGCACACTCTGAACTTCGTCTTCGGGGAGGCACCTCCTGATGATCTGATCAGCACAGAGGCGAAACAGCATGGGATCATCCCAGAAATAGTGCTTGGCCTCAGCCAAGAACCTGTCCCGTTGCTGTCTGGACCAACTGTGTGGGGTTTGTCCTATAACCAGGTAGTTGACATAGTCAGCATACCATGGCATTTTCTTGTCTTGCACGGCTAGGATGTGTTCATCAGGGAAGGTATCAGATAGAGGTAGGGAGGGTCCAATGTGGTCTGGATGAAGTCTTGACAGGTGGTCAGCCACCACATTTTTCGATCCGGCCTTGTCTTGGATTTCCAGGTCAAATTCCTGCAAAAGCAGGATCCATCTGATGAGCCTGGGTTTTGCGTCCTTTTTGGCCAACAGGTGCCGGATGGCTGAATGGTCGGTGTAGATAGTCACGTGGGATCCCAGCAAGTATGATCGGAATTTTTCCAGTCCAAAGACTACAGCAAGCAACTCTTTTTCTGTGACCGTATAATTACGTTGGGCCTCGTCCAACGTTTTGCTCGCGTAGTAGATCACCACGGGCTTCTTGTCTTGCCTTTGTCCCAGGACAGCGCCTATGGCAAAATCTGATGCGTCACACATAATCTCAAAATCCTGGGACCAGTCTGGGGGTTGAAGTACAGGTGCGATGGAGACTAAGTCCCGGAGGGTATGATAAGCTTGGGTGCAATCAGGAGACATGTGGAAAGTGGCATCGTTGGCTAGAAGGTCGGTCAAGGGTTTGGAAAGTTTGGAAAAGTCTTTGATGAACCTTCGGTAGAAGCCAACATGTCCTAGGAAAGAGCGAATCTGTCGGACCGAACTAGGTGGAGGAAGTTTGGAAATTAAATCAACCTTAGCTCGATCTACCTCGATGCCCTTATGCGAAACGATGTGTCCGAGGACAATTCCTTCTTGAACCATAAAATGGCTCTTTTCCCAACTTAACACCAAGTTAACCTCGATACATCGTTTCAGGATTTTCTCCAAGTTGCTCAAACAATGGTCGAATGAATTCCCGAATACAGAGAAATCATCCATAAAGACCTCCAAGTATTCACCCACCATTTCTGAAAAAATGGCTAGCATGCAACGCTGGAAGGTCGCGGGTGCGTTGCATAACCCGAACGGCATTCGACAGAATGCAAACGTGCCATATGGGCAAGTGAATGTGGTCCTTTCCTGATCTTCCGGAGCAATTGCGACTTGGTTATATCCTGAATATCCATCCAAGAAGCAAAAATACTTCTGCCCTGCCAATCTTTCAAGGATTTGGTCAATGAATGGCAAGGGGAAGTGGTCCTTCTTAGTGGCTTCGTTAAGCTTCCTATAATCAATACACACCCGCCATGCGGTGGTGGTGCGGGTGGGAATGGATTCGCCATGATCATTAGTGACAACGGTGAGCCCAGCCTTCTTTGGAACCACTTGAGTGGGGCTCACCCAGGGGCTATCAGAGATAGGGTAGATGATGTCGGCGTCGAGCCACTTGATAATTTCTTTTTTAACGACCTCCCGCATGTTAGGGTTTAACCGTCTCTGCATCTGGCGGGAAGGTCGGGCCCCGTCTTCCAGGTAAATCTTGTGGGTGCAATAGGTGGGGCTAATTCCTCTTAGATCTGAGATGGTCCAACCAATGGCGGCCCGATGTTCTGAAAGAGTTGCAGTCAACCTTAGTTCCTGATCCTTGGTTAGATGGGAATTAATAATCACTGGGAAGGTCTGGCCAGGTCCCAAGAAGACGTACTTGAGATTCTCGGGCAATGGTTTAAGTTCAGGTGCGGGTGGGACCACAGTCGATGGGAATGGAAAGGGCGGTAGTTGATCAACATCGATTTCTTCAAATGGTGTCATGTGATGATACTCAGCCTTACAGAGGTCCACAGGTAATGATGGTGACGAGTTAGAACTACGGGTTTGGTGGTCTGGGACAGAATTGAGGGTAAGGCATTCCTCGATTAAAGTTTCCACGGGATCATGTTCCTCAATGTAATCACAATCAAAAGACTTTGTTGCCCGGAAGATATCTAATTGCATTTTCCTGTCTCCGAAGGCGATTTCCATATATCCCGTGTCGCAATCGATGTTTGCTTTAGCCGTGGCTAAGAAAGGTCTGCCTAAGATTATGGGTGCGTTCTGTAATTTTTCAGGGACTTCCATGTCGAGCACCAAAAAGTCGACTGGGAAATAGAAGTCCTTGACCCGTACAATCACGTCCTCGACAACCCCCTTCGGGGTTTTCACTGATCTATCCGCCAGCTGGATGGTGACAGGGGTTGGTGCCAGCTCCCCAAAACCAAATTGGTGGTACAAGGTTGTGGGAATTAGGTTGATAGAAGCACCTAGGTCCAGGAGCGCTCTATCAAATGTCATGTCCCCGATGTTGCAGGAAATCAGGGGTGCTCCTGGGTCAGTTCGTTTGAGTGGAAGGTTGCTTGATATCACGGAACTGGCTTGCTCAGAGAGTACAACCTTCCTAGGTGCTTGAGGTCTCGGCTTACGCTTGGGTGTACAGGCATCCTTTAAGAACTTGGCGTAAGCGGGGATGTGCTTGACAGCTTCTAGAAGCGGAATATTAATCTGTACTTGTTTAAAAATTTCCATCAGCTCCTCAGTTTCCACAGTATTCTTTTTTCTCTTGATTGTTTCCAAGGCCTCAGGATAGGGTGTCTGAATTGGTTCCATGTTTGGGTCCTTGGTTGGTGTTTCCTCTAAGTCAGGTAAAGTCTCGGGGAGAGTCGGCCATTTGGGATCCTGGGTTTTGGTGCCGCTTCTCAAGGTCACCGCATTCGCAGAGGCATTGGGGCCATGGGGTGATCCTTGAGAAGATGAGGATGAAGAGGCGCCAAACCCAGGAGGTGTTTGTGGAGCCGGTTGGACCATATGAGCCTGCCCGGGGTTGCCTTGGAACCCTTGCGAATTGGGGCCTCTGTTAATTATGTTTCGCGGGTTTGGTTGTGGTTGGGAAGGTAGAGATCTTTGCTGTTTACAGTCCAAGAGTTGGCTTAACTGTCCCTTTACCAAGGCCATTTCTTCCTGATGTTTTTGGTTCATGTCAGCCATCATCTTTATTAGGGTGTCCATTTGGTTTTGTGGGGGAGGGGCCGCCCTATTTTGGTTATATTGGGGTCTAACTGGTGGTCCTTGCTGATAGGGGGCAAGTGTGGCTGTTGGTTTGGCCTGGGCTGGTTTTGGAATTGCGGTAGTTTCTGGTTTGTCCAACCAAAGTTGGGGTGATTACGCCAGCCGGTGTTGTAAGTGTTGGAGAAAGGGTCAGGTTTTGCATATCCTTGGACGGCTTGCACATCTTCTAGAATAGCCGATGTTGATGAAGAAGGAAGGGAGTAATCAAGGGTCGAGGGAGCAAAGGTCCCTCCTTGGAACATGGTTGGGGGTTGTTCCAGGTTCAGTTAGGTGAAGGGTTGGACCAGGTCAACATTATGTGCTCCTTTTGCTAGGGTGAAAGTCTGTAAGGGGTTCCTGGTCTGGTTTAGAAGCTCATCAATCTTCTTGTCCACCAATTCCACTCGATCCAACTTTTTGGCAATGATGTCCATGTCAACCATTCCAGAATTTGCTTGCACCTCATAAATCCCACCACGGGGTTGACTGGATCTGTTAAACTGGTTCATGGAGGCATTGTTGAGTGAATTCTCGCTCATAGACTCAAAGAGTTCAAACGCGCTCTCCTCGTCTTTGTTTAGGAAGTTTCCCCCGCATGAGGCATCGACGAAGTTCCATAGGTTGCTATCCAGACCGTGGTAGAAGATCTGGGCCAATTGCCACCTTGGAACTTCGTGGTGTGGGCATTTCCTCAAAAGTTCATTGAATCTTTCCCACGCCTCATGAAATTGTTCCCCACCCTGGAGTGTGAAGGTAGTGATAGCTCTTCTGAGGGCATTGGTCTTTCCTATGGGGAAGAATTTCTTTAAAAATGCATGCCTCAGTTCCTCCCAGGTGGTGATGGGTCTACCTAGGGTTCTAAGCCAATGAGAAGCCTTGTCTCTTAATGAGAAAGGGAACATCTTGATTAGAACAATGTCAAGGCTAATGTTCCTAGGTTTTACTGTTCTTGCTATGCGGTCGAGATCTTCTAGGTGCTGAAAGGGGTCTTCATTTGAGCTTCCATGAAAGTGGCTCTGGATTAGACTTAATACATTAGGTTTTAGCTCAAAATCGTCTCCCCCTTCGGGGATCCTAAGGTGTGGCTCGACTCTAATGGCAGAAGGGTTATAGAAATCACGGAGGGGTCTTGGCTGGTTCTGAAATGGTGGTAAATCAAGTGGTGGTTGTCCTGGTATGTCATTGAAAGGTGGTGGTTGTTCTTGCGAGTTCTGTAACCGTTGTATGGCTTGCATGATGGTGTGGATTTGTTGTTGCTGAAGCCGATGGTTAGTATTGATTTGAGCCTGGACGACAGCCATAGCATCTGGTGGGGGTTGATCTTCAGCCTCATCTACCCTAGGTTCAGCCATGTTTTCAACAGAATTATGTCGCCTAGATTCCTGCCCCAAAACACACAATTCGGGATGCAGTGAGCGCCTCCCGTGCATACACTAGAGAAGAACAGGAGGGGATGCGGAGGGCGACAGATGCGAGAAATGTGTTTCAATCAAGCACGCAAGCCTAATCCTTATGGTGTATTCCTTAGGAGACCTAGAAATCTCACAAAGGGTGATTAAGTCCGTAAGCACTGGACTCCCCTTCTCAAGGCTAATCTGGCCAGGTTGATTACGAGGGGATTGCAGGGAAGGTTCTTCCTTTGGCTTGCGCCTCCGGTTCCATAGACCCCACAACCGCGGTCGTTTGACACTGCCCCGCAGCCTAGTCACCAGATTCTACCAAGGGAATGAAAGCCAAGTGCCTAGCAGACAAAACCTCACCTTTTGAGACTTAACTCAGTCCTGCCTAGGGCACGTCTACTCAGTTTTATAGGGCTAGGATAGTGCTTGTGCTTAGGGTGATGTGATGAGGCGTTGATTGGGGTGGTGCCTCTTAATGTTCTACTTTCAAAGTGTGTGCTTCTAGCAAAACATGATTTTCAAGCAAGGATTTGTTAAGATATAGTGTCTTTTAGTGTTTCATCCTTACTTAAGTACTTTTTAGGGTTGACGTGTCTTAATATTTTCAAACAAGTTTCAGTGGGCACGTCAAGTTCTGCACACAACTTAGTGAAAGTAGATTTCCTTTTATTTTGTAGAGGCTCTAAAACCCTAGTGTACTCATCCTGATAATCATGCAGCTTCTATTAGATGAGTCAGTTTTAGGGTTGAGTGGTGCGGCCCAGGTCAACTCACGGTGGCTTCGCAAACACCACTCAAGAGAAAGAGAAAAGAACACTCCAAGAATTTATCCAGCATATTAGAGTGTACATTTTTTTGTAGGGTGATGTGTTAAGAATGTGGGTCAAGCAATCATTCACCACGCCAATTTTTTAGTTTTTATGATTTTTTTTAGCTTTTTCACGCAAGCAAACAATGAGAGAGAGAGTACTCACTATCGGTCCTCGAGGCGCCTACTTCCTTGCTACCATAGTGGAATGCGTCGCTTCGCCGTCCATGCACCGAATTCCTGCAACCGTCAAGTAAAAAGGAAAATAGGGCATTAGACGATATGAGAATGAAGGTGGAATGGAGGTGATAAAACAAATCCGTTGCCTCCCCGGCAACGGCGCCAAAAACTGACGTGCCTTCGTGCGTGTGTGTTAAGAGGTGTCGTTATAGTTGCACTTGATACGTCGGTTTTAAAAGAAGTAAACGGAGGTGAGTCCGAGTGTCGATCTCAGGGAGGCGTGGAAATCGGATTTTGTTTACCACTTGTTGTCATGAAAAAGGCGGAGTTTTGCTTGCGAAAGAGACGGTTTTGAAAAGCGAGAGATAGAGAGAGAGTTTAGGGTTAGAAAGCTCTTGGTTTTGATCATGCACTTTAAACAGAAATTAAAATGGCAACTAAATGGAAAATAATTTCATTAAACATGCATTCATAGTTCATGGTTTACAACATTAAATACATGCTTCAACAAAAGTAAATGAAAGCTTAAAAGAGAGAGAGAGAGAGGTAGAGAGAGAGTGGAGAGCGACGAGGCAGCCACGGCGGTGGAGGAGGCTCCGTCGGCGGCTCGTCGTCTCCGGCGATTACAAGAGTGCCTAAGACTAGCTAGGAGAGGAGTGGAGTAGTTGCAAGTGGGAGAGGATCCTTTGAATGGTGGTAGAAGGGGGTTTAAATAGAGTTAAGGGCTTCCTAAAAGAAGAATGTGCTTTAGCGACATCCAGAACGTCGCTAAAACCGCTTCCAGATACGTCGGTGAAGGCCTTCTGCCGCCGGTCAGCCGCCCGCCCCTCTCTCTCTTCAGGCGCGATCCGTGGATGTCGAATGAGAGCCGTCCGATTGATGATCGGACGGCTGAGATCCTCCCGCGCCTGCGCTAGGATCGCGCTTCGGGCGCGCGTGCGCGCGCGCGTTTCCGCCCGACGTGCGCGCGCGCGTGGGAGGTGGGGCGCTGTCGTCGCGCCGCGTGGCGCAATCCTAGCCGCTCGCTTCTGATCGCGCGGCTCAATTTTGCCGCGCCCTTCGCCCGCAAGTGATTTCCGCTCCGCGCGATTCGAACGCGCGTCGCCGCGACGCGGGCGTGCGCGCTAACCGTTGCGCCACGCCCGCGCTTTGTCGCGGCGACCGCGGGCGAGCGCGCGGATCTCGGCCGTTCGATCGAAGATCAACGGCCGAGATGCGTCCTTGGCTGGCTTGGGGGCGTGCGAGCGGCGGGGGCGGGGCGACGTGGCGCGTTTGTGGGAGCTCCGGATGTCGGATTTGGCCGATCTTGAGTCCGTTAGACTTCGTTCGTTGTCCTGAATCCATCCGTGCGGTCCGATTGCTCATCTGAGGCCTGCTTTGACAAATGCTTTACACAAATGGCCATTAATACAGTTTATAAGCAATCTTGGTACTTGATGCATGCAATGCTCCTATTCTACTTTATGTTGTGCCTTTTATTCTAAAGATGGGTCATATTCAACCTAATTACTACCCCCTTGCGTGGTGTTATCATGAGGTCCCTCGCCCATCACCCGCCTCGTCCGCGGATTCATCTCGCGGACCTGGCAGATCCGACCCGACACTATCCTGCACTCCTCGCGCTCCACCCACGCCGGTGGGCCTGGTCCCGGTTACGTAGCCCGACCCGTTAACCCGGCTCTGGGAGAGCTTCCTGTGAGCAGTCTACAGAGAGAGAGACGTGCGGGTAGAGGGAAGGGATAGGTTTTGCTTTCCCTTGTGTGCAGAACTGTGCGCGAAGGAGGAAGGCTCAACACTTAGTCGCAGGAAGAAGAAGAGGAGCGGAAGAAGAAACTCTGAAGAAGCCTTGCAGCTGAGCAAGGCAGAAGACCAAGGAAGAAGAAGCAGAAGGAAGAAGAAGAGAAGAAGAAGAAGAAGCAGCGAAGGAAGAAAAAAAAAGAGGGGAAGCACTGTAGCAGACCGCTGTTTAAGTCGTCTAACTGTGATATCAGACGACGGATGAAGCTTCAGAGGAGATAAAGCAGAGAAGAAGAAGAAGAAAAGAAAAGGCTCCGCAGCTGAAGAGAAAGAAAAGAGAAGAAGGAAGAAAGAGAAGACTTTGTAGAAGATAAAGACACGAAAAAGAAGAAGAAAAAGAAGACAAGCAGAAGAAGAAGAGGCAAGTAGAGAAGAAGACCTGTAGAGAGAGATATTGCAGCTGAAGAAAAGAAGAAGAACTGAAAAAGAAAGAAGAGGGAAGAAGAGGAGACTCAAAGAGAAGAAGAAGAAGCCAAGACAAAATATCTCTCTCTCTCTCTCTCTCTTATTTTTGTAATAAAAAAACATTGTACTTCTTGAATTCCAGTAGCTCCCTGAGTTCGACCTTGGGAAACTATTTCCGAGTAAAATTTTAATAGTAACGACAGCCGTAGCTGTCTTATTTTATACCACAACGACATTACTATAGTAAGCATTAAAATGCACGAAGACTAGCCGCGGTTGGGAACCGTTACCATTTTTGGCGTCGTTGCCGGGTAGCAACGGCTATTCTAGAAGCTTTGAAATTCTTTTAAACAATTGCTAATCTTTTTCTCTCTTGTGTGCAGGTAAGGGAAAGAATGAGAAGAG
This sequence comes from Thalassia testudinum, assembly GCA_037157565.1. Taxonomy (NCBI): domain Eukaryota; kingdom Viridiplantae; phylum Streptophyta; class Magnoliopsida; order Alismatales; family Hydrocharitaceae; genus Thalassia; species Thalassia testudinum. The sequence goes on along the minus strand of JAZHRO010000013.1, from coordinate 68,508,202 downwards.
CAGCCGCACAACAAACACTCCAACAAATAGGTAATCTTTATTAGCCCTTTCTTAACTCCCTTAAAATCTAAAAAGGAACAAAAAGAAGAATCAACTTAGGGATACCTGTGTAATTCATCAAAATTGCCTAATTTTTTATTTCAATACATTCTTAACTGCTCATCCAACTAAGGTAACTAGGGCTAAAACCTTCTTGATTGAGCCCTAGATACAAAATTTTGAGGCAACTAAATTGGACCAAGTAGAGCCAACATAGGATTTAACATCAGGGTTTCAGAGACACACCCCTTAATCAAGAAGTGAGAAAATCCAAAAGAGATGTGCCTAAGCCATTGGTTGAAAATAGCTATTAAGAAAAACCCTAAACAATTGGCTCTCTAAACACTTGAACCCTAAAAGACAAGACCTAATAAGTTCTCAAAGGAATCACTAGGTGAAGTTGACCCTTAGGGTCAACCAACCTTCAAATTAGGTCACCTTTTTCACTCAAAATACCTAAGAGTTCAAGTGGAACCTTAAGTACCTTGATCTTAAAGTAAAAGAGGTAGACTTAAGAGGTCAAGGTCTCCATTCTGGTCTACCTGGAACCGCAATGACAAGAGAGGTCGGGTGGGGGAAACCCTGTAACCTGTGGGGACGCTCTACCGTGTAGGGGTCTTCGCAGGACTCACCCTCTCTGGCTGCCCAGGTAATTCTCAGGTGGACGATCTTTTTGATCAAGGGGTCCATCTGCCCCGCACCTCTATAGTCACCCAACAATTTTTGGGTGTCTCGATTGGGTCTAGCACCTTCTAAACTCATCTATTCCAACAGTGCATGTACAGTAGGAGGTCCTTAAGACCTCCTTTAGAAATTCACTCTCGTCAAGGCCAAGCCTCGACATCTGTGTTTGTGCAGCAACCCCACCACATTATTCTCTCATCTGATTCTGAACCAAGATCTTCTTCTTCCCCCATCATGGCTTATCCAGTTGAGGAAGAAAACAATCTGGAGCATCATCTCCAGCGACTCAATGACCTCTTCCAAAACTTTATGCACCCACCGCAGCGTCCTGTGATGCGGGACCATTATAATCCTGCTGCGGTGGCCATTGAGCCTCGAGTCAGAATCCCGACTGGAGGACCTGATTCTGAATTAAAGCCCAATATGATTCATGCTATACCTAAATTCCATGGGCTTAATTCCGAAGATCCCTTCCAGCACATCAAACAGCTGAAGCATCTGGCCCAAACTTTTGGGTCAGATGCACAAAATCGGGACATTCACCTCATGAAGATGTTCTCCTTCTCTCTTATGGACAAGTCCGCTCATTGGTATCAAACTCAGACCCGGCCGATCAACACTTGGGAAGAACTTCAGTCCGAATTTTTGAAAAAATTCTTTCCCGTTGGTCGGACCAATGCCTTGCGCCATCAGATTACTCACTTCACTAAGCAAACAGGGGAACCTCTCCATGAGGCATGGGATCGCTTTTAGGATCTCATGAGAAAGTGCCCCCATCACGGAGTTCCTAAATGGGAACAAGTCCAATCTTTTTACCAGGGACTCCGTGAAGACATCCGTCTTTTCGTCAATGCAACTTGCGGAGGAAATATCATAGGTCAACATGAGGACACCGTGTGGGAGATTCTCGAAAACATGTGCGAGAACTCCATCAACAATGACTCCATGGGATTATTCGACAGGACGAATACCCGTGCATCGACGAATCTTAGGGGAGCACATGAGATGCAGGGCCTGTCCGCATCAGTCGACCTGGAATTAATGGCCAGTCGATTGGACAAGGTCTCAATCATTGAAAAGACGGTGGATGAGCTGACTCAGCACTTGCAGCGAGCCACCTTTGCACATAGCTCCTTTGCACAGCCTCCTTCCACACGGGAGACTGTGCAAAACATTCTCCATCGATCTTCTCCTAGGATGGATCCATATCCATCATCTGATTCTCGGATCGGAGGGCCATCCGATCCTTTCTATACCAACTTGGGGAATTCCATTCCCCCTTTCTCTGACTCTCTGGAGGTTCCTCAGACCTGCGAGGACCTCAACGCCATCCAGAACGACCCATTCTCCAACACCTATAACCCTAGATGGCAAAACCATCCCAACTTTCAATGGGCGGGAAATTCCCAAACCCAAAAACCACCCTTTCAGTCCCGCCCACAACCCCCTCGTCCTTACCAGCCGCCTCAGCCTCGGCCCAACCCTACTTATCCATCAAGGCCAAATCAGGATCAAATGTCCCTTATCCTTCAGACTCTGGCTAACATTCAAAGAACGAATGTGGCTATCCAAAAACAACAGAAGGACGAACTTACAGAGGTCCGAAATCAATTGGCCCAGTTGGCAAATTCTCGCCAGCCAGGCACACTTCCTTCCCAACCTCTTCCTAACCCGAATAACGTGCCAACACAGTGACGCGTTATGAACCCAAACCTGGGCCAAGCCTATATGATTTATCAGGCCCCCTCTGTTCCTTCACCCGACGTGATGGAGGCTTCCACTTCTTTTGCGGGCTATCAGCAGCAACCCATCTTACCCAATCCCAACCAAAATCAGGCAGGACTTAATTCCGTGACAACCCGTAGTGGTAAGGAAACCCAAGATCCACCTTATCCAAACCACTCCAAGCCTAGTAGTGATCCCAAGCCTAGGACGATAATCCAGGACATTCCTATCCCTATCCCAGATCAAAGACCTGGACCTATCCTAGAAGAACCAACCAAGGTTCCGTTTCCCGAGGCCTTGACCAAGGGAAAGAAAACTACCAAGCCCGTGGCACCTGAGGAGGACCTGGTCAAGCTCTTTGAGCAGGTCCACATAAACATCCCCTTGATGGATGCAATCCACCACGTACCGGCTTACGCACAATTCTTAAAGAATGTGTGTACACCCCAGCGTAAGCCGCGAACCAAGAGTGGGAGTCCAATTGTTCTATCAGAGCAAGCCAGCTCTGTAATCCTAAGCAGACTCCCACCCAAGGCTAAAGATCCTGGTACTCCCCTGATTTCCTGCAAGATAGGTGATACCCAATTTGATAGAGCATTGCTAGACTTGGGTGCTTCCATAAATCTGATACCCACATCCTTACTTAACCATCTAGAAGAATCTGAGCTAAAACCAACTGAGGTGACATTACAATTAGCAGATCGATCTATAAAGTCACCAAAAGGGATTCTCGAGGATGTTATTGTAAGAGTGCAGAATTTCTACTTTCCTATAGACTTTATAGTCTTAGACATGGATGCACTTGAAAACCCTAGGGATACACCGATCATTCTAGGGAGACCTTTCTTGGCTACTGCTAGAGCCAACATTAGCTGTGAGGAGGGCCAAATAGAGCTCAAATTTGGGAATCAAACCCTGAAAATTGATATATTTAAGGTCCAACAAGGAATCAATTGCAGTGTCATCGAACAGATTTGTGACATTAGGGCTTTGGTTGATGAAACACACTTTCAGAATGACCTGATTATACCTCATCAACCGCAGAAAGATCTTGACCTGCAAACAGAGGAGTCGAATCCAGATTTAGACAAACCAATAGCTCCTGCCCTTGAACCTCACATCTATTCTGAACCACCCGCTGCTGCTGATAACCCCATCCTCGAACTAAAGCCCCTTCCTGCTCACTTGAAATACATCTTTCTGGGTTCTAATCTGACCCTTCCTGTGATTATCAATTCCAAGCTCAATCCCGAACAGGAATCCCATCTGATTGCTGTCCTCTAGCAACATCGTAGAGCCATCGGGTGGACTCTCGATGATCTGACAGGAAGAAGTCCCTCTTATTGTACTCATCATATCTATTCAGAAGAGGGCGCACGACCTTCTCATGAAATGTAGAGACGCTTGAACCCCACTCTGCAAGAGGTCGTGAAAAAGGAGATCATCAAGTGGTTAGATGCCGGGATCATCTACCCGATCTCCGATAGTCGTTGGGTGAGGCCAATTCAGGTCGTGCCTAAAAAGGCAGGACTCACCACTATAATGACTGAAATCGGAGAAGTCATTCCTACCCGATTGGCCAACTCGTGGAGAGTCTGTATAGATTACCGACGACTCAATTCCTCCACGAAGAAGGATCATTTCCCACTACCCTTCATTGATCAGATTCTCGAGAAACTAGCAGGAAATAGGTTCTTCTGCTTTCTTGATGGGTACTCCGGTTACAACCAGGTGGCAATCCATCCTGAGGACCAAGAGAAGACCACGTTCACCTGCCCCTTCGGAACGTACGCATTCCGAAGGATGCCTTTCGATCTTTGCAATGCACTTGCTACTTTTCAGCGGTGCATGCTTGCCATATTCTCAGATATGTAGGTGACTATCTGGAAGTCTTCATGGATGACTTTTCAGTTTTTGGAGCATCATTTGACGATTACCTCCAACACTTGGTCCAAATACTCAGGCGGTGCATCGATGTGAATTTGGTTCTTTCCTGGGAAAAGAGCCATTTCATGGTGCCTGAGGGAATTATCCTGGGACATTTAATTTTGGAGAAGGGCATCCAAGTGGATCGAGCTAAGGTTGATTTGATCTCTCGCCTTCCTATGCCTAGCTCGATCAGGGACATCCGTTCTTTCCTGGGGCACGTCTATTTTTACCGTCGTTTCATTCCTGATTTCTCGAAAATCGCACACCCCTTGACTTCTCTTCTCTCTAAGGATGTACCCTTTGAAATCTCCAAGGAATGCACACTAGCCTTTGAAAACCTTCATGATCGAGTCACCCAGGCACCTATCCTATAATCCCCTGACTGGTCTCAACCCTTTGAGATCATGTGCGATGCGTCTGGTTTCGCTGTAGGAGCGGTCCTGGGGCAGAAAGCTGACGAGAAACTTGTGGTCATCTACTACGCTAGCAAGACACTTGATGAGGCTCAGCGTAACTACATGGTTACGGAGAAAGAGCTGCTAGCCGAAGTATTTGCCCTTGAAAAATTCTGATCGTATCTCCTGGGTTCCCACGTCATCATCTACTCGGATCACACGGCTGTGAGGCATCTCCTTGCCAAGAAGGACGCGAAGTCCCGACTAATCCGATGGATCTTGCTGTTTCAAGAATTCGATCTCGAGATTCGCGACAAGGCGAGAAGGCAGAATGTGGTAGCCGATCATTTGTCCCGTCTTCCTTATGAGATTATCAACCCTTCCGGACTCATCACGGAACATTTTCCTTATGAACACCTGCTGACTATTGGTACTAGACTTCCATGGTTTGCTGATATAGTAAACTACTTGGCATCTCATCAGATCCCGTCTGATTAGCCGAAGGCCAAGAAAGACAAATTGTGCTTTGATGCCAAGTATTACATTTGGGAAGACCCGTACCTTTTCCGCATAGGTGCTGATCAAATCATCCGGAGATGTGTCCCGGAAGAGGAAATCAACAATATTCTCTCTTTCTTCCATGACCAGGCAAGCGGTGGCCATTTCTCTGGGCATAAAATCGCATCAAAAGTCCTCCAGTGCGGCTTTTACTGGCCCACACTGTTCAAAGATGCATACAGTCACTGCAAGGCAAGCAGTCGTTGCCAGACTTTGGGCAACATGAGCCATCGCGACATGATGCCTTTGCAGTCGATTCTTGTATGCGAAATCTTTGATGTTTGGGGGATTGATTTTATGGGCCTCTTTCCTGTTTCGGATGATTTCGAATACATTCTGCTAGCTGTGGACTACGTGTCCAAATGGATCGAAGCCATACCGACCCAAACCTGTGATCACAAAATCGTTCTCAAATTCATTCATCAAAACATTTTCTCAAGGTTCGGGATTCCTCGTGCTATAATCTCAGATGGGGGGACCCATTTCACTAACGCTCAGTTTATGTCACTGATGACCAAATACAGGGTGTCTCACCGAATCTCTACTCCTTACCACCCCCAAACTAATGGTCTAGCTGAGCTATCAAATCGGGAGATCAAGAAAATCCTGCAGGTCACTGTTCGGCCTGACAGGAAGGACTGGTCGTCCCGACTTCCAGAAGCCTTGTGGGCCTATAGGACCGCCCACAAAACCCAATTAGGCATGTCTCCCTTTAGACTGGTGTATGGGAAGACGTGTCACCTTCCCGTCGAATTGGAACATAAAGCCTATTTGGCAGTACAGAACTGTAATCTAGATCTTTCGAAGGCTGGAACCCACAGAAAACTTTAAATCAGCAAGATCGATGAATTACGCCTAAACGCGTATGAGAACTCGCAAATCTACAAGGAGCGGGTTAAAGCCTTCCATGACAAGCATATCTCGAGAAAGATCTTTCATCCTGGTCAGAAGGTCCTACTCTTTGATTCCCGACTCAAACTTTTCCCTGGAAAGTTGCGATCCAAGTGGGTCGAACCATACTTGGTCCGACAGGTTTTTGGAAATGGAGCCATCGAAATCAGTTCGCTCAGCCACGATTCCGAACCTTTCATCGTGAACGGTCAGAGACTCAAGCCGTTCATTGATGTAACTTCTACTGATTTGGCTGAATCATCTTATATCCTCCATTCCCCTTAAGCTTATTGCGCCCAGCCGATGGCGTAAAACTTAGCGCTTAACGAGAGGTAGCCCGTCATTTTCCTTGAAAACCTAAAACCTTTTTGACACCTTTGTGCACTTAAGGTTCACCCTTCTAGACAGCCGACTCCACCTCAGATGCTTGCATCTGGGATTAGAAATCGTCCACAACAATCATCCCGACCCATTCACTCATCAAAACATCTGTCTTAAGGAATGAACTAAGTAAATAAAAATCCCTTAAGTCACAATGAGGACATTGCAAACCTTAGGCATGGGGGGGCATAAAAGTGCAAAACTTGTAAGAAAATGTTTTAAATAAAAAATTCACATATGCCAAAAACACCATAAAAATTAAAAAAAAAATCAAAAAAGAATAAAAGAATAAGAGGAGAAAGGAAATTTTGTGGGAGAAGGAAAAGAAACAAAATGCAAAAGGAGCGCAAAAATGAAAGAAAAGAGTGATAGTCATTAGTAAGAAACTAAGGAATTAACCTAAGTTCTAGACCTCATTCAAGAAAAGAAATGAAAAGTGCATGGTGAGATTAGTAAGAACGCAAACCTTAGGCATTCTTGGATAGACTCTTAGTACCCATTAAGATCTGGACACTCCTCAAGAGGTTGAGGAAAATGAAAAGCTTAAGTATTAGGTCCAAGGCTTGAGGAGTATTTGGCATCATTAACTAACTTTTGGTTTACGGGACTCAGTAACCTAAGCACACTAACCTCACACACAGCCTAGTTCAGTAAGCGTAAAAATCAAAATCACGCAGAAGCATCGCAAAATTATGAAAAGTACACCTAGAGTAGGAGCGGCCGATCAACACAAGTTGATTTGGATGAGTTTCCAGCGTGGAGAGTTGGGAAATTCCCCTCAAAGATGCGTAACAAAATATCATCTCCTCGGTGCTTGTCTCTTAGGATATTTTCATATCCTACTGGGGGAATGTAAGCACTCTGCTGGTTCAGATTCCATGGATGGCATTATCACGAAGTGTCAATTGCCAGGGTCTGGATTCGACCACGGAACACCATGGATGGGATTATCTCGAAATCTCAATAGCCAGGGTTCCGGGGGTTGCCATGGGCGGTGCTATCTCGAAGCATCGATTACCAGGAACCCTTGAGGATTGATGATGGGAACAAGGAATCTGATACAGACGGTGTTGAAAAGCCAATCCTAAGCTTGAATTAAAAAGAAAAAGAGAGAAAAAACTCTCCAAATAGAAAAATCTTCTATCTCTCTCTCTTACAAAATGCACTGCGAACTGAGCCAAGGATAAAATCATTTCAAGCACGGGTGCTTTAACCACAAAGTCCAATAGACCTTAGGTTAGTTCTTGTGGGCCTTAAAAACCTTTGCTAAGGACTGAGGCTGAGGCTAGACAAATCTGGATCTTGGTTGGTACTAGAGTACCTTTTAAGCCTATGGTCAGCATTCTGACCTAATCTAAGTTCAAATGAAAAAAAGCACTTATCTGAAATTATTAAAAACATCATGGTCTAGAACAAAGGTTAAAACCTTAAGTTTTTGCTAAGGAACTAGCAAAAGCTAGGCATGGGGGTATGATGAGAACCTCATAATAGACCCTAACTAGCACAATCTAACCTAGATATGTAAGAAAAAGCTCCTACATAACTCAAAGAAAGGCTTAACTCAGAGAATTCTGAGTTCAAAAAGAAAACAAGTCATAAGGGGTAAAAATGCAATTTCACCAGCACAAATTGCAAACAGGGTAACTCAGGGTCCAAACATTGGTCAAACAAACCAAATAAAAAGGAAAGTGGGATGATCTGATCCAACAAGGGCTACAACAACTCCAAGGAATTAAATGACATTTTGTAACCCTAAAACAAACTTACTTCAATTCATGAGATTCGAGGTAGGGTAAAAATCAACTAAACCCTCTAAAATTCATAGAAAAATAATCTCTAGGTTTTAGAGCCTTCAATTTGGCCTTAGGAATCCATTTTGACCTACATTGAGAACCATGCCCAATTAATGATTTAATTTGGATTTTTACGTAAATTGGTCGATCAAACATGGTCTGACCTAGAAAAAAAAAATCATCATTAATATCCTTAGGTCCAATTTAGTCATGCATAAAAACTTGAGCCTAGGAAGAAACCTCCTTGACCGACTTTGCAATTTGGTCCTCATCATTTACTTTTTGACCCTCAACTTTCGAAACCCTTGCATTTTGACCCCTAATTTCCTCATCGTTCTTTGTATTTTGGTCCCTCCTGCAAGTCTCTGCGCGGCGCCATGCTCCGGCGACTTTGCGCGGAGCATGGCGTCTCGCAGGGTGAGGGGGACATCCTGCAAAGAGTACGCGAAGTTCCTTGCGACGTCTGCTGTCGCAGGGACTCCGCCATGTTGCCTGACGACACCCACACCTTCCGTGCGAACACGCGGAAGGTATGGGTCTCGTCTCCGGCCATACTCCGGCGAGGGACGCATGTCTCCAGCGTGCGTCCGCCCCTCCGCCACCGCCTTTATAAAGACCAGCATCACCTGCCGGATCTCCCAGTCTGGTCTTGATGGAGAATCCCTCAACCCTTCCTCTCTCCCCACTCTAACAGGAACCCACCATCTTCGGCGGCTCCTCCTCCTCCTCGTCGCTCTGCTGCAATACCAGCAGCAGAGCCACCTTTGCCTGATCTCCCCGCGTCGCGCCGTACCCAGCGCGCGCCTCCCACTTTGACAGTCGATACGGCTGCCGCCCTGCTCCGGCCCCCTTCGTCCCTGTAGGTAGGTTACTGTTATTTCCCTTCGTCCCCTCTTTCTTTTCCCACTGCATTTCAGTTGATTACCCCTCGACTGTGCCCGACCACCATCATCTTCCATCCCTCCGGCGACCCTCCGGCGAGCTGCCCCCGTCGATCCGCCGCTCCACACAACTCGCCAACTGTCCCAAAAGCTCCGCATCACCTCACCCAACACCCCCCACCCCTCCACTGCCACTCCACACCTCCACAACACTCCCCAGATCAAACCCATTTTTCCAGTTGTAGTCCGACCTAGGGCTGCTGCCACACACCGCCCCACGACCTGCTGCACCCCGCACTACCTTCGCCGTGCCACGACGAAGGTTCCCCTGTGGTCTGATTAAGCAGAGAGGCCCTATTTGTGTTAGACAGACTTTCAGCCCCGGCCGCCATTGACGACGACGCAAGGAGCTTGCAAGCGAGCTCTAGGCCTCGAAGCATCAGGACTCCAGCTGAGGCAAATTAGAGAAACTCGGGCGGAGGCAGGCAGCTGGTTTGCGAAGGGAAACGAGGACGCAGCTGCTGAGGCAAGGTCGCGTCCTTCCTACAGGCACGCGTGAGAAGGGACAAAGTTTAGTCCCACATCGTGAGTCTTCAAATTGCCACACCACTTTAAATTGTTTTTGTGTATACGACTGGTTGCCTCCGAACGCACCTGGGGTGAGGTCCCTCGCCCATCACCCGCCTCGTCCGCGAATCCATCTCGCGGACCTGGCGGATCCGACCCGACACTATCCTGCACTCCTCGCGCTCCACCCACGCCGGTGCACCTGGTCTTGGTTACGCAGCCCGACCCGTTAACCCGGCTCTGGGAGAGCTTCCTGTGAGCGGTCTACAGAGAGAGAGACGTGCAGGTAGAGGGAAGGGATAGGTTTTGCTTTCCCTTGTGTGCAGAACTGGGCACAAAGGAGGAAGGCTCAACACTTAGTCGCAGGAAGAAGAAGAAGAGGAGCGGAAGAAGAAACTCTGAAGAAGCCTTGCAGCTGAGCAAGGCAGAAGACCAAGGAAGAAGAAGCAAAAGGAAGAAGAAGAGAAGAAGAAGAAGCAACGAAGGAAGAAAAGAAAAGAGGGGAAGCACTGTAGCAGACCGCAGTTTAAGTCATCTGACTGCGATATTAAACGACGGATGAAGCTTTAGAGGAGATAACGCAGAGAAGAAGAAGAAAAGAAAAGGCTCCGCAGCTGAAGAGAAAGAAAAGAGAAGAAGGAAGAAAGAGAAGACTTTGCAGAAGATAAAGACACGAAAAAGAAGAAGAAAAAGAAGACAAGCAGAAGAAGAAGAGGCAAGCAGAGAAGAAGACCCGTAGAGAGAGATACTACAGCTGAAGAAAAGAAGAAGAAGAACTGAAGAAGAAAGAAGAGGGAAGAAGAGGAGACTCAAAGAGAAGAAGAGAAGAAGAAGAAGCCAAGACAAAATATCTCTCTCTCTCTCTCCATCCAGGACGGATTGGAGGAGCTTGATGGAGAACAGAGGAGATTCGCGAGGAGCGATAGATTGAAGATGGAAGGACAAGAAGAATAAGATAGAATTTTGTTTAATTCTTTCTTGTACTTTTATCTTTATTTTCTTGCACTTTTTGTTCCTTAGAACATCTTGTTAAAGAGCCTCAAAGTACCCTAATAGTAGTCTTAGGAACACCAGCACAACCCTAGGATACTTAGGTTTTCTGTAGAAAACTTATAAAACTAATATAGGGTTCAAACAACCTTTTCAGACGTCTAATTCCAAAATCAGACGTCTGATAATGAGTTTTAAGACGTCTGACTGTTGATTCAGACGTCTGATAACAATTAGGTTGCACTTAGCTAGCTCTGTCTGATGAAATCAGACGTCCAGACCTTAGCCCAGACGTCTTAGAAGACATCTGATGATTTTGCTAGACATCCACTTAGTGGACCGTTGGCTGGCTCAACAAACGCTGAAGGATATGACTGTTAGAGACTTATCAGACGTCCTTAAGCCTTTCCAGACGTTTGATAAATGACAGTTTTGCCTTGATTGACCCGAAAATCTCTTCTCAGAGATTTTCTAGCCATTACAATCCATTCCCGCATGAAATGTAGGTTTCCATATGTCCAGACATAGTGCCAGACGTCCTGTATGTCGTCTGATGGACTTGCACAAGAACCCTATTTAGATCTGATTCAAGTCAGGAAGAAACCCGCCTAAAATCAGACGTCTTAAACTAGTTTCCCAGACATCTGATGCCAGGATTAGACGTCTGATTACCCTGTCAGTGCAATCATTGTTCCTGATTTCAGGGTGATTCTCTTGGGCTTTGCACCCAACGGCTATGAAAGCTTTCCTAAGCCTTCCAAAGCCTTCCTAAGGCCTCTATAAATAGAGAGGAACCTCTTGCACACAAACACATACCTAGATACACAAGACACACCCAAGCAACATACTTTCTACTCTTTTGTGTCCAAGAAAAGCTCTTGCTCTCCAAGCTCAAGTTCCATCTTCTAGAGAGCTAAATTCCATTTGCGCACCCGCTCTCCCATCGTAGTTCACGAGAGCAACGTTGCGCCATCACGTGGCTCACGCACCCGCGTCATCGATTCGACACACTCCTTGCAAAGGGGAGTTTCCTAATTCCTATAGAAGCTAGGTTTAAATCTTTGTTGGCTCTATAGGACTATATTTGTTATTTTATCTTTGTTATTTGGTTGGGTATTCTCTTTGCGAATTCCCGTCTCCTTCGTGGGACAAAATCCTTCTCGTGAAGAGAAGGGGTTGAGGAACGCTACCCTCGCACTTGTAGCGTGGTTGTATTTGAGGTTGAATCACTCTCGTTTAAAGTGATTCGTTTAGTAGATTTAATCAACTTAGTTGATCGGAAAATCCTAACTCGAGAGGGTTAGGTGGTGGTTTTCACCCGGTTTGGGTTTTCACCTAAAAATAATTGTGTACATTGCGTGATTGATTTTTTGTGAGATTGTTTATATTATATTCTGCAATTTATTACATCACCCCTCCAAGTAGGGCGATTCTACAGGAAGGCGTCCAGACGTCTGGACTAACTTTCAAACGTCTTAAAGTGTTTTGATGTCACGATCTTAACAGGATCTATCATTTCAATACATCAGTAGCTCAAATAGTTCATAAAACAAACCCAGAACCATTGGATTCCACAAGTGCAGCTGCTGCTAACAGTTCAATGACTATCCAAAAGTCTAGATTAGACCTTCAAGGTCTGATCATTGGCAAATTAAAACCATCCTCAGATCTGGAAAACCAGATCTAAAGATCATTCAACCTAGGAAAACATGTCATCCTCAAATCTCTTGAAATCAAGGATTAAATCCCATAGAAAAATCCGTTCAGACAAAAAGTAGAGCATCTGCTTCTACAATGCTCAGACCTAAATCAAACCAATTAAATCCACATTTCACTTTTCGCAATCACTTTAAGAACAATCTAAAACTCACTGAAACCAAATCGGAGGTTGGCAAACCTTAAAACCCTAATTTGACTTTCACATCACACTATAGATAGCATGAATATTAGAGCTCAAATTAGGACTCTAAATCCTTGTAAAATCAACTCCAAATCTTCATTAATATCTTTCAAACGTCAATCAAACATTGATCATTAGATTGAAATCATTTTGCATTGAATCTCAAATGTCCCCCATTCAAGGTACTTAATTTGAATCTGCCCAGGTGATTTGGTCACTTAGAGATCCTAAACACTAACAATCAATGTTTAGGACCTTAGGGTGATTCTAAGAAAGCCAAATGGGTCATGAATATGTCTCATCTCATTGCATTTGAGATCCCTTGGCCAAAGCTACCCAAAACGAAGAGCAAATTGGGCGTATGCTCATCTGAGACTAAAAAGTCCAATTAAAACCCCTCAGATTCATCGCAATACATCCAATTAAGTGAATAAAAGCTCAATTCACTCAATCAAATCTATTTCAAACCAAATTGAATCCCAACCTCTCGATTGGGCCTAAAACTCAAATCTAAATCAATTGAGTGAATTAACGCAATTAAAACCAGATGGGGGGTCCTTGTGATCAAATGAAGTGAATGGAGAGAACCCTAGGTGAATTTGAGTGGGATTTGGATTTGAAAGTTAATGAGCTTTAGATTCAAATCAACTCTGATGAATGGATGGATTGAGGATTAAATCATCAAGGGAAGAAGGTGAATATGATTGTGAGGTGAGGGGGGAGAGAAATGGATCAAAATGACATAGTGGAGTTGCTTCTCTTATCTGAATTGATCAGAGAGGTCAAATTGAGTGCAAAAACTATTCTACTCCTAATCAGACACAATTAAGTGATAAATTCTAATATAAACTATCTAAACTACACTAGAAAGCATTTAAATCTAACTAGAAAGTAGTAAACTAACATGCGAAAGCAATTAAAAGCCTAGCTAACAAAGGAGTGGGATTCCTGGGCTGCAACTGGTCACTGCAGTGATGAAGGGGGAAGAGAGAGTCTTCAGCAAAGCGAATGAGGTCCTAGATCCACAGCTGGTGGTTGTTGTTACAACTCGAACCCGGTTCCTCATGAAACTCGAGAACGGTTCGCCTTGACTAATTCCAAGACCCAGTCGTCCATCGAGAAATAGACCAAATATATATATATATATATATATATGCAGCATTCCACACATGCAATATAGCTAAGCATTCAATGAAAGCTGGAAAGTAGAATAACAAACTGAAATAGACATCATGTCACATGAGAAAAACTAAGTTCACGACATAGCTATCACAACCGAAATTGAAAGGCAGAAAATAGGGCTACTAGTTCCAACATGAAGAAAGAAAAGTACCACAAAGGCAGTAAGCTGAAAACTGACTAAGGCTGGGCTCAACTAGGCCCAACACCCTCCGCAGGTGGTGGTACTGGCTACTCACCTCCCTGACTTGAACATAAGTAGTGGATGTCAGCTAAACGTTGAGTAGAGTGGCAAACTTAAGAATAATTAATGAATTTAACTGTTAAAAGCAGTAAACTATTTATGCAGTTTTAGTTATCCATACAGTTAACATTTGGTTCTATTCATATTCACCAGTTGTTTAGTATTTAGTCATTCTAGTAAGGGTCCATGTCATCACTTAGTTCACATGTTCCCTATGGGAACGATCTTGTTACAGTCTTCCCACGATGCAGGACGCACACATGGACTCTCCTGGCCGGGAGAGTATCATGTGGTAATCCTACACTCGGTCTACCACCTCAGGGTCACGGTCGTGACGTACCGGTGACTACGGCATGTGCGATAGATGCACGAGTAGCTATCCCGCACTGGCACACGGTCAGTCCTTTCCGCTAGGGGGTATGCTTTAACGCACAACACCAAACAGAACAGGGCCTCACCCCTCACCAGTCTACGTACCCTCAACCGACTATCCCAGTTTGCCCAGTGGGCCCAACAGGAGTCGGTGTAGGGAGGCCATTTCGAATCCCCAGGTCCTAACTCAAGGGGAGGCTAGCTCTCTCCCTACACAAAGTGACAGTAGCTCTCCTCGGTACCACATACACGAGGGCTAGCTCACTTTCTGTACCCAAGTCCAACCAACCATCATGCCTGTATAGGCGAGCTATTCCATCATACATCAGAGCTTCCATGTGTCAGCAATTTAGCTACTTTTCTAGTTCCCCATAGGGTTCGTGCATAATACTTGTCTCACACCATCAAGTTGCATGTAACTCTATTCACATTTAGATGTCAATCATGGAAATAGGCAGTTCGTGATATAACAGTAAAAGCATTTAACTACATTGTTGAGTTTCCATTTCTTCATAATGTGGAAATGATCATCATGCACATTTAAGTTATGTCAATTAGGATTCATGTATTGAACGTGAACATACATCATTCTCAATCCTAGGGTTCATTTTGTGACTTAGGTTTCAGGCAGAGATCTCTAGTTTAACATTCACTTAACGAAATCAAACAAAAAGGAGTAGACAAAGACCACTCTACGAAGGGGGTATGGGTGATATGGGGGCACGAACGACAGGTCCCAACGCCTCCGCAGGTCCCCTGCACACTTTGGACTGGAGGCCTACACCAATTTAACGGTCATACAGGGCATTAATTTCGTTGATTGACATTTTAGCATGTAAAACATGCTCAAAATAGTGTGGAAACAACTCTAAAACATAGTAAATCCTACGAACTTTCCAATGATACCTTGATTGCACAAATCTGACCTCATTTGGGCCCTGAACTGGCCCAAACACTCCTTTTAGTTCACCTTAACCGGACCAGGCAAGCTGGTTTGGCTGAACCGGCTGCCTGCTTGCAGCAGACCCGCGTACTGGCTAAGATCAAACATCTGGGGTGAGTCCTAGACATCTTAAACGTGCGCAGGAACTTGCCTAGCGCTCCTGCTTCTCCTCTCGTCGTTTGCTACCTCCCACAGCCGTCTGGGGGTGCAGCCAGATGTCTGAAACCTCTCCCAGTCGTCTGGGGTTGCAACCAGATGTCTGATACTACCTCCAAATGTACAAAAGCACCTCAATTGCCGAGTGTGTGCGCCTTCCCAACACCCTTCTCCCCTGCGTAGCTCGCCTCCCCATGCGAGCGCGACCCCCAAGCCTGTACGCGACAAAGACGCCTTGGTCAGGTCTCACCTCGGGTCTTGCATGCGTTTGGAAGTCCGAAGCTCATCGTGGACATCTGCAGAGCCTCCCAGCCACCTACTGGGCTTCATGGGAATCTGATGACCGCAAGAGATGCGCCTGCACCTTGCGCGCAGCACCTCCTCGCAACACAAACGTGCCTCGTCTGCAGTGCGACAACACCTTGCGCTCCGTGTAGCTGCAGCAACACCCTCCTCTCCTACTTCCCTCTCCTTCTCAGTCTCTCCTTCTCCCCCTCACTCCCGCTCTTGCTCACTGCTTGCAAGGGAAAGAGAGGTGGTAGGTGTGCCACTTGAGGAGGATGGGGGGGTGCGAAAAATGAGGGGGTTTATATAGGGGTCTAGGAGCAGGGTTTTAGGGTACAGGTTTAAGTGGGGCCCGGGGAAATTGCACGTAGCCCCGCAGAACAACTTTAGGGGTGTAAAAACTACGTTAGGCCCCTTTAAGAGTCACAAAAACCCTCACGGTGTCTCCTTGGTGCGCAAAAAAATTTCAACAAGGCCCTTAAGGTTTAAGAAAAGCCAAATGACCCTTAGGAAGGGTCATTTCAGCTGTGGCGATGAATTGAGGAGGAAGACACCGCCCCTATCATTGGCAGTCGATCAAGGGGAGAAAGAGCTGGAGATGTGGATGAACAGATCGGTTTAGCGGGGAGAGAGTTGGTAAGGGGAGTAAGGACATTGAGATTTGAGGGAGAGCCGATTTGAGGTTTAATGGTAAGGATGAGATGGAGAGAAGCGCGGGAAATGTTGTGCCAAAATTCAGCTGTAAGATGAGATCTGGAGACCGGTGCGAAGGTGCTCGCATTAGTGATGAGGGAACAGTGGAAGCTCCACCGTTAATCAGTTGAGTCCAAGAATGGACGGTTGTTGCTGCACTTGTTCTTCGTGAATGAACAGTGAATAGAGTGTGCTCCCCAGGTGTGTTGGGCCATTTGCATTAATAGCCCAACCAATCGAAACGGTATGAAGATTGCAAGGGCACCCATTAGTGGTAGAAATTCAATGCGAAGCGGTCCTTAAGGCTTACAAATAAGCCCCTACAGCTTTTATGGTGAATAAATGTAATGATATGAAGGACCTAAGTGTAAAACATGTAATCCAAGGTCCAAATAATGTCCAAATACAATGAGATTTTAATGGAATGTTAATTGAAAATGTTGAAACTTAATTCAACCCTTAATTTGTACTTTGAAGTTCAAGTTGATATTTAATTGATATTTGGATCATCCAATTGTGTTTTATGTATAGAATATTTCAAATATGACCTAATTATGCATTTTTGCACAAATTAAGTGTTTTAGGTCTTTTCCATTAATTCTCACACTTAACTCATTTATTATGCTAATATGATTGTGTTTAACCTAGATTTTATCTTAAATTGGGTATTTTAGTTATGATGAGTCACACTTCATCAATAATTCATCTTAATAAGCACTAATTAATCAAGATCAATGCTAATTAAGCACGATTAACAAAATCATTGGCTATGAATAAAATTCAATAAGCCATGGGCCATTTCTACCTACCATTTTGAGCTGACGTGGAAGTTAAGGTAGATGTCATGTCATTGGGGTTTCTTAGTTGGCATAACGGTGCTAAATAGTCATGATGATTGGGATGATGAAGAGGATGACAAAGGACAAAATTTAGTATCACATTGGAAGTTTCTAAAAATGTGGGGAGTGGGCATCCTTATAAATATCCCTTACCTCGCTTTATTCCCAATCATCCATCCCATAACCCTTTATCCCCTAGGGTCAAGAGGAGGGGATGGGAAAAGGAAGGAGGGAGTGAAGCATTGTCAAGGTGGAAAAGAGGGTGAAGTGCTCCTGGAGAGAGGAGAGATCAGAAAGGTAAAGGAGCCAATTCAAGGTTGTGGAAAGGTAGGAGAGGTAGGTAAATCCCTTCCCCTCAACATGCTAGGATTTCACATGGGATTGCATATAATTAGTGGTTACTATATAGTGGGGAATCTCGTGAGACCTTTAATGGGCATAGTGACTTGATCATTTAGTGTTCTTATGTTAAGGCATGCATAACATAGCCTACTATCTCCTCAAAAAAAATAACATTACTATCTACTTTACAACCATAGGTAGTGTTAAGCATGTCTTCTACTCACTCACAATATGGGAAATCCAAATTCTTAGCATATGGCTAGCACTAGATACATTATATCTTTTAAGAAATAAATTAACTTTCATTAAGCTTTCCATGGGTATGAAGGCCTGGCCATTAGTGGATTTATGAGTGTTTAGGGCATGTGTAACTCTATCTATTACCCGACTACACTTCCTAAGGGAGTCCTAGACATTGTTCACTAGCCCGATGTGATGTAGATTTATTGAATTCTAAGTCATATACATTACCTTTTTTTATTTTATTAACATTCCGTATAAGATGAGATTTTGCCAAAATTTTGGGTTGAAATAGGACTAATATAGGGGGAAACTCTACTAATTTTTAGGTTGAACATGACTTTGTATAGGGAGAAGCTCTGCAAAATTTTTTGTTGCCAAAATTTGATTGAAATTCTAGGGAAAATTTGTATGAACAATAGAAGCAAAATATCATGTCCATTCCTATTGATGGGTAAAATATGCCCTTTTGCTTTACATGGAAAAGGATATGAGTAAGATATAAATTTAAACCTTTACATAATGGTATTATGCTAACAAAATGATGTATGTGGAAAACACCAATTACGAGATTCAGAGGACAACCCTTTTACTTAGCCAAGTCTTGATCCAAGAAAGATCTGAACTTGCCTTTAACATCAAGGTTGTATTTCTTTCAATCAGGACTCTACCATTATTACTTGTGTTCTCTATTGCACTTCCAATGTTGTTTATGATGCTTGAAATCATACCATGAATCCCAATGTTTTCCCAATGCTAAGCAAAGAGCACGAGTAGTGCGATGTAAGCTTCACCATCTAGGCAGGTAGACATGGGCTCTATTCAGGTTGACCTAAAGGGTATAACCCAAATATTACATCAAAATATCCTTGTAGTTACATGAGATGATTAAATAAAAATGATAATTACACACTAGTATTTAATGAGAGCCGATCTGGATCACATGTTAACTATGTGTTAATTAATCGCGTTGTAGTATAGTGTCGCAATCTAAATGAATGTTCAATCATTTTATTTATTTACATAATTTTTACTAGTTTATTCTAAGTCGTTCACTGGGAAGTAGCTATTGATATATATCACTCTCTATTATCCAAAAATGCTCTTTTATTTCACAAATTGTTAAGTCTATTTACAAATGAATCAAAGAATGAAATAATGAATGGATCAAGTTAATTATGTACAAAATAAATCACTTAATGTTAATTGTAAATGCCTCAACATATTTACAAAACAATCTAGAAAACTCTATGTTGGTTATTTACAACTATATTAAACAATACCTAAGGATAGGCATAAAAATAATATACATATACACTAAACTAAGCTATACTAACATATATAACGGATATGAACATCGCTACAGCCTTAGAAAACTTATATACAGCTAAGGCAAAAAGTAAGTGTTTACTCTAACTATATATACGTATATCTTACATATACATATATAATACATATATACACAAACACTCAACACAGGCACACACCTAACTTAGGCTCATACACAACACACAACACACATTAACACTATAACACTTAGGCATATTTTTAACTTAGCCATGGTTAACTTTTAACTTAGAACAAAATTGTGGGTTGGTAGGCCCAATTTTTCGCAGGATCAACATCCCTCTCGAGTCGGATCAGTAGTACTATTAGATCGGGCCTTAATTCATTATTAAGTGCATTTTTGTTCATTTCTAGGCCCATTCAGGCCCACAACCATGTGCCTACACGTGCCCACACACATGCATCCACACGCACATGCACACACACCCTCAAGTGTGCGCACGTAAATCAGGAATGAAAACCTGTATGCTCTTTTGTGTGCCTAGCGGTGATGAACGGGAAGGTCGTGAACGCTGGTGCTATTATTCGCCTGTAGATGCTCCAAAAGCCATGATGTGGCATAATTCACGCGGAGGATTTAGTGTGGAAATGACATGCAAACACATCCGATTGAGGCTAATTCAAGCCTCGAATTGCGGGCTCAGACGACATCCGTTCTCAAAATAGTTTATATGGTTAGAAAGCCCTTACATAAGGCTACATAGTTATGTAGTTCATTAACATTAATGACTTATTTAATTATATTTAAAAATTACCTAAAGTTAGTGATTTTTACAAGTTAAATTAGTGCTTAATTACCTAATTAATGTATAAATTAATAACTTAATTACTCAATTAACCTATAAATTAGTTCATATACATAATAAAGTATTTATTACATGTTGTTAATATATTTTTAGTCATTTATTTAAATTTATATACATTTATATACATGTTTTAGATAGATAAATACTAAAATACAGTACACATACTACTATACATTATTAATACATAATAAATAGGTTGTAAATACTTAAAACTAATATATACAAATATAAAAAATAACTTACTTCAGTAATAACTTAATTTACTAATTTATTTTATTTTAACTTAATAATTGAGCTAATTAACTTAATTACATACAATAAATACATAAATAAATATATATACAGGTATAATACAGTATATAATAATTACTTAAATACGTCTATACAGTTGTAGATATGATTATACAAGTTTACATATTTATTTATAATTATATAGATATATATACATATAATCTATTATAAGTTAATAGATAATTTTATAATTAAGATATATATATTTATTATAAATCAGCATAAATATTTATTTAAATATATATAATACATATATGAGTTAGTTATGTACATTTTCTACATATATTTTACTATTTATATATAGCTTAGTAATAAATCATATATATAAGTATACATACTATATACAAGGTATTTTTATGAAATTTTTGACTTTTTCTGATTTTTATGTTTTATAGAGATACGAGAAGAGAGAGAGAAGGTGAGATGAGAGGAGAGAGGATTCTTTTTATGTTTTTCATGTTGAGTTCATTTATTCAGCCTCAGAGTAGATTGAACCGTTTACTATTATGTTCTACCGACTAAAGGGTTTATAATACTCTAAAACTTTGCACACACCTATAAAACTATCTAATCATACTCAAGACACTTTTATTTTATTTTTTTACAAATTTTTTTATATTTTTCTATGTATTTACAAGTTCATACAAACTAGGCCTAAAATGAGTTATGCAACATGAACCTAAGGCCTTCAAACTCAATTTGGATGGCTGGAAAGGGATGTAAGCATCTAAAAATGTCCATAACACCACATACAACATGTTTGAACCTAAAAACATGATTTTAACCTTGAATTTTGGTAAAATCTTCATGTTGGACAGTTAAAATAAAATCTTGTTGACAATAACTTTCAAAACATGAATTAAAAGAAATTTTAGATCAGATTGAAGTCCAAACTTGCACATGAATGCTTAGACATGAAGCCCTAACTTTACAAAATAGTGTCAGCTTCTTTAATTCTCAAATTAACCCAAATTTCTATTTTAATCCCTTGATTCAAACCTGCTGATGCTGCTATTTAGCAGCTAAACTGTTGCTACTATTGTTGCTCATGTAATCAGTAGCTAAATGTTGATCTAATGTTGTATGGTATGATCTAAGGCTTCTTTAAGCCACAACATATTTGAAATTCCAAATCACACTCTGCTGATGCAACTACTGCTATATTGAAAATAAGATCAGACATCCTAGATTAGATCTTCTCAGGTGATCTGAGCCAATTCTATACCCCTTCAGATTTGGAAAAACAAGATCTAGATGATGCTCATCTAAGGAAATCCATCTAATCCATAAATCCCTCGAAAATTTGAGATTAAGTCCAATGCAAGACCTCCAAATCAAAAGAAAACAAAGCAACTGCTGCTGTTGATCAAATCCAAATCAAACAAGATTTAATCATTAAAGACTTAATTCTCAGCTTGTACAAACCCCTCAAACAAGATTTGGAAGTCATTTGAAACCCTTTTAAACATCCAACATCCATAAATCTCTAGATTGAACTTATTTTGAGTTTAGAAACAATATTGCCCTGAGTAGGCTGTTACTTTAGATTTCTCAGATGAGCTGATCACGCAATCATCCTTGTAACGACCCGGTTCCCGAGTCCCTACGAGACACGAGAACCGGACCGACTCGAGTAATCCCAACCTAGTCGTCCAACGAGGAAGTAACCAAAAGAGAAGTAAAATAAATCACATTCAGCATGAATATAACTAACAGTAAGGAAGTACAGCAGTAAGGAAAGAAACTACTACAGTGAATACCACCACAACAGTAGAACAACGTTTATCATATAACAAGAACTGCAGGTAAAGAAAGTACAGCGGAAACAAAAACTACTCACTAGAACAGAAACAAAAGAGGTACAAAAGACTGTGGTAAACTCTACTGGACCCTACTCGGCCCATCGCCCTCTGCAGCCACCGACCCTGGCTGCTCAACACCTGGTCCTGAAAAAGGTAACGAGTGTAACACGTCAGCAAAACGCTGAGTAGAGTGGCAAACTAACTAAAGACAACAATAGAGTGGCAAAACGCTGAGTAGAACATAACAGCTACTGTACACTCTACTGTTGTCTTTAGTTAGTTTGCCACTCTACTCAGCGTTTTGCTGACGTGTTACACTCGTTACCTTTTTCAGGACCAGGTGTTGAGCAGCCAGGGTCGGCGGCTGCAGAGGGCGCTGGGCCGAGTACGGTCCAGTAGAGTTTACCACAGTCTTTTGTACCTCTTTTGTTTCTGTTCTAGTGAGTAGTTTTTGTTTCCGCTGTACTTTCTTTACCTGCAGTTCTTGTTATATGATAAACGTTGTTCTACTGTTGTGGTGGTATCTACTGTAGTAGTTTCTTTCCTTACTGCTATACTTCCTTACTGTTAGTTATATTCATGCTGAATGTGGTTTATTTTACTGCTCTTTTGGTTACTTCCTCGTTGGACGACTAGGTCTTGGGATTAGTCGAGTCGGTCCGGTTCTCGTGTCTCGTAGGGACTCGGGAACTGGGTCGTTACAATCCTGCACACCATTAGTTGGTGTGTAGGGTGATTTAATGATCCTATAAAAATTCATTGGGTCATTATTTTACCTCAAATCAGTACAACTGATTCTCCTAGACCAAAGCTACCCAAAATGCAATCAAATTGGGCTTATGTACATATGAAAATAGAAACCAAATCAAAACACCTCAGATTCGTCGCATTACACCCAATTAAGTGAATAAAAACTTGAATCGCTAGATTAAATCCATTTAAACCCAAATTGATTCCAAATCTTGGGATTGGGCATGAAATCCAAATCTAAAATAATCAAGCAAATCGATGTAATTAAATCCAAATCGGGGGTCCTTGTGAACTTATGAAGTGAATGAGAAGACCCCTAGGTGGATTTGAGCGTGAATTGTGAAAGCTAGAGAGCTTCAGATCCTATTTGGCTCTGATGGAGGGGTGCATTGTGGATTCAAATGCAAGGAAAACAGTAAGAAGCAATTGTGAGGTGTAGAGGAAGATCAGCGGATCAAAATGAAAGTGCAAAAAACACCTCTCTAATCTGAATTGATCAGAGAGGGCGGCTTGGATCTAACTACTCTACTCCTAATCTAAGGTAAACAATTTGTGAATTCGCTAACTAATCTACTCCTAACTATTCTAGAAAGCATTTAAAACTACCTAAAAAGCAATAAATCCTAATCTAGTAAGAAGGGGACTCTCCTGGATCAACAACCGGTGGCTGTAGAGGATGAAATGGGGGAGATTTCTACTGAGTGAAAAGCTTACTATTGAAGCTTCAGGGTCATCCTCAAGCATATGTCATCCGTAGCGACATGGAAAAAGCAAGGAAGGAAGAAGCTCCATTGTTGTCACCAATGGTGTCGAGTGAAGAAGGTAGGAGAAACTGGAGAGGAAGAATGGAGAACCCAAGGAAGTAGGAGAGGGGTTCATCCCCTCATGCGAGCTTAGGGGAGCTACTCAAGTAGGCATTGGAGGGAGATCTGCGCACCGCTGCTGGTGATAAGCAAATTAGGGATGGACGGTGGATGCAAGATGGGGAGGTGCGTGGGAACTTTTTGGATGAAATCCCACCGTAGGATGAGATATGGGGGAGGTGACGAAGATGCGTGATCAATGGTGAAGAATCCACCATAGAATCAATGATCTAGACATTGGACAATGCCGGTGAAGCGTGCTCTTCGTGTGAACAGTAGAGGAGAAGAGGCCGCAGGTGTATTGGGCAAATTATACAAGAAGCCCTTATATTGAAGGGGTAGAAAAATTGCTCAAAAACCCATTAATGGAAAGTTTTCATGCAGAGCGGTCCAAAAGACCCTCAAATAGGCCCCTGCGATTTACAAATTGATCCCTGGAATGTTTTAAATGTAGGAAATGTAAACGACTTAAAATGAAATGAGGACCTATATGTACAACTTTAAATACAAGGTCCTAATGATATCCAAATGCTATGAGACTTTTATTGAATCTTAATTAAACATGTTAGAATATGATTTAACCGTTGATTTGTACTTTTGAGTACAAAAAGGTGTTCAATTGACATTTGGATCATCAATTATGTTTAATGAGTAGAATATCTCAAATATTGACCTAATTATGCATTTTTAACATTAATTTGATATTTTAGGTCATTTTTATTAATTCTCACACTTAACCCATTTATTATGTTAATAATATAGTGTTTAATTTAGTTTCTAGCATAACTTTAGCATTTTAGCTAGATGAGACACACCTCATCGTATTTTATAACATTTATCTAACTACATTATGCCTTTTTATCTATTTCCCTATTGAGTTTTTTGCTTACTTTTTTGCTGGAATTATTTATCTGGGAAAAGCACAAGATACCAGCTTGACTGGAGACGAGGTATAAAAGAACATGAGGATAAAAGATGCCATGCTTGAGTAGCTATAAAGAATATTCTCTGATAAAATTATGTAATCGTTGTACTCGAACCTTATAATAATGTAAACTATGTTGTGGTAAAGGTTTACGTAGTTATGGTTGACATCGAATGATGCTCCAATGGATGGTAGCTTGGCAATGTTACATTATAAATATGCGAACGATAAGGGGTTGTGGGTCATCATAGTAAGGGACTTAGGAGATCCATGAGATGCAATTATGATGTGTTGGAGATATATTTGAGTGGATATACCCATGAGAGCCCAACAATGTTGGAAACCAAGGAAGTTACTAACAAGAATAGGTCTTGATGATAATTTATTTAGAAAATAATGATATGTAATGGATCAAGAATCATAATATTAGGGTGAGAATGGTATACCTTAGTAGAGTACATTAGAAAGTAAGTAAAAAGATAACAACCCTAATAGATATGATGAAGAAGAATGGAAATGAGTATCTTCGATCTACGATTATGCTACTAAGGTTTTAAATAGGAGAATTGGGAATGGAAAACTTGGGAAATTGGGTTGTTTAGTACAAAAGATCCACCAAGAGTTTAATTGGAATTATTATTTGAATGCTAAGCTAAGAAATTAATTAAATATTTGCGTAGTTAGTTATTGCCTTATATTAGTTCCTTTTTGGGCAAAAGCCCATACTTGCGTTATTCTCATTCCACTCAAGTTGTTGTGGTGTGCATTACAAGATTGGATGAGTACATATATGAGTTGTATAACTAGTTACAATTTTCTATGCATTTTATTTGTGATGGTAATATTACAACTTGGACGGGGGATGGATCATGTAGTAGATTAAGGACAAAAGTTTTGTAACCTCATAAGAGGTTGTAAGATTATAGTTCCTTATTGCAATAGTTACCCTTTAAAGTGATATTATTCCCTTGAAGCTTTCTTTGTCCTCTTTGCATCACCAACTTCTAATCGTCCATTTTCTCAAGGAATCATTAACAATTTGCATGTAAACCACCACCTGAGTAGGTTATGGCTCTATTTAGCCTAATATATATCTTGAACATCTATGGAGATCACACCTGAATATGACTAATTCAATACATATATGAGAATATTTAAAGAGGATTTTGGTTGCAACACTCTCTTCCTTGATTGTCTCATGAGTTTTGGCATTAATGATTCTAAGATCCATGTGAATTCTTATTGATCCTTAAGCCATAGACAACTATAAGTTCTTCTAGTTAGCTAATTAGTCCTTGAGCTCTAAGATAAGTTTTCTTTCATAATCAAAGTTAGCTAGACAGATATGGTAGACCATTTTTTTTATTTGTTTCATTTTTCAATCTTCTTTTCTTCATCTACTTACCTTTTCTCTCTTCTTTGGCTCATTAGAAGCCTTAATTTGAGGCTTAAGTTAACTAATTATTGGGTTAAGATTTGCAAGTATTATAAGTTTTTGCAATCTTTTTGCTTATGGATGTACCGTTGCTTATGAACTTTTTGTCTTGTTGAGAGAGAAATCACTCCATAAAAATTATTCTTTGCATAGTTATATTTGGATTGAGTTACTAATGAGGGGTGAAATTATCTCAAAAATTTATTTAATGATGATCAAGAAGATTAGAATGGGGGATCTAGGAATCATATTAATCTTGGGCTCTTCTTCCAAAAGTGGATCTATAGTTTGAAATTTTCAACTAATATTTGCTAAAAATATTATATTAAAAATTATTTCTCAATGCTAAAGTGTCTAGCTTTACGATATAAGAACAATAAGAGTTCTAAGCTTGAGAATGCATCAACTCAAAGTATATATTAAGTATGAAAGAAAAAATAATATCTACGTATCACATGAAAGAGGAAAGGCACATCTTTTGACTTTATACATGGAACATCCAATAACACTAACTAGACTTACGAGAGGTTATTCAAAAAGGATGCAATGACTACATATTGAGAGTAGAACTATGAGGGTTCTACTGGGATGACAGAAATCAAAATAGACTCATGAGAACCCTACTTAGATAATGAATGAAATGTTGTGGGAGTAGACCTATGAGTCATACTTAGATGGTAATTAATTTAAGAGAAACTCTAAGTTCTTTGAGTTGATGGTCTTATTAAAAAATAAGATTGTTACATTTCAACAAAAATACATGGTTGAGAAGTTATTATATTTTGTAAAATAAGTCAACACCTTTGTTGAAGACTTAGTATAGACTTGTATCTTATTTAGATATATAATAAAAAACTCATTGCATTAGTGTTGATCAAATAAATATCTTATGAAGACTTAGTATATGATACCACGTCATCATAAAAATATCTTATGAAGTCAAAGAAAATCTACAGATGAAAAGAAGAAAAGATTTACTTGAAAGAGTTTTTAAACATGAGAAACTTCTAAAAATTTTTGTCATATAATTAGTTATGGATACAATGATGCCTATAAATACATAATCAATCTCACATTATTGATTTAATTGAACTCATTTAGGGCTAATTTACTTGAAGAGTTAACCCCTTTTTTGAGATGCTAACCCCTATAATCTTAACATCTGTTTTGCTAACACCAATTTTAAAGGATGTTAACAAAATAAAGATTAACTTTGTAAATCCCCCACATCCAAATTTCAATTTATAAAGATTAATGTTAACACTAATTCAAATAACTATCGTAATAATTAATACTGTAATTTAATATCAATTTAAATAAATAACAATAGAAATTAACACTAATTTCATAATTATTAACACTAATTTTCTTAAATTAACCCTTATAATTTCATATCCCTCTCATCCCTTTTTCCTAACTGATAATCACATCAATTTCTAAAATGGTAGATGTGGTTTATTTTCTCTCGCCGACCTGCGTTTTATTCTTACGCTTTAAAAAAGCGCAGCCTGCATCATCCCTTGCAAACGACCCTACCACCGCACTCGGAAGCAATACCCTCCTCTTCCTCTTCCTCTTCCTCTTCCCTCCACTTATATCGTCATTCAACTCAATACCAACTCTTCCCATCGATCTCCTCTCTTCCAATAGATCTACTTCACTTTCTGTTCATCCCACGGATCCAATTCGTTCTCGCGGCGATGGATCCCTCTATCATGAAGCTTCTCGAGGATGATGAGGTTTTGGTCCCCCCCTTCTCGATCCGAACCATTACTCCTCCTTTGATTTTCTTTTTCCTTCTCCTCTGACATCGAATGCTGATGGATGCTTCCGCAGGACGAGACGATGCATTCGGGGGCGGAGGTGGAAGCGTTCACCGCCGCACTCAATCGGGACATAGGGAGGGACGATTCATCCGACATCGCCCCCCCGATCGAGACGAGCACCGGTACCCCTCCTTTTTGTTCCATACGATTTTTCTTTTCTTTTCTTTTTTTTTTTTTTTCAATTTTTTGGTTGCGTTGATGCGAGAACTGGGGACCTCTCGGTAGGAGATAAAACCATTGGAGACGTTTGACGAATATTTCCATGGATTGTTTCACCAAAAGGAGCATTTGCATTTCCCAATTCCTAAACTTTCTGATTCTACAACCCAAGAACTTCACCTGACCACCCTGGATTTCCATATAACTTTGCGATCTCTCATGTACGGGCTGGAGCATTTCCAGAATAGGGGTAGTTTCATGATTTTCAGCAGATTAGAAATGATCCATCTCAAGGAGACAACCATCTTCTCCATGTTCAATACTCTCTCTGGCAGGGCACACCCTTACGTTTCAAGTCATGTACGATATTCAGCTCATTCACCGTGCAGCACTTCATCGCACTTCGAAGCATGCTTCCGTGGGATCTCTACAAAGCATTGACCTTTCTGTTTTTGAATTGAAATTGAAATTGTTAGAGATCACCGAACTTTGATGTGTCCTTGTTTTCCCTCAATATGTTGTCTGTCAGAGTTGAAAATTTCATTCTCCTACATTTCAGGTGAACATTTAATATCAGTGCTTCTTTCAATACCAAAATCATCATCTGAATTAGCAAGGTTGACCTAGCTTTGGAGCATTCATGACCTTAGGCCTTAAGAGGGAAGTGATCCTTCCTTTTGATCCTCCTTGCTATTCACAATGTCCAATGTCATTTTGGAGGGTTGATTAAAACTAATCTAAGAAGAATGTAAAACAATGATACTAATCAATTTGTCTATTCATGGAGCTATAGAACAAGAGAGTGCACATAAGTTGTGAAGCACATGGGATTTCTAAAAATATAAATATGATGTGACTTATAAGGGAAGTAGGTGAGGGAGTTGAGAAAGGAAGTAGGTGAGAGGGAGTTAGAAAGAAAGGGATGAGGGAAGAAATAAAGATGAGGGAAATAAATCTAGATTGATTCCAAATTCCAACTTCTTGTTTTTTTTTTTTTTTGGGTACATCCTTTCCCTTTTTATAAAGTAGTTACAACAAACTCAAAGCCCAAAAGATATGACTCTTGGAATTACAACTAATGACCAAGTCATCCCTTGGATGGAAATGCAATAAATAAAGATAAAATAAAATGAAAGGAGAATTCGCAAAGGCACACTTGAATTGTTTGTAACTTGGGTTGCATGAAGTTGACTTCTAAAGGGATTATAGATAAAAATACTAATGTAATAATGATGGTAATATCATGGGACTTAGGATGAGTTGCAGCTGTTGTGGCTGCTGCTATGTGAATAAAAGTTACAATGCTAGTTAAAGATTCGCTGGGAAGAAACCAGTTTGCATGGTCTTGCCTTTTGGAGTTTAATATATGTTCCGAGATAAATTGACGTGGAGGAAAAGAAGAAAAAAGTTCCTTAGTGAGGTAATTAGGGGTTAATAATCCTTAATTAGCTCACGTGGGGTTTTTTTTTGTATATAATTAACCTATGCAACTCACCCTAGTAGGGAGTCAGGATGAGTTAAGGGGTTTCATACCTCCACAATCAACTTGCCTAAAATATGGCGAGTATAATGCACATTGGACATTTTACAATATAATAGCTTGGGGTTCCCTCAAAAAAGGCAACGGCTATGGAACTCATCCCTACTAAGGGCAAGTTCCATGAGTATATTTCAAGTGCACTCCCCTCACAAGTTCCATAGGGTTCCTTAGCATTTCATAGGGTTAACTCAAAAAAGGAAATGGCTATGGAACTTAACCCTACTAGTGATGGGTTCTATTGTAAAATGTCCAATGCACATTCTACTTGCCATATTTTGAGGCGAATTGCTTAGGGGGGAACAAAACCCCTAACTCGTCCCTAGTAGGGGGAGCTCCATAGGATTAATTAGAAATTAAAAAGTCCCCTATGTGGTAATTAAGGATTATTAATCCCTAATTACCTTATTAAGGAAATTTTTTCAGGGAAAGAATCCACTAGCCTTATGGGAACACGATCGTTTATTGTCATTTGGAAGAAGGTTCAAAAAAGTTAACAATTTGAGGCAAATTTTGGTCCTTGATGGCGTTCCCTTGTGCTTAAAGGTGAGAGCTTTCTCATCACCTTGGATATAGTTGTCTGTAATAATTATTTTGATATGGCTGGATGCATTCCCTTTGCCCTCTTTTACTAGCATATGCTATTATCATTTGAAACTCTGTGTGACTACTTTTGACAACTGCTTGAGATAATAGTCAATTCTACTTTATGTCTTGTCATTAGGCTTTTGGCGCTTGACTATGTCCCTGAGATTTTTTGCGAGAACAAAGAGTATAATTGAAAAGGCATGTTGTGCACTCTCCAAGAAAAATAAATCTTGTATATTAACATGATAACGACTCCCATCTTGGAGGACCTTACACTCTTTAAGATGTGAGCTTTTCTGCCCAGAAAGATACAACATTCCTCGGAAACCTACGATCTAGTTTGTGTTTTGAGATTATCTGGAGCATTTATTTATTTGGCAAGTTCCATGTGATAAGTGCTAGGCTATATTGTGAGGTTGCACATTTCTCCATGAATGCTGGTTATGGATTAGAAATGTTGAATGACCTCTTTGCTAATGGATGGTATAGGAATGTATTTTATTGAGGAATGTATCTTAATTAGAAACAAGTGAACAATCGCTATTTTGGTAGTGAATGAAGTTGGGTGGTCATCAAGTGGATAACCACCCTTCCTCTTTTCCAAAAAAAAAGAAAACATGGATGGAGATCAATCCAGTAGTCTACCATTGAAGCATTTGGATTCTCTGCAAGAGTGAAAGGATGGCAAAATGCCAACTGAAAGGTCCTAGATAACACCATACATTCTTTTAGAAGAGGAAATCATTTCCATGCCCTAATGCTTCCTTGTACAAAGGGGCTAATGCTAGTAAAGAATGTAGTCCCCCTTCTTAAAAGTTGATGCTCGCTCATTATTTGCCATGATGCATTAGGGGAAGCTACCATCTTCGATCATGAAGGTGATAACTATTAACTAATCTTTTTTTTTCTCACATTGTAAGGGACAAAAAGAATTGAGTTAAACTCTTTGCCTCCTCTAACAAGTTTGGAATTGTTGTTGCTCTATCCACTTATCTGACCAATTGAACTACTATCAAAGAGGGGATGATCAGAAAAGAATTCTTCACTAAGATTTTGAGCTTTTTTGGATATGAGTTCTTTTCTTTGCAGAGATCATTAATCACACTCTTGCTTAAAGAAGCCAACTGGTTTATTGATAATGATATTGTTGAAAGATACAAAGAGTGATCCTACTGCAAACTTAATGCATATTCTTGTACCTTAGTTGGGTATCATTGCATGACAAGCTTTAAAATACAAAGACCACTTAATGCACCCCGGTGCACCCCCCCTCCCCCAAACAAAAAAAGGTGCTAGTAATGGTTTTCGTAGGTTATAACTCCTACAATGTGCATCGCCTTTTTTTTTTCCCCAATTTTTGCAGGAAAGAATGTAAATCACTCTCTTAGATGACACTTTAGTAGTCATTGTCCTTAAGGTTCACAAGGTCGATCATTGTATAGTGAGTATGAAGTATACGAGCAAGTGTCCATTGGTTTTTCTTTTAGAAATACAAAATAGCTATTAAATATTTTTTCCATTTGATAAAACTTGTCCATATGTCCCAAAGACATGAAAAAATATGGGTATTTTACATTAACCCAAAAGATGGATTATA
This sequence comes from Thalassia testudinum, assembly GCA_037157565.1. Taxonomy (NCBI): domain Eukaryota; kingdom Viridiplantae; phylum Streptophyta; class Magnoliopsida; order Alismatales; family Hydrocharitaceae; genus Thalassia; species Thalassia testudinum. Next base: position 68,476,250 of record JAZHRO010000013.1, on the reverse strand, counting down.
TTATATGCGTATCCATATACTGGATAGCTCTATATCTATATTACATGGGCATCCAAGCGCATACCTGACCAATGTGGCCAGCATCCTAAACCTTGATTGGCCTTGTATGCTTCACAATACAAACTTCCTTGACAAGGGTGGTGGCATTTCCATGGCCATTGTCATTGGGGTGTGTGGACCATCTGACATTCTTGCAAAAGCGCTACTCCTTGGCAGTTAGCAACTTAGCACTTAGGTCTTATTCTTCATCCATATTTTCCTTAAGCAGTCAACTATCTTCTTAATTTTGAAGATGTGAAGGGAAGGGGAGAGTGGCAGCCGGTGGAATCCAAGGCTTGGATGAAGGAGGATGATATCTTGCATAGAGAAGCAATTGGGGGAGGGTCCTCAGTGGAGAGGAGGTTTAGTGCATGTGGTTTACTTTGCTTTAGATGTCGGGTTGGGCACATTTGCTCAATAGTGTCGAGACCTTATGTGCTACTTGCTTTGTGGTGGACTATAGGGCATTGGAGGATATTTTGTCCCTTTGTAGGAAGGATGTGCACTTCTTCCCTTAAGGGTTGTGGGCACACGGGAGGAGGGGGGGGCGTGAAACTCAAAAAAATGACTTTGGCCTGAACCTGGCTTAGTGTTATCAAACTAGTTGAAATGCTTGGTCCAAGCCCAACACAATATGGGCTAGGCTGGGGCCTAGGCTGGTCCATGGGTCAAGTTCTAATTATTAAACGTAGATTGATATGGAGTAAAGAAGCCAACAATTGCTTATGAAGGTGGGATTATCTTGCTGACATGTTCTTGATAATGCTTAGACTTGCACCCTACTCAAAGAAAATACTCCATTAGACCAAAGTCTAACAAAAGTAACTGCCAACTATAGCCTAATTCTTCAACCAAATATTCAATCTATTTCAGAAATTGGCCCCATCTTTTCCTTTATGCTGATCAACATCTTGGCTAGAAATCTTAAGCTATAGATCAAATGCCAACAGTGCCAAAGTTTGCTAGAGATTTAAATACAAGTTTAGTGAAATTTTGCCTTGTTAAGAGATTTTTTTTTTTGAAAAGGAAAAGGGGTGGTTATCCTTGCGATAACGCCCCATTTATAAAAAGCACCCAGAGAGTGTAGCGGATTACAAGAGGCTACATATTATAAATTATTCTCCCAAAAATGCACCAACGTCGAAATAGATGAGACAAAAATCTCCACATAGGGGATTTGGCTTGTGAACACCGCCACATTTTTCCCCAGCCAAACACCCCACAATGTCGTTGGCACCTTCGCAATCTCCTTCAATCTTAACACACATAACTTCGAGATCGGGTTACCCTCCTGAGTGACGTCCAACAAAGCTTCTGGTTGGTGCAGTTCACCCAACCAAGGTTCAAGCGCCTCCACACTTGAGCTAAGAAGGGATAGGAGAAGAAAAGGTGGTTCAGGTCCTCCACCCCCCCTTGACATAAGGGGCACGTGACATTCGTGTCTTGCGCCCATCTGGCCCCCCAGACTCTGGTCATTATCCTCCCTTTCCTTACTAGCCGCGCAAAAATCATGATCTTCAAAGGGCAGTTTTCCTTCCATGTAACCCTGTAGTCGCGGAGGAAATCCACGTTTGTCACCAAGACCTTGTTACGCAGTCTATCATTTTCCTTCCTGACAGAGAAATGGCCGTCATCCCAGACCCAGCAGTCCCACCCCCCTTCCATCCCAAAGTACTCCAGCTTCCGTAGTAGAGTCAAAAGCTCCTCCATTTTGCGATCTGACAGACTTCCCGTCAACGCGGGTCACCATGTCCTCTCCCAATAGGCTCCAATCATGTCCTTATCCAACGCCAACACAAAAAGCCTTGGAAAGCGAGAGGTGATGGGGCCATCTCCTATCTAGTCATTCGTTTGGAACATGAATTTGTCTCCTGTACCAATTAGTAGCGAGAAGAAGTCCCGCTCCTTCGACGCCACCGACGCTAGCCCCTTGTAGAAAAAGGAAGCACCTTATCCTAGCTCCACCAAACTCTCCTATTCCAAAGACCTTCCATAACATGCCTCTAACAGATCGCATAGCAGACTTGGTCTACGACCCATCATACCTTCTATCCACTTGGTCAGCAAGCTGCCTTTCATGGACTCTAGATCTCGTACTCTGAGGCCACCCTCCCTCATTGGCCTACAAACGTCTTCCCATGCCACTGGCCTTGCCCCCTTCCCTGACTCCCTAAAGTTGGACCAAAAGAAGTCCCTCATCAGTCCGGTTAGCCTTCTCCCCACCTTCTTGGGTAGTTGGAAGACGAACATGAAAAATGTTGGGATAGCGGAGAAGATTGCCTCCACCATAACCAATTGGCCCCCTCGAGACAACATCTTGGAAGACCACCTTGTCAACCTCCTCTTAACCCTTTCCACCAGTGGGATAAAGTCCTGTACACTTAGCTTGTTGTCTGACAGCGGCAAGCCCATGTAAGGCAGGGGCAAGGTGACCGTTAGCATGCCCAAGGCCCCTGCACAACTCATGGCCTCCTCAATCTCCATTTGCACCGGAACAAAACTGGATTTCCCGAGGTTGATTTGTAGATCGGATGCCTCCCTGAAAACCTGTAGCAACCTGCGTAGCCTCTTCGCCTCCTCTAATGAGCCCTCCATGAAGAACAATGTGTCATCTACATACTGTAGCACCGGAACCTCCACCTGCTATACGGAAAAGCTTGAGAGCAGACCTCTACCATAGGCTCTGAACGTAGCCCTCGCTAGTGCGTCACCCGCCAAGACCAAGAGCAGTGAGGTACCCCTACTTAACTCCTCTGCGCGGCTGTATCCACCCTTCTATCGGATTTCCATTCACCAGGACTGAGAACGACGTTGTAGTAACGCATCGCTTTATCCACTCGATCCATCTATGTGGGAATCCCCTTGACACCAAGAATGCCAAAGGAAGGGCTACTGCATTGACTCGTATGCCGTACTGAAATTCACCTTCCATAAGAAGGCTTTCTTCCCCTGCCTCTTCCAATATGCTAGAATTTGTGATACAATAATAAAGCCATGTAGTATGTTCCTGCTAGGGATGAAAGCTGTCTGCACCAGCGAGATGAGGTCCTCCATGAGGGCGTAGTCTATTTGGCAAGGTCTTGGCAATGATGAGGTACACAGCATTGTATAGAGTAATTAGCTTGAACTCTTCAATCATCTTAGCCCCCTCCTTCTTTGGCAGTAGGAACATATAGAAATGGTTAAGTTTGTCAAAGCCTCTGTTACCTTCCTCGAATTCTTGGACGACTTGCATGACATCCTCCTTTAGCATTGACCAAAACTCCCTATAAAAAATCACTAGGAAGTTGTACGACCCTGGGCATCCATCCGCGTTTAGCCCCCAGAGTGCACCCCTGATCTCGTCCTTTGTGAATTGGGAAACTAGGCCATTCGCTTACACCTTTGAGATGTGTCATGCGTTCGCCCCTGTCCATCTCCACCTTCCCTACGTTCTCGCTCCCATAAACCTCCTAAATGGTTTCCTGCTGCCCTTACTAGCTCCTTCCCATCCACCACTAGCTTGTCGATCCTATTCCATCTCCTCTTGCATGATGCCATCGAGTGGAAGTATCGCGTATTGGAGTCTCCTTCCTTCAACCACCTCTGCCTAAACTTGAAATGCCAGCTCACCTCCAATTTTCTGTCCTCCTACACCACCCTTATGTGTTCAGCTTTGGCCTTCCGATCCTCCTCTGATAGAGGACCTATGTCCTTGCACCTGTCCAACTTGGTGATCTCTGTCGGTGCTGTTGCTTTCCTCTGTTCCCTCATGGCTGAAATCTCCTTTCTGTGGGCCCTCAGAACGCCATCAGCTCCCTCAACTTGTGCTCTAGTTTCACCGCCGCGGATCCTATGCTAGTTGTAAATTGCCATTTCTCCACCAATTGTCTAAACCCCTCTTCCAACAATCAGGATTTGTCGAACTTGAAGTAGGTCCCGAAACTGATATCTTTATTCGTCTTCCACAACAACAGAGTGGTTCGAGAAGGGTCTGTCAAGCAGGACCACCCTTGCCATGGGGAAAGCTTCCATCAACAAAACATTACATAGGAACCGATCGATCTTGGATTTCTGCCTCACTGAGTTTCTCCACATGTATCCGCATAAGGTCAGCACCAAGTCAAGTAGCCCATGTAAGGCCACGAAATCCACAAAGGCCTCTGAGCCTCGATCCCACCTTCCTCGCCCTTTTGGAGTCTTTTGCAGCAGGTAGGATTTGTTTACATTCAAAGGTGAGATTTTATAATTGTGTAGTGTTCAAGTGTGAAAGCATGTATGTGGATAGGATGCTGCTTGATGCCATGATGTTTATGTGTTCGTGGGCTTCCTCAATGTAACAATGTTTTGGTGATGTTATTGATGAATTGGGATGGTCACTAAGCTTGAGTGAGCATTCCTTCTTACCTCAGCAACATAGGAGCTGAGATCTCCACTCTACCAAATCTTTTCCACTGCATCTTTTTGATCTCTAGACTTTGATTAAGAAATCTAAAGAGACAAAGCCTAATGTCAAACTGGTAAAACACCTAAAGAGTTTACATGGTATAAAGCACATCAATTTGCAATCTCACCACTGTTACAAAGAAGGAATGCAGTTTGGGGGAAGGATTTGTCACTGCAACTGAACACTCCCAGACAAGAATAACTAAAATTGAGATGCCTGTAGCCTTCGTCACTAAATCTTTAACAATGAAAAGAATACCATCTACCAGGACAGCATAGATTGGATACTTCCACAATCCAGTCCTAGTGGAGGTTATTGGGACAGAAAGTCTCTATCATTTGTTTGATATGTTGCTGATATATTGAAAAATAACCTGGACTAGATTGAGAGGGTGGGTCAATGTGATCTAGGACTTAATATGCAAATATGCATCCTCTTCTCAACTGTAAGGCAAGCCATATATTCTAGATTTTCTAAATGAAGATATACTCAAGCCTTAGATTCGTTGTATCCTTCTAAAAATCATGCTAGCCATTTGGAAAAATACAAGAAAGAAACTTATCATTTTGATTAGTTGTAGATAGTTGATCCAAGCTTGTTCTTCAAGGATCTTGTGATACTGGACTTAAAAAGAGAGTGTACTTAAAAAAGAGAGCTCAATGTTGTACAGAAGATGTGGTTCCCTGCGATCTATCTACCCCATTGTCTTCAACTAGAGTTTGTAGAGAGTTTTTTTTTTCCTTTCCTTTTCTTTGTAGCTCACATTTTTCGATAAATGTGCAATGACTAATGAACTCAATTAGTCCTTTCACTCTCAAAAAAAAAAAAAATGATGCACTTTATGGACGCAATTTAATTGAATTGGTTCTTGGGATGGATTAGCTTGAGAAATTCCAATCCATTAGGCTAAGTTTTGCTGTGGAATACCTCCCATATTACCCCGTTGGAGGGGTTTAGCCTCTACAGAGTCAATATGTTATTATGTTGGTGGATGAGTTTCCATTTCCAATGCAATATTTCCAACCTTTTTCAGGTTCCAATATGAAGAAAAAAATTGCAAGAACTTCCACTAAAGTTAATATCACATCCATACCAGCAGTTGTCCCATCACACAGCCAAATAGCTTAACCCCACTTATCCCACCTGCCCATTTATACCTTATTGCCCAGGCTAGTGATCAATATGCTTTAGAGAAATGAGAAGCCTGCTCTCCTTCCACAACATGCTTAGGCATTTCGGCTGGTGCCAAAAGGTGACAATCGTTAGTGACATGAAATAGTTATCTCACAAAGACCTCATTCTGTCCAAAGCTGGTTGGACTGGTATCTCACTAAGGCAAAATCATTGACTTGTTCTGCTGATGTTTGCCCAGGCCAAAGGGACATGAAAAAATTGTTTAGCCACTCAAAACCTTCTCTTTGGAAGTTTCATGAATAAAGCCATGACATCCCTACAGGCTCTGGCATGCTCCAAATCACTTTGAAGAAGAGTATATGGAACTTTTAAAATTTGGAGATTTCTCCTGATTCAAATCTTTGCTCCATGATTCTCTTCCTCATTGCTTCACAAGCTCTTCCTTTTTTGGAGCCAACTCTTCAACTCTTGTTTACTTTCAATGAATGAAACGTTATTGCCCTTTTTCTGAGAAGTTATGCTTTCTTGGTCTTAAAACTGTTAGATGGGATATACACCATCATTGGTACAGTGATCAGAAGGTTAATGCATCCATTACCTGAATTATCCTTTTCAAAAAAAATAATACCTAAATTAATTGGAAGGATGAAACTGTAAACATTCCCATGTCATTTTTCCTAATAATACCTTGTGTTCTTGAGTTTCCATTTCAAGTTATTTTGCCAAGTGATTGGCCTTACATCTGTTTCATTTAGTGTTCTATTTGCATTTTCATTTATTATATGGGATCTATATGACTCAATTATAGGGATGGTAACACAAGGAATGAGTGGTATGCCAAGTCAGCTTCCTGGACAGCGGCAAGCTCCAAGTGAAGAAATAAATCCCATTCAGCAGAGTCAACAAAAAGACGTACATAATGAATTGCAATTTCAAGAACAGCAATCATCTCAAGTGGAACCTGGGAATCAGCAATCCAGCATTCAAAACATGCATGATGGGAGTAATAATCTGTTAGGTCAGAATCAAACCACTCCAAATCAGGAAATGATTCATCCTGAGCAGCAGCAGCAGCAGCAGCAGTCACAGCATCAGCATCAAGAACTGCAACAAACATTAGAGCCAAATAATCTGAAGCCTGTTGATGTCAACCAGGCTAAATTCTCTGAGCAGCCTCATGTTCAGCCTCATGAAGAAGGAAAAGGTCAGAATCGGCTGCCATATTCTTCACAGCAGCTTAATAGTCAGCAACCACAACCTTCAGACCAAACAAATAATCCCATGAGGAGAATGAGATTAAGTTCCATACCGTTTCACTCACTAATTCCAGTTTTACGCCCCCATCTTGACAAAGACAGATCCATGCAACTTAATAATGTTTTTTCCAAGTTGAAGGTATCCTTATATACTTATGTATTATTTTATTGCTACATTTCCATGTTCTTTCTGTTTTTGAGTTGGAAAATGAATTTCCAAATTCTTTTGAGAAACTTCCATTCTAAGATGACTTTCATATGCAAGAGTAATGATATCAGCAGAGATGATTTCTTAAGAGTAATCAGGAATATTGTTGGGGACCAGATGCTAAGGCAGGCAGCTCATAAAGTTATGCAGGCAAGTTTATGATTGATCTCTGTTGCTTAAATTAAAGCATTGACGGATGCTTTTCATGATATGCTTTCTGATAATCAGCAACAGGCGCAGGCTTTGGCTGCTCGGAATTCTCAGATGAGTCAAGGCCAGCATCAATTTCAAACACAGGCTTCTTCGCAGCATATTCCATCACGTGGTACAGCCCAGTTTCCTGAACACCATCCTTTTTCTCAAGTTCAGACTGCTTCCTCTTCCCAACATCAGATTGGCCGAAGATCACCTCCACTCTTACCTAGTAGTTCATCATTGAAAGCAGTGCAGAATGATAATCAGATAGAAGCACAGGGGCTGCAAGTTTCCCAAGTTGCTCCAACAAACATGGCTGCTGTCAAACATGAGAGAGAGGCTGTTTCTCTACAAACAGCGAATAAGCAGCAAAATCTCTCACAAGTACCTCCTACAACATTTTCAATGCATGGCAATGCAGCTGGCAATTTTAACCTTCATTCCTTCCCAAGGGCTGGTGTCAATTCTCCAGCCATATTGAAAGCTCAGGTGGGAGATTCACAAATCAGACAGCTTCCACTTTCTCATGTAGCCATCCCTAATCAATCAGGGACATCCCAGCCCATCAACCTAATGAATGTCTCCAAGTATGAAACACAGACCATCACAAGTGAAACCAAAAGACTTCCAGGTTCTTCTCTCTCAACATATTCAAGCATCCCAACTCTGCAACAAAAGCAGATTCCATGTCAGCAATCAGCAAATAAAGAGCAGATAAGCCTAAATTCTTCAAAGCCACATGTGAAACAGGAACTAGTTGAACAGGCAACTGAATCACAGCAGGTATTTTCAAAACAGCTTTTTGGTTCTATGGATTTTGATCAAATATGTCATTCCTCTAGCTTGACATAGGGATGAAATGATAAAAAAAATTTCTTTGAGGGATGAAAAAAAAAAGTAAAATAATCCTCTCTAAATGTGTAACAGAAATATCTATACTGTAGATGTAGGTTACACTGCATCATGGTTAGTATTCATCTATGTTTCAGGCGATACTTGCTTTAGTTTGGCACAGATAGATACTCTAATCTTTCCTCAATGATACGTGGTTTAGAGGAATATAGAGAAGTGGCCCCTAGGGCCTTTTTGGTTGTTTGGATTAGCCCATGGATAGGGGTAAAGCAAGTGAAACACACATTTTGAAACACAGGATAGAGCCTAAGTTTAATTCTCATCATGGGATATCCTACTAATCTAGGCATGCAACTGGGCGAGCGCTTGGACCAAGGTGCTAGACACCCGTAGCGAGTGCTTATATAAGCATAAAGGTGTACTTACAAATGTGTGCATGCATATGTATATGCACGAAATTATATACATGTACCTACCATATGCATCGATGTGTATATTCTATTGCACTTGTGTTTGTTTAAGCATTTATATATCGTGTATGAATGTATGCATAACATATCATATTTTTCTCACTACATGTATATGTATGAATGCATATACATGTGTATGTATCTATAAATCCTTTAGTGCCACATTTTTCTTGGACGAGCACTTGGTGCCTTAGGCGTTCTGGAACCCTATCGCCTTTTAGCATCTTACACCTTCGACAGAATTGCCTCCACCTGCTCTAGCTACTTCCACCCCACTATTTATTTCCTTAATGGAAGCCCCTTGCTCTATTGTCATTCGCATTTGGCTGTGCCTATGATCCACCTCCCTTCAATCTCTTTCCCTGCAGACTGCCTTCCTCCAGTCGAAGTTGCCTCCTCGAGCCTCTTTTTACATGTCACATTGGAACTTTCCTTGCTTTGTTGTCTTTTATAGATCTTATTGCTTGACACTATTGTCTCCTAGATTGCCACCTTTCTTTCCATACTATCTAGTATCCTCCCCAGGCACACCTGTTTTCTCACTTGTTACCCATCTCCTGCAAACTATCCATGTATTTTGTATGATTCACTTTGTATTTAACGTTGATGATCTAGGTAAGGAGAAAAATTGTCTAAACTACAACAATTTGTTCTCATGATTGTTGGCCTGTGAGTTGCTTCCAATCATAATCAATGTTAATAGCATGGCTTTTTTTTTATGGAGTGAATTTCTCATAGAAAGCTGAGGGATGGCAGAGATCCGACAAACGAGCAAAGGACTTAAGCCTTTCTGGCTCTTGTTAGGCCCAAGTGCATATGATGTCCTCTTCCCGGACTTCTGCAGTTCAGAAAGCAGCTGGATTGCTGCAGGAGAGTCTTTCTTTAATGAGTCTTTTTGGGGAAGACATGACTTTTTCTTTTCATCCCTGGTGCCTATAGCTGTTGAACATCCCAAATGTGTCTTTATTGGGTACTCATGAACTCAAAAAAGTGTCATTGTTATGGATCTGTTGGCATTATGTCTTATTTTAGTTTGCCATTATGATTTTCTGTAGCTGGTTAACAAGCATTCATTAACTCCTTTGTAGGCAGAATTTCTATTTGTTCTATCCTTTAGTTTTATGTACTTGTCTTAGATACTACCATGCCTCAAGAGTCTACTTCCAATTATTAGGATCCACATTTGGTGGTTGTTGTTGAAAGAGATCCTGTTTCTGTTTTGGAGGCACGATGAAGGGGATGGCTATAGACCTCTTTTTCTGTTTCTAGTAGCCGTCCTTTTTTCTCTCAAAAGAAAAAAAAAGGATCCACCTTTGGTTTTCACCAGAGGCATTCCCTCCTTTGCAACTTCGTCAGGATTTCTAGGCATTGAGATTAACATAAGGGTTAACACACAGACAGCTGATTCTGAAGATGCTTAGAATGATACTCAAGATGGTGATGGTTGTGGGTAGGATGATGAAGATATTTTCAGGATGATACGAAGATGATGATAGTTGTGGGTAGGATGAAGACGATGATCTCAACTTGCCCATTGTTGTCAGAATGAGCACATGGTCTTGGACTATGCATCTAATCTCAAAAATGTTTCTATGGTTTCCTCAACCCAAAATTTAGAGAGGTTTTACTCTCATTTGCCTCCATAGCTACCTATTATGAGCATACACTTCTTGATCCAAAATGGTATGGGATTTGACACAGTTGTTGCAGATGCAAGTGTGTAGTTACCATGAAACCAATCTTCCTTTCAAAAAAAAATCATGGAAACAATCTTTATAGCTCATTGGAGTACAAGGCCGGATTTCTAGCAAAGGGCTATATTATGGGATTGACTTAACACTTCATCTCTTGTGAGCAATAGTTCATTACATAAATATCTAGTGTTGTTCAACTTGACTAGCCTCTCCACTAGCTTGATTTGGAAAATGTGTTCCTATATAGTGACTTTCATGACGTCATCTTTATGCGGCAACCTCCTAGGTTTGAGTCTTAGGGGAAGTGTTTCAAGGTATGTAGACTAAAAGAAGATTATCTTGGACTTGACCAGAGTCCATGGTGATGGATGCTTTAGATTTCGTAGATCATTGGCTGAATAGTCCTTGTTTGAGTAGAGGAGCTTGAGAGCAACAATTAGTGATATCATCTCGACTGGTAATGATGCTCAAGGCATTAATGATACTCGGGCTTTGGGTCATCTAAGACACTTCATACTTTAGATTTCATAGATCGTTGGCCGACTATTCCTTGTTTGAGTTGAGGAGCATCAGAGTAACAATTGATGATATCATCTCGATTGGTAGTGATGCTGTTGGGAATAAGCTGGCCACGTGGCAAGTGTCATGTGGCAAAATCTTAGGCCCTTGTGGGTCGGTGATTCTTGGTCCAATAGGACCAATTTTGGTGCCTTATTTGGTTTGCTATTTTTATAAAGTCGTTTTTAGGAAATATGCTTGAGATTTGTTTTGATTAAGAGATAAGATCTTTCTTAATGAGATAAGATCTTTTCTTAATGTGATAGAATCTTTTGTTTCTATTTGTAGGGATATGTTCTCTCTATAAAAAGAGAGCCTTCCCATCTTTTCTATTTTGAGCAATATACAAATATTTCCAAGAAACCAAAGCTCCTTTCCTCTCTCTTCTTCTCAACAATCGGCCACCCTCTGCAGACGCCCAGATCAGGCGTCCGATGTGCAAGCCGAACATCTTAAAACAGCAGCAACCGACTGTTGCTACTATTGGCACTCCCTCACCCTGACCACGCGTGGATAGTCCTCTATTAGGATTTTTTTCCCACGCACAAGGAGCTTTTACGCTCCATAATTTTGTCAAATCTTGACATGGTATCAAAGCTTTCGGTCTAGGCTCCCTGTGCGTGTAGGTATCCTAATCACACGTTGGTGGTTCTCGCATCCAAGAAGTTCTCGACAAATCCGAAGCTTTACACGAAGAAGGAAGACTAGAAGAAGATGACAAAGGCAGCCATGATGGTTTTCTCGGAGAAAGCAAGGTGGTTGTCTCCGGGACAACCATCAAGCTTAGCGGCACTTCCAACTCTGTCTTGTGGGCTCGCACCTTTAAGACCTTCGTTGGAGGCCAGGAGAAATTGAGTATTCCTCTTGAGGCGCTAGAGTTCAAAGACGACAAAAAGTTGTTTGAGGAGAACTTCGTTGTCATGAACTAGCTCATGAATTCGATGGATCCGTCTATAGCCTCGAATATGTTCTACAAAAAGAGCACGTTTGAGATTTGGACGACCCTCGAGAAGAGGTGTGCCTGAACCTCAAACAACGCCCGCATCGTCGAACTATACACTAGTATCTAGATAGCCAGTCAAGGAGATCTTCCCTTGACAAAATACTATGAGAAGATGGAGGCGTTATTTGAGGAGTTAGAGATCTACGAACCTCTCTGTTGCGACAAGTAGGGGGAGACACGGGCGGTTTGGCAATCTGCTAAGTTTTTATCATAATTGAACTCCCGTTATCGAGCGCCCGCGATCAGATTCTTGCTTCAGAAGGGAAGATTGATCTTGAGACCATCTTCTGCCGTCTCCTCAAGATGGAGATCCCCGAGGAGGAAGTCACGCCAAGAGGCGAGAGCTTTGCACTTGCTGTTCCCGAGCTCTCAATGAGCTTTCTTATAACTATTTTGGCTCATATTGAATTTTAGGAACACCACATTCCTCCTATGATGTAGTGCTTCATTGCATATATGCGGCAAAAATCTCCCATGTCCTCTTTAGTTGCACATTTCCATTGTTGCTACTCTTTTCTTGGGAAGGCTTTCAGACATGCCATCTAAATCCAAATACCTTTTGAACTACCTAAATGGAAAGAGAAATGGAGAGGACTGTAATCATTCTGTTAGTTACTGACTTAGGCTTTTGCCACCTTTGCAAGGTCTCTTCCCTGGTAGGGACCACGGTGATTCCTTTATTGTTGATTGCTTGTCCAAGGAAGGGAACTTCTTTCAACCAAAACCTGCACTTACTAAATTTTCAATACTGCTGATTGTGTGTGTTTAACATGCCGGCTTTCATTTTGCGAGTAGATTAGGACATCGTCTATGAATACCACGATGAATATGTCCAAGTATGGCTTGAACATATACACATCCGAAGGCACACAACATGTTCTACTTCTTGGTCTTGCTATTATCTACCAGACTACCATACACATGTCCCATGCAAGGATAGTTGGTAACTTTGCTAAGGTGCTTCCTTACAATTCAGTCAATTATTGCTGTGTTGAAAATGATATGCATACATACTCTAGCTGGAGGGGAAGTATTGGTGTATTTACTCTTATGACTACTTGCTTGCATCCAATAATACTATGTATATGAACCTTAGAGCTTTCTTAATAATTAGAGTACTCATTTCATCTTAACATCTTTTAATTGTATTTATGAAAAGAATAAGCTACTTTTCCTCAACAATTAATAAGTTTAAACCATTGTAAGAGTGATAAAAACAATTAGGTTGTTGGAAGATAATGAAATGACTTGTCTTATTCCAAAAACCCTAGTCTCTTTGTTTAGAGAGGCTAAAGGATAAATTTCATGAGAAGGCCAAAAAGAAATAGGAAATAACAAAAGACACCCTAAAATAACAAAACATATTCTAACACTTCCTCAAGTTGGAGCATATATGTCCAAAGTGCCCAACTTGTTACATAGAAACTAATGATGCTTCCGTGGAAGTGCCTTTGTGAAGATATCAACCACTTGGTGCTCACCCATAGTAGTGGGAGTGCTAATCTTCCCTTTAGTCACCATGTTTCTAATAAAATGGCAGTCAACTTCAATGTGTTTGGTGTGCTTGTGGAAGATTGCGTTGGAAGCAATAAATGTAGCATATTTATTATCACAAAACATATTGATTGGTAACCGGACTTTGATCCCTAGATTAGTAAGAAAATGGACCATCCGCATGATCTCGCATGCTGTATGAATCATGGCACGATATTCTGCCTTAACATTAGAATGAGCAACCCCACTTCGTCTCTTGCTCCTCCATATGACCAAATTACCACTAAGAAAATCGGTGTACCCAGTAGTGGACTTCATTCTTCTGGAGAGCCTGCATAGTCTACATCTGAGTAGGCGTGTAAGTCCACATGCCCATTATTTTTCATATTCAAGGCCTTGCCAAGATTGCCTTTAAGATACTTTAGAATTAGACAAACATGTGCCAATGACTACAACAGGGCTTCTCTATAAACTGGCTAACCTTGTTAACTACAAAGGTGACATCTGGTCTGGTAATTGTGACATAAAGCAGCTTTCCAACAATACTTATCTTTTCTTATCTTCAAAAATAGGATCATTTTCCTCCTTTATACAACCCTAGGAGTCGACAGGAATGAGAGAGGGTTTGGACCCAAGTAGACATGTCTCTCCAAGAAGCTTCATGATATATTTCCTTTGTGACAAAATCATGCCACTGGAATTTTTGGCCACTTCAATGTTTAGAAAATATCTCAAATTGGCCAAGTCCTTTGTAACAAAGGTGATCTGCAAAAAAATCTTGGTTTCTTAAATTCTTGTAGTATCATTACCAGTGAGAATTTAGATTCCCTGTGTCTAACAAATACCGAGTGATCTAAAGTGGATCTTAGTAAACCAATCTTCTGAACTTCACCACTAAGCCTCTCAAACTAAGCACATGAACTTTATTTCAAGTCATATATCACCTTCTGAAAGTGGCAAACCTTCACCCCCTCAATCACATAGCTTGGTGGTTGGATCACATAAACCTCCTGTACTAGGTTGCCGTTGCCATATAGGAAGGAAATTTGACATTAAGCTAATATAAGGACCAATGCTTATTGGGGGTACTACGATTTTGATTGGGTGGAGCACTCAACCTTTAGTGGATTTTAGAGGTCTTTCAGATCTAGGGGTCAACATGGGGTGCCAAATGTTTTTAAGATGGAGAGAGCTAGAGTGTTGGTGGTGCTGTGGGGTATTTGGCTTGGGAGGAATGCCGCAGTCTTCAAGGGGCAAGTGCCTTATGCTGAGAATTTTTTCTCGTGTATTTCCTGTTTGAAGGATTTTTTGACCTCTATTTTGTAACTCTTTGGTTGCTTACCCTTTGATTAAGGAAATCCATATATATATATATATATATAGGGGCCAATGTTTATTGACAACCACTGAAAGAGTGACATGAATGGAGTTGAGGTAAGCCACTAGGGAGAACATATTAGAGTAATCAGCTTCAAATGTTTGTGTATCCCTTGGCAACCAGTTTGGCCTTCAGTCTCTCAATAGCTTCATCTGCTTTATATTTGACAATATAAACCCATTTGAAATTGACTACAGAAGCCCCATTAGGGAGATCAGTCAATTCCTAGGTTCCTCGTGTAGTGAGTGCTATCATCTCCTTGTCTATGGCTTGTCACCAACTTGGATCTTGCGTAACCTCATGATAATTCTTAGGAACTACCATGGCAGATAAAATTGTAGATTCTGCAAAGCTGGACAAAGATGATCAACAGTAGTATAATGTGACATGGGATGAAGAGTACAACTCCTTTCTGCCTTTTGTAAAGAAATGGGCAAATCATTTGACTATTGCAGGGGAGAGCATCCAGATTAGGTGTTGATGGGGAAGACAGATCAGATGGTCTCTTTTTAGGGACTTCAACTTGCATAGACAACAAGGGAATAAAAACGGGATCCTTTGGGACAAGTGCCTTCATCAAAATATGAAGGCACCTTCTAAAAAAGGGACACATTAGTAGATATATAGTATCTATTCTCAACTAGATCAAAACAACGATACCTTTTTTGAGAGCGAGAGTATTCGAGAAATATTCACTTGACTGACCTTGAGGAAAGGTTGTTAGCAACCCCAAAAGGTGAACAAAGCAAGTACAACGAAAACTCCACATTGGTAAAGCAAAGAGATTAGCATTAGGTTGAAGAATGGAAAAGTCGTATTTCCATTAAGAACAGAGGACGGGACCTGTTGATAAGATAAGTGGTAGTAAGTACGACATCCCCTAGAAGTGCTTAGGAACTTTTATGGCAATAAGTAGAGTACAAGCTACATTAAGATTATGATGGAGCTTACGTTCAGCCACACTATTGTTGGGAAGTATAGGCACAAGAAGTTTGATAAATGGTGCCATTTTAGCCAAAAAAATCCTGAACATCCCTTTGCATAAACTCAAGTGCGTTCACTGTGAAAAATTTTAATGCTTATAAAATAAACATTTTGAACTTTATTGAGAAACTTTGGGAGTACAATACTAATTTTTGATCGATCCTTTAATAAAAGCACCCAAGACAAACGATTATGATCATCCACAAAGATAAGAAAACGGATTGATGATTTATTCGACAAGGACCTCAAATATTATAGTGAACTAAATGAAATGGAGACAAACTCTCTTATTCTCTTTGGGAGGAAAAGAGACACGGTGGTGTTTCCCAAGATGGTAGGCTTCATAATCAAGAGATTGGAACAGTATAATCTAGAAATATTTGTCAAAGCCAGATGGATGATGCAGATGATGATTCCATAACTCAGGATCAGCAGAGATAAACACAACACTAGCAAAAACCAGAGGGACATCGATGTAGTAGAGACCATCTCTCTCAATTCCCTCACCAATCATCTTCCTCGTTTGGATGTCCTGAAAGAAAACAAAATTCTTATCAAATATCACTTGGCAAGAGAGATCTTTATGCAATCTATAGACAAATAAGAGGCTTAGTGGGAACTCAAGAACATAGTATGCATCAGACAACTGTAAAGAATCAGTAAAATGAACATCTCCGATAGTAGTAACGCGGGAATAAGAGTCGTTCGCCAATCGTACAGAAGTAATTGTAGGTGGCCTTCATAAGTGTATCCTTTTTACTGCTAAGATGATTAGGTGCACCTAAATGAACCAACTAGGATGAAGTGGATGATGTTGTAACCAGATTGGCTGAAGTATTAGCTGTAGCAACAAAGGAAGTGGTGGTATACTGAGGTGTAGTAGATGACATAGCTTACCTAAGAAGCTATAAAAGGTGTGCATAATCATCAGTAAATGAAGAAGGTGGCCTAAGAGGAGTAGACTCCCCATGAGTTACGGTAGAGTTGGCTTGACTTAGCCTAGTGCCTCTTAGAAGGATGATTTGTCTACTAGTAGTGGATGCAAGGTTCATATGTACGATTGTGATTACAACCACAACCACGACTAGCTCTAGAACCACTACGCCCACCATGATCAGCAAAGGTAGAGGTCTCTGTAAAAGGTGTAGCAAGTGGATCTACAGCCTTAGGTGAGATGCTCACATCAGGAGAGAACTTTTGGAGCCTTCCATAAATCGTCTCTAGATTAGAGATATCATCCATAGCTAGTATTTGATCTCAGGCAAGCTAGTATCTAGAACTCAAACCATCTAGAAATTGATAGACATGCTACACCTGTCTCTACCCTATATATGTGTCGTAGCATGATTGCTAGAACATGTTCAACTCCTCAAAGAGTGCCTCCATCTCAATATAGTAAGTGACTAGCGAGTGCTCCCCCTAAGATGTAGAACAGATCCAATGATATATATTGGCTAGATGGGGGCATGATTAGACTTCTGAGAGAACTTCTTTGCCAAGCTATCCCATATCTCCTTTTTGTCTTCTTGTAAAGTAGATTTGTAGTAATTTATGGCTCAATACTATTCATCATCCAATTCATAACTAAGTAGTTATCCAATTCCCATTTCGCAAAGTTTGCATAGTACACTCTAGGAGGGATCTTGGTTAGAATGCAGAGTTTCTTCTCTCTTCCAACAAATATCTTGAATGCTTGGAACCAAAAAAGATTATTTTGGACACTATTAAGCTTCATAGAGGTGTCTTGAATCACGACAAAGGCAAAGGAAGTCATAAGTTTGACTTCAAGAGCATTGGATGGTCTCGACGTCGCCATGTGGAGTCAGAAGTAGTAGTAGAGAAGATATAAGGGGCTGTTCGTGGCTTAGATCATCAGGAACATATTCAAGATCATCGAAAAATCGCTTTTAAAAAAAAAGGATCATCAAAAAATTAGTAAAGATGCTAACCAGGGATGCCTCGAGTCACATCAAGGATTGCACGCAACTCGAGACTTGAGAGAGATCCCCAAGGAGCACAGGAAGCTCTCTTAGGCAGCCACTAAAGGCTCTAGCGGCGGGGCCAAGGCCTTAGGGGTGCCACTGGGCCCTACAGCAGGCTTTGACGACATTGTTGTAGGCTTGGCGACACCTCTGGTGTTGTTGTAGCGACGCCAGTGGTGTTGTTGGGAAGCTAAGGTCGAGTACCAAAGTGAGAAGTGGGAAGAACGAGAAACTTATCTTTTTCCCAAGGTTTTTGGTGGCCTAAGACTCACCCTACTCTAATACCATGTTGGAAGAGTATGAAACGATTTGTCTTATTCTAAAAATCCTAGCCTCTTCATATAGAGAGGCTAAAGGGTAAATTATAGAGAAGTCCAAGAAGAAATAAGAAATAATAGAAGACACCGCAAACTAAGAAAACATTTTCTAACATAGGTATTTATAGAAAATTTATACGTAAGGTAAAAAGGCATTTTGTCCACTGGTTTTCCCGCATCCATACCAAACAAGTCATGGATCACCTGTCACATTTATAAACCTTGAGAGCCTTTTCCATACAAAATTTTTGGGAATCCACTTCCACAAAAGTTTAGCACTCCTACACGACTGCTGAAACTAGGACCAATTGTTTGTATATAATATTTTCTCAACATCTAGCATTTAGAATGAGAATAATCCAACTTTCAAGCTTTTTGTTTGAGTGCTAAAATACATATTCGTACCTTTCCGGAAAAGGGCTTTCTCTGTCCTTATCTTCTTAATCTGTGCCTTTAAACTTTATTATTTATGTGCAATTTTTTTATGTCTTGGTCAATTAATGCTTGATTTTGGTTTGAAAATTGCTTCTTGAATTTTTGCATTATATAGCTCATGAAATTCTTCGTGTCACTGACTGAAAAGCACTTATCTGATTATTGCTCAAGTATTTTGATTGTTAGTGCTTTCTTTCTTTGTTATCAGGTGCATAGCTCGCCTGCCACCCCCGCAGCCGTGGCAGGAACAAATGCAAAAACACCCCAAAGAAAGCCTATTACTGGCCAAAAGAAACCAGCCGATCTGCAAGTCACTCCTCCTGCAGCTAGGTAAATGTCGCATTTCTAGCTTCCTGTAGGTTCTACATGTGGTTATGATCAGATGCTAGTGTGAACTTTCGGCAGCATCATTTTAACACTAGAAGACTTCTAGGGGAAATTATCACTTTGCCTTTTACTTTAGTATCCTCTAGAATCAAAACAGTGATGTTTGCGGCTTGTTTAATCTTGTCAACCATTAACAGACATATCTGTTTTGTTCTTTTTAGAGAAAAAAAGATATATACCCATTTTGTCTGTCTGCTCTCTAAATTAACTCATCTTGATACACATTGTATGCATTTCACTTCCACCCAAGATAAACATGATCCATTTAATCTTTCAAGTAGGTAATCCTCTGAGCTGTCTGACTTCAGTATACATATTAATGTACCTGTGTGCCTAGTCTGAAAAAGGAAGTTTCCAAGTAAAGATGTACCTAGTTAAATTAAGGAAATTTGTATCTATCTTCTTATGTAAAAGATTTGACTTATTCTGAGTGATTGTAAGTAGCAAAAAACAGAAACATGTGGCTTTTCAAGATCAAAGCATTGATCAGCTCAACGATGTTACTGCTGTCAGTGGAGTCAATCTAAGGGTACTACGTTTTCCAGCTTTTTCATTTAGTTAAGGCATTTTTAGGCTTCTAATTTTGTTTTTCTGATATAACCAAAAAAGGAAGAAGAAGAGCAATTATTGTCAGCTCCAAAAGAGGAAAGTCATGCTTCTGAAGCAGCTCGAAAAGCTGTCCAGGAAGAGGAGGAAAGGCTGATTTTGCAGAAGCTTCCCCTTCAGAAGAAAATAGCACAAATTAGTAAAAATTTACCATACTATGTTGATGAATCCTCATTAATGAAGCTCTTTTACATGGGATGGGAAGTTTAATTGAGTTGTTTTCTTGTGGTTTTGCAGTTTCTAAGAGTGCTATAGAAACCACAAGCAGTGATGTGGCACGCTGCCTATCAATGGTATCATGTAACCTCTGTTTTGTCATAATGGTTTTTCTTGCTAGACATCTCATCTGATGTGCTTTTAGTGTGTTGAGGAACGTTTGCGGGGATTAATAGCTCAGTTAATTAGACTGTCAAAACAGGTTTGTTTTCCATATTAAGCTTGGCAAGCTTTTCATCCTCTGAGGGATGTAATTATCCCTAACTTCACTGTTACACCTTTAGCGGGCAGACATTGAGAAGGGTCGACATCGAATTGTTTTTACTTCTGATGTTAGACGGCAAGTTTTGGAAATAAATCGACAAGCAAAGGAAGAGTGGGACCGAAAACAAGCAGAAGAAGCTGAAAAGCTTCGCAAACAGAATGAGGTAGGTAAAAGTACAATCATTTGGATGTTATATTCCTGTTGTTATGTAACTTTGGTGTCTGATTGGCAACCACTTGTTTACTGTTGGAGTTTTTGGAAATAAGTTTAATTGGATGAAAAGAGAGAGAATAACCCCTCTTTATATAGAGAGAGGGATTTACAATGGAAATCCTAATCCTACTTTGGGAGCAAATTCATAACAAATTAAATCCTAATTAAAGCAAATCCCTATACAATAGAAAGAGGTTGTTGAGAATTATGTTATTGTGATTTCTTTTCTTATTTTCTTAATGTTAGTGGACCTCTCTGTATTTATCCCAAATCCTCAATATATTGAGGACCAAGGTTTCACAATAAAGTGATTTACTCATTTCTGGTAACGTGGTATTAGAGTAATAGTCTTAGGTTAGCACCTGGTACCCTCCTTGTTCTTCTCCACTTTTTCTCTACTCCAAATAAAAACCCTAGTTTTTTCCCTTGAAAAACCCCCTTTTGAGGGAAGAACCATTGATTGGAGGTCCATCCCTAATTGATCTCGCTACCACAGACCTTCGATGAGGTCACTAGACCATTGCGCACCCTTTGGTGACCCCCTACCAATTGACCCCATGTGCCGTTGGTGGGTAGAGATCTCCCATTGGTCTCCACCGATGGTAGCTAGTAGCCTAGTAGCGCCTAGAGGTTGCTGTTGGGACCACTAGCCAAAACCCTTATTGAAGGTGTTGCCCAACGTTGCTCCACACTAGTGACCATCACCAGAGTTTGGTGACTCATTGGAGTGCTGCCAGTTGGCTAGTGACTTGCTGGTTTGCTTCATTTTGATTTGAAATTTGGTTTTTACGATTGATTTCATGATCTAAGTTGACTCAGAAGATTTTTCTCACATCTTGGGGCTCTTTGGATTCTTGGAATGTCACTTTGGAGGTGATGGATTCGGGGGTCTACTAGAACTCGTTTTTTAGTCCATTGATTAGGTTGGACGAGATCAACCACCCGTGGTGGTCTTAAACTTCTCATGAACATAGGTCATGATAAAGAGCATATTCTCACCGAATCAAAGTCCAATGAAAAGAGAGGTAAGTATGTTACATGGAAGGACAATGCGATGGTACATGCTTGGATAATAAACAATGCTATTCCCTAGATTTGTGATGAAATCATGTATTATAGGACAACAAAAGAGATGTGGGATAACCTGCAAGATACATATTCTCATGAGAACTCAAGCCGAGCCTTCCAAATTTATAGTGGGATGATGGGGCCTCCGACAGGAATGGAAGACAATGTCGCAATATTATTTCACACTTAAGGCATTGTTTGAGAAATACAATGCATGTCATCCTATATGCACTTGCAAGACTCAGAGGGTATATAGGAAAGAGGTAGTCGTTCCTCAGTTTCTTGCAAGTTTAGGGCTTGATTACTCATTGCACAGGTACATATGTTGACGATGGTGGATTTACCTACTTTGGAAGAAGCTTACAGTCATATGACTTGTCTTGTGGTACCCTTGACTGCTAAGGTGATATATTCTTAGACCTCTGCACTAGCAGTGAATTATGGTAGAGGTTGTGGTGGCCCTTCTACAAGAGGATGTGGTCGCACCTCACAAGGTAGAGATCACCCATCTTGCACATTGTGGCAAAATTGGTCATAATGAAGAATTTTGCTAGACAAAGTATGGGAAGTCTCTTGCTTATAAAGTTGTTTTAGTAGACTCTTCTGCAGTGATGGTGATAGTTACACAAGCTGAGTACAATGGTCTTTTACAGTATCTCAGATGTGAGCTACATCATCTGCTACCTCACAACTTGACACTAATGCATTTGCCAACCCACCAAGTCAAATGGTTGCGATGTCTGCATAGTCTCCTAGTTGTGACCTTGATTGGTTAATAGACTCTGGAGCTTCCCAATATTTATGTGGTGACTAAGATAGTTTTTCCACTATCAGACCTATTCCTTGAGGACGGATAGTTCAGGTGGCTGATGGTCCATATTCATTGATTACTGGCTAGGAGGATGTCCACCTTACTCCTAATTTGAGATTGACAGATGTTTTCTTAGTTTATAATTTTCCTATTAGCTTACTTTTTGTAGGATAACAAAGGAATTGAATTACAGAGCTATATTTTATGCTTTCTCATGTGTTTTTCATAATATTCTGATGAAGAAGACAATTGGTGGAGGCCATGAAGAATGTAGTGTATCAGCTACTGCAATCTACTTATGCCGGTCATGTCGATGTATCCTCTAACACCTGATTAAGTCATTTATGGATCTCCGATTAGATCATCTCCCATTAATCAACCTTAGGCATGTGATTTCCGAGCTTTCACTTGTAGTTAGAGGTGACTGTGAAGTGTGTTAGCTTGGAAAGCATCACAAGAGTTCTTATTTGTCTAGTAAGAGTCCTAAGTCAATGCCCTTGTTTGAATTACTTCATATGAATGTTGGGGTCTCCGTTGTATTTAGTTATTATTGATGACTTTTCCTATTTGTTGTGGGTCTTTTTATTGAAGTCCAAG
This sequence comes from Thalassia testudinum, assembly GCA_037157565.1. Lineage (NCBI taxonomy): Eukaryota > Viridiplantae > Streptophyta > Magnoliopsida > Alismatales > Hydrocharitaceae > Thalassia > Thalassia testudinum. The sequence continues at coordinate 68,453,662 of JAZHRO010000013.1, read as the reverse complement.
TCTAATGTTGGTCTTGTTGTTCAAAATTTTATAGTGAAAATAAAGACTGAATTTGGTGCCAATGTAAAAATTTTTCGTTTTGATAATTTCGTGGAGTTCTGAATTTATTTTTTATGCAAGTTTTACCACTCCTAGGACATTATCTATCAAATGACTTGCCCTCTCACCTTTGAGCAAAATGATATTGTTAAATGTAAACATCGATATATCTTGGATGTTGCTAGGGCCACGCTTATTCATCATAGTGTTCCATCTTTATACGAGGGTGATGTCCCAACATTATACGAGGGTGATGTCCTGACTACTTGCTACCTTATTAACATGATGCCTTCCTCTATGCCCAATGAGCAAATTCCTATCCAGACTCTCTACCTTGATGCAGTTTTGTTTGCTATCCCATCACGGGTCTTTTTCATGTGTCGAGTGTGGGTAAGGAAAAGTTGGCTCATCAACCTGTTTACTGTCTTTTTGGATTATTTTAGAAATTAAAAGGGATATCGGTGCTATGACCGAATTTATCGCCCCATTGTTAGCACTGATGTCACATTCGTTGAGTTAATTCCCTATTTCTTTACTATTGGGTCCAGAGTTAGGGAAATGGCGAACAATGTTCCTATACATGTTCCTCCTAGGGTGTTGAAAAACATTCCTGACATTGCTACTGTTTCTTCTGATGATGACCAGTTCTAGTTTACTTATGCTTGTCGTCCTCCCCCTTCTAAGCCAGTATCATACATCTCCCCTAAAGTGAGCAATGATTAAATTTCCAATAACAATAGTGTTCTCAGTGATGTACCATCATAGGTGCAGGTATAGATAGATGATGTACAACCAATTACTGTAGGGGAACTTGATCTTCCTATTGCATTGAGGAAGGCACTGTATAGTTGCACAAGGTACCCATGTCTAAGTATGACTCTTTGGCATGTCTTGGACCTACTTTCAGATAGTTTTCTTTGGCTTTGTCAACAATGGCTATCCCTACTTTACATCAGCAAGCTCTCCTAGATCCCAAGTGGAAGCGAGCAATGGAGGATGAAATGCCTGCTTTGATTTCAAAATGTACTTGTGAACTTGAACTAGAAGGAGGTGAATAGTGAAATTGAAAATATAATTGGCAAATAAAAATTCAATCACACAAGTAATAATAATTTTTAGGTGGAAACCCAAAATCGGGAGAAAACCACCACCTAAGTCAAACCTTGACTTAGGATTTCTGATCACCTAGTGATTAATTCACTAACCACACAAACGAGGGTAGTGCACCTCAAATACAATTCACACCTCCGATCCCAAAATGGAGGTTTCTCCCTTTACAAGGAAGAGACGGGGATCTGACAAGTCGGATACCCAAGTACAATAGAATATAAAAACTAAAATGAAAATACATCCTATAGAGCTCCCCAAATAGATATATAAGAGTTTAGTGATTATGATGAGAGTACTCCTTGAGATGATAGCAGTATCAAAGTAGCAAGGGAGTGGATGTCTGCCTAAGGAATATATTTGTATAGCAATAGGGCACTAGAGTGAGTAGAGCAAGTGTTTGCTTGTGGAATTATATCTCAATGGCGTGTTTAGCCTAAGAGGGGTTAGGAGGTATATATAAGCATCATAAGAACCTTCAAGAAGGCTTGGGAGGTTCCTCCTAGCTGTTGGGGACATCCTCCAAGAGATTTGATCAAAATCCAAATCAAATCAAGCTCATGATGACTCTGACAGTAGAATCAAACGTCTGATTTTTGTTTGACGATTTTCTTGGTCGTTTAATCTTGAGGGTCAGAGTCCCTGGAATTCCTTGGATGAAGACAAGGTTCTAAGTTAGATGTCAAATGACAAAAATATTGGCCGTTTGATCTTTAGTGTGGATCAATTCCTGGATTGGACCAGATCCAAACAGGGTTCTAGTCTTTAAGGATCAGACGTCAGACCAGATGTCTGACATAATTTCTGGATGTATGAACGTCATGATGATCTTAGTCTTTAGATTTCTTGCGAATCCAAAAAGTGAGATTTCATATGACAAGTATTCATTAAGTGTGTTTAGGTGTAACGTTCCATTATTGGACGTTTGGAGACATGTCCAGACATCTGGAACAAAGGGTAAAATAATCCAACGGTTGGATATGATTTGACAAAAGCAGATTTGGAAATGATTAGACCAACGATACTGTCTAAGGTCGTCTGACAGACTTACCAGACATCTAAATTGATCTATGGACGTATGGAGTTATATTTAACCGTCTGGAGCCTAAGTGCTTAAAATCTTAAAGCGAGGATTATGGTGATTGATTGTCTGATTAAGGGTCAGACGACTTACAGTGAGATATCAGACATCTGGGAAGTAGTTCAGATGTCTGATGGATGTTTCTAAGTTGGGTTTTTGTTTCTAATTTTTTCCTAAATGTTGAGAGCCCAAGTTTAGAGATTATATATCTTTTTTGGGGGCTCTTTACAACTCTTTCTAGACTCAATAAATAGAAAAATACAACTCTTGAAAGATCATATGATAAAACCTAAGACGTAGACATAAAACATTTATTCATCCTTCAATCCCTTATCTTTAGAGATAACGAAACCTGCAATAGCGTTACGACAGGAACATGTATTTATTTCTCTTTTGCTTATTTTGTAAAATCATCAAAACATTATTTAGGAGAGGTTAAACTAACAACCTGGAGCTTCTTGAGTTACCTACTAGTGCTACCGTTGTGGATTCTCAATGGGTTTTCACGGTAAAACACAATCTGGATGGCATAATGGAACGATACAAGGTGCAACTTGTAGTTAAGGGGTTCACTCAAACTTATAGAGTGGTCAAGACATTCTCTCTCGTAGCACGATTACTGACAATATGAATTCTCATCTCATTTGTAGTGTAATATGATTGGCTCCATCAACTTAATGTTAAAAATGTATTTTTGTATGGAGACTTCCAGGAAATGCATATGTAACAACCTCTTGGCCTTGAATCTTAAGGGGAGTGTTCCAAGGTGTGGAGACAAAGGAAGGCAATATATATTGACTAAAGCAGAGTTCTTGAGTATGGTTCCAGAAATTATTTGAGGTAATTGAGAACCTTGGATTCTCTCCAATTTCTCTTATCATGTTCAATAAGCAAGTTATTATCACAATTCAGTTTACCTAGCTCAAGCGTCACGTCAAGTAATTTACTTATTAGAATAAAGTGATTTATTTATGATACATGGAATTTATTTCCATAGTTATGTAAGTTCATCTATGGATAAACGTATGACACAAGCATAGTCTTCTTATTGAGTATTCAAGCTTAGATCTAAATCATTCACATAGTTATCCCACATAATTATGCATTTGATATTCATTGGTTTAGGTCACTTCTCATTAGTGTTCAGGAAGTCGACTACCTAGGCCAAATAGGCGCTTACATAGGCATCAGCGAACCCCTTCTTGAATTGAGTAGTGCCATGTGGTCCTATAGTTGGGTTTGGCCGAGTAGGTGTTTACCTGATTTTGAGATAGTCACCCAATTTGAGTCTGAGATTTTTTTTTTATCCTTTTAGGTATTGTTTGCATGATGTCTTGATTTTAGGTTTTTGATCTAGATTTCATTTTTGATTCTCGATAATATGTTTTGATTTAGGTTGATTTGAAGTTTTTGATTTAGTTTTCAATTTAGATTCTTGATTTAGATTTATCATTTTTCTTCATTGATAATAAATATGAACGTTTGGATTTTAATCTCTACATTTTCTTTTTTCAAGATGTCTAATCTTTTATATTCTAAGTTGTATAGTAATTAAAATGTAAGAGTTTTAACTTTGTTGTTTTTATTATACTACTTGAGGTAGTTGTATAGTTATAACATTACTCATTACACATAACACATTTTGTATTTTTTAAAGTAAAAAATGCAAACCTGCATACTCGTTCGCATACTCGTTTGAATACTGCATACTCTATGCGGTGACCCAACTGACCACATACTGCATGTCGACTTCCTAAACCTAGCTTTTCATATATTGAATAATCACAACATATTTCATTTAAATAAGTGTAAAAAAGTACCCTTGATTATAGATAAACACCATTATCAAGGTGGACATCGAAACTTAGCTAAGTGCTAGGATCGCATATGTAACGACAATAAGGGATCATGTATGGATAACATGTAAAATTAAATGTTACATAAGGAGAAAAAGGGGAGGTACTCTACCTAACATCGTCAAGGGGCCACGATGACTCGAAAATATGCGTTCGAGGTTTAGGGGTGTGGGTCGAGCGTTCCTCGTAATTTGTACACATTTCGGGTCAAGTTCTTAGGCTAAACGCATCGAAAATTGGGCTCCCATACATGTTAGAACACATTCTTGTATTTTAACATACGATACAATATTCAAAAGGGAATTTAGGGTTAACCAATATGTCGAGATGATTTAACGGTATCTTATTTGCGAAAAATGGATGCCGAATTGATCCTAAATCGCCTAACATACGTAAACGGCTCGAATCAGGTCGGCTCAGGTGAACCGATTGCTCGACACTCTTCACGCACCCACGTACATGTGCCGCTGCACGCTTGCTCTACATGACACCCTTCTGCCTCCTCTTTCTTCCTTCTCACTTCCTTGAGTTGTGTGCGGCTTTGAGAAGAGAAAATGACCCAAAACCCTAATCAAGGTCTTAAATAGGTCCCAAGGATTAGGATTAGGATTTGCCTTAATTTTGACAAAAATGCTCCCAAATGCAAGTTTAATCATGGCTTAATCCTGTTTGTCTTATTCTTGTCATAATGTGAACTACACCTCAGATTTATGCGAAACAAATATCGTTGGAAAGCTTGCAACAAGAAGAATCCAACGATACTACATGACCTCCTTTTGAAAAGGTTTGACTGAGGGTTGCTAAAAAACATGCTTTTTGCAATTTACGAGGCATTCTAACCTAATCCAACCTGGATGAGTACCAATGGGTCTAAAATGGCACGATCGACTTTGAAATAGCTCGAAACCTAGACTTTGGGGCATTACATCAACAGATGTATCAAGCTGAGCATGATTGGCATTTATGCTTCAACTTGAGAGGAGTGTTAAGAATCATATTATTATGGTTTCTTTTCTTATTTTCTTAATGTTAGTGGACATCTCTATATTTTACCCAATTCCTCTATATATCAAGGATTAGGGTTGTGTAATAAAGTGATTTGCTCATTTCTTCTGATATAAATCATACCAACTTTTGCCTAATTTATGTAATCATAAAATATATCTAATACTGCCCCCTAAGTTGGAGTATATAACGCCCAACTTGTAGGAGTAGAACAAAACTAGGACTCCCTCCTTTAGACTGAATTCTTGGGCTAGAGTAGGAAGGTAGTTAGTCAAGCCATCAGACAAGCAGTCGTCTCCCATCAATGGAAAACCTAACTTGTTAGGATTTAGAAAAAAACCTGGTGAAGAAACCTTCAGCAAAAGTAATCAATAGGTAGAAGTAGCAATAGTCACCTCACACTAGTTGAAAACCCTTCTTAAGAGGAGGGGCAAAAAACTAGGGAGAGACATTCAAGCGGGAAATAGTAGGTAGAGGGGAGGGAATGAGCATGACATGTAGTTCCCCCACTAGTCATCGTAGTCGTCAGTCATCAAGGCACGTACAGTCTTGCCTGGGTAGGAGAGAGCGGTAACCAACATGATAAGGTTGGTCGTGGGAACCGATAAAAGTAGTAGTGGGTCGAGCATTGCAATTGGTTGGAGTGGAGGTGATGAGAGGCCTCATCGGTGGCGTTGGTTGTCGGACTTGATTTCACGGCAACCAAACAAGACTGAAAGCGGTTGGTTTTGGTGCTACAATCAAACCCTGTGGTTCTGATGGAGAGGTTCCGGCAGTGGCAAAATCGGCGAGAGAGAGAAGAGGTGAGGGCGATGAGGGAGTCAGAGAGAGAGGCAGTGCAAGCTGCAGGTAGGCAGGCAGGGAGAGGTGCTAGCAACACCTTTAGGGAGGGAGGATAGGAGAGCAGATCTTACCCACTCTGATACCATGTTAGAGTTTTTCGAAATAGGTTTAATTGAATGAAAAGAGAGAGACTAAGCTCTGTGGATTACAATGCAAATCCTAATCCTAATCCTACTTTGGAAATAGGTTCATAACAAATTAACCCTAATTAAATCAAATTCTGGAAGAAATAAATCGAACCAACTTTTACCTAATGTACCTAATCTGCAAATATTTATAATATTTATATTATCATTATATTATTGTCATGTACATTTCAGTTTTCGTATTGTTACTGGATAGCTTTATCATAAGTATGCACGCATTCTGCATCATTCAGGCATGATACTCGCGTATAGTGTTTCTCTAGTTCCAGATACCCAAATTATTTTCAAGTTTATCTTTCCTTTACGGGGTTGAGTTAGACATCCTTGCTGCTTTTATAGGCGAACTAAATTCTAACCATTAACTTCCAGACTGAAGGAGGTGCAGCAACTGATACTGAGAAGGATAAGGACAAGGATAAGGACAAGGATGAAACCCGCTGTAAAGCTCCTAAGGTAATGGTTTGGTGCTTGAGGAACCATGGAAGGAAAAAACTTTTTTTTGTTGAGTCTAATCTGTGGTCCTTGTAGGCTAACAAGGAAGAGGATGATAAAATGAGGACAACTGCTGCTAACGTTGCAGCCCGGGTTGCTTTTGGTGGAGATGACATGCTTTCCAAATGGCAACTCATGGCTGAGCAAGCGCGGCAAAAGCGTGAAGGTGGAATTGATTCAGCCTCTGGTTCCCAACCTGGCAAAGCTTCTGCCCACAGGACAATGCAAACAGTAGGAGGGATCTCCACTGAAAATCAAGAAGGAGATAAGAAAGGTGGCAGTAATGCTGCTATATCAGGTAATTTGCTGTTAATTGGAATTGAACTACAAACTGGACATCCTTATGCATTGTTGTATTGGTTTAGATTTCTTAACTGTTATGTTGTTCCTAAGGGGCCATGAGAAGAGTTGGGAGGAATCAACATACCATTCCACACCCAAAAGTCTCTTGTAGCATATCAACCAAAGACGTTATTGCAGTCCTCGAGAGGGAGCCTCAAATGTCAAAGTCACCCTTATTATATCGCTTATATGAAAGGTTATCAGGGGATGCAAGGGTAGAATAACTACTGATTTGCTAAATATGTATCTTGGGTCTGTTCCATAGCCCATGTAAGTTTCTACCGTTCATTGTGTCGCTAGATTGGTTCTTATTAATTCTTGTGTTGGAATGTTTTCAGCTTATCGATTTTGCTGGCCTTTTGACCCTGCATTATTTTTCCTTATGAGCTAATCAAGTCTAGCTCTGGTTGTGCCACTCGTTCCTTTTGCATGTAATGGATGTTTTTTGGTGGCAATCTTTGTGAAGTTGTGGAAAGTGGGCCATGCTTCATGGTTGGTCAAATCCAATGAGGAAATTTCATGTTTTGCTAATTGTCAGTTGCAATTAAAATTGTGGCTGTACAACTCCAAATTAAAGGGATATAGCTCTCTAGATAAACCTAGGCTAGAAATTGTTAATATGATCCTTTTTTCTTGCCACTACCTGTAGTGTTTTGTTCTCCTACCGAAAGCTTTTCTTATGCAAATGGTGGAAGATTGCATGGGTCCATCGCAGCAAATAAATCAGCAGATAACCAAAAGTTCTCTCATCAAGAACCAGACATTTGATCAGAAATTATAATGCATAATAATGCAGAGGCCCACAGGTAGAAGGGGGTTTTTAGTAGAAGAGATCAATATTCGAGTCAAGAATCTATTTTGACACCCCTTTTTTTTTATTTAAATGACCGAAATTCTTGAGTCTACAATAAATTATATTAGATGATTTCATCGAACCCCTGGTAGATCTAGCACAAATGTACATCTTGTCTAGCGGTTTGTGTTTAACTACCAAAGTGGGTTTAGCTGGACAAGACATAGAACCTTCCCTCGCTCCTCCTCTACTCTTGCGAAAAAGCCCTTTGCTGTAGTGTGGGGCTTGGATTGGTCGGCAGGGGCTAATTGGAGTCCTCTCCCCCCCCTCGGATGTCCTCCCCCTCCCTTAAGATCTTTCCTCCTTCACTGTGGGTGACATGCACGGTCGATCATTGTGTGTAGTAGCTGTGCGAGATTGAGGCATTGGCGAGCGTGGCTCTAGCGAGGCATCAACGAGCGGTGGTGATGACCTGTGGTGGATTGTCCGAAGTGATTGATGGTGGTTGCTTCCCTGTTCCTCGATCCATGTTGGAGCTGCAGTGGCGAGTCCATCCGTGCAGCAGCTTTAATGGTGGCGGATAGTAAGTGTCGACGTACGTGATGGTGGGTGGATGCGGGGAGCTGGTTGATGTCGATGTCGTTGTGTTGGTTGGGTTGCTGCTTGCTGTTGGTTGTCTTTGTTTTGTGTAGGTCGTGCATCATTGCAATTGGCTGTGGTTGCTTGTGTGTTGTTGGATTGGATCCTTTCTTTTCCTTTTTTTTCTTTTTTGGTTGTTATTTGTCGAGGATCACGTGTGACTTTGGACTTTTTACGGTTGAATTTCCGACGCTCTATTAGGAGTTGATTTTGATCTTTTAGTCAAATTATTTGATTCACTTGTTAGTGTGTTCTTTGAAATTCATCTCGTTGGTGTCGTGTCGTACTTACGAGCATGGGGTTATCCTCTTTCGGGAGGTTGACTGGTTCCTGATCTGAGGGTATGTTTTCTTTTTCTGTTCTTTTTTTTTATCTTCTTTTTGAGTTTTGGTTTTCTCCTATTTGTATGGAGAGTAACTTTCCCCTCATTAGGGGTGTTAGGCTTCTTTATTTCTCTCTTCCCTTATGTGAAACGTCCTTTTGTATTTGGTTCTTCCCTTTAATAAAAAAAAAATTTTTTTTGAATTACTAAAGTGGGTTTTGTAATCCAGGAAGTGTTTGTTTAATGTGTTAGGTGTTCAAACATATCACTTAACACGTTTGAAACTTATGACATGCTAAGTAGATTTAACACGAGTTAAAGTTATTTTACCTAAAATAATTTTAACACGTTAAAATATCAAATAGATCAATTTACTTATTTTATCATTTATTTTATTTTTTTCTTCTTCATTTACTTAATTCACAAATTTATTTCCGTTGTCGATACCTCAAAAAATAGAGTTCTTATTCCTGGCTCCAGAGAGTACGACTAGGCAGATCTTTATTGAGTATTAGCATATACAGCGCCCTTTCCACGAGACAGGAAGCAATCCCTCCTTTTCCTCCCCTGACACGCTATGGGTGTGTAAAATGGTGGATTAAGTAACGTGACAAGTGCAATGGTTTAGGTGTGTTTTGCACAGCCTATCGGTACAAGAGTTCTAGTCGGGGCCGTCAAACTGACCTACACTCGTTTTAATTGATTTGAACCTGACCCAGGTAATGGACCTGAACATATTTCCGAATCCATTTAAAATAGGTGAGGGGGGACGGGTTAGGTTGGGTTCAACTTGGTTAATAATTTGAGTGAGGTTGTGTGGACTTATTAGATCTGTTGGACTCTTTTAAGATCGGATCACAACTTGTTTAGGACTTGTCTGTCAAAAATAAACAAATTTGTTTAGATCTATTTTGGGCACGTTTAGAATTCAGTGAGAACTTGTTTAGGACCCATTGATAGGACTGGTGGACTTAATTAGGACTCATGGAGATCTATATACTTTACGTAAATGTGTCATGTCTATTTATAGATAAATGGGTTGGTTAATGAAGTTCATGAGTTTGGATCTATTTAATAAATGGATCTACCTAGGTCCAACCTATTTATAAGTGGATCCACTTTAAATGAGCCGGACGAGGTCCAACTCTACTCATTTGACACCTTTTTAAGTGGTAAACTTTCAAAACTCTTTGAAAAATTGTTTACTTTTCTTAACCTCCAAAGCTAGTAGTTGGAGAAAATGTGGAGGTGCAAAAGAGAAAAGGATTCTTGTAGTGATGGCTAGGGCATGATGTAAAGAAGGTAGTGCTAAGAAGTTAATTAAGAAGGTGAGAGGGAAACACTATTTTTGTGTGCAACATGAAACTTAAGCAAGAAAGTCAACCACCAGCCATACCTCAGAAATGCAGAGTTTTTCTCATGACTCACGTGGAACCATGGTCAATCATTCCTCTTCCAAGGTCTAGCATTCCTTTCCTTTCTCAACCATTAATGAAAGATTGCAACCCTTATAGTTTCTTACACCTGAAGTTTGCGATCGAAGCTTGCGCTTCCCCTTCGATTGATCCTGATTGCCGATCAGGGTCCCCACTTTCCCTGTCTCCACCTCTGTCCTCCCTCCCTTAAGCGTTCTCAAACTTACTGCTCCGCCTTTTCATGCCGTGGCTCATCCGTTCACTTCGATTCCTCCAGCATCCACCCTCCTCGCCTCTCCTTCTCTTCGACCTTGACATTTGGAGTTCCGACGTGGGGCTTCCGACCCTCTCTTTAGCTCTTGGCATTAGGGTCCCTCCTCCCTTTTTATCCCTACTTTCGTGAGGATGGAGAAGGGGGTGATGGGGAGGGGATTTCGTGGGTTGGGGTAAGTTGCTTCGGCACCGCCTTCCATCTCTGCGACTCCTTCGCATCGGGGCCACGCCAGAGGCCAAGGCTACATACGATCGAGATGCTATCGAATCTTTTTTGGCTTTCGAGTTTCCCGTATCTTGCTGGCACAGATCGCTGGAGCATCACCTTTAGTAGCATCGTTGTCGTCATCTTATGGTGTGAGGCAATCGATCCAAATTGCTATATTTTAATTACGATGCTGTTTTCTTTGTATTTTTTCCTTTTTCTTTTATTTTCTATTTTGTCTCCAGTGTGAGTTCCCCTTCTGCAGGGCATTGGTTTTCCTCCATTTTTGAAGGGGATCGGTTGTCTCTCTCTTTTTCGTCGGAGTTTGACGTCCTTGTAATCTCTGCATTCCCATTTAATAGAAATCCTTTTTTCGAAAAAAGAATCATTGATGAAAGAAAGGTTGAAGTACTCTTTAATTTAAGCATCTTCTTGCAGATCAAAGGAGAAAAATTACTGGCAGTTCAAATGGCTAGTATCATGAACATCTATGCCGCTATTTTGATTTGGTCAAAGTACATAATTTCAAATAGGAATTCTAGAATCAACGTTGAGCCTCATTTGATTAGAAGGATGCAACCTTTTTGCCCATTTCTTCAGGTCCTAATTTGATACTGAAGTCGTGAAAACACAAGCTACTAAAGCATAAGCTGCCAATGTTTCCTTCCAAACGAGCAGGGCATGATGTAATGGTAGAACAACTGGTCTTCTCACCTTACAAAAATAATAAATGGTGGACCTTTATGAATTGCTAGCCTTCCTTAGTATGTTATAGTCTCGTCGATCTAAATGCTAAAACTCCATGTAGGATTGCCCCCCTACTCTCATCGCAGGCTTTCATTCTGGAATGTCATCAAGGTATCGAGGAGAGGGGTCATCCTCCCTCTGTGATCCTCTCTTCTATGTAATCTGGTGATTTTGCCGAGATACTGGAGCGTGTTATGATTCTCTACCTGGGCTCATTTATTTAAGTCCACATGCTATTAGGCTATTTCGCACTTGGAGCAAAGTAATAATCTTATACTCAACTATTAGGTCTTTATCTTAATTTGGTGTTTAGAATATTACTGGTATTGATTTGGCGCAAGCAAACGCCACAGAAGAAAAAGTTCCATTGTTTTCTTCACTGAATTCCTATAGCTGAGGTACTTTTGGAACTTTCAGCATTGGCCCCATCTGACAGGGAAATCGATGTGATTTTCCTTTTTCAAGAAATTGTATTGTAATTTTGGATTCATGAAAACCAAGATACGGGAAATTAAATAACCAAGACATACACTATTACGGTACGTTCAGACGCACATGCTTCTTGGTTGGCGGTTGATCTAATTCTGTCCGACTTCGCTCAGCAGATGACCCAACACAACATCACTATGTGGTACCTGTTCTCATTATAAGGATCCAATATGTTTTCTATTGATAGCAGTGCCGTTCAACTACCTCCAATATCCATGGCCCTTCAAAACCGAAACAGAAAGCATCGCTGCTCAAACTTCTAGGTATTAAATCCTGATCAGAAAGTGATGAGACCCTTCCCCACTTTTAAAACAAAAATCACCTACTACTTTTTGAATAACGGGGCCGTGGAGACGGATGGCAGATGTTAACCATAGAAGCTGTACCACCACATATGAAAATTCTCGGATGTTTTATGCTTTAAAATGGTTCACAAAGCTAACGAATCAAATGCAATTTTCTTAAGTGGAAATGCCATAAGTTAACAATCAATCCTTCCCATGATGCAGCATGAAATGAGGGACCATATCAATATTGAAGAGGAGTCCTGTTAGATCCGCAAATAAGTACAGGACTGTACGCGGAGATTTTTGTCTGGTTTGTAGTTGTACCTGACTACATCATGTTTTTGGAGAGATGGGATCTCCACATGCGCCATGGAACAAAAGATTCCCCACTTGGCATGCATTTCGCTCTAGGCCTTATTAATATTCGAGGAATGATAATATATATATATATAGCTACTTGGCAATTATTCAATGATTAATACCTAACCATTGCACGACATAAAGCTTCTTAAAATAATTAAATAACCGATCTTTCAAATCTTTCGCATGCACTGAACCTGGAAAATCGTCCGTCCTTTGCTTTGTTTAATGCGAGGAGACAGACGTTAGTTAGGCTTCTCCGGTGGGGATGACTCGCACTGGAATTGCCTTCGGCAAAGGGACACCTCTCCACCACTAAAGTCTCTTCATTGACATCTGAAAGTTACTGGATCGAAATTTTTTGGCCATTATTTTATCCTTCTCAAGAAAAGGGGATCTCTCTCTCTCTCTCTCTCTACCTGTTTACACTTACCATGTATGAGTTTTCTTATTGACGCTCTTTGAAATCTAAGTCAGGCATGATAGGACTCTCTCCAATGATTTGGAATCTCACGTGGGGAAATTGTAAGTGAATTGGTTATCTCTCATACATGAATTTTTAGATAATACACGAACGAAGATTTGAATCTAAGTCTCAGTAACAATGGGCATATGCCCACATTGGCTTTGAAGAAAAAATTGAGGCTAAAGTCAATTTTTGAGGAAAAAAATCATGAAATATTTGCTGAGGTGTCCTTTTTGTCAAGTTTTGTTATTAACTAATCCTAAAGTTCTTGAAATCTTGCAAGATCACAACATTCATTCACTAAGTAACGTGTAAATCCATGACTTAGAGACAAAGGGAATATATCAACATGAAGTTATCAAATTTTCGCTAATTAATTAAGGAGCACAATATCAAGCATACTAATCATCTTATTCAACACCCTTAGTCCAAATTATTAAGTACACACAATCCATCAAAAGAGGCAATCACCTAATTTATTAGTAAGTTACGTTCAAGTACCTAGGAAAAGGAGCAAGAATTATTGACCGAGGACTCTACTTCCCGACAAGAAGTATAGAACTCACACGGAATGAAGCATGGATGCAACCCAAATCTCACAAATGAATCACACTCAAGGAGAGGGTTATATTACTCTACTTAGTATCGTCGAGGGTCACGATGACTCTGAGATACCGGTTAAAGATCGATAGATGCAAGTCAAGAGTCCTCATACTTTGTGCGCACTTCGAGTTTAGGTTCCTAGGTTAGGCATGTCAAGTATCAGGTTCCAACTTCATTAGAAGACATTTTAGGGTTTAAAGGCATAAAACAATGTAAAGGTGCTTTTGGAACTTATTGATGAGTGGTACAAGTCGATACAATTCCAATGAGTCCTTATTTCCGAGCAATGAACACTTAAAAGGCTCTGTGCCATTCAAAGTATTCCTAGGTGGTGTGAATTAGTTTAGTTCATTTGAATCGACTTGAACCAACGTGTCTAACGTAATTTGCCACACGCTTGCATGGTGCACATTTGGCTCTTCCCTCACATGCCCAACGCTATGCAAGTATGCACTCTCTCATATTCTCTCTCATGTGCGTTTCACTCATGTTCTCAATGTTAGTCAACAAACTGGTCAACGAACTGGTAAAGCGAATTAGTGAGCGCTACCGCAGTGGAGGATACCCCTCTTCCTCTTACATGTGCCTAGGTGGGAAGAGCCCCCGTCCTCTCTCTCATTTTCTGAAATGACCCTTCCTAATGGTCGTTCTGGAATTTTGTAGAATCTTAGGGGTGTTGATGCAATTTTAAACCCCTTTGGTTTTAATTTGTGGGCTTTACGGGAAAATGAGGCTTTTGTGGGGACAACCTTACAATTTTTCCCCTCCCATTTCACACAACTCACGCACACACCCACCCAAACCCTAACCCTCTCCTTTATAACACCCCCCTCACCCCTCCACTCTCTTCCAATGCCACCAACACCACCTCCACCTTACTGCTGGCGACCATCTTCTCCCCCATCCCCTTATAGTCGTGAGTGGGGGAGAAGGAGAGGGGAGGAGCATGGAGGAGAGGGAGAGAGAGAGCGTGGGTGAGGAGGTGCGAGGAGGACAAGGAGAGGAGAGGAGCTCCGAGGAGCTCAGGAGAGGGGGCGGTGAGTATGACCGGAGGAGCTGAAGGAGCTCTGCTGTGGCTACAGCAGCATGCGGAGGAGGAGCTGCAGGTGAGCTTCGCGAGGAAGCTCTACGCACGGACAGTTCCGCATTATCAAACGTCTGCAACCTCTGTCAGATGTCTGGAGGGGTCGTTAGACATCCGGAGAGGGCTCAGAACGTTTGATAGCACGTAGGGTGCCGAGGTACGTACCTTGCACAAGCCTGCATGCATGTATGGTGGTGTAAGCTGTTGTTATTTTAAGCTGTGTGTGCATGCGCAAGTACGAGGAGTTGGAAAGGCACATGGTGTGACCTTCGAGGTGCTTTAGGATGTCTGGAGACTGTCAAACGTCTGACGGCTCTTCCAGACGATCGGGAGTGGTGTCAAACGTCTGGAAGCTCCCTCGGACGGTTGCGAAGGGGTTTAGATGTCTGAAAAAAGATGCAGGAAAGTAAGGTGAGCTTCTGCGATCATTTAAAACGTCTAAGACTCGCCCTAAACGTCTGATTTTGGTCAGAGTGCGTGTTTTTGGCTGGTTCAGGGTCCAAACGGAGTCAGTTTTACGTAAACAAAGTATCGTTGGTTTCTATTCGGAATTCTCTATGTGTTAGTGTCACACCTATGCTATTTTGAACATGTTTGACATATTGGTCAATGATATAGATCTCCAGTCCGTGGTGTATACGGGGCCCAAGGAGACGACAGGATCTATCGTTTGAGCCCCCATTCCACTCATATATCCTGGTAGAGTGGTTCTCTCTAATACTGTAATTTAAATAATTAAAGTGCATGCTATATTAGAATAATTTGATTGAACCCTAGGATATGAAATGAACTCTAGGGCTGAGAAGGATGAATGTACATTACTTGAACAACATTGTTATACTCTTAAATGCATGTTAAATTTTTACTGCTATCAACTTAATAGTTAAGTGATGTGGTGATTGCTTAATTCATTAAATCACGAGTTGCCTGTCATACGATTAAGAACTGGAATGTGAAAAGTGATACATGCTATATATGAAATGAGATGAGTACGATGCATGAACCCTGCATGGAACTGAGAAAGGAACTCAAGTATAATGAAACAAATATCAAATGTATGATGGAACATGTTGCCTACGGGCCAGTTGGTTGTATGGACTTGGGTATGGAAAGTGAGTTAGCCCTTGTGTATGCGGTACCGAGGAGAGCTACTATCACTTTAGTGTAGAGGGGAGCTAGCCGCCCCTTAGGTTGGGACTTGGGGTTAAGATTGGCCACCCTACACCTACTCTTGTTAGGTCCACTAGGCAAATCGGGATAGCCAAGTGAGAGTATGTAGGCTATTGAGGGGTGTGGCCCCTGTTTGGTTCTGTGTTGTACATTTGGGAATACCCGCTAGTGGAAATGACTAACCGCATGCCAGAGCGGGGTAGCTACCCGTGTGCTTATCGTGTGTGTCGTAGTTACCACTACGTCGTGGCCATGACCCCGGGGTGGTAGACTGGGTGTAGGACTACCACGGGGTACTCTCTCAGCCAGGAGAGTGCCACATGTACATCTTGCATCGCGGAAAAACTGCATCAAGATCGTTCCCTTAGGGAACAAGTGGATTTGAGAAATGTTGAGGACCATTACTAGAAACTGAATCAGAAACACATAGATGTTTAAACGGAAACAAATAATAATACATAATTGGAAATTAGATTGTTAGTTAGCTGCTTGTTTCCTTTATGTTTAATTGCATGTAAATGACTTAACCACCACTCTACTTAACGTTAGCTAACCACAGATTTATATAACTATGTTAAGGTCAGGGCGTTGAGCAACCAGCGCCATCGACTGTAGAGGGTGTTGGGCCCAGTCAAGCCCAGCCGTAGTAGTCCTTTCTCTTTTCCATTGCTGAGGCTTTTTGTTAGTAGTGAGAACCTTTTGCATGTAGTAACTGTTTTTGTTGTGTTTTTCTCTATTTTTGTGTGATGGCTATGTCAATGAATATTTCTATTCCGTTTGTGGCATGTAATATTTTGAGATATTCCGTTCTATTTCCATTGTTGTCTATCATCTATTTCTGCTTAGTTACATTACATATGTGGTTGTGGAATGTTTTATTCATTTGGTTATTTCTCGTTGGATGACTGGGTCTTGGAATCTAGTCGAGGCGACCATTCTAGAGTTCCATAGGGAGTTGGGATCGGGTCGTAACATTCTCTTTCCTCTTCTCTTCTCTTTGTCTCCTTTTTTCATCTCTGCTTCTCTCTTCTCAAGACTTGTGCAACAAAAGGGTTCTCATGATAATGCAAAACCATAGTTTAGGCTTTTTATAAGGTCCTCAACTCAATTTAGGTTTATGATTACCTGGTATCAACCAAAATGCCCTTTGTAAAGACCCATTTTGTTTTGAGCCTTTTAAGACGTTTGCACTGTCAGTTAGACGTCTGGCCAGATGTTTGGACCCCTTGCTAGACGTCTAGAAATTGAAAATTCTGTACGCGAAGTTGGTTCTACGCGTAGCCAGCGCGCAGACCCTTTTTCCTTCTCTCTCTTTTTCTTTTTCTCCCCCTCGCTGAACCCTAACTGTAATGACCCGATTCCTGAATCCCTACGAGACACGAGAATCGGACCGACTCGACTAATCCCAAGACCCAGTCGTCCAATGAGAAAGTAACTAAAAGAGCAGTAAAATAAACCACATTCACCATGTATATAACTAGCAGTAACAAAATACAGCAGTAAAGAAAGGAAATATTACAGTATACACCACCACAACAGTAGAGAAATAAACATGTACATAACATGAAGCTTACATTCAAGAGAGTACAAGGAGTAACAGAAAACTACTCACTATAGCGGAAAGAAAAGTACAGCAGGTACTACAGGTAACGCTACTGGGCTCTACTAGGCCTAGCGCCCTCTGCAGCCGCTGACTCTGGCTGCTCAACACCTGGTCCTAAAAAGGCAACAAGGGTGACATGTCAGCGAAACGCTGAGTAAAGTGGCAACTAAAAGCTAAAAGAAGCAGTAAAGTGTACAGTAGCTGTTATATTTTCACTTTCTTTCCTTATATTTTCCATTTATTCATTGTTGGTTATTTCTCAGATCCTTCTCTTGATCTCGAATGTTCCTCGTAGGAACGATCTTTATTGCAGTCTTTCCCGAAAAGTAGAAGTAACACGTGGTGCTCTCCTGGCCGAGAGAGTCCCCTGTGGTGGTCCTACTCTCAGTCAACCACCCCAAGGTCGCTGACAGGCGTAACGGTGACTACGGCACGCGCGATAAACGCACGGGTAACTACCTCGCACTGGCACCCGGTCAGTCGTTTCCGTTAACGGGTACGCCCAAAGCACAGCACGGAACCAGTATAGGGCAGAGCCCTCTCAGTAACAGGGGCCCAGCCCCTCCACAGTAACCAAACAGGGGTCTTGCCCCTCCACAGTCCACGCACCCTCGCCTGACTACCCTCGTTTGCCCAGTGGGCCTAACAAGTCGGTGTAGGTGAGCTAGTAGAACCCCGAGGCCCGTGGGGTAGCTAGTACTCTCCCTACACTAGTAGCTCTCCTCAGTACTGTGTACATGAGGACCAAAGGTCGGTACAAAGTAGCCAGACCTAACCCCGGGTCCCTGGGGCGGCTAGCTCCGCTCTACACTAAACATGGGGACAGTCGCTCTCCTTGGTATTCCGTACTCAAGGGCCAGCTCATTGCCCCAATTTTATTCCATTCCCTTTCCAGGAGTTCTACTCCAAATTCCCCGTAGGGTTCATGCTCTTTTAATTCAGCCAATTTAGGTTTCACCGTTCCAGCTTTATATCCATATAACCCATGTTCTCAATCGTATTTATTCATTCATAACAGGTAGCTGTTAACCAATTTACAGGCAGTTATCATTTCCTTTCTACTTTTCCAAGACTGCAATGTCTATATATTTAACTAGTTTTCCAATCCTACGATTCATACCGTACCCTAGGATCTATCATTCAATATAGTTTTCCAGTCCTAGGATTCATGCAGTACCCTAGGATCTATCATTCAATCTAATTCCTCAGTCCTAGGGTTCATGCAATGTCCTAGACTCTATTAATTGTTTCATAATTGTACACATTTTGTTAAATAAATAATTTAAAGGCCACTCTACCCATGAAACCGGGAGTACTGGGGGCATGGTCGGCAATCCCGTGCGCCTCCGCAACCCCCAGAGCTGCAACGGAACGAGGACCAAATTTGAGGATCAACACAAGTAGTTTCTCAGAATAGTATATAATTACTGTAAACAGGTAGAGAAAATAAATCTGGAAAGAACGCAACTCGAAACGTGGAAAACAGACTCCGAACGGGCCCTAAACGGGTCAAAAATGACGAATCTGTCCAAAATCAGACGTCTGGAACCTCTTCCAGATGTCTTAAAAGGTTGATCATGTCGTACCTCGGTCTGCATAGTCCTTCAGACGTCCAGAAGCCCGCTGGATCGTCTGGCCTTAGTTTCCAGACGTCCGATTGTCACCCTGGACGTCTGGAGGTCCTCTCCGTCGTCTGGTACTGTGGCCAGACGTCTGATCCATGTGGGATGGCGAGCCCTTGCGCCCTCCCGAACAACACCTATGCACACACGCATCCGCTCTCATCACGAAAAGGCGCAGAAGAACGCGGCGGATGGCTGCATGGCCGTACACGCGTAAAAAGAAGCAGATAGGAAAATATTGTACCTATCAGACGTCTGGACCGTCCTCCAGATGTCTTTGGCGTCGTCTGGACATAAGTCCAGACGTCTGATTCTGGGAAATTTTCCCAGAATTAGGACTCGGTTTGCTCTCCGCCCAGGACGCATGGCTGCGTCGCGTCTTCCTGCTGCCCGAGCTGCAGCAGCCCCTCCGCGACACCCCACGCCCGCTGCTCCCCTGCCGGCCAGCTCTAGCTGCCCTGTAACGACCTGATTCCCGAGTCCCTACGAGACACGAGAACCGGACCGACTCGACTAATCCCAAGACCTAGTCGTCCAACGAGGAAGTAATCAAAAGAGCAGTAAATAAACCACATTCAGCATGAATATAACAAGCAGTAACAAAAATACAGCAGTAAGAAAAGGAACTACTACAGCATGTACCACCACAACAGTAGAACAACAATTATAACATAACATGAACTACAAGTAAAGAAAAGTACAGAGAGTAACAAGAATTACTCATTATAGTGGAACAAAAGGGATACAAAAGAACTGCGGTAACTCTACTGAACCCTACTCGGCCCAGCGTCCTCTACAGCCGCTGACCCTGGCTGCTCAACACCTGGTCCTGAAAAGTAACGAGTGTAACACGTCAGCGAAATGCTGAGTAGAGTGGCAGCTAAAACTAAAGAAGCAGTAAAGTGTATAGTAGCTGTTTTATTTTCTTTCTTCTTTTATTTACGTCTTTCTATTGTTTCACAATTTATCTATTTCTCAGATCCTTCACTTGATCTCGAATGTTCCTCGTGGGAACGATCTTGATTGCAGTCTTTTCCGAAAAGTAGAAGTAATACGTGATGCTCTCCTGGCCGGGAGAGTCCCCCGTGGTGATCCTACTCTCAGTCAACCACCCTAAGGTCGCTAACAGATATAACGGTGACTACGGCACGCGCGATAAACACACGGGTAGCTACCCCGCACTGGCACGCGGTTAGTCGTTTCTGTTAACGGGTGCGCCCAAAGCACAGTACGGAACCAGTATAGGGCAGAGCCCTCTCAGTAACAGGGGTCCAGCCCCTCCACAGCAACCAAACAGGGGTCTTGCCCCTCCACAGTCCGCGCACCCTCGCCTGACTACCATGGTTCGCCCAGTGGGCTTAACAAGTCGGTGTAGGTGAGCTAGCAGCACCCTGGGGCCCGTGGGGTAGCTAGTACTCGCTCTACACTAGTAGCTCTCCTCGGTACTTGATGAGAACCTCATCATGAGCCATAACTAGCTCATTTTGACCTAATACAAAGGATAAAAGCTCCTACATATCTCAAGGAAAGGCTTAACTCAGAGAATTCTGAGTTTGAGAAGAAAATAAGTCATAAGGGGTAAAAGTGCAATTTTACCAGTATAATCTGCATACAGGTAATTCAGGGCCCAAACATAGGTCAAAGCAGCTTAATAAGAATAAAAGTGGGATGAGATGATCTAGCAAGGGCTACAGCAATTCCAAGAAACTAAATGATAAATCTGTAACCCTAAAACAACCCACTTCAATTCACAAGGTTCGAGGCAAAGTAAAAATAGAATAAACCCTCTAAAATTCATAGAAAAATAATCTCTAGGGTTTAGAACCTTCAATTTGGCCTTTAGAACCCATTTTGACCTACATTGAGAACCATGCCCAATTAATAACTTAATTTGGGTTTTTGCGCAAATTGACCGGTCAAACAAGGTTTAAGATGAAAATGAAATTCACCATCAGATTCCTTAGGTCCTAATTAGTCATGTATAAAAACTTGAGCCTAAGAAGAAACCTCCTTGACCGACTTTACACTTTGGTCCTCATATATTTACTCTTTGGCCCTCAACTTTTGAACCCTCGCATTTTGGCCCCTAACTCTCCTTCGTTCTTTGCAATCAGGTCCCTCCTGCAAAACCTGCTAGCACCATGCTCCGGCGACCTTGCGCGGAGCATGGCGCCGCGCAGGGTGAGGTGGGGGACCTGGCAAGTAAACCGGGGGTGCCCTGCGTCGTCAGCCGTCGCAGGGACACCCCCCTGGTCGTTGTAGCCCACCATACCGGCCGTGCGAACGCACGGACGGTATGGGTTCGTGTTTCCGACCATTCTCCGGCGAGGGAGACACGTCGTCTCCCTCCGCCTTCCTCCCTGTTTCATCCCTATAAATACCCCCCGTTGCTCCACCGACCGGGGCAGCCTGGATCTGACGGAGAAAATCCCCAACTTTCTTCTCTTCTTCCTCCGGCAGACGCTCACCAGCTCCGGCGGTTTCCTCCCCCTCCACCTCTTCGCTCTGCCGCAATACCAGCAGTAGAGACTTCCTCCCCTGCTCTTCCTGCGCCACGCCGCACCCAGCTGGCGCCTCTCCGGCTCTCTGCTCGCCGCCGCCCCTTTCCCTGAGCATCGTCTTCTCCGGCGACAGTCGATACGACTGTCGCCCTGTTCCTCCCCCTTCGTCCCTGCAAGTAAGCTAGAGCTACTCCCCTTCTCCTCCTCTTTCTTTTCCCGCTTTCAATTTATTCAATTAAGCCCTCTACCGACCCTGACCACCTTCACCCCCTTCGCCTCCGACCACCCTCCGGCGAGCCGCTCCCATCACCTCAGCGACCCACACGGCTCGCCGACCCTCACCGAACCTCCGCCTCATCACACTGACCACCCCCCACCCCTCCACTGCCACTCCACACCTCCGTAACACTCCCCCGAACAAACCCATTCCTCCGGTTGCAGTCCGACCCAGGGCTGCCGCCAGACACCACCTTGCGGCCTGCCGCGCAGCTCCTCACCTTCGCCGTGCCACGGCGAAGGTTCCCCAGTGGTTTGATCAGGCCGAGAGGCCATATTCGTGTCCGACAGGTTTTGAGGCTCGACCGCCATTAACGCACATTGAAGCAGCTTCTCCCGCGCTCCAGGCTTGAGGACTCCAGGTCTCCAGCTGCTGCGGAGTACGGGGAGTCTTGCGAAGGCAGCCAGCCAGCAACCTATGCAAATCGAAGCCGCAGCTGCAGAAGCCAGGCCGCGGTCTCCCAGCAGGCGCACGCGAGGAAAGGTCTGCGTTTAGTCCCACATCGGTAAGCCTCACACCCGTTCCACTGTTTAAATTGATTTTGTGCAGTAGCCTTACTGCCTCAATACACGGGGTGAGGTCCCCTTACACCCGCCCGGTTACCCGGTCTCGTCCGCGCTCACGCCCCGCGGACCTGACCCGACCCGACTTAGACTGACCTGCACTCCTCGCCCACCACGCACGCCGGTGGGCCTGGACCCGGGCGTGACCCGAACCCGATTAACCGGCAGCTCTGGGAGAGCTTTCCCAAGAGTGGTTTCAGAGAGAGAGAGACGCGGGGGGAGAGGGTAGAGTAGGTTTTGTTCGCTGACGAAAAACTCTGAAGTGTGCAGGCACAGGTGAAGAAGAAGAACCGCGGAAGAAGAAGGAAGCTGACTGTAGCAACAGGCAGTTTAAGTCGTCTGATTTGGAAATCAGACGACGTCCTGAAGGGAAAAGAAGAAAGACGGAAGAAGATCTGAAGAACAACAGAAGAAGGCGAGGCAGAGGAGAACACAAAAGAACAAGGGAAGAACTGAAAGAAGAAAAACAAAGAAGAAAGAAGAAGATCTGAAGAAAGACAGAAGAAAAAGGAGGAGCAGGAACAACAGGAAGAAGAAGAAGAGCATCACCATTGCAGAAGAAGAACATCACCTCTGCAGAACAAAGAAGAAGAAGGAGATCTAAAGAAAGAAAGAAAGAAGAGCATCACCTCTGCAGAACAAAGAGAAAAGAAGACAACAAATTCTTTCCCTCTCTCTTTCTTTTTGTAAAAGAAACGTGTATATCTCTAGAATACAACTTGCTCCCTGAGTTCGACCTCGGGAACTCTTTTATTTTCCGAGTAAAAAAATTTTATATTTGAAATGTTGGTACTAACCGGCTTTACTACAACGTTATAACAAAACCAAAACCCGGTCATCAAAACGTACCGACATCAGTACTGTGTACACGAGGGCCAAAAGTTGGTACAATGTGGCCAGACCTAACCCCAGGTCCCTGGGGCGGCTGGCTCCGCTCTGCGCTAAATAGGTAACAGGTGCTTCCCCTGGCACTACGTACCCAAGAGGCAACACACGTCCACATCTTTCCTTCTCAGTTCCATTTCATTCTCTTTCCAGGAGTTCTACTCCTAATTCCCCGTAGGGTTCCAGCTCTTTTAACTCAGCGCATTCAGGTTTCACCATTCCAGTTTCACGTTCATACAGCCCATATTCTCAATCATGTTCATTTATTCATAACAGGCAGCTGTTAAACCAATTTACAGGCAGCTATTATTTCCTTTCCACATTTTTCAAGACTGTAATATCTATATTCATATCACTAGTTTTCCAGTCCTAGGATCTATCATTCAATCTAGTTTCCAGCCCTAGAATTCATGCAATACCCTAGGATCTATCATTCAATCTGGTTTCTCATTCCAAGGATTCATGCAATGCCCTAGGTTCTATTAATTGTTCCATAATTGTAACAAATTATGTTAATAATTTTAAAGCCACTCTACCAGCTACAATGGGAGTACTGGGGGCGTGGTCGGAAATCCCGCACGCCTCCGCAATCCCCGAGACTGCAATGGAACGGGGTCCTAACACAAGGATCAAACACAAGGAGTTTCTCATAATAGTATATAATTACTGTAAATGGGTAGAGGATTTTATTCCGAAAAGAACGCAACTCGAAACGCGGAAAACGGACTCCGAACGGGCCCTAAACGGGTCGAAAACAACGAATCAGTCCAAAATCAGACGTCTGGAACCTCTTCCAGACGTCTTAAAATGTGGGTCAGATGGTACCTTCGTTCTGTGTTGTCCCTCAGACGTCCAGAAGCCTGCGGGGGCATCTGGCCTAGTTTCCAAACGTCCGATGGTCAACCCGGACGTCTGGAAGTCCTCTTCGTCGTCTGGCACTGCGGCCAGACATCCGATTCGTGTTGGATGGCGAGTCTCGTGCCCTCCCGAGCAGAACCTACACGTATTCACTCCTAGCTCTCAGTACGACGGGTTGCAGATGAAGGCGCAGCGGACGACTGCATGGCCGTATGCGCGAAAAAGGAAGAAGGACGAAATAACTTACTTGCCAGACGTCTGGACAGTTCTCCAGACGTTTTCACCGTCGTCTGGTTGGAAGCCCAGACGTCTGATTCTGGAAAAACTTCCAGAATCGGAGCTCCACTCGCTCTCCACCCGTGACGCACGGCCATGCCGCGCCCCGTCCGCCTGCTGCTCGAGCTGCAGCAGCCCTCTCACGACACTCCACGCCCGCTGCTCCCCCGCCGGCCAGCTCTAGCTGCCCTGGCAAGCTCGAGCCCTCACGGTCGAGCGTCTCCTCCCTCGCGCAACACCTCCTCCCGCACACTCGCCGCGGCTACCGCTGCCGCTGCCGCCGCTCTCTCGCTCGTGCTCCCTCACCGGCTGGGAGAAGAAGAATAGGGAAGCGGAGGAGATGAGAGTGAGGGAGAGGGCGAGGGCCTTATAAGGCTGCACGGGGAGAGAGAGAGAGGGAGCGCAGCACTGCTCCTGCAGGAGGAGAGAGGGAAAAAGAGGAAAGCGGGTGGCGGTTGCAGGTCTGCACGCGCATGCGCGCAGACGCAACCCCGTACGCCGTAGAAATTGAATCCCAGACGTCTGGGCCACCTCCCAGACATCTTAAAAATCGTCTTGAAGCCGCGTTCGTAACAATATAACAAACTCAAAGGAAGTTTCGTCCCCGAAACTTGCGTTAACTAGGGTGCAGGAAAAACGTCATATAAAATCATAGCAAAATCAAAGAGGACCGAAGCCGGTCCGAAAGAACGTACCCGCGAAGAGCTCCGGGTACCGCTCCCGCATTGCCGCTGGCTCCTCCACAAAACCTTCACCAGGGGTACTTGCTTTCGTCTCAAACTGCGGATGGCTTGGTCAAGAATCAGCACTGGCCGCTCAGGGTAGGTCAGGTCGTCGCCCACCTCGATGCTCTCGTGACTCAGTACATGACTGGGATCGGCTACGTACTTCCTGAGGTTGGACACGTGGAACACGTCGTGTACACCAGAAAGTTGAGGAGGGAGGGCAAGTCTGTAAGCAACGGGTCCAACCCGTTCCAGGACCTCAAAGGGCCCCACGAACCTCGGAGCGAGCTTCCCTCTCACCCCAAACCGCTGCAGGCCCTTCATGGGCGAAACACGAAGGAAGACGTGGTCCCCAACCTCAAACTGCACCTCTCTGCGTCTCCGATCCGCGTAACTCTTCTGTCTGCTCCTGACAGTGCGGAGTCGCCTGTGGATCTGCTCGACTACCTCCTGACTCTGCTGGATCAACCTGGGGCCAACCTCCCACTTGGTCCCCACCTCAACCCAACTCAAGGGTGCCGTACACCTCCGTCCGTACAGAGCCTCGTAGAGAGCCATGCCGATGCTCAAGTGATAGTTGTTGTTGTATGCAAACTCCGCCAGGGGCAGGTGCTCCTCCCAAGAGCCCCTCCAGTCCAGTACACAGGCACGCAAAAGGTCCTCAAGTGTCTGTATCGTGCGCTCAGACTGTCCGTCCGTCTAGGGGTGGTAAGCTGTACTAAACCTCAACTGCATCCCCAGGGCCGACTGAAACTCAGCCCAAAACTGGGATGTAAAGCGGGTATCCCGGTCGGATACGATCTCCCGCGGGACTCCGTGTAGTCGTACCACATCGCGGATATACCTCTCTGCCAACTGTGCTGGTCCCAAGGTGACTCGGATCGGCAAGAATCATGTCGTCTTCGTCAGTCTATCCACAATTACCCAGACTGTGTCGTGTCCTCGCTGGGTAACAGATAAGACCACCACCAAGTCCATGGTGATGCTCTCCTACTTCCACTCTGGCACTGGAAGCGACTATAGCGGCCCTGCAGGCCTCTGATGCTCGGCTTTCACCTGCTGGCACACTAAGCACTGCTGTACGAATTCACCCACATCCCGCTTCATCCCCCTCCACCAAAACTCGCGTCTCAAGTCGTGGTACATCTTCATGTTTCCGGGATGTATGGTGAATCTGGAACCGTGTGCCTCAGTCAGGAGCTCTCTCAACAGCTCCTCGTCTCTGGGAACGCACAACCGTCCCCTCAGGTGCAGCACCTGGTCTGTGAAAGAGAAGTCCCCACGGTCTCCTGACAGTACTCTATCGCGCAGAGACTGCAAGTACGGATCGGCCATCTGTCCTATGATGATGCGGTCTATCAGCTCTGGCCTAGTCTGTCGTGTCACAGTCACTACCCCACAGTGCTCCCATAACTCTAGGGGTCGCCAACTGTAAACTAGTCAAGTGTGAGGGCGCCTTCCGGCTCAAGGCGTCAGCCACCACGTTGGCCTTTCCCGGGTGGTAGCAAATGCTGCAGTCGTAGTCCTTCAGGAGCTCCAACCAACGTCTCTGTCTCATGTTGAGCTCCTTCTGATCAAAAAGGTATCTTAGGTTCTTGTGATCTGTGAAAATCTCGAAGGTCTCACCGTACAAGTAGTGCCTCCAGGTCTTCAGCGCGAAGACGACAGCTGCCAACTCCAGGTCGTGGGTAGGGTTGGTATGCTCATGGGGCTTCAGTTGCCGCGAAGCGTAAGCGACAATGTGACCCCTCTGCATGAGCAGTGGAGTGAGGGTGAGAGCGATGATATTTAAGGGCAGCGCGGGGAGAGAGAGAAGAGAAGCGGTGCGTCTGCAGGGAGGGAGAGAAAGAGCAGGACGAAGGCGGCGGATTTAGTCTGCGCGTGCGCACACGCGCAGACGCTAACCGGTACGCCGAAAAAATTTAATACCAGATGTCTGGGAAGGGTTCTAGACGTCTGGGCCACTTCACAGACGTCTTAAACCACATCTGACGCCCACGTTCATAACACTAACCCATTGCCTATATAAGAGCCCCCTTGATGAGAACCTCATCATTAACCCTAACTAGCACAATCTAAGCCAGATATGAAAAAAAAAGCTCCTACATAACCCAAAGAAAGGCTTAACTCAGAGAATTCTGAGATTGAGAAAAAAATAAATCATAAGGGGTAAAACTGCAATTTCACCAACGCAGTTTGCAAACAGGATAATTAAGGATCCAAACATGGTCAAACAAGCCTAATAAGAAGGAAAGTGGGATGCTCTGATCTAAAAAGGGTTATAGCAACTTTAAGAAATTAAATGACATTCTGTAACCCTAAAACAAACCCACTTCAATTCATGAGGCTCGAGACGGGATAAAAATCAACTAAATCCTCTAAAATTCATAGAAAAATAATCTCTAGAGTTTAGAACCTTCAATTTGGCCTTAGAAACTCATTTTGACCTACAAAGAGAACCTTGCCCAATTAATGACTTAATCTGAGTTTTTACGAAAATTGGCCGGTCAAACATGGTCCAACCTAGAAATAAAATTCACCATTAAAAACCTTAAGTTCAAATTAGTCTTGTATAAAAACTTAAGCCTAAGAGGAGACCTCCTTGACCGACTTTGCAATTTGGTCGTCTTCATTTTCTTTTTGACCCTTATCTTTCGAAACCCTTGCATTTTGGTCCCCAATTTTCTCTTCGTTCTTTGCAGAACGGTCCCTGCTGCAAAACTCTGTGCAGCACCATGCTTCGACGACTTTGCACGGAGCATGGCGCCGCGTAGAGAGGGGTGACCGCCCTGCAAAGTAGACGCGGGGTTCCCTACGTCGTCCTCTGTCATAGGGACCCGGTCATGCTCCCTGCCGGACCCCATACCGTTCATGCGAACGCACGAATGGTATGGGTGCCCCTTCCGACCACGTTTTGGCGATGTTGGCACGTCGCCAACCCGCTCCTCCCTCTGCACCAGCCTCTTTATAAGAACCCTCACCCCCTGCCGGCTCCAGTAAGCTCCCTTTGACGGAGAACAACCCCCCACTTCATCCTCTCCTCCTCCATCAGATGGCCCGCAGCTTCCGGCGATTCCCTCCTCTTCCTCTTCGTCGCTCTGCCGCCTTACCTGCAGCAGGGTTCTCCTTGCCCTCTCGTCTACGCCGTGCTGTACCTGCCGGTGCCCTCCACCTGCTTCCTCATCGCCGCACTCCTCCTCCAGGGCCCTTTCTTCCCCAGCTCCGGCAAGTACGAGCCGGTGGCTCCGCCCTCCCCCTTCGGCCAAAACCTAGGTAAAAAGCTTCCTCTCCTCCTCCTTTAAATTTTCCCTCTGCCAATTTATCTTTTCACGCCACCGCACATGACTTCCACCTCCGCCTGCTCCGTCTCCGACAACCCTCTCCGGCAAGCTCATCCCACCTCCACTGACCTCTTCACCCCAAAAGCTTCCCCTCACTTCACTCAACAAATCCCCCCTTCCCATCCACCGCCAAACGTCACCTAACGACCCCCCCGAACAAACCCACCTCTCCGACCACAATCCGACCTAGGGCTACCACCATACGTCGCCTCATGCCTCCCCACCACCCGCACTGCCTTCGCTACACTCCGGCAAAGCTCCCTGCATCCTCTGATTGGGCCGAAAGGCCGTATTCTTGTTTCAGGTCAACACCTTTTCACCGCCATTACCGAGCAGGTGAAGCTCCTTCACCTGCAGCTGCAGGTGCACCCTCGCCCAGGCTCGCACCCTAGGATGTGCGGCTTGCCCCCGCGAAGCATCCCAGGCTTGCAGCTGGGGTGAAGGCCTCGCACGCTACTGTAATTGCCTGCAGCTTCCTCAGTTGCGGGCGCTAATCTAGGAGGTGGGGCTTTAGTCCCACCTCGGAAGTGCGTGGCTACGTGCCCGCACATAAATTTGAAAAGTGTTCTAGGCTATTCGCCTTCGAACACAGGGGTCAGGTCCCTCATGCACGTCGCACGCCACGCACTCGCCCTCGCCCGCGCTCACGCCCCGCTGGTCTGGGTCGGATCCGATTACCCAAACCCACACACTCCTCACCCACCTCCGCACGCCGGTGGGCCTGGTCCCGGGCGCGATACCCGTACCCGAATACCCGGCTCTGGGGGAGCGATCCTATGAGAGAAATCTGAGAAAGAGAGAGACTAAGGGAAGGGTAGGGGTAGGTTTTGCTTTCTATTCCTTTGTGTGAGAGTGCAGGAACCGAAGGAGAAGAAGGAAGGAAGGAGAAGAAGAAGGAAGGTGGCCGAAGCTTCAGCCGCTAAGGGCAGAGAAGAAGGAGAAGCAAGAGAGAAGAAATGGAAGAAGAAGAGAAGCACTGTAGCAAACCTACAGTTAAGTCGTCTGACCACTGCATTAGATGACAGTTGAGCAGCGGACAGAGGAGATAAAGACAGAGAAGGAGAAGAGAAGAAGAAGGCTGGAGAAAGAAGAAGAAGAAGAAGGCTGAAGAAAGAAGAAGAAGAGAAAGAGGGAAGAAGACATAGCCGCCAGAGCAAAAGGAAGAGAAGAACAAAGAAAAAAGAAGAACAGAAGAAAAGAAGAGAGAAGACACAGCCGTGAGCAGAGAAGAAGAAAAAGAAGAAGAAAGATAGAAAGAGAAGGAGAAGAGAAGAAGAAGAAGCCAAGACAGACTTTCTCACACACACTCTCTCTCTTATTTTTGTAATCTAATAGAGAACCTTTGTATTTCTAGAATTCCAGTAGCTCCCTGAGTTCGACCTCGGGAAAATCATTTCCGAGTAAAAAAAAAAATTGTAATGATAACCTGGTAGCTGTCCTATTACTACAACGACTGTAATTTAAAGTATAACAAACGGATAGCCAGCATCAGGCATAACCACCCCTTCCTCTCCTCTCC
This sequence comes from Thalassia testudinum, assembly GCA_037157565.1. Taxonomy (NCBI): domain Eukaryota; kingdom Viridiplantae; phylum Streptophyta; class Magnoliopsida; order Alismatales; family Hydrocharitaceae; genus Thalassia; species Thalassia testudinum. The sequence continues at coordinate 68,423,728 of JAZHRO010000013.1, read as the reverse complement.
ACTCCACCACCACCACCTTCCTTCCCCCTCCACTGCCATGACTGAGGCATGCGAGAGAGAGGGAGCATGAGCGAGGAGGAGTGGCATGAGGAGGAGGAGGAGGCTATGGTCGCAAGCTTGTGGAGGCTTGCCGAAGTGTTGCACGGCCACCGCGACATGTATAGGAGGAGGAGAGCATCGGGGCGTCATCCTTGACTTCCTGCAGCGGTCAGAGCTTGATGAGAACCTCATCATGAACCCTAACTAGCACATTTTGACATAATAAATTGAACAAAAGCTCCTACAAAACCTAAGGGAAAGCCTAAATCAGGGAATTGCAAATCTGAGAATAAAACATTACACAAAGGGTAAAACTGTAATTTTACCATTACAGTGCATGAATGGGATTTTTAAGGGTCTAGACATAGGTCAAATGAACTTAATAAGAGAAAAAGTGGGATGGTTTGGTCAGAAAAGGGTTATGAAAAAATTTGGGAATTAAATGACATTCTGTAACTCTAAAATAAATCCACTTTAATTCATGAAGTTCCAGGCAAGATAAAAATAAATTAAACCCTCTGAAATTCATGAAAAAATATCCCCTAGGGTTTATAACCTTCAATTTGGCCATTGGAACCTATCTTGACCTAGATTGAGAACCATACCCAATTTTTGACCTAATTTAGGTTTTTATGCAAAATGTCTAGTCAAACATGGTCAAACCTAAAATCCAACCTCACCATTTGATTTTCTTAGGACCAAATTAGGTTTATACCAAAATTTGGACCTACGGAAAGGTCTCCTTGACCCATTTTACAAAATGGTCCTCAACAATAACTTTTTGACCCTTAGCTTTTTGAAGACTTGCAGGGATCCTTCTACCTTTGCCGTCATCTTCTTCAATCAAGTCCCTCTGCCACTCGCCTGCGCAGGCCATACCTCCGGCGAATTTGCGCGGAGGATGGTGCCGCGTACACATGGGGAGCCGACCCCAGATTTAAAAGAGAGACTCCTTGCATTGTCCCCTGCAGTATGGGCTGGATCCCATGCCCTGTTGGCTGCCATCCCTCTCGTGCGAACACTCAAAAGGTATGAGTCTCGTTCTGGCCATACCTTTGGTGAGGTATTCCCATCTCCTCTTCGCGATTCTGTCCCGGCCGACGCCTATTTAAGGAGCGGCCACCCCTGCTGCATCCTTCAAGCTCAACTTGGCCGAAGAATTCCCCCGATTTCATCTCCTCCTCCTCCAGTCAGGAAGTCCAGTGAGCTCCGGTGAGCCCTCCGCCTCTTTTTCGTCACTCTGCCACCATACCAGTGGCAGAGCCGCCTTCACCACCTTCCTCCGCGTCGTGTAACACCTGCACACGCACCTCTAGCCCCATCGTCGTCGCCGTCACCTCTCCCCTGGACATCTTCGTCTCCGGCGTCAGCAGATACGCACCGACCGCCTCCTCCCTCCTTTCATCTGTTAAGTAAGTTAGAACTCTTCTCCTTGCTCCCCTCTTCATTTCCCCTCTCTTATTTTACATTTTCGACCCCTCGACACCATAGACCACCGCCATCTTCTCCATCTCCGGCAGCCCATCGGCGAGGCGCATCCACCGCGTCACACCTCCACATGCCTCGCCAGACACCCACGAGCTCCACCACGACTCACTGATCATAACCCCTCTTCCCATTCACCGCCACACACTCCCAACAAGCCCCCCGAACACACCCACCTACACAGCCACAGGGTGACCTAGGCACTCACGCCCAGGCCACCCTGTGACACGCCGACCACCGAGCCACCTTTGCCGTGTCACGGCGAATCTTCCTGAGTGATCTGATAAGGTCGTGAGGCCGTTTCTCTTGTCGACAGGTACAGGGCCTTGACCACCATTGGAGCAAGCTTGAAGAAGCTCGCAAGCCTCATCTTTGGCTCCAGGCATCAGGATCCCAGGTCCTCGATGGGTGGGCACCCTTCGTGAACAAATCCCGCCCATCAATTGGAGGCCAAGGCAGCTGCAGCCTCTGCGATTGGGCGACGACCTGCTGTGGGCGCTAGCAGAAGCAGGTGGGACATTTAGTCCCACCTCGTAAACGCAGGAGCGCGGTGGGCGGTTTAAATTGATTTTGTGAATTGTGCTATTTGCCTCAAGACACATAGGGGTGAGGTCCCTCGCCCCCCGTCACGCCTCGTTCGAGACACTCCCCCGCGAACCTAGCACACGCGACCCGACTACCTAACCTAACACTCCTCGTGCACCACACCCACGCCGGTGCGCCTGAACCCGGGCACGTCACTTGACCCACATACTGAATAGGCTCTGGGAGAGCAAAGCCTGGAGTGAAATAGAGAGAGAGACACGAGGAGGGTAGGGGTTAGGTTTTGCCTAACCATACACTTATGCAGGGAACAGAAGAGGAAGCAAGGAAGGAGCGGCTGAGGATTTAGCCGTAGGAAGACAGCTATGGCCAAAGAGAAAAGAAGGACTTGGAGCAGCAAAGAAGCAAAGGAGGAAGATGGCATTGTAGCCGCAGAGAAGTTGAGGCAGAAGGAGAAGGAAGAGAGAAGAAAGCAAAAGGTGCGCAACAGAGAAGAAAGAAGAAGAAGCAGTAGCAGCAGTTGAAAAGAAAAGGAGAGCACAAGCACTATAGCAAGTGACACTTAAGGCGTCTGATCCTTGGAATCAGACGTCTGAAAAGAGAGAGAAAGGAAGACAAAAGAAGAAAGAGAGAAGAAAAGAAGAGACATTTTTATTTTTCTCTTTAATCTTTTTGTAAAATAGTATATTGTAAATTGTGATTTTCTACGCTTCTAGAATCAAGTTTGTTCCCTGAGTTCGACCTCGGAGATTTTCTGTATTCGAGTAATAAAATATAATCAAACCGATGGTAGTTACATAAAACCCGCCACTAAAGCTGTAGCCGAGCTAGAGGAGCCGCGGCAGAGCGCAGCAAGAGAAGCAGAAGTGTGGCTTGAAACTGGAGTTTTTTCCAGTATCAGACGTCCGGAGTGCCTTCCGGATGACGAGTTGGATGTCTGGTGACGACACTGGACATTTGAAAGAAGGTGTATCGTGAACATACGACTTCCTCGCGGTTATGGCCATGCATGACTCACCGCTGAGGCTTTTTGCTTAGCTAAAAAGGGTTGTACTACTCTGTCGTGCATAGGAACAACTTTGGGAAGGTGCGTGGCATGCCCTCCCACGCTTTTTGGATGTCTGAATAGCTTACCAGACGACCGGAGGACTAGTCGGACATCTGGAACTGGGTCCAGACAGTCGCGGAGGAGTCCTGGATGTCTAAAGTCGTCACAGGAACCTGAGGTAAGACTCTGTTGACATTTAAGATGTCTGGACTTTATCCCAGACGTCTGATTTGGATCTACAGACTTGTTTTTGACCCGTTTAGGGTTCGATCGGGATCCATTTTATGCAAACGAAATACCTGTAGTTTCTTTGTGAGTTCCTCTACATATTAGAAACCTTTATATACTGTTCTGAACGTTCCATTGTGATATGTTTCTTGGTATAGGACTTTGTTCTGTTGCGTGTCTGGGGCTTGCAGAGGCACGTGGATCTACAGTTCGAGCCCCCATTACTCCTGGATTGTCTGGTAGAGTGCTTTCCCCCTGTTCTATTTATAAAACATGAATGCAGTCATGAAAATTAGATAACTGGAAACCTAGGATGTGGCATGAATCCTAGGATAAGAAATAGTTGCACCGTTTGTGTGCGTGATTGAAATTGTATTCATAATTGAATGAGCTGAATTGTTAGCAACTGTTTGTTATTAAATACGAGCTGCCTGTTAGAATATGAAATGCATAAGATAACTAAACAGTTACCTGTGATACCGCTTGTGTGTGTGTTAAATTGTGGAAATACCAGCTGCATGTATATAATACAAATGGAATTGGGAATGATGAAACCTGGTATGGAATAATATGGTGGATATGAGCATGAACCCTACGGTGAGTTAGGAGTAGAGCTCCTGTGGATGAATGGAAAGACCTGGAAATGTGGATGGGAAGTGTGCTGGCCCTTGAGTACGTGGTACCAAGGAGAGCGACTATCCCTTTTTCTGTCTAGAGTGGAGCTAGCTGCGCTTAGGTTGGGATCCAGGGTTAGGATTGACCACTCTACACCGACTTCTGTTGACCCTCGCATACACGGTATCGGGGAGAGCTACTAGTATAGGGAGGGAGCTAGCCACCCCATGGGGCCCGAGGTTCACCTAGCCACCCTACATCGACTTGTTAGGCCCACTGAGCAAATCGGGGTAGTCAGACGAGGGTGCGCGGACTGTGGAGGGGTGAGACCCTTGTTTGGTTCTGAGGGGCTAGACCCCTGTTTTTGAGAGGGCTAAGCCCTATACTGTTCCGTACTGTACTTTGGACGTACTCGCTAGCGGAGACGACTGACCGCATGCCAGTGCGGGGTAGCTACCCGTGCACTTATCGAGCATACCGTAGTCATCGCTACGTCTGTCTGTCACCTCGGGGTGGTTGACTGAGTGTAGGACTACCACGGGGGACTCTCCCGGCCAGGAGAGCACTACGTGCGCCTTCTACTCTTCGGAAAAAACTGCAATCAAGATCGTTCCCACGAGGAACATGCGAGATCAAGAAAGAAATCTGAAAGTAAACCAATGGGGTGAAAGGAAATTACTTGAAAAATAAATAACTGGAAAAGATAATTTTACTTACTAGCTTTTACTGCCTTAGATAGTCTGGTTACCACTCTACTCAGCGTTCGTTGACTCCGTTTTCTCATAACCCTTTACAGGTCCAGGAGTTGAGTAGCCCGAGTTACCGGCTGTAGAGGGTGTTGGGCCCAGTTGAGCCCAGCAGTAGATTTATACTGTTGTTGTACTCTTTTCTGCTAGTGAGTTTCAGACTTTATTTACTGTTCTTGTTACTGTACTTTTGCTCTACTTTCCTGTTGTTGTGGTGGTATGTACTGACTAGAAGCTTTTACTTCCTTTACTCTTTGTACGCTTTTACTATTAGTTACATTGCATGGTGAACGTGATTTATTTTCCTGCTTTTTAGTTATTTCTTGTTGGACGACTGGGTCTTGGGATTAGTCGAGTCGGTCTCGGGTCCTGTAGGGATCCGGGAATCGGGTCGTAACATCCCTAGACTTTGGTTCAATTACCCCTGTTACCTGTTCATCTTATTTTCGGCAGAACTCAAGGTACACACATCAGATTTGAGCAAAACAAGAATCATTGGAAAGATTGCAATAAGATGAATCTATCAATATCAAATATGACTTATTTTGAAAAATTTTGACCGAGGTATGACTGAAAGCATGAGTCTTTCACTTTTTATGAGGTGTTCTAACTTTGACTGGACTCCAACAAGTACTAATAAGTCTAAAATGATGCGATTGACTTGACAATAACTTGGAACCTAGATTTTAGGCCATTATAGAGGTCAAGGAGGAGGAGGGAGATGGGGATGGTGAGGGAGAGGGAGATGTGGGTTAGGGGCTTCCTATAGGGAGAGGATGGAGGTGGTTTGCTTGTTCTCCAATGGCTTTGGTGAGTTGGGAGAGTTGAGGAGAATGGGGGAGAGAGGGAAGGCGAGTTGGTAAGGGGAAGTGGGAGCGGGAAGGAGGGGAACGATAAGGAGGCTGTAGAGGAAAAGGGAAATGAGGAGGGCCTAGGTGGTCCACTCTAGGAGGGTGGTGTAGGAGGTTGGGGAGGAGGGATAGGTGGGGGCGAAGGATGGCGAGATGGAGGAAGCAGGAAGGAGGATGTGTTGGTAACATGGAAAAAGATGAAGGGGGATTAATATATATATTTATATATTTTTAAATGTCCTACATTAAGTTTAACGAAGCCAGAGTGTATGAATATAATGAAGTAACTTTATAAGAGGTAGATATGTAAATATAAAATATATGATGATATATACATCTTTCCTGATATTTACAAGAGCATATGTGTAAAACCTCTAGGCTTGTTTGGTGATGGGGTTTGAGGAGTTTTTTCCCATTGTAGGGTTTTGTTGGAATTTTTCTAACCAATATAATGTAAAATTCTACACAATTTTTTCTGATCATTTCAATCCAATCACAATAATATTCACCTCCACTTTTATTATTAAACAAATACCTATTATATTCTCCACTTCTCCTTTTAATATAAAATAAATACTCACCAACATTTCCTATATCCACTTATATTATTAAATAAATATTTACTAACTTCATATCATTACACCAATCATTTTATCTTCCCACTTAACTCTTTCATTATTCTAACATCCAAACAAATACCCATTTTTATTTATTTCATTTTAACATATCCTACATATTTTATTTTGAATCCAAACGAGCCCCTCGAAAGAGACGAAACACAAAAGTTCAACTGCTCTATTGAATCCATTTCCAATCAGGAGAGGCACGTGGAGGGTATCCACACAAATTCATTCTTTAAATATTAAATCTTGAACAATCAATGCGAATATCCCCTTGAGACCCGGTCTTCACTCCGACTCGCCCGAGCTTGGTCATCGCGGAGACGAAGGCCCTGTTGAATGCAAACGGATCCCTAGCCCAGGTGTCCACAAGCTGCCTAGAGCGATCGTCGGTGAAGAGGATTTGGTCCGAGGAGAAGAGGCCCCTGCCTTCTTGTAGGTTCTTGAAGTACTGGTTGTCGAATCTCCTCGGGGTCACGGGGTCCATGTTGATGGCCACGGTTGGATCGACTACCTCCGGGCACATGCCCTGGAGTTGGCTCGCGTAGTCGCCGTCGAGAGTCGTATCCACTTTGCTAATTGCACTGAAGTTGTAGATTCGCTTCGAGAAGGTGTTACAATGGGCAAAGCCGACGGAATGGGCAGCTGCAATGGACAGTAGGTATCCAATTTCAGCTCATACACATGTATGTATGGATATGCTAACTAGCTGGCTTGTGTGTGTGTGTGTGTGTGTGTAATTCTTTCTCATTCAAATAAAATTGTATAAAATAGTTATTGGTAGTTTAGTTCTTTATTAAAAGCAGAATATTGCAATCAAACAAACGTTTGAGAGGGGGGTCAGTAATTTCATGCCATTGCCATATATACCAATGTGCAGATTTGAAATGGTCATACTTGCCAGTTTGAAAACCATTGTGATAGAGACCGATAACTAATACGCCCAAAGTTACCATGGGAATCCTTTTTTTATTGAGGTGGAAAATATTAACTTATCACCTCTTGCATGTACACACCATAAAGATACATAATTGCAACACTAACAGTACTTCTATGGCGCCATATATAGTGTAATCCTCCTTATAGCTATCCATCAATTACATATTTGTTTGGAGAGACAAATTAATATCAATAGTCTGGATCAATAAAGGAATATATAATTAATTAATTCTCACTGCCTGCAACCCATCTTCCTCTCTTCAACCTACTCAAGTAAACCCCAGCCATCCAATGAGAAGGGGAGAAAAAAAAATTTTGAAGGTGCGATCTATTTTGGCATGGGTCCGTATTCTCCGATAGAGTGGACATACGAGATAAACCTTTTCCTTTATATTTCATTGGATGGAAAGAGCCAACCGTATATAAAAAGCAAATAAGGAGGATATGTATGAGAGCTTAACGAGTAATTACAAATCAATTAAGCTACCTGAGAGGGCTATCATGTCAGTCTGGTTGAGTCCATTTGATGCAAACAAGGAGGTCAGCTGGTCTAGATCGAACTCTGGCTTGGGTAACTTCCCGTCGACACTGCCCATGGTTGAGCTCAAACCATCCCGTCTCCCAAGCTCCACCTCGTAAGATGGACCCCCAGCCTACAATCGTCCGTTCAACATGTTAAAACATGCGAGGAAAGCAGGGATGGAGGTTAGAAGCCTGATGACAGTGATAGCCTCCTACTTAAAATAGCCTTAATTTCTTTCTGATAAGAAGAAATATTCAAGCATCCTCCACGTACCAATCCTCTAGATAATGCAAGGATATGGAGACTTAAACATGAATTTCCCCCACCAAAATCGAAACTCATCACCACATTCTCGTAACTCAAATTTCACACGTAATAACGCACGCTACTACACGTGCAGGGTGCTACTCACATGCTACAACATGCACGTATGATTTAGAGGAAAAGCATACCAAAACTATGACATCCCTCGCAGCCAAGGCAAGGATATCCGCACAGGACACCTTGTTGCGGCATCGACGCACAGCATCCACAGCTGCCTTCGCCTTGATCACCGTGTCGAACCCGTCCCCTGCGAGCGACTGGTTCTCGGGGTGGTCCTTCTCCGCGTCGCCGTCGTTGGAATGTATTATGATCGAGGCATCGCAACCCTACAAGCAAACGATTAATAATAAAAGAAACGGAGATATAATCAAGGTATCTAAATTTAAATGCATCACTAGCTAATTAACCATGGGATCTCCAAGTAATCACCTGAATGATGCAATCATGGAAGAAGAGACGAAGCGTCCCAGGGACCGTGACGAAAGTCCGACGAAATTTCGCGGCGACCGCACGCCGCACGATGTTCTCGACGTGGGGGCAGGTTTTCTCGTAGAAGTGCCGCCGGAGCTGTGCCGCTCCGGGGGTGAGAAGCAGCGACGTGGCCAATGCAAGGAGAATAAACATGGGCATGAGTCTAGTAGAAGCCATAGCCTCGAGGAAAAATATAAGCCAAAGAGATGGGTGATGGTTCTTCTTTGATTGTGGAGAGGAGGGGGTGTTACGAGGAGCAGATATATATGAGTACCGCTGCTTGATTCGTGTTAGCCAGTGGTAGGTAGTGGCCGAGTTGCGATGATGTGAAATTAATTTGCTAAAGCACTGGAGTAGCAATCAGATTAGTAGGAGGCGGAGTTGAACAACGAGAGTCGCACTTCTAACAACTCCTTCTGGATTTTTTGCTGGGAGTGAAACATAGGTAAGTGCTTTAATCCAGCTTCGTACATAAAGAGAAAAAAATGGAAACCGTCTAAGTTACGTTAGGTGCTTCTGCGATTAGGATTATTTGTTCATATATAGTGTTCGAATTTCGATCGAGTTCTTTGAATCTCTTGTGTGTCCCGGCCGGCCAGTCTACCATACGAGTGCAATTCCATTTGGTTTATTGATTTATTAATGTTAAATTTTAGAGATAAGACTTAGACCAATATCATCATAGGTTTTCTTATGATTCCAGATAAAATAAATGCTTTTATTATTATATCTCCAAATCAGCTCCAAATCGTATCCCTCCATCTCATTCCAAATTTAGGCTCTACCTTAATCTTCATCCCCGTAAAGCCCTTTCGTGGAGGACCGTAGACAGGGCGAACACCCCAATATCCGAATCTATACTCATTTATCATCCAGATTATCCGGCATCCGAATTTAGATCTTAAGATCCAAATTCAATCGCTTATGGATCCCAACATCAATATGAATAGCAATGGAGTAAGTCTTGGAGTACAAATATACATCAGTATGAGTTGTAAGGCGTAGGCGGTAAGATTGTTTTGACATTATAAAGTTGGTCAAATGAGTTCTTTGCATTGTTTGATTATCATTTACCCATGAGTAGGTGGGATATGTATGTATGTTTAAAATTTTTTCACATTGGAGTGGATCTTAACTGAATCAGATAATTCTAAATTCGAATGCGAATCTGTTTAAAATTCGGATGTGAGTTTAATATTCGAGGTTGATCCGTCGGATTCTGCGGTGCACCGTAGGAACGGTATGGTATGAATTTATGCAGATTCTGCATGTTAAGATGAAACGATTCTGTGGGACTGATGTAACAGTCCTATACATGGGATTTTTACATATGGTGGAAAGAATGGGGTAAATAGGGTTTTGACTTTGTATCGTTGGTTGAGAAAATTTTTTCATTGATTAAAAATAAAAATATATCAGAAATATTTTACTTTTCAATCGTTACTTATTTAAAATAATTTTTTATCGATTAAAAATCAGAATTGAAAGTGAATAATACACATATACAAAATAATTGTTTACTTAAGAAGTAACTTTTTACTTATAAAAACTAATTTCTATTAATAAAAAATTAAAATCACATGCTGTAAAATGCTTTCATGTGCTTTTATTTACTTTTTTAACATCTAACAGCCTATCCAACAGAACTTAGAATTGACTTGTACGTACTTTATCATTTTTTATTTTCCAATCAAGAAGAGTATCCTTTCCATCGTGACAGAGAGAGACGAATAGTTAATCGGATTCATAATATCGCATGCATTTTGTTCCATATAGGATCTATATTACTGTGGATTGATTTTATTTTGAAGTATTTCCCAGGTTAGAATTGATTAAATAATACAAATCCTTAGCACATTAATAAAATTTTAACTAGTTTTGAGACCATTCAACTGTACGATACATTGCTCTTGCGATATTTATAAACGTCACTAAAAGCATATTAACCATCGCTACACACTGTCATAGTATATCGTATCGCTATTTTCTTTTAACGATGGTTACAATCCCTTATTGTAGCTTTCTGAGCATGCGTGGGTAAACATCAAAGTGGGCTTCGACGACAATTTCAAAATCGTCGCTAAAATGAATTCGTACCAGTTATGAATTAACCGTTGCTAATTATTTTGACAAGAATCCAATTTACGCGTCAAAAATTTCCAAACTTTTAGGTACGGTTGTCAAAAAAACTGTCCCCAATTGGGATGGTTTAATAACCATCGTCCAATGTAAGGTAAAGTTATTAATCTATTAGCAACAGTTGTTAAACCATCGCTAGTAATAGTTTACTTTTTTTTTTAATGTAATTACATAAAAGAAATAAAAAATTTATGAAAATAACGTAAAATTTTCAAAACATTAAATATAAAATAATTATACAATGAAACTAATTTCTATATATATATATAAATGGGGTTGAAATATTATAACAATAAAAAAATATGAAAGATATAAATGCATATACATTATGCTGCAGCACCTACGCCACCATCCCTAGAACCATCGTCATCGTCATCGCCATGCCTCAAAATATGAAAGGACGAATGATCAAGTCCACCACCAACACCCCCCCTCGGAGATACGACAAGACCTCCTCTCATTGTTTGTTATGCCGCTCTAATTACTCCTCCTGGCGCTCCATCCTGCGAGTGGCAGCCTGCAGCTGGGCGGTGACCTCCTCCAACCTTTTCTCTCGCTCCACATCTTGACGTTATAAGGTCTGAAGCTCGGTGCATATGCTGTCGTCGTGGGAGGACGAGGAGGAACATTTCCTACCATACCAGGAGGACATCATCGCACTCCTCCTTGCGTTACGGATGAAGCCTCCATGCTCTAGAGGCATCACGGTCCTGAAGGCCTCCTCTGGTGTGAGAAGGGTCCGCAGAATATTACTAGAGGTCTCGTCCGCGACCTCAGGAGAATGGATCAAATCCATCATATGACCCTATATATATATATATTTGCAATTAGTTTTTACATAATTAAAATTAATGTAACTAACTTTTATTTACTTATATGTGTCTCCTGCTATGTCAGATGTATCCATACACGTGGGCCATCAAGTGTTTGTTTACTATGAGTCTGCTCATAGACTCACTCGATCTAACTGAGTACCCTTATACGTCTCCACCTGAAAACGAAGTAATATTTTCATGTTATTTTAATTTAACTAAATTATTTTAACTTTATTTCAAATACTGAATTAATAAACTTACATATCTGACCTGTAATGAGTCAATACTCATTCAACCTAAGCAATAGGTCTGGGTAGGAGCACGGGCCCTGTTGGCCTTGTTCTTCCCTAATTTGCTCCTGTAAGAAATATAAATTTTATTACTACAGGATTATGTGATTATTCGTTATAAAATGAGTATAGAAATAAAATTTGAGAATATTTAATTACCTCTACTGCTGGATTACTCCAGTGCTCACAGCACTCCCTTCAAATAGAAGGTGCAATCGTAGGAGGCACATTTCTCGATGCCTCCTCATGTGACTTATCGTTAAAATATTAAAATTTTTTTACAAAATTTTATTAGAAAATTTTAATTATATATAAATAATTAAATAAATTTAGAATATGAAATAAATTCATACCATACTCTTTATCTCCTCTCTCCACCCACGATGTATCCTGCCTGAATGCTGCAGGATAGCCTTGGACGCATTCGAATTATCGCCCCAATTAACAGTGCCCTGTACTCAACAATATATGAATCGATTATAATTGTTACAAATGTGAACAAATGAATTTCACATTTATACTTGCAACCCCCGAATAATGATGCCTTCGACTCCTTGGTGACCCTTCTCCAGTTGAAGCAGGAAAGTGGCACGATTGCCTTAATAATTGTGGCTAACCGGCTCATAAAGCTGGGGTAGTTCTTTACTTTCCTAGCTGCAGTAATGGACACCGTAATCCTAGCTCTCTCGGGTAGTTTGTCAAGGTTTGCATTTCGTGTCGGACCTCACATGTTTTCCCTAGCTGAAAACATGAACAAGCATATGATAAAAGATTAAATAAGTGAAATTAAATATAATAAGCTTTTGAATGAAATTATTTTAAATTCTTAGTAGCAATGGTACTTGCTTGAGTATCAAGCTGTAGCAACGTGACAGCCTGAGTATATGGCTCCTGCGATGTGCCAACTTGAGAATCTAGCTGCTCAAACGGCTGCTTTACCTTCTCATCCACAGCCCCCTGCTGCCCTAGCAACAACTCATGATGGGTCTCAAGTTGAGTATTCACCTCAACATCATGGGTATCTGGGGCTAACGACTAACCTCTACAGAAAGCGTGACGGTACTGGGCTAAAATATGTGGAGGGAGGTACTAGAGATAGTGGGAGGGAAACTTGGTATAATGGGTATCGGGAAGAGGCTGGGAAACAGGAGGTTGAGACTGTTCCTCCTCCCTAACCTCATGAGTAAGTGGTGGTCTACCCCCAGCAGCCCCCCTCCTTTGTGGCCACATCTGCACACAAATAAAAAAAGAATTAAGTAAACATATATTAGAAAATGCAAATGATAAAAGGAAAAAATGTAAACAATTATTTCTAAAAAAGTAACTAAATTTAAATTGAGTTTATTAAAAAATAAATGCTCTTATACCTTAAATATCAATATCTATTGCACCGAGATCTATTTCTACGTCCACTGAAACTTTTTGTTATGCTTCAGATGTAACAGAAATTTCACTATCTTCTTTTTATCGAAGAAATCACGAGGTACGGTTTTTACTGATATGATCTACCCATTCCTGCTATTATCGGGCGTATAAAAGACTTGTGATACTTAGCAAGCTACTGTGAATGTTTCAGCTGTTTGAAGAATTCAATAGTTCTTATTTAAACTGATGAAACCATGTTTATTATCATTTTTGAAGCCAATCCCTTAATTAAAAATATCAAACAAATTACACTTAAATAAAACCACCCTACGATCATATCTGAAACTCATCTCCACGATCTCAATGATTTACCCGTATTAGCCATCACAACCCATTCCAATATCTCAACTGACAAGAACTCCAGCCTATTGTGATGCCTTCGCATCATCGATTGACTTTATTCTAACCTGAATCCGTTAATTATGTAACCGGAATGATAATATCCATAACTCAACAGAGTCTTACATATTACATTGAAGTCAACCACCCAATGTAGGTCCTTGTTTTCTTTCATCTGATTCACAAGCTACTTAAACCAATTAAGGAATTGCAGCTCTTGAATGGCATGAGGTGAAGAGTGTTTAAATTTATCGAGAAAAGATTCGACATCGGGAATCTGTTTCAAAATATACAAGTGAGCTAACTGTTGATCCATTAAATCGATCATTTTATATTCTGTGTGCAGGATAGACCTTCCCCTCATGTCAAAAATTGTTAAAGAATCAAATTTTATTTTGTTGTATCCCCCATCAAAATTCCTCTCCAGTCGATTAAATCTGTTGTCAACATTATCCATGTACATAACACAGAAGTTTATGCATTCTTCTAAAAGGTAACCCTCGACGATTGAACCCTTTACTTAGCTTTATTTAAAACTTTATCTTTTAGCTTCTTCATAAATCGCTCAACTGGATACATCCATCTATACTACACAGCCCCACCAACTCTTGCTTTGTTTGCAAGATGTATCGTTAGATGCACCATGACGTTGAAGAAAGTCGAGGGAAAAATTTGTTCCATTTTGCAAAGTGTAATTACAATTTGATCATTTTAATAGTCTAGACTTTTACAGTTCAAAGTCTTCGAGCAAATGACTTTAAAAAATCGACTCATCTCCACGAATGAATCGACCACTGGATCTGGCAACACTCCATAAGTAACTAACGGAAAAAAAATCTTCATGTAAACATGTGAATCGTGACTTTTCAGTTCATGGATCTTCTTCTAAACTTCATTCACATAGCACGAGAGCTGTGAAGAAAACCAATCTAGAACCCGAATTCCTTTCAAAAAAGAGAATATCTTATCCCTCTATCCTTGTTGTGGACTGTACATTGCTGGTAGCATTTCTTCTCCTTTGGTGACATGTAGCTCAGGACGAATACCCAATTTCTTCATGTCATTTCTTAATCTTAATGTGTCATTTTCTCAATATGGATGACATTAAAATTGTGACGTATTATACGAACTTTTCGATACGGAAGCTCTATGAAGAAGATGCTTTCCTTCTAAAAAACCAGAGTCCTTTAATGCTGTCAGATCTTTTCTGAAGGGGTGACCCAGTTGTATGTTGGCAAGCTTTTGTAATTTTACCATTACTTCCGTCCTTGACAGTCGAATGGAATTTTTCAACAACTTATTTCTCGGATTCCTGTTGGAATACCGACAAGTTGTACTATCAAATCTATTCTTAAACTATGCACTCTGCCATCTATTCTCAATTGGAAGAAATCTGTAGTGCCCTAAATATCCACATTTATTACTTTTAGGGAGTCGCAAATGATGTGTAACTTCCACACCTACTGGGTCGGCAAACTTCCCTTCCATGCTCCATCCAAAGAGATTCGCATACGCTGGGAAGTCATTAATGGTCCATAGCAAAGCCCTGTACATTTGAAAGAATTCATTATTCTTTACATCATATGTCCGAATAACGTCATGTCATAATTGTTTTAATTCATCTACTAACTGCTGTAAATAGATGTAAATTACATTTCCTGGTTCTTAGGACCTAGGATTAAGAGAGTCAACATCACAAACGAGGATCACATGCATACACTACATCAATTTCTATTTTTGCCGTCGGTTCAAAGCCCTTTTAACCGACGCCAAAAAGCGATAGCGTAAGTACCGTCACTGTTTCTTTTTCCCATCGGTTACAATGAACATCCGATGTTTAAATATCGTTTGCCCAGCAGGCCGATTAGATCTTTTGCCGTCATTTTATAACCGACAACAATGGGATTTCCCGTTGCTTATTAAAAAAGCGACGGCATTTTTACAATACCTTTTCCCACGTTAACACGTTGCTTTTTGAGTTTTGCGGTTGTTTAAAATAAAACGCCATCGCTTATACGAGTGACGGTAAAAATAGTTTTGCCGTCGCTTTCTCAAATAAGCGATGGCAAAACCTTTAATTTGCTACAAAAACTTACATTTTTTTACTGTAAGTTCTTAAAATAACCAACGACAAAAATATTTTTCCTGTCGCCTTTATTAAAAAAATTTTCCTTTTAATACTGTTGGTTATTGTAAAAATCGACGGGAAAGGTAGGATTATTTTTTTTTTAAATTCTGAAACATCCATGTATACCTGTGGAGTAAATCACCAAGCCTTAAATGAAAGCAATCCCATGGTTGTTTTAGTTGAAAGAAAGGAGAAATGGCTAGTACTTCAACTTAATATATCTTACCAGTACAAGTTCAAGTAGGGACATGAATGGGAGCACACTAATTCCAAATTTTCCCATGAATGAGTCCTTACACATGGGTCAAATTCCTCTACTTGTGCTGATGACAAGAAGAAACTCAGGCTACACAAATAGTCATAAACAAGGATACGAAAAGCCAAGGATCTAGTGAGAACATTCTGTGAATTAATTGTAGTATGTGTTCCTCTCCTTTAAACCTCATTTGTTGAATAGAAACTAAGAATCGGAAAATCTCAGGGCACTCTAAGTGTATGGGCCACCTTGGTTGGCTTCATTAGTCCATTCATGAAACCAATCCCTTATCCTAAGTGAATACACTGCAGTTTCATTTTCAGCATCAATCATGCCAAAATCCTAAGTTTTGAAAACTTCTTAAAGATAAGAAGACGAACTTGAGTACGATAAGCAAACCTTTTCAGAAAAATATGGATATAAAAGTTAGGCCCTAGCAACAGTATTCAACCTATGATTCTAACTCTAGCCTAAGGAAATTAAAGAAGGAATATCTTATAATTAGCATGGAGAGATGAATAAAGAAGATTGCAGGCAACTAAGATGGACATTACACACTGAAAGACACTAGAGATAATCGGGTAAAAGAGATACAACTAGTGATTGTGTGATAGTTGTAAGATGATAGAAATCAAGTAAAAGACACTTTATTTTACTTGCAAGATGTAAAATTAAACATAAAAGCTTTAAGGACATATGTAATAATTTTAAAAAGGAAAAAAAAAATCAAGCTCTGAGGAACATGAATTAAACAAGGAAGAGCTAAGAGGAAGAACCCAAAATCAAATGCAAGGACAAAGTAAAATTGGAGCAATGTGATAATTGGGTTCAGGTAATGAACTGATCCTCCAAAGTTCATGCACTCACCTCCAATAGCAGAGTACTCACATGAAATGACCCGTTGCCTTTTTAGCCGGATAAGACATCTGGAGTTTCAGTTAGACGTCTGTCCAGATGTCTAGACACATGCCCGGTCGTCTGAAAGTGAGATTTTCGTACTGCTCTTTGCACTCTACACGTGGGCGGCATGCAGAAGTCTCTCTCTCCCCACACCCTCACCCCTTAAACCCTAACTCACCCCTCTATTTAAACCCTCCCCCTTCCCTTGTTCTCGCCACCCTCACACCACTCAGCAGCCACCACCACCTCCAACTCTTCCTCACTGTGCGGCAATGGCGAGGGAGAGCGAGAGTGACGAGAGGGAGGGCGAGCGAGGGAGGACGGGAGGGAGAGAAGAAGAGAAAGGAAGGAAGAGAGCGTAGAAGGTCGGAGGACCTTCAGGAGCTCGGTGGAGCTTGCACAGCCAGCGGCGGGCGTGTGCGCGAGGAGGAAGGGCTCGAGGAGGCAGCCTCCCGACCCTCTGCAGCTGCTGAAGCTGTTGCGACACATTGCGGGCGACGGTGCGAGGTGAGAAGCATCGCGAATCAGGTTTTGGTACTGGAAGTTTTCCAGTATCAGACATCCGTGTTATCGTCTAGACGACAGGCGAGGCACGAAGACGTCCGAAGCTAAGGCAGATGTTTGAAAGCGCAATATCGTGAGGTACGTACCTTTCTGCGCTGCTTTCCGCCATGCAAAGCATTTCAGTGCAGGAGGTGTTGGGCTAAAAGTGTGCCTGCGTTTTCGTATGCAGGTGAAGACTTCGAGAAGGCGCACGGTATGCTTTCCCAAGTACTTTTGGACGTCTGATAGCATTACCAGACGCTGGACGGTCCTTCTAGACAACTAGAAGGAGGGTGAGACATCTGGAGCTGCCCTCAGGCGGTCGCAGAGGGATCCAGACATCTGAGCACACCGCAGGAAACACAAGGTGAGATCTGACATCTTATAAGACATCTGGGACTAGTCTCAGACATATGATTTTGGTTAGTAACCGTATTTTTTTAGCCCGTTTAAGGTCCAAACGGAATCGGTTTTTCGCAAACGAAGTACCATTGTTTTCCACTAGAGATCCTCTACGTGTTCGTGTTGAGTATCTACCGTTTTGAGATCGTCTAAGTACATTGGTTGCTGGTACAGGTTACCAGCCAGTGGCATGTTCGAGGCCTGCGGAGACAACGAAATCTATGGTGCAGGCCTCCATTCCTCCCGTGATACTTGGTAGAGTGGTTTAATTCAGTTGTTAATATTTAATTAAGAATATACTTGGTTGGAATAATCAGATTGAAATCTAGGATGTGGAATGAATCCTAGGGTAGAAATGAATGAGCCTGTTTGAGCTGTCATGTTTACTTGAATGCATAGTTAAAATAAATTGCTGGCAAATGCCTTTAATATAATTACGAGATGCATGTTAAAATACGAGCTGCCTGTATATAAATGAGAAATTAAACTGTGAAACCACAAGTTGCATGTTTATGATTGAGAACTGAATCATGAAAACATGAGCTGCCTGTATATGGATGAGGAACGAGTTATGAAACATGAGATCTAGATATGGATAAATGAGATGAATATGAGCATGAACCCTATGGGGAATTAGGAGTAGAACTCCTATGTATGAAAGGAATCTGGAATGTAAACGGGAAGTGTGCTGGCCCTTGTATACGCGGTACTAAGGAAAGCAACTGTCCCTTTTTAGTGCAGAGTGGAGCTAGCCTCCCTTGGGTTGAGACCCGGGGTTAGGATTGGCCACTCTACACCGACTCCTGTTGGCCCTCACGTACATGGTACCGAGGAATGCTACTAGTGTAGGGAGGGAGCTAGCCACCCCACGGGGCCCGAGGTTTAGCTAGCCACCTGACACCGACTTTGTTAGGCCCTTTAGGCAAACCGGGGTAGTCAGACGAGGGTATACAAACTGTGGAGGGGCGAGACCCCTGTTTTGAGGGGGCAAGGCCCTATACTGTTCCGTGCTGTACTTTGGGCATACCTGCTAGTGGAAACGACTAACCACGTGTTAGTACAGGGTAGCTACCCGTGTGCTTATTGTGCGTGCCGTAGTCATCGCTACGTCTCGATAGTGACCTCGGGGTGGTTGACTGGGTGTAGGACTACCGCAGGGGACTGACGAGTCGATTTTCCGCTTTCGATTGAGTTTTGCAAATGAAATAACGTGTTGTAGTATTTAAGTGGTGGAAAAATCAACTAATCAATAATAAAAATAACCACTCACAGAAGAGCGGGTCATGTCCATAGGAAGGCAATTATGCAATAAACTCTCGATTATTTCGTATTCTTTCAGTCAAGTTCGAAATCCCTAGTCAAATCCGACATAAAATGCGATGGAAGGAAGATTCACAATAACTCAAAAATATAAGGGTATATGTGCAATTTTCCCTCACTGAAATCTTCAATAAATATATGATGATTTTATGTAATTTTCAATTGACATATACTAGAGAAAATTGGTGCACGTGTTAATCCCAAAACCAATCTTGAAACAGGTGAATATCAATAACGTGCAATTATCAGAAAGCATGAGTGTGCATTCGCAATTTTGCCACAATAAAATAATCATAAATGAAAATTAATTTCTGGTGGCAATGGCATTAAATGTAATTTTTAATCAAATTGAAAACAAAGGATTTGTTGCCGCGGCTTGTGCGCACAGGAGGAGAGACGGACGTCGGGGCTGCCGCTGAAGATCACCCCACTTAGGCCGCACCCGATGGTGATGATGGCACGGCTGATGGAAGCCTGTGGTAGCTGCAAGAAGGAGAAGAAGGTGGCGAGCAGTGGTTTTGCGCGGCCTGGCAGGGGCGCAGGTGGGGCGTGGCGCCTGCACTGTGGTGAGGGTGGGTAGGCTAAGCCGCTGGAGGGAGGCTGCAAGGGCGTGAGGAGGTTCTACAACGCCTGTGAGGGCACACCAGGCGGTCTGCAGAGTGGAGCACCAGGCGCTGGAGAGAAGCTGCTCAGGCGGGCACTAGAGGCGCGGGTGCGGTTTCGCCTGCGGTGGAGGTGCCTGCAGGGGGCGCTATGCGAGTGCGGCAAATGCAGGATGGGGCGCTGCCTGGAGCGGCGCTGGCTAGAGACACTGGTGAGGCGAGGCGGGTGCCTACAGGCTGCTTGGTGAGGGCGTTTGGTTGTGCTGGGTGCAGGCAGGTGGATGGGCCCTTGCGGTGGAGGCTATGGCTGGCATGAAGGTGATGGCGCTGCAAAGGGGGGAAGTGCTGTGGTGGAGAAGGTGTAGTGCTTACAGACTGCTTGGTGAGGGCGTTTGCTGTGCTGGGTGCAGGCGGGTGGATGGGCGCTTGCGGTGGAGGCTGTGGCTGGCGTGAAGGTGTTGGCGCTGCAGAGGGGAGAATGCTATAAAATGGATGTAAACTTAAATCATGATGCATGCAAACATTTTATAACTTAATGTAGTTATTAACAAACCTAAAAGGTAAGATTAAAGTTACTTTGGCATAATATTAGTCCATTAAAATAGACTCATCAGGGACTCTCCCAGTCAGGAGAGCACCACGTGTACCTTCTACTCCACGGAAAAGACTGCAATCAAAATCGTTCCTACGAGGAACATGCAAGATCAAGAAATACCTGGATACTTTGAGAAATAGATGAACCAGAAATACATAAATGAGATAAATAGAAATAAGAAATAAACCTACTCGTTGTTTTATCGTACTTGCACATAAATAATGTAAACACCACTCTACTCAGCGTTCTCTAACTCTGTCTTTTCATAACCTTGTTCAGGATCAAGAGTTGAGCAGCCTGAGTTTCCGACTACAGAGGGTGCTGAGCCCAGTCGAGCTCAGCCATAGTCGTTCTTTCATTCTTTCAGCTCTTTCGTTTTTCTATTGTTGTAGTGAGTAATGGACATATATTTTATTATTCCTGTTACTTTATGTTTCTTTTCTATTTTCTGTTGTTGTTGTGGTGGCATGTACTATGTTTTGAGACAGTTGTTCCACTTTCTTTACTGCTTCATTCTTTTCTTCTGCTTAGTTATATTGCATGTGTGAATGTAGTTCATTTTCCCACTTTTGGTTATTTCTTGTTGGACGATTAGGTCTTGGGATTAGTCGAGGTGAGGCAATCTCGGGTCCTGTAAGGATTCGGGTCGTAACATCATAGGAGTCATGCAATGCTAAGAGAAATTAGGAAATTAAAAACGATCCCAAAAATAGGTGGAAGCCTAACAATTTAGCTTGGGGGTTCACAAGACTAAGTTGGAAAAATATACAACTAATGGCTAAGCCTACATAATGTACCAGCCAACAACATAAAAAAGGAAAAACCAAAAAAAATAAAAGGGGCAGAAACCACAAAACGTGGCACATGGGCACCTTCCCTCTCATTATTTCTACATCTGCTTTCAAAATCCTATTGTTGACAGTAGCTTCATTGAATTTCTGGTTTATTTCTGTGAGATGCTTAAGCAAAGCTGAATTTTCAACTCTCAACTGTAAAACCTTCATAGGATAAACAAATGAAAGTTAGCAAAGTTAGTAATTAGTAGGCAACCAAATTACATGATAAAGATGATGAGGCCAAACCTAAGCTTCAAGATCACTTAGATGTGCATGTTTCCATCTCTTAGATCACCATGCTGACTCTTGATTTGAAAGCATCCTATATAATAGCAAAAAAGTCATAAAAAAATATCCTATGAATACACATAGATAAGAACTTCACTGGAAAAAAAAAACAAGATCCATAGACAGATGCAGTTTCCAGCATGTAGAATACACGTAGTTTTCACATATGAATTTGTTTGGATAGTGAATGTAAGGACCCGTTACTTTTTAGCCTTTTAAGACATCTGGAGTCTCAGTCAGACGTCTGTCCAGATGTCTGGACACGTTCCCGGACGTCTGAAAGTGAAATTTTTCGTACTGTGCAAGTGGTGCACAGAGACCCACTCTCACCTTCGTCCTCACCCTGTAAAACCCTAAACCCTCTTATATATACCCCCCCTCCTTTCTCCTCTCAACTCCACATACCACAGCCACCACCAGCTTCGGTTTCTTGTGCAGGAGGGGCGAGAGGGAGGAAGGAAGAGAGCGCAGGAGGAGGAGGAGGCCTAAGGTCAGTGGACCTTCGGTGGTGCTTTGGTGGAAGCTCGGCGGAGCTCACACGGCCGACGACGGCCGCGTGCGCGAGGAGGAGAGGGCTCGGGGAGGTGCCTCCTGGCCCTCTACAGCGGCTGGAGCTGCTGCGGTGCGTGGCGAGCGAGTAGAGAGAGCTACGAGGAGTTTCTAATACTGGGATTTTTTCAGTATCAGACGTTTGGAGAGTAGACCAAGCAACCGTGGCGACAGCTGGACGTCTGGGCCAGAGACCAGAAGTTTGAAAGCACTTATATCGTAAGGTACATTTTTTTTCGCGGTTACAGCCATGCAGGCCTCACCACAGAAGCTGGTTTAGCCTGATTTGGACCTGCGATTTCGTACGTAGGTAAAGGCCCTTGGGAAGGCACACGAAACTCTTTTCCATGAGTTTTAGATGTCTGATCACATCACCAGACGTCCGGAGGTGCGTCTAGACGACTGGAGGCATTGTCCGACGTCTGGAACTGCCTTCAGACGATCTCAGAGAAGGTCTGGAAGTTTGAGGATACCGCAGGAACATAAGGTAAGATCTGACACCTTTTAAGACGTTTGGGATTATTCCCAGACATCTGATTTTGAACAGTAGGCACGTTTTGACTTGTTTAGGGTCCGATCGGGGTCCGTTTTACGCAAATGAAATACCTGTACTTTCCTCTCGAGTTCCTCTACATACTAGAGTCTGCTTTACACTGTTCTGAACTCTCCTTTTGTGATGTATTCCTTGGTATAGGGTTTCAGCTTGCTATGCATTTGGGGCTCGCAGAGACGTCTAGGTTTGCGGTGCAAGCCCCCAATACTCCCGTGTTTCCTGGTAGAGTGGTTTAACTTCGTTAATAATATTTAAATAAGAATGTGCTTGTGGAAATAGCCGAATGAAACCCTAGGATGTGGCATGAACCCTAGGGTAGAGAAATGAATGAGACTGTTTGTACTATATGGTTCCCTTACATGTGTGATTAAGATAAATTGCTAGTAAATGCCTGTATTATAATTACGAGCTGCCTGTTAGAATACGAGCTGCCTGTGTTTAATGAAACTACCTGTGAGAACACCAGTTGCATGATATTAAGAATTGAACTATGAAAACACAAGTTGCCTGTATACGGATGAGAAACAAATTATGAAAGATGAGATGTGGATCGGGATAAACGAACATGAGCACGAACCTTATGGGGAATTAGGAGTAGAACTCCTGTGGATATACGGAAACCTGGAATGTAGACGGGAAATGTGCTGGCCCTTGAGTATGTGGTACCAAGGAGAGCAACTGCCCCCTTTTGAGTAGAGCGGAGATAGCCTCGGGTTGAGACCTGGGTTTAGGATTGGCCACTCTACACCGACTCCTGTTGGCCCTCGCGTACGTGGTACCAAGGCAAGCTACTAGTGTTGGAAAGGAGCTAGCCACCCCACGGGGCCCGGGGTTCAGCTAGCCACCCTACATCGACTTGTTAGGCCCTCTGGGCAAACCGGGGTAGTCAAACGAGGGTGCGCGGACTGTGGAGGGATGAGACCCCTGTTTGGTTCTGAGGGGCGAGACCCCTGTTCTTAGAGGGCAAGGCCCTATACTGTTCCGTGCTATACTTTGGGTGGCGTACCCACTAGCGGAAACGACTGACCGCGTGTTAGTGTGGGGTAGCTACTCGTACACTTATCATGCGTGCTGTAGTCACTGCTACGTCTTGACAGTGACCTCCGGGTGGTTGACTGGGTGTAGGACTACCACGGGGGACTCTCCCGGCCAAGAGAGCACCACGTGTACCTTCTACTCTACGGAAAAGACTGCAATCAAGATCGTTCCCACGAGGAACATGCAAGATTAAGAAATATCTGGTTACTTTGAGAAATGGGTGAAACTGAAACATGTAAAATAGATAACTAGAAATGAGAATTAAACTTGTTGTTTTAACTATTTTGCACTTAGATAATATAGATAACACTCTACTCAGCGTTTGCTGACTCTATCTTTTCATAGCATTGTTTAGGACCAGGAGTTGAGCAGCCCAAGTTTCCAACTGTGGAGGGTACTGGGCCCAGCTGAGTCCAGCCATAGTTTTCTTCAACACTTCCTTTTCTTTTTCTCTACTGTTGTAGTAAGTAATGAACTTTTAGTTACTGTTTTGCTACTACTGTTTACTTTCTACTTTCTATTATTGTTGCTGTTGTCGTGGTATGTACTGAGACAGCTGTTCTATTTCCTTTACTGCTTTGTACGTTTCTTCTGCTTAGTTATATTGCATGTATGAATATGGTTTAATTTCTTGCTTTTTGTTATTTCTTGTTGGATGACTAGGTCTTGGGATTAGTCGAGGCGAGCCGGTCTCGGATCTTGTAGGGATCTGGGAATCGGGTCGTAATAGTGAACATCTAAGTACTCATATAATCTTCAAGAAAAATGGAGACAGATAGAAATTGCGCATGTATTATCGACTGAAATGAACATACAGTTCACCTATCAAACAAACCAAAGCAGCCAATGACCCCTATTAAGACCCAAAACTCCCCATTTCATACATCTAAGAACTTCATCACACCCAAAAAAAAAAGATCAATGGACACAGACACTTCAGCAGGCAATTAGCATACATTTGATTTCACAAGAAATCAGTAAAGGTGCTCGTGCTCCCATGGAAAAAGCAAATTATTTTTGCGATTGAGAATTTCCTTGATGGAATTGGAATTCACGAAAATTAGCCCAATTCCTCCCCAAGCAATAATGATTTTTTGGATCTAAAAGCATTCAATAAAAAATTAGATTTTTATAGTCGTGTTAGCAGGATAAGGAAAACAAAATTATACCAACTTCCGAAAAGGAAGGAAAAATCACATAATTAGCTTACATTTCGTTTCTAAGTTATCGAAACATGGCATTACACAGAAGAAACTGACTAATACATCCCCAATAGCAAGGGAAAGACAGCGTTTTTGCATAAATGTTGGGAACCAACAAATCTACAAACCAAAACACAAGCAGATGAAATCACAAGACATTCCCATGGGAACCCAAATCCCAACCCCATTCATGCAAAAACCAAAACGGCACAGAACCAAACACAAACCAAAGCACCATTTTCCCCAACTAATTAAAAGTTATACTTCCTAGGAATACACTATCTTCCCACTACAACATACTAGGAGATGGTACGCCATAGTATAGGATCTCTTACATGCATATCACAAGCTATGCATATCGTACAATTTCTATAATAGAATAGGACTTTAAAATAGTTTAAAGAATAACATGTTAAACTAAAACAGTTTAAAGAATAGCTTGTCAAACCAAGCAACTTACCTTGTTGATTAAGTTCCATCTGCCATTACGTGGAAACATATCTTCACCATTTCCCAATTTCAACTGTCGAAAAATTGAAGAAATACCATAACACATAGGATAACATGTCAAAGTTATAGACTGTGATTGAAAGAATATAATCATATATGCAGAGAAAATTGAAGTTAACCTCTGGAGGCTACAATACACTGTTTATGAGGCGAAATCGAGGTTAAAAACTGTGTTATAGTGTAGCCGAAATCACTTTAAAAATAAATAAAGTTATTACTCAAATTTTTATGTCCGAGGTCAAACACAGGGAGCAATATGGAATTCAAAACTCAAGATAGCAATTTGAATCAAAAAATATAAGAGAATGTAACAAGAATAATGTCAGATATAAATGTGCAAAAAGAATGGAGTAAAATGGTGATTTAAATCACCATTTACTCCTGACAAATAATAAGTAAATCAAAGCCTCAAATAAATGCAATCAAATGTATCAGACAACTTAAACAGCCTGTGCTACAGTGCTATTTAGAGACTCAAGGGTCTCTCTGTTTCTCCTTTCTTTCTCTGTGCTTCTCCTCTTCTCTTTCTCTTCCTGTGTGGCTTCCTTCTTCACTTTCTCTTCTTCCCTTCTCTTCTTTCCTTCTTTGCCTTCTTATCTTCAAGCCTTCTTTTCTTCACGCACAGAGGGCAGCCATCACAGGTTTTGGCTAAGTGTTGCACGGGGCAAAACCCTCCCCTGCCCCATGCTCTCTCTCGCTCTTTCCCTCCTCTTAGGTTTCGTCCTCCCAGGGCCACCAAAGGGTAGAGTCAAGTAATCGGGTAGGCTCGCACCCGGGTCCAGGCTCATTGGCTGTGGGTGGTGAGAGAGGAGTAAAGGCTTAGGCAGGTCGGGTGCACCAGGTCTATGAGGTAAATTTCGCAAATGAGGCACATGAGGGCGAGGGGGACCTCACCCCCCTATGACTTGACGCACTAAGGCCTAGAGAGAAATTCAATTTATGCGCGGTCGGCCGCTTGTGAGTCTCCAATGTAGGACTATCTACATCCCTCTTCTTCGCGCATCTACAGTAGAGGTCCTTCCTTCGATTGTTGCAGCTCATGAGGTCCAAGCATCCAATTGACCACTGGGGCAGTGCATGAAGCAAATCCGCACAACCTAGGACTTCTACCTGGGGCAGTAAAGACCTGAAGCAAGCTCGAAGCTTCTTTGAAGCACTTCGTTAATGGTGGCTAGGGGGTACACCTGAAATTAAGCAAAATGCCCTCTTGGCCCTATCAGAAGGCTCAGAAAGGATCATCGTGGACTGGCGACTGCAGTGGTGGGTGCAGCGTGTGATGAGAGTGAGGGTGGCGTCCTGATGGTGTCGAAAACGGTTGTGAGTAGGTGGGTTGTTCGGTGGGCGATTTAGGTGAGCGAAGTAGTGAATGGGAAGAGGGGTTTTGAAGAGGGTGGAGAGGCGAAGGTTGTTGGCTTGTCGGCTAGTTGATTGGTGGTCTGTGGTGGTTGTTGGTGCTAGAGCACCGCGATCATTTATTTTGATGATAACAAAACACGTGCTATTTAACATTTTCACTTAAAGTCTTGGATTTTAGGTTAATTGCAAATGGACATGTGTTTAGACGGAGTTGGAGCTCTCATCCATGGCAGATTGGAGGAGCTTGACAGAGAACAGAGGTGCTTCGCGAGGAGCGATAGCCTGAAGAAGCGTGAAGACAAGAATAGGATAGATCTCCTTTTATCATGTTCTATGTAATTTTATTTTTTTGTGTTGCTCTCTATTTCTTAGATCTTATGTAGGCAACACTTGCACAACCCTAGGATACCTAGGTTTTCTGTAGAGAGCTTAGAAAACCAAAATAGGGTTCTGACGGCCTAATCAAATGTCTAATCTGGAAATTAGACGTCTGATAGTGACTTTTAAGATGTCTGATTGTTGATGCAGACGTCCAATAACTTAAGCAGGACTTTGTTGCTTCTGTCTGGTGAAATCAGACGTCCTGACCTTAGTCCAGACGTCTTAGTAGACGCCTGATGTTTGTACCAGACATCCAATTAGTGAAATGTTGGCTACTTAAGCATACGTTGAGGAAAATGATCGTTAGCCTTATATCAGACGATCGTAGAGGACCCCAGACGTCTAATACGTGACCGTTTCTCCTCGACTGACTGAAAATCTCCTTTGTAAGATTTTCTAGCCGTTAACCTATCTTAGGAATCCATTTCCGCAGTACAATAGGTTTTCAGACGTCTAGACCTAGGGTCAGACGTCTTGTATGTCGTCTGATGGCCATGCACTAGAACCCTGTTTAAGTCTGAACCATGTCAGGAAGGAATCCCGCCTAGAATTAGACGTTTGACTTTGTTTCCAAATGTCTTAAACAGGTTTTTCAGACGTCTGATACCTGGACCAGACGTCTGATGACCCTGTCAGAATATAATTGATTCTGATTACGGCCTGTTTTGCCTTGGGTTCAACCCCAACGGCTATAGAAGCTTTCTAAGGGCTTCCAAAGCTTTCCTAGGCCCTCTATAAATAGAGGATCCTTGCCTTGTAGAAACACATTTTGCAAGACTACTTTCCACTATTATTGTGTCACATTGATACTAAGAAGAAGTTCTAAGTTCTCCAAAGCCCATGTCCACCCCTGAGAGCTTCATCTTCGTTTGCGCACCCACTCTCCCTCCGAGATTACGAGAGTGACCAAACGCCGCCGCGTGGTTCATGCACCCGCGTCAAGCCAATGCACTTCTAAGCAAAGGGAAGTATCTTTACCTATAGTAGCTAGGTTAATCTTTGTTGACTCTATAGGTTATTTTGTAATCTTTCTTTGTTATTGGTTGGGTATTCGCATTGCGAATTCCCGTCTCCTTCATGAGACAAAATCCTCCTTGTGAAGAGGAGGGGTTGAGGAATGCTACCCTCGTACTTGTAGCGTAGTTGTAATTGAGGTTGAACTACCCTCGTTTAAATAGTTCGTATAGTGGATTTGATCGACTAGATAGATCGGGAAATCCTAACTCGAGAGGGTTAGGTGGTGGTTTTCACCCGGTTTGGGTTTCCACCTAAAAATACTTGTGTACATTGTGAGATTGCACTTTTTGTGAAATTGTTATCTTTTTATTCCGCATTTTATACGTCATGCATATCTCACCCCCTCCCGTAGGAATCTACAATTGGTATCAAAGCAGGTTCTTGCTATTTTGGCGTAACAACCAAGCAAGAAGATCATGGAGGGAAGCAGTTCTGTGACGAGGATTCTTGAGGGGCAGTCTACCACCCGTCCACCATTCTTTGACGGGAGCAAATACCCGTACTGGAAGCTACGGATGAAGACATGGCTTCAAGCCAATGACTTCACAATATGGGCCCGATGCGAGACCCCCTTCGACATCCAGGAGAGACCCACCGTAGGATCCTCGCAGGAGCAGATCCAAGAGCTCTCTCTAAACGCATAAACAGTGAACGCATTGTCTTGCGCTTTGAGCCTAGAAGAATTGAACCGAATCTCGCAGTGCATCACCGCATACGAGATTTTTCTCACACATGAGGTAACTCACGAGGGTACCTCTAAGGTAAAGTCTTCTAAAATTAATTTACCTTCACAAGAATTTGAATCATTTTCTATGAAGAATAACGAAACTTTGAGTAAGATGAACACTAGGTTCACTCTCATAGTAAATAATTTGAAAGTTTTAAGGAAGACCTTTATCAAGGGGGAACTTCAAGGGAAGCTTCTTCGTTCTCTCGGACCAGAGTGGGAACAGGTCACTACCATTGAGGAGGCGAATGAGGTGAAGGAGCTCAACATGAAGGATCTCGTAAGCAATCTAATGGCCTACGAGACAAAGCTAAAGCAAAAGAAGAAGGATACACCAGAGCCAAAATCGAAGAAGACCCTCGCATTCAGAGCCGCATCAGATAGCGAGGTAAGTTCCGATGACAAAGATTTTAAATTCTTACTTAGAAAATTTTTCAAGTTTTGTAGGAAATCAAAGAAAGACAAGAAGGAGAAGGAAAAGGAAAGCCCGAGACGTTACTACGACTGCAACGAAAAGGGGCATCTTCGACCCAAGTGCCCTCTTCTTAAGGAGAAGAAGGAGAAGGAAAAGAAGTATAAGAAGAAGGTGTTCCAAGCGACTTGGGATGACTCGAGCTTGGAGGAAGAAGAAGAAAATCCCGAGAAGAAGAATGAAACCGCCTGTAAGGGTTTCATGGCGATAGCGAAAGCGACTCCGACAATGAGGTAAATTTCGATTTACAAGATGCATTTGATGAATTATTTGAACTCAGTAAATCACTTAAGGTAGAAAATAAAAATATTAAAAAGAATCTTAGTTTTCTAAAAATTGAAAATGAAAGATTAGAGATAAAACTGAAGGATCTAGAAAATAGTTTGAGTAATGATAACTTGTTATTAGAAAACATAGACCTAACAAATGAAAATAGTAAGTTGATTAAGGAAAATACAAGCTTAAGATTAGAAATTACTGATTTAAAGACAAAGATCCATGTTATAGAAAATGAGCTTGCATGTCTTAGGAAGAATTCTAAAAATTTGATAAATAAAGTGCATAATTTGCATAAGCCTAAGGTTGAGAAAGGATTTCCCTCAAGGAGACCAACTAACAAAACTGGATCCAAGCTAACTTGGATACCAAAAGACCAAATCGAATCCTGTTTTGTAGGTTTCAAGGGAGACTACAATACAAAAGATTAGACCTACAAGTTCAAGGATGGTCAACTCAAATTGGGAAGACCAAGGAGTAGACCAAAGAGGAAGGAAAAGAGGAGACCGACGAGACGACAAATAACCGACCGACCCATCACACGTCGACCGCCAGATTGAAGACCGGCGTCGATGCCCGAACCTCCAATCTATGGGTGGGAACCCCATCCGATTTGGCATCCACTTCCATTTGGGCCATTCTATTGGCCATGGTAAGTGAGGTAATCTCTAAATCCTATCTTTTTTATCATTAGCATATAAATAGAGAGAGTTAAAATTAATGAGCTACTTGTCAATCTTTACGGGGGAGTTTCAAAAATAAGTTAGCTATATTTCCCTTAGAAAGGGGGAGAAAAAGATATAGCTATCTTGTTATTACAAAGGGGGAGAACATTATTCTTATTAAAAGAAATTTAACCCAAAAACTAGAAAAGCATGTTTTAAGGGGGAGTTTCGGAAAATTAAAATTTGTAATACCCTTTTGATAATGTTAAAAAGGAGAAGAATTTTATGGATTACTATTTATGATTTTGTCATCATCAAAAAGGGGGAGATTGTTGGTGTTAGAGCACCATGATCGTTTATTTTGATAATAACAAAACACGTGTTATTTAACATTTGCACTTAAAGTCTTGGATTTCAAGTTAATTGCAAATGGAGACGTGTTTAGACGGAGTTCGAGCTCGCATCCATGGTAGATTGGAGGAGCTTGACGGAGAACAGAGGAGCTTCACGAGGAGCGATAGCCTGAAGAAGCATGAAGACAGGAATAGGATAGATCTCCTTTTACCTTGTTCTATGTAATTTTGTTTCTTTGTGTTGCTCTCTATTTTTTCTTAGATCTTATGTTAAAGAGCCTCAAAGAACCCTTAAAGTAGTGCTAGGAACACTTGCACAACCCTAGGATACTTAGGATTTCTGTAGAGAGCTTAGAAAACCAAAATATGATTCTGACAACCTAATCAGACGTCTGATAGTGACTTTTAAGACATCTGACCGTTGACACAGACGTTTGATGTTAGTACCAGATGTCCAAACATCTGGTTGATGAAATCAGAATATGATAGTGACTTTTAAGACGTCTAGAAATATGGTTCTATAGGATCTGACTTTTGTCTGATGAAATCAGACTTCCTGACCTTAGTCCAAACGTCTTAGTAGATGTCTGATGTTTGTACCAGATGTCCAATTAGTGAAACGTTGACTACCTAAGCATACGTTGAGGAAAATGACTGTTAGCATTATATCAAATGTCAGTAGAGGATCCCAGAAGTCTGATATGTGACTATTTCGCCTCGACTGACCGAAAATCTCCTTTGTAAGATTTTCTAATCGTTAGCCTATCTTGGGAATCCATTTTCGCAGTACAATAGGTTTTCAGACATCTAGACTTAGGGCCAGATGTCTTGTATGTCGTCTGATGGCCATGCACTAAAACCCTATTTAGGTCTGAACCAAGTCAGGAAGGAATCCCGCCTAAAATTAGATGTCTAACTTACTTCCCAAACGTCTTAAACAGGTTTTCTAGACGTCTGATGACCCTGTCAGAATCATGATTGATTCTGATTACGGCCTGTTTTGCCTTGGGTTCAACCCCAACGGCTATGGAAGCATTCTAAGGGCTTCCAAAGCCTTCCTAGGCCCTCTATAAATAGAGGACCCTTGCCTTGTAGAAACACACCTTACAAGACTACTTTCCACTCTTATTGCGTCACATTGATACTAAGAATTTCTAAGCTCTCCAAAGCCCGTGTCCACACCTGAGAGCTTCATCTTCATTTGCGCACCCGCTCTCCCTCCGAGATTACAAGAGCGACCAAGCGCCGCCGCGTGGTTCAAGCACCCGCGTCAAGCCAACGCACTTCCAAGCAAAGGGAAGTATCTTTACCTATAGTAGCTAGGTTAATCTTTGTTGGCTCTATAGGTTGTTTTGTAATCTTTCTTTGTTATTGGTTGGGTATTCGCATTGCGAATTTTCGTTTCCTTCGTGAGACAAAACCCTCCTTGTGAAGAAGAGGCATTGAGGAACGCTACACTCATACTTGTAGCATGATTGTAATTGATGTTGAACTACCCTCGTTTAAGTAGTTTGTATAGTGGATTTGATCGACAAGATTGATCGGGAAATCCTAACTAGAGAGGGTTAGGTGGTGGTTTTCACTCGGTTTGGGTTTCCACCGAAAAATACTTGTGTACATTGTGAGATTGCTCTTTTTGTGAGATTGTTATCTTTTTATTCCGTAATTTATACGTCACGCATATCTCACCCTCTCCTGTAGGAATCTGTAATGGTGAGATGGGCTAGCCGGAGGAGTGGCCAGAAGTGAGGACAATGGAGGTGAACGGCGTGTCGAGGGATCGAAATCGAAGGATAAATAGGGGGAAAAAGAGTAGGGTGTTGGTGCTAGAGCACCACGATCATTTGTTTTGATGATAACAAAATACGTGTTATTTAACATTTGCAATTTGAGTCCTAGATTTCAGGTCAATTGCAAATGAAGACGTGTTTAGACGGAACTCGAGCTCGCATCCAGGACGGATTGGAGGAGCTTGACGGAAAATAGAGGAGGTTCGCGTGGAGCGAAAGATTGGAGATGGAAGACAAGAAGAATAGGATAGATTCTTTTTTATCCTTTCATGTATCTCTTGTATTTATTTTCTTGCTCTTTATTTTCCTTAGACAT
Source organism: Thalassia testudinum (assembly GCA_037157565.1). Lineage (NCBI taxonomy): Eukaryota > Viridiplantae > Streptophyta > Magnoliopsida > Alismatales > Hydrocharitaceae > Thalassia > Thalassia testudinum. Next base: position 68,391,213 of record JAZHRO010000013.1, on the reverse strand, counting down.
TATGTTAAAGAGCCTCAAAGAACCCTAACAGTAGTCCTAGGAACACCTGCACAACCCTAGGATACGTAGGTTTTCTGTAGAACACTTAGAAAACCAATATAGGGTTAAAACTGACTTTCCAGACGTCTAATTCACGAATCAGACGTCTGATAAAGGATTCTAAGACGTCTGACTGTTGTTTCAGACGTCTGATAACTGTTAGGCTGGACATAGTTAGTTCTGTCTGATGAATTCAGACGTCCAGACCTTATACCAGACGTCTTAGGAGACGTCTGATGACTTTGCCAGACGTCCAGTTAGTGGACCGTTGGCTGGCTTAGAAGACACTCAAGAATATGACCGTTAGAGCCTTATCAGACGTCCATAGGACTTCACAGACGTCTGATAAATGACCGTTTTGCCTCGGCTGACCCAAAATCTCTTCTCAGAGATTTTCTAGCCGTTGCAACGTTTGGAAATCAATTCCCACGGTAAAAGTAGGTTTCCAGACGTCCAGACTTAGTGCCAGACGTCCTCTATGTCGTCTGATGGACTTATACAAAAACCCTGTTTAAATCTGATTCAAGTCAGGGAGAAACCCGCATAGAATCAGACGTCTGACCTTGGAATCAGACGTCTTAAAGTGGCCTTCCAGACGTCTGATGCCATAGTTAGACGTCTGATAACCCTGTGAAGTGTAATCATTGTCCTGATTTCGGCCTGATTCTCTTGGGTTTTGCACCCAACGGCTATGGAAGCTTTTCCAAGCCTTCCAAAGCCTTCCTAAGTCCTCTATAAATAGAGGGGAACCTTTGTAACACAAACACAACAAGATATACACTTAGAAAAACACAAGACACACTTAAGCAACATACTTCCACTCTCTTGTGTCCAATTGAGGCCCTTGCTCTCCAAGCTCTAGTTTCATTCTCTTGAGAGCATCAAGTCTTTGCGCGCCCGCTCTCCCGCTGTTGATAATGAGAGCGACGTAGCGCCATCGCGTGGCACACGCACCGCGTCATCGTCGACGCACTCCTTGCAAAGGGGAGTTTCCTATTTCCTATAGAAGCTAGGTTTAATTTTGTTGGCTCTATAGGACTGTTGTTTATTCTATCTTTGTATTTTGGTTGGGTATTCGCTTTGCGAATTCCCGTCTCCTTCGTGGGACAAAATCCTTCTCGTGGAGAGAAGGGGTTGAGGAACGCTACCCTCGTACTTGTAGCGTGGTTGTATTGAGGTTGAATCACCCTCGTTCAAAGTGATTCGGTTAGTGGATTTGATCAACTAGGTTGATCGGAAAATCCTAACTCGAGAGGGTTAGGTGGTGGTTTTTACCCGGTTTGGGTTTCCACCTAAAAATACCTGTGTACATTGTGCGATTGATTTTTGTGAGATTGTTTTATATTTTTATTTCCGCAATTATTTTTACGTCACCCCTCCTGGTAGAAGGGACGAACCATCATAGGGGAGACGAGGGATCGTTGGAACCTAATCTCAGGACGAAAGGGGTTGGGCGGCGTCGGCTGTGGTTGGCCGATGCTGTGGACGAAAGGTTCTCCGATGAGGGAGACAGCGAGGATGAAGGGGCTAGGGCACCTCTGAGTTGGCTGTCGAGAGGCGGAGGAAGTCAGGGAGAAAGAAGACGCTCCCAATTTGGTCGTTGGGAGGTCGTAGGACGACAGTGGAGGAGCTCACCGGAGCTAGGTCGGAGGAGGTCGGAGGTTGGGTTAGGAAGAGGGTTTTTGGCCTCAAAACTAGCTCCAGAGCACGGCCGTACCCTGGGGTCTCTTTTATAGGCCATAGGACGCCCTTCCAATCTTGGAAAGAAGCTTTCAAGCTTGGAAGGTGGTTGCAACAATGGATACCCAAACCTTTGAAAGGTTCGCATGACCTTTTGGGAAGGACTTAGAGCTCAAGGAATGGCTCAAATGGAAGGAAACTTCCTAAGGAATCCCTGTATCAATTTTGAGAAGGATTGATTGAGAATCAAGCTAGAAATCCTCGCTCGAAACTCGACAGTGAAGGTTTCTCCTTCCAAAAATGGTGCAAAGACCTGCTTGTGAAGAAGGTACAGAAGTTGGGGGTCTATTCGTAAGAAAATTCAAAAGCTAAGGGTCTGAATGAGATAGAAAGAGTCTGATTGGACCAAAATGCAAACTTGGTCAAAATGATCTCAGAATAGGCCCAAATTTTGAGACAAACCTAATTTAGATCCAAGGAATCCAATGGTAAAGTTAGATTTCAGTTTTGACCTCGTTTGAATGGATAATTTATGTAAAAATCTAATTTGAGGCAAATGTCAGTCTAGGACTCTGTTTTGGGTCAAGACGGGTTCTGATGGTCAAATTAAAGGTTCCAAACCCTAGAGAATATTTTTATATGAATTTTAGAGTGTTTAAGTGAATTTTATCTTGACCAGAGCCTCAGTTAATTAAGCAGATCTATTTTTAGGGTTTCAAAAGTCATTTAATTCTCAAAACCCATGCAAACCCTTTTCTATTTGTTCTAACCCACTTGTTAGACTTTTAGGATTATTTGACCCTTAATTACCCCTTGAAAAAATCCATGATTGTATTGCATTCATGATATGATGGTAAAATTACAGTTTTAACCCTAGTTTCTTGTATTTCCCTCAAAATGGTTATGTAGTGACTTATGGATCTCTAGCAGTTATGTAAGAGTATTTACTGACTTAATTGGATCAAAATGAGCTAGTTATGGCTCATGATGGTTTGCCCATCACACACGAACCTCAACAGGAGTGAATTGATTTCTAATTATAATTCCACAGGCATGCAACATTGGTTCAGAGTCATAATTACTATTTTTCAGGGTCTGGGATCAACAAACCATTTAAACTAAAAGTAAGAAAATTTTAAAGTAGGTCAATTCATAACTTCTGAATAGGTTTATTGTAATGCAAAACATAGATCGCTAAGAGCCCTCATTATCTCTTGAGGCTTTTGCCTTGATTTCTCAACAAAAGCAGATCGTTGGAATGTTGAGAGTGCTTTGGTATATCTTTGCAGAGAAACAAGTGAGCATAGCTACAGTTAAGAAAAGGTGTTAACAAAAAAAGCCGTCCAAACCCTAGCCCAACCCAACCACTCTAACCCCTGCCCAACTCAAACCCTAAAACCCTAGCCCAAGCACCCTATACACAACCTAATATCAAATCTAAACAACATATATTAAACCCAACCCGACACAAACTAAACATCATCCAACCCGAACCCTAACCTTAAGCTAAACCCCATGCAACCTCATAGCCATCATCTAACTCCATCCTAATCCTATGCATCATCCTACCCAAATCCTAACAAAACCTGACCATAACCTAATAAAACCCCAACCAACTAATCTATTGAATATTAATGAATTTTAAAAATTTTTGACAAAGTTTCTTCTTAAATATTTCATTTCTCACATAAAAGTGCATTTCAAAACATCACACCACTTAATAAAAGTGGGCACACCCCACCGTAAAAGTGAAACACATAAAATGCATAAATGGATACGAAAACACATAAAAGACAATATATGGGCACACCCCACATCTATTAAAATCCTAAATTGCCATTCAAAACACAAATAAAATGGGCACACCCCACCTTCAATTTAACAAAAACACATAAAACACAATATGTGGGCACACCCCACATCTAACATGATCCTAAAATATCATGAAAATAACTTTAAAAAATTGAAAATATATCTCTGAAGCATCCAAGAGTGATTGTTGTCAACTGCCTGCAATTTCAAAAATAAAAAATTAATTAAATACCTTCCTATTATGGTTTTAATAACTTAAATACTTAATTTAAAATTTATGAGAAGGAAATTAAGGAAGAGGAGATGGAGATGGTCGGAGGGAGGGGATGATGGGGAGGTCGGTAGTTGGGAAGAGGAGGAAAGGGATTACGGAGGGGATAATGGGGAGGGTGGTAATTGGGAAGAGGAGGAGGAGGAGAGGGAACAAACAAGGAAGAGGAGGAAGTGAAGAGGGGCAGATTGTCGGAGGAGGAGGCAGAGTAGGAGGTAGGGAGGAGGACGTGGAGCAGGCGGCAGGGAGGAGGAGGTGCGAAGGAAGAGAATGAGAAGGAGGAGGTAGGGAGGAAGAGGAGGAAGGGAAGAGGGGGGAGGGGAGGAGGAATGACTGAGAGGAGGTGCAGAGGAAGAGGGGCAGGAACCGGGGAGGAGGAGGGGCAGGAGTCGAGGACGAGGGGTAGGGGTCGGATCGCAGGAGGAGGAGGAGGTGGAGGAGGAGGAGAGGTAGTGGTGGCTCCAGGAGGAGGACAAGGAGGAGGAGAGGCGGAGGGGGTGGGGAGGACGAGGGGGGCGTTGGCGAATGAGGGGGAGGGGGAGGAATTAGGGAGGACGAGGGGGAGGGGGTGGGGAGGAGGACGGGGACGCTGGAGGATGAGGAGGGGGAGGAATTGGGGAGGGGGAGGGGGGGATCGAAGGAGGAGGAGAGATGGCGGCTGCAGGAGAAGGACGAGGTGGAGGAGAGGAGAAGGGGGAGGGGAGGATGATGGTCGAGGAGGAGGAGGGGCGGAGGGGGTAGGGAGGTGGAACGGAGGAGGGTCTCACCTGAGATGGCGAGGAGGAGGGGGCTCGCCAGTAGGAGGAGAGGTAGTGAGGAGGAGGTGGAGGGATAGTCGCTCACGAGGAGGGGGGTAGACGCGAGGAGGAAGATGAATAGTATGGGGGGCTTGGGCTCTACCCGTGCGTAGATGACCCAACATTTGCCATCGGTTTAATTAATAAGTGACGGCAAATGTCGCCTCAAAAAATTTCACCGCCTGCCCAAATGCGCCGCTTTTTTAAGGACATTTGTCGTCACTTTATTAACCAAATGATGGCAAAAATATATATTAAATCTGTCGCCTCTCTTCTTTGTTAGTGATAGGGGGCATATTTACACCGCCTCTTCACCGTCACTTAATAAAAGAAGCGACGATAAATCCTACATTTGCCGTCGCTTGTTGAACTGATGGTAAGTAACCGACGGTATAAATCATCTTTCTAGTAGTGATAGCCAGGGAGGTATGTTGTAAGTAACAATCAGGACTGGCCACATAGAGTATGACGAGTACATGTTCTTAAATGGATTAAGCCTGTCACTTACAAGTCCCAATCTGACATTACGCGAATCCTCTGCAAAAGATAAATGTCTGCTATCGAAGTTTTTCCGCTCCTCTGAATCAATTGGATGGCGAATAAGACCATCTCTTGACTTGTTCTCGTGATGCCATCTCATCGACATTGTAGTCCTACTTGAAAAAAATAGCTGTTGCAACCTTGGATTAAAGGAAAGTAATGAAGAACCTTTTTGGCTTGTTTCCTCTCTTTTATATCTTTCCTTACCACATTCCGGACAAGAAGTCAAGCTAGCATACTCATTTCTATATAACACGCAGTCATTGTGACATGTGTGAATCTTCTCATAATTCATACCAAGTACGCGGATTTACTTCTTGGCTTCATACCACGACTCTAGCACACCTCTGAGATTATTCAATAACTCATGCATAAACTGAAGCACCTTTGTCATCATTTTCGTTATAACTCTATTCATAACTTTCATTTGAAATAATGTTAATAGGAAGGATAGCCTCGACATGGAACTTATTTCAGGTGCTATAAGCTCCTCAACTGTTTTCATCGCATCATAAAATTGATTACAGCTATTAAGCCTTTCCTCATCATTTGTAATTTTTGGACCAGCCTCTCTCATCTCATGCAACATCTCATCGATTTGATTATCATCATCTTCCTCGTCATCATAATCATCTACTTCCACTGTATTCCATGTGTCATCCTATGCTGGTTCCTCTCCATGTGTAGTCCACTTCGTGTAATGCTGCCACCAACTATTACAGATCACATGTTTTAGAACTGTCTTCTTATCCTAGACAAATCCATTGAAACACTTTCTATACGGACATAATATTTTCTCGAAAAATTCTCCACACCTATATTATTTCCTATCTTCACGGAAGGCTTAATCCAGGAATGAGATCACTCTACTCTTATACTTAGGGTAATCCAAATTCCTCATACCAATCCAAGACTTGTCCATGATAACCTAAAATTTTATTACAACTAATCTGCAAGTTAGGAGTGAATATTCGGAAGGTATTTTTATTTTAAAGAAGATTTTTACTTGATAGCCCATCCCCGAAGATTTAAACACAACGGTACTTGTTACATGCAACTAGTGTGTGGAGAAATTTTGGCACCACCTTCTCGCACTTCTCCAATATATCTCCCAAGACTAACCTTAACTACGTTCCCAATAGCTCCCACTAAAGGGCACTTCAGGAACGAAGCTAAGATTAGTTGGTATACCAAAGAAGAGAGAAAAAATACATCCAAAATTTCTGTACACACTAATATCAGGTAACAAGTAATCCTAAGTTCTGATCAAACCTTCAAGGACACCTTTTAGCTCAAGACTTCTCCGAACTAAGAACGATGATACTTATGGCATGTTATAAAAACAACACATCATGCGTACAAGTGAGGTATACACACACTCTGCATTGTCCGTGTAACATGATCATAAGTCTCAACGGGCTAGTATTTTGACACAATTATATCCCTCCCACAACCTATTACCTACGGGTTAGAATTCCTATTGTTTGTCATAAAGTGCTTCTAAATTTGTGGAAGTGTATGAAAGTAAATGATATCATACAAAAAGCTGATAATAAAAAATGTTATTTTAAAATTATTTTCTTTATCACAAACTTCATCTACAAAAATCGTCACCTTAACCCCTAAACACTAAACTTTAACCTGAACCCTAACCCCTAAGCATTAAACCCTACCTTGCACCCTAAACATTAAACAAGTCCCTTAAAATATAAATCTTACACCATAAATCAAACACCTTTAAAAGGAAACTCAAAATCCTAAAGCCTAAACCATAAAATCAAACACCCTAAATCCTAAATCCAAAACCCAAAAACCCAAAAACCTAAACACAAAACCCAACACCCAACCCTAAACTCTAAACACAAAAGCATAAAACCTAAATCCAAAATCGAACACTTTAAATCCATAACCCTATACTTTAAACTGAATACCTAAAAACCTAAACCCAAAAACCAAAACCTAACATGCTAAATCCCAAATCCAAAACCCTAAACTCTAAACTCAAAATGCTAAAATCAAAACCCAAAATGCAATATCCTAAATCCTAAAGTCTATCCCTAAACCTATCACTTTAAACCCTAAAATCAAAACCCGCAACCCAACACTTTAAACTTAAATTTCAATTCCATCATCAATCAAAAACTTAAATCCAACATCCTAAACTCTAAATTTAGAAGGTAAACTCAGAGCCGAATAAATTTCGGCAAAGTTTCCCTTATAATATTATATATTTACATTTCCTACAAAAATACAATAAATCATACACAATATGCGACACACTTCACATGTAACATAATAAATTCAACATTAACAAATTTAAATTATAGGCACACCCCCCACATTCAAAATAAATAAAATAAATAACCTAATCTAACATGCATTTAACAACTAACAAATAGACATGTAATATTAAAAGTGTTTAACAACTAATCTAATCGACATTTTAGTAACAACTAATTAATATGCATTTAACCACTAATTTAACATAAATTTAAAAATTAATTATCCATTTAACCAATGATGTAATAGGCATTTAAAATTTATTTAACATGCATTTCAATTTAAGAACTAATCTAACTAATTAATAAATTACACAAATTTAATTACTTAACATGCATTTCACCTAAATATAACTAATAAATTTAACTTAATTAAATAAAACATAAAATTAAAAAAATTTTTGTTAGGGAATTGGGAAGGGCAGCTGTAGTTAGGGGAGGAGAGGAATGGGGGCTAGCTGCAGATAGGGCACTGGGGGGTGGGGGTTGCGGGCGACAACGACGGTAGTCGAGAGGTGGCCGGTAGCTGGGGTGGGGAGGGGGGAGGTGACAAGGGTGGGGGGGGCTATGGAAGCGGGTGGTGGTGACGACAGCAGGGTGGTGGCCACACATGGGGGAGTAGGTAGAGGAAAAGGTGGGGGGCTACATGTGGCGAGGGAAGCTCACGCGGGGCAGTGAGCGCAAGGAGGCGACCACTGACGACGAGCGTGCACGGGGGCGGGCGATGGCGGCATCGCAACGAAGAGGCGGAGGAGCAGGGTGGTGGCACCTTGTAGGAGGTCGGTCGAGATCGTGGACGAGCGGGAAGTCGCGAACGGGAAGGTGCGGAGGAGAGTTCACAATTGGAGAAGAGATGAGGGAGAGGAAGGGAAGGTCGATCGATTTTGTGAAAATATCTTAACACTTAGCGATAGTTCTTTTCGAAACTGTCGCTAGAAGGATTTAAATGGAATGGATATTAGCAATGGTTTTATCCCAAAACCGTCTCCTCTGACTGGCATCGACTTTTAGGTTGGCGTAATTTTTGATGCACAACTTCTAGGTTAACGACAGTTTCGAAAAAAATAATCTCCAAAACCCCAATTTTTCGATTAAGTGCGCAAAAAGCCTACCCTTCTCAATTATCATTTAGCGATAGTTTTGAAAAAAATTGTCTCCAAAACCCCAATTTTTCCATCGAGCATACACATGACTCATCATCCTCAATTATCCTTTAGCGATGGTGTCAAAATAACCATCTCCAAATATTACCGCCCTCAACCCTTGATTGGCGAGGAAGGCAGAAGGATTTTTGGCAACTGTTATTTAAATAACTATCCCAAAAAGAATCATTAGTGATGGTTGTAAAATAGTTACTCAAAATCGTCACAAAATGCACATTTTCTAGTAGTTGTTTCTTGGTGTAGGCATATTAAAGTAAGCAGGAAAAAATAAAAAAATGTCACCTTATTTTTCATTTCCATAGCAAACAAAAGTTTCAAAAGAAGAAATAAATGAACACTTTGTATGTTTTTAATTTTTCACCTATGTCAATCATTATATTTTAATTTTCCATGCATTTTTTATTTTTCGTCTATTTCAGTCTATATATTTTGACTTTTTATGTGAATGACCAAAACATATCAATTAAAAAATTTCAACCGATGTGTTCTGATTTCTCGCTCTCGCACACCAAACAAAAGTTAAAAATTTGATTAGGAAAAAAAAATAAAACAAGGATCGAAAATTAGAATACATCGCACCTTGTAAAATATATTACCTAATATATTTTGATTTTTAATCAATATCTTAAATTATATTTATAATGCCTTATTTTGTATATGGACTCTTTTATACTCTCTTAAAAATATACTTAATATTAATCTTTAATGGAAAAATACAAAATGAGAAGATTTATAACAGAGACGAAATTATAACAAGACATACGAGCTAAATTATCTAAAAAAAATAAAATAAGAGAAAAAAAAATGAGAGAGAGAGCCGATTATCATTGTAGCGGAACGTATAAAAGAAAAAAAAAAATGTAGTGCACAACTATTATAAACAGTACCGAACCGTCAAATTTACGATGATATTCAAAAATTACGTATCACGTTTTTTCCTACTTCCTCGACGACAAAAACAGGAATGGTGAAATAGCGACATTACTTGATACGTTAGTTATAATGACAACCATTTTTCCTTTGATGTAAAGAAGAAAAAAAAAGGAAAATAGAGGACGAAAATAGAAATGGACCCATTTAATTAAAGAGCCTCGCCCAACCTTCCCAATTTACCTTGGAATTTAATGTCATCATTAATTACAGAGGGTGACCTTATACCATTAATGTCATAATTTTTGGAAGACAGTACTAGAAAGATGACATTTATCGTCGATTCCTTACCGTTGTTTGATAGAGCGATGACAAAAAAACATTTAGTGTTGCTTTTGTTATCAAGCAATGACAAAGGAGTAATGTAAACTTGTCCCTTCCCTTGTTGCTAACAAAGAAAAGAGATGGAGTTTAAAATGTATTTTTGCTGCCGTTTGTTGACATAAGCGACGGCGAATGTATTTTGTTAAAGCGACAGGGCATTTGGGTACGTGGTGAAAAATTTTTAAAGCGACATGTGCCGTCGCTTGTTAATTTAACTGACGGCATATATAAGTTCAACTACCCATGTGCAGCACCTCTTATCATCATTCATCTTTCTCGCCCTGCATACCTAAACCCTCGATAACGAGCCCCTCCTCCTCGCCACCTCTCATCACCCCCTCCCCCTCCTCCAACTCCTCAGCTCCTCCCCCTCCTCCTTCACCTCCCCGGTTCCTCCACCGCTTCCTCCTCCGCCAGCACCCCCTCCCCCCTTCCTCCTCCTCCCCACTCTCTCCGCCTCTCCTCGCCCTCCTCCAATGGCTCGCCGCCTCTCCTCCTCCTTTTGCAATCCACCCCCTCCCCCTCCTCCTTTGCTAGCTATTGTCCCCTCCTCATCCTCCTCGCCAGCCCTCACCCTCCTACCCCTCCTCCTCCTCCCCCTCCCCCCTCTTGACCACCCCCTCCTCCCCCTCCTCTTGACCACCCCCCTCTTGACCACCCCCTCCTCCTCCCCTCCTACCCATCCTCCTCCTCCCATCCTACATCACTAATCAAATAAGCATTTTAACCAACTTAATTTACGCTAATAGGTTATTGCTAACGGGCATTTTTAGAGGTTGTACTACTTAGAGGTATAATTTTAATGTTTTTAATTTATTTAAATGATAATATAGTTTTTTGTTAGATGTGGGGTGTGTCCACTTATATGCTTTATTTTGAATGTGAGGTGTGCCTACTTGTATACTTTATTTTGAATGTGGAGTGTACCTAGTTGTTTGATTAAAAAGAAGTTTAATGTGTGGTGTGACCATTTTTATTATAAGTATTATTTGGTTATGCAGGTTTACAGAGAACTTAAAAATATAAGGGAAAACTCTATCAAATTTTTTTCGAAAATTATTTTAATGTTTAGTAGAATTTGAGATTTTAAAGTTATTATTTAGGCAGCGGGCCTGGAACATTGTGTTCCAATGATCAATGTCTTTTTTTTTTAATTTAATGAGTTCTTGAGATCGTAGAAGGTCTATATAAGTCATTAATTTGATGGAACTACTGAGGATCTAAAAGTCAATGTTTAGTCTAGCACTAGTCAACCTGAAGCTATAATGAACCTTGGAGTTTCTGCTCTCACTTTTGATGGATGTGACATGATATTTAAGATAAAAAGAATTTCTTAGATTGGATTCTATGAAGTTCTGAAGTTACCTATGTCGGTTAGCAATTTATGTTCTATTTAGGTTCATATGTCTTATAGTTGAGCTCCTTTGAGCTTGGGTTGAAATTCGAAGGTCTAAAAAGCTTATTTGAATTAGTTTAAATCCTATAAAGATATTTAGAATAGGATTATAAGCGATGAACCCTGTGTTGAATCAATTGCAGGGTATTCTTTGAGTTGAGAAGCATTCCTATGTGTTTCTTGATATGCAGAATGAGTCTTAGGCCTACCATGAGAAGGTTGGATAAAGCCTAACTTGGAAAAGAAATAATGTGGATTTCTCATGTTGTGATAAAATAACATTTTTATATATTTCTTTTAGCATTCAACGAACATAATTTTATTTTTTATCGGATGATTGCTTATGTTTAATGTCAATTTCTTTGCAATTATGAATATTATTTTAGATACACACACTAGTTAAAAAAGATATATGCATGTGAGGCCAAACATTAGGTTTTCTAACCAATAGGATAAAAGTCCTCCAAGTTAAATTGTGTCAAATTACTCGCCCGTCGAGACTTATGATCATGTTATACGAATAATACAGGAAGTGTATGTTTACCTCACTTACATGCATGATGTGTTGTCTTTATAGCATATCATAAGACTCGATCAACTTTGGTTCAGTGAAGTATCGAACTAAGGAAGGTCCTTGAGGATTTAATCACAACTTAGGCTTGCTCGTTACATGTAATCACAATTTCGGTTGCTTCTTCCTACTCTTCTTTGGTATACCAACTAATATTATCTAATTTCTTGTGGTACCTTTAACTGGGTGTTAAAGGAAATTTAGCTAAGGTTAGTATTGGGGGTTATACTGAAGAAGTGCAGGGAGATGCTACCGAAATTTCACTTCACGAAGGTTACCTATAACAAGCAATCCTAAGTTGTAATCAAATGTTTGAGGATGAGCTATAAAGTGAAAATCTTAATCAATATACACATCATTCAGTCCTTTCCCTTCCTAATGAGTGATTTTTTACATTAAATTTTAGGTTATAATAGACAAATCTTGGATTGGATTGCGAGGTTCAAATTACACCAAATATAAGGATTGAGTAATTTCTTTCCTGGATTGGACCTTTGATGACCATAGGAAGATATTTAGGCTACAGAATGATACGCTATTTGTAATGATGATGCAAGGTTCAGATTACACCAAAGATAAGCATATTTTTCAAAGATGTTTGGTCGAAGATGCTACAAAATGATACGTTGGATCATTGGGATAAACAAATAGTCATTACTCTCTGTAGGTTCTTCCCCCACCTTTCTTCGATGTAATGGTTCATCTCACGTTGCATCTTACAAATGTACTGAGAATCGATAGACCTATACAATTCAGATGGATGTATCATGTGGAGTGATTTTCGAAAAAACTTAAAGATTATATTTTGACTGAGGAAAAATCGGAAGGTTCAATTGTAGAATGTTATCTCATAGAAGAGTGTATAAATTTTACCTCCATGTACATGAAGGAAATAGACAACTGCTTTAATAAACCTCAAAGGAACTATAAGGGGCAATACAATGATAATGATGAAGAATGTTTGCCATTTTCTGATATTAGAGGAAGGTCGATTCTTGATATAGAGCACAAGATAATTTCAGAAAATGACAGACGTTGGACACATTTACATATTTTAAAATAATTTCTTGAAATTGATCCATTCTACGAGGAATTTGAACAATTACCTCTTTCAAGGACATCTGACTTTGGCTTCTTAGATTACCCACGATGGATACCAGGTTTTGATTTAATTGTCGATACACCATTACATTATAGACATTATCACTCTCAGTATATAATAAATGGGTTCAAATTCAAAATAAAAGAAATTGATGATAAAAATGTTACATAACAGGCTAGAGTTGTTGATTTAGATCTTTCCACTAATCTAAATGGATACTATGGTAAAATCAAAGATATTGTGGAGATCAGCTTTAGATATGTTCGCAGAGTTGTCATATTTAAATGTCATTGGTTTGATATTTTTAAAGAGGACACTGGTTTCAAAATTAACAAGAAACACAATTTCTTAAGTTTAAATCGTAATCCATGTATCTTAAATATTTCTTTTATAATTTTATCTTAAAATTATTATCAAATAAGATTGATAATTTTTTAAAAAAATAAATATAGGCGAGTTACGATTGGGGTGACAACTTCAATGCCTCCCGATATATCCTTAAGTACGCTACCAAACTCCACAAAGATTGGATGACACAAAGCAAGAGAAATGTAACAATTTTTTAACATTTACATTTTTATTATGTACATAATTTCATATATTATTTCTAAAAATTTATATTTTGTATTTAGTTTTTCTCGAACTGTAGCTCACCTAGGGAGGCAATGGAGAACTGTCCTCCTGATATCATGCCTAAACATTGGAAGCAAGCATGTGAGCATTGGCTAAATCCCAAATGGAGGTTAGTAATCGATTAAAAATTATTAAATTAATTTCATATATCTTAAATTCATAAAAAATATTATTATGTATTTTAATTTATACATATATATACTTTTATTACATGGGCAAGCAAGGAAAAATAAAGTCAATAGGGTCAAAACTCCACCACAAATCCACTATTTGGGTCGAAGGAGCATCGAGACAGTCAGAAGCCGTTAGTAAGTATTGTAACTACGCACATGAATATTACTTAATTTATAAGTTATCTTAATATAATTGTATCATTCTCATATTTTCAGTCCGCTACACATGATGGAAGGGATATGAGCAGGATGGATATCTACGAGGTCACCCACAGTAAGGTTGCAACTAAGGGTGGTCGTAAGTGGATTCATGAGGCATACGAGAAGAAACACATAAGTTTCCTAAACTTAAAATTTATAACTTTGTGTATATATATTATAATAATATTTTTTAATACATTTAGGAGCAAATGGTACACTTGGTGCACCACCCCACTGACGAGACCCCCGACAACGTCCAACAACCTTTGGATCCAGAGAAAGCATTTAAGAGAGTGATGCCATCGGACCACGGTGGTTTAATTTGTTCGTAGTGCAGGAGGGCACCCACCTTGTTCAATTAGTATGGGAGGAAAGGTGTCGTATCATCTAGTGTTGTCGATCAGTTGTATCAAAAGATCGACACATAACAGAGACGAGAGGAGGAGATGAAGAATCATATGGATGCCATGTAGTCACAGATGAGTAGGACGGATGATAAGATCGAGAAGCTTCTAACCCTTCTTCTGAAGAAGGGTCAGTCAGAGTATCTGTCTTCATTAGATCTTAGCATCCACAGACGAGAAGACGACGACATGGGTGGTGCAGGTGGAGTTGGTGGCAATGTGGTAGCAGCATTTGATTTTTTCCATTTCCTTTTATTATGTTTTCATTTTACCTTTTTTATGTAAATATTTCATTTTCAAATTTTTTCTGTACTAGACTTTATATTTATGAAATATAAACTTCTCTTCATTTTCAATGGTTATTTTTGTATACAAGCAAATCTTTTAAGTAGGTTGAGTAGGTTTTTCCCATAATTTTCACATTTAAAAAAAACTCTACATTCTCCATTGGTTTTGAAAAAAAGCGATGGCATTAAAGTTTAATTGAGATAACGAATATTATACATTTGTTGTCCCTTATTTGAAAAAGTGACGATAAAAAAGAAATATTTGACGTCGCTTATTGTAATAAGCGACGATAAAAAAGAGATGCTTTGGTATTTCCTAAAATTTATATGTCTTCGCTTATTTGGTCAAGAGACGGTAAAAATATTTTTATCGTCGCTTATATAAGCGATGGTGCATTTATTTAAATGACGACGTAACTTAAGAAAGGACATGCAAAGGAAGAAAAGAGTGACATAAAAACACCGTCGCTTGTTTTATAAGCAACGGAAAATCTAATTTTCATCGGTTGTCAAACGACGTCGAAATATTCAACCCGTTCATTGGTCGAATAATATTTCGACGTCGAATATTCTTTATAATCAATGGGAAAAAGAAACGATGCTACCAACAACGTCACTTAATAACGTCGATTAAATAAACTTTGCTATCAATTTTTTACTAAAGATAAAAGTGAAAATTATTGTAGTAAGGTATTATATAGGCCTTTTCAAAATCCCCTCAAATCTATTTATGCTTATGATCACCTTTACACTCACCATCAAGAAGAGGATTTTGAAAAAGAGGACCTTGAGCCTTCATCTTGTTCACTTGGAGAGAATTTAGGGAAACGCAGGCAGGATACAAGGGATTGTGGTGCTCGTTTGTGCATGGGTTTTTCGTACTCGAGGTATGTGATCGACTGTGTCCCTAAATTAAATTTATAATTGGTAATGATGTGATATGATTGGGAATCACACCATGGACTTTAGATTGGAAAGACCCGATGTGTTATCTCCATTATTTTTTTTGTTGGTATCCCTTGAGAGTAGAAATAATATGCCTGACCAACTTGAGGAATAAGAAATGGTATTTGAGGGTGATCAACTAAAATATGGGATCGATGCAACTTAGATTCATTCGGTGGAAAAATTGACTTCCTATACATCGCGTATATATATATTTTATGTTGATAATATTAGCTTCACATTTTCAAATGATTCCCGGTGACAGCAAATGTAATTTTTTTTTAAGTTATTTGCTTTTCATCTTTTAACAAATAAAAAAAATACGACATAACCTCTCTTCTATGACGTCACCTTGGTGATAGTTGCGACGATGTATCATGGTTGGAGGTGGATGACTTATACGTACACACACACACAGATATATATATATATATATATATATATATATATATATATATATATATATATATATATCGATGCATTTTATTTTATTTTTTTATTATTTCATTAAATCTATAAAGTAATGCAAACTATGCGTGGCTGTAAAAATCTAGATTTCACAGAAAAGAAAGGATTGATAAATGATTTAGGAATGTGAAATTAATCATGACATCAGCTCATATGAGTTGCATATTTGACTCATGAGGGTTCGATTGGGCTAAAGGGTAATGTTTTTTTGCGGGTATATGATTTTTGAATCAAGTGACAAAAGATAAATCCACTATCATTTAACCGCTTGTGCAAGCGATTATACATGCAAAGCAATCTAACGTTTAAAGTGTCATGCTCAATTATTATATTAAGCAAGATATTGGAATGTGTAAATGAGTATTGATCCGAACTAACGAAGATGACATAAGAACATAACCTAATGATTAAATAAATGGTACGAAGATATATGAGTTGTAAATATTGTATTGATGATAAGCGTCGTGCGAATGTATCAACATAGATATTAATGGTAAAAATCAAATCTAAATGTGTGATTTTGATACCTAATTAAAATAACAAAATAATAATAGTTACACCTTTTTGTTCTCTATGCATACGTAGATCACATACTAAGTGTAAGCTCGTAAGAACGTTATGATTGAAATTATAGGTGAAACTAAGTGAACTTCAATGCAAGTATGAGCCCTTCGAGGAGATGTCAAATTAGTTGAATTGGGTAATACTGCTAAAATAACAAGCATGGATATGGATGCTCACTCACCGGAATAAATGGATTTCCATTTTGTCACGAACTTCTTTGCTGGTTTATGATGTAATTAAGAGGACTCATTAACTGATGAAATAATGTTGACTTTATTCACTTGTTATTTTAGTGCTTCTAATATGTTTCTCGTATAACAACCTCGACGTAAGTATTTATATTTATACTTCTACAATTACACGTTTGAAGCCGTAAGTATTTATACTTATGCCTCAGCAATTACACGTTCGAGGCCGTTATATTAGTATCCCATAGGAAATGATAATTCTAGAGCCAAATCCAACCCCGGCCGCCACAGATTCTAGAGATGGAAGGACTAGAATACTTAGGCACGTAGCATGGAACAAGAACCCCCGCGGCACTCGTTCAGCGTGTCCAGATAGAACTAGCACTTGCCGATGTCGCTTCCGTTAGTACCGATGCAGCGTTGGAAGACCCTCGATCGCTCAGCGCAAGCGTCGGCACCGGATCCAGTGGCGGCAGTCTGAGTGGTGGTGATGGTCTCAACGCGAGTGGTGCGAGGGCCAAACAACTGCACCAATGACCCTATGTACAATAGCGCGCATCTCCAGTGGCGAAACCCGTACCGTCAGCAATGGCGGAAATGATGCTACCCATGACCGAAGCACCACGGCTCGGTGCAGGAGGAGGAGCAGGAGCAGGAGGAGTAGAAGGAGCGACCGGTTGGAGACGGCTCCTAACCGGAGCTGCACCGTAGCTGCCACGACCACAAGGCATCGCGACAGAGAACGATGAACGAGAAGAGGTATTGATGCGGTGCAACTAGAAGACGCGAGACGAGGCAAGAGGAGGTGGGTATATATTTGTAGAGCTGCGACCGGGGAAAGGATCTGGAAGCGGCGGCTGTGTGGAGGAAGATCAGGATCGTTGATGGGAACGGAGGAGGAGCGGTTGGAGATTTCGACCGTTGGATGTTACTTCGGGGAGACGTAGGATGAGGTGGGTGTCTGGCCATCGGGGATTTTTTCTTTGGTTTTTCATTTCCCTTTTTTTTTTTTGTTTTTTGGTGTTGGTGTATTTTGTTGAATCTCGATTTCTTTTTTTCCTCCTTTCTAGTAGCCGATACATGGAGGGTAACCCTCCAACGATGCCCATCCAAATGCCACAGATTTTTTTTCCCGTTTTGTGCCTGCCACGTTCGGAGTGACGAACTCCGAATTCGGACCGGAAGTCTCCCTCGAGATTGATGGATGTGATGTTGTCGGTTCTTGACGCGAGAGTTATTATTATTAAAACACCTACATAGGGTTTCATACAAAATTAGGAAAAGAGTGAGAGAGAATTTTACGGAATGAATTCTCGAAAAAAGACACTCCGTTCGTTTAATCTATTTATTAGAAATTTACAAAAGAAGGCCTTATAATGTGGGCACAAAAAATAACTTACTTCTAATCAAGGGATTTCCACGGGAAAGTTGAACATGTTCCCTTCATTAAAAAGTTACAAAACTACACCATATATCCTTAGCTAGGCTTCCCTCTCCCGGTTATCGCATGTTACGATCAATATCAAAATCCACTGCGCCTTTTCCCTTCCCAAGGTCGTCGGCCTCTTTGGGCACGCGAGATGTTGGCCTCTTTGGGCACACGACATGTCAGGATCTCGTTCCATTTTGTATGATTGAGGGTATATTGATCATCTGTGATATCATAGGTTAAGTGAAAGGATACTAGTAAATATATAAGGCAACATATTTTAGAAATATGAAGGAAAATGATATTTAACCGGTGAAGAACGATATTCTATCGGTGAAAGTTATTTTTTAATAAGTGAAAATTTATTTTTCTATCATTTTCAATTAATAAAAATTGATATTCAATCAATCAAAAATATTTTTCCATCAATAAAAAGTGTTATTTTACTTATACTAAATCATTCACACATGTGAAAATTTTTTTTCATCCTTTTTTATTAGTTGAAAATAATTTTTAACCTATTCAAAATGATATTTCATTTATAACAATAATTTTTTATCGATTAAAAATAATTCTTCATTATTAAAAAATTATCATATCACGAGAAACATTACTTCTCATTATTTTTAATTAATAAAAAATGATATTTGACTACTAGAAAATATTATTCAACATGTTGAAAATGATATTTTACTAATGAAAAATCATTGGAATATATAGAAAATCAATTCCTACTATTTCCAATAAATAAAAAATAATATTACATTAATTAAAAATGATATTTTGTAGATATAATATCAAATTTTTAATGTGTGATTTTGATGGTGTCGGTGATGAATCCTATGATATTTAATTATTTCTTTGAAATACATTATACTCATTATTTTTTTTTATATATCTATACCAATACATTGTAAAGTTTTTTACAACTTTAAGTTTCGTTGCTCTCTCTTTCCGTGTGGAAAGGGATTTAATCTCAAAATTATCATGCCTCACCTAAGACATATCCTGCCATCAAATACATCTTCGAATGACTTGACGCTGTGAGATAGTTTTCTGCAGTCGGCAGCGGATGCATCTCCACCACGTTAATTTAGTTGACTCATTTCCTAACCCAACTGCCTATTGTAATTATCTTATTGATTAAGATTGTATTTGATTGGTAGAGTAAGTATTTAATTTATCACTTAATTTATCTTTTATGAATTTAATTTGACGTAAAATTATTCTATTTTTTTATAGAATAATTTTAATTTATCAAAATATTTAAATAAATTAACTCACTTATTTTATATTTTATTTTATAAATTTATTTTTCTTATCAAATCGAACATAAAGGAGCAACCCATGATCTGGCCGTCTTAAGAAAATGTCTCCGATATTTACGTTGGACCGAATATAAATCAGTAATCACGTTGGACAGAAAGAAAACAGAAAGCTTTCTTTGACTCCATCGTCACATAGAAAAATACTGATAAAACAAACTGCTGCCTTCGCGTCAGTATGAAAAAAAAAATGGAGATAATATAAACCACATGGCAAAATTTGATTAAAAATTCAAAAAGAGATATAAAAGGACAATTGCCTCTTTGATCCTTACCCGCAACAAGAATCATAACCTTCCAAAGTAGACAGCTCGAACGAATCCGGGATAGGATCAAACGGTCCTTATTCTGGAGTTACTTTTCCATACTCATCCTTATAAACCTTTGGTACTACAGATATATCTCTGTAATTTTCAAATTTACAAAACTATCTTTATAAGTTTCTTATCCTTTAAAAATAACTCTGGAGTTAAGCGCTATTGAGAGCTTCCTACTTCTAACCCAGACAGCAAAAAAATAAGATGCTCTTATTCAAGATTTACATCATACAATTAAATTAAGATCATTTCTCTCTTCCATCACCTTGAATCATAAATCTATGATGATGTATGGTACATTCAATTGTCACATTTTCGGAATGTTATATCCATATATTGTCATTCTTTTTAAATTATTTCGAGTAGACTGCAAGCCTTGGATATACTATCTGATTTTAATTAAATCCCCCAATCCTCGGTTAGATATCCTCGCATATGAACAATTTGTGGCATATTGCTAAAATCAGATAACTTCCTAGGAAAATCTACGTGGGTATGAAAACCTAGGGATGCAAACGTAAAACACTCTTAAATTTGGAGAGAGCACAGAGCGCACAAGTCGACAACGGGTGGGATGGAAGCCTCGAAAGAGGACACGGCTTTGCTACGGACGGTGGGAATCCTCCTACGCGGGACCCCTCGAAGAGGAGAGCCCCACGAGGGGGCCGCGGCATCCACGAGGGCATATGCTGGAGGAGGGATTTCTCCGGAAGATGGTGATGGGCCCCACCGCCAGGACGTGATGGCCACGCGTCGCGCCGTGATGGCCTTTGGACATTTGCAAGGTCCCCCCTCCCTCCTCGCCCCCGCGTCAATCGGGGTCCGCAACGGTCAAGGTCACTGACTCCGCCTTATTTATTCTGGCCCTGGTCCCGCCGCCCAACTGGGCCCCATACCCCATTTCAAGAAAAGGAAAGGCTCGAGGGCAGCGTGGCGGTGGGGCGGTTTAAGAACAGAAGGTGCCGAGAAGGAAGGGGCAAGCCCTTCTCTTCTTCCCATCTCCATCTCTCTCTCTCTCTCTCTCTCTCTCTCTCTGTAGTCCAGTGTCTATCTGATTTGAGAAGGGCCGGCAGATGGAGTGCTTTCACCGGGTGAGGATGACCGTGACGAGCATCTGGATGCGCGTCTCCGCCCGCCTTGGCCTCCGCAGGAAAACTGGTTTGGCCGCCTTCTTTTTCTATGCTTCTTCCTCTTGTTGGTGTGAATTTTTCAAGGAAATGCATTTCTTGCCTGGGGAATTCTAACTGTAGCCCCTGTTAGTGGATGGAAGGGAGGGTACCTTCTATTTTTTCTGGTTTTTTTTTTTTTAAATTAACCCTTGTAAAGGACCTACGAATCTGAGTTCCTTTCCTGGATCAAACAATTCAAAATCTGATAGCTTTTTGCGAGAGGATTTTTTTTTTCTTCTTTTGGTTAAGGGCGGATTTTCTTTTCTGCCAATCAAAATTTTTGTGGTTATTTAGGTTTTTTTTTTTTTGGGTGGGGGGTGGTGGGGGAAGTGATGGTGTTAGAAATTAGGAGAATCCATTTGAAAGTTCTCCGACGGAACTTCGTTTTCCTGTCCGCTTTGAAGTTGTAATCGGGATTGCTAAAAACCCTATTTTGAAGGAATTTGGATGTTGAGTAATTATTGGCCTCATTTAAATTGAAGCAATTCATTCCGGTTTTTTCATCGTGATTTCTTTTTTCTGGAATTCTGTGGATCTTACGAAATCCCTCCATTAATCGAGGGAAAGAACACGTCTGCTTGGAAGGGTTTTCGACAATCGGAGCCCTTCGCTTCGAAAAGCATCAAATCTCGAAGCCTTTCTCGATCAATTTTGAAGGAATTCCATCTTTCTCTTTAGAAATTGATTTAAATAAATAAATAACACCATCCTTGAAACTCACTCCCAAGGCCCAGTTGTCCTCTGAAACTAGGAAAGGAAGATCTTAGCGATATTCATATTTCGCCTACGTGCTAGATTTTGATTTCACTGGTTTTAAGTTAAATAATTAATATTTATTTTTTTTAAGATTTTTATATAGATGCAAATGAAAATATTAAAAATTACTTCCTTACCATTTGCTTTTCAAAATTATTTTAAATATCATAAAAAAAATGATTCAATTTTTATAATTATCACCTAGTTAAAATCATTAAATTTAATTGCTTTGAATTCAAATCCAATAAAAATTTATTTTTTTACCTAGAAAAAAAAAAATTCCCTTCACCTTCCCCTTCCTCTCCCGCTTCCCTCGTGGTGGCGTACAACAAGGAGAACGGAGAGGGTGGCGGTGGTGGTGGAGCGTGGTGGAGGTGAGGAGGAGGTAGGTGAGGTAGAGTGAGGCAGCGGGTAGAAAATAAAAAGAAAATAAGTTTAAAGGATAAAACAATAAAAATTTGTTATTTTAGGTATAGTATAATTAAAGTTAACTGTGTTGATTAAAGGAATGACCATTACAAAAATAATGAAACTTTTTAAAGGATATTTAAAATAATAATAAGAAATAGAAAGTAATTATTGATGTTTTTGGTGGCTCATATATAAAAATTTCTTATTTTTTCAAAAAGAATCGAAATATGAGGATTTGCCCTTTGCGTACTCAACGGTTAGTAATTTCCCTGATAAAATGACTTTGATTTTGAACCTTTGAAATGACATGATTTTTAGGTTTAGCTTATTTGAGGGTTTACTTCTTGACAGAGAGTTAACTTTTATTTATTTGATTATTTAATTTTTTATTTATTACGTCAATCCTAATTACTTTAATATAAATTTATCTCACATTAATTTCAATCGATATTATTTCAATTCACGTTAAAATCGTATATCACTTATATATTTGATATTCTTCATATTTTGGATGCATAATAATACATACTATCAATTAATCGTCGTAAAAATTAATATCACAACCTAATATAAATTTAAATAAATATAAATTAATATTAACAATATTTTATAAATAAATATAATTTCAAATTAATATTAATTTTATATTTCTTAACGTCTGAATAAACTAACCCGTAGGATTGCGGAAGCTGAGGAAGGAGGTGAGTGCTTGCCAGTACGAGGACGTGCACGTGATGTGGGAAATGCTAAGCAAGTCGCAGAGCCAGAGCAGTGCCAAGTTCATGGAGATGCCGCTGCAGCGACGTGGCTTGCCGCTGATGCAGTGGGCCACCGCTCCCTGCCGTTTCTGCCATGCCTTCTGATTCCTCCCCTCTCTCTTACCTTCCTCTCTGAGAAGTGAGAGGAGAGAGAGGAGAGGATTACTCTCTCTCTTGGAGGTGCAACAGGGCAATTGGTGTTTCCTTCTCCTGGTTTGTACATACCAAAACCCGTGCCCTGTGGTTTGCTGTGGTGTCCTTCGAGTATATGGCTTTATGTGTCTACGTACTGTTTTCCGTCGGTGTTGTTGCTGCATGTACTTTGGAGATTGTTGATGGCTTCTCATACCACTTGAGTTTTGTCTTGGTAGAGGAGAAACGAATGCAATTCGAATTGGTACTTTGTTCGAGAAAAATCTTGTGATTGTTGAACGATGCGGATGCATGCTGATGGCTTTGGATTAAAGATTCAACGCAGTGAATCATTAGCTTGTAAGCTTTTGACTTTCCTGTTTCTTGTTCAGCATGATTAGTTAGCTTGTAAGCAAACTAAAGAACATGGCGGTTGACATGAAACAAAAAAACAAAAAATCCAACTAACCTCTCTTTGATTCGTGGAGTTTTTTTCCCTGTTAATTGTTCCCTTCTGTATTTTGGAGGGTCCTGCAAGGTTTGCATAAGGATGCCAATGGAGAGGCAGCATGGTTGTTGATAGCAGATTGTCGCTAAAAAAAACACAGTATCGAGGGGTGGATTATAGGTGATTTTACCAAGTTATGAAAGGGGTTTTGGAGATGCTTGATTTTGGCTTGCATCCATCGGTTGAATTTGTAGAGTATTAATCCCGCAACCCTTGAGAAATGTTACCATGCTTACACGGTAGCTTGACGCTGGTTACACTACGGTACTTTCCTCGTATCGTTGGTGCTATTGAGACTATATTGTTTGTCTGAGGACAATATGGCGCATGATGGCACCATAGGTTATGCCGTCTTTTTTAAACCTGTAGATGATTTACTTGACAAATGCATCCCTGATGAAGGCAGGCCTTGTTTGAAGAAGGGTTTCATCCATTAAATTGATGTCTTGAAAAGAAGGGGGTGGCTCGTGGAGTTTTGAGTATTCTCTCTCAATAGCTTTCATTAGTTAAAGAGTGACGGTATATGATAAGGGACAAAAAGTATATCTAGATCCAAAATTCCATGCGTAGTCCAACAGAGAATCTAGCTATCTAGATTACAGGGTAAGTAGGCAGGTCCAGTCTTACCTGACCCACCTATGATTAATCGAACCTTGATCCAGTTATGTTCGGGCGAACTTGGATCTTCCAACCTGCTAAAAGAATCGGTATATCCAAGGTCAATACAACAGTAATAGAGATATGGCTACCCATAATTTGACAATGAATGAACGACTTGACAAATAGAGACCCTCAAACAAGGGGGGACGGGCAGTTCATGAAATGCAATTCGAGAGAAAGAGGAACTCCGAGAGATTGTAGTATCACCATTTATAGTGAATTTTCAGGAGCCTTGCTCTCTCCCAAAACGTACATCCCTTATAGTGAAACTAGGTAACCAATCTCCTTGTTTCCTTTGTGATAGATTGCTCGAGATTGCTTGTTTGCAGCCATGTTACGTTTCCTACGATAACAAATTCTTCAATAGCCATCAGTGGCCCTGATGGTGACTCCCGGGGTTCATCAAATGGCACCATCTGTGGGAAGTGTCAACAAAAATGTCATGCTCTTCTATGCATCTAGGGGTTGGAGGACCATGCCTCCATAGCTCCCTACCTCGACCTCCTTGATCAAAAGTCTTAGCGATGGCCCCAACCACTCGCAGCTCCACTCACAGGCCCCCCAAGAAAGCCTAGTCAGAGTCCAATGTACCCATGTCTGAACAACACCCTCAACACATCGATCCCAATAAAGGGAAGTCGATACAACCCAGTCGGCTACTCGAGGCCCCTGAGCAAGACTCCCTCGAGATACAAGCGAGGGAAGGGGAATACAAAGCTAGGTTGGCAGCCTTGAAGGCGGTACATTAGTCTCTTGCCAGCCAACTACTCAAGACCAAGCAATCTGGGATTTCGGCGAGGCTTGGTCAAAGGAGCCCCATAACTCAAGCGCTGACGACAAGTGGCTGAGGTGGCGACACACAGTGGAGGGAGAAAACGCCCACCTACGCTAACATCTTGGAAAGCTAAAGCACGTTCTCAGTAGCTAGCGAGACAAAGCTCCCCCATCCCGCCAAAAACTCCACATTAGCCCTAGTCGAGGGAGCAATTGAGCCCTCAACCCCTGTCCATTAGCAGCAAGAGTTCCATCTCTGAGATCATCCACCAAGTCACACAAGCGACAATTGTATATGCTCACGCATGTACCACGTACTCATTCACATAGGAGGTGGTGGTGGCCCCCTAAAGGGAAGCAAGGGCCCTAGGTGAACCCGCTCTACGCTAACATCTTGGAAAGCTAAAGCACGAGCTCAGTAGCTAGCGAGACAAAGCTCCCCCATCCCGCCAAAAACTCCATGTTAGCCCTAGTCGAGGGAGCAATTGAGCCCTCAACCCTTGTCCATTAGCAGCAAGAGTTCCATCCCTGAGATCATCCACCAAGTCACACAAGCGACAATTGTATATGCTCACGCATGTACCACGTACTCATTCACAGAGGAGGTGGTGGTGGCCCCCTAAAGGGAAGGAAGGGCCCCAGGTGAACCCACTCTAGCGCCTATCTGTGGAAGTAAGTCACTTCCACAAGCGAGAGAGGCTACCCTCCACAACCAAAAGATTGTCACCATGGACCCCGCCACACAAGGCGAGAGTCCTCTGAGTAATACACTTCCCTATCCACAAACCAGGCCAAGGTGTTTGCAAGGGTCTAGTCCACAGGCAAGGACCTGCAGCCCCTAAAAATCTAAAAAGGGAGAGGCTAAATTTGCGCCCTACTGCTAGTACCACAAGACTCGGGAACATGCCACGAAGAATGCCAGGATCTGCGCGACTGGATCAAGTCCTAAGTCCGACATGAAGACCTAGCCCGCCTCGTCAAGCAAAACGAAGGCCAAGGTGGAGGAAAGAGGCCCATGAAGTGCCCAAAAGGTTATCATAAGAGCGAGCTCCAGCAACTCTGAGGAGTTAACATAATCTTCGTCATAGGATCGGAGCCAGACAGGTCGACACCCCACCTGATCAAGTAGGTGGTTTCACCCTGGCAACCCTCGAGGTCGAACTAATCTTCAGGATCAACACCAACCAACACTCGTAAGCCACTCCTTTCAAGTCGGCACTTCCATGCGCCCTCCCTGCTCTTAAGCGGGGACAAAGGAGCATCACTAAGCAAGCAGCGTCCAAGCTATATGCCCCTCTACCTCATCCAGTAGAGCACACGAACCTACTTCTGATGTGATGGTGTTTCTACTAATAGGGAAACTACGGCCTAAGATCTTGGCGGACGAAGCCGACGCTGAAGATGTCTTATTCATCAAGATGTTGTTCAAGCTAGGCTTCAGAAAGAAACATCTCTTCCCACCTGTCACTTTAGCCAAGGCCTTCTTAACAATTATAAAGTAAGGCCAAAAGGAGAGATCAACCTTCCCTTGTCTATCTGCGACAGGGACAACCACCTCAACCAGACGACCACATTTATAGTGGCCAGGTTGATGGTAGCATTCGACAGCACCTCTGATTACTTGCCAACACACACCCTTTTGCCTAATCCCCTCATCACACTTCCAATTCGCGCTTTTCCACTCCCCTCGAGGAGTAGGAATGACACACGGGGATCGAACGACCAGATGTGAATCCCCGAGGGTCGAGCCAAAATGATCTAGAAACCCGAGCCCCCCCTCCCTGCCAAGTATGAGGGAAGAAGAGAAAGACCAAGTCCACGTGATCTAGCAAGGGAAAACCCTGCTGATCTGCCAGTGACTTCGAGACCACGGCCAAGATTCTTCAGCCATAACTATACTACTTTTCCCTCGCGACGCCTACCAAGCCCATTGAGGATAGAGTAGACTTTAATCCCTTCATGGTCCATGGACTACAACTCTTGCTCAAGACAAGGCAAGCACGCCCAAGAGCCACCTCCTAAGGTCGATAGGCATTAAATACCCTCTACACGTGTATCCCTTACCGTAGAGCGAGCAATCCCATTAACACTAGCCACAACATCTGAGGCCTTCGCCCTACCATAACGACAATAAATGCCAGTCTTGTCACACTTATGACAAGAACCAATTCCGCCTCTTAAGGACGATAGGTGATGAGCCCATATTTGCGGGTAATTTCATTACTTTAATGCCTAGTTATTAGATTAATATTAGTATGAACATAGCTTGCATTAAAATATAAATAATTTAATTTATATATATTTACTTGTATGCATTACATTCATATATAAATTATTTAGCATGCATTAGAAATTAAGTATGTTAGTTATTATTTAGTTTGCATGCATACATTTCATGCATTGTGTAGATATTCTATAAGGTTCTATACATAAATAAACCAAATCTTTTTATTATTCATTTTATTTTCTTTCCTTTGCAAGGAATACGCAGCCTTCTTCTCACCAACTACGCACCATTGAAGATCGCATTCAAGGAGGAGCGGGAGAAGTGGATCTGGTCTCCTCGACTACGATAAGAAGAAGATGGAGGCAGCCATGCTCGAGGAGGCCACCACCCACTCCATCACCGTGCTCTGCTCCCACCGTGGGTCTCCTGTCGAGCGCCCCCACACCGTGGGTCGGCGGGGTGACAGACCGCTGTGCCAATCCGGCGAGCTCGACCATCACCATGCACGTGTGCCTCTGTGCCATGCAATTATCTTCACTGTATTAAATCCCTATCTACGTGAACCACCACCACCATCACCAACAGCTACCTCCCTCACACGCACGGAACGAGCCACTGCCATCCTTCTCGCCTACGTGCACCCAACAGCAACGCACCCGCGTAACTCTCGCCATGCCCGCAGCTACTGCGCACCACCATCTCCGCGACCACCGTGTGCCATCAGCTCCTCGCTGTACCTCTAGCCCACGCGCAACAGCGCTCCCTTCTCCGTGCACATCTCCAGCAGCCACCACCCTCCTCATCGTGCCTCCACCCTCTCCTCTCTAAGCGCCTCTCCACCATGACCCCTTCCATGTGCAGCTAGCAGTGCGCTCGTGCACACGGCCACACGCACCACCAGCAGCACCACCACCTCTCCCTCGCCTCCTAGCAGCAGACCGACACACCACCGTCCTTTTCTCTGACCGCCCACCTCCGGTCACACCGTGCCTCGCCGCTGCCTCCACAAGAAGCGGCCCGACAGCAGCTACCTCGGATGAGCTCCTCACCTCCAGCCACCCCTCCATGCGTGCACACGAGCTTGGGGAAGGAAATCCCCAGTTTTTGTCCCTATTAATAATTTCATTTACATGCCATTGCTACCATTTTCATTTTTCCTTTATTAATTAAATATTATGGTGGTTTTATGAGATCCCCCTTATCTTTCATGTAAATGAGATTCAACATATTTAGCAATTGATAGCATAATCTAAAGGGGATTTTGGGTTGATTTTTTGGGGAAATCAATAGTGGACATTGATTTTTTACTCATGCAAGTTTGTAATAGACATTGTCTCCCTGTGGATACGACTCGCTTCATCATTGAGTGGTTATTTTAATTGTTTTGATTAGTGGTTTTCCACCACTTTGATACTACTTCGACGCATCATTTTATGTGCAAACCAACAACGAAAGCGAAAATCGTCTTTTCAAATAGCACCGTTGCCTGGGAGGCAATGAGCTTGTTAAACTCGCATCTAATCATTTGTTCACTTTTGATTTTATTTGAGGCACATTTAACTCTGATTTTCTTCTTGGTGCGAGGTACACATATCCGCTTGACGAGTTGTCACATCAGCCTCAGCTACGCCTTGGTGGACCTTATTTCCACCGTTCGAAGGACACGGGGAGCTCCATTTCTGAAGGTTGGAGCTCGACGCACGATTGAGGTGGACCTTGATTCCATCGCTAAAGGACACCCGGAATGATTATCATCTCTGTTGAACTGAGTAGTGTAGGATCTAGACTTTAGACTAGATTTCATTTTTCTTGCATACTCATTTAGTTTGAGACTCTTGTTCTGGGGTACATTTTGAGGGATTTGCTCCCTATCATTATTTTAGGCCCCTGCACGGGTAATTTTTTGGGAGTTTGTTCCCATTTCTTTAGCTTTAGGTTTTTATTTTTCTTTTGTGGAGTTTATCCTTTCTTGTTTGTGCATACTAGGTTAGATATAAAACATAAAAAAAAAATTACGAACTGTCTGTTAGAAGCTGCATGTCCTAAGACAACCATTTAGGTGTGTATGAGCAACCTCTAGATTTATTTTGCATTTGCGTACATTTCATTGTTGATTGTTGGAGGCAAGGTACGTTTTCTTTTCCTTGCATTTTATCTTGTTCATGCATTTGCATCTGGATTTAATTGCAAGACCACCTAATTGAATTGAAAAGATCTAACAAGTGGTCACATATTTTTCCTGAAAAAGGACTTTAACTAAAGGAGGAACATTAGAAACCAAGGACTTGAATTGAGAACTTGTCGTGTGATTCACAAAATTCAAACTCAAAATTTTACGATGTATGCACACGTGAATGATTGTGCACCAAGGCATGCATTTAGACACTCTTAGGTTTTTGAGCTGCTAGGTAAGAGCCCTCCTATTGTTGGATTCTGAAGTGTTCAGAACTCGAGATCAAAGGTTTCGTAACTCCAAGGAGGGGGATACCCTGTTACAGATTTTTGAGGGTAGTTAACAAGCACCGCAAAAGCACAGCTTCAAAGGAAGGCTTAGGCCTACTTGCATCCCTCGATCTTCCATCCTTAGAGTACTCTACCATTTGAACTTTAGGGAAGAGCACCAAAGTTCCAACTAAGCCCTCTTAGGCATACCGTAAGTCGACAACTAGGCACATAACTGTTTGAATAATTTGTTTTGTCACCTACATAATGGAACTAAACTTAAGTGCCTAAATCTGTAAAGACCTAAAAAGTTATTTTGAATTGTGTTTGCTTGGGAAGAATTTAACTTGGTGCCAGTTAGAATGGACCAATTTGACCACCACCCTTTCACCTCTTGCTCACACCCTTACCCCCACTCTGCAATCTTCGATCCCATATGCTGAGATGGTCCATCCTTTGATGGACATAATGACAGTCATTGGGATCCTTTTTACTCCTATTATAGGAATATTGGCCTAGTTAAGCCCCAAATCAGTGAGCATAACCTAGGAGCGGGATTTACCGTGCCCAATATCCCACACACCATAGAAATACCCAACCCACCCTCCCTGAATGATTTTAACGGTTGGATCGAAACTCTTAGGTACTATAAGCCTGAGCTTGACTTCTTTCCTGATAGTAATGATGACCTCTCCTCCTTGAAGATGGAAATACAGAAAATGCAAGATAAAATGATCAAATTATTAGGAGAATCTTCGAGAGCAGGCCAACAAGAAAAAGAAGACATTAGCCACCCAACCTACCCCATTGAGGATGGCGTGCACCCCTCTACGCTAAATGCATCTCTCGTGGGAGAGCCATGCCCTAAGTCGGAGGGGAATTTTGAGGATTCTGAAAGGAAGAATAGCTACTTCTATGAGATTGATTTTGACACTTCCTTGAGAGGTCCACGCCTTAGGTGGGAGGAGGATACATATGAAAGTAGCTATGCATTGGATGAAGAAAGGTGACAACCCGAGGAAGATGATGATCAAATTGAGTATCCACCTGAATTATATTGGAGTCAAAAGAAGAGAATGATGGTACCATTGGAAGACCTCAACCCAGATGATATGTGACATTTGATGAAGTGGGTCGAAGTCAAGTTGTTAATCCTACCCTCCCTTTCTGATCACGAGATGGAACTTAAACCCACCCTTAGGGAACCTGACCCTGAATTCACTTATCTGAGGAGTTTGATGATACAATTAGGAACATTTTACCCTAGATAGAGTGCCCCAAGGGATCTGCAGAAATGTTAGATGAATTTAAACCTCGGGTGAATGATGAATTGACTGTTGAGGAGGACGAATTATGTGAGGAATCTGCAATTAGGGTTTGGAGTGACACTAAGGGTGTTATGTCTTGTTTGAAGAATTAGGACCCGAGGATGTCACAAATTTGATCAAAGTAGGTTTAATCATCACACCCATTAATGATATTCTTCCTCATGGTGATGAAATAATGGAAAATGTGGAAGCAACTTCTGAGATTTATGTGGATTCACATCTAGACTCCAGGGAGGATTTAAGAAAAGAACAAGAACCCGAGTATGAAATTGATAGGGTAATCCTTAAATATGTTGCTTCCAACCTACATTTGACTGGGAGTCACCCTCTGATTCGCCTATGTCTGAAGGTAAAATTTTGACTCCATACCTTAAACTAATCACTAATGAAGAGCAAGTAGATACTTATGATATTACCAAAGATGCTAGGGACGTGGTTGAAGAACTGGAAAGCCTGTTAGGTATGGGCATCGAACTGACTGGACCCACCTTAGATCTTATAACCATTCCGCAACCTCAAAACTTGGACACCCTAGATAATCCTTGGATTAGAAATCTACTCACTACTATTTTGACTTATCAAACCAATATTTCCTATATTGGGGTATGGGATATGGATTGATGCTTTCTATGGTCAGTGCATCACCCTAAGGGTATATCTTTGTACTATCCCTTCCCCATTCCTTTTGGAGGATCCTTGTCATCCTCCCCCTACCCTTATGGAGTTCATTATTCCTACCTATCATTTAGAACCTCCTCCGGTGACCTGGGAAGATTTCATTCCCATCTTGGTTGGGCGAGCGTTTGCTATCAGGATCCATCATTAGCTCGCCAACATCCTAGGTTATCTATTTTCTAGGCATGTGTTACTTTGCTCATTTTTAGGGCCTATTTCCTTGGTTTTTGAACTTGATTTATAGATTTTTTGGTTACTCGACGACTAACAAAATAATAACAGCCCAACTCTGACCTAGGTAATGGCCTTCTAAGCAATGAGGACATTGCAAATTTTAGGCATGCGAGGTGTACTTAGGGGATATACATAGCATTTATACATAGTGCATTCATGCATTTAGTTAAAACATTCTGCATTGCATACATTTGCATTTATTAAAAAAAAAATACATTGAGCATAACTGGCTAGGCGCTGCATTCTTAGGCATAAGACGAGAACTTTTGGTTAAACTAAAGTTGACTCTAGGTGTCTGACTTTAGAAGCTAAGTTGAGCTACTAGCTTTAGACCCTTAGGGTCCTTTGTGGACTTAAAAACTTAAGTAGGAGTTAAGTTACAGGCCATTCCTCAACACGTTGAGGAAGGAATGCTAGGGTTTGAGTTAAGGGCTGGGTAGTACCTGGTATCTTTTTCTACCTTATGGTTTACGGGCCCTCGTAACCTAAGCATCCACATTTCACATACACTTGGTCTTGTGTAAATAATGATCACCTTAATTCCTTTCTTAAAGAAAATTTGGTTCTCTTAGTTCTTACTTAGGAGAAGCTTGAAAACACAATTTGATTGGATGAGTTCCTGCCGCATGAGAGGTAGAGTATATACTCACCTTGATGACGCGATGATAACATGTCACCTCCTTGGCACTTGTCTCTTAGGATATCCATCCTACTGGGGGCATGTAAACGCATTGTGTAGTCAGGTACCATGGGCGGCCCTATCTCGAAGTGTCGATTGCCATGAGTCTGAATTCGCTTAAGAAATATATGGGCGATACTATCTCAAAGTGTCGATTGCTAGGAATTCTTGGGGTCGCTATGAATGATGCTATCTCGAAGCATTGAAAGCTAAGCACCCTTCGAGGTTGGTGATGGGGACAATGAATCCGACACAGACTGTGTTGATAGTTGATCCAATGTTAGACTTAGAGGAATTAAATATATATATATTAAAAAAAATCCTTCTTGCTCTCTTTCTAGGTTGGCAATCATACCAACCTCAAATAACTTAGACCAATGCACATGCACGGATGCTTTAATCTCTGGGACCAATAAACCCTTGGGTAGACCTAGAAATCAAGGAAACCTGTGCCTGCAACTCGTCCTTAGCTGACCTAGTTTGTAACTTAGCAACTACTTGGAAACTTTAGGTCTAAAGTCTATAACTTAACATGTTTCTAAGGGAAGACCGATTGGGTTGGTTAATCTATTTGGAGAGCTAGGCTATTGCATGAGTTTGCTAGGAACTAACAAAAACTAGGTATGGAGGCATTTGATGAGCTCATAATTGTAGGCTATTTAATACTTTATGCCTAGTTATTAGATTAATATTAGTATGAAAATAGCTTGCATTAGAATATAAATAATTTAGTTTATATATATTTTCTTGTATGCATTACATTCATATATAAATTATTTAACATACATTAGAATTTAAGTTAGTTATTATTTACTTTGTATGCATACATTACATGCATTGTTTAGATATTCTATAAGGTTTTAGACATAAATAAATCAAATCTTTTTATTATTTATTTTCTTTTCTTTTGTTTGCAGCGAATACGCAGCCTTCTTCTCACCAGCTGCACGTCATTGAAGATCGCATTCAAGGAGGAGCAGGAGAAGTGGATCTGCCTCCTCGACTGTGATAAGAAGATGAAGGTAGCCGTGCTCGGGGAGGCCACCACCCACTCCATCACCGTGCTCCGCTCCCACCGTGGGTCTCCTGGTCGAGCGCCACCACATCGTGGGCCGACGGGGTGACAGATTGCTGCACCAATCTGATGAGCTCAACCATCACCGTGCACGTGTGCCTCTGGGCCATGCAATTATCTTCACTGTGTTAAATCCATGTCTACATGAACCACCACCACCATCACCAACAACTACCTCCCTCACACGCATGCAACGCGCCACTGCCATCCTTCTTGCCTGAGCGCACCCAACAGCAGCACGCTCGCGTACCTCTCGCCACGCACGCAGCTGCTACACGCCACCATCTCCATGACCACCGCGCGCCACCAGCTCCTTGCTGCACATCCAGCCCATGCGCAACCAGCGCTCCCTTTCCGTGCACATCTTCAGCAGCCACCACCCTCCTCATCGTGTTTCCACCCTCTCCTCTCTGAGCACCTGTTATAACCCTGGCATCAAACGTCATTTAAGACGTCTGGGAATTTGTCTAGACGTTTGGTCAGATGTCTGGAAGCCTTCCCAGACGTCTGGAATTAAATTTTTTCGGCGTACGGGTTCGCGTCTGCGCGCATGCGCGTGCAGACTAAACCACTGATTAGCCCATAGTTGTGGGCTATTTAAGTATTTAAGTGCCTACACATTAAGTTAATTCTAACATTTATTTAGTATAAATTAGGATGTAAATAGATTAATTCATAGTTTTAATCTAATTACATAATCCATACATTGCATTCATATCTTAAGTGCATTTAGAATTAGCTTAGAATAGCATTCATCTAATTAGATAACCAATTAGGTATATTGTTTTTATTAACATAGAAGTTGAGGGTCTATACATAAATAACCCTAATATTTTAATAATATTTTCTTTATTCGTCTTCTTTCAGAACGGCTGGCTGCCGCTCCAACGCCCGGCTGCTGCAGTGATGAAGCCATTCAAGGGGGAGCGGATGTGGTGGATCTGGTTGGCGGCTGATTTCAAAATTGTTCAAGACACTACAAAAGGAGCACGGAGGCAGCCGAGCTCAGAAGGCCTCCGCCACCGACCCACCACTGTGCAGAGAGATCCTCTCTCTTCCACTCCACACTGCCGGCCTCTACCGTGGCGGCGAGTCTCCACCACCGTGGGCGTGTGGTGTGACAGGCCACACTGCCATCCGGAGCTCGCCCGCATTACCGTGAGCACCTTAGCGTGCAACTCCCTCGCCGTCGTCGCAGACCACCACCACCGAGCTACTGATCAGCCACCCTCTCAGTAACTTAAGACGTCTGGGGAATTTCCCAGACATCTGAAGTTACCCGCTCACTTCACCGCACATGCCTGAAGTCGCCTGCAGACCCCTTCCCGCACCTGCAGAACCTTCAGCGCACCCACGTCCGTCAACCTTCAGCTCAAACACGCACAACCGCCTGCAGTCCACGCCGTTCACCATTGCGCCTGCAGAACCGCCAGCAACCGACCTCTACAGACCCTCTGCCCACGCCAGCTTCCACCGCACACACCAGCGCCCGCCTGCAGACCACCGCAGCCACGCCTCCGCGCGCCAGCGCCCTCCGCAGACCCTCCGCGCGCCCACGCACAACCGCCTGCAGAACCGCCAGCAACCGACCTCTGCAGCTTCCACCGCACACGCCAGCGCCCGCCTGCAGACCACCGCAGCCACGCCTCCGCGCGCCAGCGCCCTCCGCAGACCCTCCGCGCGCCCACGCACAACCGCCTGCAGAACCGCCAGCAACTGACCTCTGCAGCTTCCACCGCACACGCCAGCACCCGCCTGCAGACCACCGCAGCCACGCCTCCGCGCGCCAGCGCCCTCCGCAGACCCTCCGCGCGACCACGCACAACCGCCTGCAGAACCGCCAACAACCGACCTCTGCAGCTTCCACAGCACACGCCAGCGCCCGCCTGCAGACCACCGCAGCCACGCCTCCGCGCGCCAGCGCCCTCCGCAGACCCTCCGCGTGCCCACGCACAACCGCCTGCAGCACCTCCGCCGGAGCTCGTCCGGCCACCTCCGGCCGCCGCGCGACTCGCCGTCACCACCGATTCGAAGCCCTTGATCCAAGGGACCTCCTCTGAGCTTCCCGCGCCCGGCCATCGACTCCTCGTCGCGCAAGACAACGGGGAAAAATTCCCCTATTTTGCTACAGTAAAACGTTAATTAAAATTTACATTTTCTGCCATTGCCACATTTTAATCATATTCTATTCACTCTGCATTGCGGAAAATATCCTGTAGTTTCTCATAATTGCCATTTCAGCATTGTTTCTGGCTTAAACCTTAATCTAAAGGCAATCTTGGCTTGGTTCTTGTCCAAATTGACTACGAACAAACATTTTTAAGTAGCGCGAATTTTAATACGTTATTGCCTCCCTGTGGATACGACCCGCTCCTCTGCGAGTGGTTATTTCTTATTAAAAATTGATTAGTCGATTTTTCCACCACATTAAACTACAAACGACTTAAAAGCGAAAGATCGACCGGTCAACCACCGCCCTCCTTCTCTTTCCTTCCTCCCTGCAGGCGCAGACAGCTTTTTCTCTCTCTCTCCCCTCGGCAGCCTTCAAATACCCCCTCTCCTCTCCCTCACCCTCACTCCACCGCCCTCTTCTTCTCCTTCTTCCTGTCAGCAAGAGAGTGAGCGGGCGAGGGCAGCCGCAGCGGCTGCTGCAAGAGGGAGAGAGAGCTCGATCGCGAGGTTGCGAGCTCACCGAAGCAACCAGGGCCGGCCGGCGGGTGAGCAGCAGGCGCGTGGTGTTGGGGAGGACCTGCTGCAGCTCAGGCAGTAGGCGTGCGCGGCGCGGCATGGCCATGCGCTGCGGGCGGAGGGCGAGGAAGTCCTGATTCTAGGAAAATTTTCCAGAATCAGACATCTGGACATACGTCCAGACGACACTGGAGACGTCTGGAGGGAGGTCCAAACGTCTGAAAGGTACGATATTTTTACCTTACTTTTTTTTTCGCGTGTACGGCCATGCAGCCGTTCCGCCAAGGAGTCCTGCTCATTTCGTGTTGAGGACAATCGCGTGTGCGTGCAGGTCTCATTCGGGGAGGCGCAAGGGCATGCCCTCCCATGCAGATCGAACATCTGGGCACAGCACTAGACGACAGAGAGGGTCTCCAGACGTCCAGAGTGACAGTCGGACGTCTGGAAACAAAGTCCATACGATTCAACGGGGTTCTGGACGTCTGAAGGACCGCGCAGGATCAAACTATGACCTGAGCCATCTTTTAAGACGTATGGAACATGTTCCAGACATCTGATTTTGGGTAGACTTTTCATTTTTAATCCGTTTAGGGTCCGTTCGGAGTCTGTTTTCCGCGTTTCAAATTTCGTTCTTCTCAGATTTAGTTCCTCTACCTGTTTACAGTAATTGTATACTGTTTTGAGTAGCTCCTTGTAATTTATCCTTGTGTTAGGATCCCGTTCCGTTGCGGCTCTAGGGGTTGCGGAGGTGCGCGGGCTTGCCGATTACGCCCCAAGTACTCCCGATTTTGCAGGTAGAGTGGCCCCTTTAATTATTTATCAAAAATTATGCCCTTGTGAAATGATTAATAGATTCTAGGGTATTGTATGAATTGTAGGACTAATAAACTAGATTGGATGATAGATCATAGGGTATTGCATGAATCCTAGGACTGGAAAACTAGATCGAATGATAGATCCTAAGATATGGCATGAATCCTAGGATTGGAAAACTAGATTGAATATATATATTGCAGTCTTGGAAAAGTAGAAAGGAAATGATAACTGCCTGTAATTGGTTAACAGCTGCCTGTTTATGAATGGATAAT
The DNA here is from genome assembly GCA_037157565.1 of Thalassia testudinum. Lineage (NCBI taxonomy): Eukaryota > Viridiplantae > Streptophyta > Magnoliopsida > Alismatales > Hydrocharitaceae > Thalassia > Thalassia testudinum. The sequence continues at coordinate 68,353,771 of JAZHRO010000013.1, read as the reverse complement.
TACTGTTGAGAACATGGGCTATATGAATATAAAGCTGAAATGATGAAACCTAAATTAGTTGAGTTAAAAGAGCATGAACCCTACGGGGAATTAGGAGTAGAGCTCCTGAGAAGTGAATGGAATAGAATTGGAGAAGTGAGCTGGCCCTTGAGTACAGAGTACCAAGGAGAGTGACTGTCCCCCCGTTTAGTGCAGAGCGGAGCTAGCCGCCCCAGGGACCCGGGGTTAGGTCTAGCCACTTTGTACCGACTTTTGGCCCTCGTGTACACAGTACCGAGGAGAGCTACTAGTGTAGGGAGAGCACTAGCCACCCCACGGGCCCCAGGGTTCTGCCAGCCTCCTACACTGACTTGTCAGGCCCACTGGGCAAACCAGGGTGGTCAGGCGAGGGTGCGTGGACTGTGGAGGGGCAAGACCCCTGTTTAGTTACTGTGGAGGGGCCGGACCCCTGTTACTGAGAGGGCTCTGCCCTATACTGGTTCCGTGCTGTGCTTTGGGCTCACCCGTTAACGGAAATGACTGACCGCGTGCCAGTGCGGGGTAACTACCCGTGCGTTTATCGCCCGTGCCGTAGTCACCGTTACGTCTGTCAGCGACCTTGGGGTGGTTGACTGAGGGTAGGACCACCACGGGGGACTCTCCCGGCAAGGGGAGCACCACGTGTTACTTCTACTTTTCGGAAAAGACTGCAATCAAGATTGTTCTCACGAGGAACATTCAAGATCAAGAGAAAGATCTGAGAAATAAGTCAATAATGAATAAATGGAAAAATAAAGGAAGAGATTAAAAATATAACAGCTACTGTCCACCTTACTGTTTTCTTAGCTTTTGGTTGCCACTCTACTCAGCGTTTCGCTGACGTGTCATCTTTGTCACCTTTTCAGGACCAGGTGTTGAGCAGCCAGAGTCGACGGCTGCAGAGGGTGCTGGGCCTAGCAGAGCTCAGTAGTTTTACTTGTGTAGTACCCACTGTACTTTTCCTTCTGTTGTAGTGAGTATTTTCTGTTACCACTATACTCTTTTCTTGTAAGTATCATGTTTATGTACCTGTTTATTTCTTTACTGTTGTGGTGGTGTATACTGTAGTATTTCTTTTCTTTACTGCTAGTTATATACATGGTGAATGTGGTTTATTTTACTGCTCTTTTGGTTACTTTCTCGTTGGACGACTGGGTCTTGGGATCAGTCGAGTCAATTCGATTCTCGTGTCTCGTAAGGATTCGGGAATCGGGTCGTAACAAGATGGTATCAGAGCATGGTCGTCCCGAGAAGTGAACCAATTGACTGGAAAATAACCAATTCACGTGTCTGTAGCTAGAGTAGCCACCACAACGTTTCTTTTGACACATGTTCTTAGACTTCTCTGTTAGATATTGTTTCGCATTGACGTGTTTCCTTTCTATATTTCGCGTCTCCTTGCAGGAGATGCCTCGACACAGGACTAACGAGGTGGGCCGCGGACGCTGCCGAGGACGAGGTCGGAGGGGTGGGCGTGTTGAGGTTGACGTTTCAGTGGACCGGCCACTACTCTCGGGCATTCAGGCCCAGGACCTCGCCCAGTTGATACAGTACATCGTGCGAGAGGAGCTCCACCCGCCGCCACGAGCACCTCTCCCTGGGGCTGCGGAGGGGGAGTCCTCTGTGGGACCACGCGACGGATGTGGCGCTGGACGCGGGGGAGGGGATGGGCCGCCACCGCCCCCACCTTCCTCCAACACTTCTGTACACGAGGCTTCTTTACCTGGAGGTGCACCAGCATCTCCACTGCAGCGCCACTTCGAGCTTTTCGAATAGATCCGGAAGCTGAAGCCCCCCTCCTTCAAGGGGGATGAGGACCCAACCGAGGCAAAGGATTGGCTCGAGCAGATCGAGAAGGTTTTTGACACCCTTCGCCCCCCGGTGGAGTGCCACGTGGCCTTTGCAACATACCAGCTGGAGAGCGCGACACACAGGTGGTGGAGGGTGGTCAGGGGACAGGAGAGGGACGAGCCGACCTGGGACCGGTTCGTCACCCTCTTCTGCGAGCAATACTTTCCCCAGATGTGGCAGGACCAGAGGAGGCGAGAGTTCCACACTCTCCGCCAGGGGACGATGACCGTGAGCGTGTACCGCACGCGTTTTCTGGAGTTGTCTTGCTTCGCAGTGACAGCAGTGGCCACTAAGGAGGAGGGCCTTTGGAGGTTCACCGAGGGGCTCCGACTTGCGATTCAGGGGTATGTCAAACCCTTGACTCTACCTACGTTCTCGAGGGTGGTGGAGGCAGCTATGACATACGAAGAGACAAACCCGTCCGCGCGAGATACTGACAACGCTCGGAAGAGGCCCTATCAGCCAGACTTCTCACAGGGCCGACGAGAGAGAAGACACGTGGCGCCCGCAGGAGAGCCGTCACGTTTTGCAGGGCCATCATTGGCCTTTGGGGGCCCTCGACAGGGGCCAATTGCTAGCATCGGACCCCCTCCCAACCGACAGCAGGGACTCACTAAAGGCGGGAGTCGGGTTCCCCTCTGCTACCAGTGTGGCCAGCCGGGCCACATCAGGAGGTCAGCAGATGCTTCCCGCGCCCAGCACTGGAGGGCGAGCAGGAGGCCGCGGGTTCCAGGCACGAGGAGGAGGACAGCAGTCACGGGGAGGGTACCAGCTAGCAGCTACCCGTCCGACGCAGAGTGTGGCTGCTTCGTCCACACCTAGGGCTGAGGGGCGTATCAACGCCCTAACACACAGGGATGCCAGAGCTTCGGGATCAGTGGTGGCAGGTATGTTTTCAGTTTCCGGCAGACTCGTTTACATGCTTTTCGATTTCGACGCTACACACTCGTTTGTCGCCGCCGGCTTCGCGGTTAGTCTGGGGTAGGATTGTATGCTGTTAGAGGACCCGTTCGTGATCAGAGGTCCGAGTGGTTAGCTGTTTGTAGCTGAGGAGGTATGCACGGGTTGCGAGGTCAGTGTTGGGGGAAACAACCTTCCCGCTTACCTGATTATGATACAGATGGAGGACTTTGGCGTAATTCTGGGGATGGACTGTCTGTCCGCTTACCACGCCTTGGTGGACTGTATTGAGAGAAAGATCGTCTTCTCCATACCGGAGTTGCCTTCTTTCGAGTTCCACGGTCAGCCAGTGGACGAAGGCTTCAGGTGCATTTCTGCACTTCGAGCGGCAAGACTTTTGAGCCAGGGGTGTGAGGGTTTCCTAGCTTATGTGGTGGCAGAGCCCAGCCCTGTGGCAGACTTCCAGAGTATCCCAGTGGTTAGAGAGTACCCCGACATATTCCCAGACGAGTTGCCCGGACTACTGCCCGAGCGTGAGATCGAGTTTGAGATCTCACTGGTACCTGGGACCAGCCCTATCTCCACAGCACCATCCAGGATGGCACCACTTGAGCTGCTAGAGCTCAAGTCTCAGTTGCAAGATCTTTGGGAGAAGGGCTTTGTGAGGCCCAGCGTGTCGCCTTGGGGAGGCCCGGTGCTGTTTGTAAAGAAGAAGGATGGTACCCTACGCCTTTGTGTAGACTACCGACAGCTGAATATGGTCACCATCAAAAACAGATATCCGCTGCTGAGAATTGATGACTTGTTTTACTAGCTGTGAGGTGCCACGGTGTTCTCGAAGATTGACTTGAGGTCTGGATACCACCAGTTGAGGATCAAGGAGGCAGATGTCTCCAAGATAGCTTTCCGCACCCGTTACAGACACTACGAGTTTCTGATCATGCCGTTTGGGATGACCAATGCCCCCGCTGCCTTCATGGACTTGATGAACCGGGCGTTTAGGTCGTACTTGAACCAGTTCGTGGTGGCATTCATTGATGATGTGCTCATCTATTCTCGAGATCAAACACAGCATGGACAGCACTTGCAGATGGTTTTGGATACACTAAGACGACGTAGGCTGTACGCCAAATACAGCAAGTGCGAGTTCTGGTTGAGGGAGGTGACCTTCTTAGGTCATGTGATCTCTGGGGATGGCTTGGCTGTGGACCCAGCCAAGGTCGAGGCAGTGCTCAGGTGGGAGAGACCGCGTACGGTCACTGAGATTGCAGTTTCTTGGGACTCGCAGGCAACTACAGGCGATTTATCAGGGTTTTTCACAGATTGCACGTCCTATGACACAACTGACCCGGAAGGACGTGCCCTTCACTTGGACAGACGCCTGTGAGGCGTGTTTTCAGGAGTTGAAGGAGAGGCTGACTTCGGCTCTCATTCTCACCATCCCAGAAAGTAGTGGCGGGTTCGTTGTGTACACAGACGCCTCTTTGCAGGGGTTAGGGGTGTGCTCATGTAGAGTGGTCACATTGTCGCTTATGCTTCGCAGCAACTGAAGCCCCATGAGCATAGCTACCCTACCCACAACTTGGAACTGGTAGCTGTTGTCTTCGTGCTGAAGACTTGGAGACACTACTTGTACGGTGAGACCTTCGAGATTTTCACAGATCACAAGAACCTCAGATACCTGTTTGATCAGAAGGAGCTCAACATGAGATAGAGACGTTGGTTGAAGCTCTTGAAGGACTATGACTGCAGCATTTCCTACCACCCGGGAAAGGCCAGCATGGTGGCTGACGCCTTGAGCTGTAAGGCACCCACACACTTGGCTAGTTTACAGGTACAGAGTTGGAGCCTCTTGGAGGAGATGGGCAGTTAGCGACCCTAGAGTTACGGGGGCACGATGGGGCAGTGACTGTGACGCGACAGACGAGGTCAAAGCTGATAGATCGCATCATCACAGGACAGATGGTCGACCCGTACTTGCAGTCCTTGCGTGACAGAGTACTGTCGGGAGACCCTAGAGACTTCTCTTTTACAGACCAGGTGCTGCGCATGAGGGGACGTTTGTGCATTCCCAGAGACGAGGAGCTGTTGAGAGAGCTCCTGACTGAGGCACACGGTTCCAGATTTACCATACGTCCCAGAAACACGAAGATGTACCATGACTTGAGATGTGACTTTTGGTGGAGGGGAATGAAGCAAGATGTGGGGGAATTCGTGCAGTAGTGTTTAGTATGCCAGCAGGTGAAAGCCGAGCATCAAAGGCCTGCGGGGCCGCTACAGCAACTTCCAGTGCCAGAGTGGAAGTGGGAGAGCATCACCATGGACTTGGTGGTGGGCCTACCTGTTACCCAGCGAGGACACGACGCAGTCTGGGTAATCATTGACAGATTGACGAAGACGGTGCGTTTCTTGCCGATCCGAGTCACCTTGGGACCAGCACAGTTAGCAGAGAGGTATATCCGTGACGTGGTACGTCTACACGGAGTTCCGCGGGAGATCGTATCCGACCAGGATACCCGCTTTACGTCCCAGTTTTGGGCTGAGTTTCAGCAGGCCTTGGGGATACGGTTGAGGTTCAGTACAGCTTACAACCCCCAGATGGACGGACAGTCTGAGCGCACGATACAAACACTTGATGACCTTTTGCGTGCTTGTATACTAGACTGGAGGGTCTCTTGGGAGGAGCACTTGCCCCTGGCAGAGTTTGCATATAATAACAGTTGTCACTCGAGCATCGGCATGGCACCCTACGAGGCTCTATACAGATGGAGGTGTACGACACCCTTAAGTTGGGTTGAGGTGGGGACCAAGTGGGAGGTTGGCCCCAGGCTAATACGGCAGAGTCAGGAGGTGGTCGAGCAGATTCACAGGCGACTCCACACTGTCAGGAGCAGACAGAAGAGCTATGCAGATAGGAAACGCAGAGAGGTGCAGTTTAAGGTTGGGGACCACGTCTTCCTTCGCGTTTCGCCCATGAAGGGCCTACAGCGGTTTGGGGTGAGAGGGAAGCTCGCGCCGAGGTTCGTGGGACCTTTTAAGGTCCTAGAGCAGGTTGGACCCGTTGCTTACAGGCTTGCCCTTCCTCCCCAGCTTTCTGGTGTTCACGACGTGTTCCATGTGTCCAACCTCAGGAAGTACGTCGCCAATCCCAGTCACTGTTGGTGCTAGAGCACCACGATCATTTGTTTTGATGATAACAAAACACGTGTTATTTAACATTTGCACTTGGAGTCTTAGATTTCAGGTCAATTGCAAATGGAGATGTGATTAGACGGAATTCGAGCTCGCATCCAGGACGGATTGGAGGAGCTTGATGGAGAACAGAGGAGATTCGCGACGAGCGATAGATTGAAGATGGAAGGACAAGAAGAATAGGATAGAATTCCATTTTATTCCTTTCATGTACTTTTGTCGTTATTTTCTTACTCTTTATTTCCTTAGAACATTATGTTAAAGAGCCTCAAAGTACCCTAACAGTAGTCCTAGGAACACCAGCACAACCCTAGGATACTTAGGTTTTCTGTAGAGAACTTAGAAAACTAACATAGGGTTCAAACAGCATTTCCAGACGTCTAATTCCAAGATCAGACGTCTGATAATGTGTTTTAAGACGTCTGATTGTTGATTCAGACATCTGATAAACATTTAGGCTGGACTTGGTAGTTCTGTCTGATGAAATCAGACGTCCAGACCTTAGACCAGACGTCTTAGAAGACGTCTGATGACTTTGCCAGACGTCCAATTAGTGGACCGTTGGATGCCTTAGCAAACACTCAAGGATATGCCGTTAGAGCCTTATGAGACATCCTTAGGACTTTCCAAACATCTGATAGATGACCGTTTTGCCTCGGCTGACCCAAAATCTCTTCTCAAAGATTTCCTAGTCGTTACACTCTCTTGGAAATCCATTCCCACAAAAAAGTAGGTTTCCAGACGTCCAGACATAGTGGTAGACGTCCTATATGTCGTCTGATGGACTTGTGCTAGAACCCTGTTTAGATCTGATCCAAGTCAGGAAGAAACCTGCTTAAAATCAGACGTCTGATGTTGTTCCCAGACATCTTAAAGTGTTCTTCCAGATGTCTGATGCCAGGATCAGACGTCTGATAAGCCTGTCAGTACAATCATTGTTCCTGATTTCAGCCTGATTCTCTTGGGCTTTGCTCCCAACGGCTATGAAACCTTTCCTAAGCCTTCCAATGCTTTCCTAAGGCCTCTATAAATAGAGAGGAACCTCTTGTACACCAAGACACACCTAGAGACACCAAAGGAGACTTTGTAATACACTTTCAAACCTTTTTGTGTCTCTCGATCCTAAGAAGAAAAGCTCTTGCTCTCCAAGCTCAGGTTCTACATCTAGAGAGCTTCAAGCTGTTACGCACCCGCTCTCCCGCCGTAGTTCACGAGAGTGACGTTGCGCCGTCACGTGGCTCATGCACCCGCGTCATTGATTCGACGCACTCCTTGCAAAGGGGACTTTCCTAATTCCTATAGAAGTTTAGGTTAAAAATTACCTTGTTGGCTCTATAGGATTATTTGTTATTTTATATTTGTTATTTGGTTGGGTATTCGCTTTGCGAATTCCTGTCTCCTTCGAGGGACAAAATCCTTCTCGTGAAGAGAAGGGGTTTGAGGTACGCTACCCTCGTATAAAGTAGCGTGGTTGTAATTGAGGTTGAATCACCCTCGTTTAAGTGATTCGGTTAGTGGATTTGATCAACTTGGTTGATCGGAAAATCCTAACTTGAGAGGGTTAGGTGATGGTTTTCACCCAGTCTGGGTTTCCACCTAAAAATTATTGTGTAAATTTTGTGATTGAATTTTTTGTGAGATTGCTTATATTATATTCCGCAATTTATTATGTCACCCCCTCCTGGTAGGGAATCTACAATTGGTATCAAAGCAGGTTCTTGCGAGTTCGAAGTAACACCCAGCAAGAAGATCATGGAGGGGAGCAGTTCCGCAATCCGAATCTCCGAGGGGCAGTCTATGACTTGTCCGCCATTCTTCGACGGGAAGGACTTCGGATATTGGAAGTTGAGGATGAAGACGTGGCTCCAAGCCACTGAGTTCGAGATATAGGGATGTTGTGAAACCCCATACGGGATCCCGAAGTGACCCCAAGGAGGCTACTCGCAGCTGCAGATTCGAGAGCTTTCACTCAACGCAAAGGCAATGAATGCCCTATATTGCGCGTTGAGTCCAACGGAATTCGAGCAAATCCAAGAGTGCACTACCGCCCACGAGATATGGAGGAAGTTAGAAAACACTCATGAAGAGACGATCTCGGAGGAAGAAGAAGAAGAGAATCCCCAGGAAGAAGTCGCCTGCATGAGCTTCATGGCAATAGAGGGCGACAGCAAAAGTGACTCAGACAATGAGGTAAGTACCGATTTACAAGATGCATTTAATGAACTTTTTGAAGTTAGTAAAGCACTTAAGATTGAAAATAAAAACATTAAAAAGAATCTTAGTTTTCTTAAAAATGAAAATGATAGGTTAGAAAAACAACTTAAGGACATAGAAGCTAGTCCTAAAAATGATAACCTATTATTAGAAAATCATAACCTCATCAATGAAAATACTAAATTAATTGAGGAAAATGTTAGTTTAAAATTAGAAATTTCTAATTTAAAGACTAAGATGAATATTATAGAAAATGAACTTGCATGTCTTAGGGAGAAATCAAATAAATCGATAAATAGGGTAGATAACCTATATAGCCCTAAGGTTGAGAAAAGATTTCCGTCAAGGAGACCCGCTAACAGATCCGGATCCAAGCTCACTTGGATACCGAAGAAAAATTTGGAATCTTGTTTTGTATGGTTCAGGGATAACTACGACACGAAGGACTGTACCTACAAGCTCAAGGCTAGTCAACTCGAGTTGGGAGAACCAAGGAGTAGACCAAGGAGGAGAACAAGAAGACCAACGAGACGGCAAACAACGATGGACCCGCCGCACGTCGACCGCCAGATTGGAGACCGGCACCAATGCCCGGGCCTTCAAGCTACGGATGGGAGCCCCATCCAATGTGGCATCCACCACCACCATTCGGGCCATTTTATTAGCCATGGTAGGTGAGGTAAAAATCATTTACCCTATCTTTTTATCATAAGCATTTAGATAGGGGGAGCAAAAAATTATAAGCTAATTGTCAATTTTTAAGGGGGAGATATAAGGTAGCTAAATTTCCTTTAGAAAGGGGGAGAAAAATAATAGCTATCTTGTTGTTATAAAAAAGGGGGAGGAGGACATTATCTTTATTAAAAGAAATTTATAGAAGAGCATGTTTTAAGGGAGGGTTATAGAAAATTTAAAATCAATCAAACCTTTTTGATAATGTCAAAAAGGGGGAGGATTTTTTGCATTATTATTTATGATTTTGTCATCATCAAAAATGGGGAGATTGTTGGTACTAGAGCACCATGATCATTTGTTTTGATAATAACAAAACACGTGTTATTTAACATTTGCACTTGGAGTCTTAGATTTCAGGTCAATTGCAAATGGAGACGTGATTAGACGGAATTCGAGCTCGCATCCAGGACGGATTGGAGGAGCTTGTTGGAGAACAGAGGAGATTCGCGAGGAGCGATAGATTGAAGATGGAAGGACAAGAAGAATAGGATAGAATTCTATTTTATTCCTTTCATGTACTTTTATCGTTATTTTCTTACTCTTTATTTCCTTAGAACATTATGTTAAAGAGCCTCAAAGTACCCTAACAGTAGTCCTAGGAACACCAGCACAACCCTAGGATACTTAGGTTTTCTGTAGAGAACTTAGAAAACCAACATAGGGTTCAAACAGCATTTCCAGACGTCTAATTCCAAGATCAGACGTCTGATAATGTGTTTTAAGACTTCTGATTGTTAATTCAGACGTCTGATAAACATTTAGGCTGGACTTGGTAGTTCTGTCTGATGAAATCAGACGTCCATACCTTAGACCAGACGTCTTAGAAGACGTCTGATGACTTTGCCAGACGTCCAATTAGTGGACCGTTGGCTTCCTTAGCAAACACTCAAGGATATGACCATTAGAGCCTTATCAGACGTCCTTAGGACTTTCCAGACGTCTGATAGATGACCATTTTGCCTCGACTGACCCAAAATCTCTTCTCAGAGATTTCCTAGCCGTTACACTCTCTTGGAAATCCATTGCCACGAAAAAGTAGGTTTCCAGACGTCCAGAAATAGTGGTAGACATCCTATATGTCGTCTGATGGACTTGTGCTAGAACCTTGTTTAGATCTGATCCAAGTCAGGAAGAAACCCGCTTAAAATCAGACGTCTGATGTTATTCCCAGACGTCTTAAAGTGATCTTCCAGACGTCTGATGCCAGGACCAGACGTCTGATGTTGTTCCTGATTTCAGCCTGATTCTCTTGGGCTTTGCTCCCAACGGCTATGGAACCTTTCCTGAGCCTTCCAAAGCTTTCCTAAGGCCTTTATAAATAGAGAGGAACCTCTTGCACGCCAAGACACACCTAGAGACACCAAAATAGACTTTGCAATACACTTTCAAACCTTTTTGTGTCTCTTGATCCTAAGAAGAAAAGCTCTTGCTCTCCAAGCTCAGGTTCTACATCTAGAGAACATCAAGCTGTTGCGCACCCGCTCTCCCGCCGTAGTTCACGAGAGCGACGTTGCACCGTCGCGTGGCTCACGCACCCGCGTCATTGATTCGACGCACTCCTTGCAAAGGGGAGTTTCCTAATTCCTATAGAAGCTTAGGTTAAAAATTACTTTGTTGGCTCTATAGGATTATTTGTTATTTTATCTTTGTTATTTGGTTGGGTATTCGCTTTGCGAATTCCCATCTCCTTCGAGGGACAAAATCCTTCTCGTGAAGAGAAGGGGTTTGAGGTACGCTACCTTCGTATAAAGTAGCGTGGTTGTAATTGAGGTTGAATCACCCTCGTTTAAGTGATTCGGTTAGTGGATTTAATCAACTTGGTTGATTGAAAATCCTAACTCGAGAGGGTTAGGTGGTGGTTTTCACCCGATTTGGGTTTCCACCTAAAAATTATTATGTACATTGTATGATTGAATTTTTTGTGAGATTATTTATATTATATTTTGTAATTTATTATGTCACCCCCTCCTGGTAGGGAATCTACAGTCACGTCCTGAGTCACGAGAGCGTCGAGGTGGGCGACGACCTTACCTACCCTGAGCGGCCAGTGCAGATTCTCGACCGAGCCGTCCACAGCCTGAGATGGAAGCAAGTACCCCTGATGAAGGTTTTGTGGAGGAGCCAGCAGTACGAGGAGGCTGAGGCGGCGATGCGGGAGCGGTACCCGGAGCTTTTTACGGGTACGTCTTTTTCAGACCGGCTTTGGTCTTCTTTGAGTTTGTTATGCCTATATCGTTCTTTTCCGCACCCTAGTTAGCGTAAGTTTTGGAGGCGAAACTTCCTTTGAGTTTGTTATGTTGTTATAACCCCGACATCAAACGTCGTTTAAGACGTCTGGGAATTAGTCCAGACGTCTGGTCAGACATTTTGAAGCCTTCCCAGACGTCTGGAATTAAATTTTTCCGGCGTACGGGTTTGCGTCTGCGCACATGCGCTCACAGATTGAACCGCCGCCCTCCTTCTCTTTCCTTCCTCCCTGCAGGCACAGACATCTTTTTCTCTCTCTCACCTCGGTAGCCTTCAAATACCCCCTCTCCTCTCCCTCACCCTCACTCCACCGCCCTCTTCGCCTTCTTCCTATCAGCGAGAGAGTGAGCGAGCGAGGGCAGCCGCAGCGGCTGCTGTGAGTGCGTGGGGAGGAAGGGCTGCAGCGAGAGGGAGAGAGAGCTCGATCGCGAGGTTGCGAGCTCACCGAAGCAACCAGGGCCGGCCGGCGGGTGAGCAGCAGGCGCGTGGTGTTGGGGAGGACCTGCTGCAGCTCAGGCAGCAGGCGTGCGCAGCGCGGCACGGCTGTGTGCTGCGGGCGGAGGGCGAGGAGGTCCTGATTCTGGGAAAATTTCCCAGAATTAGACGTCTGGACATACGTCCAAACGACGCTGGAGACGTTTGGAGGGAGGTCTAGACATCTGAAAGGTACGATATTTTTACCTTACTTTTTTTCCCGTGTACGGCCATGCAGCCGTTCCGCCAAGGAGTCCTGCTCATTTTGTGTTGAGGACGATCGCGTGTGCGTGCAGGTCTCGTTCGGGGAGGCGCAAGGGCACGCCTTCCCACGCAGATTGGACATTTGGGCACAGCACCAGATGACGGAGAGGGTCTCCAGACGTCCAGAGTGACAGTTGGACATCTGGAAACTCAGTCCAGACGGTTCAGTAGGGTTCTGGACGTCTGAAGGACCGTGCAGGATCAAGGTATGACCTGAGCCATCTTTCAAGACGTCTGGAAGATGTTCCAGACGTCTGATTTTCGGCAGACTTGTCGTTTTTGACCCGTTTAGGGTCCGTTCGGAGTCTGTTTTCTGCGTTTCAAGTTTCATTCTTCTCAGATCTAGTTCCTCTGCCTGTTTACAGTAATTGTATGCTATTCTGAGTAACTCCTTGTAATTTATCCTTGTGTTAAGACCCCATTCTGTTGCAGCTCCGGAGGTTGCGGAGGCACGCGGGCTTGCCGATTACGCCCCAAGTACTCCCGATATTGCAGGTAGAGTGGCCCATTTAATTATTTATCAAAAATTATGCCCTTGTGAAATGATTAATAGATTCTAGGGTATTGCATGAATCCTAGGATTGGAAAACTAGATTGAATGATAGATCCTAGGGTATTGCATGAATCCTACGACAGGAAAACTAGATTGAATGATAGATCATAGGATATGGCATGAATCCTAGGACTGGAAAACTAGATTGAATATATATATATATTGCAGTCTTGGAAAAGTAGAAAAGAAATGATAACTGCCTGTAATTGGTTAACAGCTGCCTGTTTATGAATGGATAATTGCTGTTGAGAACATGGGCTATATGAATATAAAGCTGAAATGATGAAACCTAAATTGGCTGAGTTAAAAGAGCATGAACCCTACGGAGAACTAGGAGTAGAGCTCCTGAGAAGTGAATGGAATAGAATTGAGGAAGTGAGCTGGCCCTTGAGTACGGAGTACCAAGGAGAGCGACTATCCCCCCGTTTAATGCAGAGCGGAGCTAGCCGCCCCAGGGACTCGGGGTTAGGTCTGGCCACTTTGTATCGACTTTTGGCCCTCGTGTACACAGTACCGAGGAGAGCTACTAGTGTAGGGAGAGCACTAGCCACCCCACGGGCCCCGGGGTTCTACCAACCTCCTACACCAACTTGTTAGGCCCACTGGGCAAACCAGGGTAGTCAGGCAAGGGTGCGCGGACTGTGGAGGGGCAAGACCCCTGTTTAGTTACTGTGAAGGGGCTGGAGCCCTATTACTGAGAGGGCTCTGTCCTATATTAGTTCCGTGCTGTGCTTTGGGCGCACCCGTTAACGGAAACGACTGACCGCGTGCAAGTGCGGGGTAACTACCCATGCGTTTATCGCCCGTGCCGTAGTCACCGTTACGTCTGTCAGCGACCTTGGGGTGGTTGACTGAGGGTAGGACCACCACAGGGGACTCTCCCGGCCAGGGGAGCACCACGTGTTACTTCTACTTTTCGGAAAAGACTGCAATCAAGATCGTTCCCACGAGGAACATTCAAGATCAAGAGAAAGATCTAAGAAATAAGTCAAGAATGAATAAATGGAAAAATAAAGGAAGAGATTAAAAATTTAATAGCTACTTTCCACCTTACTGTTTTCTTAGCTTTTGGTTGCCACTCTACTCAGCGTTTCGCTGACTTGTCACCTTTGTCACCTTTTCAGGACCAGGTGTTAAGCAGCCAGAGTTAGCGACTGCAGAAGGTGCTGGGCCTAGCAGAGGCCAGTAGTTTTACTTGTGTAGTACCCACTATTGTAGTGAGTATTTTCTGCTACCACTGTACACTTTTCTTGTAAGCATCATGTTTATATACCTGTTTATTTCTTTACTGTTGTGGTGGTGTATACTGTAGTATTTCTTTTCTTTACTGCTGTATTTTGTTACTGCTAGTTATATACATGGTGAATGTGGTTTATTTTACTACTCTTTTGGTTCCTTTCTCGTTGGACGACTGGGTCTTGCGATCAGTCGAGTAGGTCCGATTCTCGTGTCTCATAGGGATTAGGGAATCGGGTCGTAATAGCACCCCTCTGCCACTCCACCGCTCACGCTCGCATCTCCCCTTCCATACGCAGCCAGCAGTGCGCTCACGCACGCGGCTGCACACACCACCAGTAATAGCACCACCTCTCCCTTACCTCCCAACAGCAAACCGATGAACCATCATCCTTTTCTCCGACCGCCCACCTCCGGCTATGCCGTGCCTCCCCGCCGCCACCACAAGAAGCAACCCAACAACAGCTACCTCCGATGAGCTCCTCACCTCCAGCCATCCCTCCATGCGTGCACATGATCTTGGGAAAGGAAATCCCTTGTTTTTGTCATTATTAATAATTTCATTTACATGCCATTGCCACCTTTTTCATTTTGCCTTTATTAATTAAATATTGTGGTGGTTTTATGAGATCCCCCTTATCTTTCATGCAAATGAGATTTCAACATATTTAGCAATTGATAGCATAATCTAATGGGGATTTTGAGTTGATTTTTAGGGAAATCAACAGTGAACATCGATTTTTGACCCGTGTGACTTTGTAATAGAGATTGCCTCCCTGTGGATACGACCTGCTCAATCATTGAGTGGTTATTTTAATTATTTTGATTAGCGATTTTCTATCACTTTGATACTACTTCAACGTGTCATTTTATGTGCAAAACAACAACGAAATCGAAAATTATCTTTTTAGTAGGGACTAGGCACCAATAAGCCTTCGCTCCCTCCAAGGGCCACCTCTTAAGGCCGGCAAGAACTTAGGCGGACATCCCTCATGTTCCTTTGGCGATGCCGCCTTTTAAGACCAACAAGTCGCCTCTTAAGGCTCAAGGGAAATCGGGCCCTTGCACTCATGTTTCCTTACATTATCGCCTCTTAAGGTCGGCAAGCCGCCTCTTAAGGCTAAAGGGAAATCGGGCTCCTGCGCTCATGTTCCCTTACATTGCCGCCTCTTAAGGTTGGTGATGAGGTATGGCTCATTGGTCGCGTGCCTTCTATCTTTGTTTATATTCGTTGTAGTATATGACAGAACAGTTACCAGCTTAATACAAGATTTCTTACTCGGAATAACAAGGTTTTCCCGAGGTCGAACTCAGGGAGCAACTATGCTTCTAGAAGTCTAATTAAGTTTTCTATTATGTTACAAAATAAGAGAGAGAGAGAGGGAGCTAGAGTTTCTCTTGGCTTCTACTTCTTCTCTCCTCCTTTTCTGTCCTTCTTTTTCTTTCAGCTGATCTCCTTCTCTTCTTTTTCCTGCAGAGTCTTCCTTTCTTCTTCTTTCTTTTCTTCTTCTGTGGCTGTGGTAATCTTCTTCTTCTTCTCTGACTTCTTCTTCTTCAGCCTTCTTCTTCTTTCTGCTTCTTTTCTCCTATTCTTCTCTTTCTTTCTTTCCTTGCTTGCGGCTTCAGTCTTCTTTCTTCTTCCTCTTTTCTTCTTCTTTTTCTTCTCTGCTTCCTTCTTTCTTTTCTGGCCGCTGCCCTTCCATCGTCTGATGCAGTGGTCAGACAACTTAACTGTAGGTTTGCTACAGTGCCTTCCTTCTCTTCTTCTTCTGTTTCTCTCCTTTGTTTCTTTTTCTTCTTCAGCTGCCCTGAGCGGCTGAGGCTTCGCCTGCTCCCCTTCTTCTTTTCCTTCCTTCCTTCTCCTTCTGTTCCTGCACGCTCACACAAGGGTTAGAGCAAAACCTACCCCTACCCTACCATGCATCTCTCTCTTTCTTAGATTTCTCTCTTAGGACCGCTCTCCCAGAGCTAGGTAATCGGGTCCTGGTATTGCGCCCAGGACCAAGCCCACCGGCGTGTGGTGGTGGGCGAGGAGTGCGCGGTTTGGGTAATCGGATCCTGCCCAGACCCGTGTGGCGTGAGCGCAGGCAAGGGCGAGCGAGTGTGTGGCGCGCAGCGTGCATGAGAGGGACCTGACCCCTGTGTTCGAAGGCGATAAGCCTAATACACTTTTTCCATTTATTCCGCTGCGGCGCTTTTAGGACTTCCGAGGTGGGACTAAATGTCCCACCTAAATTTCACGAACGCTCGCAGCAGGAATCCTCTCGATTGCCGTGATACGCGAGGTCGCGCCTTCGATTGGGGACCTGGGACCGTGCGTGAGTTATTTCCGCGTGGCCTAGGAGTCCCACCTGGGGCTGCGGAGGCCTAGAGCTGCAAGCAAGCTTGCTCCAGGCTCGACAGTAATGGCGGAGCTGGCTCTGAACCTGAAAGCACAAAAACTGCCTCGTGACTCTATCAGAACATCAGAAAACCTTCACCGTATCACGGCGAAGGTGAGGCGGGGGTTGGCTAGCCGCAGGGGCGCGTGTGGAGGTAGCCCTAGGTCAAACTGTGTGTGAGAAGATGGGTTTGTTCGGGGGGTGGTCGGGCGGTGGCTGGCAGTGAATGGGGAGAGGGGTTCGGTTGAGTGGAGTGAGGGGAAGCTTCTGGGGTAGTCAGCGAGGGGTGAGGAGGTCTGTGGAGGTGGAATGGACTCACCGAAGAAGGTGGTCGGAGACGGAGCATGTGAAGGTGGAAGTCGCGTGCAGTGGAGTAAAAAGGTAAATTAAGAGAGGGAAAATGTAAGGGAGGGGGAGAGGAAGCTATTTACCTAAGTATTAGACGAAGGGGGAGGGAGGAGCAGCCGGCTCGTGCCTGCCAGAGCTGGAGAAGAAGGAGCCCTGGAGGAGGAGTGCGGCGACGAGGAGGCAGGCGGGGGGCATCGGCGGGTACAGCCCGGCGCGGACGAGGGAGCAAGGCAAGCCCTGCTGCAGGTAAGGCAGCAGAGCGACGAGGAGGAAGAGGAGGAAGTCGCTGAAAGCTTCGGGCCCTCTGACGAAGGAGGAAGGGATGAAAAGGGGGGTTTTCCGTCAAAGAAGAGCTTGAAGGAGCCGACAGGGGCTGCCGGTCCATATAAAGGGGTTGGCGCAGAGGGAGGGGTGGGCTGGCGACGTGCCATCCTAGCCAGAGTGAGGCCAGAGATGACACCCATACCTTCCGCACGTTCGCACGGAAGGTATGGTGGTCGGCAGTGGGCATGGGAGGGTCCCTGCGACAGAGGACGTCGTAGGAAACCCCGCTTCTGCTTTACAGGGCAGTAACCCTTCTCTACGCGGTGCCATGCTTCGTGCAAGGTTGCCGAAGCATAGTGCTACACAGAGTTTGCAGGGAGGATCGTTCTGCAAAGAACGATGAAAAGTTGGGGGCCTAAATGCAAGGGTTTCAAAAGATAAGTATCAAAAAGTAAATGAAGGGGACCAAATTGTAAAGTTGGTCAAGAAGGTCTCCTCTTAAGCTCAAGTTTTTATACAAGTCCAATTTGAACCTGAGGATTTTAATGGTAAATTTTAATTCTAGGTTGGACCATGTTTGACCAGCCAATTTGCGTAAAAACCCAAATTAAGTTATTAATTGGGCATGGGTCTCTTTTTAGGTCAAAATAGGTTTCTAAGGATAAATTGAAGGTTCTAAACCCTAGAGAACAATTTTCTGTGAATTTTAAAGGGTATAGTTGATTTTTATCCTGCCTCGAACCCCATGAATTGAAGTGGATTTGTTTTAGGGTTATAGAATGTCTTTTTATTCCTGGAAGTTGCAATAACCCTTATTTAGATCAGATCATCCCACTTTCTTTCTTATTAAGCTTGTCTGACCTGTGTTTGGACCCTTAATTACCCTATTTGCAAACTACGTTGGTGAAATTGCAGTTTTATCCCTTATGATTTGTTTTATTCTTAAACTCAGAATTCTCTGAGTTAAGCCTTTCTTTGGGTCATGTAGGAGCTTTTTCTCACATATCAGGGTTAGATTGTGCTAGTTAGGGTTTATGATGAGGTTCTTATCATACCCTCATGCCTAGCTTTTGCTAGTCCCTTAGCAAAATATTAAGGTTTCAACCCTTATTCTAGACCATGAAGTTCTTAATGATTTCAGATAAGTGCTTTTTCTTTTGTAAACTAGATTAGGTCAGAATGCTTACCATAGTTCTAAAAGGTACTCTGGTACCAACCAAGATCCAGATCTGTTTAGCCTCAGCCTCAGTCCTTAACAAAGGTTTCTAAGGCCTACAAGAACTAACCTAAGGTTTATTGGACTTTGTGGTTAAAGCACCCATACTTGAGATAATTTTGGCCCTGGCTCAGTTCGCAGAGCGTTTTGTAAGAGTGATAGAAGATTTATCTGTTTGGAGAGTTTTCTCTCTCTTTTTCTTTTTAATTCTAGCTTAGGATTGGCTTTTCAACACGGTCTGTATCAGATTCCTTGTCCCCATCATCAATCCTCAAGGGTTCTTAGCAGTCGATGCTTCGAGATAGCACCGCCCATGGTAACCCCCAGAACCCTGGCTATTGAGATTTCGAGATAATCTCATCCATGGTGTTCCATGGCCGAATTTAGACCCTGGCAATTGACATTTCGTGATAATGTCATCCATGGAATCTAAACCAGCAAAGTGCTTACATGCCCCTGGTAGGATATGTAAATATCCTAAGAGACAAGCACCGAGGCGATGATATTTTGTTACGCATCTTCGAGGGGAATTTCCAACCTCTCCGCACTGGGAACTCATCCAAATCAACTTGTGTTGATCGATCGCTCCTACTCTCGGTGTCATTTTCAGAATTTTTGCGACGCTTCTGCGTGATTTTGATTTTTACGCTTCCTGAATCAAACTGTGTGTGAGGTTAGGGTGCTTAGGTTACTAAGTCCTGTAAACCAAAAGTTAGTTAACGAGGCCAAATACTCCCTAAGTCTTGGACCTAATACTTAAGCTTTTCATTTTCCTCAACCTTTTGAGGAATGTCCAGATCTTAATGGGTACTAAGAGTCTATCCAAGAATGTTTAAGGTTTGCGTTCTTACTAATCTCACTGTGCACTTTCCATTTCTTTTCCTGAATGAGGTCTAGAATTTAGGTTAATTCCTTAATTTCTTACTAATGACTATTACTTTTTTCATTTTGTGCTCCTTCTTTCCATTTTGTTCCTTTCTCCTCCTCCTTTGTAGAGTCCTCAAAATTTTCTTTCCTCCTCTCATTTTATTATTCTTTTGTTTTCAAAAAAAAAAAATTTAATTTTTTATGGTGTTTTTGGGATATGTGAATTTTTTGTTTAAAACCTTTTCTTACAAGTTTTTGCACTTTCATACCCCCCCATGCCTAAGATTTGCAATGTCCTCATTGTAACTTAGGGGGTTTTTATTCAACTTAGTTCATTCCTTAGGACAGATGTTTTGATGAGTGAATGGGTCGGGGTGACTGTTGCGAACGATTTCTAATCTCAGATGCAAGTACCTGAGGTGGAGTCGGCTGTCCTAAAGGGTGAACCTTAAGTGCGCAAAGGTGTTAGAAAGGCTTTTAGGTTTTCAAAGAGAATGACGGGCTGCCTCCCATTGAGCGCTGAGTTTTACGCCATCGGCTGAGCGTAATAAGCTCAGGGAAAATGGAGGATAAATGATGATTCAGCCAAATCAGTAGAGGTTACATCAATGAACGGTTTGAGTCTCTGACCGTTCACGATAAAAGGTTCGGAATCATGGCTGAGTGGAGTGATCTCGACGACTCCATTTCCAAAAACCTGTCGGACCAAGTATGGTCCGACCCACTTGGATCGCAACTTCCCAGGGAAAAGTTTGAGTCGGGCATCAAAGAGTAGGACCTTCTGACCAGGATGAAAGATCTTTCTAGAGATGTGCTTGTCATGGAAGGCTTTAACCCGCTCCTTGTAGATTCCCGAGTTCTCGTACGCATCAAGACGTAGTTCATCGATCTCGTTGATTTGAAGCTTTCTGTGGGTTCCAGCCTTAGAAAGATCTAGATTACAATTTCGTACTACCCAATAGGCTTTGTACTCCAGTTCGACGGGAAGGTGACACGCCTTCCCGTACACCAGTCTAAAGGGAGACATGCCGAATTGGGTTTTGTGGGCGATCCTATAGGCCCACAAGGCTTTCGAAAGTCGGGAGACAAGTCCTTCCTATCAGGCCGAACAGTGACCTGCAGGATTTTCTTGATCTCCCGATTTAACAGCTCGGCTAGACCATTAGTCTGGGGGTGATAAGTAGAGATTCGGTGAGACACCCCGTATTTGGTCATCAGTGACTTGAACTGAGCATTCGTGAAGTGGGTCCCCCCGTCTGAGATGATAGCACGAGGAATCCCGAACCGTGCGAAGATATTGTGATGAATGAATTTGAGAACGATTTTGTGATCGCAGGTTCGGGTTGGTATGGCTTCGATCCATTTGGACACGTAGTTCACAGCCAGCAGAATGTATTCGAAACCATCCGAAACAGGAAAGGGGCCCATAAAATCAATCTCCCAAACATCAAAGATTTCATATACGAGAATCGACTGCAAAGGCATCATGTCGCGATGGCTCATGTTGCCCAAAGTTTGGCAACAACTGCATGCCTTGCAGTGATTGTATGCATCCTTGAACAAAGTGGGCCAATAAAAGCCACACTGGAGGATTTTCGATGCGATTTTGTGCCCAGAGAAATGGCCACCGCATGCCTAGTCATGGCAGAAGGAAAGAATATCATTGACTTCACCTTCCGGGACATCTCCGGATGATTTGGTTAGAACCTATGCAGAAGAGGTACGGATCTTTTCAAATGTAATACTTGGCATCACAGCGCAATTTGTCTTTCTTGACCTTCGGCCAATCAGACGGAATCTGATGAGATGCCAAGTAATTTACTATATCAGCAAACCATGGAAGTCTAGTACTAATAGTCAGTAGGTGCTTATCAGGGAAATGCTCCGTGATGGGTCCGGAAGGGTTGATAACCTTAGAAGGAAGGCGGGACAAATGGTCAGCTACCACATTTTGTCTTCCCGCCTTATGATTTGTTTTATTCTTAAACTCATAATTCTCTGAGTTAAGCCTTTCTTTGGGTCATGTAGGAGCTTTTTCTCACATATCAGGGTTAGATTATGCTAGTTAGGGTTTATGATGAGGTTCTCATCACTCATAGAAACTAGGTTAAACACTCTACAATTAACACAAGAAATGGGTTAAGTGTAAGAATTAAGAGAAATGACATAAAACAACAAATCAGTGTTAAAAATGCATAATTAGGTCATAAATTGAGATATTCTATTAAAAAATGTAAAATGATGATCCTATTGCTAATTGAACACATATTCTGGTTCAAAAGATCAAATTCAAAGTGAAATCATATTCCTAAATGCTTAATTGAGCTTCAATAGAAACTTGGTTACATTTAAGCATTGATAGGACCCCTCATTCATTAGATTACATCTAGGTCCTTAGGTCATTCACATTTCTTAAGTACAAAACTTCTCAGGGACCTTTCTGTAAGTCATAGGGATCTATTTGTAAACCATCAAGGGCTATGTTGCAAGACTTTTCAGCCACTTATGGGCCAGCTTGAAATTATTCTACTATTTCGCCTATAAGGGCATTTGTGCAATTTTCCCTTTACAACTGCAGCCGACGGGTGCACTGTTCACTCACATGAACTCAAGCAATCGTGGTCGTCGCTTCCATGTGCCCTTGATCCAAGGTGTAGATCTGATCCAACCTTCGTGCGCCTTCGTGCATAGAATCACCCCTCACTCCAGATTCAATATGGCCGCTGTGATTTGACATAGAGCTCCCTGCCCTCCACGTAGCTAGCATCCATCGTTGAAACCCTAATCACCTAATCAAACCTCACGGCAATGTGATTTAGCTCACGTGCCTACTTAAACACTCCCTTGAGCTTGCACGCGCAGCATTGACTCCCCTCCTACTTTCTTGAGCCAATCCCTTCATCCTCTCCAGTTCCCTGTCCCTATATACCTTTGTTCCTCCGCCCATGGCAGTGGAATTTGCCTTCCTGCGACCTCTTCTCACCACTAAGGATTTCATAGCACTCAAGGGTGACTTTGAGCTCCACTAGAGGGCTTTCCAACCGCTGGAGATCATCTCCCTCCCTTCTTCCTCCTTAGTCGTCGGCTTTGGATCAACAGGTCCTATTCCTCTGATTAGATTAGGATTTTAATTACTTTCTAGATCAGTTTTAGTGTTAGTGTAATTTAGATTGGTAGATGTAGTTAGATGTCAAATTCTGTGATGGATTAGTATAGCTTAGAGCTAGGTCAGCCTAGACTCGATCTCGCCTTCTCTGATCAATTCAGATCAGAGAAGTGTTTTTCCACCTCCATTGCGATCCATTTTTCCTCCTTTTCATCTCACTAATTAGATTCACCCACTTGATGCATAATTTTGTCACCAATCACCCACTCACGAGAACACTCAATGGATCTGAAGCTCATTAGCTTTTAGATTTATTGAATCACTCAAACATCAACTCGAGGGCATTCGATTTAGCCCACATAATCACCAATGCCCTCACCATGGATTTAATTGAGCTGGATTCACTTGAGTTATAAAGAAATGTGTTTTTCATGTTTGATGAAGATATTAAGATTATATTTGGTTCCAAGGCTTTTCAATCAAGTGAATCAAGTTTATTTTTGCATATTTGGATTGATTACAATGGGCTTGAGATTCAATATTTTGATTTCCATTTCTCATTAACCTTTTACCCAATTTTTCATGGTGGCTATGTTTTTAAGGTAGTTTAGGCCTAGGAATCTTAGATTCACTAAGATGAGGCCTAAACCATGATCCAGTAGCTTCCACAGGATTGCAAAAAAAATCTTAAACACTGATCTCGAGTGTTTAGGATCTTTTGGTGATCAGATCACCTATGCAAATCCTAAAACAAAACCCAAATCAAGGGCAACATTAATTTTTGACTCAAGATTTTTCATATCTGATGTGTGAAAATTAACTGGAGTTTTTTTAGGATTTTGATCGAGATTTTTGAGTTGATTAGGCCTTGGATTGATTTCCTAATTCAATCTCATTCTCTTTTGTTCTCTATGACAAAGAGAATGAATTGGATTAAAATGTCTTGAGCTTTATAAGTTAGAGATTGATTTTCAGATTATAATAAAAAAGGGTTTACATTGATTTTGAGTGTTTTGAATTGAATCTGAGGATGGAAATGTTTTTGACTATATCTAAAGATTTCAAATCTGATCTGAGAGTGGATTTGAGTTACATCATGACATGTGTAGCAAGCATAGGCAGCACCAGCTGAATTTGCATGCTAATCTGATGTTGTAGCAACAATAGTTTCTAGTTTTAGCAAGATAGCATCAGCTATTGTACTGTTATGGCAGCTGAAGATAAGCCGTCTAAATTCTATTGTTGACCAAGACAGTAGCAGCAGTAGCACTTCATCTACTATTTTAGCAGCTGCAACCACTGTCCTGACCATTTTGAAGATGGTTTGAGCTAGGTTTAATATGTAAAATGAGCTGATGTGTAGTATATTGACAGAACATCAAATACAAGCTTACATGTATGATTCTTTGATTCAAATTTGATCTGATTAGCATGTAAATGATGTTTCAAATTTCATTGTCATCATTTTTATGATTGTAATTTTCCAAATGTGTATTTGCAAGAGAATTGAATTAAAAACCCTATTTAAATGTTTGAACAACTTTTGTATGAAATGCTGGACATATTTGATTGTTTAAATACCTATTCCAGCACTTAGAATAGAATTAGAAGCCTTAGGTTTCACTTTCCAACACTCTTTCAAGGCCTTTAAGGGGTTTATTTGTAAATAAATAAAATACTTTAAAAGTAATAAAAAAATAAAATAAACTTGTCTTGAGTAGGATCGGGTATTCCTCTAAGTGTTGGCCAAGTTTCAAGATATTCTCAACCCCCGGCTTAGTAGAACATACCAGTTAATAGTTCAGTATACCTTGGAATTTAATAAAAGAACCTAAGTTCAAAGACACCAAAAATATCTCTTCCTCTCTCATCTCACCCTTTCTCTCTCATCCTTCACCTCTCTTATATATATAAAACCTATAAAAATCAAGAAAAGAATAAAAAAATACTTTAAAATAACTTGTATACTATGTATATACTTGTATAATATAAATTAAACCTAAGCTATATGCATATAGTGTATAATATGTAAATGATGTGTAGAAATAACTTATATATGTATTCTATATATTAAATTAAATATTTAGAATGATTTATTGTATATAAAACTTTATTGTATAATTATGTATTAATTAATATTAACTAAATATATAGTAACTTAAGTAATTATATAAACCTACATACATGTACATAATCATAGCTAATACTCTACATATGTATGATACCTGTAATTTAAGTTAATTATGTATTTATAGTAGATAATTAAGTTATTAAGTTAACCAAGTAATTTATTAACTTAAAATAAAATAAATTAATAATTCAATGAATAATGAAGTAATTTATAATGTACACATGTATAATATTATATTAAGTATTTTCAACCTATTTATACTGCATTTATAGTGTGTTATAGTATTCATAAATTATTCATATGTAAAACTAACTTAAACATGTATTTAATTGTAAATAAACTAAAATAAAGTTTCAAAAATACAATAAAAATGTGTAATAAATAATTTATTATGTAAATCAACTCTGTATATGGTCAATTGTATGTTTAATTAACTAATTTATACTTTAATTAAGAAATTAACACATAATTTATCATATATAAACAACAAACTTTAGCTAATTTTATTATATATCTAAATAATTTATTTCTTTAAATTAATTGTACCATTATGTAGCCCTACATAAGGGCTTTATAATTGTATAATTTATTTATAATTTAAATTAATTTATGGCCCTCAAACCAATGACCAAATCTCCTTAATCCGAAAGCACTATAACGTCAATTGGTGCTGAAATCTACTGTACAAATGGTGCCACATTGTGGCTTGACACCCACGTTACGCCATATAAAGTGCTTTTGCACTGATGGTTCCTCGGTTGTCAATGCAGGGTGCAACTCAATTGAACATATAGGTCTGGTCCTCGTGGTGCGTAACGCGTGCCCTGCTTGTGTGCATGGGTGAGTGCATGTGGGTGGGTGTGTGGACGCGTGAGCGCGTATGGGCTTGATATTGGGCGCTATGGCGCGAACACCTACAAAGAGAAAAACGACTCGATGGCCACGTCAGAGATGCTCAGGGGCTTCACAACAATGCGGCGAATGTGGTGGTGGCAGTGACGTGCTGTGAAGGTGGTCGTAGCTGGCTGGCAGAGACGAAAATCGAAGGCGAAGTTGGGTCTGTTCGATGGAGGGCTCGGGCAAGTAATCCCCTTAATTTCTTAAGGGGTTTTGCTCGAGTGGATGAGGTAGAGCTTTTGGGATAGGTGGCGAGGCTTATGGTGTGGTGTAGCGGATGGAGAGCCTTGCCGAAGTGGTTGCCAGAGTGGAGGAAGATGAAGTCGCGGACGGTGTAGGAGCGGTCGAAATAGCAACATAGTGGCACAATGATGGTGTGCGGAAGATAAGGAGTGGAGGAGACTAAGTGGTGGTCGACGAGGGGGAGGAGCGACGCTAGGTCTAGTGTGGCCGGCGCCGGAGACGAAGAGAGCTCCGGTGGGAGAGAATCGGCGACGACGAAGGGGATTGGGGTGCTCGCTGGTATGGCGCGACGCGGAAGAGGGAGAGGAAGGAGAATCCGCCACTGGTATTGTGAGCGGATGATGAGAGTGGTTGGTGGGAGTCGCCAGACGTCGTAGAGCTTTTCGGCAGAAGAGGAGGGAGAAAGGAGAGGTATTTCGACCAAAAACGAGCATAGGGAGGACGATTTATCCTTAGGGGTCATTAAATAGGCCTTAGAGGGAGGTTTGAAGCTTGGAAACCAAGCTTTCAAGCTAGGTAAGTTCATCGAAGTAGGACACCCACATCTCTCATGTGTTCGCATGAGAGATTGAGAAAGAATTGGAGATTTGGACATGGCTCAATAGAAAGGAGATTATCTGATGATTCTCCCTTTCAATTTTGAGAGGGATTCGTCAAGTAATCATTGAGTTCTTGCCAAAATAAGCTCGCTGGAGTAGGATTCCTCCACAACAATGGCGGAGAGACCTCTTTGCAAAGAGTAATGATAAAGATAGGGGGTATTTGCAAGGAATTTCAAAAGCTGAGGGGTTACGCGAGAAAGAAAGAGTCAGATTGGACCAAATTGCAAAATAGGTCAAGACAATATCTGATTAGGCCCAAATTTTGATACAAATCTAATTTGGATCTAAGGAATCCAATGGTAAGTTGGATTTGGTTTTGACCTAGTTTGACTAGGTAATTTATGCAAAAACCTAAATTAGGGCAATAATCTTCTGAGACTCTATTTCAAGTAAAAATAGGTTTAGATGGTCAAATCAAGGATGCCAAACCCTAGAGAATATTTTTCTATGATTTTTAGAGGATTTAGATGACTTTTATCCTGACCAGAACCTCAGTTAATTAAGCGGATCTATTTTTAGGATTTCAAATGTCCATTAATTCTTGAAATACGTGAAAACTCGTTTCTGTCTGCATGGACCAACTTATTAGGCATTAATGACCTAATTACCTTTAATAAACCCCTGGCATACCTCGTGGTTATTCTGTATTTGAGATAAGATGGTAAAATTGCAGAAAGAACCGTGTTTTCATCTTTTCTTCTCAAAACAACTAATCCTGCTCAAGAGACCTTCTGACTGATATGTAGGAGCTTTTATTGACTTTATAAGACCAAATTGAGCTAGTTATAGCTTATGATGGTGTTCCCATCAGCAGCCTAGTTAAAAGAGTTCAGATGCTTCGTTGGACTACGACGAGTGTAATGGTGGTGGTTATGGGCGGTGTGAGTGTGTGTGGTGACCGGCCGATGTTGGAGAAGACAGTTGAATGCATGTGTGTTCAGTAGAGGTGTGGACAGGTTGGAAGGTGAAATTTGTAGAGGGCTTTTGTAGTGGAGGTGAGGCGATGCTAATGGAGGTGGTGGAATGGTGTTTTGAGGTATGTAGTGGCGTCACGGCTTCGCCAGAGGCGTCGTTGATCGTGGAAAAGACGGAGGGGGAGAAGGTGTTATGGTGGTAGAATTGAGGTTGGAAGGGCTTAGAGTTGGTCTAGGGATAAAGAGAGAGGGAAAAAACCTATTCTAACAAACGAACGGAGAGGAATTGGTGCCGGCTATGATTGGCCGACGCTAGAGACAAAGGTTGCTTCGAAGATGAGAACGAGGACGAGGAGAGGGAAAAAGTCCTCCCGCTGTGGCTGGCGAGACACGAAGGTGTAGGTTCTAATGGAGGGGGGTGAGATTTCCGTGAATTGAAATAATGCGGAAATATAAATATGACAATCACACAAAAAACAATCTCACAAAGCACACAAAGGATTTTTAAGTGAAAACCCAAATCCGGGTAGAAACCACCACCTAAGCCTCCCAACTTAGGATTACCCGATCGACCTAGTCGATCAAATCTACTAACGTACTACTTCAACGAGGGTAGTACAACCTCTTACAACCACACTACTTTATACCCGAGGGTAACATAACCTCAAAACCTCTTCTCTTCACGAGAAGTATTTTTCTCATGAGGGAGATAGGAATTCGCAAGAAAAATGCCCAAACAAACTCGATTACAATAAATCCTATAGTGCCACAAAGTGAATGTAAATTAAACTAGCTTCTATAGGAAAAAAAGGACTTCTCTTGGATGGAAGTGGTGCAACGTGAAGTCGGCAGTGTGGCGGTGCTCTCGGATGGACACTAGAGGGCTTGGAGAGCAACGACACTTCTCAAAGTGATTTCTTTCTTCTTTTGGACACAAATAGATGTGGAAATGGTTTCTCAAGGTGTATCTATCAAAGGAAGGGTCCTCCTCTATTTATAAATGGCTTAGGAGCCCTTAGGAAGGTCTTGAAAGGTCTAAGTGGTCGTTGGTCACTAAATCCAAGACAAATCAAGCCAAAATTAGGATCATTTATGATTCTGACAAGGTTATCAAACGTCTGGATCATTGTTTGATCTAGGGATCGATCATTTGATCTAGAAGGGTGGAAGATCTAGACTGAGTTGGATCAAGACGGCCGTCTAAAATTCAATTATAAGACGTCTGGGAGAATAATCAAGCATCTAAACTAAGACGGTTTCCTTTCTGTTTTCACAAGATCGAAACAGGGTTCTAGTATTAAGTTGCACAGACAACAGGTCGGACATTTGACAATATGTCTAGACGTCTGGAAACAAAAATGACTGCAGGAATAGATTTTCCGAGGCTCAAACAACTATAATCATCTGACAAAAGTGATGTGGGTTAGATTGAACCTAACATCTATTTATCAGACATCTGGGATGTAGTAGGACATTTGAAAGTATATCTAAATTAGATTAAGGGTTAATCCTCAACGATTAAGTCTGACAAGCCAACGGTCCTCTAATTGGACGTCAGGCAAGGTCCTTAAACGTCTGGATTAAGAGCTGAACGTCTGAAAGTGACAGACAGAGAGTAGGTTTCCAGCTTAAGTGTTTTGGATGTCTAATCAAAGAGTCAGACATCTTAAAGCCTAAGAACAAACGTCTGATGTCCAGATTTGATGTCTGATTAGGCTGTCTGATGGCTACTTTGGTTTCTAAGTTCTCTACAAGATGTTTAAGTATCCTAGGGTAGTGTAAGTGTTCCTAAGATTACTGTAAGGTACTTTAAGGCTCTTTAACAAATAATGTAAGTAAATAAAAAGCAAAGAACATAAAGAGACAAATACAAAGTATAAGACAAAAAGACATCAATCATATTCTTCTTGTCTTCAAGCTCTCGCTCCATACGAAGCTCCTTCTCCTCTATCAAGCTCCTCCAATCCACCATGGATGCAAGCTCTTCCTCCACACATGTAACCATTTGCATTTATCCTGAAACTATAAGTCAAATGCAAATATACATAACAAGTATTTTGTTATCATCAAAAATAACGATTGTGGTGCCCTTGCACCAACCGGAGGAAGGTGAGGAAGAAGAGGGACTAGCCAATTTGGCTGTTGGTTGGCCTGACGAAGGGCTTTGGGAAGATCGCCAGAGTCACGGTTGAAGCTGGTCGAAGGAAGAAGGGAGGAAGCTTTTTGAGGCCAAACCGGACTAAAGAACATCCTAGGACCTAGAGGAGTTTATATAAAACCTTGATTGGGTCTAAATCAACCAAAAATAATGCATGAAATCTGTGGTTTTTGGCGAGTTGATTCCAAGATTCTCGAAGCTCGCCTGAGCTCATGGGTTCACACTAAGACGTGAATGGGTTCACTTGATGGGGGATTCTTGAAGTATCATTCCCTCTAAATTTAAAGGAATTTGGATCAAAATTGGAGGAAAGTCATGTGGTCAAAGGTCTGTTTGACTTGCGATTTAGGAAACCTCGAAGCTTCAGGTGGCAGGGGTTGTTTCATGGATAAGACGACAAAAGATAAGGGGGTTTCTGCAATTAATTCGAAAGTTAGGGGTTTAAGTGTAGGAAATAGAGATTTCAGGGACTAAATTGCAAATTAGTTCAAAATGGACTCCGATTGGGCCAAAATTTTGGTACTAACCTAATTTGGTACTAACCTAATTTTGATGAAGTTATATTTGAGTTTTGACCACGTTTGACTGGGTAATTTACGTAGAAGCCCAAATCAACGTAAAATCCCGTCTGAAACTCTGTTCTAGGTCAAAATATATTCAAATGGTCAAGCCAAGGATACCAAACCTCTTAGAATATTTTTCTAAGAATTTTAGGAGATTTAGATGAATTTTATCCCTAACCAGAACCTCTTCAATTTAAGCGATCTGAAATTAAGGTTTTGGTGTGCTGTTTTGGTTCTCAAAAATGCGTGAAACCCTGTTTCTGTCTATGTGGACCCACTTTTTGAACTTTAATGTCCATTTGACCTTCAATTAACCCTTGGGTGACCCTGTGGTTACTCTGCATTCAGGATGTGATGTTAAAATTGCAAAATTAGGCCCTTTTATTATTTTCTCCTCAGAATGGATTTACGTAGAATTACAGTCCTCAGGCGACCATTCAAGAGCATTTCTCACTTGATTTCAACTAATTTAAACTAGTTATGACAGATGATGGTGTTACCATCAACTGGCAAGCCGCTCGTTTAGGTCAAAAGGAAATTGGGCCCTTACATTCATGTTCCCTTACATTGCCGCCTCTTAAGTTTAACTGAAATCGAGCTCCTGTGCTCACATTCCTTCATGGTGCAACCTCGTAAGGCCAGTAGGAACCAGGGCTTCGACGCCCAGCATTCTAAGTTCATATAATGTCGCCTCTTAAGGATGGCAGGAACTCGGGTCCCCACGCCCCAAGTTTCACTTAAAGTGTGATGCCACCTCTTAAGGTTGGCAGGAACCAGGGCTTCGACGCCCGGCATTCCAAGTTCATATAAAGGCACCACTTAAGGACGACAGGAACTCGGTTCCCCACGCCCCAAGTTCTGCTTAAAGTGTGATACTGCCTTTTAAGGTCGGCGAGAACCAAGGCTTCGACGCCCGACATTCCAAGCCCATATAATTCCGCCTCTTAAGAACAACAGGAACTCAAGTCCCCACACCCCAAGTATCGCTTAAAGTATGATGCCGCCTCTTAAGGTCGGCAAGAACTAAGGCTCCCATGCCCTACGTTCTAGTCGATATAATGCTATCACTTAAGGCCAGCAGGAACTCGGGCCTATACACCCAGCATCATGCCACCTCTCAAGTACGATAGGAACTTGCCCACCCATGCCCTAAGTTCCACTTATACAATGTTGCCTTGTAAGACCGACGAGAACTCGAGCCCCCACGCCCAAAGTTCCAGTTGATATAACACCACTTTTTAAGGTCGGCTGACACCCGGACTTCCAACAGTAGAAGATCCGGGTAGGGTCCTAGACAAATGTCCTCTTGCATTTCCCCACTCCTCAACAAGATGCCAAGGGTACAGTCAAGAAGGCCAACACACAACGGTGTTACACCTTATGGCCAATCGAGTGAACTTTCCTTTCTCCGCCTACGATAAGGACAGGTCTCCCAACAGAGTAACCTCATTTAGAGTGACCAGGTCAACAAAGGCACTTGTTGACATAGTCTCTATCATGAGGACGCTACCAAGCCTATCCAGGTTCAAGCAGATCTTGATCCCTTTGGGAATCATCACTCCTACTCGAGCCTAGCACGGAAAATCCGCCAAGACCACAAGCAACCTACCTGATAAAGGCCTCATCCCCGACCTAGCCCTACCCCAATACTCGGGTGGGGGGCCTGCAGCGAGTACTACTAGGTCAACTCTACCTCGATTGACGAAATTCCTGCCTCAAACAAACGAGAGTCCACCTCAGTACAAAGCCGTGCCCCTCGACCCATACCTAGGTTATGGAAAAAGGCACCCATTTGTACCCTGACCTTGAAAAAGGGCGTGTTTAAGTTCTCACACAAAGAGCTCCGAGGGACCTTAGTCTCCAACAGAGAGACAGGCAAACTTAGGTAAGATTCAAGCGATCATGGCCCTTGAGCCCCCGAGTACCTAGAAAAAGATGCGAACATTACTCGACAAAATCACCTCCCTAGGCCGATTCTTGTCGTAGCCTTCTTTGAGTACATCAGGAGGGGCCTTGGGCAGCTCCGGCGAAACCCACAACTAAGCCCCCGGAGTTCAAAGTCTGAATACCCAACAACGGAATAAAATTAGGGGCATGACCTGGCAAGCCTGGGTGACCTCCCCACTCCACCTTAAAATCTATACACCAACAACTCATTTGCAACAGCTAACTCCGGAGCAAGTATAACCCTGATCGCTCCGAATTACGTTGCTTATGAATACATTGCCAAGCTGTTCTTCCTAGCATCCAACATCCAGGCAGAGTATGGAGCAATGCCCAACAGCCGAGGGAATTTCGCCTCAAAGCCAACTAAACAAACGGACATTTCCCACCCAGTTCTCATGCTACCTCATAAGGAAAGCACCTAGGAAGGAGGCACTTGAGGAAACTGCCTCGCCCAACAACTAACACAGTTATCTCCTGTGTCCAGAAAATTGCCACATCTCGCACCTAGGCAACAACAAAACCCATTTAAGTATGGACGAGCGGACGAGGTACCAAGTGTATGGTTGGTCCCACACACCCCTTTAGCAGGATGAACAACATGGGACCCCAGCCACTACCATAGGTGGTAACCCACCCTCTCCATCTGACAAGCACAACTCTATGACCCACTAACGAATGACAGCCAAGTTAAATAAAATAAGGCGACGGCAGCCTCCTGCAGCAGAAGGGCCGGCTAGTTAAAGTTCTCAAAGTCTTGCTCAGGGGCCTCGAGCAGTCGGTCGGGTTGTACCAACTTCCCTTTATTGGGATCGGCGTGTTGAGGGTATCGTTTAGTAAACGGGTCTAACCCAACCCAACTCGACTATTAACGGGTTTGAGTTAAATGGGCCGGATCTAACCTGACCTGACTCATTTGACACCGCTAATTTTGAGCAATCCATCACAGAGGAAACAAGGAGATTGGTTACCTAATTCCACCACAAGGGGTGTACATCTGAGGAGAGAGCAAGGCTCCTGAAAATCCACTATAAATGGTAATATTACAATCTCTCGGAGTTCCTCTCTCTCTCATATTGCATTTCATGGACTACTCGTCCCCCCTTGCTTAAGGGTCTCTAATCCTTATTTATAACATGGAAAAAATCTTAGCCAAGTAGGATCTTTTTCATAATTTCTGGTACATCTTTTGTCAGGTCATTCGTCCGTTGTCAGATTATGGATAGCCATATCTCTATTGTTGTCTTGCTAGCCTTCGATGCACCGATTTTTCTAGCTGGTTGGGGGATCCAGGTCCGCCCGAATGTAATCGGATCTGGATTTTGTCTATCATAGGTGAGTCAAGTATGACTGGGCCCGCCTGCTTACCCTATAATCCAGGTGGCCGTATCTTCTATTAGGTTACATGCGAAATTTTAGATCCGATGACATATTTTGCCTTCATTAGTAACCAAATAAAACTTGTCTGCCATCTTTCAAAACTCAGAAACTGGTGGACGTCGGGACAAGACTGTATCCCGAGCCTATCTGGGTAATACACCTTATGGTTCTCTTTAGAATTTTAATCTACAAAGAAACTCAGATGAGCGATCTGGTGGTTGGGCAAGTGCATTTCAATTCAAAAGAGTCGGAAAAACATGAGAAAAAGGAAAAAAAAAACAAGGTTACAAAAGATCTACGAAGGAACATAGCCTCCTTGACGTGATAGGTTCACCAAATTGTAGGTGCCACCATCAATCGAATTGAACGCTTGGTGATTCTCAAGAAGAGAGGAGCTACGATGGTCTGCTGTGGGTTGTTCGAATCCCTCGGATCCATGCATGCCTGAATCACTTCGTCTATCCTCTTGAAAAGAAGTTCTGTTTCGAAGTCCAATTTAAATGGGAGGAGTATGTCATGCTAAAGTGTCTTGGATGATTCACATCTTCGTATTCCCCGTAATGAGCACATTAAAATATCCATGTGATTGTGAGCCCTCACGGTACGAGCGCAACGGTGCAACTACCTATGTTTATTAATCACCAATCATAAGATGGGATCAAAACAGGATTTGGGAGCAATCCTATGGAACTGCTCATAGCAAACTCTGATATCTATCTATGTCTACATTATAATAACTCTGTAGAATTGAAATGCATTAAATCACAAATAAGACGCACATTCTTGGGAAATATCAATAGAACGTGGCCCTTGCAGCATGTCAGACGATCTCCTGGAATAAGTAAAGAATGCCGCAACCGCAAGTAAAATAGCAGCTTATGTAATTGTTTTTGTGTGAAATGAATGGTACGTATTGGTTGTCGATCACCCACCAAAGGCTGCGAGAAATCGAATTATCTTCCATGCACCCATTCCCAAGATGCCGACAACCATCTCAAGGTACATATGCATGTACATTTCGTTTGAGCAATCAGTGGCAGGAAAAAAAGGTCTCTATCCAATCGAAAACACGCATTTGTCTTATGCGTTCCAGAAGGGATGGATGTCTTGATTTCTTAAATCCCCTTCGACGAAGCCGTTTCCCCCACCGCTCTCCAATCGGCTGCATTGCGAGGCAAGAATGACCGGCGCACTATGGTGGATGGCAACCTCTAATTTGGGTTGGAGCTAAATTTCAAGGTCTCGCTTCCGCGTGTTAGAGCAGAGGCTCTCTCTTGCTAGTAGCACTTACCAGAGAACTGGAGTTTATCTCAGCTGTCTTGGAGCATTCTGCGGCTATGCTCTCATACTCATGTAGAGTTTTTCAATTTTACTTCCTTTTTATTGTAACACAACCTTGTGCTTTAATGCATTGGGAAGATAGGTCCATTCCCTTGTTTCTGTACCTTTCTTCTGCCTATCAGT
Organism: Thalassia testudinum; assembly: GCA_037157565.1. Classification (NCBI taxonomy): domain Eukaryota; kingdom Viridiplantae; phylum Streptophyta; class Magnoliopsida; order Alismatales; family Hydrocharitaceae; genus Thalassia; species Thalassia testudinum. The sequence goes on along the minus strand of JAZHRO010000013.1, from coordinate 68,319,609 downwards.
CCACATCAACGAGAAAAAGAAAAAGAAAAAACTAAATAAAATGCTACTACCACACCTACGTACTTACTTACCGCACAATGCATAGGAACAAAGTGAAATTTAACGGAAGTCAAAAACGAAGAGAAAGTTCAGCAATCGTTGTTGCCCTATTATTCTTCAATCTTGCCCCCTACTAGTGTGGTTAGTTAGGGACTTTTCACTCGCCTCTCGATTGCTCTGCTTGTCCTCCCCTGCCATCAATGGAGACTCGATGATGTTCCTTCCCTCAACTATTTTTGATATTGGCACAACCCTCTTCAGTCATTGCTCTTTGGTGACTTAACCTCTAATTTGGCTCTTGACCACCTTGTGCGGTTGGAGGGGCCCATCATGCAACCACATCACCCTTGTCCTTCTCCTCCCATGATGGTGCCCTTCCCTCCCCTCCTCGACTTCATTGCTTCTTCCCAACACCTTGCCTTCTCGACGGCATAGTCTTTGGAGGTAACATCTATGATGAGGCTCTACTACCCACCTTTGACAGCTCCCACAATGCTGCAGTCACTTTGCTTCCCCACCACTACCTTTAGTGCTCACCTCTGTCACTGCCTTGTAGTAATCAAACCAAAATTAACCGACTAATTTCCCTCTTTATTTTCAACGCTAACTTTAGTTGCCTTCCCGGCATTTAAATACTCACCTAAAGTCTCCCTTTTAAAGGCATTGTTTAGAAGTGAGAATCCCAGGGAGGAGAACTAAAGAGACGTCAACTAGACTAATGCTTTGTAGCGCGCGGATGCAAGCATAAGCATGTGCAAAGGCAGGCATAATAGGCCAACAAGTGTGCAAGACCAAAGAGCATATGTAACAGGGAGGGGAATGTTAGGCTACGAGAATAGGCATCGATAGGCGAGCAACTTGTGTATTTAAAAGGCAAGTGGCACCAGAGCTAGAGTGCAAGTGGGCCATGTAGACATGTGGAAATGTGCATGCATGATGCAAGTGACATGCATACAAGGGTTTCCAAATTGCGTCCTCATATATTGGCTCACTCTTTCGTGATGTACCCTCATAGGCTACCCTAACTAAGTGTCGTGTGTGAATTGTGCATCTTGTGCATATTTTTTTCCCTTATTCTCCTCATGTTTGGATAGATTTAGATATTATAATTTCGTTTGATAAAGGAAATAAATTTATAAAATAAATAAAGAAATAGAAAAGAAGTGGAATAGATGATGGAATAAGTACGTTAATTTATTTGGATGTTAGATGTGTTAAGTGACATGTTAAAGTTATTTCACAGAGAGAGGTGAAATAAGTTCCAGATGTGTTAACTCATTTCCAAATGTGTTAAGTTTCAGACGTATTAACTCATGTTCGGACGTGTTAAGTGACATATTAAACACTTAACACGCGAAACAAACGAAACTTAAGGCTTCTACAAGGACATGGAAAATGCGATGAGTACTAAGATTGCAAGAACCTGTAGATAGGACCATAGAATAAGGGTTAAACCAAAAAAACATGATCAAGCACAAAAGGGGTCAAATTGATGTTTTGAAACAAATCTTGTGCAAACTCGTATTTAACTTTTGAAAGATTAAAAAAAAAATTTATTTACTTTTATAAATCATCATCTAAATTATCTATTGAAAAGAATTAATTGATTTAATGGGTAAAACCAACTAATTTTACATTTGCAGCTAATAATAGTCAAAATTAGTAGAAAAAATCAGTTTGTTAATGAGAGAATATTTTACTTGTAGTTTCAAAAAAAATTGTTTTACCTGCTGAAATTTTGGATAAAATCAATTTATCACCTATATTTCAACACATTATTTGCTTCCCAAGATACAACCATATACAAATAGATTTTAGCATCCAAAGACACCTTTTGCATCATTTAGAAGATATATATCATTCATAGAATGAAAGAAAGAAAGATGCAAAAGGACCTATCATTCTTATATGTATAATGTAATGTGCAACAACCAAAAGTGTTTTATAGTTTAATGTCAAATGGGAAAGGAATAGATGAGTATTTTACTCATGAGGAAAGGAAAATCCTCTTAAGTATGAAACAAGCATCATGGCAGATCCAACCACCCGACATCTTGGTGAATCTGGTTACCCGACATCCTGACGGATCCAGCCATCCAACATCCTAATGGATCTGGCTATCCAATATCTTGATAGATTTGACTACTCATCAACAAATCCAATTGACCGAAGATGTAACGGTTGAGTCGTTGCTCTGTTATTACGTCAGCTCACTTGACAGTTACGAGTCATTCCCTCTTGAATGATTAGATCGTGGGATCGTAGGCAGGCCTCACAATACCCATGATCGAGATCTGCGCAGCCTATATATACCTGGGTTGCATAAGGAAGAGAGGTTATGTAATGTAAGAGAAATGAGAATTAAAGAGTTTCACTTGTATTCTCTACTAAAGCTAATGAAATTTGAGAGTTATCATCTCCCTCTAAATGTGCACCTTTCCAGGTGGAACTGGGTCAACAATACTCTGAGTTCTTTTGTTTATGATTGCATTTGAATCAAGTTTTCTATTCTAAGAGATTCGATCACATACCTATTGTCTAAAAAAGTCAAAAACATAGTTAAATATCCAATATATTTATCACTATATCAAGGATGGCTATCTCCTCTTATGCCTTTCTCATGGCAAGGATCACAGCTCCATCAAACACATTTTTCTTTATTGATGTGCAATAGAAAATAGTGCTACTTCCTCCCTTGTTTAAAATGCCTTAGACCAATATAGGAAGGGGGAGTGGAGCCAACATATAAACAACACAACTGTTAAGTAAGGTCCACAAAATCAAGGAGGGAAATGTAACCACTACCTACAAAAATCAAGGATAGAGGGGAATTTGGAGTTTGCAAGGAGGGGAAAGGAAGCAATAATAATCGTGGTTGGGGTGATCGTAGGCTAGATGAGCTCTTGGAGTGCATGGAGGTGTTGGATGGGCTTGTAAGAGCACAACTTCATCATCATATATGGTGAGTGCAACAATCTTGGAGATGATCATTCTAATGATGATAATGAGTCTTGGGGAGGGAGCTCCTCCATGATGCTATTGGACACTACTCTTAGACCTTTACTTGGAAGATCACCCTAAATTCCTATTTATGAGATATTGTATGCATTCTCATTTAGGATTTTTGTTTAGTTGTTGAGAGAGGATTATATTTAACTAATCTTGAGATAGACATCGTTCTGCGAGTTTCCTTAATTTGTCACTTATTGAGGTGGACGTGAAGAAATAGGTAGCCACATTCCTTGCCAAACACCTTGATATGCAGCCATTGGAAATTTACACTAGCCAAGTAGCTCTTTCCCCCTAGACAAGCAATACTTTTAAGATGGAAACTAGCATTCTACAATATTTAAGCAAGCAAAGAATACTTTATTTTCAACTATTTTTCAGGCTTCTAACTGCTATCACTACAAGAAAAATCACCATTGATGACAATTATTTTACGACGGTCGCGAAACCGTCACTAATAGTGGATAATTAGCAACGGTTATATATTGCAATGTTGCTAATTAGGATTCGAAGGGAGTGTCATGTTTTGTTAGAATTTTGCGACAGTTACGAATAACCGTCTCCAACTGAAAAACTTTAGTGACGATTAAGAATTAACTGTCGCGAAAGCGTACTCCCTCCCTGTTAAGACCTGTGCCATCAAAGCTCTTTTAAAACGTCTGGGACTCGGGCCAGACATTTGGACACACTCCCAAACGTCTGGAAATCAATTTTTACGTGCGTACGACCGCGAGTCTGCGCACGTGCCGCACGCAGACTGAGCCCCAGCCGTCCTCTTCGCTTTCTTCTTCCCTCATAGACTTGCAGAGCCTTCCCCCAACGCCTACAAATATCCCCTCCTCTCCCTCATGCCACCCCACATCCATCCATCCCCCTTCTTCCTTCAGTGAGGGCGAAAGCGAGAGCAGCGAGTTGCTGCCAAGTGCAGCGGTGGAGAGGAGAGGGGCAGCGAGAGAAGGGGAGAGAGGAGAGCACACTAGCCGTGAGGGAGCTCGCCGGAGAGGCTCGAGGCCAATCGGGCGTGTGCGAGGCAGAGCATTGTGCAGGGGAGGTTTCCCCCGGTGCTGCTGCAGCTAGAGCAACGGACTAGCAGCTGCGCGGCGCGGCCACGCGCAGCAGGAAGAAGACGAAGGAGCTTGTGATTCTGGGATATTTCCCAAAATCAGACGTCTAGACCTACATCCAGACGACGCGGATGACGTCTGGAAGGAGCTCCAGACGACTGAGAGGTACGTACTTCGTCCTATGCTTCCTTTTGCGAATACGGCCATGCAGGCCATTCCGCCGAAGCTCTGTTGCGTGCCGTGTTGAGAGATTTTGCGTGCGCATGCAGGATTCGCTTCGGGAAAGCGCAGGACATGCCCTCCCACGCGGTTCAGACCTCTGGGTGAGGGACCAGACGGCGAAGAGCATCTCCAGACGTCCGGAGGGATAGTCGGACGTCTAGAACTAGGTTCAGCAGGATCCCTGGACATCTGAGGAGCAGCGTAGAGCGAGGTATGTATCTGAACCCCTTTTAAGACGTCTGAAAGGTGTTCCAGACGTCTGATTTGAGTCTGGATTGTCGTTTTTGACCCGTTTAGGATCCGTTTTAGGTCTGATTTCCGCGTTTAAGATTTCGTTCTTCTCTGTAAAGGTTCCTCTACTTGATTGAAATACTTTTATCCTATTCTGAGTGGTTCCTTGTGGTTGATCCTTATGTTAGGACCTTGTTCCGTTGCAGATTTGGGAGTTGCGGAGGCACGCGGACCTCCCGATCGAGCCCCCATTACTCCCGATTTTGCGGGTAGAGTGGCTTCCCTTAGTTAATTACAAACATAAATGCATATTTGGAATAAATAATAGATCCTAGGGTATGGCATGAATCCTAGGATCAGAAACACTAGATTGAATGATAGATCCTGAGCTATGGCATGAATCCTAGGACTAGAAATACTGGAACGATTGTATTGAATGCCTGAATTGCCGTCTTGGATGAGTAGATAGAATAATAATAATTGCCTGTAATTGGATAACAGCTGCCTGTAAAATGTAGAGTACTTTTGTTAGTAACTGCGACATGTAATTCCTGTTGGTTGAAAATTAAATTCGAGTTGCTTGTATATAAATTGGAAAAGAAAGATTGAATGTTGGAAACACGTGCTATATGCGAATAAACCTGAAATGATGAAACCTAGTATGGCTTGGCCTGAGAAACATGAACATGAACCCTACGAGGAATTAGGAGTAGAGCTCCTGGAAATAAATAGAATGGAACTGGAAATATGAATGGGGAAGAGTGTTGTCTCCTGGGTACGTGGCACTAAGGGAAGCACATATTACCTGTTTAGTGCAAAGCGGAGCCAGCCGCCCTAGGGTTGGGACCCAGGGTTAGGACTGGCCACTTCCTACCAACTCTTTGGCCCTCGTGTACACAGTACCGAGGAGAGCTGCTAGTGTAGGAAGAGCACTAGCCACCCCACGGGCCCCGGGGTTCTGTCAGCCTCCTACACTGACTTGTCAGGCCCACTAGGCAAACCAGGGTAGTCAGGCGAGGGTGCGCAGACTGTGGAAGGGCAAGACCCCTGTTTAGTTACTGTGGAGGAGCTGGACCCCTGCTACTGAGAGGGCTCTGCCCTATACTGGTTCCGTGTTGTGCTTTGGGCGCACCCGTTAACGGAAACGACTGACCGCGTGCCAGTGCGGCGTAGCTACCCATGCGTTTATCATGCGTGCCGTAGTCACCGTTACGTCTGTCAGTGACCTTGGGGTGGTTGACTGAGTATAGGACCACCACGGGGGACTCTCCCAGCTAAGAGAGCACCACGTGCTACTTCTACTCTTCGGAAAAGACTGCAATCAAGATCGTTCCCACGAGGAACATTCAAGATAAAGAAAAAGACATGATAAATAAACCAAGTAATGAAAGAAAGAATAATTAGTTGAATAAAGAAAGAGATTGAAAACAACAGCTACCTATCCAATTTTACTGTTTCTCTTAGTTAGCTGGTTGCCACTCTACTCAGCGTTTCGCTGACGTATAGTACTTACGACATTTTTCAGGTCCAGGTGTTGAGCAACCAGAGCCCATAGCTGCAGAGGGTGCTGGGTCCAGTAGAGCCCAGTAGTTGTACTTTTGTTGTACCTCATTTTCTTTAGTAGTGAGTATTTTGTTACACTTTTATACTCTTATTTTGTAACTTCATATTCCTGCACCTGTTTAAAATTCTCTACTATTGTGGTGGTGTGTACTGTAGTAGTTACTTCTTTACTGCTGTACTTTTGTTACTGTTAGTTACTTGCATGGTGAATGTGGTTTATTTTACTGCTTTTTGGTTACTTTCTCGTAGGATGACTGGGTATTAGGATCAGTCGAGTCGATCCGATTCTCGTGTCCTGTAGGGATTCGGGAACCGGGTCGTAACAAGATGGTATCAAAGCAAGGTCGTCCCGAGAAGTGAACCAACTAGCAGAAAAATAACCAATCCATGTGCTTGTAACTAGAGTAACCACCCCAATGTACCATTTGATATCCGTTCTGAGGTTCTTTTGCTGAGTGTCGGCTAGATTTGATGTCTTCCTGTTTTGTGTTTGCATCTCCTTGCAGGAGATGCCTCGACGTGGAACCAGAAGGGTGGGCCGCAGGTGCAGCCGAGGTTGAGGCCCGAGGGATAGATGTGTCGAGCTTGAAGTACATGCTACCCCTTCTCTTCTCCTGAGCATACCGTCTCCGGACCTCGTCCATCTGATCCGAGAGGTGGTTCAAGAAGAATTTCAGCTCCCACCTACTCCGCCACCCCCTCATCTCTCTTCCGAGGGTACGACAGGGGAGTTTATCGTGGAACGAGATCTCCGCCGTCACACTAGGCAGGTTAGGAGAGCTCAAGGGAAGCACGCGACACCCGCAGGAGAGCCGTCACGCTTTGCAAGGCCGTTAGTAGCCTCTGGGGGGGCCCGACAGGGGCCAGCTATCAGCACTGGATCCCCGCCCAGCCGCCAACAGGGACCTACCGAGAGAGGGAGTTGAGTCCCCCTCTGCTACCAGTGTGGCCAACCGGGTCATTTCAGAAGGGACTGCCCGTCTAGGGCTGGAGCACAGCAGACGCTCACCGCTTCGAGCGCTGAAGGCCAATCGGGTGGTCGTGGGTTCTAGGTGCATGAGGGAGGACAGCCGCCACGAGGAGGATACTGGCCAGCTGTCACTATCTCCACCCCGGGTCTACCTGTTTTATCCGCTCCCAGTACCAAGGAGTGTTGTGACGTCGTGACTCACAGAGACATCATAGCTTCAGTTTATACGGTGACAAGTATGGTTACAAGGTTTGGTCTTTCTGGAGTACGTAATTCCTGCTTCTAGTACGATGTACCTTCTTACTCCATGAGTTGTTTGCTACTCTGGAGTCTGATAGCACTCCATTAGGGGATTAGCTGTAATCAGAAACCTAGGTGGCCAGCTGTTTGTAGCTGGGGAGGTAATACAAGTTGTAAGGTTAGTGTTGGGGGACAGCCTTCCCGCTGACTTAATTGTGATACAGATAGAGGACTTGGGGGTGATTCTGGGGATGGACTGGCTGTCCGCTTACCATGCCTTGGTGGACTATTTTGAGAGGAAGATCGTCTTCTCCATACCGGAGTTACCTTCTTTCGAGTTTCACGGACAGCCAGTGGATGGAGGCTTCAGGTGCATTTCTACACTTCGGGCAACGAGACTTTTGGGCCAGGGGTGTGAGGGCTTCCTAGCTTGTGTGGTGGCGGAGCCCAGCCCTATGGCAGACCTTCAGAGTATCCCAGTGGTCAGAGAGTACCCCGACGTATTCCCAAATGAGTTGGCAGGACTACCACTTGAGCGTGAGATAGAGTTTGAGATCTCACTGGTAACGGGGACCAGCCCCATTTCTACAGCACCGTACAGGATGGCACCACTTGAGCTGCAAGAGCTCAAGTCTCAGTTGCAGGACCTTCTAGAGAAGGGCTTTGTGAGGCCCAGTACGTCTCCATGGGGAGCCCTAGTATTATTCGTGAAGAAGAAGGATGGTACCCTACGCCTTTGTGTGGACTACAGACAGCTGAATAGGGTTACCATCAAGAACAGGTATTCGCTGCCAAGGATTGACGACTTGTTTGACCAGTTGTGAGGTGCCACGGTATTCTCCAAGATAGACCTGAGGTCTGGGTACCACCAATTGAGGATTAGGGAGGCAGACGTCTCCAAGACAGCTTTCCGCACTTGGTACGGACACTACGAGTTTTTGGTCATGCCATTTGGGCTGACCAATGCCCCCGCTGCCTTCATGGATTTGATGAACCGGGTGTTCAGACCGTACTTGGACCAGTTCATGGTGGTATTTATTGATGATGTGCTCATCTACTCTCGAGATCAGGCGTAACATGGACAGCACTTGCGAATGGATTTAGACACACTGAGACGACGTAGACTGTACGTCAAATACAGCAAGTGAGAGCTCTGGTTGAAGGAGGTGACCTTCTTGGGCCATGTGATCTCCGAGGATGGCTTGGCTGTGGACCCAGCCAAGGTTGAGGCAGTGCTCAGGTGGGAGAGATCCGCAGTTTCTTGGGACTGGCAGGTTATTCAGGAGGTTTATCAGGGGCTTCTCGCAGATTGCACGTCCTATGACACAGTTGACCCGGAAGGACGTGCCCTTTTCTTGGACAGCCGCTTGTGAGGCGTGTTTTCAGGAGCTGAAGGAGAGGCTGATTTCGGCTCCCGTGCTCACCATCCCAGACAGTAGTGGCGGGTTCATTGTGTACAAGGACGCCTCTTTGCAGGGGTTAGGGGGTGTGCTCATGCAGAGGGGTCACATTGTCGCTTACGCTTCGCAGCAACTGAAGCCCCATGAGCATAGCTACCCTACCTACGACCTGGAGCTGGCAGCTATCGTCTTCGCACTGAAGACTTGGAGGCACTACTTGTACGGTGAGACCTTTGAGATTTTCACAGATCATAAGAGCCTCAGATACTTGTTTGATCAAAAGGAGCTCAACGTGAGACAAAGACGTTGTTTGGAGCTCCTGAAGGACTATGACTGCAGCATTTCCTACCACCCGGGAAAGGCCAACGTGGTGGCTGATGCCTTGAGCCGGAAGGCACCCGCCCACTTGGCCAGTTTACAGGTGCAGAGTTGGAGCCTTATGGAGGAGATGGGCAGTTGGCGGCCCCTAGAGTTACTGGGGCACTGTGGGGTAGTGACCATGACACGACAAATGAGGCCAGAGCTGATAGACCGCATCATCACAAGACAGATGGCTAACCCGTACTAGCAGTCGTTGCGTGACAGAGTACTGTCAGGAGACCCTGGGGACTTCTCCTTTACAGACGAGGTGCTGCGCATGAGGGGACGTTTGCGCGTTCCCAGGGACGAGGAGCTGTTGAGGGAGCTCCTAACTGAGGTACACAGTTCTAGGTTCACCATACATCCCGGAAACACTAAGATGTACCATGATCTGAGACGCGACTTTTGGTGGAGGGGAATGAAGCAGGATGTAGGTGAATTCGTACAGCAGTGTTTAGTATGCCAATAGGTGAAGGCTGAGCATCACCATGGACTTGGTGGTGGGCTTGCCCGTTACCCAGCAAGGACACGATGCAGTCTGGGTGATCATAGATAGATTGACAAAGACGGCACGTTTCTTACCGATCCGAGTCACCTTGGGACCAGCACAGTTGGCAGAGAGATATATTCGCGACGTGGTATGTCTACACGAAGTTCCACGGGAGATCGTATCCGATCGGGATACCTGTTTTACGTTCCAGTTTTGGGCTGAATTTCAGCAGGCCTTGGGGACACAGTTGAGGTTCAGTACAGCATATCACCCCCAGAAGGACGGACAGTCAGAGCGCACGAAACACACACATGAGGACCTTTTGCGTACTTGTGTACTAGACTGGAGGGGCTCTTGGGAGGATCACCTGCCCCTGGCGGATTTTACATATACTAACAGTCATCACTAGAGCATCGGCATGGCACCCTACGACACTCTGTACAAACGGAGGTGTATGGCCCCCTTGAGTTGGGTTGAGGTGGGGACCAAGTGGGAAGTTGGCCCCAGGCGACTTCGTACTATCAGGAGCAGACAAAAGAGCTATGCAGATCGGAAACATAGAGAGGTGCAGTTTGAGATTGGGGATCACGTCTTCCTTCACGTTTTTCCCATGAAGGGCCTACAGCAGTTTGGGGTGAAGGAAGCTCGCACCGAGGTTTGTGGGACCCTTTGAGGTCCTGGAGCGGGTTGGACCCATTGCTTACAAGCTTGCCCTTCCTCCCCAGCTTTCTGGTGTGCACGACGTGTTCCACGTGTCCAACCTCAGGAAGTACGTCGCCGATCCCAGTCACGTCCTGAGCCACGAGAGCGTCGAGGTGGATGACGACCTGACCTACCACGAGCGACCAGTACGGATTCTCGACAAAGCCGTCCGGAGTCCGAGACGGAAGCAGGTACCCCTGGGGAAAGCCTGTGGAGGAGCCAGCAGTACGAGGAGGCTACCTGGGAGCCTGAGGCGACGGTGCGGGAGGGGTACCTGGAGCTCTTTGAGGGTATGTTTTTTCGGACCGGTTTCGGTCCTCTTCGAGTTTGTTATGCGAAAGTTGTTCTTTTTCCGCACCCTAGTTAGCGCAAGTTTCAGGAACGAAACTTCCGTTGAGTTTGTTATGTTGTTAAGACCCGTGCCATCAAAGCTCCTTTAAGACGTCTGGGACTCGGGCCAGACGTCTGGTCAAACGTCTGGACACACTCGCAAACGTCTGGAAATCAATTTTTGTGTGCGTACGACCGCGAGTCTGCACGCGTGCCGTGCATAAAATGAGCCCCAGCAGCCCTCTTCTCTTTCTTCTTCCCTTGCAGACTTGCAGAGCCTTCCCCCAACGCCTACAAATATCCCCTCCTCTCCCTCACACCACCCCACATCCATCCCCCTTCTTCCTTCAGCGACGGCGAGAGCGAGAGCAGCAAGTTGCTGCCAAGTGCAGTGGCGGAGAGGAGAGGGGCAGCGAGAGAAGGGGAGAGAGGAGAGCGCACTAGCCGTAAGGGAGCTCGCTGGAGAGGCTCGAGGTCGGTCGGGCATGCGCGAGGCGGGGTGTTGTGCGGGGGAGGTTTCCCCCGACGCTGCTGTAGCTAGAGCAGTGGACGAGCAGCTGCGCGGCGCAACCGCGCGCAGCAGGAAGAAGACGAAGGAACCTGTGATTCTAGGATATTTCCCAGAATTAGACATCTGGACCTACATCCAGACGACGCGAACGACGTCTGGAGGGAGCTCCAGACGATTGAGAGATATGTACTGCGTCCTATGTTTCCTTTTGCGGATACGGCCATGCAGGCTGTTCCGCCGAAGCTCTTTCGTGTGCCGTGTTGAGAGATTTTGTGTGCACGTGCAGGATTCACTTCGGGAAGGCGCAGGACACACCCTCCCACGCGATTCAAACGTCTGGGCGAGGCACCAAACGGCGGAGAGCGTCTCCAGACGTCCGGAGGGACAGTCGGACATCTGGAACTAGGTCCAGATGGTTCAGCAGGATCCCTGGACGTCTGAAGAGCAGCGCAAACCGAGGTATGGATCTGGACCCCTTTTAAGACTTCTGGAAGGTGTTCCAGACGTCTGATTTGAGTCTGGATTGTCGTTTTTGACCCATTTAGGGTCCGTTTTAGGTCTGATTTCCGCGTTTAAGATTTTGTTCTTCTCCATAATGGTTCCTCTACTTGATTGAAATACTTTATCCTATTCTGAGTGGTTCCTTGTGGTTGATCCTTATGTTAGGACCTTGTTCCCTTGCGGATTTGGGGGTTGCGGAGGCACGCGGACCTGCCGATCGAGCCCCCATTACTCTCGATTTTGCGGGTAAAGTGGCTTCCCTTAGTTAATTACAAACATAAATGCATATCTGGAATAAATAATAGATCCTAGGGTATGGCATGAATCCTAGGATCAGAAACACTAGATTGAATGATAGATCCTGAGCTATGGCATGAATCCTAGGACTAGAAACACTGGAACGATTGTATTGAATGCCCGAATTGCCGTCTTGGATGAGTAGATAGAATAATAATAATTGCCTATAATTGGATAACAGCTGCCTGTAAAATGTAGAGTACTTTTGTTAGTAACTGCGACATGTAATTCCTGTTGGTTGAAAATTAAATTCGAGTTGCTTACATATAAATTGGAAAAGAAAGATTGAATGTTGGAAACACGTGCTATATGCGAATAAACCTGAAATGATGAAACCTAGTATGGCTTGGCCTGAGAAACATGAACATGAACCCTACGGGGAATTAGGAGTAGAGCTCCTGGAAATAAAGAGAATGGAACTGGAAATGTGAATGGGGAAGAGTGTTGTCTCTTGGGTACGTGATACCAAGGGAAGCACATATTACCTGTTTAGTGCAGAGCGGAGCCAGCTGCCCTAGGGTTGGGACCCGAGGTTAGGATTGGCCGCTCTGTACCGACTCTTTGGCCCTCGCATACACAGTACAGGGGAAAGCTATTAGTGTAGGGAGAGAGCTAGCCACCCCACAGGGCCCGGGGTTCAGCTAACCATCCTACACTGACTTGTTAGGCCCACTGGGCAAACCAGGGTAGTCAGGCGAGGGTGCACAGACTGTGGAGGAGCAAGACCCCTAATTGGTTACTGTAGAGGGGCTCGACCCCTGTTACTGAGAGGGCTATGCCCTATACTGGTTCCGTGCTGTGCTTTGGGCGCACCCGTTAACGGAAACGACTGACCACGTGCCAGTGCGGGGTAGCTACCCGTGCGTTTATCGCGCGTGCAGTAGTCACTGTTACGTCTGTCCTTGACCTTGGGGTGGTTGACTGAGTGTAGGACCACTACGAGGGACTCTCCCGGCCAGGAGAGCACCACGTGCTACTTCTACTCTTCGGAAAAGACTGCAATCAAGATCGTTCCCACAAGGAACATTCAAGATAAAGAAAAAGACCTGATAAATAAACCAAGTAATGAAAGAAAGAATAATTAGTTGAATAAAGAAAGAGATTGAAAACAACAGCTACCTATCCACCTTTACTGTTTCTCTTAGTTAGCTGGTTGCCACTCTACTCAGCGTTTCGCTAACGTGTTGTACTTACGACCTTTTTCAGGTCCAGGTGTTGAGCAACCAGAGCCCATAGCTGCAGAGGGTGCTGGGTCCAATAGAGCCCAGTAGTTGTACTTTTGTTATACCTCGTTTTCTGTAGTAGTGAGTATTTTGTTACACTTTTGTACTCTTGTTTTGTAACTTCATTTTCATGTACCTGTTTAAAATTCTCTACTGTTGTGGTGGTGTGTACTGTAGTAGTTACTTCTTTACTACTGTACTTTTGTTACTGTTAGTTACTTGCATGGTGAATGTGGTTTATTTTACTGCTTTTTGGTTACTTTCTCGTTGGACGACTGGGTCTTGGGATCAGTCGAGTCGATCCGATTCTCGTGTCCTGTAGGGATTCGGGAACCGGGTCGTAACACTCCCTCCCATACATATTTTCCGTTGGGGGGTTTCAGGACATTTTCCGATGGTCAAGAATTAATTGTCTCCAATAAGCACTTGCGCCTTACTTGCAGTGGTTAATTTTTAGGAAATTTAGCGACGGTCAAGAATTAACCATTACTAGTAAGTATCACCACGCAAAATATCTACAAGCGGGTGGCAATTGAAAAGGCAACTCCTGTTCATTAGCATGGTTTCTAGATTAACTGTCGTTAATAAGTATCACTACGAGAAAAATATCTAAAGGAGGATGGGAACTGAGAAGGCAATTCCTGTTCATTGGCGACGATTTCTAGATTAACCATCACTAATAAGTATCACCACAAGAAAAATATCTATAGGAGGGCGAGAACTGAAAAGGCAATTCATGTTCATTAGCGACAGTTTCTATATTAACCGTCGCAAATAAGTATCACCGTGAGAAAAATATCAAGAGGGCAGGAATTGAAAAGGCAATTCATGTTCATTAGTGACGGTTTCTTGATTAACCGTCGCTAATATTAAAGTTGTCAGTTCCTTATACGCGACAATTGATCCGATCAACCATCACGAATGGTTAATATAACTCCAAACTCGTGCCCCCTTCCCCCCTCCCCCCGAAACCTTCTCGCTCAAACATTCAAGCACTCACAACTAGAGAGCTCTCCCTCGCATCGTCGTCGACTCTCCCTCGGTTTGGTGAGCAACCACCACCCCTCGCATCCCCCTTCGCCCCCCCAGCCTCCTCCCTGCGCCCTCCTGCCGCCCATGCCGCCGCCCCCTGCGCCCTCATGCCACCCACATCGCCGCTCCTCGCTCCCTTGAACCACCCTCCTCCCCGGGCCGCTCGTGCCCTCCTCCTCCCTGCGTCGCCTCCCTACTAGTGCCACCCATGCCTTCCTCCTCCCTACGCCACCACTGCCCATGCCCTTCTTCTCCCCGCGCCACCACCGCCCGTGCCCTCCTCCCTACGCTGTCGCCCCCTACCCCATGAGTCCACCTCCTTCCAACCCCCCCCCCCCCTCCCCTCCTCCTCCTCCCTCAACCACCCCCCTCCTCCACAATTGTGCCCTCCCCATTTTTTTTATTTATCTTTTATTTTTTAAAAATTTAAATTACTTGTAAAATTAAATTTACTTGTTAAATTAAACTACCTGTAAAATAAAATTACATGTGAAGTTTTATTAAATTGACCTGTTAAATAAATTTTGGAAATTAAATTTACTTGTGAAATAAATTTTGTTAAATTTACATGTAATTTATTAAAATTATTCACTTGTTAGAAATGTTAATTTTCTTTAATTTTATCAATTGCATGTTGCTTGTTATTAATTAGCTATGCTCATATTTTTTGCTTATGTTAAATATTCAATTATTAACTCTTAGTGGTACACACACACAAATCTAGACGCACTTAAGGCCAAATAATAGTTATTCTAACCCCTAGGTTATAGGTTTTGAGAGGTGATAATCGTGTCAAAATACTTACCCGTTGGCACTTATGATCATGTTATACAGACAATGCAGAGTGTGTGTATATCTTACTTACATGCACAAAGTTTTATCTTTATAGCATGCCATAAGAGTCATCGTCCTCTGTTAAGAGAAGTTCTAAACAATGAGGAGTCCTTGAAGATTTGATCACAACTTAGGGTTACTTGTTACATAGAATCGATGTCTGGAGGAATTTCGGTAGTTTCTTTTCGTTCTTCTCTGGTATACCAACTGATCTTATCCGCGTTCCTAAAGCACCCTTAAATGGGAGTTATAGGGAATGTAGTTAAGGTTAGTTTTATGGGATATAGTGGAGAAGTGCGATGAGATGCTGTCGAAATTTCTCTAGACATCAGTTACATGTAACAAGTAACGTTGTAATCAAATCTTCAATGATGGGCTATGAAAGTGAAAATCATAATCAAAATACAAATATATATATAACATTTCAATGTTTATTCATAATTAGTGGGTGATTTAGGTACATCTAAGAGTAACTTTTTTATCATAATATCACATTAATTTGAGACCTTTTGTTAATAATTATTTAGGTCATTATGGACAAGTCTTGGATTAGTTTGAGAAATTCATATTACATTCGATATAAGAATGGAGCGAGGGAGTTCTTGAATTGAGCTTTCCATGATGATAGGAAATCATTCAGACGAGGGGAACTTCTATAGTTGATTTTCTGTCCTTATCGAAGGTGCTTAAATGGAGAAGTACATGATTGTAACACTGTGTTAGAGCACATAATCTGTAATAGTTAGTAGCAACATTACACTAAGTGGATTGCTCATAGAGACTTCGTCGTAGAAACTTATGAAATTGATTCAATGAATGCTGATGAGGAGCCTATCGGTAATATTGAAGGTGACGGGATCGAGGAGATGTTGGATGAACTTAAAGTAGCAGATAACATCATAGACGATAGTGACATGTTACGAAGTTGTAACAACTTTTATGTTGATATTGTTATTCGCTCTAAAACGGGTTTTAAAATCGTCGCGTTGCAGTATAGATTGAATCAACACGAAAAACAGATAATATTTATACTCGAAAGAAATCCGAGGTCATTCACTAGGACCAAGTAGAAATTCAATCTCAAAATCACAATTCTAAGTAAAAGATATGAGCAATTGCAATCAGAATTGATTCAAAATGATATAGCAATAATTTCAAGTAGCAATGTATAAAAAGAAGAGGGTAAAATGGTGATTTAAATCTCCAATTACCCTTATACAATAATAGCAAAGAGATGCACAATATCAATCAAGTTAATATAGCCTTAAACGTTGATGCTATAGTGCAAAGGCACTGCTCTTGTTGTTTTTCTCCTTCTTTACTTACTTCTCTTCTCTGTAAGCCTCAGGGAGAGGCACAGGTACAGCAACACAGAAGCAAAGGCTTCTTCAAATTCTCTCTGTGTAGAGAGCAGCAGAGGGCAAACCCCCCCCCCCCAACTCTCTCTCTCTTTCTTCTATTCTCTCTCAGAGCCCAGCTCTAATCGGGTAAACAGACGGCTAATCAGATCTGGCCAGACCGTGGTTGTGACCGTGGATGAGGCGTGCGATGGGCGTGTGTATGGGGACCTCACCCCTTGTGCGTGCTGAGGCGATTAGCCAGATGCACAAAAGCAATTTAAACCGCACGTGGGAGTCTGCTCTATCCGATGTGGGACTGAGTCCCCTATAATTCATCGCACAGCAGCAGTAGCTGAAGATGGCTTTTGATTAAGGCAGCTGCTGCGTATGTCAATGCCAAGTGAAGGCCTGGAGCGAAGCCTGGGACTCAGTCGCAGAACCTAGAGATGAAATCTGGGAGAATCGTGACCGGAGGACTGACAACTTCGTCAGAGAACTTGAGGTGGCGGCGGATGTCCGATGAAGGTACCTGAGACAGAAATACGGGCTATAAGCCCTAGTTAAGGAACTCAGGAGGATCGTCGAGGACCAGCAAGTGCAAGGGTGGTGTCGGTTTGGCATGCATGTGTGTGAGGAGGTTTGGTGAAGTCAGAATGGAGGTACAGTGAGGGTGGTGTTTGGGGAACTCGTGGAGTGGCGAATCAATGAAATAGACAGAGGGCTTTGGCCCTTTGTGTGATGGCGGAGCTCGTGGCGGTGAGAGCGACAAGAGTCGAGTGGTGTGGCTGCGTAGGCGTCGCCGGAGAGTCACTGGAGCGGATGAAGATGAAGGCATCGAGGGAGAGTCGGTGGTCGGAAGTGAGATGTGAGTGCAGGAAAAAGATGTAGGGAGATAGAGAGAGAGAGATAGAGATACTTAGCGATGAGGTAGAGAGGTGGAGAAGGCCGATTGTGGTAGACTAGTGCTGGAGAAGGAGGAGAGATCAGCGAAGCGGCAACGGCGAGGTAGGCAAAGGCACGTCCTCCCTTTGGTCGGGGAGGATCGCGACGAAGAGGAGAGTCGAAAGGATCGACCAATTTGGTCGTTGGATGGCCAGATGAAGGGGATTGAAGAAGTCACAGGAGCAGTGGTTGTTGGTGGCCAGAGGAAGGGGATTCAAGGGCTTTTGGCTTGCCAAGACTTGCTGAAGATGTGCAATATGCAATAGGGCTTCTTTTATAGGCCATAGGAGGCCTTTCCAAGCTTGGAAAGAAGCTTCCAAGCTCGGAAGGTCCTCGCGAAATAGGATACCGGAACCTTCAAATGGTTCGCATGACCTTTTGGGAAAGAATTGGAGCCTAAAATCGATCTCATGTGGAAGGGAATTTCACAAAGAATCTCCAGTTCAATTTTGGGAAGGTTTGATTGAGAATCGAGCGAGAAATCTCCGCTTGAATCTTGTTGAAGCAAGGTACGTTCACACCAATGGCAGCAGGACCGATTTGAAAGTTCCCTTCTAGGAGGGGTGACGTAAAAATATGCGGAAATAAAAATATAAAGCAATCTCACAAAAATCAATCGCACAATGTACACAGGTATTTTTAGGTGGAAACCCAAACCGGGTGAAAACCACCACCTAACCCTCTCGAGTTAGGATTTTCCGATCAACCAAGTTGATCAAAATCCACCAAACGAATCACTTTAAACGAGGGTGATTCAACCTCAGTATAACCACGCTACAAGTACGAGGGTAGCGTTCCTCAACCCCTTCTCTCCACGAGAAGGATTTTGTCCCACGAAGAAGACGGGAATTCGCAAAGCGAATACCCAACAAAAATACAAAGATAAAATAAAACAACAGTCCTATAGAGCCAACAAAATTAAACCTAGCTTCTATAGGAAATAGGAAACTCCCCTTTGCAAGGAGTGCGTCGACGATGACGCGGTGCGTGTGCCACGCGACGGCGTAACTTCGCTCTCGTGGACAACGGCGGGAGAGCGGGTGCGCAACGGTTGAATGCTCTCAAGAAAATGGAGCTTGAGCTTGGAGAGCAAGAGAGTCTTTTCTTTGGACACAAAAGGTTTGAAAGTGTATTGCAAGGTGTGTGTCTTAGTGTGTATATGTCTCTCTAGGTGTGTATATCTTGTCTATTTGTGTTACAAAGGTTCCCCTCTATTTATAGAGGCCTTAGGAAGGTTTTGGAAGGCTTGGAAAAGCTTCCATAGCCGTTGGGTGCAAAGCCCAAGAGAATCAGGCCGAAATCAGGACAATGATTGCATTTGACAGGGTTATCAGACGTCTAACTCTGGAATCAGACGTCTGGAAGGCCACTTTAAGACGTCTGATTCCAAGGTCAGACGTCTGATTCTATGCGGGTTTCTCCCTGACTTGAATCAGATCTAAACAGGGTTTTTGTGCAAGTCCATCAGACGACATACAGGACGTCTGGCACTATGTCTGGACGTCTGGAAACCTACTTTTACTGTGGGAATTGATTTCCAAACGTTGCAACGGCTAGAAAATCTCTGAGAAGAGATTTTGGGTCAGCCGAGGCAAAACGGTCATTTATCAGACGTCTGTAAAGTCCTATGGACGTCTGATAAGGCTCTAACGGTCATATCCTTGAGTGTCTTCTAAGCCAGCCAACGGTCCACTAACTGGACGTCTGGCAAAGTCATCAGACGTCTCCTAAGACGTCTGGTCTAAGGTCTGGACGTCTGATTTAATCAGACAGAACTAACTATGTCCAGCCTAACAGTTATCAGACGTCTGAAACAACAGTCAGACGTCTTAAAATTCTTTATCAAACGTCTGATTTGGGAATTAGACGTCTGGAAGTGCTGTTTGAACCCTATATTGGTTTTCTAAGTATTCTACAGAAAACCTAAGTATCCTAGGGTTGTGCAGGTGTTCCTAGGACTACTTTTAGGGTACTTTGAGGCTCTTTAACATAATGTTCTAAGGAATCAAAAAGAGCAAGAAAATAAATACAATAGATACATGAAAGGATAAAAAAGAATCTATCCTATTCTTCTTGTCTTCTATCTTCAATCTGTCGCTCCACGCGAACCTCCTCTGTTTTCCGTCAAGCTCCTCCAATCCGTCCTGGATGCGAGCTCGAACTCCGTCTAAACACGTCCACATTTGCAATTGACCTGAAATCTAGGACTCAAATTGCAAATGTTAAATAACACGTGTTTTGTTATCATCAAAACAAATGATCGTGGTGCTTTAGCACCAACACGATTTGCAAAGAAGATGACAGACGTTAGGGACCTAAATGCAAACTTCTTCGAAAGTTAGGGGCACGATTGTGAAAGAAAGAATCAGACAGGACCAAAATGCAAACTTGGTCAAGATGATTTCAGATTGGGCCCAAATTTTGGTATGAACCTAATTTAGGCCCAAGGAATCCAATGGTGAAGTTGGATTTTAGTTTTGACTAATTTTAACTGGATAATTTACACAGTTACCCAAATTAGGGTAACTTTCTGTCTAAGACTATTTTAGGTCAAATTAAGTTCTGATGGTCAAATCAAGCATACCAAATCCTAGAGAATATTTTTACATGAATTTTAGAGGATTTAGGTAAATTTTATCCTGACCAGAACCTCAGTAGATTAAACGGGTCTACTTTTAGGGTTTCAGATGTCCATTAATTTCCGTAACGCATGAGAACTTGTTTCGTTCTGTATGAACCCTCTTATTAGACTCTAAAGCACATTTTGACCTTTATTTATCCTTTGAGAAAATCCACGGTTATTCTGTTTTTGTGATAGAACGGTAAATTTGTAGAAATAGCCCTATTTTCTTATTTTCTTCTCAAATCAGTGTTTTATGCCCTTAAGACCTTTTGATGGATATATAGGAGCTTTTATTCATTTAATCCAATCAACAGAGCTAGTTATGGCTCATGATGGTGTTCCCATCAGCTATTAAGGCAGCCAAAGAACCGATTATTCCTAGAGTGAGCTCTATGTCAAGGTTGACATTTCTATTGAAACTATTTCGGATGAAGGTTATCAATAGAGCCACATCTAAATTAACGTCTGAGGTACTTGAATTTATCAGAGAGCTCTTATCTAAGCCTAATAGTTATCCGGAGTCATGGTATGATGCGAAGTAACAGATTAATGAATTGCGAAAAGATTGACGCATGTCTAAACGATTGCGTATTATTCAGAAGTGAATATGCTGGTCTTGATACCTTCCGGAGTGTGGTACGTCAAGATATAAGGTTGGAAAATTTGGGAATCAACATGGCAAGAAACAGGTAGAGAAGATCCTACGATACTTTCCATTGATTCCAAGGCTTCAACGCCTATTTATATCAAGTAAGACTGCGAAATTGATGAAATGGAAAAAGTAGAATAAGTCATGAGATGGCCACATTCGTCACCTTGTTAATTTTGATGAGTGGATAAAATTTGATAACAAACATGTATCATTTGCACAGGAATAACGTAACGTAAGACTAGGTCTTGCAAGAGACAAAGTTAATCCATTTAGGAATATATATCCAACATATTTAATATGACCAGTGATGATGGTAACTTAGAACTTACCATGTGATCATTGTTTATGATGCTGACAATGTTAATCCCAGACCCAAAGCAACCAGGAAATGCTATAGATATGTACTTGCAACCATTTGTGAATGAATTGAAACTATTATGGGATGACGGCATTCAGACATACAACGTGGGAAAGAAAGAATTCTTTATGATGCATGCTGCATTACTGTGGACTATCAGTGACTTTCTAGCATATGCAAATTTGTCTGGGTGGAGTACAAAAGGAAAATTGGCATGTCCAATTTGTATGGATTGCATAAATCATCTCCAATTGCCTGAAAGCAGCAAGTTGTATTACTTGGGTCATCGCAGATTCCTTCTAACTGACCACAGATGACTAACAGCATAATTCAAAGACAGATTTGACAGCAAATTTTGTCGATATTCCTTGAGGAATCCAAGAAATAAGCTAAGCACAGGTTCTGTTATGTTATTAGGAGAAACAATAATATAGAAATTGCAAGAACTTGGAAACATAAGATTGAGACGTCTTTTTAAAAATGACCTTACTGCATTAAAGCATTCAGGCTTTAAGAATAAAAGCATTTTCTTCATGTAACTCCCATATTGGAAAGATCTGACAGTCCAGCACAACCTGGATGTGATGTACATAGAGAAAAATGTCATGGATAATATGTTGGATGTCCTAAATTTAACAAATAGTCCAAAAGACACAATAAAAATAAGAAAAGGAATGAAGATTTTGGGCATTCATCCAGAGCTACATACAACAGAGAAGTATGATGGCAATGTTGAATTCCTAGATGGTATATACAGCATAAAGCATGAACAGATTCAGAAAATATTCTCATTTTTTAAGGAGATACGGGTACCGGATGGCTACTCATCACAGTTGTCGCGCTGTGTTAATGAATCTCAAAAAAAAGTTAGTGGGTTAAAAAGTCATTACTCACATGTTTATATGCAAGTGTTTTTCTCATTGGCCAGACATGGAGTCTTACTTGATCCCGTTGTAGATGTTTTTACAAACATGAGTCGATATTTCAAAGCTATCTGTTCAAAGACTTTAGATGTTGAAATGCTACGCTACTAGGAAAAACAAGTTGTCATCACATTATGTAAAATGGAACAGTTTTTCCCCCAGCCTTTTTTGACATAATGATGCATTTAACAATACATTTGGTAAACGAAGCAAGGATCGCAGGACCAGTTTAATACAAATGGATGTATCCTATAAAGAAGTATTTGAAAAAATTGAAGGATTACATGTTAAATAAAGCTAAGTCGGAAGGGTCAATTGTCGAGAGATATTTAGTTGAGAAATCTATAAACTTCTGTAGCATGTATCTTGGTGAGACAGGCAATGAATTCAATCATTTTGAGAGAAATTATGATAGGGATGCAATGAACATGTCGGACATTGTCTTTCTATTTTTGAAATTCTAGGATGGTCAATTCTGCACACAAAATTTATTGAGATTCCAGAAGTAGATCGTCAATTGGCACACTTGTATATATTAAAGCAAATTCCTGAAGTTGACCATTTCTACGATGAATTTAAACAATCGTTACATCCAAATGCACGCGATGTACTCTTTCCTGAGTGGTTTAAGCAACGTGTTGCTAAAATGAAAAAAAATAACGACCTGCGGTGGGTGAAAGATTTTAACATAATATCCGATCGTCCATTGAGTTATGGATATTACCGTTCTAGGTACATCATAAATGGCTTCAGATACAGAATCAAATCTATTGATAAAGTAAAGGCTACACAGCAAGTTGGCATTGTTGTTTCTTGTAAATTAGCCAGCGGGTGTGATGGTTATTATGGATAGATTGATGAAATTCTCAAGATTAGCTTCAAATATGATCGTAGACTTATCCTCTTCAAGTGTAAATGGTTTGATGTTTTCATAGAAGGCATCGGGTTTAAGGTTGATAAGAAACACAAATATATAAGTCCGAATAATAACCATCGAATTCTTCAGAACACTGAACTGTTCACTTTAGCTTGTCAAGTCTCTTGAGTCTTCTATGTGACTGATAATAGTAAAAGTGGATCGGTAATTCCCGTTAGAACAATGCCACGTAATTATTATGATTCTCAAAAGTAAGGGGAACCTAAATTAGAACCTGAAGCATATTAAGAACTTTAACCAAATTTAGATCCAAATGTAACAAACATTGATATATAAGGTATACTTTACAAACCTTTTTTTATAATATAAAATTACTCATAAAGCATTCTTATACTGATATAATAATTTGTTTACTCTTATTATAGGTTGTTGATACAGTTCTATTAATTTTTCCTTCTACATGGCAAGTATTGTTTCAAGGTAACATTAATGATTGCTTTCAGTTATATGCATATTTTTTATATCAATTATATATTTATGTGATTTTTTGTCACTAATTATTTTTTTT
This sequence comes from Thalassia testudinum, assembly GCA_037157565.1. NCBI lineage: Eukaryota > Viridiplantae > Streptophyta > Magnoliopsida > Alismatales > Hydrocharitaceae > Thalassia > Thalassia testudinum. The sequence goes on along the minus strand of JAZHRO010000013.1, from coordinate 68,296,308 downwards.
GTGTTGTGCAGATGGTGAAACTAAAGAAATGGAGTTCTCATCGAAGGAGTCCTAACACCACCCCTGATACCCAGGACCCCCGTACCATACAACCTCCTTCCACGCAGTCACCTACCACATAGTCTCCCCGTACATGGCCTCCCTGTACCCAAACCTTCCCTACCCAGCTTACTCCCCCCCAGGACCCCTACACTCTTACCACCGATACATATTTAGTACCCACTCTCAATTTCGTCCCCCCCCGTACACACACATATATTCGTCCTGATGCACTTGCACAGTTCCTTTTTACAGGGAAGGGGAAGAAGCCAGTCATCCCTAAGTTTGTGATGTTACCTAAACGTGAGGATGAGGTTGACAGTCACGACCCTAACCAGGATGAGGGAGACGGGGACAACGTACAGGACTCCCATGACGACGTGGATAAGGAGGGGGACGAGGGGGAGGACGAGAGGGATGCTGAGGTTAGGCCCCCTAAGACCGACATAGACCCTAATCAGCCAGGGCCCAATACTACTGGTAAGTAAATTGTTATTTTTTATATTTTAAAAGTTATCAAATTTCATATTTACTCTTCATTCGTAATATTATTGTTGTTATTAATTTCAGTGAAGAAGAAAAGAAGATGCCCGACGAGAAATAGGGACTTGAAGGTTATACCAGAGGGCACGAGGGTGAAGGTGAAGATCACCCTTGGTGGGGAAGATCCCAACTACCCTCCTTTCAGCAGCAAGCTCTCCAAGGTTGTGAAGAGCATCATCCCCTCTCTTGTTTTGATTGGCAGATTGCCTCAAAGGAACTCAAGAGGGAGGTCATTTGTCACTTAGAGATAATTAATATATATTGAGGTTTATATATATTTCTTTTAATGTGATTTGATGTATATAAATGTTTAATTTATAGGCGATCTTCGATTGGGGGGACAATCCTAACAACCCCAAGTATATTCTTAACCATGCAGTGAGGCATCGTCAAAACTGGAGACTTAAAATGAAAAAAGTGATAACAAAAAATTTTTTTAATTCCTCTCAAATTTACATTTTAATTATATAATTTATTTTCTTTGTTATTTAGTATTTTACGAATAAGCCATATGAGGAGGTCTTGAGGAATGTACCTCCTTCCATACTGTTAGAGGTATGGAAGGATATTGTCAGTATTGGAGTAAGCCTGCGATAGAGGTAGTTAAATAGTTATGCATTAAAATTTAATTATTATTAATTTATTTACTAATAAAAATATATATGTGTATTTTCTATAAGATCAGGCGAAGAAGAACAAAGTCAACAAGGTTAAAGCTCTACCACAGACTTATGTTTTGAGTCGGATGAGTATTGATAAGCTCAAGATAAGATATGTAAGTACATTTCCTATTTATTTATATTTCTAATTAACATGTAACTTTAAATTATTATTTATTATTTATATTTATTTAATTTTAGGTGAGTACACATGACGGTGCCCAATTGGACCGTCTTGAAATCTATAAGACCACTTATAATAAGGTTACAGATGGCAGGCACACATGAATTCACGAGATCTACCAAACCAAACATGTAAGTGATTATTTTTTTAATTATTTAAATTTAACTTTCATTTTAGTCGAATATATTACTTAGATAAAAATGTAATTAGGGAGAAATGTACGATTTAGTCTACCCACCTTCTCCTATAGACAAGAACTCTACGATCCAACAGCCTACTATGACACCTGAGGATGCTTTCCGGACAGGAATGCCTCTGGAACATGGTGGATTTGTTCGCAGTGGAGGTCAGAGCCAGACGCTCACCACTTGGTATAGACAGAAGGGATTGTTTGGCACGTCTTCTACTAAGGTGGAGCAGCTGAGGTCGCAAGTACAGTAGACTCAAATGCAATTAAATGACGTGACTAGAGAGCTGTGAGGTGCTAGAGAGGAGATCCGCTAATAGAGACTAGATTTCAAGGAGTAGATGGCACAGCAGCAGGCACAGTAGGCAGAGATGATGGCCATACTTCAAGGTGGAGGTGGACCATATCACAAAAGCTTCCATTATCTTGCACTTCGTGGGCCAGACGACTATTTCAACGTAAGAGGTGCTAGTCATGGTATTGGTGTGGGAGTTTAGCTCTCATCTTTTCTTTGTATTTTTTATTTTTATTTATATAATGTTAATGATCTTTTATAAACATTCTCTAAGTTAATTTTTAGTAACGTAATGTTTATTTCTTTTTATATTTATTTTATTGATTGCTATATATCGGAATGTTATGTAAGTTAATTTAAATGTTATCTTTAATTATCATTAGTAAAATCTAATTAATTAAAAATATATATATATGGAGACAGTTGTTAGAATAACCATCTACAATTTTGTTTTGAACCAGACAACCTCCCTCCTAACAGCCTATTTTTTTGCGACATTTCCACAACCGTAGCGACATTATATTTAGTGACGATTATCATAACAATCGTCGCCAATAATACATTTGAGATGGTTATTTAATAACTGTCTCAAAAGTATTTTTACGACGGGTATAAATCGTCGCAAAAGGAAGCTAATGATGACAGATAGGGTCGATACTATTAGAGACAGTTAGTATTAATAACCGTTGCGAAAGATTATTCATTTCGCAACTTTTAGCGATATCAAATTGAGACGATTTTGTTACTTTTGACGATAATTTTTAACAATTGTTAAAAGTAATTTTTCTTGTAGTATATATTGTTATGTAAAAATTAAGAGTCATGATATATTAGCTAATATTTTTAATTGCTAACTCATTTTTGAGCTGCTAACTGCCATATCATTTTAGAAGGATACATTAAGAGTCATAGTCCATTAACTAGTACCTTTTGTTTCCTTTTTCGTTGTAAAGCTAGAAGCCATAATCTTCCAAGTTAAGACTGTTGTGTACCAAGTAAGGTTTTATTTGATCCTCTCTTTTGGCCCTCATGGGAAGTGAGACATAGACAATTACCTCCCAACATCCTACAGAAAAATGCAAACACTTTTTATATAATTTTATGTCCGAATATTAAGTACAACAAAACCACCATCGCGAATGCCTCCAGGGACCTTCCCTCTCTCACCTCTTCCCTGGTCACCACACTCTCCTCCCTTGTCTGCACTATTCCAATTGCAAAAGGAGGTGCGTAAATGCAATCCTTTTTTGAATCAAACTTACTCTTTCCCTACTAGAAAAAAAAACTCTCCAAAATGGTAAATCAAGACCCAAAATGTACCAGGAATGCAACTGATCAAGCGATTCCAAACGAAAGACATATAGATGCAGTTAGAATTAAAATACCAAAGGCTCGTTATAAAGATAGAATGATATTTCTTCTTTTTCATCCTGCGCTTACCCAATTCCCCTGTCCCAGCGCATGTATGGATGAGCAACAACACCAATGGCTATCCATAAATGGAAAGGCGTATTTTTATATCAGCAACTGAAAGCTCCCACTCCAATTTTGCTTAACTCTTTCTGATTTATATTCAATTGATTTTGCATTACAATAATATTTCACAAGACAAATATGCAAAAACTATTTAAGAAAAGATTGGTTGCGTTTAGAATATTGGAAATTTCATAATTGAACCAAGCGAGGATGGATTCATGAGCCATCGAAATAAATACTAAACCCAATCGTCCCCGCAGTTATAAGGAGGTATTGTTTGTAAGACTTGCATACGTTTATATATGACAATTTTATCATTTTAATTTAAATTAATTTCTAGCATAACCAGTTAAAAAATTTCAAATGCACCTGCGTGCTTATCCTGTGATAGAGTATGCCCACATTTCATGTCAAACTATTTCCACTGCCAAACTTATCCTGACAAAATAATTTCTAATGAGAACATTCTCGAGAATTGATGACAGGGAAACGAGATCCGAGATAAGAACTGATCTTTGTTTACAGCGACAATTATTTGGATATTTGTATCTATCTGTCATAATTTAGATCGTAACAGCAAGAAATCACTTTTGCGTTTGCTGTATTCTACGTCATCGACTCTCATCCTTAATGACTTATTTCTCTCTGTGACGAATCTCATCAAGAGAAAAGCGATAGTTTACCGATGCCTTTTTCTACGATGCTTTTGAGACCCGACAATCTCTATCGTCTGGCTTCACAGCACACGGACAATACAATAATATTCGAATTTATGCCCCTGTTTTCCTGTAAGAGGGCGTCAATTATGACGTGCATTGAAATTTAGCTGAAACGTTTATCTCGAGAGAAAACCATATCCATAATGAGAAGTCTCCAAGAACATTCCATCATTCTTCTCACACTCTCAAGTTTGACCATATTAGCTTTGAACCTACGGAAAATTCCAACCCCTCTCCTACTCCCCCCTTTCCCCTTCTTCCCTAGAAACGGTCATCTTTGATACTTCAAACCTTATGATGCTCCTTAAATTATAGACTAATTTACATCAATAGTATCTAACTATGATTTTGGGATTGATCGTGCTCCTTAAAATCGGAGGCTCCACTGAAATGTAATAATAGTAGAGAGACATAAGAAATTGATGATTCAATTCCACCTCTAAAAAGTGTGTAAGTTGTTTGGGAGGAGAGAGTCTACTTCCAAAATTCACTAATGTAGTACAGATAATACACTAACAGAATTCTCACTCATCTCTCAGATTGTATAAAAAACTAAAGCTAATTCAGCCTAAATATTTATAGGGAGAGCCACCTCTCATCATGGGTCTCGTAAAATTTTCCATGATCCCATGATTTATACGTCAATGCTATTTAATTTAGTAACTATTAAACAACTACGTCATAAATACCGGCATAAACATCGGCATAATGATTATGCACTTTAGTTTCAGTTAACTCTGATGGGTTACTGGATCCGTAAGTGCTCCCGATTGTTGATTCAAACCAAGTCCAACAGGATGTCGGTTCTACTGGATCCGTCAGGATGCAAGCCAGTCAAATCCGCTAATCATTTTGAGTAACCAGACTCGCTGAGATACCAGATCAAATCCATTAATATGTCAAAGTTTACAAGAAGAATTTTTCTTCCATAGTCAGGGATGAAAACATGTCGTGATAAGATATCAGAGCAGGCAGCCATAACTATCAACGAGTAAGCGATCGTCATTTGCAGGAGACTCATATGACAGATGGCAGGTGGAGAGTTGACCATGAGGAATGGGGTTTGGGAGAGAAACGAATTTGGGGGATGGGTTTTGATGCTTAATAAGTAGGTTTGTGTAAGTGTCGGCGGAACAAAAATCCAAACCACGTCAAGAATTTGCAATGAAAAAGGTACAAAAATAATTGAGTTTCATTATCGAGACCCATCTTGAATATGAGGCCATAGTTTGGGATTTTTTTTCCTAAATTAATTTAAACTATATACATTTTAAAATATCTTTGACAACGTATATAGTTGCATCAATAGATTATGCACCGCTTTTGTTGGAAGTTATCGAAATACCATACCAATCCAATCTTGTGTTACCCTTTCATAATAAGAACAAAATCTGTTGTATTATGCAAGGGTTTCATAATGAGATGCATATAAAATCCTGAGTTCATATCAATAATCGATAAAAATTAGCTTACAAAATAAATAAAGATATTTAAATATAAATTTTTGGAATATTAAAATTAATAAAGTAAATAAATAAATAGACTTACCATATTTTACAAGAAATTATAAATTTTAAAAAATCCTTCGTAAACATAATAAGTTTAGAATCGAAGGTAAGTAAATTGTAATGATCCGTTACTTTTTTAGTCATTTAAGGCGTCTGGAGTTTTAGTCAGACGTCTGGACACGTGTCCGGACGTCTGAAAGTTAGTTTTGAAGGTTCGTCCCTGCCAGGAGGGGTGACGTAATAAAATTGCGGAAATAAAAATATAAAGCAATCTCACAAAAATAAGCAATCGCACAATGTACACAAAGATTTTTAGGTGGAAACCCAAACCGGGTGAAAACCACCACCTAACCCTCTCGAGTTAGGATTTTCCGATCAACCAAGTTGATCAAAATCCACTAACCGAATCACTTTGAACGAGGGCGATTCAACCTCAATACAACCACGCTACAAGTACGAGGGTAGCGTTCCTCAACCCCTTCTCTCCACGAGAAAGATTTTGTCCCACGAAGGAGACGGGAATTCGCAAAGCGAATACCCAACCAAAATACAAAGATAAAATAAAACAACAGTCCTATAGAGCCAACAAAATTAAACCTAGCTTCTATAGGAAATAGGAAACTCCCCTTTGCAAGGAGTGCGTCGATGATGACGCAGTGCGTGTGCCACGCGATGGCGCTACGTCGCTCTCGTTATCTACGGCGGGAGAGCGGGTGCGCAACGGTTGAATGCTCTCAAGAAAATGGAGCTTGAGCTTGGAGAGCAAGAGAGTCTTTTCTTTGGACACAAAAGGTTTGAAAGTGTATTGCAAGGTGTGTGTCTTGTTTTTCTAAGTGTGTCTCTTATATCTTTGTGTTACAAAGGTTCCCCTCTATTTATAGAGGCCTTAGGAAGGCTTTAGAAGGCTTAGGAAAGGTTCTATAGCCGTTGGGAACAAAGTCCAAGAGAATCAGGCCGAAATCAGGACAATGATTGCATTTGACAGGGTTATCAGACGTCTAACTCTGGCATCAGACGTCTGGAAGGCCACTTTAAGACGTCTGATTCCAAGGTCAGACGTCTGATTCTATGCGGGTTTCTCCCTGACTTGAATCAGATCTAAACAGGGTTTTTGTGCAAGTCCATCAGACGACATACAGGACGTCTAGAACTATGTCTGGACGTCTGGAAACCTACTTTTACTGTGGGAATTGATTTCCAAACATTGCAACGGCTAGAAAATCTCTGAGAAGAGATTTTGGGTCAGCCGAGGCAAAACGGTCATTTATCAGACGTCTGGTAAGTCCTATGGACGTCTGATAAGGCTCTAACGGTCATAATCTTGAGTGTTTTCTAAGCCATCCAACGGTCCACTAATTGGACGTCTGGAAAAGTCATCAGACTTCTCCTAAGACGTCTGGTCTAAGGTATCGACGTCTGATTTCATCAGACAGAACTAACTATGTCCAGCCTAACAGTTATCAGACGTCTGAAACAACAGTCAGACGTCTTAAAATTCTTTATCAGACGTCTGATTTGGGAATTAGACGTCTGGAAGTGCTGTTTGAACCCTATATTGGTTTTCTAAGTATTCTACAGGAAACCTAGGTATCCTAGGGTTGTGCCGGTGTTCCTAGGACTACTGTTAGGGTTCTTTGAGGCTCTTTAACATGAAATATCTAAGGAAATAAAGAACAACAAAAGAAATGAAAAATACAACAAGTACAAAAGAAGGAAATCTATCCTATTCTTCATTTCCTTCCATCTTCAATCTTTCGCTCCACGCGAACCTCCTTTGTTTTCCGTCAAGCTCCTCCAATCCGTCCTGGATGCGAGCTCGAACTCCGTCTAAACACGTCCACATTTGCAATTGACCTGAAATCTAGGACTCAAATTGCAAATGTTAAATAACACGTGTTTTGTTATCATCAAAACAAATGATCGTGGTGCTCTAGCACCAACAATCTCCCCCTTTTTGATGATGACAAAACCGTAAATAATAATGCATAAAAATCCTCCCCCTTTTTGACATTATCAAAAAGGTTTGATTGATTTTAAATTTCCTATAATTCCCCCTTAAAACATGCTCTTCTATGAATTTATTTTGACAAAGGTAATATTCTCCCCTTTTTGTAACAACAAGATAGCTATTATTTTTCTCCCCCTTACTAAAGGAAATTTAGCTACCTTATTTCTCCCCCTTAAAAATTGACAATTTGCTCATAAAATTTTTAACTCCCCCTATCTAAATGCTACTGATAAAAAGATAGGGTAAAGGGTTTTACCTCACCTACCATGGCCAATAAAATGGCCCGAATGGTGGTGGTGGATGCCACATCGGATGGGGCTCCCATCCGTAGCTTGGAGGCCCGGGCATTGATGCCGGTCTCCAATCTGGTGGTCGACGTGCGGCGGGTCCGTCGTTTGTTCGCCGTCTCGTCGGTCTTCTTCTTCCCCTCCTTGGTCTACTCATTGGTTCTCCCAACTTAAGTTGACCAGCCTTGAGTTTGTAGGTCCAGTCCTGTGTATTGTAGTTATCCCTGAATCCTACAAAACAAGATTCCAAATTTTTCTTCGGTATCCAAGTAAGCTTGGATCCGGATTTGTTAGAAGGTCTCCTTGATGGAGATCCTTTCTCAACCTTAGGGCTATAAAACTTGTCTACTTTGTTGATTAATTTGTTAGAATTTTCCCTAAGACATGCAATTTTTTTTTCTATAATGTTCATTTTAGTCTTTAAATCTGAAATTTCTAATTTTAGACTATCATTTTCCTCAATCAATTTAGTATTTTCATTGATGAGGTCTTGATTTTCTAACAATAGGTTATCAATTCTAGGATTAGCTTCTAGATCCTTAAGTTTTATTTCTAACCTATCATTTTCAGATTTAAGAAAGCTAAGGTTCTTTTTAATGCTTTTATTTTCTATTTTTAGTGATTTACTAATCTCGAATAATTCATTAAAAGCTTCTTGTAAATCAAAATTTACCTCTTCGTCGGAGTCGCTTCCGCTTTCACTGTCGCTATTGGTTCCTCTAGCCATGAAACCAAAGCAAGTGGTTTCTTCTTCTTTTTCTTCTTCTTCTTCCTCCGAGCTGGAATCCTCATGAGTGCCTTCCAACCTCCTCCATATCTCGTGGGCGGTGGTGCACTCTTGGATTTTCTCGAACTCTTCCGGACTCAACGCGCAATACAGGGCATTCATTGCCTTTGCGTTGAGTGAGAGCTCTAGAATCTGCACCTGCGAGTAGCCTTCTTGGGGTCGCTTCGGGATCTCGTATGGGGTTTCGCAACATCCCCATACCTCGAATTCAGTGGCTTGGAGCCACGTCTTCATCCTCAGCTTCCAATAGCTGTAGTTGTTCCCGTCAAAGTAGGGCGGACGGGTTGTGGACTGCCCCTCGGAAATCCTACTTGTGGAACAGCTTCCCTCCATGTTTAGATCCTCGCCGGTTTGTAACGCCGAAAATGCGAGACCCGCTCTGATACCAATTGAAGGTTCGTCCCTGCCAGGAGGGGTGACGTAATAAAATTACGGAAATAAAAATATAAAGCAATCTCACAAAAATAAGCAATCGCACAATGTACACAAAGATTTTTAGGTGGAAACCCAAACCGGGTGAAAACCACCACCTAACCCTCTCGAGTTAGGATTTTCCGATCAACCAAGTTGATCAAAATCCACTAACCGAATCACTTTGAACGAGGGTGATTCAACCTCAATACAACCACGCTACAAGTACGAGGGTAGCGTTCCTCAACCCCTTCTCTCCACGAGAAGGATTTTGTCCCACGAAGGAGACGGGAATTCGCAAAGCGAATACCCAACCAAAATACAAAGATAAAATAAAACAACAGTCCTATAGAGCCAACAAAATTAAACCTAGCTTCTATAGGAAATTGGAAACTCCCCTTTGCAAGGAGTGCGTCGATGATGATGCAGTGCGTGTGCCACGCGATGGCGCTACGTCGCTCTCGTTATCTACGGCGGGAGAGCGGGTGCGCAACGGTTGAATGCTCTCAAGAAAATGGAGCTTGAGCTTGGAGAGCAAGAGAGTCTTTTCTTTGGACACAAAAGGTTTGAAAGTGTATTGCAAGGTGTGTGTCTTGTTTTTCTAAGTGTGTCTCTTATATCTTTGTGTTACAAAGGTTCCCCTCTATTTATAGAGGCCTTAGGAAGGCTTTAGAAGGCTTAGGAAAGGTTCTATAGCCGTTGGGAACAAAGTCCAAGAGAATCAGGCCGAAATCAGGACAATGATTGCATTTGACAGGGTTATCAGACGTCTAACTCTGGCATCAGACGTCTGGAAGGCCACTTTAAGACGTCTGATTCCAAGGTCAGACGTCTGATTCTATGCGGGTTTCTCCCTGACTTGAATCAGATCTAAACAGGGTTTTTGTGCAAGTCCATCAGACGACATACAGGACGTCTGGCACTATGTCTGGACGTCTGGAAACCTACTTTTACTGTGGGAATTGATTTCCAAACATTGCAACGGCTAGAAAATCTCTGAGAAGAGATTTTGGGTCAGCCGAGGCAAAACGGTCATTTATCAGACGTCTGGTAAGTCCTATGGACGTCTGATAAGGCTCTAACGGTCATAATCTTGAGTGTTTTCTAAGCCATCCAACGGTCCACTAATTGGACGTCTGGAAAAGTCATCAGACTTCTCCTAAGACGTCTGGTGTAAGGTATCGACGTCTGATTTCATCAGACAGAACTAACTATGTCCAGCCTAACAGTTATCAGACGTCTGAAACAACAGTCAGACGTCTTAAAATTCTTTATCAGACGTCTGATTTGGGAATTAGACGTCTGGAAGTGCTGTTTGAACCCTATATTGGTTTTCTAAGTATTCTACAGGAAACCTAGGTATCCTAGGGTTGTGCCGGTGTTCCTAGGACTACTGTTAGGGTTCTTTGAGGCTCTTTAACATGAAATATCTAAGGAAATAAAGAACAACAAAAGAAATGAAAAATACAACAAGTACAAAAGAAGGAAATCTATCCTATTCTTCATTTCCTTCCATCTTCAATCTTTCGCTCCACGCGAACCTCCTTTGTTTTCCGTCAAGCTCCTCCAATCCGTCCTGGATGCGAGCTCGAACTCCGTCTAAACACGTCCACATTTGCAATTGACCTGAAATCTAGGACTCAAATTGCAAATGTTAAATAACACGTGTTTTGTTATCATCAAAACAAATGATCGTGGTGCTCTAGCACCAACAATCTCCCCCTTTTTGATGATGACAAAACCGTAAATAATAATGCATAAAAATCCTCCCCCTTTTTGACATTATCAAAAAGGTTTGATTGATTTTAAATTTCCTATAATTCCCCCTTAAAACATGCTCTTCTATGAATTTATTTTGACAAAGGTAATATTCTCCCCTTTTTGTAACAACAAGATAGCTATTATTTTTCTCCCCCTTACTAAAGGAAATTTAGCTACCTTATTTCTCCCCCTTAAAAATTGACAATTTGCTCATAAAATTTTTAACTCCCCCTATCTAAATGCTACTGATAAAAAGATAGGGTAAAGGGTTTTACCTCACCTACCATGGCCAATAAAATGGCCCGAATGGTGGTGGTGGATGCCACATCGGATGGGGCTCCCATCCGTAGCTTGGAGGCCCGGGCATTGACGCCGGTCTCCAATCTGGTGGTCGACGTGCGGCGGGTCCGTCGTTTGTTCGCCGTCTCGTCGGTCTTCTTCTTCCCCTCCTTGGTCTACTCATTGGTTCTCCCAACTTAAGTTGACCAGCCTTGAGTTTGTAGGTCCAGTCCTGTGTATTGTAGTTATCCCTGAATCCTACAAAACAAGATTCCAAATTTTTCTTCGGTATCCAAGTAAGCTTGGATCCGGATTTGTTAGAAGGTCTCCTTGATGGAGATCCTTTCTCAACCTTAGGGCTATAAAACTTGTCTACTTTGTTGATTAATTTGTTAGAATTTTCCCTAAGACATGCAATTTTTTTTTCTATAATGTTCATTTTAGTCTTTAAATCTGAAATTTCTAATTTTAGACTATCATTTTCCTCAATCAATTTAGTATTTTCATTGATGAGGTCTTGATTTTCTAACAATAGGTTATCAATTCTAGGATTAGCTTCTAGATCCTTAAGTTTTATTTCTAACCTATCATTTTCAGATTTAAGAAAGCTAAGGTTCTTTTTAATGCTTTTATTTTCTATTTTTAGTGATTTACTAATCTCGAATAATTCATTAAAAGCTTCTTGTAAATCAAAATTTACCTCTTCGTCGGAGTCGCTTCCGCTTTCACTGTCGCTATTGGTTCCTCTAGCCATGAAACCAAAGCAAGTGGTTTCTTCTTCTTTTTCTTCTTCTTCTTCCTCCGAGCTGGAATCCTCATGAGTGCCTTCCAACCTCCTCCATATCTCGTGGGCGGTGGTGCACTCTTGGATTTTCTCGAACTCTTCCGGACTCAACGCGCAATACAGGGCATTCATTGCCTTTGCGTTGAGTGAGAGCTCTAGAATCTGCACCTGCGAGTAGCCTTCTTGGGGTCGCTTCGGGATCTCGTATGGGGTTTCGCAACATCCCCATACCTCGAATTCAGTGGCTTGGAGCCACGTCTTCATCCTCAGCTTCCAATAGCTGTAGTTGTTCCCGTCAAAGTAGGGCGGACGGGTTGTGGACTGCCCCTCGGAAATCCTACTTGTGGAACAGCTTCCCTCCATGTTTAGATCCTCGCCGGTTTGTAACGCCGAAAATGCGAGACCCGCTCTGATACCAATTGAAGGTTCGTCCCTGCCAGGAGGGGTGACGTAATAAAATTACGGAAATAAAAATATAAAGCAATCTCACAAAAATAAGCAATCGCACAATGTACACAAAGATTTTTAGGTGGAAACCCAAACCGGGTGAAAACCACCACCTAACCCTCTCGAGTTAGGATTTTCCGATCAACCAAGTTGATCAAAATCCACTAACCGAATCACTTTGAACGAGGGTGATTCAACCTCAATACAACCACGCTACAAGTACGAGGGTAGCGTTCCTCAACCCCTTCTCTCCACGAGAAGGATTTTGTCCCACGAAGGAGACGGGAATTCGCAAAGCGAATACCCAACCAAAATACAAAGATAAAATAAAACAACAGTCCTATAGAGCCAACAAAATTAAACCTAGCTTCTATAGGAAATAGGAAACTCCCCTTTGCAAGGAGTGCGTCGATGATGACGCAGTGCGTGTGCCACGCGATGGCGCTACGTCGCTCTCGTTATCTACGGCGGGAGAGCGGGTGCGCAACGGTTGAATGCTCTCAAGAAAATGGAGCTTGAGCTTGGAGAGCAAGAGAGTCTTTTCTTTGGACACAAAAGGTTTGAAAGTGTATTGCAAGGTGTGTGTCTTGTTTTTCTAAGTGTGTCTCTTATATCTTTGTGTTACAAAGGTTCCCCTCTATTTATAGAGGCCTTAGGAAGGCTTTAGAAGGCTTAGGAAAGGTTCTATAGCCGTTGGGAACAAAGTCCAAGAGAATCAGGCCGAAATCAGGACAATGATTGCATTTGACAGGGTTATCAGACGTCTAACTCTGGCATCAGACGTCTGGAAGGCCACTTTAAGACGTCTGATTCCAAGGTCAGACGTCTGATTCTATGCGGGTTTCTCCCTGACTTGAATCAGATCTAAACAGGGTTTTTGTGCAAGTCCATCAGACGACATACAGGACGTCTGGAACTATGTCTGGACGTCTGGAAACCTACTTTTACTGTGGGAATTGATTTCCAAACATTGCAACGGCTAGAAAATCTCTGAGAAGAGATTTTGGGTCAGCCGAGGCAAAACGGTCATTTATCAGACGTCTGGTAAGTCCTATGGACGTCTGATAAGGCTCTAACGGTCATAATCTTGAGTGTTTTCTAAGCCATCCAACGGTCCACTAATTGGACGTCTGGAAAAGTCATCAGACTTCTCCTAAGACGTCTGGTCTAAGGTATCGACGTCTGATTTCATCAGACAGAACTAACTATGTCCAGCCTAACAGTTATCAGACGTCTGAAACAACAGTCAGACGTCTTAAAATTCTTTATCAGACGTCTGATTTGGGAATTAGACGTCTGGAAGTGCTGTTTGAACCCTATATTGGTTTTCTAAGTATTCTACAGGAAACCTAGGTATCCTAGGGTTGTGCCGGTGTTCCTAGGACTACTGTTAGGGTTCTTTGAGGCTCTTTAACATGAAATATCTAAGGAAATAAAGAACAACAAAAGAAATGAAAAATACAACAAGTACAAAAGAAGGAAATCTATCCTATTCTTCATTTCCTTCCATCTTCAATCTTTCGCTCCACGCGAACCTCCTTTGTTTTCCGTCAAGCTCCTCCAATCCGTCCTGGATGCGAGCTCGAACTCCGTCTAAACACGTCCACATTTGCAATTGACCTGAAATCTAGGACTCAAATTGCAAATGTTAAATAACACGTGTTTTGTTATCATCAAAACAAATGATCGTGGTGCTCTAGCACCAACAATCTCCCCCTTTTTGATGATGACAAAACCGTAAATAATAATGCATAAAAATCCTCCCCCTTTTTGACATTATCAAAAAGGTTTGATTGATTTTAAATTTCCTATAATTCCCCCTTAAAACATGCTCTTCTATGAATTTATTTTGACAAAGGTAATATTCTCCCCTTTTTGTAACAACAAGATAGCTATTATTTTTCTCCCCCTTACTAAAGGAAATTTAGCTACCTTATTTCTCCCCCTTAAAAATTGACAATTTGCTCATAAAATTTTTAACTCCCCCTATCTAAATGCTACTGATAAAAAGATAGGGTAAAGGGTTTTACCTCACCTACCATGGCCAATAAAATGGCCCGAATGGTGGTGGTGGATGCCACATCGGATGGGGCTCCCATCCGTAGCTTGGAGGCCCGGGCATTGACGCCGGTCTCCAATCTGGTGGTCGACGTGCGGCGGGTCCGTCGTTTGTTCGCCGTCTCGTCGGTCTTCTTCTTCCCCTCCTTGGTCTACTCATTGGTTCTCCCAACTTAAGTTGACCAGCCTTGAGTTTGTAGGTCCAGTCCTGTGTATTGTAGTTATCCCTGAATCCTACAAAACAAGATTCCAAATTTTTCTTCGGTATCCAAGTAAGCTTGGATCCGGATTTGTTAGAAGGTCTCCTTGATGGAGATCCTTTCTCAACCTTAGGGCTATAAAACTTGTCTACTTTGTTGATTAATTTGTTAGAATTTTCCCTAAGACATGCAATTTTTTTTTCTATAATGTTCATTTTAGTCTTTAAATCTGAAATTTCTAATTTTAGACTATCATTTTCCTCAATCAATTTAGTATTTTCATTGATGAGGTCTTGATTTTCTAACAATAGGTTATCAATTCTAGGATTAGCTTCTAGATCCTTAAGTTTTATTTCTAACCTATCATTTTCAGATTTAAGAAAGCTAAGGTTCTTTTTAATGCTTTTATTTTCTATTTTTAGTGATTTACTAATCTCGAATAATTCATTAAAAGCTTCTTGTAAATCAAAATTTACCTCTTCGTCGGAGTCGCTTCCGCTTTCACTGTCGCTATTGGTTCCTCTAGCCATGAAACCAAAGCAAGTGGTTTCTTCTTCTTTTTCTTCTTCTTCTTCCTCCGAGCTGGAATCCTCATGAGTGCCTTCCAACCTCCTCCATATCTCGTGGGCGGTGGTGCACTCTTGGATTTTCTCGAACTCTTCCGGACTCAACGCGCAATACAGGGCATTCATTGCCTTTGCGTTGAGTGAGAGCTCTAGAATCTGCACCTGCGAGTAGCCTTCTTGGGGTCGCTTCGGGATCTCGTATGGGGTTTCGCAACATCCCCATACCTCGAATTCAGTGGCTTGGAGCCACGTCTTCATCCTCAGCTTCCAATAGCTGTAGTTGTTCCCGTCAAAGTAGGGCGGACGGGTTGTGGACTGCCCCTCGGAAATCCTACTTGTGGAACAGCTTCCCTCCATGTTTAGATCCTCGCCGGTTTGTAACGCCGAAAATGCGA
Organism: Thalassia testudinum; assembly: GCA_037157565.1. NCBI lineage: Eukaryota > Viridiplantae > Streptophyta > Magnoliopsida > Alismatales > Hydrocharitaceae > Thalassia > Thalassia testudinum. Next base: position 68,280,715 of record JAZHRO010000013.1, on the reverse strand, counting down.
GACCCGCTCTGATACCAATTGAAGGTTCGTCCCTGCCAGGAGGGGTGACGTAATAAAATTACGGAAATAAAAATATAAAGCAATCTCACAAAAATAAGCAATCGCACAATGTACACAAAGATTTTTAGGTGGAAACCCAAACCGGGTGAAAACCACCACCTAACCCTCTCGAGTTAGGATTTTCCGATCAACCAAGTTGATCAAAATCCACTAACCGAATCACTTTGAACGAGGGTGATTCAACCTCAATACAACCACGCTACAAGTACGAGGGTAGCGTTCCTCAACCCCTTCTCTCCACGAGAAGGATTTTGTCCCACGAAGGAGACGGGAATTCGCAAAGCGAATACCCAACCAAAATACAAAGATAAAATAAAACAACAGTCCTATAGAGCCAACAAAATTAAACCTAGCTTCTATAGGAAATAGGAAACTCCCCTTTGCAAGGAGTGCGTCGATGATGACGCAGTGCGTGTGCCACGCGATGGCGCTACGTCGCTCTCGTTATCTACGGCGGGAGAGCGGGTGCGCAACGGTTGAATGCTCTCAAGAAAATGGAGCTTGAGCTTGGAGAGCAAGAGAGTCTTTTCTTTGGACACAAAAGGTTTGAAAGTGTATTGCAAGGTGTGTGTCTTGTTTTTCTAAGTGTGTCTCTTATATCTTTGTGTTACAAAGGTTCCCCTCTATTTATAGAGGCCTTAGGAAGGCTTTAGAAGGCTTAGGAAAGGTTCTATAGCCGTTGGGAACAAAGTCCAAGAGAATCAGGCCGAAATCAGGACAATGATTGCATTTGACAGGGTTATCAGACGTCTAACTCTGGCATCAGACGTCTGGAAGGCCACTTTAAGACGTCTGATTCCAAGGTCAGACGTCTGATTCTATGCGGGTTTCTCCCTGACTTGAATCAGATCTAAACAGGGTTTTTGTGCAAGTCCATCAGACGACATACAGGACGTCTGGAACTATGTCTGGACGTCTGGAAACCTACTTTTACTGTGGGAATTGATTTCCAAACATTGCAACGGCTAGAAAATCTCTGAGAAGAGATTTTGGGTCAGCCGAGGCAAAACGGTCATTTATCAGACGTCTGGTAAGTCCTATGGACGTCTGATAAGGCTCTAACGGTCATAATCTTGAGTGTTTTCTAAGCCATCCAACGGTCCACTAATTGGACGTCTGGAAAAGTCATCAGACTTCTCCTAAGACGTCTGGTCTAAGGTATCGACGTCTGATTTCATCAGACAGAACTAACTATGTCCAGCCTAACAGTTATCAGACGTCTGAAACAACAGTCAGACGTCTTAAAATTCTTTATCAGACGTCTGATTTGGGAATTAGACGTCTGGAAGTGCTGTTTGAACCCTATATTGGTTTTCTAAGTATTCTACAGGAAACCTAGGTATCCTAGGGTTGTGCCGGTGTTCCTAGGACTACTGTTAGGGTTCTTTGAGGCTCTTTAACATGAAATATCTAAGGAAATAAAGAACAACAAAAGAAATGAAAAATACAACAAGTACAAAAGAAGGAAATCTATCCTATTCTTCATTTCCTTCCATCTTCAATCTTTCGCTCCACGCGAACCTCCTTTGTTTTCCGTCAAGCTCCTCCAATCCGTCCTGGATGCGAGCTCGAACTCCGTCTAAACACGTCCACATTTGCAATTGACCTGAAATCTAGGACTCAAATTGCAAATGTTAAATAACACGTGTTTTGTTATCATCAAAACAAATGATCGTGGTGCTCTAGCACCAACAAGTTTTTCATACTACACGGTGCGCTCTGCACGTAGAAACTCTCTCTCTCTCCTTCGCCCCTCACCCGAACCCTAACCCCCCTCCTATATATACCCCCACCCTTCTCCTCTCCTCTCCTCACACCACAGCCACCTCCACCTTCTCCTACGATAGCCACCTTTCCCTTCGCCTCTGCTGCAACCGCGGCAAGGAAGGGAAGCCACCAGCGAGGGGAGAGTGGGGAGGAGCGAGAGCGAGAGAGTGCAAGGGAGTGAGAGCGGGGGAGGAGAAGGACGACCGCGGGAGCTCGATGAAGCTCAAGGAGAAGCTTGTAGGAGAGAGGAGGACGTTCATGAGGAGCTGCTCAAGTTCCTGTAGCGGCTGGAGCTGCCGCTGTGGGCGTAGGTGCGAGCGGAGCGAGCTGCGATGAGGTTCTGATACTGGAAATTTTCCAGTATCAAACGTCTGGAGTGAAGTCCAAACAACTGGTGAGGCACCTAGACGTCCGGAGCTAAAGCCGGACGTCTGAAAGCACGTATCGCGTGAGGTACGAACGTTCCTGCATTGATTTTCGCCATGCAGAAATCTCAGCACAGGAGTTGTTGGGCTGAAACCGTGCCTGCATTTTCGTACGTCGGGCAGGCTTTGGGAAGGCGCGGGGTGCGCTTTCCCAAGTACTTTTGGATGTCTAATCACGTCTCCAAACGTCCGGAAGTGCTTCCAGATGACCGGAGACCTTGTCCGACGTCTGGACTGCTCTCAGACGGCCGCAGAGGGAGTCTAAACGTCTGATCAGCCATAGGAAACACAATGTGAGTTCTGACGTCTTTTAAGACGTCTGTGATTAGTTCCGCATTTTTGGCTTGTTTAAGGCTCAAACGGAATCGGATTTCCGCAAACGAAGTACCGTTGTTTTCCACTCGAGTTCCTCTACGTATTCATGTTGAGTATCTACTGTTTTGAGCTCGTCTAATGTACATTGGTCGCTGGTACAGGTTACCAGCCAGTAGCGTGTTTGGGGCCCACGGAGACGACGAGATCTGTAGCACAGGCCTCCATTCCTCCCGTGGTAAGCGGTTGAGTGGTTTAACGCAGTTGCTAATAATTAAATAAGAATGTACTTGATTGGAATAGTTGGATTGAACTCTAGGATATGGAATGAACCGTAGGGTAGAAATGAATGAGCCTGTTTGAGCTGTACTGTTTACTTGAATGCACGGTTAAGATAAATTGCTAGCAAATGCTTTTAATATAATTATGAGATGCATGTTAAAATATGAGATGCCTGTATGAAATTGAAAAATTGCCTGTGAAACCACAAGTTGCATGTTATTGAGAAATGAATGATGAAAACACAAGCTGCCTGTATATGGATGAGGAATGAATTATGAGACATGAGATCTGGACCTGGATAAATGAGATGAATATGAGTATGAACCCTATGGGGAATTAGGAGTAGAACTCTTGTGGATGAAAGGAAATCTGAAATGTAGACAGGAAGTGTGCTGGCCCTTGTGTACACGGTACCAAGGAGAGCAACTGTCCCTTTTTAGTGTAGAGCAGAGCTAGCCTCCTTTGGTTGAGACCCGAGGTTAGGATTGACCACTTTACACCAACTCCTGTTGGCCCTCGCGTACGTGGTACCGAGGTGAGCTACTAATATAGGAAGGGAGCTAGCCACCCCACGGGGCCCGGAGTTTAGCTAGCCACTCTACACCGACTTTGTTAGGCCCTCTAGGCAAACCGGAGTAGTCGAACGAGGGTACGCGGATTGTGGAGGGGCGAGACCCATGTTTGGTTCTGAGGAGCGAGACCCCTGTTCTGAGAGGGCAAGGCCCTATACTGTTCTGTGCTGTACTTTGGGCGTACCCGCTAACGAAAATGACTGACCGCGTATCAGTGCGGGGTACCTACCCGTGCACTTATCACACATGCCGTAGTCACCGCTACGTCTCAACAGTGACCTCGAGGTGGTTGACTGGGTGTAGGACTACCACGAGGAACTCTCCTGGCTAGGAGAGCACCACGTGTACCTTCTACTCTACAGAAGAGACTGCAATCAAGATCGTTCTCACGAAAAACATGCAAAATCAAGAAATATCTGGATACTTGGAGAAATAGATGAAACAGAAATACATAAATGAGATAAATAAAAATGAGAAATAATATGTTGTTGTTTTTACTGTACTTGTACTTAAATAATGTAAACACCACTTTACTCAGCGTTCACTGACCCTGTCCTTTCGTAACCTTATTCAGGACCAGGAGTTGAGCAGCCCGAGCTTCTGGCTATAGAGGGTGCTGAGCACAACTGAGCCCAGTCGTAGTCGTTCTTTTAGCATTTTCGTTTTCCCTACTGTTGTAGTGAGTAATGGACACATAGTTACTGTTCCTATTACTTTCTGTTTCCTTTCCGTTTCCTGTTGTTGTTGTGGTGGCATATACTGAGACAGTCGTTCTACTTTTTTTACTACTTCGTACTTTTCTTCTACTTAGTTATATTACATGTGTGAATGTGCTTTATTTTTCCTGCTTTTTGTTATTTTTCATTAGACGACTAGGTCTTGGGATTAGTCGAGGCGAGACGGTGTCAGATCCTGTAAGGATCCGGGAACTGGGTCGTAACACAAACGGTGGGTTAAGTGGTGGTGGTGTTGAGGTCCCAAGGGAGAGAGGAGTGGGTCAGGTGGTAGGTCGTCGAACGAAGATGAGGAGTTGAGAGAGGGGAAGAGGTTGAAAGTTACTTGAAGAGCATGGCAAAAAGAGGATGTCGCTGCCGTTGAGAAGAGAAGAGGGTATCAAAACTTTCTAGAGCCTGGAGGTGAGGATGTCGGCTAAAGGTGAGGAAATTTGCAGGAGATAGTGTGAGAACCCATCATTAATTACCCACTAATTAATGGTATAAAATGAAATTAACTATCTAAACGTAAATAAGGGTCTTAATCACTTAGTCTAGGGAGATTAGAAGCCTAAGAATGTTAGTGAAGGGGCAAATGGTTAGCAAGGATAGGAGCTTGACTGGGAAGTGTAATTTAGCCCTTAGGAAGGACCTGGAAGTAAGGGAACTCCAGTTATGGTAAGGAAGAAATAAAGAGGTAGAAGTTAGGGAACCACTTGAAGAATTTTTCCAATTCCCTTTCTAATAAAACCCCCACAGATAATACTAACCCCCACAATATCTTCTTTTCCACTGCTACCTTCCTCTTGCACACTTGAGAGAGAGAGAAATGGAGTTACTCCCTTGCTGAGAAGAAGAGGAAGAAGGACAGGAGGAGCATCCCTTGAGAGCTTGGATTAGAGAAGAAGAACATCTCCATCCTTTTCATCCCTTGTTGCAAGATGAGAGAGACTATTCTAAGATTATGGGGTGTTTGGTTTGTTTAAATTTAGTTGTGCTTGTATGCATGTCATGCAAACGGGAGTAGATGATATTAGAATGTGTTTTCCCCATATTGTTTGGAGGTGGAACTGATCTTGATCATGTACCCTTGTTTGAATGTTGATCTTAGGAGACTATTGAGGGTCCCTGCAACAGGATGAACAAAAGGAGCAAAGAGCCACAGCCTCAAGATTAGCAGGTATTGTAGTATTCTTTTGATCTAAATGTACAATAGGACCCTAGATTGAGGGAAATAAGGTCTAACACGATGGTTGTGGTCAAATATTAGTGTCTGATGGTGTGGTGGTAGCAACAGCCACCCATGGAGTAGGGTTTATGCTTGCATGCAGTCCATCCACTCCATAGTTTTAATCCTAAGTTAGAATGGGATCAATTGCAATAAACATGGGATATTAGGGTGATAGGATGTGTATTTTCCTTCTCGGTATGTTGATAGATAATTATATTTCACGTGGAAGTCGAACTAGTGAAGAATGCCACTGGAATGGGTGAAAATTTGGTCCACGAGATGTTTGATAATTTCATCATACGTCTAATACAAGGCATCCTGTGTAACGTTCCAAAATCTAGGTCCTGAGTCATTTCAGAGTGGTCTCGGTTACTTCGAATCCATAGACACGGTTGCGGTTCGGTACAAGTACAAGCACCTCTTGAAATTGCCAAAAATGCATATTTTGAGTCAACCTCTAGTCAAACCTCATCAAAAGGGTGCCCTGTATGGTCCGTTGGATTCCTCTTGTCACAAGGTTTCCAACGACCTTTGTTTCATGCGAATCCAAGGTGTATAATTCAAGTTATGATCAAAACAAGTCAAAAAGACCTAAATGTAAGGTGAACCTAACCTAAGGGGTATTTTAGGCATTTCACTCTACTAATCCTAACCTTAAACCTAATTTGGGTCTATAAATATACCCTCTTGGGTCCTGGGGACATCATTAATTCCTAGGACCTCCAAAACCTAAGAGAAAGAGAGGAGAGAATTAAGATTTCATTTAAAAATCTTAATTTAAAATTCTCAAGGACTTGTTCACGATTTTGGAAACCGTAGGCTTCCCACTGCAATTGTCGTCACGGGGGTGGCGATGTAAGATGGCAGCGAGATGTGTAGCGGCAGCGAGGTACAAGCACACGATGCGTGGCAAGCACGGTGCAAGCATATGCTTTTGCACTAAAAGCGATCGCGCACAGCGCTTGGATGTGTGACATGTGTCGTGATCCGACGGCGATGGGTGCGGGTGGTGATTCGAGGGCGGTTGCATGAACTAACCAGCCTGTGACATGTGGCGCACATGCAGTTCACATAAACCCGTTGACCAATTCGCTTGAATCAACTAGTTTAGTGACCCCCTCGCATTGTTTCGAGTGGTTCAAGGCCTTCCTGACCTCGGATTTCAACAAATAAGGATTTGTCCCTGTAGCGTGCATAGATTTCGAAGAGGGCATGCAACTGTCCCCAGGCCCTTTGCGCACGATCCAGAGTCACCGTGACCTTTCATTGATGCTAGGTAAAGTATAGTTCGATCTTCTTTTGATTCCGTCTCATTTCCAGGTTACCGTGGGTCATCTTGTGAGTCTCTTCGTGTGTAGCGCATTCGTTGGCTTGTGTTTCCTTTCTTTTGCTGAGTTCGGGATGTTTCTGAAGTCATATTCGGATTTTAGGCACTTTAATGTGAATTAATCGAATTCTATGTGAATAATTAAGTTTTAAGTACTCCATGTACCCTTGTTATCTCATGCATGAAACGAACTTCATTTTCTATGAAACAAGTTCTTTTGTGTTCATTAATGGCTAAATAGTATGGGACCACTGGCATAATTTGGAAACTATCTGTAAATTAATAAGTTGGAAAATAATGGGACTGGATTTACTAATGTGAGATTGTTAATATGGTTTGATTAATGGAAAGGAATGATATAGTTATCTAGAACTGATTAAATAATCAATATGACAGATTAGTCAAGACTTAGAGGATGGATAATTAGTTTTAGCCCGCTACTTACCAGATTTGACTGTATCTTTGGTCTGTTAGACTGATTCGGGGCTAGTTTATGGAGTTGTTGGCCTCCCTACGACTCTTTGGTTAGGATTAGAGACCAACTAGGATAGCAGGATGCGTGACTCGAGGTTTAGGAGTGGTTTTTTTCTCAGCCATTGGGTGGGTCATTGGTTGTCTGTGGTTCAGCATACATAGCGCTTGTACATGTTCACGCTACACGACGTAGTCGTCACCCCCTTCCACAATGACCCCAAGGTGATGGAGAGTGGTGACTCGATGGGTATAAGCTATCTTCCTGGCCAGGAAGGTGGCTTATACCGATGGCGTATATCGGTCTTACGCCGTAAGAAGTTACCCAAGATCGTCTCATGCCCCGAGACATCGATTAACAAATTGTGGACTGTAATAATGTGGGCTAAATGCATAAACATAATTGGATAAGTAATAATTTTTAAATGAATTAATTGCTAATACAGTGCCCTCTTTCTCTTTACTCTTGTTGTTGTTGTTGTTACTTTGTTGTTATTCTACTTTACTCAGTTTTTACTGACGTATTTTCGAGTTCCGTACTCAGGTATTCTTGGCAGCTAGCAAGGTGATTGCTGTTTGTGCACCTCTTGGCTTACGTAGTTATGTTCTATGGTAAACCCTCTAGTTAGTACTTTGTTTCTTTTTTTTATTATTGCTTTACATTTGTTTGATTAGCTATTGTTGTTTTATAATTATGTGTCGGGTGACTGCGATCTTGTAATTGGTTGTACTTGTGGTTAACACACAGTAACTTGGGTCTTGTCAATTAGCGGGACTCAAGTCGTCACATCCTGGACGTCTAACTTCAAAATTGGATGTCCCCTGTAGCATGGTCAAATTTCTAGAGTTGAGAGGTGTTGGCCATCAAAAGTTTGACCAATTGGTTAGACATCTAGAGGGTCTTTTGGATGTCCGATGAGTTGTGTATTGGAAGTTAGCTGTGAGGCTCTTTTAGGGACGACTGACCAATGGTCAGAGATCTTAAATGGAGGTTTTGGATGTTTAGGCCATGTGTCAGACGTCCAATCAGAGGGACAAACCATGAATGTGTTGTGTGTTTTAATCCTAAGGCTTAATTAGTTGTCCTAAGATCCTATAAGGGTCATCTTGGACCCAACTAACCTATGAAATCAATCATAAGGAGATCTGAAATGACAACTCATGTTGTTTGGGTGACTAAAGGGTTGTACCAAGGGTACGAACTGCAACCAAGAAAAGATTAGGGACTCAAGAGAGATAGCTTGTGAAGGCAGTCCACTTGGGGATGCTTGATGATATCTTTACGAGGAATCATCCAGCTCAAATTATGAGTGATGTGAATAACTAATTTAACCTCTAGGAGGGAAAAACACTTGTCATGCTCATGGGATCAATGTGGGTTGGTTGACAGGAGGTTGGACCTCTATTATCATGGGACAAGATGACCGATGAGTCGTACAAAAGAGTACGGATCAAATCCATGGATGTGTGAGGCATGGAGCGTTGGAAAAGTCGCCCACTTAGGAGTGTTAGGTGATGTCTCTACAGGGAATCACCTATGTGATGCAAAGTAGCGATCATCCGCCAGGTAAGGATGTGACCAACCATAGTAAACCTAAGCTACTTCTAGACCTAAGTTTAAGGGATTGAGCTACCAAAGGCCAGGGTAGCCCAACCTTGAACCTAGGCTAAGGAAGTACACATGCAATATCTACCTCAATTAAATGTGAAGGATGATTATCATTTAAGTTGACTTGTGGGTCAACACTCAACAAGATCTATGGGTCATAGTAGATCTAAGTGAGGATAAAGATAGGCCAATATAAACAAATAGAGTGGGGAAATTTGGGTCAAGTAAGTATTATATATATGTATGCACTACCACTTATACTAATAAAATACTATTTACAACTCTATTGATCCACTTAGCTCACTCCTAGAACCCTTTTTAGGACAAATGACATGCGCGAGGGTTCCATGCCTCCTCAGGATTTGGGCTATCCAGTGACACGCCCGACCATTGAGGGATTGCCTAGAGGTAGTTAGAACCCTCCTACTGGTGCTTAGGTATAAACAAATAGAATGGGGGAAAATTGGGTTAAGTAAGTATTATATATATGTATGCAGCACCACTTATACTAATAAAGTTTTATTTACAACTCTACTGAGCCACTTAGCTCACACCTAAGACCCTTTTCCTTTTTAGGACAGCATGGCAGGCGCGAGGGCTCCACGCCACCTCAGGATTCAGGTTGTCCAATGACACGCCCGACTATTGAGGGATCACCTAGAGGTAGTTAGAACCCTCCTACTGATGCCCAGGGAGGTGCAAGCATACTTCTCCTATGCGGGGCATAAGGATCTATTTTGGATGTGTGTGAAGGAGCTGCTAGGTATACTGCAGGATGTGGTGGACCTCCTAGAGGAGACGGGTGTAGCTTAATGGCTGATGGGCAACCAACTTCTTTTCTTTTCTTTAGCAAGAAGATGGTTTTGACTCTTATACTTTCTCACTTTCTAGATGGATGGATCACTTTTTGTACTATATATTGATGTGATCCTTTTACTTTTTGTAATCACTAAATAATGTCTTAGCTATGGCCTATAAATATAACAATAATGGTATGACGATGATGATCTTGATAAAAATGCGATGGTTGTACTGATGATCATGTTATACTTTACTTTCTCTCTCTCGCTTCTGTTATCTTTTATTAGATGGTATGTCATACATATATATTCGTACAAGTATTGCTACGAGCACAAGTGATCTATAGGTCTGTGTTCTCGATTGGCAAATCTAAGGCACCACAAATGGTGACTGCAGGAGATTAAGGGGACATAGAAGATGAGGGTTTGGCCCATTAGGACCTTTGAGTGGGTCACGTGGGTGACGAAAATAATGTTAGCCATTGTTTAGATATCACCCATCAACTGTTAATAAGTTCCTTATATGTGCATATAATATATGTGTGTTTGTGTGTGTATAAATTCAAATTATATCGCGTTGCGGGTTGGGTCGAGTTGGTTAAATCTTAAACCTAGCTAATCAGAGCCCTCAAAACGAGCTCTATTGGGTTCAGGATAGACGATTAGTGCGACCAAAAATTGCAAGCAGAAGAAAAACACAAGTGATTGGCAATCAAGTTTCAACTCGAAGGGTTTACATCTGGGGAGGGAATCTAACCCTTGAAAATATTCATTAAGTTGTTGAGAGAAAGGGAGTAATACTGTATATGCTTTTTCACGTGGCCTCAAATCTTCTCGAACACCCTTTTTATAAGGGGTTACATTAATATGTTTTAGGAATTTTGCTAATTAGTTTAAATCCTGTGAGTGCTAGACATGGTCCTTCATAATAGTCCTTCTCATGTACATGATTCCACTCACATCTCACACATTTCGCTAACTCTGCTTTGATATGAGAAAACCGCAATATTGTCGTCGAATCACTTTCTAGTGTTTGGTTATTGCAGGATCATTTGCCTCTTCTATTCACCTCTTAAATGGAGCTCATTTGTCAGAACTCTCAAGTGGGGATTATCCGATACAAACTCACCTGATTAATTGGATTAGATCTAAATTGCTTGACTTGAGACAGATGGATAATTTATCTAAAACTAAGTCAAAGGGGGCAGCAACACACTTCTTGTTAATGGAGGTAGGCAAGTTCACCTAAGACAATTTACCTACCTGCTTAGGTGAGGTTCCCCTTAGATTTGAAGATAAAACTTTAAACTTTAATAATACTGAAAACCTCTTTTAATTAAGTTCATAAGAGATAGTTTAACCTTCGTCACTTAAACCAATCCAATTTTTTATTGGATCAAGAAAATTTTAACCAAATTTAACCCATCGTAACTCGCAGGAATCGACTCGGGTGAACCTGGCAGTCGTCATTGCGATTTTTTCCACGCTCCGACCTTCAAACTATGACCAAGTCCACCACCACTACGCCCCCTCACACTCCTCCGACACCCACAAATCTCCATCTTTGCCGGCCATTTCACCTACCCAACCTGCAGCAACATTCGACCATCCTCATCCATGGGCTCCAGCTCCAGCAAGATCTCCTCCCGTGGCCTCCACGGCTCCCACCGTCGCAACGCCAGCAATAATGGCAGCAGCAGCAGCCATAATGGCAGCAGCAGCAGCAGCAGCAGCAGAAGCAGCAATAATGGCTCCATCCACACCTCCACCATCACCTCAGAGCTCGACTCCTTCGACGAGGCCTCCGCCTCCGACCCCGTCCTCCACTCTTTCGCCTCCGCCCTCCACGACCGCACCCGCTCCGCCCTCTCCTCCCTCCAATCTGACCTCGACCTCCTCCACCACCAACACTCCCCCGCCGTCCTCTCCCTCTCCCTCTCCTCCCTCCACGCCATCACCTCTTCCCTACTCGACACCAACCGCGACTCCGTCGACCTCATCCTCCGCCTCCGCCAAAACGACGGCCCCACCTCCCTCTTCCGCGACCCGGACCTCTCCTCCCTCGTCCTCGACTACTTCGACTCCTCCCTCGACACTCTCCGCTTCTGCGTCTCCCTCCTCTCCTCCCTCCAGAAGGCCCGCGACCGCCACCTCCTCCTCCGCCTCGCCCTCTCCCACCTCCGCGACCCCTCCCGCTCCCTCGACGACCTCCGCGCCTTCCGCCTGGCCGGCGACCCCTTCTCCCCCGACTTCCTCTCCCTCTTACGCTCCGTCCGGGACCAGCAGAGCCGCGTCCTCGACAATCTTCGCCGGCGGAGGAGGAAGCTCGACCGGAAGCTCAGGAACGTCAAGACCTGGAGGAGGATCTCCACCGTGATCTTCGTCTCGGCGTTCTCTGCGATGCTGATCTGCTCCGTGGTGGCGGCCGCGATGGCCGCGCCGCCGGTGGTGACGGCGCTGGTGGGGGTTGGGACGGCGGCGGTCGGGCCGATGGGGAAGTGGTTCGACTCGCTGTGGAAGGGGTACGTGGAGAGGGTGGAGCGAGAGAGGCGGGTGGTGGCGGCAATGGAGGTGGGGGCGGAGGTGGTGGTGGAGGATTTGAGGAGCATTGGGGTGCTGGTGGAGAGGCTGGAGGGGGTGGTGGAGGGGATGGTGGGGAACGCGGAGTTCGCGGAGAAGGGGGAGGAGGCAGTGAGGATCGGGGTGGAGGAGATCGAGAAGAAGCTCGGGGAGTTCGTGGAGTGCGTAGAGGAGCTCGAGAGGCGGGCGCGGGAGTGCGTGGATTTCGTCTTCAAGGCGAGGACGGCCGTCTTGAGAAGGATCACCGCCACCTCCCAGGACAGATGATGATTATGATTATGATTATGATTATGATGATGGTGATGGTGATGATAGAAATGGAATGAAGAGTCCTCTTCTTCATCCTTCCTGGTGAGTTGGTTATGGTTATTTCCTTTTTGTGAACAATTTAGGCAAAGAAGGAAAACACTTTGGTAAGTGGAATAAGTTAGAGTGGAATAAATGATGGGATAAGTGTGTTTTAGTGTTTAGTCCGTAGTGAAATAAGTAGAGGAATAAAGTAAAGTTATTCTAGAGGAGGTGTTTGGTTAGTAGAATAAAGAAGAGTTATTTCGGTTGGATGTTTGATGAGTGAAATTAATTTATAGAATAAGTAGTAGTTTATGTTATTTTATGTGTAGGAAATAATAACATTGGATGTTTTTGCCATTAGCTGGTGTTATGGATTTAGAAAAATGTATTTTTATTTCCTTTTTGAGATGCAATTATTTAGTATCAAGACATAAAATTTTAAGTACGTCGTAAACTAATGTGGCCAACTTTTTGTAAACTTGATTTAGAAAGATATTCACCAGGTTCGCCATAGTGCTGGAGAGAGGGTACCCTACGATGGTGAGGAGGAGGTCGTCCGTCCGAGGGCAAGGGTTCGAAGGCCATCAGATTATCTTTTCCACAACGGCATAAAGTAACCGTGTTAACTTTATTCCACGAGAGCAGCGGAATAGGATTGGCGCCGTGCCAACTCTGCCTAAACCGGGTTAACTACGAATGTGTTAAGTGGTGTCAGGTGCTGTGTTAACTCAGTTAACATGGGAACCAAACACCGCCTAAAGTAGCTTGGGTTCCAGAGACCTTAATTAGGATGAGGAGTCACTCAGGACTTGCTCTCCACTGAAGATCGTGCTACGTAACAAAGGGACCACTGGTGGGAAGAGTGATCTCAATATCTAGATTGAATGTTGGTTGAAATGCATGCAGATTGATGAAAAAGCCTGTGTGGCGATGCATGTGCACGTGTTAAAGGGGGATATGTTGGTTGACAGACGCATGTGTTGTGAATCAGCTGAAAAAAAGGGATTTCTGTGACATATATGTGACTCCAGTTTGCAACATCTAGGGACAGTTATTCATCTGTGTCCTTGGTGTGTAGGCTGCTTTCTGTCCTGGTGAAATGGCCTTCGTCTCTCATAAATTAACAAGGCCTAAGCCTCTAATTCAAGTCCCAATTTCATGTGTCAAGAGTCGGACAAGTTGAAAACTGAGCATTTCCATGCGACTTATAAAGGAATGCCTTGAGCTAGGCAAGGCATCTCTAGCCTCCATGCTCTTTGCCAACCCTTCTTGTCTTGAGAGTACATCTAGCCACTTGTAGTACAAGCAAGGACCTCTGTCTGAGGGAGGCCTCCAGCCAAGGGACAGCTCCACCTGCATCACTATTCTGACATGTGAGTTATCATGAGCAGACAAAAAGAAAGGGGGAAAAACATAAGCGTCCGATGCCTAGGTCTTAATGCTAAACTTGCTATCCATGTGCCTTGATCAACCATCCAGAGGCACCACCTGTGCTTCCATCATTCTCTCCAAGCACATGAGCTCTGCAACTCTGAGCAATTCTCCTCAAACCTTTGAGCAAAACTCCCACCTCTCTGAGCACAGCCTAGCAAGATGAATTAATGACTTGGAACTTGGAAGGAAGAAAGATTGATCCACAAGATCCAGATACAATCTCCTTGGAACCAGGTTCGATGATCATTTCCTTGATAATCTTGTGTATTTGCTCGTCCTCACCCATACAAAGGATTCGAGTTGGATACATAAGGATATGCAATCTTAGGTGCATCTGTCTGCTCTTACAAGAGAGAAATCAAATGCTGAAGAGCTTGTAATCTCAACCCTTTTATTGTATGCAATTGGAGATTCAAGCCCTCCTTAGCTTGTACAGCCTCTGCAATGGGATTTGGTTTAAATCCTCATGCATTGTTGAGATTGTACGCCTGCACTCGTTTGATCCACTTTTTTCCCCATCTTAGTTAGGGACCTAACCTGGACTAGCCCTGCAAGATCACTGGAACTCATCAGGTAGGAGTACTACTGGCTCTCAACTCTGTCTTATTTGGTGTTTTTGAGTGTTAATTTTGGCATGGAAACCATTTAAATCTTGTCGGTGATTTGTACATTAAATAGAAAGTGCTCCATTTTTTGTCTAGCTTTTTTAACGAGGCAATACATCTCTGTCATGCCTTCATTTGATCTCTTGTAAGCCATGAATTCAAGATGGAAATGAACGAAGCAGAAATATGAGCTTTAATTTCTACATTCCACCTTTCATCCATAAAGGAAAGTCAAGCTGCAGACCATCTCTCTTCTGGATAGTTTCTTGGGAACCTCAACTGAGCTTGAATCCTGTAATCTCGTCTTTACTTGCATTTGATCTCTGTTGCTGTCATTTACTTTCTGATAAACAGGTTATTTTGGTGTTGCTGAGTTAATCTCATTGCTTGATCGGGCCCTTTAGTAAAAGGGTATCCGAATCAAGAACAAATATAGGCAATCACAAAAAGAAAGACACACAAGATTGGTGACTCAGTTCCACCCGAAAGGATGTACGTCTAGGGAGAGGACAATACACCCGAATTTCTATTAGAATTGGTGGGTAGTACAAAGTCTCTCGTTTTCTCTCTTAGATTGCATGAAAAGAACCCTTGAGGGCTTCTCTTCCCTATTTATAATACAGGAAATATCCCAACATTAAATCCCTCGCAACGGCCCTCGCGGATTTTTCGACACGTCCGTTACTTGGCTATTAATAGCGCTGGTAACTACCATCATTAATGCCAACATGGGTGTTGTCGCCTCTTCAACTCCAGTCAACCCAGGTTCTTTGGTAGGTTAGACCTATCCGGATCCACCTGAATGAAGGCAGGTCTGGATCCGTCTAAATATAGGCAGGTCGGGTGGAGCCAAATCTGCCTATTTGTTCAATATCCGGATAGCCGGATCCTTCCCTGGGTTTCATGCAAAGTTTTAAGTCCAGGGATGCTTTTTGCCCCTCATCATATGCCCCCACTCTCTAACTAGCGGATGCTATTGGGAAAGCAGTCAAGGTACTTAAAACTTCGCGGTAGATGATACCCCTAGATGATTTCCTGACTATCTTTCAAGTGGGGAGAGCATTTGTCATGAAGCAGAAGTTTTTACTTCAGGCAGGCAAGACGCCTGTATTCATGCGATGCATGATTATTAAAAAATGTAGGAGCGTAGGCGTGTTCCGCTAGAGTTCCAGCTAGCCTTAAGAGGTCGACGTATAGTGTAGGGAACATAGGCATTTTCTGCCTGAGTTCCAGTCGGCCTTAAGAGGCCGACATATAGTGTAGGGAACGTAAGCGTGTCCTGCTAGAGTTTCAATTGGCCTTAAGAGGTCAATATATGACGTAAGGAACGTAGGCATATCATCGCCTGGGTCCCTGTCGACCTTAAGAGGCTAGCATCCCGGGTGAAAATGTAACGTATGCATTACCTTCCACGAGTGGTGGCCAATCACTGTGGGGATTATTTTTTGTCTACTTATGTGACAAGATTGACATTAATTATTGTCATGATGAAGCGTAATTGCCTCAAATACTGTACTTGTCAGCGATGTGATTGCTATAATTGCGGCGAAAAGATACGTGTGCAAGGGTAGTTAATGCCCTAAATGATGACCAAGGTCGTCAGTTTTCGCGAGATGTTTTGAAATCCACATTGTAACATGCGGGATTTCATTTTTCGAAATCCGCACCTCTCAAGGAGGAAACTCCCCTCGAGGGGGGGTATAAATATGGGGGTGGGGCATAGTTAATGCCCTACCTACCCTCTTTTACGGCGGTGGATCACCTTGTGAGCCAGCATTCGCTACTTCTCTGGCGAGCTGTGGAGGATCCGTACATTGGAAATGTCATGCTCGGAGTAGCAAAGGTAAAAAAAATGTCTAGGCTAAAAGGCAAGGGCAAGTCTGCCTCTTCCTCGTCCAGCATCTCACCCGAGACAAAGGAATTGTATAATTTTGCTTTTGACTTTCGTAGCCAGGCTGCCATTAAGGCGTTCCTGGATGCGTACGGACTCAACGGAATTCCGTTCCATGCCTACGAGCATATCACCCGCCTGTGCTCTAACGGAACAAAGGAGATGTTCATAATATGTAGATATGCCATAGAGCATGGCTTGCGGGTGCCTTTAAACCTATCTTTGGTTTCCTTCCTTTCTTACTATCGCCTTACCCCCTTGCAACTTAGCCTCAACTGCTGGCTTGTTCTCAACACTTTTACTGTCATTTGTTTCCATCTAGGAATTACTCCCCACTTGGGCGTATTCCGCCTAATTTTTGGGCTCATGCCCTTTACAATGAAAAGGGGCAAGCGTCCGTCTGGTACATATTCCTTGTATAGCTGGCATACCAAATATCGGATAGTCGATCTCCTCGATAGCTTGAAGGGGCAAGATCGTCATTTCTTTTTTCTTTCTAACATCGAGGACCTAGTAGTCCCTTACCCTTGGCAAGGCCCGCCTGATAAAGATTTGTTACCTAAAGTCGAGGAGCTTGACCCGTCTGCGTAGGCGGACTCTGATAAGATAATGAAATTTAGGCCAATTGCCTGCTTAGAACTCAGGTGGGAAGATGTCCTAGCGACATTGTCATAGGTTGCTGATTCATATCCCACGCTATGTAAGTTGGGGGGGTGGAAGCTTTAGAGAGCTTATTTCCTCCACCTGTTGCTTAACTCTCCTGTTTTTTTTTATTCAAGCTTTTAGGTGGTTCGCCTACCTGGATGCCCCCAGATGTTAAGGCAGCAATTCCACACACCGTGGATCTCGGCGTGGGGAAAGGAGGCCTTCAGAGCAGGCCGAGGGGAATGGATCTTCCCGCTCCAAGGAGGCGAAGAGGAAGGAGGTGGTAGGCGAAGAAAAGGCGGTAAAGGTCCCCCTAAAGCACCTAAGGTGAGGGTTGGCTACGATTCCTCGCATGGGAGAGTCAGCAGCGCCCGTTCCTCCAAGCCCAGGTGGAGTTGAGGCAAAAGATGTCCAAGTGGACTTGCTTCGTCCGTGTAACCTGCCCGAGGTAATTGTCTTAGGGGACTCCCTGCTCGAGACTTCTACAGAGGTGGCTCAGAAGGGAAGTGCTAGTTTTTCCATCTCTCCCACTCGCTCTACTAGCGCCTTTACGAAGCTAGCACAAGTGACAGTTGCTACTGGAGGTTTTTTGGGTGGCAACTTATTCAAGCAGCCTTACTACAAGCGGAGCTCGACGGAGTGAGAGTACTGATGGACCCCATTGGCCGAGGAGGTTCCGGGGTGATAGGCCAGACAGTTGCGTCCGTTAGAGGATCCGTACTGGAAGGGGCCCCTGAAGGCCTCGTACCCAGCCGGGCTGTGTCGGCTCAGGTGACACTTCAAGCAGCACCCCGAACTTGAAGAGGCAGGTGCTTCGACACCTGGTTGATGCCTGAACTTCAACCACATGTTCTACTACTTGTGCGTGGTAAGTTTCTCCTTGTTTATTTTTTACTTCTTTGGTAAAAAATTGGGTCTCGCACCTCTATCTGCTCTTTGATAGGTTGAGACTCTTGGGACTTTCTTTATCCCGCTTGGTGATGTTTCGTCAGACATTGCTGAACCAAGCATCTCCACCAAGGTGGTCGACATGGTTGCCAAATGCGCCATGATTGCTAAGGAGAAGCAGAGGAATTTTACCCTTCTGCTCGCGGAGGCTACAGCTGCCCGTGAGAGGGCAAAGAAAGCCATTGAGGAGGCTACTCGAAGCTCCGCTGGCAACAAGAGGTAGCCAGCCAAGTGGCCCGACTACAGGAAGAGCTGAAGAAGGCTCGCCAAGGCCTGAGAAGAGCCGGGTATATAAGCGGGAAATTGGAGGAGAGTCTCATCAAGATCCATAAGAGGGACCTTGTGACCTTATGAGACTTATCCAAGTGCCTGCAAGCCTCTTGTACCAACGTTCTCTCACTGAAGGAGGAAGTACAGGTGTTTAGGGTTTCCTACTCCTCGGCCATAGAGGGGTATAAGGCGACTCTTCAAGAGGAGCACCTTCGCCTAGGCATGACTATCGATGAGCTTGCTTAATTGAAGGCAAGTCACAAGAAGGCGGAGGCGGCTGTGGAAAGCTTGAGAGCTAACCTCGTCAAGGCTCAGCAGCTCACGGAAGATAGGGGCAGGAAGGTGCTGGAGTTGGAGAGTACTACGTAGCCGAAGCTTGATCCTGAGATGATGATAGCATTCTTTGCCTCCGATCCGTCTATGGAGGAGAACCAGGACCTGATATCAAAGGAGATCGGTAAATATACCCTGGGGACCATGCAGTCTCTTTTGGATGGCAAACATATATCAGCGGAGGAGCTATGCAACTGGTCTATGGACCAGTTTTTGTCCAAATTTGACCGTGAGAAAGTTGACGTTCTTATAATGGACAAGGCTTTCCTACTGCCGCTTGATGACCAGCTGGGAAGCCTGGCTCCTGAATACTAGGCGGATATCCTGGGTATTTGGTGGAAATGGCCTCTGGGAAATGTAACGAACAACACAACTATGCAATGAAATGAAAGAAAATTTTCTATGTTTATTGTCTTTTCTCTTTCTTTTTATACATAGTACAAATGTAGATTGCTCACATGCCAAATCCGAGGGATTAACTTGTTGCCTAGGGTCTGCAACTCATAAAAGTCACTTGCACTGTCTTTGTAGATTTTATAGGGTCCCTCCTATGGGACGCCTAACTTCTTGCTTGAGTTACTTAGTATGGAGACTTCGCTTTTCCACATCAGGAAGTCTCCTTCTGAGAATTTTCGCTTGCGAACCCACCTATTGTAGGTGACTGTTGTCACTTCTTTGTATTTAACGTCACTTCTAACACACTCTCTCAGCTCATCCACGAGGTCCAAGGCCAGGCAGACTTGATCATCATTGGTAGCGGGGCCATATAATTGTGTCTAGTAGGTGGGGAGGACTGTTTCTATTAGTAGCCAAGCTTCCATGCAGTACAGGAGGCTAAATGGTGTGTGGCCTGTGGAATTCTTTTGGCAGGTTCTGTAACCCCACAATACGTCCAGTAGCTCGTCTGCCCATCTCCCTTTAGCTAAATCCACCCAGCGCTTCAGCGTTAAAATGATGGTACGGTTGGTTATCTCCACCTACTCATTCGCATGAGGGTGTCCCATGGATGTGAAACATAGGTGGATGTCCCAGCTTGTGCAAAACTCTTCAAATTTCTTACAGGAAAATTAGGTACCATTGTCTATGACAATGTTCTGAGGTATCCCGTACTAAGCTATGATGTTCTTCCAGATGAATGAGATGACCCTATCAGTGGTCGGGCTGGCCATCACCTCAGCTTCGACCCACTTGGAGAAATAATCCACCACCACCAGTCAGTGATGTAAAAATCGGATTACTCAACCGAGTAATCGGTCGAGTAATCCTAGGCGCCACCCTTCCGACTGAATACTCCATAATCGGCCCTCTAGTTGGCAACACCAACTACTCGGCCTAGTAGTCGGTGTAGTTGGTCGAATACTAGGTTGATTTTTGCATAGAAATGTATACTCAAATGTGATTTCTATTGTTTTGATAATTAGATACTTCGAACTTGTGATTTTATTTTGAACTTGTGATTTTATTTTGTTGGAATTATTGTTTGTATCTTATTTTATAACCTTGACCTTAAAAATGGTTTACTTTTATGCAATAATATATTTTACTTCTTGATGTGTGTGTGTATATATGTATATAGTATTTAAATATTTAAAAAATACTCGACCGAATACTCCTCGACTACTCCCCTGCATATCATATATTTTTTAGTCAGTGCTTAACCGATTAAATACTTACTACCGACTTTTATAACACCACCACTAGTATGAACCGCTTCTGAGCCAAGGCTGGTGGAAAAGGGCCAACAAAGTTCATGCCCTATTTTGCAAAGGAGTGACATGATAGTTATTAACTCCCCTTGCTATAAGTGGTGCAGGGTAGCAAACAGCTAATATTTATCACACTTACGCACGAACTCCTTGCATTTTTGTTTCATTTGGGGCACCTGGAACAGCTGGGCTAAGAGTGCCTTGTACCCTTCGTGGTTCTTGTATAGACCTCTGTGGGCTTCTTGGAGAGCCTGCGACGCCTCCTGTTTTGTAAGGCAGCGCAACAAGTGGGTGGAATATCTTTGTGGTTCCCGCCTCCTTTTTCTTAATAGATGGCGCCAATTGATCGAGCCCTTTTAGTAAAAGGGGATCCAAATCAAGAAAAAATATGGGCAATCACAGAAAGAAAAACACACGAGATTGGTGACACAGTTCCACCCGAACGGGTATACATATGGGGAGAAGGCAATACTCCCGAATTTCCACTATAATTGGTGGGTAGTACAAATCTCTCATTTTCTCTCTCAGATTGTGCGAAAAGAACCCTCGAGGGCTTCTTCCCTATTTATAGTACATGAAATATCCCAACAACATTAAATCCCTTGTAACCGTCCTCATGAATTCTCTAGCTATTAATAACATTGGTAATTGCCAACGTGAGTGTTGTTGTCCTCTCTTCAACTCCGGTCAACCTGGGTTCTTCGGTGGGTCGGACCTATCCGAATCCGCCTAGACGAAGGGGGTTGGGATCCGTCTAAGTATAGGCAGGTTGGGTGGAGTCGGATCCGCCTGGTTGTTCAATATCCGGATAGTTGGATCCTTCCTTGAGTTTCGTGTAAAGTTTTAAATTCGAGGGTATTTTTTACCTCTCATCATTGCCCAAGATCACCACAATGTTGAGATGAGAAATATGTTGTTGGAACCGAGATCCAATAATCTGTCTCGAATTTCATGTAGAGTTCAGCCTCTTCGAAGTTTAAAAGTATGCCCTTAGCCCAGATTTCTAATCTACCTGCTTTGAATTTCTTAGTGCTTGCTTGGAATTGGAATTTAGCAAGGAAGCTGTCTGCATTCATGATTTTGGAATCTAGATAGTACCTAATCTTCAATTGAGAAATAGAGATTCTGACTATGGTTCTATCGGTTCCGTACAACATTCATAACCATCGGGTACAGCTCTTTAAGCTGCCAAATTTCTCTTCCCAAAATTGTTGGTCCGTACTGTATTCTATTTATCATGATGCTTTATCCACCATCTTAAAATTGAATTTTAGAAATTTTATTTATACATCTGTCCTATTTATGGTGATAGTACACATCCCAATTCTATTTATACATGTCATTTTGATCCAACTTTTTGCGATGGAAACTCTGCCTGTTTATTTTATTTGATTGACACATGGCTGTTTTAATTCAAGTGTGTAGATTTTTTTTTTTTTTTTTCACTCTGAGCTAACGCTGATAGAACAATATCTATTCTTAAATCTGTACTACAGGCTACGGTCATCTTGGCGTGAAGCACCCACTGAATAGTGTTTCGTTTGAAAACTCAGGTTATCCACATTGTGGGATCTACGCTGTAGTTTAATGAGGAACCACAGAGTTCATATTCGTGTAAAAAGGCGTATTTGTTGCAAAAAGAATGAGAGAAGTTGACACGGCTAGAATATTCTCCAATCGTAATTGCATCTGTGGAGCCAAATTCTGCAGCTTAACTTATGGCATGATGGCTGCAGCCACGCGATAATGGAAGCATCTCAGTCCTTGTATTTGCAGTTCAAACTGTACCATTCCCTCATCATGTGTAATATTCTGCCGATGTCATTATTCACATCATGGATCTTTGTTGATATTGTTTATTGCTAGATGTACTTCTAATTGATTTGTAAATGAAGTCAATTCTATAATTGCATGTTACACTGATAGAAGATGATGGCAAAGGCAACGATGGAGGAGTTTGGTTCTTGTTGGTAAAGTTGGTTCAGGTTGGTTCTCTTTTCGACCATTTCCAATGGAATGCTCCGGTTCGTAGAGACCTTAGTCAGAATGTTATGATGTTGGCACTTATGGATCACAAGCTAGATTAATTAACAAACTGCTCTGTGAATTTCTTAGAAAAGGATGAAGAATCAGTTGAAACTTGCTCTCATTTGGCAATAGAGCTAGTCGACTCTTCCTGTGACAATGAAGGCACCTTGGATGATCCCTATTTTTGGCTCAAATGTTGGTTGTAATATGCAGGGACAGATAAACCTCCCTCGGGATGCAAGGGGGCTATTTCTTAATTCAAGGCTTGATGGGTTGGCTGCATATTGGTGCAAAATAAAAAAAACTAGTGTTGACTTGTTTTTCTGGGGCCACCGGGTCCCTTCACAATAAGGCCTTGCATGCATAAAGATTTCAGATAGACCTGTGTTAAAATATGCTTTATGGAACTTCAGATGAACTTTGGAGTCACAACATTATCTCAATCACCATTAACTCCCCTAGATCATCATGACCTGGAGACCTCTGAATCAATGGCTGAAGCTAAATTTTACTTGTCAAACTAGTGATGACGATGACTATTAATCGATGACTATTGAGGACGGGGCTTTTCCATGATGCCACTAGACATTGCTCTTGGGCCTTTACTTTGATCTTCCCTTGTTCTTGTTTAGGATTTTTTTTTTTTTTTTTCCGTTTAGGAATTATTATGCACATTGCATTTGGGGTTTCCATTTTGTTGCTGAGAGAGGGCTGTTGAGGAGACCACCCTATTGAGACAGCAGGAAGAATGTTAAAAAATGGTGAGACACCTGCAAATGAAATAATATTGGAAAGTGCCAAAGTAACAAGATCTTGGCATTTACACTATCTCAGAAGCACTTTGAAAAACGCTGCAAGTATTTTCAAAGATGCCGGGAGCCTTTACAAATTATTTGGAATATTTGATTAAACATTTATTGATAAATATTTGATGCATATGTCATACGAATGTTATTTATGTTGATTATCAACTCAATGTACGTATATAAGAGAATTAATAAGTGGTACAGACACAATTATAAAAGTTGCTGATTGCAAAATTAAAAGAAAATTACATGAAGATTGAACAATATTACAAATAGGAAATGTAATGGAAATATTCATGACAATTTGAAAAAGTTTGATTTCATATCTCGAGTTTCAATTTTTAAATTTTATTTTAAACCAAGTCACAGAGTTAAATCAAGTTACGAATCCTATGCTATCCTAAACTTAAAACGATAGATATCGTGGAAAATCTCCATCAATTCATCAGTTTCAATTTATTTTTCTTTAACAAGTTCATGATGTTCTCATCTGTACATTCAACAACTTCAGCTTTCGAATCCATCACTCTATAAATATGTCATTACTTTCATTCAGTAATATTTTCTAGCTCAATGTACCATCAGGGAAAGTGCTCCGTGTCACATGGCACATGGAAATTACAATATGAATTGACTTTTCTATTTTTAATTTTGTTATTAGTTAGGTCTCAAGGTAGAACCTGGGTTTTAGACAAAAAAACCTCCATTCAAGATTTTTGCTATACCTCACACGGTTAGCATATCTCACACGGTTAGAACCTCCATGGCCATGGTCAAGTTCATCGAGATACATATCTCACACGGTTAAGTCGATAATATCTCAGCTAATATCACGCATCCAAGGAAGTTTCGGTTGAAATTTCTTTTTCTTTTTTGAAAGATGAAACTTCATTACTCATAAGCAAACCTTGGTGGGAACAAAAATTTCATGAAAATTTTCACCACAAAAGAAGAAATTGCTCTCATAAAATAAAATCAAGAATCTCATGATTAGACCAACATAACACGCTTAGACCTTATTTACACAAGATTGTAAAGAGGTGTGGGCCCACTAGGCAATTACACAATTAACTCTATAACTCTCCATTATACACGATAACTTACCTTTACTCTAGTGGTTGTCGCCCATCATTTATACTCTATAAATAGCTCTCACCTACATGGGAATGAACACACACGCAATGGAGACAACTAAAAGGTCCTACGACTCACTATTCCATGCATCATATCACGTATAGTGAATATTGATGGTTAGATCTCCTTCGAAGATGTACACCCATCAAGGGTGGAACATGATCAACAATCTCCTATTTTCATGTGATTGCGTGCTCATTTTTATTTTTTAGACTACCTTTAATTTAAGCTGGAAAAGGACACCGGGGTGTCGCTAGAATATTTCTCCACCAAGGTGTCACTAGCTGGAGTGTTTTACATTATTGGTGTCGTCACTTAGAAAGAAAATGTTGGGCCTACTAACCCATCATTAAAATTTCGTGGCCACGATACATCAGTGATGAGTCACTCATCATAACTCATAATTCACTAAAAATAGCTAATTTACCTAGTTAATTAGCATTTAATATCATCTAAATAGGGTTAAATAATTACATAGCTAATTATAGGCTGGAGCTTATAATACCAATTATTAAGCCTTATTGTCATTAATAAAATACTTTATTAATTTAAGTTAAGATCAAGGGATTAAAATCACGAATTAAGCTATCTAGAATATTGTCAATTAAGCAAATACTTAATTAAAGTCTAAGTTAATAATTAAAATCCTAGAATTAAGCCTTAATTTATATGACACATCTTGCAACAAAATGTAATTGGAACAAGTAACTTTGTTCATTAACATTTATATAATCTCCCATAAAAAGTTGAGGGAAAAATAAATTAAATAACACCTGTAAATTAAGATATTACATTTCAATCCTTTTGAATTTGCAAATCAATCCCTGTGTACATCACCTTCTTCCCTTCTTCAACGTCCATGGCCAACAGCTGTCCATTCATTTCTTCTCCAATCACGGCAAATCTCACGGTTATCCATCATTTTCGGGCCCACCAAGTTTCGCCTCAACAACCTCTTCACATCTAATGGTGTTGATCAGTCGTTAACACCCTCATTCGACATGTAGCCATCGTCGTCATCAAAGAAGACAACGGTTTCGCCATATCTAGACATATTTCTTGCTACATTCTTCTCTCCTACACCTTGCCGTCACTTATAAATAGTCCCCAAACCCTTGGATTCTGCCCATCAAGTCCGTACCTGCTTCCCCCACTGCACTCGATCTAGACTATTCTTCTCATACCTCCAACGTCTTCTCACCACCTTCTCGAGCAAGCTCTAACGGAGCTTACTGCCTCTCTCACCTCCTCTTCCTCCGATCTCACCTTGCTAACGGCAAAGCCGCACCCTAGCCCTTCCTGACTCTGAATTTCATTGATTTACTTACTTTGAACACTTCATCCCCTCCGACTTCGGCGAAGGAAGTGTTGCACTGTTGACATCATTTCAGACCTAGGTAATAGGTCTACAAGCTTCGCCATGATCTCCTGAGCATGAATCCATAGTGTGCAAACGTCTTAGATACTCCATTCTTTCTGCC
This sequence comes from Thalassia testudinum, assembly GCA_037157565.1. Classification (NCBI taxonomy): domain Eukaryota; kingdom Viridiplantae; phylum Streptophyta; class Magnoliopsida; order Alismatales; family Hydrocharitaceae; genus Thalassia; species Thalassia testudinum. Next base: position 68,254,994 of record JAZHRO010000013.1, on the reverse strand, counting down.
AAACAAACCCATGCATCAGTGGTAGGTCTCGTCGTTCGCGGTGTTTTAATAATATATTCGTTGCAGTATATTGCAAAAAACGATCACCAGTTTAATTTATTTTTACTTGAAGAGAGCCTCATCATGAACCCTAACTAGCACAATTTAATCTAAATAAGTATGAAGAAGCTCCTACAAAACCTAAAGAGAAGCTTAACTCAGAGAATTCTAAATTAAAGAATAAGGCAAATCATAAAGGGTCAAACTGCAATTTCACCAATGCAGTGTGCAAATAGGGTAATTAAGGGTCTAAACAAAGGTCAAATGAGCTTAATAAGGAGGGAAGTAGGATGATTTAATCTGAAAAGGGTTATAGCAACTTCTAGGAATTAAATGACATTCTATAACTCTAAAACAAATCCACTTTAATTCACAAGGTTCGAGGTAGGATAAAAATCAACTAAACCCTCTAAAATTCATGAAAAAATATTCCCTAGGATTTAGAACCTTCAATTTGGCCTTTGCAACCTATTTTGACCTAAAATGAGAATCATGCCCAATTTATAACTTAATTTAGGTTTGTGCGCAAATTGATCGATCAAACATGGTCAAACCTAAAATCAAATTTCACCATTAAAATCCTTAAGTTCAAATTAGGTTGGTATAAAAATTTGGGCCTAAGAAGAGACCATCTTGACCGACTTTACAAATTGGTCATCTTGAATTACTTTTTGACCCTTATCTTTTGAAACCCTTACACATTGCCCCCTATCTTTCTCGTCGTTCTTTGCAGAACGGTCCTCCTTGCCATTCTAAGCAGTGCCATACCTCCGGCGACCTTGCGCGGAGGATGGCGCCATGTAGGGCATGGCGCCCCTTCTCAGGAACGAACGGGAGGTTCCCTGCGTCGTCCTCTGTCGCAGGGACCCTCCCCTGTGTCCTGCAGCCAGCCATGCCTCTCATGCGAACGCACGACAAGCATGGGTCTCCTTCTCCGGCCATCTCCGGCGTGCTCTACACGTCGTTCCCTCGGGCCGCTCTCCTCGCCAACACCTTTATAAGGAGGGGTAGGGGCTACCGTCCAGGGCAAGCTACTTCTGGTGGAGAAAAACCCTCTATTTCGTCTCCCCTCTCTCCGGTCAGAGTGCCCTAGCTTCCGACGAACTCTCCTCCACCTCCTCGTCGCTCTGCTGCCATACTTGCAGCAAAGCCCACTCTGCCTCTTCGACCCACGCCAGGCCGCACCAGCTGGTGTCCTTAGATCTCCTCCTCGTCGTCGATAACCCCCTCCTAAGCACCTTGTCCTCAGCACCGGTAGGTACGCACCGAGCGCCACCTCCCCCCCTCTTCGTCAATTAGGTAGGCAGAAACCTTCCCTTCTCTCTCCCTGTTATTTTCCCCTTCTTAATTTACCATTTTAACCCACCGACCGCCACTGTCCATCACCATCTTCCCCATCTCCGGCCGCTCTCCGGCGAGGCGTTCTCGCCACTCCACGCCTCCATCTACCTCGCCAGCTACCCATTAACCTCCGTGACATCTCACTGACACCGAATCCGCCCTCCATTCACTTCCTAGCACCTCCAGACCACCCTCCGAACTCACCCACTCTCACACACGCAGTGTGCCCTAGGCGCACGGCCACAGGCACGCTCGCGTCTCGCCGACCCCCGCACCGCTTTTGCCGTCCTCTGGCGAAGCTCCCTGCGTTGTCTGATGTGGCTGTGAGACTGTCTTCATGATTTCAAGTCTCAGCCTCCTCGCTGCCATTGATAGTAGGTTGGAGCTACTTCGCAGGCAGCTCCAGACTTCTTCGAACCCAGGCAGCGCGGGGCACTTCCGCGGAGATGCCCAGGTTCTCAATTGGGCTCGCGAGCCTTCGCTGCTGCCCCAATTGCGCAAAGCCTTATCCCGCAGGTGCCCGAGATTGGAGGTGGGACTTTAGTCCCACCTCGTAAGCGTGTGGCCTCACGCCCACACTTAAATTATTTTTGTGATATGAGCCGATTGCCTCCGATACACACGAGGTGAGGTCCCTCACCTATCACCGCCCTCGTCCGTGAGCTCACCACACGGATCAAGCGCGATCCGACCCGACACTCCTGTGCACTCCTCACGCACCACCCACGCCGGTGCACCTGGACCCGGGTGCGCGACCCGACCCAATTACCCAGCTCTGGGAGAGCTTTCCAAGAGAGATCCAGAGAGAGAGATGCGGGGGAAGGGGTAGGGGTAGGTTTTGCGCTGATATTTGCGTGTGTGCGCAGGATAGAAGGAAGAAGAAGGAAGAAGCAAGCAAGGAAGAAGAAAGGCAGGAAAGGAGTTGAAGGAAAAGAAGAGGAGCCGCACTGTAGCAACCGTGCAATTAAGCCGTCTGAGTGCTGAATCAGACGTCGGAGGGTCAGCAACCAGAGCAAAGAAGAACCGCAGCTGCTGAAGAAGAAGAAGAAGAAGAAGAAGAAGAAGAAGACAGGAAGAAGAGAAAGAAAGAAGAGAAAGGGCCAGAGCAGAAGAAAAGAAGGAAAAAGAAGAAGAAAATTAGAGAGGAAGAAAGGAGAAAGACTTAGCAACTGAAGAAGAAAAGAGAAGGTAGAAGCCTCTGCAGCCACAAGGAAGAAGAAGACCCAAAAGAAAAGAAAAAGAAAATCAGAGATAAGAAAAGAGAAAGAGGAACCACAGAAGTAGAGAAGAAGAAAAGAAGAAAGAAGAAGAAAGAAGAGAGTCGGCTGAAGAAAGAGAAGAAGCCAATCACCCCTTCTCTCTCTCTCTCTCTTAATTTTTGTAAAATCTTATATCGTGAATTTATAGGCTTCTAGAATTATAGTTTACTCCCAGAGTTCTACCTCGTGAAACTCTTCATTCCGAGTAATAAATTATTAGACTGGTAACCGTTTTGTTATATATCACAACGATTATAATAACTATACAGACGAAAAGAGCTGCCATTACTCGAGATTTAGATTATCCCGAGGTCGAACTCAAGGAGCACACATCATTCTAGAAACAATAAGTTCACAATATTGTTACAAAAATTTAAGAGAAAGAGAGTGAGCAAAAATTTCTCTTTTTCTTCTTCTCTCTTTTCTCTTGCTTCTTCTTCTCTCTTCTCGCCCTGTGCTTCTTCTTCTTCAGTCAGCTTCTCTGCCTTCTTCTTTCTTCTTCTTCTTCTGTTGCGGTTCTTCTTTTTCTCTTCCTTTTCTCTACTGCTGCTTCTTCTTCTTTCTTCTGCAGCTCCTTCCTTCTTCGTCTTCCTTTTCACTCTTTTTCTGCCTTTCCCTGTTCCGGACGTCTGATTCTCCGAGTCGAACACCTTATCGGCTCCGATGTTACAATGCCTCCTTTCAGTTGTCTTTGTGGCTTTTTCTTCTTCTTCTTTCTTCTCAGCTTCTCCTTGCAGCGGCTCCTCCTTGGCTTCTTCTTCTTGTCTTCCTTGTTGCGGCTTCTCCTTCACCTTCTTCTTTCTTCTTTGCTTTGCGTCTAAGTCCTCGCCTCCTTCTTTCTTCTTCTTCTTCTTCTTTCTTCTCTGCCACAAGAGCTTTGCGGCTAAGTCCTCGTCGCCCACTCTTCCTCTTCTTCTTCACATGTTCCCTGCACACACGCGAACGCAAAACCTACCCCTCTAAATCTCTCCTTGGTACGCTCTCCCAGAGCCGGGTAATCGGGTCGGGTCGCGTGCCCGGGTCCAGGCGCACCGACGTGGGTGTGGTGCGCGAGGAGTGCACGGATCAGGGTAATCGGGTTGCGGGTCAGATCCGCGTGGGTAGTGCCGCAGACGAGACCCGGTGAGTGAGGGCGAGGGACCTCACCCCAGTGTTTCAAGGCGATAAGCCAGGAACACTTTTTCAATTTATGTGTGGGAGCGTGCCCACACACTTCCGAGGTGGGACTAAAGTCCCACCTGCTGCTTGGTGCATCTGCAGGTAGGAGGCTCGAGCGATTTAGGGCAGCAACCGAGGCTTACGACCCCAATTGAAGTCCTAGACATGCTCGCGCCTCAATTCCGCGTCGCCTGGGGCTTACGCTTGGAGTGGATGGACCTGAAGAAGCTCGCGAAGCAGCTTCACTTTGCTCGACAATGGCAGCGAGCACCTGGGTCCTGAAGACACTAAGACGGCCTCGCAGCCACGTCAAAAGGCTCAGGGAGGTTCGCCAAGGTGTGGCGAGTGTGTAGAGGTGGTCGGCGAGACGTAAGAGTGCTTGTGGCCGTGCGCCTAGGGCACACTGCATGCGTGAGAGTGGGTGTGTTCGGGGGGTGTTCTGGAGGTATGGCGTGGTGAATGGAGTGTGGATTTAGGGTTAGTGAGGTGTCGCAGTGCTTAAGGGATAGCTGGCGAGGCGGATGGAGGCGTGGAGCGGCGGGAATGCCTCGCTGGAGGGCGGCCGGAGATGGAGAAGATGGCGATGGACAATGGTGGTCGGTGGGTGGAAACAGCAAATTAATAAGGGAAAATAAAGGAGAGAGTAAGGGGAAGAGTGTTTACCTACTTAACTGATGAAAGGGGAGGAGGAGGCACTCGGCGCGTGCCTGCCGACACTGGTAACAAAGATGCCTAGAGGGGGGTAACAGCGACGAGGAGGAGGTCAGGAAGGTGTTAGCTGGTGCGGCCTGGCACGGGAGGACGAGGCGGAGTGAACTCTACTGCAGGTATGGCAGTAGAGCGACGAAGGGGAGGAGGAAGGGGTCACCGGAGCCTGCGGGCGCTTGACCAGAGGAGGAGGAGACGAAGTTTGGGGGTTTTCCTCGGCCAAAACAGGCTTGAGACAACCGGAGAGCCCTGCCGTCCCTTAAATAGCAGCTGGCAAGAAGAGAATCTTGAGAAGAGATCGTGTAGAGCTTGCCAATGTTGGCCGGAAATGGAGACCCATTCCTCTCGCGCGTTCGGACGAGAGGAGTGGGCAATGGCAGGACATGGGAGGGGGTACCTACGAAAGAGGACGACGCAGGAAAACCCCCTTTCGTTTCTGAGAGCGGCTCCCATACCCTGCGCGGCACCATCCTCTGTGCAAGGTCGCCGAAGGTATGGGCAGCTGCGTGGGGTGGCAGAGGGACTGTTCTGTAAAGAACGAAAGGGAAGCTGGGGGGTAAAATGCAAGGGTTCAAAAAAGATAAGGGTTGAAAAGTAATTCAAGAGGACCAATTTGTAAAGTAGGTCAAGATGGTCTTCCCTTAGGTCCAAATTTTGGTATAAACCCAATTTGGACCTAAGGAATCTAATGGTGAAGTTTGATTTTAGGTTTGACCATAGTTGACCAGTCAATTTGCACAAAAACCCAAATTAGGTCAAAAGTTGGGCCTGGTCCTCAATTTTGGTTAAGATAGGTTCCACTGGCCAAATTCAAGGTTCTAAACCCTAGGGGATGTTTTTCCATAAATTTTAGATGGTTTATTTGACTTTTATCTTACCAAGAACTTCGTGAATTAAAGCGGGTTTGTTTTTAGGGTTATGGAATATCATTTAATTCCTAAAAGTTGCTATAACCCTTTTCGGATCAGGTCATCCCACTTTCTTTCTTATTAAGCCCATTTGACCTGTGTTTAGACCCTTAGACACCCCGTTTGTATACTGCATTGGTAAAATTACAGTTTTACCCCTTATGAATTATTTTATTCTTAAATTTAGAATTCTCTGATTTAGGATTTCCCTTAGGTTTTATAGGAGATTTTGTACACTTATTTAGATCAAAATGTACTAGTTAGGGTTCATAATGAAGCTCTCATCATACCTGCATGCCTAACTTTTGCTAGTCCCTTAGCAAAATTTTAAGGTTTTAACCCTTGTTCTAGACCATGAATTTCTTATCAAGTTTAGATAAGTGCTTTTCCTCTTGTATCCTTGATTAGGTCAGAATGCCAATAATAGGCCTAATAGGTACTCTAGTGCCAACCAAGATCCAGATCTGTCTAGCTTTAGCCTCAGTCTTTAGCAAAGATTTTTAAGCCCTACAGGAACTAACCTAAGGTTTATTGGACTTCGTGGTTAAAGCACCGTGCTTGAGATAATTTTAGCCTTGGTTCAGTTTGCAGTGCATTTTGTAAGAGAGAGAGACAGAATATTTATTTGTTTGGAGAGTTTTCTCTCTCTTTTTCTTTTTAATTCTAGCTTAGGATTGGCTTCTCAACACGATCTCCCCATCACCAATCCTCAAGGGACCCTGGCAGTCGATGCTTCGGGATAGCACCGCCCATGGTAACCCCCAGAACCCTGGCTTTCGAGATTTCGAGATAATCCCGTCCATTATGTTCCGTGGCCGAATTCAGACCCTGACAATTGACACTTCATGATAATGCCATCCATGGGATCTGAACCGGCAGATTGCTTACATGCCCCCAATAGGATATGTAAATATCCTAAGAGACAAGCACCGAGGATATGATATGTTGTTACGCATCTTTGAGGGGAATTTCCCACCTCTCCGCGCCGGGAACTCATCCAAATCAACTTGTGTTGATCGAATACTCCTAATCTAGGTGACTTTTCAGAACATTTGAAACGCTTCTACGTGATTTTGATACTTATGCTTTCTAAACCAGACTGTGGGTGAATTTGGGTGCTTAGGTTACTGAGTCCCGTAAACTGAAAGTTAGTTAACGATGCCGAACACTCCCTAAGCCTTGGATCTAATACTTAAGCTTTTCATTTCCCTCAACCTCTTGAGGAATATCTAGATCTTAACAGGTACTAAGAGTCTAGCCAAGAATGCCTAAGGTTCGCATTCTTACTAATCTTGTTGTGCACTTTCCTTTTTCTTTTCCTTAATGTGGTCTAGAACTTAGGTTAATTCCTTAATTTCTTACTAATGACTATCTCTTTTCTTTCATTTTATGCTCCTTTTTATCATTTAGCTCTTTTTCTCCTCCTCCTTTTGTAAAATTCACCGGCACTTTCTTCCTCCTTCAAAGTTTTTTTTTTGTATATGCGAATTTTTTGTTGAAACCTTTTCCTTTTTATTTTATTGCACTTCCATACCCCCCATGCCTAAGATTTGTAATGTCCTCATTGTACATTAGGTGGGTTTTTATTTAGCTTGGTTCATGCATTAGAACAGGTATTTGGTGAGTGGATGGGTTGAGATGACTGTTGCGGGCGATTTCTAATCTCATGTACAGGTACTTGAGGTGAAGTTGGCCGTCCTAAAGGATGAACCTGAAGTACAAAGAAATGTCAGAAAAGGTTTCGGGTTTTTCAAAAGAATGATGGGCTGCCTCCCATTCAGTGCTAAATTCGACGCCTTCAGCCGAGCAGGAAATGGGATGGAGAGAGGATGGTCAAATCAGTGAAGTCTTGTAAGACAAGCACCTTGATTAAGAGCCTAGTTGGTCCAATCAGGTGCTTGTTCAGATCAGTAGGCTGATGATGTAGCCTAAACCCAATCAATCTGGTGGGTTGAAAAATGCAGATCAAGAGGTGTGGAACCCACCATATACTATGAAGCTTGAACAGATGTGGAAGTGTGAATGCGGGGTTTGGCTGAGTCGAATCAACTTGGTCAGAGTAGGGATCCATAAAATAATCAGTGAATGACGTGGAACCCCTACAAGGATGATCAGAGAATGATGGAGCATGGTCTTTAGTCTGATCAATGTCCAATACCCGGTGTATGTGAGGAGCATCTGCAAACGGCTCAGTGGGAGGGGTATCAAAATAGAAATTGAGTCTGGTTGCAGGTCGGGATTGAAGATGGGTTTTGATTGGTTCTGTATGTGTGGAAGAGGTGGCTTCAATGAGAATTGGGTATGAGGGCTCTTCTAGAAATGAATGACTGGTGGTCTCCTGTAGAGAATCCTCTAGGTAACTATCAAGTGCCTGAAGAGTGCATATAGGATGAAGGAAATCTGAATCGAGAAAAGATTTGAATTCTGGTTTGTAGTCACTCTTGGCATTTTCTGATTTTGATTCCTGATGATCGAAAAGAAATGGTTCCATGTTACTGGAGCTTGAACTTAAATCAGTGATCTCGAGAATCGGGACTTCAGAGTCGGAGTCAGAGAATGAGTCATGTGAACTGAGGTCATAGTTTGGCAGAGTCTCTCCGAAGTCATAGTCAAATTCAAAATTGTTGGAGAGTTTGCGAAAATCAAGTTCTAAATGAGATTCAAGATTATGATTTCCACTACAGAATAAATCACATGATGTGGATTCAGCAGCCTGACTGGGGTCTAGCCTAAAGGTGTTCCATCTAGGCTCAAGCTCCAAGCTGGTAGGACAGACCCAATTGAAACCCCATTCGTCCAACTCCTCGGTTTCTATATCGTATATTGGCATGACTTCTGGAAAGTCGATCTGATTTCCTGAGGAAATTAGAGAGGGACATTCATCAAATAGAGGCCCAAAATCGTATTCTTCATTGAAAATTTGATCTTCATCATGCAGGGCCTCGTAATCTTCCCAATAAGTTTCAGATCCAGATTCTAGGCTTAGGATGTGGGTGGAATTACTAGAATCTAAGTCTGAATAACTTTCGAGGGTCACCTTATCAGAATAAGGGGCGGGATTTACACCCTCAGGAGGTTCTCTTCTAATCTCATTATTGCAGGAGTTTTGGAATTCTAAGCTTGGTGATTCATGGTCTAGGGTTGGCTCAACATTATGTTCTCCTACAATTTCCTAACCTAATTCAATGTTGTCTTCTATCTACGTTGGGAATCCACAACCACTCTGTGCCTCAATCCTGAGATCTGGGAAACCGGATTGATCCTCAATACTGTTCCAAGATGGTTCATCCTCTGTTTGTGGTATGTACGGGTATTTCTGGTCGATAGTTTGTTCCAGTAATCTCATTATCTCTACCCATTTTTCAAGAGTATCTTGGTGTTGTTTCCAAAGTACAGGATTTGTCATGCATTGAAAGTATTCAGATTTGTGTAATTTTTCTATCTCAATATATCCTATTATGAGTATGTCTCGGGTTGATCCGTTTGTGGCTTCTGTCAATAGAATTTGGGCAAGGTTTATGATCACAGCTGTGGTTGTTAGGACATCAACCTGAATGTTTTTTATTGATGTTGAAGGTTTATATTTAATTTTATAGAACTCAAGGGCATCCTCAACCATCCTATCTCTCATGGATCTTTGTGATTCAGGTTTCTTGAAGGGTAATCCTAAGTAACTAGGCTGCATATTTGGATCAGGTGGTGGAATCAAGATGTAGAATCAGAATTTGGATGTATAATCAAGTTGTGCCATGATGGAAGAAGAGAAAGAACTAGGTTCTGAATCCGAAGTGGAGGGGTTGTTGCACAAACAAGGGAGCTGAGGCTTGGCCTCGGGGAGAATAGATTACTAGGGGAGGTTTCAAGGCCCTCCTACCAAACATGCACTAATGGATTAGACGAGGTTAGCAGGTGCTAGACCCAATCAAGACACCCAAAATGTTGGGTGACTATAGAGGTTCGAGGCGGATGGTACCCCTTAATCAGAAGGTCGTCCACCTAAGAATTACTTGGGAAGCCAGAGAGGGTGAGTCCTACGAAGACCCCTACACGGTAGAGCACCCACATGGGTTACAGGGTTTCCCCCACCCGACCTCTCTTGTCACTGAGATTCCAGGTAGACCAGAATGGGGACCTTGACCTCTTAAGTCTACCACTTTTAATTAGGATCAAGGTGCTTAGGGTTTCACTTGAACTTTAACCTTTTGAGTGCAAAGAGTGACCTAATTTAAAGGTTGGTCGATCCAAGGGATCAACTTCACCGATTAGTTCCTTTGAGAGCTCATTAGGTCTTGTCTTTTAAGGTTCAAGTGACTTAAGAGCCGAATTGCTTAGGTTTTCTCTTAATAGATGTTTTCAAGCAATGGCTTGAGCACACTTCTTTTGGGAATTCTCAATTCTTGATTAGAAAGTGTGTCTCTAAAACCCTAGCATTGAGTCTTAAGTTGGCTCTAATTGGTCCAGTTAGTTGCCTCAAGATTAGGTAATTGGGGCTTAAGCAAGAAGGTTTTAGCCCTAAATACCTTTAGCGGATGTACAGATAGAATATGTTGAAATTTGAAAACAGGCAACTTCTGTGATTTACTAGGTATGGACGACAGGTTTTTCCTAAATTGCTCTTTCTTTTTCTTCCTCTTTAGAATTTTAGGGGCTTAAAAGAGAGGACAAAAAATTACCTGTCCCTTGGCGTGGTTGTTGTGCGGCTGCTTGTTTCCTTCTTGTTTCCCTGTGCCTACACAACAAAAGAGAAGAGCTTAAGTCAGTGGTAAATCAAAAATTGTGAATAAATAGCTTCTAGAATGGCCGTTGCTCCCCGGCAACGGCACCAAAAACTGGTAGGTCTCGTCGTTCGCGGTATTTTAATGATATATTCGTTGCAGTATATTGCAAAAAACAATCACCAGTTTAATTTATTTATTACTCATGATTTAGATTATCCCAAGGTCGAACTGAGGGAGCACACATCATTCTAGAAACATATAAGTTCACAATATTGTTACAAAAATTTAAGAGAAAGAGAGTGAGCAAAAATTTCTCTTTTTCTTCTTCTCTCTTTTCTCTTGCTTCTTCTTCTCGCTTCTCGCCCTGTGCTTCTTCTTCTTCTTCAGTCAGCTTCTCTGCCTTATTCTTTCTTCTTCTTCTTCTGCTGCGATTCTTGTTTTTCTCTTCCTTGTCTCTGCTGCTGCTTCTTCTTCTTTCTTCTTTCTTCTGCAGCTCCTTCCTTCTTCGTCTTCCTTTTCGCTCTTTTTCTACCTTTCCCTGTTCCAGACATCTGATTCTCCGAGTCAGACGCCTTATCGGCCCCGATGCTACAATGCCTCCTTTCAGTTGTCTTTGTGACTTTTTCTTCTTCTTCTTTCTTCTCAGCTTCTCCTTGCAGTAGCTCCTCCTTGGCTTCTTCTTCTTTTCTTCCTTGCTGCGGCTTCTCCTTCACCTTCTTCTTTCTTCTTTGCTTTGCATCTAAGTCCTCGCCTCCTTCTTTCTTCTTCTTCTTTCTTCTCTGCTGCGGGAGCTTTGTGGCTAAGTCCTCGTCGCCCGCTCCTCCTCTTCTTCTTCACCTGTTCCCTGCACACACGCGAACGCAAAACCTACCCCTACCCTTCCCCGCATCTCTCTCTCTAAATCTCTCCTTGGTACGCTCTCCCAGAGCCGGGTAATCGGGTCGGGTCACATGCCCGGGTCCAGGCGCACCGACGTGGGTGTGGTGCGCAAGGAGTGCACGGATCAGGGTAATCGGGTTGTGGGTCAGATCCGCATGGGTAGTGTCGTGGACAAGACCCGATGAGTGAGGGCGAGGAACCTCACCCTAGTGTTTCGAGACGATAAGCCAAGAACACTTTTTCAATTTATGTGTGGGCGCGCGCCCACACACTTCCGAGGTGGGACTAAAGTCCCACCTACTGCTTGGTGCGTCTGCAGGTAGGAGGCTCGAGCGATTTGGGGCAGCAACCGAGGCTTACGACCCCAATTGAAGTCCTGGACATGCTTGCGCCTCAATTCCGCGTCGCCTGGGGCTTACGCCTGGAGTGGATGGACCTGAAGAAGCTCACGAAGTAGCTTCACTTTCCTCGACAATGGCGGCGAGCACCTGGGTCCTGAAACCACTAAGACGACCTCGCGGCCACGTCAAAAGGCTCAGGGAGGTTCGCCAAGATGTGGCGAGTGTGCAGAGGTGGTCGGCAAGACGTGAGAGTGCTTGTGGCCGTGCTCCTAGGGCACACTACGTGCGTGAGAGTGGGTGTGTTCGGGGGGTGTTCTGGAGGTATGGCGTGGTGAATGGAGTGTGGATTTAGGGTCAATGAGGTGTCGTGGTGCTTAAGGGGTAGTTGGTGAGGCGGATGGAGGCGTGGAGCGACGGGAATGCCTCGTCGAAGGGCAATCAGAGATGGAGAAGGTGGCGATGGACAGTGGTGGCCCATGGGTGGAAACAACAAATTAATAAGGGGGGAATAAAGGAGAGAGTAAGGGGAAGAGTATTTACCTACTTAACTGACGAAAGGGGCATGCAAGGTTGCTGGAGGTATGGGCAGCTGCGTGGGGTGGCAGAGGGACCGTTCTGTAAAGAACGAAAGGGAAGTTGGGGGGCAAAATGCAAGGGTTCAAAAAAGATAAGGGTTGAAAAGTAATTCAAGAGGACCAATTTGTAAAATAGGTCAAGATGGCCTTCCCTTAGGTCCAAATTTTGGCATAAACCTAATTTGAACCTAAGGAATCTAATGATGAAGTTTGATTTTAAGTTTGACCATGTTTGACTGATCAATTTGCACAAAAACCTAAATTAGGTCAAAAATTGGGTATGGTTCTCAATTTAAATCAAGATAGTTTCCACTGGCCAAATTGAAGGTTATAAACCCTAGGGAATGTTTTTCCATGAATTTTAGAGGGTTTATTTGACTTTTATCTTGCCAGAAACTTCGTGAATTAAAGCGGGTTTGTTTTTAGGGTTACAGAATGTCATTTAATTCCTAGAAGTTGCTATACCCTTTTCGGATCAAGTCAACCCACTTTCTTTCTTATTAAGCTCATTTGACCTGTGTTTAGACCCTTAGACACCCTGTTTGTGTACTGTATTGGTAAAATTACAGTTTTACCCCTTGTGAATTATTTTATTCTTAAATTTAGAATTCTCTGATTTAGGCTTTCCCTTAGGTTTTGTAGGAGCTTTTGTACACTTATTTAGATCAAAATGTGCTAGTTAGGGTTCATGATGAGGCTCTCATCAATCAGCGAAGGTGACGACCTCATAGAGCCCTTAAGAGAGTTTAACCCTCTTAAATTTTGAGTTCTTATGTTTCAGGAGATTGAATTTAATCTGTTAGTACTTTCAAATTAGTGTAAATTACTCTGTTGCTTCAGGTCAACCTCTGGCCTAGGTAAGTTAACCCTCAGCCGCCGTTACAGCTTACAGAGCTGTAAAGTTCAATTTTAAAGTATAAGGTACACTCAAAAGCATCTAGGAATGATTTTTGTCCTATCATGGTAAAGATTTAAACTCTAGAATAGCCTAAGCAATTTTGTCATTTTTGCTACTGCTTTAAGCTATGTTTGATCCTATTCGCATGTTCTCAAGCTTGAGCATACGTCTGGAATCCTTTAGAGCACCTTAAAGACACTTGGAAGTCAATAGAAAGTTGCAAGAGAATGTTTATTATGGTTTGTTAGGAATTTCATCTAGATTGCAGGTATTCTTCGCCATTAGTGAATGAGTGAGCTCTAGCCAATCCATTGTTGAGCTCTCTGTGATTTGAAGGCTTCAATTAGCTTCTTGAAGCTCCAGGTTAATCTTTGAAATCTTAATTGAGTTGCAGAAGTCGTGGAGTGGAGGCAATGGCAATAAGTATTCGATTGGAAGTAAAGCCAACGCACTAGAATCCAATCACTGATTTCTGAAGGAAGTAGGACGAACATAGTCCTACATCGCAAGTTGCAAAGCGCTTGAAGGACAATTTAACGAAATGCGTATGAAGCCCTCTCGTGAGCCTGTGTGCCTACCGTTTGCGAAGGCATGCAATATTGATATTATCTGAGCATATTCAAAATATTTGCCCTATGAAGGGGTGGCACGACTATGCAGACTAATGGGCGAGATCCGACCACGTGGATTCATCTAGGTCAGATATTAAAATAATTTTTATAGTTAAGAGTGGTTAAGAGCACTTGTAACACACACTTAATACTCAGCTTGCTTAGCTTGCATAGCTCGCATTTGTTAACTATTATAGTTGAAACAATAAATTTTTTTATGCAAACCTTTACATATTTTGTGCAAGTAGAGAATTGATTGCCTTACTGATAACACTGCATTGTACAATGCTAACTCTGCCAAAAGGAGATGGTCTTAAAGGTAAAATGCACAGTGGATACATCATAAATAGGAATAGGAGCATCGCATGCATTGCACATCAAGATTGCTTATAATGCATTATTAACGGCCATGTGTACAAGAACATGTCAAAACAGGCCTCAGATGAGCAATCGGACCACACGGATGGATTCAGAGTGACGAACGGAGTCCAACAGACTCGAAATCGGCCAAATCCGACATCCGGAGCTCCTGCAATGGCCCAAGAAGTTCTGACCGTTGATCTGATGATCAATGGCCCACAGCGCGACACGTGGCGCCCGCTCGTCGCACCCTCACCACCGCCCGTTTTTGGCTTCACCCGAAGGGTAACTCTCAGCCGTCGATCTTCGATCGAATGGCTGAGAGCCGCCCGCACACCCGCCCTCTTCCCGACCAACCGCTGCGACAGCACAACAGTCAACCGCTCCACGCCCGCGCATCCAACGCGGGATTGAACCACGCTGCGCAGCAAATGGAAGGCGAAGGTACGCTGCAGGAAAATTGACCCGCCCGATCAGCAACGAACGGTGAAGATCGAACCGCGCGGCACAACGAATGCGCGCGAACACTCAAGCGTGCGATGACGCAACAGAAGTGCGCACCTCAGCAGTAATCCGCGAGCGTGCCCTTCTCGAGATCTCAGCCGTCTGATCTGCAATAGAGGATTGCCACAATGCGCTCACAACGCATGCGCACGGATTGCCACAGAGGAAGCACAGGGTGCGCTGACGACCGGCAGGTAAAGGGGGCTACACCGACGGATTTGGTATGGGTTTAGCAACATCCCAAACGTCGCTAAAGCCCATACTTAAATTAGAAAACTCTTTTGCCTATATAAACTCCATCCAACCACTCATGGAAGGGCATTGAATTCACTTGCAAGTGCTCTACCCCACTCCTATCCACCATTAGCTCTCGTTGTAATCACCGAAGCCGATAAGCCGCCAACGGAGCCCCTCTCTACCGCTGTGGCCGCCTCGTCATCTTCTCTCTCTCTTTCCCTCTTTATCTTAAGCTTTACTTTACTTATGTTTAAGCATTTATCTAGTGTTGTAACTGTAAAACCAAAGTTGCATGTCAAATGAAGTTGTTTCCTATCGAGTTATTTGCCCTCTTTTGTGTTTAAGTTGCATGTTGTGAATGAAAGATTCTAACCCTATTCTCTCTCTCTCTCTCACACACTCGCTTTTCACCCACATCTTCTCGCAAGCAAAAACCCATCATTTCCGTGACATTAAGTGACAAGAAAAATCTGGTTTTCACGCCTCCCTGAGATCGACACTCGAACTCACGTCCGTTTCTTCATTTAAAATCGACGCAGCAAATGCGAACTACGACCCTTTTTAAACAAATGCGTTTTGCGCGCTTCACTTATCTCTATTGATTAAATTGATATTTGTTAGACATAATTGCTAAAATTTCATTCTTCCCTTTTGCTAATAGGCCTGCATGCTTAATTCTATTCTTAATTATTAGCTAATCTAACTAATTAAGAATACTAGCCTAATTAACTAAGTTATACTTAAGTATTAATTATAACATAATTAACCTAATGTTATAGTTTACTTCTAAGCTATATTTGTAAATTATCTAAGTAATATTTATACATCTAATTTAATTAGTTAACTTAAGCTTAAATTACGAGTAAGTTATAGTTTTCAACCTAATTAAAATTAAGAATAACTTATATAATATTAAGAATAAGTATTCCCATTTAGTTCCCACCTACATGGGAATGGACACACACGCAGGCAACCAAAAGGCCCTATGGTTCACTATTCCTTACATCATATTGTTAGGGTTAATCTATAAATGACCTACTTCTGAATTAGGATGGACCTAAGTATTAACTAAAATCAACTGAACTTTAGACTTAATAGGTACCAGTACTGGTAGATCAGTACCAATATCATATATACTGAGTACCAGTATTAGTGAACCAGTATCGGTATCACTGACTTACAAGTATGAGTCTCATATTCAAGAAGTACCGGTACTAATGCCAAGTACCTGTGCCTATGGCTTACAGCTTGGGAATCAAGCTTAGTTGAATACCGGTACTCATGGTGTACCTTTACTGGAGACTAGTACCGGTACCCATGACATACTGGTATTACTCCAAAATCAACTAATCTCAACAATATCAATCCTAGTGACTTACATATTTTAATCACTTTGAAACCCAGAACTTGGTATGTGCCTTATGTGTACCGATACTCGTAATGAGTACCGGTATACACAAGTTACAGATTTTGGGCCTCAAGAACTAGAAACTTAATTCGTGGTTCACATGTACCAGTACTCCTTATGAATATTGGTACTAGTAAGCTATAGTCCATAGATTTGGCGTTCTTGAATCTTATCTGTAGTTTACAGGTACCGATACTTACAGCAAGTATCGGTACTAGTAAGTTATAGTATCCAATGGTAACGCCTATGTACCGGTACTCATGGTGAGATATCTATACTAACAACAATTACAAGATGAGTTTTGGGGTTTCTAGGAAGATGAATTATCTAAACATTCAAACCTAGCTTATGCAAATCCTAATGATTGCTAACAGACTTAACAATAAAAGATAATCACAAGACTAAAGATTCTATACATATCTCAAAACTTTGGTGCAAAAGGGTTAAGAGAAACATGAACTCAAGTAAGTAAAACAAAGAGATACTCGTGTTCATCCTTGCAATGAAAAACAGGGCTGCAAATATGCTCTTCCAAGAAAACCTCTGGCCAGATCAAGAACACACCAACGGATCACCTGCTATTCTTTTATGTAGCAGAGATCTTTCTCGTTCTTTCTCTCTTGTCACGATGGGGTTAACTTACTATAGAAAATCAGAGGTCTCTTAGGGACCATAACTGACCTTAATTAGCAATTAAAAGAAAATAATTGCCATTGTGGTGATTTACAAACCCACCCATCAAAGAATTGTAAACCACTAAATAGTCTCTGCACATTCATTTAAATATCACACCTCCTTTTTGCATTTTATGCCCATATAACCTATATGATTTGAATTGATCACTTTTATATTATTGGGCATTATGATAGTCCATATTATTTGATTATATCTACATTTTTACATATACAAGTTCAAAAGTTGAATTGAAATCCAATAATCTCTTACTTGGATTGTATGTGTAACCTGTTAATCAAATAACATAAAACCAAATTTGAGCTCAACTTTGCTGTCATAACAATAATGCATATCTATAAATAATCCGATCTACCAATCACATTGGTAATAGAGCCAAAGCAGTTTTCATTATATCACAGTAACTAAACTAGCAATGATCACATATACCAATGCAAAATGGTAACCAGAAACATGTGAATGTGCAACATGGGAATTACATGTAAATGTGATCAACATGCTTATTTCCAACTGGTCTACTGAATTAAGATCACTACCAAAACCAAACCAAAATACTAGTCAGAAGGGACATTAAACTTGAAACTTTAAACTTTAAGTTTTGTTATTTCAACATAAATGAAGTTTTACAAAACTTTAACCATACATGTACATCAGCAAAAAACTTTAACCAAATACCAAAAATGTCTATTACAAAATAAGCAGTACAAAATACAAAGTTCCACTAAAGCTAAAATTCTTCTAAGGACATAAGACCCATAGCAGCTATTTGTTTTTGGAGCATCTTGGGTATTATTCTTTTAGTAAGTGGATCAGCAACTATGGAGTTCGTGCCAATGTGCTCAATAGACAAGTGTCTATTCTGTATTCTTTCTTTAACAACTAGGAACTTGATCTCAATGTACTTTGATTTGAAGGTGCTCTTCTTGTTATTGGAGTAGAGAACTGTGAATTGATTATCACAATAAAATCGTAGTAACCTGTCAATGCCATCTACGATTTGCAGCTCCGATGTATAATTTCGCAGCCATACTCCATGATTGGATGCCTCGTAGTATGCAATAAACTCTGCTACCATAGTGGAAGATGCAATAATAGACTGTTTTGCACTCTTCCAAGAGATGGCACCATCGGCAAGTAGAAACACATATCCTAAGGTAGACTTTCTACTATCTTAGCATCCAGCAAAGTCGAAGTCAATATAGCCGTAAACTTGAAGATTTTCCAACCTCCTAAAGGTAAGTATATAATCTCATATCTTCTGTAAATATCTTAGTACTCTCTTAGATACTCTCCAATGATCTTTTCCTGGATTACTCAGGTATTTGCCCAGCATGCTTGTAATGTATGCCAAGTCTGGTCTACTACAAACTTGTGCATACATTATACTGCCAATGGCAGATGCATAAGGAACTGTTTGCATCTCCCATTTGTCGAAATCACTTGTAGGGTGCTTGTCAAGACTAAACTTGTCTCCCTTAGCCACAGGAGTATCCTGTGGCTTTGCATTTTGCATGCCATACCTTTTGAGTACCTTTTCTATATAACTTCTTTAGGATAAACCTAGAATATGGCAAGATCTGTCTTGACATATTTCAATTCCCAACACAAAAGAAGCATCTCCAAGATCTTTCATGTCAAAGTATTTGCCAATTTCTTAGTGTCTAATAGAATACTCATATCATTAATGGCAAGCAAGATATCATCAACATACAGGACTAAGAAGATATACCTGCTCCCACAGAACTTATGGTACATATATTCCTCAACCAGATCCACCTCAAAATCAAATGAGAGAATCACCTAACGAAACTTAAAATACCATTGTTTGGATGTCTGCTTGAGTCCATAGATAGATTTCTTTAATTTGCATACCATGCTTTTTGGAACACCTGTAACAAAATGTTCGGGCTAAGCTTAGGGACCATAACTGACCTCAATTAGCAATTAAAAGAAAACAATTGCTATTGTGGTGATTTACAAACCCGCCCATTAAAGAATTGTAAACCACTAAATAATCTCTGCACATTACATTTAAATACCACACCTCCCTTCTGCATTTTATGCCCATATAACCTATATGATTTGAATTGATCACTTTTATATTATTGGGCATTATGACAGTCCATATTATTTGATTATATCTACATATTTACATATACAAGTTCAAAAGTTGAATTGAAATCCAATAATCTCTCACTTGGAATGTACGTGTAACCTGTTAATCAAATAACATAAAATCAAATTTGAGCTCAACTTTGTTGTCATAACAATAATGCATATCTAGAAATAATCCGATCTACCAATCACACTAGTAATAGAGCTAAAGCAGCTTTCATTACATCACAGTAACTAAACCAGCAATGATCACATATACCAATGCAAAATGGTAACCAGAAACGTTGGAATGTGCAGCATGGAAATTATATGTAAATGTGATCAACATGCTTATTTCCAACTAGTCTACTGAATTAAGATCACTACCAAAACCAAACCAAAATACTTGTCAGAAGGGACAATAAACTTGAAACTTTAAACTTTAAGTTTTGTTATTTCAACATAAATGAAGCTTTACAAAACTTTAACTGTACATGTACATTAGTAAAGAACTTTAACCAAATACCAAAAATGTCCATTACAAAATGAGCACTACAAAATACAAAGCCCCACTAAAGCTGAAATTCTTGTAAGGACATAAGACCCATAGCATTTGTTTGTTTATGGAGCATCTTGGGTATTATTCCTTTAGTAAGTGGAGCCGCAACCATGGAGTTCGTGCTGATGTGCTCAATAAACAGTTGTCCATTTTGTATTCTTTCTTTAGAAACCAGGAACTTGATCTCAATGTACTTCGATTTGAAGGAGCTCCTGTTGTTATTGGAGTAGAGAACTATGAATTGATTATCACAATAAAATCGTAGTAACCTATCAATGCCATCTGCAATTTGCAACTTCGATGTATAATTCCGCAGCCATATTCCATGATTGGATGCTTCGTAGTATGCAATAAACTCTGCTACCATAGTGGAAGATGCAATAATAGACTATTTTGCACTCTTCCAAGAGATGGCACCATTGCCAAGCAGAAACACATATCCTGAGGTAGACTTTCTACTATCTTAGCATCCAGCAAAGTCGAAGTCAGTATAGCCGTAAACTTGAAGATTTTCCGACCTCCTGAAGGTGAGCATATAATCTCGTATCTTCTGTAAATATCTTAGTACTCACTTAGCTACTCTCCAATAAACTTTTCCTAGATTACTCAGGTATCTACCCAACATGCTTGTAATGTATGCCAAGTCAGGTCTACTACAAACTTGTGCATACATTATACTACCAAAGGTAGATGCATAAGGAACTGTTTGCATCTCCCGTTTGTCCAAATCACTTGTAGGGCACTTGTCAAGACTAAACTTGTCTCCCTTAGCCACAGGAGTATCCAGTGGCTTTGAATCTTGCATGTCATACTTTTTGAGTACCTTTTCTATATAACTTCTTTGAGATAAACCTAGAATATGGCAAGATCTGTCTTGACATATTTCAATTCTCAACACAAAAGAAGCATCTCCAAGATCTTTCATGTCAAAGTTTTTGGCAATTTCTTAGTGTCTAATAGAATACTCATATCATTAATGGCAAGCAAAATATCATCAACATACAGGACTAAGAAGATATACCTACTCCTACAGAACTTATGGTACATATATTCATCAGCCAGATCCGCCTCAAAATCAAATGAAAGAATCACCTTATGAAATTTAAAATACCATTGTTTGGATGTCTACTTGAGTCCATAGATAGATTTCTTTAATTTGCATATCATGCTTTTTGGAACACCCGTAACAAAATGTTCGGGCTGAGCTTAAGGACCATAACTGACCTTAATTAGCAATTAAAAGAAAACAATTGCTATTGTGGTGATTTACAAACCCACCCATTAAAGAATTGTAAACCACTAAATAGTCTCTGCTCATTACATTTAAATACCACACCTCCCTTTTGCATTTTATCCCCATATAACCTATATGATTTGAATTGATCACTTTTATATTATTGGGCATTATGACAATCCATATTATTTGATTATACCTACATATTTACATATACAAGTCTAAAAGTTGAATTGTAATCCAACACATATCACGTCTAGTGAATATTGAGGGTTAGATCTCCTTCCCAAACGTACACTCATTAAAGGTGGAACAGGATCAACAATCACCCATTTTCATGTGCTTGCGTGCTCATTTCTAATTTTTTAGACTTACTTTAATTTAAGTTCTTGATGGCAAAGGACACCAGGGTGTCGCTAGAATTTTCCTCCACAAGGGTGTTGCTAGCTGGAGTGTCTAACGTCATTGGTTTCATCGAGGTTTGTTGACACAATGGATGCGACATGCCTATGCTACCAACTTCCAACACCATACCCCTTGGAGGGGCTCGAGAACCTAGACTCACCTCCGAGGCCACATACAAGTAATCGAGGCATTTTGGGATGACTACAAAGCCGGTTGGAACTGGCTGATGAGGAATTTGAAGGTGTGGCACACTATCAAGCATAAGCTCCGAAGGAGTTTGAATGCTTCTGGGTGAACGAGCACATACCCAAATGGGCTTGCTGCACAACTCTTGTGTATATGGGTAGGCTTTTATCTATGGACCAACTAATCAGATGGGGGATGCCTATTAACCCTACCTACGTGCTGTATGAGGTTGAGGAAGAGATGATAAATCATCTATTCTTCAATTGCTCCTACTCAAAAGGTGTTTAGACTGGCATTGTTGTTGGGTGGAATCTTCTTGCATGCACGAGAGAGTCAATTCAAAGTGCTTTGGAAGCGGCCATGGCAACGAGCATTAGCAAATCTCTAATAGGAAGGATGCAATCTGGTGCGATCTGATACATTTGGAAGGAGATAAATAAAAGATTGTTTACCAAACTTGCACTTGGTACTATTAAATTTGAGTAAAAAAAACATGGATTTAGGTAAATTGCAACTCTACCTCTCCTAAAATCTTATGCATTGTTAAAAGTTTTAGAGTATTACATAAATCGTGATGTCTTTTATACTAATTCCATCCTTTGTATGTAACTACTTACATAAAATTTCACAATGTACCTTGAGGCTCTTTGTCACTTGATATTAAAATGGGATATTATTTTGCATGTCAAGGCTAATTGCTACAATAAATGAATAATATTAGGTATTGGCCGTCGTAACAATTTCTATCATTACTTACACCATATCAACTTATTTATCACATACACTTCTACTAACTTACTCTCAATATAAATAAAAACAAAAATTATTTATCACATATCCACTTAGTCATCGCATCTATCCTCACTAACCTACTTCAAATATAAATAAAAATCAAAATCAATAACAATATATCAACTCAACCATCACATTACCTCTTACTTGCCCACCTCTCTCATACCTTTCAAGTTACAAAATCCTAAAGTTTACTTGATCTTGAACTTTAAATCTTTATTGAACGAGCCCTAAAAGCTCCCAATTTCTTCCTAATAAAAGAAAATCGATGATTTCTAGTAAATGTCTTGCACTACATTTGATGCAGGCAAACTTAAATAGATCTTCTAATAAAATTAATTTTTTACACATAAGCCCCTCTAATTCTAACTTAATAACTAAACAAATATGAAGTAACATTAACATAAAGATCCAAATACAACCAAAATTTAAAGATCAAGATACAAAGAAAAAAGAAATATTAGCCACTCCTTTTTCTTCCTATCCAACCCCAAACTTTCTCTTCAATTCCACTAATTTATTCTACCAAATAAGCATCCCAAATAAAATAAAACTTCTTAATTTCTTGACAAGATAACAATTTCAACCAAATATCAAAACTCCTTAATTCTTCCATTCCTCTCACTTCTAATTTGTATTCCTCCTATCAATTCCAGATTCCCTTCATCAACCAGGACCAAAGGCTCACACTTCTAGAAGTACTCCATCATTAAAAAGCAAAAATAAACTACCCACGAGGATTGTCATTGACAAAGCTTAATTCAATGGTGCATTTTACAAAATTTGTCAACATCATAAGAGCAAATACATTAATTTAAAAAAATATCATATCTTAATTTTTCTTTTCATTTTATCAAATTCTTTTCTTTAATAAAAAAATAATTGTCAAATGCTCGAAAGGATATTTGCATGAAAATGTCAAAAAAAAAAAAGGCAAAAAAAAACTCAGCTGTTCAATGGTTTCACGAGGACAACCCATCGACGCCAGCGAAACTCGGTGACGTCGGGAGCAGCAGCTGACCCCATTCCAACCTTCCAATTTCCCACCCAATTCCAGACCGTTGCCCCCAACGGTTCCATCACAATTCAAATATCTCTCATTCCAAGAAAAAAAAACTTCAAAAAAGAAAAATAACAACAATGATAATACCAAAACGGCAGAGCGGCATCGGCGCTCCTCTCTCTCCCCTTCCAAAACAATACTTAATACCGACAAGAAAAGAACGACGTGATCACGTTACCCCCACGGCGCACTTGTCCTTCCTCCTCCTCTTTCGGTCACCACTCCAACTGTCACGTTGCCAAAACAGGGAGCCCCTCCCCTCTTCTTCCTCTCCCCCTTTCCCTTTCCACCCCCTCCCACCCTCTCCCTCTCGGTTGCCACCATGAGCTATTACAACCAGCAGCAGCAGCCCCCCGTCGGGATGCCCCCTCCCCAAGGTGACCCACATTCACTATTTACATCCCAAACGTAGATCCATCCAAATTCCCCTGTGATCTTATACTCTTTAATTTCTCTACCTACAAGAAAAGAAAATTAAAAAAATCATTTTTGGCGGTAATTAATTAAATCAGGTTACCCGACGGAGGGCTACGGGAAGGACGCCAACCCACCCCCTGGGTACCCGCCGCAGGGGTACGCGCAAGCGTACCCGCCCCCCGCGTACCCGCAGCCCGGTTACCCCCCGCAGCAGGGTTACTACCCGCCGGCCTACGGACAGCCTGCCCCTCAAAACAACAGCAGCAGCAGCGACGGATTCATGCAGGGATGGTACGTGTTTTTCTTTCTTGTACAATATTCGTCGGTGTTTTCGACGTAGAATGAATGCATTAACCCAGCGAGATCTAGATCATCGGGATCAAAGGCACTGCAGCTTGATCACGATGCGAAGGATGTGATGTATGTCATATCCATGCGATAGGTGACGCACATGGTATTGATCAGTTTATATTTGATACCTGAAATTGCAATTCAGATGTATGAATCCGAGTATGTATCCATATATTCATACGATCTACATGTTTATCCGATTACTAACCCGATTGGTCGAATTCGGACCGCATTTTCCCAACTGTTTATGAGACAGATCTGATATATATATATGATTCCATCATCCTGACCACTGTAGCTTTTTGATTTCTTTGATAAAAGTAAACAGATTTAGTTTGTAGCCGTTGAGCTAGCTATGAGGCTTGATGTTTTCGTTATTTCTTCTTATTTATATGTAGCTTGGCTGCCTTGTGTTGCTGCTGTCTTTTGGATGCCTGCTTCTGAGATCGGGATCCGCAGGTCCGACCGAGAGGAGGGTTTGGGTTGGGGCAGGGTCATCCGCTTTCGTCGACGAATAGGTTTAATGAATCCGCTCGATCTTTATTCTGCTGCTGTTGTTGTTATCGTCTCGCCACACCTCAATATCTGTAAAGAATAAACTCTTGAGAATGCCAATTCCTGAGTTTTAATTCCACATATGTTATTATAGTTTCCGCGTATTGGTGTAATAACGTATGTATGTGTATGTTTGGTCGATTAGCAAGTTTTGTTTTTGGTTCACGAAGTTGTTCTGGTGTGAAGATGCAAGATTCGGATATTTCAATGGAAAAACTGTGTGTGTGTGTGTCAATGTGTGTGACGAACATGTAAAATTGCCCCATCACTTTGAACCGTTTGGACAAGTTTTCATACATATAGGCGCGTGTATAGATAAACATGTGTATTGTATCACGTATGATGTAACATATATATATTAATTTCACTGATCTAGTTGAAGGTTCTTTGGATCCGATTAGGTTATTGGATAGGAAATCCTCCTCTAAAGTATACGAATTCGGTAAATAGAGGTAGTAATCCCAATCAACAAGCAAAAATTTTACCATTTTCCCTTTACAGTAAAGAAATGTATAGTATGAAAACCCCCATCCACCCAAAACCATACCTTCCACCAAAAACAAGGACCCACACCATCAATTTTGTCTCATTTACTCTTTTTGTCTTCTTCCTTCCATCCAAAAGTCCACATATACTATGAGTGAGATGTGAGGTGAGCTAAAAATAATCTTTACAATATGCAAAAAGAGTAATGTAACCACTAACACCTTCCCTTTGTTGCCTTAGAAATCATGGGACACATGCATGTTTCATGGGTAGTACTTGATTCCTTGATGTGAATGACATGATTTAATGGATAGTTGCGATGAGATTATGGTGTGCATAAGGATTATTATTGTAGATCTATGAGATCTTGGAGCAGATGCAACGACTAGATAGATTGAACTTGAAAGGTAAAGCAAAGTTTGCTATTCCACAAGCTAAACAATATTGACTCCATTATTTCCCTAGTATAAAAGACATTCAAACTTACAAAGTCTAGTGATCGGATGACAAGTTATTGGTTCTTCCTTAAGAGCGTTAGGCCTAGAGCTGACTCATTCAACTTGGTCTAGTGTCCTGCTTTGATGTATAATATAGACAAATAAACAGCCAAAGTTGTTTGACCAAGTTCAAGCATGGCTTGCCCAAGTTGCACCTAAATCAATCTTTCAATTCTACTTTGATTTCCCTATGATTAAACTTACTAGACCCCAACATAAGTCCATTATGCCTTGCCTGATCCAGTTATGCTTCTTGTTAGTTGTCTGGGATAGGTTGCATAAGTGTTTTCAAGGTTCATTTCTCGATCTTTCAAAATGTTCAAAAATCCAATTTAATTTCTCACCCATTGGCAAAAGAATGCTTCTTACCGCTCTAATAGTCTAATTTAAAGCATACTCTTAATGAAAGAAAAAATAAACACATTCCATTTTAAAACAACATTCACGAAAAAAATTTGTCCACCGACCAGCAATAGGCAAAAAAATCAATAGATCTGAGAATGCAACGAAAAGCTCCACATGAAGAATGGCATCTCAAATTTTACATTTCAAAGAATCAACTTGCTACCGGCGAGTAGGAATTTGATTAAAGTTGCCAAGTTGCTAGCTCCTTAATGCCACCTCGAGCACTATATTCCACTTTCTTTATGCAATTAAATCATGCATTAATATCCGACATGGTACAACTCAACCGGTGATGATCACTAATTATGAGAAAAGATACTTCATTACCTAAGGTTGATATTGAAGAATTATCAATTTTCCTAATTTACCTACAAGTGATCCTCGATTATCAAAAAAATAAGATAAAATCATGCATTAGTTGTTTGACAACCACTTGAAACTTCGTTCTCATGGGTTTCTCAAAAAAATGCATTCGATTCAAAGTGTGAATCTGCTCTTAAAATCGTGTTATCTATTTTTAACTAGAGCTCTTAACCTCCTCTAGTCAAATATCATAAAAAAAGGTTGCAAATCACCATCAAGCATCATTAGGATGCATGAAATTTTATTTATGCCTGCATCAGCAACCCGTGCTCGAGTCAAGCTTTTCCCGTGTGTTTTCTGTTAATTTGCCCGTAAAATGTACAAAATGTGTCAATCGGACGTTAAAGAGAGTGAAAACCCTCGTGAGAATTGCAGTCTTTGAAATTTGCTGCAAATGATGCATGTAGAATCTAATGCAAAAAAATAGCCACTGTATAGCCACCGTCGATTAGCATAATTGACTGCACTGAATTTTAAGGGTGATTTCTCATATTATCCTATAGATAGATGTAGTAGAATCAGGCTTTTGCTTAGTTGACCATGCCATTGATAAACTTCATTGCCTAATTAACTTTAACAATGGTGCACATGGGTTAAGTTTGAGATTCAATCAACTTGAACCAAATCAATAAATATATTTATTTATATATTTATATTTATTTATTTTAAAAAGTATTGTAATTAGGGTGAGAAATAAGAAAGAGTTCATTGAATATTTCTCTCTCCCTCTCTCGCATTAATTTTCCCCCAGTACAAAATTTTAAGTTCCCTCCAATCCCTCTCCCTCCTTCGTATTTTCGCGATCGAAGCTACTGGTGAATTGGACAATGATAGGTCATGGGATTTACAATCCACGACTAAGATAAGAAGCCACAGTGAATCCGCAGCTGATGGAGGTGGTACTGTTGTCCTCAAGTCGCGAGATAAGTTATTTGGTATCGGAGAAGGAAGAAGAAATCCGATGAGACCTGTACGTAGGAATACGAGCCCCTCGGCTCTAATTAGAAGCATAGACAGCTCTAGCGGAGCACGCCAAAGCAAAGTCCTATGGCTATTTTGAGCGAACGTGGGTGGACAGTGATGGCAGTGAAGCTTTGAAGAAGCTCACCGACGACAATGGTGGATGGTGATGGAGGCGATATGGGAGTTAATTGGCTTGGGCAAAAGCTTTGCGTGGGTGAGGGGAAGCTTTTGCCCAAGTCAATTGGGTGAGGGGAAGGCGAAGGAGATGAGACAGTGATGCCAGAGGGTGTCGACAGTGGTGGTATTTGGAGGTGGTAGAGGTGATGAAAGGAGCTTTAGAGCTCCAGAAACCTAATTGGAGGGGAGAGGAGTAAAAGCCATATGCTAATTTGAGAAAAGGAAGAGAGGAGCTCGCTAGAGGTACGTCGGAGAGGTAGAAGTGAGGTCGTCGAAGTGGAGGAAGGTGTATTGGGCCACGTAGCTTCGCGCGAAGCTCCATGGGAGGAAGGGGAAGGAAGGCCCACTACCTATTATACATGGTAGAGGGCAAGGAAGTATGTTAAGACCCACGACATCAAACGTTTTTAAGACGTCTGGGAGTTGGTCCAGACATCTGGACACCTTCCCAGATGTCTGGAAATAAATTTTTGCGGCATACGATTGAGAGTCTGCGCGCGTGCTCGCGCAGACTGCACCCGCCGACCTGCAGGCGTTCTTCTTTTCTTTTCTCTCTCCCTCGACGCCTTCAAATACCCTCTTCTCCCTTCCCTCTCCCTCACCCACCAATTCACCGTCTCCTCCTTCTTCCAGTGTTAGCGTGAGAGTAAGAGAGCGAGGGCAACAGCTGCTGCCGGGTGCACACGGGGAGGAGGTGCAGCAAGAGGGAGAAGAGGGAGAGAGTGTGAGGAAGAGAAAGTGAGCTCGCCGAAGCAGCCAGGGCGGCCGACGGGTGCGTAGCAAGAGCGTGGTGCTAGGGAAGTTACCCCAGTGCTGCTGCAACTCAGGCAATAGACGGGCGAGCACGGAGCGGCTGCGCGCAGCAGACAGAAGGCGAGGAGGTCTTGATTCTAGGAAACTTTCCTATAATCAGACGTCTGGACCTACTTCCAAACGACGCGGGCGACGTTTGTAGTGAGATCCAGATGTCTGAAAGGTACGATATTTCTTATCCTCCTTTTCGTGGAAACAACCATGCAGGCCGTTCCGCCGAAGGTTCTGCCTCATTGCCGTGTTGAGATCGTTTACGTACGGGTGCAAGTTTCGTTTCGAGAAGGCGCAAGGACACACCCTCTGTTACGAACAGGGCATCAGGCGTCGTTTAAGACGTCTGGAAGCCTTCCCATACGTCTGGTATTAAATTTTTTCGGCATACGGGTTCGCGTCTGCACGCATGTGCGTGCAGACTGAACCCGCCACCCTCCTTCTTCTCTTTCCTCTCCCTCCCTGTAAATGCCACCTGTCCTCCGTCTCTCTCCCTGCGACTGCCTTACAAATACGCTTCCCCTCCCCCTCACCCTCACTCCACGCCTTCTTCTTCTCCTTCTCCCTGTCAGCGAGAGAGCGAGAGAGAGCGGCAGCAGCGACTGCTGCGGGCGTGTGGGGAGGAGAAGCTGTTGCGAGAAGAAGAAGCTCGACCGCGAGGGCGCGAGCTTGCCGGGGCAGCTAGAGCCAACCGGCGGGAGAGCAGCGAGCGTGTGGAGCCGCAGAGGAGCTGCTACAGCTCGGGCAGTAGGCGGACGCAGCGCGACACGGCCGTGCGTGGCGGGCAAAGAGCGAAAAGGGTCCTGATTCTAGGAAAATTTCCCAGAATCAGACGTCTGGACTTACGTCTAGACGACGAATAAGACGTCTAGAGGTAGGTCCAGACATCTGACAGGTACAATATTTGTTGTCTTCTCCTTCTTTCGCGTGTACGGCCATGCAACCATTCCGCCGAGTTCTTCTGCACCTTTTCGTGATGAGAGCGGGTGTGTGTGTGTAGGATTTGTTCGGGAGGGTGCAAGGGCTCGCCATCCCACACAGATCAGACGTCTATGCACAGCACTAGACGACGAAGAGGGCTTCCAGACGTCCGGGGTGACAATCGGACGTCTGGAAACTAAGTCCAGACGTTCCAGCGGGCTTCTGGACGTCTAAAGGACTGCGCAGACAAAGGTATGACCTGAGCAACCTTTTAAGACGTCTGGAAGAAGTTCCAGACGTCTGATTTTGGACAGACTGGCTGTTTTTGACCCATTTAGGGTCCGTTCGGAGTCTGTTTTCCGCATTTCAAGTTCTGTTCTTCCCAGATTTAATTCCTCTACCTATTTACAGTAATTGTATACTGTTTCGAGTAACTTCTTATGTTGATCCTTGTGTTAGGACCCCGTTCCTTTACGGCTCTGGGGGTTTTGGAGGCACGCGGGATTGCCGACCACGCCCCCAGTACTCCCGATTTTGCGAGTAGAGTGGCCCTTTAATCTATTTGTCAAAAATTATTCATTTATGAAACAATTAATAGAGTCTAGGGCATTGCATGAACCCTAGGGCTGAAAAATTAGATTGAATGATAGATCTTAGGGCATTACATAAACCCTAGGACAAACTAGATTAAATGATAGATCCTAGGGTATGGCATGAATCCTAGGACTGGAAAACTAATTGAATATATATACATTGCAGTCTTGGAAAAGTAGAAAGGAAACGATAACTGCCTATAAATTGGTGAACAGCTGCCTGTTTAAGAAGGAATAATCACCGTTGAGAACATGGGTTATATGGATATAAAACTGGAATGATGAAACCTAAATTGGTTGAGTTAAAAGAGCATGAACCCTACAGGGAAATTAGGAGTAGAACTCCTAGAAAGTGAATGGAATAGAATTGGGGAAGTGAGCTGGCCCTTGAGTACGGAGTACCAAGGAGAGCAACTGTCCCCCCCTGTTTAGTGCAGAGCGGAGCTAGCCGCCCCAGGGACCCGGGGTTAGGCCTGGCCACTTTGTACTGACTTTTGGCCCTCGTGCACCCAGTACCGACGAGAGCTACTAGTGTAGGGAGAGCACTAGCTACCCCACGGGCCCCGAGGTTCTGCTAGCCCTCCTACACCGACTTGTTAGGCCCACTGGGCAAACCAGGGTAGTCAGGCGAGGGTGCGCGGACTGTGGAGGGGCAAAACCCCTGTTTGGTTACTGTGGAGGAGTTGGACCCTTATTACTGAGAGGGCTCTGCCCTATATTGGTTCCGTGCTGTGCTTTTAGCGCACCTGTTAACGGAAACGACTGACCGCGTGCCAGTGCGGGGTAGTTACCCGTGCGTTTATCGCACGTGTCGTAGTCACCGTTACATCTGTCAGTGACCTTGCGGTGGTTGACTGAGGGTAGGACCACCACGGGGGACTCTCCCGGCAAGGAGAGCACTACGTGTTACTTCTACTTTTCGGAAAAGACTGCAATCAAGATCGTTCCCACGAGGAACATTCAAAATCAAGAGAAGAATTTGAGAGATAATTCGATAACGAGTAAACGGAAAATATAAAGAAAGAAATTTAAAATATAACAGCTACTGTCCACCTTACTGTTTCTTAGCTTTTAGTTGCCACTCTACTCAACATTTCGCTGACGTGTCACCTTTGTTACCTTTCAGGACCAGGTGTTGAGCAGCCAGAGTCGGCGGCTGCAGAGGGTGCTGGGCCTAGTAGAGCCCAGTAGTGTTACTTGTTAGTACCCACTGTACTTTTCTTTCTGTTATTGTGAGTAGTTATGTTACCTCTGTACTCTTTTCATTGTAAGCTTCATGTTTATGTTCATGTTTTCTTCCTTACTGTTGTGGTGGTGTATACTATAGTATTTCTTTTCTTTATTGCTGTATTTTGTTACTACTAGTTATATACATGGTGAATGTGGTTTATTTTACTGCTCTTTTGGTTACTTTCTCGTTGGACGACTGGGTCTTGGGATCAGTCGAGTCGGTCCAATTCTCGTATCTCGTAGGGATTCAGGAACTGGGTCGTTACACCCTCCCACACAGATTGGACGTCTGTGCACAGCACCAGACGGTGGAGAGAGTCTCCAGACGTCCGGAGTGATAGTCGGACGTCCGGAACTAGGTCCAGATGGTTCAGCAGGATCTTGGACGTCTGAAGAACAGCTCAGAGTAAGGTATGACCTGGACCACCTTTTAAGACGTCTGGAAGGTGTTCCAGACGTCTGATTTGGGTCAGAGTTGTCGTTTTTGACCCGTTAGGGTCCATTCGAGGTCTGATTTCCGCGTTTAAAATTTCGTTCTTCTCAGAATTAGTTCCTCTACTTGTTTAAAGTACTAGTATCCTGTTCTGAGTGGTTTCTTGTGTTTGATCCTTATGTTAGGACCTCATCCCGTTGCGACTCTGGGGGTTGCGGAGGCATGCGGACCTACCGATCATGCCCCCATTACTCCTGGTTTTGCAGGTAGAGTGGCTTCCCTTGGTTATTTACCAACATTAGTGCATCTTTGAGACAAATAATAGATTTTAGGGTATGGCATGAATCCTAGGGTCCGAAAATTAGATTGAATGATAGATCCTAGGATACGGCATGAATCCTAGGACTTGAAAACTAGATTGAATGATAGATCCTAGGGTACGGCATGAATCTTAGGGTTGGAAAACCAGATTGAATGATAGATCCTAGGGTGTGGCCTGAATCCTAGGAACAGAAACACTGAAACAAATGTCGTAAATACATGAATTGCAATCTTGGAAAATTAGATAGAATAATGATAATTGCTTGTAACTGCATAACAGCTGCTTGTATATGAATGGATATTAACTGTTGGGAACACGGGCTATATGGGAATAAAATTGAAATCATGAAACCTAAAATGGCTTGGCTAATATGAGCATGAACCCTACGGGGAATTAAGAGTAGAGATTTTGAAAGATAAATGGAATGGAATTGGGGAAGTGAGCTGGCCCTTGAGTACGGAGTACCAAGGAGAGCGACTGTCCCCCTGTTTAGTGCAGAGCAGAGCTAGCCGCCCCACGGACCTGGGGTTAGGTATGGCTACTTTGTAGCGACTTTTGGCCCTTGCGTACACAGTACCAGGGAGAGCTACTAGTGTAGGGAGAGAGCTAGCCACCCCATGGGCCCCGGGGTTCTGCTAACTGCCCTACATCGACTTGTTAGGCCACTGGGCAAACCAGGGTAGTCAGGTGAGGGTGCGCGGACTATGGAGGGGCAAGACCCCTGTTTGGTTACTGTGGAGGGGCTAGACCCCTATTACTGAGAGGGCTCTGCCCTATACTGGTTCCGTGCTGTGCTTTGGGCGCACCTGTTAACGGAAACGACTGACCACGTGCCAGTGCGGGGTAGCTACCCATGCGTTTATCGCGCGTGCCGTAGTCACCGTTATGTCTGTCAGTAACCTTGGGGTAGTTGACTGAGGGTAGGACCACCACGAGGGACTCTCCCGGCCAGGAGAGCCCCACTTGTTACTTCTACTTTTCGAAAAAGACTGCAATCAAGATCATTCCCACGAGGAACATTCGAGATCAAGAGAAAGATCTGAGAAATAATTCAAGAATGAGTAAATAGAGAAATAAAGAAAGAAATTAAAATAACAGTTATTTATCCACCTTTACTGTTTCTTAGCTAGATGGTTGCCACTCTACTCAGTGTTTCGCTGATGTGTCACCTTTACAGGACCAGGTGTTGAGTAGCCAGAGCCTGTGGCTACGGAGGGTGCTGGGCCTAGTAGAGCCCAGTAGTTCTACTTGTGTTGTACTTGCTGTACCATTTTTCTGTTATAGTGAGTATATTCTGTTACACTTGTACTCTTTTATTATAAGCATCGTATTTCTGTACCTATTTTAATTCTCTACTATTGTGGTGGTATGTACTGTAGTATTTCTTTTCTTTACCGCTGTACTTTTGTTACTGTCAGGTACTTGCATGGTGAATGTGGTTTATTTCACTACTTCTTGGTTACTTTCTCGTTGGACGACTGGGTCTTAGGATCAGTCGAGTCGATCCGATTCTCGTGTCCGGTAGGGATTCAGGAACCGGGTCGTAACAAGATGGTATCAGAGCAAGGTCGTCCCGAGAAGTGAACAAACTGGCTGGAAAATAACCAATCCACGTGCCTGTAACTAGAGTAGCCACCACAACGTACCTTTTTACATCTGTTTTGAGCCTTCTTCGTTGAATATCGAATCGTATTGACATCTTTTCTGTTCCGTGTTCGCGTCTCCTTGCAGGAGATGCCTCGATGAGGAGGTAGCGAGGCAGGCCGCAGACGCGGCCGAGGACGAGGTCGGAGGGGCAGGCGCATTGAGGCCGACGTCTCAGTAGACCAACCACTACTCCCGGGCATTCAGGCCCAGGACCTCGCCCAGCTGATACGGGACATCGTGCGAAAG
The DNA here is from genome assembly GCA_037157565.1 of Thalassia testudinum. Classification (NCBI taxonomy): domain Eukaryota; kingdom Viridiplantae; phylum Streptophyta; class Magnoliopsida; order Alismatales; family Hydrocharitaceae; genus Thalassia; species Thalassia testudinum. The sequence continues at coordinate 68,221,614 of JAZHRO010000013.1, read as the reverse complement.
GAGCTCCACCGGCTGCCACAAGTGCCTCTCCCTGGGGCTGCGGAGGGGGAGTCCTCTGTGGGACCACGCGATGGACATGGCGCTGGACGTGGGGGAGGGGATGGGCCTCCACCGCCCACACCTTCCTCCGACACTTCCGAGCACAAGGCTTCTTTACCCAGAGCCACACCAGCATCTCCACTTCAGCGCCACTTTGACCTTTTCGGACAGTTCCGAAAGCTGAAACCCCCCTCCTTCAAGGGGGATGAGGACTCGACCGAGGGGGAAGACTGGCTCGAGCAGATCGAGAAGGTTTTTGACACCCTTCGCCCCCCTGTGAAGTGCCGCGTGGCCTTTGCCACGTACCAGCTGGAGAGCGCGGCACACAGGTGGTGGAGGGCGGTCAGGGGTCAGGAGAGGGACGAGCCGACTTAGGACCAGTTTGTCACCCTTTTCTGTGAGCAGTACTTTCCCCAGACGTGGCAGGACCAGAGGAGGCGGGAGTTCCACACTCTCTGCCAGGGGACGATGACCGTGAGCGCGTACCGTACATGTTTCCTGGAGCTGTCTCGTTTCGCAACGACAACTGTGGCTACTGAGGAGGAGCGCCTTTGGAAGTTCACTGAGGGGCTTCGGCCTGCTATTTGGGGGTATGTCAAACCCCTGAAGCTGCCGACATTCTCGATGGTGGTGGAGGCAGCTATACATACGAAGAGACCAACCCGTCCGCACGCGACGTTGATAGCAGGCGGAAGAGGCCCTATCAGCCAAACTTCTCACAGGGCCGACGAGAGAGGAGGCATGTGACGTCCGCAGGAGAGCCGTCACGTTTTGCGGGGCCATTAGTGGCCTTTGAGGGCCCCCGACAGGGGCCAGCTGCTACCACCGGACCCCCGCCCAACCGTCAGTAGGGACCTACTGAGGGCGGGAGTCGAGTCCCCCTTTGCTACCAGTGTGGCCAGCCAGGCCACATCGAAGGGACTGCCCATCCAGGGCTGGAGGCTAGCAGATGCTTCCCATGCCGAGCACTGGAGGGCGAGCAGGAGGTCGCAGTTTCAGGCGCGAGGAGTAGGACAGCAGTCACAGGGAGGGTAGCAGCCAGCAGCTACCCGTCCAACACAGAGTGTGGCTGCTTCATCCGCACCTAGGGCTGAGGAGCGTATCAACGCCCTGACACACAGGGATGCCAGAGCTTCGGGATCGGTGGTGGCAGGTATGATTTCAATTTCCGGCAGACTTGTTTACACGCTTTTCGATTCCGACGTCACGCACTCATTCGTCGCGGCCAGTTTTGCGGTTAGCTTGGGTAGGACTGCATGTTGTTAGAGGATCCGTTCGTGATCAGAGGTTCGAGTGGTCAACTGTTTGTAGCTGAGGAGGTGTACACAGGTTGTGAGGTCAGTATTGGGGGACACAGCCTTCCCGCTGACCTGATTATGATACAGATGGTGGACTTTGGCGTAATTCTGGGGATGGATTGGCTGTCAGCTTACCACGCCTTGGTGGACTGCTTTGAGAGGAAGATCGTCTTCTCCATACCGGAGTTGCCTTCTTTCGAGTTCCACGGGCAGCCAGTGGACGGAGGCTTAAGGTGCATTTCTGCAGTTCGGGCGGCGAGACTTTTGAGCCAAGGGTGTGAGGGCTTCATAGCTTGTGTGGTCACGGAGCCCAGCCCTGTGGTAGACTTCCAGAGTATCTCGGTGGTCAGAGAGTACCCCGACGTGTTCCCAGATGAGTTGCTAGGACTACCGCCCGAGCGTGAGATCGAGTTTGAGATCTCACTGGTACCAGGGACCAGCCCCATCTCCACAGCACCGTACAGGATGGCACCATTTGAGCTGCGAGAGCTCAAGTCTCAGTTGCAGGATCTTCTGGAGAAAGGCTTTGTGAGGCCCAGTGCGTCTCCATGGGGAGCCTTGGTATTGTTTGTAAAGAAGAATGATTGTATCATACGCCTTTGTGTGGACTACAGACAGCTGAATAGGGTCACCATCAAGAACAGGTATCCGCTGCCGAGGATAGATGACTTGTTTGACCAACTGCGAGGTGCCACGGTATTGTCCAAGATCGACTTGAGGTTTGGATACCACCAGTTGAAGATCAAGGAGGCAGGCATCTCCAAGACAACTTTCCCCACCTGATATCGACACTACGAGTTTCAAGATGAACTCTGACTGGACTCAAAATTTAGGGGTAACCTAATTTAAACCCAAGGAATCTAATGGTGACATCAAATTTGGGTTTTGATGAAATTTGATTTGAAAATTTACACTTTAACCCAAAATATATCAATTTCCCACCTTAGTCTCTACTTTTGGTCAAAATGGGTTCATTTTGTAAAAGTAAAAGTTCCAAGCCTCATAAATATTTTTCAATGATCCTTAGAAAGTTTAGATTACCTTTATCTCGACCAAAACCCTTTTAATTGAAGTGAGGCTATAATTAGGATTTTTATTTATAAATTAATCTTCAATTCTTAGAAAACCCTGATTCAATCAGTTCAAGCTTACTTCTTAGGAATTTAAGTTCAATTGACTTTTTATTAGGCATAGGCTCAACCCTTAGTTATTCTGCATTTGTAGATATTCGTTAAAACAACATATTTAACTTAATTTCCCTTTTCTTCTCAAATTCAAGGCAGACTTGAATTATGCCCTTTTTTTTGTAGTAAGGAGCATTTATCCCTGGAAATTAGCTAAATTAGGTCAGTTATGGAATATGATGGCGTTACCATCACTATCGAAACATTGACTAATCATTAAATGAGTCTAAGTCGACTGCAAGGGAATGACCCTCTACCTAACACTCAAGATCCACGGAAAGCTATTCCACACAAGATTACTCAAGTACTAGTTCATTTGATTTTAAATCATTGGCTATGAGAGTAGATGGATACTTGGAATGTTTGACTCCTGATAGGAGCGATGTATGTTGGGTGTTCTGAAACACCAGACCGTCGGACATTCCTGCTCACTTCCCGATAGAAAGGAGTAACCCCTAACTCCCTTATGATACCCTAACGTCATCTACTTCTGCGGGTGCCTATAGAGCCTTCACTATGAATACTATGAGTAATAAATCCAGTTACCTTGGTGTCATCCGCATTTCTAGGCACCTATAAAGATTTCGCTACAAGTACCTCATTTCAATGGCTGACACACGACCAATCACTCTAACCAGAAGCTCTTCAAAGTTCTAAGGACAAATCCTAGGTAGAATTCATCTTCCAACTTTTCCTTGGGTTCCATTTGGGTTCCCTATGAACCCACTGTTCACAAAATCAGGTTGTATCTCCTACGCAACCTCTTAGCACTTAAGTAGCTACTTATAGCTTATCATTGGGTCATTAGCCACTTAATAGCCTTCCTTGCATAACTCTATTATTTGTGGGCTCGTACCCCAATTTAATAACTCACTATCCAGATCTTATACATATCTATACATAAATAGCTATACTTCCTAGGTATGGCTCCTAGGTTCTAACTAGGTTCCATAAGGTGTCTCTGACCCTTTTGAACCTAAACGTATTATGGATTATGGTTATTCTATTGATTACTAGCAATATCCCATTTTATACTTGAGTTTGACCTAAACTCCTTATGCTTTAGGTGATGATTTTTATTGTCAATGGCTTGATTAGCTTCCATTTTCTCTTAAGCACCTTATGGAATGAGGCTTAATTCCATAATTAGTTCTTTACTGATTTTATAGCCAATCTAAGCCCATTTAGTTAATGTTTAGCTTAAAATAACCAATCAAGCCAAACCAAAACCATGAGATCAACTATAATAATGAAGGGTGATGGATGGCCTTCCATGCTCTTTCACTTAATCTCCATCTACATTCATCTCTTAGGGTTCACAACCCATGACTTTTACTAATACTAGTTTCAAAATACCCACAAGGTTTAAACCCTTACAATCCATTTTATGGAGACATGGCATCCATCATTCTTGCATAAAGTCCAAACTCCTATTCAAAAGCAAGCATAAAATAGGGAATCAAAGGCCAATTAATTGGTCATTCCATTCATAAAAACATCAAAAAAAATCCCATGAAAATTCTCCTCAAGGTCTTCTTTAAAAACCTTTCAACAAGGAACCCTATTACAATTTCATATGTCTGTAGTACCATTATCAATCAAGCCGAGTATTGATATTAAGCATTAATATTGGTACTTGTGCCCACTGGCCTCAAGTAAGATACCAACTCAAGCTAATACTGGTACTAAATCTTTGTACCAATACTTGACAGTTACTGTGCCATTGTCTTGACCATAATGAGTCCAATTCAAACTCCAAATTAGAACCCCATGTCTCAAAACATCCCAAAACAATTATTATAGGTTCTTGCGAGACCCTAATGAATAAGAAGCTTCAATCATGGCTTAAACCTAATTTAATCGAACCCTAAAACACCTCATGATCATCGACAATGTTGGTAAAGGGGGCCTTAGGGTGAAACGATGATTGATGGAGTCTCCTACTAATTGGGCTTTAGGTGGATGGGTCATGTTGCAATTGTTCCATCTATTATAAGAACACACCAAAATGGGAACGATCCCTGCCCACACACCCCAAAAAAAAAAAAAAAAATTACAAGAACCCATTCTTTCCCCCGCACTCCACTGACCTTTCTTCATCTTTATCTCCTCCCACTGCCTCCTCATTGCTGTTGGATTAAAATCTAACATATGGACTTGTATATGTATATATGTTTGGATATAATCAAACAATACATGTGTAATGACTTCATGTTAATGCCCATGACTTAAAGTAATCAACTAAGGTTATGATGTGGATATAGGCATAAATGCAAAAGGATTAGTATGATTTTCAAATGTAATGTGTAGAGACCTTTTGTGATTAGCAGTTCCTTGATGGGTGAAAATGCAAATCACCCTTGGCAATTAGTGTGGTTAATTGCCATTTACAGGTGGTTATGGTCCCTAATTAGACCCACCATTATTCTCAAGAGAGGTCAACCCCATCGTGACCTAGAGAAGAGATAGAGAGACTCCAAAAGGAAGGGAGGACAGTTGGAGAAGAAAAGATCATCTTCTTCATGTGTAGTCCGAGGATTCAAAAGGGTAGGATCTGTTGAAAGGCCAATTTTTCAAGATGAATACAGGTATGCTTATTCTCTATAGGTAGAAATCAGGTATAAACACATATTCATGATGTTGAGAACAAGGTAATGTAGTGTGTTTGCAAGTTGGTTTATTATATTTGTGAGAAAATCTATATCTCATCTCTCTGTTTAGATAGTTCATATTTGTTTACTTTAGGTTTTGGATTAACAAGGTTGATTAGATCTTTCATATTCCTGCAAACCTTAGAAAGCTTTTCGCAACTAACACAAGTACTGGCACTCATGACGAGTACCAGTACATGTGTCATACAGTTTTGAATCTACGTTTCTGGAATAAAGACTGTAGCTTACTAGTACCGGTATAGCTAAGCTACAGATCAAGGTTTAAGAACTCTAGATCTATAAGGTGGATGGGCATGTTGCATAGTGGATGCTATCATGGTTTTGGAGGTTCAAGTTGTGTGGATGTGTCTATAGGATTAACAACAAATAAAGATAGATTTCACAAGTGTTAGATCATGATAAAAAGGGGGTTTGGGAAAGCATATCTATGATGATCCGAGTTCTGCTAAGCGGCGAAACTCGGGTCGCCGTGTATTAACCACTAGCACACCTCGCCCACAAGATCATGGTCACCTAACACATAATCATAAAATATAAATATAACCAACAAACAAATCACATTACATAAATTAAATGAACACAAATGGATACTGACCAGAGGATTTACCGTAGAACACAAGTATATAAGTTTAAGAAGATGCACAATCGAAATCACCTTACGAATTGCCAAGTATACCTGAGTATGGAACCCAAAAACACATTAGTAAAAACTGAGTAGAGTAGAAACAGCAACAGCAGAGTGTAACAGTAATCGAGAACAAGAGAAAATGAGTATTATAGCTTTAATTAATCAATTTATTAGACTTTCTCGTTATCCAGTTCCATTTCGTATACTGGAAGCCCAATTTATTATAGTCCACAATTTATCAATCGACGTCTCAGGGTATGAGATGATTTCGTGTAACTTCCTACAGCGCAAGACTGGCATAAGCCACCCTCTTGGTCAGGAAGACCGCTTATACCCATCGAGTTGCTGCTCTCCATCACCATAAGGTCATTGTGAAAAGGGGTGGCGGCTACATTGTATGGTGTGAACACGTACATGCGTTATGTATGTTGTGCCACAAACATCCAATGTCCCACCCACTGGTTGAGAAAGAAACCACTCCAACCCTCGAGCCCTGCAATCTGCCATCCCAGTTGGCCGCTAAGCCTAACCAAAGAGTCGTCTTGAGGCTAGCAACTCCCTAAACTAACCCCTAGAACCGGTCTAAAAAGACCAAAGCTACAGCCAAAATCCAGTGAATAGCAGGGCTAAAAACCAATTATCTGATTCCTTTAATATATTCCCGGCAAATCTATCTATTACATTCCTCCCAAATAATTGTATCTTTTGTTTTCATCAAATATAGTCCTATTTACTAATTCCACATCAGGTATTCATATCACCTCTAATATTATCAGTTTACAAATAATTTCAATATTATGATAATGATTCCATACTAGTTACCAATTACAATTTCAACGGAAATGGTTTCACATATATCTGAAAATCCTTAGAAATTTTTATATTACTAATTCTAGGTTTAACAAAATTATCATTATCTTCCACCCATTCATTTACCAGTATTTCTGAGTTCATGATAGTGGTCTCATATTATTCGTTTAATAATGAACATCACGGAACTTATTTTATGAAAAATGGATATTATTTCATACATGCAATAACAAAATAGACATGATCATTAACTTTTGATCTTTCTCATAAAATCCAATTATTTCTCATTAAAGTGCCCGTAACTAAGAAAAAAAATATTAGAGTTGTTTTATACATGCTATGACAAGGACATATCTAATTGTTGTATAATCCGTTAAATCATGAGAATCATTTGTAATTAATCTGATAGTTAATTAAATCAAATTAACTATTTACAATCCAAGTCACCGACTTGATTTACAACATCCATATTTAAGATTCAAGAACCCCAAAATAGCAAGAAACATGAAGACGAGTTCCAATCTTAGTAAAAGGTAAAAATGCATACTAAATGGTGCAATATGCAAAGAAAATCACCATGTTGATAAACCACATGGGAAAGAGAGGGAGTACTCTACCTAATGTCACCGGAGGATCACGGTGACTTCGAACTGTGCGCACAGGTTTTAGGGTAGTCATCACACCTGCCTCAGGATTCACGCACGCACTGGGGGTAAGATCTGGTTCACACGGAGTACAAATAGGATCAGGAACACCTAGTCACGTTTCTAATATTTCACTAAATAGAACATACTCTAAAATAGAATAAACTATATGAATGCGTAGTACGCGTTGATACGATTCCAACAGTACCTTATTTGTCGAATTTCGAGGTCGGGAAGGCCTCGAACCAGTCGAAACAACGCGAGGGGTTGCTACACCACCCTTGGACCACTGGTTCAACCGAATCGGCTGCTCACACGCTCGAACCCACCAGCACCATGGGTTAGGCGTTGACTCACGCTCGCCCACACTTGCTCTCAACTGTTGATGCCGCCACACGTCAACGATCAGACGTTCCCGCATTCTCGACCAACGCAAAAGCATGATTTGCACGTGCGCAGGAGCACACTACGTGTCACGCTCGCATCGCATGCAACCACTACCTCCGTGACATTTGCATTGGGAAGCTCAAACTTTTCGCTATCGCAAAAAGGTCCCTAAATGAAAATTTTTTAATTTTTAAAAGTAAAATCCAAGATTTTCCTCCACTCTTCCTCTCTTAATTTGAGAGGCTAAGAGAAAGGTGACGACCCAAGGACACAAAGGGGAATTACTAGTGATAGTATTTGGATTAGAAAAGTTCAGATCATATATCCTTGGATCTTTAATTATCGTGTACTTTGATCACTCAGCATTCAAACACCTTCTTTCTAAAAAGGACACGAAACTTAGGTTGATCAGATGGATCTTGCTTTTGCAAGAATTTGACCTAGAAATTTGTGATAAGGTGGGACGACAAAATGTCAGTGCCGACCATCTTTCTTGCCTTCCTTCTGAGAATATCGAATCATCTCCTCCAATCACAGAACATTTCCCCGACGAACATCTTTTGACTATATCATCTGATCTTCCTTGATATGCAAACATCGTCAATTATTTGGTTACACATCAATTCCCGCCTAACTGGGACAGGAATCACAAATCACGACTCAGATCAGAAGTGAAATACTATTTTTGGGAAGATTCGTATCTTTTTTGGCTCTGCAACAATCAAATCATTAGGTGTTGTGTTTCCTCTTCTGAGATTGATTATATTCTATCTTTTTGTCATGACCAGGCTTGGGGCAGTCATTTCTCTAGTCGTAAGATCGCTACAAAAGTTTTGCAGTGCAGGTTTTATTGGCCTACTTTATTTGCAGATTCACTAACGTATTGTAAGGCATGTAGTCGCTACCAAACTATGGTAGCATGTCACATAAAGACATAATGGGTCTAAACCCGATTGTCGTCTGTGAAATCTTTGATATTTGGGGCATAGATTTCATGGGTCCATTCCTGTCCTCTTCTAGCTTCAAGTATATTTTACTCGCAGTTAATTATGTTTCCCACTGGATCGAAGCCGTACCCACACGCACAAATGATCACAGAGTTGTCATTCCTTTCATACAGAGTCAAATTATCACTCATTTTGGCGTACCACGTGCCATCATTTCTAACGGAGGATCCCATTTTAATAATGCCCAATTTAGGAACTTACTTAGAAAATATGGGGTTACACATCGTATTGCTACACCTTATCATCCCCAAACAAATAGGCAAACCGAGGTCTCTAATCGAGAGATCAAAAAAATCCTTCAAATGACAATCCGACCTGATAAGAAGAATTGGTCTTCCCATTTAGATGAGGCTTTGTGGGCTTATAGGACTACTCACAAACACCAATAGGCATGTCACCATACAGACTGGTTTACGAGAAACTTTGCATCTTCCAGTAGAAATTGAACACAATACCTATTAGGCAATTAAAGCCTATAATATTGACCACGTGAAGGCTGGTGATCATCGTAGATTACAGCTTAGCGAACTTGAGGAACTCCGACATGATTCTTATGAGAGTTCAAAGCTGTATAAAGAAAAACTAAAAGCCTTCCATGATAAACACATTTCCCGCAAATCTTTCACACCTGGTCAGAAGGTGTTGCTTTTTGATGCTCATCTTAAGCTCTTCCCTAGTAAATTTAGATCTAAATGGACAGGCCCATTTATAGTTATTAGAGTCTTCGACAACGAAGCTGTCGAAATCACTGAACCCAACAAGGATCAACTCTTCAAAGTCAATGGTCAACGCCTTAAACCTTTCTTAGAAACTCATGTTTTGGGTCTTGTTAGAGACTGCTACACGCTCCAATAATCCACTAAGGTTTACACCTAGCTGAAGGCGTAAAACTTAGCATCCACCCATACACATTTTGTATATAACTGTTTCCTGCTTTTACACAATTTCCTCTACACATACACTTGAGTCTGTTCTGATTTATCACTTATTGATCACTGATTACCTTCACTTAATTCGACTGACCACTCTGACTTAGGTCAGAATAGAAATCATCTGCATAGAGATCTTTGATCTCCTCTATCCGACTCCTTCCGTCACCCTACACTAAGTGAAGTGTAATATCTTTTTCCACCCTTCTTACAATGATGACATTGTAATATTTTGACTTGGGGGTGTGAAGTGAAAATCCCACTTCAAGAGTATTGATAGAGAAAACTAGTATATATAAAATTAAAAAAAAAATAAATTTGGAAATTCTAAAAATTCTATAAACATTTGAAAAATTGTAAAAAAACTTCATAAAAACTTTTGAAAATTCCATAAAGTTAAAAACAAAAGTATAAATACAAAAATATACAAATACATAAAACTATAAAATAATAATAGGGGGTTTAATGTTCTTAAGAAGAAAAAGAAGAAGAGACAAAAATATATATACTTATTTATATTAGTAATTAAAAGTTTAATTTTTCTTTTAGGTCAGAAATCAAAAATATATATATATTTTAAATAGTATTGTATAAGAACATTGAATCCTTACTTGAACTTTTACTTAAATACCTTTTCAAAACATGTAGTTTTTGCGAAATTTTGAATGGGATTTCTTTAAGTTAGAGTTTGAAACCTTAAGGATCTGTTTTTCTGCTCTTAACTCTAAAACAAAGTAACTAAGATGTATTAAGTTTTTAAGACTTAAATTTTGGAATTAAATTGTAACTTTCTGGTCAACTAGACTAAGTTTAATTCTTTTACTTTTTGAACATCTGTTATTACCACCAAGTTGAAGTGAAAAGGCTAGATACCTAGAGTTAATTAAGTAAAGAGTTGGTAGAATTTTTAGCCATAAAGTCTATCAGGCTATAGGTAGCTTAATCAACAAAGGGCATTCAACTAGACTTGGCGAGTTGCGTCTTGACAGATCCTACAGGAAGATACTAATGGTTTAAGGGACTTGAGAGTGAATGGCTGTAAAGACTTGTTCTGATTTGAGCCTTTTAAGATGTCTGGATTATCAGTTAGACGTCTGGCTAGACGTTTGGATCCCTTCCCACACATCTGGAAATTGAAAAATCTGTACGCGAAGTTGGTTTTGCATGCAACCAGTGCGCATACCCTTGTTCCTTCTCTCTCTTCTTCGCCTTTTCCCTGTCGAACCCTAAACCCCTCGCCTATATAAGAAGCCCCCTTCCTCTCCTCTCCACTCCACCACCACCACCTTCCTTCCCACTCCACTGCCGTGAGTAAGGCACGCAAGAGAGAGGGAGCGAGAGCGAGGAGGAGAGGGGGTGACGAGAAGGAGAAGGTCGAGCTCGCAAGCTTCGTGGAAGCTCGCCGAAGGGTTGCACAGCTGCCACAGCTCGTGCGAAAGGAGGAGAGCGTTGGGGCGTCGTCCTCGACTTCCTGCAGCGGTCGGAGCTGCAACCAAGCAGGAGCCGCAGCTGAGCGTGGCGAAAGAAGCGGGTGCGCAGTCTGATACTGGAGTTTTTCCAGTATCAGATGTCCGGAGTGCCTTCTGGACAACGGGCTAGATGTCTGGTGACAACACCGGATATTTGGAAAGCAGGTGTATCGCGAAGGTACGCCTTCCTCGCAGCTATGGTCATGTAGGCTACACCGTAGAGGCTTTTTGCTTGGCTAAAAAGGGTTGTGCTGCTCTGTCGTGTGTAGGAGCAGCTTTGAAAAGGCGCGCGACATGCCCTCCCACGCTTTTCAGATGTCTGGACAGCTTACCAGACGACCGGAGGACAAGTCGGACGTCTGGAACTGAGTCCAGACGGTCGAGGAGGGGTCCTGGACATTTGAGGTTGTCACAAGAACCTGAGGTGAGACTCTGTTGACATTCAAGACGTCTGGACTTTATCCCAGACGTCTGATTTGGGTCTGTAAACTTGTTTTTGACCCATTTAGGGTCCGATCGGGATCCGTTTCACGCAAACGAAATATCTGTGGTTTCCTTGTAAGTTCCTCTACATATTAGAAACCTTTATATACTGTTCTGAATGTTCCATTGTAATGTATTCTTTGGTATAGGACTTCGACTTGTTGCGTGTCTAGGGCTTGCAAAGGCACGTGGGCCTGCAGTTCGAGCCCCCAGTACTCCTGGATTGTCTGGTAGAGTGGTTTCCCCCTGTTCTATTTATAAAACATGAATGCAGTCATGAAAATTTGATAACTAGAAACTTAGGATGTGACATGAATCCTAGGATGAGAAATAGTTGCACTATTTGTGTGCGGGACTGAGATTGTATTCATAAATGAATGAGCTAAATTGTTAGCAACTGCCTGCTAATAAATACGAGCTGCCTGTTAGAATATGAAATGCTTGTGATAACTAAACAGTTACCTGTGATATCGCTTGTGCATGTGTTAAATTGTGGAAATACGAGTTGCATGTGTATAATACGAATGGAATTGTGAATGATGGAACCTGGTATAGAATAATATGGTGAATATGAGCATGAATCCTATGAGGAGTTAGGAGTAGAGCTCCTGTGGATGAATGGAAAGGCCTGGAAATGTGGATGGGAAGTGTGCTGGCCCTTGAGTACGTGGTACCAAGGAGAGAGATTGTCCCCTTTTTAGTGTAGAGCGGAGCTAACCGCCCTTGGGTCAGAACCTGAGGTTAGGATTGGCCACTCTACACTGCCTTCTGCTGGCCCTCGCGTACATGGTACCGAGGAGAGCTACTAGTGTAGGGAGGGAGCTAGCCACCCTACACCGACTTGTTAGACCCACTGGGCAAACCGGGGTAGTCAGACGAGGGTGCACGGACTGTGGAGGGGCGAGACCCCAGTTTGGTTCCGAGGGGCTAGACCCCTGTTTCTGAGAGGGCTAGGCCCTATACTATTCCGTGCTGTACTTTGGGCATACCCGCTAGCGGAAACGACTGACCGCATGCCAGTGTGGGGTCGCTACCCATGAGCTTATCGCACGTGCTGTAGTCACCGCTACGCCTGTCTGTGACCTTGGGGTGGTTGACTGGGTGTAGGACTACCACGGGGGACTCTCCCGGCCAAGAGAGCACCACGTGTACCTTCTACTCTTTAGAAAAGACTGCAATCAAGATCGTTCCCACGAGGAACATGTGAGATCAAGAAAGAAATCTGAAAGCAAACCAATGTGGTGAAAATGAACTACTTGTAAAATAAAATAATTGGAAAAGATAAATTTACCTGTTAGCTTTTTACAGTTTTAGATAATCTAGTTACCACTCTACTCAGCATTCGCTGACTCCGTTTTCTCATAACCCTTTACAGGTCCAGGAGTTGAGCAGCCCGAGTTACCGGCTGCAGAGGGTGCTGGGCCCAGTCGAGCCCAGCAATAGTTTCTTACTGTGTTGTACTTCCTTTCTGTTAGTGAGTTTCAGACTTTGTTTATTGTTCCTGTTACTGTACTTCTATTCTACTTTCTTATTGTTGTGGTGGTATGTACTGATTAGCAACTTTTACTTCCTTTACTACTTGTACGCTTTTACTGTTAGTTACCTTACATAGTGAATGTGGTTTATTTTCCTACTTTTTTTATTATTTCTTGTTGGACGACTGGGTCTTAGGATCAGTGGAGTTGAGCCAGTCTCGAGTCCTGTAGGGATTCGGGAACCGAGTCACTGGTTTGAGAGCTAAGTAACTTAAGTGTCCAAAATTCACACACATAGAGTTGTCTTGTTGGCATCTAAGACCGCGAAAACATAGAGGTTAAGAGATTGATTCTAAATCCTCTTTAGTCCAAGGATTTCCACAGGGCGACTGTTGAAAGGGTGAAGGATGTGTCACTCACCTAGAAAAAGGATATGGAGTATTATTTTAGTAAGAAAAATGAGGAGGAGAAATAGAAAAATAAAAAGAAAAAAAAAATACACCCTACAGTTAAGCATCTTGGTACAAATGGGTGCTTATGCAGTTTTATCTACCAAATAAAGCATTTCGATACAAATGGATGCTATCCTTTCCTCCATCAAATAAAAGAACATAGCTACATATGGGTGTTTTATCCTATAGAAAAGAGTTGAAAAAATATGGAGATAAAAATTAGGAATAAGAGACCTAGTGGTCCACCGGGGAGATATACACAAAAAGTGTTGACCTCGGGATAAAAAACTGGTGAGGAGAAAGCAACCAAATCTGAGTAAGGCCAAGATAAATTCTTGAATTAGAATAACTTGGATTGGAAATTGATGTCTTAAGATTTGGATTTTTGCAACTTTGGATGCCTTTAGGATAATTCTACTCACGAGCACGGATGCTTTAAAATCATAGCTACTGAACCTTTGCATTAGGCAATGAAGCCTAAGAAATTGGATTTTGAGGACTAGCAGTTGAGACCTAAAGGAGATAGATTGACAAAACCCTAGGTCTAGAAGTCTGTCCTTGGTGCTGTGGGTTGGCTGGTTAGAGATTTTACTAACTCTAAGTTTGGTTAATAAAGGGTGTCTAGTTAATTTGCAAAAACTCAGGTTGATAAAAATCAGATTTCATAAACTTAAGGATTAACTTAAGTCTGTTGAATTTTTGAGTTAAAATTTAAATTCCAATCTTGAAGTCTTGTTTTCTTAAAACATCTTGACCTCTTGCTTTTTAGGATTGAGAACAAATACAGAGAATAAGCGGGTTTTCTGAATTCTAATCTTAAGGAAATTTCCGTCAAAGTTTTTTTTTTAACGAATACGTATTTTGAGAAGTGTTTAAGTTATTGAGTCTTAAGTAAAGAGATTCCCGCAGAATTCTCTGCATATTTATGGATACTTATTTATATATATATATCTAAAAAATTGAATATCCAAAATTCTACCCTGAGCTTTCCGATACTTAGTTTTATTTATAATAATTTAAATACCATGGTGCTTAAGTCATCATATTTTTTGGTTAATTTTGTTAGAGACTAGTAAAACTTTGGCTTCGGGGTATGATGAAAGACTCATCATGACTCTTAAATACCCCAAATTAACTAGTTTCCCTAGTTAATTAGCTAAGAATATGTTTATTTAGGGTTTAATTATAATATAAGGGACAATATATTAAAGAACCATAAAATAAGTTAATTAAATATCAATTAATGTTATTAATAATTTAAATAATAATTTGGACTCAAATGATAAATATTTAATTACCTAATTAATATTTAAGTTAACATTATAAATATTTAACCCTAAGTATGTAATAACTTAAGTAACTTAATCAATTAAATAAATTAACCTAAAAAGGTCAAAAATGTAAATTCAAGGTATATATATATATTATTTATATAATTTATAATCATATATAAAAAGTTGAAAAATAATTAAATTAAAATAAGCCTTGAAAACCTCAGTTTACGTTTCAGTCCCTAGGTTTCTATTTCCATTGAATCCTTTTATTTAGTTTAGGTTCTTAAGTTTTCTTACGAATAGGTCCCTATGAGCACAGCACTTTCTTCTTCCTCTTCTTCTTCTTCCTCGCACTGGACGGCTCTCATCAGCCGGTCACCACACCTTCCAATCCACCTTCATCCTTCGTTAGAACACTGCCGCCTCAGCTGTTTCTCTTCCGCTCACTTCCCCTTCTTCATCCGACGGATCAGATTGACTTCTAATCCTAATTAGGTCTTGCAATTAAGCTCACCGACATCGGAGACGACGCCGATGGTTTAGCTGAACCTAGACACTTTTCTATCTAGGTACACCCCTTTACCCTCCACCATCACCTATAAATAGCTCCCCTTCCCTCTGATTCTGGCAGTTAGCTCCCTACCCTTTCCTCCCAACTGAGCTTTCCAATAGGCTATTCCCTCCTACTCTGGCGACCATCCTTCATTTCCATCGTCCTCCTCCGATCACTTCCATCATCTACTGAGATTCACCGTCCTCTGCTGCGTCTCTGGACATGGCGATGACTCCGAACATCGCTTCCACTCCACGTACTCACTCGTCGGACTTCTTCCTCATTCCCTCTGATTTCTTCCTCCGTTACAACCTTTGATGGAGCTTCTCTACCTCCCTTCGTCCAGGTAACAATAGGATTAGGAATTTAGGTAAGTTTAGAGTAGTTAGCTTAGTTAATTAAGTAGTTTAGTTAGATTTAATGTTACATTGTCTACTGTCTTCTTCAGCTTCGGCAAGCTCCTTGAGCTCATCTGGAGAATTCTTTTGTCTTTTTGATCCACCAAACACACTCTATACCTTTCCATGAACACTTCTACCTCATTTATTTTACATTTTATCAACTTTATTGCCTAAACCACCTCCACCTGCACCGGTGACCGCTGCTGTCCATAGCGGAGGTCTCTAAGTTTAGATCACATCCATAGGGGTCCTCCACCGCCTCTACATCACTTAAGGACCCTGATCGACATATCAATTAAATAAATAATCGCCTAAATCATAGACACCTAAATTTTATCTCAACCTTTGAGCTCACTGTTAATGGCAAGCTCAGAGGAGTAATTTCGCCTAATTAATTAGTTCATTAGCATCACCTCACTCCATAGACTTTTTCCCTTCACTCAATTGAGTAAGAGGAGACATTTTGAGCTCTATTGAACTCAGAATGTCTGACCTTTGAATTCCATGATGAATCCTTTATTTTGATTTTTAAAAGAGTTAATTAAGGAGTTTTTAGGGTCAGTCTGATCTTTAAGAATCTCTTCAGGTCAGTAATGGCCTGTTTCATGGAAGTTTTCACCTCTGTACATCAGAACTTGACTCACCGGAGCTCTGGCGAGTATAATATATGAATTAGCCCTTAGAACTCCGTACTGAGCTCCGTACTGAGCTCCGAACTGATCATTTAAGACTTAAGGATTATGATGTGATGATTAAATTGAAGTTTTAATGTCTAGAGATCCTTCTAGGCTTCTGTCTTCTCCAACTCCGGTAGAGTTGAAGAGGCTCATTCATTAGGTTTTTATTAAGCTTAAAAGTCTAGAAGCAAGTATGATTTATGCAGAGTTGACCCTAGCCCTCAGATCCCTTGGAGAAACCACGATTCGTTCTACCAAACAAACCCCTTTTGGATCTCAGGCGACGAGACCTGAATGCTTAAAATTCTTTGTCAAAACATAATTTTGAGGTGTGCATCAGATTTCTAAGATGGATTTAAGTCAATCCAGGGCCTTAATTTGATCTGTAAAGCTTTTAAGCAGAAAGTCAACTTTTAGGGCTGGATAGGTCAAAGTTGAGTTGCAGATGATGAATTAAAGCCTAAATTTCTGATTTAATTCGCTGATATAGTTTCTGGATTGATTTAAAGATCAATTAAGGTAAATTTGATGGTTTTTATTGAGGATTAGACAAGTTCTCTTCTTCTGCTCAGTTTGGGTTCAAAATGAACCCAATACTGTTTCAGTGTGGTTCTGTTGAGTTTCAAGTCTCAAATTCACCTAGATTAGTTATCTTTGACTTTCTAAATCTGGTTAATTTCCTTTCAGAAGTTGTTACTCTCTATAGAGCCAATTGGAGCTCAAATCTGAGCTCTGAAGCTTCAAATAGAAGCTCCTCAGTTTCTGAGCTTCTTAAACCTTCTCCAGAACCTCTCTCCTTTCCCAAGTGATGCGGAATTCATCACTGAAGGCATGAAGGCCTTCAACTGAGAGCTGCATAGCCTCTGCAGGTCAACTGACCTGAATCTCTTCTCTATAGCCTTAAATGGCTGTGCAAAACATCCACTTTCATCCTTCAAATCGATGGACCAATCATGTTTTAAGTATCAAATTGATGCTCAAATCCTGTAGAGCACACAAACTTCTCTCGATCGAGCCTTTGCTCAATCGATTTGGCTCAGCCAATCAGCTGGACTTCTCAAGCGAAGATTGGTCTGGAATGCCCGAACTTAGTCCCACATCGGGAAACTAAGAACGCACGACCTAGTATAAGTTGATTTTGCGCTGACACCTCTTTGGTCGTCAGCGTAGGGCGCAAATATGAGAACTGTGTGCGGGCACGTGGGCAGGTGTGTGTGTGCACCTGTGGGGGCGTGTTTGTGGGCCCCAATGGGCGTGGACCTAGGAGGCTGGATATTGTGCATGCTAAAACATGTGTAAAATCCATAATAAATGAACTAGGCATGGGCTGAGTAGAGTCTGGTCCTGCCCCTAGTGGGCACTATGTATTCTCGAAAAGCCCGTGACGCCCATTAAAAATCATAATTTTTATAATTGAAGAGAGTAAATGGGTTAAGTGGGTAAAAATTTGGCTATAATTGAAGAGAGTAAATGGGTTAAGTAGGTAAAAATTTGGCTAAGTATGGACATAAGGCATAGTAAAGAGGATTAAGAAAGAAAGGAAGAGAACAAAGACAAGAGTTAAGAAGGAAAAGATAAAGAAGGCTTAGGGAGAATTAAAGAAGAACAAAAGAAGAAGAAGAGGGAATAAAAAGAGTTAACAAAAAGAGAGAGTTGAGTTCGTGGAAGAGATAAAGAGAAGAGAGAGAATCATAGAGCTTAAGAAGGAAATAAATAGAGAAGGAAATAAAATCAGACGTCTTTACTATGGATCAGAAGTCCAATATATATTTTTAAGTCGTCTAACTCAACTTTCAGACGTCTGATTTCAGGACTGAAGCTATTATACGATTTGTTTTGAATAGTTGCAAAGGCATTGTTGACTCATGTATTATATTCTGTATCTTTTTACTTTTGTAATAAATGTTGTAATAAACAATGCTTATTTTGTTTTAAATGAACAATCTTTCTTGTAAACTTGGTTTCTCTTAATGTAATATTGCATGCTTTTATTGTCAAATATAATGTGCAATTATTCATGAGCTTAAAATGTATTGTAATTATAATCTATTAAATTAATTGATTCTTAATTATTCATTAGAAGCTAATGGTGAATTAGGATTAAGTTATGCCTCCTAGTGAACGATCTGGATTCAACCAGTTAAAAAAAAAACTTAAAATCTAAAATGTTAGTTAACTTGACCTTATATTACATTCACGACTCTAATTAAAGTTAACCTAAGTTACATTCTTGCACATTTAATTAAGACTAAATAACTTAATTAACTGTGTTGAGAATTAAATCAACAACAGTATCCCCCTCCTTAACGTTTATGGATGATCAGAAATGGGGTAGGATTGATATTAGTACCCTATGGAGTGTAACGAGAGATTGATGCATTATAGGGGATGCCTGATCAAAGGATTAAATGTCTGATAGGCTATCCCTGGACATCTGATGACTAAGTAAGGCATCTTCAGTAGGGTGGTGGATCTTTTGGAAGTGGAGAGAATTTCTAGGGGACGTCTGACTAGTTTGATGGACATCCAATGAGGATGTTGGATGTTCGATGAGGCAAGTTGGAAGCGGAGGCTCAAAGTCCCTTCTAGGGGACATATGATCAAGGGCCTAGATGCCTTATTTGGTGTTCTTGAATGTTTGGCTATGACACTAAACATCTGTTTAGGGGAAAAATCCATATTTAGGTTTTATCTTTAGCTCTAAGGCTTGTCTAGCTAACCTGAGGTTATGTAAGGGTCATTTGGAATTTGCTTACCCTATGGAGTTTATGCTTGAGGGGGATTAATAAGGAAGGATTCAAGAGTCTTAAATGGAAAAATACTAATAAGAAGGGGTGAAAATGGGCTATGAGAGACTCGTCAACTCGTTAAAGAATCAGAGCGTAAGAGCCTAGGTAGCTCAGCACATGGTGCTTGATAAGCCATGTATGATGTAGGACCACACTCGAAGAAGAGAAAGGGGCGGCCCAAGGTGGTGTCTAGTAATGCCCAAAGGGGATTACCTTTGGCAAATAAGGTAGTTTAATAAGAGATGCCTGGCGATCTCATGGGGATTTCGTTGGATAAAGGTGTGGTGTATACCTGGTGAACAAAGGTAGCTAATAATCTTAGGCAAGTTGTGATACGACTAAAGGTGGTATGGGTTAAAGAAGGCCAAGGTAGCTCATTCTTTATTTCACCAATATGGATCTACTATCGAATCGCCTCAAGACAATTGGGAGGGATGATTTGATAAAGGAAGTACCACTTCCTTAGACCTCTTTTATGTCTACGAATTATTGGTGGCATAAGCTTCAAACATGTTGAGTTGGTAAATAGGGTATTGTAGAGAATCAACAATATCGGGTATAATGAGAAACCAATAAAAAATTACACCACACTTTTTTTTGAATTATCTACAATTGAATGCCCTACTGAGCTAGTTGTCTCACCCTATGTTTTTTGGCTACCCACCTTGGAGCAGGATGCCAAACGTACAAATGCTACATGGGTTCAAGATCCAAGAACCCTATTCATATTTCCAAAACCTCAAGGACTGTGTGGAGGTGACCCTAGTTTTTCTACTGACGCCTAAATATCATGGAAGCTACAATGATGGAGCTATGTAGTTCTTTGCTAGACATTTATAAAGAACTTTTTGTGAAGGTTGGTGAATTACTTATGTCTTGGGCCTTCTTGTCCATGTAATAATGAACCTTAGTTGTAAAGGTAAGATTCCAAGGGTTACATTTTAAAGCTTGTAAATTATAACCTTTCCCCTTTTACTCTACATCTATAAGCTTATGTTAAGTAGCTAGTAAATGTTATATATATGTGTGTGGTATCTTCTGTGAACCTTGCTTCTACCATAATTGTTTGTGATCTATTGGGAGTATGTGGTCACTTGTGGTATGTATGTAGATCTGTGCGAATTCCTCTAGTTACATGTCATGAATTATGTGATTATAGGTTCCAAGTATTCTTTACTTTGGATTTATAGGTCATATGAATTAGGCAAAGAACCGATACCCACTTGTAAGCCTTACTTGCTCCTTAAACTAGGGTTAACGAGGCGAGATGTCACAGTTCCTAAGGATATAACAAACACTAGGATTTGAAGAAATTACCAAGAGAACCAATTAAACCAATGAAATGTCAAAGCCACTAAAATTTCCCAATATAAAACCCATGCATGTCTTAATCTTAACATGCAACGACTAATCCAACATGCAACTAATAAATCCCTTCTATTGCACATGAAAAGATAATTCTACCTTCTAGGGATCAAGAGGAAATCCATGGAAAAGAAAGGAGATGGTCCTTATCTCAATTTAGGGTCCTTGATTCTCTTATTCTTGAAAAGTTTTCACAGCAACCCTTCCTCCTTTCTTCCTCCTTGTTCCTTTTCTTTTCCTTGACTCAAATCCTCTTCCTTGGATGTGCCTCCTCCTGGATCTTTCCCAAGTAGTAGCAACAACCTCTTGTTCTTCTTCTTCTTCTTCCCCTTAATTCCCTTTCAAGACCCAAGATATATAAGAAAGAGTTTAGGTAAGGAATGATGATAGGAACCAAGGTTGAGGGTTTACCTTGAGTTAGGGCTTCAATGGAGCCCCCAAAATCCATCCTTGCAGCAGCAAAATGAAGAAGAGGAGAGAATGAGTGTAGAGGTTAGTGGAGAGGAACCCAAATGAGGAGGAAGAGAAGCAACATACCTAGGAATAGAATGGTTCCACGCCTCTTTCTGCATTGGTTCTTTTATATGAGATGAGAGAATTGCATCCCAACTCTCCTACCTCAAAACTCAAGTTAAGAAGAGCTCCTTTAACCTTCCTCCATCACAAATGACCCCTGAATTTCACATTTGTTAACAACAATAATGTATACCTTTATCCTTTAAGCCATGATTAAAACAATTAGGCCTCAAGTACCCCTTCAACCATTACTTAGCAATCTAATTAAAGTTTATTTGGCATGGTTGAGCTTAATAAACTTTCAAATCCTCACACTCAATCTTACGTTTAAGTGTGTTATGGATGGTTGAGAATGAAGGGGGATAGAGGGTATTTGTAGGATGTCCACCTCCAAGATTTTATAGCCTTTCAATGTGATGCTAAACTTTAAAATCATTGTAATCATTACAATTATCAAATCACGTTATGCCAATGTTGCAATGCTAATGTCATGTTATCCACCTTAGCTACCATGTCAGGTCAAAACAACAGGCACCCTTGGCTTGTGGTTTTGTTGAATCTTATCCATAACCCATTATTTTTCTAAGCATGTTTAATTATCACTAATCTTAATTTATTAGTGTTTTGAAAATAATCCTAATATTTTTTGAAGCATTGTAGCACGAATAGTAAGAATCAAGGTTCACGTTGGTTAGCAAGCCTAATGATGAGAGACCATCTAGCTTGGTTTAGAGGACATTTGTTGGGTTGACTTTTTTTTCTTTTTTTCAAAATTTTCTAGCCTAAATGTTGGAGTATTGCCCCTACTCACCCCAAAGTTTCTTTGTACTGAATGCATGCATAAATCTATAAGTAACTTAATGGGAAATTTCATTGAAAGTAATCAGGCAAGGTTAAGACAAGATCAATCTTGATTTAATTGCTCTCAATCTCGATTAATACTTAGTAATCTTGATTTAACCTTCCTTAATCATGATTAATGGTCCATGATCATCATTAATTGCGATTAATTAACGTTAATTGCAATTATCACAACTTACTCTAATGTGTTTACCTTTAATGATGTTCCTTTCATTTGTTGCTTATGTTCTAATTCACAAGAACTAAAAAGTAACAAAAGTTTTTAAACTCAATTCTACTAGAGTTTTAATATAATCCCTGCACTTGCACTTGATTTTACTTTATGTGATTACTTATATTGAAGAATAAAAAGCATGCCATAAAGAAGGCAAAGTGTGTTTTTATATTCACATGATTTTGGATGGTTCCTACATTCAATGTGGATTACAATGTCATAGACAACCATTTGGATATTGTTCAATTACATTATTATTAAAAACATTCTCCATATTTAAATAATATGTAGACAATATATAGGCCTTGTGCTAATAAAATATTAAATAGTTGGAAGTAATATTTTAGAGAGCTAAAGTTTCACTAATTATGTTTCACATCATTGAGCATTACTGTGCCACTTGAGTGATGCATAAATTTGGAGGACAGTAAAGGCTACATGCTCACTAAGACATAGAATAATGACTACATGAGATTGATCTAAGGGAGGGGAGGGGGAGACAAGTATTGATGGGAGAAATCATCATAGATTATACGTAAAGAGGTGTGTTCTTGTTATTAAGCACATCATCCCATTGCAATCAATTAGTCAAAATACAATTATTGATGATTACATTTCACCGTATCCTTACAACCATTGGAGGATATATTGATAAATATGATGCTATACTATATTATGATGTAAGTATAATTATTCATTTTTATATATCATATACTACAACATGATATTGAGATGTAATATTTATTTTTCTAACCTTATCCCAGCTATATCGCCTTTTATTGACCTTACAACTAATAGACCTAATATTTCAAAATTTTTAATCTTACATAACTGTCAAATTAAAATTGGAGTAGTCAATTTTTATACAACTCATTGAGGTGGAAAATCATAAAGAAAATGAGGAGTTAATTGGTAAATGTGGAAGATAATAAGAATAGAATGAAAATCGTGTACTTCAACTAGTTCACGATTAGAAAATTCAACACTACCTTCAAATAAAATCAATAATAATTTTTATTTTAAATAAAATTTAAGTTTTTGTAAAATGAATTTTTTCTTTCAATATAGTAAATATCATTTCTTGAAAGGTAAATTATAGTAAAAATTATATACTATAAAATTTGCAATAAATTACTTATTTTGCATTTGAAAAAAATTATTTGTGGATCTGAAGTATTTCGTTTTTTTTTTTTCCATCCCAATAATGTCATCCGACCTAATCCGCGGATCATCACACGGGTGTGGTCTTTCCCCAACTCTTCCGTTGGACGGTCGTTTTGTAGCCGCGGGGAGAACCTAAACTACCGTATGTGGACGAGGAAAGGCACAGAAGAGCCCTTATATTCCTCGGAAGCGTCCAGAATTCTGCCCTTCCCTAAAATCGTTCCCAACAACCCAACCCAACCGTTCGTGGTTGTTCCCGGTGAGTCCTTCCATCCACGCGAACCTCCCTCTGATCGATTTTTGAGAACTCGTGTTCTCAGTGTTCGGTGTGTTCTCGCTCCTTTTTTCGATTTCTCCAGCGATGAACGAGGGGAGCGGTCCGAACCAGTCGCTGATCGATCGAATAGAAGAACTGGAACGAGGTATGCTGCTTCTCGATTATGTTAGTTTTACTAATTATGGATCGGGGATTCGATTATGTGCGAACGGTGTGAGAAACCGAAGAAGTATTAGTTTGCTCCACGAAGATTTGTTCAGTACTGGAATTCACAACTGTGAGGGCACGTTTGGATGGCACCATTAGTCCATGCTTTAAGCTAGATGGCAGTTTAGTAGCTCATATGCTTGTGAATATTTCTGCATTCACGCACACCTTCCAACCGCTGGTCTGCACGGTAGAGGTGCGAAGGTGTGGAGGAGGAGGTGGTGGGGGCAATTGTGTGTGTTTTTCTGTCGTTGGGGGGGTGCGGGGGGTGCGGCGGTGAGGGGTTGATGTTGTAGATGGGCAGGAGGTTAGGTTCCTCAATACGCTTATAGGTTGTGGCTGGAGGACGAATATGAAGATGAAGGACTTACAGAAATACCAGCATTAAGTACCGGCATTGGTCAATGCTTTACATGTATTGTATGTGGTTTATGGTATTGAGAAGTGATGCTCAGAGTGCAGCCAATCTTCATAATTGCACAAAGGCTGGACTTAGAGGGCACAAAATTTATCGCTACCTCATAACTTGTAAGGGTGTTGAGACCATAGCATGTTACACAAAGGTGTCACTTTTTATAGAGTGTTGTCACATATCTGCACAAGTAGAAGAGTGGCTGTAGCCTTGTCACGCAAGATAAGCATGTTACCTGCCTGCTGGCCAGATGAATTTAATTCCTCTTCCAGTCACTGTCCATTCAGTTGATGTAAAAATATAGCGGAATCACTCTAGGCACGTGGTTGGTGTGCTTTACATGGGCAACAATACATTATTGGCGAGTTTCATTTTTGCTAGATTAAGTGTTCTTGTATATGGATTGTTGCTGCCATAGACCTAACATCATAGCACTCATAGCACTAGCTGAGCATTGAAACCTAGTGCCTGCTATTATACATTGTACCCTAACATTACTGCTAAGAGCATTGGTGTTGCTAAACACTGTAGCTTGATAACCATTTCTGAATGCTAGAACTTAAGACTGATTAGCAGTTGTGTTAGAAGCAGTAGTGTTGAGTAATTTTGATGCCACTAAGAGAAAAGTGCATAGCACTAGTTCTACATGGACATTGGGCACTAATGTTGACATTAGTGGCACTGAAATGGGGCAAGGGGTTATGCAAAGTGGTATCACCATTCTACTCCCTGCGGCATCACCATTCTTCGCCTCCTCGTCATCCTCCACCCCGATTTCACCCCTATTCTATAGGTAATGATGAGATGCATGGATTTTCGGATGTTGGGTCCTCTTCATGCTATTCATAAATATGTCTATGTATGTTAAAGGTAATAGCCTAATAAGGAAAAAAAAATTAAAATTGAAACTTTGCATTAACTTACAGAAACCATGTACAAACTACAAAATCATGTACAATTGCCCAAAAAAAAAATCTGCTCTAATCTGTCCAATTTGAAATTTTATGGGTTGGATTGGATTTAAAAAATCCCAATCCAAAAAGAGCGGATTGGATTCTAATTTGATCAGTGTGTACCCCTACCTAGCGATACCATCATTATCGCAAAATTCATTCAACTTTGTGGAATTGAATTCAGCCCATTGTCGGTCCAAAACCTCTTGATCTTCCTACTGATATGCTTCTCTAGTGGTGTCTTCTACTACTTGAACTGTTTGAACACTTCATCTTTGGATTTGGTTACATAAATCAAGACTTTTCTTAAGTAGTTGTTAATGAGGGCCAGCATGTATTTTGCACCACCTTTTGATTGAACTTGAGAAGTCACCCATAGAGTAGGACATAGTCCAGGGTGCCCTTGGTCCTATGCTTTGCAATACCAAAATTGTTCACTTTTGCTTTCCAAGAATGCAGTGCTTACAGAACTGCAACTTGCCAATGCTCTAATCATCGACTAATCCCATTCTATTGAGCGTACACATGCCTTTCTCACTGTGTCCCACTCTAAAATGCTATGATCTTATGCAATCTGCCTCGGAAGATAGGGCTGGTGAAATTGCTGTGGCACTTGTAACTATATCTCCCTGCAAGATGTAGAGCTTTTTTGGTCTCTTTCCGGACATAATTGGATGGTCATTTTTGGTTAGTGTTAGTACACCAGTTATTTTTTGTTATTGCTAGTACACCAGTCTCTGCTGAGTACATGCACCCCTTTTCCTCTAAGGTGCCTAGATAGATGAGGTTCTTTGTTATATCTAGGATGTGGCAAACATTTGTCAACCTGATCATCATCTTAGTATGCATCTTCAACTCAATGTGTGCCCATTTCTATAGTTTTGGACTGCAAATCGTTGCCCATCATAGCAATTCCATCTTCAACTTATTTGTATGTGGAGAACCAATGCTTGTTGGGCATGTCATGGCAAGTGCAACTAGAGTTGAAAAGCCCCTCATCTTCTAATCTATGTAGGGTAGTATTCATTAGCACATAGCCCCAATTAGAATAGTCAACCTCCACATAACTTGCCTCAACAGTCTTTCTTGGATTTTCCTACCTTCCTTTTTTGTCCTCTTTATTCTAGAGTTTCCAACATTCATCCTTTGTATGTCCTTTTTTCTTGTAGTACCTATAGGACTTGCTTTGCCCTTTAGACTTCTTGTTATCCTTCCTTTGAGAACATAGACGTCTTGCTACACCTTGATGGATAAGGATAACCTCCATCGTGACCTTCCAAAGACTGAAGTTGACGTTGTGATCGAAGTTCTCAATTTCGAACTTGATCTTCATTTTCATGGTGATGTCAATTCGCACAAACAATGCTTTGATACCAATTTATTGTGAAATCTTGAAAATAAACAAGCGCCATATCACAACCACAAGGCACAACAATTTATGTGGAAACCTCTCCAAAGTACAAGGTGAAATCCAATCCATAGGCGTGTGCACGCACGCATACGCACACACACACAATGATATTTCACTGAAGATTATGGAGTACAACCCATGACAAAAACCCTAAGAGAAATCAAGAATGGCATTCTATAGGGAAAAGAAAAGGAAGTCGCAACTAAAGAAACCTTAAGACACATATATAGTGTGCCTGTTTGATCAGATCCATAATATAATCTAAAACGTTGTATCGAGGGGCTTGATTGGCTTTCTAGGAACCATTTAAAAATATGTGTACAACCATAATCCAATCTTGGGCTCTCAAGGCATCATCAACAGCTATTGTAAAAATGAGTGGTATATAAAATAGGTAAGATTAGATTAAATCAGAGCCATGGTTTATGGTGCTAAACATGTTCTCGCAAACTTAATTTTGAGGTAAAAAATACTGTTACTTAAACAAAAGCACGTTTGTTATAACTTGGTCAACCAAAGAAAACCTTGCTTAAACATGGTTACATGGTGCATGAGACGTGATATTGTTTGAAAAAACGCTCTTGGATAAAATCAAGTCTTATTTGGTATACCCCTCCCTCTCTTTCACTCCCTCAAACACACACATGCACAAAGGAAAATGAAATCCTCAAGACTGGGCATGGTGCCAGGAAGTTGTCTTTTTCCCATTCTTGTTGGACATGAGGGCTGGGAGATTGGGTACAGATGGCAGTATGGTAATCACTGTCCTACTTTATTTGCCTGGCAAACCTTATCCTTCTAAGCATGTTAATGATTTCCTTCAAAGAAACAAGGTACTTGAGAAGATAAGGTCCTACAAAAGTATGCTTTTAATGATAAGTTCCAATGGCCCAACCATCTTTTGTGAAGCCTTATTAAATTAGGATTGAGCCTGAGCCTGTGAGCCTTTTAAATTGTTACTGTTGTCTTGGATCAATTATACATACAGAACTTTTTTTTGAAAAGTAATTATACATTACAGAACTTTGCATAGAGTAGTGTTCAAGAAAATGATGTAGTTAATAACTAGTGAGAAGGTACCAATTTTGGTGTGTGGAAGGCCATATTTGTAGATATGCTTGAATTTTATGATTCTTCAAAGAGCCTACATTTTTTTAAGCCTAGACATAGGGGCTTAGGTTCCCCCTTGAAACTTTGTTCAACAAAAGAAGATGTGCATGTGGTGTAACTGGATCTCCTTTTAATGAATTTTTAGGGGGTAACAACCTTTCTTAACCCCTCCTTCGCCTTTTACAAAAAAATGAATATGGGCATGTGGTTCCCTCCTGGGGGACAATAAAGTGAATGGATAAAAAAAGGACAAGAATAAGAGTATCTATACATGAAAACAAAATCCTAAATATAATTATTTTAGAAGTTAAGTCATTAAATAGGTTCATGTACTTTTTTTTTATCAAGTATTGTGGTAACCTTGCCGTTAGAGAAGGCGAGTGTGGTTGGGGAGGATTTTGCATGTAACTCACCTTCACTAAAGGCGATATAGGCGCAATCCCCTCCAAAAAAAAACCCTCTTTGCCCCTCTCACCACCCTCCACCCCCTTCACCCTGCACCTGCCATCTGTGAGGAACTCACCGTTTGAAAAGGTGGGTTAGGTCTAAGAAGAACTCACTTTGCTCAAAGGTGAGCTAAATGCAACTTGCATTCATGAAAGGTGAATTCTTCACAGAACATTACTCACCTTTACAAAAGATGAGCTTCTTTCAGACACCTGCTTGCTGCCACTGGTCGGCCTGCTGCAGCTGTCCACAAGGTCTTGGAAACCACAAGGTAAAACACAAAAAATCACTACTGCAAAACTATGCTCTGTCCAAAGAATACAGAACTATGTAATTTACCATCCAATGTACACCATAGCAGGTAAAACCATGTTGTATCATTACCTCATACCATTATTTTCAGCAAAAGAAATGCCATTTAATCTAATTACAAAAAGAGACCTTCAAGGGGAAACATCGAAAACAAAAAAGATAAAAAAAGTCAAAAAATACAAGTAAATTGAAAAAAGCACTGGGGTAAACAACAATGGCTGCACATTTATTTGATTGATGGGCTTATCAAGGGAGAAATTGCACAAGAATCCAGAACAAAAAATTTAGATTCACTGGTTTATTGAATTGTTAACAAAATCAATGGGAAAGATGATGACATATTGGAGATTGAGAATGGTCTTAGATACACATACTGGATGATGACAATAAACCACACACAGTAACAGTTGACCGCACCCAATGTATGAGAATTTTCAGAAACTATGTAGGGAAAACTTAAAATGTCATAAAAATTAATGATGAACATATGCATAACTATGTGTCTACTTTGAAGTTTACAGATAATTGCAGATGTCAAAATTAATAAAAAATCTACTTTAAATATGTGCCATAGTTCTTTTTTTTGCCTTAAATAAAATTTAGGGAAATGAACTTTATACCCATGTCAACTAGGAATGACTTTCATACTTGAATTTCTCTTTGCCTTCTGAACTGGAACTCTGGGAAATTTAGTGTGATACTTGTGCCGACAAGGAATGCTGCATAGGCTCTGGAGAGGCTTTGGGAATAATGTCAATTAAGAAAACAGATCAACTTGATCAGATGAAAAGAGGCTCATTTGTATCCTATTTATTAGAAGATAGTTTAGGATGATCAATCTGTCTACTGTGGTCCAAGCATTGCCGGGTGAACAAACATGGAGATTTTGGCATGGGCATGGTACATTAAAGGTCACCTTCTGGAGATGATGGAGACTGCTCATATAATTCACAGATAGAATCACAACTTAATCCATGCACATGTGGTTGGGCAGAGGCTGTCTATGGTTCTGTTGGCCCATTTAAAATCCTCTTAAAATTAAAACTCAACTAGGCATGAAATCAACCTCTTAAACTGCCTTGGTAGCTGACCAATTGCAATTCACCCTAAGGACCAGATTTAAGATCTTGCCCTCTAAAAACAAGGGAGTGTTTAGCTTTCAAAGAAAGGATTTTGGTTTAATTCATCCTGCGACTTGTTAGTTTATCCTCCTCCACTTGTATTGCAAATCCCTGCAGAAGCTTCTTCACATTGTTCATCAAAATAGGAAATCCAGTTATAAAATGTTTTTTCAACTAGTGCAGTCATGAGCAAACATCTTGCATTCATCGGTAAGACATTATAACTTTCTCTTATATTGGTTGTCATGTAGTCAAATTGATAGCTGCCATCAAATGTCAATGTCCACTGCTAAGGGGAGCATCCATGTTCATCAAACTACTTCGGTGCATCCTTGTTTATGTCATTCACTTTGTCCAAGCATCTTTGAAATTTAATTGGTGAAGCCTGTAATGATGCTTATTGTACCAACTTCTTCAATGTAGCGTTCTTGTGAGTTGTGTTGAAGTTGCTTGCAACCTGTTGTGGATAATACATTCACACAACAAATGGTGGACACAACCCAACATATTCATTAGCCGCAGTCATTAAAATCCCTCTATGATGACCGGAAATCAAACAAATGGACCTTCACCATCTCCAATTACATGATTGTGAATGTGCATGAGAAGCCATTCCCACTATCAGTTGACTCCTTAGTGATAATTACAAAACTAAGAGGGATTATATGGTTATTACCATCTATACTGCATGCAATTAGTAACTTTTGCTTATATTTTCCATAAAGGTGGGTGCCATTGATGCTTAATAACAAGTGAATGCCTTTGTGTCGAGGAGATGATGAGGATGTCGACCACCTTTTCTTTTCTTACCCGTTTGTATCACAGATTTGGAGCCGTGTGGGAGCGGGATGGTGGAATTGTTGGTCTTTTGATGAGTTTTGGAGTGGATATAGAGGCGGAGGCGACAACGCTGGGCAAAATGTCTTCCGAACGAAGAAGGAGAGGGCTAGGCCGTTGGCAGTCCTCTGGGGTGTCTGGTTAGGAAGAAATGAGGTTGTCTTTAAGGGGCAGAGGCCTAATGTGGAAAATTTCGTGGAGCCTATTTTTGCTTTGATTAGGCTTTGGAGTGAGTCTCTGTGAGTGAGAGGTCTTTGTAGCTGTTCTTTGGATATGTTGTAGACTGAAAGACTTTTTCTTTTAATACATTTGGGTAGTTATCAGTTTGGATAACTACCCTTTTTCAAAAAAAAAAAGAAGCAATTGAATGCTTCAATACGTAGCTTAAATACCTAAAAAGCTTCCATAAAATATTCTTTGCTAAGATCCCCATATGATGTCGCATAGGCAATATCAATAAAAGGGCCTAGATGCCTGTCCTTTATGGCATGGAGTAAATATTGCGAGCCATTGTACTACGCCTTTTAATCATCATAGACAAGCTTGATGGTCTTTCTCCTTGCATCCCAAACTCTCCTTCGTGTAACCTCATAGCCGTGCTTATCTTTCAAGACTGTCTTCAAATAGAAGATATTGACAATCGGGGAATTCCTAACGTGATTGATGTTGGAATGTGCAAGAAAATTACAATCTAAATGAGGATGATTCTAATTCCTTCTTGTATCGATGCAAATATGTGGTCCCTTAAGTATTCCAATCATAAATTGCCATCAATTTTTTTTCGATGTGCTCATTTACACCCCTGAACATGTTCTATATAAATCACAAATCGGATAGATTTAGATGATTTATGGATGAGGAAATTATATTTATGCTTATTGTGATAATTCTTTTTGATAGATTTCACATTTTCCTTGTTTGAAAACAACATTTTTTTTCGTTCACTCATTGCCGAGGCTTATATTGTCACCGCAAATGCTTTCAGCTTCTTCCCAAGAGCAATATGTGTGCCTACCATGTATGTTATAGAAAGAAATACGAGGAATAATTGAAATATCATGAATCTCCGATCTTCAGTATCATCCCTTGCACCTTTATTTTCCATCTCATCATTGGTTGTATGAGTGATGCTATGGAATCTATCTTCAACATGCATTTACTCATCATGACAATCATTACGTCAATGTCAACAAAACGATATGAAACTACTACATTAAACCACACCTCACATGTGCTTACATTGGTGGTGGGTTGAATTGATAATGATTGAGAAGAATCACCAGCAACTTTATTCACTTGTGTGCGAGTATGAGTTGGAATCTGGACTGGTGATGAATGTGCATAAGCGTTCTTGCAATATGATGCAACGAAGACTAAGATGCCTTACCAACATCATCATGCAGCATTGGAGGCACATGGACTATATGAGATTGTTTCATGACCATAGGAGACACATTGGCTATATGAGATTGTTCCACAACAACAGGAAACACATGAGCAATTACTAAAGGACTTCTACACTTCTTATGAAACTCATTATATATCTTAGTGTGAAAAGTCTTATTCCAATAATAAACCCTATACTTCTTTATATAGAGAGAGATGTTGGATAAATTACATAAGAGAGCCAAGTAGAAATAGAAAATAAATAAACAGTACACGACTCAATATAAATGATAACTAAAGTACTCAACACTCCTCAAGCTGGAGCGTAGATGTTTATCATGCTTAACTTGTCACAGCAAGCCTCAAATGCAGATCTGGCAAGAGGTTTGGTAAATATGTATGCTATTTGGTTCTCTGAAGCAATAGGTATAGTAACGAGAAGTCCCCTCTGAATCAAAACATAGGATTGTTGGCTATATAGGTAGTTGTTCGATTGTCACATCTCATCTCCATGGGCTCTCCAGACTTGACATGTAAGTCAAGCAAAACATATCTCACCCACACAAGTTCAACAATTGTCTACGCGATAGCTTTGTACTCTGACTCTGCACTTGAACGACACACAACACTCTACTTTTTACTCCATGCCAGTAGATTACTGGCCATATAAGTACAAAATCCTATGGTGGGTTTCCTGTCAGGAAGGCAACCAGCATAGTCTGCATCAGAATAGCCCACTATAGTCATAGACCTGTCTCTTCTAAACAGTAACCCATGTCCTGGTGTTCGTTTCAGGTACCTGAGCACCTGCATAGCAGCATCCTAGTGTTACTTGGTTGGCTTGTCTATAAACTGACTAAGTTTGTTAACTGCAAGAGAGATATCTAGGGCAACTGTAATAGTAAGGTAGGATAACTTCCCAATCAATTGTTTGTAGCCTCTGCTCTTTATAGCTTATGACTTAGCATCATATAGGTGCATCTACGGATCCATCGATATGTTAGCTAACATAGATCCCAACATCCCAATCTCATGTAGTAAATCAAGAGCATATTTCCTCTAACTAAGGACAATGCTACTCTTTCCTCTTGCCACCTTTATGCCCAAGAAGTTTCTCAAGGAGCCAAGATCCTTCATAACAAATCTCTCTACCAACCTCTGCTTGACCTCAACTATCTCGATTGCATCATTATCGGTGATAATGAGATCATCCACATAGATAAGAAGAGCAACAATCTTTTTGTCTACCTTCTGTGCAAACAAGGAGTGATCAGAAGTAGACCTGACAAGTCCCATATCGTCAATAGCTTCTGAAATCAGGCCTTCGAACTCTGCTTAAGTCCATATATTGCCTTCTACATGTCCACCTCTTCTTACAAGTCACCGTGCAAGAAGACATTCTTGATGTTCAGTTGATATAAAGGCTAGTCAAGATGGGCAGCAACAGAGATAAGAATCCACACAGTAGGAAGCCTGGCCACTAGAGAGAAGGTGTCAAAGAAATCAACTCCATACGTTGGGGTGAATCCCTTTTTCACAAGATGAGCCTTGTATCGAGAAATAGATTCGTCTATATTATATTCATGGCAAAGACCCAACGACAGCCAACAGTATTTGCACTAGGAGGTAACAGAGTGAGCTCCCATGTCTGCTTAGACTGTAGTGCAACCATTTCATCCTCCATGCTTGACGCCATTTTGGATCGAGCATAGCTTGCTGATAAGTAACTAGAATCTATGAAGAAGAGAGGGCCTCTATGAACAAAGTAAACGGGCGACTCAAACAGTCAGAAGAAACTACCTTAGTCTCTTGATAGTGTGCATAACTCCGGGGAGCCTTCTAAATAGCAATCAGGAGGTCTAAATCATCTAAAGGTGGCTCAGCATCAATAGGTGACTCAGAAGGCAATGCCTTGGCCTCGCTAGAAGGAGACTTAGAAACAACTAGTATAGCACTTGTAGAGTCATCACCAGACACATACTGGTTAGTAGTGTCAACACATATCTACCGTGAGGATGATGGTGCTGAAGGAGGGGTGTGTTGTCGATATGTCACTGGTTTTCTAAAAACCAGTGGAGGATCTCTGAACCGAGTATGACCTATATCTGTAGTGTCTGGTGATGTAATCTGAGTAGCTAAAAAATCTTCAAACTGAATAGACGGAATGGGCATTGATGCTTTCTCTGACTCAAAAGATAATTAAGTCCCTATGCTAGAGAAGTATGATACTACCTCATGGAAGGTGACGCCAGCACTCACGTAGTGCCTCTTCTGCAGGGGATCATAGCATCTATAGCCTTTCTGATCATGACTATACCCCAGAAAGACACATTTCACTGCTCGAGGGGCTAATTTATCTCTACTAGGTCCAATATGATGGACAAAGGCTATGCAGCCAAAGATTTGAGGTGGAAACTAGAATAGTTCTCTATCTGGGTACAACACCTCTATGGTATCTGCTAAGATATAACAGAACTAAGCATCCTATTTATCAAAAAACGTGCAGTAAGCACTACATCGCCCCAATATTTGGATGGCACATTATGGTGAATCAGCAGAGTTGAGGCAACGTCCAAGAGGTGCCTATGCTTCTTTTTTGCCACCCCATTCTGTTGGGATGTGTGGGGACATGTAGTTTGATGTATAACACCATGGTACCCATAGAAAGTTGTCATCTTAGAAGTACAAAACTCAAGTGCATTGTCGATATGAACAACCTTAACAATAGTAGCAAATTAAGTCTTTATTTCAATAATAAAATTTTCAATCATAGGCTCGACATCTAACTTATTCTTTAAAGAAACACTCATGACAATTTGGAATAATCGTCCACAATGACCAAATAATATCTATGACCTAGTCAATTTGCAATACAACTACGGCTGCATACATCTAAATGAAATAAATCAAAGATCGACTTAGTGACAGTAGAACTAGTAGGATATGAGGATCTGTATTGCTTTCCCATTTGACAAGTATCACAGTGAATCTAAGTAGTTGGCGAGATATGAGGAATGATGCAACGAAGCTTGTCCAGAGATGGATGACCAAGGCGACTGTGCCACTGCAGAGTTGTCCCTGTAGCAGAACACACATCTCCCTAGCATGAAGTAGCAACTAAAGTCTGTGACAGGCGATACACACCTCGTTCTTCATTCCTGCCACCAATTATCCTTCCCATAAGCTTGTCCTGAAACACATAACCAAGCTCATAAAAAATCATCCTACAACTAAGATCCTTAGTAATCCTGCTAGCAGATAATAAACTCATAGGAAAATCTGGAACAAAAAGAACATTAGGCAATCTCATAGTAGGGGTAACAAGAACCTCCCTGTAACCATCAACCCGAGAATGCCTACCATCTGCTTCCTGGACTGTCCTACCAGGACGGACAGGTTGAAGCTGCTGAAAACAACTATGATCACCACTCAAGTGCCGTGATGCACTATAATCAATCAACTAGGTGGACCTGTCAGAAACACTAAGAACATACTCTATACCTGAGGAGGCTATGGTACAGTATCAGAAAATGGAGTCTCCTGAGTGATCTGAGCAAGGCATTGTACTATTGCATCATACTCTGTTCATGACACAGTATCTGACTTTGGCTCAGAAGTAGTAACAACTTGATTGACCTAAGGAGATTTCCCATGCTTAGACCAGCAGGAAACCTCTACATGGCCAATGCATCCATAGAAAGTGCAGGTAGGACATGGTCTGCCCGTTTGTGCTCTGCCACGTCCATGCCCACGAGTTGAAGGAAGGCCCCTGGTTCCTCGACATGCTCCAACAGGCAATGCAGAGGTTTGCTCAGTAATCTTAAGAGGAGTAGCCACAGTAATCCGACTAAGGCGACTCTGTCTCCTTAAGAGAAGGAAGCTCTGTTAGTGTCAAAGATTTGAGAGCGTGCTGAGTCATATTCTAGGCCTAACCCAAAAAGAAAGTGCAGAACAGCTCTCTTTGCAGTAGCCCCACTGAGTACCACACGTGCACACAGGCCTGCACGTGTTGTACTTCTCCAGAAGCTCTTTTAACGTAGCATAGTACTGTGTCAAGGGCTATCCCTTATGTTTAAGGGAAAACATCTCACTATAGATCTGATAGACTTTGCTAGAATTCTTCTCATGAGAATACGTGTCATGAAGAGAATCCCACATCTCCTTTATTGTAGTACATGATACCATCTCCAATACAAGGAGAAACAATGTTCATGATCTATGCCCTTACCATAGCATTGTCCTTCCATGTGGCGCACTTCCCAGTCTCGTTCTGAGGCTCTGGCTCAAGTAAAAGATGCTCCTTGTCATGACCCTCAACATTCATAAAAAACGTTTGAGACCAACGAGCATAGTTGGGCTCATCCAACTTCATAATAGGAACAAAAAATAAGCTTTTGTACTTCCCGCTCTCCTGACTTGTCTCTGATGTCACCTCGGATGATGATGAAGCCATGATGCTCAGAAATCACAGGAAGACGCCAAAATCAGATCTGAAACCCAATATTCAGATCTGCAGAACCAACATAGATCATAGGAGAAAGTGATCTAACATGAAATCCAAGCAATTCCTTCCTTAGAAATCACATTAGACAGGCATAGTAGCCCTCCAACAGTTGGAAAGGATACACAAGGGTCCAGAGGCACCCCTAGTGGTCCTCGAAAGGAAGGATACCGCCACCTCCTCGCTGCATCGGGTCAAATGAGACCCACCGGCAGCTGTACTACCAACCGGTGGAGGATCTACTGCTACCGTTGTCACAGATCAGGGTCGTCAACCCAGTTGCAGCATTGCAGGGCCTGTCGATGATGCTTTGGTGCCGCCTCAAAGGCCTCTCACCTCTGTAAGGTCGTCGCAAGGGCAACGGTACCCCTCAGTGTTGTCGCTTGCCGCTGGTGTGTGTCCTTCTGCCGGCTGCACTGTCGCTGGTAGAGGTGAAGGTGGCAATGAACGGTGTGGAGAGGGAGATTAGGGTTTTGGTGGAACAGGTTGGCAGCCTATTTCGGTGGGATACCCAAGCGTCAATCTAAGATCGTCGCTTTGATACCCAGTGAGACGAAACAAAAAGTCTTATTCCAATAGTAAACCTTACACCTCTTTATATAGAGAGAGGTGTTAGGTAAATTAAATAAGAGAACCAAGCAGAAATAAAAGATAAATAAACGGAACATGACTCAATATAAATGATAACTATAGTGATCAACAGGCTCTATAGAATCACCCGTAGTTTTATTGAAGCATGTCTTTAAGGAATAATAATCAATAATAGGTGCCAACGCATATTGGGTGACCTTTTTTTTTTTTCTTGGTTTCCTGAAAATAATGGAAATCTATGTTGGATCTTGACTTCATGGTTGGACCGATCAATTCCAAGTATTATGCTTATATAGCCATGGAATTGGTCAAAATTCCATTTACTATGGATCATTATAGTTTTGGTTGGTTCTTTATCATAATCAATGCCATTATCCTTATCTTCAACATTTCCTTTTGCATTACACGGATAAATACATTGCGGACCATTGTACTAAAATAAATATAGACTAACGTACTCATCACAACAATCACAACATTAATTGACTTACTCAATGGAATAAATAAAATTTTATACAAAATTAAATTCAATCAAATTTACTAGTTTTAGGTCATACGCAACACTTTGACGCAATTGACAGATCTAAATAATGTGGAAGCAATAATCAAAGCAATAAATAATTGCATAACGTTTGGATTTATGTGGAAACCCCACTCACAAAGAGCAGGAAAAAACTACGTAAAGGAGGCCCCGATAGGGTTCTGATTTCTATTATTCTTCTTAAAAGAATATGTGCGGGGTACACGCCTATTTATAGGCCACCACACACGTAACAAAACTCCCACTACACTATATGGGATTAAATCACACTAAAGAAACTCACTCTACACAACAGAACACAACTCTCTGGACTGATTGTTGCTTGCAGGTGGGAACACGAGATGAAGCTGCTGAAGAAACTGTTGTAGCTGACTTTGATAAGAGGCCTCTCCTCTAGTGACCTGGTGTTGGTGGCTCCCCATTCAGTGTCCTTAACATGGGGTTTTCTTCTGAAGCCCTCGAAACTGGATCTCCCTATCTGAAGTCTACAAAACTAGATTTTCCACATAAAAACCTGAAATGGGTCCTACCTCTGAGGATCTCGAAACTCTGGACCTCCCAGAGTTATGGTTTCTCATGTGGAGTCTAGCAACAAAAGAGACTCCCGAACGGGGGTGACTATAATAGGCTCAACACTCCCTATTTTTTTCCATACTCGTATGGAAGAAGAAAAATAACAACGAGAAGAAAATAAAACTAGAGAAGTGCCTCTCCACCTCTTTTCATAAACACGTTCCTCATCTTTTTTTTTTTGTTGCATCAATTTTTTTTTTCTCCTTTCTTTATTTCTTCCTGGGCTTACGTCAGAAAGATAAAAAATATATATAGATAAAAGGAAGAGCAAGCAGAAAGGAACCCATCGAAATCGCAACCTTAGGCACTAATCTCGTGATCTAACGTGAGACCGTTTCACCATCGCCATATTGCTAGTCCTCAACGTCGCTGATCTCGCACTGCGATCATTGTCAAACCTCCTCCTTCATCGTTGTAGATGGCTGACCTCCACTAACTCGATCTCCTTCATTGTTGCTGCTCATAGTCGCTGCGCCAAACCTCTTCTCGTGGATTTGAGTGCGTGAGCTCTACACCTTTGCTGATGCCATTGTCGCAAGAGATTGCATACCATGGAGGAGATTGCGCCAATCTTCACCGCCATCATCGCTATCTTCCTCGTGATTTATAGGCGATGGATCTGTGGGCGAGATCCATAGATTGACACACAGATTAACATCGCCATCGCTATTGAGGTGCTCAGCCAGATCGCACGCGTGGTGCTCAGCGCCTCGCACCACCTTGAGTGCCAGCACCTCGTGCCACTAGAGCCCTCACCTCCAATCGCAAGTAGCAACGCCGTCGCTGTGCCCTAGCGACTCAGCCAACTACCGCCTATCCATTGAATCCATCGTCAACGGCTTGATTTCCTCCTTTCATGGAGAGATTGGGTTTCCCCTTCTCTCTTGAAATTGAAGACAATATGGAGACACAAATATATCTCAAGAATGATAAAACTTAAGAATAAAACCCAAGAAAGAACTACTCTGATACCAAGTTGATAGATCTAAATAATGCAAAAGCAATAATCAAAGCAATAAACAATCGCATAATGCTTAGGTTTACGTGGAAACCCTACTCATGAAGAGCAAGGAGAAAACCACAAGAGGCCCCGATGGAGCTCTGATTTCTATTGTTCTTCTCACAAGAATAGATGGGGGGTACACACCTATTTATAAGCCACCACACACATAATAAAAGTCCCACTACACTGTGTGGGACTAAATCACACTACATACATTTCTCTCATCGGACATTTTTAGTAGAGAATAAAAATAGAACCAAGGGACTTGCAAATAGAAAGGTACCAAGAAATCTCGCTCATGGAGGTGTGACGAGGAGCTGCGGCGAGAGGGGCCTCGAGGGGGTTTGATGAAGTGCGGTGAGGGCTCCTGTGTATGGGCAGAGAGGGGTGTAGGGAGGTGTAACAAGGGCCATCGAGTGGGGCCAAGGAGGGTTTGGCGAAAGGGGGTGCGAGGAAGGATTGGGGATTCACGGAGGGACCTGAAGGGGGGCAACAAGGGGCTGTAGGGAGGGCTATCAAGGGGGGTCATCGAGCTATCATAGGGAGGGCCATCGAGCAGGAGGTGCACGAGGGAGGTGTGCATGAAGGCGATTGTTTGAGACGGAGGGAGGGGAGGATGGGGGTTTACAGAGCCACAAGCATATCACCCTTAGTGAGGGGGAGGTCACGCATAGCTTGCCTTTCATAAAGGTGAGTTATGTGCAAAAGGCCCCTTACCCAAACTCTCCTTCTTTAACGGCAAGGTTAGTATAATACTTGATAAAAAAAAAACTGCGGGAACATATTTAATAACTTATTTTCTAAAATTACTATATTTGGGATTTCTTTCCATCTATTCATCCATCAAAAGAAAAATGAGCATTTTATAATTTATACAATTGGAAATCTTTTCAGAAAAAACAACCCATATGATCGAACAAGGTTGTACCTCCTATATATTCATTGCTAATTTAGAATTTTTTTTGGCAGTACCAGTGGTATATTCATGACGAATCAATTATATGCATTAGTCAATTTATACCAAAGTAGCTGCTTCCGTGGAGTTTGTACACAAACACAGAGATTGGCTACAATGGCTTTATTTGGTCTTGCCGAGTTGCAAGACTTGTATCTGCTATGACTGTTTCCAAGAGGTGGATGACTTGTGCTTTTAAAGTTGGTTTTATCTTCCATACCTATTTTTTATTTCTCAATTTTCAAACCTCTGGAGAAGATTTTATCAAAGTTGGAGGGTCTCTGCAAGATATTTTCTTGGAAGGGTCCTGACCACGAGGGGAGATTCCTGCAGCTAGTGAAATTGGTTGATGTTTGTCAACCGAAGAAGAGGGGAGGTTTAGGGGTGTGGCTTTTGAAAGAGTTTAGCATGGCCTTGTTACTCAAGTGGGTGGTTCAGTTATTCGAGGGTGGAGATTCTGTGTGGATCAAGTTCAAGCTTAAATTTGCAGGAGATAGCAGGGTTGAGATGTGGTGACTCTGCTTTTTGGAGATCCATTGTGCCAATCGTGAGGGAGTATGCACAGTTCTTCTCATCGGTTTTGGGTAGAGGGGATTCCTTTAAATTTTGGAAGGATAATTGGTCTGAAATTGGAGAGTCATCGCACCTTTCCATGCCTTTTCCAGCTGGCCAGCAATAGAGATGTTAAAGGTGATGGATGTCTGGGATTGGCACATGTGTTGTTGGAGTTTGATTCTGCCCCAGGGACTTTCAGAGGTTACTCTTACTGATTTTCAGGGACTTATGGCTCAGATTTCAGATCTGCAACCTGTTGTAAATTATCCAGACGGGATGGTCTAGATGGACGGTACCTTTTTGGTTGCTAGAGCATATAGAAAAATTACAGATGCAGAAAAAAATGATATCAGCAGTGATTGTGCTTGTATTTGGAGGTTAAGGGTGCCCTTGAAGATAAAGATTTTTTTTATAGTTCCTTTGGAGAGGGAAAGTGGTCACCAACAATGTGAGAAAGGTGTGGAATCGGGACATAGATGCTGGCTACCCTTTTTGTCGCGAAGAAAAGGAAGACATTTCCCATGTATTTCTCAAATGTACTTTCTCTAGGGAGGTCTGGAGGTTGGTCAATTTGCAAATGGTGGATATTTCTTCTACTAAAGATCTCTGGAGGTCTTTTAGAGAGAATCTGCATGCAGGTACGGCTGGATGGATCAAAGCTGCAGCTGCCTTATGGTGTTTGTGGTTGCAAAGGAATGGTGTAATCTTCGAGAATGAGCAGACATGGGTGGAAAATGTCATGAGGGAGATATCTTATCTTTCTGATTTTTGTTTTAATCATCTGTAAGTCTGTTCATTTTTATTAATGAAAGGATTTGGATGATTACCAACCTCCGGTAATCTACCTTTTCTTTCTTTATTTCTTTTTTTTGTAAAAAACTTGTATCTGCTACATTCCTGTATTCATGTAACTGAACATATCTAACTTCATGATTGCTGAGAGGATATATTGGGTGGTACCAATAAGGTTCATTACCATTTTTCTTAATTAAGTTGTAAAACCAGAAACCTTTCAGAGGTCTGCAGTCCCCCTCTTTCACC
The DNA here is from genome assembly GCA_037157565.1 of Thalassia testudinum. Lineage (NCBI taxonomy): Eukaryota > Viridiplantae > Streptophyta > Magnoliopsida > Alismatales > Hydrocharitaceae > Thalassia > Thalassia testudinum. Next base: position 68,180,090 of record JAZHRO010000013.1, on the reverse strand, counting down.
AGGATGTACAGGTATGATTCTGGGAATCAAATAAATAATAAATTGACGAATCTGTTAATTCTTTTGGGATCACAGGCTTGGTTCTGGGAGTAACATAAACCCACAACTCTTTTTGATTACAACAAAAAGTATGTTGATAACAATCAGGAAACAAGAAGAAGAAAACAACTGTCCTGATCATTTGTTTTTTAATTGGCAAACATTTAAGCCTGGCAAGTAACTTTTGTGCTGTAGTGAAGGATCAGAGACTTGAGTGTTGTGTGATGAGGTTGCTAACTCTATGTTTATTGCGTTGAAGAGAAAGAAGTCTTAGGGCTTGTTTATTTGGTGTGTTAACCCTTGTTTGCATGGGGTGTTAACCTGGGTTTTGAAATCCTGTGTGTTTTGGATGTAGGAGCTGGGTTTTGCATAACCTGGGTATGAGGTGTTGTTAAGTCCCAAATGGTCTTAACTGCCTATTTCTTTTCTCCTCCCTTTTAGCACCTAAGTTAACACTTGTTTTAAGTAAACAGATGCAGATAAGATAAACAAAAATTGGGGTTTGCGTTACTTCACATTTAAAAACTTGGGTTATTTAATACCTCAAATAAACTAGCCATCTGCTTTTCAAAAAAAAAAAAACTAGCCATCCTTGGAGTTTGGCTCTGTTAGTATTCTTCTCATATTTGCATATGGATGGAAATTCTCAATTAGACTCTAAATTCATTGTTCTCCCTGCGCACTCTTATAATATCATGCACTCGCACCCTAGAATAGGCTCGAGATACGATGCATATTGTGGTAAATATTCATCTGGTCTTTGCACATTGTGCATTAACATATAGATTTCTGTCAACGAGGCCATTACCAGTTTTATCTCTTGTAGAACGTGATGAACTTAAAAAGGATCTAGAGCAACTCTGTTTACATCAAGCAGGACCCGGCCTTCTTGGTGTAGCAACAAGATTGCACCTTCAAAGGTTGTCTCCATTTTGGTCCATCTATATGTGAACTAATTATTCATCTTTTTGTACTTATTTTGGATGTAATCTTCTCGCTTTTATTTTCTGAGTGATGAGTCTGGATTAAATTAAAGCCCTACCAGAACTGCAGGTTTGGAGCAGGAGATCAACACATTGAAAAAAAAGATAGCCACACTTACAAGGGAAAATCAGAACCTCCATGAGGAGCTTTCTGAAGCTTATAGAATTAAAGTAAATCCAGATTGTTTTTTCTGGTCATGTTTTGGTCACCTACTCTAATTATGTATATTTCTAAATGTTTCAGGGTCAGTTAGCCGATTTGTATAGTGCAGAGGTCTGCAAGGTACTTTAAACAGCTATTGGTTGTTTTTCCTTTTTCTTATTAAAATAAATCCACCCTCCTTGGCTATCAACAATATGATAAACAAATTATATTTGTTGGTAAATCTATGATAAAGTCTAAATGTAGAAGTGCCATTGAGAAGGTTGGCTATAGGCATTGAGACTTTGTAGCTAGAATGATAAGTATTTTGCAGATGGAAGATGCCTTTTTTGAGGGATGCATTTTGCTTGTAAGCATGCACCAAGTGTAATATGTGGTTGTGCACTAGCTATATGGAACATCTTAAGAAGGTTGCCCCATTGGCACCTGCTGCCATATAGGGCTTGTTAGCTTTCTTTAGGTTTTATATGTAAAGACATCTAACATTAGAGGATTTTGGGCTGGAGAGAATTGTCAGACGGCGATCCTATAGTATGCTGATAATACCCTTTTTCTAGTAAAAGGAGCGGGTCTAGAGGCTAGGAGGATGAGAATCATCCTGGAGCTTTTTGGCGCAGCATCAGAGCTACAAATAAATTACCAGAAATCAACTTTTATCCCGATGAACATGGTGGCTGAGGAGGTGGAGACGATGGGTGGTGTACTAGGGACAGATGTAGGGTCTTTGCTGCTGGTGTATCTGGGTCTTCCCTTGTCAGATCAGTGACTTAGAATGCAAGATTGGCTTCCTTTACTAGAGAGAATGGAAAAAGGCTGGCAGGGTGGTCATCTAGACTGTTGTCTATAGGTGGGAAACTCATTCTGGTAAAGACTGTTCTGGCATCGATACCATCATATTTCCTTTCTATTTGTAGGATATTACGACAGGTTGAGAAGAAAATCTCTGGGTTGATGAGAGATTTTTTCTGGTCTAATATGGGGACGACTGGAAAGGGGGCAAAGCTAGTGGCCTGGGAGGGGGCTTATAGGCCGGTGCAGGAGGGGGGCCTGGGGATTAGGGAGGTGGATAAGGTGAATGTTAGCCTCCTTGCGAAGTGGATTGGCAAACCGGTGGGCCGTGAGTAGGGACTGCTTGGTGAAGTCATGCAGAGTTGCTACGAACCCTTTATCTCTTGGGGGTCCTTGGAATCTCCTCAACCCAGGGCCTCTTTCTTTCTTAGGGGCAGGTGGTGATGGCAGGGAAGGTGTGGGTTTTCTTTTGTCCCACGCTAGGTGAGGGAGATGCTTTTAGATTTTGGCTAGACGACTAGCAGGGGTCAGCATAACTCGCAGTGATAGGTATCCCCGCCTCTTTAGGGGAGTGGTGGACCCTTCGACCTCGGTGGGAGATTGCTGGACTGGGGCTTGGTGCCCAATCTTCGAGGTGGGGGTGGGGGTGGAGGGGGCTCTAACCAGAGGTGTGAAGATCTCTAGCGGTTATTGCAAGAGCTGGAAGGTTGGGAACTGGAGGAGGGCGGTGACTCGTACTCCTGGGAAGAGGGAGATTTCTCAGTGGCAAAGGTTTTTCACAGGTTGAGTAGTGGTGTGGCCAACCTAGATGTCGATTTCTTGAGAAATTGCAGACTACTCTGGGAGGCGGAGTGTCCACTGAAAGTAAAGATCTTTGCTTGGTTAGTGAGGAGGGGGAGGATTATGTCGAAGCGGTGGAGAGCGAGGTAGGCCCAGATGGATGATTTGAGCTGTCCACGTTGCAGGGAGCGGAGGAGGACATTCAACACCTCTTTTTCTAGTGTTCGTTTGTGGTGTAGGTGTGGTAGAGGATGGGGATCAACCGGATTACCCATCGAGACACGGCTAGCTTCTGGTCTTCCTTCCGAAGGGGAAATGTCTGAGATTGGCAGATCTCTTTTAGATCCAAGAAGGATAGGGCTAAGGTCTTAGCCGTCCTGTGGGGTGTTTGGCTGGGAAGGAATGTGGTGCTCTTTAGGGGGGAGAGATCCTATGTCAAAAATTTTTTCTCTTCCATTTCATCCCAGGTGGAATTCTGGAGGTCTATTTTGTAATTTCTGATGTAATTCATTTTGTGGAATGAAATGAAATGAATGTGGGTGGTTATCACTTGGATAACTTTCCTTTGACTTCTTAAAAAAAAAAAAAGGCATCTGACATTAGTTACTACTCCTACTGAGTCATTTGTTCATGAGCTTGTTGGTTAATGCCAAATGGTGCGATCAAGCCAATTCACAATGGGTTAGTGGATCTTGTTAGTTAAGCCTCTGTTGTGTCGATCTGTAATCTGAAATCCTTTTGGGATCTAAGCCTAATCATTTTGGATTTTGAACCTTAGAACTCCTATACCACAAAGGTCTATGCCTTTCTCCTCTTGTTCTCTTTTGGACCATATGGCAGCCTTTGGCAGTGGGGGTTATCCCACTTTAGTTGGATATCCACTGCAGTACCCATGAAATACAAATGGAGGACAAGTTCATGTCATAATTGTCAAAATATATCACATTTAACTTATTATTTATCTCACCATTCAACAAAATATAAATTAAATAACTCTTAAAAAAATTAAATTAAATGGTATTTACTTGTAACATATCCACTCACCTATCACATTTAATCTATTGGTACTTATCTACCACCCAAGTAATCACCTTTACTCTGCTTATTCTCGATACAACTTATCCTGCTCCTCCCAAATGGAGCCTACTACTTGTCCATCACCATTAGGTTAGACCATGAGTCCATGACCACCACCATGGATACCACATCACCATTACCATCATGTTGTACTAACTTCACCAATGTCAATTTTCAGAACACTACTGTTATACCCACATCTATATATCAAGCACTTCCACCATCTTACCAGTTACCATCTCACCATCATCAATATCACATAGAGAGCTTACCTGACCATGTTATATCACCTATGCTACCTCATTTGAACATCCCTAAGGCCTATCTTTGATGCTCATGGTGAATTCCTCTTGCTATACCTCATGCCAAACTATAGTAGCATTACCTAAACATGTACTTTGGCTCTTGCGTTTTGGTCTACTACCTAAACCCGTACTTGGGACCTTGGATCTTATTTTACTATTTGCTTTGGACTTGGGTTGTACTTTTGTCAACTATCAGCTGGTCAACTGTTAATCCATCTGTATTTAGAGCTGCCTATATGTTGTGTGGCTTGTTAACATTTGCACCCTTGTTCGGTGTCATGCTTGTATTTTGACTCTTTCATCTCTTTCATACCTATGACCACCATCACAATAGTTGGTGCCGTTGCTCTAGTGAGCTCTGACCTTTGTCTCCTACCACTGCAGTGAGCTCCATCCTGTTTTTCTACAATATTTTACATCTTTATTGTCATCAAGGTTCACCTTTTCAATTTTTTGTCCATGAATTTTTTGTAAACTTCATTATTTTGGAATTTTTTGTATATACTTTTCCATCAATCTTGGTACTTTGACATGTTCCAATCAAAATTGTGGTCAAGATCTAACGTAAATGTTGGTTGACTTGATACTTCTGAATCAGCTCTTATTCTCGACAATCTTTTTGGTTCTAAACTATACTTTTTATGTTAATTTCAGTACAATAACTTTTTTTAAAAAAAATCAGTACAATAAGAAGTGCTCTTTTATATTTGTTATTTTTGAGAAACTAGATTTTTGGATGGACTTCCTTTTAAAAAATGCATGAAAAGTTGAATGGTGGCCATTGAGGTGGAAGCTTTTCTTGCACCATGTCTACCTCATTGAAATCTCCTTTTTTTTCCACCTCCTCTGGGTCATAGTCCACCTCTTCCATTTGACAACCCTCTTCATCTCCCCCTCTCCCACAACCCCCATCAATGATCCAAAAGCAAGATGTTTGGAGAAGCTTTAGGAACAAAAGGAAGTTTGGAGGTGGAGTGAGCAACTGTTAGAAAAGCTTAGAACTAGTGATTAAAATGCCCCTGTCATGTCCCCAACATGCCAGCGAAAAGGGTCTTTGACAAGATGCCATATCGACACGACCTATTTATTAAAATGCAGGGATGTCTCTGACATGCTAGCAGCATGCCACTAAAATTGTCGGCATGCTAACGATATGTTGGTTTACGTTGTTGCCTATTGTTAGGTTGCGCGCGCATGTCGCAGCCATTGCTACTGGTGACTGCTTGCTAGCTGCTGCGATGCACTGCTGCCATTATTGTACGAGTTATGTATCGCATATTACCAACTAGAAAGATATTGATGATTCGTACCGTGGGGGCTCCTCAAAACATGATTTTGGTCTTCTAGAGCCTATGTTTTTTTTTCATATTGTAATATTTTTACTCATTTTAAATCATTTTAGTAATTTCCTCAAAATTTTCCAATATCAACAATATATTACCAATATATATCCCCTTTTGAATTAGCATTAACACTTTTCTTTTTGTAGTCCTTAATTTTAAAAATAGTTATCAATTTAAATAGAAAGTATAAGATAGGGTTTAGGGCTTAAATGAAAATATTTATCCATTTAAATAGTTATTCTTAAAATTCAAATGTCGATGTGTCTCCAGCATGCCTTCGGCATACCTCCGAAATGGACTATTTTTTTAGACATCGAAATCGTTGAAATCTAACGTTGAAACATGAGCATTTCCACAGCATGCCTTAGCGTGTCAGTGAAATGCGCATTTGAAACTTTATCTAAACGACATCGAAATCGACATTTCGAACCTTAAAACTAAAGCAACCTTATATTGGGACTAAAGTGACAACTTGGTAAATTACAAAAAAGCAAAGAAGACAGTGAAGCATAACTTTTTTTTTTAAAAAAAGGACAATAAAGCAAAAGCTTGGTAGATTGGATTGGATGGTATGGATGCAAGGCACCTTCTCTACTAAAAAGGCTTATAATCTTTTAAGGGGCACAATGGAGTTGGATGATATCTACTTGGGCCTTGATTGCTCTATCTTTTGGAAGTTGAGATTGCCTTTAAAAGTTAAAATCTTCTTGTTGCTTTTGAGGAGAGGAAGGCTTCCAACTAAAGTCAGAGTCTAGAGATGGCTTCTTGATAGTGATACTTCGTGCTCCTTGTGTGGAATGGATGTTGAAGATATTGAACATCTTGTGGTGAGATGTAGTTTTGTATGGGACCTTCTATTCACCTTGGGATTGCTGCAAGTGGGAGGTGTTGGTGCTAGAGCACCACGATCATTTGTTTTGATGATAACAAAACACGTGTTATTTAACATTTGCAATTTGAGTCCTAGATTTCAGGTCAATTGCAAATGAAGACGTGTTTAGACGGAACTCGAGCTCGCATCCAGGACGGATTGGAGGAGCTTGACGGAAAATAGAGGAGGTTCGCGTGGAGCGAAAGATTGGAGATGGAAGACAAGAAGAATAGGATAGATTCTTTTTTATCCTTTCATGTATCTCTTGTATTTATTTTCTTGCTCTTTATTTTCCTTAGACATTATGTTAAAGAGCCTCAAAGAACCCTAACAGTAGTCCTAGGAACACCTGCACAACCCTAGGATATGTAGGTTTTCTGTAGAACACTTAGAAAACCAATATAGGGTTAAAACTGACTTTCCAGACGTCTAATTCACGAATCAGACGTCTGATAAAGGATTTTAAGACGTCTGACTGTTGTTTCAGACGTCTGATAACTGTTAGGCTGGACATAGTTACTTCTGTCTGATGAATTCAGACGTCCAGACCTTATACCAGACGTCTTAGGAGACGTCTGATGACTTTTCCAGACGTCCAGTTAGTGGACCGTTGGCTGGCTTAGAAGACACTCAAGAATATGACCGTTAGAGCCTTATCAGACGTCCATAGGACTTCACAGACGTCTGATAAATGACCGTTTTGCCTCGGCTGACCCAAAATCTCTTCTCAGAGATTTTCTAGCCGTTGCAACGTTTGGAAATCAATTCCCACGGTAAAAGTAGGTTTCCAGACGTCCAGACTTAGTACCAGACGTCCTCTATGTCGTCTGATGGACTTGTACAAAAACCCTGTTTAGATCTGATTCAAGTCAGGGAGAAACCCGCATAGAATCATACGTCTGACCTTGGAATCAGACGTCTTAAAGTGGCCTTCCAGACGTCTGATGCCAGAGTTAGACGTCTGATAACCCTGTGAAGTGTAATCATTGTCCTGATTTCGGCCTGATTCTCTTGGGCTTTGCACCCAACGGCTATGGAAGCTTTTCCAAGCCTTCCAAAACCTTCCTAAGGCCTCTATAAATAGAGGGGAACCTTTGTAACATAAATACAAAAGATATACACACCTAGAGAGACATATACACACTAAGACACACACCTTGCAATACACTTTCAAACCTTTTGTGTCCAAAGAAAAGACTCTCTTGCTCTCCAAGCTCAAGCTCCATTTTCTTGAGAGCATTCAACCGTTGCGCACCCGCTCTCCCGGCGTTGATAACGAGAGCGACGTAGCGCCATCGCATGGCACACGCACCGCGTCATCGTCGACGCACTCCTTGCAAAGGGGAGTTTCCTATTTCCTATAGAAGCTAGGTTTAATTTTGTTGGCTCTATAGGACTGTTGTTTTATTTTATCTTTGTATCTTGGTTGGGTATTCGCTTTGCGAATTCCCGTCTCCTTCGTGGGACAAAATCCTTCTCGTGGAGAGAAGGGGTTGAGGAACGCTACCCTCGTACTTGTAGCGTGGTTGTACTGAGGTTGAATCACCCTCGTTTAAAGTGATTCGTTTAGTGGATTTTGATCAACTTGGTTGATCGGAAAATCCTAACTCGAGAGGGTTAGGTGGTGGTTTTCACCCGGTTTGGGTTTCCACCTAAAAATACCTGTGTACATTGTGCGATTGATTTTTGTGAGATTGCTTTATATTTTTATTTCCGCATATTTTTACGTCACCCCTCCTAGAAGGGAACTTTCAATTGGTATCAGAGCAGGTCTCGCATTTTCGGCGTTACAAACCGGCGAGGATCTAAACATGGAGGGAAGCTGTTCCACAAGTAGGATTTCCGAGGGGCAGTCCACAACCCGTCCGCCCTACTTTGACGGGAACAACTACAGCTACTGGAAGCTGAGGATGAAGACGTGGCTCCAAGCCACTGAATTCGAGGTATGGGGATGTTGCGAAACCCCATACGAGATCCCGAAGCGACCCCAAGGAGGCTACTCGCAGGTGCAGATTCTAGAGCTCTCACTCAACGCAAAGGCAATGAATGCCCTGTATTGCGCGTTGAGTCCAGAAGAGTTCGAGAAAATCCAAGAGTGCACCACCGCCCACGAGATATGGAGGAGGTTGGAAGGCACTCATGAGGATTCCAGCTCGGAGGAAGAAGAAGAAGAAAAAGAAGAAGAAACAACTTGCTTTGGTTTCATGGCTAGAGGAACCAATAGCGACAGTGAAAGCGGAAGCGACTCCGACGAAGAGGTAAATTTTGATTTACAAGAAGCTTTTAATGAATTATTCGAGATTAGTAAATCACTAAAAATAGAAAACAAAAGCATGAAGAAGAAGCTTAGTTTTCTTAAAAATGAAAATGATAGGTTAGAAAAACAACTTAAGGACATAGAAGCTAGTCCTAAGGATGATAACCTATTATTATTAGATAATCATAACCTCATCAATGAAAATACTAAATTGATTGAGGAAAATAATAGTCTAAAGTTAGAAATTTCTGATTTAAAGACTAAGATGGATATTATAGAAAAAGAAATCACATGTCTTAGGGAAAATTCTAACAAATTAATCAACAAAGTTGATAATTTTTATAGCCCTAAGGTTGAGAAAGGATCTCCATCAAGGAGACCTTCTAACAAATTCGGATCCAAGCTCACTTGGATACCGAAGAAAGAATTAGAATCTTGTTTTGTAGGGTTCAGGGATGACTACAACATAAAGGACTGGACCTACAAGCTCAAGGCTGGTCAACTCAAGTTGGGAGAACCAAGGAGTAGACCAAGGAGGAGAACAAGAAGACCGACGAGACGGCGAACAAACGACGGACCCGCCGCACGTCGACCACCAGATTGGAGACCGGCGCCAATGCCCGGGCCTCCAAGCTACGGATGGGAGCCCCATCCGATGTGGCATCCACCACCACCATTCGGGCCATTTTATTGGCCATGGTAGGTGAGGTAAAATTCTTAACCCTATCCTTTTTATAAGCATTTAGATAGGGGGAGTTAAAAATGATGAGCTTATTGTCAATTTTTAAGGGGGAGATACAAGTTAGCTAAATTTCCTTTAGTAAGGGGGAGAAAAATAATAGCTATCTTGTTGTTATAAAAAGGGGGAGGACATTACCTTTGTTAAAAATAAATAGAAGAGCATGTTTTAAGGGGGAGTAATAGGAAATATAAAATCAATCAAACCTTTTTGATAATGTCACAAAGGGGGAGGATTTTTATGCATTATTATTTACGGTTTTGTCATCATCAAAAAGGGGGAGATTGTTGGTGCTAGAGCACCACGATCATTTGTTTTGATGATAACAAAACACGTGTTATTTAACATTTGCAATTTGAGTCCTAGATTTCAGGTCAATTGCAAATGAAGACGTGTTTAGACGGAACTCGAGCTCGCATCCAGGACGGATTGGAGGAGCTTGACGGAAAATAGAGGAGGTTCGCGTGGAGCGAAAGATTGGAGATGGAAGACAAGAAGAATAGGATAGATTCTTTTTTATCCTTTCATGTATCTCTTGTATTTATTTTCTTGCTCTTTATTTTCCTTAGACATTATGTTAAAGAGCCTCAAAGAACCCTAACAGTAGTCTTAGGAACACCTGCACAACCCTAGGATACGTAGGTTTTCTGTAGAACACTTAGAAAACCAATATAGGGTTAAAACTGACTTTCCAGACGTCTAATTCACGAATCAGACGTCTGATAAAGGATTTTAAGACGTCTGACTGTTGTTTCAGACGTCTGATAACTGTTAGGCTGGACATAGTTACTTCTGTCTGATGAATTCAGACGTCCAGACCTTATACCAGACGTCTTAGGAGACGTCTGATGACTTTGCCAGACGTCCAGTTAGTGGACCGTTGGCTGGCTTAGAAGACACTCAAGAATATGACCGTTAGAGCCTTATCAGACGTCCATAGGACTTCACAGACGTCTGATAAATGACCGTTTTGCCTCGGCTGACCCAAAATCTCTTCTCAGAGATTTTCTAGCCGTTGCAACGTTTGGAAATCAATTCCCACGGTAAAAGTAGGTTTCCAGACGTCCAGACTTAGTACCAGACGTCCTCTATGTCGTCTGATGGACTTGTACAAAAACCCTGTTTAGATCTGATTCAAGTCAGGGAGAAACCCGCATAGAATCAGACGTCTGACCTTGGAATCAGACGTCTTAAAGTGGCCTTCCAGACGTCTGATGCCAGAGTTAGACGTCTGATAACCCTGTGAAGTGTAATCATTGTCCTGATTTCGGCCTGATTCTCTTGGGCTTTGCACCCAACGGCTATGGAAGCTTTTCCAAGCCTTCCAAAACCTTCCTAAGGCCTCTATAAATAGAGGGGAACCTTTGTAACATAAATACAAAAGATATACACACCTAGAGAGACATATACACACTAAGACACACACCTTGCAATACACTTTCAAACATTTTGTGTCCAAAGAAAAGACTCTCTTGCTCTCCAAGCTCAAGCTCCATTTTCTTGAGAGCATTCAACCGTTGCGCACCCGCTCTCCCGGCGTTGATAACGAGAGCGACGTAGCGCCATCGCGTGGCACACGCACCGCGTCATCGTCGACGCACTCCTTGCAAATGGGAGTTTCCTATTTCCTATAGAAGCTAGGTTTAATTTTGTTGGCTCTATAGGACTGTTGTTTTATTTTATCTTTGTATTTTGGTTGGGTATTCGCTTTGCGAATTCCCGTCTCCTTCGTGGGACAAAATCCTTCTCGTGGAGAGAAGGGGTTGAGGAACGCTACCCTCGTACTTGTAGCGTGGTTGTACTGAGGTTGAATCACCCTCGTTTAAAGTGATTCGTTTAGTGGATTTTGATCAACTTGGTTGATCGGAAAATCCTAACTCGAGAGGGTTAGGTGGTGGTTTTCACCCGGTTTGGGTTTCCACCTAAAAATACCTGTGTACATTGTGCGATTGATTTTTGTGAGATTGCTTTATATTTTTATTTCCGCATATTTTTACGTCACCCCTCCTAGAAGGGAACTTTCAGGAGGGACCTTAGCCGACTTCTAGAAGCCTTTGTGCAATGGGTAGATGCTAGATTTAGCTATTTGGGGGAAGATGGCTGTAGCCTTGTGGGCTGTTTGGCTGAGCTGTGTTTAAAAGTGAAAGAGTGTGGTTTGAAAATGTTATAGAGGTGTTTTTTCCCTGATTTCTAGTCCCAACACCTTTAAGTATGTTCTAACTCATTTCTTTTGAAGGAATGGAGTGGATGTCCATCAACCTTTAGTAGTCATCCTTTATTTATTTTTTTTTTTAAAGCAAAAGCTTGGAAGCATATTCATAAGAAACTTGATTCTAATGAAGGTGAGAGAGATATTTTCAAACTAGCTAAAGTAAATGAGTGAAAAGCAAAGGGCCTTGCATGACAAAGGTGCACCAAGGATGAATAATGAAGGATACTTACAACTAGTTAAGGTTTAAAGGTAAGGTGGAGGCATTATCTTTGTATGCTTTTACCTCCGGTAGACAGCCTTTTTCTTCTTAAAAAAACATGTTTTTTTGATGGAAACAAGACAATTGATATCATTTTAGGGGGATTAGATAATTCAAAAGCTTAACTAAATTATTCAAGTTGTCAACAAATTCAAAGGATGAAAGGAAAGTGGTAGATGTTATAAAGATGATGAAACATGAGAAAGCTGTTTTACTTGATATTTGTATGTGTGTGTGTGTAGGGAAAGGAAGGCATAACTTAGCTCACAAAAGTATTTAATGCTATTTTGCAAGGCTAAAGAATGTTAAAGGAATGGGAGAAAGTTATTGTAATACCCTTCTATAAGAACAAAAGAGACATGCAAAATTATTTCAACAATAGAGATATCAAATTAATAAATAAGTCACACAATAAAACTACGAGTAATCGAAAAATTTAGACAAGTCTCCATAGTAATTGATAATTTATTTGGGTTTATGCCTAACATGTTTACTATTGAAATAATAAATCTTCTAAGAAATATGATGGTGATCTTTGAACTCAAGAAGATTACATGATTTTTTATTAATTTGGAGAAGGGCTATGATTCTGTTCTAAGGGAAATGTTTGAGATTTTAGAGAAGAGACATGTTTTGGTTCTTTGTATCAACCTCATCAAGGATATATGAGAAAGCTATAACTTGTTTAAGGACTCAAACTCAGTTTAGCAGAGTACTTTGATATCACCATCTTTGGCATCAAGGATTAGCTTTAAGCCATTATTTGGTTACCATGATCATGTATGAGTTCACAAATCACATTCAAGATTAGGTACTATGGTGTATGCTTTTGTTGATGACATTGTGGTAGATAATGGGACAAGATGGAGTGAACGTAAACTTGAATTTTTGAAGGGGCAAGGATGCTAAAGGCTTTTGACTAAGTAAGGAAAAGATTGAATATGTAATGTACATTTAATGTAGGAGGGACACAAAAGAGGGTAAATGTGAAAATTGGAGTGGAAAGATATTTTCAAATATTTGGGATCCACTATTCAATTGGGTGGAGAAATTGATGGAGATGCTACATATTGGATGAAGTGGGTGGGAGAATTCAATGTTCCAAGTGATGAGAAGATTCTCTTGAAAGTTAAAAGAAAGTACCATAAGAGCAGTTGTAAGACCTCAATATTGGGCTATTCATTATAGGCATGCATAGAAGATATGTGGCAAAAATGAAAATGTCAAGGTAGGTGTGTGGCCAAATAAGCAATGATTGAGTTAGCAATCACTGTAGCAAAATGTTGGGCTAGCACCAATAGAGGATAAAAGGAGAAATACATGCTTAAGGTGGTTTGACATCTTTAGAGAAAATCGATTAATGCTCCAATCAAGAGACATGAAAAGTTGAATTTTTAGCCCTTACGAGGGGATGGGGAAGGCTAAAGTTAGTGCTAGAATGAAATTGTTGATTGCTTTGATTTAAGCCAATAAATGAACACCAAACTCCTTTTCACTCCAATGTTTCTCCACCTCATCTCCAGCACCTTCTCTGTTACATCATCCCCACTTCTCTTTCTCACAACGTTGATTCAACATCAGCTGAATATGAGTTCCCACACTAATCAGAGTAATGCAGCATTCTAAACCACATTGCCAATAATTTGGAATCATTTTACAGCTCTGCAACATATAACTTCTACTCCATTTCCAAAAAAGAAGACTTCTATTTAGGGCCAATTATTGCATCTTCTTTATTTCTAAATTGCTGGAATTTATTAATTTGTAAATTTTTTTCATATCAACCCCAGTTTGCACTAGATTGCATCTCTTTCAGACTAATTAAAACTACAATAAAGTTTATATTTTGATTACTGGCCTCCGGTAATCATCCTTTCTCTTTTTAAAAAAAAAGGTTTATATTTTGATAGTCATAATTTGCACAATTTTTCTTTTCTGCATCAATTTGGTTCTGCTGCATTCAAGATCTCATCCAAAATTGGCCTAAGACTTCATGATGAAGCCTAACATCAAATCTTCTTGATGGCATAATTAGCAATTTCAAACTTTTCAAATCGCCCTTTTGCCTTTCAAAAAAAAAAAAGCAATTTGGAGTGAAAAAGTTTTACCTGTTTAACCATGCAGGGATCATGCATTCTTCTTTATGATGTCTCTCTTAATTATACTGTTTTATTGTGATTAGTCATTTCCATGAAAATTAGTTGTGTAATAATGGAGGTGGCTGAGGCGATGTCTTCAACAACTCCTCATCATGGATAACCACGGTTTAGAAGTGCTTTTCCCTCAATGCTGCTTGCACGTTAGTGTTGTCCAAGTTGGTGTTGGTTATGGTCAGCTTATGAATCTTGGGATGAAAATCATCATCTTTTTCTCGAGTCTTGTCTTTTGTTGAAATCCATAATTTCAGACCACAATTTTTTAACAAAAGTTTTCTTCAGTTGATTAGTTGAAGCATGCTAATTATACTTTTATGATATTAGTGTACACATGCACAAAATTTTAAAAGAAAGCACTAAAACAAAGAAAAAAGATACTAGGATAAATGTTTCATGGTGGAAATTGATGAGTTCTTTTTTGTGTAAAAATGGTCTTCTTAATCATAATCTTTAACCGCCTAATAGAACTCAAAGTTAATGACCTATGAGATCATTTTTCCAATTTATCTCTCTATGGCTTATTTGGAGTTTTTCCAATTGCATTTCTGCACGAGGCTTGTGCTGTTGTATTGTTATGTAGGATTTTAGTATTTTGAGTTCCCAAGGATTGGTTGTTGATTTTATATGGTATCAAAGTCAAGTATTCAGGCAGACTTTGTTGTCAGGGTGTCAATTCCAATATAGCATTGTAAGAATCTCTTTTTATTGGATGCTGTTGCAGAATAATGAAATCGAGAAGCAAGTGAAATTTTTTCAAGGTTGCATTGCTACTGCATTTGCAGAAAGAGATCATGCTTTAATGGAGGTTTATGCTGGTCGTTCATGCTGAAACTAATATTATCTACAAGCTGTTTGGCTATTTGTTGAAGTTTCTGTTTTTGTAATGTACAACAGTCTGAGAAGGCTAAAGAGCATGAGGAGGCCATTTTACAGGATTTGAATGTGACCAGGGATAGGTACATATTTTGATTCCTCATTTTGGTAAAAAAGCGCTTCCTTTATATCTCCTGGAAACATTTTACTAAATTAAGATACTTTTGGCTTTCATAGTTGATCATGTTGAACAGTATGTTAACTCACTGTACTTCATAATACTAGATGGCTCATGGCTTGAATATGGTTTCATATAGCTGCATTAGGAATGAATTTTTGGGCTTTGGCAAGGGAAAAAAAACTGTAAGAACAATGTAGTTAAGGTATATGGATTAAAGAGGTAGATTTCTAAGCTTTTCCTAAAACAAGGACCGCCAATAAATTATGTATCAGGTATCAGGAAACTGATCAAGTTCCACATCACCCTAGTGTAATTTTGTGCATTTAATCCCATTCCATACTATTTAAGGGTATATGGATTGGTAGTAATTGTAGTGTTCTCACATAGAGATAGGATCATCAGGATCCTAACCATGCAAACTCTGATTTTCTCCTTTGCTTGTTTCCGGTTTTGCTTTAGAGGGTCTGTTTCTATCCCATTTGTGTCTGAAGTCAGTCTCTTGGGGATAGTAGAGGATTATCCATAAAAGAATTCCATTTATTCCCTGAACCATGTGATTGCGTCAGCCTTTGATTCCATTCACTATATCTACTCTCACCGCTATTCTGCACTGTACAAAAAAGTTCAGGGATATCTTTTGCTGTTGGTGATTGAGAGGAATAACTGACTCTCCTCCGAAGAAAACCCACCACAAATATTAATTCATTGGTTCACATGATTGCTTCAGCCAATCCCTTGCTTTATATCTCCTCACAAGTGTCTTCAGCAGACAGGTGAACAACAAAGGAGGTTTATTGATTTCTATGAGAAAGGGAGAAAAATAGCATACAAGGATTTCTGGGGTAGTTCTTGCAGTGTTGTTGGGCCAGATGCTGTTGTCAAGTTTAGGAGAGCTTCTATCTTCTTATGGTGTTTGTGTCTAGAGTGGAACTGTGTATTCTTCAAGCGAGGGAGGGTGCATGTGGATGGTGTGATCTTTCACTATAATTCTCTCTAGAATTTATAGCTCTCCTTATTAATGAATCGGGGGAATGGCATCCTTTGTGTTAACCCACTTTTTCCTTTCAAAAATAAAAAGGATCCTCGGGTACCCATCATTTTTACTTTTCATAAAAGGTGTGATATGTTGAGATTTAAGCTAGTTTCTCTTTGTGATCGTGTCACTCCTGTTGTCTTCATTTTTCTATGGCTCATTACTATGTCCAATACTTTGTTTACCCAAATCTTTTCGAGAGATATTTCTACTATGTGCTATATGATTTATACCTTGAAGAGATGTTTCTTTGGTTGGAGAGGGAGGCTTCTTTCTCATGGTAGGAGGTTGGTTTTGGTTAAGGTGGTCTCGGTCTTTTATCTTTCTATGTTCAAACCACCTAAGAAGATTATTTCCAAGCTCGAGATTGTCAAAAAATGATTTTTTTGAAAGGGGTGAGATCATGATGGTCGCTTATTGTAGCCGGTTACTTGGAGGGAGGTTTGCAGACCAAAGAAAAGAGGTGGTGTTGGTATTAGATCTCTGGAGAGGTTTAATGAAACATTGTTAGTGAAGTGTGTGGTTAGATTTGTGTGTTGGTGATGGCCTTCTTGACAAGCTATTGAGAGATTCTTATGGTGACCCTGTAGATGTGATTTACAGTCGATCTAGGGTGGTTCAACCATCTGTTTTTTGGAGCTCAGTGGAATCTTTTATACAAGAGGAATTTCTTCATATCTTTTTGTTCCAAAGATTGGTAATGGTAATAGTCGGAGAAAATGACTTGTTTTATTTTCAAATAAAATACTACACCTCTTTATATAGGGAGAGGTGTTGGGAAAATTACATTATGAGTCTAACAAGACAAGAAATATGACAAATGACTCTAATGGCTAATAAGTGCCCTACCAACACTCCCCCTCAAGTTGGAGCATATATATCAATGATGCTCAACTTGGAACCAAGGCTGTCAAAGGCGAGATGCACTAAAAGGCGAGGGGGGTCCAAAACATTCGAGGCGATCGCCTGAGAAAAATGAGACGCTAATACACACACACACACACACACATGCAGCCATATATATATATATATATATACAGTAACTAAAATATGGTATGTTATGATTGCATATATATAATATATAAGATATATAAATGATTAGACAAACAAGCGCAATACACATACATATGCACATTGATACATATCATAAGTGTGCATACAATTTCGTACATTTACATATACACATGTAAATATACACATTATATTTATACATTACACATGGACACGTGTGTATGTACATATATATTTGTATGTATAAGTTGACATGTACGTACATACATACAAAATGTGTGTATAAGCACATGTATATGTATATATATATGTGCATATGTGCACATATATACGCGTAGGTGTGTGTTTAACTAAGAGATATTACTCAATAGTTAGGTAAAAAGAAATTAAAACCCTTAAAAGTATTTAAAAAAATGAAAAACCAACAAATTTGATTCAGGCGCTTGCCTGGGGTGCCTAGTGCCTTGGCCTAGGCACTTGCGTAGGCAGTGCCTCAAGCAAATCAAGCGAGGCGAGCCTTATCGAGGCGCTAGGGCCTCGCCACGCCTCAACCTGGCGCCTAGGCATGCCTAGGTGAGCGCCTTGACAGCACTGCTTGGAACAACACTTATCAAAAGTAGATCTGGCAAGTGGCTTTGTGAATATGTCTGCAATCTAATCTTCAAATAATACAGATGAAGTATAGATAATTCCACGCTGTATCAAGTCTCTAGTGTAGTGGCAATCAACCTCAACATGTTTTATCCGCTCATGAAACATTGGGTTGTTGGCAATATAAGTAGCAACACGATTATCACATCTCATCTCCATTGGTCCCTTTTCCTGAATATGGAGATCATGTAGAACAGATCTGACCCAAACCATCTCTGTAGCTGTTTGAGCCATAGCCCTGTACTATGATTCTACGCTAGACCTGGATACCACCTGCTACTTCTTACTTCTCCATGTCACTAAGTTGTCTGCCACATAAGTACAGAATCTAGTTGTTGACTTCCTATCTATCATGTACCCTGCATAGTCGGCATCAGAGTAGCTAACAACATTCATAGATGTGCCCCTCTGAAATAAAACACCTCTACTAGGTGCCTTCTTCACATACCTAAGCGCTTGTATAGCAACATCCTAATGCTGCCTAGTTGGTTTCTCCATGAATTGGCTGAGCTTTCCTACTGCAAGGGAAAGATCTAGACATGTAATAGTAAGATACAACAATTTACCGACCAACTGCCTATATGATTTGCTATCTATAGATGGAGACTCAGTATCATAAAGATGTCCTTTGGGAACCATAGGTATATTGGCAGGTTTAGATCCCATCATTCTTGTTTCCTGCAAGATATCAAGAGCATACTTCCGCTGACTAAGAACAATGTCCTTTTTGCTGCGTGTCACTTCAATCCCAAGAAACTATCTGAGCTCACCTAGATCCTTCATCACAAAGGCATTAGCCAACTTCCTTTTTATCTCAGCTATCCCAGCAACATCATCTCCAGAGAGGATCAGGTCATCCACATAAACAAGAAGTACAACCACTCCTCTTTTACTCTTCCTGACAAATAAAGAGTGATCAGCAGAGGACCTTACAAGTCCCATTACATGTACCTCCTTCGAGAGTCTCTAGAATCATGCTCTTAGACTTTGCTTCAAGCCATAGATTGCTTTCTTCAATCTGCATATACGGTCCCTCTGAGCCTCAAACCCAGGTGGTTGTTGCATATAGACTTCCTCTTAAAGAACTCCATACAAGAACGCGTTCTTGACATCCACTGATGAAGAGGCCAGTTACAGTGAGCTGCTACAGACATCAAAATCCGAACAGTAGACAGTCGAGCAATCGGAGAGAAAGTATCAAAGAAATCTACCTCATATGTTTGGGTAAATCCCTTTGCCACCAATCTTACCTTGTAGTGAGAGATCGTGACATCTAGGTTGTATTTAACGGCAAAGACCCAACGACACCCAACTGCTCTAGCATGAGGAGGCAAGGTAGTCAAGTCCCACGTTCCTCTAGACTGTATAGCAGCCATCTCATCCTCCATGGCTTGACACCAATTTGGATCCAGCATGGCCTGCTGATGGGAGGTAGGAACATATGTTTCAGATAGTGCTACTGTGAAAGCAGCAAAGGAACTATCAAGGTTGGCAGCGAAGACTGTCTGTACATTATGATACTAGGCACAACTGCGTGAAGCCTTCCGAATAGCAATTGGGAGATCAAGATCCTCCTCACTACGCTTAGTAACAATCGGAGTATGAGACTCATCAGAGGAACCTGCACAAGTACCACTAGGAAAACTCACGTCAGTATCAACACATACATGACTAAGGAAGGAGACAGATGGTTGAGGTGTAGTGGGGGTGTGTTTTTTGTCGCCATGCATGCTGTTTGTCACAGGTAGCCTATATACCTGAGTATTTTCTGCTTTCTGCCTCATAGAAATCTCTGTGATAGGTATATCCTCATGATGTGTAATAGGGATTTGCTCCAAGGGAACTAGTGGAGTAGGCATAGGAGCCAAATTCTTCTCAAATGTCACTTGATGACCATCTATAGAGAAATAAGGAATGTGCTCATGAAATGTGGCATTTGCAGTCATATAATGTTTTTTACCACGTAGGTCATAGCATCTGTATCCTTTCTAGGTGCTAATGTATCCTAGAAACACACACTTCACTGCTCTTGGAGCCAACTTGTCTCTGCCAAGTCCAAAAATGTGAACAAAGGCAACACACCAAACACGCGAGGTGGAACAGTGAATAGATCCTTCTCAGGATAAAGAACCAGCCGTGGAACTTGTTATTGTATGGCTGAGTTGAGCAATCTATTGATCAAACAACATGCAGTCAACACTACATCTCCCCAATACACCTGTGGCACATTATGCTGGATTAATAATGTTCTAGCCACATCAAGCACGTAACGGTGCTTTCTTTCTACTACACTATTTTGTTGCGACATATGTGGACAAGATGTCCGATGAACAATCCCAAGAGATCTATAAAAACCTGCCAACTTAGATGTACAGAACTCTAAAGCATTATCAGATCACACAATCTTCACAACAGTAGAAAACTAAGTCTTTACTTGTAAGATAAATGTTTCAATCACTGATCTAACATTAGATTTATTTTTCAAAAGAAATAACCATGACATCCTGGAAAAATCATCCACAATAAGTAGATAAAATCTATGACCCAGTTTGTCCGGGATACGACTCAGTCCCTATATATCCATATGCAGTATATCAAAGATAGCATTAGAACTATGAGATGAACTAGGAGGAAAACTGATCCTATGATGCTTTCTTAGTTGGCATGCATTACACAATTTCTATAGTTGGTGAAATGAGGAATGACACGTCGAAGCTTGTCCAGTGATGGATGTTCAAGACGTTGGTGCCACTGAAGAGCTGTACCAGCACTAAATGCAACCTCGCCCTAACACGTAGCGGCAACTGGATTCTGGACCAGATGATACACACCCCATTCCTCATGTCCGCCACCAATCGTCCTCCCTGTGAGTTTATCCTGAAAAATACAACTTAGCTCATCAAATATTGCACGACAGTATTAGTCTTTTTTAATTCTATTGACAGATAAAAGACTAATAGGAAATTTTGGAACATAAAGAACATCAGGCAATGTCAGATAGGAGTCACTGTAGCATCTCCTCTGCCATGAATCCTACACTGCCTGCCATCTACTCCTCTGCTATAAATCCTACACTGCCTGCCATCTGCTACCTGTACAGGTCTCCCTAAGGGAACATTATGAACCTGTTCAAAACACGTCTGATCCCCACTGAGATGCTGAGATGTGCCAGAATCTACTAACCACAATGTACTGTCAGTGTTACCAGACCTATAAATGGAAGTCATACCTGAAGTGGCTAAGGCAGCAGTATCTGCAGTAGTAGCAATAGTCTCCTGGGTCAGCTGGGAGAGACGCTGGATCACAGCATCATAATCTGCACGAGACACCATGTTGCTTCCCTCCTCCAAATCGACAGCTTGGTTGGCCATGGGAGGTCAATCATGATTTGTCTAGCAAGAGGCCTCTGTATGGCCAATCTTTCCACAATGCGAGCAAATGGTGCGAGGTCTAACACTCGTACCTCGATCATCATGCCCTCTCCCCCTGGTGGATGAAGCACCACGTCCTCCTTGTGCGGCAGCAACAGGTATAAGGGTTTGTCCACTTTCTAACACGGGTTGCCTAACAGCCACTCTGCTCATGCGGGTATAAGCCTCCTCTAGAGATGGAAGATCAGCCAGAGTAAGGATCTGGGACCTAGCAGTCTCATAGTCAGGCCCAAGTCCGTCAAGAAACTGAAGGACAACATACTTCTTCCTATGTGCCCTTTGAGTGGCACACGTACAAACAGGTCGGCAGGCATTATATTTCTCAAGAAGCTCCTTTAGGGTGGCATAATACTGCGACAAAGACTAACCTTCCTGTTTGAGACGACCAAGGGCATGGTGAATTTCAAATACTTTGTCGGAATTCTTTTCATGAGAATATATATCGCGTAAAGAATCCCACATCTTCTTGGCGGTCTTATAGTACATGATCCCATCACCGATCTGAGGCTCAACGTAATTCACGATCCATGCACGAACCGTGGAATTATCTTTCTTCCACGTGGCATTCTTCCTTGTTTTATCTTGTGGCTCCATCTCCAACAATAGATGTTCCTTATCATGTCCCTCAATGGTAATGAGGAAAGTCTGAGACCATCTAGCATAATTGGCCTCGTTCAACTTGACGATAGGAACAAAGAAAGGAGATTTATAGCCTCCGTTGTCCATAGCAGTAACCGATGACACTTCCGAAGAGTCTAAGGAGGCCATCGTGCCTTAGGACTGCCACAAGATGTCACAAGTGCGATCTGAAATCAATATTCAGATCTTACGACTTCACAATCAGAGAGAAGTAATCTCTTGAACATGAGATCTAAGGCAAAGAAACCCTAGAAAACATCTCAAGAATCACAGAGATCCTGTAGATCAGGTTTTAGCGCATGTTAGGACGTTAGGACGTGTCCTAACAGCGCTTGGGCAAGCTCAATCGACCCCAAGAGCCACCAGCGCGACTTGCAAGTGATGAGCAGCGAAGGTGGCAGTGCTGCCACGGTTAGAGGCAGTGCTCCGACGATGGGAGGCATGTCCCGAGGTTAGGGGAGGCGCTGGGGCGATTCTTCGAGGTGCTGGATCAACCTCTGGGTGGCATTACGACCTCAGGGCAGCGTTGCGACCTCCAGACAGGGCCTCAGCGTGAGAAGCGACGGCGCAGGGCCTTGAGGTAGTGTTGCAGGGCCTCACAGAGGGGCGAAAACACCTTGTAGCGCTCGAGGCAGGTCCGCTAGGGCCTACTGGTGGTGCTAGCGCTCGAGGAAGGCAATCTGCAGCTCGAGGACGAGGAGTAGCAGGCCTTGCTAGGGCGCTCGAGGAGCAGCAACACCTATGACAGGCACCAACAGCCGCGACGACTGCTGCAGTAGCCTCTTAGGGCCGGTGACGGTTGGAGGCTGGTCGGCGGTGACTCCTGCTGGTGTGAAACAGGAGTTAGGGTTTTGGTAGAGGGGTACGGAGGCTCACGAGGGGTGGGATACTAGATCGTCGATCTAGGATCGCCGCTCTGATACCAAGTCAGAGAAAATGACTTGTCTTATTCTCAAATGAAACCCTACACCTCTTTATATAGGAAAAGGTGTTGGGAAAATTACATCATAAGTCTAACAGAATAAGAAACATGACAAATGACTCCAATAGCTCTAATAAGTGCCCTACCAACAGTAATTTCTTTCATTTTTGGAAGGATAACTGGTTAGGATGTGAGGTTTTTTCAGATCTATTCCCACGTATGTTTAGTTTGACGCTTGCCAAGGATGCTTCTATTACATATGCTTGGGACATTGCCTCTAGTGCGTGGGCACCTATTCTGGACCTGGGTCTTTCTGAGTCTTCCTTGTTGGAGTTACAGTGTTTGTTGGAGGTGCTCCATGGGATTTCTGTCGGTGATGATCTTGTTGATGGATTCACGTGGGAGGGGAGATTCTATGTTTCGAAGGCTTTTAAGTTGATTTCTTTGGACAAGGGACCTGTGCAGCTTATGTGGGAGGAATGTTCCATGGTTTGGAAGATCCCCTTGAAGGTCAAGATCTTTTTGTGGCTTTTTAGAGGAGAGAAGCTGGTTACAAAAGTGTTGCGGTCGAGATGGCCTGCAGATTCAGATTTGCTGTGTGCCTTTTATGGGGGGGTCGGGGAGACGTTGGATCATCTTTTCTTTGCCTGTCAGTTTTGTGTGGAGATATGGCGTTGCATGTGTTCGGAGGTTGTCCTTGCATGTTTTTGACACATGGTGGGCCTCGTTCCAGTCTTTTGTTTATGCGTACATGACGGGTTGGATTAAGGTGGTTGCTACCTTGTTGTCAATCTGGCGTAGCGGAATGCAACAAATTTTAGAAAGGAACGTGTATAGATTGAGAATGTTGTAAGGGAGCCTTATGGCTTGTTAGGGTTGTGGCTTGATATATTGGAAGTCCGTTCCTTTTATTTTTGTATTAATGATATTTGGATGATTACCGATCTTTGGTAATCCTCCTTTTCTCTCTCTCTTAAAAAAATAAAAAAAAGGATTTATACCTTGACAGTGTTAACTTTTGTCTGGTTTGAGTTAGCTTTCCTCATCTGCTGTGGATCCCTTTGGAAGAAGTTTGGCATGATCATTTTTTTGGGTGCCTTTATGTTGTGCTCTACTCTTAGATGATAGTTATCTTTAAGTACACCAAGCTTATGTTCCTCGGATATGACTGTTATTATTTGAGAGATTTTTCCCTGCAAAAAATGCTAAAAATAGTGGTTACTTTTACATTGAGTAGTCATCCAACTTGTTCTGAAAAAGGCTCTTTTTCCAAAAAATATCAATAAGAAGCAGTCTTTCTGAATTATTTGAAATTTGGTCTTCATGGTGTCGATTCTATGCATATGTTAGACCCATGAAAAGCCCCAAGTGAGGGGTGTATCAAGAGTGTAATTCATATCTAGGGAAGTCAAAAAAAATCAGTGGTTAATAAATGGTTGTGCTGGTTAACTTATTGCCATTTAATTTTGAATTGGATGACATCATAGCAAGGACCTCACATAAGCAAAACCATGCCTTTCCCCTCATTAAGAAGGTGTAGCTACATAGTTCTTTTTGACCATTCTGACTTATGTTGGGCCGTGCATGCTTTGAACTCCAGATAAGCTAGGTGCTGATATGGGATAAAAGACAATGCTATAATATATAGCAAAAGACTCCATCAAGTTTTCTTTTGAAGAGGAAGAGTTCAAGTTGTATGATGATCTCCAGCCACCTGATCCAATCTTCTGCATAAATACAGGCTTAGGGCCAAATTTTACGACAAACCTGATCCTAAAAGTTTTTACAAGGGTATATGTTGTCATCTTTGAGGATGCTCCCTATCATTTTCTATGAGGTCATGGTTGACAAGCAAGTATTTTGCAGGGCATACCCGTTAACTACATTGATCATTAACTTTATGTGAACATCCTTTTTCTTCAAAAAAAAAAAAAAAACTGCACCCACTAATGATCAATTTTTTTTTTTTTGAGAAGGTATCGGCACTCAATAATCATCCAGGCTTTCATACAATCATAAAAAAAAGAGCAGGTTATTGAGTCATAACTCAGAGCAATTACTCCCTTACAATATTCTCAACCCAAGCCTGCTTCCTCTTGGAAGTAGATGCATTACGCTGATAAATTTTATTTTTTGAGAAGGAAAAGGAAGATTATCGGCACTCAATAATCATCCAGGATTTCATACAATCATAAAAAAAAGAGCAAACTTACAGATTATTGAGTCATAACTCAGAGCAATGACTCCCTTACAATATTCTCAACCCAAGCCTACTTCCTCCTGGAAGTAGATGCATTACGCTGAAGCCAAATGGACCACAGTATTGCTACAGCTTTCACCTAGCTAGTAGTATCCACATGAACTAATGAACAGAAGGAATCCCACCACATAGTGCAAGAAGATATATCCGCATGGCGAATGTCACATCTCCTCCAAACCTTTGAGGATAACTGGCACTCAAAGACAAGATGATCCAGGTTCTTCCTTGCAACCCCACAAAAAATGCAATCTAGATCATTATTGTTTCCCTATACTGAACAGAAATCCTTCATCACCAGTTTTTCCCTTTTGAAAAGCCATAGGAAAATTTTAACCTTCAAATTGAAGATCAAGGACCAGTCTTTCGAGGCCAAAGGTGTCGATCTCAACTCCTAAGTCATCTTCTTATAAGCTCAAACCTCAGAGAACCTTCCAACTACTCCTAATGATAAATTATTATTTAGCATTGTTGTAAAAATTAGGCGAATCGGCTGACTACTTCCACTCGACCCTTTGGTTGATTCGACTAACATACACGACAGCCCCGACTACTCAGCCGAGTATAGGGTCAAGTTTTACATAGAGATGTTGCAAATCCAAGTAAATATACTTGATCCAAATATAAAATAATCCCCGCCCCCCAACTTGACCTCAACCCAAGATGAAGATAAAGAAAATGTTCCCATGTTTTTGGACGAGGAAGATGATTATTGACTTTAGATGTTCACTTTTGTTGAGTCTTTTGTTGTAGTTTTAATGATCAAATACTTTGAACTTAGTTTTTATTTCATTTGGACTTTTAGTTTGTAGCTTATTTTCATAGTCTTGAGCTTGAAAATGGTTTACTCCTATGTGATGGTATATTTTACCTGCTACAATCTTGAATTGTGCAATATACACAAACACACACACACACACACACACAACTAAGTGTTTCCCGATTACTCCTTCGCATACCGTATACTCCTTAGTCAGTGACTCGGTCGACTTTTACAACATGATTGTATAGTTGCCAAATATCCTTGACTGACCATCTTAGGCATCTCACAATTCTCTTTCTACTTGGCGCTAGCCACTATTATTGAGCTATAGATCTGGAGTACACAACAGGTGCATGCTTCCACCCACCAGTTCAATTTCTTCATAAGAATATCCTGATTTATACTGTGAGCTAGTGCCCCTTATTCATGTATATTGTTTGTAGTTCCATATCCATTCTTTTGTGTTGTTCAAACTTTTCTTAAGATAAATAAGTGCTTTCTGAGTTTCAAGATGATTTGTTATGCATTAGCCTATGCTCAATACGAATGGATGAGTTGATGTCTACATGACATTCTTTTGAACTGAATGTTTTATAATTTAAATGATTGACATCTGAACATTTTTTCCATGTTAGGATTGAGGAGATTGAATCAACTTGTGCAGAGTTATGGAGGGATAATGCCAGCTTACAAACAGAATTGCTAACTATAAAGGAGAAAATAGTTCCTTTTGAAAAGGTAAGCCACACTAGAAATCCCCGCTTTTCGTGAATGGCATTAGCTCTTTCAAAGGAGAAGTTACGAATACCACTTTAATATCCCATTTTGATATATTGGGGGAAGTCTTTCAAAATCTCGACCATTTCTTCTTCTCCTTTTCTTTGTTTTTTTTTACTCTTTTAATTTCCAAAGTTCCCCAGTTAAACTTCTGTCTACGATCCCAGAGGTTATTCTAGATAAGCATGCTACAACATAACATTAACCTAATTAGATGTGTCCATCCATCTAAATCAATCAGGAATAAATTGTAGAGTTCTCTTAGTATCTTTCTGAGGCCAGCTAATGCCCCAACCAAGAGATGTGAGAAGTTGGATGTTAAATCTTCTAGGAGGGGATAGGGAAGGCCAAAGAAATGTTGAAAGGAAGCTATAAAGTATGATCTCAAGTACTTCAATTTAAGCTTAGAAATGACTCAAAATAGATCTAAGTGGAGCAAACTATCTACGTAGCCAGCCTTGGCGAAGGGCTTGTTGTTGTTGTCTTACTACCTTTTTGAAATGGGTACCCAGAAATATCCATTGCATACTTGGTACAAAAAATCCATATTTGCATATATTGATTGAAGATTTGGTGGGTTGATTGGACTAAGGACTTTATCAGGAGTAGAATGGCTGTTTATAGGGATTGTTGCTGGTAGTGGCTCTTCATAAGGATATCTATTTTGCCATTAGTTTACTTTCTATTTCAGTTTTTTTTCCTTGTTAGCTCTTCCTCATAAGTAGAGCTTAATGGAATAAAATTAGAGTTTGATGATACTTATTTTGATCTTAAGTTTGAGTATGATCTTTTCTAATTGGTAGCCCCATTCCAGGAAAAAAAAAATACTGTGATAGGAAATTTTGATTCAAATAGGACATCGATAATGGACATTTGAAGTGTGCAGTAGACAAGAAAGATGTTAAAAGTACGCATTAAATGAATATTTGAGAAGCTTGATTATTCAAACTCCAGATTTTACTACCTATATACATGTATATATATATAGTGTATGTGTGTGGACCTCTTGAGTGTGCTGTTGTAGCTGCATTACTGTTGATGATCTATGAAAACATTATGCACTACCTAATCACATAAATTTATGTGATCAGATGGGACGATGCGTCATGTAATGTCCATTGTGTACATTGTTTGCACCAAGATTCACATCGGCATTTACTGTACTTGGATTATCAGAAAAAAAGGCAAAATCTTTGGGGGGGTTAACATCTCCTGTCAACCTTCCAAAAAAATGGCAAAATCTGTTCTCCTCCTCATTTCCTACATATGGCTGCATGCCAGGATTGGTGGCATCATTTCCAAAATACAAAGGCCTTATCTTCCAGTTCCTAGAGATGGGTTTTGACTAGAAATTACATACAGCTTGTTTGTGCAAGAAGGGGTCAGATAAGAAGCCCCTCTCAGATGGGTGCATGGTGGGCACTTCATAATATCTTTTAGATTGTCTAACTCTTCCGATTGGATTCTAAACATTGTATTCAGGTGTCTGAAAAATATTTTAGTCCAAGACTTTTACCCCATATTTTTGCTGCTCCTCTATACAGCTTATCAAAATGACGCTGAACCAGGATTTGCCCAAAATCTTTGTGATGGTCCTGAATATGCCTAAATGGACCATTTGAGAGTTCACTGGTTTGAAGGGGTGATGTATCTTTTTGGATCTCTTTGTAATACTTGAGCAATTGTGTCTGTTTTGTAATAGAGACCAGGGGGAATTGACATGCCTTGTTAATCCTCCTTTCTTTTCACGGAAGAATGCTTAAATAGAATTCACTTTTATAGATTCCAAATGCAATAGGATTGCATTGTGCTTTTACACTTTACACAGGATGCTATAGGAATTTCTCTCATCTGTCATAATAAGGTGCCTCTTATTGAACATATTTAATTTTGTTTGTGATGTTTTCATTTTAAAGTTTTCACTTGATTACTAGATGTGTTCCAGGATCTGGGGCTTTATCTGGAGAGGTGGACACTAACAACTGGGTTCAGTGCTTTATTCTGATTGCTATGGATGTTTTCTTGATTTTGATCCATTTCCAAATTAATCCTATGTAGTTGAATCACCATGTCAGTGACCATGAAATGACCGCAGGCTGTTGTTGCTTCTGTGATGCTCATGTTTCTTTTGTTGGAAAACTGAATAAACTACGCACTTTTTTCCCAAAATTTTATCAACATGCACCATCGTATTTTTGTCAAGCTCATATTAATATGCACCTTACCCATTTCATGATATGGCTTTCACTATTTTACCAAACGAAGGAATTTTGGCTCTTAAATCTATTTTCAGAAATATGAATGATGTAGAAAAGAGTCAGCAGTATCCATTGAAACTTATCTTCTTTTCACATGATCCATGATCTTTTAATGAGATCCTCCAATTCTTGCCAAATGTGCCAATGGGCATTCAGATTTATTTCTTTTTCATTATTATTTTTTCTTATGTATTCATTAAATGCTATGTGCAAATAACAGGTGGTTTCCAAGTTCTATGATATTCGACAGACTGCCACTGGCCATGTATGCGACAGTTGGGATGAGAAGTGTGCATGCCTTCTCAATGATCCCAATGAAATGTGGAGTTTTGATGAGGACAGGAATTCGTCTACCTCACAATATATAGTAAACAAACTACTTCTACTGCTATTTTTTGCTATCTTTAGCTTTTTTTGTTGCTTTAGAATCGGTAAAAACCACTACCTCTAAAATCATGTAAATCTTGGTCAAGAGGTACCTTTACCACAATTTTCCTAGCCGGTTCCACTCCAATTTAAGGTGATTTCAAATTTCAATTTCTTTGTTTTTGCTCTTTGCCAATGAACTGGCTTTTTGCTCAGAGCTTGTGTCATTTTTTTCTTTGAAATGCTCTATATAGATAGATACTATGCAATGTGCAACCATCACCTTTCAAAACTTCCACTTTTTTTTTTAGTTGGTTGCTAGTTATATTGTTGTTTGCTTTGGAGCCCTAAGCGGTGATCTGAGGATGAACGGGGCTTTCACAGGAAAGAGACCCGTGCTAGAAGAGGGATTCTAGGCACAGATTCTAACAAATTAGTTTGGTGGAAAAAGAAAGAGGATGAGAGTCAAGTAGGTATTGGATGTCGTCCTAGAACCACCACTCTGATACCATGTTCAGAGATAAATAATGTTCTTGCATTCCACCCTAACCCTAGGACCTTATATATAGAAAGGTGTCTTGGGTAAATAACAAACGAGTCCCTACTTGGGATGAAAGCAATAGAAAAATATCAATAAAATACGTAACATAAAGGTGCTCCGAACACTCTCCCTCAAGCTAGAGCATAGATGCCAATCATGCT
Source organism: Thalassia testudinum (assembly GCA_037157565.1). Taxonomy (NCBI): domain Eukaryota; kingdom Viridiplantae; phylum Streptophyta; class Magnoliopsida; order Alismatales; family Hydrocharitaceae; genus Thalassia; species Thalassia testudinum. The sequence goes on along the minus strand of JAZHRO010000013.1, from coordinate 68,150,313 downwards.
TAGCTTGGAACTGCATCTCTTGAACACCGATCAGGGAAGAGCCTTGGTGAACATGTCTGTTGTTTGTTCCTTTGAAGAGACAGGAAAGGTGTAGATATAGCCTCGTTGGATCATATCCTTAGTGTAGTGCTAGTCTACCTCCACATATTCTATTCTCTCATGAAAAGTAGGGTTGTTGGCAATGAATGTAGTGGCCTGATTATCATATTTCATCTCCGTAAGTGTCATGACTAGCACTTGAAGGTCCATGAGAATTGAACAAATCCACATCAATTCTATTGTTGCTGGTGCATAGCACAGTACTTTGATTTTGCACTTAATCTGGCTACCATGGTTTGTTTCTAGCTCTACTAAGTAACCAAATTTCCATACGCAAAGGTACACAATCTTAAGGTGAATTTTCTATCCTTGGAACACTCGACATAGTTTGCGTCAATGTAAGCCATGACCCCGAGAGTACCTCCATGAGAAAAGAACAACCCCTTGCCTAGTACCTTGATATTATGACGGTAGCTTCCCAGTGTGCCCTTCGAGGTTTATCCATCAGTTGGCTTATCTTACTAACAGCTAAGGCGATATCTGGTTGTGTTACTGTCACATACAACAACTTGGCCACCAAGGTCTTGAATTGCCTGGTTCAGAATTATCCACATGAAGATGTAGGTTGGGATCCAAAAGAATCTTGGTTGGCTTGGCTCCAAACATGCTAGTCTCTTGATGCAAATCCAAGACATACTTCCTCTGGGAAAGTGCCACCCCCTTGGTATTCCGAGCAATTTCATTGCCAAGGAAAGACTAAGTGGGCCTAGGTCCTTGGTGACAAAATGCTACATCAAAAACTCTTTAGTTGCAGCAACCCTAGTCACATCATCTCCTGTAAGGATGATGTCGTCCACATATACCAGCATTACAACTCTTTCTTATGTGGTCACCCAAACAAATAGGGAATGGTCAACAACTAACCTCTTGAAACCAATCTCCTCAACAGCCTCGGATAATTTCTGAAATCATGCCTGTGAGCTCTGTTGTAGGGCATAAATAGGCTTATGAAGCCTGCACACCTTGGTACACTCTCCTCAGTCTTAAACCTAGGAGATTACTGCATATAAACCTTCTCATCAAGATTGTCATAGAGAAAGGCATTCTTGACATCAAGTTGGTGAAGACCCCAATCTAAGTGAACTGGCACAAAGATGAGAATCCAGATGGTGGGCAATTGGGCCATTAAAGAAAAGGTATCAAAGTGGTTGATGCCATAAGTTTAAGTATATCCCTTGGCAATTAGTCGGGCCTTGTAATGCTCTGCTGACCCATATGGTTGGTATTTGATAGTAAAGACCTAACGACACCCAAGAATTTTAGCACCCTCAAAAGGGTCAACCAACGACCATGCCCCCCAAGACATCAAAGCAGACATCTCTTTCATGGCCTTCCTCCACTTTGGATCTCCAAGGGCAAGGTGATGAGTGGAAGGAATCTCTATGGCAAATGGAATGGAAACAAATTGTCAGTGTTCTAGAGATAATTGAGTTAGGGACACATGTCGAGATCACAGATGTAAGGTACAAGATTGAGTACCCTTCCACAAGGTAATGGAGAGATCAAGATCAGTCTCTATATTAGTAGTGAGTGGCTCTTCTCCACATGGCTTAGAACATCTAGGTGCACCTGTGTCATCAAAGCTAGAAACTACATTAGTCTCATTAGGTAACTGGATTACCTCTGGTGCAAGTGGAGGCATTGGCATTGGAGGAGGGGGGTCTTGTTGCTGCTGTGGTGGCACATGTCTGGATCTACACCTATAGACCAGCCAAAACCAACAATCCTACTCTTTTATTTGTGGAATGGGCTGCTTAGGATTAGGGACATGAAAAGAAATTTGAGCCTCACTCTCAATAAACAAGACTTCTATATGTAACCCCGCAGAGGAGCAGTAGGGAATGGACTCAAAGATGGAGACGTCGGCACTAACATAGTATCATCGTCCAATAGGATCATAACACCTATACTCTTTTTGAGTCCTGGAATATCCCTAAAAAATGCACTTGATGGCTCTAGGTGATAACTTATCCCTGTTTGGACCCTAGATATGAACAAAGGAGACATGTCCAAAAACCTTGGGTGGAACATTGGACAACTACTTGTCCGAAAACAAAATCGAATAGGGTATACCTTGATGCCAACAGAGGGCATGCAATTAATTAGATAGTATGTAGTAAGAACAACATTCTCCCAGTATGAAGTAGGCACATTATGCTAGATTAGTAGGGTGCACGCTACATCTAGAATGTGCCTATGCTTCCTCCCAGCCATACTATTTCGCTGAGAGGTGTATGGGCAACTAGTTTGGTATATAATCCCCTGATCACGAAAAATAGACTGAATCATGGATGAACAAAACTGTAAAGCATCGTCCATTCTCACGATTTTCACACAAGCATCAAACTGAGTTTTTATTTCTACCAAGAAATGCTTGGTCACAGGCCCCACCTCAGACTTAGACTTCAAAAGAAATACACAAGAAATTCAAGAAAAATCATCAACAAGAACAAGATAAAAACAATGACCCAGCCAATCAGGGGACTAATTAGGACCCTACACATCAAAATGCAACAACTCAAATAGAGACACTGTACTAGGCCCATGTCGACTTGGGAAGGAACGTCTATGATGCTTCTCGAGTTGATATGTCTCACACTAGATCACTGCAATAGGTGGGATCTAAGGAATGACCCATCTTAGCTTCTGTAATGGAAGATGCCAGAGATAACTAGAACCTCCTCAAGAGGATGGGGAGGTGTGACTAGCATAAGGAGTTTGCACTAGGTGATAGACTCGCCTTTCCTTATGGCCATAGCCAATCACCTGCTTCGTCAGTAACTGGGGAGTTCCTGCCATCAACAACTATAATACTTCTCCTTGAGGAGTCAAGTTGCAACTAAGAGAATTGTTGTGCCTTGTCATAGATGTGGCTTAGGGCACCAGAGTCCACAAGCCAATCTACACTATTTTCAATTGTAGGTGAGGCAAGACCCATACATGAAGTCTTGGCGACTACAGCAATATCATCATGTCAAGACGAAGAGGTTCGAGACCCGGAGGAAATCTGAGAGATCCTCTGAAGTAGATCATCAAACTCTGCATGTGTGATCGGGGTTGAATTAGGGATCACCTCGGGTTCAACCATTGCCTGATGAGCACTTGTTGGTCTTCCATGCTTGGTCCAACATGAGTCCTTTGTATGACCCAGTCTCCCATAGTAAGTGCATTGCACTCTACTGCACCCCGAGCCACCACGTCCACGACCATGCACACAGATAGCCTGTCTAACACCTTACCCCCTGTGCTCTGGGAAGTAGCCATGGTAGAGGTATGCTTAGCATGCTTGGCCGACGCAAGAGAAACTACAAATCTCCTAAGCCTATTATAGGCTTCCTCTTTGGTGGGAATTTCAGGCAATGTTAGCATTTGAGATCCCGTGGCTTCATAGGATGGGTATAGCCTCGCAAGGAAATGTCCTACCATCGTTTGGGCTCTGTACAACTTTTAAGACTTGTATGAGCACATCGAAGTATAGGCATTGAGTCTCTTAAAAGCTTATTCCAAGTTGGAGTAATATTGGGCTAATGGTCACCCATCTTGCTTCATATGAGCGTTCTCATGGTAAAGCTGCAAAATCTGAGACACATTCGTGTCCTGGGAATGTGTAGCGTAGAACATCCCACATTTCTTTTGCATTCTTGTAGTGTATTATCTCTGTAGTTATTCATTGTACTACAATATTCATAATCCATGCACTAACCATGGCGTCGTCCTTCTTCCATGGCACATACTTTCCTGTTTTCTTGGCGGGCTCCGACTCCAAAAGGATGTAGTCCTTATCGTGACCCTTGACTATATAGAAGATCGATTGTACTCACAGGACATAGTTTGACACATCAAACTTGGCAATAGGTCCAAAAAAGGGTTTCCTGAAATTTCCTTAACCTCCTCCCGCCTTTCTTGCGGGAGGAGGAATCAATCACCTTGGATGCCATCCGTCTCTATCGGAGCCCCTAGAAAAATCCAACAAGAGATAATAAATCAACTTAGATCATACCATGCCCGACTGGGGCTTCACACGAAGTGGAAAACGGTTTTGGCGGTGTTGGGTGGTTGGAGGTGATTACCGATGAAGCATTGGCAAGCCTGCAGTCCTCCAGTGATCGTGAATAGGTGGTGTGCACCCAAGGGAGTCGGATGGACCACTCAGATGGTCGAACGGCAGCAACATCAACGTCGATGCCTGATTCGATTCTAGGCGATTGAGTGACACTACTGCTGTCAAGATCGACGTTGGGCGCAACCCTGCTTACGGGGATCTCGTTGGAGGGGTGCGTTCAGCCATTGGAGTGTCGGCAACACGCCCCCCAGGGGGATCGACGAGAATCGAAGTCCCAAGTGGTGATTTAGGGACGATTGGGGCATTCATGGGAAGGAGACCTGCACTAGAGGAGGGGTTCTAGACAGGGATTCCAACAAATTAGTTTGGTGGAGAAAGAAAAAGGGATGAGAGTCAAGTAGGTATCAGACATCGACCTAAGTCCACCACTCAGAGATAAATGATGTTGCATTTCACCCTAACCCTAGGACCCTATATATAGAAAGGGGTCCTGGGTAAATAACAAAAGAGTCCCTACTTGGGAAGAATGCAATAGAAACAATAAAATACATAACGAAAAGGTGCTCCGAACAATGTCATTAGCTTTGAATTGCATTTGCTGTTGAATTGAATCCCATGGGATGCATTTTCATTGTTTACAATCATTAGTAAGTTGTCAATCTAGGTAAGAGTTCCTATGCATTGGTCACAATGAGCGATTTTGGGATGTACTTTGTGGCTTTTAGAAGGCTTGAATGCCATCAAGGGAAAAAAGAACAATGATACTTTTTGGAGATATTTTTGAAAACTTCTTATCATCCTTTGTACACCTTTGTTTCCTTCTTCCTTCAACTTTTCTATTGATTGTCCTTTTGGAGGATGCACTACTACCTACAAAAAGCTTACATGGAACCATTTCCACATCTGCCCAAGGGGGTCCTGTTGCTGCTGTTAGCTTGTCTTTAGCCAGTATGCCTACCTCTGCCATTTCATTTTTTTAAGGACTTTCACAGGCCTCTTTAGAAGAGAATTTGGCTGCAACAAAATTTTCAGTGGAAAATCTGCAAAGCAAGATCCGAATGGTATGATCTTTCTACTGTAGACAATTGATGTAAAATCTCCATGTTGAGCATTATGCAAAGCCAACTCAATCTTTTGTTTCATTTTGTGAAGGGGCTGGAAATAGAGCATCATTTAAGCAGAAAGGCTCGATCTCTGGAGAAAAAACTAGTAAGATATTTTTCTTTTAGGAGCTAACCATTTACCATTTCTTCATCTTTTACATGACTTTGTTTATCTTTCAGGTTGATTCATTCAATATTGCTAGAGATGGTATCATGAAATTGCGGAATTTTCATATTCATATTAGAACCGAGATCATGTCTATGCTGCAAATGGAAAATGATGAGATCAAGTCAATTCTTTCAAAGTTGGAACATGTCTTGAATTCAGCTTGCCAACCTGACAAGATGGTAACTGCAAGTGAACAACAGAATAATGACCAGATTCTAGATGACAGAATCATTGGAACTGAGCATGAGGCTTTTCAAGAAGAAGAAGAGCATGAGATCCAAACAGAAGGAAAGGAGCATGACGACCTAAATATCTCATATAATGATGAATCTACTGCTATTGCAAATGTAAGATTGCAATCTCTGCTGCATACAGCTCCTCTTTTCTGCTCGGTACAAATTTGCTTGCTCCCTTTCTCCCGTATCATGTCAAGTCCATGTAATAACCGGATGGAAAAAGAGAAGGCATTGAAGACCTTCCCAGCCCCTTCCTAGGCATTCTAATATATGTTCTACGTCAAACTTACTCCCATTTTTTTTTACCATATTTACATTAATAGACATGCCACAGCACTAATAGGGAAAGGAAATATCTCATGAATGATACTTTTTTACCATATTTTAAGTACCTTTTTTTTTTTTAAAAGATACTTTACAAAGTACAATAAAGCTATTGGAATTTTTTAATAGTTCCACCTTAGTGTTACAATACCTTTGTAGAATGTCAGTTATTTTCAAACTCTACCTACTACTATTCCTATTTAACAACTACACACCAACTACTGGGCCTTCAATGTGTGTCCTTTGAGCTTCCTCCTGAATGCCAACCTCTATCATGGTCTCTGGAAGATCATCGAAGATCTCATGAATACCATCTGTTCCTTTGAGGGCAATCTACCTCCTCATGGCCCAACATGCAACACTTCCTGCATCTTCTGCATCTAAGAGGGTCATAGAGAATGGACACCACTTTCATACATTCTCCTTAGATTTGGATCGGGAGCAATGTGATTGGGCTATGTTAGGCTATGTGTCCATGTAGCATCTCATATGGTCTATTTTTCCCGTTGCTATAACACGGTCATGGTAGAGTGGTTTGCCCACTGCACTCAAGATTCTGCTGATCTTTCTTGACCAAAAGTGGAAACTCCGATCAGGTATCCGTACCAAAACTAATATAGTGGAGCAATCCTCTTTGGTTAGCTTTATCATTGGGAACCATCTTCTAGTAACCAAGAAGTTATAGTTGATGAACCACGAGCCTTGTTCTAGCTTTGTGAGGCAACCTCTTCAAGAGGAAATGAAATCAAGAAGAATCCATCCCGAGTGTAGATCAAATAACGGCCTCCACATCTTTTGAATAAGCTTGAGAAGATTTCATAGTATGGGCCTTTCCCAAGTAAGTATGCCACCATGGGGTTTTCCTATATCCGTCGAGCTTCTGCTTCTTCCTCCATCTCAATGACAACCCCTTCTTCCTAACTACAAAACAACTAGTAGACATCTCCACTTTCCCTGTTTGAAGTCTTCAAGGCCTCATATATTCTTGCCCCTTGCCTTGGGATCTCTCCCCAACTAGTCTAGTTTGGTGCTGAGAAGGAAGGAGAGAGATTATAGTTTCTCCATTGTGTATAATATTCTAATAGTGTTGAAAATCCCTACATTACCACTCTTCATTTTCTACATAGCTTGTCTGTAAGTCTTTGTGACTGTGATATCTTGTTACCTTTCTTTGTGAATGGTGTATCTTTCTGAAGTTAGGAGCTATTTGCTGTCCTTTCTGAAGTTGTTGTGGATGGCTCATGAAATCAACTAAAATACCTAGGTTGCATTTCATATTTAGTCAGTTGATAGGTTAAAGGGTGTTGAATGGGATATTGACTGTGACAATTCGACACTTGGAATATTTAAACATAAACAACATACTTTACACATAGATATAATGCATAACCAAAACGATAACTAATTGCAAATAGAATTTTTTTTTTGTTTTTGAGAGAAAAGAGGAAGATTACCTGAGCATGGTAATCATCCTGAACTATATTAAATTAAAAGACTAATGGACTTACAAGTTTTGGACCCAAAAGTGAGAAAAATAAGAAGCTTCCCTTACAACATTCTCCATCCAACATCTATCATTATTAAAAACTTTACTGTTCCTCTACAACCAAATAACCCAAAGAAAAGCAGAGACTTTGCACCAGCCAGCCATGTCCAAATGCAGATGATCCCGGAATGTCTCCCAGAAGGAATCAAAATCAGTATAGTTGGCCGTATGTACTGCGCAATGATCCCAAACCTCTCTAGAGAAACCACATTCGAAGAAAAGATGATGAATATCCTCTTCTGACTGACCGCACAAAGGACACATGGTATCCTCAGACGTGCACCATTTAGTTCGATACACTTTGGTTGCCAATCTTTTTCTCCTAAAAAATCACATGAATAACTTGCCTTTGAGAGGAATCTTACAACTCCACAGTAACTTGGAATCCTTCTCCACATGTGTTTGATGCCCACCATTAGTAATAAGGAGATTGTATGCATTCTTGATAGTGTATCTGCCATGTTTCCATTGCAACAAATCTGGTCCAACAGTGGGAGAGAACTCCCCCAATGCAGACAGCAGCTACTGAAATTCAGTAAACGTGGGATCAGAAAGTCCTTCCGGAAGCCTGATGTCCCAAACATTATATTCTCTATCCCACAACTCGGTCACAAATGATTCCTTATGCTGAATATGCTGGAATAACCTTTGATACAGTTATGAAAACTTGCCTTTTTCAATCCAATAGTCACACCAAAATTTGAAAGAAAGACCATCCCCAAGTACTGGACCAAAGTGGCTTGCAAACTCAACCATCAAAGGACCCACGGAGTGCCAAAAAGTAGAACCTTTGGTTGTTGCAGCCCTTTGAATAACATTCATATCTCCCCTATAAGAATCTCTCAAAGTGGACATGAGCATGTCCTGACCATTAGCAAACAACCACCAACCACTTCAACAAAAGAGCCTTATTGAAGCAGTCCAACCTCCCCACACCAAGTCCTTTCTTAAGCTTGCAAATCTCTTCCCAAGAAACCAATCGTGCAAATCTCCCTTCCCAATCTGCCCCCTTCCAAAAAAATCTTTTCCTTAACATGTTCTTTAGTATCTTTTTTGATAGTGCAAACACCGACATGAAGAACACTGGTATAGATGACAAAATCGACTTAAGGAGGACCAAACATCCTTCTTTAGACAAAAGTCTACCACACCAAGAGGATAACTTTATAGATAATCTTTCGGTAAGAGGCCTCCAATCAGAAGTGTTTAATTTCTTCCCCTTTAGTGGTAAACCAAGGTATTTAATCGGAAGTCTAAGCACCGAAGTCTGAAGGATATTTGCCAACTCATTCTCCTCTCTACAATCCATGCCCAGCGGAACCAACATGAACTTATTCTGATTGATTCTAAGGCATGAAATTTCAACAAAGATTTTCACCAATGAGGAGACATGGGATGCTTCTCTTCTTCCCCCTTCAACGAAGAAAGTCATGTCATTAGCATATTGCAAAATTGGAGTAACAATCCTGCTAACATTCTTAGTAGTGAATCCACTAAATAAACCACCATCACAAGCTCGAAAGGTCATATTTGCAAGTGTATCTACTGCAATGTTGAACAACATTGGTGCCAACAGACAACCCTGTCGAACTCCCCTCTGAGGCTGAATCCAAGCCCCATTCGCTCTACCAATAACCAACACTGAAAAAGTGGATGTGGTCACACATCTCTTCATCAACATTATCCAACAATCCGGAAAACCCCTCCTCTTCAAAACATCCCACAAAAAATTCCAAGAAACAGAATCGTAGGCCTTAGAGAAGTCAACCTTCCACAAAAAGGCCTTGACTTCTGTCGCTTCCAAGAAGCCAAGAATTCTTCTGCCAGTACATAAGAATCCTGTAATGATCTTCCTTTCACAAAGGCAAACTGGACGGGTGAGATGATATCAGGAAGCACATGGCGTAGCCAATTGGTAAGAATCTTAGCCACCAGAAGATAGGTGGAGTTTGAAAGTGCAATTGGTCTAAAATCTCCCACCTCCTCGAGAGCTTGTTTCTTAGGCAAAAGGAATAGATAGAATTTATTAATCTTTTCAATACCGGCATTACCTTCAAAAAATTTTCTAATCATGGCCATAACATCCGATCCAACCACCTCCTAAAATTCCTTATAGAAAAGGATTTGCAGACCATCTGGGCAAGGGGAACCTTCCGCCTTCATGCCATTCAACGCAACCAAGACCTCATCCTCCTCCACAACCTTTACAAGGTTAAGTTTCGCCGCATCACCAATTTGATCCCGATGCAAATTAGCCAAATGCCAATCACCACAAGGCTGCTATTTTGTGAACTCCTGAAAATACTCATTGAAAGCATCACAAATCTGATCCCTTTTCTTGAAAACATTGTCACCCACTTTCAAATTATCAATCATATTTCTTCTCCTTCTAGCACTAGCCATTAAGTGAAAGAACCTAGTAAATGCATCTCCTTCTCTGAGCCAAAGCTGTCTAGATTTCTACCTCCAATCCATTTCTAACTTATGATCCTCCTCAGACACAACAAACTGAAAATTCTGTCTCTCCTGGCATTCCTTAGAAAGTGTACTAACCTCCTCCTTCCTATCAATATCTTTAACACTTTAAAGCGTAATCATCCTTCTCTCATCCCTACAAGCTCTGAGTGCGTTTAAACTCCATCTTCCTAACTACTGTGATTCTGGCGACTAAAGTGCGAGTTGCCGAAGTAGAAGTTGGTGTTGCAAGCCATTTATCTCTAACCAAATCTTTGAAACCAGGTTCTCTAAGCCAAGACTTATGAAATTTAAAGTAAGAAGCAAAAGTACCTTCCTCATTATTCTTCCATAATAAAGGTGTATGATCTAAAAATGGCATCCGCTAAATGGAAAGATTTAGTCATGGAAATATTACATAGAAACCTATCAATACACGACAAAGCACCTAAACCATTCCTCCAAGTGAAGCACGAGCCTAATGTTGGCAGATCAACCAATTCTAATTCTTGTATCACCTGTTGAAACTGAGTTGTAGCCATATCAAATCTACCATCTGATCTATCTTCTGCATAAAGCGTTGCGTTAAAATCTCCGCATATCAACCAAAGCATCCCCTCTACAAAAGTCGCTACCTGCTGTACCTCCTCCCAAAAAAGTAACCTTGACCCATCATCACAAGAGCCATATACATTTGAAATAGCAAATGATGCACCATCACTTTTTCTAATGAAAATCCCTATCGTCACTCTTGTAGTCATGTTCGAGGCAACCGATTCAAACATATCATCATGCCACAACATCAGTAATCCTCCCGATCTCCCCACAGATTCCACCTCTAAACAATGTGAGTAAATGTCCCCATAAAGCTGTTTCTTCCATGTAGGAGTCAAATGCTCTAAATGCGACTCCTGAAGGCAAGCCACATCAACCCTCCAGTCCGCCAAATTTTTCCTCAAAACAGACCTCCTCTTCTCATCCCGAAGTCCCCAAACATTCCACGAAAGAACCTTAACCATGGATCACAGATTTGGAGCCTCCCTTGTGAACCCGTCTAGCCCCTACTGTATTAGCAACCCGATCATCAACCTCAAGCACCGCTTCACTGCCCCCAGCCTTTTTTTATCACTTTCTTCCTCTTGTAGCAAGCGCTCAACAATATCCTGTGCCTATGAGGGATAGTGTTCAAGTGCCCAGAAGATAAACTAGTTGATGGTTTCCTGGATGACGTCTTGGTCTTCACTGCAGATTTAGTAGATGTTTGCCGGTTGTTGACATCGGATGCCTCATCCTCAATGGCTTGAATCATGTGTAATGTGTGTGTCAACTGACCTGCTAAAAATTGAACCAAAGGCCACCGGTAGTGGATATTCCTGCTCTACATGAGACAACCTAGTAGGCCCCGGAAACACAAGAGAACACAAGTTGACCAGATCACACGGTGCACGAGCCAAGCAAGTAGACTCGCCATGATCAGGCCCATAATTGGGTCCAGTATCCACATGCTGGAAGTTGGGCTTGCGAACACTGCCAAATATATCCACATCTCCTCCTTTGTCGTCGACAAGCCTATCACCATGTTGCACGTGCATTGAAGTGGAACACCTACCTGTCTCAATCGTTCCATTAAAAATGGAGCCAAAAGCTACTGGCAACGATTTTTCCTGCACCAAATTGGAAAGCACAGCAGGCCCTGGACACATAGTAGAGGATGCAAAAATCGGATCACCATGAGCACAAGCCAAGCAAGTGAACTCATCATGACCGGGCCCCACGATGGGTCTGGTATCCACCTGCTGGAAGCATGGGCTGTGCACATCATTCCCTGTAGCGTCATCCGCAAGCACAACCTTCTCCCCTGCTGAAAAAATGACTGCAGTTGCAGCAGCGTCAACCACGACGAACTTCTCCCCTGCTGAAAGTAAACCTGCAGCATACTCGTCAGACTTGTTTTGGTCTTGCGGAACAAATTTAACATGGGCAGTGAGACCCAAGTCCACCTCACAATGGAGAACATCAAAAGGTTTGACAATAGATTCAAAAAACTTACCACATCCGAATCTGTAAACGTATCCGGATGCCACCTGTCGTGGGCGAAAACCATTGGCTTCCTCTGCCAAGACATCTTTCTCTGACAGTGCCACATCAGCAGCCGAATATGGCCCTCCAGCTGCAGCGCCAAACATGGTATCTTGCTGCAGCTGTCCATGCATCAAATGGCCTTCGCCCGAATTAGAAACATCTACAAATCGCTCCCGAAATTGTGGATCTCCAGCTGCAGCACCTACTGGCAACTCCTCCACCTCAACAGCCGAAAATAGCCTTCCAGCTGCAACACCAAACTTGGCAATCTGCTGCTGCTGTCCCCGAAATTGTGGATCTCTAGCTGCAGCACCAACTGGCACCTCCACCTTACTTTAAATAAAAAAGGTCCAGCTCTAATTGAAGATAGATGAAAAGACATAGTAAGCCTCTAGTTCAACTACATGTGAAAATGAAATAAAAATAATGTACATCTAAAACAATTCTTCTATTGTGGATCTCTATTATTGACTTTGGCCGCTCCCACTTCAATGTTGCCTCCACCTTCAATGGATCTACAACAATCCCTTTTCTGGAGATGGTATGACCCAGAAATGCCATTCTTTAAGCCAGAACTCACATTTGCTTAATTCTACATACAACTTGTGCCTTCACAAGTTCTCCAAGACTATTTGGAGGTGCTCCTATGCTGGCCTCGATCCATAAGGCCTGTTTATGTGGAGGGATATCCCCCCTAAATGAGGGATCTCCCCATTTACGAAGAGGGATATCTCAATCTAGGTTTGGCCCAAAACCATGGTTTGGCCAAACCCAAGTTTGAAGATGAAATAACTCTTCCCTTCTCTTTTTCTCTCTTCCGACCTATCAAATTAAAGAATCATTCCTAGCTTATCCTCTCTTTTAGTAAACACCACCAAGGGATAATCTCCGGTTCCAAGTAAACACCAATAGGGAATATCTCTTCTTTTCAATTTGCAAACCCGTGTTTGCAATCCCCTTCCATAAAGTAGACCATAGAGTATACTAGGACATTGTCGATGAATATTACGACAGAACAATCTAAATCATAACATAACACTATGTTTAGCTGACAATAGTCTATGCATAAATGTGAAGACCCATTCTTCTTTTTCATGAACAAAATAGGCACCCTTGTGGTGATGTACTTGGTCTAATACAACCCTTTTCGAAAAATTTTTGAAGTTGCGATTTCAATTCCTATCACTTTGGAGGTGCCATCCTATATGTTGTGGTAAAGATAAGCCAAGTACAAGTGAGATCTCAAACTCAAATCTTATGAGCAAGTAGAAGACTACGTAGATCATTAGGGAATACATTTACTCCCACATAATAGAGAAACTACTCAACTTGACCTTGCCTTCTTGTATTGCAATCACATGTTCCAGGTAGCCACTGTATCCTACATCTGATAGTTGTATTGCTCTCAAAGAAAAGATACAAAGGATGACATATTCATCCCTCTTGCTCACTTACTAAAGGTTATGAACCTAGAATCTAGAAGATCACCCTCTTTTTGAAATAGTCCACCAATACATGGTGCGCAGACAAGTGGTCCATGCAAGAATCAGGTCAAAACCGTCCATCGTGATAATTGGTAGATCAACTAGTAGCTCATAATTCCCAATCAGTATTGGGTAGTCCTTGCAAGCCAACTAGATAATAAAGATCTGCCCTCTGGGTCCTTCTATCTCTATAGTTTCTTCTAGAATTATTGGTGTTCTTCCTATTAACATAGCAAACTTAGAGGTGGTAAATGCAGCGATTTTCAAGGAGCAACATCCCTACAATGAGAATTTTATTTCCTGTATTTCTCCTTTGAAAAATATTTGGGTTTGTAATATGTGATTTGGTTGTTTCTTGGGGCCTTTATTAATATAGTTCCTGAGTGGTTATCAACCGGATAACCACCCTCTCTTTTCAAAAAAGACTTAGAGGTGGTAAAGGAATGTGAAGCCCAAGAGTCAAACAATGTGTGTACTAATGTCGTGCCAACACAAACCATACCTTAGCCAACAAATGATAAGACTAGAGCATGCTTCATTAAAAAGACATACATGCGACCTGTTGCCCTAGGTGCATTAGAAGTCGCTATGTTAAGGAATCATGTTAGTTCTTATTTTATTTTATTGGTTCTGATTGTTAGTTTCTTTTCTTTATGGGGTTGTACTGCAAGTTGCACCCACCTCTCTCTCTCTATATATAAAGAGAGGTAGGGTTTGAGAATAAATTAAGTATTTCCCTTCTTCCTACCTAGTATCAGAGTGGCAGTCCTAGACCAAAGGTCAGGTATCTTGCCAAATACCTAGCCCCTACACCTCCATCGTCTCCCTTTTCTCCCTCCTCCACACGGTGCAGATCAGTATCGCCGATCAAATCAAATCTATTATTAATGCTACCCATGTAGCAGATCACCATCGTCGATGGTAGTAGCCCCGCTGATGACTTACCCAGCCAGCAACGGTGCAAGGAGGGGGTGGGTAGCCATAGGCGATAGCGCTAAGGCCTACCCAGGCCTAATGCAAGCCTACCCCTAACCTGGGGGTGCCTCTCTTCAGTTCGTGGGTTGGAATCCAGGCTATGTTTGCCTTGGAATCCATGCCTAAGGACCGAAATCAAATCTGCACTTTTTTTTATGATTTGAGTTTTTTTTTTCAGTTCTGAACTTGGTTGTTCGTGTCCACAGATTTGGAGTTCTTCCATATTGATTTCCACATTGGTGGTGTGATCTTTCCCTGATTCAGTGCTTTAGAACCTTTTTTCTTGATAGATTTGTGGTTTTGCTATAAAGGTATGACCTCCTCTGATGTTGAGACAAGCATCTTAGCCACACAAAGATCGGCAAATGATACAATAACCATTGTACGGAGTGATTATGAGAGGCTACTCTGAGGTTGATGAGTTTCATGGAGCCACCGAGTCAGTTTCTATTGCACATGACAGGAATCAAGGTGGTACAAAGTGGCTGATTGATTCAGGTGCTTCATGACATCTCAGTGGAGATCAGAATTATTTGTCACCTCAGGTTTGTACCAACAGGTAAGGACTATTCAAGTTGCATATGGCAAGCACTCCAAGATAGGTCATGGGGGAGGTATTGGTGACTTCTACTTTGAGATTTCTTGATGTTTTGTATGTGCTAGACTTTCCTATCAACTTGCTCTCAATCAGCAAGATTACTAAGGAGCTTAATTGCCATGGTTTCTTTGATGATATGGGATGCATCATTCAAGACAAGCTGACAAGGAAGACGATTGGTAGTGGAAATGTAGAGGGTGGAGTTTATCATCTAGTTCAAACTCCACTTGCTGCTGTAGGTCGAGGAGTCTCTTTTGCTACTAGGAGTGCATTTCAGGGGCACTTCTGACTTGGACATCTTCCTCTAGATAGCCTTCGACGAGTTATTTTCCATATATCTCCTGCAGCTCCGATCAGCTATGATACTTGTTACTTGTCCTGGGTTGACGGCTTTGTTTGAGTTGTTACATATGGACGTGTTGGGGTTGAGCCAGATACGATATAGGCAAGGTCACCGCTACTACTTAGTAGTTGTTGATGACTTTTCACGTCTATTGTGAGTGTTTCTGTTAAAGAATAAGTCAGACGTTAAATTTGTCATTTGAGCATTTTATATTGGAGATAAAGAATCAATATTCGGCTACTATTAAAGTGGTGAGATATAATAATACACTTGAGTTATCCATCACCAGGTTGTCTACTTTTTACAGGTCTCATGGGATTGTGCACCAAACTACCTGTACTCATTCCTCTCAGCAGAATGGGGTGGTTAAGAGGAAACATCAACATCTTTTGGATGTGGCCCGCACTTTGTTGATTCATCACAGTGTGCCTCCGTTATATTGGGGAAATGCAGTTCTTACAGCTTGTTATTTAATCAATAGAATGTCCAGTTCAGTGCTTTATGAGTAGATTCCTTAGCACATATTGCATCCTGAGCAAGAGCTTTTTCCCGTGCCACATGTGTGTTTGGCTATGTTGCCTTTGTTCATCTCCTTTCCTTAAGTCGAGATAAGCTTGCACTACGGGCAATCAAGTGTGTGTTTTTGCGATATTCACAGACTCAGAAAGGATATAAATACTTGGAACCCATCACTGCTAGGCATTATATAAGTGTAGATGTTACCTTTCATGAGTTCATTCCAAACTTCTATATTGCTTCTCGGAGACCCATCTCCTGAGGTTACGAAGGCTCCCATGACTATACCTCCTGTTCCCTTGGAGGAGATACATATTTATGCTCCTTCGACTACTATGACTGGACCAATGAAGTTTTCTGAAGCTACTATTGCCTACAAACATCCTCACAGTACTTTGTAGATATCATCCTTTCCAGCGACTACATAGACATCACCCTCTCTAGTTTACGTGACTACGGATAGTTTGCATACTGATGATATAGTACCTAGTGGTGATGCTACAGGTCCAAATGTTGATATTTCTGCTTCAGAGCCAATGCAGGAGGATTTGGCAATTGATCTTGATCGTCCGATTGCTATTCGATAGGCACCTCGTAGCTGTGCTAGATACCCGGTTATAGTTAGTCTGTCTACTAAGGGACTTGAGTCTGCCGTTGGGAGCTTCTACCATGCACTTTCAGCCACACTGATCCTTTGCCACCTACCAGCAAGCCATGCTTAATGCAAAGTGATGCCAGGCTATAGAGGAAGAGATGACTACTTTTACTTTATGTGGTACCTGGGAGCTCACACCCTTACCAAAGGGTGCTATAGTAGTTGGTTGGAGATGGGTGTTTGTCCTCAAATACAACCCAGATGGGTTAGTTGCACGATATAAGGCCCAACTTGTTGCCAAAGGATTCACCTAGACATATGGGGTTGACTTCTTTAATACGCTCTCACTGGTGTCTCAGCTTTCTACAATATGGATTTTGATTTTGGTGGCAATTCAACGAGATTGGTGCTTTATCAGCTTGATGTGAAGAATGCATTTCTTTATGGAGATTTATAGGATGAGGTATACATGCAGCAGCCCCTCGGCTACATGGTTAAGGGGGAGTGTGTGTACAAATTGCAAAAGGCCATTTATGGCATCAAGCAGAGCTTGAGAGCCTGGTTTTAGAAGCTCTCTCAGGTGGTAGAGTCCGTGGGATTCCTCAGATCATCTGTAGATCTTTCCCTGTTTATTGGAAGGATAGGGAAAGGGCTAGTGATTCTTTTGGTATATGTTGATGACTTGATTTCCACTGGTGATGATACAGCAGGTGTGGCTGAGATTAAGCAGACTCTGGTAAATCAATTTGTGATGAAGGATTTGAGGCCTTTGCGATATTTCCTTGGGATAGAAGTGGCCCGTGGTAGGCGTGGCATTGTTTTATCTCAACGGAAATATGCCTTGAATGTGTTGAAGGAGAGTATGTTGGGAGCCAAGCTAGCAAACATTCCCATAGATCCCAAAGCACGACTAGATGATAGTAATGCAAAGCCAGTTGATAGCAAGCAGTATTGACAACTTGTGGGAAAGTTATACTTAACTATTACCAAGCCTGATATTTCCTTTGCAGTAGGAAAGTTAAGTCAGTTTATAGAGAGGCCTACTAGACAACATTGGAATGCAGTCATGATGGTGCTCTGGTACCTGAAGAATGCATTAGGACATGGTCTTTTCATTAAAGGGACATTTATGACGGTGGTTGGATATTCTGACGTAGATTATGTGGGTAGTAACGATGACAGGAAGTCTACTGCAGGTTTTTATACTCATGTTGTAAGGAACCTGGTGACCTGGAAAGGCAAGAACCAGATTGCTGTGTCCAGATTCAGTGTTGAGTCTGAGTACCAACCATGGCTCAAACATTTGCAGAGCTGATATGGGTGAGATCCTTTCTAATTGACCTACATATATAGATTGAAGGGTCCATGGAACTGCGGTGTAACAACCGGGCTGCTACTTACATTACCAACAACCCCATGTTTCATAAATGTACAAAACATATGGAGGTAGATTGCCATTACACCAAAGATTTGATTCAGAAGGAATTCATCTTTACCTCTCAGGTTGCTTTTGAGACGCAAACTGCCGATATCTTCACCAAGCCACTGGCTAGATTCTCCTTTGATATGTGTGTCCAAGCTAAATATGATGGATATCAATACTCTAGCCTGAGGAGAGTGTTACGGAGTCCAGTTAATTCTTATTTTATTTTGTTGGTGTTGATTATTAGTTTCTTTTCTTCATGGGGTTGTACTGTAATTTGCACCGACCTCTCTCTCTATATAAAGAAAAGTAGGGTTTGAGAATAAATTAAGTGTTTCATTTCTTTGTACTCGCTATACTCTAAATGGGTCGTAGATACTGAAAGGTTCGGTTATCTTGGTTCTACATGGCATTAACCTTGCTTTAATAGGTCATAACAGGTATCACAGAAGTAGCATTGCCTACAGTTGAGTACATGCTGACGATGCCCCCATTTGTTTGGCAATCCTTCTCGAAGTGTCTAGTTTGCTTGCATATGAAATACATACGAGTCTGTGATCTTGTCCAATAAATGGTCACCTCTCTGTGTCTGTGCTCTGCTTGTTCTAGTTAAAAATGGCCCAATTACAGTTGTTTGCTCCTAGGACTGACTCTGCTGTTTTGTGGTCAAGGCATAGTGAATTTGATGGTACAGTCGGTCCCATCGCTACCGAGCTTGATCTGTATGCATGACTTATCCTGTCTATTGTGGGTTTCAAATCTTGTTCATCTCTCCTTGTTCCCTTTCACAAACCATGGCTTTCTTAGCCACCTCAACCAAGGTCTTTGCCTGATGTAAGGCTACATGGATTGAATGCCAGGCCTTTAACCTTGCTGGAACCTGTACTCTCTGTCCTCTGTGGCCACTGAGCCTGGGGTAAATTGCTACAGCTCAGTGAATTTCACCCTATACTCTGCGACTGACATCCCTCCTTGCTTGAGGTCTAAAAACTCCAACTTCTTTTGGTCCTTCCAACTCTGTGGGTAGAATTGTTTGTTAACCGACTGATTGTATTGCTACCACATTATTGGCTACATGGCTGGGCTAGCTACTCTAAGGTGGATGTCCACCACCTATCTATGGTATCCGTCAACTGGAAAGTGGCAAAGAAAATTTTACACTTTGGGGGGAGGGCTCTAGAACCTCAAAGGCCTTCTCTATTGGTTGGATCCAATGCTATGCTGCTATTGGTCCTCACTAAAAGTAGGAAGCTTCATCTTCCTAAAGTAGTTGAAAAGCTGATTATTCTGTCAAGCTATCTTCATCGGCCCTACAGATGGAGGGGAATTTGGTATTTGATCTTCATCCATGTCTTCCTTTGCAAGTGATTCGGACTATTGACAGTGCTGGCCTCCTCATCCACCTGGTCGGCCAGCTCCCCTACCATGACCACACCTGCCTCCACATTGCCCACCTCAATTGGCAGAGGATCTGATATTTTGCGATTCACCAACTTATCCTTCCTGTGTTGGACCAGGGGTAATCTCTAACCAAAATCCTGGAGAGAATGCAGGATGCCGTGTAGTGTTTGTTGCACCTAGTCTTCCTAGAGGCAGTGCAGTGGGAATGTTTCGCCTCTCCCATCCATGTGCAACACACCAAGGTGGCATATTCTTGGTGATATAAATAGAGCTCCAGTTAGCATACTTGATATATCATAGGAGATGGTAACAACTAACAAAATGTTAAGTACGTTATCAAATTGGGACATATTTGTTTTGCAATATATTTAGTGGGATAGTAGGCTCTGGTACCATCTAAGTAGGACTAAGGAAAGGAGAGAAGTTAAAAATGATAGATTAATTAATAAAAGATTTATTAGTAACCAAGATTTCTTTTTTATTTATCTCTTTTCCACATGTTGTTGAGCTATAAAACTGTGTCAATTGAGCTAGGAGGTTATTTCTTTTCATGTATCTTCAGTTAGAGCTGTACCCTTTTTATTTAAAATAACGGTTCTGTTAGCATTTAGTTATCATTTTGGTTATGCATTATACCAATGTGTTGGGCAATGTTGTTTATATTTAGATGGTCCAGGGGTCATTGGCATCAAATTGAGATTTCCAATGCAATACAACTAATAAAAAAACCAATAAACTACTATCTTCCTTCTCTACTTACAACATCTCAACTACATGCCACATCCAATCCACTCTTTATCCTACCATCAACATAAAATAATACAAAGCCAACTTGATATTGAGTATAAAAGAAATAATCTTTCAGAAAAAAAAAAACAAATAGGCTACAATTCTCTACTTATAACACATCAATTCACCTCTCACATCGAACATCTAACCTGCCACTACTTATATTTATCTCACCTACAAGCTAGACATTTCTTTCAACCTTGTACACTTTTAAAACTATTTATTTATGAATTCTGACCCCCTACTAAACATAGCCTTAAAATCAAAATTTTACTCTAGAAAGAAAAGTTTTTGGGGAGAGGGGGGTGATGAAGTGTTCTCCCTCTGATCTGCTCTTTTACCCTAGTTTGAATTCATGAGAAGGAAAACTAAACTGAAAGCCAAAAGGAGTAATGGTAAGAAATGTTTACTTAAGCTCATAAATTTTTTTGACCAGAATTAATATTATACAGGTGATCAATGGGTCATCAAATGAATTACCCTTTTCAATATTGGGATAGAGAGCATGCAGCAAAAGGAAGACTCCCGAAAGGTGGCTGTTTGTGGAATAGAAAAATTGTTGTTTTCTCTAATATTTTAGGATTTAGTAAAAGTTGTTTTAGCTTTTTCTATTTTCATAGGGATTTGATTTGATTTGATATGGATTGATGTGATAGTGTTTATTTCCAAATTCGGTTGGTAGGATTAGGATTGGGATTGCTTGTAATCCCCTCTGTATAGAAAGACGGGTTAGTGACTTCTCTTTTCATGATTCTCATTCTATAAAAATCCAGTTCTAGAATTCTCAAACATTTCCAATGTCTTTATACTCACGGTGCATTGGTATCTATCCAAGAAAAGAGTCTCTTTCACTAGTATCGTACTGTCAGAATATCAACAAAGGCAGCCTTATGCCATTGAGTTATTTACCTGCAAATCATAGCTCACCTTAAGGACTGCACTCTCAATCAAAAGGTCCTTAGGAGGTAGCCAGATTTTGACCAGTTCTCACTATTTTCCTTAGTAGAAGAGGATGACCCCTTAAATCAAATAAAAATAGAATGCAATACCCTGTCCATTAGAAAGAATAAGCAACCAGAGAAGTGGCTTGCTTTTGTTTATGCCATCGAATTTCTTAACAATTTTATGCATAAAGATCACTGATTTTTTGGGTTAACCTTATGCACAAACCAGATTTTAGAGGCCTACTACAATACTGGCTTTGGACATCTAAAAGAGGCAGCCTCTGATGTGCTAGTTTGAGTCCTACAAGAGAGGCAATAGGAGATTGAAGAAGTGTTGGAAGAAAACAATCAAATGCTGTTTGGATCCAAGTTCTAGGACTTAGAATTTGATCTAAATGGAGGCAAAGAATCAATGTAGCTGACCATACTTTATGTAGGAAAAGGCTTGTTTGTTCTTTTTTTTTTTGAAGAAGAGGAGGATTAATAAGGGATGTTAACACCCCTGAACTTGTTTGCATGGTGATTGTCAAAGGTCAAAACCACAATCTCTGTACAACGTACTATCCACCAGGCTTCTCTGTACAAGCCCTTCAAAAAAAAAAAACTCTGTACAAGATATACAACATTATTTTACTTGCAATCATTGCAGATTAGTGCAGGGATTTGCCTTTATATTAACCCTTTGTGCCCTTTTCATTAAAGGACATGGAGTACCACTCTTCAACTCGTGGAGAATCAGGGAGACAATAAACTTCTGTGCTGTTCCTCACCTTGTATAAGTTGCATTCTGTTTTTGTATGATCACTTCCATTGAAGCTTTTATGTGTATTGCTTAGAAATATCCTCAACACTGATTAAACTTAAATTGAACTTAATCTCTACGGTCTTGTTTGGATGAGAGATAGAGTTTACCATTAGATAGAATTTAAGATGGGATAAGTTTTAATGGTGTTGGTGTAAGTGGTGGGATACTAGGAGTGGATGTGATTGGTGGGTTGATGAATTATAAACTGTAAGTTGATGTGATTTAAATATAGAAGAGAGAATTGTTTATTTATTTTATATTTGATATTAGATTATTTTTTTTATTATTGTTTTGTTGGAAAGTGGAGTGAGTGTAAGTTAGATGTGATAGGTGAGTTAATATATTTTGTATAGAGATTTGAAATGACATTTTGGCACTGTTTATACTATCCCTGCCAAGTCACTTAAATCACTCTTCTTATTCCTTATCCAACACAACTAAAAGGAGGAGAGTTTAGAAAGTGCAGATGACGATCTCAATGAAAGAAATATCATTACATACTTCTGAAAATGGATTTTTCATTCATAAGAGATCTTAGTTAGCCATTGACATTCCTATTCTTAATATTGACTAGAGAGTAATCTCTTTTTTTTTTTTTTTTGCTTTGTATTTTTCTGGTCCTTTCTTGCATCTTACCTTCTTTGTTGTGCTTTTGTTACCATGCAGGCAAGTGCCAGTGGAAGGACTGTCATTTCCAATAACAATCTTGAGTCTTCCGATGCCCTTGCTTTAGCTTTGCAAGAGAAGGTGAACTTGGGAATACTTCAACTAATCCTATATTTTGTCACCATGAGCTTCAGGCTTTTTTACAATGATGTACAAGTTTTAAGCGACTTTCTTTTTTACTGTATTTAAGTGACTCATTTATGGTCAGGTTGATGCACTATTGCTCTTGTCACAGCAAGAAGAGAGGCATTTGCTAGTGAGGGATTTAAATGCAGCACTTCAGTTGAAGATAGGAGAGTTGCAAAGTAACTTGCTTCGGGTAATTAATTTAGAAGCTAGCTTTTATGCTTTTATTATTTTTGACTCATAATATATAATGTCGCCCTCGAGTGTGTAGATGCACTAATCACTTCAAACGAAAATCTACCTTGTCATCAGCCCTTGCCACTTACTCTAATATAATAGGCCTTGTGATGGTTGTCACTTGACTACCTTGGATTTCATGATGCTCTTGTATCCCTTCTTGAGTTCAAATGGCCATTTGATTCTCATCACTTGCACTGATGAGAGGTTGGCATTTTTGGATCATCAACTTTTTCTTGATTTCTCTCTGTGACTTTCCTTTGTAACAAGAGAGAAAGATAAATGATCTTCTAGTTTTATGGAGGCCTAACCTTTTTTTTTTGGGTCCTTTAGTCATGTTTGCCATTTAGGAATAAGAACTCTCTTCCAAGAATCCGGGATACTACTTTGGAAATGGATGGCACCGAATTTCTCCTGTAGTTATTCATTTTTCTTTTGACAATTGTCATAAAAGAAAATGCTGTATTCTTTTGGAGCTAGAGCGGAAGAACAAGAATGGCAAGACCGCAAAGTTAGGCAACAATCTAATTACCACATGGATGCTCACAGCTCGCAGTCCAGCATTGGCAAACTTGTTCTCATCATTGTCTCTGAAAAGGGTGACATGGAAGACCCGTAACCAGATCTATTCTAGCATGTCAATATATCTTCATGCTGTATTAGTTGCTTATATATAGGGTTTCTCAATGTCTAATGTTACGACTTAGTACTAAAACACCTTGAAAAACATGTGGATGAGCAATATTTTTACTAGCTATGTGATACAAAATGGTTGACATGAAATGTGATTTCAGTGACATGATCCTTAGAAAGAATCCTTGACATTTAGTTTGAAAGGATCATACGATGTTCAATGAGAGGATACCCATATATGCCAATGCTTATGGTTGTGTTTCTCGAGCATCAACCACTTTTTCTTTAGGGAGTTTTGGGATGTAGTTGGGGAGTATGTTTTGGCGGTGGTGAAAGAGGTTTTTCAGGAGAACAGAGGTTTTGAGAGGTTGAATCGTTTCTTCCTTTTTTTGCTTCCAAAGAAGCCAGGTGCAAATTCGGTGGATGAGTTTCGTCCTATTTCCCTCTGTAATGCAATCTATTTGATAATCGCTAGGACTGTTGGAAATTGCCTGCAATCTGCGATTTGTGTTGCCTATGCCGATATCCCTAGTTCAATCAGCCTTTATTTCTGACATATCTAGTATGGATTCCTTTGCCTTAGCTAAGGAGATGGTGGCATCTTGGAATAGATCGTCTCGTGCTGCTTTCTTATGGAAGGTGGACTTCTCCAAGACGTACAATTCTATTTCCCAGACCTACCTTTGGGAGTCCTACGAAGGAGGGGCTTTCCAGCGACTTAGGTTAGACTTATGTGATAGTGTGTTACAACGACGTCTTTTTCTATCCTTGTTAATGGTAGGTCTTCTAGACTTTGGACGCAGCTGTAGAGGGGAGTCAAACGGGGATGCCCATTGGCCTTGTTGCTTTTCAATATTACAGTCAATACTTGGCTTTCATGGCTTTTAGATGTTGTGATCTTGGCCTTTTCAATGGGTTCACTCTCACCAGTGATAGTTCCTTACCCCACTCTTACAGTATGCAAATGATACAATTTTCTTTATTTAAGGTAGTGTTAGTCAGGCAGACCATGTAGCATGTTTGGTTGGTCTATTTAGAGATATCTCTGGTTTACAGGTTAATGGTACAAAGTCTGCCTTTATTCCTTTTCTTCTGGGCTAGGACTTTGAAGATCGCACTTCAAAAACCCTCCATACGCTAGTTGTTAGGCTACCTGTTACTTATTTGGGGTTGCCTTTGAAGGGGAAGCGTATGGTTATGTCTAATTGGAGGCCGATGGAGGAGAGGCTAGCCAAAAGATTGAATGGGTGGAGTGGGAGACTTCTACCTAAGGGAGGTTGGTTTTGGTAAAAGCAGTGTTGTGGGCAATTCCAAATTTTTACCTCTGTTTAGACGCCCGAAAAAGATTTTGGCAAGTTTGGAAGTGGCTCAAAAGAGATTCCTCTGGAAAGGTCCAGATCACCAAGGTCATTTTTTGCAGCTTGTGTCGTGGAGGGAGGTATGCAAGCTAAGGAAGAGGAGGGGCTTGGGTGTTAGACATTTGGATGAGTTTAATGTTGCACTCCTTATGAAATGGGTGTTGCATTTCTTGGCGGGTGGTAATGGCCTCTTGGATAAACTGTTGAGAGATTCCTATGGAATGTTGGTGGAGGTTGGTCTTGGACGTTCTCGATCAGTGCGACCATCCTCTTTTTGGGCCTCTATTCAGCCTCTTATTTTGCAGGGAATATCATCTAGATATTTTGGGTTGATGCTTAGTGCAAGGTGCTCTTTTCGTTTTTGGAAAGATGATCGGATGGGTTGTGGTAAACTTCAGTTTTTATTTCCGCGTCTATTTGGTTTGGCCCGAGATAAGGAGGCGCTCGTTTCTGAGGTTTGGGACTCCGATACTAGATGTTGGTCTCCAATCCTGTAGCCTGGTCTCTCAGATAAGTCCCTGCAGGAGTTGCAGGAGATGCTTGAGGTTTTGCATGGTATTTCTGTTAATGATGGGGCTATGGATGGTTTTAGGTGGGAGGAGGGTGTTTTATCTTTGGCTAAGGATTACAAGAAGTTGACTTTGGAGATAGGTCTAGCGCCTCTTGTTTAGGATGATTATTCTTTGATATGGAGATTACTGATCCCTTTGAAAGTTAAAATCTTTTGTGGCTATTTAGGAGGGATAAGCTGGTGACTAAAGTTTTTCGTTCTAGATGGGTCAGTGAGAATGACCTGGATTGTGTTTTTTGTGAGGTGGCAGCTAGGGATCTTCATTACCTCTTTTTTCACTATGACCTCTCCAAGGAGGTTTGGGATAAATGTAATGTGAGGCGGGCTAATGTGTCTTCTTTTTACTTTTGGTGGTAGTCTTTTCACTCTTTGGTGCATGCGGATACGACAAGATGTTGAAGTTTATTGCTATGATGTGGTTGATTTATTTGCAACAAAATGACTCCATTTTTTGAAAGGGGAGGGCTTGGGTTAAGAATATTGTAAGGGAAGCGTCCTGTGGTTCTGAGCTGTGGTTGAGCATTTTGTAAGTCTGTTCCAATTTTTATTTAATTTCATATTATTCTGGATGGTTAGTGATGGCCATTAACCGTCCTTTTTTCTAAAAAAAAAAATCTATGGATATCTTTGCATTGGTTGCTTTACCTGGACATCGTGTCTTTCTGGGACTTGTATTTGGCCATATTTTCGATGACTATGGACTTACCATTAGCATTGTTGACAAGTTTTTGGTGGAAGGGCCAATCAAGCTACTCATAGTAAACTCTTGTTCCTAATACAGCTATAGGTAATCACCATAACTAGCAGGGAATTTGAACGTTTGGCTTGTATTTTGGATCACTATATGCAACATCCTTAACTTATTTTTCTATTGTTGTGTATATCACCACCGCTCCTACTCAGACATTATTCATGCTTTAAATATACTGAATGAATTACAAGATAAAGGTACTTCCCCTCTCACTAGTAATCCCTCATGTTTCGAGTTTTACATTGTGGAGATTTTGGAGAGAATATTTGTTCTTGTTAAATAACAAAGCCAAGCCTCGCTTTATATAGAGATAGGGTTTATATTGTTGGGAATAAGATGCCACATGGAAGTGCCACGTGGGAGGTCAAGTCCTCCTAAGGGGCGCTGACCCTAAGGGGAGTTTAGTGGTTTGACTCGGAGTCCAGGTTTGGTTGCTTTTAGTATGGCATTTTGATTTTTTAGAAAGTTAAGAGAATTTGTTCTTTCTATTTTTAGAGATTAGGATTGGGTTTGTTTCATACTTTAGATGATATGTTCTCTCTTCCTCTTGTAATTGTTTGAGTTGAGTTAATGCAATATTTGATTCCAAACACATCAACTCCCTCTCTCTCCCTTTCGTCCTCTCTCAATGTGTACTGCACCCCTTTCTCTCTTCCTCCCTGCCGTGAATAGGGGCTGGTGGCAGCACCTTACTACTTTAGAGTGCATGTACCTGATCCTATTCCGATGCACTGTGAAAACAAGGTGGCCACCTTTATTGCAAATAATCATATTTTCCATGAGAGGGTCAAGCATATTGAAGTGGATTGTCACTTCATCAGAGAGGCCATTCTGACTAAGAAGATTTCTACACCCTACATATGCATTGAAGACCAACTGGCAAATATCTTCACTAAAGTACTTCCCAAGAAGAGATTACATTATATTTGTTCCAAGCTGAGCATGTTTGATTCTTATGCTCCAACTTGAGGGGCAGTGTTGAGTTATGTATGGTGGGTATTTTTATTATTTTGTATAGTGAAAGGATATACTTGTAATTCTCTTTCTATGGGCTCTCTATATAAAGAGGCCCAAGGTCTCTCTGAATAAACTATTTATTTCGGTCCTAACAAGATCCTTGACAACTAATTAATTAGATCATCATTTATTTTCTAACAGGATTATTGACAACTAACTAATTAAATCCTCATTTATTTTCTAACATTGGTTTATTTCTTAACGCTCCCTTGCAAGTTGAGATGCGGGAGATGGTGAAGACTTGGATCAACGATACTCGATCGTAGTTGAAAAACAATCGACTTCAGCATCTACATCAACTTGTCATGTTTCTACTTGTATGTCCTGCGTAAGGCGCTGGGTATGTGAGAAATCATGACTAAAACTTGGGTGTTGCCACTCCCACGTCCAAGAGTCTGAAAATGATGAGGCTTGGTCTTCTTGAGTGCACATAAGGTCACACGAGTGCCATTTCTCCACCTCAAGAGCCAACGTACTGTGCTTGGTTTCCCCGAACATGCATAAGGTTACCTTCGTTGCCATTGCTCCTACGCTCCAAAAGCCAGTCAAAATGTTCTAGGTGCGTGAGAGTGCACTTCATCTACGTGTCAACGTTGATCTGTCTTTCTTCTTCGTTAAGTTGCCTTGGGTTTAATTCGAGCTTCTTGTCACCGGCAACACTGGTCGAAGATGGGGTCATCCGCAACCCATGGCCGGTCTAACGACTATTGGGATTTTTGGGAGAATATGGACTTTATTAACTAGAAAGGAGAGGCATTAACCCTCTTTATATAGAGAGAGGGCCTTGGCATATATAGAAATATAACTAAACAATTACTAAAAATAGAAAAGACCTAAATGGAAAACAACTCAATAATATCCTATTGATTTTATTTCCTAACACTCCGTAAGTTGAGATACAAGAGACGTCGAAGACTTGGAGCTTTAAGGTGGTGGAGATTAACTCTTGTCGACGTAATAGTCCCTTTTTGTGTCTTCAATCTTGAGTGCTTCTTCTTGTACACCCTCACAGAGCCAGTCCACGCTTGGTTTCTCTTGAGGTGTATGAGAGCTACCCATTATCTAAACATCTTGAGGTTGCTCCCATCTTCATTGTTTCTTCCACTTAAACATTTAAGGACCCAAATAAGACAACTTATATGGGGGAGAGAGAACCCGCAACAGCCTTATACGGCCAACAAGGCCTATTGCAGTGTGAGAGAGAGGGCAGCAGCAGTAGCAATTACTACTATTGTCGCTGATGTTATTGTTGTTGTTGTTGCTGATGTTGTAGTTGTTGTTTGTAGCAGCAGTTGTGGAAGGAGAGGAAGAAGAAGAGAGGAGAGGTTTGGGAGAAGAGAAGGCCTCTCTGGTAGCTTGATGGAGACCGGCGCCGCTGCCGGAGGGCCTCCCCCCTCCAGGTTTTCTCCTAAACCCTAACCAACTAATATCGGTGGCTCCGATACCATATGGAGATTTTGGGGAGAATATTTATTCTTGTTAAATAATAAAGCCAAGCCTCTCTTTATATAGAGAAAGGGTTTGATACAATAAAGGAAAAACATACCAACTTGCTAAAAATAACATGAACTAAAATAAATAAGACACCTAACTAATTGGATCCTTGACAATTATCTAATTAGATCCTTATTTATTTCGTAACATTAATTTATTTCCTAACATGATCCTCGACAACTAACTAATTAGATCCTCATTTATTTTCGAACACTATTCATTTCGTAACATACATTGTTATTCTACTTTGTTCAAAGTTAGAGACAAAAATGGGTCAGTCACTTGTTCTTGGCAGGAATAGTCATCATAGTTCTTATCCCATGCAGGTCTTGCATGAACCTAAGTTTTTTCTTTATTTTATTTATGTCAGCAAAATTATAGAAGTTATTAATTGAATTTTATGATTTGTGGACAATGGATGGCATAAATATGATGGACTCTACTAACTTTCACTTTGGACCTTTCTTCTCCTATGCATCTTCCTTCTATGCTTCACTTTTATAGCATCACCGCCAAATTGACCATCCAAGTTAATATGTGACTCCTCGCGAATTAGATTTACATGGGTCTTCGGCACATGTTGCTTGCCAACTCAATAAGCATCATCAATCTACTTTCGGTCCTTTTTCTTTTAGGCAACTAATAATCTTGAAGTCCACATGTAGATTTATGAAATCCATGTCAATGCATACAAGAGCATCAGAGGGCCAAAGACTCACAAGATCCATTTGCGTAAGAGATTAATTACATACTTGAAGTAAGGGAGGAAGGGAGGTGGAAAGGTGGAAGGGAGCGTAGCGGTTGACGAGGGTTGGGGAGGAAGGAATGGCAACCAGTGAGAGTCCATGGGGATCTATGGAGTGGTGCATGTTCAACATGGGGGGAAGAATCAACTAGCAAGCGTGCATGGGGATTGGAGGGGAAGGTAGCAACTGACAACGACAATGATTAGGGGCTCAAGGTTTGAATTTGGTCTCTCTGGGGGAGCTAGGGCCTAAGGGGAGTTACAATGGGTTTTTTATAGTTAAGCCATTGACTTTTTATGAACTCATGTGTGTGAGTGCTGTGATACCCCTTCAGTCACTTATTATATTATGAGGGTGCTATTGTACTTTTTCTATTTTCTTATGGCTATGTACTACAATTGTTCATACACCTCTCTCTATATAAAGAGGTATAGGGTTTCTAGATTGAATAAGATTGGTCATTTTCTCCTTCTTGGTATCAGAGCAACGATCCTAGATTGGGGCTCGATATCCCACCCAAACCTAGCTTTTGTATCCCCTCCACTAAAATCCCTATTCTCTCTTGTAGGCGTCGTCGGTCACCATCCCCAACGCTGCTGTTTGGGCTAGCAACAGCAACCCTTGAGGTGAGAGGCGAAAGAGATGAGCGAGAGAGAGCAGAAGGAGGGGCGGCAGGGAGAGAGACCGTAGGGAGGGAGAGGAGGGGGAGGAGGGATACCCGCCTGAGAGGGAAGGCGAGGTTGTGAGGCCCGGGGTTGGTGCGGGCTGATTGGTGGTGGCAAGGCGAAGGAAGAAGAGCCGGACCTCGGTTGGTCTCCGGTGGGTTTCTCGCGGGGGAGGAGACGCGGCAGAGAGGGGAAGATGTTTCAGATGTCTAGGGGTTGACCATTGGGCACACGAATGCTGCGAGCCGTGGCGCTGTTGGAAGTGTGGTGGCATAGGGCACAGGAGCTTCAACTGCCGTGGTGGTCACGCTCGGGACGTGGGGAGCTTGCCGCCGCCACCCGAGGGATTACCACAGGCGGAGATCGAGGCGCCATGGTCGGAGGGGGTTAGATGCTTAAAGGAGGAGGTGGAGGGTGGGCTGGTGGGTGAGGTTCTCAGTGGCTGGGTGACTAAGGCAATGGTGGAGGAAGCTTTAGGTCGGGATTTGGAGTGGGAGGGGGCTAGGGTTTTGATGTTGGAAGGCAGGAGGTTCTTGGTCCTCGGCCTCCCTGTCAAGAGGGAAGATCTTTGCTTCTTGGAGGTCAACGCCAAGATGGGGAGGTGGAGATGGCGACGCCCGTCCCCACACGACGGACATCTGTTGAGAGGCTGCCAGAGAGACCAGTGTTCGAGGTGTCCATCAAGAGGATCCCTTAGTGGTTGAGATCGGTGGAGGTGGTGGATGCGGTTGTCTCGCCTTTTGCTTATCTCAAGAGATGCATGGCAATCGGCCTCTCCAGGGGTCCAGTGGTGGCGGAGGTCGAAATGAAGATCGAAGTGAGGTTGATGGAGAAGGTGATGCTACGACTAGGGAGCTCCTCTTGGGTCGTTTCCTGCACGATTCGAGGAGCTCATCGGGGATCCATGGCGGTGGCCAGAACAGCGGTGTCGGTGCGGAGGAACATGAAGTGTTGTCCAGTGAGGGCGAGGATGACTCGATCGGTTGCTGACGTGGCTCCGAGGCCCGAGATATCACTGCAGATCTCGTCTGCATCGCTGGCATCGCCCGCGATTAGCACTGCTCTAGAAGCTTCAGGAGAGGAAGAGGCGAGGAAGGGCATTGATGAGAGACAACTCCGCGTTGAGCAGCTGGCAAGGGCTATTAAAGAGGTAACGTCCATGGCACGTGCGAAGGCATGCTTACGTGGCTAGAGCACGGAGCTGGATCTGCATGTAGGATCTAGTGAAAACCTTTCATCGGATTCGAGAGGTGCGAAGAACCAAACTCGGCCCTCGTTTAGCACCTATTCGGAGAAAAGGAACTCTCCCGATCCCTCGACCTCGAAGGGGTAGATGATCGGAGAGAGGTCGGTGGAGCTGGGGAAGAGGAGTGCGCCCGAGCTTCGGTCGGGGTGGAAGACGCGGTCTCCCCTGTTGTGACTCCGCTGCAAGGGGCAAGAGAGATGGCGGAGGCACCGATAGCATCGAGAGGCGTCCGGTGGTCCTGAGAGCCGACGAGGTTGTGGTCAGGGGCCAACGGGAGGTGGAGGAGGAAGCCGAGCTTCATGTTGGTGGTCTTGGGGATACTCCATTGCAGCAGTAGTTGGAGTACATTTCAGTGTCGCCCAAGTGCAGAGAGGAGATTACCCTAACAGGGTGGAGACCGTGGATGGTGCAGGGTGGCAGAGGCGGGGCTCTC
The DNA here is from genome assembly GCA_037157565.1 of Thalassia testudinum. Taxonomy (NCBI): domain Eukaryota; kingdom Viridiplantae; phylum Streptophyta; class Magnoliopsida; order Alismatales; family Hydrocharitaceae; genus Thalassia; species Thalassia testudinum. The sequence goes on along the minus strand of JAZHRO010000013.1, from coordinate 68,118,421 downwards.
CGTTATAAGAGGAGATGGAGGTTTCGTGGAGTTCAGAGATCGAGGATGGTGGTTGATGGTCGAGGCGAGACGCCATAGCTACCACGTTAGACGACGTTGTTGGATTGTGAAGATGGCAAAGTGGGTTGGACGGCGGAGGTGTGTGGCTTCCGACAGTCCATAGAGGATGCCTACATTCGTTGTTAAATGAATGGAGTGATGACGTGGAATATACGGGGTCTCAATGACCCGGCTAGAAGGGCATCATTGGGGCGCCATAATCGTACTTGGAAGGGCGATGTTGTGCTGCTTCAAGAAATGAAGTTGGCCAATTACGATGCCCGAACTTGGAAGGAGGTTGGGGGTTCCTGGATGGAGGGGTTCCGATCCCTTGGGGCAAATGGCCGCTCAGGAGGGCAGATTTTGGGGTGGCGGGAAGACGTCTTCTCCTTGGATGAGTTCTACTACGGGGAACATGTCATCTCTGTGAGGTTGATCAGGAGGGTGGGAAGTGCCAAGATGTGTGTTACAGGTGTGTATGGTCTGTTGGATGCCCAGGCTAGAGGAATCATGTGGGAGGAGCTCGCGACCGTCGCAGCGGAGTGTCATGGTTTTCTTTGGCTACTTGGAGGGGATTTCAACATCACCCTACAGATGAAGGACAGGCCTGGATGGCAGGGTAGACAAGATCCTAGGTCAGATCTTTTTGTGGATTTTGTGGCTATGCATGGCCTCGTGGATCTGGTTCCAGCATCCTGTGCTCACACGTGGAGGAACAACAATAGCTAGATGTCCAGGATCGACAAATTCCTTTACAACGTGGAGCTAGCAGAATCTTTTCCGGTTGCGGATGTGTCCACCTTGGAGAGGCCTTTCTCTGATCACACGCCTCTCATGTGGAGGTCTAATGAGGGGACACTTTTTGGCACTTTAAATTTGACAGATCTTGGTTGTTGGAAGAAGGGTTCCGGTGTATGGTGGAGAAATGGAACTCCATGATGGTGGAGGAATTTGCTGCATGTCTAGCAAAGAAGTTGGGTATGCTGCGTGATCACCTGAGGGCGTACAAGAGAGAGATCAGAGCGTCCAGGAGGAGCAGGAAGGAGGAGGCACTGACGGAGATTACTAGGATCGATAGGCTGAAAGACCAAGCCCCTATATCTTTAGAGGATAGAGAGGCTAGAGCGAGAATGACGCGTGCGGTTTAGGAGGATAGGAAAGAAGAGGTGGAGTGGAAAACGAGATCGAGGTAGAGATGGTTGAAGGAGGGTGATTCTAATACCAGATTTTTTCACCAAATGCATCTGCCAAAAGGAGGAGAAACTAGATAGATAAGATGTTGATTCATGGGGCCAGCTTCTTTGGTAGGGAGGAGGTGGATCGAGCCGCTGCATACTACTTCATGGAGTTTACTGGGAGGCGTGTCAAGGGGGGTTGGAGGTGGAGAGGGGAGAATGTACAGCATGTCACATAGGCCTAGGGGGCGAGACTCACAGCTAGTTTCTCAGAGGACGAGATGAGGCAGGCAGTGTGGAGCCTGAACGCGGAGGGTGTCCTGGCCCAGATGGTTTGCCTATCTTCTTCAGGGAATTCTGACAACCGGTGAAGGTAGAGGTGATGCAAACGATGGAGGAGTTTGCGGCTAGGGACAGAGGTTTTGATAAACTGAACATATATTATCTATTTCTGCTTCCTAAGAAGGAAGGGGCGGAGGCGATCCAGGATTTTAGACTGATTGCGCTCTCGAATGTCGTATATCTTATTGTCGTTAAGGTCCTTGCAAATAGGCTCAGGGACATTCTTGGAGACCTGATCTCATCTGTTCAGATGGCTTTCATCCCAGGGAGAGGAATCCTGGATGGTTTTGTGGCTGCCATGGAGGCTTTAGCCCTCTGGAGGAGGGAGAAGAGAAAGGCCTTCCTGTGGAAACTTGACTTCAACAAGGCTTATGACTCGGTGCAGTAGGATTTTATGTGGGTTTCCCTGAGGAGGAGGGGGTTCCCTACGGTGTGGATTGATTGGATGAAGAGGTGTGTGACGTCATCTTTCTCAATCCTGGTCAATGGGAACCCGGCGGGAGGATGGGTGAAACCTAGGAGGAGGGTCAAGCAGGGTTGCCCCCTTGCACCTATGTTGTTTGTGTTGGCGGCGGATGCACTGGTGCAGTCTACACAGAGGGCCTGCGATAGGGGTCTGGTCAGAGGATTCATGGTTGGTGAGGATAAGGAAATGACAATCCTGCAATATGCTGATGATACCTTATTCCTAGTCAAAGGAACGAAGTTGGAGGCCAAGAGGATGAGAATCCTTTTGGAACTTTTTGGCGAAGCATCAGGGTTGCAGATCAGTTACCAAAAGTCAACTTTTGTCCCGTTCAACTTGTCGGCTGAAGAGGTGGAGAGGGTGAGGGGGACTTTGGAGACGGAGGTGGGTTCTCTGCCACTGGTGTATCTGGGCCTTCCGCTGTCAGATCAACGCCTCAGGGTACAGGATTGGATTCCTCTACTGGAGATGATGGAAGGAAGATTGGCAGGATGGTCCTCTAGACTTCTTTCTAGAGGTGGAAGGTTGATCCTAGTGAAAGCAGTGCTGGCCTTCATTCCGTCGTATTTTCTCTTGGTTTTCAGACTGCCGCGCCAGATTGAGAAGATATCGGGATTGATGAGGGATTTCTTCTGGGCCAATGCATGGTCGACAAGAAGGGGGGGCAAAGTTGGTAGCTTGGGAAGAGGTATGCAGGCCGTTTCAGGAAGGGGGTCTGGGGGTTAGAGATGCAGATAAGGTGAATATCAGCCTCCTGACCAAATGGATAGCGAGATTAGTGGGACGGGAGCGGGGGCTCTTCGATGACGTTATGCGGTGGTACTACGGCCCCTTCCTCTCTTGGGAGCCTCTGGGGTCCCCCCCTCCAGGTGCCTCCCAGTTTCTTATGGGCTTGGCGTCGGTGACGATGAAGGTGCGTGATTTCTTTTCTCCCACTCTAGGGAAGGGTGATGCATTCCGTTTTTGGCAGGACGACTGGAAGGGGATGGCTCAACCCTTGCGGAGAGGTTCCCTCGCCTTGTTGGGGGTGTTGTGGACTCGTCAGCTACGGTGGGAAGTTGTTGGGATGGGACGTGGTGTCCAACTTTTCAGGGAGGGCTTTCTGACCAGAGGTGTGAGGAGTTCCAACGTCTGCTACAGGAGCTGGAGGGTTAGGCACCAGAGGAGGGCGATGATGGTTTTCATTAGGAAAAAGGAGACTTCTCTGTGGCAAAGGTCTTCCGTAGGTTGGGGAGTGGCATGATCAACCCTGACACCAATGTTTTGAGAGACTGTAGTCTGATGTGGAAGGCGGAATGTCCTTTGAAGGTGAAGATCTTCGCTTGGCTGATGAGGAGGGGAAGAATTATGACGAAGCAGTAGAGAGCTAGATGGGCCCATTCGGATGATCTTGCATGTTCTCTCTGTGATGGAGCGGAGGAAGATATTCAACACCTTTTCTTTTAGTGCCCTTTTGTGGCGCAGGTTTGGCAGCAGATGGGAATCGACTGGATCGCCCATCAGGATACGGGTAGCTTCTAGGAATCTTTCCGCAAGGGTAACGCCTACGGCGGAAATTTTGCCTTTAGATCCAAAAAGGATAGGGCAAAGGTCTTGGCGGTCTTGTGGGACGTGTGGCTAGGGAGAAATAAGACGATTTTTAGGGGGGAGTGGTCTTATGTTTAGAATTTTCTTTCAACTATTTCTTCCCAGGTAGTGTTTTGGGGATCTATCCTGTAATTTTGATGTAACCCATTTTGTTGGAGTGAAATGATTTTGGGTGGTTATCACTTGGATAACCGCCCTTTCGCTTTTAAGAAAAAAAAACAGCGACCCTCGAGGCCCTGCGCCATCGGTGAGGGCATCTGCTACCTTTGCTGCTTCGGTGGAGGCTCTTCCTCCCTTGCTGTGCCACTGATAGGGGCATCCTCTATTGTCCCTGCTACAGTAGTGTGGGGGCAGGGGATTTACTGCGTCAGTGAGGCATCTGCTACCCTTGGTGCTATGTGGAAGATTCTTGTTGTTAGGGGTGACTTTTTCACCCCCCCTCTCTTCTTCTTTAGACAACTAAAGGTTCTAAAAGAGAGAGGCAATCACCGTTAGGGCCTTATCTTGCCCCGACGGTGATTGCTACACCCACAACATCGTTGTTCTTGAGTTACTAGTGGTCTGAAAATGAAATTTTAGATCTAATTTGGAGTGTCAAATTGTGTTTCTATTGATGTGATATCTATCTGAATGCATTAGTCTTGTTCTTTGGCTCTTTTCCGTGGTCTAGTTGGAGGAAGATAGTCTCCTTGAGTTCATTAAGGGATGTTATTGCTCTTGTGAAGTACTGCCATGTCATATATTAATTACTGTGGTATGATCTCTACCTGATTTCATGTTTTAGATTCTCTTTTTGGTGGATTTATGAGCTAGCTGTAGAAATATAACCCCTCTTCATGTTAAGCCAAGTACCTTTGCCATAAAGAGATCGGCAAGTGATACAATGACCATTGCACGAAGTGAGTATGAGAGGGTACTCCGAAGTCTTTGCCATCATGATGATTTTCGGGGAGGTACCAAATTGGTTTATATTACACATGATAGGAATCAAGGCAGTATGGGGTGGCTGGCTGATTCAGGAGCCTCAAGACATCTTAGTGGAGATCGGAGTTGGTTCACTAATCTCAGATCTATACCCGCAGGCAGGACTGTTCAAGTTGTAGATGGCAGACACTCCAGGATAGAAGGTCAGGGGGAGGTGCCATTGACCTCTACGTTGAGATTGCCTGATGTTCTCATTGTGCCAAACTTTCTTATCAGCCTACTATTGATCAGTAGTATCACTATGGAACTTAATTACTGGGCTATTTTTGATGATGTGGGGTGCATTTTTGAAGATAAGTTGACAGGAAGGACGATTAGTAGTGGCCATGTAGGGGGTGGTGTTTATCGTTTGGTTCAATCCCTACTTGCCATTGTATGTCAAGGAGAAGTTTCTTTTGCTACTAGGAATACATTTCAGTGGCATGTTAGACTTGGACACCTCCCTTTAGGCAGTCTTCGATGAGTTATTTCCCACATATCTCCTACAACCACAATCAATTGTGATGCATGTTAGATGGGCAAGCACCACTGTGCCTCCTATCTTGCGAGTACTCATCCTAGGTCGATAGCTTTGTTTGAGTTGTTACATATGGATGTATGAGGTTCGAGCCGGATTCTAGATAGGCAAGGTTATCGTTACTACTTAGTGGTTGTTGATGACTTTTTACGTCTATCATGGGTATTTCTTTTGAAGGTTAGATGTTGGATCTATACTTGAACATTTTTTGTTAGAGAAACAATTAGCATTCAACTATTATTAAAGTGGTGAAATCTGGTAATGCACTTAAGTTATGTACCACCAGGTTGTCTGCGTTTTACAAGTCTTATGGGATTATACACCAGATCACTTGTGTTCATACCTCTCAGCAAAATGGAGTGACTGAGAGGAAACATCAACACCTTCTGGATGTAACCCATACTTGATATAAGTGCCTAGATCCCATCACTGGTAGGCACTATATGAGTACTAACATTACCTTTCATGAGTCCATTCCATATTTTTCTACTGTTGCTCGGAGAATATCACCTGAGGTTACGAAGGCGCCCATGCCTATACCTCTTGTTCCCTTCGAGGAAATACCTATTTCTGCTCCCCCGATTACTACAACTGGACTTGTGAGATTTTCTGATCCTACTATTACCTACGCACGTCCTCATAGTACTTTGCAGTACCCTCTTCTACATCAACACCGTCCTCTCCAGTTCACGTGACTACAGAAAGTTTGCATATAGAAGATACAGTGCCCAATTGTGATGCTACAAGTCCAGGTGTAGATATCTCTATCTCAGAGCCAATACAGAGGATCTACCAGATGATCTTGACCTTCCAATTGTTATTCGGAAGGCACCTTGTAGTTGTGCCAGATTTCCAATTATAGGTGGTCTCTCTACTAAGGGACTAGGGTCTGCCTTTAGGAGTTTCTGCCGTGCACTTTCTACCACCTAAATTTCCACTACATACCAGTAGGCCATGCTTGATTCGAAATGGAGTCAAGCCATGGAAGATAAGATGGCTCTCTTCGTTTTAGAGAGACATGGGAGCTTACTTCACATCCAACAAGAGCACGAGTGGTTGCATGTTGTTAGGTCTTTGCCTTGAAATACAATCCTGATGGATCTATTTCATGGCATAAGGCTCGTTTGATGGCAAAGGGGTTCACCTAGACCTATATGGTGGACTTCTTTGATATGTTTTCTCTAGTTGCTCGCCTCCGAACAGCGTGCATTCTGATTTCTATTGTTGTGCACAAGGACTGGGTTCTTCATCAGCTGGATGTGAAGAGCGCCTTTCTATATGGCAATCTTCATGAGGAGGTCTACATGTAACAGCCCCCTGGCTTTGAAGTCAGGGGGAGTGTGTATGCAGGTTACTGAAGGCAATCTACAGGTTAAAGCAAAGCTCGAGAGCTTGTTCCCAAAAGCTCGCGAAGGTGGTTGATATGATTGGTCTTCAGCAATCTACTTCAAATCGTTCACTTTTCATCAAGAAGATTGAGGGAGGTGTTGTAGCCCTAGTCTATGTAGATGATCTTATTATCATAAGTGATGATAAGACTGTGATAGCTAATGTTAAGCAATGTTAGGTAAAGAAGTTTATCATGAAAGACCTAGGACAACTGAGGTATTTCCTTAGGATTGAGGTGGCTAGAAGCAAGTAAGGCATAGTGTTGTCACAAAAAAATATGCATTAGATGTCTTACAGAAAACAGGTATGCTGGGAGCTAAACCTACCAACATTCCCATGAATTCGATGGTACACCTCTATGATGAAGATTTAGAGGCAGTGAGGCAGTGGACAGTCGAGCATACAAACAGTTGACTGGCAAACTCTCATATTTGACTATCACACGGTCAGATATTTCTTTAGTTGTTAGCAAGCTAAGTTAGTTTATGGATAGACCGACCAAGCAGCATTAGGGGCAACTATGCAAGTACTTAGATACTTGAAGAAAGCACCTGGCCGTAGGCTCCTTTTCAGCAGAAGGACTGCCATGACCGTAGTTGGCTATTCAGAAGCAGACTATGCATGATGCTTGCTAGATAGGAAGTCTACGACAGGCTTTTGCACCTATGCAGCAAGGAACTTAGTTACTTGGAGGAGTAAGAAGCAGGTAGTGGTGGCCAAGTCCAACGTAGAGTCTGAATACAGAGTTATAGCCTAGACTACAGTTGGGATGGTTTAGGTGAGATCCCTGCTTTGTGATCTACATGTCTAGATTGAGGAGTCCATAGAGATGTACTGTGACAATCGTGCAGCCACTTATGTTACTAATAATCCCATGTTCCATAAGCGCACCAAACACGTGAAAATTGATTGCCATTACACCAAGAACCTTATCCAATGCAGGATCATCTACACCACTTATGTCACATCTGAGGACCAGACAACAAGCATCTTCACCAAGTCTCTGTCGCATTAAGTTTTGCATGTTTGTTGTTCTAAGCTGAGCATTATTGACACCTATGCTTCAACTTGAGGGGGAGTGTTGAGATACTCCTTCGGTCACTGATTATATTATGAGGGTGCTATTATACTTTTTCTATTTTCTTATGATTATGTACTACAATTGTTCCCACACCTCTTTTAATATAAAGAGGTGTAGGATTTCTAGATTGTATAAGATTGGTCATTATATATATATATATACACACACACATAACCCTCGGCATTTTTAACTTTGTTATAGATCACATATTGTCATGAAACATTGAGAATTGAAATCAATTAATATAAGAAAGATGTGTTTCAAGCTTCATTTGAATCAAAGATTCTTAACCCCTTCATCAAGTAGGGTTGATTTTTAGCACTATTTTGGCCATTGAAAATTTGGCATTGTTGATGTTAAGGATAGGATTATTCGATTGATTTGAAATTCTATATAATTCTTGGTTATATTAAGATAGTGAGATCCCCCAATTTCATGGCAATATGCAATCGACAAAACGAAGTTAAAAGTATTGGGAGTAGCCACATTTTACCCTATATATATATATAACTCAGTCATTTTAATAGTCCTTAAGCTAAGGAAGGAAGAGATGTTTTTAGAATGCCATAAAAATGTATATTTTCTATGGGAATGGAGATGAATGGAGGAGTTAATGCCACTTGCATTGACCGAAGATAGAGAAAGGTGGCAGACATGCTGAAAAAATCACTCCCTATCACCCGATGAATCCCTCATGGTTGCCTTGAACGAAGTACTTATCGAGTTTGCCACTAAATCATTCTTTTGTATCTTTCAGGTGTACCATCATCGATCGAGCAATTGGCTTCTCCAAGTGAGAGCATGATCAATGATCTCCGTTTGACATGACATGTTGATGGTGCAAAGAATTCAACTCAACTTATCTTGAGCTCAGCTCAACGATATAATCAAGCTCAAAACCAAGCTTGGGGTCTACACAAATACTCGATAAGCTAGGTTTCGACTCCTGGGCATGCCTTTTACGTCAAGGGGATGATGTAGCACCAATTGTGGGGGAGTGGTGGCCCTTTTTTTTGACCTCAACTGGTGGCCCTTTTCCGAATTGACTGTGGATAGTTTATGGTGAATTGCAGTCTTAAATCGATAGGGTAAAATAATGCTATGCTAAACAAAAGGACAAAGAAACAATTGAAAAAAAGAGGTTTTACATAAATACCATAAAAAAATTTGAAATTATATAAATGTCACTATGAACTTCATAGTTACATATTGGCACTACAAACATGCCTCTTTCTGCAACAGTACCATTAAATAAATGTGAAGTTAAACTTTAGCCACAATCAAGTAACCAAAAAGGTAAAAAGGGCCGAGGGGCAAATAGATGGCAAAGGATGATGTTTCTCAAAGGATGATGTTTCAAAGAAAAAAAGGATGGCAAATGATGTTCTTTAAGGATGTTGAACAAGTTTATCAAGGTGTTTCAGTTCCATTAAATCTTTAGCGACCGCTTCAGTTTTCTCTCTCTTTGGAAGTGGCCCTCTATCTTACACAGGACAACCACTATTATCTATTGATTCTTGTAATATCTTCTTGTTGTGATCATCGCCATCTCTTATCATCTTTCACGTTAAATAAGGATATGCCAAATCAATTGGGTTAATGTAATCTTAAACGTAATCTTCCTTGTCAGATCTTCGCTTGTTTGCTTCATTTGTGTAGCCTCTCTCAATTTGAAGCCTAGTTCTTCTCCTTGATTAGACTAGCCTAAAGGTACGAGAAGTTTCACCACCTCCTGTAAATGGTATTTAAAATACTATGCTTGACCACTTTTTTAAAATGAGGATCAACGGCTTTGGATAACATCCACTATATGTCTTCAAAATATTATTCATTTTCAACCATTTAGATGAAATTCCAGGATTTCCTCTGCATGCCTCTGAAATTCATATGTTCGTGTCATGGACATGGCATCAAAATTGACATTAAACCCTTTAAAAAGATCAAAATTGACATTAAAAACCTTGGCTGCAAGAAGGTCATTAAGTGGCATCCATTGTGCATGAGCTAATAGCTTATTAATCGCTTGTCCAACTCATTTTCTGGCACTTATAAATTTTTCTTTCACAATTTTCCTCATTCTGCTTTGGATTAGTTCTTGGAGTGCAATCACAGGGGCTATCTGCAACTGTTATTGATTCTTGTCACTTTTCTGCTACCGAAAGTCCAGGTTTTTCTGAAGCCAATATTATGTATTCCATGGTCCAAGATGCTCTGCCTTCCATTTTCACTTTTTAATGTCCCTCATGCCCTGTCCAAGAGCTCTCTTCTTCCCATCTATATCTATTCTAGTTGGGTATTGAAAATCATCATAGTCCAAGTAAGAGGCCTGGTACCCCCCATTGAATAAAATGCTGGTTGATCAAATCTAGTGAAGTTACTATGAAATATTTACTGATGGGTTGTTGGAGCCCTTCCATTCTGAGTTTGCATCTGAAAGATTGACAGTTCCACTAGTTTTTCATCTGGTTAATACCAACTGTGAAATTAGTTGACTGCTATATGAGAAGAGAGAAACTATTAGGTTGTCTCACAGTTGGAATTATTTGACAATGTGCTGATAGGATTTGTGGGAAAAAAGAAAATTGCCAATAGAAGGATCCGTGTAAAGATGTGCGGAATATACTATTCGTCTTTGTTAACCAGGGGTCTTGTGTTTAGGACTTCTCTGTAACCAGAGTGTAGATTAACTCTCTTGAAGAAATGTAGCAAGCATGGATTTTGTTCAATAGCATGATTACATGTGAGAAATGTCTCTACGTGAATGGTGTCACACATTTGTTGTGCATTTTGCTCTCTCAATTAGAAGGCTAGGATTTTTGTTTGTGAAACTCAAAGAACTTCATGACTATATCATGTGGCTCAAGTTTCAATTGAGTGTCTTGCATTATCATTGAGACATGTTTGATCTATTACTATGTTGAACTTTTGTGTTTAAAGAATCCTATGCAAATATGTTGTGGATAGGTAACTCATGAAAAAGTGACGACCCTTGTGGAGCTGGCTGATCTGAAACAGAAGCTTCAGCAGCAGCAACAGTAAGCACATTTCCACAAGCATGCCTATGGACATATTACTCTCTTACAATGATCTTTGGCCTATGAGTTGGTTGCCCATTTGGTAGTGAGTATGATCAGTATGGATATTCTATTTTAAGATCCTTGCAATTTCTTGAAAGTTTCGTGTGAACATATCTTGGGTTTAATGTTGTTTTGAGAAGTAAAAGGGTAGTTATCCGACCGATAACCACCCAAATTCATTCAATCAAAACATCAAACAACCACTAATTACAAAGCGGACTCCCAGAAGACCACCTGGGAGGAGATGGACGAGATAATATTCTCCACATAAGGCCTCTCGCTCCTAAACACCACCCCATTCCTCCCCAACCACACACCCCACAGTAAAGCCAACACCCTGGCTCTATCTCTTTTGGACCGAAAGGTAGTTGCTCCAGGCGTGGTGCTGCCACTCTGGAATGACAACCAGAAGTTGAATACGTCCTGGTGGTCTATCCAAGCTAAGTCCAATCTCTACCAAATACGTGAAACAAAAGGGCACTGGAAGAAAGATGCTGCAAATCCTCATCTACCTCTCCGCAAAAGGAGCACTTCACATCGTCCATATACGCCCATCTCGCCCTCCACACCTTCGTCACAGTCCTTCCTCTCTATAGGAGCCAAGAGAATACCTTAATTTTCAAAGGACATTTCGCCTGCCAAAGCAACCTGCAGTCTCTAGAAAGGTTTGTATCCATGGAATGTGTAGTGCCACCCAGCTCTCCAAACACCTTCGCCATGGCAAACACCCTGTCAAACCAAGAAAAAGCATCTCTCCCCTCCTCAGGTGCCTAACCCTCCAGCTCCTGAAGCAGCTGCTGGAACTCTGCAGCTCTCTGGTCGGAGAGACCTCCCCAAAAGGTTGGGCACCACGCCCCATCCAAGCAGTCACCAACCGTGGACGTTGGAGCCCTAGCCTCCCCGAAGAGGTGAGGAAACTTGTCACTGAGGTTGCTCCCCCGCCCCTTCCAGTCGTCAAGCCAAAACCTGAAAGTATCCCCCGCACGGAGCTCTGGCGAGAAGAAGGATCGCACTCTCGATACCAGTGTTGCCAAACCTCTGAGGAAGTGGGACGCCCCTTGAGGGAGGACCTCCAGCAGTTCCCAGGAGAGAAAAGAGCTATAGCAGTGCCGCATGACATCACCAAAGAGACCCTGCTCCTGCCCTACCGACCTGGCCATCCATTTCGTGAGGAGACTCAAGTTGAACCTCCCCACATCTCTAACACCCAGCCCTCCCTTCTACAGCAGCCGGCACACCTCCTCCCAAGTCACCAACCTTGCCCCTTTTTCGACAGTTCCCACGTTAGACCAAAAGAAGTCTCTCATCAGCCCTGAGAGCTTCTTCTCCACCTAATGTAGTGCCCTGAACACGGAAAGGAAAAAATCGGAATGGAGGACAGCACCGCCTTCACCAAGGTCAACCTTCCTCCCCTCAACAAAAGCTTGGAGAACCAACCCTCCAACCTCCTCTCCATCTTTGCTAGAAGCGGGATCTGGTCCTACACCCTAAGATGTCGGTCAGAAAGCGATAGACCCAGGTACACCAAAGGTAGCGCACCCACTCCAGTCCGAAGGGCGCCCGCCACTTCCACTACTTCCTCAACCGTCATGTTCAGTGGGATGAAGTTGGATTTCAAATAGTTGATCTGCAGTCCCGAGGCCTCTTCAAAGAGCTCCAACAATATTCTCAACCTCCTCGCCGCCAAAATCGACCCCTCCACCAGAAATAATGTATCATCCGCATACTGCAACAGAGGGACCTCCCTTCCGGCACCACCCCCAAAGCCACTGATCAGTTCCCTCGTACAGGACCTGTGGGTCACTCTCGCCAAAGCATCCGCCGCCAGCACAAAAAGCATCGGGGCGAGTGGGCAGCCCTGCCTAACCCCCCTCCTAGGCTGCACCCACCCACCTGCAGGGTTCCTGTTGACCAACACGGAGAAGTCATAGTCACGCACCGCTTCATCCAGTCAATCCAAACCTGGGGAAAGCCTCTTCTTACGAGAGACGTCCAAAGGAAGTCCCACTGCATTGAGTCATAGGCCTTACTGAAATCAACCTTCCAAAAGAAGGCCTTCCTCCCCCCCCTCTTCCATGCTGTGAGGGCCTCCACTAAACCGTCTAAGATTCCCCTTCCCAGGATGAAGGCTGTCTGCACCGGTGAGATGAGATCCCCCAAGATGGGGTGAAGTCTGTTGGCCAGGACCTTAGCAACAATAAGGTAGATGGCGTTTGAGAGGGCAGTAGGACGGCAGTCCTCAATTGCCTCTACACCTTCCTTCTTGGGCAGTAGAAAGAGATAGAATCTGTTCAACCTGTCAAACCCCCTATTACCTTCTGCAAATTCCTCCATCATCTGCATCACCTCTTGCTTAGTTAAAGCCCAAAACTCCTTAAAGAAAGCAACAGGGAAGCCATCTAGTCTGGGGCATCCCTCCCCATTAAGGCCCCATACCGCATCCCTCACCTCACCCTCCATGAAAGTAGAGGTCAGGCCCAAAGCCTGGTCCGCCGTAACCCTCGGTACATCCACGCCCCTCCACCTCCAGCCCCCTCTACTCCGCCTCCCTGTGAATTCCCTAAAATAGACCGCCGCAGCTCAACCCACCTCCTCCCTACCAGAGAAGGACTCCTCTCCCACCTGCAAGCTCTCAATCCAGTTCCTCTTCGTCGAGGCCATGTTTGAAAAGTTGGCCTTTCCTATGGAAAAAACATAAATTAGGATAAAAACCCTTAAATGGAACTTTTTCCAAATCTTCTTCAATGCGATCATTGTATGTCTTGTATATTTTTTTGAAAAGTTATGTCTTCTATATTTTAAATAGCATTTTCATTTGGTACTCAAATGATGTCCTTATGATTTTCTTTCAACTTGTTGGAGAGAATAGAGAGTAGTCTTATTCCCTTTGTAATGCAAAAATTATATACAGGTCCTCCAAGAAAAATAAAAAATAATAAAAGACACGAAAAATAGCATAAGACTAAGACTCTTAACACTCCCCTTCAAGTTAGAGTGAAGATATCTATTAAATCCAACTTGTCCCATAAAAATGAGTCTCTTCATTAAAGCCTTCGTGAAGATATCAACAAGCTGAAGCTCAGATGACACATGAGGAGTAGCAATCTTTCCTGCCGTCACAGCATTCATTATGAGGTGGCAATCTATCTCAATGTGCTTTGCCCTCTCATGGAAGACAGGATTGGAGGCTGTTACAAAATATATGAGAATGTTTTTCGTCATTAAATAAACAAGTCATAACCCTCTTTATATAGAGAGAAGCTTTGATACAATAAGGAAACATAGTAATTAAATTGCTAAAACTAACTAATTAATTCCTAATTTATTTCCTAACACTCCCCCTCAAGTTGGGGCATAGATGTCTACTAGCTCCAACTTCTCACAGAAGAAAACATGTCGCTTCTTCTTGAGGGCTTGCATGAAAATGTCTGTTACTGCAACCCTGAGGAGACATAATGAGTGTTGATCTTCCCGTCCAGAACGACATTACAAATGAAGTGGCAATCAACCTTGATGTGCTTCATCCGTTCATTGAAAACTAGATTAAAGGCGATGTACATAGTAGACTTGTTATCACATTATAATGGGATGTGAATTGATATAGGAACTCCAATATCTTGTAGGAAGCCAACAACCCATATGATCTCACGTGCAACATGGACCATAGATTTATATTCTGCTTCTACATTAGACTAGGCTAGTATTGTCTGCTTCTTGCTCTTTTGGGAAACAAGGTTCCCCTCAAGGAATATTACATAGCCAGAGGTGAAACGACGATCCTCAATAGAGCCAGCATAATCTGCATCTAACTAGGCAATGACATCCATAGAGCCACAGTCTCTATAGTAAAGTCCCAAGCAAGACTTCCCTTGACGTATCGATGAGACAGGCGTCACGCCAACGACTATAGTAAGGTGCCTCCATGTGCTAACTCGCTCTGCTAACTACAAAGTTGATATTTAGCCTGGTTTATCAAGTATAGCAACCTCCCAACCATACTTCGATATCTAGTGACATCCTCAAATAAAGGATCATCCTTGGACTCTCTTATTCGCTGTTGCGTTTCTGTAGGTACACCTGATGGCTTGGCTCCCAGAAAGCCAACCTCCTCAAGTATTTGTAATGTGTAGTGTCGCTAAGAGAGAGATAGGTGTGATCCCTATCTAATCACTTCAATGCCTAGAAAATACCGTAAGTCACAAGGTCTTTTGTCACAAATATAGAATGTAAAAAGGCCTTGGTCTACTGAATACCCTCTTCATCATCACCAGTCAGCACCATATCATCCATGTAAATTGCTATTACCGTAACTCTGCTTGTGGGCTAATCTCCTATTTGTCAAATGAAAATGGAATGATCTAATAATAACCTATGGAAGCCAATTATTTAGATCTCTATGCTTGGACGCTCAAATCAGGCTCAAGGGCTTTACTTAAGGCCATAGATGGCCTTCTTCAAATGACAAACACACTCCCCTTTAGTGGCATATCTGGAAGGCTATCTCATATAGACTTCCTCTGTAATATCTCCATACAGGAAAGCGTTCTTGATATCAAGTTGGTAGAATGCCCAACCAAGATTGCCTGCAACTGAGATGATACTCCAAATAGAAGAGATATGGGCAACAAGAGAAAAGGTCTCCATGTAGTCAATGCCATAGGTTTAAGTGAAGCCTTTAGCAACTAGGCAGGCCTTGAATTTATCAATCGTGCCATCTGCCTAATATTTGATAGTGTATACCCATTTACAATCAACTATGGTAGCATTTCTAGGGCATGGTACCAACTCTCATGTCCCTTTGGACTGGAGTGCTTCCATCTCTTCATCCATAGCTACGCACCAGTAGGGGTCTTGAGATGCCTCAAAGTAGTTCCTAGGGATGATTTTACTAGTCAAAACTGAGGCAAAATGATGGACATCCTCCTGTAGATGAGAAATTCCTGTATAATTGGATAGAGGATGCAATGTACAAGAGCAGTTGGTCTTCAGTAATGCAATGGGCCTATCATGATCTACTCTAGACGTTTTCAATGCCTCAGGAGTACGTGGAAGCGCAAGATCAAACGAATCTACAGTTGTAGGCAGTGGGGCCTGACGTCTTTGGTAGACCACAATCTCCCTAGGGGTTAGCTCAATGTGGGCCCCTTCCTCTAAGTAGTAGGGTACCCTCTCAAAAAATGTAGCATTTGTTGTGACAACATAGCACTTGTGAATAGGATCATAACATATGTAGCCCTTTCGAGTTTGAGAGTACCCCAGAAACACACACTTCATGGCTTGTGGAGAGAACTTGTCGTATGCACCAAATGCCTAGACAAAGCATGTGGACCCCAACATGCGCAGAGGCAGTTTAAAAGGTCTGTCACACTCTAGATGTAGATCTAATACGGGATCCATCCCTGAAGTACGAGGGAAGGTACCCTATTGATCAAATAAGTCGCAGTCAACACTGCATCTCTCCAAAATTGTTTAGGCACCTTTGTATGGATCATCAGGGTCCTTGCTATGTCAAGAAGGTGACGTAACTTTCGCTTTGCTACTCCATTCTATTGTGATGTGCAGGCATAAGATGTTTGGTGGATGGTCTCGTAGGTGATGAAGAACTACATTTCCTTCTGCATAAATTCCAGAGCATTGTCGCTCTAGAAAACTCGAACTATGGTAGGGTACTATGTTTGGACCTTTGCAAAGAAGTATTGAATCACTTGGGGATTTTTTGATCTAGCCTTCATCGGAAATACCCAAGTTGAGTGGATATGGTCATCTACAAAGACAACGAAGTATCGATAGCCTCCGATAGTAGGCAACACGTCGGCCCCATACATTACAGTGAACTAGAGCAAATGGAGTAGTGCTAGCATATTAGAACAGCATGGGAAAGAGCTCCTATGGTGCTTCTTTAATTGGTAATCTTTGCACTCGAGAGGTAAGTCACTAGGCAACTCTGGGTACATCTGACGCATCTTACCAATACAAGGGTACCCTAATTGCCTGTGCCACAACCATGGGTCATCTGCAATAGACAATTCTCTAGCAAATGTAGGGACATCAAGGAAGTAGAGACCATCCTTTTCTATTCCTCCATTGATAACTTCGTTGGTTTGCTTATCCTAAAAATAACAATGCTTATCGTCAAAGATGACTTAGCATTGAAGATCTTTGCAAATGTTACTAACCGATAACAAATCATTGGAGATTCCATAGCATAGTGCACATTAGTAATTTGTAATCTTGGAGATGCCTTAATCTCTCCAATCGTGGTTACTAGAGAGACAACCCTGTTAGCCACTCTAACGTCTTTGACTCCTCATGGCTTGGTGGGCTTCTTCAACATCCCAATGTCTCCTGTGAGATGGATTGACGCTCCAGAGTCTACAACCCATTGTCTAGATTGTCCTTTAAGCACTTCAGATCTCTTTTGTACTGACAACGCTAAATCATATATGTCGAGCTCACGCCTATGCCTGAGGTGTATAATCCATTGCCCTCCAACGACTAGGGAGGTGCATATAAACACAACTAGGGAGAATCATGGACCACAGTGCACATGCCATGAGGGTACACACATCGTCTTGTGTGACAGCTGCAGCTAACCCAGTGACTACCACCGCCTGAAACAGGACTATCGCCATCGCTCCATGTAATCGTGCCACTGCCATCGACACACGCCTGATTGGTGCCACCCTCAAAATGGTGGTTGTCATTGCCAATAGCCCTCTTTTATGTGTTGGCTCCATAGACGCATCTATCAAGGGTCTGGACATCCTCGAGAGATCACCACGAAGTTGGCAATTCAAGAATCATGATTTTGGTGGTTATTTGGTAGGATACTAGACAATTGATCTAGGATCGTTGCTTTGATACCATATTACAAGATAGATGAGAATGTTTTTCTTTATTGAATAAGTAAGTCATACTCATACCCCTCTTTATATAGAGAGAGGGTTTGTTATAATAAGGAAACATAACAATTAAGTTACTAAAAATAACAAACACTAAAACAAGGAGGATAACCAAAGTCCTAACTAATTAATCCCTTATTTTTTTGTCTAATTTATTTCCTTGCAGAGGCAATATAAGTAAATGACTTGTTATAACAAAACATAGGAACTAGGCTTTTTTCTTGGACCCAAAGGTCAACCAAGAAGGAGTTGATCCACATATCCTCCCGTGTAGTATGAGTCATCACTCGGTACTCGGCCTTGGCACTAAAATGGGCAACGACTTTTTGCTTCTTGGTGCGTCATGAAACTAGATTGCCTCCTAGAAATATGGCATTATTTCCTATCATCAATAGACACTTGCATAGTTTGCATCAAAATAGGAACATTCTAGATTCCCATTGTTCTTGTTGTGCAATCACTTGTTGTGCCATGAAACTAGATTGCCTCCCAAAAGTATGGCATAGTCAATGGTAGATTTCCTATCTTCAACAGACCTTGCATAGTTTGCATCAAAATAGGAACATAGATCTAGATTCCTATTATTCCTATAGTGCAATCCCTTAACAAGAGACCCCTTAAGATATTTCAAGATGTGATAAATATCATACCAGTGACTTTAGCATAGTTTATCAATATACTAACTTGCCCTAATTGCAAAACTGATATTTAGGCAAGTAATAAATTAATAATCATGTATAATAGCTTGCCTACAATGCTCCTAAACATGTGGACATTCTCAAAAGGTGGGTCTTCAGCCTCTTCATATTTCCCTCTTTGCTCGACAAGGACAGCAGAAGGCATGCCAAGAAGTCCTGCATCCTTAAGAATCTTCATAACATACTTCCACTGAGAGTGACAAGCCATGCTTCTTTCTAACTACCTCAATCCCTAAAAAGTATTGTAGTTCTCCTAGGTCTTTTGTAACAAAGACCTCCTGCAAGAATGTCTTCACTTCTTGAATACCAGCACTATCAGAACCAGATCATCCATACACAACTAGAACAATAATGGCAATAGAAGCCTTTTTGACAAAGATAGAGTGATCAGATGTAGATTGCCTAAAGCCAATCTTCGTCACCTCCACACTCAACCTATCAAACTAGGCTTAAGGGCTCTATTTGAGGCCATAGATGACCTTCTTCAATCTGCATACACACTCCCTCTCAACCTAATAATTAGGAGGTTGTCACATGTGCATTTCCTCAATCACGTTGCCATAAAGGAAGGCTTTCTTAATATCCATCTAAAACAATAGCCAGTTCCTATTGATGGCAACAGAGAGGATGACATGTATGGAGGTAACCTAAGCCACATGGGAAAACGTTTCAAAGTATTCCACTCCATATGTCTGTGTAAAGCTCTTAGTTACTAATCTAGCCTTGAATCTATCAATACTGTTTTGAAACATATTTCACAATATATAGTCATTTGTAGTCAACAATCTTGGCTCCATATAGACATGGCACAACATTCCATGTCCCTTGAGTAGCAAGTGACTCCATCTTAGCATCCATGGAAACCTTCCACTGTGGGTCTTAGCCTCAGAGCGGTACCACAGTACTGAACAAGGCTCTAAAAGATTGTTGTAGAGAAGGATCCAGATGGATAGTGAAAGTGTAATGGGAGATAGGATCTAATATGTAGGAGTGGCAGGGCTTCCTCAGAGCAAATGGCCCTTCATCCACCTTGCTCTAACTTTGCATTTGTGGTGTTATGATAGGACTATCATCAAGTCAAGAAGGTATAATAGGCAGTGGAACAAGAAGTGACTCCTTGTCTCGTCTATGATATGTCAACATTTGGAGGGATACGAGCTCAATATTGGTTTCTTCTTTAGAGAAGAAAGGAACCTTCTCAAAGAAGATAACATCAACCGTAACAATGTACCATTGACTACACGAATCATAGCATTAGTATTCTTTCTTAGTGCAAGAATAGCCAAGGAAGATGCACTTGAGGGCTCATGGAGATAACTTGTCTTGTTGTTCAATGACATGTATAAAGTAAGCACATCCAAACAAATGAAGCAGCAAGGCAAATGGACGGTCCACGTCAGGATGCAATAGCTAGAAGGGAATCCCCCCATACAAGACAAATGAAGGGACCCGATTAATCAAATAAGTGGCAATAAGTGCAACATCTCCCCAAAACTACTTTGGTACCTTCATGAATACAAGAAGTGTCCGAGCAATATCTAGTATGTGTCTCAACTTTCTTTCAACAATCCCATTTTGCTGAGAAGTATATACACATGACATTTAGTGTAGCTCCTTTTGCATGAACCTCCAGAGCATTATTAGTGCGAAAAATCTTAATAGACGAGGAGTAGATGTTTTGCACTTCCGCAACGAAGCATTTCAACACGTAGGATCTCAAATTTGTCCTTCATAAGAAATACCCATTGAATCGACTGTAGTCATCAACAAACACACCAAAGTATCTGTGGCTTGCTATACTGCTCACACAAGATGCCCCCAGACATCATAGTGTATCAAATGGAATGGTGATTTACTGTGCTCCTCAGCTTGAGGAGGAAAGGTAGAGCAATGGTGTCAGTTGAAAAGCTTCACGATCAAATCTGGTAGAGGCAGGCAGATCAAGAAACATTTGGTGTAGCTTCCCAAAGGATGGATGACTAAGACAGCAATGCCAAACTATGGGATCAATAGAGATAGAGGTAGCTCCAACAAACTGAGTAGGCATGTCAAGATAATAAAGACCATTCTTCTCATATCCACCAACAATAATCTGATTGGTTTTCTTATCTTGAAAGTAGCAATGATGCTTATCAAATACCACGTGGCACTTTAGATCCTTGCACAATTTGCTGACAAACAAGAGGCTCATGGGAAACTCTGGTGCACCATGGACATCGGATAACCATGCTCAAGAGAACTAGACATCTCCGACTACAGTCACAGGAGAGTATGTACCCTTCGCCACCTTGACGGAAGTAACTGTTCTGGCTAGTTTAGTCTCACATAGAGAACTAACTTCACCGGTAATATGAGTAGATGCACCAAAATTTATCACCTACTGCCCACCAGTAGTAGATGCCAAATTCGCCTAAATGTCAGTAAGGGTAACTAGACCACAAGGAGCATCTTCGTATGTCTTCAATGTATTAGTGGTGGTAAGTAAACCACGTAGGAGCCATCCAAGGCTACAACATGTAGATACGATAATAGCAATGGGAGACGATCCCAAGCAATGGTAGGAGATGATCCCAAGCATGAGGTGGGAAACGATCCCAAGCAATAGATGAAAGAACGTACAGTTCATCATGACTTAGAGGAATCAAGGATAGCAGGGCATGCAATAGATCATTTCCGGGACAAGACTTCACCGTTCATTACTGCCCAGGTCATAGGCAGAGCACTCGTGCGGAGTGCATGGGCCCTTGGGAGCACCAAGTGCAAGTGTTCCGCATTGGGGCAAATGGTCCATGTGCGGCAAAGGCACCATGCGCGGAGCAAGGCTACATGTTGTGGGAAGTAATGTGCGTGTGGAGCAAGCCTGCGTCCTATGGCCCTGACACACATGAAGTAGCGCACACCTTGCATGGAAGGTGCCAAGGTTGGCGGTGTCGGCAGTGGCGGTGGTCTTTGTATTCGAGAAACAAGAGTTCTGTTCTGATCGTATGTTGGAGAAAGTGGAGAGTCCTATTTCAAAAAGAAACCCTGACCTCTCTAATAGAGGATGGATGCAAAACTTACATATAAGTCCATCAAGAAAATAAAAAATAACAAAAGACATGAAAAATAACATGAGACTAAGACTCTAACAGAACTTAACCCAGTACTAAAATAATAAATTGCATTTCTGTTCTCCAGAAAGTGACCACTGATGATGGGTAGTGGTCATCCTAATGATTCTATAGATAAATACACCTTGCCAAGGAGCACAACAAAAGCATTCTTAACATATAAATTCGCACCTGTAAAAAAACCTGCCATTTCTTTGTAGCCAAAAAGCTTAAAAGAGGTAATCGAGATGCCTGCAATGCCTTCGCTTTGTATATCCTCCCCACCCTCTAAAAGGGGAAAAGATGCTATGCCAAATTGGTGTTGTATACTCTTTCAACTCCCTTTGTAACAAACGGAAGTAATTGCTCTACTTTTCAATGGGGCAGAGGGGGTTAACAACCCTTGTTAACTCCTTTTCCCCTCTTAAAAAGAAGATGGCAACTAAGAAGGATCAATTCATCACATGTCATGTCATATGCTGGAGTTCACCTTCCATACACCTTTGTCACCATCCATACAGAAATCAGCAGCAGCTCTTAACCTTGAATGCTGCCATCACTGGCCAAATCAAGAAAAAGTCTGAAAATCTGCAAGGAAGCCAGATAAATGCCCTCTGAAGCACATGCATATTACCTTCACTAAAGATGTACTCTGCTCACCATGGAAAAAGCACCCATTCTGGGGAGCATCGTGAGAAGTTCAAACGGTCCACTTCTCTGAAACAGAGTCATTTTATACCTGTGCATAGATTCATTGGCTAAAGTTGAATTTGTATTGAGGAATTAAAAAAATATATTTGTCATGTCCACATTTATACAAGGCACAACCCAACCGATAGGCCACTAATTTATTTACTAATTTGATTCTCTTGAAGTTACCTATTTTGCTTACAACCAGGTGATAGAATGACTTATCACCTGTTACAATCAGGTGTAGCTTAAGTGGAATGGGAAGGTTTCCTTGATGCCAATGTGAGCTTCGTATTAAAGGGGGAGGCTGCTAGTTTATTTTCAGGTTGGTGGGATCTCACTCATCTCCAACATGTGGTCCTCTCAAGTGGGCAAGGTGTTCTTTTTTTCTTCTACACTCTGATCAAGTTGAAAGGTCCTGTCAAGTGAGGTGGTGCCACGGTCTCTCCCATAACTGAGGCAAATTTCTAGCAAGACAAAGTATGCTAGGGAGTAAGATTTTTTCAGATTTGCTAGATGGTTGAGCACTGTTGAAACCATCTACTTACGTAAAGAGCCAAAAAAGAAATTCGCTTCTCCTATGATGATGAATCCTTGTTAGGAGGCTTGATAATGGTAATGGAAATTTTGAAATGGCTGCCCCATCATCTCTATAAACCAATGGATCCATGGAGAGCGGAAATCATGGGGATCGAGAATGGTAATAAGCATGGCAACAGAAAGGCCTATCAAAGAATTTCACCTTTTCTGTCTCAATTCTTTCCTCTGTGTTTTAGGTAGCTGAGATGTTCATCTCCCGTCTCAGCTATTTGAGGGAAACTCATGCCCATTAAGGAGGGTGAGATATATCCACATCTTTGCCAGGGCCAAGCTCTGTTCAATCTGAGCCTTGGCATAGTATTGCTTGATTCAGTTTCATTTCTATGTGGCACAGAGCTTGGAGCTAGAGTTGGCTTGAACAACAAAATTTTTTGGACAAATATCACTGTTGGGAGTTTAGATTTGGCAGCAACTATGGAGGATCCACCATGTCAACATAGCAGTGAGGAAAATTGTTGAAGCCAGGTAATCATGGCAAACAATGATGTAATTACCAGACAACAGTACCAATCTCACTATCATTACTCCACAAGCCAGCAATGACTTAAAGTCCCAAATATGTCAGTTGATTGAAAACCTATTTCTATCAGATAAAGCTCATTCTGGAGTGCACAGGCAAAGAGCAGGAGGCCCAGCATTGCTAATGCTTCAGCAGTTGCTGCGTGTCTTGACTAAGAAGCTTGAGGGCCACTTTGGAAGAATGGGGATTTCTTACTATGATATGCCCATGTGATCTTTGCTTCTAGTCCCTTGCTCTTAATGCCTTTTATCTCTCTTTGGTTAAAAAACTTTACAAAAGGAATTTAATGAGATCGCCACTCAAGGATTGCTGTGGCTTCACGAATTTGCATTTAGTGGGAGGTTGGCACGGCTTCAATAATTTGCAGTCAGGAGGAGGTCGCTTGTTGGACTGTGGAGATATTCTCCTCACACTAAATCAAAAAATTGGCATGCGAAAAACTTGCTCTCCATTTCCAGCTCTAGAGTCCTGTTCAATCAATGAAGGGGTATGCTATGGGCTCTTCTGAGGCCAAGTTGCAGAACTCGATGTAGTGACAATCAATTCCTTGCAAGAGCTTAGACAAGGGGGGCAATTCTCGTTCTTGTATAGCTTATTGCTAGGTCCTTAGGTGCCTTTCATAACCTCAGTTGAAGGGTGGCTCTCAAGTCTCAATTGGTGAGTGGTGACCGCATTTTTTCCCATTTTTAGAGACCATGCCTTGAAGCTTGCTGAAAGCTACATGGTCTGAGATTGAAAGTAGATTGCTTCCTAACCCTGATTGTTAGAAGATGGCCTGGCAAGCTGCCCCTGGCTTTTGCTTTGAAGGCAATGCTACCCTTTGATCACAAGGTAAGGAATATGTCAAGGATCAAAAAATATAATAATAAAGGCCCACATCTGTAATTGGAACATTATGATTATGGTTCTAGAGACTCTAGTGCAGTTGAACACCACCAAAAACATTCATTGGTCGTGGATTTTTTTAATAATGTGATATACGAGAAGCCTAAGGTCAACTACATAGATAGTGATCATGGATTACTAAAGCTAGATTCTTAACGATGATTTCAAGACTATTGTAGGGTGCTTTGATGGCACAAGGAGGACAATAAATAAACACGGATACTCTATATTTATGTGGTTTCCCTCCAAGACACATCTGAAAGAGGTAATCCTTGGAGATTCTAGACTTTCTCTTGTTTGAAAAGAAATGTCAAAAGGATTGCATGTACAAGATGAAACGTCAAGGATCACATGTACAACAAGCATAAACCCTCTCAAAACAAACAAGATGAAGCATAAAGGATTGCATGCATAACAAGAATGAGATAATTGTTTAGTAAACAATGTAGATGAGACTAAAAACTTGCACCATGCATATCAAAATGAATCATTACTCAAACAATTATGCAAAAGGACAACATAAAGAATCCATGAGCTGAACTTTACCCTTCAAGGAAAGAACAAATGAGTGAGCAAGAGCGAGAGCGAGAGGTGTGTGCCCCAAACTTGGAAGAGGGGCATGAGCAAAGCATAGAGGAACAAGGCCCCCTGTCGGAGAGACAAGTAGATGTTGGTTGCGCGGAGTAGATAGAGGTTGGGGGCTCTAAACCATGTGGTACAACGTGGAAGTGGCTTCAGAAGTCGGGGATGGAATGTTGGAGAGGAGCGATGTTTCAAATGCCTAGACCCGGCCATTGGGCGAGAGAGTGCTATGAACCTCTGAGATGCTGGAGGTGTGGGGATCTTGGCCACTAGAGTGCGGTGTGTAATCAAGTTGCGGAGGGGAGGATTGGTTGTCTGTCGTTGCCACTAACAATGGGGGTGCCTCTTGCGGAAGTGGATGCCCCCTGGTCTAAAGGTGTGACTGCTCTCCATGCTGCGATTAGTGAAGGCCTGGTGGGGGAGGTAGTCGAGGATGAGTGCAGTCGAAGGAGGTCGCAGTTGCGTTGTGCGATTGCCTTGCACGTGGGGAAGGTGAAGGTGCTCCTCTCCAACGAGGGCAAGTTCCTCATGATGGGGCTTTCCTTGTCGTAGAGAGATCAACTTTGTTTCAAGGAGCTCCGAACGAAGGCCAGGTGCCTGAGGTTGACGAGGCTCTGTGTTCACAATGGTGCTTCGAAGGAGTAATCGCCTAAGAAGTCGATGATTGTGCTGACAATAGGTGGAGTTCCATGGTGGTTGAGGATGATGGAGGTGGTCGAAATGATTGTCTCGCCCTTTGCATTCCTCCGGGAGTGTAGGGGAACCGAGATCTCCGACGGGTCTCTTAAAGCCGCTATTGAGATAAAGGTGGGGGCATCGTTGTTAGAGAAGGTGCTCCTCCGGCATGGGGGCTTCTCGTGGGTTGTATCATGCATGCCTACGAGGGTCCCATCGGCGCCAACGGGGACCACCTTCACTAAGGTGGTCAGGTAGGCAAGTGGCACATCGGCAGAGGGGGGCAGTGCGATGGCAACACCGCGCCAGGCCACTAGGGTTTGGCAACCCTCACGGAAGGCGAACCACTCGCATGATGACGTGGAGTCGTGACCCGAGGATGTGGCATTGATTGCGCCAAACATCGCATAGAATGCAGGATCGCAGGCGGCGATTTTAGAGGGGGAGTTGCATTGAGAAGCAGAAGAGTCAAGGGAGGTCACAGATTTAGAGGTGTTGTATAAGGAGCGTAAGCCATTTGAAGGCTTAAAAGAGGTAAATGGGGTGGGTTCCAGAGTCAAATCCATCTTGGATCTGGATAACGTAGAGCTGGATTGCATGGATGCCTTGCTTCGAACTGCTACGAGCGTGCTTTTGAAGGGGTCTACACGAGACCTTAAGAAGTCATAGCAACCCTTCTCGGATGGAAAATAGGTCCCCCCCCCCCCCCCCCCCCCTCTTCGTATCTCTTAATGTCGCAAAGGGGCTGAGGCTAGTGGCGAAAGGATGTCAACAGGAGATCTCCCCCTCTCGGCCGATCTGGGGGAGGAGGGGGGGGCCTTATGATCCTCATGCAAGGTAGGGACTAAGGGTGGCTAGGCTGTTGTGGCCACGCGAGACTAGGAGGATGTTATGGGAGGGACTTCGCCGCCTGTGGAGGATGGTCGAAGTAGCAGCACGCGAGCTATGATTCACCTTGTTGGGTAGCGCTTGTGCATGGTGTGTGGGGGTCGGAGACTATTATACAACAAGAGGTTGAGGTTCTGAGATGCCATCCGTGGTGGAGGCCAGTTCGAGAGGTGGTAGATGGCTAGGACAGGGAGGTTAAGGTGCCACAATGGAAGACGCCATCGACATTGGAGGAGGAGGATGAAGCGGTGCAGCAAGTAGCAGCGGCAACCGAGTTCTACTAGGTAGCAAAGGGGATCTCTGTGGTTACTATATGATGGGAGTCCTATCGTGGAACATCAGGGGTCTCAACGACCCTTCAAGGAGGGCAGCATTGGGGGGCCACATTAGATAGTAACGAGTAGACATTGTTCTTTTGCAGGAGACAGTTGGCAGCTTGCAATGGTAGGGTATGGAAGGAGATTGGGGGTTCTTTGATGGAGGGGTTTCGTGCCCTCAATGCACCCAGTCATTCGAGTGGCAGCTTCTGGGTTGGTGCGAGGATGTCTTCACTTGGGAGGATGGTTTCAAGGGAAGCCATGTCATCGCCACCAGGCTTGTGAGAATGTCAGATGGATCCAGAGTGACGATAGTGACGGTAATAGGAGTGTACGACCCGACTGAGACTCAAGCAAGAGAAGTGATGTAGGAAGAGTTTGCAATGGTGGTGGCAAAGAGCCATGGGGCTACGTGGCCAATTGGAGGGGGACTTCAACACTACCTTGCAACTTGATGATAGGCCTGATCAGCAAGGGAGGCAGGACCTTAGCTCAGAGCAGTTTGGAGGGTTCGTGGCATTGCACGGTTTGATCGACATGGTCCTAATGTCTTGTGTATACACGTGAAGGATCATTTGTAGATAGAGATCCTGGATCAACAGGTTCCTTTCCCATGTGGAGATGGCTGAGGCATTTCTATTGGCCGATGTTTCCCTGATGGATAGGGCTTTCTCTAACCACACGCCCTTGGTGAAAAGGTCAACTGAAGGGACATACTTTGGTACCTACTTCAAATTTGAGAGGTCTTGGTTGATGAAGGCGGACTTAAAAGAACGTGTAAAGAAGTGGAGGACGTTGAGGTGGAGGGTTCGGCAGCGACTCAACTGTCGAAGAAGCTAGTTAGTCTATGGGAGTACTTGAGGTGGTTCAGGAAGGAGCTTAGGGAGTCGAGGCTCAAAAAGAAGACTGAGGCGTTGATAGGCAGGAGGATAGCGGTGCGCTGACCTCAAAGAATAGGGAGTGTAAGGCGAGACATTTGCGGGTGGTGCAGGAAAAGGACAAGAAGGCTGAGGTTGAGTGGAAGGCAAGATCTAAACAGAAGTGGTTGAAAGAAGGGGACTCCAACATTAGGTTTTTCCATCAGATGGCGTTGGCTGGGAGGAGGAGGAATTGGATCGACATGCTATTGGTGGGAGGGACGACTTACTCGGGCAGGGAGGATGTGGGGAGAGCGGCGATAGATTTCTTTAGGGAGTTTACGAGAAGACATAGGAAAGGCAAATGGAGGTGGATGGGAGATGACGTGCAGAGCATTTCTGGAAAGCAGGTGGAGGCCCTCACGACTGGCTTCTCAAAGGACGAGATGAGGGAAGCAGTATGGGGACTCAATGCAGATGGGTGCTCGAGTCCGTATGGGTTTCCAATCTTTTCTATAAGGAGTTTTGGTCTTTAGTTAAGGAGGATGTGATGCGGGTTTTGGAGGAGTTTGTGATGGGAAATAGGGGGCTTCGATAGGCTTAATAAGTCCTACCTTTTCCTCCTTAAAAAAGAGGGTGTCGGGAGGCCATTAAGGATTTCAGGTTGATTGCTTTGTCTAATGCTTTGTACCTTATTGTGGCAAAAGTCCTCACCAATAGACTCCGTAGGTTGCTTGGTGATATCATCTCACCAGTGCAGACAACATTTGTTCTTGGGAGAGGCATCTTGGATGGATTTATGGTGGCTACAGAGGCCTTGGCTGCTTAGAGAAGATTGAAGAAGACGGCTTTTTTGTGGAAGGTTAATTTTAGCAAAGCATACAACTCCATTCAATGGGATTTTCTGTGGGCTTCCTTGGCCAAGAAGGGCTTCCCTTAGGTATGGATTGACTGGACAAAGAGATGTGTCACGACAATGTCTTTTTCGGTGTTGGTGAATAGGAACCTTACAAAAGGTTGGGTGCAACCCAAGAGGGGGGTCAGACAGGGCTGCTTGCTCACTCCTATGCTATTTATCTTGGCCATTGATGCCCTTGCAAGGGTAACCATCAAATTGTGTTCGAGGGGGCTATTCAAAGGTTTCACAGCAGGTGCCATCAGGGAGGTTTCATTGCTACAGTATGCGGATGATACTTTGTTTTTGGTGGAAGGGTCCTCTACGAAGGCGAACAAGATGTGCATACTTCTGGAGTTGTTTGGTGAAGCATTGGAGCTTTAAATTAATTACGAGAAGTCCAGTTTTGTTCCTTTTCATATGTCAGATAGGGAAGTGATGGCCCCCAGCAATGCACTCAAGACTGGTGTGGGAGTTCTGCCGCTGTCGTACTTGGGGCTGCCTCTGTCAAATAAGCGCCTTCGGCTGCAGGACTAGCTGTCTTTGCTAAAGAAGAGGCGGTATGGTGGTCTTTTAGGTTGCTTTCGAGGGGGGGAAGGGTGACTTTGGTTAAGGCGGTATTGTCATCCATACTTCCTGTCTATTTTTAGGGTACCCCACCAAGTAGAGAAAAAGCTTACTGACCTGTTACGTGATTTTTCTAGTTAAACTATGGGTCGACGGGGTAGGGGACGAGGCTGGTGTCCTAAGAGGAGGTTTGCAGACTTGTGTAGGAGGGAGGACTCAAGGTCAGAAATGTGGAGGCAATCAACCTGAGCCTTCTCATGAAGTGGATTGTCAAGTTGGTGGGGTAGGAGTAGGGGCTTCTTGGCGACACTCTCCAGCAGTGCTATGGCTCCTTCCTCTCTCGAGTCCCCGATTCCTGGAGCATCACGTTTCTTGCAGGGGTTGGCGTTGGTGGCCCTGAAGGTGCAAGCATTTTTCTCGCCTTATATGGGAGATGGGACACCTTTAGATTTTGGATGGATGATTAGCAAGGAGATGGCACCCTTTGTGACAGATACCCACATCTCTTCTCAAGGGTCGTAAACAAGGAGGCGATCATGGGGAGTTGTTGCAACGGTGCTTGGTCCCCATAGTTCAGGGGGTGCTGTCAGACCAGAGGTGAACGAAGTTCCAACACTTACTGCAAGATCTGGATGGATGGGTGCTAGGAGGGAGGGACGCCTATTGCTTGGAGGAGGGGGAGTTTATCGTAGCTAAGGCTTTTCACATATTACATGCTTCCCTGCAAATGATGGATGTTGACTTCCAAAGGGATTGCAGGTTGTTGTGGTCGGCAGAGTGCCCGATGAAGGTCAAAATTTTCGCTTCGCTCATAAGGAAGAGTAGAATACTAAGGCTTGGAGGGTGAAGTGGACAACAATAGATGACCTTAGTTGCCCCTTTTGCAAAGGGGTGAATGAGAACATTCAGTACGTATTCTTTGGGTGTTGTAACACATGTTTAGAGGAGGATGGGGATTGACTGGATTGCCTATGATAGCTCTTAGGAAATAAAATCAAAGAGATATTGTTGAGTTGTTTTCTATTTAGGTCATTGTTATTTTTAATAGGTGTTTAGTTGTGTTTTCATGTATGTCAAGGCCCTTTCTCTATATAAAGAGGGTTAAGGCCTCTCTTTTCGAATCAATAAAGTTAATATTCTCCCCCAAAATCCCAACATGGTGTCAGAGTAGGTTTGATCCTGTGGGAAAAGAGAAAAGAATAGGGGAGAAGAAACCTTAGAGGGGGGAGGCCCTCCGGCGACGTTGCTAGTCTCCAGCAAGCCATCGGAGAGGTCCTCTCCTCGCCCCGGCCCTTCCTTTTCTTCTTTCTTCCTCGTCTGTTACTGCTGATCTCACTGCCACTGGGGAAGAAAAGCTCGCTGGTGTCGCCACCGACTGCGCACTGACAAAGGACCACCATAGGAGTGGTTGTTGGTGCCCTAGCTTCTGCACTGACCAACTCCGGTAGCCTTATCTTTGTTCGGCACTAGCCATGAAGGTAGTAGACCATATCCTTGTTTTGCACCCCCTCCAAACCTCGTTTGATTGAGGATGTGAGGGTATTATCGTACTCCTTAAGGGCCATGCTACCGAACCGAGGTAGTCCGATCCTCCCTCAATCTCGCCAAAGCGCCATTGCACTCCTCTATTATGTCGCTACACGAAGAAGAAAAAAAAAAGGGAGGCCTGGTCTAGGGTTTTATGAGAAAAAAAAAATTAGAGTTATTTTTATGATTTAGTCCACTTAAAAGTTAAGTCCTTTGTTTTGGGGTACTTGTAAGTAAGCCCTAAAAGTCTTGAGTTTTATTGTTTAAGTCCTCATATGTTTGTGTGGAAGACACAAGAAAGACAGGAGCCACCTCAAGATGTCAAGATTACGAGCAATACTCACACACCTCAAGAGAAACCAAGCATAAATTGGCTCTGTGAGGGCGTACAAGAAAAGACACCCAAGGTTGAAGAGACGAAGAAGGGATTACCACGTCAACAAGAGTTGATCTCCATTATCTTAAAGACCCAAGTCTTCACCGTCTCCCATGTCTCGACTTACAAGGGAGTGTTAGGAAATAAAATCATAGAGATATTGTTGAGTTGTTTTCTATTTAGGTCATTGTTATTTGTAGTAAGTGTTTAGTTGTGTTTCCATGTATGCCAAGGCCCTCTCTCTATATAAAGAGGGTCAAGGCCTTTCTTTTCAAATCAATAAAGTTTATATTTTTTCCAAAATCCCAACAATAGCATTGATGGGTTTTAGTCTTCGTTCTGGAAAGTTAACACCAATGGAAGAGATAACATCTTCGAAGAAGGAAAAGGCAAAGGTGCCGGCGGTCCTGTGGGGGTGTGGTTAAGGAGGGATGGGGCAAGGTTTAGGAAGTCGGTATGCGGTCGGTTGGGTCACCGCATAGCAAGTATGCGGTATTCGAACAAGTATACGGTTTTGCATTTTTTATTTAAAAAATATAAAATAATTAGTTAATTTATTAAATTTTGTATTATAGGCAATGTTATAATTATGCAAATGTCTCTAAGTAGTATAATAAAAAAATATAGTCTAGAATCATATAATTTGACATCTTTAATTGCTATATAACCTAGAATATAAAAGATTTAACATCTTAGAAAAGGAAAATGTAGAGATTAGAATCCAGATGTTCATTTAAACAAACATAAAGAATTGACAATAGTGTTGAACACAAAATGACATTTAATCTAAATAATTGATGTAAAAAACTAGACCCTCAAAATAAAAATCCTAAAACAAAAATTAGACCTAGAAATTTATGTAAAAATCACTCAACCATTGATTTATTTAATATTAGGAATGATTTATACCCATTGTCACCTACAGATCCTAAAAATTAGATACAAACAAATACAACATTAGGAATATATACAACATTTAAGACACATGCACGATATCATGAACAAATCAGACCTTAAATATCAAACCCAATAAAAATTAAACCCTAAAAATAAAGGACCTAAAAATAAAATCATATAGTGAGAGATATACCTCCAGTGATGGTCGGTGCAACCTCCAATGTTGGTAGTCGATGGCCGGTAGGTGATGGCAGTGTCGTGCGAGAGGCGGTGTAGCACCCGACAATGCTACACTCGACGTTAGTGGGCAATGGCCAGTTGGTGATGGCAACGTTGTGTTAGACGCGATAAAGAGGGTGACGCGCCGACGACAGAGAGAGCAATGAGGGTTTAGGGTGATGACAAAGAGGGGTTTAGGCATTCTCAATGGATTTAGGTTGGGATATTAGTCATTCCCAATGGCAAAGAAGGGTTTAAGATATCCAAGAAGTTTTATTTTTAAGTGGGTCTTTTTTATG
Source organism: Thalassia testudinum (assembly GCA_037157565.1). Classification (NCBI taxonomy): domain Eukaryota; kingdom Viridiplantae; phylum Streptophyta; class Magnoliopsida; order Alismatales; family Hydrocharitaceae; genus Thalassia; species Thalassia testudinum. The sequence continues at coordinate 68,086,281 of JAZHRO010000013.1, read as the reverse complement.
TGAGCCTTGAAGGTTTCTTTTTAGAAGATCCCATCGGTGAATCTGTCTCAAAAGTGGGTGACTTCTCGACTGAGTAAACGCCTACTTGGTCCGACTACTTGCCCAGACCCGCTTATAACTCGGCATTGCATTACACGATTCAGGGAGGGGTCTACCTACGACTATGCGGCCGACTTCCTGAACACTGAAATGGAGTTGTTTTTAGGGGAGAAATGCCGTATGTGGAAAATATTATCTACTCCATTTCCTCCCAGGTGGTGTTTTGGGAGTCTGCATTGTAATTGTGGTCTTGTAATTCCTTCTTTTGAGCAATGAATCAGGATAGTTATCATATAGATAATCACCCTTCTACTTTTCAAAAATAAAAAAATAAAAAAAAAAGCAGTTATGCAAGAGCCCAAGTATTATTATTTCAACTGTGAATATATGTATATTTTTGCATATACATAGCTACGAATGCAGCAAATATATTGCATAGAAGCATGGGTGTGTACGGAACATATCTCTTTGGTGGGAGTGCACTGATATGTGCGTTTCTACCAACATGCCTATGTGAAAAGGTTTATTATGTAGGTCTTACTATGGTGGTGCATGAAACTTATCCTCAATCAGTATGCTTGAGTTTGCATAAAATGGTTATTATCATTAAGCATGAAATTCTCATGTGGCAAACACTATATGGAGCAGCAATAAAACACACTAGACAAATCTTCACTATGGTGTTTCATATTTCTTCAAATGTGGTTTGTGTCATTCAATTTTCTTTTAGTGGTAGAATGCTTTTGTTGACTAAATGTCTCTATCTGTAGGAACTGCAATTGTGGGATGAAACATGGACTTAGTTTAGCTGATAGTAGTAGCAGAGATATTTCCTCACAAATGCGAGATGGAAGGTTAAAGGATCTTTTGAAGAAAACATACTTAGCACGCTGGGTAGGAAAAGGTGTTACTGGAAATGAAGTGCTTAGTCCCTCTAATCCTAAAGTAAGTGTCACAGACAACGAGGAGAATCTTTTGCTTGACACTTCAAGGTTTGTTCTTTTGTGCTTTTGTAATACTTCTGCACTTTCTTTGTAATGTTTTTTGTATTTGCCCAAAAAATAAATAAGAGGCCACTGTCAATGCAGCAAGGTTCTGATCCTTAAATTTTGGTGCTGAACAAATTTCTAGAATTGCCATATTTAGCTGTATTTCAAAAGGCAAAGCGAGTTAAATATTTTACTAAGAATTGGTTGAAAATCATATTATCTATTGCAAGATCAGTTCAGCATTCTCTAATGGTTCAATCTGTTAAGTCTTTTATCCATTTTCTGTCAATAACTCTTTTCTTTTAGAACTATGATTAGTTCGTCACAGGCTGCCCTTTCATTCCTTTCTTGGTTCCTTTTCTTGTCTCTGTTCTGTGAAATGCTTGTATTGTTCTTTTGGAGTTGTCCTTTGTGCTTCCCTATGCACTGCAATGAGCGGTCTTGTTATCACAACTGTACAACGTAGCTTGTTTTTCCCAAGAAAATGGAACTTTTCAATCAACATTGCAGGTCAACAGTGGAAACGACAACACTTCAAGACAGCATTATAAATATGGAGGACTGTACTTCATCTATCCGCAACCTTCATATGTCACTTTCAAAGGTTATTTTATTTGTTGTATTTTTCATAATTTCTTCATGTTGTTCACTGTGTTCTTGCAATTTGAAGGGTTAAAATTGTAAACAATTATGAAATCAAATGCTCATGGTTCTGCCTGACACTTTAATTGGATCATCAAGTGACTTTTATCATAGTTCTGCATACTTAGTTTCTCTGGTATTGTCTTGTTTTTTTCCTGTTGGAATCGCCATCTTTCACTCTCAGAGACACAATTATCTGCTAGTTACGGTTCCTTTAGAGATGTGGAAATTTTTACCTCTAGGCTTTCTCAGGATCCGCTCAATTTGAAATCATTATAGAAGTTAAAATAATAGTAGTAATAGTAAGATTTTTATACTTTAATCCATGTTCTTTTTGTTTATGTTTGAGACCAGGAGACATCACAAGGACATTGTCAAAATATGGTGTTGCCAGCACTGACGAAACCCATCCCAAGTCACAGGAATTTTGATGGAAAAATATTAGGAGAATATCAGCTCGAGAGATCTTCATCACTTGGTAGGATTTTGGAGCCCCGATAAACTCAAAGTTTCTGTACGCCAAGTGGGAACTTCAACCTCTATCAGCAACTTTATCATTCTCATTCTCATGCCAATCAGATGAAAAGCCAAAACAGAAATCAAATTAGCATTGTAGATATTAGGTGCTATGTGAGAGCATAATATTGTGAAAGCAAGTTTCTAAGGTTAGGAAATAAAATTAGCGATTTTATCTCCATATTTAGTCTTTACTATTTTTAATAAGTGTTTAATTTGGTTTCTATGTTTGCCCTTGCCTCTTTCTATATAAAGAGGGCTAGGGCCTCTCCTTTTATGAATAACAACAATTAATCTCCCACCAAAAATCTCTATTTGGTATTAGAGCCACCGATTTTGATGGCCTAGGGTTTAGAAGAAGAAGACCTAGAGGGGGAGGCCCTCCGGCGATGCCGCCGGTCTCTGGCGAGCCACCGGAGAGGCTCTCCCCTCTCCCCAAATCTCTCATATTCTTCTTCCTCTCTCGTTATTCCGGCTAAGTGCTCGTTGCCAACCAAAAAGGCCTCATTGGTGCCACCTTCGGCCTCCGTCTAACGAAAGACCACCATAGGAGTGGTCGCCTGACTTCCCCCCATCGCATCAACCCTCTCCAGTAGCCATTGGTCAGGTACATCATCGTCGGTGAGCCAAAAAGGCTCTAGTCCTGTTGGTCAACGCCATGGACCGAATCAAAGGTATGGGCCCTTGAACCTCATTCGATCGAGGGTTTAAGGGCACCATTGAGTTCCTTGGAGGGTACTCTGCCAGACCATGGTGGTCTAGACCTACTCCGACTCACCGGAGCTCCGCCATCGGCTTCCCGGCCACTATAACGCCCCCCCCAGTGTTCTCATCCTCCGCATGTGCGCTCTCTGTGTGCTCTCTACTGCATCACATGCATCATCCCGTCCTCTAAGGTCCAGAAGGAGTCACCGGTCTTGATAGAGGCGTGGACTTGAACTGCTCCAAGGGCAGCCACAACCCCCGTCAACGGAGAACGAAGTTGAGGGAAGAAAACCCTCTAACATGAAGCCTTTTGAAGGAGGTTTTTCTTTCATTTTAAAAAAAAAATTAGGGTTATTTTATGATTGAGTCCACTTTTCTATTTTTCTTTAAAGTCTAGTCTTCTATTGGTGAGGTATGTCTGTAACCCATCAAGGTTTTGAGTTGTCTCAATCGAGTTCTTATATATTGAGTGGAAGACACAAGAGTTAAAGAAGGGAGCCGCCTTAAGATGTCAAAGTTCGGGCAATACTCTCACATACCTCAAGAGAAACCAAGCATTGACTAGCTCTATGAGAACGTACAAGAAGAGACACCCAAGGTTGAAGACACGAAGAGAGGATTTCCACATCAACAAAAGTGGATCTTCACTACCTTAAGGATCCAAGTCTTCGCTGTCTCCTGCGTCTCGACTTGCGGGGGAGTGTTAGGAAATAAAATTAAAGATTCTATCTTCATATTTAGCCTTTACTATTTTAAGTGTTTAATTGGATTTCTATGTTTGCCCTTGCCTCTCTCTGTATAAAGAAGGTTAGGGCCTTTTCTTTTATGGATAACAATAATTATTCTCCCACCAAAAATCTCTACACTAACAAAAGCCATTTTTCAGATGGCTGCAATGCTTATTCTAGGTTTTAGCGCTCAGCTCAGACCTGCCCTCAAATACATTGGCCACTGACAATAGTGCTTTTGTTCTCGCTTCCCCACGTGTACGAGACTCAAGCCCTTCATCTAGAGACCAGGGCAATGCTGAGGTATTGGGATCACTACATTAAATAGCGGGTTGCCTGTTGCCAATCAAGCCTTTTTTGAAAATCTCAAATCTACCCTTGCACTAATGCTGCCTATAGTTGTCTTAAGATACCATGTGGAGTTTCTAAAGTGCAGCAAAAGCCTTCAAGCTACTGCCATTATTGCACTAATATTTTTCTCAAGTTAAAATTTTCTTAACACATACATTCATTGATACTGTGTTACGTTATGTTGAAGGGATATTTTGTCGTTTGTTTTCTTTATTGGACTTATGTTATAATTTTTTCCTCACATCTCTCTATATAAAGAGGTGTAGGGACGACTTAATAATTCAAGAACTCTCATTTTCTTCAATGTGGTATCAGAGCCAAGTTGAGAACACCAGCCAATAAAATCCTAACCCTACCACCAACCCCTCTTCCTCGCCACCACCACTGCTAGTAGCCGACGCTGTCGGCCACCAGCAGCACTGGCAGCATCGCCAACCGCCAGTAACCAGCACCGGCCACCAGCAGTTGTTGGCCATCAGCCAACACCGCCGCCCTCTAGGAAGCAGGAGGGGCAATACCGCCAGTGGGCTATTCCTCTCCCTGTTGGGCGATAGGGGGAGGGGCAAATCAGCCGCCCATCTCCTTGGGAAGGTCCTTGATCTTGGTATGCTGTCTTGCTAAGGTCTAGGACTCCCCAAGAGATGATTTGAAGTGTGTTTCACTTGATGGTATGATCAAATCAGTTTTTTATCACTGTTTGGGGTGTGTATTCCCTTTGTTGATGCTATTTTTGGGGTGTGTTCCCCTTGATTTGTTGACGAAGTGTTGAGACCGCATGTGAGCGGATTTCGAGGTGTATTCCTCAATTTTATCCAAAATTAGATCTGTGTTTGAAGTTGTTTGAAGGTATTTGTGGTGTGATTGCACTATGGCCTCATCATCATCAGAGATTGGAGTGACATCAAAACAGACCGAACAGTGTGGTCTACAAGAACCCATTTTTTGCATCAATTGTGAAGCTTGATGAGATCAATTACCCTCGTTTGCCTCAAACGTTCCTTGTCACTATGGAAGGACACGAGAAGCAACATGTCCTTACTGAAGCACCACCAGAGTAGAAAATGGGAAAATATACAACCTAGAACAGAGATGATACTATGGTAAGGACTTGGATATCAAACAGTGTGATACCCCATATTGGAGTTGAAGTCATGTATTATAAAATAGCTAAACAGATGTGGGACAATCTAAAGGTTGCCTACTCTCATGAACTGAATGCCACCCAGGCCTTCCAAATTCACTATGATCTTTGTCATCTGAAGCAGGAGTCCATGAGCCTTTCACAATACTATTCTACTATGAAAAGACTTTTGGAAAAGTATAATGCATGCAGGCTCATGTGCACATAACCTATGTGTAGAGATTAAAGGGAGTTTTCTACTCATATGTTTCTAGCAGGACTTAATGATGTTTATTCGACTACACATTCACATATATTGACATTATCTAAGCTTCCTCCTACTGAGGAGATCTACAAGAGGCTTAGCAAGTTGCAGGTCCAAACCACTTCGGAGGTTGTCACCAGTAACGCTGCTTCTGCTCATGCAGTTGTGAGTACACGTCGAGGGCGGAGTGGAGCTTTTCGAGGCAAAGACAGGGGACGTGGTGATGGTGATCATAGTAAGCCTACCTGCTCTTACTATAGGAGGATTGGTCATGTTGAGGTCAAGTGTTGGAACAAATTTGGAGGGCCTGTTGTTGCCAACCAAGTCACTGTGAGTGCTCCTCCAGCTATGTGTACTGATACAGTTACACTTGCAAAGGCAGACTATAATGCAGTAGTGCAGCGCCTAGCACAATTGACCCACAATCAACCCCAGTCTTCAGGCACAACAGCGTATGCCTCTGCATTAGGTACGAACAGTTCTTGGTTGCTAGATTCTGATGCGTCAGATCATTTGTCTGGAATTCCCAGTGTTTTGGGGATATGCAGAAGGTGTCACAGGACCGCTTAGTTCAGCTAGCAGATGGTAGGCATGCCCCTATCCGTAGTAAGAGGGGGTGTATATTACTCCTACTATGCACCTCTTTGATGTTTATTATTTACCTGACATGACAATGCAGTTTCTCTCTGTTAGGACTATCACTAAGCAATTGACTTGGCATGCTAGATTTGATGTGGTTGGGTGTATTTTTCAGGATCGCATAACGGGGAGGACGATTGGTGGTGGACATGAGGTGTATACCAGCTAATGCAAAGTCCAATTGCTACAGCATGTCAAACGAGTACTACTGCGGGGAGTGCCTTGCAATAGCACAGATGAGTAGATAATCCTTCTCTAGGCAAACTACGCAAGATCATCCCACATCTCTCGCCTGCCATGAAGATTCAATGTGATGCCTGTCAGCTAGGGAAGCATCACAGAGCCAGTTTTCCAACTTCTATGCAGTCCAGTAGTATAGTTTATTTTGATTTGCTTCATTGTGATGTTTGGGGTCCTAGCTGTGTGGCAGATCGACAGAGTTATTGTTATTACTTGTTAGTTGTTGATGACTTTTCTCGTCTATTATGGTTATTTTTTATGCGTAATAAATCAGAAGTTGGCTCTAACATTCAGCAATTTGTACCTTTTGTGAAAACTCAATTTAGTGTTTGCATTAAAACTATCAGAACAGATAATGCATTGGAGTTTTGTACTAAGAGTTTGGCATCATTTTATGGGTCACTTGGTATTATGCATCAAACTTCCCCCCATATGTCACAACAAAATGGGGTCACAGAATGGAAACACCACCATATTTTGGATATAGCTCAAACTTTGCTTATCTAGAACAGTGTTCCACACATGTACTGGGGAGGTGCAGTTCTTACTGCTTGTTTTCTTATTAATAGACTTCCTTCCTCTGTACCTCATGAGCATATTACATGGAATATCCTATACCCAGATGCAGAGTTAGTTTTAGTGCCACCGAAAACATTTGGTTGTGTTGCCTTTGTGCTTCTGCTTGGACTTGGTCATGATAAATTGGCTCCTAGAATGGTTAAGTGTGTGTTTCTTGGTTACGCACTGAAAAGGGATATAGGTGTTTTGATCCTATACACCAAAGGCATTATGTTAGTGCGGATGTGACATTCCATAAGTCCATTCCGTATTTTTCTACATCAGGCCATCAATTAAAGGATGTGGAAATGGTTGTGCCTAAGCCTGTACCTCCCATAGCCGTAGAGGATTTTTCTCAGAGTAGCAGTCTACCCACTACAGAGCCACCTCTAAGTACATTCAGAGTGGTACCACCAGATGAGAAGATTTTCAAGGGTACCACGTATCAGCTTTCTGTCAGTTATCTAGAAAAGATACACACCCCATCCTCAATTCCTACTAAGCCACCATCGTCCTCCACTCAGGTATGTGTTGAATCTATTAACAGTGCTTCTCTAAGTTCTCTATCCATGTCTACGGATGATGATATACCTATTGCTATTTGGAAGGCTCAGTATTGTGTGGCTAGGAGTGTTTATGTGATTCTCTGAGTACTAAGTTTCATGCATTTATTGCTGCAGTCTCTAATTTTGAGCAAAGCTATCAATGCAAAAGGCGATAGCAAGGCGACAAGGCTCAAAATCGCCCGAGGCGAGAGGTAACAAAAAGGCGACAGTCCAAGTGAATTGAGGCGATCGTCTTTTATTGGCATATATATGTCTTATTAACTCAATTTAATAGCACTAAGTTTATAAAAACATGTCTAATAACAATGTTGGAGACTTTAAGTAGAAGAAAATGATGACAATTGTATTGCCAAAAACTGTTTCACATAATTTCAAATGGTAAAGAAAGAAAAGTTTCTACACAATTAAGGTAGAAAAACATAAAAACCAAATTTGTCATTAAAGTGAACAATTGTCAATTCTCAAATAATAAAACACATCAGTTACCAGAATCATCTTCAAGATTCAATTCATCATCGTCATCCTCATCGTCACCAGCAACTTCTTCAATCTCTTCTTCCTCTTCCTCTTCCTATTCCTCATCACTGTCCACATACTCTTCCTCTTCTTCAATAACTATTGGAGCTTTTCCTTTTCCCTTAGCTTTCTTAGGACCATTTTTCTTTGTAGTAGCACAAGTCCGAGTACGTCGAATAGCCTCTTACTCATTAATTCCTGATGCAAGCTCAACCATGCCCCAAATGAGATCATCATCACCAAACATAATATCATCACCTGCATTTTCCTCTTCTCCATTCTCCCTAATAACCATTCATTTGAATAATTAATTTCCTGAAGGGAAATGGGATCAAGATATAATCCCTATCTTCATATTGATCTCTCAAAGCTTCGTTGTACTTAACAAACACAAGATCATTCAACTTTTGTTGCGCCAACGGATTCCTTTTCTTTGAGTGAACCTATATAGATTTCCAAAATAAAAGGATTAATATAAAATTACTTGATAAAATTAATGCTATGCATATTATGAATTGGTTTGTAACTTACATTTTCAAATACACTCCAATTCCTTTCACATCCCGAGGCACTACAAGTAAGACCTAGCACCTTCAGTGCCAATTTTGCCAAGTTAGATGCAGACCCACCAAAGAGATTCCACCACTTCACTGTAAAAAGATAATAAGTTATATAATATTAATAAGCAACTGGAAATGGAAAGTTACTATAAAAAATTTATACCACTTGACTACCTGGAGCAATGGTCTTCCTTTGTCTAATAGCCATAGGTGTTCCAAAGAGTCCTTGTGCATTTCTATAAATGAAAATTTCTCGTGTTATTTTGTCTTGCACACTCTCATCAGGCTCCAATTTTGCCAAGACATTGTAAAATCCATTCATAACCACTGAATCAAAATCAAGAATTTGATTTTCATAAAAGAAATCAGGATTGAGGAAAAATCCTACTGCATGTAAAGGCCTATGAAGCTGATAATCCCATCTCTTAGCAATGATGTCGCAAATAGGTCCAAACTTTTCAGCATTATTGTTGAAATCCTTCATAACAGCTTCCTTAGTTCTATTCATTGCTTCGTATATGTATCCCATTGCAGGTCTCTTCTCTGAGTCAACAAGACGAAGCACTCTCACAAGAGGAGACGTAGCCTTCTGAATGTATACCACCTTATTCCAAAATGAAGGTATCATGATGATTGTTGCAACTTCTTTCACTTTTCTTTTGCATTTTTAGAAGTGATCCACTTATCAGAAGTGAACATCTTCCTTAAATTTACCTTTTATCTATGAATGCTCTGTAAAGTGAGAAAAGATGTAGTAAATCTTGTAACTGCAAACTTCAACAACACCCCATTTGTGAATTGCCTCATCAAATTTAAGACTGAAAGGATGCATGTATATATAACTACTCAGTTGCATTGCATGCTTGAGTGTCTTTTTTACATCCTCTAACTTCCCAAAATCTTCCAACATCAAATTAATGCAGTGTGCAGCACAAGGAGTCCAATAAACTTGAGGATGCTTAGCCTCCAGTAATTTGCCTATGGAAAAAATAAATGATATTTTTTATATTTTACAATACTTACAATATTAAAGAAAAGACGGATGTTAAAATAAATAAAGTCTAAAGATTTATTACCAGCAAGAACATAATTCGATACGTTGTCACTGACGACTTGAATCACATATTCCTCCCCGACGCGATCGATCATGCCACTTATCAGCTCACAAAGCTTCTCCCCTGTCTTTACATAGCTTGAGGCATCAATGGACTCTAAGAAAACAGTTCTCATAGGAGAATTGACGAGAAAATTTATAAGCGTTCTGCTTTTCCTATCTGTCCAACCATCTGTCATCAATGTGCATCCATATTTCTTCCAAGCATCATGATGTTTAGTGATGAAATCCTAAGTCTCGTTCACGTGATATCTCAATAAAAGAACTCTCACTTTATGGTAAGGAGGCTTCAATCCAGGGCCAAAACGACCAATTGCCTCAATCATTATCTCAAACCAGATATCTTTAACAGCATTAAATGCAATATTATTACGGTACATCCATTTTGCAATGATCCGTACAACTGCATCTCTTCCCTCCTTTTTGAAAACCTCAGAAATTGTAGTTTCTTTTGTCAACAATCTCCTTTTTCGTTCCCGAACCACCTTCTCAGGATCAACCTTCTTAAACTTATCTATTGGTCCATGAAACTTCTTCATTAGAGGAAGTCCACCACTTCCACTTCCACGAGCCCCCATCATGATTCGAGCCTTCTTTGCATGTGACTGTGTAGGATTTTCTACTATTTTTTTAGTTGTGAATCTATCCATGGGTCCTCGTAAGACATTCACTTCTATTTCATCTCCATCATCCTCATCATCATTAAGCAACTCATCATAAACAAAATCTTTCATGAACTTTTCTTTTTCTTCCTTTTTAGATTGTCGATATTCTCTTAACTCTTCTCTCACATGTTGCGAAGCTTTTGGACATATTGCTGTGTTCTTATCACCACCAATAATATGTCCAGTAGCTCTATGAATCCCCCCTTTTATTATCCTACCACAGAAAATACATTTCGTACCATTAGTCTTTTTTGGGTCCTCTAATGTGACATACTTCCAACATGGGTGCTTTCTCCTTGTTTCAGCCATCTACATAATTCAAAACACATGCTAGTTTTATACATAGTTACAAACTTACAATGCACATGCAAAGTTGCTAGTTAATATAACAATATACACATGCAAATACATGCAAAGTTGCTAGTTATATACATAGTGACATATAAATATAATAGAATAGTATATTCTATATATATGATTTATACATATACATAGTTACATACATATATAATGTAACAACATACTTATGTTATATACATACTTATTACTTATAGATATTATATACTAATAGTTTAATAGTTATATATAATTAGACATACTTACGTAGTTTACTGTTTATACAATAGTATATACTTATATATACTTATAAGTATATATATATCATACTTATATACTATATTATACACACTTATATACTTAACAGTATATAACATATACTTATATATATAGTATATACAACAGTATATAACAGTATATATTGTATATAATATATATACAACATATATATATATAATTATACATACTTACATAGTTTACTGTTTATACAATAGTATATACTTATATATACTTATAAGTATATATATATCATACTTATATACTATATTATACATACTTATATACTTAACAGTATATAACATATACTTATATATATATAGTATATACAACAGTATATAACAGTATATATTGTATATAATATATATGCAACATATATATATAACGTATAACATATATGCATATATATAACATATATATATATAGCAATACGAAATTAAATCAATGAACAGCCAGCGCCACTGTCGAACTTAGACAAGCGGCAGTGCGCCACCGTCGAACTCAGATAACCTTGAGCAAAGGAGATACTTGGGCAATCGAGGTCAAGGAGGCGTCGCAGATGGCAAGCAGTGAAGCTCGCGCGGCGATGGAAGTCGACGTAGCTCCAGCGGAGGCGATAATGGTGTGAGGCTGTGATAGTTGACGTGGAGATGAGATGCACGTAAATAGGCTCTCGTATGAAAGGTGAGAGGTCGTCGAGGGCAAGAATGGTAAGTCCATTTCTTGCTTTTTCAAAAAAAAAAAACTTGGCGATGGACCTAGGGTTCAAGCGATGAGGTGGTGAGGTGAGGAGGGCGCCGCCTGAGTCGAGGAGGTCCGTCGCTTGTTCGAAGCAGCTCGTCTGGGATTTCCTCGAGGCGATGAGCTCCTCAATCGCCTCGCCTCATCGCCTGAGGCGACCACCTCAACAGCATTGGTTTTGAGATACCGATTTCCTACCAGCATGCTCTGCTAAATTTGCACTGGAAGTTTGCGATGGAAGAGATGTCCACTCTCTGTGACAGAGGCACCTGGGAGATTACTACATTACCTTCTGGTGCACAACTTGTTGGTGCTAGGTGATCTTTGCCTTGAAATACAACTCAGATGGGTCTATTTCTCGGTATAAGGCGCGTCTCGTGGCCAAAGGATTCACCAAAACCTATGGAGTGGATTTCTTTAACACTTTCTCCCTGGTTGCTCGTCTCTCCACCGTCCATATACTTATTTCTGTTGCAGCACACTACGGATGGCACTTACACCAGTTGGACATCAAAAATGATTTTCTTATGACGACCTTCACGAGGAGATATATATGCAACAACCTCCTAGTTTTAAGGTTCAGGAGAAGCGTGTTTGCAGGCTACGAAAGGCCATTTATGGTCTTAAATAGAGCCTTCGAGCCTGGTTTCAGCATCTGTCAGAGGCCTTGGCTGTTGTTGGCTTGTAGAGGTTCTCGTCTGACCATTCACTGTTTGTAAAGAAGACCAGTGGTGATACTGTCGCTCTACTTGTATATGTGGATGACCTTACACTCACAAGGGATGATATAGCTAGTATTTCTCAGGTGAATGAGTATTTAGCATGCCAGTTTGTTATGAAGGACCTTGGGAAGCTCAGTTATTTCCTTGGCATTGAGAATGCTATGAGTAAGCAGGGTATTGTTATGTCACAGAGAAAATATGCTCTAGACATTCTCCAAGAGGCCGGCATGCTTGGATCCAAGGGTGCCAATATTCCGTTGGATCCAAAGGTTCACTTGTTTGATGACACAGCAAAGTTGAGGGATAAGAAGGCTTATAGCCAGTTAGCGGGGAAGCTATTATATCTGACCATCACTAGGCCAGATATTAGTCTTGCAATAGGTAAGCTAAGTCAGTTCGTAGACAAACCTACTGATGATCATTGGCAAGCAGTGATGCAAGTGTTGAGGTATATTAAAGAGTGCCCAGGTCGTGATCTCTTGCTCTAGAATAAGGCTCCTATGTCTATTGTTGCTTACTCAAATGCAGACTATGCAAGTGATGTGGGAGATAGAAGGTCTACTACACGCTTTTGTATTTTTGTAGCAGGAAATCTGATGGCCTAGAGGAGCAAGAAGCAAAGTGTAGTGTCACGCTCAAGCGCTCAATCTGAGTACCACGCTATGGCACATACAGCAGCTGAGATGGTATGGATACGGTGTTTGTTGCGAGACCTTCATGTTACTCTTTAGGAGCCAATAGAGATATATTGTGACAACAGAGCTGCAACTTATATTGCTAACAATCTCATGTTTCACAAAAGAATCAAACATGTGGAAGTGGATTGTCATTACACCAGGTGCCTAATTCAACAGGGTCTGCTCCGTACTGCATGCCTAGCCTCTTCAGAGCAGACTATAGACATGTTTACTAAGCCATTATCTCGCCCTCTGTTTGAGAAGTGTAGGAATAAGCTAAGCATAGTGGATGTATATACTCCAGCTTGAGAGGGAGTGTTTCATTATGTTGAAGGGATATTTTGTCTTTTGTTTTATTTATTAGACTTATGTTATAATTTTTCTCTCACCTCTTTCTATATAAAGAGGTGTAGGAATAACTTAGTAATTCAAGAACTCTTATTTTCTTCAACTTCCTTAAGATTGATTTTTCTATCCAGATGGCAACTCTACCTATCTTCACCATAAATGATTGCGTTAGATTTGATTCAATTAAGCTTGTGGATTTGTCAGCCTCTCCTATTACAGATTATGGTGATTTTGATGATTCTGTCGTAGCTAGGTTTACAGATAAATGGTTTCCAATAAAGTTATCATTATTAGCAGGACCAAACACCTTTCTTTCAATGAAGACAATTGGCTGTTGCCACAAGGTTGATGTTGCCACAATTGGCTGTTCTCACTGGCCTACTGGCCTTAGTGTCAACAGCTACACCTTGCATCTCCATGTCAGTCCTTGAACAGTAGCACCTTTGCACTGATTATCCATAAAGAAACTTTATCATTCCTTTCAAACCAGTTTTCGTTACTTTTTTTTTTAGAAGTTAAAGTAGTTCTCTTTTTAAGGGTAACCCGGTGCAAGAAACCTCTTCTCTGCGGGGAGGTCCGGGAAGGGTCAGACCACTCAAAGCCTGAAAATTAGGGTTTGGGAAATAAATCCTAGGTTAGGAACTGACTGCTAGGTATTGGGTATTGAACAGGTTGTGTTGCACTTCTACATGGACAGTCAAAACGTGTTCCTGAACTGAATTTCTACATGGTCCATGAATTTTCATACCAACCAAATGGGTCCCTAAAAGTTACCATGTCAAGCTTTCAATCATTAAAGCTATTGATTTTCTGTGGGTTTTTTTTGTCCAAAAGATGGTTGTAGTTGTTGAGGTCGAGGGAGGTGGTGCTGCTCGCGAAGGTTGTCCAGAAAGTCAATGCAGTAATAATTGGCCACAAGATTTAGCAAAACTCCTGGGCTTCATAGCTTTGTGGTGGGAGCAGTTACTTTCAAATGAAAGGTCAAGATGCAGAGAAGGTAGATCCTGAGGGAAAAACCCATGGCTTTGTGAAGGTTGCTGATGAGGGATCTGGAAGGAAGGATGCAGATATTTACCTTTATCACTCTTAAGGCCAAAAAGAAGAAAATTAGTGGTTGATAAACAGCAAACTAATAGAGGGATTACCATGTCTCAGTCAAAAGTCGAGTCCATTTCAATCCGTATTGAGGATGAGGGACCAACCTGAGACCAAGTTCAAAACTAGTGATGTGGTTGATAACTACTCTTTACAAGACATATATAAGGGTTTTTACATGTACATCCCTGAAAATTTTGGAATAGACATATATAACCTCATCTATTTCATATATACATATATATCAGTTGAAATATTTAAATAATGCAGAAGCGATAATATCAAAGCATATAAACATCACAAAACACTTGAGTTTACGTTGAAACCTTACTCACGAGGAGTAGGGAGAAAACCACGGGAGAAGCACCTTATGAGCGTGATTTCTCTGTATTTCTTCTCAAAATAAAATGGGAGGAGTACACGTCTATTTATAGGCCATCACACACACAAAGTCCATATTTTCCAATGTTGCACTAAACAACCATTCAATTCTCTCAACACTCCCCTTCAAGCTGGAGCATAGAATGCTCAACTTGTAACACAAAGAAACCCACTCTACACAAGCGGGAACATGGGTTGGAGCTGCTGGACGGATTGTAACTAGCTCTGAAGATCTGGTGCTGGTGGCTCCCCATTCAGTATTCCTATAATTGGGTCTTCCTTTAAATACCTCGAAGGTGGATCTTCCTCTCTGGAGTCCACAAAACTAGATCTCCTACATAGAAACCTAAAATGAGTCATTCCTCTGAGGACCTCGAAACTCTGGACCTCCCAGAGTTGGGTTTCTCATGTGGAGTCCATGAACAAAAGGGACTCCCAACCAGAGGTGACTACAACAGGCTCCCACACTCCCCCTTTCTCCCATACTAGTACAGGAGAAAAAATAATAATTACGAGAAAAAAATAAAACAATAAAACTTAGAAAAGACTTCTCATCTCTTTTCTTACACATAAACCTCATCATTTTCTCTCTTTTTTCTTTCCTTTTTTTTGATTTTTTTTTTCAATCTCTCCTTTTTTTAACTCTTCTTCCACCTTTTCCCTTCCTTTTTTTTGGCCTTTTCTTTCTTTCTTTTCTTCCCTTTTGTTTTGCAATAGTGTTGACCAAAAAGGCATAACAGTAAACCAAAGCTATAAAATGGCCACAAGATCTTAGGGTTTCAATCAAGAACCCAACGAACTGTGCGACCTCTTCTGCTCCTTCACCGCTGCCAACATCACCGAGGGCCACGTCTCCAAGATCCACGCCACAGTTCTCACCATCCCACGCAAGACTGTTTACCATCGCCAGTCTTCAATGTCGTTGATCTTGCGCTATAATCAACGTCAAACCTACTCGCTGATTTAGATCTCGTGAGATCTCTATCACCGTCATCGCCTCCATCAGCGGCATAAGGATCGCGCGAGATCTTCCTCCAATCGCGAAGCTCCTCCGAGTGCCACTTCTTCATCTCACACAATGCTACAGGAGTCCTCCAAGCCCTAGTAACAACGCCAGTGCTCCACGACGCAGCAACAGCAACTTTGTCGCAAGACTTCCCGCCATCTTCATGCGAGATCCACCGTTGATGCTGATTAAGTGCGAGATCAACACCTCCATCACTAATGTAGCGATCTCTCTTCCTCCAATCTCGCGTGAGATCTTTAGTGTGATCAAGTCCATCTCCATCGCCAAGGTCATCACCAATCTCGTGCCGCAAGATTCGAATGTCCACCTTGTGCGAGCGATCTCGACATGAGATCTCTGCTGAGATCCTCATCGCGATCCTCCTTCGTCTTCTCTTTCTTCTACTCACTTGCAGCATCATCATCATCATGCTGCCAAGGATCTCGTTGCTGCCGCCTCCACGGTGCTCCTCCACGCTTTTGCTATGCTCCACCGCCGCCCTCGCAAGGTGGAACCTATCCCTTACCATTCGTGTGAGCATCGGCTAAGCCAAGAAGGAGATCGCCTCCTGCATGGTGCTCCCCTCCTTCACCTTCTTCCATTGCTTCACCTCTGTGCGTGGATTGCACCACGACCCATCGTTGTCAGCATTGAATCAACAACAGTGTCCGAGCATCACGACCTCTTCCTTTTTCTAATTTCATGATCTGCAGCACCTCCATATCACCATTGGCTCCTCTGGATGAAAAGAAATTGGAACTCCTTTAAATGAAACTTTTGATAAGAACAGTAGCACGATTAAAAATCTTAGAACAAACCCAAGGACCAAGTTGAAATATTTAAATAATGCGGAAGCAATAATATCAAAGCATATAAACATCACAAAACACTTAAGTTTACGTGGAAACCCCACTCACGAGGAGCGGGGAGAAAACCACGGGAGAAGCGCCCTATGGGCGTGATTTCTCTGTATTTCTTCTCAAAGTAAAATGGGAGTACACGCCTATTTATAGGCCATCACACACACAACGTCCATATTTTCCAATGTGGCAATTCTCTCAACAATATCTTCAAAAATGTTCATTTGCTTGTTTGAATGCCCTTATAAACTATTAAGACTAAATAACAACGAGATTTTTGTATGCAAGTCCTTTTATTTTATTTTTTACACACCAACAAGTCCTCCATCTCCTCTCCTCTCCATCTTCTCCAGCCAGCACCCCCACCTCCTCCTTTGCCTAAGCCCCCTTACCCCACCTGCACCCCCCTTGATCCCCCTCCTTTGCGCCCCTCCCTTGACCCCTCCACTAATGCCTACCCCTCATCCTCCTCCACCTATCCCCACTCTCCCCCACCTACACCTCTCCCCTTGTTCTACCTCCTCCTCTTCCGCCTACCCCCTCCCCCTCACTCCCTACCTATTGCACTCTTCTCTCCTTCAACTGTCTCCTCTCCTTTAAGCCCTCCTTCACCTCCTCTCCTTTAAGCCCTCCTTCTTCAACTCCCCTACACCCTCTGGTGCTCCGACAATCCTTAAATCCACCACACCCTCTAGCGAACTCCTCTATGCTTGACTCCCTCACCTCTTCCACACTCCCGATGAGCTCCTCCACACCGTCCCAACTCCCCTCACCCTCTAGCAAACACCTCTGCACGCTCTCAGTGGGCCTCCTCCAACCAACTCGACTCTATCAAAGGGATAGAAGGTAAGGGGTGGGAGGTGGGATCATTTTGCAAAAAAAGAAAACAAACCCAGGGGGTTTATTAAAAAATAATACTCCAAATTTTCTTAAGAGTATGCAATTTAATAAATTGAAGTTTATGAGAACATATATGTCAATATGAAGGGTATATACTTATATACAAAATAAGAGGGGGTATATCCATCTTTTCCAAAGTTTACAGGAATATCTATGTAAAGACCCGTATATATAAAAGAGAACCTCAATTGGAGTTCTCACTGGGTTTTATTTCAGCCCTTGAGAATTTTTCATTGCGATTGCACCCTCAAATTAGGAAGCAACCTAGAACCAGCTGGTACCATTATCTTTTCAGGAAAGGACCATGTTGCCCTTATCTCATCCATCTTTCTATCCTAAATTCTTTGAATTTCATCCCAAATGATCAAGAGCCACTCTTCTGCCATCTCCTTTAACAAAAAGAGTGCTATTTGCCCAAATCCCTCACATACCACTTTTTCATTGCTCTCCCTCCACCTACAAGAACTGCATTATTGTGGCATTTCCATCTTGTGTGTAACATTGTGCAATGATGTAAGTCGTCACAGGAAAGCCTTAGTATTTTGTGGAATGCATGTAATAAGGGAATGGAATGTCTCCTTAGGCAGTCATTAGGCTTCTTTACTAGGGTTTAGGGTAGGTAGAGCTTGGAATCAATAGTAAAAGAAACAAGTAATATATCTTTTTTTCATAGGGTTAAAATAAAATGGTCGATGCAGCATCAAGAGCACCACAACAACTTCAATTATTTGGAAAATCCCTCTATTGGAGAGAATGAAAAAAGGGAAGAGCTCTTGTAGGGCAAATTTCTATTGCTATTACTCAAGGGAAAAGGTCTATTGTTATTAGTCAAAGGAAATGGACTAATGTTGGTATGGTGGTTAGTATATGATCATTTTCGGCAAAGCCAAGCATCCAACTTGGCATGTTATTTCTTATCATTTTTGTTTTCAATTTGTAGGACTCCTTTTGGAATAGCATTTTGAATCTCGCCTTACATGTTGCGGAAGGCTTTTATCCTTCTTTTGTGTATCTAGTTAGAGCATAACAACATCATTTTTAAAGGGGATAGACCACCTATTAAGGTAGCAGTGCACACTTTACTGCCTTGTGCAACTTTAAGAGTTGGACTCCCTCTTTAATGAAATTCTGGGGTTAACATCCTTTGTTAACCCTTCTTTTCCCTTTCCCAAAGAAAAAAAAAACTCAAAGAATAAACAGGTACAAGAGCCCCTATATAGGCCATTACACACCTTTCAAACACCCATTTACATGATGTAGGACCAACTAACTTTTTTCTTTTTTTTTTGAAGAAAACTAACTCACATAAGTGGATACTCACAGGAGCAATTATCACAACACCACCCATCATTTTTAAAGGGGATAGACCACCTATTAAGGGAGCAGTGCACGCTTTACTGCCTTGTGCAACTTTTAGACTTGGACTCCCAGTTTAATGAAATTCCGGGGCTAACATCCTTTGTTAACCCTTCTTTTCCCTTTCCCAAAGAAAAAAAAAAAAACTCAAAGAATAAAGGGGTACAAGAGCCCTATATAGGCCATTACACACGTCTCAAACACCTGTTTACATGATATAGGACTAACGATAATTTTTTTTTTTGAAGAAAACTAACTCACATAGTTGGATAGTCACAGGAACAATTATCACAACACCACCCACATTCATATCTCAATACTCCTCAATTACAATATGGAATGCTCATTCTTACAAGAAAAATGCAACACTAAAGAATGGTTCAACGATAATCATGGCTCTTCTTTTGGAAAATGATGACAAAGTTGTATCCTCATTCTAGATTGTAGACGGGTATGTTAATGATGTTACTTATTAAGGATGACGCATCAGCTACAGCGGAATTCTAAAAGATGAACTGCTGAAGTTAACCTTTGACAAGTCTCTCTTTCATGAAGGCCTCATGGAAAGTGGTTGGCTTTCCCTAGAGACCTCAAGAATGGTCTCTTCCTTAGAGATTCCACGGAGACCTCAAGAAAAGGTCTCCCAAGCAGAAACTCAGAGCAGGGTCTCTCCTAAATGGAAACCAAGTTTCTCCATATGGAAACATCCACTGTATACTTTTCTCATGTAGGGATCGGGAGTAAATTCCTCTTGTACATGGACCAAGATTGAGCCTCTTATACGGAAATCTTAGAGAGTAGGTCCTGCTATCATGTGGGACCTCTACAAGCTCGAGCACTAATTTCCCCGAAACAAGTCTTTATCTTATAGAAGCAATCTTGGTCCAAGAAGCTATCTCCCTGATGGGAAGATGGCTCCAACTCTCACAGAAGGGTCTTCATTGTGTATGAAGGTAGATACTTGGATAGTATGGCTCTACAACAAGTACCTTCCAGCAAGAGCCATGTACCAAACAAAATGAAGGTGGAGAGGAAACAAAGAGATACAACTCTACATAACCAACAATATTTGTTATTACTCCCCTTTTCATCTATATGCTCAACAAGTATGGGAGAAGAAATTGGGTAAATGGAAACTTCTTTTTCTTCTCTTCATCTTTTTCTTTTTAGCATTCTGATTGTTATTTCCCTCTCTCTCCAAACCCCCCCCCCCCCCCCCCCCCCCCCTTCTTTTTTCCTTCCTTTTTTAATGGAAACATGAATTGTGAAAATCTGACAACTAATATAAAACTTACCCCACAACCAACGTAAGATCAACTAAAAGAAACCAAGAATGAGTAAGGCAAGGACACAAAAACTCCTAACTCAAAAAAAGAAAAGGAAACCTTGAGCTTAAACTTAGATGAGCAAGATCACAGGCTCAAACCTTGGGCAGATTGTGGCTGAATCAAGAGAAGAGTATCTCAGGAAAGTTCAAATCAACCAACAGAAAGGGAACAAAAAATTTTCAAATGCTGGGCTAGATGCAAATATGTAAAAATATTGGGCGTAAATGCAATCTGGAAAAAAAATTGGAATCTCCTTTCAAGATATGGAAACTGGTTAAACTAGTCAAAAACAACTAAAATGTTTGGTACTGATGGATTTTCTTAAATACTTGAATTGATTTTTTTCCTTGAAAGGGGATACTTGAATTGATTCTGATATTAATCTCTTTCTAAGGTAAAAATGCATTTTAAAAAGACATCTTCCCTTTGATAAGTCTAGCACTTTAGGGTTTTAAGGAACCAATGGAATCATGCTATTGCTGCTGCCATCACTCCAAAATGGTGGTGTAATACCCATATGCCTAGAAGATTGAACATAAGTACCAACTTAAGAAAGTTGATTGGTATATAAGGATCTTACTTTTAAAGATGACTGATGTATAAGAATGAAAGGTATATTGGTAGGTAACATTGACTTAAGTATTTTAGGTATGTTGATGTCAGGGCCATTAGGCTTGTTGCACATGTGAACTGGATAGTAACCAAGACATGCTTGGGGTGGGCTGAGAGTGTCATTGAATGGTACAAAGCACAACTAAGTAGGAGAAAGGGCTACCTGAGAAGTGAAGCTGCTACTGGTGAGAAAGACTAGTAGGAAGGGGCTTTCTTTGTGATGGAGCCACCACTTCTACATGGGAGGGAGGTTGTGCCAATCACAATGGAGATGTTGCAAACGTATAGTGGGAGAGAATGTAGCATCCCTTACCCCTAGAAATAGAACCATATTGTTAACTCAGGGGAGTTTCAAGTGGTTTGTAAAAGGCATACTGCCAGTTAACATAAACTTAAGCATTTTGAATGTAGATCCATCAAGACCTGTGGAACAACATATTACTAGGTAGTAGCTTGGACATACTTAGGGTGGACCTAGGGCATTACAGGTGGCTCTTCCACGTACATCGCACAACTGCTACATTTAGTGCTTATTGTCACTTATTTGCCCCCTTGTACTACTCAAGAGCTCGGTTTATGAGCTTTGCTTTGATCTCTTCCAAGGAGCCGCCACATTATGCAAGCTTCTCACATGATGCCATTCTTAATTCTTTTAAGCTCGACCATTCTTTGGCACAAGGTTC
The DNA here is from genome assembly GCA_037157565.1 of Thalassia testudinum. NCBI lineage: Eukaryota > Viridiplantae > Streptophyta > Magnoliopsida > Alismatales > Hydrocharitaceae > Thalassia > Thalassia testudinum. The sequence goes on along the minus strand of JAZHRO010000013.1, from coordinate 68,064,747 downwards.
TACCATGCTGCAGCAGGCTTCCTCTAGTCTGTAGGCCTCAGTGCTAATCTACTTCTCTATGATCACTCAATATTAAGGTGAAATGAATGGATGGCTAATGACCTCCAGCAGCTGTCCTTACCCTTTTCAAAAAAATGATCACCCAATATTACTTGCACCTAAAGTGGCCATTCTATACCATTATCGTTCTCTGGTAGACTCTGTGTGCCTCCTGCTGTTTACATGGCTACTGTTGCCCCTAGAACGGGCACTCACATTGTGTGTCTCAGCCATATGTAGCTAGTTGCCACATCACCAACAGGCCCCACAAGGACCTTTGCAAATGTTGTGTGAGGGATGAACAGCCACGATGCCCTCTAAGGGCTTTGCCCGTCTACTCTTGGACTTCCAAGCTCTTGGATTTGTTGCTCATGATAGTGTGCATGTGACCAACATTATCACTCTTCAAGGCCATTGGGAAGCTTCAAGCATAGACATGATCAAGATCTTGTCCACCCTCGAGATTGGAAAAGATTGATTTCCAGCACCCATGTTGTACCAAGTAAAATAACACGAACTTGGAAAAACCCTTGAAATCGAATCAATGATGGAGTGAACTTCAAATAAAATCTTGTGCAAGTTGTAAGTCAAAATAAACAAAAATGACATAACTAGCATAGCATTAAGAGCATCACATGAAAACTTTAACATATGTAGAGAATCCCTCTCACAAAAATAAGGGAAAAAACAAGAGAGAAGAGCCCCCATGGGCGAAATATTCTATTGTAACTTCTCAAGGAACAGGGGGATGCAAGAGCCTTTGTTTATAGGCTACCACACCTCTTGAGTTCTCACACAAGGTAGGACTAAATCACATAATGGGATTTTCACAGGAGCCATGAACCCAACAGTAACCATACATCTCTCTCAACATTGTTGCCTTATTGAATTTCTTTCTTTGCCTTTTCACGTAAAAAAGTGACAGGAGGTTGATAAGCGAGCTGGAAAAAAAATTGCAAGAATGTTCACATTAAGAAAATTGATAAACACTGCTGTCCTTCAGTTGTGTTGATGTTCATTTTAGGAGGATGTTTCCCTCTATCATCAGAAATTATGAGTGAATAACTTGATCATACCTAATACACCCTCAAGTGCATCTCAAATCACAAATTATTTTTCCCTGGTCACTAAGAGTGCTAATCTCATCCCAAACTAACTTGACATACATTATCTTTACACAACTATTTGATGAAAAGCTGAAGGGAAATAGATGGAATTGTCCATTTTTTAAAACGGTTGGCCCCTAAGGCAGGGAGGATTTTAATTAGTCCCATGAAGAAGAAATCAATTGACTATGAAGATGAAGGTTTGAGGATATGCAATGTTTTTGTGGAAGACTGTGATGGTGTGAAAGAACTCTTGATCTAGAGAACAAGCTTGACCTATATATTTCACGACCATTCTATCTCCAGTGCCTTCTGAGGCTCTCCTCGTCCTCATGAAGCAACATGAGATTTCAATTTGACCTGCTCGTGAGGTGCACAAGAACAGGATTCAACAGGGCCTCAGCTAGGGTGAGATAAAGCAAGGAATTGGGATGTAGACTTGAGGTACTTATTTACCATTATTTCAAGATGGGCCAAGTACCCAAAGAATTTAAAAGTTCTGGTAGTTCTTGAGAAAGGGAAATGTCAGCCAAAGATACATCATGGTAATAATGTTGAGAGGATGGTGTGTTGGTTTAGTGTCACATTGGAAGATGTGAACTTTCCGTTGTGTGTGATGGCCTATAAATAGATGTGTACTTCTCCCATGGTTTTCTCCCTGCTCCTCGTCAATGAGGTTTCCACGTAAATCCAAGTGTTCCATGATTGTTTATTGCTTTGATTTATACTTTCGCTTACTATATTTTTCAACTTGGTATCAGAGCAAGTTCTGATCTTGGGTTTTGTTCTTAAGTTTTAGAGATCTATTCCATTATTTGTCTCCATATTTTGATTATTCTTTACGAGTTATTGGAGGCACGATGGTGTTAGACTCGTGCCAAAGCGTCGATTAGGGCTTAAGTCGGCAAGGCGAGGAGGTTGTTCCTTAGAGGAGGCGGCACAACGATGGCGTGCCCATCTAGGGTTTCTATGGTGGCCGTCGAGACAGGGGAGCGGGCCATCAAGGCAATGGTGAGGTCGTTGGGCATCTCAACTTGTCATTCAAAGGAGTTTCAATCTCAAGGAGGCATGGCTGCACTACTGTTGCGAGAGCGAAGATCATGGCGATGAAGATGATGGCAAGTGCGGAGCTTGAATGCGCACGAGGTCACACAAGATCATCGATGAAGGCAACATCGAGATTGGAGCCGCTGTTGGCGGCGATCAACTACAGCAAGAATCGATGGCAAACGTGGCGAGACGGTGGTGGCTGTTTGCTGCTACTACTGTTATGTGTGGCAATGGAGGCGCTAAAGGACTGTCGTGCCAAAGAAGAGAAATCGAAGATCGCTTGCATGAAGATGTAGCCGCAGATCTACAGCCATCCGCAATGGCATCTCTCGTGACATACGCACGATCGCCCATTATCAGGCCTCTATCCCCAGGGCAGATGAGACGACAGCGTGGGCGAGTCGAAGTTGCAGAGGGTCGACATGGAGCTCCATCGCAAGATGAAGGCGCATGGCAATGGAGCAAGCATCGAAGGAGGATCGAGCGAAGGGTCGCTCGATGGTAGAGCTCTGTGGTCGGCACAATCGGAGGGGATGCGGCGACGGAGGCTACGCGAAGGAGCGCGAGGGCGCTGCGAAGGATGTTGGGTTCCCTCTGAACCCTACGATGAAGACCAAGGTTTTTTAGGTGGACAGTCGTTTGAAGGTCTAACGTATTGTTAGGCTATAAAAAAAATGAAAAATAATGATGAAAAAGAGAGAAAAAATCAGATAGAGAGAAAAGTCGAAAAAAAATAAAATAAAAAATGATGATAAAAAAAAGGATGAAATTTGTGTTTTAGAGAAGAGGTGAAGAAGTCTTCTCTTATTTTTATTTTTTTATTTTCTTCTCATTATTATTATTTTTCTCCCATACGAGTATGGGAGAAAGGGGGAGTGTGGGAGCATGTTGTAGTCACCCCCATTTGGGAGTCCCTTTTGTTCATAGACTCCACATGAGAAACTCAACTCTGGGAGGTCCAGAGTTTCGAGGTCCTTAGATGAAGAACTCATTTCAGGTTTTTACGTAAGAGATCCAGTTTCGTAGATTCTAAAGAAGGAGATCCACCTTCAAGGTCTTCAGAGAAAGACCCAAATTTAGGGATACTGAACGGGGAGCCACCAACACCAGATCTTCAGAGTCAACTACAGTTCATCCAGCAGCTCCAACCCGTGTTCCCACTTACAAGCAAGAACTAGTCTAGAGTGTAGTCCAAAGTTGTTCGTTCTGCTGTGTATAGTGCATTTGTGTTACAAGCTAAGCATTCCATGCTCCAACTTGAGTGGAGTGTTGAGAGGATTGTGTATTGGTTTAGTGCCACATTGAATGATGTGGACTTTCCGTTATGTGTAATGGCCTATAAATAAGCATGTACTCTCCCATTTTCCTTTGAGAAGAAATGCAAAGAAAACATGCCCATAGGACACTTCTCCCATGGTTTTCTCCCCGCTCCTTGTGAGTGGGGTTTCCACGTAAATCGAAGCATTCCATGATTGTTTATTATTTTGATTTATGCTTTTGCTTGCTATATTTTTCAACTAACAACAAGCAAAGCAAGGCTCTGATTATTAGAAATCTTGCCATTCCCCGGTTTCTCTTGTGAATTGACTTAAGTTGTGTACTCTTTGAAGGGAAACAATCAGCTTCATGATAAACACTGCATGCAAGCTTAGTTGTCGTTTCTGATGGAAATAAATCTGAAACTGGAAAGATTTCACCTGCAGGGAGATAATCGACTTAATCATGAATTGCTTTATGTAAAATGGCATTAATCATCAATTGCATTACTTGTTCTTTCTTTAATTACCAAATCAATATCCATGGCTTTAGTTGATGATTTTAGCTAGTTTATTTTCAGCTAAGGAATGATGTCTCTGCGTCCATGAGCAATAATGTTTTGGATTTACTTGATGGTATAATCCTCGAAGGTGAGCGAATAAAGGCAGCTCTGGGTGCTTCCTTGCCTGTCAGCTCATCCAGTGTCACAGGAGAGAACGACGTCGCCTATGTTAAGTCCAGCCAAGCCACTGTGATGTTTAATGAGAAGCCAGATGCCTTGTCCGCTGCCTTACTTGAGATGTCCGCTCTCCTGATTCTACTTGCCAGCCTCCTCAAGGAGAGTGCAAGATTAAGAACTTCTACCAATGAGGCTGAAGCTGAGAAAAAATCAAAATCAGATGAGATTTGATTTGATTTCCCTGTGGGTGCATCTGTAAAGGGCTCCTGGCATATGTTTAATTGTATGTAATTTGTAGAGGAGTATTCTTTTGTTTCCTTTTGCATCACTGTATCTATCCAGAAATACATATCTTCTATGAAAGTCAATTTCATTTGTTTGCGGACATGGTCCAATGATAGAAGGATTTGAATAATATAAGTGAAGGAAATTCGGCCTCTGGAAACGAGGGTTTTTGTCGTTAGAGATCTACGAACTTCCACTGTCAACAAGTTTTCTGAAATATCTCATACTTGAATGTTTCAGTGGTTGAAGATGACTTGTAGAACCGGCGTGTTGAATTCCCAACAAGATCAAAATATTTTCACGTTTTTCTCCTCAACGTGTTTTGTTTTTGGAATATCGAACTACAAAATCTTCAAAGGTCATGCAGTATACAAGTTCTAGCCTGGCGAATTTCGAGTGTTGGCTACCGGCGAGAAAGTTGGGTCTTTCGTGGTGATCTCAATCCGTCCAAAAATAATAACGTTGCCGGAAAGAGTAATAACGTTCCACTCTCTGGAAATCCGTCTACAGTTTGCTGCCTTGCGTGTAGCTAAGGTGAATCTACTTAATCAGCCTACTGGTCGCAGCAAGCCTATTTGGATGCAGGGAATCATCTTCTACAGTGCCAATAGGCTATGTAAAGGGAGAAAGTTGGAGTGCGTGGATTTCAATGACAGTGATAGCCACCAATTTCGTTGCACCGGTGGGAATATATTAGTTGCATATTTTCACATTTCTTGTAGATCTTTTTTAGATCATTACAGGTGGACTGGCTGTGGCTCTTGGAAGAGCAAAGACACGTATCGTTGACCTGTGAAGAATATGATAAAACATATCTTGATGATTGGTTTGTGTATTTGTCAAAAAAAAGTTAGATACCTAAATCATGTATAGGCAAAATCATCTTGAAATAGCAACGAACTTCACGTTACAACTTTGGGGAAATGAGTATGTATCCATCAAAAATAACTTGATTTGATAATGTTGTTAATTGATAAGCTCAAGTATTCTTAATTATCTAATCATATGCTATCATCAGCCTATGAAGACTATGACAAAACATACTTGGTGATCATTTTACATGTTTGTCAAAAAAATTAGATACTTAAAACAAGTATTGGTGAAATCATCTCGAAATAGTGACAAACTTCATGTTACAACTTTGGGAAAATGAACATGTACCCTTTAAGAATAACTTAATTTGACAATGTTGTTGACTTATAGGTTCAATTGTTCTTAATTATCCAATCCTATACTATCCTAGACTTCAACATGTTCTTCAATTCATCATTTTTAGATCATTTTTCATTAATAAGTTCATATTCTTCTCATCTGTATCTAACAACTTTAGCTTTCGAATCATTCTATCCATAAATATGTTATCACTTCTATTCAATCATATTTTCTAACTTAATGTACCATCACGCAATGAACTTAGTGTTAGAGTCACATGACATGTGATGCCTACAATATAAAGCAAAATTTTGCATGCTTAATCTAGTGCTTTTTTTTCTTGTCATAAGTCTACAAATCATAGTATGATAGATTAGGATTGTTTGTTGTTGAGGTATAAATAAAACTATCTCGAAAAATGTAAACACAATTCTATATGATTTTGTGCACGAAAAATAAGGTAGAACATTTAATAGCTTTGGAATTCAATTTGAATTGAACTATAGATAATTTGCTATAAGAAAACAAGCTTTAGCCAAACCATTCATTCTTGAATTTTGAAATGCCTCTAGAGGATTTTGCATAGAAAGCGTATATGCAAATGCCTAATAATTTTGGATGAATTGTAAAAACGTATGCAATAATTAAGTGCCCATTGATCAAGAATATGGAAAGAGTTTATTTCGTTCATTACCCTTTCAGACTTCATTTACGGATATAAACACAATGTTTTATGTTGAAGTTAAACACAATGTTTCTTGGATTAGTTTTAGATATAAACAGTTAAAACACAATGTTTGTCTCCTCTGCCATAATTAATGTTGTTTGTGTTGAAGTTACATTCAACAATAACGATAGCCACCAATTCGTTGCACCAGATGGTATACATTGTTGCATATTCTCGTATATTTTCTCAAATCATTACAAGTAGACTTATTCTTACTCTTGGACTAGCAAAAATACGTATCATCAGAAGAATATGACAAAACACACTATGGTGATCGTTTTGTGTGTTTGTCAAAAAAGTTAGATACTTAAATCATGTATTGGGCAAAATTATCTCGAAACAACGACAAACTTTACGTTGCAATAACTTTGGGGCAATGAATATGGACCCTTCAAGAATAATCTTATTTGACAATGTTGCTGATTTATAGACTTGGTTGTTCTTAATAATCTAATCATGTGCTATCCTTAACTTCAAACAACTAATATCATGAAGAATCACCATCAATTCATCATTTTCAATGATTTAAATTTTAATGGCATACTGTTGAAATAGCTATTTTTTAGAACATGTTGTGTCAACATCAATATTATGTCGAAACATAGAGGTTTCGATGAAATTTCATTGAAAATTGGATTTTTTTTTTAACCTACCTCAAAAAATATTATATTAAAACTTCAACTCATGCCTAATTGGTGCCAACTCTAATAGCTAGTGGAGAAACTAAGTATTATACTCTTCTCCTCCCCTTTATCTACTTGAATGCCTTGTCCAAAATTTTCACAATCGTTGGCATGAGGCAACTACAACTGTCACTCTGTAGTTTGTTCTTCTCTTGAGGTTTAATTCTATTCCCAAATCCACATATATCCCTAATTATAAAGTAGATCTACATTAGATCTACTATTATTACCAACACTTAGGTTTAATTACAATTTAAAATTGAGAAAATTTTTGTTTAATTCCCAACAATACAATCCTAAATTTGTGTTAACATCGGTGCATTTCTTCTCCTCTTATAGTCAAATTTGGAAATAGCTATCCATTTAAATAGTAAATATAAGATTAGGTTTAGGGTTTTGGGTTCAAATGGAAATAGTTATCCTTAAAACTTTAATCATTTTAACAACTTCTCTTATTTATGTCGGCATGCGTCGGTGTGTCTTAAAAATGGACTATTTTTGAGACATTAAAATCGTTGAAATCTAACATTGAAATACAAATGTTTTCACAAAATGCCTGCAAAACACACTTAAAAATTTATCGAAATGATATTGAAATCAACATTTCGAATCTTGATCAAACCATTTTTCATTAATAAGTTCATAATTTTCTCATCTATATCCAATAACTTCTACTTTCAAATCCATTTTATCCATAAATATATTATTATTTTTATTCAATCATATTTTCTAACTTAATGTACCATAACACAACTAATTTTCTAATAAATGGCGTGGGGGAGAACAATAGCCTTATTAAAAAAATACAACATTGGTTGGTTGTTTTCAATGAAGAATGTCATATTGGCTTAAATTTAAGCTCATATAAAAGGATTGGTTTTTCTTTGACTAAGAATCGATGTCATTGCCATCAAGGTGTCGTTAGAGTGGGTTGCTCAGTGACATCGATAAAGAATGTGTTCTTCTTCAACATTGTTGTAGGGATTGTGCTTATTTCCATATGTGCTTGTCGTCAATAATTTTTGAAGTTACTTTCGTGTACATCCATCTTCTTACAATGGGGAAGACTGTAGGGTTGTGAGGTTCAAGTAGGTGAGTTACTTCCATCAGCCATACTTGCATCAAAAGACAAGTTAAGTTGGTTTATGAATTTGATTTGACATGCAAAATGAGAGGAAAGTTTTGATACACACCATTAGAATTGATGCACATCTCTTGAAATACCCAAGATGTTTGCCATCAGTAGAGACATCAATCTTGTCCTGCATTTCTATCAAGCCTCCTGTTAGAAGCTTATGCACCGCTCTTGCCTATGCATACTTTCCAAGGTCATGCAAGGAGGTGATCTACTCGAAAAGTCTTGGATAGATTACATGACTACCATGGACAAAAAGGAAGTGCCCACAAAGTAACAATATTAAAAGCCTAACTTGGTCGTCAACTTTATAATTGATGCTAACATTCTGCAATTCATGCAAAGATTTTCGTCTAATGAAGATAGATGGATGCCCTGTGCCGAAGTACATAGCATGCAATGGGTGCTTCCTTGCATGGGTATCAACTCAAATCAATTTCCTCACCATGAAGAGGAAGGCCTGTGATTTTTGCAACATGGTCGAGTGTAAAAGGTATTTCTAAGTCACCAATCAGGAACGTTCCCATTTCACATCTGTAGGTTAATATAAGTTGTGCACATAGTTTGAGGTCCTTAATTGGGTAGTCATAGTCGACAAAATAACCAAAAGAAGTCTCCTTGAATTTTATCTTGAATAAATCAAAGCACCTACCATATTCAAGAAAGAAAACTCTAATTGTACACCTATAATCAAAGGTCCCCGTCGTTGCTGCTCAATATTGTTGCCTTTTTGTAGATGAAAAATGGAAGTTAGGTATTACGCATGATGTTGATTTGAGAGAAGGTTCCTAATCAAATTGAATTACCTCTTAGATTATCAACGTGGTGCATCATGCTGCACTGTTTGTGTGAAATTTACTTGTTGATGTGGTGTGCGATTTTGAGGTCGGTTTAGTCTTGGGCTCCTCCTGAGACGTGAAAAATAATGTCGTTAGTATGTAAGAATAATATGGAATTTGTTGAATATGTGTTTTTGGTTTTTTTTTAGTGACCATGGTGTGATGTCAGGTGTTGTTGAGCGGTGGTATGCTCTATGATCTGGGGTTTGGTTGAATAGTTGTTGCTTTACTTCGAACTTGGTTGGACTAATGTGATGAGGAGAGCATTGGGGCATGATGTTATTTTGTGGTGGAGACTCAAATGATTTATCTTGAATTAGTTGCCTCCTTCTCTTACTAGTAAATTAATTGTACTTATAAGAAAATTGAATGTTATTAAATATAAGTGAAATGTTATGAACGACGTTCTTACCGTTTAACATCAATTGGACTTAGTGTTATTTGCTTTTGTACTGTATGTAGTGATGTCCTACACATTGAAGTAAATTTCGAGTGATTGAATGTGTACATTGAAATGTACATGGAAAGAATAGATAAGAATATCAAGGAAATTTATTTAAGAAAGGTGGAGATTGTAGCATTCCATACAATGAATGGGATTTTAATTTCATCAGGTTATAAGTAAATTACTTAGATGAAAATGCATGTAGTTAAAAGAATTTTATATTAACAAATAGGTGCTCTTACCGAAAGAAGTAATCTACAAGTAATAATAGTAGCACAACATAAACTAAAGTATTTAACTAACTCATGGAAGGCAAAAAAGACAATGAGTGAAAATTTGGAGAGAAATACTTAAATAACACTGCATATGTAGATTGGCTATCAGAAAATTTAGAGGAGATGACCATGGTAAGCGCAAATGTATGTGGGGAGCACAACCCATAGCACAAGAGATAGCATAAGGTGAAGTACATGAGCAAAGCATGTAGCTTTGAATGTAAGAGAGGCATGTAACGGTGTTTTGAATATTTCAAGAAGTTGAAGCAATTGTGGCATGCCTCGGAGCACGCTGTCTGTTGTTTAATGTGCATGCAAGCAGAAAGATCGTGACAAAAGAGTAACATTTCAAATATACGTCAATCGAAAAAAGTTAGTCGTGTGGTAGGAAGGGAAACCATACTTGCCTTCGTGATATAACCTCCGCTGATTGTAATCCATCTGTAGCGACCGTGTTGTTCTTTGTTGACTTAGTGGAAATCGATGTTTAAGTTGCTGATGCTTTGCTTGTTTTATCGTTCAGGTTCTCTCAGTGTTGTTGTGGTGGATAGTGGAAGTGTTCTCTTCGTTTTCGATTGGATGAGGGCAGTTGAAGGTCTTGTCGCACATCATTTCGTTTACCATTTACCTAAAGCAAAGAGTTGTGTGTCTAGCTTCTCACAAAGGACACGTGTGATTGACCGTTTAACGGTAAGCACTACTTCTAAGTTGGGTTCCAATTGCATGGTTTGGTTGCGAAGAACAAAGTAGAGAAATTGCATAGTCGAAAATATTGAAAATATTGTATTCCAAGTAGGGAGTGTCAATATAAGACTGTGCAATAAATCCAGTTTGCTAATACTATGCACAACGTAAAGCACCCTGTTTTTTACTGATAAAATCAGAACGCGACACCAACAATAACACCCGTATAAATTTCAATATTAGAGAAAGGGGAGCAATAATAAAGAAGCAAGAAATAAAATAGGCATATATGAATAAGCATACAAAAGAATAGTACCTACACATACGAATAAGCATAATAAATACGAAGTAACATATATGCCAATAGTAGGATTTAAAGTTGACAGGATAGAGTACGTGAATATACATAAACGAAGTACGGTTAATGCAGCTAAAAATATATGAACTGTCCACCGTAATGATTATATCAAACTATTTCAAAGAGCATGGCCATTAGCGCACAAAAGATAGCCAGTAGAAATATACAAAATAGATGATTACCATTCAACATTGCAACCCTTAGTTGTGGTCATGATAGAAGTTTAGAACTTCACTGATTTTGTGATAGATGTCCTTCTCATCCTTAAGATCCTCGAGACAAAGCCTCATTGATAGTGATGCTGGTGTTTAGGTCCTTTTTCACCCTCCATCTTCCTGTTCTTGAGAAATGGAAATATATTGTTTACACCCTTGAGATTTGGACAAACAAGGTGGATACGTGTAAGGGGAAGGGAGCTCCAATTGTCGCTTCGCCTCTCATTAAGCTTAGTTGAGCCAGACAGTTACAATGACAATAGATGAGTTAATCGTTTACGTAGTTAAGAGCTGCATCAAGCATTTGTTGTGTTGGAGCTAGAAAATGGATGGAATAATTACTGGTGTAATCATGGTGCGCATATGAAGGTCAGTGATGCGATATACCTACTATCTGAAGGTTGGTCCTTCAACATGTGCAACGGCTGATGCTAGTGTGGGTGGAGGACGATGCTTGTTACGTGTTCAGGCACCTGTCATGGCATGTGAACCAGAGGGGTGTGTGGAAATGAAGATTGGTGAAATGGGACATTAGGTGTAGGGGCATTGATTTATACCTACATGCGCATGTTGATTTGCATTTGAAATTAGGATCTTGTTTACAAATTTTTAATCAGTATAATAAGCTAAGTCATGTATATTTGTTGTACCCTATATCTTTCTTTTTTGTTAGACCTCTCTCTCTCTTCCCCCTGTGGTTCTCTCTCTGATTTTTTTTTTCTTTTATTTTATTTTTCTTGTACATTGTTTATCATGTACGTCTAATTTGAATTCCGTCCTCGTCATCTGTCTTCTCATCTTATACTCTTTCATTCGAGATCAATATTGAGTATGTTTTTCCGATAGTATAAAATAATACATATATGAAATGAGATAGTATAAATATAATCTAAAACATCGATTGAAAATCAAATAAATCGGATAATACATTTTGCAACGTGTGGTATTCTAATTACCGATTATTTTTTTTTTCAATATTAAGTATGTTTCTATAAGAGTATAAAATAATATATATATGAAACAAGATGATGTAAATAAAATCTAAAATACCAATCGAATATCAAAATATACCAGAGAATATATTTTGTAATGAACGATGTATTTCGATTTTCGATTATTATCTTATTATTTTTTTCAAATTAAATTTTTAACTTTTATTTATCATGAAAAAGCAAGAAATAGAAATATATCAATCGAAGATTTTAAATTAATGTATTTTATTGTTTATATAAAAATTAAAATATATTGATTTATATCTATGAAAAATTAAAATATATTAATTGACATAAATAGAAAATTAAAATATATCAATTTTTATTTTTTAAAATTTTTAATTGTTGTAGGAAAGATATTTTTTAAACTTTTGTTTAAAATATACATTCATCGTATTTAATTTTTTTAAATTTTTGTTTCCCGTGAGGTGGGAAAGTGACATCATAATTTTTTGATTTTCGTTTGATGCTGGGCATAAAACTAGTACTCTTAATTTAAGCTCATCGGAAAAGATTGATTTTTCTTTGACTGACTAATCCATGTCGCTAGAGAGTTCAATTTTAGTGGTTTCGTCGCCGAGAAAGAAAAAGTTGCGCCTACCAAGAATCGAGGAGCTCCGTTGCCGCCGAACTCGAGGAGCCCCAAAGCCCCAGCGAAACCCTAGAAAGGCCCTCCCGATTCGAAAAATCCCTGATCAGCTCCCAGATCTGATCCGTCAACATGGGGAAGAAGCAGCACAGCAAAGACCGCCTCTTCATCACCAAGACGGAGTGGGCCACCGAGTGGGGCGGCGCTAAGTCCAAGGAGAACACCACCCCCTTTAAGCGCCTCCCTTTCTACTGCTGCGCGTACGATCTCACCTCTCTCTCTTTGCGTCTTTCTCGCGTTCTCGATGTTGTGTGGATCGTAACCTGACTGGATTCGATCTCTTTGCTTGGGAAAAAGGCTCACCTTTACGCCATTCGAGGAGCCCGTGTGCACCGCCGATGGCAGCGTGTTCGACGTAATGTTAGTGTTCTTGCTTTAGGTTGCTTTTCGTTTGGTAATCTTTCTTATTTATTTATTTATTTATTTTTCGGGGTGGGGGGGATGGTGGGGTGTGGGGGGTGGTGTTGGGGAATGGAGCTGTTGTTGTCTTGTGAGATGAGCTAAGAAGCGGTTTGATTTGGGGGAAATTATGTGTGCAGGAACATAATCCCGTACATCAAGAAGTACGGGAGGCATCCGGTCACGGGGGCGCCTTTCAAGCTGGAGGACCTCATTCCGCTTACGTTCCACAAGAACCCCGAAGGTGGTTTATCGGCTTCAACCTCTTTTCTACTCTGTGGCGATGATTTGCGTTTAATTTTTTCAAAACAAACGCTCCTCCTTGAAAAGAGAGAGAAAAAAAACTTGAGATTAGGCTTTCTTTTGTGCGAATTGGTGTAGTTGAATGCTTGGTATTGCCTCTGCAATAGGTGTCCCATTGATTGTTTTCGTTATTTTAAGATGAATATAAATGTTAAGAGTAAGCTTTCTTTGAAGAGTCAAATATTACAGAATTGTGACTTATCTTCTGAATTGAAATGCTCGGATTATATGCAAGCATGCTTAGATGTGGGTGGGTCGTTGTCCAAAGAGATGTTTCGGAGGGTTAGACTGGGTACGAAGAAGTACATGACTCATTGGATGGCAGATGCAGATGCAGATGCGGCTTGTAGTCTTTGTGGTTGTGAGGATGAGCACAACCCCTATCTTTTTTGGGCTTGTGACTTCTCAAAGTGCTTATGGGAGAACCTAGGGGTGCTGGTGGTGGATTTTGCATTTATGGTAGGATTTTGGGCATCCTTCAGAAGCGGTGTCCAAACAAACACCGGTGCTTGGGTGATGGCGGTGGCAGCTTTATGAAGTGGATGGCTATCGACCTCCGATGGTCGTCCTTTGCCTTTTCAAAATAAAAAAAGATTATATGCAAACATGCTTTCCGAATGATGATGCATTTCCAGAGGATTTAGTTATTTTTATTGTTAGAGATAGTGTCAGTTATTTTTATTCTTACCATCCCTATTATTTCTTTTCTTAAGCAATAAGTAAGACTACTATGTAATTTCTCCACCCTGTCTCTCTATATAAAGTGGCCAGGATTTTCTATTGTCAATAGAGAGAATTATTTTGGTTTTTTCTTCCACATGGTATTGAAGCAGGCAAACCCTAACCTTGGGTCTCTCTCTTCTTGCCTTGGGAGGTGTGTCACCCCCCTTACCCTACCTAGTGGCGCTCCCCTATCTCCCTCTCTCATCGCTGCTTGAAATACAGGCCATCATTGGCCTTCCTTGCTCTTCCTATCATGCTCTCTCACGTGCATGACCCTTAGGAGGAAGAGGGACCATTGCAGCCTTCTCTGTCCTCTCTTTCATCAATCAGACCCTTGATATATTGCCTAGGGTCGTATGTTGCCTCCACCACGTTGCAATGTTGCCAGTAACACCATTGCAGAAGCCCCTTGCTTCGATTTGCATGCTGTTGTACCTTCTCTCTCTTCATTGCACCACACACCTGCCTCGATTCACGTGCGTCACATGTGAACTGCAATGCATGTGCACCTACCCAACACGTGTGACTCACTTGCATTGATCCAAGCATTGCACGGATCTCTTTTGTTGTGATGGCCAAAGTGGAGTCTTCCAGCATGACTTCAGAGGCATGATTTGGGGGTGGGGGGCATTGAGCATCATGCTCGATCCGCTACCTACTATCTTTTGCCGGCATGACTCTTCCCAATTTTGTTCTTCTCTAAGCAAGAAGAGTTTCCATTGGTCTGAGGTGATTACTTTTGACTGTCTAAATGCTTGCCTACCTGACTACCTGCTCCTCTAGCTAGACGAAGTCATTATTAGGAGGGAGTCCATTTTGTCTCTTACCTATAAGTTGAGCATTATATGCTCCAACTTAGGAGGGAGTGTTAAGAGTCTTTAGAAAAATAGACTTTAGTTACTTTTATTGTTAGAGATATAGTTAGTTATTTCTATTCCTATCATCCCTATTATTTCTTTTCTTAAGAAATAAGTAGGGTTGCTACGTAAGTTCTCCACCCTGCCTCTATATAAAAGGTTGGGATTTTCCATTTTCAATAAAGAGAATTGTTCTTATTTTTCTTCCGCAATGCCTTTGTTTACATTCTTCTATGATTGTTCTTAGGCTCATTTTTTTTTTCCTCCAAAACTTGCATTTCTTTTGTGGTTTTTGGGTCCTCAAGATGTTGCTGCCAGCGATTTTACTAAGGAGATTTTCTAGATCTTAGATTGAATCCTCACACATAATATAAGAAAGATCCATGACTCGTTGGTTAAACAAATGACAAGCATGTAAGATATCTAATTCCGATGAGAATCACACTCTTTTGGTGGCAAGCCATTCTTACATGCCATAACTCATGGATTGAATGTCACATGCTTTCAATGGATATCGCTTAAAAGAGACATTGTTTCTTCTTTGTGCCGTTTTATCATCCAATTGCTTCGTAGATTCAAGTTTAGCATCAACATGGCCTTTGTTTACAACTTAACAAATCCATTTTAATATTTAACCTCTTGAAACCCTACTTATTTTAATTTTGGGTAGGTGGTAGAAATTAGTTGAGGAAACCAATCGCCATTCTCAATGTCATCTATTCCTAAAGATATGTGCCATTGTTTTCTTTGCAGGTGAATGTCATTGTCCTGTACTAAATAAAGTGTTTACAGAATTTACCCATATCGTTGCTGTGAAGACGACAGGGAATGTTTTCTGTTACGAGGTTCCCCTAGATCAATTAAAACTTAGCAAGACAACTACAGTCCTTTTGACATTCTTTATTCTTTGCTTATGGACTCTTACTTGCTTTTTGTGTAGGCAGTCAAGGAATTGAATATGAAAACTAAGAATTGGAAGGAGCTGCTCACTGATGAGCCATTTACTAAAGAGGATATTATTACTATACAGGTAGCAATTGTTAGCTAAAATCAGCTTTAGCTCGTTTCACTATATTTACTTGTGAAATGTTTCCTATTATGCCTTTCACATGCTATAATTCTAAAACAGTTGAAAGGATAGGAGCAATGGAGAAGGAATTAAGGTGCATTTTCTAATTAATTTGCCTCGATGAGATTTTATCTACCTATTTTGTGAAGAACATTCCACCACTGGAAACCAAACTTGTCATTTCCTCAATAATTTGGTGTTGCCTATGCATCCATTTATAGAGTCATGCCTAAACTATTGGATTTAGGTTCTTATAAGCAAGATTGCAAGATTGACTTAATGCTTAGATTGTATCTATTCCTTTTTGTAGTTAGGTCTATAGTTGTCATCATTGTTTTTTCGTGAATATGCGGAGGACGGATGCTAGAGGTTAGTAGCTATCCACTTCATTCCACCATAAAAAAATAGCTTTCAAAAGCTGAGTCCAAAAATAATCATGTTGAACATATGCCTCCCTTTCAACATTTTCAACCCATGGCTTCTCATTCCAAAAAATTGATCTATTCCTTTGCAACCAAATAGATCAAAGAGTTGTAGAAGCCTTTATCCAAGAAATGTTGCTGGCCTAAACACTAGTTATAAAAGCCTCCCAAAGCTTCATCAATGCATGCCCTAAAGGATGTGAAAGAGGGCAAATGGGGCAAGGAGAGGGAGAAGTGAGAGAGGGGGCTCATAGGAGAGAAGCAATGTCTCGTTTGCAAGAGGTGCTACTGGTAAGGAGGGTTGGGTTCTTGTAAAGTGTTCATGACGTAGGAGAGAACTTGGGGATGATGGGGGACTAGTTGCAGTTAGGGAAATGTCTGTTGTTTCCAGTGTTGTAATTGTGGGCATATACAGGGAAGTGTCAAGACTTTGTAGTCTGCTTTTGTTGCGGAGATCTGGGACACTGTAGGTGGTTGTGCTAAGCTATGATGATCTTTGGTACGATTAAATAGTTGGTAAGGGAGGCAATTTTGAGGGTGGACCAGATCCTAGTGGTTCTTGCCCCATGGTCACCTGCCATTTAGTTAGTGCAATGGGTTGTTTGTTAGGGATATTCTGAAGGGAAGGCCATCCATCGATGGCATGAAGCTGGCTATGGAGGTTTTCAACATTTCTTTGCCACTTAGAGTATCATGGTTTGACAACCAAAGGTTGCTCCTTTGCAGTTCAGCTGAGGACATGGAGGTCCTATTTCAGGTGCTTATCGTTGGAGACAACAAAGTGCGGTGACACGAACTCGTGCTTTGTGATGGCTCCGTTGATGAGCACCCACCACCAAGGAAGGAGATTGAGGTTTGTTTAAAGTGTATCCCGCTACATCTATGAACTTTGGAGGTGGTGGAGGCGTTGGTCTCGGGCTTCTCAAGACTTAAGACATGCTTGAGGGTGGGACAAAGGTAGAGTAGTGATGGGTTGCAATAGTTGTCGAGGTGCAAGATTCTATTGTTGTCCCACCCAAGGTGATCCTACAATTGGGAGGATCTTCTTGGGTGGTGCAAGTGGAGACCTTAGATAAGGCGTGGTTGTACATGGAGGTTGCGACATCTTCGGCGTCAATGGAGCCCCATGCGACTGCAATGTCAATGATGGTGAAGGCCAATCGTCGCAATTGGTGGGTGTGGGTCCTGAGGAGTTTCAAGACATCCAGAAATTGAGGCAACATGAGTGGAGCCCCAAAGCTCATGAGCATGAAGAGCCTCTTCATCTTTGTCGTTGATTGTAGATTTGGCCGCCATTATTGCAGTGAATGCAGAGGCCTCTTTGGGTTTTCCAAAGGGCATCCTTATTAAGAACCAGACTGATGATGTGGACTATGTTGTGCACCCCAACCTCTCCACTCCGACATGTGCCGATGGTTTTTCGAATAATGGGGTGTCATTGGATTGGGAATCCGGATTCAAGTTAGGAATTGACTTCGATGAACCAAGTATTTTGGTTGTTCCTATTGTTTGGTTGGGGAATGGGCCAAAGTTGTTAGTGTTAGGTCATCAGGGTTTTGGGTTGCCTTACTTGTAGGATGTGGCTCCTCCTCCCCTACAGTGAAGGGGAAGATGGCACGAGGATCTACTTCAATGGCCACGAACATTGGTGCTCCCCCTCCTTTCGCATAGGGATGGTGCATTGACTCCAATTAGGCTGTATGAAGCTATTGTCGGTGCTACAATCGCTGTGGTGCCGAACGAGGGCCTGGAGCTTGTTGAGAATCGTGGGTTCAGAGGGGTGATGAGCCCTACTATGTTGTTTGTGTTGCACAATGGAAAAGTTGAGTGCGCTATGCGGACAGATAGCATTGTGTCTGTTGTCAGTAGCAACAAATTGGTGCAGGAAGGTAGATATGTTGATGTGTTGCATGCAATGGAGGGGATGATCCAACCAAGACACCAGGACTCCTACTAAATTATTATGAGAAGGTTCTCCAAGTTGAATTGGAAACCACATATTCCGCATCCATGGTTGGTTTATAACACAACCTACAAAAGGATGAAGCTTAGGAAGCCAAGACAACTTGGATAACATGAGGAGGTCCAAGAGGATGTGGGTGACATAGAGGTCAAAGTTGTTGCAATCATAGAGGTGAGGTGGGCCTCTAAAAGGGAGGCCAAGAGAGTTGCCACTTCCACCTATGGTTAAACTTCTTTCATGAAATGTTAGGGGTCTCTGGGACCCTACTTGATATGCTCTACGCGCTATTTGGGTGAATGGAGGATTGATATTGTTCTACAGTAAGAAACACACCTGGAGGATGCTGATGATAGGATGAAGAGGGAGATAAAGGAGAGTTTCTAGCTGGCTGTGCGTTCTCGCTTTCTGTTGAGAGGTTTAGAGGGGTTCTTATGGTGTGGAAGGATAATTTATTTTAGATGACGATCTCCAAGGTGGGTTGTTGGATGCTTACGGCTGCCTTTGTTAGAGTATCTGATGCCTGTAGCTTTGTCCTAACGTCGATGGATGGTCCAGGTAAGTGGTTTGTGCAAAGCTATGGGAGGAGCTGAGGCAAGCAACAACCTTTGTGGATGGTAGGCCTTGGCTAATGGGCAGCAATTTCATTGCCACCCTATCCACGGATGATAGGTCGAATGGGAGGATGGATTAGGCCATGGATGCCTTTGCAGGTGTGGTGGATGAGTTCGAGTTGTATGATATTCCCATTTTTGGAGCTACCTTCACCTGGAGAAATTTGGTGAGCTTGAGGTTGAAGATTGACAAGTTCCTTTGTTCAATGGCTTCAGCAGAGGTTCCAGATCGCATACGTTACAAGATCAAGACCATTTTCAGATCATACACGATTGGTGTGGGATGGTAATGAGGGTGTGCCTTTTACCTCCTACTTCAAATTTCAGAAGTCTTGGTTGCTTGACTCAGAGTTTAGGAACTTCATGCAATAGAAATGGGCGAAAGTTCCTCCGTCTACCTCAGCTGCTCGTACTATGGTTGCAAAGATTAATCATTTGCAAGTGGCCTTAATGGCGTATAAGAAGGAGGTGAAGGAAAAACAAGAGCAATCGAGGGTGGAGGCCGTAGAGGGGTTTCCAAGATGTGGCCAAAGTTGAAGATGGGACAACCTCTACAGCTTTTGAGCAAGAGGAGAGAAGGCAATTACAATTTGTAATCCAACAAGTGGCCCTTAAAAGGGAAACAAATTGGTGGCAGAAGTCTATACAGCTTTGGTTCAAGGAGGGGGATGGGAATACTCGTTTCTTCCACTTGGGGGCTAGTGCAAGAAGGTGATCCAATCTTATTAGCGCCTTAAGGGTTGGTGACGAGGTGATATCTGATAGGGGTAGAATTGCAAAGGCCCTGAGGCAACACTTTCATGCTTTCACTCAAAGGTGGCTACCAGGATGATAGCGCTTATCCACCTCCAGCTTACCTACCTTGGATGGTCCGATGCAAGAGGAGTTGCTCACAGATGTTTCTGAGGAGGCTGTCTCATCCATTAGGGGACTTTAAGGCAGAGGGCTCCCCTGGTCCAGACAGGTTACAAGTTCGATTCTATAAGGAGTTCTAAGGGACCATTAAGGAGGATTTTATAGCCACGATTAGAGAATTCTTCATTGATAATTGCAATTTTGAGAGGTTGAATAAGTTATTTCTTCTTGTTGCCAAATAAGCCAAGGGTTGAGGGGATTGATGACTATTGGCCAATAGCCTTGTCAAATGTGTTTTACCTTATTGTTGCAAAAGTGTTACCCAACAAACTGAGAAATGTGCTTTCAGCCTTGATTGGTTTAGTGTAGTTTGCATTGATTTAGGGATGTTCAGTGCAGGGGAATCATTTAGTATGGCAGATGAGATGGTAGCTACATGGAGATCCACTAGAAATGCTTTTCTATGAAAGGTGGATTTCTTAAAGCTGTATGATTCGGTATCCTGGGCATATTAATAGGAGATTTTGAGATGCAAGGGCTTCCTCGAGAGGTAGGTCCAATGGATGATACAATGTATAAAAATGGCCTCCCTTTTGCTCCTGGTGAATAAAAGATTGGAAGCTGATTGGATTCAACCTTAATGTGGGGTTAGGTAAGGGTGTCCTTTAGTGCCCTTACTGTTTATACTTGCAGTGGATACTCTGGTGGCTTTGGCCTTTAAGGCCTATGCTGGAGGCCTTTTTTAAGGATTTACCTTGTACTTGTTGGAAGACGTTTCTCTCTTGACACCTATACTGCAGTATGCAGGTGATGTTCTCTTCTCTGTTGAAGGGGTAGTGCAACAACTAAGATTCTAGCATCTTTGGTTAAAACTTTTGGGGAGAATTCCAGCCTGGTCATCAACCATTGGAAATTGATATTTGTGCCTATCCATATGATGAATAAGGAAGAGCTAGTGTGTTCAAATTTTCTTCGTATTGCAGTTGGCCATTTGCCTTTTACATATTTGGGGCTCCCTCGTAAGGGTAAGCACCTTACTTTTAGTGATTGGATGCCATTGATACAAAGAATGGAGAGCAATTTCCATGGGTGGTGTGACATATTGCTATCTAGGGGTGGTTTTTTAGCCTTGATGAAGGTTGTTTGCTCGCTGTATGCTCTCCTGTCTTCTGATTCTTAGTGTTCAAGCTGCCGAAGAAGGTTATGCATAAGATGTGATGAGGAAATGCTTCTTTTGGAATGGGTCGGACCATGTGGGTTGTTTCCTTCAACTAGTACCTTGGAGTGAGGTGTGTAAATCGAAGAGGGATGGTGGTTTGGGCGTTATTGATCTTGCTGATTTTTGTGATGCGCTTTTGTCCAAATGGGTGGTAAGGCTATTTTAGAATGGGGATTCCATGTGGAATCATCTTATGAAAGACTCCTATGGTAAGAGCCTTGACTTGGCACAGAGAGTAGTGGTGAGTTGAGGTGCTTTTCAAGCTTCTGGAGGTCATTGGTGCCAGTTTTGCAGAGAACAGTGGTGTATTTCCATCTAGTGTTGGGAAATGGGAACACTTTTCGATTTTGGAAGGATAACTGGTCGAAGAATGGAGCCTTTTCTGATTTGGTGTCCAAATTGTATGCGCTTGTGGCGGATAAGTCTCACTTGTTCACAGATGTTTGGGATGTGACTACTTTGGCTTGGTCACCGATGTTTGAGGATGGGCTCTCTGAGGCTCAGATACAACAATAATAACAACAACCAAGTCTTTTCCTACACTAAGTGGGGTCGGCTATATGAATTCTTTGCTTCCACACAAATCGATTTTCAGCTATTTTAGGACTTAAATTAAAGTAATTGAGGTCATACTTAATAGTTTCCTTCCAACACTTGTTTGGTCTTCCTCGCCCTTTCTTAGCGGGTTCAGCCTCCAACTTCTTGCATCTCCTAACTGGAGCATCTAGTGGCCTTCTTTGTAAATGTCCAAACCATCTTAGATGGGCCTCTCTCATTTTATCCTCTATCGGTGCCACCCTAACCCTGTTTCTAATAAACTCATTTGAAATACGGTCCTTTTTTGTATGACCACACATCCATCTTAACATCTTCATCTCTGCCACAAGCATCTTCTGTACATGCCTATAGTTTATAGCCTAGCATTCAGAATCGTACAACATGGCTGGTCTTACCATAGCTCGATAGTATTTTACTTTGACTTTTAAAGGAACCCTCTTATCACAGAGAACACCAGAAGCACCCCTCTATTTCAACCACCCTGCATTAATTCTATGTGTAACATCTCCATCAATTCCACCATCATGTTGGAAAATGGATCCCAAGTACTTTAAAATATCTTTCATTGGAATGCACTCTTCTCCAATTTTTACATCAATTCCTTCGTTGTTCCCTCTACTACTAAACTTACATTCCATATACTCAGTCTTCGTCCTACTTATGCGTAATCCTTTATCTTCCAGGGCTTCTCTCCAAAGCTCAAGTTTTCTGTTCGCTCCATCTCTTGTCTCATCAACCAACACAATGTCATTAGCAAAAAAATACACCAAGGCACCTCAACTTGGATATGTTTCGTCAACTCATCCATGACCAAGGCAAAAAGATAAGGGCTTAAAGTTGAATCTTGATGCAGACCAATGGTGATATCAAAGTAATCTGTCAAATCATCCTTAATCTTTACACAAGCTGCTGCGCCATAGTACATATCCTTTATGAGATTGATATATATAACTGACACTTGTCTCTTCTCCAATATTCTCAATAAGATATCTCTTGGGACAGAATCATAGGCCTTCTCCAAATCAATAAAAATCATATGTAAATCATTTTTCTTCACTTTGTATGTCTCCATCATACGTCTCAAGGGATGTATTGCCTCAATAGTAGACCTGCCTGGCATAAAGTCAAATTGATTTTCAGTTATCATAGAGACTTGCCTCACCCTTCTCTCAATTATTCTTTCCCAAAGTTTTATCGTATGACTCATCAACTTAATACCTCTATAGTTGGAACAATCTTGTATACCACCCTTGTTCTTGTATAAAGGTACTACAAAAGTTTTCCTCCATTCCTCTGGCATCTTCTTGCCTCTCCATACAGTATTAAATAAATTTGTGAGCCAAGTTATACCCCGTTCTCCCGTCATTCTCCAAACATCTATAGGAATATCATCAGGCCCAACAACCCTCCCACTTTTTATCATCTTCAAAGCCTTCTCTACTTCTTTCTTTTGTATCCTTCGATAACATGCTCGATTTACATACTCTTCTGAGTTAACTAACTCTCCTAAGATGATATCATTCTTTTGTTTTCCATTAAATAGCTTATGAAAATATCTTTTCAATCTTGTCTTTATATCCTCATTAGCTGTAAGCATCCTTCCTTATTCATCCTTGATGCATCTTACATGCGTAAGGTCCTTTATTTTCCGCTCTCTTGCTTTAGTTAACTTGAAAATATCTTTTTCACCTTCTTTAGAATCAAGTTTCTTATAAAAATGCTCCCAAGCTTTTGTTTTTGCTTCACTAACTATTTTCTTTGCTTATTTCTTTACTCTTTTGTAGTTTTCCATATTTTCATCAGTCTTATCTCGATATAAGGCTTTAAAGCAGACTCTTTTAATTTTAAGCTTCACCTGCACTTCCTCACTCCACCACCAAGCATCCTTTTGTCCTGGAACACCTCCTTTAAACACGCCTAACACCTCCTTTGCCACCTTCCTAATTCAGTTTGCCATATTTAACCACATTTCATCAGCACTACCATCAAGATCCCAAGCCTTTTGTTGCATCTTCTCTTTAAATCTCACTTGCTCTTTCTTAAGATTCCACCATTTAATTCTCAAATTCTTAGACACTAATTTTTTCTTCTTTGCCTTCTTCAAATGAACATCCAACACCAAAAGATGATGTTGAGTAGTTAAATTCTCCCCTGGAATAATCTTGCAATCTTTACAAGATAAACGATCCCTTCTTCTCAAAGCAAAGTAATCGATCTGCGTTCTTGTTAAGCCACTTTTATAGGTAATCAAATACTCTTCCCGTTTTTTAAAGAAAATATTTGCTATGAAAAGATCATAAGTCATAGTAAAATCAAGGAACGTCTTCCCTTCTTCATTCCTAACACCAAAACCATGATTCTTATGTACTCCTGCATACTCTAAAGCACCTTCTCCTACATGCCCATTTAAATCTCCACCCAAGCAAATCATTTCTGTCTGTGGGATTCCTTGAATTATCATATCAAGCTCTCCCCAAAATTTGTTCTTTATTCTTTCCTCTAGACCAACTTGAGGTGCATAAACTGAAATGACATTCAAGATCTCTTCTTCTAAGATTAATTTTATCAAAATAATTCGATCACCCAATCTCTTAACCTCAACCACGCTCTCCTTTAAATCCTTATGAATTATAATGCTCACGTCATTTCTACCTTTGTCCCTTCTTGAATACTAAAGTTTGAAATATGTTCTCTCGATTTCCTTTGCTTTTTGCTTTTTCACCAACCCACTTAGTCTCTTGAAGGTAAAGAATTTGAATCATTCTCCTTACCATTGTATCCACAATCTCCATGAACTTGCTGGTCAAAGTACCAATATTCCAACTACCAAATCTCAGCATTCTTTGTGACACACTTCGATGACGAAGTGGTGGAACTATCTTCTTTACTCGCATGCGTTCCTCATACGAGAACCCTTGCTCATTTTGGACTACATCCGAGCGACGATGTAGCGGAATTAACTTCTTTACTCGCATGTGTTCCTCATGCAAGAACCCTTGCTCATTTTGGACTACATCCGGGCGGCGATGTAGCGGAACTAACTTCTTTACTCGCATGCGTTCCTCATGCGAGAATCCTTACTCATTTATCACTACACCCGGGCGTCGATGCAGCGCGTGGCAAGTAGGGAACGCCCCAATGAAATCAGAGTGTTTGCTAGAATCCATGATTAAAGATCCGACAAATTTTATGCTGGCTGTCGGTTACCTAACACAACCCTTCTCCTTTACCTGGGTTTGGGATCGGCAATGAAAAGGCTCTCGAACCTCAACATAGGCGGAGTTTGAGGCTCGGATACAAGATTTGCAATTTTTGTTGTCCTCGTTGCTGGAGCACAAACCGTCCTTTAGTTGTTTGGATAGCATGGTGTGGAATGGTGGGTCCTTGTCGACGATGTATAATCCTTTGAGAGGTGAGGAGGTCAACACCAGAGATGTTGTAGATTGCTGACTCTTTTGGAGGATGAAAATACCCTTCAAAGTGAAGGTCTTTCTGTGGCTACTATGTCGGGGTAGGTTGGTTACTAAGGTGTACAAGTGTCATTGGTTGGCAGAAGCTGAGGCAACTTGCAGTCTGTGTTGTCATGAGGATGATGATGTAACATTTGTTCTGGAGATGTGGGTTCTCCACGCAACTCTGGACAAATCTCAAATTCCTCAACATGTCTTCCATGGAGGATTTCTGGTCTGGAATAATATCCAAACAAATGCTCAAGCTTGCATTTCTATGGTGGCTGCACTATGGTCAATCTGGCTTCAGTAGCCACCCTTTTCCTTAAAAAATATTCAATGCATGCCTTTAGTGCAACAGTTGTGTTGGGATTCAGTAAAAGTGTCACGTGGCACATGCCACGTGACAGCTATCCAAAGGCCAATAGGGCCATCGGTTGTGGAGTCTAACAAGTCAAGTAGGAGTTGTTTTTCCTTAGTTAGCAAGTAAGACTAATTTGGTTTATTTATTTTAGGAGATATTGTAAGATTTTGTTTTACCAAAATTAGAAGATTTGATTAGATTTTGTTAGTTAAGTCTATTTTTAGAAGTAGGAATATGTACTCTCTTTAAAGAGAGCTTTTTCTATGATTTGAGATTTAAGCAATACAATTAATTCTGTTATAATCAAGCTCTTCTCCTCTCTCTACTCTTCCTACTGCAGTAACCGGCCACCCAAGAGGCAGGAGGCCTCTCTGCCGGCACATAGCAGGTCCCAGAAGAGCCACCAGTCACTGCAGATCGGTCCACACAGGACCGGCCATCTTCCCAGCACCGGCAGGCCGGCCCTCATCCACTGTAGACCAGTCTGCACACAGCAGACCGGCCTGCTACTTGGTCTGCACAGCAAACCGGGTTCTCTCAGCCCCTGTAGGAGCGGTTCTAGGGTCCAAAAGGACCGGCTGCACCCAGAAGTCAGTCCACAGCAGTCCAAACCAGTCCATATCAGGACCAGCTGGTCTTCTGTAGCAGCCACCACACACTGCTCTCCTCCTCCACGCCTGGACAACCACCCTGACAGGCTGTTTTTCCCACATACGGGAGCCTCCACACTCCGCTTCCATGTCAATTCTTGACATGGTATCAGAGCTAGGTTGGTCTAAACTCGTCGTACATGTGGTTCAAGATCGTGCGGTGGTGTTTCACGCATCCAAAAAAGTTTCCCCCTCAACAAAACCGATGACTTACGCGGTGAAGGAGGATCCAAACCAACGACTTATGCGGTAGAGATGGTGGAAGCATTATCGATTGTCGACGATGCCTTGCTCGTACCGGGAGAAAGCAAGGTGATCATCTTCGGGACGACCATCAAGCTCCGCGAGCCCTCCAACTACATTTTGTGGGCTCGCACCTTCAAAATCTTCATTAGAGGTCAAGAGAAGTTGCATGTTCTTTTGGAGGAGACGCATGTGAATGACAAGAAGAGGAAGAAATACGAGAAGAAGATTTATCAGAAGAGGCATAGTGTAGCCTCTAGAAGAACTTCAAGAATGCATTGACTTCTACAATTTCTCTTGGTGACCATGGTTCAAAGAAAAGTCAAAGGTCTTTGCAGGCTCAGGAGCAAGGCACCATACTTCTCGAGGAGACACGTGGAACTTCTTAATACATCAAGGAATGTCGAGATGAAGAGCTCGACTCTCGAACGCAGAAGAAGAGACAGAGATCATCCATAAAATCTCAAGAAGAACGATGCATCAATTTCAATTTCGACAAGTCATCGGCCTCCCGACCTCCGACTTGAGTTGGAGTATTGGATTTGATAAAAGTGTTACGTGGCAGTGCTAGGTAACAGCTATCCAAAAGGCCAATAGGGCCATCGGTTTTGGAGTCCAAGAAGTCAAGTAAGACTTGTTTTTCCTTAGTTAGCAAGTAAGCCTAACTTGGTATATTTATTTTAGGAGATATTGTAAGATTTGGTTTTACCAAATCTAGAAGATTTGATTAGATTTTGTTAGTTAAGTCTATTTTTAGAAGTAGGAATATGTACTCTTTATTTAAAGAGAACCTTTCCTATGATTTGAAATTTGAGCAATGCAATTAATTCTTCCATAATCATGATTGTAAAAGTTGGTAGTTGATATTCAGTTGGCCAGACCATTGACTAAGGAATATACGGTGTGCGGGAGAGTAGTTGGGGAATACTCGGTCGGGCATTTTTTTAATATATATACACACACACACACATGTATATAGACACACACATACATGATACATCAAGAAATAAAATATATCATTGTATAAAAGTAGATTATTTTTAAGCTCATAATAATATCAAGTTACCAACAAAACAAAAATACTAGTTCAAAATAAAAGCACACGTTCCAAATTAAAAATAGAAGTTCCTTCACTTTAATCAACAAAATAACAAAAAATACATCTAAAGTCAAAATCGATCATCTTCCTCATCCAAAAACAAGGGAACGTCTTCTTCGTCTTCATCTTCATCTTTCATCTATTTCTTCAAAACTAACTTCCTCCTCAAAGTCAAGTGGTGCGGAGCTAGAAGCTCCTTTGCTTTTGTTAAGCCTTTTGCTTCTTCTTGGTTGTAAAACATCTTCAGCACCACATGCCTCTGCAACAGCCTCCTAAGTGAGCCCTGAACCTCGGAAAACTTCGTCTTCTCCAACTTCCAAATCAACAACCCATGCCATTGCATGTGCAAGATCTTTTGAAGCGAGGGGATCCTTCTTTGCCCCCTTTTGTTGCCGTTCCTTCAATTTAGCATTGAAGCACACATAGACTAAGTCGTTCACCTGCTTAGTTGTCAACTTAACTCTATATTTCGAATGAATTTGCAAATCAATAACAAAAAATTATAAGGTATGGAAAGTGAAAAGTCTCACATAATATGGCATATAGTTAGGCTATTACCCTTTCGAATGCACTTCAATTCCTCTCACATCCAGATTATGTAGAGGTTAAGTTCAGGATTTTCATTGCCATTGATTGCAAATTGGGTGCTTCACTTCCATACAGAGACCACCAATTAGCTATTAAATGAATAGTATTAGTCAATTGGTGTAAACTTCATAATCCAATTAAAAACAAACATTGGAATTGATATATAGAATTACCTGGATCAGAATGTTCATCATTGACGGATCTTTGCCTCATAGCTAATGGCTTGCCAAATATGCCATGACTAAGCTTATGGTCAATCAATTCCCTCCTTGTGATGATATCTTGCACCTCTAAATCAGGATATAATTGCTCAATGCAATTTATCAATCCTAATTTTACCGCTACATTTTTTTCGAACATTGTACAATTTTTGTAGAAGTAATATGGGTTGAGAAAATAAGCAGCCATGTGAAGAGGTGTATCAAGTCGTCCTTTTGTCTTCTTCTCTATTACATCCAAGAATGATCTACAAGAGAGCTCCTTATCTTTGCCACTAAAGCATGCCTTCACCTCTTCTTTTGCTTCTCCTAAGCCTCCATACACAAAACCCATAGATGATTTTTTATCTAAATCAACCAATCGTAGCAATCGAACCAAAGGTGTAAAGATCCTCATTGCTATCGTAATTTGATTCCAAAAAGCTGTACTCAAAACTATTGAAGTTGCATGTACCCTATCTTGATGCTTTGACCATTTGCATCTTTGCCATCCATTAGAAGATAACATCAATCTCAATTTTTCCTTCTTCTCCAAGATACTTTGCAATGTAAAAAATGCAGTGGCAAATCGTGTTTGCCTAGGCCTTATGAAATCCTTCTGCTGTGTGAAGTGACGCAACATGCTTAAAACCTGAGCATGACTACAAATGAATACAGTGAGCTTCCTTGTTCTTGCAATTCCATTTCTTATCTTAGGCTTTTTTCCAATCTCTTCCAACACCAAACCAATGGTGTAAGCAGCACATGAGGTCCAAAAAATTTGTGGACACTTCATCTTCAACAACATTGCAGCAGCCATGTTGTTTGAAGCATTGTCGGTAACAATTTGAACATTTTCCTCTCCAACCTCCTCAATGCATGTAACAATCAAGTTGTATATGTAATCAGCAGTGTGTGAATCACTAGAAGTGCCAACTGACCTCAAAAAGCTAACACAAAGGGGACAATGGATGCATAAGTTCATGATACTCCTTCCACGCCTATCAAGTCCATGCATCTGTCATGATGGAACAACCTATGATTTTTCACATCTCCTTGTGATTTTCTAAGTTCTTATGAGTCTTCTCTACTACCTTATTCCAAAATGGGGTCACGATCTCGTAACATGTAAGAGGCTTCATCCCTGGACCATACCTCCCAAGAACCTCAACCATCTTATTCCAAGAATCATTCTCAGTGAGTGCATTAAAAGGAATCATATTGTTATAGGCTCATTCACATATATACTCGAACCCTTATCCCGTTGGTCCTTTGCAAAAGCATCCTTAATTGTACTTTGTCGCAAGTTATCCTTCATAACTTGCACTTCTTCAATAGAATCTGATGCTCTTGGCCTCTTTCCTTCCCTACCTGATTCAGCTGTGCTTGGATCACCACTACCACCGATGTCAACCTCATCCTAAAGCTCTTCAAGTGCTTTTGCCTTAGTAGACTTCTTTTTTGAGATAGAATCCATGTATTCCTTGATGAGCTTCTTTGTCTCCTCATCAACTTTTGAGCAATGGGTCGTATTTCTACGGATATGAGCCAAATGTTGCTTGAATCTATGGATCCAACCTTCCATCGTCTTCTTACAAAGTCTACAACAAACAATATTGGGATCCTCCTTGTGTGGGAGGTATCCAAACTTCCATCCAGGATTACTTGATCCTTGGTGGGACATAAAACATATCCGAGCATGATTCACCACCGGATCGAGGATTTGTAGAAGCCATAATTTGAATTCACCTTAAAAAATACAAACTTACAAACATCAAAAAATGGTATCAAATACAATTATACAAGTTCATATAACCATGGCCTAAACATCATAGAGTTAACAAGATTGTGATCCTAAACAATCATATGAAAGAACAGATTGTGGTCTTAAACAATCAAGATATTCTAGACTGTCAGAAAGAAAAACATGATTGGAATTTGTATCTGATGTGGTAAAAATCGTAGAACATCAAGATATCAAGGTCAGATTGTGCTAAAAACCTACTTTCTATTTGAATCAAATGGAGCAAAAATACCCAAAATATGGCTGCGCTGTCAGAGGAGATCATAGGAAATGGCTGGCTGTCGCGGTGTCGGAGAGGGCTGGCTGTCGCGATGATCAGAGAGGGAGAGGAAGGGGCGATGATCGAGGAGGGGCTACAGCACCTGTCGCGATGTTGTTTGCAACACCTCTCGTGATCGCCTACTAGAAATGGAGAGGAAGGGCGGTGGTTGGAGGAGGGGGTTGTCGCACCTCTTGAGTCTTGCATCGTCGCCTCCGATCGAAGAGGGAGAGGAAGGGCTGTCGCACCTCTTGAGTCTTGTTGTCGCTCGCACCTTGGAGGAGGGGCGATAATTAGAGACTCGGAGAGGGAGAGCTTCACAGCCTTCACTAGGGTTCGGTTCGGGGGAGAGCTTTGCAGGTTCGGGGGAAAGGGTTTTGTCGGGTAGGAGTTGGGGATTTGGGGGTCCCTTAGAGTAGTGACTTAATTTTTTTAGGTTGAAATCCTCTATGTAAAATTTAGCCGATTACTCGGCCGATTACATCGACTACTCGGCCGAGTAGTCAGTGTGGCCGACGATAGCACCGACTACTGAGTATTCAGTCGGGTGGAGGCTAACTAGGATTACTTGGCCGAGTACTCGGCCGAGTAAACCTACTTTTACAATCATGTCCATAATCAAGTTCCTCTCCTCTCTCTACTCTTCCTACTGCAGTAACCGGCCACCCAAGAGGCAGGAGGCCTCTCTGGTGGCACATAGCAGGTCCCAGAAGAGCCACCGGTCACTGCAGACCGGTCCACACAGGACCGGCCATCTTCCCAGCAGCGGCAGGCCAGCCCTCATCCACTGCAGACTGGTCTGCACACAGCAGACCGGCCTGCTACACAGGCAGCTACTTGGTCTGCACAGCAGACCAGGTTATTCCAGCCCCTGTAGGAGCGGTTCCAGGGTCCAGGAGGACCGGCTGCTTGGCAGCAGTCCAGAACGGTCCAAATCAGGACCGGCTGGTCCTCTGCAGCAGCCACCACATGCTGCTCTCCCTCTCCACGCGTGGACAGCCACCCTAACAGGCTGTTTTTCCCACATACGGGAGTCTCCACGCTCCTCTTCCGTGGCAATTCTTGACAAGTTGTAATCACTGCTAGACTCAGATAGCAAAGTCACACTCCAAAAATGGATGTCCACTATCTTCCTCCCCTTAGACTCATAGGCAACAAGTAGTATCAGCCTCCTGCACCCAATGACTCCTACAGACTTTGGTGACCAGGCTCCCTCCGAAGAAGCCACATCAAAACCTTCACCTTCAAAGGAATGTTCATCTTCCAAAGTTTGCGGCAATCAGCAGCCATCTCAGCATGTCCTGCTTCCATGCCCCCTCATCATAGATGATTAACCTTTTTGGCAGAGAATATCCCACCACTCCACCAAAGAATTGCCATCTGCCATATTAGGCCTTGAATCCTGGATCAAAGATAACAAGTGAAGATCCTATGCCCTGACGTCTGATAGAATACCTCCAACTTGAGGAGACCAGGAATTCACCTGACTATCCCAAACTTCTTTAACAGATTTGAACTTATCCTCCGACAGCACATAAAGTCTCGACATCATATCTGCAAGCACACTACCATCCATCCAAGTGTCCTCCCAGAATCTAAAAGCCTGACCATTTCTAAGGATGGGATGAAAATGAGGGAATATCCTATGCATCACTGGTACCAGCCCCCTCCAAAAAGCAGTCCCCTTAAGGCACCATCATCCCTTGAGCCCAATTCAAAGTCAAGCCATATGAGTCAATCATGACTCATGAGATGATGCCACAAAATGCCATCATTCCACAATATCTGGATGACTCACTTTGAGAGTAGAGCATCATTAAAATCTGTAAGTTTCAGTGCCCCCAAGCCTCCATGTTTCTCAGGTTTACGCACCTCATTCCAAGCAACAAGATGTAGGAATCTATCCATAGCTATTATCATTGTGCTGTAAGTGCAAAATTCCACCTTGGATGATGATGTGAATATTTTCACATCATAACTTTTTGTTTGACTATACTCAAAAGAGGACATCATACTAGACTTAATTCTTTTTTTTTCCTAGTCTTCAATGACTTCTTGCTTCTTGTTAGTTTGTGTTGGTTAATGAGGACTTAACGTATCATATGGATGCTACATGTGCTCTTAGTACAGTTAGGAAGAGATTATGCAGGAACCAAGGTGTAAGTTCCTTAATGGCTTCATTAACCAAAACATAGGGAGGATCATAGCATTTAGCTTGTAGGGCCACCCTTAGATTGTTGATGTCTCAAAACCATCAACTGGAGGTCCAATGCCTTGTTTTAGGTGTGAATAGGTCTTCAGATCACAGTTTTGATGGTTCCGCAGCATTACAAGGAGCAATATGAGGAAGAGCCATTCTAGAGCTAAAACAATCATTGGGTTCATATTCTTTTCCTTTGATGTCTTGCCACTAGTCTTAAAAATCCACTAAGAAAATCATATGGATAATTGTTGAAAGTGTAGATAAGTTTTTCCTACAAGATGTTTGATGGGAGAATGGTATGGAATGCACATGTTTGCAAGGGAGCAGACCACAACAATCCAGTATCGGCATGAATTCATTAGAGGCTATCTCCTGCAATTGGTTGAAGCCTTGCATGACCATGTTCCAGGGATGGTGATTGACCCCTTCTGGGAAGGTATTTCCATATTGCGCAGCTGAATGCAAAGCAACGGCATGACCTCTCAACTGCTTGAATTCAGTCCAAATGATTAACAGAACCTTCTGTCTGGTTATTTTCCAATAAAAGGAAGCTTCTATCTGGTGGAATATAACTGTCTACTTGTACATGCAGGAGGCCTTTCCCAAGTCAAGCTGAAAGCGAGGGGAAGGTTGCCTGAGTTAACCTTTTGTGCTCTAAGCAATCCCGCCAATCACACCCGATTACATGCTACTGCTATTAAGATTGCTTTCCGATGGCCACAATCAAGAAAGTCTCTATTGTGAAGATTATGACAAAAGAATTTTGATCTAGAGCTGTCCTCATGTCCTGGGTCATGATCGACACTTTAATGGCCCCCTACGTACACAGCTATGCTCAGTGGGTCATTGCTGATCCTGCTAACAGGGAAGGCTGCTGCCTGCACATGTTTGTGCATATATGCCAGTGCATTAGGGTACATGGAGACTGACCTACAAAGAGGGGGTAGCCAGCATTAAGGGGCATTCAATCACGTTTTTTATCTGAAAGGCCAATAAGCTTCTATCAGTCACTTGTGAACATGGATTGGGAGAGGGAGCTTGTATTCTTCTTTCTTTGGTAGTGCATTAAGGGCTAGATCATTCTCTAGGAGCTAGACCTTTTTGAACGAATTTGGTAAAGAAAATCATTATGTTCTGCTCATCTCCCTCTCTTTTTTGAGTGAGGGTTTGGGATTACCGATCTGACTCCCATCGCTTAGTAGCATGTTGTTCTTTTTTCCACCGAAAAGGAGATTAGTGTCTGCATTTTGTTCCTGAAAAGTCAGTGTCTGCAGTTATTCATCCTTATTCTAATTACATTCCAGATCACATTTGAGCATGCACAATATATACTATCATCTAGGAGTATGTATCGGATATACATTTATATGCATGCATGTGTGCATGAATATGCAGTAAATTTGTATGTGTCCTTGTTTATGTACTCAAGTATGCCCTGTGTCATATGTGGTTAAAGATTTGTGAATATATGCATAAATATTTATAGTTGAATATACATATACAATATAAATGTTTATCTGCCCGAGTTATGGCTTATGCCTTATGCCTTGATCACCTTTGAGTATTTATGCTTTGTGCCAAGTACATGGAAATTCCTCAATATACATCACATATCTTGAAACCGTTGTACCTGTTTGGCTCTGGTTTCTGTACGGCCAGACAATTATCTACGTACACATCTCAATATGCGTGTGCAATATAATATATGTGATGGTTTCTCCCATCCAAATAAATAAAAATATAAATGTGATTGTTAATCAGTCAGGTTTACTTGGTATAAAGTTCATCAATATTTCTCATAATATGAAAATTAAGATCATTTTCCAAAAAAAGAGAGATATGAATTGTTGAGAGAAATGTGTAGTGGTTTAGTTCCACATAGTGGTGTGTGATGGCCTATAAATAGGTGTGTATCTCCTCTCACTTATTCTTTGAGAAGGATAGAAATATCAGAGCCTTATCGGGGCTTTCTCCCTTAGTTTTCTCCCCACTCTTCGTGAGTGGGGTTTCCACGTAAACCAAAGCGTTATTTGATTATTTGTTGCTTTAATTATTGCTTCCACATTATTTAAATCTATCAACTTGGTATCAGAGCATATCAATTCTTCGTTTATCATTTTTTCGTTCTTGGGATTATTATTGCATTTATCTCTCTTGTTCTTGGAAGTTCTATTCACTCCATGATCAGGAGCATGTAAGAATCATAGGCAGTCACAAGGAGCAGTAGCGATGGAGATAATTGCCACGCAAGGATCTTACGCGAGGTCTCATGTAGTCGTTGCTGATGGTGTGCTCAGTGGGTTGGCAATGCTCTATTGCTAGAGATCGAAGAGGGCAGCGACACTAAGGATTGTGGTGGCCGCGATCTGAGCGTGGCGATGCTCTCTTGAAGAAGTGGTGAGGAGACTTGGCAATGATGGCGCTCAAGTTGTGCGAGGGTTATAGCAACTCGATCTTGGCGAGAGATTGCACAAGAGGTGACACACTTGATCGTAAAGAAGATGATGACTCGAAAAGGAGGTGATGGCGATGCTATGCGATACCGCTAGGGCTCGCGCAAGATGGAGCGACGATGTGCGTGGAGGCAGTGCGATCTGCCTGACCACCACGATGGCAAC
Source organism: Thalassia testudinum (assembly GCA_037157565.1). Taxonomy (NCBI): domain Eukaryota; kingdom Viridiplantae; phylum Streptophyta; class Magnoliopsida; order Alismatales; family Hydrocharitaceae; genus Thalassia; species Thalassia testudinum. Next base: position 68,029,724 of record JAZHRO010000013.1, on the reverse strand, counting down.
GTGCATGGGGGCGAGGTCGAGATTAGGTGCTGATGAGATTGAGATCTCAGGAACAGAGTGCACTGTCACATCGGTGCTACTGTGGGCGTTGTCTTTGTGATGAAGAAGGGGCGCTCCTCGGGGGAGAGCGGGGCGACGATAACGGAGATCCTTGAGGTTGTTGTAAACAAGAAGGTGGCTACTCTGGCGCAGAGGAGAGGTCGATCATGCACAACTAGGGGAGCGGCGGTTATGCTATTGGGTTCTTCCGAACCCTAGGACAAGTATTTTTAGGAAGGTTTCCACGTTGGAAAAGTAAAAATAAAAAATAAAAGAAAACTAAAGAAGAGGGGAAAAGGAGAAAAAAAAAGAACAAAAAAAAGGAAAAAGAGGAGGAGAAACAAAATGATAGTGAGGAAATATTAAAAAGAAAGAGAAAAAAAGAGTTTGAATTAAAGAAAAGAGAGGGAGAAGCTCTTTTCTTCGTGCTATTTTCTTCTCATTTTTTGTATTCTTCTCCCATACAAGTATGGGAGAAAGGGAGAGTGTGGAAGTTTATTGTAGTTACCTCCATTTGGGAGTTTCTTTTGTTCCTGGATTACACATGAGAACCCATAACTCTAGGAGGTCCAAAGTTTTGAGGTCTCCAGAGGGGGAGATCCAGATTCAAGATCCTCAAAGGAAGGGTTCATTTCAGGTTTTATGTGGAAGATCCAGTTTTGTAAACTCCAGAGAGGGAGATCCATTTTTTGAGATCTTCAGAGGAAGATCCTTTTCAGGAATACTGAATGGGGAGCCACCAGCACCAGGTCTCTAGAGTAGAAGCCATGTCAGAAGCTAGCTACAATACATCTAGCAGCTCCTACGTGTGTTCCCGCCTATAAGCATGAACCAGTCCAGAGGTTGTGTTATGTTGTGTAGAGTGGATTTCTTTGTGTTACAAGGTGAGCATTCCATGCTCTAGCTTGAGGGAGAGTGTTGAGAGAAATGTGTAGTAGTTTAGTCTCACATAGTGAAGTGGGACTTTTACTAGTGTGTGGTGGCCTATAAATAGGCGTGTACCCCCTTTCACTTGTTCTTTGAGAATAATAGAAACATCAGAGCTCTATCGGGGCCGTGGTTTTCTCCCTGCTCTTTGTGAGTGGGGTTTCCACATAAATCCAAGCGTTATTTGATTGTTTATTATTTTGATTATTGCTTCCGCATTAATTAGATCCATCATCTTGAATCTAAGAATCATAACCTAAAATGGTGCCTTCGCATTATTGTGTTAGTGGGTGAATAGTCAGGCATTCAAATTTGAGATAGGTGTACAACCAAATAAAGAAGCTACTTGGTTTTTGCTTTAGCGTAAGTTGATTCTTATAAATGATTTCATTGCTTCAGTCCTTTTTTCTCTCTAGCTTCTATGATGCAATGAAGTGAAATCTCAATTGGATGATGCTTTTGCACTTTGCACCTGGGGTATATTAATCGCCATTTGATATATCCACTTCAAAAAAATAGTATATTTCTGTCGCTAAATCATGTGTGTCATCCTCTTGTCGTGTTTGGGTTTGGTGATTTGCATGACAGTATTTAGTCACGCTCTTCTGTGTCATGCCCATCAGTCAGGGATTATAGATAGCTGATGGCCCTATTTAGAACACACATTGGGTATCTGCATTGTTATTCTGTTAACGACTGGCTTTGCTGCCTTCAAGAGATCCCTTGTTGAGGCTAAATGCTAGCGAACAGTTTTGTCTTCATTTATTTTTTGCTGCTAGGAAGATCCAGATAACAGGATTTTTTTTGAAGGAATACAGATCATTGCTTCCCCCCTTCCCACAACCAAAAAAAGGGAAAAAGAGAGAAGAAAACCCATACAGATCATTGGGTAAATGTATAGGAGTGTGCAACTGGTGGGAAATGAGTTGGGGCCAGAATGTGAATTACATCAATGCTTATGTATGCTGCATTATTTAAGTTTATATGGTGCTTATGACTAAAATTATACTTTTTTTTTGGCAGAATCCCAATGCTCTTGACAGAAAGGTTCTTGGGGAATTTGATCATGTTAAAAACAGTTTGAAGCTTGATGACGAAGGTAGGAGACAACTGTTTTCCAAATTTTCTTTGCTGATTTATTTGTTCTTTACTCCTTGTTTGTGTCAGATTTAAGGAGACTGCGTGAAGATCCTACTTATAATATCAACATATCTGGTGACATGAAGCAAATGCTTAAAGAGCTTGGAACAGAAAAGGGGAGGCAAGCTGCATTATTAGGTGGAGGTGGTACCAAGGCACAGAATGAAAGAAAAGCTGCATTTGCTGCCATTTTGAAGTCTAGATTACAGATAACAGAGGAGTCTAAATCAAGTACAAATAAGGAGCAGAAATCCTTTAGCATTGTGGATGCTGCATCAGCTGCAGTTCATGGAAGAAGTGCTGCAGCTGCCAAAGCTGTATCCAGTGATAAAGCTGCTGCAAATATTGCTATGCACATGGCAGGAGAAAGAATGCCTGTTAATGCAAAACTGGCAAGCATCGTCTCTTTTTCCCTTAGTGTATCTCCAAAGTCACCAAATATGACATCATTTTATGGATTTAGAGACCCTAAATAACTGAATAGAAGCTCTATTTTTTTTCTCAGGTAAAAAGCCAGTACACCACAGGAGCTGCTTCACGGTCCTTTACTTCCACAGCTTATGATCCTGTTACCAAGAATGAGCTTGAATATATCAAGGTTGAGAAAAATCCAAAAAAGAAGGGATATGTTCAGTTGCATACCACACATGGAGACTTGAATATTGAGCTACACTGTGATATTACCCCCAGAGCTTGTGAGAACTTCATAACTCTCTGCGAGCGTGGCTATTATAATGGAGTACCATTCCATCGAAACATTAGGTGGGTGACATGAATTTGTCAACCTTTTTTCCTTTTTAGTTGTTTGTGTTTAATGCTTAGGAGGCTAAGCAAATTGAACTTGCAGGAATTTTATGATCCAAGGTGGCGATCCTACTGGCACTGGGAAGGGTGGGGAGTCTATCTGGGGGAAACCTTTCAAGGATGAGCTCAATTCGAAATTGCTACACTCTGGAAGGGGTGTTGTGAGCATGGCAAATAGTGGCCCGCATACAAATGGGTCACAATTTTTTATTCTTTATAAATCTGCAATCCACTTGAACTTCAAACACACCATTTTCGGTGCAGTAGTAGGTGGTTTGGCTGCCCTAGCAGCCATGGAAAAGGTCCCTGTTGATGACGACGACAGACCATTGGTTAGTCTATAAGGCTGCATACCATTTTCTTTTCTGATTCTGGTTGCTTTCTTTAATATCTTCTGAAATGAGCCCAAGACCTTTTTTTGAGCAAACCTGTTTACCTTTCTCATTGGACAAAGCAGGAACCTTGTATGGGATAAACAAAAGTAGGCATATAGACATGGTAAACTAAATAGAGGAAAGGGAGTAAAATCTTTTAGCACACAGCCTCATGCTGTTCATTTGTGATCTAGGTTATTTTGTTGAGTTGTTTTATGCATTATTGAAGTAGGATGGTGCCTCAACTTGAACTCTCAATACCTTTTTCCTTCCTTTCCCCATCCCACTCCTGCAGCCCTTCCTTTCTTATTCTTATTGTATTGCCTGCCTGGCTTCCCTTCACAGCCTAATGGGAAAAGCAACCCTATTTGCATCCAATCCTTTCTTGTAGCCATCTTTCTTTCCCACCCCTATTGCAATGGAATGAATAAGCTTGATCACCTCTTTGCATTTTTCCTTTTCACCACTTTGTCATATCTGTGCCCCTTGCCGATTGAGGATGATGTGTTTTTACTTATATTTTCATTTACGGTTATATCACCTCTACCCAAGGCTGTATCTTCCTTTTGTAGATAGATAATTATGGAAATTTCACATGCAAGTATTCTGTACTTGGGTTGAGTGAGGCATGCGTGTGGTATGCAACTCGACATGTTGCAGTGCCTGAGATATCCCATTGAGCATTGATAGCAGGATTTTCTGTTAAGATGTAGTTATTTTATTTGTGAGTTAAAGGGATGAATTTATTTTGGGACAGTAGAAGTTAAATTGCCCATCCTCAGTTCAATGATGGAGAACGAACAATGAATAGCCACCTCCAAATGATTCCTACAACCTCACCTCCTCAATTTTTCCACCTTCAATGAGAATCACTAAGCATGTGAAGTACCTCTGCCATTGTTAATTCTGTCAATAACTGCTATCAGAGCTTCCATTGTGGAGTTCTCTTCTTGTATGTCTTTGTCAATCTCATATATTGGTTCCAAGGTGGGGTTGCAATAAGGGATTCTGCAAGTAATGGAGAGAATGAAGAGAGACAAGTGGCTAAGGAGTGGACATTACAAACGGTGGTGAGGGTTGTGGTGGGAAAAAAATTATTTCATTGAGTTTATTAATGGGGAAGAAGGATTGTTTTATATAGAAATAACTATTTTTTAAGTTCAAGGTTTGTCAATTGGGTTTTCCTTTCAAAGAAAGGTGCAGGGAATTAGAAGAAAACTAATATTAGATGTACTAAGAGTAATATTTATTTGAGTAGTGGGTAATTGTATCCTTCTTTGGATCCAGTTAAGCAATTAATAATTATATGTTTAGTCCGAACAGAGAAAACTGTAAGAATGAGAAGCGGCGTGCATGTGAATGCACACATATATGCACTTGCATGCATGCACTCAAACGTGCATATATATATACATACATGTGTATGTGTATGTGTATATGTATATGGATATGGGTGTGCATATGCATATTTACATCTCTTTGTATGGCCTTGTACTATTAGTTCTCCAGTTGGGTACAAATAAAAGAAAAATTCCAGCCCTTAAGGCCTCTTTTCCCATGGATCAGGACTTCACTCTATCATCATGAACCATTTATTAACTTCATTTTCTGCTATTCTTGTTGATTTTGTTTACAGTGTTGTCAAGGGCGAGAGGCACTCAGAGATGATTCTATACGGCTTGCCCAAGACTAGTTGCAATGCAAAAGAACATTGAATATATGGAGATGCATACGTTGCACATATTATATGAATGGTAATATAAATACTACACATTATCCATACACATCGTGGAACAGTCCATGCAGGGACTGTTGGCTGTGAAAACAGAGAGAGGAAGAGAGGTAGCCGGCGGTCGAGAGAGAGAGAGAGAAAGAGGAGAGGAGTTGGAGAAAATATTTGGAAAGAATTGTTGCATTTAAAGGAAAAAATTACAAGAAGACTCTCTTTTACAGAGAGAACATATCTTCTAAAATAAGAAACAAACCCAATCAAATCATATCTCTTAAAATTAGAAAGAAATAAATCATCCAAACTACTTTCTAAAAAAACCAAACATACTATACTAAAAGGCACCAAACTTGGACCAAAGGCCATACCAAAAATCCTCCTTAGGGCCGGCACCCCTTGGATGCACCTAGGACTGCCACATGGCCCAACTGACTTGCCACGTGGCACTTATTCTCCACATATATATAACTGTGAATGGGTGTGTTGCATGTGCAGACATGCATATGCAAGTGCGTGCATACCTTTATGTGTGTGTGTGCCTTTATCGGCATGGGCATACAGGAAATCCATGAATGTGAAAGTTACCCTGAATTATCAGAATAATCCCAAAACCAAAATGAATAGTCAACCAAGAAGGGAAATCTCTTTTTGCATGACTCTTTTTCAGTAACATGTTTTTTTCAGAAAGCAAACTCCCAGGACATTGAAGCCAGAGCTGAAAAAGTCCCCTGTGTCTTTCCAGTCAAACAAAGTCCAGTATCCCGGGGGGTGTGGGTGGTGGCGGGGGGCCGCACTCTGGACACACCTCTTCTCATGGATCCTCTGTTTGATCAGAGGGTAGAGGATTTCCTGCAGCTTCAGACAGAGCTTTCCCAGTTTAGACCAATTCCAGGTGATCGTGATTCATGGACATAGGAAGATGGACTCTTCATTGTCAGATCTATGTATAGATATTTAGTGTCTGCTATCCAGGGGAAGGGGACACACTTGTTCAAGATCGCACACTGATTTGAAAATGCTTTTCAAAATAAAATATTTCTTGGAAGGCCTGTAGGAGGAGACTGGTAACGAAGAAGTGTAGGTTAAAGATTGTGGGATCTGATGATCATTTTGTTCATTGTGTGAAAGTGCTTTGGAGAACATTGATCACTTATTCTTTGGCTGTCAGTTTGCTGTAGGTGCTGGTTGGGTGGACAAATCATCATGCGGTTGTTTTTGGGCATGCTTGCAAAAAGCGGCATTCAGGACAAACTGGGAATGGGCAGGACCTTTCACCTTCGATGGGCACTGTGGTTGCAAGGAAATGGGGTTATATTTAAATGGAAAAGGGCTTTGGTGGATAGTGTGAGTCAGGAAGTGGCTTACTTTATGGAGCTCATCTTACTTTAAGAGTTTATGGAGTTTGTCATAATGCAGGCTTTGTAATTTTCTCTGTTTATTAATGCAATGGATCATCACTAACCTTATGTGGTTACCCTTTTTCTTTTGAAAGAAAAATAAAGTAACCAGTGTCTTAGAGACAATATCAGCTTGGCAAATTCTTCTTTCCAGCATTGCTTTGCATGCTCCATTTGTTCTCCTCTGAGATGCAAGTGTCATTTTTGACATCTAGTTCTTTAAGGGCCAATTAAGATTTGCAACCACAAATATGATTGTTCTTTTGGTCAACACACACACACACACACAAGTTAGAAGAAATGACTAGCTTAACTTTATTGAGAAACCCTAATCCTTGATATATAGAGGATTAGGAAAAGTTACAAGTGGACCTTTATATAAAACAAAAATAACAAAACAAATGACAGATATAGGAAATAATTCTAAACACTCCTCTTCAAGCTAGAGCACAGATGTTTATCATGCTTAACTTGGAATAACATTTGTCAAATAAGGACCTAGAAAGTACCTTGGTGAAGCTATTCATCGTCAGGTCTTGGGAAGTGACATGAGTGGTATGAATAAGCCTCATCTAAATAAGATCTCTCGTATAAGGACAGTTCACCTCAATGTGTTTAGTCCTTTCATGGAACATAGGATTATTGGCAACATATGATGCAACTTTGTCGTCACATCACATCTCCATAGAGGAATCAATGGGTACATGTAAATCACACAACACAGATTGCACCCACATCATTTCTACAACAGTTTGAGTTATTGCACAATACTCTGACTCAGCACTTGATCTAGAGATAACTCCTAGCTTCTTGCTCCTCTAAGTCACTAGGCTTCCAACAACATAAGTACAAAAGTCTGTCGTGGTCTCTCTATCACCAAGACATCTTGCATAGTCTGCATTTGTGTAAGCAACAATGTCAAAGGATGTGCCTTTGGTGAATAAGAGTCCCTTCCCATCCGATGATCTTAGTTACCTAAGCACCATCATAGGTACATCCCAATGTACTTTAGTTGGTTTGTGCATGAATTAACTTAGATTCCTACCTGTCAATCAAATGTAAGGACACATCATTGTTAAATGTAGAAGATTCTCAACTAGAGTCCTGAACTGACAGGCATCAACAAGTGTTGCATTCTAATCATAGAGATGAATCTTTGGGTCCATAGAGATGTGTTGGTTTTGATCCCAACATACCGGTCTCCTATAAGAGATCAATAGCGTACCTTCTCTAGGATAACACCAGCACTGTTGAGGCGGTCGCCTTAGGTGACGAGGCAACGAGGCGAGGCGAATCAAGAGGTCATCGCCTTAAGGAGGACCCAGGCGAGGCCCTTCGAACAGGCGACGCACTTCCTCACCTCGAGCGGTGCCTCCTCGCCTCGCCGCCTCATCGCCCGAACCCTAGATGCCTCTGTGGAGAGCTTTCTCATCTCCATGGGAGCCCTCACTGCCTCACGCCATTATCGCCTTCGCGGCAGAGTAGCTTGAGTAGCTGAGCTTCGTCGACCACCATCGCCGCTCAAGCGTCACCGGTTACCATCTGCGACGCCTCCTCGACCTCAGTCGCCCAGGTATCTCCTCAGCTCGAGCTTCTTCAAGTTCGACCACACCACCGCCGCTTCTTCATGTTAGGGCTTCCGACTTCGTTTCTTCTCCTCGAAACGAAATGAACTCCTTTCATTTCTATTATATATATATATGTTATATAAATATATATATATAACATAAGGAATACATATGTATGTAATATTATATATAATATATGTATGTATAAGTAAGACATAAGTAATGTATAAGTATATTTATAAGTATATACATAAGTATGTTGTTATATATATGTATGCCTCCTTAGTATATATAAGTATGTATATAACATAAGTATGTTGTTATATTATATATGTATGTTACGTTATAACATTGTGTGTGTGTAAGTGAAATGGTCCTAAGGCTGTCGCCTCAATTCACTCAGGCTGTCGCCTTTTTGTCGCCTCTTGCCTCGGGCGATTTTGAGTAGTATCTCCTTGCTATCGCCTTTCGTATTGACAGCATTGGATAACACTACATCCCGTTTGTTGCAAGTAATATCAATCCCAGGAAAGTATTAGGTGTCGTGTATGTGTTTGTTACAAAGGTGCTGATGTGTCATCCGTGTATTGGGTGAGTTGTTATGACTGTTTTAACTGATGCAATTCAGAGAACTATAAATAAGACAGCTGAGCTAATGAGCAGAGTTGAGTTTTCAACTGCTTATTTTTCCACTCACCTCTTCTCGTGTTCACCCTCGATTTTGTTATCCTCATACTCGATGGTTTCGGAGCAAATCTGGGGTTTGTAGAAGGAACATTTGATCGATTTCTTATGGTCAGATCTAATGCATGGAGCTCACCTACGGCAGACTATTCCTTTGTCAAATTCTTGTTCTTTTGTAGAGATCAAGTTTTGATCACTTAGATCAGGTCTGATTTTCATTTGCTACGATGGGTTCTCGGCTCTCCATAGTCTTCATTGACATTCGTTTCTCCTAGTGCCTTAAGTTCACATGGGGCACCTCCAACAACTATTCATAACTACATGCCTTTCAAGCTTACTACAAATTATCACCTATGGAAGGCTCAAATAATTCCTATTCTGATGGCTTATGATGTTCTTGGGGTTGTTGATGGTTCTGATGCAGCCCCTGCTCAGTTCTTGCTTGATGCCGATGGTCGATCCCTTGAAATCAATGAGGATTATCTCAAGTGGAAGCAACACGATTCTGAAGTGCTTAGTTGCCTAATTTTGTCTGTTATTAAGGCTGCGTTTGGTAGGAGGATAAGGGTTATACCAGGATAAAGTACTGTAAGGATAAGTTGTGAAGTGTTTGATTGTAGTATAAGATTAAGTAGTGGGATAAAATGATTGGTAATGTGATATAATGTTAGTGGGTATTTATTTAATAATTTTTTTCTAAGAGTGGAGATTTTTTGATATGATAATGATTGGTAGCTAATGATTGCCTCCTCTGATTCCACACCCAACCTATGCCAATTCCAAATGCTACAGTGGATTTAGCCTTGAATAGTGCCCTTATCCCACATCGGAACGTCCTGCCAAACAAGGCCTAAGAGCATGTGTTCTTAGGTATCTTCTCTACGCTCATCTCATGAAGTTTGGGTGTCTGGAGAAGTATTTTGCCATGCAGTCTCGAGCTCGTGTGTTTCAGTGTCGTACTCAACTAAGTAGTCTTAAGAAAGGTGATTTTCCTATCACTGAATTTGTCACAAAGGCTAGGAAGATAGCTACTAAGTTGGCCATTTGTGGAAAATCAATTGATGAAGATGATCTTGTCATGGTGATCCTTGGTGGATTAGGGCCTGATTATGAGGCCATTGTGACAGTTATTAGTGGTCGATCCACATTGTGTACTTATGATGTAGTATTAGGCTTGCTCTTGAGTCATGAACAACATGTTTTAGCTGATCATCAACAAATTGAGGTTCATCAAGCTGTGTGCGGTGGTCCTGCTCAAGGGAATTATTTTCGAGGAGGTTCTCAAGGCAGAGGCAATAGATCTGGTCGGTTCAATTCATCTAAAATGATTGTTGCAGCTTTTCTAATTCTAACCATGGTCAGGGTTGTACCACATTCTCCAATCCTTGTCAGATTTGTGGCAAGAGTAATCATAGTGCAGTTAATTGCTATTTTCACTATGATTCTGGTGATTCTTTCAACACTATGCCTCAAGCCAATGCAGCAGAAGCTTCTCCTCAACCATGGGATGTGGACTCAGGTGCTACTCATCATCTAAGTAAGTCCTTGGCTCATATGGATATTTTCAGGACTATGCTGGTTCTGATGCTGTCTACTTCAGCACTGGTCAAGGTGGGTCAATTAATCATAAAGGTTCTAAACAAATTCACAACTCCTGTCAAGAATTTGCATATGTAAGACATTCTGGATGTTCTTGATGCTTCCAATGATCAAGGTGGGTCAATACATCATAAAGGTTATAAACATATTCACACTCCTGTCAAGAATTTGCACATGTCAGACATTCTGCATGTTCTTGATGCTTCCAAGAACCTATTATCAATTCATAAGTTTACTAATGATAATGCTTGCTACTTAAAGATTTATCCACACAATTTCGTGGTCAAGGACCTGAGAACAAAGAAGCTTCTACTTGAGGGCAAGGCTGTTAGAGGATTGTATCAGTGCTAGCTTCCATCATACATGGCTAAGGCATCAAAAGGTTTTTGTACTTCTCCAACTGTTCTTCTGTCTGAAAGGCTCCTCACCAGGTTTGGCATAATTGATTTGGACACCCTAGTAATAAAGTTGTTCAGAAGATTCTTTCTACAGCTCAGCTTCCTGATGTTACTTCCAAATTTCATACTACCTGTGATGCTTGTCAAAGAACTAAAGAGCATCACCAGCATTTTTCTTCTACTGATTCAAGAAGCAATAGTGTTTGACTGGATTTTCTGAGACATTTTCAAGGTCATAAGTATTGTTTGACTTTTATTGATGATTACAGTCATTATACCTGGGTTTTTACACTTGCTATTAAATCCCAAGTTTTTGATACATTTCTTCAGTTTCAAAACTTTGTTAAACTCAGTTTCAGATAGAGATAAAAAGCCTCCACACTGATTGGGGAGGGGAATAGCAGCTAATTCACAAATGGTGTCAGGCTAATGGAGTAATTCATAGGATGTCTACCCTCTATACACTACAATGAGACAGCTGAACATAAAAATAGACACTTGACAGAGACTGGATTAGCTCTTATAAATCATGCCTTTTTTCCATTGAAATTTTGGACTTCTGCATTCCATACTGCTGCTTGCCTTATCAATTCACTTCCATCTTCAATTACCGGCAACAAAACTCCATATGAATTGTTGTATAACAAGCAACCTGATTACATATTTCTACATACGTTTGCTTGTGCTTGTTATCCTCTCTTAAGGCCTTAGAATAAGCATAAACTACAGCCTCGTAGTTCTTTGCATATTTTTCTAGGCCATGGTCCTATTCCTAGGGACTATCAATGTTTTAATCCTGTTAGAAACAAGTTTGTTGTGGCATGCCACGTTACATTTGATGAGGCTATTTTTCCTTTTTCTCAAATATGCAAGCCTCTGCAAGCTGCCTCATCTCATTGTTTTAAGGATTACATTTCTCTGTTTCTAAGACCATCTGCCATTTATCCTGAGCAACCAACTTCAGCTCTAGCTATATCTAGGGGTGTACACAACTCGGATTCAACCCGAATCCAATCCAGCCCAACCTTAGGAGTTATAATGGGAACCACCCTTAACCTCATTGTTTGCCATAAGTTTGTTGTAATTTGGCGTAATGCCTTTTATTTAATGAAATTCCTGGGTGGTTATCTTATCAATTGGATAACCACCCTTTAATTTTTCAAAAAAAAAAAATAATGGGTTGTGTTGGGTTTGAAATTTAACAACTTAACCCAATCTAACATGCAACCCGATACAACTCGATTTATAATTTTATACATGCATATACATATTATATGTATATAATATATATTATATATAAGCCTTCAATACACACACACTGAGAGTTGGGAGCATACAAGTGACCTGTACGTAAATTACATGCATGTGCAACAGTATTTCACACAAGTAATGTTTTTGGTTGAAAATTTAGGGATTGAGATCACTTCATAAGAACATTTTATGCATCAAATTTGAAGTCAATCCGACACTCCTAGCATATACATCAAACGAGGTTCATTTTTTACGACCTAAGTATCATGAAATTCAGTCTTGTTGGATGTATGTGCTAGGAGTGTCCAATTGTCTCCAAATTTGGTGCATAACATGTGCATATAAAGTAATCTCAATCCCCTAATTTTCAATCCAAAATATCACTCATGGTGGGAGATGTTGCCGCACCTGCACGTAACTTATATGTAGATCACCTGAATGCTCCCTTTTTTGTTATATATAATATATACATATATATAATTATATGTAAGGGGCACCAAGTTACAACAAAATCCTCATCTCCTCGCTTTCCCTCCCAAATTCCCAATCATAGCCCTCGCAGTCTCACCAACCCCTCATCTCTCCCACCTCCCAATTGTAGCCCTTACTCCTTAAGTCACGATCTCACCGGCCGCTTATCTCTGCCACCTCTCAAATTCTTAATCGTAGCCCTCACCCCTTAAGCCACGGTCTCATCGAGCCCTTATCTCTCTCACCTCTCAAATTCCCAATCGCAGCCGGTGCCCCTTAAGTCACGATCTCATTGACCCTTCATCCCTCCTACCTCCCAAATTCTCAATCATAGCCCTCATGCCTTAAGTCACGGTCTCATTGACCCCTCACCTCCACCAACTTCAAGCGGTGCCCTCTCTTCTCCTCAGCTTCAAGCTCTAAGTGATGCCTTCTCTTTTCAGTAACAGTCAGGGACACCTTGTGTTTTGCAAGGAATCCACTTCTCTTCTTACCCATATGACCCCTCTCCCTCGGCACCACCACTCCCCTTCTTCCCTCCTCTCCCCCCGGCAGCCATCGCCACCCGATGACCACCTCTCTTCTTCCCCTCAAGGATCATACCACCACTATCAGACGACCCACCTATCCTCTCTTCTTCCCCATAGAGATCCCACCACCACCATTGAAGCACTCCCTTTCCTCTCCTCTTCTTCCCCACAGGACCCCCTAGTGGACGACGCCTCTCCCTTAGCACATCCACCACCCCCTTCCCCCTAACAACCCTCCCCCTACCAACTACTACCTCCTAACGACCCCTCTCCATCAACATCCCCCCCCCCCTCCTCCCGACAACTATCCCCCCATTTAGTGATTTTAATGCCACCGGCATGCTGTCAGCAAGGTTATTTTGGGGAGGGGGTCATGCCGAGATGATTAAAGTATCGATTTACAGGTGTGCAGGCGGCATGCCGACGATTTCGACGATATGCCGACGGATGCTGATAGTGGTGTCGAGTCTGATGCTGCTGGGCGAAGGTACTGCTACCACAGGTCGATTTCTGGAATCTTAAGGGCATAGAAGGTCAATCTTAGGGAATGTAAGGGTCTAAGGAGACACAGACACGGTCATTATGAAATACCTTTATTGTTACATAATCATTATTTTTTGAAAATGATATATTTTGATTATTTATATGATTTTTTGTCGAGATGCTGTCGACATGCTCATCGACATGGCTATCGAAAAATGGGCATTTCCACGGTATGCCTACGAAATGCATACGTAGAATTTAATCAGCACGACGTTAAAATCAGCATTTCGAACCTTGTCCCCATTAGCAGCCACCACTAAACTACCTCCCCCCCCATCTTTTAATTCTTTGTATTTGTAAGCTTTTCATTTTGAATGATGGTGAGAAACATTTATGTATTATTTGATTTTTATTAAATTTTATGATCAAGTATGCTTTTATCTTTTTTTTTTGTTACCTTTAGATCATATCTCTATTTTTTTTTTTACCTATCTTATTTGCTTTTTTTATTAGATACAAGCTATTTATAAGTTTAAATTTTTTTTTAAGTATTAAAGACATAGGAAGCATATATGAGATAAACACAAATTTTGACTAGTCAATAACATACTCAACCTAACTTAACCCAACCTGGTAGTGTAACAGGTTAGGTTGAGTTTGGGTTGAATACCAACTCAACCCGTGTACACCCCTAACTATACCCTCCTCTACTGCTTCATATTCGCTTTCTGCTTGAGAATCACATGGTACTCCTAGCCTTGGATTAGCACACCAACCTTCAGCTTAGAATTATGTTTCAACTCAAGAAGAGTCCGCTTCTCCTTTGGTGCCTCCTCAACAATCTGCTGCATTATGCCCACCTCAATGCACACATACTATGGTTACTCATTTAGTGCATGGTATAGCTAAGGAAAATGTTTTGCTGCATTTGTTCATCTGCTTAGGAGCCTTCTCCCGTGCTCTATACTAATAGAGAACTAACTTCTTTTAGCCAAGGTATTAAACATAAGCATTGGTGGGATTCAATAAGGATAACACCTAGACCTTAGTACCATGAACTCCTGGCATGAATATTGCAGGAAATAAATGAGTGTACAAGATTAAGAGATGCTTTGATGATCTATTGAAAGATATAAAGCTAAGCTTGTGGCTAAAGGCTTCCATCAGGTTGAGAGCCTTGATTACAACAAAACTTTCAACCCTATGGTTGAAATAATTACTTTTAAATGTGATGGTTTTTGGCACAATTAGTTGTTCATAATGCATTTTACATGGCAATTTAGAAGATGTCTATGTTGCAGTCACAAGGATTTGTTCATAGTAATTTTCCAAATTATGTTTGTTAGTTGCATCAATCTTTGTATGGTTTTAAACAAGCCCCCAAGGCTTAGTTCAAACGTCTTACCACTTTTACAGCCTCTTGGATTTGTTGGTTCATGCACTGATACTCCTTTATACATCAAGCAAGGAGCAAACCATTATATGTACATTTTAGTATATGTGGATGATATTCTTCTTATAAACAAAGCTAGAGCTCCAATGCAGCAACTCTTGGATAAGCTTAAACTTGAATTTCCTATTTTGTTATCCTCATACTTAAGAGGAAGTACCTAAGTGAACTTAAGTCTTTGATGAAAAAATTCTTAGCTTAGTATTTCTTCAAATCACAAATCCCTTGAGAACCATCACTACTAAGTATGATGTCAACATATACCAACATCACACCTATCCCTCTAGATGTCTTGTTGCACAAGCAAAGAATGATTACCAGAAGATCTACGAAAATCAAGGGTCTCTACAATCTCGGATAACTTTTAAAATCATGCTCTGGGACTTTGCTTCAGGCCATAGATTGCCTTGCGAAGGCGACAGACCTTCTGACACTCCTCTTGAGACTCAAAACTTGGCGGTTATTGCATATAAACGACTGTATGTAGATCACCATGAAAAAAAGTGTTCACATCTAATTTGTGAAGCATGTTGGGCTGCCACAAAAATCAAAATCTCAACTATGGAAAGTTGAGCCATTGGTGAGAAATTGTTAAAGAAATCCACCTCGTATGTCTTGGTGAAGCCCTTTGCAGCGAGCCTAGCCTTATATCGTGCAACATATTCATCTGGATTGTACTTAACAGTAAAAATCCATTTAGATCCTACCATTGTAGCATTAGATGGTGGGTCAATAATTTCCCAAGTGCCTTAGGATGTAAGGGCGAACATCTCCTCCATAGCCTATCTCTATCATGGATCCAATAGGTTTTGATGATGAGATGTAGGAATCAACGTCACAAACAAGTGTCGGAGAATTGTCTAGAAGAGGGTCCAAGACATGCCTTAGAGATGTATTTGGAAATAAGATGCATGGTGCAAGTACAACATGCCTTCTGTAGAGCTATCAGCTAGGCCCAATCAGGGGCGAAGCCAAAGTTGGTTATGCAGGTGCCATGGCCCCCCTTCGTCCATTGCTAAATATAGAGAGTAGTGGTGAAATTTTATTGTAGCCCCTCCAAATGAGGATATCTATTGCCCACAACAAATAGAGCTTTAAAAGTTTGAGAAAGGTGGAAAATAAATATACTAGTGAAATCTTTAAACCAATGTTACATACATCTCTTTTATTGCAATATATTATTTTAGTGAACTTGAATATTTATTTAACTTATAATTATTAGTTTGTATTTTGATGGATTTCTTTTATGATTTGAAATTATACTTTTATCATTAACTAACCAATTTGAGTTGTCTTTTTGGTGAAGGTAAGGATTTTCATTGAAAGCAAATAAAATTTAAGCAAGTTTGGATGTTTAATACATACAATTTATTTTAACATGGGGAAATATAAGTAACTCATTTTTCAATTATGAATTTCTACTCAAGTTGTGGGTTTCATTATTTACATTTCCATTGCAGGTAAATTTCCATATCATTGCTTTTGAGTGGAATACTCACATGTAGCTTCAATGAAGAATTGATGCTCTTTTAAAGATTACCTATCGATTTTTCTAACATGTTATTTTTGTCATGTGTCAATAGAATTGATGCTCCGCCCCTAGGTTGGGTCTGCCCTAACATCATTATCATCACTAACACCTATTTTTTTCATCTGCAGTGAATTCACCTGCCCTCATATAAATTCGTATTCTCTTTAGGAGCTAATAGTTGTGCTAACTAACAAATAGAGGCAAGGCAACTAGAAGTTTCCTGGGGCTCATGGCACCTAGGGTTCGGAGCAATGGTAACTACAATCTCTTCCGAAGGGATAGGAGGCATCAGCATAGGCCCCATATTAGGAACCATATTTACCTTTGACCTTGCTATAAGAAAACAAGGAACTGACTCAAAATTGTCACATTTACACTTGAAGTAATGGTGATGCTAAAGAGGATTGTAGCATCGTTAGCCCTTTTATGACTTGGAATATCCCAAAAAGACATACTTAACTGCTTGAGGGGCCAACTTATCTCTGCTAGGGCCATGAAAATGAATAAACTCCATGCATCAGAATAATTCTCCATCTAGATATAAAATTGGATTGGGATCTGTCATCAAGTAGAAAGGACGACATGCGATTAATGAGGTAGCATGCTTTAAGAATCTTATCCCCCCAATATATATGAGGTATACTATTATGAATCAATAGCATCCTAGCAACATCCAAGATGTGACAATGTTTGCGTTCGGCAACACCATAATGGTAAGAAGTATGTGGACAATTAGTTTGATGGATTATCCCAAACAACTTATAGAAGTCACGAAGAAACATGGTATAAAACTTTAAGACGTCAAAACGAACAATTTTGATGGTGACCCCAAATTGTGTACTTATCTCCATAATGAAATTCCTAATGATCTTCCCTATATTAGATTTCTACTTTAGCAAGAACACCCAAGTCAAGCAAGAGTAATCATTAACAATCACCAAATAGTAGCACTACTCCAATCTATTAGGAATATGACTAGAACCCCAAACATCCATGCAAAAGAGCTTGAATAGGGATATAGACTTTCAAGTATGGTTAGTCGAAAAAGTGCTTCAATGGTGTTTCCCAATCGACATGCTTCTCACTCGAATATTTGCTCGGGGAGAAATATGAGAAATGACACAACAAAGCTTAGGATGGGGAAGATGATGCAAGCGTAGATACCACTGAAAGCATATGCAAGAGATGTAGAAATCATGCCATGGGTCGTAAATGGGGATTGAAATAACTTGTACACTCCCTCTTCTTGACAGCCTCCACCAATAGTTTTCCCAATCAAGATGTATATAGATGTAGAAATTGTGTCATGGGTTGTAAATTGGAATTGAAATAACTTGCACACTCCCCCTTCTTGACAACCTCCACCAATAGTTTTCCCAGTCAAGATGTATTGGAAGACACATGAAATTGCATCGAATATCACTTTGCAATTAAGTTCTTTAGTTATCCTAATGACTGAGAGAAAGCTAATAGGAAAGTCAAGAACTGATAAGGCATCTGTCAGGCCTACTTTTAGGGAACTATGATCATTTCCTTGCCTAGAATTAGTGAGTGCCTCCCATCAATTACTCAAATTGTCTAACGTAGTGCAACAAATTTAAGAGTGGAGAATCTACTCTGATCCCCATAAAAGTGACATAATACTCTAGAATCCACCAACCAATCAACATCACACCTAGGAGTCTAAGTAGATAGAGCAATGGGGATACATGTTGGGAAAAGTGGACTGATATCTTCGACATTCGCTTCACATGATCATGATACCTATTTTGAAGCATCTCCCACATTTCCTTGGCAGTCCGATGATACATAATCTCATCTCTAATTTGTAGAATGATGTTGTTCAAGATCCAGGTACAAACTACATCATTATCTTTCTTCCAAGTGTCATGTTGGTCACTCTTCTCCTAAGGTTTTGGCTCAATTAAAAGGTGGTCCTTATCATAACTCTCCATAGCCATGAAAAACATATGTGGCCATCGGGCATGGTCCCATCAAATCTCACCATGAGACCAGCCCCCTATTTCAATGATATGCTTCAATGTCACATCTAAACTTTCACAAGATGTCGTATGTGATGTTGGCCAAACCTTGGAGATTGTAGAGATGAGGAAAAACCAGTGTAGAACTTCGAATCATGCAACGTAGTTTGCCAAAAGCATAGATTAAGGACATGTTCATTTGTAAGCACACTAACGGAGGTTAAAACAACCACCTACATCATGATAACGGTGCAAGAAACATGTCTCACGCACAAAAAGAGGCTCAAAACAGTTGTAAAAAGGCTATTCTGGCTTGTCGGAGCTGCTCAGGCTGGTCACCGAAGTCCTGCACGGGCCAGCGACCACCGAGGAACAAGTCAGGGGCAGTGCTCCAGCCTGTAGCGACTGGAAAAGCACCCCCAAGGGGTTTCCGCCACCACTAGGGGTCATTGGACGGCCAGCGAGGGTCAGTGAGGAATGTGCGATGATCGGTGGGTGGCAACTAGGTGGTGATTCAGCAAGGTGGAGACCTATCAAGGTTGAAAATCTATTTTCCTGACTTTTTGGTGCGAAGAAAGACTAGGGTTTCAATTTTTTCGTGGAGCGAAATGTGGTATAGGAATCATGGAGGTGTCATGCAACAGCCTAGGACTATTGCTTTAATATCAAGTTAGAAGAAATGACTTTCTTAATTTCATTGAGAAACCCTAATCCTTAATGTATAGAGGATTGGAAAAAGTTACAAGTAGACTCTTACAGAAAACAAAAATAACAAAATAAATGACAAGCATGGGAAATAATTCTAAACTCAAGAATATATAGAAATACATACATACATACATAACACATCTATATGTGTAGATGTGTGTATGTTCATGTGTGTTGTGTGTGGTGTGCCTGCATGTGCACATTTGCGCTTGCAAATCAGTCACAATTTTTGGTGCTATCTCTGCTGCAATATTCGCAATCTTGTGTGGTGGCCTTGTTTGCACGAATGGATTTAATGAGGCCCTTGCAGATTTTCTACAAGGAAGAGGAAGAAATCTCTTGGTGATCATGGGTACATAAAAGAGGGAAAAAGGGATGTTGGATAGGGTTAGGAATAGCTTTGGGTACTTCCTTACCCATTTATTGGGACAGTTGTATTACAATTCATCTGTTTTTCCATATATCTGTATCACGTTGGGGAAAAAAGGACATGCTCCAGAAATTGCAAATTAATCTTAGGGTTCAACTATCCAGGAACTTCTGACCCCTCCAAAAAGTTGTAGATTTGTGCAGCAGTGCCAAGTTCCCATGGAATTGCTCCACAGCCTAAGTCCCTTTTTCAATAAGCTCCAATTACAGATCAGTCCTGCTTAGGACTTGCAAGTGGTCTTGTTTCTAAGTAATCTCGTTGTTTGAGCCTCTGATCTTTCTCGGCTGATTTCAAGGAAGAATGTTTCACATTGTTTGGGGGAAATCAAAGCAGAAAAGAGTGAAACACAGAAAAAGGAAAGAAAGAAATGGAGAGTTCAGAAAAGAAGGATAAAAGGAGCTGAAGAAAGGGGATTAAGATATGGAGCAGCACCTTTTTTTGGAGCACCAGATGCCTCTATAAATCCAAGGAGAATGGGAGCATGGGAGAATTAAAGTACGTGGTGTCTTTTTCTGTTGACTTCCGAGGTAGGCAGGCACTAATTTTTTTTCTTGAAGGAAGGAGTCCCTATATGAGAGAGACCTGCTGTTCTTGAGCTTCACTTGGAAGAGATTCTCTTGAAGCCCCCCCACTTGAGAATTCTCTCTATATGGCAAAGGCATTGTTCTGAGTCTCTGTATGAGACCTTTTGAGGTCTTCACATTGGAAGAGGGAATAACAGAGGAATACTAATCTAATCTCCAATCGTCAAAGCAAACCACCTTATCTTTAGCTTGCCTGCCTGATTTCATGCCAAATTTTCAGTCTGGTCTGCCTGCCTACTCCTTTCACCTAGCAATTTGTCGCTGTGTGAGATGGTACTTGGTCATTTGTAACAAATTATAAATGATGATATACTCCATGATAAGAAGTGATGAAGTATATTTATTAAGGTAGATGGGTAATTTGATCCGTTTCTAAATTTCATTAACCAATAGTTGAGAGAATTGTGAATGAGGTCTGTAGATATGACTTGTGCTCCTGGTTTACTTGTGAAATAATAAAAAGTCTGCTTGCAGATTAGGACAGTGGCACTCTATTGTCACAAACCACATAATAAGTCCCATGTTTTGGTATTTTCTTGCCGGTTTGTTATTATTCTATTGTTAAACAAAATGCTTGCTGAAAGTTCCATTGAATACTCAGTTGAAGTTTGAGTGAACTTTGAGCAAGGAGCACATTTTAGGCTGATACAATGGTTTCTGATGTTATTCAGTCTCAGCTATCACCTGTTTTTGGATTTGAGGAAGCTGTAGCTTGTATCTTTTTTTAGGATTTGAGGAAGTTGAAGGTTTTATTTTTTGAAGTTCCAATGGATGGTGTTATTTTTGCAAGCACCTTTTGTTGGTTGCTAAATTGTTATTTGATATTGTTAGTGCTAGGCGACTTTTTCTAGGTCTATCTTACGTAGGCTTTTTTTTTTTCTTTGAGAAGTTTATGTAGGAATATTAACTATATTGTACAAAGTGCAGTTTTACTTGTCTGAGGAATAGAGTATGTGTGCCAGAGGTTTCATTTTTGTGACCTTTTCTGCGCCCATGTTTGGGGAAATCTTCTCGTGGGTAGACAAAGGAATATAGGGAGAAAAAAAATAAAGAAAAAATAAAAGGAAAGAAATTTTGCCCTTGGCTACTTTTTTCCAACGGAACTACTTTTTCCAAATTTCTGTGGTAGCTGACTGCTGTTGTAGTCTTGTAGATTTTCTTTTTTGTTTTATTCTTTCTTTCTTCTCTCTTTTATCTTGAAATATTTCCACTTGTAAATGTAATCTACTTAGCAATAGCATATAACTGTTGTATGCCTCAAAACCGTTTGATGATAATATTATAGTGTTTCCTTCTTTGCAATTGTATTTTATCTTATTTTCCTTTTTTTGTACCCTAGGAAGAGATAAAGATAATTAATGTCACTGCCTTTGTCAACCCTTATGCTGAAATGGATGAGGAGGAAGAGAACACTGGAGAAGAGAAAAAGGCTGCTGAAGATGATAATGTAAGTTGCTTATATCATGTAACCTAGCTAGGTCCATTTTTGGGTACATGTTTTTTGTGGTCTATGATGTTTTCACCTTTTCTGGGGCGGTTTCTTTTTAGGAAAAGTTGGGTGCATGGTTCAGCAACCCTAGTACTGGAGCGACTGGTTCTGCGTCTGGAGGGGGTGTAGGGAAGTATATGAAGATCAGGAAGACTTCTGGTGAAGTTGCAAATGGAGCCGATTCAGGAAAGGAGGGCAGCAGTAAGAAAAGGAAAGTTGATGTCTCGAAAATAGCTTTCAAGGATTTCTCTGGCTGGTAGAGGATTAAATGCCCAAGTTGTGGCAGCCATTCCACCTATCTGATAATGCTCATGATGTATCTGCAGCTGATAAACTCGTGCTCGATTCAGTTGGTTTATGCAAGTGTGACTTTTTGACATTGGACTGAGTGCTCCTTTCTGATATCTCAAATAGCTTGCAGTACCAGGAAGAATGCAAGATGAAAAGATGGCTATGAATGGGATTGACAAATGTTGAGGGACAACATTGAACGGTTGGGGCTGCTAGTTTGGCCTTGACTCAGAGGTCATTATGAACTTGCCAAGCTTGGTGAGGGCTGCTGTTCCACTATGAGCCTGCAACAGGGCAGAGCTTAAATCATGCTCAAGCTGTGAAGAATAGTGAAGCATTTGTAAATTATATATATCTTCTAAATTGGCTATCGTTTCGGGGATGACTTGGGTCGTGGAATTCCTCAAATTTTAGAAATCAACTAAAGGTGTCTTGCCATTCATGCAAACTACGTGCAGATGCTGCTCAACCATGTAGAGAAATACTAAATAATGAACATTTTCAGGTAAATTAACTTATATGGTACCCTTCGGTAACTGAGCTTTTTGCATTCTACCCACAAGGCTTCAATGTACCTTTGATGTGGAATTTTTTTTAAACCAAGTTAGAGATGATACTATTTATTTCACTTGATGTTTTTAAGTAGGCATTTTTTGAGATTTTTATATACTTTCACGTTCTACATGCGAAACATGTTATCGAGTTTACTGGCTTCAATAACTTGTAGTTAGCTTGAACTTATTTTTCAAGAATGACTTCATAATCAATAGTCAAGGGCATAGATGGTGATGTATCAGCATCAAGGCTCGGCAGGTACTTGGCGTCGTCACTGGATGATATAAGAATCTATTTTCCTTGTATGCTGATCGTTATCGAAATGATTCGTGTATAGTTTGGAAGATTTGCTGTGTATTGCATTATTTTTTGGTGTCGTGTGCTACAAAAGAATCGAAGTTTGAATTGCAGGATGCTAAAATCGGTACAGAATTATGATGAGGGAGAAAGTTAGTAGCCGGTTTCTCATCTGGAGATTCATGGCACCAATGAAGCCATACGAGACGAATTTGCAGGATTCAACAAAAATACAAAATAAACTCTTAAAGCCTTCGTCTTGTAGTTAGATCTACGGATTTACTTCAATATGCTTTCCTATGTAATCTAGGTTGGAGAAAGGCTGTCAAAATTGACTACGTCATCGTATTATTTAGGTTTTTGAAAAATGCCCAATTGCTCCTAATGGCTTGACAAGGTTTGCATTTTATTGCTTGTACTGATGAATCACATGGGGTATAAACTTAGGAATTCAACGATACAAGAGTGGCGATCCACGTAGGGCTAGATATAGTCTCGGCGTGACCTTCTTCCATGGAAGGTTCTTTCTTGCCCGTGTACGTTCATGTGTCCTGTAGGGCAAAGCATGACTTGATAGATGGTCCGATGGGCAATTGCATGACGTCGGAAGGCGACAACGGGAGAGGGGTTGCGTTTTTGACAAGCGGACTTGAAAAGGGAGAATGGGTGCCTCTGGAGAACCGGAGGAGCTACCATGTAAAATCCCGTACCAGCCACCAGTTAAAAATATTTATAACATAAACTCTTGAGAATAAAGGATTTTGCTACGTACGCAAGGCGTGACCTCGTACCTAATGGGTAAGACTCTCTGCTAACTTCCCTCAACTGCCATGGACCTTTTGAATGAAAGCTATTCTTTTCAGAGAGAGAAAAAAATGAAAAAAGGAAAAAAAGAAAGAAAAGAAAGGAAGGAATGGAGGGAGGGAGGTGGGCTTGGGAAGAGGGTTAACCTCCGTTGGAGAGTGTCGTGTAATCCCTTGCAAAAGGATGATAAGACAGAGAGTTTAGAGAGCATTCCTTTGAGCATAGATTTGCCTTAATCCATGTTATACTCTCAACATGGGTTGACCCGGGCCATAAATGGGGGTTGACCACACCCCCCTGCCCGCCCACACATCGTTTCAAGAGGTTAACTCTCCATAAATTAGGATTACTTTGAAGCCTAGTTTACCGTATGGATTAGTTAACTCAGGTTAGTTAAATTGTAACAAGGGTTAACTCACATTTTTATTTACTTCCAAATAAAAGTTAACCCATGTTTGTATTTAATGAATGAAAGATATGAATAGCGGTCAACCTGCGAGGTGAAAAGAAGGTGTTTACTTAGATTTGGAGGTTAGTATGGGAGATAAGTTAGCAAAAGATTTTTTTGCTCTTAGAAAGGTAGGTAAGTTAGGATTTTTTTTTTTTAAGTTATATTAATTTACATTGGAAGAGGTACAACTTCGAAAAAAGTCACAAACAAAGATACAAGTTGCGAGAGTTGTAAACGAGTGTTAGAATGCATATTATCTCAACCCCTCTTCTAGCACAAGTTAGGATAATCTAAAATAAGAAAGCCAAGAGGGGTTAGTTTACCCCCCAAGGATAACTCCCAAAAAGAAAGGTTATCCCCCTCTGTATTTACTTAAACTAACATTAAGCTGTCAGGTTACTCCTTGTGATATTTACTTTAACTAGTGTTAACATCAATTTTTTGAGAGTAAATTTTAGGTATGGAAGAGTTACAAGATTAATACAGGTTTTGATAACACCCCTTAAAACTAATATTAGCAAAATTAATGCTAACCTTTCAAAATAGATATTAAGATTATACATATTAACCTCTTAAATAAATCAAAGTTAATCCTCCAAAAGAACGGTAAGTGTTGAGATGGCAGATACGCTCTCTTGCAGAAATGTAGGATGAGGCTGACAAAAGCCAATCCAAGGAGGCCGGGCGGGAGGGAGAGACGAAAAAAAGGTACACTAGAGAAACGAGTGGCAGCCGTTTTCGGCAATTTCATTGTAGCAGCACACCTCTCTGTTTTTCTATCGGAGTCTTGCAAGGATTCCAATGACCACGAACAAAAAGCGGACGAAAGGGGGTGGGTAAGAACCTTAAACATGACATGTAGATAAAAATTTCTCCCTCTTATGTGTTGCTTGAGGGTCACGGATGAAACTCGCAAGAAATACACAGCACGAGTACCCATCAATCCGACACTTAACTTGAACTTTATTTGCCTTATGATAATAGTTAGTTATATATATATATACACACACAAAAGGTCCATCTTATCTTGCTAGAAGCATCAGCATGTCAGGCGATCGTGCACGAAAACTACCCTTTTGCGTCAAGAATGCGCTCCTCATCCACGGCAATTGGCCTCATGTCAACGATAAAGTTATTCCGAAGAAAACCAAACCCAAAATTTCCACTTTTATACACCCATATCCTGCCCTCCACATTACGGAGATCGTTGGAAGACCCGTACAGATCGGGGATCACCAAATCATAACTGGAGTTGATGCAGAGTATGTGTGAAACAGTTTCCTTCTCTTCGCCAAAGCAATTAGGTGCTGCTAAAGGACGGATGTGCTCACGGCTGTTATATATGTCTTCCTCTTCTCTGCAGAAAGGGGGCTCCATAAACGTAGTGCTCGAGGTCCAGAAAACAGGAGAATAGATGGAGAAGGGCTCCAACGAATCGCTGGCACGCCGACATGCTATGCCACCGATGTCGTCGTAAGTCACAAGAAAGAACTCCAGCTTCATGCTTTCACAAATCCCCTATCAAGCAAAGGCATGAAAGTTAACATCAAATTCCATCTAACCAAACTCATATAGTAAAAATCTCAGTATTAGATAATATTATAGAAGGGACGGTTAAACTTTGCAAGGGTAGCTTTTTCGGACCTTAAAAAGGTAGTATGGTAAGATTAACAGATAATTCTGCTAATTTGGCCCTAACTGTCGAGTGGTGACTGAATGACATCACAAGTCACAAGAAAGAAATTCAGCTTCATGCTTCGCAGGTTCCCATCTAAAGAATCGATGCTCATCAAAACATAAAACTCAAATGCAGTCAAAGCTTTTGCTAGTATAGATCAATATAGGATGGTTGTCACTATAATGGGACATGGGTTTTACTACTACTAAAATTTATAATAAAAAAATTACCTCTTTCAATTGTAGTAATTTAGTGTAACCCACATTTATGCGAAAGGCTTTCTTCTCTTGTGTGTGTGTATTTGTATGTGTGTGTAGCTCATGGGCTAGCATTTGCCATTTGCTATATGTATAACTTAAGTTTGGATTTAACATTTGGGTACTCATGATGTAGCATGCATGTAAATTCGTGATATACGTGCTGTGAGCAGTGATTTAAATGCCACTAGCATATCGTCGGCATGTCACTGGCAAGGCACTTTTTGAAAAAGGTCCATGCCGATATGCATCTAATGTTGGGGTTTCGTCGGCATGCCGATGATATGGTCGGCATGCCGCCAGATGTCAACCAATCTGATGAGGTTTGTGTTGGCTGAGCACAATTTGAGGTGTTTGCTGATGGGTAAGGGTCTATAGGTCCAGATGGGCAAGGTCTGGGTAAGGATTTGCATGCACACACACACACATGCACGCGATATCTAAAACTTTAGGTATGGTCATGATGAAACACTCTTATTGTTACACAAGTCACAATCAGCATTTGATTTTCTTAAAATTGATATCATTTTGACTCGGCGTACCCATCGGCATGGCCATCGAAAAACGGACATTTCCACGACATACCCTCGGCATGCCCATGAAATACACATTTAGAATTTCATCGACACGACGTCGAAATCGGCACTTCAAACCTTGGCTGTAAGTGCACCAAGTTGTGGTTGAATACATGGTAATGCAGGTTCATAGGCTACTCTGATAGCAAAAAGGTTGTGGTTGCAGCAAAATTTGTATTTGGTGGTAAGGCAGGTGGCATGGGTTGAAGGTAGGATTTGTGCACATCTATTGGTTTGTTCAGGAATCCTGTTGATGTTGCTAGAATCTTGTGATAGTTGAGAGGACGATGACTTTTTTATTATTTAGCCACAGGTGCAGTTTGAAACCCCCAAGCAGCGATAGTGCCATGGAAATTGTTTTGTGGTGAACCAGTTGTGGAATTCTTGGTCCTATTTACATGATAAGGGGACTGAGGATAATTAAAATTTACGGGAAAACCATCAGGCCCTTCTGATTGAACGCCATGCTATACCCACAAATGTCATCCAATGCATCATACTAACTCCAGAATGCCTGGTTGCAAGGAGTATCTTCTGTAGCACCTACTCCTCAGGGGCACTGTTGCTCTATTATTATCAGAGTGAACCGTGTCCAAGGAGAGTGTTGATAAGCTCAAAGTGAGAATGCCCAACCCTTCCAAGCCACTTAGCAGGGATGAAACTCAGGTGCCACAAAGCATTAGTGGCTTGTACATTTCTTGATTGAATTCATGTGCAAGGATGGGGTTTGGCACCATGTTGTCATGTTGCACTAGTGGAAGTGTCCCACATTCTTTTGGGTCATAAATGTGACTAAGTAGCAATCCTGGACCAGAAGAGAGCTAGTTACAAGCAGGACAGGCAATGGTACAATATCCCTGGTTAAAGCATATTACATCATAGACCTAGAAAATTGGAACCATCATAAGACAGGAGCATAGTGGATGATGCAGTGGTCCCATGACTGGCAGCACAAGGGGCTGAGCAAACCGTTGATGGCAATGGAGGTGTGGAAGTTGCATGAAACAACGCCAAAGGGAGAAGTTGAAATGATCAGAGGCACTTGGCAACCTTAGTGTCAAAACTCCCATTTAGTCTTAGACTTAAAATATCAGAAATTTTATGAGCAAAGAAGAGCATAGTGGATGACCCAGTGGTCCCAAGAGGGGGAGTGCAGGCAGGTAGGCAGACTGTTGTGGAACAATCTTGACTACAGAGTTACAATAGTTGCATGAAACAAATGCTAGAGGGGTTGGCACAATCCGAGGCACCCTACGCATGCCATCTCTAGCCAACTTGGGGTTAGCAAGAGTGATTCTATTATAGGCGTTGCCAACTGATAGATAACCACATACATTAAGCTAATCCCAAATGTTAGTCCTAAATGCATCAATGCAGCATGCTACATATCATGCTCTGGTATCTCTTGAGGTTGTTTCAGGCCAGTAGAATTTAGAACTCATTTCCTACAGTGTACAGGAGGATTGCAATGTTGGTGATGGGACTGACAATATTCATCAAACAGTAAGCTCAACATTTGATTTTTTTTTTTTTTTTTTTGAGATGTGAGAAAAAGGCCACATGTGAGCAGTAGCAAATCAATTTTTCTTGAATCATATTGGTTTTTAATATCAGAAAGTCCATCTGAGGTAGGGTTTCCCGCTTATGCATCTCTTATTCATACTGGCTGTAGATGCTCTAGCATCTTCTTCCTAGTCTACATGTTCTTAGAGCTTGTTGGCAGGCTTCCCTCCAGCACTGAAACATTGCACATTGATCATTCTACTTCAGTATGCAAAGTGGAGGATCTGTATTGAAGATGAGACAGATAGGCTAACCACTGGAGTTCGTTGGCATGCCCTCTGAACTGACCATTGATTTTAAAAGTTGGTTTTCATCCTTATTTGGGATGATTGATGTGGAGGCCAAAGAATCTGCTCAGACTTTGTAGACTACATGGTTTCCAAGCCAATCTCGTACCTTCAGCTTCCATTGTATGATGGGCCAATAACTGGTTGGGATTGGATGTTGTTGATCGGGAGAATAGAATTAAAACTAGGAGGAAAGACCTCAAGAATTTCTATCCAACAGTGGCAAACTGATCTGCCTCAAATCAGTTCCCTTTCCCCTTACAATTTATTTTCTGACATTGTTCGAGACCCCACAAAGATCAACAAGAGGCTCTAGAGGCTGATCAGGAATTTTTTCAGGAGAACTTTGGAGCAAGTCATGGTGATGTCCCTTTAATAGCTAGGGATGCAGCAGAGAGAGCGATTGAGGAAGAGCATCTAGGGATGAAACATTTGGAAACGATGCCCTACTCTTTAAGTAGGTGATGTATTTGATGGGCCACAATGGAGGTATTTGGACCAAGCTGGTCTATGCCTGCTATGGGCAATCTCTTGATTGGGACAGAATGAATCTTGTTCAAGGGGTGCTTAAGGAGTCTGGAAGCATGTTGTAGGCCTATGTCAAGGTAGCCTGTTTTCTTGTTTTGCTTCTTAGGTCGGGAAAAACTTCTTTATTTTGGAAAGATGGTTGTTCTTTGGCTGACTGTCTAGTGGATCCCTATAGACAACTATTTGCTTTGACTGCAGACAAAGAGGCATCTGTCGCAGATTGTTGGACGAGCCCTAGTGATTTACCTTTAGGGGCTTAGACACCCACCTTCCATGCACCACTTCCAGATAAGCAACTGGAGTATCTTCTTAGGATGCCAAACTTTTGCAGAATTTACATCCAATGGAAGGTTCCGATGCTTTCCTTTTGGAGAATAGGGACTTTAACATGGATGTAGCAACCCAGCCCACATCTTGGCATGGGTGGTGGTGTCCAAGATTTTGGTTCTTCTCTAAATCAGGAGATGTTGATTGTTCTAGGAGAAGACGATGATAAGGCACCAAGTTGTGGACCCTAGTTTGCCTCCGTACAACCAACAACCATGCATCTGGCCACCACTAGAGGCATGAGATACCTAATGGACTCAAATGAGTACGATTGTCAAAAAGGATTGTTCCCACCATTAGTCCTTGTAAATCCACCAGAATCGCAGGAAGCATTGCCGCGTTGCTCTCCCTCTCCATGTCATATTTCCAGGACAACAACTTCCAAGAAGTATGTTCCCATGATCATCCACGTAAAATCCCCTGCTGATTTTCCACAACCAATTCCGTAGAAACCATTCCCAAAACCAAGTGGATCAAACATCTTCCACCCAACCAGACGAACAATCAAGTGCGCTCCGCATCGAATTTCCAGTTAGGCAATAGAACTTGACATCCCTAATCTATGTCAATTGGCACTATTAACAAACACTTCATTCCACAACCACACTCATCCGGTCATCTACGCAAAACCCTATATTTAGTATAGGCAGCAGCAAGGAAAAAAAACTGCAGATGATGATGTCTGTTTACCTTCCAGAGGCCCTGGAGGGGCCGCGCAGGGGTCGGGCGCGGGTTCGGGACCTTAACGAAATGCTGCGTCTCCCATCTCCTCCTCCTCCTCATCCTCCAGAGAGCCAACACTTCGTCGTCCTTCTCCTCCTCGTCCTCCTTCCCACTACTCCCCACCACCCTCCACCCGCTCCCCAGCAACCGCCGTGCGGCCTCCTCCTCCTCCTCCCCTACACATCGATCCCACCTCTCCTCCACCACGATGTGGCCCTCCCCCATGAAGCTCACCTCCCCGATCACGGCCTCCTGCCCTTCCCCGACCCTCAAGAAGCTCACGGCCTCCCCTCCGGGCGTCACCCCCGACCAGAGGAAGGGCGACCTGGAGACCCCGAACGCGCCGGGGGAAGGGGAGATGGTGGAGGCGGAGAGGGAGGAGGGGGCCCAGTGGAAGAGGAGGAGAGGGGGGGCAGGGGAGGGGTAGACGCGGCGCCAGAAGCCGAGGAGGCGGTCGAGGCGGAGGAGGGAGCAGTAGAGGAGGGGAGGGGGGAGTGGCGGCCAGAGGGGGATGCGGGTGAGGGATCCCCACCGCCGGGAGCAGAGGGAGAGGTGGAGGTCACGGCGTGAGAGGAGGGCGGAGGCCCCCCGGGAGGTGACGGCGAAGGAGGAGAGCTCCGGTGGGGTCAGGAAGGAGAGGATCGTCAGCTGCACGTCCAGAGGGAACTCGAAGAAGGAAGAGGAAGATGATGATGGCGATGATGATGATGATGCCATTGTTGTTGCTGTTGAGGAGGAGATGAAAGAGGTGACGGTCTCGGATGAAGGTGATTCCGGACGGAGCTCCGTGAGGTTGGGGGGGATGATGCAGCAACGTGGCAACAAGGTCGGTGACCAGTGGGTAGGAAAATTAACCTTGGAGCCACCAGGCTACCGTGGAACGGGGTCCGGCATGGGAGACGTTAAGTTCGAGTTTCGTTGCCAATGCCTTGGTTTAGCGTCATTAAAAAAAATTAATTTTAAAAAATTTATCATGCCATATATTTTCAACTCACACCCTTAGGTTTGGTAAAATTTTTAAGTCTTTCGAGAGATTCCTCCCCCATTGTATCCCCCATTAAAACTCTGGACTGGGTTTGGCTAAGGGATAATTTAAGAGTTACCCTCCACCTAAAATTATTGGAAGAAATAAAAAGAATTAATTTAAAAGTTAAAATGATATGATTTACTTAATTTTATTAAATTATTATTAATATCAAACTAACTTATTATATTACATCAATAATTATATATATTAAAATATATCCACTTTAATATAATATACTAATTAAAAATATATTTATTATATTACGTTAACTTACTCATATTTATATTATAAAATTAAAAAATTATTCACCGATGTCACATCACATCAATGATTATTTTATTTTATTACTTATCCTCGTACCACAATTAGATACCTAATCATTTATCCTTGTAATATTTTTTTCCGATATAATCGTTATCCTTACGGCGGACACAGCCTAATTCTCAAGCCAAAACCTTCGGCCGTCCTTTCTCTTTCTTTGATGATACCCCAATGAGGACGACCTCCTCCTTCCACGACCCACCTCCAACGACACCCCTCCTCCAGGATGAGTCACCCATCTCCCATCCCTCCCGGCCATCCAACTATAGCTATGAGGATGGCAAGTACAAAGGACGATCCCCACTCCAACACGAAGCTCCTCCCTCCTTCCACCACCGTATCCAACTCCTCCCCAAACTAGACCAGTCCTTGGCAACACCCCCCCTCTTCCCAATCGGACCTTCCACTAATGCTTTTCTTGCAGGGGCCTTTTGAGTGGAGGAATGACAAACAAAGAATCGTAAGTAAATGAGAAGAAAGTGAAATTAAGAAAAAAATTTAGTTTTTTTTTTTAAATTAAATATCTTGTCATTATTTGAAAAAACTAACGTAATTCCACCCTACCAAAATAAATTTATGACCGTAAACAGAGAATTTTGCTACCAATTCGTTGTTCCAGACAACCCCTACCTACGTGAATTGGGATGGTGTGGTTCGTTCGATTTATGGCACGCAAATGGAAATTCAGGCGGAAGGTAATGGGGCCTTAAGATTTAATACAAAATTGTGTTCATTTACATTTCTTGTTCGATTCTGTTGTTGCTAATTTTGTTGTTAAGAAAAATCTACTCATTTGTATTCTCAAGTAACTGGATGGTAGTTTTCATTCTAAGCTTAATTAGAAGTATTCTTAATACTCAGTTGAAGTATTCTACATTAGAGTAATTTATATTCTAAATGTTGCAAATTTGCAATAATATAGAAGGCATTTGATTTCTTATTTGAGCTTTGGATCTCTTTAGTTGCATACTTATTTTGACAAAATCTATAAGATCAATCCGATGGATAAAAAGGCTAAGAAGCAAAAAAACGTTCGACCACAATGTATTTGTAGCTTGTGCTTATGTTTGCATCTTATATTATATATCATTCTTCTTGTATTGTATCTTGTGTGGAATGGATAAATGAAAATGATATATGATTAGAATTATTAGTCGGTACATATATATTATTATAAGTAGATTTACATTAATATATATCATATATGTATATATTGGTAAATATGTACATTATGCGATCCAATAAGGATTAGGTAAATTGTACTTCCAAGAATATGGGATTAATTGTATATAGATCTTTAGGGGAATTACGGTTTGTCGATGGGTAGAACCGTCAATTTCAAAATATTATGATTATGGTCCGCGGGGATATGTAAGTAATGGACGGTTTTGTTTTCCCGCACCCCATTGTGGGAAATAGAAGGGCCTTAGGTGGAAATCGAACGGGTACGAGAACATAATGTCTCCTTCTCTTTTCCACGCTCATTTTCTCTGGATCCTTGGAAACACCATCGCCAAACCCTGTCCGAAAAACTCTACAAGAAATAGAAGGATTGTTACACGCATCCTTCCTTAAGAAGATCAAGCGATGGACACAAGTATCCATTCACACTCTTTTTGGTTTTGGGATTATCAATACATATGGGAATCAGAGATTTTGGGATTTGTGAAACCTTTCCAATGATTTGTTCATGAGTGGATTTGTTTCTCATCAATCAAAACTCCATCAAGTGGTATCAGAGCCTCTGGTTTTCGTTGCATTGTAATCCGACGTTCGATTTCTTGGAGTTTTCATTTGGACGAGAACAACCCCTGAAATCATCTTTGATTCAATTTTTTAAGCCCATCTTAGTTGAATCAATGTTTTAAAAGGTGATTCGTGTTAGTTTTAATCCCTTTGTGATTAATGTAACATCGTTTTTTATCGAAGATCGATTTTGGGATGTCTGTGTGATTTCGAATTATGATCGTTACCCTGGAATCGGGTCGTAACCGATCCGGTACCGGTACGGGTAAGATACAGGCACCAATCGGGCGCTTCCTAGAGTGTCGCCAATATCGATATGGTACCAGTATTTGTCATCAGTACTGGTACATGAGGGATACTGGTCACGTCCAAGAGCGCTACCAGTATTGAAGTAGTATCGGTACTCATAATGAGTACTGGTACATGAGGGATACTGGTCGAGGCCCAAGTTTGTTCCAATATCAAGGTGGTACTGGTACTCGTCATGAGTACCGGTACATATGGGATACTAAACACACTATAAGAGTGCTGCCAGTATCGATAGAACACAGGTACTCATGGTACTCATCATGAGTACTGGTACATGTAGGATATTGCCTGCGTCCCAGGATCGATCCAGTATCAATGAGGTACCGGTACTTATCATCAGTATCAGTACATGTATGATACTGGACATGGTTCCAGGACTGGTCCAATACTCATGTAGTGCCAATACATAAAGATCAGTACCAGTACATATCATCTTAGTACTGGTACAAAAGGACCAGTACCGGTATTGGCATGTTGATTGGGGATATAAACTGTTTAATCATGAATCATTAGGTATTACTATCTATAGTACTACATCATTATAGTTGGTTTTGGTGTATCTAGATTGATTGGTACATTTAACAATTTATTTGCCAAAGCAGTTCATTGTTTCTTGTGCTAATTGATCTATAACATCAAAATGACTACTTTTGTGTTATTCCTGTGAGTAGTGAATAGCTCAAAGGAAATTTACTACTTGATTGAACCTCACAAAGCAATTAATAACAAACATGAGTTGTTTATTTTGATTTTATATGTGAGTAATGAATTAATCCAAAAATAAATTCATCTCACTTGCATTTTTTAAACTCTCATATTTGGTTATTTATTTTTACCTCTTACGATATTGTTATTTCTGTCCAAAGACTAAATGCCAATATTGTATGATCTTTTTAAGTTTATTTATTCATTAAAGCATGTTTTTGTCTTTTATTTCAGTTAACTCTTCATCTGCTATTATTGCCAATCCGAACTTCATTCCAAAATAAGATGGGTCTAACTTCAAATTTTGGAATGAGAGTGTCATGATAGTTCTGAGGTGCATGAATCTAGACCTTACATTAAGGGTAGAATAGCCTCCTCCTCTTACAGATCAAAATATTGCTGATGCTAAGAAATACTTTGAGAGGTGGGAGCGTTCCAATTGCATGTGTCTAATGATCATGAAGCATGCCATACCAGAAAACTTCAGGGGTGCTATCTCAGAGGAGTCCAATGCCAAAGGATTCCTTGATGAGATAGAGAAATGTTTTGCGAAAAACAAAAAGGCTAAGACAAGCAACCTTCTGGGGAAACTTGTCTCTCTTAAGTATAAAGGAACTGGGAGCATAAGGGAGCACATCATGGAGATGTCTCATTTGGCTTCAAAGCTAAAGGCACTGAAACTGGAACTGTAGGAAGACGTCCTGGTGCATTTAGTTTTGATATCCCTTCCTGCACAATATAGACAGTTTAAAATAAGTTATAACTGTCTGTTACAACCCGATCCGAGATCCCTACAGGACCCGAGACCGGCTCGTCTCGACTAATCCCAAGACCCAGTCGTCCAACGAGAAATAACCAAAAGTAGAAAAATATTCCACAATCACACATGCATTATATCTAAGTAGAAAAATAAGAAAGAGACAGTAGAGGAAACAGACGAATAGTCTCACAATATTACAAGCCATCACAACTACAACAGCGGAAAATAAAATGGAGACACAACAGAAAAAGTATACAAATAACAAATACTCACTACTACAACAAAGAACGTGCTGGAACAGGAAACAACAACAGCTATGGCTGGGCTCAACTCGGCCCAGCTCCCTCCGCAGCCGGTGGTGCTGGTTGCTCAATTCCCTGACCTGGACAAGGTTATATAATCCGTAGTCAGCTAACGGTGAGTAGAGTGGTAGCTAAGCCATTTACATACAATTAATATAAGACAAGCAACTAATTTATTATTCAATTCCATTTAGCTCAACTAAGTGGTTATATTTCATTTATTCTCTTATTAATCCGGTCATCTCTTGATCTTGTCTGTTTCTCAAGGAACGATCTTGATTACAGTCTTTCTCGTGATGTAGGATGTACACGTGGTGCTCTCCTAACTGGGAGAGTCCTCTGTGGTAGTTCTACACCTAGTCAACCACCCTAAGGTCACGGTTTGCACGTAGCAATGACTACGGCACGTGTGATAAGCGCACAGGCAGCTACCCTGTACTGGCACGTGGTCAGTCGCTTTCGCTAGCAGGTACGCCTAAAGTACAGCACAGAACAGTTCAGGGTCTTGCCCTCTCAGAACACAACAGGGGTCTCGCCTCTCCACAGTCCACGTACCCTCATCCGACTATCCCGGTTTGCCCACCTAACAAAAGTCAGTGTAGGGTAGCTAGTCCTAACCTCGGGCCCTGTGGGGCGGCTAACTCCCTCGCTACACTAAGTAGCTCACCTCGGTATCACGTACGTGAGAGCCAAATAGGAGTCGGTGTAGAGTGACTAGTCCTAACCCCGAGTCTCAACACAAAGGGGCGGCTAGCTCCCTTCTACACTAAAGGGACAATTTCTCTCCTTGGTACTGTGTACACAAGGGCCAGCTAACTTTCCGTCTACTTACAAGATTCTTTCCGTATACAGGAGTTCTTCAACTAATTCCCCTTAAAGTTCATGCCTGTATTCCTTTCATTCCATTTCTCACATTCAAATCTCATTGTTCACATCCCAGTTTTCCTTTATTTAACAGGCAACTCGTGTTTTAATAATTGAGAAATCATCACATCATGTATCCATACAATTTCTAGCAATTAGGGTTTAACAAGTATCTCGAAGTAAACAGTGTAGCTCAAGCAATGTCCATTCGCTTCTACTCTAGGGTTCATTTCACATCCTAGGATTCAATAAAGTCATTCTAAACATGCACTTCATTTATTTAAATCATAATATTAAGGTAAACCACTCTACCGGAAAACACGGGAGGAATGGGAGCTGAAACCGCAGGTCCTGTCGTCTCCACGGGCCACAAACACACTATAGGCTGGAGACCTATACCAGCGACTAAGTCACATCAGACGAGTTCAAAATAGTATAGAAGTGACACTAACACGTAGAGAAACTCTAGCGAAAAACAACGATACTTCATTTACATAATCCGACTTCAATTGGGCCCTAAACGGAACAAAAATGCACATACTGTCTAAAATCAGACGTCTGGGACTAGACCCAGACGTCTTAAACGATCTCAGAACCTCACCTAGCTTCCCTACGTTGCTGGCAAACATCTGGAACCCTTTCACAATCATCCTAGGTCTTTCCAAACATCTGTCTATGCATCCGAACGTCCAATGCATCTATCAGACGTCTGTGGAGACGTCCAAACGTCCTAAAGCACCTCGAAAAGCGTGCTTGTGCGCCTTCTAAGGCTTGTACCTGCGTACACACTCGCAGGTTAAAACTTTCGACAACGCAACGTTACGTATGTAACGTACGCGCATACATGCGCGTTCAAGACGGTTACCTCGACACTCCGCGAGTTTTCAAATGTCCAGCTTCAACTCTGGACGTCCGCTGCCGCTCCAGACATCTAGCAGATTCTACAGACGTATGATACTGGAAAAATCTAATATCCAGAAACTCCTCCGTGGCCCATCTTCCTCGCTACCTCCGCCCGCAGCAAGGCAACAACAACTCCAGCAGCTGTAGGGGGTCGAGAGGCTCCTCTCCACGAGCCCCTCCTCCTCGCATGCGTGCTCGCCTCCTCCCGCACGAGTTCCTCCGATTGTAGCTCCTCCCCTCACAACTCCGAGTGCTTGCTGTTGCACCCGCAACAAGGCGCTCCTCGTACGCGAGTTCTCCTGCTCGAGCTCATCCGCTGCACACGCTCGAGCTTCCCCAAGGTTCTCTCCTCTCCCACGCCCTCCCTCTTCCTCGTCCACGCTCTCCCTCTCCTCCATGTCCTTGCTCACCCTCTCTCCCGTGCTCCTCCTTCTTGAGCTCCCCTCCTTCCTCCCTACTCGGGGCTACAAGTGGGGTAGGGAAGGAGTGGTCATCAGTAGGTGGTGGAGGAAACGAAGGTGGAGGTGGTGGTGGTGTGGAGAGGAAATGGAGAGGGTGGACGGGGGTTTTAAAGAGTGGGTTAGGGTTTTGGGGTGAGGACGATGGAGAGTGCGTGTGTGTGTGCGTGGTGTGGGAGGAGAGAGAGAGAGGGAAAGTTGTGGTGTTTCCCCCTGGCAAACTATCTTCTTCCCGAAGAACCCACACACTCAACTCAAAGAGTCAAAATTTCACGTTTACATCCCTAACTTTTCAGAAAACTCCCAATGGTCGTTGAAATGGTCATTTCAACATAACAAACTTAAAGGAAGTTTCGTCCCCGAAACTTGAGCTAAGTAGGGTGCGGAAATAACGTAAAAGCGCATAACAAACTTAAAGAGGACCAAAGTAGGTCCGAAGAGACGTACCCTCAAAAAGCTCCGGGTACTGCTCTTGCATTGCCGCCTCAGGCTCCCAAGTTGCCTCCTCGTACCACTGGCATCTCCATAGGACCTTCACCAGTGGTACCTGCTTCCGTCTCAGACTCCGGATGGCTCTGTCTAGTATTTGTACTGGCCTCTCGAGATAGGCCAGGTCGTCTCCCACCTCGACGCTCTCGTGGTTCAGAACGTGGCTAGGATCGACAACATACTTCCTGAGGTTTGACACATGGAACACGTCA
Source organism: Thalassia testudinum (assembly GCA_037157565.1). Taxonomy (NCBI): domain Eukaryota; kingdom Viridiplantae; phylum Streptophyta; class Magnoliopsida; order Alismatales; family Hydrocharitaceae; genus Thalassia; species Thalassia testudinum. Next base: position 67,991,724 of record JAZHRO010000013.1, on the reverse strand, counting down.
TGCACTCCAAAAAGCTGGGGAGGAAGGGCAAGCCGGTAAGCAACGGGTCCTACCCGCTCCAAGACCTCAAAGAGCCCCACAAACTTCGACGCAAGCTTCCCTTTCACCCCAAAACACTGCAAGCCCATCATGGGCGAAACACGGAGGAAGACCTGATCCCCAACCTTGAACTACACCTCTCTATGCTTCCTATCGGCGTAGCTCTTCTGCTTGCTTCTAACAGTACGAAGCCGTCTATGAATCTGTTATATTACTCCTAACTCTGCCAGATCAGCTTGGGGTTAACCTCCCACTTGGTCCTACCTCGACCCAACTCAAGAGTGCAGTACACTTCCTCCCGTACAGAGTCTCGTAAGGTGCCATGGCCATGCCGATGCTTGAATGGTAGCTGTTATTGTATGCAAACACTACCAAGGGAAAATGCACCTCCCAGGAGCCTCTCCAGTCTAGTACACAAGCACGTAGGAGGTCCTCGAGTGTTTGTATGGTGCGTTCTGACTGCCCGTCAGTCTGGGGGAGGTAGGTGGTACTGAACCTCAGACGGGTCCCTAATGCCTATTGAAACTCTATCCAGAACTAGGAAGTGAAACGAGTATCCCTGTCAGATACGATCTCGCGAGGGACTCCGTGTAGACGCACCACATCTCTGATGTACCGCTCTGCTAGCTGTGCCAGCCCAAAGGTGACTCGGATCAGCAAGAACCGTGCCGTCTTCGTCAGTCTGTCTACTATCACCCAAACTGCGTTGTGTCCTCGCTATGTAACTGGCAGACCCACCACCAAGTCCATGGTGATACTCTCCCACTTCCACTTTGGCATAGGAAGTGGCTATAACGGCCCTGCAGACCTCTGGTGCTCAGCCTTTACCTGCTAGCATACCAAGCACTACTAAACAAACTTACCAACATCCTACTTCATCCCTCTCCACCAAAAATCGCATCGCAGATCATGGTACATCTTTGTATTCCCAGGATGTTTGGTGAACCTAGACCCGTGCGCCTCAGTCAGGAGCTCTCTCAACTGCTCCTCGTCTCTAGGAACACATAAGCATCCACTCATGCATAGTATCTCGTCTAAGAAGGAAAAGTCTCTTGGGTCCTCTGTCAACACCATGTCTCGCAGTGTCTGTAAGAACACATCGGCCATCTACCCTGTAATGATGCGGTCTATCAGCTCTAGTCGTGCCTACCACGTCACTGTCACTGCCCTGCAATACTCCCGTGACTCCCGGGGTCGCCAACTACCCACCTCCTCCATGAGTCTCCAACTGTATACCTGTAAACTGGCCAAGTGGGCGGGCGTCTTCCGGCTCAAGGCATCGGCCACCACATTGGACTTCCCTGGGTGGTAGGAAATGCTGCAGTCGTAGTCCTTCGGGAGCTCTAACCAACATCTCTGTCTCATGTTGAGCTCCTTCTGGTCAAACAAATACCTGAGGCTCTTGTGATATGTGAAGATCTCGAATGTCTCACCATACAGGTAATGCCTCCATGTCTTCAGCGCGAAGACAACTACTGCCAGCTCTAAGTCATGGGTGGGGTAGCTATGCTCATGGGGCTTTAGTTATCGTGAAGCGTAAGTGACAACGTGACCCCGCTGCATGAGCACACCACCCAACCCCTGCAATGAAGCGTAGGTGTAAACCACGAACCCGCCACTACTGTCTGGGATGGTAAGCACAGGAGCTAAAGTCAATCTCTCCTTCAACTCCTAAAAGCACGCCTCGCACTCGTCGGTCTAGGAAAATGGCACGTCCTTCCGAGTCAGCTGAGTCATAAGACACACGATCTGAGAGAACCCTCTGATAAACCACCGATAGTAGCCTGCCAGTCCCAGAAAGCTGCATATCTCAGTCACTGTGCGTGGCCTCTCCCACCTGAGTACGGCCTCAACCTTCGTTGGATCCATAGCCAATCCGTCTCCTGAAATCACGTGGCCCAAGAAAGTCACCTATCTCAGCCAAAACTCGCACTTGTTGTACTTGGCGTATAGCCTGCGTCGTCTCAAGGTATCCAGAATCATACGTAAATGTTGTCTATGCTATGCCTGTTCCCGAGAGTAGACTAGGACGTCATCAATGAACATCACCACAAACTGATTCAAGTATAGCTTAAAAACACGATTCATCATGTCCATGAAAGTAGCGGGGGCGTTGATCAGCCCAAACGGTATAACCAGGAATTCGTAGTGCCCGTACCGAGTACGAAAAGCTATCTTGGAGATGTCGATCTCCTTGATCCTCAACTGGTGGTAACCTGACCTCAGATCTATCTTTGAGAACACTGTAGCATCTTTCAACTGGTCAAAGAGATCATCGATACGAGGTAGTGGATACTTGTTCTTGACGGTGACCCGTTCAGCTGTCGATAGTCGACACAAAGTCGCAAGGTACTGTCCTTCTTCTTTACGAACAACACAGGGACTCCCTACGGGGACGCACTGAGCCTTACAAAGCCCTTCTCCAACAGATCCTGTAATTGTGACTTGAGCTTTTGCATCTCAAGTGGTGTCATCCTGTATGGTGCAGTAGAAATGGGGCTGGTTCCCGGTACTAGTGAGATCTCAAACTCGATCTTACGTTTAGGCGGTAGTATTAGCAGCTCCTCTGAGAAGACATCGGGGTACTCGCAAACCACTGGGATACTCTGAAAGTCGGCCACGGGACTAGGCTCTGCTACCACACAAGCTAAGTAGCCCTCACACCCCTGGCACAAAATCTTTGCTGCCCAAAGCACGGAGATGCACCTAAAGCCTCCGTTTACCGATTGGCTGTGAAACTCAAAGGGAGGCAACTCCGGTATGGAGAAGACGATCTTCCTCCCAAAACAATCCACCAGGGCGTGATAGGCAGACAGCCAGTCCATCCCTAGGATTACGCCAAAGTCCTCCATCGGAATCACTTTCAGGTTGGCGGGAAGACTATGTCCCCCTATAGCGATCTCGCAGTCTGTAAAGACCTCTGCTACGAACAACTGTCCACCTAGCCCATTAATAAAAAATGAAACCTCTAACAGTACACTGCTCGGCCCCAAACTAACAGCAAAACTCAAGGAGACGAAAGAGTGTGGGGCACCAGAATCGAAAAGAATGTAGACTAATCTGCCAGAAACGGTAACCATACCTGCCACCACAGAACCTAAAGCCCAGGCATCTCTATGTGTTAGGGCATTGATACGCCCCTCAACCTTGGGTGCTGACGAAGCGGCCACGCTCTAGGTCAGGCAAGCAGCAGCTGGCCGGTACCCTCCTCGTGATTGCTGTCCTCTTCCACTCGCCTGGTGACCGCGTCCGCTAGATCGGCCTCCTGCGCTCAGTGCGAAGAGCATCTACTGTGCTCCAACCCTAGATGGGCAGTCCCTCCTGATGTGGCCTGGCTGGCCACACTAGTAGTAGATAGGGGCATGACCTCCTCCCTCATTCAGTCCTTACTGGTGGTTGGGCGAGGGTCCGGTGTTGGCAGCTGGCCCCTGTTTGGGGCCCCCAAAGGCCACTAGTGGCCCTGCAGAAAGAGACGGCTCTCCTACAGGTGCCGTATGCCTCCTCTCCCGACGGCCCTGTGAGTACTCTAGCTAGTAGAGCCTCTTTCGTCCACCGTCAGTGTCTCGCGCGGTCCGATTGGTCTCCTCATAGGTCATGGCCACCTCGACCATGCAAGAGAAAGTGTGCAACTTCAGGGGTTTCACATACCCTCGAATCGCAAGTTGAAGCCCCTCAGTAAACCTCCACATGTGCTCCTCCTCAGTAGACACAGTTGTCAGGGCGAAGCGTGACAACTCCAAGAAACGCATGCGGTATGCGCTAATTGTCATCGTCCCCTGGTGGAGAGTGTGGAACTCCCGCCTTCTCTGGTCCTGCCAGGTCTGCGGAAAGTACTACTCGCAGAAAAGAGCCACAAACTAGTCCCACGTCGGCTCTCTCTCTTCGTGGCCTCTAACTGCCCTCCACCACCTATGGGCCACGCTTTCCTACTGGTACATGGCAAAGGCCACATGGCACTCTACAAGAGGGCAAAGTGTGTTGAACACCTTCTCTATCTGCTCCAGCCAGTCCTCTGCCCCAGACGAGCTCTCATCCCCCTTGAAGGAGGGGGGCTTCAGCTTCCAGAACTGGCCGAAAAGCTCGTGGTGGAGGTACAACGGGGGAACAGGTATGCCTCCAGGCAAGGAGGGCTCGTACTCAGAAGTGTCTGAGGGTGGTGGGGGTGGTGGAGGATCACCGGATCACCCCCTCCCCCTCCAACTCGTCTGGTGCTATGACGGTCCCCCTGTCCCACAGAGGACTCCCCCTCTACGTCCTCAAGGAGGGGTGGCCGAGGAGGCTACTGGAGCTCCTCACATACTATATCCTGGATCAGCTAGGCGAGATCTTGGGCCTGAATGCCTGGAAGGAGAGGTGGGTCGATTGGTGCCTCAAGTCCGGCACATCCACTCCTCCGACCCCGCCCACGGCCACGTCCGCGGCCTACCTCGAGAACTCTTCGACGATGCATCTCCTATAAGGAGATACAAGAGAAAGAATAAGAGCTGTTAATGATACAGGATTACATAAGGAAATATGACTCGGAAGCGAAGATCAAAGCGATACATTGTGATGGCTATTCTATTTACATGCACATGAGTGGTTACTTCCAGACCATTTGGTTCATTTCTCGGGATGACCTTGCTATAATACCATCTTTGTTAGGACCCGATCCCAGATCCCTACAGGATCTGAGACCGACTCGCCTCAACTAATCTTAAGACCCAGTCGTCCAACGAGAAATAACCAAAAGTAGAAAAATATTCCATAAACACACATGCATTGTAACTAGGCAGAAAAATAATACAGCGACAGTAAAGGAAACAGACAATAGTTTCACAATATTACAGGTCATCACAACTACAATAGCGGAAAATAAAGCGAAGACATAACAGAAAAAGTATACATATAACAAATACTCACCACTATAACAAAGAACGTGCTGGAACAGAAAATGACAAGAGCTATGGCTGGGCTCGACTGGGCCCAGCTCCCTCCGCAGCCGATGGCGTTAGCTGCTCAACTCCCTGACCTGGATAAGGTTATATAATCCATAGTTAGCTACTGCTAAGTACAGTGGTAGCTAAGCCATTTACATGCAATTAATATAAGACAAGCAACTAATTTATTATTCAATTCCATTTAGCTCAACTAAGTAGTTCTATTTCGTTTATTCTCTTATTAATATGTTCATCTCTTGATCTTGTCTGTTCCTCGAGGGAACAATCTTGATTGCAGACTTTCCCGTGATGTAGGATGTACACGTGGTGCTCTCCTGACCGGGAGAGCTCCCGTGGTAGTCCTACACCCAGTCAACCACCCCAAGGTCACGGTTGCGATGTAACGGTGACTACGGCACGCGCGATAAGTGTATGGGTAGCGGGTAAACCTAAAGTACAGCATGGAACAGCTCAGGACCTTGCTCTCTCATAACAGAACAGGGGTCCCGCCCCTCCACAGTTCGTGTACCCTCGTTCGACTATCCCGATTTGCCCAGTGGGTCGAACAAGAGTCAGTGTAAAGTGGCTAGTCCTAACCCCGCACCCAGTAGGGCAGCTAGCTCCCTCCCTACACTAAGTAGCTCACCTCGATACCACGTATGCGAGAGCCAAACAGAAGTCGGTGTAGAGTGACTAGTTCTAATCCCGGGTCTCAACACAAAGGGGCGGCTAACTCCCCTCTACATTAAAGGGACAGTTGCTCTCATTGGTACTGTGTACACGAGGGCCAGCTAACTTCCCGTCTACTTACAAGATTCTTTCCATATATAGGAGTTCTTCTCCTAATTCCCCTCAGGGTTCATGCTTGTATTCCTTTCATTCCATTTCTCACATTCAGATCTCATTGTTCACATCCCGATTTTCCTTTATTTAACATGCAACTCGTGTTTTAATAACCGAGAAAGCATCGCATCATGTATCCATACAATTTCTAGCAATTAGGGTTTAACAAGCATCTCAAAGTAAACAGTGTAGCTCAAGCAATGTTCATTCCCTTCTACCCTAAGGTTCATTTCACATCCTAGGGTTCAATAAAGTCATTCTAAACATGTACTTCATTTTTTTAAATCATAATATTAAGGTAAACCACTCTATCGGGAAACACGGGAGGAATGGGTGTTGGAATCACAGGTCCTGTCGTCTTCGCAGGTCTCGAATACGCTACAGGCTGGAGACCTATACTAGTGACTAAGTCACATCAGATGAGTTCAAAACAGTATATAAGTGACACTAACACATAGAGAAACTCTAGTGGAAAACAACGATACTTCGTTTGCATAAATTTGACTTCAATTGGGCCTTAAACGGCCCAAAAATGTACATATTGTCTAAAATTAGATGTCTGGGACTAAACCCAAACGTCTTAAACGATCTCAAAACCTCACCTGGCTTTCCTGCATTACTAGCAGACATCTGGAACCCTTTCACAGTCGTCCTGGATCTTTCCATACGTCTGTCTGTGCGTCCGGACATCCAATGCGTCTATTAGACGTTTGTGGAGACGTCCAAACATCCTAAAGTGCCTCGAAGAGCGTGCTTTCACGCCTTTCCAAGGCTTATACCTGCGTACACACTCACAGGTTAAAACCTTCGATAGCGCAACGTTACGTATGAACGTACGTGCATGCATGCGCGTTCAGGACGCTTACCTCGACACTCCACGAGTTTTCAGACGTCCAGCTTCAGCTCTGGACGTCCAGTGCTGCTCCAGACGTCTGGCAGATTCTACAGATGTTTGATACTGGAAAAACCCAGTATCCAGAAACTCCTCGCACGACTTGTCTTCCTTGTTGCCTCTGCTCGCAGCACAATAGCAGTAGCTCTAGCAGCTGTAGGGGGTCGAGAGGCTCCTCTCCACGAGCCCCTCCTCCTCGCGTGCGTGCTCGCCTCCTCCCGCACGAGCTCCTTCAAGCTCCCACAGCTCCTCCCCTCGCAACTCCGAGTACTCGCTGCTGCACCTACACCTAGCATAGACGATTTCTCTAGATATGAATACTTATATTTGATTAATGAAAAATCACAATCTTTAGACGCTTTCAGATCCTATAAGGTCGAAGTTGAAAATCAACTTGGTAAAAGGATTAAAGTTGTCAGATCTGACCGTGGTGGTGAATACTACGGTAGATATGATGGATCAGGAGAACAACGTCAAGCACCATTTTCTTTATTCCTAGATGAATGTGGCATTGTGCCTCAATACATCATGTCAGGGACACCTAGCATGAATGGTGTTGCGGAGAGGCGCAATAGGACTCCTAAGGATATGATGAGAAGATGATTAGTTATACTTCTTTACCAGAGTCCCTCTATGGAGAAGCAATAAAGATGGCAGCATATATTTTAAATAGAGCACCATCAAAGGCAGTATCAAAAACCCCATATGAAATGTGGACTGGTAAATTACCAAGCCATAGGCACTTTCATATTTGGGGATGTCCAACTGAGGCTAGACGTTATAGGCCTAATGAATGGAAATTGGACTCTAGAATGGTCAGTTACTATTTTGTTGGATACTCCAAAAGGTCTAATGAATATAAGTTCTTTGTCCTTGGGACTCGCTCGTTTTTTTGAAATGAGAAACACCCTTTTTTTTTAGGATACTGATTTGGGTGGAGGTGATAGGCACATTACTTTTCAGGAACCTGACTCTATTCCCATGGATATTACTAAAAAGGGTCAAGTTGTCATTCCTAATGTTGTTCTAACAATAGAAATGAGTGAAAGTAATAGTAAAAATTTCGCTATGGATCAAACTCAACAACCTCAAAATGTTTAGGAAGCACCCCTTAGGCAGTCCACTAGGGAAAGATGAAGTGCAATTTCCACTGACTATGTTGTATTTCTCCAGGAACTAAAGGCAAACCAAATGGATACAGATCCCATTTCAGTCATTCATGCCATGAGGAGTTCCCATTCCCAAGAATGGACCGATGCCATGAATGAAGAAATGAAATCAATGAGTGACAATGACGTTCGGGAACTTGTCCCATTGCCTGATGGTGTAAAACCCATTGATTGTAAATGGATTTTTAAAACCAAGAGGGATTCTAAAGGCAATGTAGATAAGTATAAGGCTCGTCTTATTGCAAAAGGCTTCACTCAAAAGGAAAGTATTGATTTTAAAGAGGCATTCTCTCCTGTTTCTTCTAAAGGCTCCTTTAGAACCATTATGACTTTGGTGGTTCATTTTGGCTTAGAACTACACCAAATGGACATGAAAATAGCGTTTCTCAATTGTGATATTGATGAAACGATATATATGGTGCAGCCAAAATGCTTTGCCTTAGGTGATGCAAAGTAAATGGTTTGTAAATTAAAGAAAGTCATCTATGGTCTAAAACAGCCTTTACGTCAATGGTATTATAAATTTCATCAGGTCATTGTCTCATTTGATTGTGAGATAAATTCAGTGGATGAATGTGTATACCATAGATTTATATGTCGATGACATATTACTTGTCTCTAATGATAATGGTTTATTATTTGAAACCAAGAGATTTCTTTCAAACAAATTTGGTATGAAAGATATTGGTGAAGCTTTTTTGTATTAGGAATCCAAATACACCAAGATCGCTTTCTGGGTATCCTTGGATTGTCACAAAAGAACTACATTGAAACCATTTTAAAAAGATTTGGCATGGAAAATCGTAAGGTAGGAGACACTCCTGTGGCTAAAGGGGAAAAATTCTCCCTTAATCAGTACCCTAAAAATCAAGTTGAAGCTACAAAAATGGAGAATATTCCCTATGCGTCGACAGTAGGAAGTTTAATGTATGCACAAGTCTACACGCGGCCAAATTTTGCATACATTGTTGGCATGTTAGGTACACACTTGAATAATCCCGGACCTAATCATTAGAAGGCAGCTAAGCGAGTTATGCGATATCTTCAGAAATCAAAAGACTTCATGCTCACGTATAAGAGATCTGATGCTCTGGAGGTCTTTGGGTATTCAGATTCCAATTTTGCCGATTGTCAGGATAGCCAAAGGTCCACTTTGGGCTATATCTTTCTGTTGGTCGGAGGAACTATTTCGTGGAGGAGTGCTAAGCAAACGATGATAGCCACCTCTAACATGGAAGTAGAATTAATAGCATGTTTTGAGATCTCGAATTAGGGAATATGGCTTAAGAATTTTGTCACAACTTTATACATTTTAGGTAGTGTTGAAAGACCGTTACGAATCTATTGTAACAATAATTCTACAGTGTTATTTTCCAATAACAACAGAAGTTCGTCGAGGTTAAAGCATATTGACATTAAATTTCTCGCAGTTAAAGAGTGTAAAGTGGCCAAGTATCCATAGAGCACATTGAAACTCACTCCATGGTGTCAGACCCGTTCACTAAGGGGTTAACGCTTAGAGTCTTTCATAAGCATGTAGCCCGAATGGATGTTGTATCTTTTATATAATACTGTAGTTCAGTGAGCGTTTATTTCATTCAGACGTTCATTATAAGTGGATATATACATTTATTTTTGTGCAAATAAAGTTATGTTTGTTTTTGAACTCAATCTACACTGCATTCTTGATCTCTTATAATCAGGTTGAACCGGTTGAAAAATAGGCATGTATGGATCATTTAGACATGTAATTTTTCATGCTATGTGCCCATATTTGATCTATATCATTATTTGTGTTATTGTATGTGATCCTTGAGGGGTTTAGTCAAATATAAAGTGACGAAAACCACATTAGTCCTATGACTAACACAGTATAGACGAGATTGGTGGAGGTGTATTTTCATATGTATATGATATACAGGTTTTTGAACTCATTCAGTTTGAATTAATGTAAGTTTATGTAAATAATATATGTAGTCCAAGTGGGAGATTGTTAGAATCATTAGTGGACACACGTATATTATTATAAAGAAACTTACATTAATATATATCATATACGTATATATTGGTAAATATGCTCATTATGTGATCAATATGAATAGGGTAAATTACACTTCCAAGAATATGGGATTAATTACATAGAGACCCTTAGGGGAATTACGGTTTGTTGATTTGTAAAACCATCAATTCCAAAATATTATCGTTATGGTCCCTGAAGATATACGAGTAGTAAGCAGTTTTGTTTTCCCGCACCCCATTGTGAAAAATTTAAGGGTCCTAGGTGGAAACATCTTTTCCACGCTTATTCTCTCTGGATCCTTAGAAACACCTTCGCCAAACCTCGTCAAAAAAACTCTACAGAAAATAGAAAGATTATTGCACGTATACTTCTTTAAGAAGATCAAGCAATGGACACAAATATCCATTCACACTCTCTTTGATTTTAGGATTATCAATATATATAGGAATTAAAGATTTTGAGATTTATGATGTTCATGAGTATATTTATTTCTCATTCGAACAAAAATCCATCATATACATCTATCCTCTATTTTTCATAACTTGGAATCGGTAAGCGTCGTATGATCGTGTTAAAATCCACTATTGCTACCTATACGAGATCATCTCTAGCGCAACGTCGAGGATCTTCTCATTGTAAGACTAAATAGTAGGAGGCATAAACCATTTGAAGAATGGGAGGCTAGTGTTGGTGGAGTAGTTACGCAGGAGAAGGGGGAGACGAGGCAGTGGGAGATTCACCACAAGAAGAGAGGGATTGATGGAAAAGAGTGGTTTGTCATAGGAGGTGAAGAGAGCGGTGGTCGGAGGAAGGTTGTCGAAGGAAGTTGTCGAAGGGAGATCATCGGAAGAATGGGTTTTAGAAAGAATTAGCAACTTAGTGGGACCATATTTAGATAAAAAGCTTGATTACAAATAAAATCAAGTTTGAAGAGATGACTTCAAAATTAAAGAGCTACTCCATAGCATTACAAACAATGGTCAGCCCCAAAATCTCTTCCATCAATTACCCAACAACTCCTGCGTATCTCTTCAAACTTTAGAGAGTTTCGCCGTTATTTTAGATACTCAAATAAGCATCCATTTAAGCGATTGCAATTTGAAACCATTGTATTGCGATTGCAACTTGAAACCATTGAATTGTGATTGCAAGACAAACGCGAAAACAAATGTACCAACTATAAACGTGCATAGCTTTTGCCAATCCCCACCTCGGTCGGAATATCTTCTGTCGTGTAAACTTTGATATGACAACTTACATACCCTTAAAAATCGGAGGGAGGAAAAAATCAAATAGGAAGGGAGCGACTATGTGAGGAAGGGTAGGGGAGAGCAATCGGCTCGTTGGTAATCACCATCGTCTCCTCCTCCTGCTGCTGTTGAAGGCGAGAAAGAGGAGCCAGGAGCTGGCGGACCTGACGGCGGACCTCGCGGCGTCGAAGGCGAGGAGGAGCCGCCTCTCCTGCAGGTCCCATATGGCAGATACGCAGACGCCGACGCCCTTCGCCACCGCCAGCAGCGCCTCCATCTCGCGCGAAGGAGAGGGGAAGAAGGGAGATGGTAAGGGAGAGGGGTTACTGTTTGGCGTTTATTGCTGTGCTGTCTGGTCGCAGTGAAGAGAGGAGTCGAGACAAGAGGGGGTTGGGGTGTTATTTTGACGTACATGTCCTAGTTAATTAATATATATAAATACGTTTATATTTTTATTAAATTTTAAATTATATATATACCTCCGTAAATTTTTTATTAATATATTTTTATGTATTTTAAATAACATAATTAATATTTTATATATTAAATTTCCTTCTTTTATTTCTTATAACCTACACTTTCTCCAACAACACCAGCACCCCTCCCTTTCCCCCGCAACCTCAGGAACTTGCTCCTCCTCCTCCACCTCTCCTTGACCCACTACCTCCTCCATGATGTCATCCTCGACAGAGGCCTTTCCCATTTCTTCGAAGTCATTGCCGACTCCAACATCGACACCATCCTTAACTCAATGCTCTAGTCTTCTCCCTCCCACCCTTCTAGCCCTTCCCTCTTTCATGATGACGAGAACCCCCCTCCTCTCTAACCACCACCACGTTCTCTAAGGAGGCCCACCGACCAACCTCACCTTCAGAGGTAGAGGAGGGGGATCAAAGGAGAGGGAGGAGGTAGATCTAGTGAGTGAGGATGTAGTGTGTAGAGGTGGAGGAGGTAGTGGGCCTACGAGGGACGGAGGGAGGGGTGGGTGGGAGAGTAGGTTGGCGGGGATAGGTCGTCAAAAAGAAAAAAATAAATAAATAATATAAAAATATATTAATTATTTAATTTAAAGAACACTAAAATATATTAATAAATACTTTATGAGAGTATATATTCACTTATATATTTAATAAAGATATGTTCCTATTTGTTATATTAACAATGCCATATACGTCAAAATCCCTATTTAATATTTACCGACGAGGGACCAAGGAGAGAAGCGTAGGCCCAACCTGGTGGGGCCGATCTGATTTGTTTCCCAAAGATACGAAACGTGTGAGTTTGGAACAATCAAGATCGGGATTTGATCGGATGAGAACGTATTTGGTTCTATTAAAAAAGGGGGAGTTTTCACTAATATTACTGGAATATTTTGATTTTTTTTCTACATAAGCTATGTTACTGCAAAAGAGGCTATTTTACACCGTCTCGGTATTTTAGCAGGTGGTCAATCCCCTCTTCTCGTTTCAAGGGGGAAAGGAACGTTGCGAGTTTGAGTTTGGGATTTATCAAGGTGATGAGAGGGTAAAAATTATCTTTGGATTCAAAATTCCATGCACAACCTAGTAAGGGATTTGGCTATTCAATTACAGGGTAAACTAGCGAGTCCAACACTAATCAACCCGTCTGAAATTAGTCAGTCCTGAATCTAGACCCATCTAAACTGCTAGAAAATTCGACACAGTTAGGACCAGAATCACGACAGGACAACAGTGACTACCTACAATCTGACAACAGAAATGCAGTCTGATAAATGTACCAGAGATTGCTGTTCTAAGAATCTTTTCATACTATAAATAGTAAGGAGAGGCCCCCAAATAGAGGGGGTCCAAGGAAGAGAAATCATGTAATCTTGCAAGTTCTAATACATAGTCAGGAGTATCATTCTCCCCTAGACGTACACCCCTTGCGAGGGAATTAGGTCATCAACTTCTTTTGTCTCCCTTTTGATTGCTCTAGATTTGTCGGGTCGAGTCCACCCATCGTGCGGGAGGCTCAATCATGACCTCCCTGTGATGGATGGCTTGTGGCTATGTGATGTTCCCTACGCCTATAAATACTTTGATGGCCGACGGGGGTCCGAAGGCCCATCAAATGGCACCATCTATGGGAAACGTCAATAAAACTGCCATGCTCTTCTAAGCATCCAGTCGTTGGGAGGTGACACCCCTCCAGCACCCTACCTTGAACTCCCCGATCAAGAACCCTCGCAATGGTCCTAACCACTACCCCCCCCCCCCCCCCCCAAGGAGGCCCAGTCGGGGTTCAGTGTCTTCATGTCCCGACGACATCCTTAACACACTAATCCTAATAAAGAGAGGCAGGCACGACTTGCCCAACTGCTCGAGGCCCCGAAGCAAGACTCCCTCCTCGAAATGCAGGCCAGGGTGGGGAAAGATGAATTTAAGGCCGGCGATCTTGGTTATACGCCCCTTTACGTACCACCTGCCCACCCATAAAGGGGGTAGTGGCAACCCCTCGCCAGAAGAATTCAAATAGTCAGTAGAGGCCCCGCACGGAGGGACGGCGAACCCCAACAGTCTACTTGGGAGCCTTCGCCAGGTGATGTTAGAGCATGGCTGCCCCGACAGAATACCCCGCCAAGCACTCTCGTTGTGCTTATCTGGCATGGCCCGTCAATGATTCATCAACCTGCTGACCAGACAGGTTGCCGACTCCCAAGGCTTGGAGGGCAAGTCCTAGGAGCACTTTGCCAAGCGGCGAAGTGCTAAAGACGACCCTGAGAAGTTGTTAAAAGTCAAACAGCAGAGGACCGAGTCCTTCCAATCCTATATAGATCAGTTCACAGCTCAGTACTTCAACAGCGGGAGTCCTCGTGAGGCAACGACCGCCCAACGCATCGAGTCGGGCCTCTTAAACTCAAAAGCTCTGGCGCGACGTCGACAATCATGCGCCAAAGCACCCAGTTGAGCTTTGAGCAAGTTGTAAGGACCACAAAGCAAAACAACTCCTTCCGCTCCTGTAGTCGATTGGTCAAGGGACATGATAGCAATGCCAGCCCCGTACTTCGGCAAGCATACTCCAATGCCCGTCCACGGAAGTGGCCGCTTCCACAAGCGAAGGGCGGCCTTCCTCAAGATAGCAACCAGCTCATTGAGGGGTCGCGACAATGAATCCCGATAGATGAGGCAGGAGTCCTCTGAGGAATGTACTCCCCTTGTTGAGAACTAGGCGGACGTGCTTGAGGGGGGCTGGTCCACAAGCAAGGACCTATTGCCCCAGGGTTCATAAAGAAAAAAGTTGACTCCAGGCCCTGCTATAAGCACCACAAGCCACTTAACTGAAGGACCGCTGAGATCTACGCGGCCAACTTGAGCCCCAGATCCGGCATGGGAACCAGGCTTGCTTCATCAAGCAAATCCATAGTAGAGAAGAGGTAGGAGGCCTATGGAGGGGCCGAAAGACCGCCCTAAGGAAAAGCTCTAGTGATTTCAGGTAGCTAACATGGTCTTCCTTGCGGACTAAGAGACAGGCTGGTCAACACCCCACTCGATTAAGGCGGCGGTGTCACCTTGACTCCCTTTCCAGCTGTACACCGCCACCAAGTCCCAGTGGCGACGCTCACATCACCCAAGGTCCTCACCTCCTGCCTTCTAAACATATCAACGCAGAGGTCAAGCTAATCTTCGGGATTGACGCCGCCCCAGGCAGGCAAGCTACTCCTAAGTCAGCTTTCACGAGCACCTTCCCCCAAGCTTCAGTAGGGTGAGAACGGCACAATCAAACAAGTGGCGTCGCGGTTAATCATCTCCCTGCCTGATCCGGCGGAGTGCTTGGACTTACTCTAGCAACACTCCTCCCGGCGAGGCAGCTCCAACTCAAGCCCTTTGAGGAATACACTCCCTTGGCCATAAACCAGGCGAACATGTTTATGAGGGACTAGCCCCGTTCCCTTCGAAATCCATAAAGAAGTCAACTAACTCCGAGCCCCGTAGTAAGTGCCACAAGGTTCACAGACACATCGCCAAGAGATGCCAGATATGCACGATCGGACCCAGTATGGAGGCCTGGACCGCCTCATTAGGCGGAACAGGGACTAAGATCGAGGACCCAAAGAGTATCATAGGGAGAAGCACCAACAACTTCGAGGAGCTAAGATAACCTTCGGCTCAGGATCAGAGCCAGAACAAGTCAACAACCTGCCTAATTAACTCCCAGCTTTAGTACCCACGTGCTCCAAGATACTCACCTCTCGATATGGAGGTCGAACTAGCCTTCGAAGTTGACTAGCCACCCTTTCTGGTTAGGCGCATCCATACACCCCCACTCCCTAGCGAGGGGTCAAAGAAACATCATCAAGAAAGCAACATCCAGACTGTTCCCCCCTCCTGAAAGAACACAACGACCTACTTCTCATAAGACCCCCATCGAAGGGTCGACTACAGCCCACGGGTAAAATTTCTCCCTCTAATGGCCATTCTGGCCACAGGCCTTTGGCAACCATAAAGAAATACCAAAGAGAGAGATTGGCCTTCCTTCGTCCGTCCACAATAGAGACAAGCACCTCAACCAAGAGGCCACACTTATAGTGGCCAGGTTGACGGTAGCACTAGACGGCCTCATCGGCCAACCACCAATCCGTGTTCTCCGCCAAACCCTTCCCATGCACTTCTGATTTCCTCGAAAAGAAAAAATAATGCACAAGAGTCAGGAGGCCAAGCACAAACTCCTAAGGATCGAGCTGAAGCGACCTAGGAAGCCCAAACAAGGGGAAAGGAAAGGAAACCAAGTCCAGGTAATCCGGTGGGTGTCGAACTCGACTGGTCTACTA
This sequence comes from Thalassia testudinum, assembly GCA_037157565.1. Lineage (NCBI taxonomy): Eukaryota > Viridiplantae > Streptophyta > Magnoliopsida > Alismatales > Hydrocharitaceae > Thalassia > Thalassia testudinum. The sequence continues at coordinate 67,975,800 of JAZHRO010000013.1, read as the reverse complement.
ATGACTTCGGGATTGCAGCCAACCTCTTCAGCCATGGTTGCACTTCTTTTCCCTCACAATGCTTCCTAGCTCGTCGAGATCGCATGAAAACTTCATATCCTCCAAGGCCTGTGGATTACCACTCTCCGCTTAGGACAAAACAAACATGCCCAAAAGCTACACAGCCTAGAGTTGACATGAACTGGGGCATTCCCACACATGTTCCTGAAATGGCAAGCCACCTCTTAAGGATAGCGGGCGTTGAATACCCTCTGCGCGTGCACCCCTATCTACAAAGAAAGGCAACCCTATCAATGCCAGCAGCAGCATCAGAGGCCCTCACCTCATCCAGATGGCAATCGGGAACAAGTCTTGTCGCAGACAAGGACTTGCTCCTCGAGTGGCTTACCATCACTCACAGAGGGCGAAATTTATGCCACATTATCTCTCGACAAGTCCACCTCTCAAGGTTGGTAGGAACTAGGGCCGACGCGCCCCACATTCCCTCGTATTGCCGCCTCTTAAGGCCGGTGAGCCACCTCTCAAGGTTGGTAGGGACTAAGGCGAATGCACTCTACGTTCCCTCGTATTGCCACATCTTAAAGCCGACGAGCCACCTCTTCGAGTTTAGCAGGAACTAGGGCGAACATGCCTCACATTCCCTTATATTGTCACCTCTTAAGACAAGTTATAAACAAAGGCGAACGTGCCTCACGCCGCCTCTTAAGGGCGACAGAGAAAGCACGCACCCTTTTTTAAAGTCACCTTTTCAGGAGACGATAATGCTAAAGGCACCATGACCGCCTACATTTGCAACCCCTCACTTAATCAAAAAAGTTGACTACCGCCCATCGGTGGAATTATGACCACTTCGCTCTTAGCAGCATATGTTAACTCAAAAGAACGGCGAAAACTTGGGCCCTTGCACCTGACAATGTACCACCTTACCCAAACGATGGATGGTGCTTACACTTAACCCTCACAGCCACCTCCTACGGATTGGCCATCGTTTATTGCCATCCCACAAGGGCGGTCCTCATTCATTACCACCTCCTAAGGTAGGTTCTCATTTGTTGCCACCTCTTAAGGTCGGTCCTCTTGCGCCTCCCTTATTCCCTAAAAAGGTACAAGGGGTACAACTAAGCAAATCAATGTGCGGCAATTACCCAACGTTATCCTTACAACACCATCTGACTCGTCCGGGCAAGGGTCTCTCCTATTCAGACAGGCGTAGCTCAGTTAAGCCATAACAACAGGTCAAGGCTAAAGTAAGGGAGCTTCCTCAAAACGGTCTTATTAAACCACCACGACGGGTATGGCTCTTGTAGGAAGTGACAACCCCAAACAAAGCATGCGCATAAGCTCCACCGACAAAGCCTACCCTAAGGCTCCCTTACCAAAGATAAAGTGCCAAAGAACTACTGCAATTTGCAATTCCTCCCAAACCACAAGGGCCCCACAGCAAGTACTGCCAAAATCAACCTCGCTCCAGCCAACAGATTTCCCATGAAATCTAAGGAAAAAGCTTTCATTTGAAGGGGCATGCTTGAGTTCTCACACGAAGAGCTCCAAAGCCCCCTAGTCTCTAACAGAGAGATGGGCAAACTTCAACAAAGTCCAAGCCACCATAGCCCTTCATTCCGCTGGCACCAAGAGAAAGGACTCGAGCAGCATCGGCAAGCCTGAGTGCCCTCCTCACCCCCTGAAGACTGTACGTTGCCAGCCCATTGCCAACAACCGCCCCTAGCCCGACCATTCCAGAAAGAACAATGCTAAGATCCCAGCAAGAGCACTAGTACAAAAATTGTATACAGAGGAACTAAGTACCATTAGCCCAACTCCACTTTTTGACCGGAAAGTCAGCACCACTTCGAGCATTCTCCTGTCAACCTCGCCTCCAAAAAGAAACCATACCGATAACACCCACCTCTCTTTACAAGCAGTTCATGGCCAAGACACTGGTTTCTCCTACCGCCGACACAGTTATACCATGTGTTAGGCGATGGACAAACAAGGTACTGGGAGGACAATCAAATTACGAGCCCAAGCGAATGGCATGGGCACCTAGCCACTACTATGGGTAGCCCTCCCCATAGGCACCCCCTTGCGCCCTACCAGAAACCAGCCGGGATAAAATAATGGAACGAGTCTCTATGCTAAGCCATTGCAAGAGAAAATTAAAATGCCCCATAAAAACGATCAAGCAAAAACTCGTAAAAGCAGCCCACATGACTCTTACGAGTAACAAATCCCAGGCAGTGAACCAATCTCTCATACTTGACATACGACCAATGCCTCACAACAGGAAAACAAGAGAGAGGAATAAAAGGCTTCTTCCTTTTATAAGAAGTATCAACGATTACATTCCTCGGGATCATCATCTCCAGCTGGCTTACAACAAAAAGGGGCAAGTTCATATTGAAAATATAAAGATAACGGCAACCCTGTTCATCAGGACTCAGCGGATTCACCCCCTGTCTTCGAGGTTGCCCGCCCTAAGCAACAAGGGTGATATAGTAGCGTCAAGACCAGCGGCCCCTGCAACTTCTGGTGGACCTGGCTTAGATGATTTCTCATCATAAATCGATTTGTCTCAGTCAAGTGCCCCCTGCCCACGCCCTCAGCGAACCCTCGGGTATCGACGGGACTGGCTCTCGAGCCCCCACCCCTCCACAGTAGAGGATTTTCTCACTTCCAGGACATGGACCTACTTCTGCAGGGGAATAATGGCTGAACGAGAAGCCCACTGGCAGATCGATAAGTCTTAACGAGCCACGACGCCCACTTAAGGTAGTTGAAGCAGCTTGAAGGTGCTGGAGTACCCTCCAATCTATCAATGAGGTACCCCACCTAGTTGACACCACCTCACTGGACATGAGGCCTCCAGCAGGCCTTTCCACAAGGGATCTGCAGACAGACTTAATCGTCTGAGCGAGCATTACATGTGCCATCTGACCAAGGCCCCACATTTGGCCGGGCAGATACGCTCCCACACAAGGAGCTTTCGGTAACAGTAGCTCCCGCTCCACCCTCGCGGAGTCACCAAGGGAGCCGAGCAGGGTGGTAGAAGCAGTGAGCCTACGCAAAGGAGCAGCCTCAACCTAAGCCCCGAGTAATGCGTCTGTGACACGATGTCCATTAGGTATTCCAAGTGCATCCAAAAAGGGCGGTAACCCCAATGGAACGTCCTCCACCTCATCCCCGCTTGGGTCTACAAGGATGAACACAACTGGCTCCCTCTCAACAAACGTCCCACCAAGCTTCCCTTGCAGGCACTCTGAGAGAACCCGCTCTGCCTCCTCTTCGCTGCTGTCCTCCCTTGATGTATGCACATCCATTTAGGTTAAAATTCCTATTTATGCATGTTCCTAAGCTTAGAGATGCATTCCATATTATAAATATTGCATAACATGCATCATTATGTATTTAGAATAGTTTGTATAAATTTTAGGTTTATTTGCATCCTTTTGTGGCTAGAAGAGAAGGAGATCTATTTCAGGGCCTTAAATTGACGATTCGATTGTACGGATCTGATCAGGACAATGATCAGAGTCCAATGCCTCCGAAATCGTCATAATCGGAATCCTGTAGCACCTTATGCAGTTCGAGGAAGATCAACGGCCAAGGGGCTAGGTGACGCAATTCATAGCTTCAAACGACAAATGCAACCACATGGATGGATTTGAATCGACAATTGCAGCCCAATAGTGCGAAAATCAACCCAATCCGATGTCCGTGATGTCACATACAAAGCAAACAAAACGGAAGGCCATGATGGCACCACATGGTGCCATCACAGCCGCCCAAGACCGGCTGCAGGTTTTGCTCACCTCCAAAGAGCATCGTTGTGAAGAGATCTCGACCGTTGGATCAAGATCCAACGGTCGAGAAGTGGCCTCCACACGCGTGTCCATGCGACAATCAGGCCCACAACACAATGGTCGCGGGCAGCACTCTCAAACCACGAGCGCGAGTTTGAGCTGTAGAAAGGGGAGCAATCTAGTAGTGAAGGCGCGCAATTGGAATTGGATCGTGCAATGGAGATCCGTTGGCGTGGCATCACGAGCGCTGCGTGAGATCACACGCTGACCGATGCTCCATCTGACACGCCCTCTAGCGCGCGATCTGAGTGTGCCATCCTCGCGCAATCCAGGCCATCCATCTTTGATCTAATGGTTCGCCATCGACCACGCCTTTGCAGTTGTACGTGCATGTGCGCGAGTGTGAGCTAGGGCTATAACGACGTTTGCAATGGAGTTTTAGCAACGATTGTAAATGCCGTTAACCATGACTTCATTTCGCCTCCTCTCCTCCACTATAAACGGACCATTACCCCTTCGATTCTTCTTCATCTCTTCCTTTCTCTCCATCACCACCTCCAAGGCTCTAGAGAGAGCTTGTCCTAAGCCCGGGATGCTCCTCTAGAGTAGAAATTAAACATTTTTTCCTTCTTCTAACCCCCTTCGTGGAGCATCCCATGGCCATCCTCTCACCACCTTTCAGAAGAAGATCCTTGCCATGATGTCGTCCTACCCCGTCCTCCTTCATCAGATGCCGTTCTTCTTCGTCCAATTCGTCACCATCGTCATCCAGGCTCTGTCAGAGCGAGTCATCCTCCAAGTGACCATCGAGGAAAATTCTTCTCAACCCATTCTATCTTTTATTACTTTCTAGTGTAGTTTCAATTAGTTGTAATATACATTGATCAATTTTATGAAATGTTTCTCTCCCTCTCTCTCGTATTTTGTTAGTGTAAAGTAGAATAGATAACAATTCACCTGATATTCTGTCTTATAAAATACTAAAACAATATCAAAAGATAAAAACACCAAAAAAAGAAATAATTCGAAATGCAGATTTTCAAACCAAACGTTCGCCTTCCTGTGTTTGACCTAGGACTCATTTCGAGTTTCGGTATAAATTTTATCTTGTAGCGATATTTTGCGATTACGACAACGGATTTTCCAAAACTCTGATTTTTCCTTGCGAAATATACGCTCACCATCCCTCTTGAACTCTTCGAGCGTAAGAGGAGACCCTTCTACCTTGCCCTATGCCTCTCCCCCACACGAGATGAGTCCCACACTGGGAGAAGCTGCCGCGACATCCACAATCATCTGGCAGGAAAAACCCTGAAGAGCCTGTGCCAAGAAACAAAACAGAGTAAGTAGGCAAGAAAGGAAGAAGGCAGTTCTAAAAACAACCATTTGCCACGAAGAGTGGCTAAACCTTAAACCCACCAACGACGTAATAGGCGTATCAACTACAAAAAATACTAGAGGCCCTCACCTCAGCACATATGTCGAGCGGGGGCACCAAGAGGGGCTTACCCTCGTCTGAAGGACCATACATAATCATCCTTCGGCCACTCCGATGAACGCAGAGGTTCGACAGCGATATTTTATCAAACGAGCGAATGAAAACGTTCCTTGACACAACTAACAAGTCCTTGGAACACGATAAAGAGGGTGGAGGGTTGTGAATTAAGACTCACCACGGACCCCTATTTATAACCCCCCTCCCCCTCGGCGGGTCGCAGGATTCCAAGGAACTAAATCCCCCAAGATATGGCACAGATTCCATAGCAACTTAACCGCATTGACAAAATTGCCAATCAATGCTCCGCACGTTACAACACCTTGCACATACGGATCGACACTATAGAAGCATCAGTTGCCCCCATTAAATGGGCATGACATTTGAGGCCATGACCTCTCATGTCAACAACAGTTAATACCCATCTTGATAGACTACACGACAAAACAATTTCCGAAGTGCTGCCTCTTAAGGCCAGCACGAGCTAAGGATCATACGCCCCACGTTCAAGTTCGACAACGTGGCTGGCGGGAACTCGGGCTAATAGATCTAGCGTCCCAATTGGTCAAACACTACCTCTTAAGGATAGCTACAAAGCCTTAATCATGAAAAAGTGCCAGGCCCCCTACCATGAGCAAACACTGCCTCTCAAGGGCGGCTAAATCCACAGCTGACGCACTTGCATTCCCCCACAACTATGCCACCACCCCAGCTAGCAAAGAGTCAGGAGAAAATTTCCTTACACCTGATCGCCTACAATTGACAAGAAATAGAGGCAAACCACCCCAACCTCATCCACCAGCATCTTGCAACTCCACTATTGTGACAAATGTCCTACCCACTTCATCATAAGCCAGCAGTACATTTGGGGACATTATTTACTGCGGAGTTTTAAATGCTTTAACTACTTTCTCAGTAGCTTATGCTAGCTAGAGAGTGAGAGCATATGATGACGGGTAAAAATCGCCTCTAGATCCAAAACTCTACGCATAACCTAGCAAGGGATCCGACCCGATTACAAGGTAAACAAGTAGGTCTGGCACTATCCGACCCTCCTATGACTAGCCGAACCCAGACCTAGACCTGTCTAAACTGCTAGAAGATTCGGTGCAGCAAGGGCGAGAGTCACAACAGGACGAAAGTGACTACCTACAACCTGACAATAGACATGCAGTCTAACAAATGTACCAGAAATTACTATGCTAAGAATCTTTCCATACTATAAATAGTGGGGAGAGGCCCCCAAGTAAAGGGGGCTCGAGGGAGAGAAATCATGTAATCTTGCAAGCTCTAGTGCATAGTTGGGAACATCCTCCTCCCCCCAGACATACATCCCTTGCGGTAGAACTGGGTCATCAACTTCTTTTGCCTCCCTTGTGATTGCTCTAGATTTGTCAGGTCAAGTCCTTCCATTGCACGGGAGGCTCGATCATGACCTCCCTGTGATGGATGGCTTGTGGATACGTGATGTTCCCTACGCCTATAAATTCTTTGATGGCCGACGAGGGCCCCAGAGGCCCATCACCTGGTGTTATGGGCAAGTAATGATTTTTATTATCACCCAAAGTTTGCTCGCAAAGTTTTTCTCATCGTCCAAAAAAAAGAGACTGTGTTGGTTGAGTTTCCGAGAAACAAATTAACCAACGGTCCAAAAGAAACTAATAGAAGTGTCGAAGGAAGAAAACCTTATTTCTAATGCATAGTTTGAGAGGAGAGATAAAAATATGTGAAATAGAAAATTTTAGAAGAGTTATAAGTTGTGGGTGTTTGTGATGAAGAAAGATAACTCGAAAGTTATCATGTATGTGGAACTTTGCGGTTTGAAAGTTTGGTGATGTAATAAGCTACAAAATGATTGTTGTATCTAAGGAGTTGTTCGTTTGAAACTTAGTTGATTGTTAGTTGTATTTATCTCTAATAAGAAAATTATAATATATTACCTAAAATAAATTATTTATTTATTATAAAAATATTATTTGTTTTGATTATAACTAAAGCTATATATTAATTAAAATAAGTTGTTATTGTGTATAACTTTATAGGTGATTTTTTAATTTTTTATTAACAACATACGATTAACTTTAAAGGTTTTGTGTATGTATATAGGTATGCAAATGACTTGAAAATAAGAAGCTCACTTTGTTCGTATTCCAACCTATTCCCATCATTAGTTAGGGTTATCAATGAAAGGAGGGGATAACCTTGACACTTGATTTATTATTATTATTATTATTATTATTTTCTTTCAAGGGAGGTGATCAGGATTTTAATTAAAAGTCGAATCAAATTGACCGTAGGATTGGTTGAATTTAAAATTACTGTGAAAATGTTCTAAGTTGATTTCCTAAGTCAAAGTCAAATCTACTATAAATAGGTCAAAATCTAGTTTAATTGTTTAAACTAAATAATTAGTTCAACCCTTTTTTTTAGGGAAAAGGAAACGAAAAAAATATATATGAAAGAAATCAAAACAAAACTTACCTATAGTATTCATTGCATCTTCAATCCTTACTTCAAACAACTAATATTCTCTTTTAGTTTACAAACCCTTATCCCACCACTTTGATTTTTAACAATTGATGATATGTATTTCTCCAATCTCCTGCCTTCACCCCTTTAACCTTTTCTTCGCTTACTGCCTGTATCCTTTCCATTACCACCCCCCTTTTGCCCTCTCTTATCAAGTCCGTCTCTTCTACCACCTCCCACTCATCTGATCACCTCCACTTCGATTTCACTTCTCCTACCCACCTTTTGCCCTCTGATCACCTATGGCATTCAACTTGCAATAATATATGAGTTCAAAAAATTGTCGTTATAATTTTTTAGAGACATTTATGATTTTGTTATCAAGAACATTTCATACGATTACTCAGGATGTTCGTGTATTAATATCAATTAATTTATGATTATTTCATTTGTTATAAACTAAAAGATGCCTTTCATTTGTCATTGTATCTCTTTTTTTTTTACTATAACACCTAAGGGTTTCTGTATGCATGAAATGATCGATCTTTTATTAGGATCCTTATGATTTTTTTATGAATATGAAACCCAAGTGACAATAATGGATTATCTTTTTGAGCAAACTATTAACGGGATAAACGAGCCCATTGATTTAGATATATCTATAGTCTGACATTTTAGACTTAGAAAATGATAAAATCTAAAATGTTGAAATTAAGGGTTTCTTGGGTTCAAAATGTTCCTGGTATGCATGTGTATGGGTGGTCAAGTTTGCCGGTGGGTTTTGTAGCTCTAAATTTGGATTGCAACCTGACCTAACGATATGTCAGGTGGCTGCTGGAGGGTTTCCTAACGTTAGGTAATAGGTCCCTAATGTTAGGTAGTCTGTTGGAATTGCTAATTAGCCTTAAATGTGGGTTTCTGACACTAGGAGTCCTAAGGAATGATGAAACCTAATTGAGGGTCTAGTAAGTGCCCAATAAGTAGGGCAAATGATAAAACTACAGTTAAACCCTAAATAGAAAATGTGTGTGTGTGTGTTTTATTTGAGCTTGAAGCTCTCTAAATGGATTCTAAGCAATCTAAATTGGCTAAGTAATGACTTGAACCTCACATGGTGATATTTGTGACTTGGCCAAGGTCTAATAAATGGAATGCCTGGATCCTAAGGTCATGAGTAAGACCCCAAGTGATTCACTAGGTCTCTAGGGCTTTGTTCCAGACACATAACCCAATGAGATTAAATGATAGTAGGTCGATTAGGTGAGCTCATAAGGTTGCACCTTGGACTTGTTGAACCATGGGTTCACTACTTGAGTAAAGGACCTGAGTTGTTGCGGTAGCTAGAGGCTACCAAGGAAATTTTACCTTGGAACTTGAAGAGTTCTCGGGTACGGTTACAGCCTTGGGCTACCATCAGTATATGGTACTTGGATGTACTCGAATCCGACTCTATGCGGAGATACTCGTGGCTCTAGGCTCGTTAGGCGCTCGCATGCATAGCTGGGGACATCGGGGTGCTTGGTACTCATAGCTAGAGGCTCACTTGGCACTCGTATGTGTGGAATTCGCCTGAATACAGTGATGAATTGGTTGAGATCTCGTCCAAGGAAGGATCGAGAGGGCATAATTGAGGACTACGCTCCTAGAGGGTGCATTAGTGTGGCTCGACAATTCTAGCCAATCCTACGATGATTATCTGGTTTGATCTATGACTGGTCCTTGTTGGACACAAATCGAGCTTGCTCTTCGTGATCGCAAGGTGTAGGCCTAGGGAACTCTCAAAGGCCCAACTCTTATGACTAAGGTCAACAACATTCTCGATATGTCAAGAACATGCATGCCTTTTTGCGGATCAACAGACTTGCTAGCCGCTCCCCTTGTCAAGGCAAGGCTACCATGCTGGAAATCTAAGGAAATGATGCATCTCAATCTCTTATGGTAGAGAGGGATAATTGTTGGTGCTAGAGCACCACGATCATTTGTTTTATTGATAACAAAACACGTGTTATTTAACATTTGCAATTTAAGTCCTAGATTTCAGGTCAATTGCAAATGTGGACGTGTTTAGACGGAGTTCGAGCTCGCATCCAGGATGGATTGGAGGAGCTTGACGGAAAACAGAGGAGGTTCGCGTGGAGCGACAGATTGAACATAGAAGACAAGAAGAATAGGATAGATTCTTTTTAATCCTTTCTTGTATCTCTTGTCTTTATTTTCTTACTCTTTTTATTTTCCTTAGAATATTATGTTAAAGAGTCTCAAAGTACCCTAACAGTAGTCCTAGGAACACCGGCACAACCCTAGGATACTTAGGTTTTCTATAGAACACTTAGAAAACCAATATAAGGTTCAAACAGAGTTTCCAGAAGTCTAATTCCCAAATCAGACATCTGATAAAGTATTTTAAGACGTCTGACTGTTGTTTCAGACGTCTGATAACTGTTAGGCTGGACATAGTTAGTTCTGTCTGATGAAATCAGACGTCCAAACCTTAGACCAGACGTCTTAGGAGACGTCTGATGGATTTGCCAGACGTCCAATTAGTGGACCGTTGGCTGGCTTAGCAAACACTCAAGAATATGACCGTTAGAGCCTTATCAGACGTCCATAGGACTGTCCAGACGTCTGATAAATGATCGTTTTGCCTCGGCTGACCCAAAATCTCTTCTCAGAGATTTTCTAGCCGTTGCAACGTTTGAAAATCAATTCCCACAGTAAAAGTAGGTTTCCAGACGTCCAGACATAGTGCCAGACGTCCTGTATGTCGTCTGCTGGACTTGAACAAGAACCCTGTTTAGATCTAATTCAAGTCAGGAGGAAACCCGCATGAAATCAGATGTCTTAAAGTGGCCTTCTAGACGTCTGATGCCAGAGTTAGACGTCTGATTACCCTGTCAAGCGTAATCACTGTCCTAATTTCGACCTGATTCTCTTGGGCTTTGCACCCAACGGCTATGGAAGCTTTTCTAAGCCTTCCAAAGCCTTCCTAAGACCTCTATAAATAGAGGGGAGCCTTTGCAACACAAAAACACAAGATACACACTAAGAGAAACACAAGACACACTTAAGCAACATAGTTCCACTCTTTTGTGTCCAAGAGAAGCCCTTGCTCTCCAAGCTCAAGCTCCATTCTCTTGAGAGCATCAAGCTTCGCGCACCCGCTCTCCCGCCGTTGTCTACGAGAGCGACGTTGCGCCGTCGCATGGCACACGCACCGCGTCATCAACTCAACGCACTCCTTGCAAAGGGGAGTTTCCTATTTCGTATAGAAGCTAGGTTTAAATTCCTTTGTTGGCTCTATAGGATTACTTGTTTTATTTTATCTGTCTTTTGGTTGGGTATTCGCTTTGCGAATTCCCGTCTCCTTCGTGGGACAAAATCCTTCTCGTGGAGAGAAGGGGTTGAGGAACGCTACCCTCGTACTTGCAGCGTGGTTGTATTGAGGTTAAATCACCCTCGTTTTAAGTGATTCGGTTAGTGGATTTGATCAACTAGGTTGATCGGAAAATCCTAACTCGAGAGGGTTAGGTGATGGTTTTCACCCGGTTTGGGTTTCCACCTAAAAATCTTTGTGTACTTTGTGTGGTTGTCTATTCTGTGATATTGTTTATATTTATTTCCGCATTTTATTACGTCACCCCTCCTAGTAGGGAACCTACAATAATTTCTAGAATTTGATCACTAAGACGATTGAGAGAATAAATTTCGTAATATTAAATAACAAGAAAAGGGACAACACGTTAATGGGTTTAGACCATGGTGGTTGGTAAGCTTTGACTAGGTTTGAGAATCAAAACTTGGGTTGTTGAGTTGGGCTAGGGATTTAGCCGATTAGCGAAACTGTACACTACCCTGTGTTTTTTATTATGATACAGTAGATGTTTATTCCCTACTGAGCTGATTGGCTCATCGCTACTTTGTTACCTTATTTTAGGTTGTTTATGTTGTATGACATCGACATACGAGATTTGTGCTTGCACTGGGTTTTGCCGAGTTTTTTGGCAAGTAATTTTTATACTTTGGTATTACAGTGGATTTCTGTTTTATATGCCATCTTAGTACGTGTTAGTTTGTACTACGCATTTTCATTTATGTGCCATTCTCACGATATTTTCTTCCATTTTCTTATTAAATGGAACTTTTTATAGTTTGACTTAGTTTGGTATAACCATAATTAAATAAATCAGCACCTCTTCTGTTGTTAATCCTCGAAACTCTGACCCTCGTTGGGGCCTGGGTTTTTGGGGCGTGACATAAAGCACCAGAGCTAGATGGTTTTAATGCTCTCTTTTTCAGGAAGTGTTGGAGCATAATTCAAGAAGATGTCCTTGTTGTAATGGCATTTTTATTAACGGGTGGGAAGATGGTAGGGGAGCTGAACCATGCTTTCCTAGCATTCATCCCGATGACCAACTGTGTGGCCTTTGTAAAGGATCTTCGGTCGATTGCATGCTGCAATGTGTTGTACAAGATAATTGCAAAGCTGTTAGCAAAGCGACTTGTCATGATGTTATGAAACATCATTGAACCAAATCAAGGGGCATTTATGCATGGTAGGGCTATTGAGTATTGATCATTGTTATCCATGGAGTTTATGAGGGATTTTCATTCCAAGGGAGCAAATGTGTAAAAGTTGATATCTCAAAAGCTTAAGACACTATTGATCACTAGTTCCTATACAAGGCAATGGAGGCGTTGGGTTTCCATGAACAATGGATCTGATGGATTGTGGAATGCACAAGTAGGCTGCTCATTTCCCCTTTGGTGAATGGGCTACCGTGTGGAATTATCGAGATGGAGTGAGGACTGTGCCAAGGTGTTGCGTTGCTTTCATCGAGTTTTAAGAAATATGCGTTGTAGTATAGTGACAAAAATCACAACATATAAATTTATAAACTCAGGAAACAAAAGTGAGTCTGAGGTCGTTCGCAGGGAATAATTATAAGCAATTCAATGCACTAATCACAATATCAATAATAACATGCAATTGAAATCACAATGATAATCAATAGATATCAGAAGAATATCTCAAAATGTCAGGAATAAGAGTGTAAAAGATTGGGTTAAAATGGTGATTTGAACCACCAAATTAACCCTACAAGTTAAGTTCTAATTAAGCCAAATAATCCAACAGTATCTGCAATCAAATGTATCCATAGTAATATCAGAATCAAAACCAAGCACTAGCCAATCAGATGATAGGTTAAAGGCTTAGACGGCTTAACCTCAAGGCCTCAGCAATGGCTAAGGCAAAGCACTACAGAAGAGAGGCACAAGGGCCTTGCAAAGCCTCAGAAGGCTAAGTCTTAAGCCCATGGAGGGTTGGCACGAATCCCAAGGAGCTATAGTGCAAAACCCTCCCCTTTCTCAAATTTCCTTCCCTCAAAACCAAACCGGACCTGGGTAATTGGGTAATCGGATCCGACCCAAACCGCGGGAGGAATTACGGGTGAGGGTGTGTGTAAGCACATGCGTTCGACCGTGCGTGGGGACCTCACCCCCATGCGTGCCGAGGCGAACAGCTTCAGGCACTTTTGAGTATTATACGCTGCTGCAAGTCCTTACGTCCCAGATGTGGGACTAAATCCGGTCCTTCCCCTTTGCGCAGCTTAGCGTGAACTGCAGCTGACCCCCTTGCTGAATTGAAGCAGCTGGTGGTGCGCATTGCTTTAATTGAGTTCCTAGGAAGCCTCAGGACCTAGAACCGCTTCGCTTGCAGGCAACAGCTGGTCGAGTGAGGGCTGAAGATATGCAGACATGGTCGAAGAAGACAACTGCAGCGGTGGAGCTTTGGCCAAACCCTGAATGCACTAAAACGGGCTAATCGCCCTAGTTAGATCGTTCAACAGCTTCGTCGTGTGGTGGCGAGGATGGTGGTGGTGAGTGCAGGGTGTTTTAGACAGTGTGGGGGTCTGTCGAAGGCGAAGAAGGTGGGCGGAGGAGCGAGTATTCGGTGGGGTGATTGTGCAATCAAGTTCCAAATTCTTTAGGGCTTTTGATTGGCGGTTGATGAAGCTTCTGGTGGTGATGGTTTGTGGTTTGGTGTGGTGTAGCAAGTGCATTGCTTTGCCAGAGGCATCGTCGACTGTGAGGAAGATGAAGTGTGGGAGTGTGATATGTCAGTTAAATTAGGAAGAAAAGGAGCTAAGAAAGGTCTAGAGAGGGAGAGGGGATTGAACCTAGCTATAGACGAAGGGGAGGAGGGATCCACACTTGCTTTGATTGGTCGGTGCCGGAGGGGATGAAGTCTCCATTGAGGGATAACGGCGGTGATAGAGGTAGGTGTCCCTGCGATGGTAAGCGAGGAGAGGAGAAGGAGAGGAAGGTATTGGGGAGGTCAATTTGACCATTGGCCGGCTTGAGGAAGGAGGAGAGGGTGCTCGCCGAAGTCGATGGAGTTTTTGGCCGGCAAGGAGGGAGAAAGGTCAGAACTGGCCTAGAATCGACTACCTTGAATGCTGGAACTTCGTTGAGTTTTTATAGAACTCAGAAACGAGCTTTAAATCAAGGTAGGAACCTGAATGAGTCATGATTTTAGGGGATTTAGGATCCCTGAAATTTTGAGTTCACTAGGGATCTTAGCTTCGATTTAGGTCTTGGAATCGAGTTCAAATGATAGGGGACCTTCTAACAATCATCTCCTCTAATTTCAGGAGAGTTTAATTGAGAAATCAAGGAAGTTTCCAAGTTTGAAGATTGGCAGGTCGCAGGGGGATCTTGTTCAAACTTTCAATGGCGGCAGGGGGAATTTTGCGAAGAATACGAGAAAATTAGGGGCCTATTTGCAAGAAATTTTGGAAGCTAGGGATCTGAGTGTAGGAAACAAATGTTTGGGGGACTAAATTTCAAACTAGGTCAAGATGGACTCAAATTGGGCCAAATTTTGGTATTAACCTAATTTGGATCCAAGAAATCTAATGGTGAAGTTGGATTTCAATTTTGACCTTATTTGAATAGGAAATTTGCATAGAAGCCCAAATTAGGATAAAATCCCTTCTGAAACTTTGATTTGGGTCAAAATAGATTTAGATGGTCAAATCAAAGGTACCAAACCTCTTAGAATATTTTTCGATGAATTTTATGAGGTTTATATTAATTTTATTTTGACTAGAACCTCTTTAACTTAAGCAGGACTGATAATTAGGGTTTTATGTACTATTTCGATTTTTGAAATGCGCGAAACTCCATTTTTGTCGGTGTTGACCCACTTTCTGGACTTTTAAGCTCATTTGACCTTCAGTTAACCCCTGGGTGACCACGTGATTACTCTGCATTCATTATGTGATGTTAAAACTACAGATTTAGCCCTGTTTTATTGCTTTTTCCTCAAAACAGATCTAAGTTGAATTACAGTCCTCAGGCGACTATTCAGGAGCATTTATTTCTTGATTCCAACTAATTTAAGCTAGTTATGGGGAATGATGGTGTTACCATCACAAGGTGAATACCTATCCCTTCTTTTATTCACTATTGGCATTAATGTTTTATTCTTCTTGCTACATGTGCAGGTACAATAGGGTCGCATTGCCATTCCTAAGATAAGGGGGGAGGTGTTTGTATCACACCTCCTTTTTTGTAGATGATGTGTTAATTTTCGGTAAAACAAATTTGGAGACAACTCTTGCCATCAGGTGTATTCTCGAGTTGTTTGGTTTGATGTTGGGGTTGAAGTTCAATGCTAGCAAGAGTCGCATCTTTCTATGAAAACAAGCGAGTGGAAAAATGGGCATCTACCTTGGGCTAGGCATGCTTGAAAGGTGACTATTGTCGATTTATCTTGGAACCTGTTGCACATTGGGGCAACGAGGGTGGGCCCCTTCCACACACTAATGGACAAGAGTAAGGAGAGGTTGGATGGGTGGACGCCTATGATGCTCTCGAAGATGGGAAGGATACAACTGCTCAAGTGGAGCATAGAGGGGGTTTTACAAATTTGGATCTCCTCCTCAATAATCCCAATGACCATTTTAAACAAGATCATGAGTTGGAAGCAAAATTCTTATGGGGGTTTAGTGCCTACCTTATGGGTTGGAGGGAGGTTTGCATGTTAGTGGTAGAAAGGGGGTTTGGGTTAAGAAATTTGTTGGACATGAAAAAACTAACAGAATGCTTGAGGTTGTTGTAAGATTCTTGATGAATCTGACACTGGTTTGTGGGCGAGTTGGATGAGAAGAAGATATAAGGCTCTTGATTTAACCAAAGCTGCTACGTCCCTGTATGATTCCTAGTTTTAGAGAAATATTCTTAAGTATTTAGAGTTTATGAGCACTAATTTTATCTCAGTCGACAATACTGGGAAGGCGTTTTGATTAGGGATGACAAGTCAAAAGCAACTTTGGGATTTGGTTCGACACTCTAATATAGAGGATGTGGTGTGCAAGTTCATTTGGGCTTATGATTGTGCACCCAAGTGGTCAGCTTACACTCTCCTGGCGGCATGCAATAAATTACTGTTGTGGGGAGGATTCGTGAGTTGGGAGTTATGGGTCCCTCATAATGTCCCCTCTGCCTAGAGGAGAAGGGATTGACCACTTATTTGTTCCTTCAATGCAGATTCAATTAGTCCGTGTGGAGCCTTATTTTTACAAAATTGGAACTATACCACCTGATGGCAACGTCAATACCCCATGTTGTGGAGGCAACTGTCTCTCGTGGCAGGGATTTGAGAATGTTCCGATGTGTCATATGTGCTACGGTATGGAGTCTTTGGAAGGAGAGAAATGCTCACTCACCATGGTAAGATAAATACGGTGAATGTGGTTATTGACAACAACCTAGGCTAAATCAAGTTGTAACAAAATAATTTGTTTTGTTTGAACATGTTGAATCTGTAATCTTGTCTCTCTTTTTTCTTCTATTTTAGAGTGACGGAGAAGTTTGCATTGGGTCCCTCACTATCTATTAACTAATTATCTTTGTTCCTAAAAAAATAAAGGGGTTTTTATATATATACCCCCGTAAACTTTCAATAAGACTTATATACCCCCATGTTCTTGATATTTATATATATAGCCCTATAAACTTATTTCGTTGCGGCTGTATGCCCATGCTTCATTAAACCTAACTGAAAACGTCAAAAAATATATAAAAAGGAAAATTTATATTTTCATCCCCAAATATACCTTTCCCCCATTTTTTCCCCTAAACCCTCACACCTCCTCCAACGCCTCCGTCGCCACCTCCTCTACTACGACCTTTGCACGGCCACTAAGACCTCCTCCGCACTCTCTTCCGCAACGACCCCAACCTCCTCATCTAGCTCACCTCCCTTCGACGCCTCCGGCACCTCAAGATGGTGTGGGACGGCGCACCATCTTTGGCTTCATCAACCAAGTTAGCAACAAGGGCACCACCCTCCCCATCTCCGACATGGATGACCCGAACGGCGTCGCTGACCTAGCATCCTCTGCAATCATAGCCTTCGATGAGCATCGCCGCACCGAGCTCTTCCTCAAGGACCAGATCCCAAGGCCCATCGCGTACGCGGGGTACGGCGGCATCGCGTACGGCATCGAGATGGTGAAGATGGCGAGCTTGCCGTAGGTGGAGGAGAGGGACCAGTCGGTGAGGCCGCAGCCGTAGGTGTTGCAGATGGCAAGGACGGGGGCGACGACGTACACCACGAGGACTTAGTACCACTTGAGAGGGGGAAGATGTACGGGAGGGTGGCGATGGAGATGGCCGCGATGCCGCCGTACCCCGTGTACGTGATGGGCGTTGGGATCTAGTCCTTGAGGAAGAGCTCGGTGTGACGACGCTCGTTGAAGGCTACGGCTACTGAGGATGCTGGGTTGGCAGAGCCGTCCAAGTCGTCCATGTTGGAGATGGGGAGGGTGGTTCCCTTGTAGCGGACTTGGTTGGTGAAGTCGGAGATGGTGTGTCATCCCACACCTTCTCATGGCAGTGGAGGCATTGGAGGGAGGTGGTCGTTCGCCGTTTCGCGATGTTTTAAAGTTATGCTCGTTGCAGTATGTTGCGAAAAGCGATTACCAATTTATTTCAATTTGTTACTCGGACTTTAAAATATCCCGAGGTCGAACTCAGGGAGCACACTTTGATTCTAGAAGCATACAAATTCACAATTTAATATGATATACTATTTTACAAAAATTTAAGAGAGAACAAATATCCTTTTCTTCTTTTCTTTCTTCTCTTCTTCTTTTCTTTTCCTTCTCTTCTTTCTCTAGCTTTCCTTTTTCAGATGTCTGATTCTTTGAATCAGACGCCTTATTAGCCCCTTTTCTACAGTGCATGCCCTCTCTTTTTCTTCCTTTCTTTTCTCTTGGAGGCTGCTATCGCTTCTTCTCCTTGGCCTCTTCTTTTCTTCCTTTCCGCTTGGCTTTCCTTTGTGCGGCAGGCTCCCTCCTTCTCTTTTCTTCTCTTTTTCTTTGGCTCTTTCTTCTTCTTCAGCTCCTTCTGCTGCAGCTCCTCCTTGGCTTCTTCTTCTTTTCTTCTTGAGCTGCTGTGTCTCCTCCACCTTCTTCTTTCTTCTTCTCTGTTGTGGGTGCTTTGCGGCTAAGTCCTCACCGCTCCTCTTCCTTTGCTTCCCCTCCTGTTCCCTGTACAGGCATCCGGTTAGGCAAAACCTAACCCCTACCCTCCCTGCGTCTCTCTCTCTCAAATTCACTCTAAGGTTTGCTCCCCCAGAGCCTTAATCAGGTATGCGGGTTGAGTGACGTGCCCGAGACCCAACGCACCGGCGTGGGTGGTGCACGAGGTGTGCACAGGCAGGGTATTCGGGTCGCGAGCCAGGTCCGCATGGCCAGTGCCGTGGACTAGACCGGGTGAGTGAGGGCGAGGGACCTCACCCCTGTGTGACTTGAGGTGATAAGCCTAAGTCACTTTTTCCTCTTATGCAGGTGCGGGCGCGCCTTCACTTCCGAGGTGGCACTAAAGTCCCACCTGCTTCTTCGTGCGCCTGCAGGAGGAAGGCTCGAGCAATTGTGGCTGCAACTGAGGCCTTTGACTCCAATTGAGGGCCTGGGTGTGTGCGCAAGAGTATTCCGCACACCTGAGATTGCTGCACCTGGGTTGGGCGGACCTGGAGCTTCAGCACGCTTGCTTCAAGCAAGCTTCCGCTCCTACGCTAATGGCGGAAGACACTCTGAACCTGAAAACGCGAACACGGCCTCGTGGCCTTGTCAGATGCCTTGGGGGTTTCGCCAAGGTGTGGCGAATGTGTAGAGGTGCTCGGTGAGGCGTGGGAACATCTGTGGGCGCGTGCCTAGGACTATAGAGGTGCAGATGGGTGTGTTCGGGGACAGTGTGTGGAGAGTGTGGTGGTCGATGGAGAAGAGGAAAATGATCAGGGAGTGATGGTGGAGCTTCTGAGGGGTTTAGCGAGGTGGATGGAGGCGTGAAGTGGCGGGGTCACCTCGTCGGTGGTCTGCCGGAGGTGTGGATGATGGTGGTGGTTGGCGACTGTCGAGGGGTTGAAAATAACAATTGATAAGGGGGAAATAAAGAGGGGAGACAGAGGGAGAGTTTTTACCTAGCTAAGGGGATGAAGGGGGGGTAGGAGGCAGCCGGCTCATTCCTGCCATCGCCGGAGACGACTCCCTGTAGGGAAGATGACGACGACGAGGAAGAGAGACTGGAGGGTGCCTGCTGATATGGCAAGGTGCGACGAACAACGGTGGAGGTAACCCTGCCACTGGTATGGTGGAAGGGGAGAGAGGAGGAGGAGGGTCGCCGAAGCCTGCGGGCAAATGGTCGGAGAAGAGGAGACAAAATTTGAAGGTTTTCTTCGGCCAAAACAGGCTTGCCTCAACCAACAGCCCCAACTGCTTCTTAAATAGGTGTTGGAGAGGAGAAGATCTCGAGGAGGAAGCGTAGGCAGCTCACCGGAGAATGGCCGGAGAAGAGACCCATGCCTCTCGCGCGTTCGCATGAGAGGCATGGGCATCGGTAGGGCATGGGAGGAGGTTCCTACGGAAGAGGACAACAAAGGGGACCCCCCTCTCGTTTCTAGGGCCGGTTCCCATACCCTACGCGGCGCCATCCTTCACGCAAAGTCGCCGGAGGCATGGGCAGCTGCTGCGGGTGGCAGAGGGACCGACCTGCAAAGAACAAAGGGAAAGTTGAGGGGCAAAATGCAAAGGTTCAAAAAGTTAAGGATCAAAAAGTAATTCTTGAGGACCAATTTGTAAAGTAGGTCAAAATGGTCTTCCCTTAGGTCCAAATTTTGGTACAAACCTAATTTGGACCTAAGGAATCCAATGGTGAGGTTTGATTTTAGGATTAACTACGTTTGACTGATCAATTTTCATAAAAACCCAAATTAGGTCAAAAATTAGGTATGATTCTCAATCTAGGTCAAGATAGGTTCCAATGGCTGAATTGAAGGTTCTAAACCCTAGGGGATATTTTTTTTTGAATTTTAGAAGATTTAATTGATTTTTATCTTGCCTGAAACTTCGTGAATTAAAGCAGGTTTGTTTTATGGTTACAGAATGTCATTTAATTCCTAGAGGTTGTTATAACCCTTTTCAGATCAAATCATCCCACTTTCTTTCTTATTAAGCCCATTTGACTTGTGTTTAGACCCTGACATCCCGTTTGTGTACTGCATTAGTAAAATTACAGTTTTACCCTTGTGAGTTGCTTTATGCACAAATTTATAGTTCTTTGATTTATGCTTTCCCTTAGGTTTTGTAGGAGCTTTTGTATACTTATTTAGGTCAAAATGTGCTAGTTAGGGTTCATGATGAGGTTCTCATCAGGAGGTGAGCTGGATGAGGAGGTTGGGGTCACCGCAGAGGAGCATGCTGAGGTCTTAGTGGCCACATGGAGGTCGTGGTAGGGGAGGTGGCGGCGGAGGCATGGGAGGAGGGGGGAGGAAGAGGAGGTGTGAGGGTTTAGGGGAAAAAATAGGGAAAAGAAATATTTGGGGATGAAAATATAAATTTTCCTATTTTTTTTTATGTTTTGACATTTTCGATTTTGTTTAACGGAGCAGAGACATATGACCTTAATGGAGTAAGTTTATAATGGTGTATACATAAATATCAAGAATATATATATATATATATATATATATATATATGTGGGGCCTATCTAGAGAGCACTGTGCTAAAAAATATTTAAAAAACACCTGGTGTAAGCCAATGGATTTTGATATGATAAATAGAATAAATACCACCATCTTTACCAATGGTGGTATTGTAATGATACATAGAAAATGGAAGTTACCAAAGAAAGAAATGTCATTCGTAATTTAAAAAAAACTATTTTTAAAAAGCTGCTACTAAGCAAATCAATTAGAATGAATAAATACTAAAAATAATACTTGAATATAGCTATTTACATAATAAAATCGCACATAACAAGTAAAAGAAAAATAAAAAATGTGGTAATGACATGATATAAGATTTGTAACAACGTATGTATATAGTTGTAACAAATAAACTTTATATTTGTAATAGAACAAATGGTTATTGTGACAAAAATATTATCAAGTTGTAACAACTTCATGATAGACGAAGTTGTAATACAACTGTAGTTAATCAAAGAGGGCTCTAATCAAATAAAATGATTTAATATATACAAATGACATTACGTAAGCAAAGAACACCAATAAAAATCGTAAAAGCTTCGATGAACCATTGTAATATAGGTTTATTTTATTTGTAATTAAATAACTTAAACGATGTAATAAGATAAACATAAGTTGTAATGAATACATATACAAGTTGTAACATTGTCTAGATAAAATGATTATTGTAACAAAAACATTATTAAGTTGTAACAACTTCATAATAGAAGAAGTTGTAATACAACTGTAGTTAATTAAAAAGTATTACCAATTAAAACACAGATTGTTTTGAGTTGACATGACAAATAAGGAATTTCCCAAAACAAAATAATTTCGTTGATAACATAATTAAATGTTCTCCTAAAAAATGCAACAAATCAAATATGGTATATATTATAATTAAAAAGTGATTACAAATATATTGGTAATATAAAAAATAAATATAATAACAATATCCTATACATCACGTAATTTGTTAATTAAAATCAACCTATCGTAAGTATTAAAAAATAAAAATATTGTAAAAATTTAATATATAATTTGTAATATGAGATGAAGTTGACTGTAACTAAGAAGTTTTAATATTGTAATAAAAATAATATAAGTTGTAATAAATACATAGACATGTTGTAATTGCTTATGATATTCATTAAATTGTAAAATATTTTCTTAAAAAAGTTACATTAACATTATAATACAATTTACATTAAAAGAAAAAATGAAAACAGTGTAATATAATGATATATATTATAACTAGAATGTATTTAAAACTTTAGTATAATGATAAATCCTTAATACATAAAATAAGTATAGTAACAACATGGCACAAATTATGTAATTTATTTGAAAAAGATGACGTAACGTAAGCATTAAAAAAATGAAATATTTTAATACCTTAGAGGATGCATTGTAATATAAGGTGAAGTTGATTGTAACAAAAAATTATTAAATCTCTGTGGATACACAATGGCCATTTGAATCATTTGTTTTCCTCTTGTTTGGTCACTGATATAATTTGGAGAAAAATATGCAATGAACCTCTTCCATCATGGGAATCTTTATGGCATGGGTTTGGGATAATTGGGAAGCCACATTTACGCATGGCGGTGACTCTCTGGTGCATGTGGAGGGTGAGGAATGAGAGACTTTTTCAGGAGAGACCAATTTATTGTATATAAATTGTAAATGAGTGCTGGTCCCTCATAAATAGATAGGAATCCAATTTATAGACCTCTCTATATTTCTTAGTATTAATAAATTGCTCTCCTGTATTGCTATTGTAGTACGATAGCTTTCCTTTCAATTAAAAAAAATAAATTTTAACAATGTAAATTGTAACAAATACATATACATGTTGTAAATGCTTGTCCTTATCGTGATTTCAATAGTTATTGGATTTAGAAAAGATAAATTAACATTGTAATACAATTTTTTTAATTAGTGATTTGGTTATTCATTAAATATTGTAGTTATTGCTGTAGTATGTAAAAGATATCTGAACGAAATAAAATAGTATAATACAAAAGTAATATATACATTTAGATTTAAAATTGTTATACAATTGTGTCCGTATAATAAAATATATGATAGCATGGATTCTAACACGTGTAATATAAATTATAATAAATTATGGATCATGGAATATAACGATGATGGTGAGGTCAATGCAAACAAACCAATTGAATATTACGAATTGTATCTAAAAGTGATTGTCAAATATAATGTAACAAAATAATTACTATAAAAAAAATTTGTTAACGATTATAATTAGTAAAACTGGTGAAATCAGTGTACCATGTAAGAAATGATTTTATCAAAATTAATAGTAGAATAGATAATAAAAAATTAGTATTTATTTTGATATTTATGAACACAGTATTTTATATATATATAAACCCAAAAAGATAAAATCGACTCCATCAATAATATCATTTTTTATAATTGACCATGATTTCCGAAAAAGTGAGCATTAGCGGGGGCTTAACATCGGAGGTGGTTGCCAAATCCTCGGATTTGCGTCCCTCCCACTCCTCTCCCTCCTTCCGATCCTTCGCCCTCCAGAGAGGAAGCCCTGCGATCGAAACAAATGGGCAGCAGTTCCGATGGCGATCGACCATGGCAGTCGTATCACACCGTCTACACAAACGCCAAAGCCGGTGAGATCACCCTCACTCACTCGCCCTTCTTCCCAACATACAGCACCTTTCCCCCTCTCCGTTCCTCATTGGTTCTCTCTTCACCGCACGTTATGGTCCCTCCATTGCCGCACCTTTTTCTCTTTAGATCCTTTATGTGCCATAGCCGTCTCAGTTTTCTCGAGGTTCGAACTCCAATTTCTTCTTCGCTATCGTGGACGAAATCCTTACAGGGATGACTAGCGGGTGCTAAGGAATAAAGAAAAGGAGAGAGATTGAAAGGAAGATCCGTGCCTTCAAGGATTAAATATACAAAGGAACAGAACCATCGTGGTGTTCTTTAACCCACGGGTATGTGATTTCATCCGCTACATTGTAGATGGTAGCTAAATGAGTTTTTGCATCCAATCGACATGGAACCCTTCCTATTCGTATTTGTGCAGAGGTTGATAAGTAAATGAGGAACTTCGATTAGGTTCTGTGAATCTATGTCGGATCGATGAGGAGGAAGAATTTTCTTCGAATTATAGGAGGAGAAAGATTGGTTTAGCTAGGTCAATGAAGGAGTTCTAGAGATACTCTAAGGTCCAGCAAGCTTCTTGTCCTTGAGGTTTTATGGAGATCAAATGGTTGCCCCATGGATAGCCACCAACTGTGAGTGGGAGCCATAATTTTAGAAAACTGTCTAAATCGAGAAGGAAAATCTATGGGAGCATAGATCCTAGAATTTGTTGGCTTCACTCATACCTCGTTTTGCTCCGTTTCATGGACCTGCATTTCACATGGCTTTTTCTTTGGTTGCTCTGACTTTGTTGATCATGGCTGTTAAAGCATCTTTTGACTTGGCAGGCATACCTTCAACAACCCCCCGAGTTGGCTGGCACAGTCCAACTTTTGAGAAAGATGGAAAATGCGATCCATGGATCAGATTGTCTCGAGTACCGGCCATTGGCAGGAACATTTCCCTAGTAAACAAATCCCAATCTTCTTGATTCCTTTTATGCTCTTGGATCCCCATTTTGAGAGAGAGCAGGCTTGACCAGTTCAGATAATGATTGATGGGTTTTGAGATGATGGTGGTAAAGAATGACAAGTTTGACCTCGGACGACCAAAATAGGTGTATTTGTGAACAGATATACACCCGTGATCTTTTTACCAAAATACTGTATATATTGCTCTCCAAGGAAGGCAGATGAGTCAAACATGCCCGGTTTGCTAATTATCTCCTTGAAACGATTTGTAGCAAGTTCCTTAGTGAAGGTGTCAATGGCCTGATTAGTTGATGTATGGAAAGCACAACAATTCATTATCAATCTTTTCATGTATAAAGTGCTTGTTCAACTCCACATTTTTTGTATTATCGTGGAGAATTGGATTATTTGTGAGATTGATGACTGAGTTATTATCCCATTTATTTATCATTGGGGTCTTCGATTCAAGCTTAACTTCTAAGAGAATAATTTATAGCCTTAATATTTCATTGATTTCAAGTGCAACTGAGCTGTATTTTGCTTCACTTGACCTTGCTATCACCATATGCTTCTTACTTCTCTAGGGGCCACGGTTTCGTCCTAGGACACATAATATTTAGATGTAAACCATTTATAAAAACAAGAGTTGATCTACATTTATACTGTTAGAACGACTAGAAATGTGCCATGTGGACAGGCCACGTGGACTGTCCACGTGGTAGCATCTAAAGGACCCATCAGGGCTGGCAGTCATGGTTCAAGGGATCAATTTTGGTGTTTTTACTTAGGGTGCAAGGTTGGTTATTTTTAGTAAATGTGCTTTTAGAAAAATATGTTGGGATTTGTTTTCTTTATTAGAGATAAGATATTTCCTTAAGATATAAGATCTTTTCTTATTAGAGATATGATTTGTTTTCAAATAGTTGGAATATGTTCTCTTTATAAAAGAGAGTCTTCCATTGTAATCTCATTTGAGCAATAATAATATTTTCAAATCAAGGCTTCTCTCCTCTCTCTTCTTCACATCACCATCGCTGGCCACCACCAAAGGCTGTCGGCCCCACTGTTGGCCACCCAACCGGCCAGCCGTGCTCCTCCTCTCTCCCTGTCCACACACGTGGACAACCCATTGTTGGGAGTGTTTTCCCACACACACGGGAGTCTCTACGCTCTGAACTACGCCAAATCGTGACATGGTATTAGAGTCTTCGGTCTAGGCTCCCTATGCATGTGGGTTATTTGATTGCATGTTGGTGGTTCTTGCATCTAGAAAGTCCTCGAGAAAATTCGGTGCCTTACGCGGACAAGGAGGACTAGAGAAGATGGCGGAAGCATCGGCGACGGTCAATAATGCCACGCTTGGACTAGGAGAGAGTAAGGTGGTTGTCTTAGGGACAACCGTTAAGCTCTATGGGGCATCCAACAAGAAGAAAAAGAAGCTTGAGGAGGAGATTTATCAGAAGATATTTCAGGTCATATGGTACCTTTGTATTCGATTTTTTACTCTTCAAAAGAAGAGATTTTATCGAAACAAAAAGTATCAAACAGATCAAATGAGCAGAGAACGAGCTCTACGACGATTACTTCGACTCCAACTCAAGAAGAAGAGGCACAGTGTAACCTAAAAATAGATAAGTGAAAAGCAAGAATGGCACACTGTTGAGAGGAGTGTGTGGTGTTTAGTACTACATCATGAGATTGTGAGAATGTGGAGTGTGTGGTAACCTATAAATAGGCGTGTACCCCCTACTTATTTCTTTGAGAAGAATAATGTGATAATCAGCCTCATCGGGACATTCTCTTGTGGTTTTCTCCCCACTCTTCGTGAGTGGGGTTTCCACGTAAACCCAAGTGTTCTTTTATGGTTTTATTGCTATGATAGTTGGCTTCTGCTTGTTATAAAATTCAACTTGGTTTATTTTTGTGTTGATTATCCAATTATTATTCATTGGCATTTGGTTTGTTCCTGTTCATTTGTTATGTCCAATCTCTGTTTGTTCTCTGACGTCGATACTAGCAGCAGCGCAAACCCTAGCAAGAGGAATTGAGATTAGCACCTTACTCATCTTTGTGGAGGCGTTGAGATCGCAATGAGATCTGCTCCTCCAGTGGCGAGAGGAGGTGTTGGCAACGCTTATGGCGGAGGTCTCCCTACTGGCGGCAATCAATAGAGGAGGAAGGAGAAGAGCGTGTTGGTGGTGGCGGCGGATCGACTGTGAGGCACGTGCCGTTGAAGGTGCTTGTGAACGTGACGGTCTAGCGGAGCCTCGGGGCGGTGCAGGTGATGGCTTCGACCGACTAGTCCATTAAAGAGCTGCATGCTCGACCGTGCGACAGTATATGAAGGGAGGAAGCCGCTCCTCCTCGATCCTCCTCACCGCTTGCATGGGAACGACATTGGAGCATGGGGACGTCCTGGTGGTCCAGAACCCGACGGAGCATCCGTCTTCCTCCGAGGACGTGGCAGGCTGGATCTTAAAGGAGGTGCAGCTCTTGCGGTTATTGCATGAAGAAGACGAAGGAGAATTAGCAGAGGTCTTGGCGTAGAGGATCAGTAGCAATGAGGATTACTCGAAGTGCAAAGCCGCTAGGGCTCAGCAGAGGTCTCGGTATCGATCTCGCTGAAATTGCGAGGAAGATGGTGGAGACTCGGTGGAAGGCAGGAGGAAGCAACAACTGAGTGTGTTTGGTCCCTATTAAACCCTAAGTTCTTTAGGGTATTTATATATTTGGTCCTCTATCCTTTGCTCTTATTTAGCAGTTGTACAAAAAAAGGGGGAAAGAAAGAAGAAAAAGAAAAATATGATGAAAAAAAAAGGAGAAAAAAAGAAGGGGAAAATATCGAAATGAAAAAAAGGGAAAGAAAGAAAAAGAGAAAAATTAAAAAAAAATGATGATGAAGGTTTATGAGAAGAGATGGAGAAGCTCTTTATTTTGATTGTTATTTCTTCTCATTGCTTAGTTTTTTTCTTCTCTCGTACAAGTATGGGAGACAGAGGGAGTGCGGATACTGTTGAGAGAAATGTGTAGCGGTTTAGTCTCACATAGTGGAGTAGGACTTTTGTTAGTGTGTGGTGGCCTATAAATAGGCTTGTACCATTTCACTTATTCTTTGAGAAGAAATATAGATCTCTGCCCTATTGGAGCTCTCTCCTGTGGTTTTCTCCTTGCTCTTCATGAGTGAGGTTCCCACGTAAACCCAAGTGTTCTACATTATTGTTTATGCTTGATATCATTTTGCTTTCATGTGATTATTTTATCCAACTTGGTATTAGAGCAGCCGATTCTTGGGTTTATTTGGTCTTTAGATCATTATCATTATTTTGTTATTAGTCTTTTTTTGTTCATCTGGAAGAGAAGGAAGATCTAGATGTAGGCCTTAATGGCTGGAGATCGACTCAAGGTGGAACTTAGTAAGTTGGCGACGCAACTGTTGGAACGAGGAGTGATCTATGGCAGTGATCTCGGCGGCGATCGTGCACAAGGTCGCAAGACTTGTGCTTGACTTGGTGGAGACTGTGGTTAGTGCAAGATGCAAGAGTGGAGGCAGTGAGCAAGCGGAGTTGAAGATGGAAGAGTCGAAGGTGATAGTGAACAGAGGAGGTGATGGTACCGGTGTGAACCGCTTGATCCTCCCCTACAGACTGCCATCAAAAGGAAGGCGAAGAAGAGGGCGATGAGGCTCTCCACTGATGGCGAGGTGGTGATGCTGGGGGTTGAGGGTGCCCCCTGACGATGTTGATTAAGATTGCTTGCGTGACTCGAGGCACGAAACCCTAGATGACGATGGTAGTATCGGGCAGCAGCCACTTGTGGTCGGCTCCACGAGGAACTCCGAGGTTGAGGCTGCGCTGGCGTGAGGCGGTGAGCAGCACCGGCGAGGAAGAAGCAATCGATGGAGAAGACCGTAGTGAGGATCTTGCATGAGATCAGCGGCGCGACAACGAGATGAAGGCAGTTGCGGTGGCTGTTGCTGTTGCGAGATCGGCGGGGATCTCGGGATTCCCGCATGCTCGAGGAGCGCATGGAGGATCGCCATCGAAGGTGTTGATGGCGGTGGCCAGTGGAGGCCCTGCACGGTGATGCGACGGCGTGCTCAGACCTTATGTGACAGTGTGCTCGGTGCAGAGCTATGCGAGGTCGATGGAGCGGGGGAGGGGGAGCTCGATGCACCTTGTTGAAACCCTAAGCGCTGGTTCCCTCTTAAAAGGGGAAAATGATGGAGTATTTGAGAAAAAAAAATAGAAGGAAAAAAAGGAATGAAAAAAGATGAAAAGAAGGCAAAAAGAAAAGGAGGGAAAATTTTCAGTAAAAAAAGAGGTGTTTTAATCAAAGAGAAGAGGTGGAGAAGTCTTCTCTAGTTTTTATTGTTTCTTCTCGTTATTATTTTTCTCTCATATGCGTATGAGAGAATGGGGGAGTGTGGAAGCTATTATAGTCACCCCCGTTTAGGAGTCCCTTTGTTACAGCCCCAAGGCACGATGGGTGACATTGGATATCACTATGGACTTTTGGAGTAGCTGATCATCACATGAAAAATCAAACTCTGGGTGGTCCAAATTTTTAAGGTCTCCAGAGAGAGGGAGATCCATTTCCGAGGTCCTCAGAGAAAGGGCCCAGTTGGTTTCTATGTAAGGAATACAGCTTCGAGGTCTTCAAAGGAAGAACCATTTTACAAGGATATTGAATGGGGAGCCACCAGCACCAGGTTTCCAGAGGAGAGGCCATTTTCAGAGCTAGCTACAGTAGTCCTTTAGTAGCTCCAGCTCGCGTTCTCGCTTACAAGAAAGAACTGTTCAGAGTGTTGTTTGTTCTTCTGTGGAGAGTGGGCTTCTTTGTGTTACAAGCTGAGCATTCAATGCTCCAGCTTGAGGGGGAGTGTTGAGAGAAATGTGTAGTGGTTTAGTCCCACATAGTGGAGTGGGACTTTTATTAGTGTGTGGTGGCCTATAAATAGGCTTGTACCCCCTCACTTATTCTTTGAGAAAAATACGATATCTACCCTATTGAAGCCTTCTCCCGTGGTTTTGTCCCCGCTCTTCGTGAGTGGGGTTTCCACGTAAACTCAAGTGTTTTACATTATTGTTTATGCTTGATATCATTTTGCTTGCGTGTGATTTATTTTATTCAACTGATACCCTATTGTAGTCACCCCCATTTGTAGTCACTCCCATATGATGTTGGTTAGGTGGCGGTGATCGTGGACTTCGGTGAGGTGTTTGGTGGTGTGGAGGAGACGTTGGGTGATAAGACTGGTGCACAGGGGGCTGGGGTGGCTGTTGGGGAGGTTGTTGGTTATGGCATGGAGGTGCTGGGGGAGGGTGCAGTGCAGAGCTTGAGAGAACCACGCCCTGAGGTTGGTTTGGTGGTCGAGGAGATTGATCGTGTTGTAGAGGCAACAATTTTTAGATGCACATCAGGGGGGATCTACTGATTCCCCATGGTAAAGGTCCTCATGTGGAACATTAGGGGGTTGAATGAGCTCCCCAGGTGGGCAACGTTGAGGGGTTACTTGCAGAGGTGGGGTCTTGAGATTGTGTTGTTTTAGGAAATGAAGCTGGGGCAAGAGTATGTAGCCTTGGATGTAGTCAGGTGCTCCAGTGGTGTGATTGTGGGATGGAAGGAGAATGTTTTTTCTTAGGTTGACTCAGTGGGATCCTTTGTGGTGGTAGTGCAACTGAGGAGACGTCGAGACAACTTCTGCTGTGTTTTCTTAGCGGTTTATGGGTTGAATGAGGATGCTCAGAGACATGCGTTATGGGCAGAGATGAATTAGATAGCTAAGAGATACCATGGTTGCCCTTGGCTGATAGGAGGAGACTTTAATGATACATTGATGTCAGATGATAGATTAGGGGGAAGAGGGGAGAGGGATCGGGGCTTGGATGCTGTGCACGGTTTGCTGGACATGCCTTCGAGCTCCTGTGCCTTTACCTGAAGGAGCATTGGGGGACAACGTTTTAGGATTGATAAATTCTTCGCCTTGACGGTGCTTGCAGAGGCATTCCCCATGGTGGGGGTCTGTCATTTTTTAATCATACTTCGTTGCTTTGGTCACTAAATGAAGGATGGCAGCATGGGACTTCAAATTTGATAGGGCCTGGTTATTGGAAGAGGGGTTTAGGGGGATGGTGGAGGAGAAATGGAGAATGATGTAGCTAGGAGGATCGGCAGCAGCTAGGCTAAAGGGTAAACTTCGAGATCTCAGATCATTCCTTAAGGTGTGGAGGAGGCAGACTCGAGAGAAACATAATAGAAAGAAAGGTGAGGCACTGGAAGAGATTGTGAGGTTGGATAGTGTTGATGATATGGGACTCCTATCTGAGGATGACCAGGCAGCCAGAGCGTGACACTTGCAGGTTGCCCAGGAGGAGGATCAGAAGATGGAGGTGGAATGGAGAACAAGGTCTAGACATAAGTGGCTTAAAGAAGGGGACTTCAACATGTGTTTCTTCCAGATGGTGGCTTTAGGGAGGAGAAAAAGAAATTGGATTGACAGTTTACGGGTGAATGGTGAGGTTTTTTTTGGCATGGAGGCGGTTGGCAAGGCCATTGCTGATTTCTATAGAGACTTTATTGGGAAGAGGCGATGTGGAAGATGGAAGTGGATGGGGTTAGATGCGTTGAGCACTGGTAAGGAGCAAGCTAGGGGGCTTACAGTTCCTTTCACTGAGGATGAGGTGTGAGAAGCAATTTGGGGGTTGAATGTGGATGGATGCCTCGGTCTTGATAGATTCTCGGTTTACTTTTATAAGGAGTTTTAGGCGCTCCTGAAGGATGAGGTCTTATAGGTGGTAGTTGAGTTCTGTAGTGGAAATTAGGGTTTCAACAGGCTTAATAAGTTATTTATGCTTTTGATATCGAAGAGAGAGGAGGCGGAGGCTATTAAGGACTTTAGACCCATTGCCTTGTCCTACACCACCTACTTGATTGTGGCAAAGGCTTTAGCGAATAGACTTGGGGGGTATTGGCGGGGGTTGTCTCCCAGGTGTAGACGGCATTCGTTTTGGGTAGGAACATCCTGGATGGATACATTACAACATCAGAGGTCCTCGCTTTTTGCAGGAGAGAGAAGAGGAGGGCATTTCAGTGGAAGGTGGACTTTAGGAAAGCTTATGACTCAGTCCGGTGGCCTTTCCTTTGGGCATCCTTACTTAAAAGGGAATTCCCACCTCTGTGGGTCGAGTGGATGAAGCGGTGTGTCACTATAGCCTCGTTCTCCATTCTTGTCAATGGTAACCCAACAGGGGGTTGAATATAGTTGAGGAAGGGTGTTAGATAGGGTTGCCCGTTGGTGCTGATGCCTTTTGTATTGGTTGCTGATGCATTGGCGAGGGTGTCGATCATGGCTTGTCAGAGGGATTTGATCAGGGGGTTCTCTTTAGACGCTGAGGTGGTGATTCTAGTTCTTTAGTATGTTGATGACAAGTTCTTCATAAAAGGTTCTGAGTTAGAGGTGAGGAGGATACATATACTTTTGGAGTTTTTTTTATGGAGGCTTTAGGATTGTGGATAAATTTCTCCAAATGAACTTTCGTTCCCTTCCATTTGATGGTAGATGAAGCTAGCAGATGTAGTTTAGCCCTTGGCACGTAGGAGGGAGATCTACCTCTTTCGTATTTGGGCCTTCCCCTTGCAGATAGGAGGATCTCTGTGCATGATTGGTTCCCCATGATTGAAAGGCTTGAAAGGAGATTGTCAGGTTGGGCATCTAGGATTCTATCCAGAGGAGGAAGATTGGTGATTCTCAAGGCGATGTCCTCCATGCCATCTTACTTTGCCTCTGTTCTGAAGATGCCACAACAGATCAGGAAGAAGATTTTGGGTTTGATGAGGAACTTCTTTTGGACAAATTATGAAGCTGGTGGGAAGGGGGCGAGGTTGTTGGCTTTGGGAGGAGGCGTGCAAGCCTTTGAAGGAAGGGGGGCTCGGTGTTAAAGGGTTGGATAGAATGAATGATATTTTCTTGACGAAATGGATTAGTAGGTTGCTTGAGAATGGAGGGGGCCTTGTGGGAGAGGTCTTCCAGGCGTGTTATGGTGGATTAGTGCATTGGGACCTCTTGTTGTCTCCCTTAAGGGGCTCCTCCCATTTCCTCATAGGCCTTTCTCTGGTGGCACCCAATGTGTAGAGCTTTTTTGTTTTGGTAGTTGGGTTAGGTAACATGTTCATATTTTAGCTGGATGACTAGACGGGTTAGGGGAGATTGTGTGAGAGGCTTCCTGGGCTTTTTGCATTGGTTAGGGACAAAGGAGCTTTGGTGGCCGATGTTTGGGAGAGCTGTTGGTGTCCTACATTTGTGGGAATTTTATCGGACTAAGGATAGTGGAGGTTCAAACTTTGTTGCAAGAGTTGGAGGGCTTTCAGTTGGAAGATGGTGTGGATGCCTTGTCTTAGGAAGAGGGTGGCTTCTCGGTTAGAGATGCTTATAACAGGTTTTGGGAACGGGTGGTGTAGGGATGGATGTGGATTTCATTAGAGATTGCAACCAGATTTGGGCGGTAGCATGTCCTCTGAAGGTGAAGATCTTTGCCTAGCTATTCAAAAGAGGTAGGCTCATGACAAGAGTGTGGAGGGCTAGATGGGTGCCTGAGGCAAAGAAAGAGTGTCTGCTTTGTCTTGGAGCGGATGAGGACATTGATCACCTGTTTTTCTGATGCCCCTTGGCCACTCATATTTGGAGCCGATTTGGGGTGGGGTGGGGGCACATTCTTCTTTCTAGGAGTTTTGGAGATCCTTAAGAAGGGGGGATAGGAATGTGGGTTGGAATGTTTTCAGGATGAAGGAGAGGGTGAGACCTTTGGTGGTTCTCTGAGGCATTTGGCTGTGGAGAAATGAGGTGGTTTGTCAAGGGTAGAGGTCTTATGTAGAGAATATTGTTGAGTCTATTGTCTCTGTCATCCAATTTTGAAGTTCTAATTTGTAACTTGGCCTTGCACCTGTTTTATTAATTTGGTTATTACATGGATAACCACCCTTTCCCTTTAGAAAAAAAAACAAATAGGATCACTTGAGTGTGTCATAAGTCTTGGAGAAGTCCACTTTTCACATGAAGGCCCTTTTCTTCGACCTTCGCCATGTAGCCACCATCGCTTTTACCATTATAAATGATTCCTGGAGTGATCTTCCCTTAACAAAAGTGGATTGGAGGGGTCATATCAAAAAAGTAAGTGGTCTCGTAACCTATTTGCGAACACGTTTACCACAATGAGATTGACCATATTTGACAACATAATAGGACGATAGCCATCAATCAACCCTAACTCAAGTTTCTTTGGAAGAAGTAATAAGATTTATTGAGCTTTTCAAAATCCTTGTTGTCCACCATGAATTCCCTAATCATGGTCATGAAATCCTCCTTTATTAGCTCCCAAAATTCCTTGAAAAAGGAGACATGGAAACCATCAGGCCCTAGGGACCCTCCTGCTTTCAGATCACGTAATGTCGCGAGGACCTCCTCTTCAGAGAGATCTTTAGTGAGGGCAACCGTCCTCTCTCATTATCCAGAATCGGCAAATCAGTAGAGCACCACTCCCATTGCCTGGGAGGACACTTTCTTGTGAAGTCCTAGATATGTAACCTTAATGCCTGTGTGACCTGTTTCCTCCTAGAAACAACCTCATCTCCATCCTTAAGGTTGTCAACAAGGTTGGATCTTCTCCTACAGCTAACAGACATATGGAAGAATTTGGTGTTTGTGTTGCCCACCTTAAGCCACAACTGTCGTGATCGTTGCCTCCAATCAGTCTCTTTCTTACGGTCTTCATCAACGATTATATGTTGCAGGCGTTGCCTTTTAGTCAGTTCAGCAGTAGACAACTCTTCAGAGAAACCACGATCTATCTTAAAATACTTAGAGAAAGAAACTCCTTCCCTAAAGTCCCACAGTAGTGGCATATGATTTGAGAAAGGACATGGCCGCATAGACACCTTTGCCGACTTTAACCCAAGTTACCAACTGAGCACAAAAACCTATCAATCTTGATTCGTACACTATAGGAGTTTCTCCAAGTGTAATGTGCACGTGTGATAGGGATATCATAGAGCTTCAATTTGATTGCTAGGGTTGAAAATCATTTGTAGACATATCATGTCTCTTTCTTGGTGGTCTTTAAGGTCCTGTTTGGTAAGGGGAATAAGTTTGTGGAATAAGTAAAGGAATATGGAGGAAGTGGAATAAATGGTAGAATAAGTGAGTTAATCCATTTGGATGTTAGGCATGTTAAGTGGCGTGTTAAAGTTATTCCACAAAGAGGGGTGGAATAAATTCCAGGTGTGTTAACTCGTTTCCGAGCGTGTTAAGTGACGTGTTAAATACTTAACACGCGAAACAAATGGGGCCTAAATGATAAACTAGTGTTGAAGTTCCTACCAAGTAGCCAAGGCCAGCCATCAACAAGAATGGCCGGTTGCCTCAAGTCATCCCATAACTCAGTTCTAACAGCATCTTCTTAGGGCCCATAAATGGAAGAGACCATGACGAGCAGGCTGTCTGTGATGTGGTAAAAAACTGCCATGAGCATTTAGCGTCCGACCATAAAATCAACCAAACGAAATGCAATGGTATTCCAAGCTGCAACAATACTCGCAGACCTACCGGCTGAGTCCGCAGTCAGGAAACCATCAAATAACGTCCCTCCAACCTCCCTTTTTCAACCTCACATCCATGGTTTTAAGCTATTTTGTAACAACAAAATATTAAATCCCCATTCAGCAAGAGATCTCTGTAGGATAGTCCTCCAAGAGGAGTCATAGAGGCCCTTACATTCTAGGGTAGGATCTTGCCCTCTGCCCCAAGAAGACCTGACACTGACCACAGTTGCAAACTTTTGCTTAAAAGCCAACTAACAAGCATATGTGGCCTCCCTTATGGCCTTGTTCCTAGCCATGCAGAGTCATCATGTTTGAGTTAAGTAGACGAGCCTTTGCCTTTGTAGTGTTGGTCTTCAAGCATAAGTAGACTTCCTTTTACACCCAGCACCACCCCTTGACACAAAGGCACGATCAGAAGAGGTGCTTTGATTTGGTGCCTCACAATTAAGAAGGGGACACTCCTCTACGGTACCAGCAACACCTTTCACTCATGCACCCCTGCAAGCTCCACCGTCTCATCGAAGCACACATCCAAGAAAATCGTTGGTAGTAGTTCTAGACCATCGTCATCTCCAAGTGATGTTGCAAACCCCTTATCACCGTTGTAGCCATCGAACATGGCAGGTGGTGCTGGTCTTGCTGCTGGTCACCCGTAGAATCGTAGAGGACAGGAGGTTGGCAGCACTGAACTAGCTGCTGGTCGCTTTCACACCCACTGAGGATAGGAGCAAGGAGACCTCGAGAAACATGGGGTTGAAAAGTGTTCGGCCCCTGATCCCATCTGCCGCACATTCCTGATCACAAAAAAGGCCAGAGTAGGAGGAATTCTTTTGAAATAAAAAAGGTACGGGCTTACGATGGGGTTCACAACCCACCAAAATCTGAGCCAAAAGAGAAGGCAGAGGGGACAAATCGAGTCCGTATCCAAAATCGGATCCAGATCCCCCCTGTACGGGAAGTGCCAAAAATGGCTTAGAAACAACCCTCGTGCTACTTCAGGAAAATGAATTGCTACCACGTCATTTAATTGGTTAGACGATGAAAGAGGAGAAACAACGGCCATGTGCATCGCAACCAACTTGTGCTCCCAAAAATCTGCTTGGCTCCTGCGGTTGACACTTTGAATCCCACAATCTGCAGGCCGTTTGGGTACCCACACCTGCTGGGGGTGCAAAGTGCAGCTTAGGTCCTTCCTGGCCGGAGTTTATTGTGTGGAAATCAAGACTTTAACACCTTTGCACAGGAGTGTTTTCAACCCTACACCATCTGGCAGTCTTGCACCTCAATGTAGACCACTCAGGTGGCCCCTCCAAGCTGAAGGAGCTTGGAGGGCACATCGTCAACAGAGAAGACCTTTGCCAAGGCACAATCATGTCGCATGTCTCCTCTTTTAAGCCACAACTCTTCGTAGAGCTGCAGCTTTGAAAAGCTAGACACCAGCACCTCAACAACCTCCAGATCATGGAGGTGTAAAGGAACGTTGATGAGGTAGATGTCAATAGTCCGTCAAGGTGGTGATCTCTACTCGACCTCACCATCTATGTCTGTGTATTCCCTCCAATGAAGCTCTCCATCTCCAATGATCAACAAATAGAATTGAAGCATCGCAACATCTTTTGACGAGCACCCATGAAGAACCACCTTGCGGTCACCAATCCAAGAAAGATGTATTGTACTTGGTGCCATTCAAAACCTCTCAATGGCGTGTCTAATGTCCTATAAAGAAGGGGAGCCAGCTAGGATATCGCCAACCAAAGAGGTGCAAAGGAAACTTCTGAGTTCATGTATTGAAGTCGACCAAAAACCAGGGTCTTCATCCGAGCAGGAGCAAATGCTGCATGTAAAGCCATAAGGGGCTTACTTCACACTGGGCATGTGGAATTGCTGATGACCAATTCCCTTGCACTGGAGACAGACCACCGGGCCATGGACTCGCTGAGGTTCTTTCCCTCTTGAAGACAATGCCATTATGCTCCAGCCATAGACCACATCAAGATGAATGCTTCAACATATAATCATTCACATGGGCATCATGTGTGGAAGATCAGAAATTAGCCTTGGAAGAAAGCTGGAGTGGCCAAATATTTGCAGAAGATCGGCATTCTTGTGTGAAAGGGCAGGCAAATAAGAGGTGCTCCATATCCTCCACCTGTTCTCCACAAAAGGCAATCAGAATTTGTGTTGGGAAGCCATCTTGGCCTATACTCATGGGTCACTATCCTTTTCCTCTTAGAAGCCACAGGAAAATTTTTACTTTTAATAGAATTTTGGTTTTGCAAATCTTTCTACATTCAGAGGCCAACGAGCGATCAACCTGATCCAAGCCCTCCATAAAGTGCAAGTAGGCTTTTTGACAGAGAACTCACCACTTCTCGAGACCCAACCATCTCTTCCAGCTCTCAGCCTGATCTCATGAAGAGTCTACAATTGGATGGATAGGTCTTCTAGCCTGGCATTAGAGAAAGATGGCTACGGGGGGGAGGAGTCTAACAATTATCCTGGAAGCATTCCGCAACAGTATCCATGGGCATAGGAAAAGGAGCAGCCAGTCTAGGAACCTGCAAGGGATCAGTCTTGTTGAAGTTTGTTTTGTTTGCAATCCCAAATTTCCACCTATTTGTTTTTAGAACTCCTAAGAAGGTTGTCAAGAAGATTAATGCAATTAGGAAGTGGTTTTTTTGGAAAGGGCTGCAACATGATGGAAGGTTCACTCAGTAAAGTGGGAAGATATATGCAGGCCTAGAGCAAGGTGGTTTGCGGTTCTTCATTTGATGGATTTTAATGATGCTTTTCTTGCTAAGTTGGTAGTCAAGTTGATGCAGAATGAACTCCTTATGGCACCATCTACTCAAGGATTCCTATGGCTCCTTGCCTAATTGTGAGGACAACCTGGACAAGAGAATTGTTCCTTGTGGTGCTTCAGCCTTATGGGGGGGGGGGGGGGGGGGTTTATGTGAAGTGGAGTGTGTTTTGCTTTTCTTTGGGCAAGTCTTGGGAAAGGGAAAAACTTTCGTATTCTGGGAAGATGATTGGATGTGAACTAGAGGATTGGTAGGGGTGGTACCACGTTTGTATGCATTAGTTGCAAATAAGCAAGGTGTTGTGGCAAACATGTGGAATGGACTGATGGAAAGGAATTTTGGGGCTTGGGTTCTGCTATTGAAGGGGCTCTCTTTGAGGCTAGAGTTAATGATTTGGAGGAATTGGTAACAACCATCCATACTGTTTGGCCATAGGAGGGGCCAGTTGACTCTGTGGCCTGGGGCTGGGGAACTTTTTAGTGAAGAAGGCTTGCAAACTAATTAGAGGTAGTCCAGATGCTGATGATGCTATTTGGGAGTGGACTGCAACATTATTTGGAAGATGGAAGATACCTTTGAAGGTATGATTTACTTGTGGCTTCTTGGATAGGGGAGGCTTGTTACCAAGACAAGGAGAAAATAGTGGACCCTTGATGCCAGTACCCTTTGTATTATGGGGAGTGGAGAATGGGGACTGTGATCACTTATTTATTTGTTGCAATTTTTGTGGGAATCTTTTGAGGCACTCTCTATTCTGGCTATGGATTATTACATAGGGGGCGGCCTCCGGAGAGCTTTTAGACGTGATGCTTGGGCTGATCTGATGCTTCGGGTGAAGGTTGCTGTTGGATTGTGGTCTATGTGGCTTCAAAGGAGCAGGGTCAGTTTCAGAGGTGAGAGAGCTTGGGTGGACAATGTAGTAAGGAAAACTTCATCTTTTTATGACCTCTGGATACAATTCCTGTAATGTTTGGATGTGATTGTACCTTTTAATTGATGGTAATGAAGTGGATAACTACCAACCTCTGGTAGTCAGCCTTTTCTGCTTCAAAAAAAAAGGAATAGCTGCCTGTCTGAAATTTTGTAGAATCTGTTGGTCATAGTATAATTTCTGTAATGCATGAATATTTATTCTGGGCCATGCTTGAAATTGTGTAATATCTTTCTGGATTGCATTCCATAGCTTGGATTTCCGTGAAGTCATTTTCCGGAAAAAAAAAATCACATTCATGGATGCTTTCTTTTTGACATTTGGATTGCATAAGTGGAATCTTTTAATCTCATGGACTATCAGATATTTTCTATTCCATCCAGGAGTGACTTCTGTGTATTCCCTGTATTTATTTTGTATAAACTTGTTAGTTATTCTCCACAAAAAAAAGCTTGTCACTTGTCCATCAGGATATTGCTTAACTGTGCTCTTTTTCTCCTCAGGAATGGATGGAGTTGACAAGGAAAAGGTGCAAAGAATAGTTTATGAGATGAGCAAAGGCTCAAAATATTTCGAGAATGAGCAACGGAAGGATGCATACATAAAGCAGAAAATTGACGGTTTGCATTCTCAGTGCGCAAAGCTAACAGAAAAAGAGATTTCACACTTTCAAAAGGTAATATGCCACATATTATTCACTTATATTAAAATAATTTCAAACAGTTCATGCAATTGCCCATGTATAGGTTCTTGCTTTGCTGGATAATCCAAAAAATTATTCAGTATAGTGGTTCCAAAATTATGGGGAACGGGCTAGATTTTTGGAGCTCAGTATTTTATATTTGCTATGGTCTGACCCTGAGATGGGGTTCGGGAGTGTCAGTGAGGGGCTCCACTCTTTACTAAGTTAATTTTTCGTTTTCTGGAGAAGGGCATCACCTTTTTTCCATTGTAGATTGTGAATAAGAGACTGTTTCCCACTTTGGAGAGATGATTGGTCTAGACGTGGTCTTATGGCAAAGCTCTTCCTTTTTCTCTGCCACTTGCTCTTGCTCCTGAGCTGAATGCTTTGATGGAAGCTTCTGTGTGTCCAACTGTGGAGGCTCATTGTCGTTGGGATCCTTCTTTTTCTTTTGCCTTGCGGACTCAGAGGTTGGACATTTTCTTGACCTTCTTTGGGTAATAAACCTGTTTCACTGTTTCAGGCTTTGTTTTGTCATTGGTAGTGGGATGGTGGGATCTCTTGGTCAGTTGTTCTTCTCAGATGTTTCATGCGTCACTTGAGGAGGTTTATGAGATGCTTTTCAGAGGTTGTTATCTTCCTTGGGCTGCTAGGGCCCCTGTGAAAGTAGCATCATTCGTATTGCAATGATAATGGTTTTGTGGAAGAATAATGACTCTCTCATTATTGAAAAGAAATCCCTAACCCCCTTCATATCGAGAGTGGGGATAACAAATCCGAATGGAAATAGAAAATAGAAATAGGAATAATAAAACATGTCGAAGCTTTGTTTAAATAGAATTCATTTGAGAGAGAGAGAGAGAGAGAGAGAGAGAGAGAGAGAGAGAGAGGCAATAGGGAGAGAGACAGGGGGAGGGAGAGGAGGGGGAGGAGAGATACCTGTCTGAGAGGGAGGGCGAGGTTGTGAGGCTCGAGGTTGATGCAGGCTGGTTGGTGGTGGCGAGGCGAAGAAAGGAGAGCTGGACCTCGGTTGGTCTCCAGAGGGTTTCTCGCGGGGGAGGAGATGCGGCAGAGAGGGGAAGATGTTTCAGATAGATATCTAGGGGTTGACCACTGGGCGTGTGAATGCTGTGAGCCATGGCGCTGTTGGAAGTGTGGTGGCTTGAGGCACAGGAGCTTCAACTGCCATGGTGTGTCACGCTCGGAATGTGGGGAGCTTGTCGCCGCCACCGCTTGGGGGATTGCTGCAGGTGGAGATCGAGGTGCCATGGTCGGAGGGGGTTAGGTGCCTAAAAGAGGAGGTCGAGGGTGGGCTGGTGGGTGAGGTTCTTGGAGGCTGGGTGACTAAGGCGATGGTGGAGGAAGCTTTGGGCCTGGACTTGGAGCGGGAGGGGGTTAGGGTTTTGATGTTGGAAGGCAGGAGGTTCTTGGTCCTCGGCCTCCCTGTTGAGAGGAGGGAGGAGCTCTGCTTCTTGGAGGTCAACGCCAAGATGGGGTGGTGGAGATGGCGACGCCCGTCCTCGCATGATGGAGCGTCTGTGGAGAAGCTGTCGGAGAGACCGATGTTCGAGGTGTTCGTTGAAGGGATCCCTTGGTGGTTGAGATCGATGGAGGTGGTGGATGCGGTTGTTTCGCCTTTCGCTTGCCTTAAGAGATGCATGGCGATCAACCTCTCCAGGGGTCCGGTGGCGGCGGAGGTCGAGATGATTGGAGCGAGGTTGATGGAGAAGATCGTGCTACGACTGGGAGCTCTTCTTGGGTCATCTCTTGCGCGATTCAGGGAGCTCTTTGGGGATCCATGGCAGTGATCGGAACAGTGGTGTCGGTGTAGAGGAATGTGAAGCGCTGTCTGGTGAAGGCAAGGGTGACTCGATCGGTTGCTGACGTGGATCCGAGGCCCAAGAGATCTGTGCAGATCTCGTCTGCTTCGCTGGTGTCGCCTGAGATTGGCGTTGAGCGGAAGCGGCGTGGAAGGGCTTTGATGAGAGATGATTCCGCGGTGAGCAACTGTCGAGGGCTCTTAAAGGGGTCGTGTCTGTGGCACGTGTGGAGGCATGCTCATGTGGTTGGAGCGCGAAGCCGGATCTTTATGCGGGATCCGATGAAAACCTTTCGTCGGATTTGAAAGGAGGGAAGGATCGAACTCGGCCCTTGTTTGGCGCTTGCTCGGAGGAGAGGAACTCTCCTGATCCCCCGACCTCGAAGGGGGTAGATGA
The DNA here is from genome assembly GCA_037157565.1 of Thalassia testudinum. NCBI lineage: Eukaryota > Viridiplantae > Streptophyta > Magnoliopsida > Alismatales > Hydrocharitaceae > Thalassia > Thalassia testudinum. The sequence continues at coordinate 67,934,172 of JAZHRO010000013.1, read as the reverse complement.
TCAATGAGAGGCCGATGGAGCTGGGGAAGAGGAGCGCACCCGAGCATTGGTCGGGGTGGAAGACACAGTCTCTCCTGCTGCGACTCCGTTGCGAGGGACAGGAGAGGTGGCGGAGGCATTGACTGCTTCGAGAGAGGCGTTCGATGGCCTGAGGGCTGACGAGATTGTGGTCTGGGGCCAACGTGAGGTGGAGGAGGAAGCCGAGCTGCATGGTGGTGGTCTTGGGGATGCTCCTTCCCAGCTGCAGTTGGGGTGCTCTTCGGTGTCGCCCAAGTATAAGGAGGAGATTTACCCTAACGGGGTGGAGACCGCAGATGGTGCAAGGCGGCAGAGGCAGGGCTCTCCATTATAAGAGGAGATGGAGGTTCCGTGGAGGCCAGAGATCGAGGGTGGTGGTTGATGGTCGAGGCGAGACGCCACGGCTACCACGTCAGACGATGTTGTTGGATTGTGAAGATGGTGAGGTGAGTAGGACAACGGAGGCGTGTGGCTTTCGATAGTCCATGGAGGAGGCCTACATTCGTTGTTAAATGAATGGAGTGATGACGTGGAATGTGCAGGATCTTAATGACCCTGCTAGAAGGGCGTCACTGGGGCGCTATATTTGTACGTGGAAAGCCGATGTGCTACTTCAAGAAACGAAGTTGGTCAATTGTGATGCTCGAACTTAGAAGGAGATTGGGAGTTCTTGGATGGAGGGGTTCCGATCCCTTAGGGCAAATGGTCACTCAGGAGGGTAGATTTTGGGATGGTGGGAAGATGTTTTCTCCTTGGATGAGTTCTACTGCGGGGAACATGTCATCTCTACGAGGTTGATCAGGAGGGTCGGAGGCACCAAGATGTGTGCTACGGGAGTGTATGGTCTGTTGGATGCCCAGGCCAGAAGAATCATGTGGGAGGAGCTTGCGACCGTCGCAATGGAGTGCCATGGTTTTACTTGGCTGCTTTGGAGGGGATTTCAACATCACCTTACAGATGGAGGATAGGCCTGGAGGGTGGGGCAGACAAGATCCCAGATCGGATCTTTTTGTGGATTTTGTGGCTACGCATGGCCTCGTGGATTTGGTTCCAGCGTCCTGTGCTTACACGTGGAGGAACAACAGTGGTTAGATGTCCAGGATTGACAGATTCCTTTACAACGTGGAACTAGCAGAATCTTTTTCGTTTGCAGATGTGTCCACCTTGGAGAGGCTTTTCTCTGATCACACGCCCCTCATGTGGAGGTCTAATGAGGGGATGTTTTTTGGCACTTATTTTAAATTTGACAGATCTTGATTGTTGGAAGAAGGGTTTCGGTGTATGGTGGAAGAGAAATTGAACTCCATGATTGTGGAGGGATCTACTGTGTGTTGATAGACAAAGAAGTTGGGTATGCTGCGTGTTCACCTGAGGGCGTATAGGAGGGAGATCATAGCATCTAGGAGGAGTAGGAAGGAGGAGGCACTGGCGGAGATTATCAGGATTGATAGGCAGGAGGACCTAGCCCCTATATCTTCGGAGGATAGGGAGGCTAGAACGAGAATGACGCGTATGGTTCAGGAGGAGGATAGGAAGGAAGAGGTGAAGTGGAAGACGAGGTCGAGGCAGAGATGGTTGAAGGAGGGCGATTCTAATACCAGATTTTTTCACCAAATGGCATCTACTAGGAGGAGGAGAAACTATATAGACGGGATGCTGATTCATGGGGTCAGCTTCTCTGGTCAGGAGGAGGTGGGTCAAGCCACTGCAGGTTACTTCAGGGAGTTTACTGGGAGGCGCGTCAGGGAGGGTTAGAAGTGGAGAGGGGAGGATGTACAGCATGTCACAGAGGCCAAGGCAGCGAGTCTCACAACTAGTTTCTTAGAGGACGAGGTGAGGCAGGTAGTGTGGAGCTTGAACGCGGAGGGGTGTCCTGGCTCGGATGGTTTCCCTGTCTTATTCTTTAGGGAATTCTGGCACCTGGTGTGGGCAGAGGTGATGCAGATGATGGAGTGTACGGTCAGGAACAGAGGTTTTGATAAGTTGAACAAATGCTATCTTTTTCTGCTTCCCAAGAAGGAAGGGGCGAAGGCGATCCAGGACTTCAGACCAATTGTGCTCTCAAATGTCGTATACCTTATTGTTGCTAAGGTCCTGGCAAATAAACTCAGGGACATTCTTGGAAACTTGATCTCGTCTGTTCAGATGGCTTTCATCCCGGGGAGAGGAATCCTGGACGGTTTTGTGGCTGCCATGGAGGCTTTAACCCTTTGGAGGAGGGAGAAGAGAAGGGCCTTCCTGTGGAAAGTTGATTTCAGTAAGGCTTACGACTCGGTGCAGTGGGATTTTGTGTGGGTTTCCTTGAGGAGGAGGGGGTTCCTTGTGGTGTGGATTGATTGGATAAAGAGTTGTGTGACAACATCATCTTTCTCAGTTCTGGTCAATGGGAATCCGGTGGGGGGATGGGTGCAACTTAGGAGGGGGTCAGACAGGGTTGCCCCCTTGCACCTATGTTGTTTGTGTTGGCAGTGGATGTGCTGGCACGGGCTACACAAAGGGCCTACGATAGGGGTCTGATTAGAGGATTCATGGTTGGTGAGGATAAGAAAACGACGATCCTATAATATGCTGATGATATTTTATTCCTGGACGAAGGAATGGAGTTGGAGGCCAAGAGGATGAGAATTCTTGTGAAACTTTTTGGCAAAGCGTCAGGATTGCAGATCAATTACCAGAAGTCAACTTTTGACCCGTTCAACTTGTTGGCTGAAAAGGTGGAGATGGTAAGGGGGACTTTGGAGACAGAGGTGGGTTCTCTGCCTCTGGTGTATCTGGGCCTTCCGTTGTCAGATCGACGCCTTAGGGTATAAGGTTGGATTCCTCTGTTGGAGAGGATGAAAGGAAGGTTGGCTGGATGGTCCTCTAGACTTCTTTCTAGAGGTGGAAGGTTGGCCCTTATAAAAGCAGTGTTGGCCTCCATTCTGTCGTATTTTCTTTCAGTTTTCAGATTGCTGCGCCAGATTGAGAAGAAGATATCTAGTTTGATGAGGGATTTCTTCTAGGCCAATGCAGGGTCGACAGGAAGGGAGGCGAGGTTGGTAGCTTGAGAGGAGGTATGTAGGTTGCTTTAGGAAGGGGGTATGGTGGGTAGAGATGTAGATAAGGTGAATATCAGCCTCCTGACCAAATGGATAGCGAGATTGGTGGGACGGGAGAGGGGGATCTTCGGTGATGTTATGCGACGGTGCAATGACCCTTTCCTCTCTTGGGAGCCTCTGGGGTCCCCCCTTCAGGTGCCTCCCAATTTCTTAGGGGCTTGGCTTCAATGAAGGCGAAGGTGCGCGATTTCTTCTCTCCCACTCTTGGGAAGGGCGATGCATTCCGTTTTTGGCAGGACGACTGGTAGGGGGTGGCTTAACCCTTACGGAGAGATTCCCTCGCCTTGTTGAGGGTGTTGTGGATCTGTCAGCTACGGTGGAAAGTTGTTAGGATGGGATGTGGTGTCCAACTTTTTGAGGAGGGCTTTCTGACCAGAGGTGTGAGGAGTTCCAACGTCTATTGCAGGAGCTGGATGGTTGGGCACTAGAGGAGGGCGATGATGGTTTTCATTGGGAAGAAGGAGATTTCTCTGTGGCAAAAGTCTTCCGTAGGTTGGGGAGTGGCACGACCAACTCTGACACCGATTTTTTGAGAGACTGCAGTCTAATGTGGAAGGTGGAATCTCCTTTGAAGGTGAAGATTTTCGCTTGGCTGGTGAGGAGGGGAAGAATTATGACGAAGCAGTGGAGAGCTAGATGGGCCCATTTGGATATGATCTTGCATGTCCCCTTTGTGATGAAGCGGAGGAAGATATTCAGCACATTTTCTTTTAGTATCCTTTTGTGGCGCAGGTTTGGAAGCGGATGGGAATCGACTGGATCGCCCATCAGGATATGGGTAGCTTCTGGGTATCTTTCCGCAGATGTAACACCTACGGCGGAGATTTTGCCTTTAGAACCATAAAGGATAGGGCAAAGGTCTTGGTGGTCCTGTGGGGCGTGTGGCTGGGGAGGAATGGGGTGATTTTTAGGGGAGAGAGGCCTTATGTTGAGAATTTTGTTTCGGTTATTTCTTCCAAGGTGGTGTTTTAGGGATCTATCTTATAATTTTGATGTAACCCGTTTTGTTGGAATGAAATAATCTTGGATGGTTATCACTTGGATAATCACCTTTTCGCTTAAAAAAAAAAAAAAGTCCCAAAACTTTCAAACTTAACAAAATAGACTAACTTAACTAACCTGGGACTCTTTCCTCATACTCTAACTCTTTCCTAATTATATAACAGGTTGCTTACCAAAATTTATAGGGCGAAGTGGACGCATGATATGCTCATGCAAGCACATCTTGTCAATTGGAATCAGTGCCAAGGAAGGTCACTTTTCTCAAGTTTGCATTTATAGGAGTTGTGGAGAAAGGCAGGGTGGGTTACTGTGGATTGATGCCTGAAGAAGCTTTTTGGAGGAGTTATGGGGGCATGGGGGTTTGCAACGGATCAATCTATATTGCTCAAGGGAGAGAATGGGACGTACACTTCGTATTTGGTGCCTATGGCTGGAAAGGAGAGCTATTTTATTCTGCCATGAAAGGCTTACATGGACCATGTTGATCATGAGGCTAAGGCTCTCATGGGTACTTGGGGTGATGGTTCTTGGGTGATTTCTTGGTGATTGTAGTGTACTAGTAAGTCATCACTAATATTTTTGGATGAGGACTAACTTTGAGCAGACATCATCTTGCCTTGACAAAAGGTACTGAAAACTGAAACTGAACTTTATCAATGACGATAAAAATATGGCCCTTTCTTTTACCTCTGTATATTCAAAAGATTGTCGTCAATGGTATAGTATTTTCTGCATGGCAGACGAGCTGATTTTTCCTTTTCTTAAATTATAAGTGCAAAAGTGTACACTGGCTACATGGATTTACAAGGCTTGAAGTTTAAGCAATGGAATCCCAGGACCTGTATGTATTTTTTGTGTTTCCATTGGTAAAACTGAATGCAGGTATCAGTTTAGTATTCAAAGGCAAATCACCAAGAACATCCTCTCAGCATATTGTGGTTGGATTAACAGCGTGCCTGTTAAGGCTATACATGAATTCAACCTATAACTTGCTTGTAAATGGCCAACTACACATATACTCTGATGCTATATCTAGACTTACCTATATATACTTCTAGTTCCCTCAAATGAGCTTCATTCATTGAGGCATCTTGATGATTCAAGAACTTCCCTTAGGCTGCATTTGGTTGGGGGATGACCTAGGGGGTTATCCCACCGGAGAAGGTTATGTTGGGGATAGCTAGGGGATAAAGTTGGCTTTGCAATTGCCAATGAACCAATCTCCATCACGACTTTTCCCAAGCTTTAGAGGTCAACTTTCCCAAATTTCAATATTAAAAAAGTCACTTCCACTACAACAACCATCACAACTAACCTACCACTTGTCCCACAACACAACTAAACATTTTACAACTTATCCTACCATCAAACACAACCTTAAGTTGTAGATTGATGTTTTTATTCCTTCTATGCTTGGGTAACACGGTTTGCAAGATTTCCTTTAACTAAGCTGGGAAAAACCAAGATCGTGCATAGAGAAACTAGGAAGTTGGAGACTTGTAATATAGCTCTTCGTATAGCCCTTATGAATAAAGTAAAGTCGTTGATCGAAGTGATATGGTTACTCTTGTGTACCTTGAATATGCTGCCAATATACAAGGTTGTGTTGTCCTTAATTTTGACCTTGTTTTCATTGATTGAGTTGTCCATGATTTGAGGGGAGTGCTATGCCAAAAAAAGTTGCATAGATGTCGATATATATACAACACCAAATGATGAATATTACATAGGATATAATTGGATAAAATGATTCGAATTCAATTAGAACTCTAGGGTTCTCTTACATAAAGAGACCGAAATGGTGAAAGTACATAAAAGCCCCCGAGGAACAAACCAAACCCAACAGCCATATAACAATGAAAAAATAGAAAATAGAAAATATATGTTAACACTCTCCCTCAAACTGGAGTATAGATATTTATCATGCTCAACTTGGATACACACGAATCAAATAAAGATCTGGGTAAGGGTTTGGTAAAGATGTCAGCAATCTGCTCCTTAGATGTGACTGGCGTGGTATAAAGCAACCTCTTCTGAATGATGTCTCTGGTGTAGTGATAGTCAACCTCAACATGCTTCGTCCTCTTATGAAATGCTGGGTTGTTGGCAATAAAGGTGGCTGCTCTATTATCACATCTTATCTCAATCGAGCTAGAAAACTATATCTGCAAGTTAGTAAGCAGGGATCTGATCCATATCATCTCTGCAGTGGTCTGAGCCATGGCCCTGTACTCAGATTCGACACTAAATCTTGCAATTGTGCTCTGCTTCTTGCTCCTCCATGTAATCAAACTCCCTGCTAGAATGGTGTAAAACCTAGTAGTGGATTTGCGATTCACATGACATCCAGCGTAGTCCGCATCGGAGTATCCAACCAAGGTTATGGAAGACCCCTTGGAAAAGAGAAGACCCTTCCCAGGAGCCTTCTTGATGTATTTGAGCACCATCAATGTTGCATCCCAGTGCTGGTGTGTTAGCTTGGCCATGAACTGATTTAGTTTCCCTACTGCAAAGGAGATGTCTAGCCTTGTAATAGTAAGATATAGCAGCTTGCCCACAAGTTGCCTGTACTACCCGCTGTCCACCAACTGTGCATTCTCATCATATAGTGGCATCTTGGGGTCCATAGGAATATTGGCCTCCTTAGCCTCAAGCATGCCAATCTCCTGCAAGATGTCCAAAGCATATTTCCTCTGGGATAAGGCCACATCCTTTTTGCTGCGAGCAACTTAAATACCGAGAAAGTACTGTAGAGCTCCCAAGTCCTTCATGACAAACTGCTTTGCTAGGATGCGCTTAATCTCAGCAACACCCTGCTCATCATCTCCTGTGACAATTAAGTCATCAATATAAACAAGAAGTACCACCATACCTCGTCTAGTCCTCCTGACAAAAAGAGAAAAGTCGGCTGTCGATCTCTTGAACCCAGCTGCCTCTACAACCTGTGATTGTCTCTGGAACCAGGCTCTGGGACTCTGCTTAAGGCCATAGATGGCCTTCTGTAATCGGCATACACAGTCTCCCTGAACCTCAAAACCAGGCGGCTACTGCATATAAACTTTCTCTTAGAGATCCCCATAGTTGAAGGCATTCTTTACATCCAATTGATATAAAGGTCAATCGAACTAAACTGCTACTGCAACCAGCACCCGTACAGGAGGAAGTCTGACAACTAGTGCAAAGGTGTCAAAGAAATCTACCACATAGGTCTGGGTGAACCCCTTTGCTACTAGGTGTGCCTCGTACCTGGCAATGCCCCCATCTGGATTGAATTTCACTATGAATACCCATCTATAGTCAACAATAGTAACTCTATCAGGGAGTGTAGTGAGCACCCAGGTCCCGCGACCTTGAAGTGTAGCCATCTTGTCCTCTATGGCAGCCCGCCATTTTGGATGAAGTATGGCTTGCTGGTAGGTAGTGGGGATCTCTGCAACTGACAAGGTAGAAGTAAACTGGACAAATGACTTCTCAAGATGGGCACTGGGAAGATCACCTGCAACACGGTAGTGAGCATAAGAGCGTGGAGCCTTCTTAATAGCAATAGGAAGATCCTCAATAGTATCAGGCACTGTAGAGTGACTTGTGGGACCATCGTCAACAGGTAGCTTAGTGGAGTAAATATGCACCTGTGCGGGAGATTCTAGTGGCGTAGACAGAGATGGCCTCTGCAGAGTCAAGTGAGGTCTACTGTACATGTGCATCGGACCATGTAGCATCTCAAAATTATCCACGGACTCCCTGGAATCTGAAGCGGGAGGTAGGGGAGTCAAAATAGGATTATCCTCAAACTAGACAGGGGGAAAGGGCATCGGGGTAGGTGCATCTGAAGTAGACATCCAGTGGCCCCTCATAGAAAAATAAGGCACCTCCTCATGAAACATGACATCCATACTAACATAGTGTTGCCTACTAATGGGATCATAACATTTGTAGCCTTTTTGAGTGGCACTGTAACTCAAAAATACACACTTGACCGCACGAGGAGCAAGCTTGTTCCTGCCAGGACCAAGAATGTGAACAAATGAAACACAATCGAAAACACGAGGAGGCACAACAAACAAATCTCTATTTGGATACAGTATTTGATACGGAATCTGCTTATGAAGGACTGAAGTAGGCATTTTGTTGATTAGGTAGCAAGCAGTCAAAATAGCTTCTCCCCAGTAGGAAGATGAAACATTGTGATGTATCAACAATGTATGGGCCACGTCTAAGAGATGTATGTATTTCCTTTCTGCCACATCATTCTGTTGGGACGTATGGGGGCAGGAGGTCTGATGTATGATGCCCAGGGAGCTGTAAAACTGGGCTAGTCTCCTGGTGCAAAACTCAAGTGCATTGTCGGTTCTAACAATCTTTACAACTATAGAAAATTGAGTCTTGATCTGATTAATTAACACCTTAATCGTATTTCCTGCATCTGACTTACTACGAAGCAAAAATGTCTATGATAGTATGGAAAAATCATCGACCACCAAGTAGAAGCGGAATCCCTACCTGTCTGAAGTACAACTCGAGCCCCATATGTCCATGTGGAGTAAGTCAAAACATGCAGATGACGCAACCATAGTGCTAGGAGAATAGTTGGAATGATGATGCTTGCCAATTTGGCAAGCGTCACAAAGAAGATTAGTAGCAGGTGATAAATGAGGAATAACCCGTCTCAGTCAATCTAGAGAAGGATGTTCCAGCCGACGGTGCCACTAAAGTGCTGTCCCTGCCTTGTATGCCACATCTGCCTGTCCAACAATTGTTAATGGAGACTGAGCTAACCTCCTTCCTCATGTCTACCACCAATAGTTTTCCCTGTGAATTTATCCTGAAAAACACACCCCACATCATCAAAGATTGCTTTGCAGTTGAGCTCTTTGGTAATCTTGCTAACTGACAACAAACTGATCGAAAAATCAGGAACAAATAGAACATTGGGCAGTCTTAAGGTAGGGGATATATTAACCTCCCCCTCGCCCTGAACCTGAGAAAGATGTCCATTAGCCACTTGAACAGTCCTGTTAGGAGGAACATCATGCACCATGCGGAAGCACTTCCGGTCTCCACTAAGATGCCTGGATGCCTCAGAATCAATTAGCCATCCACCATCTGCAGAGAAGGCAAGCGTTGCAGTATCTAAAGTGGTGGACATAACAACTGCATCCTCTTTCCTAACAATCCCATTGTCCAACTTTGTAGCTTCAGTCACAGTCTGAACATAACCTATCTTGCCAGGGAACATACCAGTGGCCCACTGCCTGCTACCTTGTCGACGACGCGTCTCCTACCTCATGTAGAATGGCCTCTTCTTCTATTCAGATGACATTGTTTGACATGACGATCTCTGTCAAGACTGACTTATCCTGCGTCCATAGCGGCCTCCATCACGAACTCAACAATTCTCGGTGAGTTCAACATGTCCAAAGGGAGCTAAACAACTCCTTATCAATTAATGAAACGAACTGATCTAAAGGCATCTATCAATCACACCCAATAAAACGAACTCATTAATGAAGAAATCCATATTTAGATCTGCATCGTTGACAAGAGGCCTCCTTGGACAGATGTTGGCCTTAACTGGGTGCAAGGAGACCACCCAAGGTGGCCTCAAAGAGACCTAGGCTCCCTCTCCTTGTGACCACAAGGAGCACAATCCCTAGTTTAGGGCTATACGCCCCTCATAGCCACCGCCTGCAGCCCAAATCGGGACTGCTCAACCATGCGCAGCCCCCCTGCACGGTCAGGAGCACGGTCAGCCTGCTGCTCCCCACGAGGAGCATCGCCCCTGCAGATTATCATCACTGCCGCACAGGTCATCGTCGCCATTGCGCAGCGCTGCCGGTCACCACAGTGGTTGGATCAGCACCGCCAAGCCTTGTTGTGCGATCTTGGCAGTGCCGCGTTGCTGTTGGAGGTCAACACCGCCTGTAGCATTGCATCGCAGGCCCAACTAGCAGACTAGTTACTGTTGCGCCACTGCTAGAGGCTAGATCGGCCTCTAGGCTTGCTGCAGTGCTACCACGAGTGCCGCTGACGGTGTAGCAGCCCCCTCCGTGCTGCCACAGCACCGTTGCGCATGCTACAACACACCGCCGAGTGTTGCTGCCGCTCTTGAGGAAGAGAGCGACGATTAGGGTTTGGTGGTTAGGGTTTAGGAGGTCGTGAGGGATGGGATACCCAGAGCCACGGTCTAGACTGGTGCTTTGATACCAAATTGGATGAAATGATTCGAATTCAATTAGAAACCCTAGGGCTTTCTTATATAGAGAGAGACCGAAAATGTGAAAGTACATAAAAGCCCCTTAGGAGCAAACCAAACCCAAGAACCCTATAACAATGAAAAAATAGAAAATAGAAAAGAGAAAATATATGCTAACAAATATCCTGTAAGGTGATTACACCACACAAATAAGCCACATGGCTTTTGCGAGCAAGGCAATTTACTATTTAGGACCGAGCATGATTGATCAAAAGGATTGGTTTTTATTTATTTACTAGTATTTTTACATCCACTTCTTATAAACATACTTAGTTACATTCATACCCTTGTAAACTCAGTTATTACATCTACAGCCCTACAAACTGTATTGTTACTTAGAAATGTGCTTGTCATTACATCTAATTGTAGATGATTTGTAACTACGGTTAACATGTAACTCTTCACCATATTTAACACAAAAATAAACCTTTGTTGCCTCCCTTCACTTGGTGGGGGGGTGGGGGGGGGGTGGAGTTAAGGGTAGGCAGGGGGTTGCAATTGGTAGTAAGGGTAGGGGATGGCCATGGCAATGGTGGAGGAGGTAGAGGTTGTGATCGGAGGGGCTCTTCTCTGAGGAGGATCACGTGACAAAGGGTTGCAACCTATGGATGATCCCCGAGAAGTTGTTGGGAGATCTTAGGGACTTGGAGGAGGTAGGGGATGACTTGAAGAGAGAGGAAGGGAAGGAGAGATTGAAGGGAGGGAGATATTACACGTACAAAGAAAGAGATGGGGAGGGAGAGATTGTAGGGAGGAAAGGAAGATAGAGAGAGAGAAACAGAGAGATTGCGGGGAGGGGAGGAAAATAGAAAGAGATCATGAGGAGGAGAGATAAAGAGGGTGAGTGTGGGAGAGATTGCAGGGAGAAAGATAAGGAGAGAGAGAGATCACGAGTAGAGGAAGACTTGGGGAGATGATAGGGAGGAGAGGGAGGCAAAGAGCGAGAGAGGTAAAGAACATAGGGGGAGAGAGAGAGATTGTGGGGAGGAGAGGGTGACAGGAGAGAGCTTGTGGGGAGGAAAGGGGATGATAGTATTGGTGTCATAGTAGAGAGCATCGGAGGCTTGGGAATGTCTTGAGGGATCACCAGGAAGGAGGGCCTGCGAGATATTTGAGATATACATAGTGGGGATGCTTGTGTACTACCTTTTGTTTGGGTTGCACGCCACCTAGGATGCGACACACGAGGTGAAGCTGTTGGAGGAAGGGGGGGCAAGAGTGGAGCTACCATGTTTGGGGTTTGAGGAGGAGGTTTTTGATAGGTGGTGTTCGTCTTATTGAGTTCTTTTTGTTGTTTCGTGTTTGGTTTCTATGCCCTACATGTATTCTTGAGGTCAATGGAAATTGTGAGGTTGGCAGCTTGCATAGGGACTCGACGGTGGTTGATGAGGAGCTCATCAAGGCCACCAAGGAGACAGAAGTAGGGGAGGAGAGAAGGAAGAAGAAAGAAGGGGAAAAGAAAAAGAAAAGGGTGGAAAAAGGTGGATGAGGGTATTAATGTACTTTTTGAACTTTGCATTGTTAAAGTTGATAGTCATAAAGGAATATCTGGGGAGTATTCCCTCAAATCTAATAGAGACTTAACCTAAGATATGACCATGTTTGGTTAGCAAGATTGTAGGGGCATAGATGTAATAACTGGGTATATAGGGGTATGGATGTAATTAGAAATGTTTATAGAGGCATGGATGTAAAAATCACTTATTTATTTATTTTTAGAGGGTCACTTTGGCTTTAGGAAAAAGGGAGCTATCTATGAAGGACCTAGGCCTTGCTTGCAAATGTTGTCTAGAGACCTTGAAGTTGGCCTCGTTCTATATTGTACTTTGGTTGTTACATTGATAAAGCTGGATTGCTACCTTAATTGTGTAGTCATCTTTCCTTTTGTAATAAAGAAGATGGTTTCCTTAAATGCCCCCTCTCTCAAAAAAAAGATGATTTCCTCATATGTGTGATTTTTCTCTTATTCTTTGGCATAAATGTGTTTCAGATGTAATCATAGACAAGGAGGAACTTTGGCGATGTAGACATGAGAATGGTCTGGGGCTTGTGTGGAAAAAACATAGGGAGAGGGCAAGGGAATAATCAACTAAGGTAGTGGGATGACTTTCGGCCACAGCATTGGGTTAGGGAGGGGGGGACTTTGTGGAGGGAAGTGGCATTTGTCACTGTTGATGGTGATGGTGGCATGTAATGAGATCAGAAGATCTTGACTAAACTATAAAGTTGGATAAATCAACTTCTAGAAAGGGTATGACTTGTGGAAAGAGAAAAAAATAAAGTAGTGTAGGTGTCTCCTCTCTTATCTGGCACCAGCGTATCCATTGCTCACTGGAAGGTTCACAAAGCCGGTTGCCTAAATTAAATACTTGGTCAAGTACTCTGTTGCAGTAAGGGACCACACCGCATATAGATATGCGGCCTCATATGTAGGCAAAGCGCTTATGCGGCCAGATGCTTGCTGGCATTTGTAATAGATTATTTAATGAAACTAGTTTTTACTGAGGACCATATGTTATTATGTCAAATGATTTTAATTTTACTTTGTTTTAAGAACTTATGTTCCAATTTTAGTGCTTAAGGTTTTTTTAGAAGGTGGTTATTTTTACATTAATATTCATATCTTCATTTAATTAGTATTCAAATTTAATTATTTTATATTTTAATTAAAAAAATGCATACTTGCCTGCAAGTCAAGTACTCACTATGCAATGACCTGTCCAACTGCATATCACATTATCGACTTTCTGAATGTTGACTGTGAGGCTATTTTTTGGAATCAGCATTCACTTGACCATTCTTCTCCTGTTCTACAACTTGATTTTTTTTTTTAAACTTGTTTGGGCGGGGGGGTGTGTGGGCACAAGCTTGTGTGGCTGTCGGCTGTTTATATAAGATTAAGTCAATTGTGGAGCCTAACCCCTTTCCTAAAAGAAAACTCTGCCCTCAAGTATTATAAAATGTGGAAACAAATATGATATAGGCAAAACATGGATCCACTTGTTTTATGACTGTTGAAGTAACAGAAACAAAACTATATATCATGAAGTCTCAGAAGGCTCAAAACTTAGATTAATGGCTTGGCAAAAAAGTGGACTTAGAAGATGTATAATTTATTTGATCAGCATTAGTACGAAAGCCATTCTACTCTAGGTAGATAAGATTCAAAAGGATCATGCATCTAGTAAACTTTCATGGACATGGATCTTGGATGATATCCATTAAACCAACGAAATGAACATAATCTATTTCTCCAACTGTTACAACTGACATCACAGTGAATGTTTATGTTGAATTTGAAGCATCATATGATCAAAAAGTTAGGAATAAGCTGAGATGTCTTTGCTAACTTGACTTAAATTGTAGTTCTTTGTTATATATCTGTGAATTTGATGCACTAATTACTGAATTTTGATACTATTTGTTTTTAATTCTGAGGTTTTTTCTCACATTAAGGGTCCCTCCCTATCTCTCTAAGTGGCAACTTAACTTGTGGCATGTTGCATGTCTCAGTGTGCTGATAGAAGAATTATAGAGTTAGAAGCTGAACGTGACCTTTCAAAAGTCTGGCTGCATTGCGACATGGATGCTTTTTATGCAGCAGTTGAAACATTGCTTGATCCATCATTGAAGGGGAAACCTTTGGCTGTTGGTAGCATGTCTATGATCTGCACTGCTAACTATGAGGTGTGCTTGTGTGTCTCTTTATGATCCTCCTTTTTATTTTATCTGAGGCTTATTTATGTTGAATTTATCTTGTGAGACATGCAGGCAAGGAAATATGGTGTTCGAGCTGCTATGCCTGGTTTCATTGCCCGCAAACTCTGCCCGGAATTGACTTTTGTTCCTACTAACTTTGAAAAGTATACATGCTATAGTGAATTGACCAGAAGAGGTTTGTTTCCATACTTCTATAGTTTACTCATGATGGGTTTATGAGGTTGTCTTTTTTGTTTATGTACCTATTTATCTATTTTGGGTGGACAATGGGTTTATCACTTTCAGTTTTCAGGAAATATGATCCTAATTTCATTGCAACTAGTTTGGATGAAGCATACCTTAATATAACAAACATTTGCACAGAAAGAGCCATTAGTGGCATTCACGTAAGTTCAGCTGTTTTGGCTTGGTTAAGTTAAATGCAATACTTTGTTGATGTCTTCAGCTAGTACTCTTTCTTGATGGAGTATGACATTCAGGTAGACCACTCAATTACCTTTCTGTTCCATGTTTTTAAGGTTGCCGAGGAGCTTCGAAGAGATGTTAACAAAGAGACAGGTCTTACTTGCAGTGTTGGAGTAGCACCAAACCGCTTGCTTGCAAAGGTTAGATGTCTAGAATAAGATGCCCTCCAATCCGGTGGTTGACATGGTATTTTAGATTTGCACCTTGAAATCCATATAGAATATGGACAAGATGCAAACAGATTTTTGTTTGCCATCCATCGCAGACAAGAACAGTTTCGTTTCTAATTGAATGATCACAACTTTTGTAGTATTTCCTCTCATTTTTTTTCTTTGAAAAAGTATTTGCTCTGAACTTGTCTTGTATGTTTCATGATGACAAGTGCAAGATGGACTAAGAAGCCGATGTCCATCCATTTAGAAACCTGAAGGCAACGATGTACTGCCTTATTTCCATTCATTACCTAGTAGGTTTAGATATAGCGTGGACTATCAAGAAGAAATGTTTCTTGACCTCTTTGGGAACCATGCTGGCTCTCATCCTGGAAGGGACCATTCCTATCCACTGTATCCTCCTCAATAAGCTAGAGGAATTGCAGACCATTCTTTGTCTTCCTCTACCTCTTGCAACCTATTGGCATCTTCTTCTATTCATAGTTGCAATCAGTCTCATCCCCTATATTTTCTAATAGGTCTACCCCTGGGAACTATTTTTTATATTCTACTTGTCTTTCTTCATGTCAAGATGTCATTCTTCTTTATTGATTGTTTTTTTTGAAAGTCTTCTCTATTGATTGTTGAGATTTTTTTTGCTTTTTTCTTTTTTTATAAAAAGAGTGATTGTTGAGATGTTTTCTCCATTTAATATTTTTATTCTTCAGTCTTCAGAATTCCCATGTAACCTTTTCAAAAAAAAGATTTTGAGTCCCCATGTAAGAGGTGGCCTCCTTTCCAAGGTCTTCATATAAAATAGACCAACTCACTCTTTACGTTGGGAGAGGCACTCTTTCTTCATGAGGTTTTTGTATAAGAGTCCTTGTACTTTGAGATAGAAGTGTTTGGCTTTCTCATTATTCAACCTGGAAGGAACTTGATGATGTTGACCCTCTCCTTGGACATGGAGGCCTTTGTCTATTCCCTACTCAACATGGAAGAGATTTTTGATGCTGTTGATTTTTTACATAAAGCATCACTCTCTTTTGGAGAACATCTTCAACCACCATTCCTTCTAGACTGCATACTCATTTGGAGGATATCTCTGACTTATCTTTGAGAAGAAGCTTTAAGTATCTAGCTGACTGCATTAGACCAACTCTCCAGCCCATCTGCCTAACGATCTATTGAGGAGGAGCAGAATTTCATCTTATTTGAAGCTTGACAATTTGATGATGTACATATGTAACCCTTTGCTTAAAAAATAGGAACTTTTTCACCAAATCATAATTCCTTAAAACATGCTTTTGCAGAAATAGAATATGGAAAAATATTCTAACATTGAATTTTTTCCATTTATTATCAGGTATGTTCAGATATCAACAAGCCTAACGGACGGTACTTTTTGCCGAATGATCAGAGGGCTGTTATGGCATTTATTTCATCACTTCCCATTCGAAAGGTTGCCTGGTTGCCTTTGTATGCATTCACTGCATTTTACTGGTACTTTTGAATGTTATGTAGAATCGTGATTGCTTTTTTCATTTTTCTTTAGGTTAAATTCTTGGTTGTAGGGACATACGAATAGGTGCCAACTTAGAGGGAAAGAAATTCACTACACAAGAACATGTGCACTGAAAGAAATTCACTACACAAGAACATGTGCACTGAACATTGTAATTATTATCTTTGATCCACTGGGAAATTAGGATTTACCTACTCTAGGCTGTACATTGGAAGAACATTGCCATGCATCAGAGTCAATGATTCCATTGCAATATAGTATCTGTTATAAATGGTTTGACAAATTGAAGGCATAGAATGGATCTGGGAAAGAAAAGATTCTACTTCATTTATTCTGCATACTAGAAAACACATTAGAGACCTAAACAAAATCAGCATAGAAATTCAAATCAACATCCTAACATAGAATTTGACCACTGTAGAGATGCTCGGTTCAGTTGCGTAGTGACCTAAGCCATATCAGGCATCTGTTGATGTATAGCTTGCTGTTGAACTGAAGTCCAGTAGTCAGCTCTCTCACTAACTCTAAATTATTAAGCTAATGTTTATCCCGTTGACCACCGTTCTAGGAGTAAGTAACTTCCTCACTGGTGTCGGGGACTTGTCTTGAAGTCCTTAGGCTCTATGGACATTCAACAAGGTGTAGGGGGATTCCATTCTCAATTCACGGTATTATACTTAGCCTTGTAAACACATAACTGCAATTTTGTTTGGTCCCTTACTGTTGTTGTACCTAGTCTTGTACTGCATTTAACTGCAACTTTGTTTGGTTCCTTATCTGCATACCTTTTCTTTTCTTTTTTTTTGAAAAGAGAAAGAATGGCTATTGGAGGTCAGTAGCCATCGAAGTCATTACTCCACTGGCAAAATTTCCAGTTGCAGTGCCCATATGTGGAATAACATCAAAGTCTCCCTTATAACATTTTTATAGCATGCCCGCTCTCCACAAAAGACCGTTTCTTTGAAGCCAAATCAATGATAGAGTAGCACATGCATCAACGATAGAGTAGCACATGCTTTAGCTCATGCCACAACATTAGTTCAGAGGTCTTATGGGAATGTTGTTGTATGTCACGGTAACATGGCCCGACATTGCCATTGCAGTTAGTAAGGTGAGTCAGTTCATGCATAAACCGCAGAGAATTCATTGGGAGCCAACGTTCATGCTTGAGATATTTGATGTTTGCACTAAGGACCTGCATTTACTCGGAGTGATTCATTGAGGATAATGGCATACACTGATGCAAACTATGTTGGATGCCCTAAAGATAGGAAATCCATTGGTTATCAATTGGATAACTACTCTTCCTTTTTTTTTTTTTAAAAGATAGGAAATCCACTATTGGCTTCTATACATTTGTAAAAGGAAATCTGGTCACATGGCGGAGTAAGAAGCAAATTGTTGTGATCAGTTGAGTGTAGAATCAAAATACCAGGCCATGGCACAAGCCACAGCTAAGCTTATGTGGGTTCGGTTAGTACTTACAGATCTTCAGGTCCTTGTTGCCAGCCTATGGAGATGAGATGTGACAATACGATGACCTCTTTCATTGCCAACAATCCTATCTTCCATGAGCGAACCTAGCACGTGAAGGTGGACTGCCATTATACTTTCGATATGATCTAGAAGGGGCATGTTAGTATTGCGCACGTGGTATCTGGGGATCAGGCAACGGATATGTTTACAAAGGCCACATTTGATAAATGCTATTCCAAGCTAAGCATGATCTATATTTATGCTTTAGCTTAAGGGGGAGTGTTGAGATTTTTGTTCCATTCTTTATTTTCTGTTTCTTTCTTGTTGCCTTATAGTAGAGGGACTTGTATGCAATTTCTCTCTTTGGTCTCCTCTCTATAAATAGAGGGCCTAGGGTTTCATGTTAGATGAAATGAATTGTTTTATTCTCTACGGGGGTAGATAGGACACATTGACGTCTAACAACCACCACGTGATGGGTGGGGGGGGGAGGGTAGGATAGAAGGTGGGGGGTTAACCTACAAGGAAGAAGGGATAACCCATGAAATTGCCCATCCCACTAGGACCCGAGAATAACTTATCCTAGGTTAACTCCTCTTAACTTGTGTCACAATATTCTCCCAACCAAATCAGGTTAACCCCCATTTTTGTGGGTTAACCTGGTTACCAAATAGTGAAGACAACAACTTGCTTCTAGTTAGGCTCTTACGTGTCACTAGCTAGTTGTGGCCCTGTATAAAGGAAGGTTGCTATAGGTAGATGGCATCAGGGTTAAGATTCGATATTGGTCATGTACACAACCTTTTACTAGTTTAATGAAAATGTTGGAGGGTTACCATCTTGAGTAACCCTCTTTTTACCTTTCAAAAAAAAAAAAACCATTCAAGAGGAACTGTAGCTAAAAAAAATTGAATTTTCTGGTTAGATCATATTAGTCCTTGGATATTTTTCTTGCCTTCAGAAAATGCCACGTAGTTCCAAGATCTTGTTTGATGATGGAAAAGAAACCTAAAACCTAAGCATGGAAATTATGATGCTTTCATGTCCATCGTTGGTTACTAACGAAATTGTTTCCATCTGGAAATTAAATGAGATAAAACAACTACATATCACCTAGAAGGTGAAACATAACCAAAAAGAAGCTATAGATTTACAAACTTTTACATGCCTTTTTTAGTTTGTTGATTTGTATTAAGTCATGTAATTTGATAAGCAAGAATTTTGATGCTATTCCACTGCCTCTGTTGATTAACTGGAATTGTTGATTTAAAATGTCAAAGGCCCCTTTTTTTTGCAAACATGAGATCCTGGTGGTAAACTGCCACTTTCTTCGATTGAAATTTAAAATGAGGTGAAGGCATGCTTATGTCACCTAGAAGAAAATAACAAGAGTTTTGTAGACGTACAAACTTTATAAGTATTCTTAGTTCATTGATTTTTGAGGTATGTCATATAATTTTAACAAACAAGAAATTTGATGCTGTTCACCTTTCTTGTTCAGTAATTTGAAACGTTTATGTAAACTGGCTAAGGTAACTTTCTAAACCATGAGGTCCTTTAGGAAAGCAACCAATTTCTTCTGTTGAAGTTTCTGATTGATGGTGTGAAGAATAAAAGTTGGCTATATGGACTGCCACGTGGCACTGTGGGCCACGTGGACAGTCCACGTGGAAGTTAGTCTGGGAGTTAAGGTCGTGTGGCCAGTTTAGGAAAATAAGTGGTGGCTTGCATGCTAAGTTTTGTGTCAAGTGTGGCAATTTGCTTTAATCATTAGGAGTCCAAATTTAGGAAGAGATATTTAAGATTAGTGATTGAGTTGTTAGGATTTGATTTGATTAAGAGTTGTTTTAGGAGTATATCTCTTCATATAGAGATCAACAATTACTTATTTGAGTTGAGTTGAATACAACAATATTTCCACAATCTCTCTCTCAACTCCTCTCCTCTCTCTCTACACTTTGTTACTGTTCACGTAAACAGGAACCATATTGTTCAACATGAACAGTAGCAGCTGGTCCCTTCATCTCCACGCGTGGGCCTTCTACACGCCCAAGAGCTTGCTGTGTTTCTCTGAAATCTTCACGTGTTATCATAGTGGGCATTCTAGGCCCACTAGTCTTCATGTGTGGAATACAGGGAGTGAGTAGAAGAGGGTCCATGCACAAGGAGTTCCCCTTTTGCGTGAACCTTCCACACATCACCAAGGCCACGTGGTTCGTAACATCTTCGTTGGACGTGATAGTTCTCTTAAAGAACTCATTGAAGGACTTTGGCGCCTTACACAAGGCCCAAAGAGACAAGAAGGGGACTCCGACGAGTTGCTTCCTTCACGCATCTAGTGCCTTGCGCGGAGCATACAAGTAGAGGAAGGCTTGTTCTTCAAAGACGAAGATGGGGGAGCTCAAGGCCCAGAAAAGGGAAAGAGAGATTTATCGAGTTATGATACGATTGGTGATCTTCATGCTTTTCTAATGGACACTTTATATCCGATTTTTTACTCTCCTTCAAAAGAGGAGTTTTTCCCAGAGAAAAAGTGTCAAATACCATGCATGGGATTACTTATCTTCCTATCAGTTCAAGAAAATCGGACACTATCTCGAAGTAAAGAGGAAACGGCTGCAATCATCACAACAATTTTTGAGGCTGCCAAAAGGAGCAACGTCTTTCGAGGTTGTAAAAAGACTAACAGTTGATCCAGGAAGTTCATTTATCAAAGATCCAAGCAAGATGCAAGTGGTGGGACATCTAGCTTCACAAAGTTAAATAGCAAGTCATCGTCCTCTCGATCTTGACTTGAGGGGGAGTGTGAAGAATAAAAGTTGGCCATGTGACACAGTGGGCCACGTGGATAGTCCATGTGGCAGTCAGTTTGGGAGTCAAGGCTGTGCAGCCTGTTAGGAAAATAAGTGGTGGCTTGCCTGCCATAGTTTGTGCCAAGTGTGGCAATTTATTTTAATTATTAGGAGTCCAAATTTAGGAAGAGATTATTTAGGATTAGTGATTGATTGAGTTGTTAGGATTTGATTTGATTGAGAGCTGCTTTAGGAGTAGATTTCTTTATATAGAGATCAATAATTACTTGTTTGAGTTGAGTTGAATACAACAATGTTTCCACAATCTCTTTGTCAACTCCTCTCCCCTCTCTGTCGCCAACCCTCTATCTTTGCTCTTTGGTACTGTTCACGTAAATGGTAACCATATTGTTTAACATGAATAGTAGCAGTTGGTCCCTGCATCTCCATGTGTGGGCCTTCCATGTGCCCAAGAACCCGCTGCGTTTCTCCGAAATCTTCACAGATGGTTTTAGTTTGATATCAGCAAGTTTAGGCTGTAGAATCAAGAGGCACAAATAACTTTCCCCTAATTGATTGTATGCTTTGCATTTCAATGCTTTGAGTTTTTGGGTTCTATTTTCAATCCAGCTATATGCAAAGCGGGAGGGAAGAATTAATTAAATGTGAAATCTTTTCATGTAGATTTTTTTTTTGAAAAAGAAGAGGAAGGTTAGCCGATTTAGTAACCTTCCAGTTGCATTAGATTAAAAGAGTAAACCTTTTCTTGTAGATATTCAGAACCCTTAAAGTTGAACTTGAGAAAAAAAATCCAGTTTAAATGGAGCAAAATTCTTTCTTTTTTAAAACTATGCCCTCAATTTTTTACAGACGATTTGTAGCACTATAGAAGGCCATATCAGGAATTATGCTCTTATTTTGTACGAATTAAATTTAGTCCTAGATGGGAATAAGAGAGCAAAACTTTTGATTTAGTATGTTTTTGTATAGATTGGAGGTATTGGCAAGGTAACTGAACATCTATTAAGAGAGGCACTTGGTATCAATAATTGTGAGGAGATGCTGCGAAAGAGGGCCTTAATATGTGCAGTATTTTCTCGCTGCTCTTATGGTATGCCTTTCATGCCGCTTTTCTTTTGCTATTACATATAATCATGCAAAACATTGTCATTGCTGTAGTGGTTCTTTATGAAGGACAAAGTTCCAATCTTATCTCTAATTATTTTTGAAGTCTAATATTTTTATTTTATCATCCTATTTTGCATCCTTCAACTTGGAGAAAACTGGAAATACCTTGAAGAGATTGGTTTTAGACTGTCATTATACATACTTTTTTTGAAAAATAAAAGGGTCCCTGAATTTCTCACTTGCCACAGAGTACCTATATGATCATAGCCATGGCCACTCTCCGGCGTTGAGTCAAGGATGGTTGGACATAGACTGTCACCATACGTCACCACAAGCCTATGTGCGTATGGGCAAGTCTTGGGGATTCGAACTCGGCACCCCGCACAGGGAGGACTTTATGGGGTTGGGCAGCACCAGCTATGCTACCCTGTTAACCCCTGTCATTATACATATTGTGGTGATCTCTTACAATTTCATCTACCTTCTTATGATGCTTTTTCTTTCTCACATAGACACACACACACACACGCAGATGCACGTGCATACACACCCCTACATGATTGTGTGTATGATGGTGTGTGTGCATGTAGATGCGTCCATGGATGTTTGTGATACATATTTCTCTCCTTTGGGTTAACTCATGCATTTCTTCCTATGTCTTGTAGGGAGGTGTTGGAAACGTGCAATAAATGGGGTCCCTTGGTATTTTCTTGGTAGTTCTTGAAATTTAGGAGCGTTACAATTTTCTTCTTTATTATATTTGTCTACCCATCTATGGAAGCCACAAAACCACATGGAAGTTTCATTTTCCTAGTTGGTATCGATACACTTACAATGAGTGCGTGGAAAGCACATTTTCTATGAGGTGGGTTAGTTGCTTAATTAGCAAATTCATAACCATATCAAAAGATCGTTTAGCTGATGGGACTACAACCACGTCATTCTCGTGATAGGAAACCATGTATAGACCTCAATGTAGGATCAGAATCACGTACTACCCCTGTATTGGGTCAAATGAAACTAGTTTCAGCATGGTATATGCCAACGTTTACCCCCATTAGTCCATTTGGTTTAGTATGAAATGGAAAGAGGATGAAGGGACCAAAGATGAAAAAAAGCTGAAGAGATCAGATCAGGAAATCTAATGGGCATAGCCATAGCGTGTTAAAAGGACTAAACAAATGGCTTCAAGGACATCTTTGACAATAATAGGTCACGTTAAATTTGTAACTTGCCTCGAGAACTATTTGGACCCCAACTGACAATTGTAGATCGATGGTTCCATGAGGATATCTTCTTCTTGCGTAACTCCTTTATTTGTTGTAGGTGGAGTTCGTATTAGCTTAACGCCTTCTCCTTTATCAACTCATATATATAGTGTTAGGAAATAAAATCAGAGAGATGTTGATTGAGTTATTTTCCATTTAGGTCATTTCTATTCTTAGTAAATGTTAGTTGTATTTCCATGTATGCCAAGGCCCTCTATATAGAGTTAAGGCCTCTCTTTTCTAATCCATAAAGTTCATATTCTTCCCAAAATCCCAACATGGTATCAGAGCCACCGATTTCTTAGGGCTAGTTAGAAGAAGAAGAAACCTTGGAGGGGGGAGGCCCTCCGACGACGTCGCTAGCCTCCGGCGAGCCACTGGAGAGGCTCTCTCACCTCCCAACTTCTCTCCTCTTCTGCTTCTATTCTTCTCCTCCTACTGTTGTTCTTCCTATTACCAGTGAAGAAGGCATCGCCGGCACCGCCACCGTCCTTCCACAGGCGACGGACCACCGGTGGGGTGATTATCGGAACCCTAGACCTCACCCTGATTATCCTCAATGGCCATTGGACTGGTCAAGCATCGCTATCGAAGCCCTCGCCTGACGAAACAAAACTACCACCACTGCTCCAATCGATGTCAGCCCCTCTGGGGGGGGTGGGGGCGTCGTCGGCTCATCGTCAATTGATAGCACCCCCTTTAGTGACCATTGGTCGACGGAGTTGCCGGCAGCGAGCCATTCAGGCTCCAGCATTGTCGGAGACAGAGGGTTGTTCGAAACCCTATTTTGCCTTTCTCCTCTTAATCGAACAAAGCTCTAAGGGTCTCATTGGAACCCAAGAGAACTCATCTCTTGTTTGGGGCAAGTTAGAGCACCGACTCATCGTCGGAGCATTGCCAACACGCCGCCATGTTGTTAGAGCATTGCCCCTCTACTGGGGCCTTGATCTACGTTTTTTGACCCGCTTCTTTAGATCGAAGGGGCTTCTATGAGTCTTGTTAGAACCCTAGGGTGGTCACCTTCGATTTGGAACCAACCTTAGGGTGGGACATTGTTGGAGCGTTTGTTTGATGCACAACGACATCAACAACATCAGCAACAACAGTAGCAATTGTTGTTACCACTGCCTTCTTCAATGGCTCCTCTCCGGCTGCACCTCCGAACCTCCTCTCTCTAGCGGCAAGCAACAAGGGTGATGCCCAGGATTATGGGAAGTGCTTTCACGCACCTCAAGAGAAACCAAGTACGGATTGGCTTTGTGAGAGCATACAAGTAGACACCTGAGTTTGAAGGCAACTTGACGAAGAAAGACATAGATCGGCGTAGACACGTAGATAAGGGTGCACTCTTGTGCACCCAGAGCATTTCGGCTTGCTCTTGGGGCGTAGGAGCAATGACAGTGAAGGTGACCCTATGCACATCCGGAGAAACCAAGCACAGTATGTTGGCTTATGGGGTGTAGGAGCAATGGCACCCGTATGACCTTATGTGCACTTAAGAAGACCAAGCCTTGTCATCTTTAGGCTTTTGGATGTGGGAGCAGTGACACCCAAGTTTTGGTTATGATTTCTCATGTACCTAGCGCCTTATGCAAGATGTACAAATAAAAATATGACAAGTTGATACAGATGTTGAAGCCAATTATTTTTCTACTACCATTGAGTACCGTTGATTTAAGTCTTCGCTATCTCTCGTGTCTCGACTTGCGGGGGAGTGTTAGGAAATAAAATCAGAGAGATATTGATTGAGTTGTTTCCCATTTAGGTCATTTCTATTCTTAGTAAATGTTCGTTGTATTTCTATTTATGCCAAGGCCCTTTCTCTATATAAAGGGGGCTAAGGCCTCTCTTTTCTAATCAATAAAGTTCATATTTTCTCCAAAATCCTAACATATAGATTCTTTAAAAAAAAACTCATACATATGGATTTCCATCACCGCCACTTTTCAACCCATCCTTATCCATTCTTGTGTTTATACTCATTTTATCCTTATCTCATTCTCATCCTCATCCTCTCCGACCCTATCCAATTCTATCCTTGTCTCATCCTCATCCTTATCCTCTCCATCGTTATACACTTATTAAAGAAATGGGAAAATTTGCACTCATGCCTAAGCTCTTAATGTTGATTGTTTCTATTTATGTATCTATTATCACACTATGATTTTTCTAAAATATGTTTGGATGGTAAGTTCCTTATGTGCTTGTTCAAGGGTTTTAGATATTGATGTTTGAACGATAAAGGAATTGAGAGCTTCTCCTTTAATGATGCTATAACACATTAAAGGGGGAACTAATGAGCGAGTGAAGAGAGGCTACCAGCCAGGCAAACTTTAAGCCATGGTATGGAGGGCTTTCCGTAAGAACAAGCTTGTAAGACATGCTGTAGAAAATTAGTACCACAAGGTAAATGCGATATAATCGCAGTGGTTTCTGTTTCCTTTTTGGTCAAGAGTAGGGGTTTACAAAGGTAGGTCTACAGAGCACTTGTGGGAGTAGTAAGGAGTAAGTATCAACATTCTTAGATATGCATGTATAGGTAGTTTATTTGACTGTCATTGTTGGTGATCATGGTGGTGTTGGAGGATTATGCAAGGATTTGATGATGCTTGTAAAGGAAGGTCTTTGCTGGAGCAATAGTTTAGTGTGTTGGTTAGATGGTTGATTGAGATGAGCATGTAGTGACATACGATACGAATTAGCATCCCACATCCCATACATCTGACTATGAGGAGGTCAACCTCCCTTTAATAACTGGATTGGAGTGGAGAAATAATGCAAGTAGTAGCCATTGTAAGTAGTTGATAAGATTTGTTATTGTTGAATTATGCTGTATTTAGGTAGATGGATCTTGATTGTATATTCACTTACCCTGCCTGCCCATTCTCTTGTCCCACCACTTTCTTTGCCTTAGTGAAGATAGACCTAGTTGCTAGTAGGCTCAAGGGTTTATAATTCCATGTTTTCTCCCTCGGTGTGGAGGGTTTTCCACTTATCTTGTTGTTCTGATACATGTATGGTTGCTTCTACTTTGTGTGATTGCTTCTACATGGTACTAGAGCCAAATCTGATCCCATGGGTTCCTAACCAAAGTTGAGAAGACAGAAGTGGGTCTCTCTCATAAGATTTTGTTTGTTGCCCTTACTGAGATCTTGTCGAGTTGTGGTGAACTTGCTTGTAACAGTTGTGGTGCTGATAATGAAGAAGCTCATGGGGTTGTGGAGGTCAAAGAGTTTCAGATTTCTTGCCTTCGGTTGGGCTGTGTGTGTCTTGTTCATCACTTGATCATTAATCCTCCTCTTCTGGGAGGTTCATTGCAATTTCTTCTCCCTTAATTTCATGCTAGTAGGTACCTTTTTGAGTTTAGGGTGACTCAACATTTTTTCTGATCAGTCAGCCCATCTGGCTGCAGCGATTGGGTCTCTATTCTATCCTACCAGTTAGGAAACTGATCAGACGTATCGACCATTTTGACTATGTCCTAGGTTGGTTCTATCCAAACAACCAGTTGTTGGTTGATGGTTAATTCTGATACAAGACCAGTTCTTGGATAGGTCTTGTCCAATTGATTGGCTCCTTGCTTGATCAGTTAGACAATCTCTCCTTGTTGGACCATGCCTTGCCCACAAATTTCCATTGATATATCTCTCATGAATCATGATATTGGGCCGTATGTTAGCTGTTGAGAATTATGGAGTTCTTAAATTTAAGGTGGAACAACTTTGATTTCTATATTAATGAGACCTAAACCCATGCTGCGGATCATAAATTGTATTGTAGCGTACAATCAAGGAAAATGACCTTTATTTTCCTTGGTGGATTGAATACGGAATTTGAGAACTTGAGGAGTCAAATTGTGAATGTTACCACCATTCCAAGCATTAGAAAGGTGTATTGTCAGGTTGAGGCTAAGGAAGCAAGTTGGCTTGCTATGGGCTCTGGGAGTAAAGATACTAAGTAAGGAACCTTAGCTATTGGAGTGCTCCGCTCTTTGAAGTAAGGCTTCCTTTTGCAACAAAGAACTCTAAGCAGTGGGAAATGATGAGGGAAAAAATCTTCAAGCATTGTGTGCAGGATATGTGTACAAGTTCAAGGGGTTAATGGCCTGGAGTTCCGGGACTCAATGGGTCTTTTGGCCATATAGTCCAATCCAACAATGTAGGATAGGAGAACAAAATTGACGGATCCTCCAAGGAATCCGTCTAACAATTGGCCAATAACATTACACCTTTTGTGTTAATTATTTACTCTAGGGATTTACAAATAGATTTCTCAAGTCAAAGAAAAGAAATCCCCAAATTGGCTGTCCAGGCTCGATTGGATAGGGCAGCAGAGCATAAGGGCTTGGATCCATGGGTTGATACTCAAGCAAATTAGTTGCACTATGGTTGAAGCACCATAAGCAATCCCCTCAACTCCTTGAGTAGTCCAGTCGTTCGGGAATCGAAGGATATGAGCCAGATATATGGCTGGATATAGGCCTGGAATGACACAGACAGATCTTTGAAGAACATAACTGGGCTAGAAAGCACTTTAGAGGAGATTCTTGAGGTAATCTTTCACAGTACGTGTAAGTCTGTGAAGACTCATTGGATCCTCTTAATATCCAAAGAATAAGTCAAACAACCCAAATAAAGGCACGGAATCAGGGGGGATTAAATACAACCTGATCTTTGAGGAGTGATTTAGGCTGGAATGGCCTTATTCTGGGATTCTTGTCATAATTCCTCAAACTGAAGTTAAATCAATAACTGCAAGTTATTGGACTTTTTTTTTGATACCTCAGAACCTTAGGAAGGCTTGGAGTCATGCTATACTTTATATGACCTAATTTCTGAGTGCAGGTTGGTCAGACCTCAACCTGATAAATCCAGCCTAATCTTTTTGCTCGTTTATTTTCTATGATTGTTTTTATTTGGTCCTTTATAATCTTCCCTAAAGAAGTCCATATCTTAACATGCAGGATGTAGGGGATCAACCTCATATTATGCGCCTCAGCTGTTAGAACAGATTCAAATGAGTGGGAAATCTCCTCGCTGTTCATCCAATGATTTGATGGTCTTGGTTTTTCCCTCTTGCCGTGGATAATTTTCCATGCAATCGTTGTTTCTTGTTGTATGGCGACCGGATATTTAATGGTATTAGGTTGCTGTTCCAATGAAATAACTAACCATGAGAAGCACAGCTACAATCGAGTGAAATAACTAACCAAAATATAGAGTTTGAAATAACAATTAATATCAGGTCCCTCTTAAAGTAGAAAAATAAATTCAGTCTAACTAAAACTCTTCTAGTCTTATTACATAAAGAAAACTGAGAAAGAAAAATAACTACCGATTCCTACTACCACAGAGAAATGGTAGATAACCAATAGTCTCACAGCTTACGATCTTCTCCCTGCTCTAAGAAATCCACAACCATTACATGAGCTTGGGATGATTCACCTCTGTTTGAAGTTAGTCTAATGAGACTAGTTCCTAGTAGAACATATTGAAAATTAGCTATCTGTATATTTTAGCAAGCAAAGGCAAGGTATCAATGGAACTAACAAGAAGAGGAGTAATGGAAATATTACAAATGCATGGTTAAATTGTTTTTTTTTGAAATAAATAAAGGATGGCTACTGGAGGTTGATAACCATCCAAATCAATTCATTTATTTAAAGGAACAGACTTATGGAGCAAGCAACCAACAATTTGAACAACATTCTCCACCTAGGCTGTTTCCCCCTAAAGACAACACTGATCCGTTGCAACCAAATAGACCAAATCATCAAAGCAGCCTTCACCCACTCAGTTGCTCCTGTTTGAATTCTATTTCTGAAATTTCTCCAAAAACTGTAGAGGAGGAGAGGTCAACACTTCTGATTTGGTTAGATAATCAAACTTCAATCGAGAAGCCATAAGAGCAAAAAGAGGTAGTGAATAGTTTCATCCTCTTGGCCACACAAGGGGCAGGAAACATCTGGGTTGCTTGATCACCTCCTCCCATAGACCTTCGCAACCGCCTTCTTTCTTCTCAGTAACCACATAAAAATCCGTAGCTTTGGAGTTATCTTTAGCTTTTAGATAAGGCCACAATCGATTGTGAACTCGTTACTCATGTTAACGGGATCTTGCAACAACATTATACACTTTGGCCAAGGAGAAGCGCCTAGATGGTTAGGTCTGAATGGTCAGGTCTCAACGTCACGAGTTGGAACTCAGACAAGTGCTTTAAGAGCATTTGAAAATCCATGAGCCTAGCTTCTGACAAGCTCGCCCCTAGGATTGGGGGCCCATGAGGACGTAGATGGGTCCCACACCCTACTAACAAGAACATGCTTCTCAATCACTAAACTATATAGGCAAGGAAGCAAGTTACCCAGCTTCCCTTTCTTCAACCAATCATCCTCCCAAAATTGGAAGCAGTCACCATTACCCAACTAATGAGTGAAGAAGGTAGCAGAGCGTCACATAACAAGCACCAATGATCTTTAGAAGGCAAAATCTCCCCAATGTGTGGTCGCCCTCTCCTCAATGGACATGGTACGGATCATCCCATAGTTTGTTCCCTTGCTAAAGAGCTTGTCAACCCATTTCAAAAGCAAGGCATCACAAAAATCAGAAAGGGATCGAACCCTAAGGCCTCTACACATCACCCCACGATACAAGCTGCAACAATGTCCCTTCATGATCTGAACCTTTCCAAAAGAGGCGCTTTCACGTAATCTCTGGCTTATGGATAACCTTCTTTGGGGGTCTGAAAATTGAGAAATAAAACATAGGCACAACTGACAGAAGCACAAGTCTTTCTCTTTTGGATAGCAGCCTCCCACTCTAGGATCCCTACCCCTTACTTATCCTTTGCACCAAAGGGGTCTAGTCACTAGAAGACAGTCGCTTCCCCTTTAAGGGGAGGCCCATGTAAGAGAGGCATCTTCGCAATAGAAATGGCTAGAAACTACGATGTGTTGTCTCATTTGCATCCATACCGAAAGAAATGAAAGTGGACCTTTTGTGGTTAATACATAAACTGGAGATATCACTAAAAATTCGCACCAAAGACGCTAAGGGCTCAGCTTCCTTTCTTTCCGTCTTCTATGAAAAATGTGGTATCATTAGTATACTGTAGGATGGGCGTGAGTAAAGATCCACCTAACCTCAACCTGAACCTAAACAACAAGCTAGGAGCACACCCCTTGAAACCCATAGCAACCAAAGTATTCATTGCCACATTGAACAACAAAGGCATGAGCAGGCACCCCTACCTTATCCAATGTTGGGGCTACGTCCAAGAACCACACAATCTTCCATTCACTAGTAACAAGAAGGGCGTGGAAGTTGTACACCTCTTCATCCATTGCACCAAAATCTCCGGGAATCCCTACCTCCTTAAGATCTCCCACAAATACGACTAGGCGATGGATTTGTAAGCTTTTGAGAAATCCACCTTCTACAGAAAGCCCTCATGTGAGACCTTCCCTATGCTGCCATCATCTCAGCTAAAATGGACTCCTGGAGAGACCAACCTTTGATGAAAGTTGATTGAACAAGGCTAATAATGTTAGGCAACACCTCCCTTAGTCTATTAGCCAGAACCTTTGCCATGATAAGGTAAACATGGTTAAAATTTATTAGTGACAAGAATTTACAAGTTAATCACAACTTAGTTCTTTAATTATGTACTTAATACATTCTTTTATCAATTATCTTTATTTCATTAGAAATTTGAATTATTAAAGATGTGTACTCCTCTTTACTCATAAAGTCGCTCGAATTGAACGAAACTTTGGCCAATGGTATCTTGCTCGCCTCGAGAACCTACGACGTAGGATGCGATCGATATATGACCTAGTGCTGTCAAGTTGCTTGCCTAGGTGTGCTTAGGTGTGAGGATGAGGTGAGGCCCTAGCACCTCACTAGGCCTCGCCTCACCTAATTTGCCTATGGTGTTGCCTAGGCGAGTGCTTGGGCCAAGGTGCTAAGCATCCTGGACATGCGCCTAAACCAAGTTTTAAGGTTTTTCATTTTGAAATACTTTTAATGGTTTTCATTTCTTTTTACTTAATTATTGAGCATTCTCTTTTAGTTAATCACACATATATGTGAATGTGTACGCGTGCGCGCGCACACACATGTGCTTAAATAGATATGTACATGTAATAGATACATATGTACATGCAAATGTAGACATTCTGAATGTGTATGTATGTATGTACGTACATGTCAATGTACACGTATAAATATTTATGTACATACGTACATAAATACATGTGCATAAGTATAACATATAAACATAAAAGCATGTAAATATAATGTGTACTTACAAGTATGTGTGTATATGTAAATGTACGAAACTATTTGCACAACTACCATATGTATGTGTATTGCGCTTGTTTGACCAAGCATTTATGTATCATGTATATTATATATACATGCATGCGTAACATATCATATTTTGGTTGTTGTGTGTGTATGTAGGGATGGACATTATATGGGTCAACTCAGATAACCTACCCAAATCATTGAAAACAGGTCATTTGGGTTTATCGGTCGGGTCAAGACCCAAAATGTAAGATTAATATGGGTATTGGGTCGACTTATGGGTCCAACACTTCCAACCCAACCCACTCAAATAGCCTGAAATTTCACTATAGGAGACCTATAGGTTACACCCACCACCCAATCCGAACCAATTGTCCATGAATCATTATTGATTGTGTCATTGATTTTTGCCCTTAATATTATTTTTAAAACATAATTATTGCTTATAGGTGGCATTAGCTATTGTTTAGTTTGTTTCCAACCAACCAATGTAAAAAAAAGTTGTGAAGAATATGACATGTTAGTTTTGTTAATAAACATGCATAAGAAATTTGGGTTTCACCCAACCCAATTTACCTAAATCGGTGACTCGAATAGCCATACCTGCTTTAATTCGATTGGGTCATAGGTGACCATTTTGTCAACTTGAATCCGAAATAACTTAAATCAAATAACCCAAACCGACTCAAACTGATTGAATGACCCCCTATATGTATGCACTAGTGTGTTTGTCGTTGCACTTCGCTGCGAGACTAATGAGGGGAAAAAAACATAGAGAAAGAGGGACATGGAAATCCATGTGGGTGATCGAACAACACTATGGGAAAAATAAAAAAGAGCACTAAAAACATTCATGGTTATGACCTAAAACTTTATTGTGTAACCTATATGCGAATATATACCTAGAAATGTTATATATGATGGTAAAAAAAAATGTAGTTTAATATATAAATGAACATAAATTTACTTTTTTATAATAGTACAAATAAAGGATTGGTAAATAATCTTCAATATTCTTGCAAGGAATACATATTTGCTACTACAAAATTTGTAAATTGAGAGTTATTTTCATATTAAATGTCATTGGAGAGAGATTAAATGCGATTAAATGCTATGAGTAAATACTAAATAGATACACCATGCATGAGCAAATGGATCTAAATATGGATTTGTGATTTAGAAATATGATGTGTAAGTGGGTAGGGTATGCATAAATTTGAAAATAAATGAGTAAACTCAACCCAAACCTAACCCTATTTACACCCCTATATCTAATGTCATTAATGTACAATATACAATATTTCATGCAAAGCAAATTATTCCAAAAAAAGTAGTTGTCTTGCCAATAAAATAAATATATAAATAAATCAGTGAAGAATGTTTGTCACACATATAGAGCAACACAACTAAATCCACCTTTGGGACACATTAAAATAACTTGTTAAGAAAATAAGTCACACAAAAATACACAATTTATATTTTAGGATTATGGTATATATTATTTCAAATATATAAATATCTTTTTAAATATAATTTATTTAATAATATATATATGTTGTGTGTGTGTTTGAATTTATTTAATAATGTATATATTGTGTGTGCGTGTGTGTGGATCTTGGAGTTAAGTGAGGGACATTCAAATGTGAAACAATACCAATCTCATATTTAGTAACACACATACATCCAAGATTGAGGCAGAGTACTCTTCTCCATATACCCATTGATTAATCAGGTCCAAAGGTGTCAAATCCATAACAATCACCCAAATTCCAGCTGTAGTGGATACTAAGTATGACAACAATCTTGAAGAAACTCACATGTCCTTCCATTATGTGTGTAAGTTAGGGTATACAACTAATGTGGGTTGTGATTGTATAAATGAAAGCAATGCATGCATGCACACATTCATACGTCCACGTCCCATGTACGTTACCCATGGATGAGAGTATGATTAATTATCATGTATTTTTTCTTTTAAGTGAAGTAAAATAGAACTTTTGAATAATTACCTTCAATCTATGAATCATCGTCTGCGTGTTATAATTATGATAATGAATGTGGGCTAGAAAGAGGGCGCATGTGTTTAAGATCCCAATGTCCAATAGCGGATTGATGTAT
Source organism: Thalassia testudinum (assembly GCA_037157565.1). Lineage (NCBI taxonomy): Eukaryota > Viridiplantae > Streptophyta > Magnoliopsida > Alismatales > Hydrocharitaceae > Thalassia > Thalassia testudinum. Next base: position 67,900,851 of record JAZHRO010000013.1, on the reverse strand, counting down.
GTTCGTATTTATTAATGGAAAATGTCTTTGATGCTAAATTTTTTGTAAGTATACATTTATATATATATATTTTGTGTAAATCTCCATTAATTTGTCGATGTAGCGTAGTCAAGAGTCACAATGGTACGGTGAATTGGAATATTCAGCGAGAATGATCTTTGATGTTCCATATTTAATTTGTTTGTTCCCAACAGAGCGCGTGGGAGTGGGAGGGGCTGGGAGTGGGGGAGAGAATGTGGGACCCAACTGAGAGGAGAGTGGAGGGAAGGGGGGGTGGGGGGAATCCCACAACGTGTCACGAAGTATAGACTCTTTAATTTCCTCCTCTTTTTTTTTTGAGTTAGGCTCCTTGGAACTATTCTTTCTAAACGGAGGATTTTTTTTTTGTTGGAGTTAGGCTTTTTGGAATCATTCCTTTCGAACAGAGGAAAGAGACTGCACATGTTCGTGACAGAGCTACTGCATTAATTAAGTGAGAGAGAGAGAGAGAGAGAAAGAGAGAGAGAGAGAGTGAGGAACAACAGGGGAGTAGGGGAGTGGGAGAGAGAGAGTTCGGGGGTAGAGGGGTGTAAGGGAGTGACATCTATGTCTACCAAACCCCGTTATAGTATAGTAGTATAGATATGTATGCGTGTGTATAAATCCTTAAGAGCTTCATTTTTCTCAGGCGCTCTGCCTGACACCACGAGCATTTTGGATGCCCTTCACCTTTTAGTGCCTTTCACCATTGACAGCACTGATATGACCTCAATAATATTGGGAGAGGCTCTTCTTAGGTCATATTGTCTTCTACCTTGGATAACTCTTTTCCTTGCAATATCGTTATATGGAACACTTAACATTTGGTACTAAAAGAAAACCGAAGTTGTATTTGACTTGGCTATACGCTTGAGTTGCAAGGAGGTATGCTACTCCTTGGCTATGGTGATCACTGACCCATAAACAAGCCATAGGATCTAGGCAACCATTTGCCCATTGACACCTCTTATTAAGAAATATTTTAATCATCTCATGGGTCTATTATTAGGTCATTTATGGTATGGTATTCAAGTATCAACATTTGTTTATCAAATTCATGCTACAATTACATATCAAGGTTTTAAGTGCCCATGTCGATACCATGTTGATAAATTTCTAAGTGCATATACCAGAGGCATGTCGTGGAATTGCTCATGTTTCGACATTAGATTATCGAGGTTATCGATGACTCGAAAATCATGTATATTGAGGGTACGCTGAGGACATGGCAACGACCTGCAGATGCATGTCAACAAAGTCACTTAAATGACTAAAATTGCAAGTAAATCACAAATCAATAACTTGAAATCTCTAAAGTTTAAGCAAGAACGTACATGTAAAGACACAAGTATTGAATCAATACATAATCAAATAAAGTAGTCTCTACTAGCTCGAAGTTTGAAGTAGGTGGTAGTGATATATTATCAGTAGACTTATGATATTAGGAAATTGCTTAATTAGGACATTCAGAAAGTTGTGAAGCATACAAGTCATTAAATGTGTGCAAACCAATGTCGACCACCATTTGCGCTCCTTGTTCAGCCCACTCGCCTTGCAACATTGATCATCTCTGCCTCCTCTGGTGTTGCTTGACCACTCGTGACCCTCTACTACCACATTTTGCTGTTGTTAACGTCCTTCGACACACCCTTGAGCAGCAACAATTGCATCTACATGTAGCAACAACAGCAGTAGCAAGGCACAAACAAAATATGTATGTGCGAAATATTGAGGTTATCATCGACATTATCGACGACACACTTATAATTCGACAACTATTGCATGTTGATACGGCTATTCCCCCAAAACCTCCATTACCGATGGCATTTAATCACGTTGCCAATCAAAAATAGTTTTAACCATCTTAAATTTAATCACATTGTCAATAAAAAATAGTTATTAACTATCTTAAATTGATCTGGTGCCCAATTTAAGTTACAAATTAAGAAATACAATAGTACCAATTTTGTGAAAATCTAAGTTTATTTTATACTTGTGATAGTAAGTGCATCATTCAATTCATTAACCAATTATTAGTGATCTAAATGAGGTATTAGTTTAGAAAGCGGTGTGTATCATTCTAAATTTAGTAATTAATCCAATTAAGTCCAGATCCACTTTTGTATTCAAAATCATGTATTCTGAAGAGTGTTAGAAATCACGGGTATCAAGTGTTTAATTAGGCAACAATTCAATGGGTATAGGTTAAATAGATCGTCCTATTTATCATCCCATGTGTGTGGATTTCAAGAAAGAGTGGGCATGCAAGAGAAAATAAGTATATGAGGAATTGGTGTTCTACCTTATGATGTGTGTGTAAGCACACACAGATTGATTCACCCCTCATGTCATCACTTTGCTTAAGTGCCCTTTAATCGGTGACTCGAAAATTGGAGAGGAATTTACCTAATCTGATCGCACGGATGTGCCTGGTGCATTCGAGAACCCTTGGATTGTTCCTGGATCATCAAGATTGGGTTTTGGATGGTCTTGATCTGCACAATCAACTCCTGTTTGTTAGATCAATTTGTCATGCAAATAGTTAATAGGGACCTCAATGCAACAATTGTAATTTACAACTTTATGGTTAGATCCCCCCCCCGCACACACATTTCATTCTTTGCTTAAGCACGTAAGAGGGGAGGGGGGAGAGGAGACCACCACCACCTGCGACAACTGGCCACTACAACCTTAGTTGGCCTTTATGTTCATTACTGTTCCCCCGGCGAGTATGCTAGCCATCGGTGTCCCTCTGGTGACTCTCCAGCACCATTACTCACGAAACTTGAATTCTCTATGGCTTTTCGCTGTGCCTTGGTGTGGCCCTATTTTGATGTTGGCTCCACCATTTACTTGGCATGCTGCCTCCACTATTTACTTGACATGCTGCGGTGCGCCGGTGCGTGTCCTCGAATGTTGTCGCGGTCTACCCTTGCTCTGGTGTGTGGCATCCGATGCATAGTGACATTGTTGCCACTCTCTATTCTCTTAGTCTCAATCTCTTTATCATTCTTTCTCTCCCTCATCTCTCTCTTCTCTTTTATCTCTCTTTCTCGTGTGTGCAAAAGAGGGGACAAGGGATAGGGGAGGAAGGGAGACAAAGTACAAATACTTCCCAACATCTATAAGTATGCCCCTTTCTTTTGAAGTAATGCAACATATGGCTATTGACCTCCGATGGTGGTGATGGAGTTGTGGATGTGGGGGAGCGGCTTGCATGGGTTATATAGGGAGAGGAGGAAGGCAGGCACTGGAGGGGGGTATTAGGATTAGGATTTTTTTTAAAAAAATTTAAGTCAACTTTCCTTAACTACATGCATTCCACATTATCAAGTCAGAAGGACCCTGATTTCCATGAAAAAGATACTGTTGAAATTGTTAAGAGATGAGGAATCCAATACAACTCAGATTTTGAAGTCATTTATGCATTGTAGATCCTTGAACAACTCAAGTACATGTTTGCATGCATTTTTCTTATGCGAGGTCTGATCTACATGCGAAGGATGCTATTGGAATCCTTATGATGTTGGGAATTCAAATCTGTTTCTAGATCACCAATTCGAGGTCAGACTGGTAGAAACGAGGACTGCACGTGTTTCCACTTCAATTTGCACACTTTTCAAACAAACTTTGATTCACATGCGACAAGTGTTGTTTGGTTTGTTTTTAGGTGTATAATCCAATTATGGAATCAGATCTTCGATTGGGGTCATTAAATTATAATCCACTAAAAGGAAGTTTGTCCTTGAAACTTGAGTAGGCTAGGGCTCAGTAAAGCAAGCAAATCTTTGATCACCTGTACCATAATTCACTAAAGAGGGTCTGTTCGCAAGATTTAAGCAAATAAAAGCAAAATAATTTTTATAGGGATTAAAGTATAACTAATGAAAAAGGAATTTTGTTCTTGTAATTTATACTTGACTTAGGGCAAAATGGGATTATTTCCCCCTTATTGTTGCCTCACTCTCCTATGTTAGTCTCCCCTAGTCTTGACTCTTCCATCGTACTTTGAGCAAGGTTGCTTATTTTGTAATCTCTGGATAGCTCAATTGAGTATCTCCACTTCTTGGAAAGTCAAATCTTTCTCCAATGTTTAGTTCTTATAGTTGACGGCATGACTTCCACCTGGAACATACTTCCAAAGATTGGATATGTGGAAGACATTATGAATTCCTACTAGGTGTGGGGATAAGGCAAGCTTGTAGGTGAATAGTCCTGCATGCTTTAATATCTTGAAAGAGACTAACATATCGAGGTGCCAATTTACCCTTAACTTCGAACCTTCGAATGCCTTTCAATGGAGATGCCCCGAGGAAGAAATTCTTCCACTTTGAGCTGCACACCTTTTCACTTGCCATCTGCACCTTCGGGTGAGCACACTAGCCTTTCAGTGACTCTTCAACACCACCACTCGTGAGACTCGAACTCACTGTGTCGCTTCACTGTGCCTTATTATGGCCCTATTCAGTGTTTCCTTTGCTGGTGAGTTGCCTTACATGTGCTTCGATGCTATTGCACGTTGTCGTCATTATGGTTTGTTGAGTTGAAAGGGTTATATGGGTCTTTATTATATTTCTTTATTGTACGAAGGTGTGTGTTGTTATTTTTCCTTTGTGCCTTTCTTTGTAAAGGCATGCGGGGTCCCATGAAATAAAACAATTTGCTCATTTGTCCCAACATGGTATCAAAGCAGTGGTCCTACATCGGTGCCTGGGTAACCCACCAAACCCTGTCCTCTAAAACCCTTCCACCTAAGCCCCCCTTCTCTCCTTGGGTGTCGCCAGCCCTATCGCTGGCACCGCCAGCCCAGTACCACCATCGTTGGCACTTCTCCTCTTCCCTGTTGATCCAACGCCACGTCGGGAGGCCTCCAAGGTCTTAGCGCCACTACTAGTGGCTTCTCTTCTCACTTAGACCTCCACAGCATTACCATAGGGATTGCTCTTGCGTGTGGGGAGGCCCATCTCCTAGGAAGGGGTGCTATAGCGTCCTCCTTCCTCTCGCATCGCCAAAAGTCAAGGAGGAAGTGGCAGCCCCGCTGGGGTCTCCTCTTGCCCCAACAGGTGGCTGCTGCGCTCATCTTGGGGTCTACGGATCACCTAATGGTATGAAATGTTCTCTTTCAGATCTGATTTTTGTTCTTTCTATGGAGCATATGAATTAGTTTGGTACAAGAATCTAATTGGAGTAGGTATTTTACGAACTGGGTTGTTATGGGAGACCATAAAGATTCCTTGAGCGACTTGATAGGGAGATTATTCACCTCGAGCACCTCTCCACACGTGTATGGGACTTCTATCAAATTGGATGGTGCTAACTTTCTTCTTTGGTGTACATTGTTTTCCTGGTTCATTGGATCTCATCGAAAGAAGTATATTTTCACGAAGAATGAGCCTGTAGTAAAGTCTATCGATTGGGAGGTAGATAACGATTGGGCAGCCACATGTTTACTGAACAACATGACTCATACTATTGCTAAGCAGGCGATGGCTTATGCCTTGACGAAGAAGATGTGGGAAGTTCTACATGAGATACATTCCCATAAGAGTAATATCACCTGTCTTTACAGAGTTGTGGAGGAGTTGCACATACTTAGGAAGTGTACCATGTCCCTGGTTGATTATTATTGTATTATAAAGAATCTGTGGGATGAGCAGGACATTCATCAGGTTATATTGCTGTCATGATGAGACAACGGGAGGCGATCAAATCCATACAGATGCTCTCTGGCCTTGGACTAAAGGTGGTGAAGGATCGATTCATGACCATAGATGAGATCCTTATGCTCACTCAGATTGGAGACTTTTGCACCTCGCTCACATCTGATTCCTTTGCCATGGCAATCGTTGGTGGTGGGAATCCTAATTTTGGAGGCCATGGTGGTCGTAGCCGTGGTCGTGGACGGAGAAATCTCTTTTGTGAGTACTGCCATGGGAATGGTCATATTATTGATAGATGCTAAGTGAAGCATTGCTACCCTCAGGGGATGAACCCACGTGCTCATTAAGTTTCTACAAAGGATATTACCTAGGTTCAGGAGGATGACAGTTAGGTTGCTATCTCTGAAGCAGAGTGTGAGAGGTTCATTGCATCCCAGGCTTCCACTTCGGCTAGGGCATCTTTTCTGCAGCCCACAGGTACCTCTACACTGTTGCCAGACCTGGATTGCTGATTTAGGTGCTTCTTCTTACATTACTGGTGATGCTGGTCTTTTTTCTTCCCTTTGGGATCTTGCTACCCTTTTCCAGGTCAGGGTAGCGGATGGAGGCTGGGAATATTTTCCTGTTACCTACTTTGCCTCTTTTTAATGTGATTCATGTATCGAGATTTGCACTTAACCTGATGTCTATTAGTCAGATTATCAGAGATCTTCAATGTCGGGCTATTTTTCATGACCTGTATTTCTTTTTGTAGGGCCTCTAGACAATGAGGCAGATTGGTGGACTTGAGCAGAATGGCCTGCACTACCTCAGTAACTCAACATTCCGCCTCCCTTATTCCGTTGCTGCTGTGTGTTCCACCACTGCTTTTAGTGGCACCTTCGTCTTGGCCATCCTAGTTTTCTTGTGCTCCCTCTTCGTCACTAGTTTCCAGATTTGTCATTCTCGGATCCTTTTTAGTGTAAGGCTTGTCAACTTGACAAGCACCACCGATCGTCCTTTCTGTCCTAGAATAAACATATCAAGTTTGTTTTTGGTTTGGTTCATGCAGATGTGTAGGGCCCATGTAGGGTCCATAGTTTTAAATGTTTTTGTACTTTCTTTTGTTAGTTGATGATTATATTCGAATGTCATGGGTCTTTATGATGAAAGAAAGGTCTAAGTTCCCTGGTATTGTTCAAAATTTTTTCCAAGAAATAAAGAGTTACTTTTTCACAGTTATCAAAATTTTTAGGAGTAATAATGGGTTTGAATTTGTGAATACTAGGTTTACTCAATTCTTTGTCTATGGAAGTTATTCATCAAACTTCTTGCGTCACACCTCCCAACAAAATAGGATTGCTAAACGTAAGCTTCATTACCTCTTGGATGTTGCCCATACCATCATGCTCTAGATGAATGTATCGTCTTCTCTTTGGGTGGGTGCAGTCTTGATTGCCACCTTTTTGGTCAATTGAGCTTCTTCATTTGACTTAGGTGGTAGTATCCCTCACTCGATGTTTAAGGCATTCTAGAATTCAAAAAGTATATCGATGTTATGACCCTCTGGCATGACATTTTTATGTCTCTGCAGATGTTGCCTTTTTTGAGGAAATCCCTTATTATCCTAAAAAGGGGGAGCCCTTAACTCCAACCGTACCTCAGGAGGTTCCTCCTATGCCTTTTGCACTGCCAGCAGAGCCCTTTGAGCCTTCTTGACCATTGATAGATGCTCCTCATGTCACGTTTCCTAGGCATCCAGATATTACATACACCTTTCCTAGACACTTCCAGCATAGGATCTCATCTGCTTAAGAGGTAGACGAGTCCTTTCTACCATTCCTACTCAGTCCTCAGATGCCAATGACCCGTCTGAGGACTCGATACCTTCTACTACTGAGAGCATAGATTTGAATCTTCTCATTGCTCACCGGAAGGCTTAGAGATCTTGTCCTAGATATTCTATTTCTCAGTTTATGTTACTTGACCATTTGCCTATAGCAGGATGACATCTTTCTTTGACTGTTGACAGTCACCAAGTTCCGCAAGATCATAGAGATGCATTCCAGGATCCATCTTGAACACTTGCCATGGAAGAAGAAATGGCCACCTTATAATACCATGGGACATGAGAGCTAGTGGATCTACCCTCAGGTGCTACGGTTGTAGGGTGTAGATGAGTGTTCACCCTCAAGTGTCGTCCTGATGAGTCTGTGGAGCGATACAAAGCCTGCCTTGTTATTAAAGGTTATACACAAACCTTTGGGGTGGATTACTTTAAGACTTCCCCATTGGCATGACTTAATTTCGTTAGAATCCTACTTTTTGCGGCCGTTAATGAAGGGTGGACTGTTCGTCAGTTGGATATCAAAAATGCATGTCTTTAAGAAGATTTGAAGGAAGAGGTTTACATGCAACAACCTCCAGGCTTCATCATTTTAAGGGGAGTGTTGGGAGGTGTGTAGGCTAAAGAAGGCAATCAATGGCCTTAAACAGAGTTCGAGGGCGTGGTTCGAGAGATTTAGTAAAGCAATGCAGGAGCATAGCTTTACTAGATCTTTTGCTGACCACTCGGTGTTTACATTGTATAAGGAGACAAGATTAGTGATTTTGATTGTCTATGTGGATGACTTTTTATTGACTGGCAATGACAGAGAAGGCATAGAGAACAACAAATCTTTATTGCATTTACAGTTTGTTACTAAAGATTTGGGCCTTATTAATTATTTTCTTGGCATAGAGGTATAACATATAGATGAGGGACTAGTCTTGTCTGAAAGGAAATATGTGACATAATAAAGGAGGCCGATATGCTTGGATGCAAATTGGCATGTATGCTTATGGATTCGTTGTTGCCTTTTGCAGATGCAGATAGTCTACTATTGCAGGATGTGACTAGGTATCATACCGTGGTTGGGAAGTTGTTATACTTGACAGTAACTAGACCTGACATTGCCTTTGTTGTGGGACGACTGCGCCAATTCATGCAGACACCCATGGAAGTCCACTGGGATGGAGTTCGTTAGTTGTTGAGATATTTGAAGCGTGTTCCTAGGAAGGGGTTCTCTTTCTAGAACCATGGTCATCTTGATGTTTATGGCTATTTTGACACTGACTATGCTGGGGCACATGAAGACAAGAGGTCTACCACTGGATACTATACCTATGTTGGGGGCAATCTTGTCACTTGGAGAAGTAAGTAGGCAGTTGTTTCTAGATCAAGTGCATAATCTGAGTACAGAGTCATGGCACATACTACCTACGAGCTATTGTGGTTTCGGTCCATTTTGCAGGAACTTGGTGTCCAGATTTTGATGCCTATTCTTATGTTCTGTGATAATAAGGTTGGCACGTTCATTGCCAATAACCCAACGTTTTACAAGAGTTTCAAGCATATTGAAGTGGGTTACTACTTCATTAGAGATGCTATTGTAAACAAGGAGATCTCTACACTCTACATTGGCACCAAAAGCTAGATTGTAGATATTTTCACTAAAGCGCTGTCCAAGAAGTGGCTTGAAGTCTCATGTTCTAAGTTGAGCATGTCTGATGCCTATGCTCCAACTTGAGGGGGGATGTTGAGTTGTACGGGCTAAATGGGTTTTCATTATATTTCTTTATTGTACGAGGGTGTGTGTTATTTTTTATTTGTGCCTCTCTATATAAAGGCATGTAAGGTCCCATGAAATAAAATAATTCGCTTATTTGTCCCAACATGATCCACAGCATCCATTGCAGAGCAAGGTCGTTGCTGTTGCTGCTCTCTCTTCACTGTCTATATCCCTTCCTCTCTCTCTCCCCCATTTCTCTCCTCTTTCGATCTTGCTTTCTCATGCATGTAAAGGAGGGGATGATGAACAAGGAAGGGAGATGGCGGCGGTGGAGTTGTGGATGTGGGGGAGAGATGTGCATGGGTTATATAGGGAGAGGGGGTATTAGAATTGGGATTTTTTCAACTCTTCTTTCCTTAACTATAAGCATTCCTTGTAATCAAGTCAAACAAACTCAAATTTTCGCGAAATAGGCATCGTCAGAATTGTTGCGAGAGAGGAATCTTGACACCTATTCTACAATATGCAAACGATACACCTTTTTTATTGGAGAAAGGAGAGAGGTTGAACATGTTTCTTCTTTGGTAAGAATTTTTGCAGAGATCTCATGTTTAAAGATTAATAGAGGCAAATAGTTTGGTTCCTTTTGGTTTGAGGAGTGTGGAGGAGAATGATGTTTCATCTATTTTGGAGACCCCTGTGGTTAGGCTACCTGTTAAATACCTTGGTCTTCCACTAAAGGATAAAAAATTTAGTTCTCGTGATTGGAAACCTCTGATGGATAAGTTCACGACTAGGTTATCTTCTTGGAGTGGTAGACTCCTTTCAAGAGGTGGTAGATTGGTGTTCCTATCGGCTATTCTGATGTTTTTTCTATTGGTTTTCTCACCGCCAAAGAAGCTCCTAAAGCAAATAGATTTGATTCGGAAAATATTCTTTTGGAAGGGGCCAGATTTTGTGGGAAGATTCACACATTTGGTGCCTTGGGATGTGATTTGCAAGCCGAAGAAAGAGGGGGTTCTTGGAATCCAACACTTGCTTTCTAGCTCTTAAAATGGGTAGTAAGATTATTTTCAAATGAGAATTCCTTGGTTAATCTTGTTTTGAAGGATTCTTATGGAGATAATATGAACATTGCTCAACGTGGCAGTGCAAATAACCTTGGTGGTTCGGCTTTTTGGCAGTCTATTCAGCCTTTTTTAAGGAAATTCATCGATCAGTTCAATCCTTCATTGGGAGATGGAGCTTCCTTCTGTTTTTGGCTTGTTGATTGGTCTGAAAATGACATTTTTCTCATGCAGATTCCAGAGATTATTCCACCTTGTTGAGAATAAAGAAGTCTCGGTCGGCGAGGTTTGGTATTCGAGTACGAACAGTTAGGATTTCGGACTGCCACAAAGTCTGTCTGAGCCTACTTGTGTAGAATTTCAGCAGCTTTTACTTTGCTTGGAGGACGTCAAACCCACCGCAGACCAGCCAAATTCTTTCCAGTGGAAGGTTGGGAGCTTCTCTATCAACCGGGCCTACAAGAGCATTACTTTAGTGGATGTACAGCAGGATATTATTTGTGGGGATTCCAAACTCCTTTGGAGTTGTAGGGTCCCACTCAAAATCAAAATATTTCTTTGGTTTCTAAGATGGAAGCGACTTGTCACAAAGATATATAGGTCCAAATGGTGTGCAAATGGTGATATGAAATGTCCTTTTTGTGATGACTCAGATGAAGATATCCAACATGTCTTCTTTGATTGTGGGTTTTTTAAAGATGTTTGGGACCATTTTCAACTCCCAATGGTAGACACGAGGTACTTTGATGGTTTTTGGACAAGCTTCAGAGACCATATTAGTTTGGATATGGTGGGTTGGGTGCAAGCTATTACTATTATGTGGAGTCTTTGGCTACAGAGAAATGCCAGTGTTTTCAAGAGTGAGAGGTGTTGGGCTGAAAATGTTGTAAGCCAAGTAAGGTGTTTTTATGATTTTTGGCTCCAAAACTTGTAAGTCTATTCCTTCTCTTTTTAATATTGTTGGTAGAACACTCTAGTTATCTTTTATTATTGTTGGAGTTGTATGTTATATTTTTTATCCTATTGGAGTTATGATGTAAGTTTCCCAACACCTCTCACTATATAAAGAGGTGTAGGATTTCATTTGAGAATTAGATTCATCATTTTCTCCGACTTTGTATCAAAGTTGTGATCCTAGATTGGCGTTTTGGTATCCCACCCCTTACAAGCTTCTGTACCCCTCTACCAAAACCCTAATCTCCTTGGTTGACTCCCTCAGGAGGCTTTGCCCGCGAGTTTCCTCTCTCCACCGACCTCAGCAAGTCGTTGCGGGCCCCTCAGGCCGCTGCTGTGGTCGTAGTAGGCTTTGGCGTTCGCTGCCTATGACTGCTGACCGTTGCACTCTACCTCCAGCTACCTTTGGATGTCGTCGCTCGCTTGCAGCATGCTGCCTCCGACATATCGCGTCGCCTGCTGCCGCCTTCGCTTCTCCTGTAGATCGCGTCGCTTCCTGCGGCCTTGATCTCTCTTCTGCTTGCCGTGTGCAGTAGGTAGAGGGCTGGTGGCGTGATTCCCTTGTCAGAAAGGAGGCGTACCACCCCGTGGACATGCTATTAGGGTATTCCCCATACCCTAACATGTGCTAAGTCGTGATTCAAGGGGTGCTTGTAACTCTTGGGATGCTGTCTAGGGTCTTTCAATCTTAGATCTCATGTTCAAGAGACTACCTTTCTCTAGTTGTGTGATTCTTCAGATCTGAATATCGATTCCAGATCACATCTGTTGCATCTTGTGGCAGTCCTAAGGAATGATGGCCTCCTCTGATTCTTCGGAAGTGTCGTCGGTTACCGCTACGGACAATGAGGGTTACAAATCTCCTGTCTTTGTTCCTATCACCAAGTTGAACGAGGCCAATTATGCTAGATGATCTTAAACGTTCCTCATGACTGTTGAGGGGTATGATAAAGAACACCTACTGTTGGAGTTGGAGCCACAAGATAAAACAGTGAAGAATGTCACGTGGAAGAAAGATAATTCAATGGTCCGTGCTTGGATGATGAATTCAGTTGAGCCTTAGATTGGTGATGGGATTATGTACTACAAGACCACCAAGGAGATGTGGGATTCTCTACATGACACATTCTCATGAGAAGAATTCTAGGAAAGTATTTGAGATTCACCATGAGGGCCAGTCTCTTTCGCAATACTATCCACTCTAAATGGGCTCCTTGTGAAGTATAATGCCTGTCGACCTGTCTGTACTTGTGCCACTCAGAGGGTACATAGGAAGGAGTATATTGTCCTGCAGTTTCTTGGAGTTAGAGCAAATTAGGATGCTAGGTTCCAGATCCTTACTCTGGTTGAGCTTCCATCTCTGGACTAGGCTTGTAGTCGTGTGAGCAGGGTGGTTGTTAAGCCATTCATGTTAGAGATTGGACAAACTCCTGTGCTTGTTACTACTGCACGTGGAGGACGTGGTGCTCTATCTACTAAGGGGAGAGGGCATGGTGGTCGGGGTACGAGTGGTAGACCATGCACCATTTGCTCGCATTGCGGGAAGATTGGCCATTCAGAGGCCTTTTGCTGGACGAAGCATAGTCGACCTCCCATGGCCAACTAGGTTGCTTCTTCAGAGAAGGTGAGCAACATGGTGTCTCGTGCAGATTATGATGCTGTGGTCCAGTGCCTCTCCCAGTTTACTTAGGAGACCATTGCTGCTATTGATACTACCGCCTTGGCCACCTCAGGTATAACATATGCTTATAGGTCTGGTAGCACTGATAGTGCCTTGTGGTTGGTGGATTTAGGTGCATCTTAGCATCTCAGTGGAGATGAGACATGTTTTAGACAGGTTCATGATGTTCCCTTAGGGAGATCTGTGAAGGTAGCAGATGGCAAGCGGTGCATGGTTTATGGCAGAGGAAATGTGGCAGTAACTCCTGCACTGACTCTGCCTAATGTTCTTTATGTTTCAGAATTTATGATTAGTCTTTTATCTGTCAGTAGGATTATAAAGGACTTGCACTGTCGTGCAATATTTGACGAGTTGGGTTGTATCTTTCAGGATAAACTCACAGGGAGGATGATTGGTGGCAGACATGAGGAGGGGGTATCGCCTAATCCAGACTCTATTTGCTACTATGTGTCAAGGCGAGGTTGTGTTTAGTGTTGGTATAGCTCTTCAGTGGCATTGTTGTCTTGGGCACCCTTCACTGGATAAGCTTCGACGCGTCATTCCTCATATCTCACCAACTACGGAGATTTTGTGTGATGCATGTCTGCTGGGAAAGCATCACAGAGTCAGTTTTCTTTTTAGTTCTTCTCAGAGTTCTAGTGCTATCTTTGATTTACTGCACATGGATGTATGGGATCCTAATCGTGTCTCAGACAGACTTGGTCATATATTTTATCTACTTATTGTGGATGATTTTTTTAGGATGTCATGATTATTTCTTTTTCTTTTTATAACGAAAAGGGTCATCGAATTTCTCGCTTGCCACGGAGCTCCTCTATGATCATAGCCACGACCACTCTTCGACGCCGAGTTAGGGATGGCTGGACATAGTCTGTCACCACACGCCACCACAAGCCTATGTGCGTATGGATAAGTCTGGGTGATTCGAACCCGACACCTCGCATAGGGAGGACTTTATGGGGATGGGTGGCACTAGCTATGCTGCCCTATTAACCCCTGTCATGGTTATTTCTTTTGAAAAGAAAATTTAATGTTGGGTCTGTAATTGAAACATTTATTTTATAAATAAAAACTCAATTTTCTACTATTGTGAAGATTGTACAGTCTGATAATGCTCTAGAGTTCTGTACATCTAAGATGGTGGCCTTTTACAGATCTCTTGGGATTGTTCACCAGACATCCTGTCCCCATACATCGCAATAGAATGGTGTAGTGGAAAGAAAGCACCGTTATGTGCTTGATGTGCCTGGGACACTATTGGTACAGCATAATGTGCCACATTTGTATTGGGGAGATGCAGTGTTAACTGCATGTTATTTGATTAACAGGTTGCCCAACTCAAGTATACAAGAATGAGTTTCTTGGCAGGTCCTCTGTCCTGAGAAGGATTTATTTATTGCCCTACCTCGGGTGTTTGCCTGTGTAGCCTTTGTTCACATTCTTGTACTTGACAGGGGCAAGTTGTCTCCAAGAGCAGTGATGTGTCTTTCTGGGTTACAGTAGCACTCAGAAATGATATAGATGCTATGACTCTCGTGGTAAGAAGCATTATGTGACTGTAGATGTCACATTTCATGAGCCCATTCCTTATTTTTCTACAGATGATTATCATGTGACATTTGAAGGAGGCTTGGCTCCTATGCTTGTTTCACCAGTTCCCTTGGAACAAATCCTCGTTATTCATAGTGAGGATATCACTACCACAGAGACTCCTATGAGGTAGAAGGTTGAGATCACTCAGGTTTATAGGTTACCTGTGACATACAGACAGCATGCATGGCGAGAACACACCCCCCACCACCTCAGCCACCTGTCTCCTCCCTTGGTCAGGTATGGGTTGATACTGACGTGAGTTGTCCTAAAAGTGTTTGTACAGGTTCCTCTGATGAGTCTTCTACTCCCATTGCTACTGAGCATATTGAGGAGGATCTCGATCTTCCGATTGCTATTCGGAAAGCTCCACGCAAATGTGCCCGGTGCCATACTGTACAGATAGTCTCTACTGCCAATCTTGACAGTTCATTTGTCACTTTCATAGCTGCTCTCTCTGCGACTCACGTTCTTACCTCCTATCAGTAGGCCATGCTGGATCCAAAATGGCATCAGGCCATGGAGGATGGGATTGCTGCTCTATGCTCTAGAGGGACGTGGGACTTGACCACCTTGCCTCCTCATGCCAGAACAGTAGGGTGCCATTGGGTCTTTACTGTCAAATACAACCCAAATGGCACGATATCTTGCTACAAGGCGAGACTGGTGGCAAAGGGATTTACCCAAACGTATGGGGTAGATTTCTTTGATACCTTCTCTTCTATTGCTCAACTGTCTACTGTTTGGATTTTGATGTCTGTAGATGCTCACTACGATTGGCCTCTCCATCAGGTGGATGTGAAATATGTTTTTTTTTTATGGAGATCTTCAGGAGGAGGTCTATATGCAACAACCGCCTGGGTTTGAGACTCAAGGGGAGTGTGCATGCAGATTGATGAAAGCCATCTATGGCTTGAAGCAGAGCTCGAGAGCCTGGTTTCAGAGACTCGCAGAGGAGGTACATATCATGGGACTTATAAGATCTTCTGCTGATCACTCTTTGTTTGTCAGGAAGAGTAAAGGAGTGGTTGTACTCCTTGTCTATGTGGATGACCTGGTCCTTACTGGAGATGACTTTGCTGGGATAACTAAGGTGAAAAGGAAGCTGGCTGATGCGTTTGTGATGAAGGATCTGGGTGAACTTAGATACTTTCTTGGGATTGAAGTGACACATAGTAGAGAGGGCATTGCTCCTAGTCAGCGCAAATATGCCCTTAATATCTTGAAAGAAACATGAATGATGGGGTTTGAACCTGCTAATATACCTATGGATCCCAAGGACACCTCTATGATGTTGAGTCTCCACCCTGTAGATAGCAGATCTTATAGGCAGTTGGTTGATAAGTTATTGTATATTACCATTAAACGTCCAGATCTTTCCCTTGCAGTGGGGAAACTCAGTTCATTGACAAATCGACCAGGCAACATTGGGATGCTGCTATATGGTGCTTAGGTACGTGAAGAAAGCATTTGGTAAAGGTGTCTTATTTCAAAGGGGCACACCAATGAGTGTTGTTGGCTATTCTGATGCCGACTATGTAGGGTGCATGACAGATAAGAAGCCAACAACTGGGTTTTGCACTTATGAAGCAGGAAACTTAGCGACTTGGAGAAGTAAGAAGCAGCAGGTGATATCCATGTCCAGTGCAGAGTCAGAATACAGGGCTATGGCTCATACAGCTACAGAGATGGTCTGGGTTAGATCAGTACTACATGATCTCCATGTTCAGGTAGAGGGACCAATGGAGATAAGGTGTGATAATCGTGCTGCTACATATATTGCAAACAACCCAGTGTTCCATGAGTGGGCAAAGCATGTTAAGGTTGATTGCCACTAGACCAGAGACTTGATACAACATGGAATCATTTACATAGCATGGAATCATTTACATTGCATCTGTACCTTCTAAAGATCAGATTGCGGACATATTCACAAAGTCCCTTGCAAGATCTGCTTTTGATAAGTATTGTTTCAAGCTGAGCATCATTGACATATATGCTCCAGCTTGAGGGGGAGTGTTGGTAGAGCACTCTAGATATTTTTTATTATTGTTGGAGTTGTATGTTATGTTTTTTGTCCTATTGGACTTATGATATAATTTTTCTAACACCTCTCGCTATATAAAGATGTGTAGGATTTCATTTAAGAATTAGATTCGTCATTTCCTTTGACTAATACAATTCTGGATGATTACCACCCTCAGGTAATCTTCCTCCTTCTTCTAAGAAAAAACTATCGGATTTTGAATCTGAGGTCATTTCTGCATTGTGGATCCTTAAACAGGTCGTGCATGGGTTTGCATGTGTTTTGCATATCCGAAGTCCGATTTATGCATGAAGGATGTTGTTGAATCCTTACAACGCTAGGAATCCAAGTCCATTTTTGGATCGTCGATCCAAGGTCCGGATTGCAAAAAATGGACTACACGTGTTTCAGTTTTGATTTGCGCACTATTATTCAAACGGACTCTTGATTCTGTGACAGGTGTTGTTCGGTTTGTTTTGAGGTGTACAATCCGATTGTGGAATTGGATCTTCAATTAGGGTCATGAAACTTGTGCTTGTGTGGTTCTTGTGATGAATGCCACCGCTCTCTACTGCTAAACCACCTCTATTATATGGTAGTTGAGTGGCTGGCCTTGCACCTAAAAGACTGGTTCAAATCTCATCCCCCAGAGAAGATTGTGAGACCTGAATCCTGATTCTGGATGACCAAGTAAATTAGTTAAATATAGCATCATAATCATTTTTTTAAACAAAGATTCACTCTGATAGCATAATGATCCTTGAGTGAGACTATGATAAGGGTGATCCCAAGCCTCTATTTGTTCTATCACCCTTGGAAAGGCTTAAGATACAATTGTGCGATTTTAATGTCATCGATATCTGAATAGCATTCTACTGCCCGTTGGATGCCTGGCAATTGAACTTGCAAGTCAAAGTCATCTTACTGTAGAATGTTAGTGGCGTAATAATTTGTGTTAATTTTAAATTCATGCGTGCTACTTTATTAGGTTTATATTGGTTCCTGTAATTAATTTATGTTTCTTTAGATTTTTTCCTCTCTGCGGCTTTGGGTATAGGCGAAACAGAAACCCCGCAGCTTAGGAGCCGGAAGAGCATTAGTTGCGAGAGGACGTTCCCTGCTACAAATGATCCTGTCGTGCTTTTCCAGAAACTGGGTAGTACTCAAGTTCTATTTTCCTTAATTTTGCTCATTGTGACTATTTGTTTGATTCTGCTCGGGGAAATAGTTCTAGCAAAAAAATGATTTTGCTCTATCATCTCTCTCTCTCTCTTTTTGATGAAAATTTGCTCTATAATCTTGTTTGATACTTTTGGTATTTAGTTAGATGTGTGGAAATGAAGGTGTTGATCTGAATATGTGGCCACAAAAAAAGAGAGGATCTTATCCTAAATGTGGTTAATTGAGAGAGTTGATGCAGCATTGACAGGGGGATAAAACGAGAGAGGCTTGTCTAAGTTGGTTTGGACTTTTGGAGAGATGGCCTTTTGATGCCTCAATTTGACAGAAGTTGGAAGTTAATCTGGCGACAAACATGTCCTGAGTAGTGAGTTGTCTAAGATCCACATGGTCTATTCACATGCCACCTGTAGTTGGAGTTCGAGCGTACTAGTCTAATAAAGGCCCTTGCACTGTATATTGAAGTGAGAAGACATAATGAATCATCTAGCTTGTTACGCTGCTTCTTCTGTTGAATACGGAAGTATCCTTGAATCATGAACTATTTTATATCTCGATCTCCTTTTGTGCTGCGCTTCTAGTTTATATTTTCAACAGTGTACCAAAACAGGTGATTATGCAGATTATATTCCTGAAGTTCACGTTATTTGGATTTTCCTTGTTGTGCAGATCTTAGATCATTGCAAATCAAGGTTTAGATCTTACAGATCTTGCCAGATCATGTGATCTGGGAATCTTGTAGAGATTCTTTGTTAAATTGTTTTAGCTGTTGTTATATTGACGCTGTTTGGGTGTCTATTTCCTGTTATTTGGTTGTGGAAAGGATTGTTTGGCTTCAATATGAAGAAATCTGTTATTTCATATTCCAAGGTTCTTTTATCCTGATAGCAGCAGGGAAAGCTTTTGGCACAAATATCTCATCTATTTGCAAATCAGCAGGATTTCCATCATTTCTTGTCTGACTGCAGTATTCTAGGAGAACTCCATGGTTCTTGATATATATGTAGAAAGGGCATAACATAAAGCTCTCAACGAGGCCCTTGAGTTTGCTTTTCAGCAGCCAACTGGTTCTTTTTATCAGATTCCAGTTGGATGCATAAAAGTTCTCGTAATCGGTGACTATTTCTTAGGTTCCCCCACCCACCCACCTAAACGCACATCCGTCCTCCAGTTGAAGAGAGTGGGATGAATATAACTAGATGGAGACCATTTTGAATGAAGTCAAATTTGCTCTGCGGTAATGTCACCATTTCTTCTTGGGATATATTTGTACTTTTCCTTTCTGTCACATTCTTTGATATCCTTGGTATGCTTTATGGCATACAGCTGTCACAAAAAATTATAAATGAAAAAAAGGCAAGAGAGAGAGAGAGAGAGAGAGAGAGAGAGAGAGTTAAAGGGGATATAAAAAAAAGGAGAATTATCATAAAAAAAAAATCAAAACTAGAGAAAGAACTCCTAAAAAAGGAAGCTTTCATATTTGTCCAAGGATTTTTGTTGAGAGGAGTGTGTGGTGCTAGTGCCACATCTAGTAATATGGATTGTTGGAGTGTGTGGTGACTTATAAATAGGTCTGTACTCTTTACTTATTTGTTTGAGAAGAATAACAGAGATACATGCCCATAAAGGCACTTCTTCCGTAGTTTTTTCTTCGCTCTTCGTGAGTGAGGGTTCCACATAAATCAAAGTCTTCCTTTGATTGCTTTTATGTTTTTGATATCTCATTATTATGCTTTTGCATTATTTATCTTATTCAACTATTTCTGAAGTTTCTTAGGTTACTCAAAAGTTTCAGAATTTTAAAATAGACTAATCATATCAGATGTTACAAGTAACTTCAGGAAATTCAGAATTTGTGGAACTACCTAAATATTTTTGAAGCCAAGGTTTTTGTTACGACCTGATCCCAGCTTACTATAGGACTTGAGATCGGCTCGCATCGACTAATCCCAAGATCCAGTCGTCCAACGAGAAATAACTAAAAGTAGAAAATATGCTACAATCACATATGCACTGTAACTAAGCAGAAATAAATAAGAAACAGTAATGAAAAATAGGACGAGAAATCTCAAAATTATTACATGCTACAAGTGGAGGAGTACTATAACATACATAGTCATCACAACCACAATAGAGGGAAATATAACATGAACAGAATATAGCAGAAACAACTAATATGCTAAAGGTATTCACTACTACAAAAGAGCTCTGAAACAGAAAAGTATCAACTATGACTGGGTTCGGTTGGGCCCAGCACCCTCTCCAGCCGGTGGTGCTGGCTGCTCAACTCTTTAACCAGAACATGGTTATATAATCCGAGGTTAGCTAACGCTGAGTAGAGTGGTGGTTAAGCCATTTACATGTAATTTAACAAAAAGAAACAAGCAAATAAGTAATCATTCATTTCCACTTATCTCAACTAAGTGTTCTGTTTCCGTTATTGTAATAAGGATCGACAACATTTCTTAATCCTCTTGTTTCCTAAGGGAATGATCTTGATTGCAGTTTATTCCGCAATGTAGGATGTACACGTGGCACTCTTTTGGCCAGAGGAGCCCCTGTGGTAGTCCTACACCCGGTCTACCACCCCGAGGTCACGATCGTGACATAGTGGTGACTTTGGCACGCGTGATAAGCGCACGGGTAACTACCCCGCACTGACACACGGTTAGTCTTTTCTGCTAGCGAGTACGTCCAAAAGTACAACACAGAATAGAACAGGGTCTTACCCTCTTAGAATAGGGGTCTCGCCCCTCAACAGTCTGCTTACCCTTGCCCGACTATCCCGGTTTACCCAGTGGGCCTAACAAAAGTTGGTGTAGGGTGGCCAGTCCTAACCTCGTGTCTCATGGAGCGACTGGCTCCCCCCTTCACTAAAGTAGCAAGAGTCGGTGTAGGAGGTCATTCTTAACCCCGGGTCTCAATCCAAGGGCGGCTAGCTCCCCCTACACTAAAGTGATAGTAGCTCTCCTCAGTACCACGTACACGAAGGTCAGCTCATTTTCCATACAAAAGGGACAGTTGCTCTCCTCGATACTGTGTACTCGAGGGCCAGCTCACTTCCCTCCTGCATACGATATTCGTTTCAAATATGTGAATTCCTTTTCTAGTTTTCCCCTAGGGTTCATGCATTATATTCAGTTCATTTCATTTTACGACATGCATATCTCGTTGCTCACAACTTGGTTCTCAACCATATAACAGGTAGCTCATAATTTATTAACTAAAAGAAGCATCACATCATGTAACTATTTATTTGCTAGCATTAAGAGTTCTAACAAACATTTTAGAATAGAGTGTGTGGCTCAAGTAATGTTCATTCACTCAATTCTGTTATAGCGTTCATTTCTTATCCTATGGTTCAATCAATTAATTCTAAAATAGCATGCACTTGATTAATTAATTCATAATATTGAGAAAAATCACTCTACCGGGAAACAGGGGTGGAATGGGGGCTCGAATCGTAGATCTCGTTGTCTACGCAGGCCCCGTATACTCTACTGGCTGGAGACCTATACAAATGACCAAATCACATCAAACAAGTTCAGAATAGTATATGAGTGACACATGTAGAGAAACTCGAACGGAAACTAACGATATTTTGTTTGCGCAAAATCGACTTCGTTTGAGCCCTGAACGGATCAAAAACGCGCATACTGACTAAAATCAGACGTTTAGGATTAAACTCAGACGTCTTAAACGACCTCAGAATCTCACCTTGCTTTCTTACGCTGATGGCGGACGTCTGGAACCCCTTACGGCCGTTCTGGGGTCTTCCCAGACGTTTGTCGGTGCACCCGGACGTCTGAGATGGTTATCAGACGTCTATAGAGGCGTCCAGACGTTCTAAAGCACCTTGAAAGGCATGCCACATGCCTTTCCAACATCCTGTACCTGCACATGCGCGCACGATTAAAAAACACGACACCTAAAACTTAACGTACGTGCATGCGGTGTGTATAGAGCACATACCTCGGCACTCTGCGTGCTATCAGACGTCCGACGCCAGCTCCAGACGTCCTCCTGACATCTGGATAGCGTCCTAGACGTCTAATACTGCGGAAAAAATGATTCCGTAATACGCCTTGCGAGTGTCTCTTCGCCCTGTGCGGCACAACACCAAGGGAGGGTCCTGACCTTCACTATTTGAGTAGGAAAAGTACTGCACAACACGTACAAGCCTCGAACAGGGTGTTACCTCTGATTCTTCAGCCATATCATATGTCTGGATGTAGCTCCGGACATTCGACCAGACGTCTGAGAGTCCTCCCAGACGTTCGATTTTGCAGAAAAATGACTCCGCAGAACCATTTGCGAGGTTTCTTTCCTCGCAAACAACACTTTCCTCTTCGTGTCAACTCCCTCCCACCTCACATAGGAGCTTCAACGGTAGCCGCTCACGAGCTCCTCCTCGTAGCCAAACCCTAGCAGCTCCCTCTCCTCTACGCGAACTCGAGCTCCCCTCTTTCCTTGCTCGTGGCTGCAAGGGGGGTGGGAAGGGAGGTGGTCGACGGCAGGTGGTGGAGGAACGAAGCTGGAGGTGGTGGAGGTGTGGAGATGGAGAGGGTGGAGGGGTATTAATAGGGAGAGGGTTGGGGTTTTGTGAGGGGAGGTGTGTGCGTGGGTGTGGGAGTGGGTGTGTTGTGTGTGGAGAGAGAGAGAGAGAGAGAGATTGCGGAATCTCACCCGCAAAACCTTTCTCTTCCCTGCAAGGTCCACACCTAAACCCAGAGGATTTAAAATTGCGCTCACGCCCCTATCTTGTCGGAAAAAACTCGAATGACCTTTGGGAATGGTCATTTCAGTTTTGGTCAGTTCCCATTTTCACAAGCTGTAAATAGTATCTTGTGGAATCATTTCAGTTTAGCTAAGAACTTGCCGTGACATTCTTCTCTTGCATTATCATTGTTTGCCTGGGGATTGAGCCTCTAAATCCTGCTTGACTGAATTAAAAGGAGATTATCTGGGATCGTTTGAAGAGACAAGTGAGAAAAAGATGAAAAAGGAGAGAGAAAAGGGTGAAATGGAGGAGGTAAAAAATGAGAATGGTTGTATCACTCTCTTTTGTTGGTTTGTCCTGACATTTAGTTGCATATTTCTCACCAATCTATAAGTTAGACAAGCACAACAGAAAGGGTAAGAAAATGCATTGTTTGGTTTGTCTCCATTGTCTCAGTCGAGGATGCTTTATAGGGCCAAGTTTCATTTCATAGAGGTGGAGTTATTTCTATGCTTAGGATACTCATTCATTCGTGTCTGGTTTGTATCTGTGTTACATATCGTTGCAATGTTTCTCATTTTGATATGTCCATTATGAATGTTAAGGACTATAACTGTAGAGCATGTGAGGGTCACTATTGCAGCATGTCATTTACCTGCTTACCTGTATCGCTTGATATCGATCTTATATGCCATCAAAGTGTCTCACGGCCGAAGGAGTGGTATTGTCATGTGATTGTGAATCTTACGTTGTAACAATTGAGCATTGCATACTCAAACATGAGGAGTGTTTGGAGCCATGTGTTGAGTCAGGTGGGAAACCAGAGGTAGATGGAGATCTATGTGCTTTTATACCATGTTGTCTTTTGAGTGCATACGGTGGCCTCTGTAAATGACCTTGGATTGCCTTACATGGAGTATGGTGATACTTGATAGTCAGAAACCATGCTATCATGATCTTCTTTTTTTGAGGTAGTTTGCATTTTCAAGCTAAGCCTTAAAAGAGGGGCTACTACAGAAAAGAAATGTTGCAAGAAGCATAATCTTGCTTGCTTGATGTAGTAATGCATAATTGATTTGAACAGAGACGAAGAATTTGGTAGGTGAAGTGGGAGAAGTCGTTATTGTTGCTATCATGTCGGTAGGGTGATTGGATCCTCTCTTGGATCCATTTAGGAGTTGTTGAGATAAGTCCTACATTGTGCATGTTGTGATCATATTTGAGGTTGTGGACCTAGGGAAGGAGCCTTTTTTTTGTTCTCTTAATAAGGAAGAAATGCAATGTGAATCCTTTTGGATTTCTTCTCCTATGGAGTAGGATGTCTTTATGCTATCTTGAACTACATGAATCTAGGATTTTTTAAACTTTTGGTGCCATTTTATATGTGACACCCCAAAAGAATAGTCTCACATGATAAACTTATCAAAATGAGTAGTGGGATATAAGGATTGAGAATTACTGCTTGACAACTTAGGTTTAAGCATTTTGGATGGTTGCTTTGGATCCACCAGGCCTCATACCCAATAAGATGTCAAGGTCTATTTTTCTCATTTGACTCAGGTTGTTACAAATGATATTAGAGCCAAACTTTTTCTAATAAGAGGAAAGGGCTACCCTTAAGATAGCTAAAGAGTGTGCCATGAGATGGTGTTGCCACTATTACTGGGCGTATATTGATTGATTGATCAAAAATATGAACCCTGATGAGGACATTAGGTTTCACGTCGGGGAGGTGATGACACCTCAAAAGAATAATCTCACATAGTAAACTCATGAAAACGAGCGGTAGGATATAAGGCTTGAGAATTACTATTTAACAACTTAGACTTAAGCATTTTTGGTGGTTGCTTTGGATCCACTAGGCCTCATATCCAATAAGTTGTCAAGCTCAGTATTTTTCATTTGCCTTGGGTTTAGGCCTGTGTCGTTACATTATTACTTATAATATTTTGACAATCACACATGTTGCCTAGGTTCTTTTACATGGAATTATATTAGTGTTTGATTTTATGGTCTCTTCTCCTCCCTTCTTTTTTTTTGGGAGGTTTGATTTCATGGTTCCCTTTAGGTGAGTTTTATGCTTTTTCATTCCAACTGCAATATTCTACGTATTTATCCAAGGTTTTACAAAGAGTCTAGTAACTACTAAACTAAAACTCTTATGCAATCAATGATTCAATTGGAAGGCATCCAAGTTAATAAAATTAGAGATTGCATTAATGCTACTAATGGGGTTATCTATGTCTCCATTCTAATATGTATTCAATCATTTTAGAATAGATTCAAATAGTGATGATAATTTTCCTCTAAAACTTTCTCAATCTCCCAGAATTAACTTGTGAGGCTCAAAGTTTAGCTTCTCACACCTTCTAACTAGCTCTTAGAAGAGCCTTCTTTTATGAGTCACCATTTCATCCTTCTCACACCTTCATTTCATCCTCTATCAGCATGCCATTAATCTCTTTGTAATCTCTTTATAGATAGTCCTTTGTTGTGTGGCAAAACATCCATGTCAACATCTTCATCTCTATCATGAATGTTGTTTTTTTTTTTTTTTTTAAGAAGGAAGATTACCTAGATGGGTAATCATCAAAAAAATGTATTAAACAAAAGAAACAAACTTACAAATTGTGCAAGCAAATTCTCAGAGATAAGAAACCTCCCTTATAACATTTTCAACCCACGCTCGCTCACTTCTAAATAATACCGCGTTTCGCTGCAACCACACAGACCACAATGTGGTAAGAATCGTGACCCAACCATTAGTATTGACATGGGATGTATTGTGAAAAGAGCTCTAAATACCATCAAACGTAGCTGTATTTGCACCATGAACTTGCATTGCCTCTACACCTCTTCTGAGAATGGACAAGCAAGAAATAAATGGGCAACATCCTCATCTATGTCCCCGTAAAGAACACAACGCTTGTCACCATCCTGCATACACCTCGCTCTGAGAACTTTAATGATCAACCTCTCCCTTCTAAAAAATCTTGATCTTCAAGGGAATCAGAATAGACCAAATGATGAAGCAGGTCATCTAAATAACATCATGGGGCCCATCTTCCAAAGCCTACAGTCGCTTACAAACCCTACTCATAGTAAATCTCCCTTTCTTCCAAACAAACCTATTATGCAACCCAGGAACCAGTTGTAACTCCTCCAAAATCCCCAGTAAATGCTGGAGCTTCTCCACTGAGGCCTTTGACAAATTAGGTTGCAAAATAGGCGACGACGATTTGGAGCTACCTTGAAGACTCGAGCATCCTTAGCATCTGTCATGCCAAACAACCAAGGGCACACTTCTACGAGAGCTCCTTCCTCTATCTGATTATCGTCCAAAACTTGAACAACCTGCCATCACCCTACTTAAGACGAAGAAGAGAAGAATCAAGTGTTTGCTGAATGAATGGGGTGACCGAGTTCCAGAAAGTTGACAAACCATGATGGCCAATACGTCCCAAAGCCACATCGACCTAACCATAAGAGTCCTGAAGGGTCCTCTTCATAAGACCTTTCCCACTAGCAAGAAATCTAGCCACCCACTTCATGAGCAAAGCCGCATTCGTCTCATCCAAGGAATGAACACCCAGCCTGCCCTTCTTCTTAGACTTACAAACTTCTTTCCAAGATATCAATTACAAAAACTGCCCTCTTGGTCAGGACCTTTCTAGGAAAACCTCTTCCATGTAACATTTAACTTTTGTGGGACCTTCCTCAGTGGTTTAAAGATGGACAAGTAGAAATGGGGATCATTGAAAGGACCAACTTCACAAGGACCAACTTACCTCCCTTGGATAAAAGCCTACCACTCCATTTGCTTAACCTCATATTCACCCCCTCCACCACATGAATCCAATTTGCCACCACTAACTGCTTCCCCTTCAGAGGCAGGCCCAAGTAAACAATTAGCAGTCGAACCAGTGGCGTGCCAAAGGAAAGCAAAATAGCCTGCTCCACACCCCCTCCCATGTGAAAAAGAACCAGGATAGACTTTCTCCCATTGATGTGTAAACCTGAAATGTCTCCAAAGATCCTGACCAATGATGCCACGATATCGGCCTTCTTAACACCCCCTTGAATGAAGAATACAATGTCATCTGTGTATTGTAAGACGAGGGTAAGCAAGGAGCCATCCTCAATATTAAACAGGAGAGGAGCAAGAGGGTACCCTTCCTTATCACCCCAATAGGGTTGAGTCCAAGATCAATATGTTATCCCATTGACCAAAACTAAGGATGTCATCGTGATGCACCACTTTAAGAGATAGACCTAATTTTCCAAGAAACCGCTTCTTCTCAAAATCTCCCATGGTAGATCGCATTCAATAGAGCAACAGACTTGTTGTCTTCAATAGTTTCCACCCCGAAGTTCTTCGGGAGCAAAAAGAAATAGACACTATTATGCCTCTCAAAACCTGGGTTTGCAACAAAAAACCTCCCTGATCATTGCCATCACATCTTGCCCAACAATGCCTTATAGCTCTTTATAGAGCAAGACACGTAGACCATCTAGACCAAGAGAGCCTTTTGCCTGGAGTCGCCACACTGCCATTAAGACCTCCTCTGAGATATCCCTCTCCAAATTTTCCTTTGCCAGATCATCCAAAACTTTCATGTCTAAAGGACCTAGTCTCCAATCACCCAATGGCCTCCTCCTGGTGAATTCTTGAAAGTAAGTCGTAATAGCATCCTAGCGGGTGAAGCAAATCTGCAAAGCAAATCAGATTCACAGGGGCGTGATTTGCCTCTCGTGAAAGGCAAAGTGGGGCTCCGACGTAGTCTCTAGCAACAACCCTAGTGAAAGTACGACGTTGCATGATCTTCTCATTAATGAACTCAAAAGAAATCACCCACGAGAACCCCCCAAACCTTAAGATCATCTTCAAAGGCAATTTGTTACCCACGTGACAAACACCTTCAACAATCATCAAAGAAATGTCACCTTCCACCAAACCCACCCGCGAACAACCCCTTACTCTTGTGAAGGGGCACAGACCCCTCAATGACCTCCATGTTGCGTAGACGCAATGGAATTCCATGCACCGTGAAAATACAAATTGGTCTCTTAGGAGGCCTCTCCTTTAGCGCTCCATCATAGGGGGAAGGAAACCTCCAATGAACCATCCCCTCCTTAGATGACCATCTCCATGAAATTTAATCTCTCCAAATCCTCCCCCTTCAGACCAAATACGAGGAGCCTATTAGGGGAGAAAGAAGCCACCTTCCACACATTGGAAGAGAGCTTCAACTCCAAAAGACTCTTCCTCACACCCTCCAATGTGAACCACCCATGAAGTAGATCCCCAACAAGTGAGAAGTGTTGTGCCTCATCGAGACCACCAACCGTAGGAGACCAATTGACCTCCACTTCCATGGCAGTAGAGATTGGTGGTAGCAGGGGAAGACCTTCCCTCCTCGAACAGCTCCCTCTCCAATGGTCGACTCCTTTGCAAACCATGCAAACCATCGGGTCACGGCATTCGGCCGCCACATGACCCCACAACCTACATCTGAAGCACAACACACCCCACTTGACCCTCACCCTCTCACCACGAGAAGGCCCACGACTCTTTCTCACCATTCTCTCCTTCGAATGGGTTGATGTTTTGATCTACCATGAATATTGCTTAAATAAGTAAACATAAATAATAAATGAATAATCAAGAGCACATGGAGAACTTTGCTTTATGTTGGATATTGCTTAAATAAGTAAACATAAATAATAAATGAATAATCAAGAGCACATAGAGAACTTTGATTTATGTTGGAAACTCACTCATGAAGGAAAGGGAAAAACCATGGGAGAAGAACCCATATGAGCTGGATGTTATGTTATTTATTCTCAAAGAACTTTGAGGGCATAATAACTACATGTATAGGTCAACAACACATCTCATACTCGCACGCAGTGAAGGTGAGACTAAACCTCAATAGTGGACCTTCACAAGATCTAGCAACCCAACAACCAAACATTCCTCTATCTTAGTACTTTGAGGTGGGAAGGGGCTTTTTTTTTTTTGGTCTTTGGTGATTGTGTTGGTGTTTTATAGATGGTGATGTTGGAGAGGTCTGTGGTGGAAGGGGTTGAGAATTAGAACTCTAGTGCTTTAATGCCATGTAGAAGAGACTGAATAATTGCATTGGATTCTTTGTATTTGATAATAGTTGGTATGGAGAAGTTACCCTTGATATCTTAATATTATTGGAGACGTTACTCTCGATATCTTAATGTATGATACATAGAAAAAGTACTGCAATTGATATAGGTAGATCTTCATTGTTGCTACAATATG
This sequence comes from Thalassia testudinum, assembly GCA_037157565.1. Taxonomy (NCBI): domain Eukaryota; kingdom Viridiplantae; phylum Streptophyta; class Magnoliopsida; order Alismatales; family Hydrocharitaceae; genus Thalassia; species Thalassia testudinum. Next base: position 67,872,131 of record JAZHRO010000013.1, on the reverse strand, counting down.
TTTAATATTAGCCTTACATTCTTTTCTGAAAAAATATTGATATTACCTTAGTGGTTGCAGTTTTGGTGGTATAACCATGTAACATAAGACAAACTGAAAAATAGTCCTAAAGTAACTAAATTCCATGATGTTCTTCCAGGAAGGTGCTATGTGTATAACCTATAGGAATTGCTGGTAGCAACTTCAGCAGTTGGTCTGTTTTTCGCTCACTAAAATTTTATAATTTTAAATATTACTAAAAAAGTTTCTGTATTCGGTGCTCTCCCTCCCTCTCTCTCCCCCCCACCGAGAGAGATCCGGTCATTTCTTTTTGTCAGTAAAGGTGGATGAAGCATTGTCTAAAAATCAAAAACCAAATGTCCTCGTCTTGAAAAATATAAACTTGAAACAAGTTAATCCTTAGGATAAGTAATCTCAATGTCAACTCTTTTTATTTACTTTCTTTTTCCCTTCTCTCAGAAGAGCTTGCTGAATCATTATGGAGTGACACACAGCAGGAGTGCCTACAGGGAAGAACATTGACACTGAAACTGAAGACAGCATCTTTCGAGGTATCCTGCTTTCACCTATCTGTCATGTTCTCTTGCTTGTTTTTTTGTCACTTTTAGATGCTGATTTTTTATTTCATTTCCCTGCTAAACCATTTCTTTGATGGTATTAGCATCATATTGCTTTTACACCTTTACCAATAGATGTAATTGGAAGCTTGGATACATCATACAACTTATATCATAATGCTTTCATGTTTGTTAGAGAGCATGCCACAAGGCTGCTATGGAGTTAGCAATGTTGAGGCATAAGCCTCGATGGTTGAAAATGTTTATGCCCATGTTAATTATTAGTATGAATCCAACCAAATATACCTAAAACTGAGTTTTCCATGTGGTGGTATCTTTTGGAGGTACATTGATTTGCTTAAAGAAACTAACCATCCATCCTTCACAAAGAAAAATCTATATTTAATTGCTATTGTAATAAAAATTATAATTTATAGGTTGTAACTTTACCTACTACAGCTTTTAGTTTCTTCATGAATGTATGCCAATGTATTCTGCAGTGGGAATACTTGTGCTCGAAGGGTCTTTCTTTCTACATCCACACGGTGGTTGTTTACATGTTCATTTGGTCTGACTATGCTCTCGAGCCTCAGACAAAATGGAAATCTCATATTACAGAGGAAAAAGTGCAGAATTTGTGGGTTGAAATGTGGTCCCTAACAACTTTGTGCCTAATTAGGGGTTACAGAGCCAAGGCAGCCCAGCAACTCAATTTTTGACCGCTAGAGTTAGTTGAGCCTGAATATATCACCAACCTATTTGAATGGATTGTTGACCGGGCCGAGTTTGAATTGCTTGGATACAATGAGGGCAAATTGGAGTAGGTTGGTTCAGCCAGGTTGGAGTCAACTCGATTTTGGACCCTTGACTGAAATGTAGGTTTGCTGATAGAATATTAGAATTTGAACCCATGGTTTGCCTTTTTGAATTCATGGTCAATTTTGGACATTTTTGTAAGTGGTTTGTTTTGAGTAAAAGGCCATGATGTCAGGTAAATTTGGTGGAAAGTTGCTTTTTGCACCCAAATTCAGGAAAGGCTAAGCTTGATTTCCTGATTAAAATTTGCACACATGGTGCGCTTATTTAATAATGTGGTGAACAATAGCAACCAATTGATGATTTTACTTTTTTCATGTGGAAAATCCTTCTGCTTTCAAGGGATACTTGCGTTTAGTTTTTTGTTTTTTTTTGGGGAAGCACTTTTAATAAATATGCATAGTTTTTTAGTCACGGATATAACTATAGCAGGCTGCTCTAGTCACCATCATTTAGCTTTCTCAAATATTCCAAACTTTGCAGGTTCGGACAAGAGCAGCATCTATTCAGAGATGTTTTCATTCAAAAGAGGATATATTGAACCATGCTATCAAGTTGCTAAAAGCAGAGCTTCCTTTGTATTTGAGATTACTAGGTTCATAAACTCTCTTGCATTAACTGGTGCCTGTCTGCTATCTGTCCCAAACATTTCTAACTTCTATAATATAGCTTATGTTCTCTATTTTGTTTAGCTATCAGTTTGTGTTGCTGATGTGGGCACTTGTGCAGGTCTTCGCATATCTCAGTTTGAAGATAAAAGTGCATCTACTGATCGATCACAAAAAACCCTTATAAATTTTGTTCTGCCTGGAGACACCTCTCGAATTGTGATGTCTGCAAACCATTCTGAGTGTTCAGATGTGGATAACGATTCCATGCTTGATACAGACATCAATTCTACTGATGGCAGCAATATTTGTTTTTCCAGTGCGATGAAGTTCACATCCGTGCGATGCCATCAAAATGACCTAGTGGATCATATTCACACTTCAGATTCCTGCGTGGATCTTGGAGTTAGAAAAACAGATGTCAAAGAACCTGATATGGTAGTCCTTAAAGCTTCAGACTGGATTCCTTCTATTGCTTAATTTTTTTGAAAGAGACCTTCTATTGCTTAATGATTGAATTCCTTTTTGATGCCCCTATGCGCTTTCCATTTCATATCCTCCTTTTTTTAATGTGTGTGCACGCACGTGTGCACGTGTTATGTGTGCTTGTGTGGGTGTGGATGTGCGTGTAGGGAAAAAAATTTCTAGGGACGGTTAGAAATATATTTTTTCGTTACTTACGGTTTTAAAAAAAATTAATTACTGAACTAGCACAATGTCGTGTCTTTGAGTTACAATTTTGTTAAGATAGGGTAAGTCGTATCTAGAAGACTTGACCTGTTTCAGGATAGACTAAGTCATGTCTTTTAGATGTGACTTGTAATATAGGAACTAAGTTGTGTCCTAAAGACATGACTTTTTTTTAAGGCTTGGTTAGTGTAACCTAAGTTGTGCCTTAAAGATACAACTTAAGTAGGTATTTTAAATGCTCACTCCTCCCCCTCTCCCCCTCCCTGTGCGACATAACAACCCCCCTGACCTAACTGCTGTTGCTACTGCATGCTGCTGCTCCGTGCAGCCACTACTACTCCTGATGGCTGCTGCTCCTCTATTACTCCTCCCACCACCTGCTGCAACTTTTCTTTTTATTTTTTTTTCTTAATGTTGAATGTGGTAGAGAGGGTGAGGTGTGTAGATTCGATTAGGGTTCAATTCCATGGGAGGAGAGAGGAGAGTGGCATTGTAGGTGATGGGTGTGGGGGTGGGGGCAAGGAAGAGGTGGGAGTTGAGGGGAGGGTGGGAGGTTTGTGGTGGGGTGAGGGTGGTGGAGCTGATGGTGTGCTTCACTGCAGGGATCAACAGGGAGTTCGTTGTCAATGTTGAGGGCATCGTCTTCGTCCCTAAGAAGTTCGTGTAATTTGGTTCCTGTGGATTTCCTTTTTCGATCAAGCTTACTAAGGCTTATCTTATAATGGTGAAGATGTAGCGTACTAGGATTTATGTATGGTTATCCTATAATGGTAAAGGTGCAGATGTCTTTGATGCTAATTTTTCTGAATGCTGCTGTTTCATGTTTAGTCTAAATGGTGCCAACCTTTTTGTGCTTGTTATTTGCACATGGAAATGTGTTGAGGGAGAAGATGTAGTTGGTTATGATAGGGCATTCTGCAACAGTGTGGGGATGTGGAGGGAGGAAAAAGATTTTGATAAGTTCAAGGACAAGATCATGAAAAAGGTATAAATTGATCCTTTGTGACACGAGATTGAGGTAAGCCACAGATTCCCCATTATTAAAGAAAGTGGTGTCAGTAAGAGGCGAACCTATATCCTCCAATGTTGAGACTTATGTAGTTCGTGGGTATTATGCCTTGTATGTCCTCTTTTATGCTTTTTTGTTATTTTATATGGATTGCTTTGTACTTTTACCACATCTTTATATATCTAGGGTTACATAATAAAGTACTGCCTCATTTCCTTTGACTTAGTATTAGAGCAGCGGTCCTAGGCCAGTATTTTGTAGCTATCTTGATTCCCATACCCCTCTCTCTTCCACCAAAAGGAAAAATCCTAACCCTAACTTTGAGAGAGGGGCCTGTGCACTACCACTACCACCTCTAGTGATCAGTGACGGTGCCATTTCTCTGCCATCGGCCTACCTTTCTCTCAAGCAGAGCACCATAGAAAAGAAAGCCCATATCCTCTCTTACTCGATCGGGTCCCTTCGTCTTCATTGATCTCTTGTCGTACCATCTCGTAGTCTCCTTGTAGTGCTGCCAGGACCCCATAGTGTCACCTTCTAGCGTTGCCTGAGGGCTGCATCGCCTCCAACGGTATCGCCTAGCCTTAACGGTGCTTCTTGGGGGTTGCTTTGTCTCTAGTTGTATTGCCCGGTGCCTGCTAGTGCCTCCCCTAGTCCACTTGGCATCGACGATAGGGTCTACTTTGATCTCTGCAATGTCTCCTTGAATCACCTTGTGGATTGTGTGGGTTGCAAGCCCTTTGCTACTATCCAGGCCTTTGTGATTTACTCCACAGGATTTGATTTCTTTTGCATAGGAAGTAGGTGAATACATCTTTTGTATCTTGATGTTCTAAACTTAGATCCCATATTCTTTGACCAGTTCGGGCCCTAACTGAAGAGACGATGGCATCTGAAACCTCTTCTAAGGTGACATGAGAGGATGTTATAGAGACAGGGGCTTACAAGAGCCATAATTCCATGGTTTGTGTGTGGATCATGAACTCTGTCATTCCTCTGACAGGGGATGAGATCATGTACTATAAAATGACTAAGGAGATGTAGGATAATCTGAGAGATACGTACTTACACAAGAACTCTAGCTGAGTGTTCCAAATATATAGTGAGATGTCACACCTCTAACAGGAAGGTTGTACCCTATCTCAGTATTGCTCGACTCTCAAGGATCTATTCAAGAAATACAATGTGTTGCCCTGTATGTACCTACACACACAAAGGACCTATTGCAAGGAAGTTACAGTTCTATAGTTTCTAGTTGGGTTGGGTCTAGAGTATTTGACTACTTACTTACAGATGCTTACCCTGGTTGAGCTTCCTAGCTTGGAGGAAGCATATAACAGAATGAGTCGCATTTCTGTCTCTCTCACTTCCAAGGATCCTATTATGTAGACATTTGCCTTTGTTGCTGTCCAAGGTCGTGGGCGTGGTGTGCTCTCTACCCGAGGGAGGGGGAGAGGGCATGGTGCTCAAGGCAGGGGATGTCCATCTATCACCTACTGTGGAAAACTTGGCCATACTGAGAGCAATTGCTAGACCAAGCATAGACGCCCATCATCTGCCAATCGGGCTTTCACTACAGCAGATCAACCTGTAGAGATGGTCTCAGTACCTAGATCTAATTACAATGAACTTCGATGTCTCTTCCAGCTTTCTTAGGATACCTCATTCGTTTCTAACACTATTGCATTTGCCGCATCTTCAAGTATACAACTTGCACTTGTTACGCAGGTTGATGAGTTTTGTGACACAGATTGGTTAGTGGATTGTGGGGCGTCATGCCACCTGAGTGTAGATCGGCAGTGTTTTTGTCATCTTCGCTCAGTTCCTCCAGGGCATATAGTTGCAGATGGGAGGCATTGTCCCATCACTGGTTAGGGGGAGGTTACTGTTGCCCTTAACATGAGATTGGCTGACATTCTACATGTTCCTGATTTCCTAATTACTTTGCTTCTAGTTAGCAGCATTACTAAAGAACTTAACTATCGAGTGATATTTGATGTAGTCACATGCTCTTTTCAGGATATCTTGTTGAGGAGGAGGATTGGTGGTAGCTGTGAAGAGGGGGGAGTCTATCGCCTATTCCAGTTACCTTTTGCTATAGCGACTGTTGGTAGTGACACTTCGTTTGTTGGATCTCCTCTTTAATGTTATTGTCCGAGCCACCTCTCCTTAGACAGGCTTTGTCGTGTCATCCCTTAGATATCCCCCACTGTTGTTATTAACTGCGATGCTTGTCAGCTCGAGAAGCATGACTGGAGTAGCTATTCTACTAGTCAAAGTCCTAGGTCACAAGAGTTATTTCAGTTGGTTCATGTTGATGTCTGAGGTCCCAATCGTGTTTTTAATAGGCTGGGTTACTAGTATCTTGCTATCGTTGATGATTTTTCCAAATTATCTTGGGTCTTTCTTTTGAAACAAAAGTCAGATGTTAGTTCCATTCTAAAAGACTTTGTGTTGGAAATAAAGACTCACTTTGATACCATGGTTGAAATTGTTCGTTTTGACAATGGTTTAAAATTTTGTGGTTTGCTCCGACAATTGTTTGGAATTTTGTAGTTTGTTCTAACAATTGTTTGTTTTGATTTTGTACTCAATATTTGTACTCAGCAATTGTTTGGAATTTTGTAGTTTGTGTGACAATGGTTATGTAGTTCGTCGGTGTTATGTCTTATTGTCGTCTTTTATGCTTTTTGTTATTTTATATGGGCTACGTAGTACTTTTCCCAAGTCTATATATTGAGATTGTAGGGTTACAAAAGAAAGTATCTAGCTCATTTCCTTTGAAAGTATCTAGCTCATTTCCTTTGACTTCCAACCTATTGCAGATGATGATGATCTTGATTCATTGCTTGGCACCATAGACATTATGGGTGAGTAGGGGTCTTGGGGTAGTACAGTTGGTGCACCTGCTCCCTACAAGGCGTTCCTTGTGTGGTGTGCGTGGGTTCGATCCCCTGCAGCATGCCCAGACGTGCATAGTGACCTGATGGGGGGATGCATCGCTGATGTTCCCGCCTCGACTTGGCGTCGGAGAGTGGCCGTGGCAAAGATCACGGAGGTGCTCCGTGGCAAGCGAGAAATTCGGGGACCCTCGGGGGGGTGGGTTCTCCCCCCTCCCTCCCCTTTTCTTTTCTTTTTTTTTCATTATGGGTGAGTAGTACTCTCCAGAACTTTATATTTGAATTCAGAAGATCTGCAGTATCTTAACTCCTTTGGTGGAGGAAGTTGTTGATCAGAATGTACATCAAGGTTTAACTAATCCCCATGCACAACTTGTTTTTTCTTAGAATGTGCACATCTCACCATGCTCCATGAAGTCCATGATCTATCCCCACCCCATTGGTGCAACTTGTAGTTGGTGTGCAGCATCCCACCACATATCCCCGGTTCTGTCATATGTCCATCCTAGTGGTGCAGCAACACACCATGCATCTTAAGGTCCATGATTTAGGTATCTTAATGGTGCAACCTGTAGTTGGTCAAAATGTGCATCGTTCAACCACCCATCTAGCAGTTTGTGATTTGTCAACCAAAGTGGCGTAGCCTAAAGTTGGTCTGATTGTGCGGAATTCCTTACCGCATCACGAGATCCCCTCATCTAATCCTAATGTGCAAAACAATACAAATGAATTCAAGACCGACCATGGTAATTTTGATGATATTGATACCGATTATGATGATGTGGACAATCATGAAAAAGAATGACATGAGCGTCTTACACACCCGAAACATTGGCTTTTGTCCTTCGGATGATGTGTACAATGTTCTCGTTAGAGATGGTTATATTGTTTGGGAAGAGAGCACCACGGGACACATGAGACTTAGCCGGCAATTCCAAGTTGGGAAGGCATTTCCCACTAAGGATGACTAGATTTATGCAACAAGGATTTGTTCATATTAGAAATTGATGCATTTTTCCTGTGTGTGAGCCTAATTGAACTACATGGGTAGATGGAGACTTAATGCATGTTTGAGGAAATTTGATGGCAAGTTCGTCATTAACGTTATTAATGGATCACACGTCATGGTGTTATTCAGACCTTAGATAATCCTTAGATGGATTGCAATTCCATGACACGGCGTGTTATGAATTTTGTATCAAGCACCTCAATTTACCGTTTCAATCAACTTAAGGACATCTTAGACACAGAGTACAAATGCAAAATAAGCAAGAGAATGGTTTGGGATGCTAAAAGAAAAGCAATTGAGATTGTTTATGGTGATTGGAATGAGTCCTACAAAGACATGATACACTTCATGCAATTAAGAAAAAAATCTTGAGCCAGAGATTTATTTCGATTGGGATCCAAGGCCATCAAGAGAAGGGAAGGTGATTTTTAGGAAGACATTTTGGTCTTTCGAACCATACATGAAGGCATTTCATCATTGCAGGCCACTCATTAGCATCGACGGGACACTTATATGACAAGTACAAACACAAGGTACTTGTTGCTTGATGCCAACATAATGGATGGAGTCAATCATATTATCCCACTTGCATTTGCTTTGGTGGACAAGGAAAGGGAAGAACCTTGGATTTGGTTTCTGCGACATGTTAAGAGTTTGTGTCATCAGTGATAGAGAAGGTCCAATTTGTTTCATCTCTAATAGATATTGTTGAGAGAATAAGACAACTTGTTTATTATAGAACCCTACACCCCAATAAATAGAGGATGTGGGTAAAATACAGAGAAGTCCATAGAAAAAAATAATAATAAAGAAAACATAAACAATAACTCATCGCACAACTCTCAACACTCCCCCTCCAAGTTGAAGTGTAGATATTGATCATGCTTAGCCTGGAACATATGTCGAAGAGGGTTTGTGGAAGTGCCTTGGTGAAGATATCAGTTGTCTAGTCGTAAGCCACATGAGTCATACGTATAAGCCTTTGCTGGATTAAGTCACGAGTATAGTGACAATCAACTTCTACGTGCTTGGTCCGCTCATGGAACATGGGATTATTCACTAAATTAGTGGTTGCTCTATTGTCGTATCTGCTTCTTGCTTTTTCACGTTACTAAGTTCCCAATCATAGGTGCAGAAGTTTGTAGTAGACTTCCTGTCGGTAATGCAACCTGTATAATTTGCATGTGTATATGCCACAATATCTAAGGAAGTACCTTTTGTAAACAGAATCCCCTTAGAAAAATTTTCAAGTACTTCAGCACCATCATGGCAACATCCTAGTGTTGCTTGGTAGGGTTATCCATGAATTGATTTAGCTCTCTGATTGCTAAGGAAATATCAAGTTGTGTGATTGTTAGGTAAAGGAGTTTCCCAACCAAGCCTTTATATTGACAAATATCGATAGGCTTATAGCTCTTATCATACAAGTGTGCCTTTAGATCCATAAGGATATTTGCTAGCTTGGCCCCTAACATGCTAGTCTCTTGTAGCAAATCTGTGGCATACTTTCTCTGAGATAGAATAATCCTTCGCTGCAAGTAACCTCTATCTCAAGGAAATAGCGGAGTGGTCTTAAATCTTTGATATTTCTTCAAATTAGTAATGCCTTGTTCCTCATCACTCGTAAGAATGATGTCATCAATGTACACTAGCATGGCCATCAGTCCCCCCGCAATTGTTACGACCTAAACCGGCTCCACGTGGAACCCAGGTCGGATCGTCTCAACTATCCTAAGACCCGATCGCCCAACGAATAATAAAACAAAACGTAATAATTTTCACACATGCACCATAGCTAGAAGCATAATAAAGATAGAAAACTGTAAAGTAGATAGTAAGTGGAAATAGTGTCACAGGAGAATAACATGTTTACATCATTTAGCTATCACAACATAATCTAAAGACGGAAACTGAACTACTAGATCCAAAATAGATACAACAGCAAAAAGGGGAGCCAAACTACAACCGAACGAAAAATGAAGAAACTAAGGCTGGGCTCGGTTAGGCCCAGCTCCCTTCGTAGCCGGTGGAACTGGCTGCTCACCTCCCTGTCTTGGACACAACTGGTAGACATCAACAAAAGCTTGGTAGAGTGACAAGTGTACATTCAACTAACACAACTTAACTGAAGAGAAGTAGTAAACATTTTAGGCAGCAGTAAACATTTCAGATATTTTCATATTTTATTTTTATTTCTAGGTACTAGTTTTGTGATTTTGGTTACTCTAGCAAAGGCTCTCATTATCTCTTGGTTCACTGTTCTCTAACGGAACAATCTTGCTACAGTTTTCCCGCGATGTAGAACGAGCACGTGCTACTCTCCTAGTCAAGAGAACACCCTGCGTTTGTCTTACACTCGGTTTACCAACCTGGGGTCATAGTCGCGATGTAGTGGTGACTGCGGCACGCGCGATAAACGCACGGGGGCTGCCACAGGCCCGATTGACACGCGATCAGTCATTTTCGCTAATAGGTACGTTCTAAGTCGTACAACACAGAACAGAACATGGGCTGCGCCTCTCACCAATCTGCGTCCCCTCACCCGACTTTCCCGATTAGCCCCATGGGCCTAACAGGAGTCGGTGTAGGAAGGTTATTTCTACTTTGGATTCCAACTTGAGGGAAGGTTAATTTTCTCCCTACGCAAGGGGTGATTAACTCTCCTCGATACGTGCGTACCCGAGGGTCAGGTTACTCCCATATCAGAATCCAACCAACAGTCGTGCCTTACAGTAGGCGAATTATCCCATTATTATCAAAGTTTCATACCACAGCGAATAAGATATTTTTTTAGTTTTCATTAAGGTGCGTTTATAATTCCTTAATTCTATTTCAAAAATTAGCAAATAATATGCATCTCCATTCATGATTTAAATTTTAATATGGAATAGACAAATAGATGCATTATAGTAAGAGCCTTTATCTCAACCATTAGGGTTATCATTTTCTCACGACAAGCATTAATCATTCTTCACATGTAAAACAAGTATAAAGTTCATCAATTTAGAGTCAGGGCATGCATGTATGTGCGTGCGTCTATAAGACAATGCATTCATCTATTTCATTCACAAGTCACATTTACAAAATCTTAACAACTGATTAGCTAGCTATTTGTGACATGCATTCAAAATGGAACTAAACACACCGGAACAAGGAGGGCCACTCTACCTAGGTGTACGGGAGGTATGGGGGCACGAGGGACTACTCCGGAAGTCCCCGCAGATCCTGCACGCATCCCAGATTCAGAGCCTACACCAAGTCAATGGTCAAAAGCACTTAACACTTTGGCTGACATTTCAGTGTGCTAATCAGACTTAAAACAGTGTATATAAGATCTAAAAGGGTGGAGAAATCTGAGAGCTTTCCAACGATACCTGATGCCCAGAAATCAGACCTAGTTTGGGTCCTGAACTGGCCCAAAAACGTACCCTGGTTCACGTGAATCGGACCGGGTTGGTTTGGTCTGGTTGAACTGACCACCCCCTCGTAAATCACACCTCCCTTAGACGTTCGATACACGCTTAGATGCTTATTGAGCCTCGAGACCCGCTCTGCCTTCGCGCTTTCCTCCTTGGACGTCTGGTGCTCGTTCCCGTTGTTTGTGTAGATCTTCGGACGTCCATATGACCACTTGGATGTTTGACGCGTGCCTCGAAGTCTGCCCTTGTGCGACTCCCCACGCGAGCTCACCTCGCGTGCGGCACAACTCGCGCACAACGCCCCATGCGGCCTCGCTTACCGTGCCCTCTGCTCTGGGCCTTGCGTGCCTTTGCCTTACGAGCTGCTCCCGTAGCAACCTCGCTTACTGCACTGCCTCATTGCAAGCGCCTGTACCAGGTCCCATGCATGACTTCCCTCACGTGCATGTTTGCTACAGTGCTTGAGCAACGTGTCAAGGGCGTACGCTCCTTCGGCCTTCTCTCCTTCGTGCGACAAAGAGATAAGGCGGGAGAAGAGAGAAATAGGTGAGGGCACGGCTGTGGCTCTCCCTTTCTCTCGTCCTACAGCGATGTCAAGCTCGAGGAGTTGGGTGGAGATGTGTGCGGCACTGGAAACGAGAGGGTTTTTAAGGGGGTTTGGGGGTAGGGTTTTAGGGTCGTTAGGGTTGGGTTTTAGGCGTCGTGGGAGTAAGGTGGGGTTGGGAAATTTGTGAATTCGACCACCATAAGTTGTATTTTCATATAGGGGTACTCGGGGCAAGACTTAGGGGTGTAAAAATTTCTGGAATTACCCCAAAACGCTCGAAAATTCGTGGGGACCCTTGGAGAGGGTCATTTCAACATCTTTTGTACAAATAGAGAATGATCTAGTAAGGATCTGCGAAATCCCAGTGTCAACAATCTCTGACAATTTCTGGAACCAAGCCCTAGGGCTTTGTTTCAGGCCATAAATGACCTTGTGCGGATGATTGACCGTAGAACAATCCTCCTTAAATTCATAACCCAACAGTCGTTGCATATACAGTTCCTGCAAATTACCATACTGGAAGGCATTTTTGACATCCAACTGATATAGTGGCTAGTTTCGCTGAATGGTAAAAGAGATAAGAATCTACACAGTTGACAAGAGCGCCACTAGGGAGAATGTATTAAAGAAATTAACCTTATGTGTTTGCGAGAAGCCTTTGGCAACCAAGTGGGCCTTGTATTTGGCAACAGTACCATCTGGATTGTACTTAAATGTGAAAACCCACTTGCAGCCAACCATACTTGCTCTAGGCGAGAGTCTGTAAGCTCCCAAGTACGGTGAGAGATAAGGGTAGACATCTCATCCTCCATGGCTTACTACCCCTTCGGATTAAGAGCCTTCTGATTCGAGGCAGGCGACTGCACATTGGAGAGTGCCATGGCAAATTTCTTGTACTAAGGGAATAATTTAGCCATAGAGACATGTTTGGAAATGGGGTGGATGGTGCATGTCTTGATCTCCTTCCTTAAGGCAATCGATAAATCATGATCAACATCACCTCGGTAACCTATGGGTTCATCTGTCTCAACCAGCTTTGGTCATGGAGAGTTGCCCTAAGAAGCTAGAATGTCGTGGATAGTATTGGGTACACCAGGATTAGATGAACTATTAATACTATCAGAAGGATGGAATGTCGTAGGAGTAGATGGTGGCCCTGGCATTGACAGAGGAGGATCCTATTTAGGGCTGTGAGAATAGAACCTCTCAAACATACTGTAAGGGTGACCATTAGGAGGAGATGGACCTTTGGCTGACTTCTTCTGTGGAGCATTTGAAGGTATAGGAAGTGGTAGGACAGCTACCTCTTAGGTGTAGGAGTGCTAATATGCGAGGCAGACATAGAATAGTAAGGGACTGACTTATGGAATGTAATGCTAGTACTAAGATAGTGTCGTTTCCCAATTGGGTCATAACATCAGTATTCCTTTTGACTTCTTGAGTATCCTAGAAAGATACACTTGACTGCATGAGGAGCAATCTTATCCCTGTTGGAATTGTGAAGGTGCACAAATGCTACATAGTCAAAGACCTTGGGTGATACCCTAAACAATTCATGATCAAGAAATAGAATGGAATAAGGAATCCGCTTGCCAAGACTCAGAGATGGCTTCTGATTAATGAGATAATAAGCAGTTAACATTGCATCTCCCCAGTACCTATCTGGTACACTGTTCTGTACAAAGGAGTACTTGTAACATCTAATATATGTCGATGCTTCCATTCAGTCATGCCATTTTGTTGTGATATTTACAGACAACTTATTTCATTGATGATTCCATGCTCCCGATGGAAGGCACAAAGGGAGTTGGTACAAAGCTCTATAGCATTTTTTGATCGAATGATTTTCACATTAGCCCTAAATTTATTTCTGATTTCTACCATCAAAGTTCTGATCATATCATCAGCTTCAAACTTGAATTTCAATAGGAATATTCAAGTAAGATGGGAGAAATCATCCATTGCCACCAAATAAAATATGTACCCTATACGATCCTGTGTTCAACTAGGTCTCCAAATGTTCAGATGGAGTAATTGGAACATGGCTTCAGAACTCCAATGTTGGCTCCTTGGAAATGCATTCCTATGATGTTTGCCAAGTTGGCATGCCTCGCATTAGAAGGTGGCTGTTGGTGGAATTTGCGGTAGCATCCTTTAAAGTTTATGTAGAAGGAGATGACCAAATAAAAGGTGTTACAGATAGCTTGAAGCGCTTCTTGATGGAATAGAGACATTACCTCTTAGAGTAACTGTAGAAGGCAATAAGCACCACCTTCTTTACAGCTACAACCAATAGTACATCTTTCAGAACATCTTCGAATGTTAGAGATACTGTATGAAATACTACTCTGCTATTCAACTCCTTCGTGATCTGACTAATGGAGAGAAGGCTCATAGGAAAATTTGAAGCTAGAAGGACATTTTCCAATGTCATGTGAGGAGCCTTATGAACCTCCCCCTGACCAGTAATGGGGAAATGTCGCCCATCAGGTATCGGTATAGTCTTGCATGATGGGACTGATTGTAGAGTAGACAATTGTCACGCATCACCACATATATGTCAAGATGCACCTGAATCAACTAGTCAGTCTTCTTCCTCTACCTGGCATGCAATTTATCCCTGAGATGTATCATACTCATAGAGTCTTCAAATCAGTGCCTTATACTTGCTCTTAGGGATGGTCACTATTAGGTTGTAATGCCATTAGTTCTATTAGAAAGCCCTAGGTGCCTTTATATAGAGAGTCACCCAATGGCTAGAGTTACAAGCAAGGTTCAAAATGTCGATTTTGACGCCGTGCCGATGAAATTGTAAGTGTGCATTTCGTGGGCATGCCGTGGAAATGTTCGTTTTTCAATGGCAGATTTCGACGATTTCGATGGTATGAAAAAATGCCATTTCGGAGGCATGCCGACAAAAATGACAGAAGTGATCAAAATTGTATCAATTGCAAAAAAATCAAATATTGACATGTTAAGAATATGTTGAAGGCCATATACAACTAAATAAGGACATGTTGAAGCCCGAAATGTGTGTACGGTCACTTGAAGGACATATATAGGTAAAAAATGAGATATTGAAGCCCGAACTCGTGTGTGTGTGTGCGTGTGGGTGTGTGCATGCGTGTCAAACTAGCTTAGACCGTCGAAATTATCAGTATTTCGTCAGCACGCCTGCAAACTGATACCTTAACCGTAGCGGCATGCCCTCCTCCTGAAAACCCCCTTGCCAGCGACATGCTATTGGCATTTAAATCACTGGTTACAAGTATGCCCTTACACAATATAACACTAAAAATAGAAAGACATACAATATACTCCTTTTGGGTTCTAGAATAACCTAGAAAAATGCCCTTAACAGATCTAGGAGCTAGCTTGTCCACCTTGAATAAATGAACAAAAAAAAATACATCCAAACACTTTTGGAGGAAGAGAAAAAAGCTCCTGATCAGGAAACAAAATAGAATACGGGGTCTTCTCACCAAGACCAGAAGAAGACACGATTAATCAAAAAAGCACTCGTAAGCACAACATCAGCCTCGAAGGTGGTAGGAACATGCATCTGAAACATAATAGTACCGGCAATATCAAGAAGGTGCCTCAATTTACATTTAGCCACCCCATTCTGTTGGGATGTATGAACACAAGAGGTCTGATGTATAATACCAAGAGATTGAAAAAATTGAGTCAAAGTAGAATCCACAAACTTAAGCCCGTTGTCAGTCCAAAATATACGAATAGTAGTAAAGAATTGAGTTTTTATTTCATTCATAAAATTTTTAATCAAAGTAGGGGTTTTGGATTTCTCCTTCACCATAAAAACCCAACTAGCACAGGTGTAATCATCCACCAAAACTAAAAAATACCGAAAACACCCAAGACTCCTGACTCGACATGGGCCCCATAAATCAGCATGAATAAGCGAGAAAGTAGACACAATTCTACTATAACTACTAGGAAAGGAAACTCTATGATACTTGTCGAGTTGACAGGCATCACAAGAAAATGAGTCAGGAAACTGTATGTCAGGAAACTGGCGACGAACAGAAACACTAGGATGTTCCAGTCTAAGATGCTACTGTAAAGCAGAAGTAGCAAAAGTGGCAGCCATAGAATGATGCTCTGGTGGGAGGTCAAGGCAATTTATTGCTCTGCAATTTATTGCCTTAGTAATAGACATTAAATTCAAAGTAAATATGGATGCATGCATAACATCAGAGAGAAGTAAAGTAAAGGGCAGAGAGATGTCACCCAAGCTTATCATAGGGGACAAGGCACCATAAGCTACTTTGACATATACTGGAATAGTTAATGGTTGAAAAGACGAAAAAAGTGTAGCGTCTCCTGTGATATGGGAGGATGCACCTGAGTTTGCAAGCCAAGATGGCTTATGAACACCTCTAGCACTAGTAACAGTACCAAAATCTGAGCCACAGAAGCATCAACAGTAGAAGTGGCTCGATGTCCCTAAGGAAATCCATGTTTTGTCCAGCACTTGTGAGAAGTGTATTTCTTTCGACACGGTCCCACAAATTAGGAAAGAAAGGTAGATCATATGAGGAGGTTGGAGCCACCCAACTTGATAGTGGTTCCTAACATAAAAAGGATGCACTCGGAGTAGATATCTTCCCTGCTGAGTCACCAGAAGCATCCTTCTTGTCTTCCATAATGCCCGATATGTGGGAAAGAGCCAATCAAATATGTAGCACAACCAAAAATCAAATCATAACAAGTCTAACAAACTCATCACAGATCTGCACGACTGCAACTCAGACCATATCTCGATTTGATGAGATGAGAACAAAGGTAAAAATGACCCTTAGGGACTAAATGAAGCCCCAAAGAGGTCGTTTCCTGCCCTCTACAGACCTTGCGTTGCCTGAAACGAAGGGAGAGTCACTACAATACTATGGTGACGCTTGGGAGATAGGGTGGTGCTCTGACAGCCCTGTGGTGGTGCTGTAATAGTAGAGAGGGCTGGTGAAGGCCTCTAGAGGCCTTCACCAGCCCTCTCTACTATTACAGAGGCCTAAGGCTGCACTCACGAGGTGGCAAGGAAGCCCCTCAATGCCAAAGATGATCTTGAGCGACAGTAGCGGCGATGTGGTGGCTCCGACCCTAACGGCGGCGCTCAGGCATAGATCAAGCATGAAGCATCGCCCAGGCCACGCAATAGCTGCTTAAGGCAGTGCTAGCAAGGAGAAAAGGCCCTGATGGAGGACCTAGGAAGGGGAAGAGGCTGTCGAAGGCGACCTGACGGTGGTAGCGCTTCAGTGACGACCTATGGTTTCGGTGGGGTGTGGGAGGCCTTGGTTGGTAGGATACCAGACCACCGATCTAGGACCGTTGCTCTGATACCATATTAGGTTGTAATGCCATTAGTTTTATTAGAAGGCGCTAGGTGCCTTTATATAGAGAGGTACCCAATAGGTAGAGTTACAAGTATGCCCTTACATAATATAACACTAAAAATAGAAAGACATACAATATAACTCAACAGTCACAATATCTTGTACCAATCCTGGTGCGGCGAAGGCTTGATGCTCCATGGTAGCAAAACACTTATTCTCATGTGAATATGTATCTTTCAGATTGTCATATATTTCTTTGGAAGTCTTGTAGTACATGATCTCATCCCTATTATAGGGATGACAGAGTTCATGATCCATGCAAGGGCCATGGTGTTGTCCTTCCACGTGGCATTCTTGCTGGTCTTCTGTGCAGGCTTTGATTGAAGTAATAGGTGCTCCTTGTCATGACCTTCAACTATCATTATGAAGGTCTGTGACGATCGACTATAGTGAGTTTCATCCAACTTTATCATGGGGCCAAAGAATGGGCTCTTGTAGCCTCGTTTTCATCTTGTGTCTTGATGTCACCTCTGATACATCTTCTGAAGCCATCTCTTTTCCAACTGAGTTTAACACTAGTCACTAACATTTAAATGGTAGATTTAGGGCATTAAATCACCAGTAATCTTCAACAAAGCTCAAGAAAGGTGACTATGGTGGCTTGTAGTTATTGTTCTGGTCACCACCGGGCCCTTATCTCGCTCTAGTGGCACTAACCAGAGCAATAAACCCCTGAGCGACACCAACCAGGCAGCCAGCAACCTTGGGCGACGCTGTTGGTCGAAGATTGGAGGCACTAAATAACTTTCAAAGGTTATTGGTGGTGATAGGGCACTTGGGCGACGTTGCAATAGGAGGCATAAAATGGCTTTCAAAGGCTGTTGGCAACACTACAACACCGCTACAATGCTTCAGTGATAATTGAAAGTGGCAAACAACCTTAACAACGCTAAAGGAATTGCACTTGACGGTTGTGAGGGCCTTAGCAGTGCCTTAACCTCCTCCTCAAGGGGTTTGAGATCCTTAGTGGTGTCGAGAAGTGGCAGGGAAGGCCACTAGCGTGCGAGATACGGCTGGTGGTAGCTCCCTGTGGCTGGAGTCGGTTGCTAGAGGACCCGTTGGTCAGTCACAAGGTTGGTGGTGGTGGTAGAACGGCTCCTCCAATTAGGGTTAGATTTTTTTATGGAAGAAAGAGAGAGGTATGGGGATAAAGGGGGTATGAAACACCAGCGTAAGAATGCTGCTTTATACCATGTTAAGGGAATAAAACAAATTGTTTATTACAGAACCCTACACCTTAATATATAAAGGATGTGGGTAAAGTACATAGAGGTCCATATAAAATAAATAAAACATAATTGTAGAAACAAATGAGCGAATTGTTTTACTCGGGAAACCCTAGGTGCCTTTACATAGAGAGGCAGCATGGGACAATTACAACACATACCCGATACAATAATAAAATTTACATTACAAATAACTCTCAACACTCCCCCATAAGCTGAAGCATAAATGTCAGACATGCTCAACTTGGAACACAAGTGGTGAAGCCACTTCCTGGAGTGCCTTAGTGAAGTTGTCAACCACTTGGTCTTCAATGGAGATGTAGGGGATAGATATCTTCCCAATAAGTACAACATCTATGATAAAATGGCAATTCAGCTTAATATGTTTTGTCCTCTCATAAAAATTATTAGAAAAATGCGGCAGCTTTATTACCACAAAACATAAGAATGGGGCCAAACACAGGTGCACCAAAATTGTGTAGAATGGACTAAACCCAGAGAAGTTTGTAAGTCGTATGTGCCATAGCTCTGTACTCAAACTCTGCACAGGATCTAGATACAACATTCTATTTCTTACTACGCCAAGTGATTAGATTTCTACCTACATATGTACAATAACTAGTGGTGGATCTCCGATCTTCATGAGCCCTAACATAGTCAGCACCGGAGTAACCCCACACATTGAGGTGGCTATGCTTATGGAAGGATAGTTTTTGTCCATGAGCATTCTTCAGGCTTTTGAACACTTGACACACTCTTGACTAGTGCACTTCTCTAGGTTCCTACATAAATTGACTAAGGCACCCTACAACATAAGCAATGTTTGGCCTTGTAATAGTTAGATAGAGAAGTTTGTCTACTATAGCATAATATCTGGTTACATTTTCCAAGAGTGGATTGTTTGAGTTAGCTAGATGAATAGAAGGATCCAATGGAATGCTTGTAGGCTTGCATCCTAGCATACCTGCTTCTTATGGCATATCAAGTACATACTTTCACCTCCATTAATGTGATGCACCTTAATTCCCAAGAACTAACTGAACAGTCCAAGATCCTTGGTAACAAATTGAGAGTGCAAAAAAGGTCTTGGTGGACTCAATGGCATCCTTGTTGCTCCCTGTAAATAGTATGTCATCTACATATGCAATAAGAATCACTGAACTAGTTGTCGTGCAGAGTCAAAATTGAATGATCTAGTAAAGTCAAACTCTTGAATTGCTTTAATAAACCTCTCAAATCATTCCCTCGGGCTTTGCTTCAACCCGTAAATGGCCTCCTTCAACTTTCAGACGTTATGACTTTCCCATTGAGTAACAAAGGTAGGAGGCTACTGCATGTAAACTTTTTCATGAAGGTCTACGTAAAGGAAGGAATTTTTAATAAATAGCTGATAGACTAACCAATCCCTGTTGACCGCAAGAGAAAGAAGCATGCGGATAGAATTCAGGCAGGCCACTGGTGAGAATGTCTCAAAATAGTCACTGCCAAAGGTTTGTGTATAGCCTTTAGCCACCAAACATGCCTTGTATCTGTCAATAGAGCCATCAGGAAGACATTTGAGGGTAAACGCTCATTTGCACCTCAACTGTAGCGCCAGGGGGTAAGTCCACCAAATCCCATGTACCGCGAGATTGTAGCGTTGTCTCATCCTCCATGGTTGCCTTCTAGGTGGGATGTTGGAGAGCCTCCGAATAATTGCGAGGAACTTGGTAATTATCTACAGCCATAGAAAAAAGTCAAGTCATAACAAGTAATCTATTATAGGACATGTTGTGAAAGAGAATAGCAAACACATGATCGTTAGGCCTTCTGATGAGCAATAGGAAGGTCCAAGTTAGACCCCCCCGAGGAAGGGATTACTTGATTTCCATCAAATTTAGTAGGACCAAAGTTGGTAGCATGGATGGTAGACAATGGTTCTACACTAGGTGGAAGAGTAACACACCTGTGGTAGGTCTTAGGGTAGAAGGGTGGTGGTGGTGATTGACGTGGCCTAGAGGAACCTGGTATAGATGTTTGCGGTGGATGGGAGGTCTTAAAGGACCTTGGAGGCGATGCAGATGGCATAGGTAGAGGGATATCTTGCAGTAGTGGAGGATGGGAGTTCTTTTCTTTGGTTTAATAATAGGGAATTTTTCAAAGAAAGTTACATTAGCACTGACATAGAACTTGTGAGCCATAGGATCATAGAAGTGATATCCCTTTTGGGTACGCGAGTATCCTAGAAAAATACACCTGATAGAGCAAGGAGACAACTTGTCCACTTTGAACAAGTGGACAAAACAAACACAATCAAACAGCGGGAGTAATAGGAAAAAGATTGCAACTAGGAAATAACATTGAATAAGGTATCTTGCCCTGAAGAACAGAGAAGGATACCCTATTGATAAGAAAAGCAGGGGTAAGAACATTTACCCATATCATAGCATGCATCTTTGGGATGAGCAAGATACATCAAGCAAGTGTTGAAGTTTGCATTCAACCAACTCATTATGTTGAACATAAGTTTGGTGATTGGCACTCAAAGAAGTAAAGAAATCAGTAAAACTAGCATTCACAAACTCAAGACCATTATTACTTTGAAAAAGATGAAAATTGACCCTTTATTTTAGAAAAGAAATTCTTAATGATTGCAGGAGTTTCAGGTTTTTCTTCCAACATATAAACCTAAGTGACACGAGTATAATTATCAACCAAAATAAGAAAATATCTAAAACCCTAAGACTTCGAACTTTACAAAGTCTCCACAAATAAGAATGAATCAAATCAAAAGGAGACTCAACTTTCTTATTCCTACTAGAAGGAGAAGAAACTCTATGATGCTTGCCAAGTTGACAAGCATCACATCTAAAAAACTTTAGAAACTATAGCAGTGGAAACTGGCGATGCAAGATAGAGATACTCCAGTGACCCAAATGTAAATACCACATTAGAGTAGTAGTGGAAAGAGTGACAACACTGGATGTAGATGGTAGGCTAAAGTTATATACCATCTCGCTAAATTCCTTCACCAATTCGCCTTATCATCTGGAGATCCTGTATGAACAAAAACTAATCATAAAACACTACTCAACAAGTCAATGTCTTAGTAATTTGACTGATAGACAAGGTTTAAAGCAAATTTTAGGGCATGTAAGACATGAATTAAAGACAAGGATCTTATAAGTGGTATATCTCTACATCCAATTAGAGGAGACAGTGCACCATCTGCCACTCTCACATTAAACCTATTGACCAGAGATCGTAATGTGGAGAATAAAATCTCATCATTAGTGTTATGAGAGGAAGCACTTGAATCTGCTACCCATTCTGGAGCACATGACTGAACAAACAACGTTGTAGTATCTGCTAATCTAACAACATACACCCCAGTAGAAGATGATGCTCGTGGCATCAACAGCCTATCACGTTCCTCTTTAGAGATGGTGACTTGGGATGCAGAAGTATCCTCTTCCTAGAAGTAAGTCTCCTAAGTTCCTGTAGAAACCTAATGAACATGTAGACCCTACCCTGGTGGATAACCATGCTTGATCCATTATTGATCAATGGCATGACCAAGTTGGTGGCAATGCTTACAAAAATGACCACCATGACCACGTCCACGGCTATCGCCTCCATTAAAGGTGCATCCTCTCCCCCTGCCAAAGGGAGCGTCGTAACCACAGCCTGTCGATGCCATAGCAAAAGAATCAGTTACCGAACTAGAGTTAGATAACTCAAGATAGGAGAGGCATGCATAGATCTATGTTGGTGTAGGTATTTCCTCAGATGTCATCAATGGGTGCTTGATTGCCTTATGCTCTGGACTTAGCATAGCCAAGAACTTCACTGATTGCATGGCTTCCCTCTAGTTGGTCATAATCGATATGTCAGATGATAGGTGTCTTGCTCATCCCAAAGGTTCTTCAAGGAGCCATAACACTCTGCCACGGACATAGTTCCTTTCCGAAACATGTGGATATCCTCAATTATAGACAGGCAATGCTATTCTTCTGGGAGTGGATCTCATGAACTTCCCACATCTTCTTCGCCGACGAGTAATACATCACTTGCTTGGCAATGGGCTCCTTCATGCTATTTAGCATGCACGTGGCAACCCGATCATTTCGGCTTCCCAGTCTTCTGTCTTGTCCTTGGCCAGCAGGTTATCTTTTATCAAAATGTACTTCTTATGAGATCTCACAAACCGAGTGAATGACTTAGACGACAAACGGAAATTAGATTCATCTAATTTGATGAAGTCCCCTGCATAGGGGATGATGCGCTTGTGGCAGATAACTTCCTTGTTGAGTCGCTTGACGTATCCTTGAGATCTCCCACCCTGATTTGTGGCTCAATAGATGTGGCTTCTTCTCCTCAAAAACTCATATCATAGATCATATCCAAAAGGCCAAACTCCAATTATGAAAATAGAGATTTCAGATCATCAGTTGATGGCCAAGAACAGCCACCGACCCTTCTGCATGAGCATCAAGGTTGGAGATGACCTCTGTGACAGAAAAAACAGAGGGAAGAGGGCAGGTGACTGGCTACAGTGCTACTGTAAGCAGCTCTGCTGTCAGCAGTGCACATGCCTACATAGAAAGGGCAGGTAGCGCAGTGCTGCCTCCTGCAACGCTGCTGTCGGCTGTGCAAAGGCTTACGCCCATGTGTTGTAGCCCATGCAGCCTGTTGGTGGCGATAGCAGTGGCTGCTACAGCCCTACACTGAGACTCGCGGTGCCGTTGCTGTTGCAGCAGCGCAGAGGGCATTGTTCTTGGTTGCTGCGCAGAAAATGGAGGAGAGAACAAGCTCGGATCGAGAAGAGTTTGATCTGGAGAAGAGGGTGGAGGTGGTATTTGGTGGGATACCAAAGCCCTAGCCTAGGATCATTCTTCTGATACCATGTAGAAACAAATGAGCAAATTATTTTACTTGGAAAACCCTAGATGCCTTTATATAGAGAGGCATCATGAGATAATTACAACACACCCCCACATAATAATAAAATAACAAAAAGACCCATACATTACAAATAATTCTAAACATAAATAATGAAGAAAACATAAACAATTACTCATTACACAACTCTCAACAAACATGTAGGGATTAAGGCGGCAATTACAAATCCAGATATGGGGATGCTCCCTTTTTTTGTGTATTGGAGGTTCTGTATGCATCATGTTGCTAGCAACTTCGAGTGTATTAAAAAATGCCTTGAAGAAACTTGTGAACATGGTAGCTCTTGAGCCATTTCCATTGAAGTTCTATCCTTGTATGGAGAAATTGAAAGAATTAAAAAAGATGCTATGGATTAGTTTGGGTGGCATTCAATCTCTAATGAAAGGTGGACGCTAGAATGTGATGGTGGGTATCAATGGGGATACATGAAGACCAACATTTGTGAAAGCGACAATGTTGTCTTGAAGAATGCAAGATTGCTACCGGGTGCTGCACTTGTGAAGAAGGCATTTTACAACTATATGTCTTACTTTCGAGATTGTTGGGGTGAGGCAAAAGCAGGATTGGGTAGATCTGAGATTCTTACCACATGGGTTCATAAGTTAGAGAGATGGTAGGCTGTTGCCGATTCACATACAGCTGAATTGTTCCATTGTCATCTCGAGTTACTTTACGAAGTTGTAACTGTTGAACGAGCTATATCATATGGAGTGAAGGGTGGTAAGAGATTATTGGTGAATATTATTGCAAATACATCAACTTGTGGGAAGTGGCAAATATGAAGAATCCTGTGCTTACATGCTTTGGTCACCATTGCTTATAGAAATTTAGTTAGAAGAAACCAAAAAATTATCTTATTCCAAAAACCTTGCCTCTCTTTATATAAAGAGAGAGGTGAGACAAATAGCAATACAACTCCAACATAAAATAAAAAATTACCAACACACCCTTACAAACATAACATAAAATAAGAGTACAACACTCTCGCTCAGGATGGAGCATAGATATCTTTCATGCTCAGCTTGGACAACATGCATAAAAAATAGACTTGATAAATGGCTTGGTAAATATGTCTGTTGTCTAGTCATCAGTAGAAACAGGAGTTGTGTAGAGCAACACTTTCTGAATGATATCTTTGGTGTAATGACAATCAACCACCACATGCTTTGTGCGCTCGTAAACATATGGTTATTAGGTATGTAGGTGGCTGCTCTATTGTCACGTCGCATCTCCATAGGACCATCAATCTCAATATGCAAATCAGCCAATAAGGATCAAATCCACATCATCTCTATTGTTGTTTGGGCCATTGCCCTGTATTCTGATTTTGCATTGGATCTAGAAACTGCTGCTTGTTCTTGTTCTTTCAGGTCACAAGATTTTTAGATATATAGGTACAAAAAACATGTAGTAGACTTCTAATCCAAATGACATCCCACATAGTCAGCATCAGAATAACCTACTATTGCCATAGAAGTCCCTCTGGTAAATAGAAGACTCTTACCAGGAGCCTTCTTAACGTATTTGAGCACCATCATTGTAGCATCCCAGTGCTGTCTAGTGGGTTTTGCCGTAAACTAGCTCAATCTGTCCACCTCATAAGATATGTCTGGTCTAGTAATAGTGAGATATAACAGTTTCCCAACAAGCTATCTATACTGCCTGCAATCCATAGCATCAGCCTCAATATCATGTAGATGCCCCTTAGGATCCATAGGTATATTGGCTGCTTTGGCCCCTAGCATGCCAACTTCCTGCAGAACATTAAGAGCATACTTTCTTTAGGACAATACAACACCACTCTTATTGCGAGCTACTTCTATCCCCAAAAAGTATCTCAATGGACCCAGATCCTTCATTAGAAATTGGTCAGCCAAACATATCTTGATCTCCGTTATCTCCTTGTAGTCATCCCCTGTAATAATCAAATCATCCACATATACAAGAACAATGATACCTCTCCCTGTTTTTCTGATAAACAAGGAATGATCTGTCGAGGATCTCTGAAATCCTATTGCTTCCACCACCTGAGATAATTTCTAGAACCAAGCACGGGGACTTTGTTTAAGGTCGTAGATGGCCTTGCGTAATCTACATACATACTCCCCCTAAACTTCATATCCTGGGGGCTGCTACATAAACACTTCTTCCTGCAAATCTCCATACAAGAATCCATTTTTGACATCAAGTTGATGTAATGGCCAATCCTTCTGCACTGCAACGGCCACAAGAATACGCACAGTAGACAAGCGAGCAACAAGAGAAAAGGTGTTAAAGAAGTCTACTCCATATGGTTAAGTAAATCCTTTCGCCACCAATCTAGCTTTATACCTTGCAACAGAGCCATCCGGGTTGTACTTTAGAGCGAAAACCCAATGGCACCCAACAACAGTGGATCCCTGTGGCAAAGAAGTCAACTCCCATGTACCTCAACTTTGAAGAGCAGTCATCTCTTCCTCCATGGCTTGACGTCACTTTGGATCAAGCATGACCTTATGATGTGTTGCAGGAATATGAGTGGCTTGCCAAGGCATGGTAAAAGCTAGCAAACTCTGTCCCTAGGCCATCTGTCATAAGGCCACCTGTATCTAGATATCTAGCACAGCTGTGTAGAGTCTTCCGAATGGCTATCAGAAGATCAAGATCCTCTTCCTCGTGAGGAATAGTAGAAGGCCCATCTACATCACTAAGCACATAATTGTCAGTGTCTAAGGGTGTAGAGCTCACCTTGTCTGAGGAGGCTGGAGGAGGAGGTGAAGGAGAGGGAACCTGCAAGGTAGTATGTGGCCTGACATAAGTGCGAATGGGCTCAATATATCTTTGTGTCTTAGGGGGTCATAGGAGCAAGAGTATCCATATTAAGAATAGCACCACAAGGTATGGGAGGTATGGGCATAGGTGCAACATCAAGAGTAGGAGGCAACTCTTGACCAGAAGTAGAGAAATATGGAATTGCCTCATGGAAAATAACATCAGCAAAAACAAAATGGTGAGAAGTAACATGATCAAAACATCGATAACCTTTTTGTGTCCGTGAATGGCCCAAAATAATGCACTTCCCCGCTCTAGGTGCTAGTTTGTCCTATCCAGGACCAAAAATGTGAACAAATGCCACACATCCAAAAACTTAAGGGGGAACATGAAAGATTGGTCTATCCGTATATCAAACTTGCTAAGGAATCTACTCATAAAGAACAGAGTTAGGCGTTCTGTCAATAAGAAACCTGCAGTTAACACCGCATCACCTCAATATAAAGATGGGACTGAATAATGAATCTATATGGTATGGGCAACATCAAGTAAATGTCTATGTTTTCGCTCAGTTACCTCATTCTGCTGAGAGGTATGAATACAAGTGGTCCGATGGATAATGCCAACGCAAGTGAGTAGTACAGAATTTCAATGCATTGTCAGAAGGAAATATCTTAGAAAACTGGGTCTTTATTTCAACAACAAAATTCTCTACAATGGTTTCAACCTTAGATTTATTTTCATAAGAAAAATTGAAGAAATATGGGAAAAATCATCAACCAAAACCAATAAATATCTATGTCTTAGCCTGTCAGGAGTTCGGCTAGGATCCCATACATCCATATGAATAAGCTAGAAAACAGAAGTAGACCTAGAATGAGTAGAGGCTGGAAAACTAGCACAGTGATATTTGCCCAGTGGACAAGCATTACAAACAATAAAAGCGGTGGATGAAATATGAGGTATAACACGTCTGAGTCTCTTGATAGTAGGTGACCAAGACGAAGATGCCATTGGAATGGAAACCCAGAGGCATCTCCCCCATGGCCAACGGCAACAGCAGTAAGAGGTGAACGGCTCATACGGTATACCCCTCCTTCCTCATGTCCACTAATCGTCCTTCCCATGAGCTTGTCCTACAAGACACATGACTTGGCATCAAATATAGCTCGGCAATTTAATTCCTTGGTAATACTGCTCACATAAAGTAAACTGAGGAGAAAATTCGAAACATAAAGAACATTAGATAGCTAAAAGAGTAGAGGATAGAGGGACATTTTCCTTTCCAGTCACATGGGAAGGGCGACCATCTGCCACCTGAACAATCCTTCCTGGTGCAACAGGTCTCATGACAGGAAAAGACCCCTGATCTCCACACAAGTGCTTTGAGGCACCACTATCTACTAACCATTCACCAAATCCCAATCAGAAGGAAGAGCAAACCAACTCACTACCTGAGGAGGAAGAAGCATATGCAGTAGTATCTGGGGGTTGAACAATAGAGGTCTGAGCTAACTGAGAAACTCTCTGAAGAAGATCATCAAACTTTGCCCTGGAAATAACCTTCGGAGATGCATCAGAAATATTACTCTCTTGATTAGTCACTGAGGGCTTGCTATGCTTCTGCCAACAAGTAGCCTTTGAATGCCCTATCCAACCACGGTAAGTACACGGGGTATGATTATGCCCCCCAAATCCATGTCTACAACCACGACCACGTGAAGAGGATCCACCTCTTCCACGTCTAAGGATCGCGGCCAAAGAAGAGGTCTGTCCAGTAGTATCTATCAATGGAGTCTGAAGAGCAATCCGACTAAGCCTACTATATGTCTCCTCAAGAGATGATAGCTCAGGTAAGGTCATGATTTATTCCCTAGCAATGGTAAACTTAGGACTAAGACCTGATAGGAAGACAAAAATTGCTAGCTCCTTTCGAAACCCACACCAAGAATCACAGGTGCAACTAGGCCAATATACATTATGTCTCTCCAAAAGACCCATCACAATAGAATAATACTGGGCCAAAGAATGACCCTCCTGGCGAAGGTGAAATAATTCATGATAAACTTGGAAAACTCAAAGAATTCTTCTCATGAGAATGTCTCACGAAGAGAATCCTACAATTGCTTAGCGGTAGTGTAATACATAATCTCGTCACCAATACGGGGAATAATGCAATTCATCATCCACGCACACACCATTGCATTATCTCTATCCCATGTAGCATTTGCACTTATCTTCTCAGTGGGTTCTGGATTAGAAAGAATGTGCTCCTTCCCATGACCCCTAACGGTCATCAAGAATGTCTGAGACCACCTAGGATAATTTGTCTCATCGAACTTTATCATAGGACGAAAAAACTGACTATTATAAGTCCCAATGTCCACAGTAGAGTCTGATGTGACTTCGGACGAACTCGGAGACTCCATCTTTCGCTTTTCCATGAACCTGCACTACTGAAAGAATTTCAAATCACAGATTTACTCTTCAAACATCCGATCTGTGATCTGAAATTGCAAGAATCAGATCTTCCAGGCCAAAGACTCCTTAGATCCGATTAAAGACAATCAGATCATGAGGGATTAAGGGCCTAGAACATCAGATGGGTCCCGATCTGGTGGCTGCCAACTGCAGCAACACCCAACTTGGGCCGGCGAGGTCAGCGATGGACTGCAGCAGGGGCCTAGAGCCCTGCTGCTGCCATGTCAGACCCAACTGCAACCATTGCAGTGCTGCAGGTGGTGCTGTCAGTGGCGACCAGAGGCAGCAATGCAGGTGCGGCGGCGTTGCAGGGAGGAGGAAGGGCTGGGCGGCGGTGCTGCTGAGAAGGGCACCACTAGTGGCGGCGCTGGTGGCGCTGCTGAGAAGGGCACCACCAGTGGCGGCACTGGTGGCACCTAGGGCACCGATGAAGATGCCCAACTAGTGGAGATTAGATCAGGAAATTGGTGGAAGGGATCGGAGGCCTATTTGGGTGGGATATCACAAGCTCCAGTTTAGGATTGCCGCTCTGATATCAAATAGGAGAAACAAAAAAGTTATCTTATTCCAGAAACTCTACCTCTCTTTATATAGAGAGAGAGGTGGGACAAATAGCAACACAACTCCGACATTAAAAAAAAAAATACTAACACACCCTTACAAACATAACATAAAATAAGGAGTACAACAAATTTGGATGTTGATACCTTCCTACCACATTGGTACACATGGGAGCATCAACTTTGGTGCTACAAAGGGAGATTCTATCCCTTCCCTGATGAACGATTGTGGATATGGGTTCCTCCAAATTTTTCTAAAGTTATTCCGGATCCAAAGCACAAACGACCCAAGGACTAAATCTATTTGTACGTGGAATGAGATGGATTTACAACGAAACAACTGTAACAACCATGGTGGATTGGGTCACATGAGACGTAGATGTCCAGGGATTACATCTACATCATCTTCAAATATGCCTGCAAAAATGAGTCTACACGTTCCAAAAATGAGCCCAACTTGCAAGATCTTCCAACCCAATCAAAAAGTTGGCCACACATGACGAATATCGAGGTGTTATATTGTAGTGAATGATGTGTTGTATTGTGGTGCAATCTGGACTATGACTGGATGCAAGGAAGTTTGGGAATTTTGCAGCAGCAAAGTAGCAGTAGCAGCAGATAAGAGCAGCTGCTGCTGCCGTTGAAAAGTTTTATCAGAGGCAAGTCGTGTCTTTAAGACACGATTTAGGTCATAGAAACTAAGTTGTGTCTAAAAGGCACAACTAAGTCTAAAGTAGGTTGTCTTCTAGACACGGCTTACCCTATCTTGACAAAGTTGTGGCACAAAGGCACGACTTTGTGCTAGTTAGGTAATTAATGTTTTAAAACCGTAATTAATGAAATAAATATATTTTTAACCATTTGTACATTTTTTTTTCATGCATGTGGGTGGGTGATTCTAGAACTAATTATATTGGGCCTGATTTTGTCATGCATTTTACTGTCAAAAATATCCTTTTTGGCTCTTCCTCTGGTAACATGTGCTAATTAATCTACTTGATTGTTGTTGAAGTGAATGTAGCGTATCTTTCTCTCTCATTTATTACATTGGCAATAAACACCTCAAGGCTGCTTGCGTCTCTATTTCAAGGTGACAGATGTAGAAACAATGAATGAAACAGCCAGTTCCTTTGCAACTGAAAATGTTTTATCCGATCGAAGAGAACAGCTTATCTGGCTGGATGACTATATTTGTTCCGTTTGTGGAATTGAATTGCCTCCAAGCTTTACTGAGGAGAGACAAGAACATTCTGATTACCACATGGCAGAGATTCTCCAGGAAGAGGAAAACAAGGCTCACCCCTTAAATACGTCAAGGAATAGGTATAACCCCTGTCATAAAGTAGTTATTTGGTCATTTCTCTAACTGCTGATAATGTACTATTGACTATTCTTTCCCTTATTGAGGCTTAATACTTTCTTTGAGTTGTAACATTGCAGATTGAATTAACTGATGTGGTTTTAAATGTTATTCATTATGAGGTGTTATTTATTTGAGAGGGAAAATGATGACTATTACTGTTTCTTCGTCATCACAAGTGTACTTATTGGACAATGACAATGATAACAACAAAACAAGTCTCAGAAACCACTTCCTGATGTCCAACAAGGGCTTTATAACCTTCTAATACATATTTCACAGGAGACACACCTCTAGAATAATGGGATTATACCCAAGCCAGATAGACCAAAGCAAAATTTTGACCCGTTCTTTCTGGTACTCGTTTGGATAGTTAGAAGTTTATTGATTCAAATTATATTAATTTGTGTGAGGTTATTGGCTAAAAGTACAAGAATGGCACATGCATGTGTGGCGTGCATGTGATGTATGTGCATTGTGCCTATATGTTGCTATCTGTAATTATGATGATTAGATATGAGAAACCCACACTCAATCTGTTTGCACACACGTACTTCTTTGTATTCCATTAAACTCTAGATGCCTATCTCTAGGTTCTGTGATATCCCTATAGGATTTTTTGACAAGCACCGTTGGCCTGTATCTGCCAGATTGTAGGCTTGGAAGGTCACATATGCCCTCGTATCCTGCCAACAAGTTGACTTCCAAGCTTCTAAGGCTATGGATATTTTATTTTCAACCTTAGATATCTAAAGCAGCATAATTCAAGTTGAGACTTAAGGCTGCAACAGGGAACAATTCTGTTGCTATTTTTACCAGACAGAGCAGGATACTCCAATTTAACTATTCTTGGGAATGTCACTCCTGCTGCCTTGTAAAGGAGGGTGCCATGTCATGTGACCTAAATGATTCTAAATTTTCAACAAGTTCAATCATTTTCTGCATTTCTTTTTGATTTCCTAAAAGTAGGGTTTGGCTCTACATGATAGACCTAAAGTGGTTTGACCCTTCCTTGGACCCCACTTACAATTGGAGTTTCATTCACACCATCATGCACCATGCAATAAAGTTTTAAATGTCGATTTCGACATTGTTTTGATAAATTTCTAAGTATGCCTTTCAAAGGCATGCCATAAAAACACCTCTATTTTGACGATTTTGATGCCTTAAAAATGGTTTATTTCGAAGGTATATGCGAACGCATGCTGACAAAAATGGCAAAAGTAATCAAAATAATTAGAATTTCAAGGAAATCACAAGATTAAACATGTTCATGTAAGAATAATAATGTTATATTCTGATATTCATATGCAATATGTAGTTTATTATACCATGTTCAAGTTCAATAATCAAATATCAAATAATTATTATCTGAATTTAATTAAGTTATGCAAAGATAAATGATTTAAATATACAATTTACATTAAAATAAGGTAAAAATTTAAAAGCCAAAATTTAAATATCTAGCTAATTGATCCTAAATTAGTTTATCTTCTAGTTAATTTGAGATGTTTCACTATGTTGATCAATTTGAATAGATGTAGATTAACATAACTATATGTGTTGTATTAGTCATTTTTATTTATGTAACTCCTTATGAGTTACATTTAGATCTAGTTGTATCATATTTATGAATGAAAAATATAGGTTGTTACCTTACCTCCAAACATTGAATCATGGGTTTCTAGGTTGGATCTTATCATTGAAGTAAATGATGATTAATTTATAAAATAAACAAGCTCTTAGGCTGTGTTTAGCTGGGGGATAACTTAAGGGTTTTTACATATATACCCCTATATTCATTGGATATTACGTCTGTACTCCCATAATCTTTGTAATTACGTAAATACCCCCTCAATCTTCCCTCTGTTAACAAAACTACTCTTCTGTTAGTCTGCCTTTTGGTTAAACTATAACGACTGTTATGTCAAGGTATTTTTGTTAATGGAGGGAAGATTGAGGGGATATTTACATAATTACAAAGAATATGAAAAATTTAGGGTTATAAGGTCAACAAAACCCCTCATTCAAAATACTCACTTTCGACCTCAGAATCCGAGCTCGCATCCTCCTTGTCTTCCTCATCCTCTCACAAGACCTCCATCTGTAGCCATCTCCTACCTCTTTTATACTTCTATCAATAACAGAGTTCATGTCGAAAAACACGGTTCCAACGCTATTTGATTAGTTTTACAGATGTAAGATCTAATGCAGCAATTAAGCAGTTCTTAACACCACTTGCTTTGGAAAAACGTGACAACGACCAAAGCGGAGCAGCGAATTCTGACAACTGGCTCCACGATCCCAAGATCCAAAGGCACAATGGAGAAAGAGTGCGAATTCAGAAGCGAGTTTTCTCATCTTCCCCCAGAGGTAGAAACCTTGTCATACTAATAGCTCCTGGGCTTCAGCCTGAGCTACAGGTTCTCGTAGGTCTGCAACACAGCCATCTCCTCCCACGACAGCGACCTCCCGTTCACGATCACATGCTCGAGCCTCAGCTGGTTGGCCTTGCAGGTCCTCTCCGTGCGCATTGCTTGCTTGGCCTCCATCGGGATTAGCAACCTCCTCGGCATCCTCGAGAACCTCCCGAACCCCTCCCTCTTTGCCTCCTCCACGGGGCGCCCTATGCACCCCATGCACTCCCCCCCCCCCAAGCATCGATCCCATTGCCCTCAGAATGCACCCTGTGCAGTGCTTCGCCCTACACACCACACACGCCTCCTTCGTGAACTTGTTCCCCTTCAAGCACCAGTAGCATGCCCCCTTCCGCTGCCTCAGTCACGTAAGCAAGGGCTTTGCCCCTCTCCTCTCTCCTTCCACCACCGGTCTTGTGACTCTCGTCCCCGAACTTAACAGCGACGTGCGGTCACACGGGCAAGGGATTGGCGGAGGCTCCTCTTCATCCTCGTCCTCGTCTTCATCTTTGTCGTCGTCTCGAGAGAATTGGGAAGGGGTGGTGGAAGGGCCGGTGTCGAGGGGGTTGGAGAAGCCATCGACGTCCTTGAACTCGCTGGAGGAGTCGACGAGGGTGTCGGAGGAGGTGGGGGAGAAAAGGTGGGATTTGGGGGAGGGGAGGGGGAGGACGACGGGGAGAGGGGGGTCAGAAGGAGAGGAGGGGGTGACGAAGGCGAGGGGGATGTGGTCGAGGTTGATGGGGAGGGCCTGAGGTGGTCGAAGGGGAGACAGTGGGTGGGGAGTGGGTGAGAGGAGGTGAGGCAATGTGTTAATGATGGTGGCAATGTTTAGGGTTTGCTAACCCTAAACCCTAAATTTTTCGTATTCTTTGTAATTATGTAAATACCCCCTCAATCTTCCCTCCATTAACAAAAATATCCCTGACTTAATAGCCATTATAGTTTAATCAAACAACAGACTAATGGAAGGCTAGTTTTGTTAACGGAGGGAAAATTGAGGGGGTATTTACGTAATTACAAAGATTATGGGGGTATAGATGTAATATCCAATGATTATAGGGGTATGTATGTAAACCCCTCATGAGTCGCGTTTATATCTATTTGTATCATATTTATATATGAAAAATACTGGTTGTCACCTTAGCTCCAAACATTGAATCATAGGTTTCTAGGTTAGATCTTATCCTTGAAGTAAATGATGATTAATTAATAAAATAAACAAGCCCTTAGGCTGCATTTAGCTGGGGTATTACTCAAGGGTTATCCCCTTGTCAAAGGATTGCTAAAGGAAGTCAAAGGATATAACTTATTCCACTTCACCAATCAACATCAACATCAAAATATCGCAGTACTTCACATCATCAATATACATTAAAATATATCCACTTCAACATAATATACTCATTAAAATACATTTATTATATCACATTAATTCACTCACACCTATATCATAATATTAAAAATTCATCCACCAACATCACATCACACTGCCAATCATTTTATTTTACGTATTCTTACACTACAACCAAACACCTCAGAACTTATCTCTACAGTACTTTATTCCGGTATAACCCTTATCCTCTTGCCAAATGCAGCCTTAGTGTTTGTAATTTTCATGTTTTATTCTCTCATGGATGGATGTAAGTTCTTTATTCTCTAATGCTAACTCAAACTTAGGCTTGTATTTTTAGGAATTAAATAAATATTTTTTCAATTCTAAATTATGATTAGACCTATGTTCATGATAATAGTATATCTAGACTCTAGTATGTTGATCTAGTGTAAGTGCTCTATAATTATAGATAGGTGTGGAATCAAACTTCAAGAGAGTCGAAGGAGAGGAGCAGCAAGACAAAGGAAGCAACAGCAATGGATGAGTGGGGAATGAAGGCAGTAGCAGCAACAATGGACATTCAGTTCGGATAAGAATGAAGTAGCAGCAACAGTGTGAGCAACAACAACAGTAGAGAAGAATGGAAGAACTGAGAGTGAGAAGTAGTAACAGTAGCAAGTCAAAATGTCAAGTGCATTTTGTTGCTGACATTTCGTCGAAGTCTCTTTGTTTCGATGTTATATTGATGTCGATATAACCTAACCTCAAAAATAGCTATTTTGACGGAAATTGAAATCATTGCCATGCAGTCCCTTTTTTTGTGCCTTTTGCTTCAATGTACTATTTTTTGAATTCTTTTTTGTTGATATTGATCATTAGAACAATGTCATAAATCCTTTTCTTTTTTTTCGAAAGGAGGAAGGATAGCTACTAGCTGTCTGAAACCATCCTCTATATTTCTTCAACCATAAAAACAAGCAAGGTATTACAAATGTGTGTCCAAAAAGGCGAAAGAAAAAGTTTTCCTTACAACATTTTCCCGACCCTATCGCCTTTAAAAATGGCTCTAGTTCTTTGCAACTAGGGGTGCACAATAGGTAAAGTCCAACCTACAACCCAACTTGACCTAACCCATTGGGTCGCGTTGGGTTGGGTTGAGAGTTCTAATTGGTTGCGCTGGGTTTGAAAAAATTCAACCAATTAAAATATGGGTTGGGTTAGATCTGACTTCCAACCCAACCCGTAACTTGTATGATTTTTAATATTCATTTTTTATATACATGTATGCATGTATTATATTAAAGAGTCACGAGATTCTTTTGAGAGGAAAGCTTTTGTGAGATGGTGAAAGCATTTTAACCTTTAAATCTAGATCATCTCAAGAGTCGATTTTAGCCTCATCTCATGTGAAGGTACAACATTCCCAAGACCCAAAACATCCTCTTGTCTCCTTCCCCCTACGACCACCCACCCGACAACCCCTATAGCTCCACCAACCCAGGCCACCCATGACCTCCTTCGCCACCTCCTCCCAGTAGTCCCAACCTCTGCCTCCCTTCCCTACCTCCTAACAGCTCAACCCTTATTAACTTTGCGAACCTCCTCCCTCAACGTCCTCCCTTTTCCTTGACCTCCTTCCAACAACCATCTGCATCCTCGTCCTTCCTTTTACATTTGATTTTTTTTAGTTTAATGTTTCCTTTTTGTCTTTTGTTGAGTTTCAGACCATTTATTTATTTTCTTAAATTTTTTGTTTTTAGTTGCTTTATTTATTTAGTTATAACTTAGAAATGGTGTTATGAGTTTTTGTTTTTTTTTGTTATTAAATAGGAAACGTATGAAAAAGAAACAAATTTTAATTAATCAACAGCCTGCCCAACCCAACCCAACTCAATTTCATGGATTGAATTGGATTAGGTAGTATGTGGGTTGAGCTGGGTTAGAAAAGTCCCAATTTGTAGACTTTGGGTTGGGTTGTGAGTTAGGTCTCAATTCAATCCAACTGGGCTTGTGTGCAACCCTTTGTGCAAGCATAATGCCAAAAAGGCCTGCTGCCAGCAGCACATGAATGTGGGGATCCACACTGGACCCGCTGCGAAAAGAGCTCCAGAAATTGCCAAAACTACAATCCACCAAATTTGGGAAATACCCAACCACCTGGAGAACTCCTTTGCAAAATCACACCACACAAAAAGATGCTTCAGATCATCATCCGGCACCCTACATAAGGAACCAGAAGTGTGCATCCAGTAGCCAGTGTCTCCTCCTGACTTCAGTAACCAGCCACCCTTTTCCAAAACACAAGAATATTCTAATATCCAAAAAGACTCGTTCTCCACAGAGTAGTTCAGTCTGAACACAAGTATACATCACTGTCATCCAGCACACCCCAAAGCAACTTATAGGCCTTTCCAATGGAGAAATTTCTCTGCACCCAAACCAAAGAGTGCAGTCTCCTTGAGAGAAAACAAACCTATTTCTGCATATGTGAAATAACTTATCTTGATGGTGTATGTAAATTGGTATATGAATATTGAGCGTAGATCCATGTAGCTCCTCCCTCTCCATATAAATGTACACACTTCTCTATTTTCTCCCTAAGTGAAGGTAACCCTAGTTGTTTGGGGTCCTCTGCTTCCATGGTCCTCCCTTCCCCCACCACCCTAACAATGGATGAGAATTTTCCTTGTAAATCCTCTTATGTGCAATTGTTTCTTGTGATTAGTTGACTTCAACATGGTATTAAAGCAGGTTCTCTTGTTTGCAGATGTTTACATAACTTGTGAACAATTCTTTGGGGTTAACTATGGTGCTGTTTCACACCATGTTTTGTTTGGTTGCAATTACTACTTAGAGGAGTGTTGGGTCTGCAGGCAACAATGTTTTTTTTTTTGAGAGGGCGGGGGGGGGGGGGGGGGGGGGGGGGGGGCAGCGCAGAAGCATATGCAGCAGTTATTGGAT
This sequence comes from Thalassia testudinum, assembly GCA_037157565.1. Classification (NCBI taxonomy): domain Eukaryota; kingdom Viridiplantae; phylum Streptophyta; class Magnoliopsida; order Alismatales; family Hydrocharitaceae; genus Thalassia; species Thalassia testudinum. The sequence goes on along the minus strand of JAZHRO010000013.1, from coordinate 67,835,135 downwards.
GAGGGAAGTTGCTGGCTACTGATAAGTTTAATTCAGTGGCAGACCTTCGGTGCCTAAAGTGCGGAGAGGTTTGTCTGATGCTATACTGCAAGACTAACAGGAGTTGTTAGCTGGGATACATGGCTTCTGGTTGAAGGAAGGGCACGTTGATTCCTTGTCTTGGTTAAGGTGTACTACTTGTCTTTGGCTTTGGCATGGATCTAGACTGCTTGTCTTTGTGGAGGTTGAAGATTCCTTTGAAGATTAAGATCTTCATGTGGCTTGTTAGAGGGGGGAAATTAGTTGCCATGGTCAAACACAGGGAGCAGATTTCATGATGCTTAGAGAACATGCGCCTTGTCCGGGACAATGAACAAAGATTTAGAGCATTTGTTCTTGGGGTGCAGCTTCTCCAAAACGATATGGAATTGACTTTCTATTCACATGTTGGTGGTTACCATGATGGATGATTCTGGGTTGCTTTTTGTTTTGGCATTCGTTTGTAAAGGCTTGTGCTGTAGGCATATATACATAGTAGGTCCTGTCCTTGCTTGGTTTTCAGCATCACTCTTTGTTGTTGTTTAGAGGAAAGACGATGACTTCCAGAGGTCGATAGCCATCTACTTCATTATATTCAATTAAAAAGTACAGTATCCAAACATTGCAGAAATTGTATCCAGAAATCACACAAAGTTGAATCTTCCCTTGCTGCATTAACCACCTGAGCTTTTTCGCCTCTAAAAATAACCCCATTTCTTTGTAGCCGCAATGACCACCATCCAGCAGCAACCTTTGCTTGAAGTATTGGATCAGCGCAAACATCACATTTAAAAGCTCTCCACAAGTCATACCTCATGTAATCCTCCAAAGCTGATAGATATGGCCTTAAATGGTTTCTACAAAACTTTGCAGTGAATAAAATGGTGATCGCAATCCTCGTCCTCCTCTCAGCATAGTGCACAAATGGTGTTGGCAATCGGGGATCCATTATTTTCTCCTTGTCTTAGTAACAAGCCTTCCTCGTATAAGAAGCCATAAGAAAATTTTAACCTTCAAAGGTTTCGTCATCTTCCAAATAATATTACAGTCCAACTGTAAGTAAGCATCATCAGCTTTTGGGCTCCCTTTAATTAGTTGTAAGCCTTCTTAACGGAAAATTTTCCTTGACTCTGGACCAGGGGCTAAGCTGACTCCTCCCGTGGCCAAAAGTTATGAATGGCCATTAGCAACTTCTCCAAATCATAAACTCTAGCCTCAAAGAGAGCCCCTTCAATATGCAGAATCCAAGCCCCAGAGTTCCTTCCCATCAGGCCATTCCACATGTCTGCCACCACACCTTGCTTATTTGCAGCTACAGAATACAATCACAATACTGCCGTTGCCAAACTTCCACTTCCTGTCCAATCATGTTCTCAAAATCTTAAAAGTTTTCCTGCCTCCAGGATTGGCTCAAAGAGAAGCAATACGCTTGCTATCACTCCACATAAGCCCCTTCAAAAGGCTAATGCCCCTCAAGGAATAGTTCTCCTATCCTCCCAATTGAGCAAAGAGCCATTGGAATCCTTGAGTAGACGGTACCACAAGGAATCATCCTTTTGCATCATTCTTTCTAATGTATGATTTTTTGAGTAATAATGAAGCGGATGACTGCCGATCGTCAGTGGTCAGCCTTTACCTTTAAAAAAAAAGGAAAGAAATTGAGGATAAAGGTATTAAAGAAGATGCTCTTGTAGCTCTCAAGAAGGGAATAAAGGAATGCATATGCCACACTGTGAACAGGTATGTGGCCTTTGTGGAACTAAGAAGTGTCTTCTGCAACCACCTTCTTTAGATGTGAATCCCAGGAATGTTCTAGAGGCTTTAGTTGATGCAAAGTGGGTAGTAGGCCATGCCAGAAAAAAAGTGAAGGTCTGGTGAACAATTAGACCTGGTAGGTAATGGTCGGTCCTTCTCAAAGACACTTATATACAAGCATTCATAAAATTGGTGGACAGATTGATTGATTTAAGGCTACGGTTATTAAAGTGTTTGTGCAGATGTTTGACATCATTTACCTGGAGACCTTTCTTCTGGCTGCAAAGATAAACTTATGACAATAATTTTGACACTTGTTCAATTTCAAAATTTTTTGCCAACTAAATTAACTAGAAATAACAAAATTTTTGTCTCAACAAGGATCTTAAGAAGGAGATCAACATGTATAGTTTGCTAGAATTAGAATGCGAATGTGGAGTCAAAGTGTTACTAGCTAGGAAATGCATTGTACCAATTGAGGTAGTCTCCTCATGCTTGGTTTGAGAGGTTGCAGATTGCTACGAAGAATGAGGGATATTGGCAGGGAATTGTTAATTATACATTGTCTGTGAGACAGTGGAGATAATATTGTGTCATTATTGACATATGTTGATGGCATGGTTATTGCAAGAAATGGTGGAGGAAATGTATAGGCTCAAAGGAAAATTAGGCCTCAAATGTGAAGTCAAGACTAGTTGTTTCCTTAGTGTTGGAGATTGCTAGATTTAAGTGTAGTCTCCTCATGTAGTGGCAGAACTATGTCCTTAATTTGCCGAAACAAACTGGTAAATTGAGTTGTATGCTTGTTACTACCTTTATTGAGGCTAACAAGCAACCTTAAGATAGAAAGCTGGGATTCCTTTGGATGACTTGTTAAGGGTAGACACCAGAAACTTGTGGAAAAATCAACTTATTTTACTCTAACTAGGCTTGACATTACCTATATTTTGAATGTTGTGAACTAGTTGATGCATGCACTAACAAATATTCACCTCAATATTGTTTATTGTGTTCGGGGTTCTCTGCTATTGAAAGAAGCTGAGAAGTGGACTTTTATGTTATAAAGTTGGAAGATTTGAGTATTAAGGGATACAATGATGCCAGCTGAGCTGGTTTTGTTGATGACAGGAGATCTACCACTTGTGGTTGTTTGTATTTTGGAAAAAATCCCATTGTTTGGAGGAGCAAAAAAATGCAAACCATCTATGCAAGGTTTGAAGTGGAGCATAAAGCAATGGTGTCAGGCATCATTTAGATGTTGTAGGGCAGGATATTTCTTTCCAACGTTGATGTTCAAACTAGGGTTTTTATAGTGCTCTAAGATGATAGAAAAGCATACAACCATTCTTAACGTGGTTGGAAAAAGCATCTTGAGTTGGATAGGCATTTTATATGTGAGAAGTAGGGGTGGATATCGAGTCAAACAACTTGAGTGGGGCTTGACTTGATCTCGTTCTTGATAAGCCCTTTGGACTTGAATTCGAACTTGGTCAAGTTCAAACGAGTCAACTCAAACTCAACTCATCGAGTTTGGGTCGACTCATGAGTCAACTCATTAACATATATGTCATTACTTGTACATGAGCCTGGGCTAAACTTGTATTGAGCTCGAGTTGCATCGTTAAGTTCAATTGGGGTCATGAATGTGTATCAGTTGGGGAGGGGTGGTGGTGCTGTGGTGGGCTTGGGTGGAGGAGGGGAGGAGGCCCAGGGAGAGGAGGGAAGGAGGACAAGGGGTGGCGAAGAGGGAGGGAGGGAGGAGGTGGATGGTGGTTAAGGAAGAGGTGCTACCATGCTAATGGTACTTGGTAGAGGGGAGTAGGAGGGGTAGTGGAAGGGGAGGAGGAGAGACTAACCTCAAGGATGGAGGTGCTGTAGTGTTTTGGTGAGGGGAGGGAATGATGATTGGCGGTCGTCGACAATAGCAGAATGGAAGAGGGACGGCGACAAGAGATGGTTTGGCATGTGGAGTGCGAGAGGGAGGGTTAGGGATTTTGACTTTTTGAGTTCCCTCCGTAGCTATGGAATGGCATGGGAGGGGGAGTGGTGCGGATATTTTGCAATGGGGGTGCTCTTTTTTATGTGATTTAGTTCCAGGCACTATATATATATATATGTGTGTATATATATATATATATATAGAGAGAGAGAGAGAGAGAGAGAGAGAGAGAGAGTCGAGTTCATGTTGGATGGCCACCCTTGAGAAGATTGATTTAGGGTATTTGCACCTTCATTACATCACATATGAAGATAAAGTTGTGGGTGTTTTCACTAAAGAATCCGCCACATCACAATATTGAACGAATGTTGTTAAGATAGACGCATGTGTCTAACTTGAGGAGGATTCTTGAGTGTGTGCATGGACAGATAAGTGGATCTTGGGCATAGATCCATGTAGACTCTCTGTTTTATTAACTGAAGGAAACCCTAGACTTCTAGAATCTTTTGCTTCCACAGTTTCTTCCACTTATTAAAGAGGGTTTTTTCACATAAATCCTGTTGTTGCAATTGCTTCTTGTGATTGGTTGACTTCATCAAGCCATGTGGATTTTTACTGTTTTGATTTGTCTTGGTTATTTTTGCACTTAGGAGTCAGTGATCAGTCAACTTGAATTTTGCAAATGCAAAAACATTTTTAACAATATTTTCTAGATATGTGTGGAAAGTCTCATCGACTAATTTCTGCAACAAGTTCGAGGTCATCTCCAAGGGGCCACTGCTTAGTGTTAAAATAACAATTCTGGTTTTTTACGTTCTACGGAGAAAAGGATAAGGTTCACGCTGGATTTTTCTTTATTTGAATAGAGAAGGTATTTGTAATTTTATACTAGTCTGTTTCGTAGAAAGCAACAAGCTCAACCACTAGCATTTACGTAAGATGTTATGTTCCTTATTTTTATATTTATCATGGTCTGTTCATCCTGCAGGAATGTTCTTCGAGAAAAAGCACAGAAGGGGGAGAGGTCACATAAGAAGTCCAAGCATTCTCCTTGTAGCAACAAGTTTCTACCTATTGATTCATTTTTCGTCAGGATTAGGAAGAACGAATAATATTGTGTTAGTTTATATCTATGCATACGGAATGCTATGCAGCACATGTATACATCATTATTTGCTTTACGTTTTCTTGTTTCCTAGGTTTGGTTTTGTTGCAGAAGTCGCATGTTACTCTGGCTCCTAGTCTTTTTAGGTCTTTTGTGATTCACTGTAATGTAATCCATGACGGATCACGATATGATATATATACCTGAATCTTGTAATCTGGTTGTACTAAATCACTACATTGTTATGGTGATTATATTAAAGGAAAATTTCTGATCACGCACTTCAATTCTTCTTGCAATTTCGCAGTTTCGCTTGCTTGAAAATCACGTTGCAAGTGGAGTGCCTTGGTGAGGCAGTGCGGTAAATCGATAATTGCACTGTTTGCTGCTGAGTTATCACCATGGACAAAACGGTGGTCGCCATTGGAGCTTGTGTTTTTGGAAATGATGGGAAAATGGCTCTATAGGTCAAAGGCCAAGTCAAGAAATGAAAATCTAAGGTTTTCCTTCATTTTTTTTTTCCTCTATTTTGAGTCAGTAAACCCCAAGTAACCTTTTGCTAGTTTTCTTATGTTCGTGCTTGCGTAACGAAAAAGTAAGACAATAGTAGTGTATGCTTGCGAGAAAATAGAAAGAATTTGGATATGGTGTAAGCAAATATAAAAATATTCATAAACTTCGACACGGAAATCAAGTCTTTGTTTTTTATTTTCCACCAAAGCATACTATTTGGTAGGAAAAGTGGAATGTAAGAGAATAAGCTTGATAAGTAGATGCTGATCGAATTGAGTTATTTGATTTAGATTTGGTAATTATTCCATTTGAATTGAATATTAATCTAGTATTTATATTCGGTAGTTTGAAGAATTATATTTTTTTTTTATGTTATGTTAGGATATGATTTGATTTGATATTGTATATATAGATATAAATATATTTATATATGTACATGTATGTGTGTGTGTGTGTGGTGAGAGAAGACTGTCTCAAGAGAAAGAAGGGTCACCGAGATTTTCGGTCATCACTTGATGGCATCGAGGATGCGCTTCTTGTCATGACATTGGATTGAGCAAATTTTTGCTCAAGTCTAAGCCTTAAATTGGACGTAAACATCTGCCTACCAGACTCACTCAAAATGCCCAGACACTGATCCACGAGGAGGGCCAAACTGCCATCATTTAACCAGTCTTTTGCTTTAATTTTTAAAGGTTGGGTCGAACTTTAATGCAGCCCTATGAAACCATATTAATTCTATTCGTAAGTTGATGAGTTCGTTCTCTGCTTGAGAGTCGAATTTTTGGATCGAACGTTAAAACTGAACGGAATCTATACCTAAATGGACAAGTTTATTGTTTACAAGTCATTGAAGTGTCGTGTACTTTAAAATATAACTCAACTGGTGATAATCATTGATTACAATAATGGTGATCCCAAATTCGAATTTTGACCCTACATTAGGGATTGATGTGGCATGATCATCAATTTCTTTAATTTACTTATAAGAGATTTTGGGTAAAATAATAAGAAAATAAAAAGTACTCTGTATTAGTGATTTTTTTGGGTCAGAAAACATGTCGCAGAACGTCAATTCGTGTCTACATTGAATGGTCGCATGCTTTAAACAATCGTAAATATTCCAGTGGTACTCTTTACAACTCAATGATAGATGTGCAATTAGCGAGAGTGAGATATCCTTCACACATATTGGTTTGCATCCCCATCCTCGAAAAAATTTTACCTTGGACTTGAGTAATTTCTTAAGTAGTTTTTTTTTTTCGAAGAAATTTCTTAAGTAGTTTGTACGATCCACGTACACTATAAACTAAATGGACTTTAAAACAAGAGAGCCTTCGAACTAAGTTAATTAGTGAAATGCCATTTGGATGAGGCAATATTCTAAGGTTGGGATTTTCGATCATTTTTTACCGGTGGATTGCCATGACAACATGGTAGGTAAAGAAGAGTAAAAATGATTTTTATTTATCGTAGGAGTACAATCATTATTCATAAATAGAAGAAAGACAAACAAGGAAATACTTTGAAAATGGAAAAGGGAGAAGTTGGAGGGGACTAGCTGTATCCCTAGCTAAGTTGAGGCTAACACACATAATTCTCCCAACTCTTCTTAGATTGAGCATAAGCTGGTGGCTAACCAAACATAGAAGCACATATATGCGTCACTGGATCGGATTCCTCAACTATTAAAATGCAAAGACTGACAAAAAAAAAACATAGAAAACAGATGGCAGACATTCAAGTATGACACAACTAAAGAAGAAATTGAGACATATTTTATTACTCATAAATTAACCAAGCACTCTCATCCCAGGCAAGACTATATAGAAAACAGATCAGTGCAATGGTTGGACTTAGCAACAGCAATGGCAGTAATGTAGATGACGGCCACGCTTGCACTGCCCCGATCTACAGGATGCATTCTTGCAGTATTTCTGACAGTTCCTTTCATCGGGGTCGTGCCCACGGACACAGCTCCCGATATGATGGTCTTGGCAACATTTCCCCATTGGAGCTGATCGCCCAGTCACGATCCCCACTTGGTCTACTGCATAGATATGAACACAAGTAATTCAAAAAATCATTCGTCACGGTGCTTGGCCTGTGGGCGTGCAGCCGGCGGGCGTTCGGCCGGTGTGCGCTTGGCCAGTGTACGTCGGCCGACATTCAGCTGGTGTGCATGTGTGATGGCCGTGTTTTGTTGTTTCGATGTTATTGGTTTGTTCCTTTCTTTTTCTTTTTTTAGCTTAAGTGTGTGTTGGAGGATCATGCGAGATATTGTGCTTCACACGACTGAAAATTGTCCCATTTTTTACGATGCCTGACTGAGTCGGATTCTCGTTGCGTTATTGTATCTTCGAGTATGATGCATTGGTTGGGTTTCCAACTGCTGCATGAATCTACATTTGTGGCACTTCTTTTTTATTTTTTAGTTTCATTTTGATATTTTGGGTTGTTGGGTCTCCCTTTTAGGTATTGCGTTTTACCTCTTTTGGAGGTGATAGATTTTCTCCTGTACCTTGCGTCACCTGTACAGTTTCATCCCCTTTTAATGAAGGTTTAATTTGCAAAACAAAAGAAAAGAAAAGAATGACAAATAGCCTCCCAAGGCTCACTAAATCATCGGAACAATAATCAAATAACCTCCCAAGGCTCAATAAATCATTCGAACAATACTCTATATAGGTAAAATCTTCAAACCTGCTAGACTATTTATGGGTAGACGAATGAATGAAGTCGATCTGATTATAACCTTGCATCCACCTACGAGGAGTCAACGAATGCATTGAATCAAGTGAACCTACTCAGCAAATCAAGCTTACCCAATGAGTCAAGCTTACCCAACAAGCCAAGTTTACCCAATATGACAAGCTTACTCAACAAACCAAGCCTACCAGGTAAGCCAACCTCTGCAAATCCGACGGATCCATGAGTGGAATTAAACTCAAGTTGCACTAAACACTAGATGGAGTGTATTGACCTCCCACCTTACATATAGGTGCGTAAGGTGAGATTTTTCCTCGTTACATTTGCCAACAAAGTAGCAGTAGCTATTATACCTACGATTCCAAGATTTTAGGAATCGTGGCTACATGGCAGTTATCCCAAATTGGCCAATCGCATGCTCACTATCCTGACTACGCGAGCATCATGCAGCAAGCCACGTGGATTGTTGAAGTGTGTAACCCATAAATACTGGAAACCCTCGGGAAAGAAAGATACGTGCACATAGTACAAGAAAGTTCCTACCGTAATCTGTATACAAACATTTACTCAGTGATATTGGAGAGTACAGCTACTCTCCCTAAATATACACCATTTTCAAGTAGAATTAGGTAACCGATTCTCCAATCTCTTGCATGTGTGATCATTCAATTGAGTAGATTTGCTCCTATTCTTAAACACAGATAAAGCCCATTTGAGTAGGTCTCGATCAGAAATGACTCAAAATAGATCCAAGTTGAAGCAAAAAAATCTATATGACGGACTTCACTTAATGTGGAAGATGACTTCGTTGTTGTTTTCGTCGTTGTCATCATCATCGTTGTTGTATATTAAGACAAAATTACAAATAATACTTCCTAACACGGAATGGAGGAGAAGACCATCAAGATAGAAATGGCATCAACAAAAATATATGGAGTACCTTGATTGTGCATAAGCGTGGCATCACAACCACCAGGATATGCCCAAACTACGGAGCCTCCGGCAATGCAAAGAAAAAGAAACAGAACAACTCCAAGTTTTGCCATGTATTTGCTTGGAGTGTCTTTATATCTGCTATGTTTTTCAAGTGTATTATTCTTGCATAGCGTGGATGCGATATTTATAGGAGCTATATTCAGACTAATTAATTGATTTAGGAGCTGTATATTCCAATTGATGTCTTGTCCATGGTTACCATACTGGAAAAATTGGTTGATTTGCCACTTTTAAGAGAAGAGATATGTTCTGATTTTTCAGTTAAGTAATATCCAGAATCTGATCACGTAGGATTTGATGCCGTTTCAACAAAGTTTAGGAGTAAGAAATGTATATTGTAATATATTTTATAATGTCTAATAAAATATTTTAATATTTTTTTTATTTTTAATTGATGTATTTTAATTTTTTATTAGAATACATCGATTCAAAATTAAAATATACCGATTGAAAATGAAAATATATCGAAGTATTTTAACTTTGTACGGATGGAAAATAATTTTTTATTTTTTTTTCTAGATTTTAGGTTTAGGATTTATGATTTAGGATTTATATTTAGAATTTAGGATTTAGAGAAAGTGATTTTACGTATAGAAAATGATTTTTCACTTGAAAAATATTTTTTTTCACCTTTAGGTTTAGGGTTTAATCTTTAATATTTAAAAACTTAAATCCTAAATTCTAAAGATTAAACTCTAAACTAAAAAGTAAAAAGTCATTTTTCATAGATGAAGAGTCACTTTGCATAGGTGAAAATCGATTGAAAATGAAAATATACCGGTGTATTTTCATTTTCACCTAGTATATTTTAATTTTCAATTGATTAAAAATTAAAACAAAGTAATTAAATATCAAAATAAACCAATGTATTTGTTAAGCAGAAGACATATACGTTACAAAATACGTTACAATTAATATACATTTTGCTACTTACATGCTTCAAGAAATAACTGTCGAAATCGACTATATGTGAGGGTCACCTGATAAAATTTTTTGGATTAACAGTATTACTAATTGACTACAACTTGGAGTGGACCCCTCCTTCGTTCCTCTTCTATGACAACAGTATATGCTACAGTTGGGGCTCCAATCGACCCATCAGGGTTAATTAGAGCCCTCCCACTCTCGCCGAACATCCCCCTCTCCCTCAAGACCTCTCCTACAACTAAGGGGTTGACATGCAAAGCTCCTAGAGGTTGGTAGCGGTTGGACACGATGCTCGAGGCAACATCAATTGTGGTGGTCGTCGTGGGGACGTGCTCCGTTCGTCACGACAGGGTTCTCCGCTTGGTGCGGAGTTTCATCGTAACGCATTCGGTTTACGTGGCGGTAGCTTGGGCTTGCAATGGTGTGCTTCGGCAATGGCAAGCGCGGTGGCATCATGCTTCGGCGGTCAACAAGCGGTAGTGGCGTGCGGTGGCATGCTCCGGTGGCGACATGTGGCTGTGGCGCCCAGCGATGTGCTCCGGTGATCTACGTGAGGTGGTCCAAGTTGTCTGCGGCTACGCCGCCCGCTCTCGACCTACGCAAGGTGGATCCGAGCGACGGTGGAGTGTTGGTGCTTGTCTCGTGTGGTGTGTTGCGGAGTTTGCGTGTTTTGGCTTTTTGTTCGAGGGTTTGGTCCATTCGTTTTCTTTTTTGTGGTGTTTTTTATTTTAGGGGATCACGTGTAACCCCGTGCTTTTCACGAGTGAGTATTCTAACGCTTTGTCAGTGATCGATTTCGATCTTTTGGTTGAATCATTTAATCAACTCGTTGGCACGTTCTTTGAAATTCATCTCTTTGGCACCTTGCTGTACCTACGAGCATGGGGTCACCCTCCTTTGGGAGGTTGACCAATTCCTGATCAATGGACACGTTTTCTTTTTCCGTTTTCTTTTTCTTATTTTCCTTTTAAGTTTTGGTTTTCCCCTGTTTCTACGGGAGTAGGGATGTAAATTTCGGTAACCCCGACTTGAAAAGAATGGGTAAAACACGACCTAAACCCGATTGGATTTAGGTATTGGTTTTATCTAAAAAACCCAACTAAGTTTGGGTATGGGTATCGGTATGAATTTATACCCGATTATCCTACCCAAATACCCACATAAAATCCCTATTTACCTGAGATATATATCTGTCCCACCCTAAGTCCATCATTCCTCCAACTTTAATCTTCTTCAAGATTTCCTCCATGATTTTGAAGGTTGAGAATGCTTTTGAATCTTCCGTTAAATATTTATTTTAGAGATGGAGATTTTTTATTTGAAAGGTACTTGTATTTATTATTTCTTTGTAATTTTTTATTTTTATTTTTGATGTATTCCCTTTAAAAGGTTTTTTTGTAATAATTTTAATAAAGATCAATAAAATTTGAATAACCTAAATTCTTATGTTGAGAATTTGCTAAAAATGAATAATTAATGAATTATGTTATAGATTTTTTTTTTTCTTTGATTTTAATTTGACACGATTTAATCGTAAGATCAATTTATAAATATATACCTGATGGATAAATGGATATACTATGGGTAGATGAGTTTACATATAAGTTTAAATTTTTATATTCAATGAGTAAATAAATAGATTATAAATATAAAGTTTATAAATGGATATAAATTTAGTCACGAAGTGTAACTTCCCCCTCATCGAGCATATTAGGCTTCTCAATTTCTCTCTTTTCCTGTGTGACACGTCCTTACTTTCAATGAATTTTTTATTTTTTAAAAAAAAGAGTGCTCCTCAGAATCGATCGGCACAGCAAAGGTAAATGTGTCAAAATTGCACAGTAATGTAGCTTTTTTGAGCAAAGAATGGAACTTCCATGGGAAAGGTTTTCAATTTGCAGCCCCTTAAGACAAAATTAATTAGTCCAATCTGATTTTTATTCTCTTCTTGAATAAAAAAAAAAATTCAGTTGGTCAAATTGATAATTTGATTTTAAATCGCTTTGGATTGTTGCAATTTTGATTAACCTTAGGTTAGCATATCTTTTTCTGACGATCCAACTATCTAAATCACATGATGTGCTGCATTTATTTTTTTAACATGAAGCTTAACTGGATAAATAAAATTATTACTCATGGAACAAAGAAGAAACTCAAAACTCAGGTATATATATTTTAGTTATTCATGTTATTTCGATGTGAAATAAAAATGCTGAATAAAAAATGCGATATAGATAGGATGACTATTGTTGTGAATAGTGTCGTAGGTTAGAATAAAATGTTATCTTAAACCTTCATATGAGATATATTAATTTATTTATTACATCTCACTTTTATTTTTTAATAAAATAATAATAAAAATAATCTAATATTTAATATAAAATAAATAAATTATAACTATTTTCAATATATTTAAATTACATCAACTTTATATAATTTATAATATATCAACACACCTATCATATCTACTCCTACTATCCCATCACTTACACCAATATTACTAAAATTTATTTTATCTTAAATTTTATTACGAATCAAACTCTATCATTCATTCCAATACAACCTTATCAAATTGTAAAGACCTAAAAGTTAAAAATTTATTTTTCCATAAAGATTTAATGAAATAAAATAATTATGAATTGATCTTGTACTGATATAAAATAATTTTACATCGATATAAAATAATTTGTATCCTTTTACATTACAAAATATATCAACTCGTACGTTTTTGTACGCACACCTTTTGTTGAACCCTCAACAAATTTATAATTGTTTTTCATCTATGGCCGCGAGGGTTGTTGGCTCAAATAGACTTGTATAGACCTTTGGACCCGGTGGATCTACCCTCCTATATATGTAACTTTAAAATATATTATGGGTATGTTGCCAAATCAGAAAATATTATGATTCTTTTTGTGAAATATCCAACTCGAATCTCCATGGATGGACTTCCCCAATGATACGCCTTAGCAGTTTAATTTATTACCTTTTACCAAAAAGTTTTCTTGTCATTATTTAATTTATTAAGTGACAGTCCTTAATCTCCTAAAAAAGAAATATATATATATTTTTTTTCATCATCCCGCTTCGTTAGATTAATTAAATATGTATAATAGCATTACTTTTAAAATTGATACCATTTGTCAAAATTAGTAGCTTGGTTTGTCAAATACTATTGAATGTATAGTTTCCTCAACTTGTTTGAAATCGAGCTCTTCCAAAAAATTATTTTCCAAACTCTTTTTACGCATTTCTGCGTTAGAGATAAAGAGATTGGAAGCTCAAAATATAAGTAGGAAGTTAATTATTCGACCTGCTTTTGGAAAAAATTTTTAAAAATAATTTCAAGCCGAACGATACATAGTTGAGCCAACTCAATATACTCAAGGTTGTGGTTGTGCCAAAATTAAATTGATTCATTTGGCTCATGGGCCTGCAAGCTCAAGCCGAACGAGTCAAATATGAGCCAACTGAAATAGCCATGATTGAGTTCAAACTGAAGCTTGAGCATGCTTGAGCTGGATGAGCATGAACACCAGCAAGGCTGCATTTGGTTTGTTTAATTTCTCGCTCATTGGAGGTTGTTTGGTTATTAGAATTGTGTATTTAACTTCTTGTTTGGAATTTTTTATTTTAAAATTATTTTATTTTGGAATTAAGTGTTTAATTTTGAAAGAACATAATTTCACTTCTAGAATTGTTTTATTCGTAATTTCAAAAAAAAAAAGAATTGTTTTATCCTTTCTTTTTATTTCTTATAATTTGATGATGTGATGTTCCTTTCTCTCTGAAATGATCTTTCTCAAGGATTGTTTGGATTTTTCTGAAATTTTAGGGATTTTCTCATAATTTTCCTGTACGTCAAAAGAAACACGTGCGGAGTTTGTGACTTTTGGGAGGGATCTTGTACAATTCCAACACCCTTAAGATTTTTTTGTGGGGTCAGGTGTAATTTTTCTACGGGACTTGGATGGTTTCTGCACTACCATAGTCACCGCTACATTACGACCATAACCTCGGGGTAGTAGACCGGGTGTAAGACGACCACGGGATACTCTCCCGATCAAGAGAGTGCCACATGTACATCCTGCATTGCAGAAAAACTACATCAAGGTCGTTCTCTTAGGAAACACGTGGATTAAATAATGATGTGGACCCTTACTAGAATATGCGAATAATTAAACACATAATGCATTATAAACGGAAATATATGATAACGAGTAACTGGAAAATGCATGAATGATTTATTGTTTTTCTTTCATGTTTAAATGCATTTAATATTCTTACGTGCCACTCTACTCAACCTTAGCTGACACAGATATATGTAAACATGTTTAGGTTAGAGAGTTGAGTAGCCAATGCCACCAGCTGCAGAGGGTGCTGGGCCCAGTCAAGCCCAGCAGTAGCTTGTCCATTTTCCTTTTCTGTTTTAGTAACTTTCAGTTACTGTTAGTGAATATTTTTAGTATATGTCGGAACCTATTATTGTTTATGTCCTTTCTATTTTTGTTGTGATGGGTAGCTAGCGAACTTTATTTTACCGCCCGTGCCGTGTTGTTCTTCTTGAACTCTATTCTACTTTTCGTTGCTGCCTTTTTCTTACTTAGCTACATTGCATATGTGGTTTGTGAAAATGTTCATCCTTGCATTTGGTTTATTTCTCATTGGACGACTAGGTCTTGGGATTTAGTTGAGGCGAGCCATCCTCAGGTTCTATAGGGAGCCGAGTTCAAGTCGTAGCAAGATGGTATTAGAGCAAAGTTGTCCCGAGAAATAACCAAATGAGTTGGAAGTAACCACTCATATACATGCAGCTAGGATAGCCATCACAACACGTATTCTTGAACTCTACATCTAAGTCATATTTTGAGCCTGTTAATGTTGACAATCTCTGTTCCCTTTTTCTTCCATCTCCTTGTAGGAGATGCCTTGTCTTGGGCGCAGGGGCAATCGCGTCTGACCTGAGACTAGTGCTGCCGCGCCCCTCCTTCAGGGTGTCCAGGCCCAGAACCTCATACAGTTGATTCGAGTGATCGTGCGAGAGGAGTTTCAGCTCCCGCCAACTCCACCGCCCCCTCATGCCTCTTCCGAGGGTGCAGAGGGGGAGTCTCCCATGGGACAGAGGAGTCTCCGTAGTGCCAGGCAAGCCAAAGGAGATCAAAAGAGGCCTTACCAACCTGACCACTCCCAGAGCCGCCGAGGGAGGCGACACTTTGCGCCATGTCACCAGCAGAGGCAGGCTCAGGGAGGACGTTGTGCCCCTCTGCTACCAGTGTGGCCAGCGGGTCACATGAGAAGGGACTGCCCATCTAAGGTCGGAGCATACCTGAACCTCCCCGCACTGAGTACTAGAGGCCGGTCTACGATTGCGGTTACCAGGCATGAGGGGGAGGACAGCAGTCACGAGGAGGGCACTGGCTAGCTACTACTCGCTTGACCTAGAGCATGGCTGCTTCTTCTGCACTTAGAGCTGAGGGGCGTGTCAACGCGCTGACTCAAAGACGCCAGAGCCTCAGGTTCTATGGTGGCAGGTATGATTACAGTTTCCGGCAAACTAGTTTGCGTGCTTTTCAATTCTGGTGCCACGCATTCCTTTGTCTCCACTAGTTTTGCCGTCAGTTTGAGGTCGAACAGTACACTGTTAGAGGATCTGCTCATGATTAGAGGCCCAGGTGGATAGTTATTTGTCGCAGAGGAGGTTTTCACAGACTGTGAAGTCACTATAGGGGGACACCGTCTTCCCGTTGACTTGATTGTGTTCCCAATGGAGGATTTTGGCATGATTCTAAGGATGAGCTGGTTGTCTGCCTATTATGCCTTGATGGATTGTTTCGGGAGGAATATCGTCTTCTTCATACCTGAGTTGCCTCCCTTTGAGTTCCACGGCTAGCAGGTAGACGGAGGTTTTAGGTGCGTCTCCCCGCTTCGGACAGTGAAGCTACTAAGCTAGGGGTGTAAAGGCTTCCTAGCTTGTGTTGTAGCGGAGCCTAACCTAGTGGCTGACTTGCAGAATATTCCGGTGGTCTGTGAGTACCTTAACATCATCCCAAAGGAGCTGCCAAGACTACCATCCGAGCATCGAGTTTGAGATCTCACTGGTATTGGGGACCAGCCCCATCTCCACTGCCTCATACAGGATGGCACCACTTGAGCTGCGAGAGCACAAGTCCCAATTGCAGGATTTGTTAGAGAAGGGCTTTGTGAGACCCAGTGCGTCCCCATGGGGGGTCCCTGTGTTGTTTGTGAAGAAGGACGGCCCCTTTCGGCTTAGTATTGACTATAAACAGCTAAATCAGGTCACCGTCAAGAATAAGTACCCGTTGCCTCGCATTGATGACCTCTTTGACTCATTGAGAGACACCACGGTGTTCTCCAAGATAGACCTGAGGTCGGGTTACCATCAGCTGAGGATCAGGGAGACCGACGTCTCCAAGACAGCTTTCCATACATGCTATGGACACTACGAGTTATTGGTTATGCCATTTGGGCTAACCAATGCCCTTGCTGCTTTCATGGACTTGATGAACAGCGTCTTCAGACCGTACTTAGACCAGTTTGTGGTAGTATTCATTGATGATGTATTGGTTTACTCTTAGGATCAGTCACAACATGGACAGCATTTACGTATGGTACTAGACACTTTGAGACGGCGTAGGCTGTATGCCAAGTACAACAAGAGCGAGTTTTGGTGGAGATGGGTTACTTTCTTGGGCCATGTGGTCTCAGGAGATGAGATTGCTGTGGATCTGACCAAGGTCGAGGCCATGCTTAGGTGGAAGAGGCCATGTACAGTGGCAGAGATATGCAGCTTCTTAGGGCTGGCAAGCTACTACCGACGGTTTATCAGAGGATTCTCCCAGATTGCCTGTCCTATGACTTAGTTGACCAGGAAGGACGTGCCCTTCAAATGGACAGACGAGTGTAAGTTGTGTTTTCAAGAGTTGAATAAAAGGCTAACTTCAGCTCCCGTACTTACCATCCCAGACAGCAGTGACGGGGTTGTGGTTTATACTGATAAGATCCTGCACATGAGGGGACGTTTGTGCATTCCTAGGGATGAGGAGCTGCTGAGGGAGCTTCTGGCTGATGCACACGGGTCCAAATTCATCATACATCCTGGGAACACCAAGATGTACCATGATTTGCGACGTGACTTCTGGTGGAGGCGGATGAAGTGGGATGTTGGTGAGTTTGTGCAGCAATGCTTGGTATGCCAGCAGGTGAAGGCCGAGCACTAGAGACCTGTAAGGCCGCTACAGCCACTTCCCGTGCTAAAGTGGAAGTGGGAGAGTGTTACTATGGACCTAGTAGTAGGATTACCAATTACACAGCGGGGACATGATGCAGTCTTGGTGATAGAAGACAGGTTGATGAAGACAGCGCGATTTTTGCCGATCCGAGTCACTTTTGGACCAGCACAGTTGGCAGAGCATTACATTAGAGATGTGGTGCGCCTTCACGGGGTCCCTCGTGAGATCATATTAGACCAAGACACTCGTTTCACTTCCCAATTTTGGGCGGAGTTTCAGCAGGCCTTGGGGACCCACTTGTGGTTCAACACTGTCTACCACCCCCAGACTGACAGACAGTCAAAGCGCACCATTCAGACCCTTGGGACCTGCTACGTGCTTGTGTATTAGACTGGAGAGGCTCCTAGGAGGAGCATTTGCCCTTGACGGAGTTTGCAAATAATAATAGTTACACTGGAGCATTGCCATGGCACCTTATGAGGCCTTATACAGGAGGAAGGGTATGGCTCCCTTGATTTGGGTCGAGGTGGGGACAAAGTGGAAGGTTGGTCCTAGGTTGATCCATTAGAATCAGGAGGTGATAGAGTAGATTCACAGACCACTCTGTACCGTCAGGAACAAGCAGAAGAGCTACGTTGATAGGAAGCACCGAGGGGTATAGTTTGAGGTGGGGAATCATGTCTCTCTTCGTGTTTCGCCCATGAAGGGCTTGCAGCATTTTAGGGTGAAAGGGAAGCTCGCGCTAAGGTTGTGGGACCTTTTGAGGTCTTGAAGAAGGTAAGACCCATTGCTTACCAGCTTGTCCTTCCTCTCCAGCTATCTGGCGTGCACGACGTGTTCCACGTGTCCAACCTCAAGAGATATATCGCCGATCCCGACCACGTTTTGAGCTATGAGAGCATCAAGGTGGGAGATGACTTGACCTACCCTGAGAGGCCAATGCAGATACTAGATAGAGCCGTCACGAACTTAAGGCGGAAGGAGGTGCCACTGGTGAAGGTCCTGTGGAGAAGCCAATGGTACGAGGAGGCTGTTGGTGCTAGAGTACCACGATCGTTTATTTTGATGATAATAAAACTATTATTATTTAACATTTGCTTTTGAGTCATATCTTTCAGGTCAAATTGCAAATGTCATAAGTGTAGAGACGGAGTTCGAGCTCGCATCCATGTTGGATTGGAGGAGCTTGACGGAGGAGCTTTGCGAGGAGCGAAAGCTTTAAGAAGGAAGGAAATGAAGAATATGATAGGTTTCCTTTCTTGTTCATTGTACTTTGTTCTTTATTTTTTTCTTAGATTACTTGTTAAAGACCCTCAAAGAACCCTTAAAGTAGTCCTAGGAACACCTGCACAACCCTAGGATATTTAGGTTGTTTGTATAGAACTTAAAAAACCTAAATTGGCTTCAGATAGCCTTCTCAGACATCTAATCTAGAAATCAGATGTCTGATAATGACTTTTAAGATGTCTGACTGTTGATGCAGACATCTAATAACTTAGGTTGGGCTTAGTAGGTTCTGTCTGGTGAAATCAGACATCCAGACCTTAGTCCAGACGTCTTAGAAGAGTTCTGATGGTTGTACCAGATGTTCAAATAGTGAAACGTTGGCTAATAAAGTAGACGTTGAGAAAAATAACTGTTAGGCTTTTATCAAACGTCCATAGAGGACCCCAGACTTTTGATATGTGACTGTTGAGCCTCGACTGACCCAAAATTGCTTTCCTAGACTAATATAGCCGTTTGGACCTTGGGAAATCCATTCCCGCAGTACAATAGGTTTCCAGACATCCAGACCTAGTGCCAGATGTCCTATACGTCGTCTGATTGATTTACACTAGAACCCTATTTAAGTCTAATGAAAGCAGGAAGGAAACCCGCCTAGAATCAGATGTCTGACATAGTTCTCAGATGTCTTAAACTAGTTTTCCAGACGTCTAATACCTGGACCAGATGTCTGATGACCCTGTCAGAATCATAAATGATTCTGATTACAGCCTACTTTGCCTTGGGTTCAACCTCAACAGCTATGGAAGCCTTCCAAGGCCTTCAAAAGCATTCCTATGCCCTCTATAAATAGAGTACCCTTGCCTTGCAAAGACACATAAAGCAACACATTTTCCATATCTTTTTTGTCCAAGAGAAGTAGAAGAAGCTTTAGCTCTCCAAGCATTCATTCCACAACTGAGAGCTTCGTCCTGCTGTGCACCTGCTCTCCTGCCGACGTTATAAGAGCGTTGTTGTGCCAAAGCGTGGTTCACGCACCGGCATTGTCACGTCGACACACTCCCACCTATGGGAAGATTCTTCACCTATAGTAGCTAGGTTCATTTATATACTTTGTTGGCTCTGTAGGTCTATTGTCTTTTTACTTTGTTATTGGTTGAGTATTCGCATTACGAATTCCCGTCTCCTTCGCGAGACAAAATCCTTTTTATGAAGAGAAGGGGTTTTGAGGTACACTACCCTTGTTCAAAGTAGTGTGGTTGTAAGAGGTTAAGTCACCCTCATTTTAAGTGACTTGTTTAGTGGATTTGATCGACTAGGTCTATCGGAAATCCTAACCCGAGAGGGTTAGTGATAATAACCTCATCATGAACCCTAACTAGCACATTTTGACCTAAATAAGTATACAAAAGCTCCTACAAAACCTAAGGGAAAGCCTCAATCAAAGAATTATAAATTTGAGTATAAAGCAATTTACAAGGGGTAAAATTGTAATTTTACCAATGCAGTACATAAACGGGATTTTTAAGGGTCAAATGGGCTTAATAAGAAAGAAAGTGGGATGATTTGGTCTGAAAAGGGTTATAGCGACATCTAGGAATTAAATGGCATTCTACAACCCTAAAAACAAACCCACCTTAATTCACGAAGTTTCAGGCAAGGTAAAAATCAATTAAACCATCTAAAATTCATGAAAAAATATTCCCTATGGTTTAGAACCTTCAATTTGGCCATTGGAACTTGTCTTGACCTAGATTGAGAACCATACCTAATTTTTGACTTAATCTGAGTTTTTGTGCAAATTGATCGGTCAAACGTGGTCAAACCTAAAATCCAACTTCACCATTAGATTCTTTAAGTCCAAATTAGGGTTATATCAAAATTTGGATCTAAGGGAAGTTTGCCTTAACCCACTTTACAAATTGGTCCTCAGTAATTACTTTCTGACACTTAACTTTTTGAACTTTGGCGTTCACCCCCTCAACTTTCCCTTCATTTTCTTCATATCGGTCCCTTTGCCACCCGCAGCAGCCGGCCATACCTCCGGCGACTTTGCGAGGAGGATGGTGCCGCGTAGGATATGGGAGCCGACCCTAGAAACGAGAGGAGGGTCCCTACGTTGTCCTCTTGCGCATAGACCTCCTCCGATGCCCTGCCGGCGCATACTTCTCGTGCGAACGCGTGAGAAGTGTGGGTCTCTTTTCCGGCCACGTCTCCGGCGACCAGCCCATGCCTCCTCCTTGTGTTTCCCTCCCTACCAGCACCTATTTAAGGGACGGCAGGGGTTGCCGCTTCGGAGAAGCTCGACTTGGCCGAAGATTCCCCCCAATTTCGTCTCCTCCGATCAAGAGTCCAGCGAGCTCCTGCGAACCCTCCTCTTCTTTTTCGTCGCTCTACCACAATACCAGTGGTAGAGCCGCCTTCACCGCCTTCCTCCGCGTCGTGCAACTCCCATGCGCGTGCCTCTAGCCCCGTCGTCGTCGTCGTCACCCCTCCCCTAGACATCTTTGTCTCCGGCGATGGTAGGAACGAGCCGTCTGCCTCCTGCCCCCCTTTGACCGCTTAATTAGGTTAGAATTATTCCTTTCTCCCCCCTCTTTATTTCCCCTATCTTTATTGCGATTTTTATCCCCTCAACACCGCATTCCACCACCATCGTTCCCATCTCCGGTCGACCACCGGCGAAGGCGCTCCCATCGCGCCATGCATCCACATGCCTTGCCAACCACCTCACAAGCTCTGCCTCCGTCCACTATCCACTTTCCACCTACTCATTGCCCGCCACACATGCTCCATACCTCTACCGAACAACCCCACAAACATGGCCACAGAGCGACCTAGGCACGTACGCCTAAGCCGCCCTGCAACTTGCCAACCACCATCTCACCTTCGCCGTAACACGACGAAGCTCCCCAAGTGATTTGACAGGGTCACGAGGCCATATTCATGAAGTGCAGGTTCGACCCTCTTCCGCCATTGACGAAGGCGTGAAGAAGTTTGCTCGCGAGCTCCAAGTCGTGCGCTCCAGACGTCAGAGTCCCAGGAGGAGCGGATTGGTGTCGCAAACTCACACAGCCAAGCAATTGGCTTAGCAGGCGACCGAGGCTGTGTCAATTTGGGCAGGTCTCCTACGGACGTGAGCGCAGAAGTGAATGGGACATTTAGTCCCACCTCGGAAATCCTTGAAGCGCCGCAGCCGAATAAATTGAAAAACTGCATTTGCCTTATCGCCTTCGATACAAAGGGATCAGGTCCCTCGCCCACGCACGCGCAGCGCGCCACGAGCTCGCACCTGCCCTCGCCCATGCTCACGCCCCGCAGGCCTGGGCCGAACCCGATTACTCAGCCAAGCACTCCTCGCGCACCACCCATGCCAATGCACCTGGTCCCGGGCGCGTTACCCGACCCGCTTACCCGATTAAGGCTCTGGGAGCGAACCTTGGAGTGAATTTGAAAGAGAGAGAGAGAGACGTGGGGCAGGTAGGGGTTAGGTTTTTCCTAACCTTGTAATATGCAGGGAAGCAGGAGAAGAAGAAAGGAGGAGCAGCTAAGGACTTAGCTGCACAAAGCAGTAGAAGTTGAAGAAGA
Source organism: Thalassia testudinum (assembly GCA_037157565.1). NCBI lineage: Eukaryota > Viridiplantae > Streptophyta > Magnoliopsida > Alismatales > Hydrocharitaceae > Thalassia > Thalassia testudinum. Next base: position 67,813,111 of record JAZHRO010000013.1, on the reverse strand, counting down.
AGAAGGAGGAGGGAGCGCAGTAGGGAGAAGAAGAAGAGACGCGGCTGAAGAGAAGAGAAGGAGAAGCAGCCAAGAGCTACAACAGAAGGAGCTGAAGAAGAAAGCCAAAGGAAAAGAAAAGAAAAGAAAAGGAGGAAAGCCTGTCGCACAGAGGAAAGGAAGAAGAAGAAGAAGGCCGAGCAGAGAAGAGTAGAAGAAGAAGCCAAGAGGAGAAGAACCTGCAAAGGCACTGTAGCAAGAGGCAGATAAGGCGTCTGATTCAAAGAATCAGACGTCCGAGAAAGAAAAGGCAGAGAAAGAAGAGAAGGAAGAGAGAAGAGGAGAAGAAAGAAAGAAAGAAAGAAAAAAGGATTTTTGTTCCCTCTCTCTTTAATTTTTGTAAAGTAGTATATTATAGTAAATTGTGAATTTTTATGCTTCTAAATTTAAGTTTGCTCCCTGAGTTTGTCCTCGGAACATTCTAAATTTTGAGTAATAAATTAAAATAAACTGATCATCGTTTTTCGCAACATATTATAACAAATATATTTTTAAAGATCGACAAAAGACTACCATCAGTTAGGTGGTGGTTTTCACTCGGTTTAGGTTTCCACCTTAAAATCACTTGTGCCATTGTGTGATTGCTTATTTTTGTGAGATTGTTTACTTTAATTCCGCATTTTATACGTCGCACATATCTTACCCCCTCCCATAGGGAATTACAGAGGCAACTTGGGAGCCCGAGGCGACGATGCGAGATTGGTACCTGGAGCTTTTTGAGGGTACGTCGCATCTAACCTACTTTGATCCTCTTTAGGTTTGTTATGCACACGTCTGTTTCTTTTCGCATCTTGGTTTAGCTCAAGTTTCAGAGGCAAAACTTCCGTTAAATTTATTATATTGAAATGACCCTTCCTAAGGGTCGTTTGGGTATCCCTGGAATTTTAGGGATTTTCACGTAATTTTCCTATACGCTAAAAAGACCCCGTGCATAGTTTATGACTTTCGGGAGGGGTTTTGTACAATTCCAACACCCCTAAGATTTTTCTGAGGGGCTGGGTGTAATTTTCCCGACCGCACCTTACCCCACACCATACCCCACCATAACTCAAACCCTACCCCTCCTTTATAAAACCTCCTCCTCCTCCACTCTCTCCATCCCCCAACGACATGCATTTTCCCCCCTCCACCTCCTTCATTCCCTGTAGCCGACGTGAGTGAGGGAGGAGAGGGAGAGCAGGGAGCAGGAGGAGCGTAGAGGAGAGGGTGAGGTCGTGCGTGAGGAGTGGCTGGAGGAGCTTGTGAGGGAGAGCTTCATGAGCACCTCATGTATAGAGAGAATAGGCTGGCCCTCGCGTATGTAGTACCGAAGAGAACTACTGTCACTTTTGTGTGGGGAGAGGGCTAGCCACCGCTTGGGTTGGGACCCAGGGTTAGGTGTTGAATTGGAAGACGTATGCAAACGGGATTTGAGTTTTGAAAACTCGATCGTCGTAGTATGATTTGTGAAGAAATCCGTCAACAGATAACTTTACCGAAATTCGTAAAGAGATTCCAGGTCGAATACAGGGAGGCTACGTCGATTTAAAATCTGCGATTATTTTTTTTTTTGGTATTTTTATTTTAAAAGTGAGATAATCACAATGACATTGATATTAACACTAAGAGAGAGAGAGAGAGAACAATTACCTTGTAACTAAATATTATTTTTACAACTAGAAAGCAGGAAATGATTACAGCTAGAAAGCGGAAAATTCTATTCTAGAAAGTGATAAAGAAGGGAGAGAGATGTTATGCTCCTCGACGGTTGCTTGGAGGACGAGTCGGACGGGGCTACGCCTAGAAGATGGAGGATGAAGACGGAAGATGAAGAATGGAGTAGGAAGAACCAGAGGCGAAGCAGGGCGTCGTCGTCGTTGCGGGATCCACTTCTGGAACAGGGAAGAGAAAATTTTGATTTTGACTCTAGAGGAGAATCCTGGGTTTGGGACTAGCTTTTTTAGAGCTTTGGAGAGAGAGAGAGAGAGGGAGCAGGCACCTTTGGCCGCTGTGGGAGGCTGAGATGGCGTAACCTGGTGCCATCTTAGCCGTCCATCTTCATTGAGTTGCAGACGATGCCACGGATGTCGGATTGGATATATTTTTGCGCCATTAGGCTGTGATCGTCGATCTAAACATATCTGTGCAATTGGATTTGTCATCTAAAGTACGGATTCACATCATCTTGGCCCTTGACCCATGACCTTTCTTAGACTGCATCTGATGCTATGGAGATTCGATCGGGGTGATGTTTGAGTCGTTGAACTCCAATCGTCGCTCTGATCAGATCCGTACGGTTGGATCTTCGATCCGAGGCCCCGATTAAAAGTCGTCATGTCCCTGGCCACCAAAAAGAAGAAATTACTATACAATTTGTACAATTTGACCTAAATGCATGATAATACATGTTATGTAATTTTACAATACATGATGCTAATATGATACTAAGAACATGCATTAACAGATATTTTTGGCTATTCAGATGTATGCGCATCGTTAGGATTGGCCTCCTTACATCGACTCCTGTGGGGCTCACTAGGCCAACCGGGATAGTCGAGCGAGGGTACGCAGACTGTTGAGGGTTGAGGCCCCCATTCTATTATGTGCTGTACGTTTGGGCGTACCCACTAGCGGAAAGGACTAACCGCGTGTTAGTGCGGGGTAGCTATTCGTGCATTTATCGTGTGTGCCGTAGTCACCGCTACGTTGCAACCATGACCCTGCGGTGGTAGACCGAGTGTAGGACTACCACAGGGTACTCTCCCAGCCAGGAGAGTGCCCCGTGTACATCTTGCATTGTAGGAAAACTGCATCAAGGTCGTTCTTTTAGGGAACACGTGGATTAAATAATGATGTGGACCCTTACTAAAATACGTGAATAATTAAACACATAGTGCATTATAAACGGAAATAGATGATAATGAGTAACTGGAAAATGCATGAATGATTTATTGCTTTTCTTTCTTGTTTAAATGCATTTATGTTCTTATGTACCACTCTACTCAGCATTAGCTGATCACAGATATATGTAAACATGTTCAGGACAGGGAGTTGAGCAATTAGCGCCACCAGCTGCAGAAGGTGCCGGGACCAATTGAGCCTAGTAGTAGTTTATCCGTTTTCCCTTTCCGTTTCAGGGACTTTTAGTTATTGTTAGTGAGTATTTCTAGTATATTCGGAACTTGTTGTTTATGTCCTTTCTATTTTGGTTGTGATCGGTAGCTAGCGAACTTTATTTTACCGCTTGTGGCGTGTTGTTCTTCTTGAACTATGTTCTCTTTCTGTTACTGCCTTTTTCTTACTTGCTTAGCTACGTTGCATGTGTGGTTTGTGGAAATGTTCATCCTTGCATTTGGTTTATTTCTCATTGGACGACTGGGTCTTGGGTTTTAGTCGAGTCAAGCCGTCCTCAGATTCTGTAGGGAGCTGGGTTTGGGTTGTAACACTTTCAAACACCAAATTCAATTCCAACTTTTCACTTGAAGCAAAAAACTACCTAATTCCTCTCTTAATTCCATTTTCTTCTCATTCCTTATACAAGTTCATTATTTTTTATTCTTCTACCCAAATAATCCCTTGGGGATTAACTTTACCTTATATTCAACTTATGTAAAATTTAGATTCTACACCTAAAACACGGAATCTAGGCTGATGTCTACAACTACAGGGTTAAAATCTTTTGTTGGAAAGCTATTACTATGGCTCACTGAATCAAGCTTTTGGGATAACATGCATAGGCCATTGGCAAATGCTATCGTCGCAATAAAGGCTTTCATTTTATTATGAGGGTGTAGTGGAGTGATTTTTTATTGGAAAGAATTTCTATAGGAGTGCTATATTACTATAAGGATGTAAGTTGGGAAATGTAAAAGTTGATGCATAGCTGTAAATGTAGTCCCAACTTGCGTCTCTCCTTTTTATGCAAAAAAAGTTCTGACATGTGGTGGGATCCACCACTGTTGAAATCAACAACAAACCACTTTCAGAGGGGTGCAAACCACTCAAATCACCTTTAGAACCACTTTGTAATGGTGCAAAATCACTTTGCACTTTCAAAATAACTTTAAACGGGTGCAAAGTAAAATTGCATTGGTGCAATCTTACTTTGAACTACTTTACACCGGTGCAATATTATTTTGCACGGGTGTAATATTTTTTTGCATAGTGCAAAGTAAGATTGCACTTTACTTTGAACTACTTTCCGGTGCAAAGTAAGATTACACTAGTGCAAAATAAATTCTAAGTGTTCTTCACGTATGAAAAGTGATTTTACACTTAAAAGGTGATTTTTCACCTTAGGATTTAGGGTTTAGGTTTTAGTGTTTAGGGTTTAGCTAAACCCTATATCCTAAACCCTAAGGTAAAAAATCACTTCTCATTCATGAAATCACTTTCAATAAACCTAAACACTAAACCATAAACTCGTAGGTCAAAATCACTTTACGTGGGTGCAAAATCACTTTGAACAGGTGAAACTACCTGATAACACTACAATTTACAATGATAATTCTGTCAATTGGGGTTTATTTTAAGAGCAAAATGCACAGACAACACATCATAAATAGGAATAGGAGCCTCGCATGCATTGCACATCAAGATCGCTTATAATGCATTATTAACGGCCATATGTACAAGAATATGTCAAAACATGCCTCAGATGAGCAATCGGACCACACGGATGGATTCAGAGTGACAAACGAAGTCCAACAGACTTGAAATCGGCCAAATCCGACATCCGGAGCTCCTGCAATGGGCCCAAGAAGTTCTGACCGTTGATCTGAAGATCAACGGCCCACAACACGTCACGTGGCTTCCGCTAGTCGCATCCTCACCACTACCCGCGTTTACCTTCACCCGGAGGATGACTCTCAGCTGTCGATCTTCGATCGAACGGCTAAGAGCTGCACGTGTGCCCACTCTCTCCGCAACAATCCGCTGCTACAGCGCAGTGGTCGACCGCCTCATGCCTGTGCAGCCGGCGCGGGATCGAACCGCGCTGCGTGGAAATTGGAAGGCGAAGGCGCACTGCGGGAAATTGAGCCACCCGATTAGCAGCGAACGGCGACGATCGAACCGCACGATGCAACGGATGCGCACGGACGCTCACGCGCGCGATGACGCGGTAGACGCGCGCACCTCAGCAGTGATCCGCGAGCGCACCCTTCGTGAGATCTCAGTCGTCCGATCTTCGATCAAACGGCTCACAATGCGCGCACGCGGATCGCCACAGAAGAAGCATAGGGCGCGCTCGCGACCGACGGGCGAAGGGGGCTACACCAACAAATTTGGTATGGGTTTAGCGACGTTCCGAACATCGCTAAAGCTCATACTTAAATTAGAAAACCCTTTTGCCTTTATAAACTCCATCCAACCACCAATAGAAGAGCATTCAATTCACTTGCAAGTGTTCTACCCCACTCCTTGCCAGCATTAGCTCTCTTTGTAAACGCCGGAGCCGACGAGCCACCGATGGAGCCCCTCTCCATCGCCGTGGCTGCCTCGCCGTCTTCTCTCTCTCTTTCCCTCTTTATCTTAAGTTTTACTTTGCTTGTGTTTAAGCATTTATCTAGTGTTGTAATTATAAAACTACAGTTGCATGCCAAATGAAGTTGTTTCCTATCTAGTTACTTGCCCTCTTTTATGTTTAAGTTGCATGTTGTGAATGAAAGATTCTAACCCTATACTCTCTCTCTCTCACTCACTCTCTCTCTCCTCACCCTCTCACTCGCTTTTCACCCACGTTCTCTTGCGAGCAAAAACTTGTCATTTCCGTGACATGAAGTGACAAGAAAAATCTAGTTTTCACGGCTCCCTGAGATCGACACTCGGACTCACGTCTATTTCTTCATTTAAAGCCGACGTTGCGAGTGGAAGCTATAACGACTCTTTTAACTATACGCATCTCACGCACGTCACTACCCATGGAATAATTTTACACCGATGTAAAATGAGATTGCACTGGTGCAAAGACACCTTACAATACTTTATCACCGATGCAAATGTTTTTATCACCTGTGCGTTTTATATTAAAGTTGGGGACTACCACGTAACAAATCTTATTTTTTTTTTTCTTTACATTAAATATCAATTATCAAGTAAACCAACATTTTCAACGTTGTGTAAAGTACGAAAACAGTACCCCGCATCATTTTTTACGACAGAACCTACGTTTCCCTACTTTTTAGCTTATTATAATGCTCTTTATACTTATTAGTTTAATTAACTTCTTTTAATAGGGCTAAGGGTTAATCTTCCTTCCTAACTCCTCTTTTCTTTTTGAAAAAAAAAAAGAAGGTTAGCATCCCAAGTAAGTTAATTAACCCTTGATAATTAAGGGTTAATCTACTTGATGTTTTATAAAAATTGATTTTCAAATATGTAAGGGGTGTTAATCTCATTTTTTATTTACTTTGCAGGAAGGGTTAACACTTATTAGCGTTAATCTATGGTGTTACAAAAGAGAAAGGTTTAAGAAAGAGGGTTGGAACTTAAGTTTTGTAGCACTTGTGCTTGTTTTAAAAAAATATGGGTTTTTGGGCCTAGTTTACGATAAGGGTTAACTCCACTTTATCTTTGAAATCCACAATAATTAGCTAACTTGGGATTGATAGGAGGTTGAGTTAATCGATCCCCCTTCCTAACCCATATTTTCTCTCTCTTCACCTTAACACATCGTTCCCATTTTACCCTTTCTCCTTTCATATTTGATGGGTTAATATATTTTGATTAATAAATGTTTTAATATAAGTAATACATAATTAAATAGTTAACTTTATTTTAATATATACCTAAATCATAATGATCTATTTAACCTAACAAATAATAGTATTTTTACTATTATAAAATGATTAGTGGCTATTATAGTATATATGTACTTCTTAACCAGCATATAATCATAACATTATAGCATAAGTACTATTTCAATGTAATTAGCATTTCCAATGTAAAATAATTGCTTTACCATAATAACAAAAATTATTATTTTTTATCAAATTAGTTTGTAATAATTAATATTTTATTGAAATCTATACCTGCTACATAACTATAGTATTACTCTATTTATATTTTTAATATATAGTTAAACCATATTATTACTATAAATTAATTAATGACTAATGACTAATAACATAATTACCAATTACAATGTAAGATAATTAATATTTAATAAATAAAACAATTACAACTACATTTGATTAATATATACTATAATATTTTTTGTCAAGTAGTATTTGGTTCTAAATTGAAATATCATCGGTGACAGTTGAGATATCATCCATGATATTGTACACAAATAATTTATTAATGAAATTATATTATATTTATTTAATATAAAAAAAATTTACCAACAAATATAATTACCATCTCAAAGGTAAATATATTTTTTTTCACCTTAACATCTATTTTAACCCTCATAATCAAATAAATATCAACTTTCACATCATATGTTAACTCTCATTCCTAACTTTTATTCAATAGACATAAATAGGGGTTAATCTCTTATCTAAAGTAAACATAAATAAGAATTATCCCCTATTATAAAGATATTAGATCGTATTAGCTAACTCTTAATCGTTGAAGGTGATGTTAACCTGCAAAATAAACTGAGGTCAGCATAGGAGGGTTACAAACACCACCACAAACACAACGGCCGCCGCCCTCCCCAACCCCCTCCCCAAGGGTAAATTGGGCGTAACACATTGCATCATAGGTTAAACCCACAGTTGCCTAACCCCTTCCCAGGTTAGCCCAAGAGGATAATAATCTGTCCGGATAAGAAGGGGTGAGACCGATTATACCAACGTTACCGGGAACCGCGCAGTACCCTCAATCAAGTTGACACGATTGACACGTGCCACATTTGCGCCTCCGCTCGCTGTTTGGCAACATCCGCACCACCGAAGGGTGTGGTGCGGGGGTAATTCCGTAAATTCACACACGACGTCCCTCCTTCCTTGTCAACCTCACGTCAACGACCTCGACGGGTTGCCCTTCTCATCCTCCTGCTTCCAACCGCTCTTCTTTCTTCTACCCCCTTTCCAAGATCGCCCCTCCGTTCCTCTCTCTTTGCTCGCTCTCGATGGATCGACCCCATCCAATCCCATCCGATCTCCCCCGCCGCTCCCTCCATCCCTCTATCCCCGCTGTCGATCTCTCCCGACAAGCTTCCCCCTGTCGATCGCGCTAGCAATCGTCCCTAACCTCGTCCCGTTCGCTCAAGTGTTCCCCGGGCGATGGGTAGAAGAAGTACGGCGATTCGAATCGGTTCTGCGATTATTCGTTTTCCTCCTTTTCTGGAAAGAAAGAAAAATTGACGGGTGATTTCTGAAGGCCGGAGGGTGCGGAATGCGGCGAGTTCGGTTGTTGCTGACGACGACGACGACGACAGCGAGGATGATAGCTTGAGCTCCGTCACGACCTTGTGGTCCGAAGCGGCGTCGAAGCGGGAGGCGGAGCGGGTGGACTCGAGGGAGTACGAGCTCGAGAGGCTCCTCGATGCTCTCTACGAGAAAAGGTAGCTTCCTTAAATCTTTGTCCTTCGATCATATGATATTCGATCCAATGTTAACTTCTGAGCTGGCTAATAGCATGCATATATATACACTTTCTTACCGCTAGAAATCATTTTGGAAGATTGGTAATCGAATTCCGAGTTGGAAAATGGGAGTCTTTGCATTCATATGAGCACTTGTGACCGTGCGGAATTTGCGAATTGGAGCACGTTTGTGAAGATGGTAGGGAGCCCCTTGATCTGGTCCTAAAGCTATACCCAGTTGCAAAAAATGACAGCTTGTTCGGTTTGGGTACAATGGACCCAAAGTAATTACTTGAACTTAAGACCAAGTCGTTAACTATTACAACCGATGGTTCGATTTCACAAATTTCCATCCCAGGGCTATTTTTGGGGTTATGTTACACATGCCTACTTCGTCTTTGATTTGTTTATCTTGAATATTATTCGTGTTTCTACTTGTTTTTTGGACTCTTGATCTTGTGTCTTAATAGTCCGTACTCTGTCCCAAAGGGCAAGTCTTTCTGATTACCATCTTGTATGAATTCCCTTTGAGTTGATTGGTAATTTAATTTCCACTGTTGATAAGAGATGCAGTGCAACTTGGCGGTGCTTTTGTTTTGGATAGGAAATGTCACGGGTTGGAATCCTATCACAACAATTGGGGTTTGAATCATCCTTTACTTCTGGAAAACAAAAAAGATGAGTGTGATAGAAACCCATATTTGAATGGAAAGGAGATAATGGCCATCTTGTATGAATTCCCTTTGACTTGATTGGTACTTTATTTTGCACTTGAGATCTTTAGAAGAACTCCATTTGTGGCACCCTACTCTAGCCTCACGAAGACGTGCTGACAAAGATCATGTAGTGCTTGTAGACCAGTGACTCTTGATGCTCATGCACGCCTTTCTCAATACAATCTTGTGCAAGATTCATGTATTTAAGAGATAGAATCCCACAACAATCGACAACTCACGTCATGGTATGAGATCATGCGAGTGCTTGAAGGTGCAAGGGGGTATGGGGTATCTTGGTTGGAACATAGTCGGGCACAGTAGCACATGCAACTCAATAGTGTGAGCAACTGTCTATGAGGCGGCAAAGTCTAACAAGAAGGTGTTGTGGGACAATCTTGGGGATTGTATTGATTAAATCCTATAGGCAACCGCTTTGGATCATCTTAAGAGTGAATAGATATATTAGGAAACCCTACTATCTCTCAATTAGGAAGCAAAAGGGAAGTCACAAAGTAGAACCTACAAGAGAAAAGTATAAAGTAACTAAAAATTCTAGCTTAATTCAATTGCCGTATTAACATAAAAATGTTGCTTTGGTAATTCCTTGGACCATATTCCTAGTTGTAATCACTCATGCCATAGTAGTAGTCTTTCACTTATGTACATTTGTCCTTCGAGCCCCCACACAACAACACCACACCCCACCCCCCCCCAATCCCCCAAACTTCTCTATGTGTGTTCATTGTACTAGTTAACATGTTAAGTATCTTTCTCTCTCTCAATCATTACTAGTTGGCATGTTAAATGTCTCTTATTTCTTTGTGCAGGGCTCAAACAAGGGAGAAGGCATTGGTGGGTCTTGTGCAAGCTTTCGAAAACCATGTAGTTCATGAATTTATGGAGAACAAGTATGCAGGAATTCCTTTTCATCCTTTATACTCTTTCATGTAATAAATGTCACAGGGATTCATTGTATTATAACTGGCTGCCTTTTTCCTATCAATGGTAGATAGTCCCACTGGTGTTATTGTTGATGATTGGTATTGATGTTTATGCGTAATTCACACTCTTGTAATCGAATCTTTAACTTCCCATTAAAAAGTTTTTATGCTATCTTAATGTTATTTGAGAGCATTCAACTCAAAACAAATTTGCTTAAGTAGAGAGGTCCAATCCCTTAATTTTCAATTTCCATCATTTGATGTCACACTATTTGTTCTAAATGACCCCCATGTGGCTTTCTTTGGTCCTATATGTGGACAAAATTGATGGGTGACATGGCATTTAGTCTTGGCCGGTGAGAGTGTCCAACTTGAAACCAATTTTCTTGAGTGGATAAGCCCAACTCATTAATATCAACTACTTTTCAATTGCATGTCATTATATATGGCACTATTTTCTCAATCTTTACAATAATGAAGAAGATTCATCTACAAAAGCAATCCTTGCATGCAGTAATTGAAGACAAATCACCTACAATACAGGAAAAAAAATTGGTCCTATATGAGATTGAAAGGGCCTTTTGGATACTTGTTGACTCCATGAACGAGAGAATAAGTGGAAAGGAGCAGAAGAAATTCAGGTAGCCTATAGTTGACAGGAGCAGAAGAAAGTCAAACAACAGGACTGCCTTACTTTTGTTTAGCCGATTCTTCTTCTAGTTAATGAGGGATTATGAGTGGTTGATAGGTGCCACAGCTCTTCAAGCACTTTTCTCATGCATCCCTAGTATAAAATGATCTTCTCATTTGGCCTCTAAACTCCTTTCAATCATCTGCTTTGGGCAAAGGGAAATGAATATTATTTCTTTTTTTCATTTGAAAAGGATGGACATTTTTCTATTGAGTTGGATTGGGAAGTGAAGTGTTAAAAAGTTGAAGAAATTAATCTAAAGAATTAAGATGGAGCCATGCTGTGAAAGACTTTAATTAGTTATGTATATGGCATAAGGTCCAGGGGCTTAGCATGAATCACTCAAGAGATGTTGGGAATATAAGGGTAAATCCAATAGCATTTAGGAGGATGGAAAGAGATACAAAAGAAGTTAAAAGGCCACTTTTAGTCTGTTGGTAGGCTCTTGGACTGACACATATATTTGACTGACAGGTGAAGCTACTTAGAAGGTACATGATTACCTAGGCATGCTTTTGCTGCCAACCTAGCGATGAGTCTCGGAAGGCCACCAACAGATTTGTTAGTGTAGGAGGTGTTATTTAGCCATAAATCATCTATCGCGTAGGAGCGTAGGGTCAAACCACAATGTACAAGCATACAGAGGGGGAGAAAGAGAGTTTGGTGACCTAGTTCCACCACAAGGGATGTACGTCTGGGGGGAGGACAGGGCTCCCAACTATGTACTATAACTTTGAGGATTACATGATTTCCCTCCCTCTCTTGGGGAGGAGGCCTTTGCTTCTGAGGGCCTCCATCTTTATTTATACTCTAACGGGGGGGAACCCTCACTCGATGGCCCTAGTACCTCCAGTTGCTAGGCTGCATGGTAGCTATCAAGGCGTAGGTGGTCAGGTTCATCTTATCGTATCTTCTTCCCATGCTGCGCTGAATCTTTTGGCAGATTGGGCAGGTTCCGGTTGGAGTTTGACTGATTTGAGGTGGGACGAGATGGGTTGGTTCTTCTTGTACACCCTGTGGTCGGGCAGCCGAATCCTTTATCGGGTTATGTGCGGAGTTTTGGATCCGAGGGTAATTTTGGCCCTCATCACCTAGTTTTTACTGTCAAGGTCTAATATGGGTGGTGGAGGGCTACTATGGTTGAAGTGGCTTGTTACATTAGAAACATGTATTTAAGGAGCTTTCAAGGCTGCCCACTTTGATTTGAGTTTGTTGTTTGAAAGCTTTCGATTTGTCTGTAAGTATGTGAATATCAATACTCTTTCAGATCTGTACAAGAACATTCTTTATTGTAACCTAAGCCTTTCTTGTTAAAACATCAATCAAGTGAGAAGCCTTAGGCCTAATTGATTGAGTGGCAATTTCGGAAACCATGCTAGAACATTATGATTGAGTGATGATTGCGTAGTTGCTGTACTTTTAAGAACAACAAACTACATATATTAGCAGATGACAGGTGGTTTGCCTCATGGATTGTTGGCTGTATTATGCTTAAGAATAATTTCTAGTGGGATCTATTCTGTTTGCAGCATGAAGGCTGACAAGGAAGAGAAAGGGATGAGTGCATGGTGTCACACGTGAAAGAGGAGTGAGGAGATGAAATCAAGTGGTGCCACCCAGTTATTAGAAAATTTCATAATTAGATGGTAATATCATTAGGTGTGGATTTGGAGGAAGGGGAAAAAGGAAGTGTAAAATTGGCAGTGTACATAGCCTAAATTGTATTTTTTCTTCATAATGATTGTTGTGCCACGGTGAGGTTGTGGTTGCTCCGTTTGTGGAGGTTAGGTGGTGCCACCCTTTCTCTTTAAAAAAAAAAAAAAGAATGCTCTGCCACGTATCGAGAAATAGGTGCCCCATGAATTTTAGATCTCTAAATGGCTCCAAGTCAAGCAATTGTCTAAAAAAATGGTCTACAACAACAACAACAACTAAGTCTTTTCCCACACTAAGTGGGGTTGGCTATATAGATTCTTTGCCTTCATACAGATTAATTTTCAGTCATTTCAGGACTTAAATTAAAGTAATTGAGGTCATACTTAATAGTTTCCTTCCAACACTTGTTTGGTCTTCCTCGCCCCCTCTTAGCGGGCTCATCCTTCAACTTCTCGCATCTTCTAACTGTAGCATCTAGTGGCCTTCTTTGTAAATGTCCAAACCATCTTAGACGTGTCTCTCTCATTTTATCCTCTATTGGTGCCACCCTAACCTTTTTTCTAATAATCTCATTTGAAATACGGTCATTTCTTGTATGACCACACATCCATCTTAACATCTTCATTTCTGCCACAGACATCTTCTGTACATGCCTATAGAACACCATGGTTGATCTTATCATAGCTCGATAGTATTTTCCTTTGACTTTTAAAGGAAGCCTCTTATCACAGAGAACACCATATGCACCCCTCCATTTCAGCCACCCTGCATTAATTCTATGTGTAATATCTCTATTAATTCCACCATCATGCTGGAAAATGGATCCCAAGTACTTAAAAATATCTTTCATTGGAATGCACTCTTCTCCAATTTTTACATCAATCCCTTCATTGTTCCTTCCGCTACTAAACTTGTATTCTATATACTCAGTCTTCGTCCTACTTATGCGTAATCCTTTATCTTCAAGAGCTTCTCTCCAAAGCTTAAGTTTTCAATTCATTCCATCTCTTGTCTCATCAACCAACACAATGTCGTCAGCAAAAAGTATACACCAAGGCACCTCAACTTGGATATGCTTCGTCAACTTATCCATGATCAAAGCAAAAAGATAACGGCTTAAAGTCGAACCTTGATGTCGACTAATGATCAAAGTAGTCCGTCAAATCATCCTTAGTCTTTACACAAGCTGCTGCTCCATAGTACATATTCTTTATGAGGTTGATATATATAATTGGCACTTGTCTCTTCTCCAAAATTCTCCACAAGATATCTCTTGGGACAGAATCATAAGCCTTCTCCAAATCAATAAAAATTATGTGTAAATCATTTTTCTTGACTTTGTATGTCTCCATCATACGTCTCAAGAGATGTATTGCCTCAATAGTAGACCTGTCTGGTATAAAGCCAAACTGATTTTCAGTTGCCATAGAGACTTGCCTCACCCTTCTTTCAATTATTCTTTTCCAAAGTTTCATCGTATGACTCATCAGCTTAATACCTCTATAGTTGAAATAATCTTGTATGTTACCCTTGTTTTTGTATAAAGGTACCACAAAACTTTTCCTCCATTCCTCTGGCATCTTCTTACCTCTCCATATAGTATTAAATAAATTTGTGAGCCAAGTTATACCCCGTTCTCCCGTCATTCTCCAAACGTCTATAGGAATATCATCAGGCTCAACAACTCTCCCACTTTTTATCATCTTCAAAGCCTCATCTACTTCTTTCTTTTGTATCCTTCGATAACATGCCTGAGTCACATACTTTTCTAAGTTGGCTAACTTCCTTAAGATGATATTATTCTTTTATTTTTCATTAAATAGCCTATGAAAATATCTTTTCCATCTTGTCTTTATATCATCACTAGCTATAAGCACTCTTCCTTCTTCATCTTTGATGTATCTTACATGTGTAAGGTTCTTTGCTTTCCGCTCTCTTGCTTTAGCTAACTTGAAAATATCTTTTTCACGTTCTTTAGAATCAAGTTTTTTATAAAAATGCTTTCAAGTTTTTGCTTTTACTTCACTAACTATTTTCTTTGCTTATTTCTTTGCTCTTTTGTAGTTTTCCATATTTTCATCGGTCTTATCTCGATATAAGGCTTTAAAGTAGGCTCTTTTAATTTTAAGCTTCTCATGTACTTCCTCACTCCACCACCAAGCCTCTTTTTGTCCTGGAACACCTCCTTTAGACACGCCTAACACCTCCTTTGTCACCTTCCTAATACAGTTTGCCATATTTAACAACATTTCATCAGCACTACCATCAAGATCCCAAGTCTTTTGTTGCATTATCTTTTCTTTAAATCTCACTTGTTCTTTCTTAAGATTCCACCATTTAATTCTCAAATTCTTAGACACTAATTTTCTCTTCTTTGCTTTCTTCAAATGAACATCCAACACCAGAAGATGATGTTGAGTAGTTAAACTCTCCCATGGAATAATCTTGCAATCTTTACAAGATAAACGATCTCTTCTTCTCAAAGCAAAGTAATTGATCTGCATTCTTGTTAAGTTACTTTTATAGGTAATCAAATGCTCTTCTCGTTTTTAGAAGAAGGTATTTGTTGTGAAAAGATCATAAGTCATAGCAAAATCAAGGAATGTCTTTCCTTCTTCATTCCTAGCACCAAAATCATGATTTCCATGCACTCCTACATACTTTAAAGTATATTTTTCCACATGTCCATTTAAATCTCCACCTAAGAAAATCATTTCTCTCTGTAGGATTCCTTAAATTATCATATCAAATTTTCCTCAAAATTTATTCTTTATTCTTTTCTCCAGAGTAATTTGAGGTGTATAAATTGAAATGACATTCAAGATCTTTTCTTCTAAAGAAATGATTCTAGCATGCAAAATTTCTTTGTTGAATTTTAACTTCTGAAACTAATATACAAAATAAGCACATAAGTACTATTTTACAGTGGGTGATTTATTCTATATAAATGCAAGATTCATGAGGTTGGCTATCTGAGGAGACAATATGACAATATAAATTTTAGATTGCTCATTTGATGTTCATGTGGGGAGTCTTCCTTTTTTTTACGGTGGCCTATTCGGGCATTTACTGATTTTAAGTTCTAGTCTGAAAAATTCTAATTGCTCCTTGATCATTTGGCAATTGATCTACCCGAGGCTTGTGGTGATTTTTTCCTTTCTACATTCTTTTGCTATGGAAGCTTTTATATCGAGACATCCACTGATTTGATCTATTCATCGAATACCATTTTGCTATTCCAGCTAACCTTAGCCTCAACTGTGTGTCCATGTCTCATATGATCTCTGTATTGTCCCTTGCTTGTCAGATGTATCACATTATTGCATCAGTTCATCAGCTCAATCAAGAGGGGATCATCAAAAGAAGTATCTTTAGCTTCACGTGCCACAGGTTATTTCCTTTACTAATCGAGTCATCATTTTTCTTGAACAAGTGCCACTTATTTCAAGTCTTCAAGAGTCTCTTTCTTGAAGGTCTGCTGGCTATTACAGCTGGTAGTGGTGGTAATGCACATGAAATAATAGAAGAGGCACTTCCACATCTTCATCAAGCGTTGAAATCTGGGACAGATTCATTAAAAAGATCATCTGTATGTCTGACAGTTGCCAGGTATTTTGGTTCTTTAACTGTGAGTTTTTATGTGTTCTAATTTATCATTTTCTTGTGATTTATTGTAGGTTGTTGATTGCTTGGCTATCCTTACTTTTGTTGGTGGTGGTGATGAAGAAACTGAACAATCAATGAAGATCATCTGGGAGATGATTAATCCGAAATTAGGAGCCAATGTATGCTTGACTCTTTATTATATTACACTTTATTATTGGTGAGATTTCATGATTTTCTATTCTGTTTGATAGCTCAAGGTAGCAAACTTCTGTTTACCCTAATTTTCCCCAACTTATTTCTTTTATTGAAATATTTACATGACATTGGTGATAATTTAAGTGGGTTCAATATTATACATGACTTCGGGGGATGTAGCAGTGAATTTTTCAGAAGGAATACTTGAAAATATCTGGACAAAATATGTTGAGGTATCATGTGTATATATATATGTCTATGAAATAGTCCACGGGCTAAGTAAATGTTTGAGAGGAAAGAGTTGAATGCTTTATTCTCTTGGTGTGTGTGTGTGTGTGTGTGTGTGGGGGGGGGGGGGGGGGGGGGGGAGGAGGTGTTGGGTAAAGGCTTCTATATTTTCTCCATTTTTCAGAAGTAGAAAAGGATAGCCGCTGAAGGTTAGTACCTATCCACTCCATTAAATCTCCAAAAAGCTTACAAAGTTGATGCTTTTGCTATGAAAAGTGGACATGAGCCTCTTCAGCAATGTTTTCTACCTACAGTCCCTCCACAATCAAAACCACACAGTTTGTTGCAACCAGTGGTCAAAACCCTGCAAAGTCTTCATCAAAAACCTGCAAAATCTTCATCCGCCTGTTGAACTCCAACTTCAAGTTATCTTTCAAGGTACTCCAGAACTAATTTAGTGATGTCAGGTACTGGGTATTTCCTTCAGACTTATGCCCAACTTCCCTTGAGAATCCACACTCAAAAAAGAGATGTCTGTGGCCTCCTCTGAAACTCCGAAGAAGGCACAAAAGGCATCTGGATTCAGCGTACATTTTTTTCACATAGCCTTAGTTTCCAATCTTTCCCTTACGTGGAAATTTTCATCTTCAATTGAATTCTAAGAGTCTGGCCCAATTTCAATGTTCCCATACGTACCTTGTGCTTATAAGCTTATAAGTATTTCTTGACACCATAATTCCTCCTTCCCAAGTTAAAGAATCGTGCAAATCTTCCTTTGGCCATAAGCCGTTGATTTTTATAATAGAAGCTCTAGATCCACTGTCTTAGCCTTTGACAAACTATGGCCTACCTGTGACTTCCACACGCCTCTCTCTTTCTAAAGGACCCTCCCAACTGTCAGCCATTCAAGCATCTTGATCCACAACAAAAGCAAACAACTTAGGTACCAAATCTACTAGATTGCCTGAACATGTCCAATCATCTGTCCAGAAAATGAAATCCTTAGATTGCTCAAACTACAACAACAACAAAGCCTTTCCCACACTAAGTTGGGTCAGCTAAGAGTTCTCAAATTGGCTCGAAAAAAATACCCGAGCCAAGGCATTGTTGCATAAAGACTGCCAGAATGATCATGCATCTACGGGGATTGTCATCCTCTCCTACCAGCTTGGAGCCCTCACGTAGCAAGAATATGCGATCTTATTCCATAAGCCATTATCATTCTTCAATATCTTCTTCACCCCACTTTGACAACAAGGTGTAATTAAAGGTTAATAGATGAAACACTCCTAAACTACCATGTTTGATAGGCCTACAAACTTCTGCCTATGCCACTGGAAGTAAAAATGATCCCTCATTTCAAAACCCCCTTATCAAAGAACCTTTTCTTGGCTAAATAGATTCTCCCTTGACCTTCTTTGGTCTTAGCAACAGACATAAAAGATAGGGATGACTAGGGATGAGTGTTGGACTGGGCTTGGCCCAAGCCCATTTAGTAAATGAGTTGAAAAGGTAGCTCAAGGCTTGGCTCAAAATAAAATTTTTTGATCCAAGCTCGACCCGACCCAAAAAAAAAAGAGCTTGAGTAGGGTTAGGCCAGCCTATTTATATATGATATGGTTATTTATTTTATCGATGCCTGCAAAATTATATGTAAATGAGAGATTTACCCAATGACTTTTAAAAGCACGGGTAGCGATTTGATTTGGTACAAGTAAAAAAAAGACTTGTAAAGAATAATTACCTTTTTTAGTTATGTAAACGATAATGTTATTACATTTGCCTTTTGTGTAGATTAAAAGATCTTTAAGTTTTCATGAGTACATGTGCAACCAAAATGATTCTGCCACTTGCATTGCAAATATTTAGGTTGAATATTACATATATAGCATATGCTAAGATAACTAAATGTAATCAAATAGAAGGACATTACAATAAAAAATAAAAGTACTTATCTTACGTGTTCATATTTAGTTTGAACTTGGATGTCATACTTCTCTATGGCAATAAGTCAATTATTCATATCTAGTTCGAATGGAATCGTAGGATTGCACAACTTGCAGTTGTAGGGAGCACAATGGTTTTAAGGTTTTGTCGGTGGAAAATAACAAGAGTAGTCTATGTTTATTTAATGTTTAATGTATCATGAATATATGATATATTTTGATATATACTATGAATATATATACATATATGATATCTATTGATGTACTTGGGCTAATAAGCTAGGCTTTAGGTCGACCCCATAAATGGGCCACATGGGTTGGGCTGGGTTTGGGCCACTTCGACCTAAGGTCCAGTGCATTTAATAAATGGGTCATATTTATAATTCAAACCCGACCCAAGTTAATTTCAGGCTTGGGCTTCGGCTGACCCAATCGGGCTGGGCCTTGGGTTGGGTTGG
This sequence comes from Thalassia testudinum, assembly GCA_037157565.1. NCBI lineage: Eukaryota > Viridiplantae > Streptophyta > Magnoliopsida > Alismatales > Hydrocharitaceae > Thalassia > Thalassia testudinum. The sequence continues at coordinate 67,794,123 of JAZHRO010000013.1, read as the reverse complement.
GCTAGCCCAACCCAATGGTCATCCCTAAGGATGACTAAGGTACAAACTTTAGTAGAACTAGTCTTCCTTCTCCAAGGAGTTGCTTCTCCTCCACCTTCCAAGCTCTTTTTCTGACCTCTGAACTAAGAGGTAACTAGTCACCAATTGCAGGAGACTAAGCCTTGAGGGAAGACAAATATGCAATAGGGATGAGCTTGGAGTAGTATGCAGCACACTAGCACATCTGTCTTTCTTTAAGTTGACATAACAAAGGAAATAAAAGCCGCTTTATCATTGTTAACCACTAAGCTAAAGAAGTTACGAAAAACAGTCACCAAGGTTCCCATGTTCTTTGCTTCTACTTGACCTCCCTCGATAAAGAAAATCCAATACCATTTGCATACTATATGATAAGCGCTAGAGTAGGATGACCAACCCTTGAATCGGCTTCATATGCTTCAAAAGCCATGACAACCAAAGCATTTACAGCAACAATAAAGAGTAGAGGCGCTATAGTATATCCTTGCTTGACCCCCTTTTCAGGTTGTATCCACCACCCCATTAATATACCATTTAGAAGAATCCACTCACATGGAAAACCTCTTCATTGCAACATCCACTATAAGTATAATTAAGAGACGGAATCTTATGCCTTGAAAAATTCACCTTTGCCAAGTTGGCACTATCTCAATGGCCATAATGAATGACTCTTGTAGCGCTCTACTCTAATACCAATTGGACTAGTCCAACAAAGTATGGATGCACCCTCATCTTTTTTGCTAACAAGTTTGCAACAACAAGGCAATAGGCTTGAAATCTTCAATTTGTTTGCATGTGGCTTCTTTGCCAGTGGAAATGAGCAAGTTAGTATTCCAAGGAAACCCTACACCTCTTTATATAGAGAGGTGTGGGTAAAATACAAAAGAGGATCAGAGAATAAAGAAATAGTAAACATGACAAAACATATACGGGAGTACTGCAACAAATAAAAAGATGAAGTATTTGTTGATATGCTTAAAACCTTGATCACCAGCCATAAGCTCCTGAATCGTAGCTATGGAGAATTTTCTATAAAAAAGAGCATGAAATGCATTGGGACTTAAGGATCCCTCAGACTTTAAATCCTAAATAGTGGCCACAACTTACTTCTCTGTAATGTACCAAATCAAGTTTGCCTTTGCCTCTTCACTAAGCAATGACATACCTTTACCAATCCACTCTCAATTCTCGTACCCTTTCCACCCTGTAAGTGTTTTAAACAGTGACCTAACTACTGACAACAATTTTTCTCCTTTCCAGTGAAAACAACCTAATTCTCAACTAAGAAGCTATGAATGAGCTTGTACGTTCTTCTCGTTAGTGGGAGAAAATCATAAGTCTTATTCATCAAAATAGCCCAACACCTCTTTGTATAGAGAGAGGTTTGGGACAATTACAATGTATGTCCAAAAATAAAAGAGGAAATGACAAGACATTATAAAATAGGAAAAATAACTTAAGATAAATAGGAGTATCTCAACACTCTCTCTTAAGCTTGAGTATAGATGTCAATCATACTCAACTTGGTATAGTAGTCGTCAAACACTGATTGAGGTAGAGACTTCATGAACATATCGGCAGTCTGATCCTTAGATGCAACACTAGTACGCAACATACCACGTTGAATGAGATCTTTGGTGTAGTGGTAATTCACCTCAACATACTTGGTACGTTCATGGAACATGAGGTTGTTAGCTATGTAAGTAGTTGCTCGATTGTTGCATTTCATCTCCATAGGTTCCTCAATCTGAACATACAAATCATGCAATAGAGACCTTATTTAGATCATCTTTGCAATAATTTGGGTCATCGTGCTATACTCTGACTCAGCACTAGAGCGAGAAATTGTCCCATGTTTCTTACTTCTCCAGGTAACCAGATTAGCTGCCACAAAAGTACAAAAACTAGTGGTAGATTTCTTATCAGCAACACATCCTGCATAATCAGCATCTGAGTATCCAATCACTGTCATAGGAGAGCCTCTCTAGAAAAGAATACTACGACTATGTGCTTTTTTTAGGTACCTCAGCACCTACATAGCCGCCTGCTAATGTAGCTTTGTCGGCCTCTCCATAAACTTACTAAGCTTGTCTACTGCTAAGGCAATGTTAGGTCGGGTAATTGTCAGGTACAATAGCTTGCCAACAAGCTGCTTGTACACTCTGCTGTCGACAAGCTCTGCCTACTCATCATGAAGATGCACCTTGGGGTCCATAGGAATGTTGGCTGGCTGGTTGGGACCCCGGCATCCTTGTCTCCTGTAAAACATCTAGAGCATACTTTCGTTGAGAAAGAACAATTTCCTACTTGCTTCTAGCCACCTCTATGCCAAAAAATATCTAAGTTGGCTTAGGTTCTTCATAACAAATTGCTCAGCCAAGGACCTCTTGATCTCAACTTTTTCGGCTCTATCATCATTGGTAATAATGAGATCATCTACGTAAATAAGCAAAACCACGCACCCCTTCTCAATCCTCCTGACAAACAAAGAGTGGTCAAAAGATCTATGCAAACCCATCTTTTCTACTACTTTTGAGAGCTTCTGGTACCATGCTCTTGGACTTTGCTTAAGGCCATAAATAACCTTCAATTTTCACACACACTTCCCCTTATCCTTCAACCTGGGGAGCTGTTGCATGTAGACCTCCTTCTGAAGATCGTAATATAGGAAGGCATTCTTTACATTCGACTGGTGAAGCATCCAGTCTTTGTGGGTAGCAACAGAAATAAGTATCATGATAGTCAACGAGCGAGCCATTGGGAAGAAAGTATCAAAGAAGTCCACCCGTATGTCTAGGCTAATCCCTTCGCCACCAACTGAGCCTTGTACTGTGAAATAGACCTATTTGGGTTGTATTTCAAGGTAAAGACCCAACGGGATCCCACCAGACAGACCCTAGTAGGAAGATGAGTCATCTCCCATGTTTGTCTGCTACGGAGTGCAGCCATCTCATCCTTTATGGCTTTGCGCCACTTTGGATTAAGTAAGGCCTGCTGATACGTAGAAGGAATCTCTGTAGCAGCAAGAGTTGTAGTAACGCACTTGAATGCTATCCCCAGATTGGTTGTAGCCACTTCTCTAGCAACATGATAATGAGCACAAGAACCAGGCACCTTCCTAATAGCTATAGGAAGGTCATCATCTAGAACAGTATCACCTGATCTTGCACAATCACCACTAGGCACACACGTGTTAGATACCTCAACACATACTTGCCGTGGGGAGGACGGTGGATCTGAAGTAGGGGGTGTGTTTCCTGTAGATGATCGATTTATGAAAAAAATTAAGCAGATCCCGGTATCTTAAATCATCTGTAGTATTGTCAGGTGCAGAAACACTCATAGGTGCCTATCATTGCCATGTGTAGGACCATCTCCAGAAATGGGAAACTCATCCATTGTAACAACTAGAATGGGCATGGTGCAAATTCAACCTCCAGATCTAACTGTCGTGCTGCAAGAGAAACATATGGCATTGATTCATTAAATGTAACATCTATACTTACATAGTGCCTCCCAGTCACTAGGTCAAAACATCGGTACCCTTTCTGGGTTTGAAAATATCAAAGAAAGATGCACTTCACTACTTTGGATGTTAGCTTGTCTCTCCCCTGTCTTAATAATTGCACAAAAGCAATACACCCAAACACACGTAGGGGCAACTGAATAGATCCTTGTCTGGATACAAGACGTGCCATGGAGTGAGTTCATGTAATACGGTTAACGGCATCCTTGATAAGATAACAAGCTGTAAGTATGGCATCTCCTCAATACAGATGTAGTACATAATGGTGAATGGGAAGAGTATGTGCAACATCTAATATATGCCTATGCTTCCGTTTTTCCACACCATTCTGCTGTGAGGTGTCGGGGTAGGATGTCTAGTGTATATTACAATGAGACTTGTAAAATTATACTAATCTGGTGATACAGAACTCCAAAGCATTATCAGATCGCACAATTTTAGCCAAAACAAAAAATTGATTCTTTATTTCTAATAAAAATGTCTTAATTATATGTCCAACATCAAACTTATTCTTTAATAAAAACAACGAAGATAAACGGGAGATATTATCTACAATAATCAAATAATATCTATGTCCTTGTCGATCAGGAACATGACTCGGACACCAGACATTCATATGTAGAAACTCAAATATAGCAGTAGTCCCGGCTATTGTACTAGAAGGAAATGATGATCTGTGGTGCTTCCTCAACTGACATGCATCACAAAGTATCTTTGTAGTAGGGGAAATATGTGGGATGATGCGTCTGAGCCTATCCAAAGAAGGATGGCTAAGACGATAGTGCCACTGCAAGGCACTCCCTGTAGCAGAACTAGAGTCACCTTCGCAAGCAGCAACAAGTGGTGTCTGAACTAAGCAATACACACTTCATGTCCTCCATCAATTGACCTCCCTGTCAGTTTCTACCAAAAGATGTACCTCAACTTATTAAATATAGCACGACAGTAAAGTTGCTTGATAATCTTGCTAACTGATAATAGACTTAATGAAAAATTAGGGACAAAAAATGCATCAGGTAATCTCATGTTAGGAGTCAATGTGACCTCCCCCTGACCACCAATCTCTGTGCGTCTCTTATTTGCAACTTGTCTTGTATTGCCCTACCATGGGGTACAAATTGAAGTCTGCCAAAACACCCCTGATCTTCAGACAAATGGTGTGAAGCACCAGAGTCCACTAACCACGTAGTACTTGCAGATGCCTGTGCACACATATCAATACTTGATGAGGAGGCAAAGGTGGTGGTGGTCTTAGTAGGAGTAGCTGGCTCCTGAGTCAGCTAGGAGAGACGCTATAGTAGAGCTTTGTAGTTTACTCTCGTAACTAGCACGACATCAGTAGTCTCTTTAGTAGTCACAGATGCCTGGTTGGCCATTGGAGGTCTCCCACGCTTGGCCCAACATGAAGCCTCCACATGACCAACCCTGCCACAACATGTGCATGTGGTGCTGATGCGAGGTCTCCCAGATGTACCATGCCCTCTTCCACGCCTGCGAGAAGAAAAGGCTCCTCTACCACCACGTCCAGCCATAGCAACGAAGGCAGACGCATGGTTAGCATCTCTAGTATGAGATGCAGGTATGTCAATGTAGCTCGAATGGCTATAGACCTCCTCTAAGGTAGGAAGCTCAGATAAGGTGAGAATCTGTGACCAGGCTGTCGTGTATTTGGGACCAATTCCTGAAAGGAACTGATGCATTGTTGCCTCTCTGCGGTACTCTCTCTGTGTGGTATATGTGCACACTGATCTGCACGCGTTGTACTTCTCCTAATGCCCCTTAAGAGTAGAGTAATATGAAACAAAGATCATCCTTCTTGCTTTAGTTGAGACAGTTCGTGGCTAAACTGAAAAACTCGGGATGAGTTCTCATGAGAATAGGTGTCACGAATACTATCCCACATCGCTTTGGCAGTCGGATAGTACATGATCTTATCTCCAATCTGAGGAATAATGTAATTCATTAACCAAGCCTTGACCATTGTGTTATTATTGTTCCATGTAGCATATTTTCCCGTCTTCTTTGCAAGCCTTGGCTCCAATAAAATATGCTTTTTGTCATCCTCTACTGTCATGGAACATTTGAGACCACCTGAAATAATAGTAGGATGAAACGAAAAGTCTTATTCCAATAGTAAACTCTACACCTCTTTATATAGAGAGTTATTGGGTAAATTACATAAGAGAACCAAGTAGAAATAGAAAATAAATAAACAGTACACGACTCAATATAAATGATAACTAGAGTGCTCAACACTTCCTCTCAAGCTAGAGCATAGATGTCTATAATGTTCAGCTTGTCGCAGCAAGCCTCAAATGCAGATCTGGCGAGAGGCTTAGTAAACATGTCTCTTCTGTCTGGCTCTGAAGCAACAGGTGTAGTAAAAAGAAGTCTCCTCTGAATCAAATCTTTAATATAGTGACAGTCAATCTCTACATATTTTGTTCACTCATGAAACATAGGATTGTTAGCTATGTAGGTAGCTGCTCGATTGTCACATCTCATTTCCGTGGGCTTCTCAGGCTTGACATGTAAGTTAAGCAAAATAGATCCTACCCATGCAAGTTCAGCAGTTGTTTGTGCTATAGCTTTGTATTTTGACTTTGTACTCAAACGAGACAACACTCTGTTTTTTGCTCCTCCATGTCACCAGATTGTCGGCCACATAAGTGCAAAATCTTGTAGTGGATTTTCTGTCAGAAAGGCAACCGGCATAGTTTGCATCAGAATGGCCCACTATAGTCATAGACTTGCTTCTTCTAAACAGTAACCCATGTCCTGGTGCTCGTTTCAGGTCTCTGAGCACCTGCATAGCAGTATTCTAGTGCTGCTTGGTTGGCTTGTCCATAAATTGACTAAGTTTGTCGACTGCAAGAGAGATATCTGGGTGTATAATAGTAAGGTAGAGCAACTTTCCAATCAACTGTCTGTAGCTTCTGCTCTCTATAGCCCGTGACTTATCATCATATAGGGTGCATCTTTGGATCCATAGGTATGTTAGTTGACTTAGATCTCAACATTCCAGTAAATCAAGGGTGTATTTCCTCTGATTGAGGACAATACCACTCTTTCCTCTTGCCACCTCTATGTCTAAGAAGTATCTCAAGGAGCGAAGATCCTTCATAACAAATCTTTTTGCCAACGTTTGCTTGACCTCAACTATCCTAGTTGCATCATTTCTGGTGATAATGAAATCATCCACATAGGCAAGAAGAGCAACAATCCCCTTGTCTGTTTTCTGTACAAATAAGGAGTGATCAGAAATAGACCTGACAAGTCCCATATCGTTAACCTCTTATGGCATCAACAGGTAACTCAGAAAGCAATGCCTCAACATCACTAGGAGACTTAGAAACAACTGGTATAGCACCTGGAGGGTCATCACCAGACACATAATGGTCAGTAGTGTCAACACATACCTACTGTGGGGAGGATGGTGGTACTGAAGGAGGGGTGTGTTGCCGATATGTCACTAGTTTTCTAAAACCAGTGGAGGATCTCTGAACCAAGTAAGACCTGTATCTGTAGTGTTTAGTGATGTAATCTGAGTAGCTGGAAAATCTCCAAATGAATAGACAAAATGGGCATTGGTGCCTTCTCTAATTCAAAAGACAACTGAGTCCCTGTGATAGAGAAGTATGGTATTGCTTCATGGAAGGTGACATTGACACTCACATAGTACCTCTACTGCAGGAGATCATAGCATCTATAGCCTTTCTAAGTATGACTATACATCAGAAAGACACACTTCACTGCTTAAGGGCCAATTATCTCTACTAGGCTTAGTAAGAGGCTACGTAGCCAAAGATTCGAGGTTACAGCTGGAATAGCTCTCTATCTAGGTACAACACCTACCATGGTATCTGCTTAGATATAAAAACCAGGCATCTTGTTTATCAAGAAATATGCAGTAAGCATTGCATCACCCTAATATCTGGATGGCACATTATGGTGAATCAACAGAGTTCGAGCCAAGGATTTAAATGCTAATGACATGCTGCCGGCATGCAGTCGAAATGGCATTTTTGTGGGAATGACCATGCCGACATGGAATAGCTATTAAGAAGTAGGAATGCTGCCGACATGCTGACCATATCGATGGCATGTCGACCATATCGATGACATGCCGATGCCGATGCTGCTCTGCCTGGGCCTATTGCATGCAACTGCCTGGGCCTGCTGTTGCTGCTGCACTATAGCACCAGTCCTTTCCCTTTAAATTTACATTAAGTTTTCATGGTATCCTAAAGTGCAAAACATGTCCATTTGGTCCTCTATAACTAATGCGCACGCTCTCTTTTTACACCAAACTAAGAACAATAACTTTTTAAAGGTAGAAAAAAATATCCTTTAGTATCCCTGTAAGATCAAATCACAGCATTTTTTAATCCTCAAAAATATCCTTCAATCATTCAATGCATCATTGAACGGCCATTGAGTTGTACAATGACAGCGAGTTATACATTCGCACAGTATGTCACGTCGTCATTAACAAACGTAATCATAAAAAACCCATAAAATAATAATTGATGACTTTGTTCGCGCACCAACGACTGCAAAAATTCAATAATGAATAAAATGTAACGAGCGGAATGATTATGTCGACAAACGTAATCATAAAAACGGGCATTTCCAATGCGTGCCCTCATCATGTCCATCGAAAAACGGGCATTTCCACAGTGTGCTCTTAGCATGCCGGCGAAATGTAAACTTATAATTTCATTGGCACGGCATCGAAATCAGCATTTCAAACCTTGGTCCGAGCAATGTCCAAGTGGTGCCTGTGCTTCCTCTCTGCCACTCCATTCTGCTAGGATGTATGGGGACATGTAGTCTGATGTATCACACCATGTGACCTGTAGAAAGTTGTCATCCTAGTAGTACAAAACTCAAGTGCATTGTCGGTACGAACAGTCTTAACAATAGTAATAAACTGAGTCTTTATTTCAATAATAAAATTTTAAATCACAAACCCAACATTTGACTTATTCTTAAAAAGAAACACCCATGACAATATGGAATAATCGTCCACAATGACCAAATAATATCTACGATCTAGTCGATCTAGAATACGACTAGGGTCCCATATATCTAAATGCAATAAATAAAAAATCGACTCATTGATAGTAGAACTAGCAGGATATGAGGATCTGTGGTGCTTTCCCATCTGACAAGCATCACAGTGAATCTCAGTAGTTGGCAAGATATGAGGAATGATGCGATGAAGCTTGTCCAGAGACGGATGACCAAGACGATTGTGCCATTGCAGAGCTGTCTCTATAGCAAAATACACATCTTCTTGGCATGAAGCAGCAACTGGAGTTTGTGACAGGCGATACATACCCCCCTCTTCATATCCACCACCAATTATCCTCCCCGTAGCTTGTCCTGAAACACAACCAAACTCAAAAAAAATTACCCTCTAATTAAAATCCTTGGTTATCCTACTAGCAGATAATAAACTCAGGGAAATCTGTAACAAGAAGAACATTAGATAATCTCATAGTAGGGGTAATAGGAACCTCCCCTAGACCATCAACTCGAGAATGCCTGCCATCTGCTACCTAGACTGTCTTACCAGGATGGATAGACTGAAGCTGCTGAAAACAACTATGATCACCACTCAAGTGTTGTGATGCACCAAAATCAATCAACTAGGTGGACATGTCAGAAGCACTAAGTACCTACTTTGTACCCGAGGAGGCTATGGCAGCAGTATCAGAAGATGGAGTCTCCTGAGTGATTTGAGCAAGGCATTATATGACTGCATCATACTTTGCTTGTGACACAGTATCTGACTCTGGCTCAGAAGTAGTAACGGCTTGATTGGCCTAAGGAGGTTACTCATGCTTAGACCGGTAGGAAGCCTCTACATGACCAGTGCATCCACAGAAAGTGCAGGTGGGACGTGGTCTGCCTGTCTGTCCTTTGCCACATCCACGCCCATGAGTGGAAGGAAGGCCACTGGTGCCTTACCTGTGTTAACAGCCAACACAGAGGTCTGCCTAGTAATCTCAGGAGGAGTAGCCACAGTAATCCGACTAAGACGACTATACATCTCCTCACGAGAAGGAAGCTCTATCAGTGTCAGTAGCTGAGAGCATGCTGAGTCATATTCTGGGCCTAACCCGGAAAGAAAGTGCAGAATAGCTGTCTCCTTGCGGTAGCCCTGCTTAGCACCACATGCGCACATAGGCCTGCACACGTATTTCTCCAGAAGCCCTTTTAATGTAGCATAGTACTGTGTCAAGGGTGGCCCCTTTTGTCTAGGGAAAACATCTTACTATAGATCTAATAGACTTTCCTAGAATTCTTCTCATGAGAATACATGTCATGAAGAGAATCTCACATCTCCTTTGCAGTCTTGTAGTACATAAGACCATCCCCAATACGAGGAGAAACAACGTTCATCATCCATACCCTCACCATAGCATTGTCCTTCCATGTGGCGTACTCCCCGATCTTGTTTTGAGGCTCTGGCTTAAGTAAGAGATGCTCTTTGTCATGATCCTCAATGGTCATCAAGAACGTTTGAGACCAACGAGCATAGTTGGTCTCATCCAACTTCACAATAGGGACAAAAAATGGGTTTTTGTAGTTCCCGCTCTCCTGACTTGTCTCCGATGTCACCTTAGTGATGATGAAGTCATGATGCTCAGAAATCACAGGATGATGCCAAAATTAGATCTGAAACCCAATATTCAGACCTGTAGAACCAACATAGATCGCGGAAGGAAGTGATCTAACATGAAATCCAAGCTATTCCTTCCTTAGAAATCACGTTAGACATGCATAGTAGCCCTCCAACAGTCGGAAAGGACACACTAGGGTCTAGAGGCACCCTTAGTGGCCCTCGAAAGGAAGGCTACCGCCCCCTCCTCATTGCACTGGGTCAAAAGAGACCCACCAGCAGGTTTATTGCCAGCTGGTTGAGGATTTGCTGCTGCCGCCACCGCAGATTAAGGTTGCTGACCCAGTTGCAGCGTCGCAAGGCTTACCAGTGATGCTACAACGCTGCCACAGAGGCCTCTCACCCCTGCAACGTCGTTGCAAGGGCAGCGATACCCCTCAACATCGCCGCTCACTGCAGATGTGCATCCCTCTGCCAGTTGTGCTGTTGTCAATGGAGGTGATGGTGGTGATGAACGACGTGGAGAGGGAGATTAGGGTTTTGGTGGAATGGGTTGGCGGCCTATTTCGGTGGGATACCCGAGCGTCAATCTAGGATCGTCGCTTTGATACTAAGTGGGACAAAGTGAAGTCTTATTCCAATACTAAATCTTATATCTCTTTATATAGAGAAACGTGTTGGGTAAATTACATAAGAGAATCAAATAGAAAGATAAAATAAATAAACAATACATGACTCAATATAAATGATAACTAGAGTGCTCAACAATAATTGGTCTCATCCAACTTAATGGTGGAACCAAAGAACGGGCTCTTTACGTGTTTAACTTGGGAACAACACCTGATGTCACCTCAGAAGAACTACTCGCCATCTTGAGCCAAATAAATGGAAGAATATGCCACCCAACCGATCTGAAAAAATTTTCAAATCATAGAAGAACTCCACGCGGGCAACATAGGCCTTAGGCGTGAAGATCTAGGATCACTAGAGTTTGGAAGGTCACGCCCAAGACAAGGAGAGTTCCCCTTTACAAAGCTATAAGGTGCTCATGGCCTGAGGAATGCCCTGACACCAGCAACGAGGAAGAGGGATCCATGCGCTGCCACCTAGGGGAGAGACAACCCCAATAGCGTTGCCCACGCTGTTGGAGGCTTCACCGAAGGGCCCTATGCCATCGCTTGAAGAAGGGCCCTACTGCCCTAGTTGCCGCAGTAGGGTCGAGGTCCCCTCAACGACCCCTATGGCTGATCACCTAGGGGTCTGCTACTGCCTAGGGCCCTGTGGGCCCCCTTGCGATCGCCCCTACCGGTGGAGAAAGTCGATGAAGGACTCCAGTGCTAGTGAAAAGAAGGAAGAGAGGGTTGGCAGTGATGGAGAAGAAGAGAGGGCTTATGGTGTTAGGGTTTTAGGGGGATTTTTTGGTAGGATACCAGAACCTGGCCTAGAACCATGCTCTGATACCAAGTGGGAGAAAATGATAAGTCATATTTATCAAAATAGCTTAACACTTCTTTATATAGAGAGAAGTTTTGGATAATTACAATGCATGTCAAAAAATACAAGAGGAAATGACAAGACATAATAAAATAGGAAAATAACTCAAGATAAATAGAAATACCTCAACATCGTTATATAAAAAAAAACCTTGTATTGTCATCACCTTTTTTCAGGCATATCTGCCTAGACTATTGCCTCCCACCCATCTCTTTATGGTCTTCAACCTTGTTCTGGATAGGGATTCCCTGTTGGACTTCCTGCCTTGTACTTTCTCTTCCTTCACATATCTCCTTCTAGGTAATCAAGAAGGTTCTTAGGCTCTCAATCTTTGCAGCCAAAATGCAAGTCCCATGTGAAGAATTGGGAGCTTAATTCGCCTTCTCCACTTTCTCCCAAAAGTTGGGTCCCAAACAACCACATGACCTACAAAATTGAAATAAATAGAGGAAGGAAACTCTGCCCATTTGATCGTCACATAAGACAAATATGATCCAATAAGCATCTCTCCAGCACCATCACATATGCCATCTAGCAACATTATTCCATCTCAAAGCAAAGGAACCTATCTATCTTGGGAACATTACCCTCTCTGATGTGGATGAACGGGACCTACTTGTATTGCGTGGTGATTTTAGTCATTTGTAAGGGCAAATGGTGGACCCTCCTTCCACTTTTCTTTCATTGATAAATATGTCAAAATAGTATATGTTCAAAACTCTTTGTAATGTAGGGTGTAAAAATCAATTTGGAGCCATCATCCTTTTATCTTTCAATTCATCATTGCATGTTACATATCTTGTCAATTACTTATTGATTACTTATCCCAATTTTCTCAAAATTTCTTCTGCATGCCCATTTTCTGATATTTGCATTGTGAGGCATCTGTGTATGAAACCATGATTTATATTGTCATGTAGCTTTTAGACTTTGCAAAGATCTGTCTTTGGTTGTAGTAATTTATGAACTTTTTTTTGTCAAAATTCATTTTACTGTCTGGTAGGCACGCACTTTTTTTTTCTATCATCTTGCTAAGCGTCACTTGGTAATGGAATTATAGGATTATTTGTTCTTAGGTTGTGCTGAGTAAACCCACCCCTTCTCTGTTATCAGCAGCGGTATCTGCCTGGTCTTTTCTGCTTACTTCCATGAATGACCAGAAGGCCAAATTTACCAATTGGCAGGAGTAAGGAGAATCGCAATTCCATTTTCCTTTTCTTATTAACTTTGTTCATACTTTGAAATTATATGCAGGACAATAGCTTTATTAGCTAATCTTCTTGAAAAAGATGACCGTTCAACTCGAATAGCTGCTGGAGAAGCACTTGCTCTCATTTTTGACAAGCAAAGGGTGAAGATTGGTGCACTTGATGATTTGCCATATGAACGTTGTAAAACCAGTTTTGGGATTGCTTATGTTGAAGCTCTGAAGGGAAAAATACTGAGTCAAGCAAGAAATCTTTCAATGGAGGCTGGAGGCAAGGGATCTGTGAGGACGGATTTAAACACTCAAAGAGATGTATTTCAGCGTGTGGTGTACTTCATTGAGGTACTTCTGATGCATTGTTATTATTGTTAGGTTGTTACACTACAATTTGCTTCATTTTCTCCCTCCTGGTTTGGCAATTCAGACTGGAAAATTCCATGATGTTTCTATCAAAGTTTTCAAGAACTGCAATCCTCTGAGATTGTCCTCATGGGCTCAGGTTATGCAGGTGATTTACATCTGAAATGGCTGTGCTTTGGAAGTTTTGTGAGTTTTTTCTAACTTTTCTTTGACAGCTAAACTTTTTGAAGCATTTTTTGGGAAGTGGCTATCTTCGGCATATGCAGGTTTTTCTTTATTTTGGATTTCTACTATAATCAAAATAAATAAAAAATAACTACTTTTTTAAGTTTATGCTATCAATTGTTTCAAGTTTTTTTTTTCTTTTACAGGACAATGAATTACTTCATGACATTTTTGCCTTTGTGCCAAAGAAAAGAGAGAATTTATCTGACAAGGAAAAGGTGACCTTTTAGTTTCAATGGTGTTTCTTATTTTTGAACTTATACTATATGCCATTTATTTAACATATTACATAACCTATTTGGTGGGTTTTACCCTTTACTCCTGAGAAATGCATCTCCCAATGAGTAGACATTTGATTTTGTTTGGATTTTGCTGCAGTATCACCTGAGATGCTTGATTTTTCTATGGTTGGACTTGCACTTTATTCATTTCTTTTTGAGTTCATGATATTTTGTCAAATGAAAAAGAACAACAGAACTGCCCATTAAAGACGACAAGCCTTATCTTAGCTGGATGAGATTTGGGTGCACTTAAGTGCAACCAAGCAAAAAATACATAAGAGCTCAACTGAAACAAAAATGAGCCTAAGGTCAAGCCTTGTTTAATCTACTTAACTAGCCTATGAACCAACCTTACATCTTATTTTTGTGCTACAACGTAGTCAGCTCTTTTTTGATGTCTTGGCTCATTGCATGCTGGTACAAAAAGTAGAGTCTTTGTTTTAAGAAGTTCCTGAGATATTTTGCTTGGTAGAGACTTGAACTTCTGCCTTTAAATTACAGTGACTACATATAGGCCAGAAAGGTTCCCTATAATTTTTGTTTCCCTATATTTTTTGTTGCATAAGGTATATTAAGTGTGATAATTGGGGTCCAACTGTCATCTTTCCATTTAAGTTCTGATGGTGAAGTATTGAATGCCAAACTTATTCCCAATTTTGACTCTCTTTGGAAAGAACTACAAAAGGCAATGCTGAGAAGGAGGAGGTGAGGCCTCCTCGCATTCCACTGCAGCATTGGCACCTCCTTGGTGTCCTTGTGGTTCATCAGGAACCACAGTCCTTGCCTCATTACTAAACATCCATGGTGATGCATATTGGTGGAAGACCACTCTGCCTGAACAACTGTCACCACAGTGCCAACAGCTTGCCTGTCCTGTTGATGCCCTTCCTTTCCATGCTCATAATTGTGGGATTTGCATTTTTCAGGACCTCAATGATATAAGAGAACCTGAGGATCTCAATGTTGTTGGACAGGAATGGGAACTCAAGCAACCTGAATGCAAACTAGATATCTGTTTCTATGATAATGATTCTGGGCATTCCAAAGGATGTGGAGATGGATAAGGCCTACCTTGAGAGGTACTTCCATCTGTGGATGCTGGATTGGCTCATTAAGTGGGGAGAGGTATAGGATAAAATATCTTCTCTAGACTGCAGGTGGTAAACTGCATTCTTCTTGGTTGATGCAAATAAGATGGATGGTGGTGACAGTGGGAATGATTTTTTGAGATTGGATTTCACCAATGACGATAGGTTGGAAAAGCTGCAAGCTTGTAGGTAGAAGGTTTTGTTGGCAAGTTGTTAAGCTATAGGGAAGAGTGTGGGTATTGCATATTTTGTGCTTAGAGATGCAGTTACTATGAATAAGGCCGTGAAGGATCTATTAAGGAAGAGCTACATCTTGTGGCAGAAATGGCAGAGCATTGTGCGAGCCCCTGTCATAGATATAGATCTGTCATACATGCTCAAGCAAGCATCCATGTTGACTGCAGAGGGTTTTTGTTAACATTGAAGCAAGGGCACATTATGGAAGTATGGGCTCTTATTTTCAAATCTTGTGAAATCTTGACCTTGAAGCTTGAATCAAATTGATTAGTCGTGTAATTGCATATCAAAACAAAGTTAACATGACCTCCATGATCGTTGATCTTGTGAATGAATGCAAATGGTGGTCCTCATTCCACTCAAGCATGCAACTCCTCCCAGCTCGCTTGATGAGGCACATACCAGAGGTAGAAACGACACATGGATTCTGCATAAGTCTCGTGCCCTCATAAATGCATACACCCAATCTCAAACCACCTTAGAGGTGGGGATGACTCCTAGTGCCAAGATGGAGGGGGCATTTAGAGAGAGAGAGAGAGAGGAAATAATGGCTATCCATATGGGAATTAGACCCTTCTTTTATCTCTTCTTTCTAGAGTTTTTATTTTCAACAAACTCTAACAAACTTGGTTTCTAGTTGTTGGAGAAAATAATTCATGTTATTGAAAACTAGAACCCTAACCACTGTAGCCTCTATTTTATAGAGTAGGGATGAAAAAATTGCATGAACAGTCCAACTAGGAATATATAATTGACTAGCAACCTCAAACCTAGGATAAATAGACTTTAAGGACTCTAATACTCAAACTCCTCCTCAAGGTGGAGAATAGATAACAATCAATCCCAACTTGCTTGCTATAAAAGATAAAATGAAACTCCTCCTTACACAGGACATCTTCTGGTTGAAGGAGCAAGCAAATAGCAGGACCAGGAAGGTGGCAGGAGATATTTCCAAGAAAAAACAGTAGTAGTAGTTCTAGAGCGGGAGATGATCCTAAGCAACAGCTGAAAGCAGGTAAAGATGAGAGATGATCCCAAGGAGTAGCAATAGTGGTAGGAAAAAGTGAGAGATGATCTCAAGGAATGCGGGAGATGATCCCAAACAGTTTGGGAGATGATCCCAAGCCGGTAGTAGGTGAGAGACATCTCAAACAAGAAGTAGTGAAGATTTCAAGTTCGGCAGTCAGGTAGTCAGGAAGGAATGCATGATCTCATGCATAGGAGCGTGCACCACACACGTAAAGTAGCGAACTCAGATCATGTGCAGGGCAACCGAAGATCACCAATAAGGTGTGCAACCAAAGTGCATGGTAGGTGTGCATGATGCATGGAGGAAATCTCATAGCAGTTCTTGTGCACATGCAAAATCCGTGCAAGATGAGATTGAAGAGGGTCACTAGAAAATAAGTCAATAAGGCGAAGGCCAACTTGGGCAATCATTCGGATTGGACCACGAAATCAGACCAGTCAGGAGGGGCAATCAACCACCAAGAACTCAGCTTGGTCACCAGAGAGGTTCAGCGAGATCAAACCCAATCAAGCAAGGGCAGAGGGCAGATCAAGCAACCAGCAGTCTTCGCACTTCCAATCAAGCGAGATCAGACCAGCGTCACCCAGCCCCAGACTTCCAATCAGAGTAACCAAGTAAGGGTAGAGGGTTGGTGGCAGTGTTGGAGAGGTAGCCCGAGCCGGGTGACGTTGGAGGAAGGCAGCAGTGGTCGTCTTCGGGATGGTTGTATCGCTGACTAGGGGGCTATCTAAGGGTAGGCAACGTTGGCTAGAGGATCGCTAGGGTCGAGAGATGCTAGTGGCCTGTCCTTGGGGCCCTTTGTTAGCCAGAGGCCGATGGTGGAGGGCTTTCTTAGGGCCGGTTGAGGGTTGGCGGCAAGTCAAAAAGGAAGGGGAAAAGAAAAAAAGGAAAAGAAGGATTAGTGTTTTAGTTTTCTAACATTAATCCTGCTCTAATGTCATGTTGGAGAAAATAATTCATCTTATTGAAAACTGGAACCCAAATATCTCTTGTAAAGAGTGTGGGGATGGAAAAATTACTTGAAAAGTTAAACTAGGAATATAAAATCGACTAACAACCTCAAACCTAAGATAAATGGATTCTAAGAACTCTAATACTCTTAACACCAGTATTGTGCTAAAGGGTGGTTTTGTGGGCAATTAAACTCCATTTATAATTAAAGACTAGCGTATTTCTTGAAAAAGATCCAACAGTTTTACGGTTCTTAGTTTCTAATAAGACCGAACAGCTTACAAATTCTAATAGAGTTTGTTGCAAATATTTGTGCTGAATGGAGATCTAAAGGAAAATCCAAAATCCATTTATAATTAGGGGATTAGGATCTTTCTTGAAAAAAACCTTAATGGTGGTTGTGCTGTTGGTGTCCAACAGGATTTTTCTTTCATTAATTCAAGAATATCTTTAACAAACTTCAACAAACCATCCGATTTGTTCAAAATAAATCACTCGCATTTCTTCAATGTAAATGTCCACTTTTGTGGCCCCAACTTTAGTTTGTGTGTACCCATCAAAAAGGGTGTGCCCTTCAATAAGGCCCAATCAGTGGGTTCAAATGTATGACCCATTAAATTTGATTGGGAACATGATTTAGTTCCCAATCAAATTTGATGTGAACTGAAAAGCTCAGAATTTTTTCCCTTTTTTTTTTTGAAGAAAGAAAGTATGATCATGTGAGAGCAGTGATAATCCACTTCATATTAATGGCAAAAGGGGAGGATTACAGCATATAAGAATCAATTAGAATCCCATGAACCCTTCAAAAATGCAATATCAGAATAAACATTATTTTATAATTCTTCAAAAAGAAATTCTTGAAGTATATGACCATCCAATACATTTTCTTCCAAAGACTTAGCCACTTACATAGGTATGCCTTCACGAACATAAGTGCCACATAATTAAGAGCAAGAATGTGTTCTCTTTTAAGGGCTTTTGTAACATTTGTCATGCAAAGAAGGCATTTCTTATGTTTCAAGCCTTGGTTTTTCAAAATATCTAATGGAAAAGAATCCCTGAAGCCGTGGCTCCTGCAGAGGTGAAGATTGGCAACTACTGCTTTGTGGAAAAGACGAATTTAGATGATCTCTGTTATGTAGGCCTTTGGAGAAGGACCATGAACATCTATTTTTCAGGGTGTGGTTTCTTGAGGGGAGTATGGCTTAGGGCCTATAAGAGACCCCTGAGACTTGACATCGTTGGGCAAGTTCTGGAGTGCCTTCAGAGTTGGGTTGAGGTGGATGTATCGAGATGGTGAGGCTTTTTGCAGGCTTGGTGGCACTGTGGTTGCAGTGAAACCATGTGGTTTGAAATCAGGGGGACTGTGAGTGGAATGTACATTTTGGGAGGCTTTTTCTTCATTTGGTTTTTGGAAACAGAATATGTAACATTATAATTTATATGGAGTTCCTTTTCAAAAAATAATTTATAATGGAGTTTTAATGTGTTGATGGCTACTGACCGCCAATAGCTATACCATTTGTCAGTAGCTACCCTTCTGGGTTTTCCCCCTAGAAAAACAATGCCATAAAAACCCTTAATGTTTTGAAGTCAACTTTGTTTGCTTGTTCATAGTCTTAGCCAACAGTGTGTGATCCTTTTGATTTGGTTCATTTGCTTCTTGTATGATCCATTTAGAACAGCATTTATAGACAGGTTTCCATTAACACTATCATTCATTAGATATGTTTTTATCAACACAGAGAATACATTTATCTCCAAATTCAGTGGCAAACAAAGAACGAACTTTATATCTGAACAAGCAGCGAATGTGGGCTCAGGTAATATTTCAGCAACAAGTGCACGCCTCTTGCTTTACTGTTGGTTCTTCATCCAACTTTCTTTTCTCACAACTTGCTTTCTAAAGCAAATGTTCGCAGTTTATTCATCTTTGAATAGCTTGAGCATTGTTAATTTTGTATACTAGTGAAAATCTGTTATTTACAAATTGATGTATGTGCTTAAAACCTTTACTGAAATTGATGTTGGCCACTGGGATGGATGCCCACCCCCAACACTCCATACTCCACCTCTCCTCCCAGCCCAAGCTGGGAGCCTCCACCTTTGCCTTCCATTCAGAGAGAGGGTGGTGAAGATGGCAATGATGATGATGGTGGTGATGATGATATAGTGGTAGTGCGGATGGTTACAATGGCAATGGTGATGGTGACAGTGGGCAGTGGCCATGGTATTGGAGGTGTTTCATAGCAAGACTAGTGGTTGTGGTAGCTACAGGATGGTGATAGTGGTGGGGGTAGTGATTTTGATATGAGGATTGTGATGAAAGTAATAGTAGTGGTGCTATTAGAGTGAAGAGAGAGTGTTTGGGGGTGGAGACTAGAGATTAGCAAAATCATGAAGAAAACTAAACACAAATGCTATGGATGCTATGAACCGACAATGCGACAATGAATGTGAATGCTATAATGCAAGATTTTTTATGCTGTTATTTTCATAGTGTATAATTTGTGCTATGGATCTTTGCTATGGCACATAAAAGAATGGAGCAAATATATTCCGTTGTAATTAACATAATGCTATGGAATTAGTTCTATTCTTTCTTCTGAGGGCATTGTCTTCAATGGTAACCAATGGGGATGGTAATGCAGGACCAATGATGATGATGTTGTGGGTGATGCTGTTGACAATTTGCATCTTTCTGTAGCTCAACTTAAGGAAAACATTGTATGAACTTCATGCTACATTCTGCCTTTGTACCATCTTCATTCCTCTCATTCCTACCTCCTGCCTTCGCTTATCACCACCACCAATAGCACCTCCACCACCACCCTGCTAATAGCACCTTCTCCACCATACCACCATCACCACCACCACCATCCAAAACATGCCACCACCAATGCCATGACCACCGCCACCACTAACATGCACCACATCAATGTGGCCACAATCATCAACACAACAACCACCATCCCCATTTCTATGAGCACCATCACCATCATCATCACTATCACCATCGTTAGGGAATGTGGGTGGAATAGGAGGCATTGTGTTGCGGGATGTGGGGGTGTTGGAAAATGGCGTGGTATGGACAGAATGAGGTGGGCATCCATACCGGCATCCAAGAAGGAGTCTCCATACCAGCATCAAACCTATATAGGTTTGATTCATCTGACCACAAATGATAAAGCAAGTAGAAATGGAACTTGAGGTTGAGAGCTTGTCCTACTTTATTTTTGTTGGTAGCCAAGGGGTGAGGACCGAAGGATCGAGCTAGACATCAAGTATTCACTATTCTTCAGAATAGATGAATAGGTAATGAAAGACAAATTGTTTACCAATCTACAAGGTGCCTGAATCATACTTTCCTCTCTCCTTGCTAATCTAGGTCGGCAAAAATCTACTATTCATATAATCAATTGGTTCAGGGTTTCTTTTGTTCACATAAAACTAATGTTGGTATTTATTGTGCTTTGATTTCAGGATAGGAACCATGGTCACTTTGCTTTTGCTGAGGAAGATTTTTGAAGGCCGTAGAATCATCTGTCTAGTTTCTCAAATTTGATCGAAGGAGTCATTTTGCTAGTACTTGGATTTGTTGTATCGATTTTTGTATGGTTAGCCAGGGAACCTCTGGCTATTGAATTCCTTATAAATGTGTCCCTCTTGTGGTTAAAAATGAGAAATAACATTAATGCTTAGAAGTTTGATCGGGATCGTTGAGGTCGACATGTACTGTACGTTCGGGATGGGAAATGTATATCCAATAATATATTGTGACATGTAAAGGCAATGTCCATGTATATCAAATAATATATTGTAAAATGAAAAGGCAATGCTCATTTTTTTTTCAATAACTGTTGGGCTGAGTGTTTACCGTAGTGCCTTGTTGGAAAGTTTGATTCAACGATTCTAGATTGAAATACAAGGCTAAACGTGTAAGCGATGATGGAAATTGGGACTCTTTTATTTGCCATCACTCTTTGAGTTAAGCCGGGAAATTCTTTTTACAGATAAACACAAGGTATTGGACATCCTGCTAAGAAAGCTAACGTTGAGATCAAAATTGAGTTTTTCTGGAGTGTGAATATGTTTATGAATTTGAATCTTGGTAATGATCTAAAAAATGCCAGTGTGGAGATCGAAGTTGAGTGTTTTAGAGCATGAAATTCAATAATCTCATATCAATAATACTTCTATGCAACTTGTGGTGAAATTAAGGTAGGCAAGGAAAATTTGAAAGTAATGCTAAGAAACGTAAAAGTTATAAAATAACGTGTCGAAATGTGCAGTTAGTTACCAATACATAATCTTGATGGGCCCATAATGATGGGAATACTTAATCTAAAATAGCATGTCGAAAGTAGAAATTCCTCATGTGTTACACACGATCCAATTGGGAAGGATCATTACTAGAAATTCTGTCCGATTAGGATTATTTAGGTTATGCAAGCTCAAGGCCTAGGCAACAAGGGCTATTCAAGTCGTTACAAACTTGAGACACCTCCTCCAGGTTGTGGTTGGACTTAACTAAGCCTCTTCCTTGATAGGTTATCCTTCCATTCAGAAAGGAACAAAAAGGAAAGAGAGAGAATTTTGATAGGTTGTTCTTATCAGGACATCTTCTAGAGAAGACTAGATTTAAGAAAATGGACTTGAATGTTGTTGTCTCCTTGCCAGGCCGTGCCTGGTTGTCTCAATAATTTTGATTGGCATGAATGCCCTTGGGTAGATATTCATCCTTAGCCATACAGGGAACAATTACTCTCATCTTGAGAGACCAATGCCGGTGTTTGCCCAAGCAACGCCTTCCTTACCACTACCACTGGTTTTTCCAACGAGTATATATTTATATATGTACATAAATGTATATATGTATGCACATATTCACATGTATGTAGCTGTGTAGTCATCCCTAGCTATATCCTTGATGTTATCATTTCCACCCATGACCACCAGCACCACTACCATTCCTTCCATGTCCTCCTCTTCATATCCTCCTCTCTCTATCTCTCCTGCCCACCCACCCCACACGCACACGTGCACATTCTCTTGAATTATATAAATTTCCCTTTGTAGGTTCTCCACATTTGCTATCCAACATGGTTGCACCCTTTCAAGAGAACTTCTACGGCTTACTTTTGATGTATAAACTCTCTCAACAAACAATATAAAGTAATTTCCCTTGGTTAACCCATTTGAGTTTAATTTGTCATATCAAGTAAGGATTTGCATCCATAGTTTTTTCTTTGAAAGAGGAATCATATATTAAGCAACCTTACAAAGGGAAAGGGAGAGAGCAACAATCCTAAGCCTCAACAAGTCCCTTCTCAATACATAATCTTGCAAGATTATGGGCCAAATTGACCCCAGATCTACCAATATTAACAATCTTGAATGTAGGAAATTCCCTAAGAATTTCTTGACAACATGTTACTGCATGAAGGGATCGCCAATATGATTTCTCAGTATCATAGATTTTGCTTGTAAGGGACATAACATCACTAAGGATTTCTCCCTAAGTATAAGTCAATTTCAAGGTGAATTTTAAGCCTTGAAGAGAATCACACAAGTTTTTGCTTCATCACTATCAACGACGCTTTGATCCATGGCTTGCGCCACGATTACACGACCTGCGCCATCCAAAGCAACAGCTACTACAAGTGAATGGTTAGCCCAAACTGCTGCATCGACCATAATTGAAAATTCTATTGACGATGTCATGGGAGAATCAACCATGTAAGGTTGCTGCAATATTGGGAGTTTGAGTAGAAATTAAGCTATGCTAGGACATGATTTTTGACATGAATAGGATTGCAATCAGCCCACTCATGAATAATATTACACCTGTTAATCCATAGAGCATGTGCCACAAAATAAGGGAGGGAAGGATTGCAATCTGACCATAGGAGTTGTTGACTAATAGTCTTATATACCATAAACCAATCATGAGAATAGGCATCGAATTGAAATCCAAAAAACCAAAGAACTTTTGTAAAGGGGCATTTCAAAAATATACGTTGAATATCTTCCCTTGTTTCTTTGTAGAGCTCACACATAGCATCAATCCCCGTTGTTTTTTTGGCCAGGAGAGTATGCACAATTCAATGCATTAAATACTACTTTTCATAAAAAGATTTTAATTTTGGGTGGAAGATGGAGAGGCCAAATTGTTTTACACAACTTTGCTACAAGCACACTATTAGAAATGCCCCGACCAAGCTGTAGGATCAAGGAATGATAAGTTGATTTGATTGAGAAGATCCCCCTTGGATGTGCATAACAAATTAATCTATATCTTCTTGTCGCCAATGAATTGGGGTCTGTTCAATTTTAGTAGTCATTGTAGGAGGGAAAACCTTAGTAACAGTATCAAAATTCTAGGTCCCTCCATAAGCATGAAGAACTTTTAAATAGGAAGAAGCAGGGGTAGGTACAATCACCTCATCAAAATCCCTCACCCAATTATCTCTCCATATATTTGCCTTCCCACCATCACCAATTAGCTAATAGAGACCATAGAGCAGGCAACCTTGCATTGAGTGGATAGGCTTCATAAAAGAGGAGTCACCTGGTTTTGGAGAATAATCCCAAAATGACCCATTAGGAAAATACTTGGCTTTCAATTGCAATTGCCATGACCCATCCTCCTGTGTGATTAGCTTTCACCCCATCTTCATCAAAAAAGCAAGATTTGTGAGCTTAGTATTCTGGAATGCAAGACCTCCCAAATGCTTAGGAAGACAAATGGATTGCCAGGCTTTTGCATAAAAATGCCTGCTATCTTCGTCAAACCCCCACCAAAACTCTCTAACCCATCTGTCAATATCAGCACTTAATTTTTTGGCAAAAATATGAGGGAACATCAGATGGTTTGGACTTTGCAAGTAGAGAGGATTGCAAAAGGACTCCCCTACCAGCTTGGGAAAGAGATCTCCTCTTCCACTCGGTTAGTTTTCTCTAACACTTGCCCCACACTAGATTTGATGAGGATTTCTTATAACCTCTTGTATCTACTATAGGATTCCCAAGATAAATTTCTCCCTTTCGCATGATATTCATATTAAACTCGTCAGTGATTCTTTTTTTTTGCTCGTCAAAACACCTTTCCCAAAGGAAATTTTGGATTTGTGGCGGATGATCTTTTGCCCTGAAATAATCTCATAGTGGTGAAGAATAACCTTTACTTGTTTTGCTTCTTCCACTATTTCACTGCTGAATAAAATGGTGTTGTGAATGTACATGAGATGAATAATTGGATGAGCATGCCTAGCAATCTTTACACATGAAATTTTGTTACATCGTAGAGAAGAGGAAAAGAAATGAGATAGTTCAGAACAAAAAATGAATATATAAGGGGATAGTGGGCATCCTTGAATCATACCACGAGAATGATAGATGGATTTAGTAGTGTTGCCATTAATAATAACCTCAAATGATGCCAAAGTCACACAAGACAAAATGAGACTAAATAATGCATTAGGAAAATGCAATTGACTTAAACAAAAATGAATATATCTCCACTCTAAATGGTCGAAGGCTTTTTCCATGTCTAATTTGATTGCCATAGCTCCATATCTTCTCTTGTTTGTTATTAGGGTATAAAAAATCTCCACTACTTCAAACAAAAAATAATTGAACTGTTTGAATTTATTCATAATCTGAGCTATTTGATTTTACTTGATGTGTGACTCAGATATAAATACGCTGTTAGCCGAAGTATCCCAAATGAAACTTTGGAGATGACGAATTGCAGAGGGAGACCCCAACCCTTTGCAATTGCAAGAGAGAAGATTCATTTTGACATTGGCACTGAAATGGCTTAACTGCCTGAAGCCCAGCAAAGCCCCTTACCTGAAACTCGTCACAATTAATTGCAAGTTTAGATTTCTTTAGAGTTGATTTTTGATATTCTTGAATAGAAATCTCTTGCACATTTCTTTTGTGAGGTAGCTTAGTAGTGTACAGATTTGCATCCATAGTTAAAGTCACCATTTGTGCCAGAAACACATTTAGTTAGGCCCATTTTTTTTTTTCAACAGCCATTTTGAGTGACATAATGACAAAACCATATATAGCAAAGGTTGTTATAGGATGTTGGGTTTTGATAAGAGACTAGATGTAAGAATTGCATCCATTCCCATCTTTATTTTTTGACAACAAATCTGCTCCCACTTCTTATTGTGGCTTAGGCATGTACTTCATTGGATCCCCTTGACATGCTTCGCATCTTTTAACACATTAATTCTTTGGTTCCTGGAGACAATCGCAACAAAAATGGGAATTGGCGTGGATTTCTCACATATATATACATAGTGATGGATGAAGATATAAAAACGTAAAAGTTGATGTATTTTGCAATGTACAGAGGTGTATAACGATTTTGCACTGGTGTAAAATCACTCCATAATTATTTTACACCAATACATCACATCTGTACAATGTGAAATGCATCAGATGATACATTTTTGTACATTTCCTCTATAGCGATCTCCGTTGATGCAAGAACTAACCATGCTTTACAATACTTGAACTGGTTGGCTAGGAGACAAATTAAATGACGTAGGAAAGAAATATTGTAACGACCTAGGTCTAAATCCGAATATAATTGAGATAAGTTAATCTTGACAACTTATTAAATATGGATCCCACGTAAACATAACCGACCACCCAAAATACTTTAACATAAATTAATTATCAAATAATACTTCTCAATCTTCTTGCATCCCACCAATCACTTACATAAATTTACCGCCTGGAACTACGTTTAGAGGTGTAATTACAAAATATAGATCTTGTCTTCTCTCTCTTATCATGCCGCGCGCAACAACTCAATCGAGCTGGCCCAATTGGGGCTATCTCTTTGTTCTGGTGGTGTCAACAGAACTTATGGAAGATTTAAAGCAAGCCCGGCCGTTAATTCTTCTTTCTCGAGTAAGGTAAGATCTAATCCTAGTCTTGTGTACGTACGTACGTGTTGGAGCCAGACCATGCAAGTATATAGATCGTCGACCCATTTTAATTTCATCAAAGGAAATTAAGTTCACAATTAATACACCCGGAAAGCACCTGTCCAGAAATAGCAACCACCAGATCACCACCCATCCCAACATACAAAAGAGAAGGTGACGTGTCATTGCATCCCAACACATCATACCTCCAAAACCAACCATTGAGAACGAACACGATAACGAGGAGATCCCCAGAAAAAGAACGTCACCTGTAACAAACCCTAACGCACAGCCTTCCATATCCATAAAGGGTCTGCCCTCTTTTTTTTGTTAGGGGAGGGCGTGGGTTTTGTTTTGGGGCCTGTTAAACTTCATCCATCCATCCATCCATAAATATACCCCTCCCTTCACGCTTCTCGCGCGATCGTGATTTCGTAATTAGATCCTCCGCAACCCAAATCATCTTAATCGACTTGAAGCCAAAGGGATACGTAGGTAAGTACGTACGTACATGCAGCACAACGAAGACCCAACACGCACTTCCTCAAATTAATCCACATTGCTTTGCATATAACTACACACACACGCACACACATATCATATATATATATATATATATATATATATATATATCCATGGCGTTGCCGGTGGCTCCACCTTTGGAGAATTACAACAACGTGAAGAGGACGCAAGCGGAGGGGATGAGAACGGGTGGACAGAGCAGCAGCAGTTCCTCATGCATGGGATCGAGCTCTAGAGACGTGTGGGATCGGATGTTCGTGGAAGCGTATAGGGCCGATGTGTGCGTCCATACCAATCAGGGTGCCATCAATGCCCATGCCAACGTTCTCGTAAGTTCTCTCTTTTTTGTTTTTTATTATTTTTATTTTTTTTTAACCCAGAATCCTTTTGAGGAAAAATTAGGGAAGACATGTCTCTCAAATCACGTGCCTTCAAGGTTAGATTCGAATAGACGGCCCTTTCTGCCAAAGTAAGGGCATGTACGTCGGCCACCATCCAATCATGTCCTGGCATGGGTTCTCGATCTCATTTTTCCTTCTCCGCCCAAGTTTTTGCCCATATCGAGTCAAGTAATTTTGAAATAGAAGAAAGTTTTCATATCTACGTACATCCTCTTCTACTCCCCACCATACCTGAATTCGTCCTCCCCCCACCCATGCAAGAGGGGTTGGGTAGGATTAATATTCTGTGGTTGGCTTGGGGTTAAAAAAATTAAGATGCATTAATTCTGATCTCGTCTTGTATATAATTGCAATAAGGATCATCAAAGGAATATTGCACAAGAATTCAAGGCACGGCACTTTAGTTTTATAAGATGCCAATTAACCATACTGATTTGTGGGCGGATCGAATTACTTGCGATTAGATAATGAATGAATGTAGAGGGTGTCTAGAAAGCTACGTGAGATTATTGACCTGTTAACACTGGACGTTGACAGGGGATGGCATCCCCCGTGATGAAGAACATGCTGAAGCTCTCCAGGAAGCGCAGAGGCTGTCGGATGGCCATATCCATCAAAGGAGTCCCCCATCACGCCGTACACATTTTCTTGCGCTTCATCTACTCCTCTGGGTAAGCATGACTACTTCATGCATAGATGCATCACATTAATATATGCATGGATAGCACGAACCTAAATTGCTAGGAAAAGTGATCATAATCCTATATATATTTGTGGTTTCTGTGATGGCATTAGCTGCCATGCATATTAATTGTATGTATATATATATGATGCAGTACTTACCAGCTGCCAGAGGAGATGGATGAGTTCATCATGCCCCTATTAGTACTCTCGCATGTTTTTGGCATGCCATCATTGAAGAAGATGTGCACGCAGCAACTGGAGGATCGCTTGCTCAACAATGATAATGTGGTTGACATCTACCAAATGGCATTGCAATGTGATGCCCCACGGCTCTGCTTGATATGCCACAAGAGGATAGTCGAGTGCTTCAGGGCGATCTCGGCGTCGGAAGGATGGAAGGTCATGAGGCAGAGCAACCCCAAGCTGGAGAAGGAGCTCCTCGAGTCCGTAGTTGAAGCTGAGATGGTAACTAATTAAGCTTTGTTTTATCGTTATCATCAGCTCCGTAATCGACAGATTATCTTTGTCGGTTAACATATATAAAAGAGACGGATCTTCTGCACGCCGTCGTTCACAAAAGATCACACACACACACACACACACACACATATATAATACAACTCTTTTTTGCCAATGTATTACATAATTCTATTACAAGTATTACGGTTAAAAAATTATCTAATTATTGATGTATAAAGTTGAATACAGTATACATAAGATCCACCCGCTATATATAGACACACACACACCATAATCACATATTTAATTATTACAATTAAAACCATGAATTAATTGAAATCTCGCACAAATACATGCTGCGATTGTATTATGATTTCATTATTATTATCAGAAATATATTACAAGTATTATGGTTAAAAAATTATCTAATTATTGATGTATAAAGTTGAATACAGTACATGCAATGATAATCAATGTATATATATAATCAACCAAATACAAGAATAAATTTCTCTAATATCCATCAATGAACATAAATATTTGAGCGATTCGACAGTAATTTAAGGAAATTTGAAATAAAAACTAGCCCTACATTGATTTGATCTTTGTATTTGCATGTTGCCCATATGATAGTAATTAATTTCTTCCCTTCTTCTATTTTGAAATTATTTGAAAAAGATGAAGGAAGAGAGGGCAAGGAAAATGGAGAAAAGAAAAATATACCTCCAACTACATGAAGCCATGGAGGCCCTGGTCCACATTTGCCGAGATGGGTGTCGGACAATCGGGCCTCACGACAAGATCTTGAAGGTGGACGAGGCTCCTTGCAACTTCCGAGCATGCAAGGGGATTGAGTCGTTGATTCGCCACTTTGCTAGCTGCAAAGCTAGAGTCTCTGGCAGTTGCATACATTGCAAGAGAATGTGGCAGCTTCTAGAGTTGCATTCGCGGTTATGCGATGAGTCGGATGGTTGCAAAATTCCCCTATGCAGGTCCACTTAATTGTCGATTATTTCTCTCTCTCTCTCTATTTCTTTTTTAAATTTTGCTCAAATGTGTAGTTAGTTGGTTAGTCTAACCAACTAACTAAGTATATTACTTAATGTGTTGTTTGATGACTATAGGAATTTGAAGGAGAAATTGCAACAACAGAACAAGAAGGACGAGATGAAATGGAGGTTGTTGGCAAGCAAAGTGATGGAGGCCAAGAGGTTTCATAGGCTACCTTCTTCTATAAACTCCATGGCTTCAACGTCACCCTAACGAAAGAACATTTTTGTACATGATGTTCTACAAATATATGGCCATTGTATATATGCATTTGCCCTCACAAATTACCAATGGCTAGGATTTACCATGATTTGATTTGATAGGAGGTGAAGTATATTGTGCTCCACAACGATGTGTTAATTTTGTGGGTGTGAACCGCTAACAAGGAAATACCAAATCTATCACAATGCCTTCTCTCGTGTAACTCCATCCTAAAGAAAATTTACCAAAAAATAAAATTCCACTAGAATTTTTTTCCGCTTAAATGGTGCAAAGCTTGAATACATTTGGAAGCATTTAAATTTGGATGTAGCACCAAAAAATTGTTTAAATTATAGCAAACAATTTTGACCAAAAACCAAAACAAGCTATACAAGGAGAAAATGGTATTAGTTTCACTCAAAATAAGCCATGACTAAGCATCACCATGCAACAATTTATAGGAGATCCATTTTGCATAGGTGCTACAAAGAGGCCAAATCCTCTTAGCTAGAGCACTAAGTTAGTGTGACTCTTTTGGATGGCCCAAATTATAAAGTTTCCATGGTGACAAAATAGCTTCCAATTTTTTTCTCAAGTGAATAGCTTCTACACTTCGATTAATTTGTAAAGGAGTCCTTTATAGGACTTAGTCAAGTCCATCCAATAGACCAAGGGAAATCTTTATTTTGAGAGAAAGTCAACAATAAGGACAATAATCTCCAAAATAAGCTTTATGGGAAACACATGACTCTTATCCTTTACTACCCATTTGATCCCTAGGATATGGCCCATGGACAATAATAAGCTACTTTAAGGGCAAAGCCGTAAGGTGGTCTTTGTCAATGAATGCTTAAAAGATGTCAACTTGAGTGGCATTGTGAAATTAAAAAAAATTCTAAGTAAATGGTAGGAAATGATCCCTTAAGTATGCCAAGAATAAGACAGATGGCCCACTTCTCCCTAGCCCTGTGAGAGATATTAACTTCACTCTTGTTGACATCAAGCATGAGTCTTGACAGACTACCAAAGATGTAAACTGTTAAATCCCTTGAGTTACCAAGGTTCAACCCTTACAAATATAACACATTGATTGCTAAAAGTAGATAAGAAATGAAAGGCATCTTGTCACCTCGAAAATGGAGAAATTGACTATGCCAATGTGAAACTTAAAAAGCATTAACAAAGCATTCAAGACAAGAATAGATAAAGGAGGCAATAGGTCTCCGTATTGTTTGAGAAGTTGGTTGAGTAGACTGAGTATGTGTCAGCATAGGTATCAGCAGACCCCTCCAAGAACCAAGTAACGTTAGGTGGTCATATAAGTAGGTTTGGTCTAGTGTTCAAGTCGAATACCTGTATACTCGGGTGCATACTCACCAAATTTTCAAATAGGAAGATGATATCCCGCGATAAATTTTGAATATTGATTTGATTCGGAATGACTAGGATTTTAATTAAATTCTTTGGATGAACATTTTAAGTGTTTAGTCTTTTATCGTAGCTAGTTTTTTAGTGTTGGCTACTATTTTGAGTTTGTTTAAATGAATATTTGGATTATAATATCTACATTTTTTATCAAGATGTCTAATCTTTTATATTCTAAATTGTATAGTAATTAAAGAGTAAGAGTATTAAATATGTTTTTTTATCATACTACTTGAGGTAGTTCATACTTGTATAGTTGTAACATTGCATATAACATAAATTTATTAAGTTAACTAATTATTTTATATTTTTTAAAATAAAAAAAGTAAAATCGCATACCCGTTTGAATGCTACATAGTCTTTATGCGGTGACCTAACTAATCGCATAGTGACTTCCTAAACCTTGCTTATAGGTCATCATCGAACAATGACAAAGTTTGAGAGCTCAGAAAGCTCCCATAAACCCAAAATGTTCCATTTCATTAAATGAGATTAATTGCAAGGATAGATTGTGATACAAAAACAATATTAGCACGTCCTTGTAGAGAAAAAATACATCTTTTTTTCAAATGAGCATAATTGTGAGTTGCTTATGATCAAATACATACACTACGAAGGACTTTCTGTCACACCTTGCTAACGTTTCGATGGTTCAGAAATTGGATTAACAGGTGTGATGGTGCTAAAGTACCAAGTTACCAGGTAGCAAGGATTGTATGTAGTTCATAATTAAGGTACGTGTTAGTGGGGTTCAACAGAAGTTTATTTAATTAAGGAGTTGAATTCTGTTGAAATTCCGACACACTTTTTCCTATTTTATCGTATTTTCCCAAAAACTTGTACCTACCTAAGAAACTTGTACATGCATATATTTTAACATAGGGGGTATAGCTCACATTCACAAGCAATCATAAGCACAAGAAAAATGCAGGCACATCCGGCTACAACTATGTAATATAAAGGAATATACAACATGTAATGGAATGTAAATATATATATATATATATATATATATAAAACCACTGTGAATCACATTTACAAATCACAGTCCTACATGTAATATTTACAAAAGCCGTTATTCTTTATATACAACATTCAGAAGCTACAAAAGTTGTTCATATTATCGAATGGCATCAAAAGGGGGGCTCGATCACACTATTTCCAACATGATACAAAAATGACCAACAAAACAACAAAAAATTAAACTATTAACGAACTACTCCAAGTTGTCCCTAGGCCTAACACTTGGGTAGTAGATGGCCTATCTCATAAAATAGGCGACGTCAAGGAAGTTGGTGATGTAGAATTGAAGGGACTCAATAGGTGGCTCTGGCCACGTCCTTGGATGTCGCTCCTCGACCATCACCCTCTCTAGGTACCACAAGGTCAGGTAGAAGAACTAATTTGCCCATGTGAGGTGCTGACGTTGTTCATGGGAGATTTGAAAGCCATTGCACTAGAGCATTGGGTTTTGAATTAAGTAGGTTACAAAGTAAGGATGAGCCAAACAACTCAATAGGGACAACTAAACTATGTATACCAGTAAGAGATGACGTACTATAGCATAAAGGTCCGTAAACTACTGGCTAACTAATCATATTACTCCTTCCCAGAAATTCTCCCATGAATTATTATCATTGTTATTCATTCTCTTACTCCCATCAATGATCAAATTCAAGAAATCACCCCTCTCTAGCAGAGGTGATGGGGATGTATCATTCTCTTGAATGCCAACCTAGTAGTCTCTCAATTAAGGGAGAGGCTAGCATGACTGGTGACCCTTGAGAGAGGCATACCCATCCTCGTGGCATGAGAACATTGCTGACATCAATTGGAAGAGTCGGGCCTCTTGGAAGCTACACAAGATAATGCCTATAGGATGTGAAGAGCAAGCTTAATTCGGGGCCATTGAGGTCCAATCATCAATCATTCTAGATCATCAATGGTAGAGTTGGCTAGATATTTAACAGGCTACACACCAATGCTTCTGTTAGGAGCATATACTACGGATGTGCCCTCTTAGTCAGCCATTTGACTAAGGGCATGTTAAAATGCCCTTACGGCACCTCCGCTATCATTTATACATTAGGGCACCTATGTGTGAGTACCTGATACCTCGGTTGTCATCCACTCATGCGAGTGCCTACGTGTGAGTACTAACACTTCGAGTTGGATTCAAGTACTTACAAGCACCTTATTTCGATGACGGCACATGGATAGTTACTGCAACCGGGAATTCCTTAGAGTCCAAGGTTGACTATGAGTAGTCGCTAGCTACTCTAATTCCCTAGGTCTTCAATCCACAACAGTGAACCTGCTGTTCACAAGATCAAGGTGTACAACCTTACGGACTCACCTACCATGACCTAATGTTACGACTCGATCCCAGATCCCTATAGGACCCGAGACCGGCCTGCCTCAACTAATTCCAAGACCTAGTCGTCCAATGAGAAATAACCAAAAGTAGGAAATAATTCACATTCACGCATGCAATGTAACTAGGCAAAAAGAAACAAGAGACAGTAAAAGAAACAGAGCAAAATGGTCTATCAAATTTACAGGCCATCACAACTACAACAGAGAAAAGTACAGCGGAAAAGTAACTAAAGTAGTATTACATAGAACAAAATACTCACTACTACAACAAGAGCTAAGGAAAACAGTAAGAAACGTAACTAAGGCTGGCTCGACTGGGCCTAGCTCCCTTTGCAGCCAGTGGTGCTAACTACTCAACTCCCTGACTTGAACAAGGTTATAAAATTTCTAGAGTCAGCGAACATTGAGTAGAGTGGTAATTTAGCCATTTACATGTAATTAAGACAAGCAATTAATTTATGCAATTAAACAACTATCCATTTTCATTTAGTTCAACCAAGTACTTCTAATTTGTTGTTCCTTTATTCACTTAGATCATTTCTTGATCTGGCCTGTTCCTCACAGGAACAATCTTGATTACAGTATTTTCCATGATGTAGGAGGTACCCGAGGTGCTCTCTTGGCCAGGAGAGTTCCCCGTGGTAATCCTACATCCAGTCAACCACCCCGAGGTCATGGTCGCGACGTAGCGGTGACTACGACATGTGTGATAAATGCATGGGTAGCTATCCCGCACTGGCACGCGGTCAGTTGTTTCCGCTAGCGGGTATGCCTAAAGGTACAACACAGAATAGTACAGGGCCTTGCTCTCTCAGAACAAAATAAGGGTCTCGTCCCTCCACAGTCCGCGTATCCTCCTTCGACTGTTCTGGTTTGCCCAATGGGCCTAACAAGAGTCGATGTAGGGCGGTTAATCTTAACCCCAGACCCCTTGGGGCAACTAGCTCCCTCCCTACACTAAGTAGTTCACCTTGGTACCATGTACACGAGGGCCAGACAGAGTTGGCGTAGAGTGTCTAGGCCTGACCCTGAGGCTCATCCCAACAGGCGGCTAGTACCTCTCTACAGTAAAGAGACAGTGGCTCTCCTTGGTACCGCATACACAAGGGCCAGCTCACTTCCTGTCTACAAGAGTTTTTCTCCTAATTCTCCGTAGGGTTCATGCTGGTATTTCTTTCATTTCATATTCCAAACTTTCATATCTCTCTATTTACATTTCCGTTTCCATTTTTTAAAACAGGCAGCTCGTGATTTTCTACTGACAAGGCATCAGATTAAGTAACCAGTACATTTGCTAGCATTTAAAGTTTTACAGGCATCTCAAATAAGCAATGTAGCTCAACCATACTTATTTGTTCCTGCCCTAGGGTTCATTCTCATCCTAGGGTTCTACATGTTTCTCAAGTATATAGTATAGCTCAAACCATACTCATCTGTTTCTGCCTTAGGGTTCATTCTCATCTTAGTGTTCATTCAAGTTATTCTAAGCACGCAATTCATTTATTTAAATCATAATATTAATATAAACCACTCTACCGGCAAACATGGGAGGAATGGGGGCTCGGATCGTAAATCCCGTCGCCTCCGCGGCTTCCGCGTACTCGACTGGTTGGAGACCTATACAATTAATCAACAGCATCAAACAATTCCAAAATCGTATACAAGTGACACTAACTTGTAGAGAAACTCAAGAGAAAAACAATGGTAGCTTGTTTGCGGCAATCTGATTCCATTTGGGCCATAAACGGGCCAAAAACACTCACACTGTCCAAAATTAGGTGTCTGGGTCTAGTGCCAAACTTCTTAAAAGACGTCAATACTTTCCTTAGGTTTCCTGCAGCTACCTCGATGTCTGGACCCCTCCGCGATCGTCTGAGGTGAGTTCCAGATGTCGGACTCTCCTTCTGGTCGTTTGGAGGTACGGTCAGACGTTTGGCGATGTGTCTAGATGTCCAAAAGCACCTCGAAGGGCGCACCATGTGCCTTTCCAATGCTCTGCTCCTACGTACACACACGCAGAGCTAAATAAGGCTGGACCAAAATCCCTGCGGTAAGGCCTGCATGGCCGTAAACCACACAGAAACACATACCTTAGCACTGAGCGTGCTTTCAGACGTCTAACTTCAGCTCCGGACGTCCTTCGGCTATTCTAGACGTCTGGGATATGCTCCAGACATCTGATACTGGAAAATATCCAGTACACAGAACCTCCGCAAGCCTTCTTCTCCGCGCGGAACCCCTCTGCGCCGCCCGCAGCTGCGACGCCGATAGCTTCAGGAGGTCGCGAAGCCCACCTTTGCGAGCTCCTCCTCCTCGCGCACAAGCTCCTCCGAGCTCCCGCGACTCCCTCGCGAGCTCTTCTCGATCTCCTACCATGCTCCCACTGCGCTCTCTCCTCCTTCACATCCCGTCTCTCTCTCTTCTTCCTCTCCTCTTGCCGCGCTGGAAGGAAGGGAGGAAGGTGGCGGCCAGCTGGAGGGAAGAGTGAAGGTGGAGGTCGGTGGGGATGGGGAGAGTGGCATGGGTGTGGGATTTAAATAGGAGGATGGTTAGGGTTTGGGGTGAGGAGTGGGGGTCTGCATGTGTGTGTGCGGGCGAAAAAAGAAAAGCGGGTACGATTCTTCTACTTTCAGACGTCTGACGGCTCATACAGACGTCTTAAATAACCCAAAAAGGCAACATGTCATTTCACCTAACAATCGTTTACTCATTTTCTTAGGTTAGAATCAAGCACTACAATCAAGTTTTTGGGGTCAGGAATCCAAGAATCAACCAAGTGTGGGGATTGAGCAAGTTACTTAACATTAGGAATAATCTTTTTAACGTTAGGAAGGTTATCAAACCAGGAGCTGATGTTAGGTAATGCTACCTAACGTTAGATCAATTTTATTGGTGTAGTTTAGTCACAAATCAGGAATTTATTGGCCTCCCAACTCACATATCTTATCTCCAAACATTCCAACACCAAATACCCAAGTTCCCTATCATGTAAATCATGTGTGGAACATATAAAACCCACAAGAATCTTTAGGGCAACATCACCAACTAGAAAAAAAAAAAAATCACATGAATGCCCTCCCAACATTAAAATTGCACATATACATCCTAATCCACACAAAGCCAATAGAAATACAAGGGAGTATCTTGATAGTCAAATCAAACACAAGTATGAATAAAAATCCCCTCCCACCTAGCCATGCATGTCTAGATCTATATATGAGCCATATCTTGCACATGTAAAGACACATACATGTATAAAAATCCACATGCAAGCATTGCTTCCAAAACGAGATCCTTTCCTCTATTGTTTCTTAACCATAGGGACCAGAGAAAAGGGATTTCAAAGGGAAGGAGGCCCCTACCTAAATTGGGGACCAAAATCTTCTCCCCTTTGATTTAATTCACTTCCTAGCAGCACCTACCCTTCCTCCAAACCATAGTAGCAACGACAACAAATAGTTGCCATCGCAACCGCAATAACAGTCGCACTAGCAGCAGCAGCTAGCGGTGGTAGTGGCAGCAACAGTCGAGGAGGAGGGTTTGTGGTCAAAGGGGAGAAAGGAAGGAACGGTGGGAGGGAGAGGAAGAAGGTGTTGGGAGATGGGTTGCTGATGGGGGAGGGAGGAAATGGAGATCACTCTCTCCATTTTTAATTTTCCCCACCTTTATAAATGGGTTGCAAAAATTAAGTCCCCATGCTAACTGCCCCTTAGTCCAAGATGTAAGGACCTAAAATGAAGGAATCAATTCATTAGCCAAGCATTCAAGAAATGGGTCTCCAAGTATCTCGTAATCTCTTTATTAGTGATTAAGCAACGGTTTGGTTCAGCTTAAAATAGGCATTAAAATTTTCAAACCCTCACACTTTCAATTGATAAGAAATTAAATAAAGATTACGATTTAAATGATTAATATTATTGATGGAACCATGCTTTTCCAAAATCATGGCTTCTACTCATGAGGATATGATGACTTCACATCTACTTATCAAGATGCATGTAATTTTCTTAAGAAATCAAGGTTTCTGAGGTTGGATGAAGTAGATGTAAAAGCCATTTACAAGTATATATTTCTAGTAGGATGTGAAAGAATAGCATTTTTTCTAGGTGCTCGATCTTGACGATGATTGTAACCTCTTGGGGTCTCAATCTGAGCACATCACATGGTTGCTACCTAGTTAACATCGTTGGGCCACAAGTGTTGATAGACTTGTCCCCAATTAGCTCAAAATTATTAAGCCTATATTAACCAGTAGCATGCATCCACCCTTATATACCACTCGCAACTCTCTTAAGTTTCCTATGTGATACTTTCTTTTGGGAGCATATTGGGATGCTTAGAAATTGAGGTGCTTACTGTTAAGACTCGTGCTGTTTGAGCCTTTTAAGACGTCTGGACTGTGGGTCAGAGGTCTGGTCAGACGTCTGGACACCTTTCCAGACGTCTGGAAATCGAAAACTTTGAGTACGAGCTCGCATCTGCGCGTGTGCTGTGCGCAGACAGTATGCCCCCCTCGTTTTCCTTCTTCTTCTCTCTCCTTCAGCCCCCAGCAAAATCCTAAACCCACACCCTTATAAAGCCCCCTCCTCTCTCTCGTCCCACCCCACTTCCCCGCCACCTTCCTCCTTCCCTCCAGCGAGAGCAGCAGAGCAGTGGGAGCACGGGAGTGGTGTGAGAGGGAGAGGAGCAGTGTGAGAGGGAGAGGAGGAGTTGAGCTTGCGAGCTCGCATGGGAGCTGGCCAGTGAGCGCACGGCCGGAGCAGCGCGCGCGAGGCGGAGGAGTGCATCGGGGAGGTCCTCCTCGACACTGCTGTAGCCAGAACTGCAGGCGAGAGGGCGCGGCACAGCCACGCGCGGCGCGAGAAGGCGGAAGCAGGTTCTGGTTCTGGGTTTTTCCCAGAATCAGACGTCTGGAGCGATGTCCAGACGACTTAGCTGACGTCTGGAGGTTCCAGACGTCTGAGGAGTAGACTTCACGAAGGTACGTCTTCTTTGCGGATACGGCCATGTAGGCCGCTCCACCAAGGCACTGTTGCATGCCTTTTTGAAAAGTTTGGGTGGATTTCGTGCAGGTTTCACTTCGGGAAGGCGTGGGACTCGTCCTCCCATGCATTTCGGACGTCTGGGCGTGGCACCAGACGATGGGAAGTGCTTCCAGACATCTGGAGAGGTGGTCGAATGTCTGGAACTGGGTCCATACGATCTAGAAGGGTTCTTGGACGTTTGAGGATTGGTGCAGGGTTGAGGTATGGCACTGGACACTTTTAAGACGTCTGGAAGACGTCTGATTTGAGTCAGAAACACGATTTTTGACCCGTTTAGGGTCCATTTGAGGTCCGTTTTCCGCAATTAAGATACCGATGTTTTCTGTATGAATTCGTGTACTTGTTAGAAAACTTTCTATACTATTTTGAGTATTCTCTTGTAATTGATCCTTGTGATAGAACCTCATTCCGTTGCGGGTTCGGGGTTTGCTGAGGCACGTGGATCTACCGTTCAAGCCCCCACTACTCCTGGGTTTACCGGTAGAGTGGCTTCCCCTAATTTAAATACAAACCTGAATGCATGTGTGGAATGAATGATTAGATCCTAGGGTATGGCATGAATCCTAGGACTAGAAATACTGGAATGCCTGTATTGAATAAAGGGATTGCAGTCTTGAATGAGTAGATAGATTGATAACAATTGCCTGCAAATGAATAACAGTTGCCTGCGAAATATGTAGTACTTGTGCTAAATAGCTGTTGTATATAACTTTCCTGTCGGACACGTGAAATGACATAATATGAGCTGCATGTATATAATTTGGAAATGGAAAGATGAATGTTGGAAACACAAGCTACCTGTGAATAACTTGAATATGGAAATATGAACAACAGAATTACAAGTTGCATGTGTATGGTAGAACTCGAATAGGTTGTATTAATATGGTGAAATTATCATTGAAGTTATTATAGTAGGTTAATTTAAATCGAGTCTATCCATCTTTTACACAATTTTTTTTGACTTGGCCTACTTAATTTTATCTTGATCACTTTTAGGTCCAGGGTCGATCTCAAGGAGGCTGGAATTAAAGGTCAAGGAGTTTCTACGCCTTTCCTAAAACGTATCTCTTCCTTGTGTTTATTATGTTTTTTGGTTTTTCTATTTAAGATTTTTTTGTTAATAATATTGTCCTTGAAGCACACCCTCAAAATCAAGTTCTTGCCTTTGAGCCAAATGGTTCTTGGCTTGTAGCCAACTTAGGGTTTCCAAAAACTGATCCTGTTATTCGCAAGACCGAGTACTTGGAAGATAATAATTATCTTTTCTCTTTTACTCTCTTTTTTTTATCTTTTTAATAGCAGTAAACAAAAGATAAACAAGGTAAGTTGCTGGCAAAGAAATGAATACTTACCTTAATATATGTATAGATATATAATAGATACAGTATCTGTATATATATATACATATATATTATATATAGGGGTGGAGGTGGAAGTGCAAATGGAGTGTAGCGCAGTGTCAAGTTGGTCCATGTCTAGTAAGACACAACCAACAAGACGGAGTGCCGCGTGAAGTGTGGGGCGGATGTGTGGGAGTGTGTGTGTGGAGGCACTTGCTTTGCGCGGATACCAGGGAATATCAGCAACTGGTGCAGATATTCCCGCGATATGATGTGCGATGGAGTGACTAGTGCATGAGAGTATGGGTAGTGAAGTGTATATACGGATGTGGGTAGGTGGATATATATATATATATATATATATATATATATATATATAGGTATATGAGTGGATATATACGTAGGTGTGAGTGTGTACAAGTGTGTGTGTGTGAGTACGAGTGTGTGTGTGTGTATGCCTGAGGAGTAAGAGAGAGAGAGAGGTTAAGCCGTTTGGCGGGTTAGAGCGTCGTCTGGAGAGCAGGACGTGCGCAAGCGCACAAGGGCTGCGCGCGGGCACGCAGGCGCAAACGAGTGTGGGCGAGTGTAGCGCTGCGCACTGCATAGCGCAGCGGGCAATGTTGCGGGTGGGAGCGGGCGCAGGCGCGCGAGCGCGGGCGAGGGCGACTGGCTAGCGCGGGTAGCGGGCGAGGAGAGAGAGCACGCTGCCATTGGCTAAGTGAGAAGCGAGCCGATGGCTACAGTGTTGCGCAGATCGCGCGCTACAGTGCGCGCGCAGTTTGCCGACCGGTAGCGGCTGGTTTCGCGTGCCTTGCTCGCTGGGAAGCGCCTGCGCGAGCGGGAAGAGCTTGCGTAGGGCTTGCAGGTGCATGCGTGGTGGCTGGCAGTTGCTGCAGGCGGACGTTGCTGCTGCTAGAGCTTCTGAGGTTGAAGCTCTGGCAATGGCGGTGAGGACGATCAGCGATGAAAGCAAAAGGTGAAACCACCACACCCACCTGCTCAGGAAAGAGCTAGGCGGTGGTGGAACTCACAATGGAGGTTGTGGGACCACTGTGAGTTTTCTCCTGCCCACGGTGTGTCTCTTCCGTGAGAAGAGATACTGCATATGGAGAGGGAGAGGGGAGGAGGTTGGCCCAGGGTGATGGTGGAGCTGCAAGAGTCTGAAGGTGTGTGTGTATGGGTCTCCCTGCACGAGGGAAAGGGCCAAGGGTTTTAAAGAGGAAGGGAATGCCAACCCATGCTGCTGGCAGCACACCTCTTGCCATGCTGTTGGCAGGAGGCATGGCGCGAAGAGGCGCGCATGCTCACTGTCCTGCAGCCGCGAGAAATTCAAAGTAAAATAAAAATATGAGAAGATGGTGAAATTGCAATGTAGTGCTTGATGAAGATGTTAATTAATAGATGGCCAATTATTCATACTCTCCTCCTCTCTTTAAAAATGCATGCATGTGTCCATGTACAAATGCAACTATAGCTACATAAGATGCAATGGTAGTGCTGGGAAATAACAAAAGATGACATATTTATTGGTGTATTTTTGCTGTGCAATCAGTGTATAACCTGAGGATGGAAATAGAGATGATGAAACCTGGTATGGAATGATACAATGAATATGAGCATGAACCCTACGGGGAATTAGGAGTAGAGCTCCTGGAAATAAATGGAATGGAACTGGAAATGTGAGTGGGTAAGTGAGCTGGCCCTTGAGTACGGAGTACCAAGGAGAGAGACTATCCCCCCGTTTAGTGTAGAGCGGAGCTAGCCGCCCTTGGGTTGGGACCCGGGGTTAGGGTTGGCCACTCTGTATTGACTTCTTGGCCCTCGCGTACACAGTACCGGGGAGAGCTACTAGTGTAAGGAGAGAGCTAGCCACCCCACGGGGCCTGGGGTTCAGCTAGCCGCCCTACACCGACTTGTTAGGCTCACTGGGCAAACCAGGGTAGTCAGGCGAGGGTGCGCGGACTGTGGAGGGGCAAGACCCCTGTTTGGTTCTTAGGGGCTAAACCCCTGTTACTGAGAGGGCTAGGCCCAATACTGGTTCCGTGATGTGCTTTGGACGCACCCGTTAACGGAAACGACTGACCGCGTGCCGGTACGGGGTAACTACCCATACGCTTATCGCGCGTGCTGTAGTCATCGTTACGTCTGTCCGTGACCTAGGGGGTGGTTGACTGGGTGTAAGATCACCACGGGGGACTCTCTCGGCTAGGAGAGTACCACGTGTGCTTTCTACTCTTCGGAAAAGACTGCAATCAAGATCGCTCCCACGAGGAACATTCGAGATCAAGAAAGAGACCTGATAAATAAACCAATTAATGAAAAAGAATAATTAGTTAAGAAAGTAATTGAAAAACAACAGCTACCTGTCTACTTTTACTGCTTTAGTAGTTGGTTGCCACTCTACTCAACGTTCGCTGACGTTTTGTACTCATAATCCCCCTTTTCAGGTCCAGGTGTTGAGCAGCCAGAGCTTACGGCTGCTAAGGGTGTTGGGCCCAGTAGAGCCCACTAGTTGTAGCTTATTGTTGTACTCTTTTTCTGTTGTAGTGAGTAGTTTCTTGCATCTCTATACTCATACATTCTGTACTTTATATTCTTGTACCTATTTACTTTTCTACTGTTGTAGTGGTGTGTACTGTAGTAGTTTATTTCTTTACTGCTGTACTTTTGTTACTGTTAGTTGCTTAGCATAGTGAATGTGGTTTGCTTTCCTGCTTTTGGTTACTTTCTCATTGGACGACTGGGTCTTGGGATCAGTCGAGTCGGTCCGGTCTTGGGTTCTGTAGGGATTCGGGAACCGGGTCGTAACACTTACATTCTCCCCCGCTTTAGGATGACAATGTCCTTGTTGTCACTAGCCTAGATTGACCTCCCTCAGTGGTAGTGGTGGCTCGACATCTTGGATAGCCCTTTCTCATTAGCTTCCTTTTAAGTGGTGGTTTCACCTCTTGGATAACCCTTTCCTTATACTAGAGGAGAGTGTTACTCTGGCATCATTCTATAATGGCTAGGAGTCCCAACCTGAGTACGCCACTTGACTACTACCTAGTTAACATTGTCGAACCACAAGGCTCGATGAACTCGCCAACAACTGACTCAAAATGCTTAAGCCCATATTAATTAGTAATATGGCTTCACCCTTATATATCACTTGAAACTCTCTTAAGTTTCCCATGTGGTATAATCTTTTGAGGGCATATTGAGGTGCTTATATATTGAAGTACTTGTAATGATGAATACCTTCGAAATGTATTTTGAGCTAATTCTTTTAGCAAGATCTCATATATAATGTATGATGATGTTATTTTATTCAATGCCAAACATTTAATAACTAAGTATGATATACTTTTTGTATTTTTTGTTGGTGTTAACGATCATGATCATTCAATTTTACTTGGTATGCTTTGCTATTTGTTCAAAGGTAAGCATTTGGTGAGATGTTCATAAGCTATTCAAAAGTCTATATCCTTAGTGAATTAGGTACCACATATAAAATAAAAGAACTTATTCTTTATTTAGTAGAATATGGAATATACTTAACCAATTAAAAATTTAAAAAAATTATTTTATATTTACGTAATTTGAAGAGGGTGACATAAGTTAATCCACGAGGAAAAAAAATTGATAGACCGATAAAAAAATACTTTAAATGTAATTAAGTATTACAAGTGTAGTATTGGTGGAGCCTTTTATCTCGTGGACATTTTCTTTTTAATTAATCTCTCCTTTCCCTTTCGTTTCTCCGCATTAACACCCAGATCTTCCATGTTGCACTGTTTACTTAGAATACCCCCTCTCCTCCACCGCCACTAACCTCTCCACCAGCTCTGCCTTCTACCCCTCCGAGGCGCTCCACCGTCCTCTCCTTACGCGATGGCGGTGCTCCGTGGGGCCCTTCTCCTCCTCCTCCTCCTCCTCGCGGTGCTCGCGTGCGTGGTCCCCACGGCGGGGAGGTTCGTGGTGGAGAAGAACAGCCTCATGGTGACGTCCCCCGCGTCCCTCCGAGGGAAGCGCGACAGCGCCATCGCCAACTTCGGCATACCCCAGTACGGAGGGAGCATGGCGGGGTCTGTCCTCTATCCCAAAGGCAACGCCAATGGTTGCGAGGAGTTCTCCTCCTCCTCCTTCGGGGCCAAGCCCGGCGCTATCCCCACGTTCCTGCTTCTCGATCGAGGAGGTATGCTTGCGTGGATCGTCTAAAGATTCGATTTTGGGAAAGTGGGTAGCTGCTGTTTTTTGGTTTCGTGGACTTTGGTGGTCGCACGAAAGGTTGAAGGGAGGTTGGCGTGCTTCAGTTGGGTTGTGTTGCCTGTGGGGGATGGATGTTTGGATGTGGTGTGGAGTGTGTGGGCTGGAGTTGGTGATGGGAAAGGTGAGTCGGGTGGTGTCCTTGGTCGTCGAAAGATGCGATTTTGGGAAGTGGGTGGTTCGTATCTGCGGGTTTTATGGACTGTGGTGGTTATGTTTCATGCTGGTGATGGATGCTTGGATGTGATATAGAGTGTGTGGACTGGAGTTGGTGGTGAGAGAGGTGAGTGTGGTAGTGATCTTGGTCGTCGAAAGGCTGGATTTTGGGAACTGGGTATCTGTTGTTTGCGGGTTTCATGAACT
Source organism: Thalassia testudinum (assembly GCA_037157565.1). Lineage (NCBI taxonomy): Eukaryota > Viridiplantae > Streptophyta > Magnoliopsida > Alismatales > Hydrocharitaceae > Thalassia > Thalassia testudinum. The sequence continues at coordinate 67,750,007 of JAZHRO010000013.1, read as the reverse complement.
GTGGTGGTTATGTTTCATGCCTGTGATGGATGCTTGGATGTGGTGTGGCGTGCGTGGATTGGAGGTGGTGGTGAGAAAGGCAAGTGGGGTAGTGTTCTTTCTACCTATTTTTGGTGGACTGACGGGATTTGTTAGGAAAGATGGTTTATTTTTGTTCTTCATTGTCTCTTTTTAGTTCATATAGGAGATGCTGATCTAACTTTATTTGGTTTTCCTACCTATACCCTTTATTTTGGTGTTTCTGAGAAAGCGATGTAACCTAGGATGGGCTTGTCGTCAGATTTTCCAATTTGCCAATATATTTCGAGGAATTAGGTTTTTGATTACTTCCAATGCCTTCCAGACAAATATCATGATGGGTCTTTTGTCATATGTTCTTAATGGAAACGCCCTCGGCTGCATCAGATAGGCCATCTTCTTGGTTACTTGTTTTAATATTTTTGCTTCTTGACTGGATACATTGATAAAATCCAATAGTAAGCTGTGTACGGACAACATTACACCAACTTGCATCATTTTTTTAAGTCTATACTTCTTCAGCTCAGGGCTGCTGTTCCCCATCTAGTTTTATTTTTCAAGGTAGTCCTGCATCTGGACTTATGACTTTACTGTGTACATGTACATTATTCCTGAAATTTATAGTCAAGATTCTCTAGTAGAAATTTCTATATTATGTGTTTCTTTATAATGGGAAAAAATAATCCCTGAGTTTCAGCCCTATTGCAATGTTGTAATAATTGAGAAGGAATTAAGAAATTGAGTCGATAATGGATAATTTTCAAAGAACTTGCAAAAGTCTGGTTGTTGCATTCCAGTTTTTCCTGATTCACTAATTTTCGTTTTGCTAGGCCTAAGGTGCTTGTTAAGGAAATGATCAACTGAGATTGTTTCTAATGGATCAAGTACATTTTTCATGACATATTTATTTCCTTGCCTCAGTGCTTCTGATGATTTCTGTTTAATCCTCTTTACAGATTGTGTCTTTGCCAAGAAAGTCTGGAATGCTCAGAAGGCTGGAGCTTCAGCAGTGCTTGTGGCAGACTACACAGATGAACCCCTAATAACCATGGATTTGCCTAAACATGATGATGAATCCATCTATGTTGAGAATATCACGATTCCTTCTGCTCTTATAGACAAAAGCTTTGGCGAACAATTAAAGAAGGTGTTAAAGAATGATGAAATGGTCCATGTGAATCTTGATTGGAGAGAATCTGTTCCGCACCCGGATGCTCGTGTGGAGTATGAATTGTGGACAAGTAGCAATGATGAATGTGGGCCTAAATGTGATATGATAATGGAATTCATCAAAGGTTTTAAAGGTGCAGCCCAGATCCTTGAGAAAGGTGGTTATAGCCAGTTTGCACCTCATTATATAACATGGTATTGCCCGCAAGCATTTATTGTTAGCAAACAGTGCAAGTCCCAGTGCATTAATCATGGAAGATACTGTGCACCTGATCCAGAACAGGACTTTAGCCAAGGTTATGATGGAAAAGATGTGGTCATTGAGAATTTGAGACAACTCTGTGTGTTTAGAGTTGCGAATGAAAGCAAGAAACCCTGGGTTTGGTGGGATTATGTTACAGATTTTCATATAAGATGCCCGATGAAACAGAAGAAATATGGCAAAGAATGTGCTGATTCCGTGATCCGATCACTTGGTAGACTCCTTTTAATATTCCTTTGCATATAATTCATTTCTTTCATCTGTTTCAAAAAAAAAACTTGTTTACTTTATTCAAGCTACAACTGATAGACAGTTCAGCACCCTATGAATGTTCTAATATGCATTAACTGAGCATAAGCTTTTTTTTTGGCAACTATTTGTTTTAGTTATTAACATGAATATACTGTCTTATGCAAGTTTTTTTTTCTTCATCGGTGTTTATCTAGTCCATCTGACAAGGTTGGCATTGAATCCCGGTGTTTAGTTATCATGAAATTTGAGCTTTGCTTCTCTATCTTTAGATAGTTATCCCTGACATATGGAATGTTTCAAATTGAAAAATTAGAGGTATATGTATTTTTGATTTGGTTATCTCTGAATACAATAATGATGCTAATTTATATCGATCTCTAGAGGTTAACAAAGCTTTATGAAATATTTTGCTCCTCATCTATACTCTTCCATAGCGTTTTTCTGGAACATCTCTACATGTAAAAGTGGTGGGTTGAGTTCAATAACAAGCTTCCTACTAAATAGTCAGCTTTCTCTTTGTGGTGACCTGATATCGAGAAATACCAGCTTGTCTATAATCTTGACATCCTACCAAATAAACATAAAATGTAAAGTGTGACACATAGAAACATGGAAGAACAATCAATAAGCAATTGCTAACTAATAAAGTACATGTCCATGCATAGCAAGAAAAATCAATAATGCTGGAGAAGAAAAGCCTCGAAATGTAGCACCAATTCTTTTCCCAAAAAAAAGGGTTTTTTTGCATAAATGTCCCTATGCCCTTTGAATTTGCATCCATACCTGTACTTCATTGATATTCTCATGGATGGAACACTAATCTCTTTACATGTGTGCCCTTAATCAAGAATGGGTACTAACAAATTAAAGGTTTTTTTAGAAAACATCCTTAAGGTTTTATTTCTTTTATTTTTGTAACTTCCTCCTCCATCCTTCCCATCCTCTTCCTTCCTCCTCCCAACCAATGCTACTCATCTCCAGTGACCCACAACATGATGTCCTTCGATCCAACATCGCTCGACCACCAGTTGCCCACTCACTTAGCCCTCCTTTCCCTCTCCACTATCCTCTCCCTTGCCATCTCCACCTGTGTTGGCCCGCGGAGGATGGATTCCTCATCACTACAGATGCCCTCTCTAGCCTCACCTCCAAGTGATAATGCCACCCCACCTTTCCAAACCCCACAACGACAACTCCTATGCCCTATGGTAAGCCTCCCATTTTTGTTTGCATATTCAAACACTTAGTCAAAGCTCAATAGAATGCAAAAGGATGAATCAATTCCTTTCTTTATCAGAACGATGACCATTCACTTTAGTGTATCACCACAACACAACATACAACCCAAAAAAGGAAATAAAAAGCTACATAAATCAAGGAGGCAGTTAGTCTTTTGCTCCAAAAATTTGAAAATGAAATCAAACCAAATCATCCACATGGCAACATCGGCTAAACATACAAAAGTAACAAATAACCCAAATAATGCAAGTTCTTCCTCCCTGAATCTCAAATGAAACACCCATGGATAAGAGAGACCACATTCTCCAAATCAAACCCAATCAAACGTCCCATGAAATCCACACATTTCGCTGAAACATTACTCACCTATAAGCACCAGCAATGACCCAACACTGCCGCACCTTCCCTAGATCGATGTAGATGATCCCAATGCTCCACAGAAGGCCCCCCGTCACCAACAATGACCCCTCCCTCCAAGTGCTTCCACTCGATCTGGGTGTCATATGTCACCTCCACAGGAAATAAGAGCATTTTACTTTGACCTTAGCCCTGCAATTGAAATAGATAGGATTCACCAGCCATCCCAAATCTTGGGGGAAATGTAATGGCATGGACTGTTTATGAAGATCATGGGCACTAAAATTGGAGACGATTCTGTTTCCTCCCTTCCCTTTAACTTGTTATGTCAAGGAATTGGGCCTCCTCAACTTGGCATGCAATGATAGCTTGGACAAGCTTTATACCTGCTTCATCATAGAATGTCAAGCGTTCCCAGGATGTGGCTCTTTTTTTTTTTTTGTGTATGTGTGGGTCTTTGAAGAAGTAGGATGCAGCTCTTGTTATTTGTGTAAACATGGTACAAATACCTATTTGTGCATGCTTGCTTGTGTGCTTAGTTTTTTCTCACATGCATGGCGAGTAGAATGCGCTTACTTCAATGTCCATTGAAAAAATAGGAGGATGGGTTGGGCGGTGGCTTTGCATGTTTTCATGTGTTCAGTTGGTTTTTATTCTGGTTGATGCTGTTGAACCATAATTCCAAGGCTGGATATCCTTCAAAAAAAGGGGATGTTCAAGGAGTATGATTAGTGAAGAACAGTCTCTCAACTGACTAGTCATTCTCGATCATCTAACAAATCGAGTATGAATACTTCGCAGGTGTGCAGCCAACCTGAGTAGACTGAGTTATTGTTTATTTGACCAGTTAATCAGTTGATTACATGGAGATTCTGTGATCTTTTTTTTTCAGTATGAATGTATCCACTTTTATTTATTGACTTCAAATATTACTTGTGAAGTGAATGGGTTCTAGTTATGATTTTATGACTTTATTAGTAAGATTTTCATAACTAATATTTGGAGTTTAATATTAAAAATGTAAAACCAGTTAATCTTTGATTACTTCCTAGATAACATATACTCCTTAGTTGAGCACCTTGATTCAATATCGAATATCAATTTTTATAACCTTGGTCAAAAGTAGAGATTTATGTAGGCCCTCAACAATAGTTGCTTGTGGTAAACTCATGAGAGTAAGTGGGTTACAAGGGTGTTGCAGATTATCATTTGACAACTTGGGTATAAGCCTTTTTGAGAGACTATTTGGGTTTCTTTGTACTAAATTCAATGCGTCGTTGGTCAATTTTTCTTTGTTAGACTCTTCTGTAAGCTTGGGTCATTGGAAATGGTAGTAGAAGAAAACTTTCTTTATTGACGGAAGTACTACACAAAAGTTGAGCTGTCAATGTGTGGGAATGTGTTGCCTAAGTGGTAGAGAAACCACGATCTTGATGTGACTGGGCCAAGTTGCAACCAGGGGTGAATGAGTTGATGTCAACTTCATTTTGCCAAATCTGAATATATGTATGCAAAGGGCATGTCAACAATGCTGTCTATATCTTGGAAAAGTGTAAAATAACTTAAAATGACTCAAAATAGATTGATTTCATAAAAATTATGATTATGATAGTTACTAAATGCATAAATAAGCCCAAATCTATACTTCTAGCTGGTAAGGGGGTGGAATCATGATATATATGTAGCACTTTTTTTTTTTTTGAAAGGATATATGTTGCACATAATGACCATTTGGTTATTGTCAAGTTTGGCACAAGGTGGAGCGTGGAGGCTCCCTTGTGCATGGAAAACAGCCCAATAGGGGCTGTCCACGTGGTGAACAAGGAGAGAGAGAGGGAGTAGCCAGTGGCTGCTGTGGAGGCCGGTTGCCTTGGGTGGCCGACGCAGGTGGCCGACTGCCTTGGTGGTGGTTGGTGGTGGTGATGTTGGAAGAAGAGAGAGAGGAGCCTTAGGATATGATATATTATTATTGGTCAAAGAAAATTACAAGGGAAGATTCTCTTTTATAGAGAGAACATAACCCAACAAAGTAAGAAACGAATCTTATCTCTAAAATAAGAAAGATCAAATCCCAAACTACTTTCTAAAACATCTTTTCCTAAATACTAAAAATAATAAACTTGACATTAAAAGAAAATTCAAAACTTGGTCCCTTGGACCCCTTGACCACCGGCCCTGAGGGCCTCTTATTGGCTGCCACATGGCCTATCCTTATTTCTAATAATTATTGTCAGGATTTGCGCAAGTAGGAGCATGGAGGCTCCTTGGCATGGGAGAGGATAGTCCCACGTAGACTAGGTGGCATGCAAATTGAGGCAAGTAGCCATGGGGTTGGCAGTTTGGTGTAGGTGGTGCAGGAGGCCGTGGACCTTGGATGGTGGCCGGTGATGGTGTTGTTGAAGAATAGAGAGGGAATGGAGTAGTAGAATAGGAAATATTATTTGTGACTTAGAAAATACAAGGGGAGACTCTCTTTATATAAAAAGAACATATCCCAACAATTGGAAATAAAAGATCTTATCACTTAAGGAAATATTTTATCACTAAGCAAATCCCAAACATATTTCCTAAAACCTATTTACTAAAAATAGTAAACTTAATAATTAAGCAAATGACTCAACTTGGTCTCTTGGACCACCAACCTACTGGCTCTGTAGCCTTGTGGGCTCTCTACTACCTGCCACGTGGCAAGTGCCACATGGCCCATCTTTATTCCCAACACTCCCCCTCAAGTCGAGGTTGGGAGGACAATGGTTTGCCGAACTTGATATTGCTACATCGTTCTTCTCTTGAAGAGTGGAGGACGATCTTCGTGCCTTTTCTTCTAAGCTCAAGAGTTAAGTCCATCTTGTCGTTCCTTAATGCATTAAAGGGCTCCACGTGCCTCCTTAAAAATATGGCGCCTTGCTTGTGAGCTGGAAAAGACCTTCGACTTTTCTTCGAGCCAAGGTCACCAAGAAAAAGTGAAGTCGATGCAGTCACTATCTCTTCTAGAGGCTACACTGTGCCTCTTCTTCCTCTTGAGTCAGAGTCCAAGCGATCGCCGTGGTGCTCGTTCTCCGCTCATTTGATCTATTTGTTACCCTTCGTTTCGAAAACACCCCTTCTTTTGAAGAGTAAAAATGGAATACAAAGGTACTGTGTGCTTTGAAATATCTTCTGATAAATCTCATCCTCAAGCTTCTTTTTCTTCTTGATGTCCTTCAACTCTGGTGGCTCCTCAAGGAGCACACCAAACTTCTCATGGCCTCCAACAAATATCTTGAAGGCATGAACCCACAAGACATAGTTGGATGCACCACTAAGCGTGATGGTTGTTCCGTAGACAACCACCTTGCTTTTTCCTAGACCAAGAATGGCATCTCCAATGGTCGTGGTTGACTTTATCATCTTCTATAGCCTTCCTTCTCCACGTAAGACACTGGATCTGTCGAGGACTTTTTGGATGTGGATATCACCAATGTGTAGTAGAATCTCTACATGCACAGGAGCCTAGATCGAAGGTTCTGATGCCATGTCAGGGATTGTGCAAGGTGGAGTATGGAGGCTCCCTTTTGCGTGGGAAAACAACACCAACACCAATTGTGGGCTGTCTACGTGTGAAAACAGGGAGGAGGAGAGCAGTAGTTGGTGGCTGCTGTGGTGGTCGGCAACCTTAGGTGATCGGCAGGGAAGGCTGGTTGCTATGTTGAAGAAGAGAGAGAGGAGAGGAGCTTTGGAATATGTTGGAAATATTATTATGACTTAAGAGATTACAAAGAGGAAATACTCTCTTTTATATAAAGAGAATATATCCTAATAATTAGAAACAAAAGATCTTATCACTTAAGAAAAATATCTTATCATTAAACAAATCCCAAACATATTTCCTAAAACCTATTTACTAAAATAGCAAACTTAATAATTAAGCAAATAACTTAATTTGATCTCTTGGACCACCAACTTGCCGGCCCTGTGGGCCCTCTATTGCCTACCACGTGGCACTTGTCATGTGGCCCATCTTTATTCCAAACAGTTATATATACTTATCATACCACAAATAACATGTTCAAAGTCATGTATAATTGATAGATAAAGTGCAAACTACAAAGAACTTGCTAGTTTGGAACATCAATTTCCCATGCATGACCCATCATCAAAAGCTTAAGTTCCGACATTCAGCAAATCCATGTCTTTCTTGATCTTCCAGGCACTATTGAGTTACGATGTAGATACCAATGACTAATGATCTCACATCCTGGAGACGAATATATCTCCATGCCAATAATGTGTATTATTGTCATTAATGCAAGGTAGTACCCAAGCCGAGAATATCTATTGTCACTACTGCTATCCTTTCATCTTGAACCACCTCATCTTAAAGTTGATTCAATATACATATTTACACATGTTATATGCATACATTGTACATATCACACATGTGGACATTCACTTAATGTACAATAGATGCATTGGACACATTCATACGTATGTACATACCTATGTACCTACATATATACGTACGTGCATAGATACTATGACACACATGTTGGGCTATTTTTTTAGATCACAATGTCCTCATTATGATCATGAAAACATATTCCCATAAACGTATCGCAGTATCATGCAGTATCAATAGTTCAAGGTATATCATTCTACACATGTCATTTGCCCAAGATTTTGCCAAATGAGGAGCAGGTACAAATATGGAGGATCACTACTTGGCATTGGGGCTAAATTGAGTAAGTTGTCACGATTACTTTCTCACGATTGGACTTGGGTTAAGGTTGTGGCAGTTGCAAACATTCGCTGCATATGTTAATTGACATTTTCAGCACTTTTGTTCTATCCTCAAACTATTCTACCAGTTAATGACTTTTCTCCAGCAACTCGAGCTTTACCAAGATTTCCACTTCTTATAATTATAGTTTTGCTATATAGGTGAGGCAATTAGCGGTCTAGACCAAATTTCCCCCTAGTTCGATGAAGTTTCACTGAGCCTGAACCAATATATAAGCTTTGTCTCCCTCCTCTGATGTTGGGATCATGAATGGTGGCACCTTTGAGCACATAACAGGTGACCCCAGTGGTTCTCCCAAAAAACACTCGGGTGCAGACAAGACCACATTATTATGCCAAACATGTCTAACTTTATGGTGGTTGGCAGTGGGAGTATTCCTCTCCTTAATTGGATTATGCCCAAATTCCTAAGAGGTCGGAACTCAGAATTTTAGAATATTCAGAGTCAAATTACCTGTTGTATTGAGAGATGGAAAAGAATATGAACGTGGCATAAAGAACCTCTCTTTGGTCATTAATGGAGTAAACAACTGTTTGTATCTAGGATATGCAATGCAAAGCATTTCGCCAAAAACACTAACCCATCATGAAAAATTAAAAATTAAAATTCTATCTCCTGAATGATATTACCAATAGGCCTAGGAAGAGAGTACTCCCAAATTGGACTCTTGACTGATCAAATCTAGCTGAGCTTCAATTTCAAGAATATTTTGATGGGCCATGATGTGGTTGCATGAGGCTGAATCAGGTGGTTGTGCAGCTCAGGTTAAGTAGCAGGTGATGGGGAGTCTTGGGTACTGTGACAGGTTTTGCAAACATCTTGATTAACTTACCCAGGAAGTTATAGAACATAAAGCTCTATGCCGTCTCAAAAAAAGATTATCTAGCTTTATATAATCTCTCAATGAGAGCTTGCAGATGCTAAGCTCGTACATATATGCATTTGGTAGTTATGTGTGCCAATTTCTGTACATGTATATTTTTTTTTTTGGAAAAGAGAAAGGGTCGTTAACCATGAGAAAGGGTGGTTATTTCTGGACATGTATAATGAGCTTTCACCAAACTGAAACTAAGAAAATCTACCGTGGTTGCATTTAATTTCTTTACCTGAACAAGCCTTGACTACTTTTCAAGTTCAATTGTGTCTCAAACATAATCTAATATGAAATTTCAACGAATTGACCTTGGGTGATGGTTAAACCTGAGGACTTTTTGAGCTTCAAAGAACTTATTTGAGTTAACCTCAATAGGAGTCTCATATGAGAAATCCAATTGTATGGACCGGAAGTTAATTGGTTATGTTAGCATTTAATATGTGTTATTTCCTTTGTAGCTTTTTCCATGTGTGCTCCTTAGGGGCAATGATGTATTTTTACTTTTTTGGTCTCTCGTTATATAAGAGAGACCTAGGGTTACAATAAACTTATCTCATTTCAACCAATTTGGTATTAGAGCAGCGATCCTAGATCGATGTTCCGGTATCCCACCTTCACAAGCCTCCGTACCTTATCCACCAAAACCTTAATCTCCATTGGAGGTATTTGGAGGAGCCTTCACCGACGGCCACTGGCCTCTGTTGGTCGCCATTCGGCCCCTCGCTGTCGCCAACGAGTCTCATTGGTCTCTAATGCCGATCGGGCTGCCTTGGAAGGCCACGAATTGACCTCTACCGATGCGCGCTGCCTCAGGAGACTCTGTTAGCACCGCCAACCACCGGTGCTACGCTGCTACGCGCTGCTATCTTCGCCTTTAGCCTCTCCGATCGATTAGGGCTTCACCTGCGGGCCTTAAGGCTTCGTTTAAGGTGTCAGCCGCGCTGCCTAAGGTATCGTAAGCATCGCTAGAACCGCTAGCGACACCTAAGGTGCTGCTTAGCGTCGCCTCAAACCTTATTAGCGCCACCAATGGTGTCAGTGTTGCCCAAGGCGCCACCAACGTCGCCCAGGGCGTCGCCAGCACCATTAGCACCGCCTAGGGCCTCGCCTGGCCTTTGTCAGCATCGATGGGGCCTTCTCGGGTAGTCTCCCCGCACCTGGGATAGGCCAAAGATTGTCCAACGTGAAGATGCTAGCTTAAATCTTCGATTTCAGACTTGATTGATGACTTCTTAGATATAGAAGGTTGATTGCGGCTCCAAGATTGTAAGGATGGCTTCAGATGATCAGTCCGAGGTGAATTCGGGCACTTCTCTGGACACCGGGGTGTTGAAGAATCCATTTTTTGGTCCTATCGTCAAGTTGGACGAGACCAATTACCTACGGTGGTCTCAGACTTTCCTCATGATTGTTAGGGGTCATGGGAAGAGCCACATTCTTACAGATCCGGAGCCCGAGAGCAAGATTGGCATCAACGCCACCTGGGATAGAGACAATGCCATGGTCTCTACGTAGCTTATGCAGACAGTTATTCCCCGTATAGGGGATGAGATCATGATTACGACACTGCAAAGAATGTGGGAGTCCTTGTGCGAGACATATTCTCATGCTAAGAACTCTGCACAAGTTTTTCATGTCTTTTACGACCTTTTCTATTTGCGTCAGGAAGGACGCACTCTGTTACAGTACTACTCCCTCTTGAAGGAAATGCTGGAGAGACATCACTCTTATCTGCTGGGGTATGCCTGTGATTCTTGGATGAATTTTCGGAGACAGTTGGCCGTTTCTCTCTTCTTGGCAGGTCTTAGACCTGAGTATATAGCTGCAGGAGATCAGATTCTCATAGCTCCTGAGCTTCCTATTCTGGAGGAGACTTACAGTAGACTCAGCAGAGTTGCAGTTCGTACCACAGCCCCAGACACAGGTACCCAAACGTTTGCACTGGCAGTGATACTTAGACGTGGCAGGGGTACCCCTTCCCCTGCACGTGGTCGTGGACATGGACACTCGTCTGGTACACGCACCAAGACACCATGTACTTACTGTGGCAAACTTGGTCATCCAGAGGCTACATGTTGGCAGAAGTATGGTAGGCCACCCATGGCCAATCAGGCAGTTGAGGTTCTCGACGGAGTGTCTATCGGTCTTAATGTGAGCTCTTTGAGCATAGAGATTGAGACCCTGAGACAACAGATTGCGCAGTTGACACATGCTTCATCCTCCTCTTAGATTCCGGACATTGCAGCCATGGCCTCCTCATCAGAGACACTTGCGACTGATATGTCGTCACTTTTGTCTTCTTGTGAGTGGTTGATTGATTTTGGTGCATCCAAGCACATATGTGCAACCGTGGATCCTTTTCTCAGTTGGCACCTGTTACACCTGCCAGGACAGTACAAGTGGTTGATGGGAGATACTCGCCACTTGTTGGCAAGGGAGATATGTCATTATCTCCTACTTTGAGACTTGCAAATGTCTATTATATACCTGATTTTCCCTTGAGTTTATTGTCTGTTAGCAGCATTACTAGGGATTTGAACTGTCGAGCTATCTTTGATGCATTTTCTTTTGTCTTGCAGGACAAACTCACTGGAAAGACAATTGGTGGAGGGCGTGAGGAACATGGGGTGCATCGTTTGAGCCGTACTGCTTTTGCTGCTTTTGCTACTTAGGGCTTTGCTTCTACTGGATCTCCTCTCCAGTGGCACCACTGCCTTGACCATCTACCCATTCATCGCCTCAGACACGTTATACCACATATTCCCTCCACTACTGCTCTCACTTGTGATGTTTGTCAACTTGGCAAGCACCATAGAGCTAATTTTTTCAGTTCTAAGTCTGTTTCGTCTGTCGTTTTTGATTTGATCCATATGGATGTGTGGGGTCCCAGTCGTACTCCTGATCAACTTGGGAACAAGTATTATCTTGTTTTAGTTGATTTTTCACGTGTGACTTGGATGTTTCTCTTGAAAAATAAGCTTGATGTGGGACAAATTATTGAGAACTTTGTTAAAGAAATAAAAACTCAACATTCTTGTTTGGTGAAGTACTTTCGCTTGGATAATACTTAGAATTTTGTACTTTACGTTTGTGCAATTTCTTTTCTGGTTGTGGCATTATCCATGAGATGTCCTCATATCTCTCAGCAAAATGATGTTGCTGAGAGGAAACATCGCCATATTCTTGATGTTGCTCGCACATTGTTGATTCACCACTCTGTCTCTTCTCTCTATTGGGGTGATGCTGTTTTGACTGCTTATTTTTTGGTTAACCAGATGCTTAATGCTGCATTGCATGAACGAATTCCTATTCAGGTCATGTATCCTGATCGTCCCTTGTTTCACGTCACCCCTCAAACTTTTGGTTGTGTTGCCTTTGTCCATTTGTTGGGACCAAGTCGGGATAAATTAGCATCGAGAGCAGTTAAGTGTGTTTTTCTTGGGTATATCCGGATACAAAAGGGGTATCGCTGTTTTGACCCGCTTATTTCTTGGCACTATGTTTCAATGGATGTTACCTTTCATGAAACTGTACCTTTTTTTTCTGTGACGGCTGTTGAGATGCTTTCCGAGGGTGATATGGCGCCTATGCCATATTCTCCCATTCGTTTTGGGAGCTTTCATGAGATTTTTGTCTGTACCACACCACCACCATCACCTATTACGCATCTCTTTCTACGCCTGACTGGGCCTCTGCAGACATATGTTCGCCCTCATGCTACCTATAAGGGACCCCCATCCTCGCCTTCACCATCGGTTTCTCAGGTGTCTTTTAGACACTGACGTATGTTTGTCATGTGATGGTCATATGGACAAAATATGTGATGTGTCAGGCGATGATATCGACCTTCCGATAGCTATTCGAAAGCGGCCATGGACTTGCATTACTTATCCCACGGTAGAGGCACTTGTTACTGATACTCTTGCTTCTGGATTTGCTGAATTTACTTAGGCGTTTGCTACTACATAGATTCCAGCTACACACCATGAGGTCATGCTTGATCCAAAATGACGGGCAGCCATGGAGGATGAGATGGTTGCTCTTCGAGGCCGTGGGACTTGGGAGCTTACTTCACTTCCTGATGGTGTTGCACTCGTTGGCTGTTGATGGGTATTTACTGTAAAGTTCAATCTTGATGGTGGTGTTGCTAGGTACAAAGCCTGCCTTGTGGCAAAGGGGTTCATCCAGACCTATGGAGTGGACTTCTTCGACACCTTCTCTCCAGTTGCCAGACTTCCTACAGTCTGGGTGTTGATTGAAGTGGCAATTCAGTTAGATTGGCCCTTGCACCAATTAGATGTGAAGAATGCCTTCCTTTATGGTGATCTCAAAGAGGAAGTCTACATCCAGTAGCTGCCTGGATTTGAGAGACATGGGGAGTGTGTATGTCGATTATGGAAGGCTATATATAGCCTTAAATAGAGTCCCCGAGCATGGTTTCAAAGATTGTCACAAGTTGTAGAGGCAGTTGGATTCAGGAGATTGTCAACTGATTTTTCACTTTTTGTCAGGAGGACTAGACGAGGTACTGTGGTACTTCTGGTTTATGTAAATGGTTTGATCAAAGGGGACGATATGGAGGGTATTACTGAGGTTAAGCACATTCTAGCAAAACAGTTTGCCATGAAGGACCTGGGGACTTTACGGTATTTCCTTGGTATTGAGGTGGCTCGCAGCATGGAAGGTGTGGTCTTATCTCAGCGAAAGTATGCTTTAGATATTTTGCAGGAGGTTGGTAACTTGGTATGCTTGGGGCCAAAGAGGCCAATATTCCTATGGACCCCAAGATATCACTCTATGATGAGGATGCATAGGTGGTGGACAACAGAAGATATAGACAACTTGTTAGCAAGCTGTTGTATCTTACTATCACAAGACTGGATATCTTCTTTGCAGTCGGGAGACTGAGTCAGTTCATGATCAAGCCAACACAACAGCATTAGGATGCAACATTGATAGTACTTAGATATGTCAAAAGGGCTCCCAGGAAGGATCTTTTCTTATCAAAGGGGTCCTCTATGACGTTGGTTGGCTACTTGGATGCATACTATGTCGGATGCCATATGGACCGTAAATCCACTACTAGGTTCTGTACCTTCTTAGCTGGGAATTTGATCACCTGGAGGAGCAAGAAACAAGGCACAGTTGCGAGATCCAGTGTCGAGTCTGAGTATAGAGTTATGGCCCAGACGACTACGGAGATGATGTGGATCAGATTCTTGTTTATTGACCTACATGTTTAGTTTTCTAGTCTTATGAAGATGCGATGTGATAATAGAGTAGTCACTTTCATTGTCAACAACCCAGCATTTCACGAGAAAACAAAGTATGTTGAAGTTGACTGTTACTATGCCGGGGATATTATTCAGAATGGGTTGTTATATGCCACTTCTGTTGTATTTGAGGAGTAGATTGTAAATATTTTTACCAAGTCTTTGACCAGATCTTCATTTGATTTATGTATCTCCAAGCTGAGTATGATAGATATTTATACTTTAGTTTGAGGGGGAGTGTTAGCATATCATATGTATGTTATTTCCTTTTTAGCTTTTTTCATGTGTGTTCCTCGGGGGCAAGGATGTACGTTTACTTTTTTGGTCTCTCTTTATATAAGAGAGACCTATGATTATAATAAACTTATCCCATTTTATCTAATTGGTTAGATAGGTTGCATGAAAGATTTCATCAACAATGTCTCTTAGGAGGCATCGAATAGAAATTTCGTTGAAAATGGAAATGCTTTTGGTGGACATCTTAGGAAAAAAGTTATAAAAACATTTTTAAAATAGGCTGGTTTGTGACCGTGCAATACAACCTCTGAAATTTTTTTCTAAAACACTCAGCCTTTGTAAAATGACTCGATAATCCTGAAAAAAATAAAGGAGATATTTATAGTGGGCTCAAATAAGTTATTGGGATTTTAATAGTCATGTCCCTATAAAGAATCTTAAAGATATCCATGTCTCCTAATATTTCATTATTACATTCATATCCTTACAAATTTACATTGTTATACATATATGCCCATGTCATTACATCTCATGATAAATGATAGTAACTATGGTTAATGTGTAGTTTGCAACCATAGTTAATCAAAAAAGTTGAGATTTTTACATTCATATTCTTTGAAACTTTCCTAATTACATCCAAATCCTAAAAAAGCAATTCTTTTTGCCTAGAAGGGAAGAGGTGGGGTAGTGATGGTTGGGGAAGAGGAGGAAGGAGGTGGGCGGCAGTGGTTGGGGAGGAGGAGGGAGGTGGTGTAGTGATGGCTGGGGAAGAGGAGGGAGGTGGGGTGGCAGTGGCTGGGGAGGAGGTGGGGTAGGGAGAATGGGGAAGGAGTTGCAATGGTAGGGGAGGAGGGAGGGCAATGGTTGAGGAGGAGGTGCGACGACTAGGGAGGAAGAAGGAGGAGGTGGCCTTCAGCAATGATCTTGATGGAGCTGATGATCTTGATAAAGCAAGACAAGCAAGTCCCTGGGAGACAAGAAACACAACTTCTAGCTTGTAATTCCTACAATCATATAAGACTTTTCATGTTTCGGATTGCTGGATCTAGTCATCATCATCCTCCAAGAACAATTCATGGAGTTATCAGAGTTGAGTAATGATTGAATAAGATGCAACTATTCACCCAGTCAATTTGGCAAGTGGTGAATTAATTGCCTGACTACTTGAGGTACCCAAGTTAGGCCTAGATACGATTATTTGATTAGGTGGACTTTCCAACTGGGATTACTCAGCCGGTTAATCAGCCTAATCAGTTGATTGCCACAACCTCATGTCTTGGCATTGTATCAATTTTGTTGCTCCAGGAAATTAGATCTGTTGGGGGCACATAGAGGAATTTCAAGGAAATCATGAAAAAGATGAAAACAATGGAGATACATTTTCCTTTTATCCTTTCCAAAAAAAAAGTAGCAAATTGGAATTATGTAGAAATGGTTCTGCATGCTCGTATGTATATCTAAAATGAGGTAACGACCCATGTCCTAAGGCTGTGAAATGATGAGACACCTGTTGGAGCCAGCTGACTGTGATGCCTTGCTCTCAACCATACTGCTCTTTGACCTAGCTTTCATGGTTGTGCAAGTGATGATACCCATCATAGCGGTTACTTCTTTTTCAGAAAACATCATAGCTGGTTGCTTGCGAACAATAAGAGGAGCATAAATCATTGGCGACCCTTTGGGGGCATTTGGTTGGAGAGAAATGGGGTGGTCTTTAGGAGAGTCACTCCCTATGTGGAGAATGCTATTTCCTTCATTTGCTCTCAATTGGTTTTTTGGGATGCCACCTCGTGATGTAACTTTGATGTAACACCCTTGTACTCTAACTTTGTTTTATAATACATTTAAGGTATCCTCCCTTTCTTGCCTTCAGAAAAAATAAATCATCCTATATGTTGGCCTAGTGTACTGATTTTGCCACTTGGTAAAATGGTTTTGTCAGGGGCATGCAGAGAAAAAAAAAACCCAGGGAAGCCATGAAAGAGATAGCACCAAATTTCATGCATAATATTTAATTTCGGTATAAAACATACAAAGGAACAATAAACATATTCATAATTTGCCACATCGTAATAAGTTTAGACTGTGCATGTACCAAGCCTGTGCCTTTTCCATGGCCAGTTCTAAGTACCGGGAACTGGAGGGTTCCTTTAGTGTGAGTATACCAAATGTAAAACCCAGTTGATCATTTACATTAGTCTAGCAATTTTGCTGATAATGTTGGTATTCCCCTACTAGCAATTAGCAGTGGGAAGCTTGGCAAGGGTCCTTGCATGAGTGATGCTATAAGTTTTCTTTTTTTTGAAGATATGAGTGATGCTATAAGCAATAATGTCTTGCCAGGATATTTATAGTTACTGATGTAAGCTGCTATCATAACAGATGGCACGTGGAGTTACTTTGAGTTCCATACTTTTTGCCTCTACATCGACTTGTGCACCTGAGATAATGATGATAACATTTTAGTTTGTCTAGCTAGTGGTTGTTAACGGCTGGATTTCTTATTGACTCGAGACAAGATTTTTGTTGCGGCATTAATTCATGGTCCTTTTTACTGTTAGTTCTTTGTTTAAAATTACATCATTTCTTTATTCTCCAGTCACTGAGCACTAAAGTAGCTCTGGTTTCGTGGTCTTCTATATGATGTCTTCCTTTGGCTTAGCAGGATTAGATGCCAAAAAAATTGAAACGTGTATGGGAGATCCGGATTCTGACTCAGAGCATGCTATGTTAAAAGAAGAACAAGATGCTCAGGCATGTCACTTCTTTTTTCAGTTCTTTGCTCATTTTTTTCTAGGCAGCATGAAGATATTTATGCAATATTTATTCTTTCCTTTGGTTCTTCCTTTGAATATCTGTTGGATTGCTCTTGAAAAATCCTGTGGAAGAGGAGTGCATGAAACAGAGTTCATCCTCTTGCTACTTTGTTGTACATTATGTGGTGATTACATAATCGCCTCCTAGCTCTATTTTGCAATGGTTATTTCATTCCATGTTTCGTGGTCTTTTCTCATTATGATTACCCTGTCATTTTTTACTTTTTCTGTTTGTTTTTCTTGTTCCGAGTTTTAGGAATCAGCATCACTTATGGTTGAATCCCGGAAATCTGCAGATTGGAAAAGGCTCAAGGGGAGATGTCACAATACTGCCCACACTTGTCATTAACAATCGGCAGTATAGAGGTAACTTGTGAAAAAGATAGTACTGTAAAAAGATAGTATTGTAACTTGATATACAGACCCAAATGTTGCTGATGTATACCACTCAACAGGAAAGTTGGAGAAAGCTGCTGTTTTGAAGGCCATATGTTCTGGATTTGAAGAAACTACTGAACCAGCAATATGTTTAAGTTCTGGTGAGTGTTCTGTGCTAAATTCTAGAGATTTGCATGATAAGGAAGGTATTTATTATGTTGATACTAGAAAAGTACAATGTATGCATTTTCTTTGCATCCCATCTTCAAGAGACTAAACTTTTTATTCTCTGCATTGCACCTTTCTGAACTAGATTTTTTAATCTTGATCTTTTCTTGAACTCCATTCTACAGATATAGAGACAAATGAATGTCTGGTAAACAATGGAGGATGTTGGCAAGATAAATCTTCCAATATTACTGCCTGCAAGGTACTAAAGTGTCTAGAGTGAAAAGCATCTATAAACAAGCACAGCATTTACTTATTTTGTAAACTTTTTGTGCTACATGTGTGTTGTGGATTTATTTCAGGACACTTTTCGTGGAAGAGTTTGTGAGTGCCCTGTAGTTGGAGGAGTACAATTTAAGGGGGATGGCTACACTAAATGTGAAGGTAATTATAACATATTTTTGGCAGCTCTTTAAACAGAAGGAGAAAAAGAAAAGGTATGGATCTTACCATTATATGTTGTAAGAATTGATGGTTTGATTTTTGGGATAAAAGTTTCTGTGTTCCTCAATTGTGCTAATGTCAAAGTTGAAGCAAATGTTTGTAGTTATAAACCAGAGCAGAAGGTCAAAATAGTGGAGATTTGTTACTTGCCATCCATTTGGAATTTTTAATTCCAACTTTAGCTAGCATTTTTTGTTCAAGTCTGTTAAAAAACTCCCTTGGAGCAATACTTTTTGTTGTATGTTAATCATAATTTGAAATAATTTTTCATTATGCAGCTGTTGGGCCTGGACGTTGCTCCATAAATCATGGACATTGTTGGCATGAGAGTCAAAATGGCCTTACATTTTCCGCTTGTCAGGTTCATGCCATCTTGTTTCATAGTTTCAAATTCATTCCAAGGCAGATGAAATCTGTTCTGAATTTTGTAATTGTTATAGGAATCTGGGGATGTCAAATGCTTGTGCCCCCCTGGATTTAGAGGAGATGGCATAAAAAATTGTGAAGGTAATGTAATCACTTAGCTTTTGAAACTCATTGATTCACCTATGAGAGTTGCTTTGGAGGAAGATTTGCTGACTCTATGGCACGTTTTGTTGCCCTGAAACCTGCACTTGGGAATGACTTAACTTGGAATAGAGAACACCCACAATTGGGCCTGCAATAATGGGTTACGAGTTATTCTTCTACTTTATGCCTTTATTTGATTTTAGGTATATTTATTTTCTGTACAAATGGCCTCAAGAATACTTACCTCTATCATAATTACTTCTTTTTGCCCTTTGGATGGCTACAGAGCTCCATTAGCCGTCCTTTTCCCTTTCAAAAGAAAAAAAAAATTCTTTTTGTTCTTTAAAAAAAATTAACCTATTCCTTGATGTGATCCCAATCACCACCCAAACAAAAAAGTAACTAAAGCTGGAATGCATCCTTATTCCTCATGCTATCCCACAAACCTTATTCCACTTCCCAAATGGTACCTAAAAATATTTCTTACGAATTGGAGAGTTCCACCTTAGTGTGGTTTGATTTAACTGAAGCGGAGGAATTGGAAGCTCTGTATATTGATATTACCAGTTTTTCCTTGCAGATGTGGATGAGTGCAAAGAGAAAAAGGCTTGTCAATGTCCTGAATGCCACTGTAAAAACACTTGGGGCAGCTATGAGTGCACATGCAGTGGAGATCTTTTGTACATCAGGGACCATGACACTTGCATAGGTCTGGAGGCACTTAACTTTGTATTTGCTTCATAGGAAGAATATGGTTTTAACAGTTGGCTTATGCAGCTAAAAAGTCTGTTGCATCCAAAACCACCTGGGCTGCCTTTTGGATAGTATTGGTGGTGCTGGCCGTGGCAACCGTTGGAGCTTACATTGTTTATAAATACAGATTGAGAGTAAGTCCACACCAATTTTGTTGCCGTCTATACTCACCGCCACCACCCAAAAAACCCACCACCACATGGTCAATGCAACTTGCAGTCTTTTCTTCTTGAAAAGTAATAGGGTGATTATTTGGTTGATAATTACCCAACTCCTTCAATTAAAATTAATAATCAAAGATGTACAGGCATATTACAGATATTTATCCCAAAAGGAAGCCAAAGAGGAAATGCTACAAATAAACTTTTCGAGATACAGATGCTCTCCCTTGTAGACGGACTCCATTTTGTCCTATTCAAGATTTCGAATGTTCCATAGGATAGCCAAGACTTTTTCCTTTTCTTTCTTTGATTTCAATGTATGCGGGCTTGATTGTCGCCATCCATGCCTGGAGTTCCAAAAAGGCTGCTCATTAGACTGGTCAATCCATGAGATATTAAATCTATACCAGATTTGCCGTGAGAAGCTACATTTGAAAAACAGATGATTAGTGTCCTCCTGGCCAGAAACACATAAGAGGACAAGAAGTATCAGTATTCGGAACCCTTTTGGATCTCCACTTCCATGTCATTAATCTACCCCTTCTCAAAAGCCATGTGAAAATTTTGATTTGAAGTGGGCAAGCTGCAGACCAAATCAGTTTACAATACCAAAGGAGGTCGATATTTGGCTGGTACACCTCTCCTCGTAGCCTCCTATATGCTTCACAGACAGAAATTCTTAGTGTCCTAGAAAAAAAACCATTATATTGGTTATCCGTCCTGTAAGTGGAAAGTAACTCCATATCAGCAAGCTCTTGTGTCCTTTGGTACAAGAGGATTCCTATAAAAGTTGGTCCCTAGCTATTCTCCCAGCAATCAGCCACTTGAACCTCTTTGTTTCCAGCCACAGCAAAGAGTCTCAGGAAAAGAAACTTAAGAGGACCTTCGCAAGTCCAATTGTTGTTCCAGAAATGGAAATGGTCACCTGAACCAAGCTTCGGAACAAAATAATCTCGTAACTTTGAGCAAATGGGTGCAATTCCTTTGAAGAAAGAAGATGCCCCTCTTGGAGGCGAAACTCTGTTCCCAATTTAAGGATTGGCCATAACAAAGGGAGAACACTATACTGAATAGATTAGAATCAGGCCCATGTTTTTGGCTACCTATTTTGCAAGGAGGCTTTCTTTCATGATTCTGAGGTCTCTAACTCCCAAACCACCTTCATTAAGTGGTCGAAAAATATCACCCCTAACTCTCACTCCCCAACCATTTGAATCATAGTTTGTCCAGAAAAAATCTCACATAAGACCAACCAATCTCTTTTCAATTTTCTGAGGCAAACAGAAGACAGAAAGGAAGTAGGGATAGACATTAAGACTGACTTCAAAAATACTAGCCATCCTCCTCTAGGCAAAATTCCAGAGGATCAGCCTGGCAACTTCCTTTCCATTCTCTCCATCAAGGATGTTCACTCTTGGAGGGAGATGAGTCTATCAGAAAGTGGTAGCCTAAGGTATGGTATGGGAAGCAAACCCCCCAATGTCCTCAGGGAAAGACTGCAGCTGCTTGCCTCTTTAGATGTCATTCCCATGGGCACAAATTTAGATTTTGAGTAGTTAATTTCCAGGCCAAAAGCTTCCCCAAAAAGATCAAGTAGATACCTCAATTTTCTAGCTTTAATCTCTGAGCCGTTAATGAAAAATATAGTGTCATATGCATGTTAAAGAATTGGTATAATCAACCCAGTATTCTCAGTGGGGGAGAAACCTCAAAAAAGACAAGTAGAACATGCATTGAAAGTGACATGTGCTAGAGCATCTGTAGCTAGCACAAATAACATTGGTGCTAGGAGGCACCCTTGCCTAAAACCCCATTGTGGCCGTACCATTCCTCTAGCTAGATTTCCATTTAACAATACGGAGAAAAAGGTTGTTGTAACACATCTCTTCATCCAATTAATCCAAGTTGTGGGGAAACCTCTCTTCGCTAGGGATGCCTAAAGGAAAGACCATTGCACAGAGTTGTAGGCCTTGCTGAAATTAACTTCCCACATGAAGCCCTTCATTTGGCTTCTAAATCTGAAGGTACCATGAAATCATCTCAAATAGAGCACCCTAGAATAAAAGGTTGATTGAACTAGGGAGATGATGCCATTAAGTAGCTTGCATAATATGTTAGCCAATACCTTAGCCACAATTGGGTAGATGCCGTTTGAGAGTGCAATTGGTTTGAAATCTCCAACCTTAGCCGCACCTTTTTTGGGAAGAATAAACATGAAGAATTTATTGATTCTATTGAAACTCATTTCCCGTAGCAAATTCATGCATTATTGCCAAGTTGTCCTCCTTCACCGGTGTCCAAAACTCTTTATATAGAAACATTGGAAATCCATATGCCTTGGGGACCTTCATCATTGAGGCCCCATAAAGCTTTACAAACCTTACTTCTAAGAACTTTGCTACACTATAGATTGGCACTCATTAATCTCCATCTCCTCATCTATCTTTTGGAAGTAAACTCTTTAAAGTAGTTGGATAAGGCATTACCAATGTCACCCTCCCCTCGATCTCATTGTTTTCCGTGATCACTCTATCAATGTAATTCTTCCATCGTCGACCACTAACGGCCAAGTGGAAGAATCTTGTTTTTTAGTCCCCCTCTACGAGCCATTTTTGCCTTGATCTTTGTTTCCACTTTGCCTTTTACTTCCTCTCTTCTTCATGGACAATAGTCTAGAGTCTAGATCAGGGTTCTTGCTCTTCAACGTTGATGTCTCTCGAATCTTCCACACAATCCCATCTCATAATTCCCGCTAAAGCCTTAGACTTTTACTTTGTTGTTCCTGAATCTACTTCTTGTAGCCTTTCAGAAATAATCGTAGCTCGAAGAGCTTGGAGACCAATTTTGTTGCGGTAGACCCAACGGGATTGTATGATCTCCATTACTCCATCGACTCTTTAAAGCTCTCTTCAAGAAGCTAGAAATGCTCAAACTTGAAATATGTACCAAATTATTCCTCCTCATTTGATCTCCACATTAGTGGTATGTGGCTTGAGAACGGTTTATCCATAATGTTAAACATTTGCCAAAGGGGAAGCCTCCTTAAATTCAACGCTACACAAAAACCTATAATGCGAGATTTCATGTTCAAGCTTGTCGAGATCCTCTAGGTGAATTTGCAGGAATTGATAGGTATATCAGCCAGGCCGTGGAGAGTAATGAAGTTTTTTTTTTTTTTGAAAAGAGAAAGGGTGGTTATCTAGTTGATAACTACCCAGAAAATGCATTAATTAATTAAGAGGCCCAAAACATGGGTAGATTATAAGCTCGACTCTCAAAGATGAGTTAAGGACAAAACTCCCGCAACAAAATTCTCAACATACGGATCCTGCCCCATGAAATGACCCTATTCCCTGCTAACCAGATGCCCCAAAGCATCGCCAATGCCTTCGCCTGTTGCTTTTTCATTCTAAAGACATTCTAGCTGCCATTCTAAGTACCGCTTCCAAAAGATCTTCGAAATTCAATAAACGTAGATAACACTAACCAACCACGGTCAAAACAACTCCAGATCCAAGCAGCGAAGGAACAACAAAAAAATAGGTGGTTAACGTCTTCTTCCTCCACGCCACACAGTGGACAAGTCTTCTTCATGTCAAGCACTCATTTTGCCCTTCAAACCACCATCATAAGTCAACCTCTCCTAAGCAGCCAGACAAAATTCTTCACCTTCAAAGGGCAAGTCATGAACCAAATCAGCCTACAATCCTTGATAAAATCGATATTTGTCAAAGAGCCTGCATTCCCCAACCTTCTATATGCATTCACAATAGAGAAGTCAACCTCCTCCCACAAGAAAGCATCAACCCCATCCTTCGATTGGAACCCATATACCTCATGTAGTAAGGTCTGGACCTCCTATATCCTTTAATATGAAAGACTACCCACAAACGAGGGGCACCAACATCCATCGCACACCTCATCCACCTTCGCCTCCTTAATTGTAGCCAAAGAAAAAAGTTGAGGAAAACGATCACACAATCTCCCCTCACTCATCCAATCATCTAGCTAGAATATGAAAATCTCACTAGTATGCAATAAAGGAGCAAAGAAGCCTTGCACCTTAGGCGCTACCTACAAAAGCACCCTAACAAAGTGAGAGGAGCCCGGTGGTGGAGAGAACAGGAGATCCCAACACATCGAATTACCATAACATGCCTAAAAGACCCCTCCTAAGAGGCCTTCCCTATTTTCATAGAGTCTACTAATCCACTTGGATAAAAAACTCTCATTCATCCTTCTCAAATCTCTCACCGTTAGGCCCCCCTTTTTTCACTGGCTTGTACACCTCCTTTCAAGTCACCATCCTCGCATCATTCCCAGTTGAGCTATAGTTCTTCCAGAAGAAATTCCTCATTAGGGTCAAAATCTTCTTTTCAATCTACCACGGCAACTTCATGACGGATGTAAAATAGGAAGGCATAGTCAACAACATAGCCTGCAAAAGCACCAATTTGTACACCTAGACAAAACCTTGGATGCCCAACCCTCCAATCTCCTCTCTAACCTCTCGACTAGGGGGTTCCGATCTTGCATAGAGGTTTTCCTATTTGACAAAACAAGACCAAGATAGGAGATGGGTAGAGAACCTTTCGACGTATGAAGCACCAAATTGCCTCTGCTGGCCTTCTTAGAACAAAAGCAAACTTGGAGAAATTTATCTCCAGCCTCGACGCTTCCCTAAACAACTACAACCTGTCACACATCCTCCTTCCCTCTACCAAGGAGTCCTCCACTAAGAACAGTGGGTCATCAGCATACCGAAGTAGAGGAATTACATTCCCACCTCTTAACCAAAAGCCCCTAAAAAGTCCTCTTTTGCAAGATTTGACCACTTCCCTTGTCAGTGCATTTGCCGCCATAATGAATAGCATGGGAGCCAAAGGGCAGTCTTGTCTAACACCCATCCTTAGTTGCATCCATCCATTTGTTGGGTTGCCATTGATAAGAATTGAGAAGGAAGTTGTAGTGGCACATCGCTTCATCTAATCGACCCAAAAAGGAGGGAATCCCTTTTTTATCATGGAGGCCCAAAGAAATGACCACTATATCGAATCATACACCTTTATGAAATCCACCTTCCATAAAAACGACTTCTTGTCCCTCCTCCAACAAGCAAGAATCTCAAAAGTAGCAACATAACCATCTAGATTATTATGACCTGGGACAAAAGTCATCTGCAGCTAAGAGACCACCCCTACCAACACTCCCCCCAAGCTGTTGGCCAAGGCCTTTGCCACAATTAGGTAGATGGCATTCGACAACACAATTGGCCTATACTCATCAATGGACTGTTGCCCTTTCCCTCTTTAGAAGCAGAAACATAAAAAAATTGTTGTTTTTTAAAACAAAAGGGCGATTATCCGTGTGATAACCACCCATATTCATTTCATTACCAAACAATTGGGATTACATCACAGATGATAGCAGATTCCTAGAACACCACCTGGAAAAAAATGGATAAAACAAAATTCTCTACATAGGATCTCTCACCCCTAAATAACACCCCATTTCTCCCTAGCCAAATACCCCATAACACCGCCAAAACCTTGGCTCTCTCCTTCTTGGATCTAAAGGTGATATCTCTATTGCAGGTGTTTCCTTTATTGAATGAGGACCAAAAGTTGTCAGTGTCTTTAGGGACGATCCAGTCGATCACCATCCTCTGTCAGATCTACACCACGAAAGGACACTGGAAAAATAGGTGTTCGATGTCTTCGTTTGCCCCTTGGCAAAGAGGGCATCTCAAATCATCTATTTGGGCCCACCTCGCTCTCAACAACTTTGTCATGATTCTCTCCCTCACCAGCCAAGCAAAAATCTTCACTTTCAACGAGCACTTTGCCATCCAAAGCAGCTTACAATCTCTTAAGAAATCAATATCCGAGCTCGTCGAGACATTTCCCATTCTGCGGAATACCTTCGTCACTAAGAACTCCCCCTCTTCCCAAAAGTATGCGTCACCTCCCTCCTCCGGCGCCCGACCCTCTTACTCCTGGATCAACTAGTGGAACTCTATGCACCTCTGGTATGAGAGGCCCCCTCGAAAGGTTGGGCACCACGCTCCGTCCCAATAGCTCCCCATTGTAGCCAACGGGTCTACAGCTCTCCCAAAAAGGTAGGGAAACCTACCACTAAGAGTAGATTCAACCCCTTGCCAGTCATCCAGCTAGAAACAGAAGGCGTCCCCCTCCCCTAGGGTAGGAGAAAAGGACCGCACCTTTGGCGCCATCGCCGCCAAGCTTCTGAGGAAATGAGAAACCCCGGGAGGGGGCGTCTCCAAAGGTCCCTATGAGAGGAAGGACCCATAGCACCGTCACACGACGTCCCCAAAAAGACCTTGCTCCCACCCCATCAGTTTGGCAATCCACTTCTTGAGGAGGCTCAAGTTCACCATGTCCACATCCCTAACCCCCAGCTTGCCCTCCTGCATCGGCCTACAAACCTCCTCCCAGGTCACCAGCCTCGCCCCCTTTCATGTCGAATCCACATTTGACTAGAAGAAGTCCCTTATCAATCCTGAGATCTTCTTCTCAATCTAACGCGGTATCCTAAACATTGAGAGGAAATATGCTGGTAAGGACGACAGCATTGCCTTCACCAGTGTCAACCTCCCTTCTCTCGATAGCAACCTGGAAGACCAACCCGTCAAACTTCTCTCCATCCTCTCTAGTAGAGGTATCCAATCCTGCATCCTGAGGCAACGATCCGATATGGGGAGCCCCAAGTACATCAACGACATTGTACCTGCATCTATCTCCAGAGCATTAACAACCGTCTCCATGTCTTTCGCTGACAGGTTCATTGGGACAAAACTCAATTTCTAATAATTGATCTGTAGCCCCGAGGCCTTGCCAAAAAGCTCTAGAAGGATTCTCATCCTCTTAGCCTCCATGGCAGTTCACTTCACCAAAAATAGAGTATCATTCGCATACTGTAGCATCGCTATCTCTATCCTCATTAGCCACAAAACCTTGAGTAGACCTCTAGCACAGGCCATGTGGGTTGCTCTTACAAGGGCATCCACTGCAAGCACGTACAACATAGGTGCGAGAGGGCAGCCCTACCTGACCCCTCTCCTAGGCTGCATCCAACCTCCCGCTATGTTCCCATTGACCAGGACTAAGAAAGATGTCGTCACACACCTTTTCATCCAGTCAATCTAGGTCCCTTTTCATCCAGTCAATCTAGGTCGTGGGAAAGCCCCTCCTCACCAGGGAAGCTCAAAGAAACTCTCACTACACAGAGTTGTACGCTTTACTGAAGTCAATCTTCCACAGAAAGGCTTTCTTCTCCCTCCTCCAAGCAGCCAGTGCCTCCATAACAACCACAAAACCATCCAGGATTCCCTTCCCTAGAATGAAAGCTGTCTGGACAAGCGAAATCAAGTCTCCCAAAAGGCTTCAGAGTCTATTGGCTAAGACCTTTGCAATAATAAGGTACATGGCATTCGATAAGGCGATCGGTTGGAAGTCCTAGATTGCCTTTGCGCCATCCTTCTTAGGCAGTAAGAATAAGTAGTACCTATTCAACTTATCGAAACCTCTATTCCTAGTCGTAAACTCCTCCATCATCTACATCACGTTTGCCCCCTCCAGGGGCTAGAACTCCTTGAAGAAGAAAATAGGGAATCCATTTGGACTAGGGCATCCCTCCACGTTAAGGCCCCACACTGTCTCCCTCACCTCATCTTCCGTGAAAGTAGTCGTGAGGCCCTCTTCCTGATCTGCAATAACACTCTGCACATCCTCCCCCCTCCACCTCTAGTGCCCCCTACTGCGCCTCCTTGTGAACTCCCTAAAGTAATCTGCCGCTGCCCGTCCAACCTCGTCCTTGCTAGAGAAAGCCTCCCCATGTACCAGCAACTTCTCAATTCAATTTCTCCTCCTCTTGGCCAAGGCCACTTGGTAGAAGAACTTGGTATTGGAGTTGCCCTCTCTTAGCCATCTCTGTCTCGATCTCGTCTTCCACTCCACCTCCAACTTCTTATCCTCCTCCTACACCACCTGTGTCATCCTCACCTTGTTCTCTCTGTCTTCTGTTGAGATAGAGACCTGATCTTTCTGGCTATCAATCCTGGTGATCACTACCAATGCCTTCTCCTTCTTGCCTCTCCTGGATGCCCTTAACTCCCTCTTGTAAACCCTCAAGAGGTCTCGCAAAGCAGCCAGCTTCTTCGCTAACTGAATCGCAGTTGATCCCTCCACCTCTATAGAGTTCCACTTCTCCACAATGTTCTTGAAACCCTCCTCCATTAACAAAGATCTATCAAATTTGAAGTATGTGCCAAAGTAAATCCTCTCATTAGATCACCACATAAGAGGTGTATGATCCGAGAAGAGCCTCCCCAAGGGAGAGACATCTGGCAAAGGGAACGCCTTTGCCATCTCCATGTTGGAGAGAAACCTGTCAATTCAGGACATCTGACCATTACTGCTCCTCCAAATATAAGCGCAGGATGCTGGGATTAGATCTACGAGGCCATGCAGGGCCACAAACTACACAAAATGTTTTGACCTGGGGTCTTGCCTCCCTCGTCTGCTAGGTCTGTCCTCAGTCTACAAAGTGATGTTAAAATTTCCTCCAAGCAGCCATGATAATCCATGGTAGTTCGCCGCCACAGATGTCAACTCCCACATAGCTCCCCTTGCCTGGGCGTGTGATGGCCCGTAGACCCCTATGACGATCATTCTGGCCCCTCCTTGTCTCACCAGCCTTGCTAAAATGATATGTTCTCCTTTGAAGCAGTCCTCCATGGTGAAGACATCCTCGTGCCACCCTAATAGCTGCCCTCCTGCTTGGCCAATTGCGTCAAGAGCTCGAAACCCTTTCATCCATGAACCCCGGATCTCCCTCCATAACTTTCCATCACAAGTAGACAGCTTCGTCTCTTGCAGCAGCATCACGTCTGCCCTCCACTGGCGTATGTAGTTTCTCAACGTCGCTCTCCTCGATGGGTTGTTGAGACCCCTAACGTTCCAGGTAAGTATAACATTCATTGGGAATGGTTGGACGCCTCCTTCGTAGTTGGTCGGAAGCCTCCCGCTTCCATAGTTTGATGCACTTCCTTGTCATTCCGTTTTGACACAGAGGATGTTTGATGAGGGGGCTGTGGTGGCTCTCTGCGGTCCTCAACCACACGTGATCCCCGACTGGTCTTCCGAAAGCTCCACTTCCGATTGCAGCGAAGGCCGCCCCCCAGCCTCGATTCACCACACGCAGTCGCCACCCAGTCAACGGGATTTCCACTCGATCCCTAGATCGGTCAACCGCGCCAGATGTTGAGGTGATGTTGGATCGCTACTGTGAGGAACCCCAATCAGCTCGAACCTCCAGCACATCTGCAGTCGGTTGCGAATGCCCAATCATCGCCTCATCGGTCGCCGAGGCTCGATCGGTAGCCCCTGCTGATGAGTCCTCGTCTACCTCTGCTGCTATCGATCGGTCTTCAACCCCCTTCAGAGAGGGTGTTGCGAGGCCCCCTCCACAGGCGATGCTGGAAGATGTTGGGCACCGCATCACTCTCTCAGCAAATACCCAACTTAAAGCCCTATCACCAACTGGGCTTGTGAAAGGTCTTGGATATGGATGCAGGTTCAGGGTCCACCTCTTCGAAACAAGAGTCGGTTGGCATCCGACTCAGATCTTTATCCCTGACCGAGTCCATGAAGGGGTCTTTGTCGGATTCGGGTCCCAGGGGAGGAGACCACTCGCCAACAGGGTCCATGAGGGAGCCCTTATCAGATTCAGGACTTGGGAAATCACGTTGGTCCAGATCCCCAAGCTCCACAGTCGCGGCGTGTCCAGTATGCCTCGCACTTGCCTCCAGCTATCCCTTGGAAAGTGCGTGCGCATCTAAATCCCTGAGCAACGACCCCTTGGGTTCCTAACCTGTAGAATGCACCGCTGCCTATGCCATCACCGCAGCTGCGTATGAGATTGGCGCCGTCGTTTCAGGAGTCGAGTCCATGTTAGTGATCGTTCTCCTTTCCCAATGAGCCCTCTGATCCTTCGCTAGGCGTCGCTTCATCTTCATCCTCGCCAGAGCACCATCCCCGTCCCTCCATGGAGCACCTTCATAGCCTTCTCAAGGTGTGCAAGTCACCACCTAGGAGGATCCCTTAAGGTGCAGCAGAACCCTCTCCACCGTAGGAGCTCCAACCTTCGGTTCAACCATCGCCACCAACGGATGTTCGGTGAGCCCCGCCACCTTGCAACTCTCTAAGCCTAGCAAAGGGGGACACCGCCGCCTCTACCACCTCCACGAATCTCAGCCACCAAGGAACTCCAGAGATGGTCACCTCAAGTGAAGGTCTCTCCGGTGGGCGCTCCGAGGACACCCCATCATGGAGGCAAGGCCATCTCCATCTCCACCTTTCCGACTTCGTCCTGACCTCCGTGAAGCACATCTCCTTCAACGAGGGGAGGCCAAGGACCAAGAATTTCTTCTCATCCAGAATTAGGATCTTCATCTTCTTTCGCAAGGAGTTGTAGCCCAACTCCACCTCTTCCCTTATCCCACCCTCCCATACCAGGTTGCTTTCCACCTCTGCCCGCAAGGCCATCACCCCTTCAGACCACGGTGCCTCAACCTCGACTTGCGGCAGCCTTCTCGGTGGCGACGAGGGGAAGCTTCTGTCTCCACCACGGTCATCGCAGCAATGCATGCTTCTATGCCTGAGTCCACCGCACCTCCAACACCTCTAGGGTTTGTGGCATTCCCGAGCCTAATGATCACGACCAAGGCATTTGAAGCATCTCCCCCTTCCTTGCACGCCACCTCTACGGCTGATAGTACCCAGGCGACTACCTGTGGTCCGGATTTGCTTCCTTCTCCCCACTACCATCATCCACTCGGCCACCTCCTCCCCTACTTCGTCGCCCTTGGTGGCAAGTCCCACCACCGGCCTTCGACGACCCACCTCTCGGTGGTCCCCCTTCCCTCTCCCTCTTTTACGGTGTCTCTCCTCACTCATCTCGTTCTATCCCTTTCCATAGAGGCCGAGATCTTTTTTTTTTTTTAAAGTGAAAGGGCGGTTATCTAAGCGATAATCACCCACAATCATTTCATTCCATCACAAACGGGTTACAACAGGGTTACAAAAAACTTGGCCTCAGAAGTTACTGTAGAGAACTCTATGTCAACCATCATAAAGATCTGCGTGCTACAATGACAAGAACTATGGGGAATCGATTAGGTAGTGCTTTGGGGAAAAGTAGGGGACCAGATGATCAACCCTGGTAGTGATGCATGAGGAAGAGAGAGAACGACAACGACAACCCTCTTTTGTCCTACTTACGCATGCAAACAAAAGAGAAAGGAGGGATTGGTAGTGCCCCTTCTCTCTCCCACATCAGTGATCCTTCTCTTGTAGATGGTCAACACATGTGCAACATAAAGAAAAAAAAATATTGAGTCTATTGAACCAAGGTTACCCTTTGCGAATTCTATTGTCACCTGTAGGACGTCCTTAACAAGTGTCTAGAACTCCTTATTGAAGTACACTGGGAAACCATTGGAACTAGGGCAACCTCGCAACCTCAACAAATGCTTCCCACTTCTTTCTATTTCGATCCTCCTTAACGTGCCTCCTAAACTCCTTAAGGAAGGTGCTTAGTTCACACACTTCCAACCTTGCCGCCGCTGAACTACCCAGCTGAAAAGATCTCCACTTCTCCACCCTCTCCTTGAACCTCTCCTCAATCAACTACGCTCTATCAAATTTAAAATAAGTCCCAAACTGCCTTCCTTTATTTGCCCAAGGGTCCGACCTCTACCAAGGGAAAGGCTTTTGTAAGTTCTATTGAGAGGAATCTATCCCCCACTACTCCAGGTGAAAGCATAAGAATTCGACATCACATCCACAATGTAATGTGCTGCCACAAACCCTCTGAAGGCGTCTGAACCACAATCTCTCCCTCTTCTGCCCCCATACTATATTCTAGAACCAAAGTAACATTGAAGTCCTCCCTATCAGCTTAGGACGACCCTGAAATATTACTACCACCTAACTCAACTCCTGCCAAAGATGCGTCCTCGTAGCATCTTCGTTCGGCCCGTAAACTGTAGAGAAGACACAAGTGAAGTTGTCTTGACGTCTCGTAAGTTGCACAAACAACACAAAGGAGCTCACGGATGAAGCAACCAAAGAAAACACATCCTCCTTCCATCCTACAACCATTCCACCCAACCTTCCAACCAAATCTAAAGCAACAAAATCACCCAAACTACTCCCTCCAATCTCCCTCTATAAATGTTGATCACACCGCTCTAGCTTTGTTTCCTATAACATCACCACTTTAACACCCCAAGAGTGGAGGTACCCATTCAACGTCATTTGCCTAGAGGGGTCATTGAGACCCCTAATATTCCACGACAAAATCTTCATCATAAGACACCTGCGCCACCTCCTCTAGATAGTCGTGCGAACCTTGCTGTCTCTGCAACAAGTTCCACGTCTTCCTCCTGTAGATCAACATCTACACCTTCCATACCCTTCCCCTCCACACTTCTTTGCTCGTTCACCACACAGTTGGCCCCATTAGATTCATCACCTGCAGTAACAGCAAAGGTCCCCTCACCACCAGGGCCCATCACCTCCACGCCCATCCCTTCCTTCGCATCCCCATCGCTGCGTTGCTCTTCTCAACTAACACCACTGCTGGCATCGTTCTATTCCCACCACTGCCTCCCCAAGACTCCCCACTGGCAACCTCTCCATGAGCACTGACGTCGCACGACCTCCCCTAAGCATCTAACCCCTTGTCATGGAGCCACTCTCCACTGCACATAAAGAAAATGCCCTTTGCTGGCTTTGAAAGCTTCACTTCGCTCGATAATAGATACTCATTGTCGGAAACCTGGTCAACCTCCACCTTCCCACCTTCATTGGGGTCCCCATCTTCGGGCGATGCAACCCATCATGTTGCCTCACCATCGAGGTCGCCCTCACAACCCTCGAGTGAAAGCCCCCCTAACCAAGGGGGCGTTAGGGCTCACAGGAGCGAAAAAGGGCCCTAATCAATTATTTGGGCTACAACCTAAAAAGCGGCACTCAGATCTGGATCTAGGTCCGCAAACCTCCCTCAAGAGATCGCTCTCCACATTAGAGGTGTACTCCCTCAACCCCTCTTCTTTCACCCTCTAGAGAGTTAATACCTCTTCAATGCAGACCTCTGCTATCGCCTCCTAAATCATCACTCCACCACAATTTCCACCTCGATTGTTCGAGTCCCTCTCTTTGCCACATCCGTGAATCTCGGGGAGCGCAATCGACCTCGCAGATCTCACCTCCCCAAGATCCTTGTGGCGCTTCATCACTATCCAAATCATCCTCATCGACTCTTTGGCGGTGTCGTTGGTCACTGCTGTGACCCTTGCCGCACTTCCTCCCCCACCAACAACCTTTAGAGATTGTTCGCCCTTGACAGTCTCCTTCACAACTTCTACGCTCCCCACCAACGCACCACCACCCTATAAGCTCGGACTGCCTCCAAAGACCACCTGTGCATAATTTTGCCCTTCGTCCCCAACTCGAGAAATCGTCACCACCCATGAGACAAGCCTCTCAACAGCAATGCAACCTTTGAGGCCACCCTTGTCCCCAGCTTCAACTCAACCGCCACCTTCAAGGTCAACATGTCCCCTTCAACAAGGCCTTGACCAGCAGATGACCTAACCCTCCCGAAGGGCTCAATGATCACCTCAAGCACCTCCCTTTTGCAGAGCCACAATAGGATCCCTTCCACCTTGACAACTTTAGCCTTTTTAGCGGTCGCTCTACCACAACACCATCGTTCCTTGTCGACCACCTCCATCACACCACTACCCCTCGAAGGATGAAATTTCGAAGGCCATCCTCTACACCACTTCTCTCTGTAATCCAAATACCAAGAGCATCACTAGGGGTAGCACCTCCACCTACAGATTGACACCAAAAACGGCCGATATTCCCTTCTTCAACGTGACCTCCAACCTCCTGCGAACAACAACCCCTATTAGAGTGGTTGCAAGCTCCTCCTAAATTGGACGAACCTGAGGTGATCATGACGCCCAAACATCCACCAACGGAGCCCCTACTGGTGAAGGAGGCGGATTCGTAAGCCCTTCTCCCCGACGAAGATGACATAGGGTACTCGCCATCTTTCGATGGATCAGTCCGCCACATCTTAGACACCTCACCGGCTCACGACAATCCTTCGTGATGTGCCCCTGACTGAGGCACTTGAAGCACCTCGTCTCCTCATGCCTTCTCTTCCTTGACCTCCTCAATCGAAATGCCACCCACACTCCTCCGTCAACCCTTGCTGTCGCCACCATCACTCTCTTACTCATTTTCTCACTCCCCAATACCTAGAGCAATGAAGTTGACAAATGCCTCTGAGTTGGAATACCTCCAACTCGTCACTTGGTCTATCATGTGATGATAATGTAACATTAGAGTCCCTTGTGACCATAATGAGTGTTCTGAAACTGATCCACCACTTCTATCAATTCTTCCCACAGATGTTGCCCATCTTCATCATTTGGGTCGTAAACCGTAGATATCAGAAGATGTAAGTTATCCCTGGGCCTCTTCAATTTCACAGTCAGAACAAAGTGACCATTCTTGGATTCGTTAATTGAGAATTGATCTTTCTAGCCAATCTGCATTCCCCATGACCTTCCCTGCACATTAACTATGTAACTATGTTTAAACCCCCTAACATCGATCCTCCTATTTCCCTCCAAATGGATTGACTGCAACTCCCCAACTTTGTTTCTTGAAGTTATACATTGCTAGCACCCCACAAGCAAATGTAATTCTTTAAAGCAGACCTGCGAGTTAGGCCATTTAGACCTCTAGCATTCCACTATAGTATTGAGTACATTGATTACTAGGCTCCATCCCCCCTTGTGTATGTTGGAAATTGGCTATTGTAGTAACTGGTAATCTCCCATCGTCATTATCAACCTCTTCCACTTGTCGAGTTGAAGCTTGCTTCGATTGTCGAGGTGATATACCATCAGAGCATTCTGTTGAAGGTTGCATTAGCATCCACCATTTCTATTGAAGAGTCGACCACCTTGGCCTAGAGTGAAGCTTCCTTGTTAACTCGAAGTCAAACCACCGTCACCATTTTCTCTTTGGGGTGAAAACTCCATTAGGGGAGAAAAAGCAGGCAGGCAATTCGATGGGTTGGAACTTGGAAGGTTTCCACTTTACCAACGAGATCCCTCCATAGCTAGCAGGGGAGTCGTCGCCATCTCCAGTTGCATCAATAATAGTTGTCACATCGAGAAGTAAGCCTTTTGGAGCATGATCTACTTGTCATCTCAGTTGGATCCTCTGTCTCCTCATGTTCGAGATGATTAAGCACCTACGATTCTGGCTCCTCCATTGTTGAATTCAGTGAGGAGGGCATCTCCTCCCTCCAATAAGGTTGGAATGAGCTATCGCTGTTGCACTCCCATCCTGCAATCAGGGATTAGCTTCCGATTGCTCCTGCGCACAAAGATTAACTCGGAAGGCCTTTGACCAAAGAAGAGGGTTCTATTTGGACCTGAGAGGTAAATGAAAAGGCGTGGGCAGATTAGGATACATACATGATTCAAATTCATTTTCGGATCCAGGTCCACTTATGGAAGGCATTGCCCGATTAGATGTATTCAAGTTCTTGCCACCCACAATTGTTAAAAAAGCCCCCATAGAATTTAGGAGGTCCCCCTTGGGAGTCAGTGAGAGGTCACCTGAAAGATCAAGGGTTTGCAAACCAAATGGGATCTCGAATCGTCCTCCTTTCAATTTTGGAAGACCTGCTTCAGTTGCCAAACCTTCCTAGTCTACAGCTGCTTCACCACCGACTCACCAGATGCTCTCATTGCTGTTGCTGGAGAGGATAACCTGATGCCTGGTTTGGTTCAGTTTTAAACGGAATCTTTATCCTATGTGGCAATCATAACCACTACAGGAAATGAATAGTTCAAAAATTTTATTTTCACCTATCACATCTACTACCATCCATCACATCCACCTTTCACCAATCATATATACCCCTAATAACTCACATCCATCATATCTATCTTCCACCAATCCACTCCCAATACAAGAAAAGAAAAGAAAAAAAAAAACTAATAATAATATATCAACTCAACTATCACATCGACACCCACCAACCCTTCTTTTACCCATCTACTTATCCACCCTTAAAACTTCCTAAACTTTACCCAATCTTAAACTTTAAACCTCTACCAAACAAGACTTGAAGACCTTCGTATTGGTGCAACGCTCCAATCCTTCAATGCGAAGGAAAATCAACTATGAAGGTCATCACACGGAATTAGTTGTAAGGGGATATCCTCCTTCCGTTTGACATTAATGTCAATTTCAACCTTCTAGAGGTCATCGGTCATAAGCCCAAGCTTTCAACATGATCTCAAGATAGTGAAATCTGAGATGAACACTTTGACTACCTCCAGGTACGTTAAAAACAGAGGAATATCAATGAGACACACCCTGAGTGTAACTCTTCGTGGAGGTCTCACCTCCAATGCCCCATCCATGGTAGATGGTTGATGCCATGTCTTGTGCTAAAGGTGCTGAAGGTTAAAGCTTGACGTAAATCCTCCCTGAGCCCATAAAGAAGGAATGTACGATCATCCACTGTGGTTTCCACCCTGTTGCTGGAGCCATAGGTCTCAGTGCATTTTGGATTGAGGCTAGCATCAGCCACCCAAGAACAACATCACCAATCAATGCTTGCTTCCAAGCCCTATCAGTGGCTGGCACAAACCCCAGCCATGGCGTGTTAACAAATCGAAGGCGGCTTGGATGAACCCCACTGCCCCCGCCTTGGGTTGAAGGTGAAAGAGCCCTGGCCATTTGATGCTTCTTCCAAGGGCAAATAGAATGCCGATGGCAGTTCCCGGCATAGAAGGCGGAGCATTGGGTCTTGAAATTCTTCCACCATGTGTCCCTTCTATCAGCATTGAAAGCAAAGAACCCTGATTTGACTATGGTGGTTTGTGATGGGTCTCCTATTCCTACTCCTCAAATCCTTGAGGCCATTGTTGACGCCAGCCTCTCCACAGTACCCTCCCGCACCTTCAATTCACAGCCACCTTCCAGCCGCCATCCTCTCCGTCACTCTCCCTCGTGCCCATTTATTCTTTTCTGCAACTTGCATTATTAATTGACACCATTTCCCCCCCAAAAAATATGCGTCAGTTGCTGCACTTGAATACAGGAATTGCATGTTCAGTTTGATCTTTCCTGCGGCAGATACTCAAATTGATACCATCGTGTGTTACCATATAAATCAAAGCTGGCATTCCATATAGTTGGATTTAATCAAAATCCAAAACCATATCAGAAAGACAGCTAAAACATAAACTGATTATAGTATTTCAATCCCAAATATGTCTTCCAGAATCCATATCCATATATAATTAATCTAACTTATGAATCATAATTAAACTACACCATTGAAGAACGTGACATCCAATGTCCAGCTCTCAACTTTATAACTGCTATGTAAAGCCTGTCACAATTTGCTCTTAACAAGTGTTCTTGCATAAACCAAAATGACTGAAAATAGTTTAATCTTAAATTTGTTCACGATTCTAGAAGCAAAACCTGATGCCTAACATGAAAATTCAGTTTATTTTAGATTACAATAATTCAAGTCCCATATTCTATCCTGTCTTTATTCAAAAATCATAGTCTCAAATTCCTGGATGTGCATCGAGATTAGATGAAAAGCTACCAAAGACAGATAGCAAAAATGGGACATAAGACATGAATGCTAAAATCTGACCTTTAACCATAAAGTAAAAGCAAATATGAAAATTTTAGCCAAATCTCAACCATGATCACTAGCATACAGCCTTGCCTTAAGTAGGCAATCAAAAGCTTAAGTCAACGAAAGTTAGTAAGGGGAAAGTCATGTCTGTCTGAGGGAGAGAGGTAGGGATGGATGGAGGTTGATGCCACAATAGGAAATGCTAGATGATGGTGGGAAATGAAAGAGAGATGAGAGATGGCAAGAAGGGGCTGCAAAGGAGGGTTGGCAGCCAATGTGCTCAAGGGAGTGAAGGTGGTGGAGATGTGGTGGGAGAAACACTAGAGATGAGACATGGAAGGGGGAAGCTGTGAGAAAAACAGACGGTAATTAAGGATAGGCATTAGTATAGGACAAAGCAACAGTGGGAGAAATAGAGATCGATTAGGAAGGGATGTGGCACCAACATGTGGACTGGAGGGCTCTCTTTTAGTATGCTTATATAGATATAGATATGGATAAAAGAAAAGGGGAAGAGGAGGCGACGGTTATGGGAAGATTGAGAAAGACGAGTGACTGAGGGAAGCAACACCTTTTTTAGTATATATAATTGATGTGAAGAAATTAATTCTTGAATACCAATGTATGTAACATGTACTGCTTGTAGGTTTCTGTAGAAAGATGTATACATACTCAGAAGGTCTTGCAACTTGATTTCTTTTTATTGCTTGGAAAAGAAAAGCTCTTATCGTTTTTGGATGTACAAAACCCCATGCTTCGTCAATTTCTTCACTCGGCTAAATTGGATTTTATAGGCCTTTTCCTCAAAATCTGTGTGCTAACTGAATGGGATGAAAACAACTACTTTGGCCCAATTACCACTTTATCTATTTAAATGAACTCTTGCTGCTAGGATAAAGGGATAGATGACGTGTCATGCATAAGATGAATAGTGATGAGATCATGCTTCTAATGAGTCATAGTGTATACAAGGATAGTGCAAGTAACGGTTGCATAAAGGTGCATAGCTACAGAAATCGAAATCGATAGTCGGTACTCAGTCGGTGAGGTCACCGACTAAGGAGTATATGGTATGTGGGTGATTAATCGAGGATTAATCAGTATAGTATTATATATATATATATATATATATATATATATATATTTGATATACATATTCTCTCAATACATCTTCTAATAAATAGCTATCAATATTACAACACATAAAATAAGACAAATAAACTAAGATTGGTGTGGGGAAGACCAAACACCTGCTAGCCGAAGTGGTGACTCACGAAGAGGCTGTGAGTGGCGGTGGGTCAATCATCGGTGGGCGGTGGTGAGCAACAGAGAGGGGAAGAGGGACTCAGGACTGAGGATTTTGCTTAGGGATAAGGCTTTCATGCATTGGGAACTTGGGGTAATGGGAGAAGTCGGGTTTAGTTGGGTGCATTTAGGCATCGGGTTTAGTCGACTTTTGGTTTAGGGGTGTATTGCACGTGCATCAAAGTTAAAAAAAATTGAAATCGTAAAACTTACTCGACCGATTAATCGGATAGACCTACTATAGGGCCGAATCTAAATACTCAGTTCATTTTGGATCGCATATGATTATGCGGCCAATCAATCGGTTGGATAGATCGATTTTTGCACCCTTAGAGGTGGGTATAGTGAACGTTGCCAACATGAGTAGTCAAATTAAACTGCATGGAGATCTGCGTGTGTAGAATAAATCTCCCATACCCCACAAGTTACCTTATCCATATGGGGTAAAATTTATCTCACATCCAAACGAAACCTTATATCCTAGAATAAGTATCCCACCTCAATGGTATGCCTTTTCTATACATGGGTGTGACCATTATTCTCAATGTTTTCTGGCAAAGGACATTTCTGTTATATCGGAAATAGCCTGCAGTCTAAGTCTAGGTACGACCTAGAATAGGATGGAGGTGAATAATCCAGGTATCTACCCCCAATATAGGAAAAGGTGTAGTATTTTGGGATACATTTAAGATCCTTTTCCAGTTATATATTCTCAGACCAGGGATGGAGCTGTTCGGATTTTTCCTAAGGGGGCATTTCAATTCTTCAATTTGCTGGTGGGAATCCTGTGTGGAACTTTCGTTTGCTGGGGTTCAGTGAGATTTGCAAATGAGGTCTCACATATTGAGGAATTCCTGTATCGCAAGAATTTTTTTAAGCAAAATCGATCTCTCTAGGTTGTATCTGTTTGGAAATGAGTGTGCATGTTGTTTGCATTGATTACTTGTTTGAAATTTTTTGTTATTCTTTCTCCTTTTATCTAGAACTAGTGGGAACCGTGTGCCTTTGTGCTAATTAAAATGGCAAGCAAGTTTTTGTATTGTAAACAGGGATAAATTTTAGTCTCATGATAAAAGTGCTAATGAAAAATAAATAAAAAAGATAATCTCCATAAGTAATCTTATCAAGGATGATTTTTTTTAAAAAAATTTACAATAATGGCCAATGAGACTAAAAGATTCTGTGATTTATCTGGCAAAAATCTAAATTGACATCTCAGAACTCAAACCCATGCAACGCCATTGCCACCTCAGGTTCTTTTCTAATAGGCTTCTACTTTACATGCACTGTAGTTGCTACAATTGTAGCTATAGTTATTGCACAATTCCCATTAACGGGTAATATAA
Organism: Thalassia testudinum; assembly: GCA_037157565.1. Classification (NCBI taxonomy): domain Eukaryota; kingdom Viridiplantae; phylum Streptophyta; class Magnoliopsida; order Alismatales; family Hydrocharitaceae; genus Thalassia; species Thalassia testudinum. Next base: position 67,709,823 of record JAZHRO010000013.1, on the reverse strand, counting down.
ACGCATTCTTGTCTTGTACGATAGCCTTTCTCCCCTTTATCTAGAATATTCATTCTTGTTTTATTGGTATATATTTTTAATTCTTGGAGTGAGCGAGGAATATTGCCAAACTTAGGCTTTATTTCTATGGATTACTGACATCTGAAATTTTGCATGTTATTGTTTTTGCTAGTCGTATATGGACTCAGAAATAAGAGCCATAATGGCACAGTACATGCCACTGGAAGGCCAAGGAGATGTACCCAGCCACGCTCACGACGAAAGCCATGCTTGAAAAGTCTACATTATTTGGCTTCTTTGTTGCATGAAAATGCTGCTTCTGTGCAATTACAAAGAAAGATTTACTTTTTCGGAGTTGCCAGAAATTGGAGAGTTAATTATGTCATTGGTGGGTAGAGTAAAAGAATGACATTTTAGTTAAGGTTGTCGGAATAGACTCAGTTGCAATATTTTGTGTTTTGTTACAATGAATCAATCCCCTTTATCAAATGTGTGTGATTGTGTTGTAGATTTCTCCTTACTTGTATAACTGTGCTGTTAATCTATATTTTATGCCACGCTATCAAACACATTGTCACACTAATGTTGAGTTAAATATACAGGAATTGATCATTGTCAGCAAATCTTCTTTTGAGTTCAGTTAGTTGTTATCTGGCTATAATTTTTGAAAACCTGATTTCTGGTTATAATTCTTCTAGAAAGGTTGCGAGTCCTCACATAATTGCCTCATAATCACCTCAACTCATTGGGATGAGGATCGATGGTTCTGGTGGCAGAGCCACCATAATCAGGGTAGGGATAACTTAATTCTTTATCTGTATCTGACTTGGGGAGGACCAACCAAAGATTGTTGGAGTAATTAGTGCCCCCTTGTTTGTTGGGATAGATTGTACCTTTAATGTTCAAGCCTTTTTATGATTACAAAGAACTGGGTGCCTTACTCGCTATTCTACTAGTTACCCAACGCGTTGTGTGATAGGCCTTGATGAATCTATCACCAACTGACCCAAAATCCCCAAAGCCTCTCTCATGTAACTAGTTTGAACCTTCCATTTGTATGCTACTTGCAACTCTCCTGAGATGATAGTGGGCATTTGTGGTGTTACAATTAATATCCTAATTTAGTTAACCCACTATCTTCGGAGTCATTTTGCCAAGTAAAATCTTCTAACGATGGATTTAAGAGGCTTCCATTTGTAAAACTTGGAGAGTTGAAGGAAACTCACATTCATACATGTATAGAGTATTAACAGTGCCGGGTAAGAGGTAGAGCTGAATTTAGATGAGCATGGCTCAGGCCAAATCGACCCATCCAGTTACCTTGAAGCCTGCTTCACCTGTCAATTTCCAATTCAAGCTCATGGGTCGTTGGATCAACCTTTCAATTTTTGCAACACAACCGACAACTTAAGTTGAATACCTCCCTTAGTTGGGCAACCAATGCATCCTTTATATTGGACTCTTACAAAGGAGAAATGCATATAACATAATCGTGATGCGATGCTTAGGATAAATAACCTAAGCCTCTTATATTTATACTTTGGGCACTAGCAAGCCTCCCGCCTTTTTTCTTTTAACCTTCTGTATTGGTGTTTTCCTCTTTCGTTTCGAGGCCAATGGAGGGGTATGTGCATGATGCCAACGTAGGAAGACGTATTTTGTTGTCAAAAAAAGTAAAGAAATATGTGTTCCAACATGTTTTACATCATGCATCCTTCGCTTAACAAAATGTATTAATTAGTGTATTTTAATTTTCAATCAATGTATTTTAATCTTTTATCAAAATATATCAGTTGAAAATGAAAATATATTGATGTATTTTAACTTTTAATAGGTGGAAAATTAATTTTTATTTAAAAAGTGAAAAGTAACTTTCACCTATGAATTTTAGGTATAGGATTTAGAGTTTAGTGTTTAACCTTAAATATTAAAGATTAAACTATAAATTGAAATGTGAAAAATTATTTTTTAAGTTAAAAATTATTTTTCATAAGTGAAGAATCATTCTACATAAGTAAAAATTAATTGAAAATCAAAATATATCAATATATTTTATATATTTTAATTTTCAATCGATAGAAAATTAGAACACACCTGTTTAATATCAAAAATAAATTGATGTATTTTATTGAGCAAAAGATACACATTATAAATCACATTACAACACACACTTCCCTGTTCACCTTTCACATTTGTTTGCTTTATTTCCTTTAAAAAATAAAGTTTTGAGTAGTCACAGTTTTCTTATCAAGAATGAATGTCCGTTATTTCCTTCTGAACAGGATACGCTGATTCCTCAACTGTAGTTAATGGTAATATAACTTTCACTTTCATGATATTAACAAGGTGTCATATAGAAATAAATAATTAAACGACAAACAAGCAGTGGAATCCCATAGATTCCGTTATTAGCTTAGAGTAATTGAATGTTATGTAAGGCACTTAATAACGGTACTGTTATCTACCCTACGTACACTGCCAAAGTTGGGCAAGAGGGTTGACGTGGGTGTTAATCATAACTAAGGATTCAAATGGCAAGGAATAATTTATGTGACAGGTTAACCTTTCAAGAGAAGAGAGAGATTAACCCGTATGTTAAACACTTAGGTTAAGGATCTTTAATATTGACTTTGCTAATATTAGTTCTAAGAAGGGTTAGCAAAATAAATGTTGACCTTCACGATTCCCTTACCATTAGAACCTACTCCTTGGAAATTGATATTAATTAATATTAGTTGAAGTAAATACCAACTTAACATCACAATTTAATATCAATTTAAGTAAATAAAAATTAATATTAATACTACTCTACAAATAAATAGAGATAAAGATTAACATCAATTTCATATTTCTTAACATTAATTTTCTCATCTTCTAATAAACTAATCCTGAAAGTACGTTTAGGAGATTATGTAACATTGCTGCCTTTTGGTGAATATCGACAAACTTTTCTTACATAATTACTCAACAATCTTATGGTTGAGTGACCATAGTTGTTTGCTTATAAAGTAACTTCGAACAAGCTATTTAATGAACCTTACCTCAATAAATCTGGTGGTTGATACAAAATGATATAATCAAGAAGGATGAAGAGCTTTCAATAAGAAGTTTTAGTAATATCTGTACCATCATATTATTTGGACACTTCCTTCCTAAGTAAAAAATTAGTGTCAGTCCGTACGTTACTGTGGATGTGGAAAAGTTAATCATCATTAATGTAAAAGTTAATTATATGAAAGTATAATATGATTTTTAACTTTATTTTCGATCGATAGAAAATTAATACATCATGTATTGAAAAGTGTATTATGTGGTGTATTTTAGTTTTCGACTGGTGAAAACGTAAAAATATCAATCGGAAATCAAAATACATCACATTTCAAAATATATTGCATAGTATATTTTGATTTTCAATTGATCGATATCTTAAATTGAATTTACATTCTTTAATTTATATATATAGTATTTCATTCTCGTTGGAACATACTCAATATTGATGTTCAATAGAAAAATATAAGAGGAGGTGATCGATGATGAAGATAGAATTTAAAGTAGATGTATGCGGTAATTAATGTGAAAAAAAGAGGAAAAAGAAAGAAAAAAGAAAAAGATAAAAGAGGTGAGAGGATAGAGGTGTACCGTAGCAATCCAAAAAGAAATTTAAATAAATAAATAAATAAACAGTGTAAAGGAATGATAAATGAACTAACGTGAACATTGAAATAAACAATATCCTATCCACGTCGGTTCATCAGATAAAGAGATGTCCTCATAGTTCGATTAAAGAAAAGGGGGGTGTATGATTATTTGCAACGTCTGCTTGTTGCCATTCCCCAATATTCCAAATTAATCAGCAGCGACCGCCGAAATCTGAAAGCTTAATATCAAGGCCAATGTCCTTCCCATTGTAGGCAATAGGAGCATACATCCACAAGTCATCCGAGCTCAACAGCTGCATTTCGATTAAAGAAGAATGTTATCAAATATGCATTAATTGACTAAAGAATTAATGAAAATGTTATTGGAGAGTCTTGGAAAATTCTCATTCCATTGACACTGCTGGATTGATTTGTTCTCGTTTTCAGTATCGAAATGATCAAAGCAGGGCCTCACGCAAATGAAATTGATTGAAGTAGGACTTGACAACAATCCGATCTGATATATCAGATTGTGATGTTAGTATTGATCCATATTCAATCCACGTTAGGGAAGAAAGCGGCTCGTTCTTCGTATGTTCTCTATGTTTGAAAAAGTGGTCGAACCCATCTTGAAATGGGTCAGACATAAAACGACAAGAAAAGAATAAGATTTACATCAATCATTGTCCTAAATTATAAAGGAAAAGGACGGCAAGGACCGTTGTCGGTACCGTGATCACTTTCCAAACCCAAATAATGGAAAAGGGTCAGCACAAATGTATTGATAATAGATACTGCGAGAAAAGTGCGACGAAATAAATTGACAAACGGTCAACTGTCGTGTGCTGTCATTGTATAAGAGGAAATATATCGTCGAGGGTGCACATCGTTATTAGATTAACACGACCACTGGGTCCCATTAAATCATATCGCTAAAATCACGGGGGTTTCCCGGCAATTATCTCACTTCTATTGGACACAAATTCGTACCTAAAAGTGTATACACATGATATCCTCTCCTATTTAAAAAAAAAATCAAATGATCGATGACATATCATGCGACGAGGGTGATATCATATTTTACGTGAGTGTGTGCACGATCCCGTGTATAGTTATTATTGCTCGGAAAGCTTTTGGAAAACACCCTAAACGATACACAGCATCTAAGTAGGGTGGGGGCGGCGCCGGTGGGGAAGGGGGGTGTGAGGCCGATATCCACTGTGGTGTATAAAGTAGTCAAGATTTACACTCCCCTTTACAGAAAATTAAGAGGATACAAATCCCAAAATGTGATGTGCTGCTCCGGAGGGATCGTGTACCATGGAATCAAAGGTTGGGATGAATTACTTGAATTTTGACTCGGATTATGACTTGAATTAACTAATGTTCCCCTTTATACATCCAAATAAGTTGCATGAATTTCAGGTGGGGTTGGCCGTTTACTTAAAACTTTTCGATCTGAAATTCAAATTTGCTACCTTATTTATAATTATATTCATCTACCGAAAGACATTGACGACCACTCACCTTGATTTGAAGCTGTAGGAACTTGACATATTGAACTGCCTCTTCTAGCATTGTGCTAATATCAACCTGTAAAAAATACCACATTGATAGAAAGAAGGAGAAGGAGAAGAAGAAAGAAAGAAAGAAAAAATCACATGCCATTATCCAACCAATCGACAGGAGAATCTATAAATGCAATCTTACTATATATAAGGATGAAATTGCCTTCCAAAGACGTTACCTTTGTTCCATTGGGAACCAACTTCTGCAATATCCTCAATCTCTCGTTAATCCTTTCCCTCCTTTTCTGTTTTACAATAAGTAATAACACAGAAAAAAGAAACTTGGCAGTTAATAATGATCAACATATGACAATTAATCGCCAATCGGTATCCTGCATGCATGAAATGAGTTTTACATGTAAGTACCCTTGCATAGAGGCTCTGAGGGTCAGTCGCCGATCCATGGCGTGCTCGAGTCTTCGTGTTCGAGTCGGTGGTCACACCCGAGGCGGCCTTCGAGCTCGAACAAGCCCCCAATCCGCCGTTGATTTCTTGCGACGTCGCCGAATCGTCGTCGGAGCTTGAGCTTGTAGAATTTTGCCTCACGCATACATCGTCACACTCTTCTGACTCATTAGCCTTTGCAGCTCCTCTCTTTGCCTGCTTTGATGCCTGCACACCCTTACTCCCATTCTTTGGAGCCTACATTTGAACGATACAAAATTAAAGATCCATTCCAAAAAAACTGCTCATATATATAGATATATATGTGCTAGCAAATTCACATGTTACGTTTGATCGAGGCACTGCACAAGAAAAACAACCGTAAAATCCGATCCAATTTATCGTAATTGATTAGCAAACACGTTGGTTGGTCGTAACCAGAAACATATGCAAATTAAAACTATCGGCTTATCCAGTTCTAGTCATGAAAAAGTGGGGATTAATTGTTACCCTCATCAAATAGTTGAATAAAGGAATGTATATATGGTGAGATGGAGAGAAACCTACGTTAGGTTTCCTTTTGGAACTTCCATTGAAGTGCTCGTCCTCGCGGACGTCTGCAGGTTCCTGATCAAACTCACCCCACAGGTTCTTCCTCTTCTTTGGGGGCTTCTGGTGAGGAGCAGAGCCCGTCTCCTCCCCGAAGCCCGAGGGTTCCTTACGCGATTCCTCCGCATTGCTCTTCTCCTCCATCGTGAAGAAATCCATTGGCATGAATACAGAGCCATTGCTCGTGGCGACGCCGTTAGGCTCGTTAAGATCACCGTAGAAATTGTAGCAACCATCCGCCCCGCCATATTGGTTGGCACCATTGTAATCCCCAAAGCTTGGAGGGCATTGACATAGACTTGGATTGTAGGTCTCATAGGAATTATAGCATGATGCGGCGACGCCATGGTCCTGCCAATGGATTGTGGGGAGCTCAGAGCTCTGACCTGTGGTGTTAAAGAGCAAAGCCATGATTTCAGGGTCCTCTGACTGCATCTGTGGATCCGAGGGCCTTCCATTTGCGTAACATGTTGCACCCTCTACATGATCCATGATGGCTTCCTTTTATGTGAGGTTTATGTGAGGGACGTGAGAGAGCTATTGCAATGATTCAGGACACATGTGGGTACATATTTACATATATAAGGCATGGGAAGGTTGACGTACCTTGCATCGATTGTGATTGTGGGTCCCGCTTATGTTTCTATGCGGGACTTGAAAATTTGAAGGTTATCCGATGTCTACGAATGGATTAATTCAGTAGAGGGATTTTTAGATAAATGTTATTGTGAATTTTTGATGTCGGATAACTGTCACATTTACGTAGATTTCATTATGAAGTTAGATTAACTTTATTGAAATGCCACTTGAACTAAATTTTCTCAAGATGATACGCCATTTTCAACTAAATATGTTAAAAAATTAATGGTTGTCTTTATGCCTAGATTGTGAGGGAAGGAAAATCGTCAATTACAGAACAATCGTTCAAGGCTTTGTAAAGGCCCAACGATAATTCGAAAGAGGTTCGTTGGTCAAAAGATAAAAGACTCATCAAACAAGCAACACTTGATTATCCGCCTAACAAAGATTGGTGCAAAAAAAACAATAGACTAAAAGGAATCCTAGCCAAAAAGGTTCTATGTCTGTCTGATTAAAAAGGTGGACCACCTTTGTCTCTACCCACCTAAAGGTACAGTCAAGCAAAACTAGCCCATCACATTAATTGTCTAAATAATAGTTACGACTAATTAAAGACCATGTTCCCACGTTTATTGAAGAATGTGGTTCACACTCTTGAGAACGATTGTCACTTGATGACTAAGCATCTCGCCTTAATCATCACAATCAGAAAATCTTGCTTGATGAACACTATGTGCGTTATGAGAATTCTAGCACTTAAATAAGCCATGATCCCAAAGGGAAGGGATCATTCGAGAGGAAAAAAAAAAGATTCTTGTACTTACCAACAATAAAGTAAAATTTCTTGAAAGTGATCGCATTCTTCCCAGGCATACGCATTTCAAGTGAAACTGGATAACTAAATCCCTTTGTTTCTTTGTACGATTGTTAGATTGTGAACAAACCTTCTCCTATTAAGAATCTTGATAGAGCCCATTAGAAGTAGGCTTCCATCATTTGATATTTTCTGTGGGAAAAGAGTAAACTACTCTTTCTTTGTCTTTATTCTACTAACTAAATGACTCCCATAACTTATCATTCCTTAAAATGGAACCTTGAGAACCTTAGGCTTGAAGAGTCCAGCTTGGCTCAATCCCACCATCGACAAGAGACAAAAGAAGCCAACAACCAAAAAGTGTTACTCATGAGATCAAGCAACCCCCCATTGATACTTTCTCTTCACCATCCAATAATCAATATTAAGTTTTATCGTGTTCTCACTAAAACATCATTCTCATAAGATCATTTTCCTATATATATATATATATATATATGGCATGGGAAAGTTTACTCGTGATTGATCGATGGGTCGCGGCTATATTTCTTCATGGGACTTTAAAATTTGGTGTCGATTGGTTGCCTATCATTGAATTAATTCAGTAGAGGGATTTTTAGACGGGTGACACTATAAATTTTTTGATATTACATAATTTTCATATGTATGTAGATTTTATTATTATAAAGTTGATCAACTTTACAAAAACACTACTTGAACTAAGTTTTACGAAAATGATATACTATTTTCAACTAAATGCATTAAAAAATTAATAGTTGTCATTATGCCTTAGATTGCGTGGTAATCTTAAAAAAAAAAAAAAAAGTATTATTACATTGATCCTCTCCATCCTTCCCTTTATCTTTTCAGTCCTGTTACTTGCTTCTATTAATTATTGCTTCGTTAACTTGATATGGTGGAGAAGATGCCTTGATAAGTTGTTTCAATACCGTTGGCTTTTTAATCTTCTTGGACGCTCGAGTAGGTATGTCCAATATCTAACCTCACTGCAACATATGGTCCTGCGTTTAAAGCAGGCACCTTGGCAGTGATGCGCATATAAATATGAAGTTTATACTTCGCTCAACAAAAATTAATGAAGTTTATGTAAAGAGCCCTAGGATCCGATTGGATACAGACAGGGATTTTCCTTTTGGGAGGGTTTAGGACACTATTTATAAAGGTTTGAAATATTATTCATCATTTTCATTACCATTACATATATATTAAAATATATATAGTACATTATATCAACTACATTCATTCATATCTCAATGTTATAAATAAATATGTATTAATATTACATCAATATAATAATCATTTTATTTTATCAATTTTTACATCATTTATTCTAACACCCAAATAAATATTCCTCCGCACTTATGCTATTTTTATAGTATTTTATCTCATATCCAAACACATTTGAAGGCTTCGTTTGGTAAAGATTTAAAATTTATGATTGGGTAAAGTTTAGAAAATCTTAAAAAAGGATAAATGGATGATAAGAGAAAAGATATGATAGTTTGAGTTGATATGTTATTGTTGATTGTTGTATTTATTGATATTGGGAGTAGGTCATGGGAGGATGTAACAAGGAAGAGTGAGTTAGTGAGGTAAATATAATTGGTGAGGGTTAAATATGATATGTGAGAAATAAAACTTCTTCGGTAGTCTTAAATTTTGATAATTAATATAAAGTATTTTTAAAAGATATGACTATGGAAGCATACATTGTAACAAATTTTATAATATGTGGTCAAGAATTAGCTGATTAAAAATGAGAATCAGTCGATTGAAAATAAAGGTAGATTAAAACGTATGAGTTGAAAATGAAAATACATCAATATATTTTATCTTTTTATCGACGTAAAATGATTTTTTACTTGCACATATGAAAAATAATTTTTCATTTGTAAAATAACTTTTCATCTATAAAAAATAATTTTTATAATTAAAAAATTAAAATATATTAATTAAAATCACCATCACTCCTGTGCATGCACCGTAAAATACACTCCAAAATACGTTTATTCCCTATTTATTATTTATTATTATTATATTTTTAAATCTCCATCAAACGGGCCTAAAGGACACAAATTACCAGTACGGAGATTTGAAAACCAGAGCTCTGTTTGAAGGGAATTCGCCGATGATACTGTCCCATAGAACTGGTTGTCGTGAATTAAAGTAATAAGTGAAGGATAGGTGGTGGGGACTTTGTGCGTGGGAAGATGTGGCAGGGGACTTTAATAATCGTTGAATAATGATTAGGTTACAGGAAATCTAATGGGCTTTGTGAAGCCGGACGTCGTGGGTGCTGCTTCCTACTTTTTAATCAATTATATTTGCCTTTAGTTTTCGTATGATTTAATTTGGTCAGCCATTGAAAGTGACACCTGAAAGTTATGATTTTGAGGTAAACGCGGTTTCTTCCCAAGCATGGGTGCAATGCCGCCCGGGCCCCCCACCCCGCCACCTTTTTTTTTCTTTGACTTATAACCAATCAGCTTAGCTAGCAATCCTTTTTTTTTTTTTTTTTTTTTCACTTTTGCTATTATTTTTTGGCTGGTAGTCGTGAGTATTATTCATTGAGAAACTATTCGAATTGATAGATATTGTCTAAACTTGAAAGCAACCACAGCATATTTGATCACAATGCTGTCCCATCTCGGAGAAGGTTAGCGGGCTGAATCACACATAATAAATCGTGACTAAAAATTTCGCTTACCTCTGTAAGAATATACGTGTGAGATCTGAGCCGATCTTTCTGATCGATCGTCAACAAAAGAGAATAGTTATCACCTAATGTTGATAAATGAACTTAAAATCCACCGTCTCTTCAACTTAAGGTCTCCACGTACATCCTCCTGTGGCCTTTGACACGAGGATGACGGGAGTGAGATGGAGTGGTATTCCAACAGAAAGTACCATGTGTTGATTTTTGGAGGTTTATTGTATCGTTTCGGATGCGATATATATTGGTGGATGGTGATATAAAAAAATTATGTTAAAAATGAAAGAGATTTGGTTAAGATTTTTAGTGTTATATTAAAAATAGATAAATCTTTTGATACGTATAAAATAATTTTACCTATCATAAATTATGTAGCAATAATTTGACTTGAATGAAAATAAATTTGAAACTTAGATTTTCCTTGCTATGGAAATTTCTCGGATTTTTATATTAATTAATGTGGAAATAATCTCACGTATAAAATTCAATGGAGGATTAAATTTAATCCTCCATTTAATTTTATACGTGAGATTATTCCCACATTCCTCCTTTTCCCACCTCTCTCTCTCTCTCTATATATACGCACGACACACATATTAATCAACTAAAACTTAGGTTGATCGATCAATTTAAAGGAGGTGGAATAAGAATCTAATTGTGTTTGATCAATCAATTTCTCTTTTAGGTTGGTCAATACAAAGTTCAATTAATCAATCTATCATTTTGATCGATCAAATCATCTTCGTTTATTTTGTTGAGGTAATTTTCAAAGACAACCATAATTAGAGTGTGTCGATCATAATGATGAGATCGTCGTATCCTAAGAGTAAATCGTTGAACCTGTCACAATGGTATTGTGGAGACAAATCTTCTCTAAATAAAATCCATCCACAGATGCTTTGATCATATCATATTCTAACATTATCTCTATTTTATTTATGTGCTTGTACATGCAATTTATTCTATAGTTCTTTCTGGATCTTACGGTCTTTATTATTTAAAATCAATAATGAACACGTTTATCTCACGGATCGATATATGTCCGTTGAAAATGCGTGACGCAGATGCTATTCGATTTTCTTTATTACGTGAATGAATGTAACATTTACATTTGAATGTAACATATTTGATAATTTTGATAATCTTCCATGTTGTAATTTCAACATCATATAAGTAGAGGGTAGAAAATATATCTCATCATGTAATAAGGACGCGCATCCAGGATTAAGTTCGAAATTAGCATTGATAGTGGTGCTTGATATGGATAAGTTCAAATTATTCAATCATGGATTACGTGCATGGTAGAATGATTCTATTCGGTGAAGTGGAATACAAACATACAAGGTCAGGAGCTATACATCCATGTGGAAGTTCTACCTAGAAGGCAAATGCTCTCCCTTATTACGTCCCAAATGAACTCTAGAATTTGGAGATGATGGGAAGCTATTATATGACTTCTGGAGCTTGATCAGTGAGTAATTCAATTATAAATGGTACATTCTTGGGAAGTATTTGTTGGAATATTTAATTGATTCCTTCACCGATGGTAAATAATTAAAAAAAAAAAATGCCATCATATTTCTTTGTTGGTTTATTATATTCATATTAAAGAAGACACAATCACATATATGAACACTTATTATAGGCATACAATATTACTCAATTTAAAATGTCCATACATAACAAATAGGGAAAAATATGGAAAAGACAGGTGTATGCACAAGTAAATATGAGAGTTGGGTTAAAATTGTCGAATTTCCATTTGGTTTTGGAGTTAATTTTCAAAATTGTGATATTTATCCCCTCCTTTCCTTATTGATTTTAATGCTAGAAAGTTTGGCCAGTCTAATCTAGCTGAGAACTAAGTATTGGGTGTATGCTGTAGCTAAGCCCATTAATCATTAATATAGCCTTCTGTAAACCTCAGTATACACCACTCATGAAACCTGCATTTGTGCAATATATATATATATTTTGTGGAACTAATATTCTCACGCACACACGTCCACAGACGAGCGAGCACCCTGTGAATCTCAAGAAAGAAGAACGACAAATACAAGCACAAATAGGAATCATCTTTCATTCACTCATACATAAGTGCAACAAAATAAAAATATACATCATGTATCGGAATTACATACACCAGAATCATTATTTATATGCATATAAATAAAGAGTTGTAGTGCCTAAATTGAAGACCATGTGTAAACAAAATGTGGTGTTCACGATTTAGAGTCCATAAGTTAAATGAGTACATCAAGATACGAGTGAAATTACTAACACTACACGCCGGAAGGAACTCACAATTACAGCTGGTACGTACTATTATCCAGACAACGTGGCGCGAGACCCTACAACATCTTCAGAGGTCCCTCGTTACCCAGCAGTTATGATTTAGGGTGCAATTATCTATTCCAAAACTAGCTTTATGAAACTACCTAGAAGAAGCCAATGTAATTGACGAAGGAGAAAAAATTTCTAATTAAACCCGATGTATCTACCATATTCAGAATAACAATAGTGCCTTAAATGAGTCTAATAATTAGCGATGACTTTTAATTGGTGATAAACTCGACTACGAAAGTAAATGGGTTAGGAAGGGGTCAACCCATTTTGCTGAATCAGGCAGGCGGATAAAAGGTCGAGTTGCTGTAGTTATCCGCCAAGCTATAGCGTGCTAGCACCGTTAGAGGCTACAAGTTGGATCGGGCGATAAGATCGACAACAACAACTGATATGCTTAGGCGATGAGGCTGCCAACGATAGCCGGCACACTGAGGTGGTTACTTTAAGTTGACTGCGAGTGTGATTGCCTAGCTAGGTGACGTTATTTATAACAAGGTATAGCCAACGTTCACACGATGCATAATGGTCAACAATCAATAACTAAGCTTCAACCCATAATGCTCATGATCAGAGGATCATGAGGACACTAAATTCCAGATGCTACGACTTTAATATTTTAAATAAGCAATGTGTGGAACATACCTTTTTCCATAGGGTTCTCTTATGATACTCCTTGATTATAGTAAAAACTTTGGCAGTCATAGTACCCTCCTCATACATACACCTTCTAAGTACATACACCTTCTAAGTGGAACTAGATAATCGACTTTCTATCTTCTACTATGGAGTGATTTATTATTTTATGATCGACTTTTTTTTGTTTGAGCCTAACAAGATCCAACAAAAAAAGGCCTCAATCAGCAAATGTTTTAAAAATCAAACCAAATCAACCAATCAGATCGGAAATCAATTGAAGTAGTGATCAATGATTATCTATATTGCATAAAATGTGATTTAATGATGTTGTTGTTGATTGTATGTAGTATAGTACCACAATGCAAACAGATGTTATCTCATTTTATTTATTTACATAATTTTTACCGATTTATTCTAAGTCGTTCATTGGAAGGCAGTTATTGATATACATCACTCTTTGTTCCAAAAATACTTTTTTATTCAAAAAATGTCAAATATATTTACAAACGAATCAAATAATCAACTAATAAATGAATTGAGTTAATTATATACAAAATGAATCAATCAATATTAACTACAATGCCTTAAACATATCTGCAATCAAATATGCATGAAAAACTACTTAATCTATTTTAGTTATATACAATTTTCCTAATCAATACCTAAATCTAAGTACAAAAATAACTAAACAAATATACTAACATATACTATACTAACATATATACAAACCTACTAACCTTATTAAGTTAAACTATATACAACCTAAGGCAAATAAATACTCTAACTATATACATTAACTATATATATACATATTTACATATATACACTACAATACATATATACAGATATAATATATCTATTTACAAATACATGCTACTAATAGAAACACTCTCTCAGTGGGGCTTGATTCTAGGGGAAAATTGTGAGACTGCTATTAGTGATAAAAATCACTATGACTTTACTTGGGGCATTTATCTTCCTGTTACTCTCCCTCCTCCTAATCCGGATCCTTCTCTTATTGAGGAAATTCGAGGGGAGGGAACCATTTCCCTTTTGAGCAATGATGCTAATGGTTTCGAATCTATTTCTAGTGTTGAATCTCAAGGTGTTCCAGATCTTTTTGATGTGAAACCTTTATACCTCAAGGATTTGGCATATGAGACACACTCTCCCTCGGTGGCTAGAGGAGCCCATGGTGGTCAATCTTTAGAGGGCATGGGAAGGATTAAAGTCGTGCAAGATCCATTTCTAAATCCATCTCTTTATGAAGTGCCTTTTTGGAACTGCAGAGGCATTCTCAATGCTCCTACTATTTCTCATCTGAAAGACTTGATTGGTCGGCACCATCTAAACCTTGTCTTTCTCTTAGAGCCTTTTGCTGAACCTACTTCGATAGACTTTATTAAGGATTCGATTTCTTTCACCTCTGGTCTCGTTGGCCCTAACTCTTCTAAGATCTGGTGCTTGTGGAAGGATCCTATAAATATCTCCCTCCTCTCTTCTACAAATCAAGCTCTTACTGCCAAGTGTTGTGCTAGGGATTCTGCCCTTAGGATTACCACTATTTACGCATCCTGTGACGCTGATGATCGTAGGTCTTTATGGGAGCACCTTACCTCCTCTGCTTACGATCTTCCTACTCCTTGGGTTGTTGCTTGTGATTTCAATTGTATTCTGTCGGCCTTAAAGAAATCAAGTGGGCTTCCCTTTCATGACTCTCAAGTGGCTCCTTTCAGATCTTATATTGACTCTACCGCCCTGATTGACATGCCTATGGCGGGCTCCCAACTCTCTTGGTGCAATGGCTGTAAGGGTACCGCTCGAATCTATAAGAGACTTGACCGCGCCCTTTTGAATGCTGAAGCTCTCCCTTTTTTCTCCTCTGGCTCCTATGTTTGCAGAAAGAACTCTGATCACTCACCCATGGTCCTATGTTCCTCTTCCAACCCCCCCTTTAAGCCTCACCCCTTTCGTTTCCAGAACATGTGGTTTAGGGATCTGTCTTTTCGCTCTTTGGTGGTGGGTACCTGGAATACTACTAATCTTCATCAATCGCTAGACCCTCTTTCTAAGATCTACGTCAAACTTTCTATTCTCAAGAAGGCTCTTATCCAATGGAATAGAACGACTTTCGGGGATATTCACTCCATTATTAAAAATTTTGAGATTTGCAGAGATGATGTGGATTCTAAATTAGCATCCCAATGGGATGATAATCTCTCCGCTGAGCTCAACAACATTCAAATCCAACTTGATGATGCCCAAGCAAAGCTCAATGATTTTCTCTTTCAAAAGGCTAAATTTGATTGGATTAAAAATGGGGTGGGTAACAATAAGTTCTTCTATGCTACCATTAAAAGAAGATTCGTGAAGAAATATCGTTCCAATCTCAACTCGTCTATTGGTAATGGCTCTTGGGAGGTTGTCGCTAAGTCCTCTATTGATTTTTACAGCAACCTCCTTACTTTGGATCAGGTTTCTGGTGCGTCCTCACTGATAGACATTATCCCCCACTTGGTGACCTAGCATGATTCGGATTTCCTCTCTGCCTCTCCTTCTTAGGAGGAAATTTACTACATCCTCTCTTAAATGCCCGCCAATCGCACTCTTGGTCCTAATGGTTTCAATGCGGAATTTTTCAGCAATTTTTGGGACCTGATTAAGGATGAGTTGACCCTTGCTATTTCCTACTTTTTTAACAACTGCAAGGGTCCTAGATCCTTTAACAATACCTTCATCTCCTTTATCCCCAAAAAAGCAAATACCCTTGACCTTTCTGACTATCGTCTCATTAGCCTTTGTAATGTCAGCTACAAAATCTGCTCTGGCATTCTATCTAATAGGTTGGCCTGCCTCCTACCTAAACTCATCTCTTGAGCAAGATGGTTTTGTTAAGGGCCAATCCATTTTTGACCATATTGCTACTACCTTTGAGCTTGCCCAACGCATTGACAAGAAAGTTTTTGGATCTAATCTCATTATCCAACTCGATTTCCAAAAAGCTTATGGTAGGGTCAGATGAAATGTTCTCCTTAACATCCTTAGGAGATTTAGCTTCTCTAAGAGGGTTATTGATTTGGTTAAGGGTTTCATCCATCATGAAGGGTCTTCCCTCCTTATTGATGGTGTTTCCTCTACTTTGTTCAAAGTGTCTCGGGGTCTTAGAAAGGGTGATCCTCTTTCCCCCTTGTTGTTTGACCTCTTCATGGAACCTTTCATCCAGGGCATTAAAGAGCTTGTGTTTCGTGGAAATTTGGTTCCCTACTCCATCAAACATAGGGTATCTCCCCCTCTTGCCCTTCTGTATGCCGACGATTTTGTCCTATTTCTTAATGGCAACATACGTATGATTTCCAACCTTTCTAAATTTATCCATTCTTTTGAGGTTGATTTTGAGTAGCGTCTTAACCCTATGAAGAGCTACTGTTTCATTGGTAAGCATTTCCCCTCTGGTAGACTTAGCCGCATTCTTCAACTCATTGGCTGTCAGATTGGCTCCTTCCCTTTTTCTTACTTGGGATGCTCCATTTTCCTCGATCGTGCGAAGATTTCATATTTCTCCTCTTTTGTTGACAAAATCAATACTAAATTGGCAGGCTGGAAAGCCAATCTCTTGTCTTATGCCTCAAGACTTCTCCTCATCAAACATGTCCTCTCTTCTATGCCCGTCTATATCCTTTCTGTTCTGGATGTCTCTAGGGCCATCATCAAAAGGTTGGAGAGCAAATTCGCGGAATTCCTTTGGGGTTCTTCTTCTACTGAGCATAAACACCACTGGGTTGCTTGGAAACAAGTTACCAAACCTCTCTCATGGTGGTCTTGGCATCCACGATCTTGGTCTTTTTGTCCAGGCACTTAGGATGAAGAGGGTGTGGAACATTCTTTTCTCGAATTCGGCCTATTCTAATTTTATAAAACAACTTTATGGCAATATTTTCTCTGCTTCTCGCCCTCTCCCTACTCGTATCCACATTCTCTAGGAAACTTTCCTCTTAATGAGGCGCCTTATCCATTGGGATGTCCATGAAGGGGCTGTAACGACCCGATTCCCGAGTCCCTACGAGACACGAGAACCGGATCGACTCGACTAATCCCAAGACCTAGTCGTCCAACGAGGAAGTAACCAAAAGAGCAGTAAAATAAATCACATTCAACATGAAATATAACTAGCAGTAACAAAATACAGCAGTAAGAAAAAAAACTACTACAGCATGTACCACCACAACAGTAGAACAACATTCATAACATAACAAGAACTACAAGTAAAGAAAAGTACGGGAGTAACAAAAACTACTCACTACAGTGGAACAAAAATGGCACAAAAGAACAGTGGTAATTCTACTGGACCCTACTCAGCCCAGCGTCCTCTGCAGCCGCTGACCCTGGCTGCTCAACACCTGGTCCTGAAAAGTAACAAGTGTAACACGTCAGCGAAACGCTGAGTAGAGTGGCAGCTAAAACTAAAGAAGCAGTAAAGTGTACAGTAGCTGTTTGATTTTCTTTCTTCCTTTATTTACGTCTTTCTATTGCTTCACAATTTATCTATTTCTCAGATCCTTCACTCGATCTCGAATGTTCCTCATGGGAACGATCTTGATTGCAGTCATTTCCGAACAGTAGAAGTAACACGTGATGCTCTCCTGGTCGGGAGAGTCCCCCGTGGTGATCCTACTCTCAGTCAACCACCTCAAAGTCACTGACAGACGTAATGGTGACTACGGCATGCGTGGTAAACGCACGGGTAGCTAACCCGCACTGGCACGCGGTCAGTCGTTTCCGTTAACAGGTGCGCCCAAAGCACAACACGGAACCAGTATAGGGCAGAGCCCTCTCGGTAACGGGGGTCCAACCCCTCCACAGTAACCAAACAGGGGCCTTGCCCCTCCACAGTCCACGCACCCTCGCCTGACTACCCTGGTTTGCCCAGTGGGCTTATCAAGTCGGTGTAGGCTAGCTAACAGAACCCCGGGGCCCGTGGGGTAGCTAGTACTCGCCCTACATTAGTAGCTCTCCTCGGTACTGTGTACACGAGGGCCAACAAGTCGGTACAAAGTGGCTAGACCTAACCCCGGGTCCTTGGGGCGGCTGGCTCCGCTCTGCACTAAGCAGGTAACAGGTGCTTCCCCTGGTACTACGTACCCAAGAGACAACGCACCTCCACATCTTTCCTTCTCAGTTCCATTTCATTCTCTTTCCAGGAGTTCTGCTCCTAATTCCCCGTAGGGTTCCAGCTCTTTTAACTCAACACATTCAGGTTTCACCTTTCCAGTTTCACGTTCATACAACCCATATTCTCAATCATGTTCATTTATTCATAACAGGCAGCTGTTAAATCAATTTACAGGCAGTTATTATTTCCTTTCCACATTTTCCAAGACTGCAATATGTATGTTCATTTTGCTAGTTTTCCAGTCCTAGGATTCATGCCGTACCCTAGGATCTATCATTCAATCTAGTTTTCCAGCCCTAGGATTCATGCAATACCCTAGGATCTATCATTCAATCTGGTTTCTCATTCCTAGGATTCATGCAATGCCCCAAGTTCTATTAATTGTTCCATAATTGTAACAAGTTATGTTAATAATTTCTGAAGCCACTCTACCAGCTACAACGGAAGTACTGGGGGCGTGGTCGGAAATCCCGCGAGCCTCCGCAATCCCGAAGACTGAAATGGAATGGGGTCCTATCACAAGGATCAAACACAAGGAGTTTCTCAGAACAATATATAATTATTGTAGACGGGTAGAGGATTTTATTCCGAAAAGAACGCAACTCGAAACGCGGAAAACGGACTTCGAATGGGCCCTAAACGGGTCAAAAATGACGAAACAGTCCAAAATCAGACGTCTGGAACATCTTCCAGACGTCTTAAAAAGTGGATCAGAGGATACCTTTGTTCTGCGTAGTCTCTCAGACGTCCAGAAGCCTGCGGGGGCGTCTGGCCTAGTTCTTAGACGTCCGATGGTCAGCCCGGACGTTTGGAAGTCCTTCCCGTCATCTGGCACTGCGGCCGACGTCTGATTCGCATTGGATGCGAATCTCAGCGCCTGCACATACCCACTCATCGCTCTCAGTACAACGGTCGCAGAAAAGGACGGAGGACGGAAAAATAACTTACTTGCCAGACGTCTGGACAGTCCTCCAGATGTCTTCTCCGTCGTCTGATTTGAAGCCCAGACGTCTGATTCTGGAAAAACTTCCAGAATCAGAGCTCGACGTGCTCTCCGCCCACGACGCACGGCCGCACCGTGCCTCAGCCGCCTGCTGCTCGAGCTGCAGCAACCTTCCTGCGTCACTCCGCACCCGCTGCTCCCCCGCCAGCCGGCTCTCGCTGCCCCGGCAAGCTCGAGCCCTCACGGCCGAGCGTCTCCTCCCTCGCGCGACACCTCCTCCCGTAACTCGCCACGGCTGCCGCTACCACCACTCGCTCGCGCTCGCACTCGCTGGAAGAAGAAGAAGAAGGGAGCGGAGGAGATGAGAGGGAGGGAGAGGGCGAGGGCCCTTTTAAAGCCGTGTGGGGAGAGAGAGAGAGAGAGAGAGAGAGAGAGAGAGAGAGAGAGAGAGAGAGAGAGAGAGAGAAAGGGGGGCAGCACTGTGCCTGCGGAGGAGAGAGGGGAAAAAGGTGTCGCAGGTCTGCGCGCGCAGGCGCGCAGACGAAATTGCGCGTGCCGCAGAAATCAAATCCCAGACGTCTGGGCCAACTCCCAGACGTCTTAAAAGACGTTTTGAAGCTGCGTTCATAACAATATAACAAACTCAAAGGAAGTTTCGTCCCTGAAACTTGCGCTAACTATGGTGCAGGAAAAACGTCGTATATAAAAACATAACAAACTCAAAGAGGACCGAAGCCGGTCCGAAAGACGTACCCGCGAAGAGCTCCGGGTACCGCTCCTGCATTGCCGCCTCAGGCTCCCAGGTAGCCTCCTCGTATCGCTGGCTCCTCCACAAAACCTTTACCAGGGGTACTTGCTTTCGTCTCAAACTGCGGACGGCTCGGTCGAGAATCTGCACTGGCCGCTCGGGATAGGTCAGGTCGTCGCCCACCTCGACGCCCTCGTGACTCAGTACGTGACTGGGATCAGCTACGTACTTCCTAAGGCTGGACACGTGGAACACGTCGTGCACACTAGAAAGCTAGGGAGGGAGGGCAAGCCTGTAAGTAACGGGTCCAACCCACTCCAGGACCTCAAAGGGCCTCACAAACCTCGGCGTGAGCTTCCCTCTCACCCCAAACCGCTGCAGGCCCTTCATGGGCGAAACACGAAGAAAGACATGGTCCCCAACCTCAAACTGCACCTCTCTGCGTCTCCGATTCGCGTAGCTTTTCTGTCTACTCCTGACAGTGCGGAGTCGCCTGTGGATCTGCTCGACTACCTCCTGGCTCTGCCGGATCAACCTGGGGCCAACCTCCCACTTGGTCCCCACCTCAACCCAACTCAAGGGTGCCGTACACCTCCGTCCGTACAGAGCCTCGTAGGGAGCCATGCCGATGCTCGAGTGATAGCTATTGTTGTATGCAAACTCCGCCAGGGGCAGGTGCTCCTCCCAAGAGCCCCTCCAGTCCAGTACACAGGCACGCAAAAGGTCCTCAAGTGTCTGTATCATGCGCTCAGACTGTCCGTCCGTTTGGGGGTGGTAAGTTGTACTAAACCTCAATCGCGTCCCCAGGGCCCGCTGAAACTCAACCCAAAACTGGGACGTAAAGCGGGTATCCCGGTCGGATACGATTTCCCACGGAACTCCGTGTAGTCGTACCACGTCGAGGATATACCTCTCTGCCAACTGTGCTGGTCCCAACGTGACTCGGATCGGCAAGAATCGTGCCATCTTCGTCAGTCTATCCTCAATTACCTAGACTGCGTCGTGTCCTCGCTGGGTAACAGGTAAACCCACCACCAAGTCCATGGTGATGTTCTCCCACTTCCACTCTGGCATAGGAAGCGGCTGTAGCGGCCCTGCAGGCCTCTGATGCTCGGCTTTCACCTGCTGACACACTAAGCATTGCTGCACAAATTCACCCACATCCCGCTTCATCCCCCTCCACCAAAACTCGCGTCTCAAGTCGTGGTACATCTTCGTGTTTCCGGGATGTATGGTGAATCTGGAACCGTGTGCCTCAGTCAAGAGCTCTCTCAACAGCTCCTCGTCCCTGGGAACGCACAGCCGTCCCCTCAGGTGTAGCACCTGGTCTGTGAAAGAGAAGTCCCCTGGGTCTCCTGACAGTACTCTGTCGCGCAAGGACTGCAAGTACGGATCGGCCATCTGTCCTGTGATGATGCGGTCTATCAGCTCTGGCCTAATCTGTCGTGTCACAGTCACTGCCCCACAGTGCCCCCGTAACTCCAGGGGTCGCCAACTGCCCACCTCCTCCAAAAGGCTCCAACTCTGTAACTGTAGACTGGCCAAGTGTGCGGGCACCTTCCGGCTCAAGGCGTCAGCCACCACATTGGCCTTGCCCGGGTGATAGGAAATGCTGCAGTCGTAGTCCTTCAGGAGCTCCAACCAACGTCTCTGTCTCATGTTGAGCTCCTTCTGATCAAAAAGGTATCTGAGGCTCTTGTGATCTGTGAAAATCTCGAAGGTCTCACCGTACAAGTAGTGACTCCAGGTCTTCAGCGCGAAGACGACAGCTGCCAACTCTAGGTCGTGGGTAGGGTAGGTATGCTCATGGGGCTTCAGTTGCCGCGAAACGTAAGCGACAATGTGACCCCTCTGCATGAGCACACCTCCTAACCCCTGCAAGGAGGTGTCTGTGTACACAACGAACCCGCCACTACTGTTAGGGATGGTGAGCACGGGAGCCGAAGTCAACCTCTCCTTCAGCTCCTAAAAACACGCCTCACAGGAGTCTGTCCAAGTGAAGGGCACGTCCTTCCGGGTCAACTGTGTCATAGGACACGCAATCTATGAAAAACCTCTGATGAATCATCTGTAGTAGCCTGCAAGTCCCAGGAAACTGCGAATCTCAGTGGCTGAACGCGGTCTCTCCCACCTGAGCACTGCCTCGACCTTGGCTGGGTTCACCGCCAAGCCGTCTCCAGAGATCACATGACCTAAGAAGGTCACCTCCCTCAACCAGAACTCGCACTTGCTGTATTTGGCGTACAACCTACGTCGTCTCAGAGTGTCCAGAACCATTCGCAAGTGCCGTCCGTGCTGCGTCCGATCTCGAGAATAGATGAGTACATCTTCAATGAATACCACCATGAACTGGTCCAAGTACGGTCTAGACACCCGGTTCATCAGGTCCATGAAAGCAGCGGGGGCATTGGTCAGCCCAAATGACATGACCAAAAACTCGTAGTGTCCGTACCGAGTGCGGAAAGTTGTCTTGGAGACGTCTGCCTCCCTGATCCTCAACTGGTGGTATCCAGACCTCAAGTCGATCTTGGAGAACACCGTGGCACCCCGCAACTGGTCAAACAAGTCGTCGATCCTTAGCAGCGGATATCTGTTCTTGATGGTGACCCTATTCAGCTGTCGATAGTCCACACAAAGGCGTAGGGTACCATCTTTCTTCTTCACAAATAGTACCGGGGCTCCCCAGGGAGACGCACTGGGCCTCACGAAACCCTTCTCCAAAAGGTCCTACAACTGAGACTTGAGCTCTCGTAGCTCAAGCGGTGCCATCCTGTATGGAGCGGTGGAGATGGGGCTGGTCCCTGGTACTAGTGAGATCTCAAACTCGATCTCACGCTCGGGCGGTAGTCCTGGTAACTCGTCTGGGAACACGTCAGGGTACTCTCTGACCACCGGGATGCTCTGGAAGTCTGCCACAGGGCTGAGCTCTTCCACCACACAAGCTAGGAAGCCCTCACACCCCTGGCTCAAAAGTCTCGCCGCCCGAAGTGCCGAAATGCACCTGAAGCCTCCGTCCACTGGCTGTCCGTGAAACTCGAAAGAAGGCGACTCCGGCATGGAGAAGACAATCTTCCTCTCAAAACAGTCCACCAAAGCGTGGTAAGCGAACAGCCAGTCCATCCCCAGAATTACGCCAAAGTCCTCCATCTGTATCATAATCAGGTCAGCTGGCAGGCTATGTCCCCAGACGCTGACCTCGCAATCCATGTACACCTCCTCAGCTACAAACAGCTGACCACTCGGACCTCTGATTACTAACAGATTCTCTAACAGCAAATAATCCTGGCCCAAACTAACTGCGAAACTGGCTGCGACAAACGAGTGCGTAGCGCCGGAATTGAAAAGTGTGTAAACGAGTTTGCCGGAAACTGAAACCATACCTGCCACCACCGAGCCTGAAGCTCTGGCATCCCTGTGTGTCAGGGCGTTGATACGCCCCTCAGCTCTAGGTGAGGACGAAGCAGCCACACTCTGCGTCGGACGGGCAGGTGCTGGCCGGTACCCTCCTCATGACTGTTGTCCTCCTCCTCCTCGCGCCTAGGAATCGCGCCCTCCTACGCGCCCTCCAGTGCTCTACGCGGGAAGTATCTGCTGACCTCCTGCCCTAGACGGGCAGTCCCTCCTGATGTGGCCCGGCTGGCCACACTGGTAACAGAGGGGAACCCGACTCCCGCCCTCAGTGGGTCCCTGCTGTCGGCTGGGCGGGGGTCCGGTGCTGGCGACTGGCCTCTGTCGAGGGCCCCCAAAGACCACGGATGGCCCTGCAAAACGTGATGGCTCTCCCGCGGACGCCACGTGCCCCCTCTCTCGCCGGCCCTGTGAAAAGTCTGGCTGAAAGGGCCTCTTCCGCCTGCCGTCAGTGTCTCGCGCGGACGGGTTGGTCTCCTCGTAAGTCATGGCTGCCTCCACCACCCTCGAAAACATAGGCAGCTTCAGGGGTTTGACATACCCCCGAATCGCAGGCTAGAGCCCCTCGGTGAACCTCCAAAGGTGCTCCTCCTCAGTAGCTACCGCTGTCGCTGCAAAGCGGGACAGCTCCAAGAAACGCGTGCGGTACGTGCTCACGGTCATCATCCCTTGGCGGAGAGTGTGGAACTCCCGCATCCTCTGGTCCTACCACGTCTAGGGAAAGTACTACTCGCAAAAGAGGGCGACGAACCGATCCCAGGTCGGCTCGTCCCTCTCCTGTCCCCTGACCGCCCTCCACGACCTGTGTGCCGCACTCTCCAGCTGGTACATGGCAAAGGCCACGCGGCACTCCACCGGGGGGCGAAGGGTGTCGAAAATCTTCTCTATCTACTCGAGCCAGTCCTTTGCCTCGGTCGGGTCCTCATCCCCCTTGAAGGAGGGGGGCTTCAACTTCCGGAACTGCCCGAAGAACTCAGAGTGGCGCTGCAGTGGGGATGCTGGTGCACCTCCAGGCAAAGGTGCCTCGTGCACAGAAGTGTCGGAGGAAGGTGGGGGCGGCGGCGGCCCATCCCCTCCCCCGTGCCCAGCGCCGCGTCTGTCGGGTGGTCCCACAGAGGACTCCCCCTCCGCAGCCCAGGGTGAGGCGGGGGCGGTGGGTGGAGCTCCTCTCGTATAATATCCCGTATCAGCTGGGCGAGGTCCTGGGCCTGGACACCCAGGAGTAGTGGCTGGTCCACTGAGGCGTCGGTAACGGCACGCCCACCTCGCCGACCTCGTCCTCGGCCGTGCCCGCAGCCCGTCTCACCAGTCCCGCGACGAGGCATCTCCTGCAAGGAGACGCGAAACAAAACGGAACACGTCATTAAGAAACGATACCTAACGGAAACGTCTAAGAGCTCTTGTCAAAAGGTATGTTGTGGTGGCTACTCTAGTCATAGATATGTGAATTGGTTATTTTCCAATCAGTTGATTCACTTCTCGGGATGACCTTGCTCTGATACCATCTTGTAACGACCCAATTCCTGAGTCCCTACGAGACACGAGAACCAGACCGACTTGACTAATCCCAAGACCTAGTCGTCCAACGAGAAAGTAACCAAAAGAGCAGTAAAATAAACCACATTCAACATGAAATATAATTAGCAGTAACAAAATACAGCAGTAAGAAAAAGAACTACTACAGCATGTACCACCACAACAGTAGAACAACATTCATAACATAACAAGAACTACAAGTAAAGAAAAGTACGGGAGTAACAAAAACTACTCACTACAGTGGAATAAAAAGGGCACAAAAGAATAGTGGTAACTCTACTGGACCCTAGTCGGCCCAGCGTCCTCTGCAGCCGCTGACCCTGGCTGCTCAACACCTAGTCCTGAAAAGTAACGAGTGTAACACGTCAGCGAAACGCTGAGTAGAGTGGCAGCTAAAACTAAAGAAGCAGTAAAGTGTACAGTAGCTGTTTTATTTTCTTTCTTCCTTTATTTACATCTTTCTATTGTTTCACAATTTATCTATTTCTAAGATCCTTCACTCGATCTCGAATGTTCCTCGTGGGAACGATCTTGAGTGCAGTCTTTTCCGAATAGTAGAAGTAACACGTGGTGCTCTCCTGGCCGGGAGAGTCCCCCGTGGTGATCCTACTCTCAGTCAACCACCTCAAGGTCACTGACAAACGTAACGGTGACTACGGCATGCGCGGTAAACGCACGGGTAGCTAACCCGCACTGGCACGCGGTCAGTCGTTTCCGTTAACGGGTGCGCCCAAAGCACAACACGGAACCAGTATAGGGCAGAGCCCTCTCGGTAACGGGGGTCCAACCCCTCCACAGTAACCAAACAGGGGCCTTGCCCCTCCACAGTCCGCGCACCCTCGCCTGACTACCCTAGTTTGCCCAGTGGGCTTAGCAAGTCGGTGTAGGTTAGCTAGCAGAACCCCGGGGCCCGTGGGGTAGCTAGTACTCGCCCTACACTAGTAGCTCTCCTCGGTACTGTGTACACGAGGGCCAACAAGTCGGTACAAAGTGGCTAGACCTAATCCCGGGTCCCTGGGGCGGCTGGCTCCACTCTGCACTAAGCAGGTAACAGGTGCTTCCCCTGGTACTACGTACCCAAGAGACAACGCACCTCCACATCTTTCCTTCTCAGTTCCATTTCATTCTCTTTCCAGGAGTTCTGCTCCTAATTCCCCGTAGGGTTCCATCTCTTTTAACTCAACACATTCAGGTTTCACCTTTCCAGTTTCACGTTCATACAACCCATATTCTCAATCATGTTCATTTATTCATAACAGGCAGCTGTTAAATCAATTTACAGGCAGTTATTATTTCCTTTCCACATTTTCCAAGACTGCAATATGTATGTTCATTTTGCTAGTTTTCCAGTCCTAGGATTCATGCCGTACCCTAGGATCTATCATTCAATCTAGTTTTCCAGCCCTATGATTCATGCAATACCCTAGGATCTATCATTCAATCTGGTTTCTCATTCCTAGGATTCATGCAATGCCCCAGGTTCTATTAATTGTTCCATAATTGTAACAAGTTATGTTAATAATTTCTGAAGCCACTCTACCAGCTACAACGGAAGTACTGGGGGCGTGGTCGGAAATCCCGCGAGCCTCCGCAATCCCGAAGACTGAAATGGAACGGGGTCCTATCACAAGGATCAAACACAAGGAGTTTCTCAGAACAGTATATAATTATTGTAGACGGGTAGAGGATTTTATTCCGAAAAGAACGCAACTCGAAACGCGGAAAACGGACTTCGAATGGGCCCTAAACGGGTCAAAAATGACGAAACAGTCCAAAATCAGACGTCTGGAACATCTTCCAGACGTCTTAAGAAGTGGATCAAAGGATACCTTTGTTCTGGGTAGTCTCTCAGATGTCCAGAAGCCTGCGGGGGCATCTGGCCTAGTTCCCAGACGTCCGATGGTCACCCCAGACGTTTGGAAGTCCTTCCCGTCATCTGGCACTGCGACCAGACGTCTGATTCACGTTGGATGCGAATCTCAGCGCCTGCACGTACCTACTCATCGCTCTCAGTACAACGGTCGCAGAAAAGGACGGAGGACGGAAAAATAACTTACTTGCCAGACGTCTGGACAGTCCTCCAGACGTCTTCCCTGTCATCTGGTTTGAAGCCCAGACGTCTGATTCTGGAAAAACTTCCAGAATCAGAGCTCGACGCGCTCTCCGCCCGTGACGTACGGCCGCGCCGCGCCTCAGCCGCCTGCTGCTTGAGCTGCAGCATCCCTCCCGCGTTACTCCGCACCCGCTGCTCCCCCGCGGGCCGACTCTCACTGCCCCGGCAAGCTCGAGCCCTCACGGCCGAGCGTCTCCTCCCTCGCGCGACACCTCCTCCCGCAACTCGCTGCGGCTGCGGCTGCCGCCACTCGCTCGCGCTCACACTCGCTGGAAGAAGAAGAAGAAGGGAGCGGAGGAGATGAGAGTGAGGGAGAGGGCGAGGGCCCTTTTAAAGCCGCGCGGGGAGAGAGAGAGAGGGGGGGCAGCGCTGCGCCTGCGGAGGAGAGAGGGGAAAAAGGCGTCGCAGGTCTGCACGCGCAGGCGCGCAGACGAAATCGCACGTGCCGTAGAAATCAAATCCCAGACGTTTGGAAGGGGTTCCAGACGTCTGGTCAGATGTCTGGGCCACCTCCCAGACGTCTTAAAAGACGTTTTGAAGCTGCGTTCGTAACAGGGGCCGTGGATTTCTGGGTCGATTTTTGGATTGGTGAGCACTCAAAGTTCTTTTACCTGAGTCTATTGAGATTTCTCCTATCCTTATCAAGGACATCATTAACCATCCCTATGATGTTCCCTAGTTTACCCACTTACCTACTAACATCAGAACTCGTATTCTCGAGATTACTTTGGATAACTCCCCGGACATCCCCATTTAGACCCCTAACTCCTCTGGATCCTTCACCGTGGCCTCTGCATATCTCTCTAACTTCCCCACTATTTAGGAGTTTGGCTACTTGAAGGAGATTTGGAAGATTGACATGCCTCTTTCTGTCTCCATTTTGACTTGGAGAATCCTTCAATTTAAGCTTCCTACTAATGATAATATCACCAAGTTTGGGTTCTATCTTCCGTCTAAATGTTGGTGCTACTCTTCCTCTCCTGCTTAGGAAACCTTATTGCACCTTTTCTCTAAGAGTGAGCTAATTCATCAGATTTCTAATTGGGCCTTTTCTAAGAATCTTATTGCTGCAGTTCATCTGTCCTATTTTTTCCGTATCATGGAATCTATGGCCAAATCTCAAAGGGCTAAGATTCTTAAGGGCCTTATCAGTTTCATTTGATTCAATGTCTGGTGGATTAGGAATAGAATTAGAAATGATGACTTAACTGGGATAAATTTGATATGTCTCTGTGGTTTAAAAGACAATGCCCGAAAACTTTTGCTATGTCCTAGTGTCGGCCTACCAAGGGGGTTAAGGTCAACATAGTTGCCGTTATTGGCCGACATTATACTCACGTCTCTTTGGTGATGTGCAATTGCAGTGGAGACTTTTTGAAGGCCGCCCACACCAGGATTGGGATTACCCACAATAGTATAGCCCTTGTCAGCATGATCGAGCATTTCTTGGCTGTCTCTCCTTAGCACCCTAGTATTTACCTGGAGACGGATTCCACTCTTTTGTATTTTTGGTGGAATGGGAAAATTCCTTTACCCTGGAAGATCAGAATGGAATATGGAGACTTGAGGGGCTTCAAAAGCTAGGTTGCTTCTCTTTCATATATCTGCCCTTCAGCTAATGCTTTGGCTATTAAGTTAGTAGTGTTGGGCTTGGATCAATGGTCCCTTAGCAATGTCAAGGGCCTGCCCGTGTGCATTCAAGGTACTTTACTGTTGGACAAAGTTCAACTGCCCTTTGTGATTTCCTAATTGTGACTTTAGTTTTTGCTACCTGCTTTATTTCTTCCTTTCTTTTTGTAATTGGCCACGAGTCGTGGTCTGCCTTTTTATTTTGTACTGGGCGAGTTTTGGTTTGATCCCCCCACCTCTTTTTTGGCCTTCAGTGAGTGGGAGATGAATAGAAATACTCCCAATTTTGTTAATATATATATATATATATATATATATATATATATATATATGCTACTAATGCTTAAATATATACACTCTATATATAGTGTTTATCATATATTACACATATATACATACACTTATGTACCCTATCAACAATATACAAAACTTTAACTTAGCTAAATTACTATATATATATAAAACTATACCGACATACTTAAACGTTACTAAAGCCTTCAAAAAACTATCATTAAAAATTACATACATAAAAGGCTAAAACACACACATATATATACTTGTTATATATATACAACATGCACACTCATCTACAATACATATGGATACCTTATTTATTATATGTATACTATATATATCCATATACATATACTATACATATATATATACTTACACATATATTTATACACTATACACTTACATGCACAGCTCACTCACTCTCAGTGCACAACACTTAATCGTTTTTAAGTTAATCTCACACATACACACTAAGACTTCCAACACTTAGCCATTTTTGGCTTAAGTTTCCTCACTTACATTGAGCTTAGCATTTACTTGTATAAAAATTAGTGTTTAATGGGTGGAGTCAGTTCATTTCGTAGGATACACAACACCCCTAAGAGTAGGATCAGACTAGTACTTTGAACCAACCCCTAGTTGTTACTTAGGCATTTTTCAGTGCATTATTTTGGCCCAGACCTGGCTCAGTTGAACCGAGCCCAAACACTGTACAGAATTGGGCTCCCAACCCTACATCAAATCTCAATAATAAGTTCATGCTCAGATTATGGTCAGAGGCTATGGGTTTTATATGTGCGTCGTGTGCTGTCAATTGAAGGGGGCTGGGGTGGAATTTGTTTTATATGCGCGCAGTTGCTCAAGAATTCCGATGTGGGACTAACAATCATGGCTAAAATTGGTGCATTCGTGTTCGCTAAACCTGACATTGGACCTCGATTTGAGTATCCTAATTAAGTCCAAATTTCAATTAAATTATATGGTTTGAAAGCCCATATATATGGCTACATAATTGTAAAATTAATTTATAAAAATAATTTATTTAGTTATCTATAAAAATTACTTAAAGTTAGTGCTAGGCACATGTTGGTTTATGGTTTAATTACTTAATTTCTATATAAATTAATGATTTGATGATGCAATTGATTTTATAAATAGTTAATTTACATAATAGGGTATTTATTATACATTTTTAATTTATTTTAGAACATTTATTTTAATTTATATACATTTAATTACACGTTATTAATAAATATACAAATAATTTAGTTATAAATATTCCTATACAGTATAAATATATTATAAATAGGTTGAAAATAATTAAAACCAATATATATATAAGTGTACAACATGGATTACTTCAATATTAAGTTCATCTACTAATTTATTTTATTTTAACTTAATAATTTACCTAATTAACTTAATAATCTAATTATCTATAATAAATACATAAATAAATCAATATATAGGTATTATACAATATATAATAAATACTTAAATATGTATGTATAGTAATAGATACTAATATACAGGTTTAAATACTTATTCATAATTATCTTAATTTACATCCATATAATCTATTATAAGTTAATAGATAATTATATAATTAAGTTATATAGACAATAACTCATCCTAAATACTTATTTAAATGCATATAATACATATATAAGTTATTTATATACAGTTAACTTATATAAGTTAATATTTACATTTAACTCATTAATTATTTGATATTTACAAGTATAAATACTATATACAAGGTATTTTTATGCATTATGGGGTATTTTTGAGTTTTTATGGTATTTATATATTTAATAGAGGTAGGAAAGGAGAGAGAAAACGTGAGATGCTAGAAGAAGAATTTCTTTTTATATTTTTGAATGGAGTTCTTTTATTGAATTTTAGAGTAGATCGAACCGTCGGCTGGTATGTTCTACTAACCTAAGGGTTTGGAATACTTTGAAACTTCGCGTACACCTAAACAAATATCTAATTCTACTCAAGACATGTTTATTTTATTTTTTTTATAATTTTTTAATGATTTTTTTATTTATTTCAATCTCATCCAAAAGAGTCCAAGAAGGGTATTGGAGCATGAATTTAAGGACCTCTTTTTCAGTTATATAGGCTGGAAGAGAGGTTTAACAGCACAAGAACATCCAGCAAACTTCACACAACATATTTAAACTCTTAAACTTGATTTTAACCTTGAATTCATTTAATTTACAAACTTGAATAGATTGAGCCATATACATGCTGCTGACAATAAATTTAACACATGGATTCAAGCCATTCAAATGGGAGTTTAGCTATAGCAGTACATGAATACTTGGTATACATGATCATATATCAATACACTACACTGTTAGCTCAATTAACACCAAAAATCATCCCAAAACCCCTTGAAACCTGACCTAATTCCAGACCTTGTTGGTGCCAGATTTCAGCAACTGATTTGTTGCTGCAATTTAAAAATTTAGTAGCTGCTTGTTGCTGTTGATGCTGCCAAATTGAGCAGCTGATTACTACTCTGCTCATTCCCATTTCGAATCATACCTTCACTCAAAAACAGGGTTGAAACCCATTGAATGTAGCTGCCATGTGGCACTTTAATGTGTTAAAATGGGAGATTCAAACCAAAACAAGCATTTAAACATCCACATAAGAGTTGATTATGCTTTAAATTCATCTTAGAAATCACATCCATGCATCAAAATTTTCATTAATTGCCTTTGGAATCTCGATCTCATCTCGGATTAGGGTTGTAGAATTACATCCCAGATCTGAGATGAATGATTAAATCTCATGAAAAATCATCTCAAACTCTTTTCTAACACCTCTGAAATTCAAGGAAATCCAAATATATCTCCCAAAAATCATTCAAACCCTAATATGATCCTTATCATACACTATAGGCATTGTAAGGTAAAGATTTGCATTAAGCTTCCAAAAACACTTAGCTCAATTCAGAAGTGATTAAAACCTTCCTTGATAGATTTAGAATTCATTCAAACAAGATCAAAACTCTCAGAACATGAAAAATCCTGATCTAAACCCTCTCTTGTGCCATAGACAGCATGAAGAAAGAATTTAGATCAGCCAACGAATTCCATTCAAAATGAATCCCAAATCTTCAAATCTCTAGATCTAAATTAAAACCCAGAAGAATGCCCTAAAATCCTTTAGGTTAGATCCAAATCTCACCCAAATGAGCATGTGAATCATTGCTAGAGCCTCAAATCAGGAGGACTGATCATCCTTGGCTCTAGATATCCATAAAGAACCAAAACTCTAATCAATATCAAATAGAAACCAAATATGAGAGAATCAACAAAACAGCTCGTTCAAAATCAGAATAGGGTCATTGTGAACAAGTGTAATGAATGGAATGACCCTTAGATGACATTTGGCGCTCAAATCAGATCTGAAAGCTCAAGGCATCA
This sequence comes from Thalassia testudinum, assembly GCA_037157565.1. Taxonomy (NCBI): domain Eukaryota; kingdom Viridiplantae; phylum Streptophyta; class Magnoliopsida; order Alismatales; family Hydrocharitaceae; genus Thalassia; species Thalassia testudinum. Next base: position 67,677,231 of record JAZHRO010000013.1, on the reverse strand, counting down.
AATTTGATTTGATGCCTTGATGCGTGGGTGATTGATGATTAAAAATACAAGGAAAACATGCAGAAGTGAGTGTGAAGTGAAGGGGGAGATCAGATGACCACTATGAAGGGATGCATTCATCTCCTTTAATTTGAATTGATCAGAGGAGGCGGATTTGGTGAAGAACTACTGTTGACGCGTCTTGATCATGTTTTAACAATTAGTTACGTCGTAGTATAGGCGATCAAGCGTCGTCAACAAATAAAAATTTATTACTTGAAAACTTAAGTATCCGAGGTCGAACACAGGGAGCAATTGGAATTTATTTCTAATCTCAAGAATGTAATTGAACACTTAATTACTCAAAACTTAATTCAAAATATATAAATGCATGAGTTTAAAATTCAATTGTGGCAAAAAGAAGGAATTTGGACGTCTGATCATGGGATCAGACATCTTAAAAATATGTTTTCTCCTCTATCTGCTTCTTGTTCTTCTTTGGCCGTGTACTTCTGATTTTCTTCCTTTCTTCTTTGTGCTTCTTCTTCCTTGTTTGCTCTGCAGTTCTCTTGCCTTACTTCTTTCTTCTTATTTTCCTCTGTCTTCTGCCTTGCCTCTCTTCTGCAGTTTCTTTCTCCTTCTTTTCTCTGCGGGTCTTGTTACGACCCTATTCCCGAATCCCTTCAAGACACGAGAATCGGACCGACTGCGTTGATACACCCCTCAGTCCTAGGTACGGACGAAGCAGCCACACTCTGCGTCGGACGGGTAGCCGCTGGCCGGTACCCTCCCCGTGACTGCTGTCCTCCTCCTTGCGCCGGAAAACTACGGCCTCCTACTCACCCTCCAGTGCACGACGCGGGAAACATCTGCTGACCTCCTGCCCTAGACGGGCAGTCCCTCCTGATGTGGCTCGGCTGGCCACACTGGTAGCAATGGGGGGCTCGACTCCCGCCCTCACTGGGTCCCTGCAATAGGCTGGGCGGGGGTTCGGTGCTAGTAGCTTGCCCCTGTCGGGGGCCCCCGAAGGCCACTGATGGCCCCGCAAAACATGACGGCTCTCCTGCGATCGCCACGTGTCTCCTCTCTTGTTGGCCTTGTGAGAAGTCTGGCTAATAGGGCCTCTTCCGCCCGCTGTCAGTGTTGCGAGCGTACGGGTTGGTCTCTTCGTACATCATAGCTGCCTCTACTACCCTCGAGAACGTAGGCAGCTTTAGGGGTTTGACATACCCCCAAATTGCAGGCCGGAGCCCCTCGGTGAACCTCCAAAGGAGCTCCTCCTTAGTAGCTACGGCTGTCGCTGCGAAACGAGACAGCACTAGGAAACGCGTACGGTACGCGCTCACAGTCATCGTCCCCTGGCGGAGAGTGTGGAACTCCCGCCTCCTCTGGTCCTGCCACGTCTGGGGAAGGTACTGCTCCTAGAAGAGGGTGACGAACCGGTCCTAAGTCAGTTCGTCCCTCTCCTGACCCCTGACCGCCCTCCACCACCTGTGTGCCACGCTCTCCAGCTGGTATGTGGCAAAGGCCACGCGGCACTCTACAGGGGGGCGAAGGGTGTTAAAAACCTTCTCGATCTGCTTGAGCCTGTCCTCTGCCTCGGTCGTGTCCTCATCCCCCTTGAAGGAGGGGGCTTCAGCTTTCGGAACTGTCCGAAAAGCTCAAAGTGGTGCTGAAGTGGAGATGCGGGTGCACCTCCAGGTAAAGAAGCCTCGTGCTTGGAAGTGCCGGAGGAAGGTGGGGGAAGTGGAGGCCCATCCCCTCCCCCGCATCCAGCGCCATGTCTGTCGCGTGGTCCCACAGAGGACTCCCCCTCCGCAGCCCCATGGAGAGGCGCTCATTGTGTTGGGTAGAGCTCCTCTCGCACGATGTCCCATATCAGCTGGGCGAGGTCCTCGGCCTGAATACCCAGGCACAGTGGTTGGATCACTGAGGCGTCAACCTCAGCGCGCCCACCCCCCGACCTCCTCCTCGGCTGCATCCGCGGCCCACCTTGCTAGTCCCTCATCGAGGCATCTCCTGCAAGTAGACGCGAATACAGAACGGAAAAATGTCAATACGAATCGATATCTAATGGAGAAGTCTAAGAACAGATGTCAAAAGATACGTTGTGGTGGCTACTCTAGTTACAGGCACATGAATTGGTTATTTTCCAGCTAGTTGGTTCACTTCTCGGGATGACCTTGCTCTGATACCATATTGTTACGACCCGATTCCCGAATCCCTACGAGACACAGGAATCGAACTGACTCGATTGATCCCAAGACCCAGTCGTCCAACGAGAAAGTAACCAAAAGAGCAGTAAAATAAACCACATTCATCATGCATATAACTAACAGTAACAAAATACAGGAGTAAAGAAAAAAAAAACTACTACAGTACACACCACCATAACAGTAGAGAATTAAACAGGTACATAAACATGATGCTTACAATAAAAGAGTACAATGGTAACAGAAAATACTCACTACAACAGAAGAAATGGTACAGTAGGTACAACACAAGTAAAACTACTGGGCTCTACTAGGCCCAGCACCCTCTGCAGTCGCAGGATCTGGCTGCTCAACACTTGGTCCTGAAAAGGTGACAAAGGTGACACTCAGCGAAACACTGAGTAGAGTAGCAACCAACTAGCTAAGAAAAATAGTAAAGTGGACAAGTAGCTATTATTTTTAATTTCTTTCTTTATTTTCTATTTAGTCATTCTTGAATTATTCCTCAGATCTTTCTCTTGATCTCGAATGTTCCTCGTGGGAACGATCTTGATTGCAGTCTTTTCCGAAAAGTAGAAGTAGCACGTGGTGCTCTCCTGGCCGAGAGAGTCCCCCGTGGTGGTCCTACCCTCAGTCAACCACCCCAAGGTCGCTGACAGACGTAACGGTGACTACAGCATGCGCGATAAACTCATGCGTAGCTACCCCGCACTGGCACGCGGTCATTCGTTTCCATTAACGGGTGCGTGAAACGTTGGCTTCGAGAGATAACCGGGTGTTATTGTTATAGCGTTGTAGTATAGCCAGTTATTGCCATCATTTCAAATATATAAATTTTTTACTCGGAAAATAAAAGAGTTCCCGAGGTCGAACTCAGGGAGCAAGTTGTATTCTAGAGATATACATGTTCTATTACAAAAAAAATAGAGAGAGAGAGAGGGAGAGAGATGAAAGTTTGAGTTCTTCTTTTCTTCTTTTCTTTCTCTGTCTTTCTCCTCTTTAGCTTTTGTTCTTCCTGTTCTTCTTTTGTGTTTATCTCCTTGTGGTCCTCTTCTTCACCTGTGTTGTTCTTCCTTGTTCTTTCCTCTTCTTCTTCTGCTTTTCTTCCTTGTTCTTTTGTTCTTCAGATCTTCTTCTTTCTTCTTTTCTTTTACCTGTCAGGACGTCGTCTCTCCTTCTTTCTTCTTTTCCCTTCAGGACGTCGTCTCTCCTTCTTTCTTATTTTCCCTTCAGGACGTCGTCTGATTTTCCAATCAGACGACTTAAACCGCTTGTTGCTACAGTGTCTCCCTTAGCTTTCTTCTTCTTCCGCGGTCCTTCTTCTTCACCTGTGCCTGCACACTTACACAGCTTGATCAGAGAGAGGGGCAAAACCTATCTCTACCCTCCCCCCGCGTCTCTCTCTCACAGAATCCGCTCATAGGATAGCTCTCCCAGAGCTGCCGGGTAGCCGGGTATGGGTCGCGCTCGGGTCCAGGCCCACCGGCGTGCGTGGTGGGCGAGGAGTGCAGGTCAGTCTAAGTCGGGTCGGGCCAGGTCCGTGGGGCGTGAGCGCGGACGAGACCGGGTAACCGGGCGGGTGAAGGGGACCTCACCCCGTGTGCTGAGGCAATAAGCCTCCAGCACTTTTTCACTTTATACCGCTGCGCCTCTTCAGAGATTTCCGAGGTGGGACTAAATGTCCCACCCCGAGTTGGCGCCCACGCGGAGGAGACAGCTGGTAATCGCGGCGTTACGCGAGGCCTTCGCGCGAGGGCATCGCTTCAGCTGCAGCCTGACGCTTTGTCGAAATGCCTCGCAAGGCCTGGGAGTCGAATCTGGGCGTGGCGCGCCTGCAGCTGCAGGCGGAAGCAGCTCCTTCTGCACGGCAATGGCGGCGGAGGTCGGGTGACCTGTTCACAGCAAAACGGCCTCTCGGCCTAATCAGAAGGTGCCGGGAGCTTCGCCAGAGTGCGGCGAAGCTCGTGTGGGTGGTGGCGAGGCGTGGGGCGGCGTGCAAGGGCTGCCCTAGGTCGGACTGTGGGTCGGAAGATGGGTTTGTTCGGTGGGGTTGCAGAGGGTGATGTGGGGGAAGTGGAAGGGCGGGGGTTGATCAGGGTGAGGAGGCGGAGGTTCTGCGGTGGTCGGCGAGCCGTGTGGGTTGCTGGGGTGATGGGAGCGGCTCGCCGAAGTTTAGCCGGAGACGAAGGGGGTGACGGTGGACAGGAGCGGTCGAGGGTTTAATCAAATAAAAGACAGTGAGGAAAAGAAAGAGGGGGAGATGGGGAGAAGTTCTGACCTAGCTACGGAGACGAAAGGGGGGGGAGCAGGGCGACAGTCGTATCGACTGTCGCCGGAGAAGAAGATGCCCGGGGGAAGGGGCGGCGGCGAGCAGAGGGCCGGAGAGGCGCCAGCTGGGTGCGGTGTGGCGCGGGAAGAGCAGGGAAAGAGGTCTCTGCTGCTGGTATTGCGGCAGAGCGAAGAGGAGGAGGAGGAAGAACCGCCGGAGCTGGTGGGCGTCTGCCGGAGTGAGAAGAGAGGAAAGTTGGGGGTTTTCTCCGTCAGATCCGAGCTGGGAAGAACGGTGGAGCGACGGGGGTATTTATAGGGACCGAATCAGGGAGGAAGGCGGAGGGAGACGACGTGTCTCCCTCGCCGGAGGACGCCGGAGATGGAAACCCATACCGTCCGTGCGTTCGCACGGCCGGTATGGTGGGTTACAGCGACCAGGGGGGTGTCCCTGCGACGGCTGACGACGCAGGGCACCCCCGGTTTACTTGCCAGGCTCACCCCCTCACCCTACGCGGCGCCATGCTCCGCGCAAGGTCGCCGGAGCATGGTGCTGGCAGGTTTTGCATGGGGGACCTGAACGCAAAGAACGAAGGAGAGTTAGGGGCCAAAATGCGAGGGTTCAAAAGTTGAGGGCCAAAAAGTAAATATATGAGGACCAAAGTGTAAAGTTGGTCAAGAAGGTTTCTTCTTAGGCTCAAGTTTTTATACATGACTAATTAGGACCTAAGGAATCTGATGGTGAATTTTATTTCTAGATTAAACCTTGTTTGACTGGTCAATTTACGCAAAAACCCAAATTAAGTTATTAATTGGGTATGGTTCTCAATGTAGGTCAAGATGGGTTCCTAAGGTCAAATTGAAGGTTCTAAACCCTAGAGATTATTTTTCTATGAATTTTAGAGGGTTTATTCCATTTTTGCTTTGCCTTGAACCTCATGAATTGAAGTGGGTTTGTTTTAGGGTTACAGATTATCATTTAGTTCCTTGGAATTGCTGTAGCCCTTGCTAGATCATCTCATCCCACTTTTATTCTTATTAAGTTGCTTTGACCTATGTTTGGACCTGTATGCAGATTATACTGGTAAAATTGCATTTTTACCCCTTATGACTTGTTTTCTCCTTAAACTCAGAATTCTCTGAGTTAAGCCTTTCCTTGAGTTATGTAGGAGCTTTTATCCTTTGTATTGGGTCAAAATGAGCTAGTTATGGCTCATGATGAGGTTCTCATCATACCCCCATGCCTAGCTTTTGCTAGTCCCTTAGCAAAAACTTAAGGTTTCAACCCTTGTTCTAGACCATGAAGTTCTTAATAGCTTCAGATAAGTGCCTTTTCATTTGAGCTTAGATTAGGTTAGAATGCTGACCATAGGCCTAAAAGGTACTCTAGTACCAATCAAGATCCAAATCTGTCTAGCTTTAGCCTCAGTCTTTAGCAAAGTTTTTAAGGCCCACAAGAACTAACCTAAGGTTTATTGGACTTTGTGGTTAAAGCACCCGTGCTTGAAATGATTTTAGCCCTGGCACAGTTCACAGTGCGTTTTATAAGAGAGAGATAGAAAGTTTTTCTGTTTGGAGAGTTTTCTCTCTCTTTTTCTTTTTAGTTCTAGCCTAGGATTGGCTTTTCAACACGGTCTGTATCAGATTCCTTGCTCCCATCATCAATCCTCAAGGGTTCCTGGCTATTGATGCTTCGAGGTAGCACCGCCCATGGCAACTCCCGGAACCCTGGCTATTGAGATTTCGAGATAATCCCATCCATGGTGTTCCGTGGCCGAATCCAGACCCTGGCAATTGACACTTCGAGATAATGCCATCCATGGAATCTGAACTAGCAGAGTGCTTACATGCCCCCAGTAGGATATGTGAATATCCTAAGAGACAAGCACCGATGAGATGATATTTTGTTACGCATCTTCGAGGGGATTTCCCACCTCTCCGCACTGGGAACTCGTCTAAATCAACTTGTGTTGATCGGCCGCTCCTATTCTAGGTGTTCTTTCCATAATTTTGCGACGCTTCTGCGTGATTTTGATTTTTATGCTTACTGAACCAGGCTGTGTGTGAGGTTAGGGTGCTTAGGTTACTGAGTCCCGTAAACCAAAAATTAGTTAATGAGGCCAAATGCTCCCTAAGCCTTAGACCTAATACTTCAGCTTTTCATTTTCCTCAACCTCTTGAGGAGTGTCCAGATCTTAATGGGTACTAAGAGTCTATTCAAGAATGCCTAAGGTTTGCGTTCTTACTAATCTCATTATGCACTTTTCAGTTATTTTCTTGAATGAGGTCTAGAACTTAGGTTAATTCCTTAGTTCCTTACTAATGACTATCACCTTTTCTTATAATTTTGTGCTCCTTTTTCATTTTGTTTCTTTTCTCCATCTCCTTCACAAAATTTCCTTCTCCCTTTTCCTCTTATTCTTTTTCGAAAATTTTTTTTAATTTTTATGGTGTTTTTGGCATATGTGAATTTTTTGTTTGAAACCTTTTCTTACAAGTTTTGCACTTTCATACCCCCCCATGCCTAAGATTTGCAATGTCCTCATTGTAACCTAGGGGTTTTTATTCAACTTAGTTCATACATTAGGACAGATGTTTTGATGAGTGAATGGGTCGGGGTGACTGTTGCGGACGATTTCTAATCTCAGATGCAAGCACCTGAGGTGGAGTTGGCTGTCCTAAAGTGTGAACTTCAAGTGCAAAAAGGTGTCAGAACAAGTTTCAGGTTTTCAAAGAGAATGACGGGCTGCCTCCCGTTGAGCGCTAAATTTGATGCCTTCAGCCAAGCGGAAAATGCGATGGAGAGGGGATGGTCAAATCAGCGGAGTTTTGTACGACAAGCACCTTGATTAAGAGCCTAGTTGGTCCAACCAGGTGCTTGTTCAGATCAACAGGCTGATGATGCAGCCCAAACCCAATCAATCTGGTGGGTTGATAGATGTGGATAAAAAGGTGTGGAACCCACCATATACTATGAAGCTCAGATAGATGTGGAAGTGTAAACGCAGGGTTTGGCTGAGTCGAATCAGCCTGGTCAAAGTAGGGACTCGTAGAATAATCAGTGGTTGATGCAGGAACCCTACAGGGGTGATCAGAGAATGATAGAGCATGGTATGTAGTCTGATCAATGTTCGAAACCCGATGTGGAAATGCAATCGGCTCGGTGAGAGGTGAATCTGAATAGAAATTGAGTCCTGTTGCGGGTCGGGGTTTGGGAGAGGTTTTGATCCGTTCTGTGTGTGCGGACGAGGTGGCCATTGTGTACGAGGGCTCTTCTAGAAACAGATGATAGGTGGTTTTCTGTAGAGAGTCCTCTGGGTAACTATCAAATGCCGGAAGAGTGTCTGTAGGATGAAAGAAATTGGATTCGAGAAAAAATTTGGATTCTGGGTTACAATCACTCTTGGCATTTTCTGTTTTTGGTTCCTGAGGATCGAAAAGGAATGATTCTGTGTTATCAGTGATCTCGGGAATCAGGACCTCAGAGTCGGAGTCAGAGTCATGAGAACTGAGGTCGTAGATAGGCCTGGCGTGTTCAGGAAGGGGAATCTCTCCGCAATTATAGTCAGATCTGAAATTGTCGGAGAGTTGGCGAAAATGAGATTCATGATCATGAATTCCACCACAGCAAAAATCATCAGATGTGGAATCAGCAGCCTGACTGGGTTCTAGCCTATATGTCAATTCTGGGCTCAAAAAGATGTTCTGTTCAAGCTCTAAGCTGGTAGGATAGACCCCATTACAACCTTGCTCATCCAACTCCTCAGTTTCTGTATCATAAATTGGCATGTTTTCTGAAAAATCGATCAGATTTCCTGAGGATGTTGGAGAGGGATATTCATCAAATAGAGGCCCGGAATCATATTCTGTAAAAATTTGATCTTTCTCATAAGGGGCCTCATAGTCTTCCCAATAAGTTTCAGATCTAGGTTCTAGGCTTAGGATGTGGGTAGAATTATTAGAACCTAAGTCTGAATAACCTTCGAGGGTCACCTTATTAAAATAAGGGGCGGAATTTATACCCTCAGAAGGTTCAGTTCTGATTTCATTATTGCAGGAGTTTTGAAATTCTAGGCTTGACAATTCATGGTCTAAGTTTGGCTCATCATTGTGTTCTCCTGCAATATTCCAACCTAATTTAACATTGTCTTCTATCTGGGTTGGGATTTTACAACCACTTTGTGCCTCAATCCCGAGATCTGGGAAACTGGATTGTTCCTTAATACTGTTCCAAGATGGTTCATCCTCTGTTTCTGGTATATACGGGTATTTCTTGTTGATAATTTGTTCTACTGATTTCATCATTTCTACCCGTTTCATAAGGGCATCTTGGTGTTGTTCCCAAAGTACAGGATTTGTCAAGCATTGAAGGTATTCAGATTGGTGTAATTTTTCCATCTCAATGTATCCTGTCATGAGCATATCTCGGGTTGATCCTTTTGAAATTTCAGTCAATAGAATTTGGGCACAGTTTATGATGAAAGCTGTGGTTGTTGGGACATCAACCTGAATATTTTCTACTGGTGTTGAGGGTTTGATTTCATAGATTTCAAGGGCATCCTCAATCATCTTATCTTTCATGGATCTCAGATATTCAGGTTTTTTGAATGGTAGTCTTGCTAGGTAATTAGGCTGCATAATTGGATCAGGTGGTGGAATCAAGATATAGAATCAAAGTTTGAATCAAGATGGAAGAAGGGGATTTTGTTCAGAATCAGAGGAAAGAGGGGCTATGTGAATGATTTCTGCAAAAACAAAGGAGCCGAGGCTTAGCCTCGGGGAGAGTGAATTTCTATAGGAGGTTTCAAGGACCTCCTGAAAAATACTGAAGGGCTGGATGAGATAAGCAGGTGCTGGACCCAATCAAGACACCCAAAAATTGTTGGGTGACTATAGAGGTTCGGGGCAGATGGACCCCTTGATCAGAAAGATCGTTCACCTGAGAATTACCTGGGCAGCCAGAGAGGGAGAGTCCCGCGAAGACCCCTACACGGTAGAGCATCCCCACGGGTTACAGGGTTTCCCCCACCCGACCTCTCTTGTCACTGCGATTCCAGGTAGACCAGAATGGGGATCTTGACCTCTTAAGTCTACCAATTTTAAGATCAGGGTGCTTAAGGTTTCACTTGAACTTTAGTCTTTTAAGTAGAGTGACCTAATTTAAGGTTGGTTGACCCAAGGGGTCAACTTTAACTCTTGTTTTCTTTGAGAGCTTTTAGGTCTTGTCTTTTAGGGTTCAAGTGTTTAGAGAGCCAATTGTTTTAGGTTTTCTTTGAATAGGTATTTTCAGACAAGGGCTTGGGCACACTTCATTTGGTTTTCTCAATTCTTGCTTAAGGAGTGTGTCTCTAAATCCCTAGTGTTGGATCCTAGGTTGGCTCTACTTGGTCCAGTTAATTCTTTGTTGGGTAATTAGGGCTCAAGCAAGAATGTGTTAGCCCTTAAATACCCTTAATAGTGTGCAGGAGTAATGAGTTGAAAACATGCAACTTTTTATGGTTACTAAGTATGGAAGACAGGTTAGCCCTATATTGCTTGTTCTTTTCTTTTCTTCCTCTTTAGAGTTTAGGGGTTAATAGCGAGAGGAAAAATTTACCTGTCCTCGGAGTGGTTGTCGTGCGGTTGCTTGTCTTCTTGATTTCCTGTAGCTGCACAAAAGAGGGGAGATTATCAGAAATTAAAAAGAAACAGGAATGTTTACCTCTAGAATAGCCGTTGCTCCCCGGCAACGGTGCCAAATGAAACGTTGGCTTCGAGAGATAACCGGGTTTTATTGTTATAGCGTTGTAGTATAGCCAGTTATTGCCATCATTTCAAATATATAAATTTTTTACTCGAAAAATAAAAGAGTTCCCGAGGTCGAACTCAGGGAGCAAGTTGTATTCTAGAGATATACATGTTCTATTACAAAAAAAATAAAGAGAGAGAGAGAGGGAGAGAGATGAAAGTTTGAGTTCTTCTTTTCTTTCTCTGTCTTTCTCCTCTTTAGCTTTTGTTCTTCCTGTTCTTCTTTTGTGTTTATCTCCTTGTGGTCCTCTTCTTCACCTGTGTTGTTCTTCCTTGTTCTTTCCTCTTCTTCTTCTGCTTTTCTTCCTTGTTCTTTTGTTCTTCAGATCTTCTTCTTTCTTCTTTTCTTTTACCTGTCAGGACGTCGTCTCTCCTTCTTTCTTCTTTTCCCTTCAGGACGTCGTCTCTCCTTCTTTCTTCTTTTCCCTTCAGGACGTCGTCTGATTTTCCAATCAGACGACTTAAACCGCTTGTTGCTACAGTGTCTCCCTTAGCTTTCTTCTTCCGCGGTCCTTCTTCTTCACCTGTGCCTGCACACTTACACAGCTTGATCAGAGAGAGGGGCAAAACCTATCTCTACCCTCCCCCCGCATCTCTCTCTCACAGAATCCGCTCATAGGATAGCTCTCCCAGAGCTGCCGGGTAGCCGGGTACGGGTCGCGCCCGGGTCCAGGCCCACCGGCGTGCGTGGTGGGCAAGGAGTGCAGGTCAGTCTAAGTCGGGTCGGGCCAGGTCCGCGGGGCGTGAGCGCGGACGAGACCGGGTAACCGGGCGGGTGAAGGGGACCTCACCCCGTGTGTTGAGGCAATAAGCCTCCAGCACTTTTTCACTTTATACCGCTGCGCCTCTTCAGAGATTTCCGAGGTGGGACTAAATGTCCCACCCCGAGTTGGCGCCCACGCGGAGGAGACAGCTGGTAATCGCGGCGTTACGCGAGGCCTTCGCGCGAGGGCATCGCTTCAGCTGCAGCCTGACGCTTTGTCGAAATGCCTCGCAAGGCCTGGGAGTCGAATCTGGGCGTGGCGCGCCTGCAGCTGCAGGCGGAAGCAGCTCCTTCTGCACGGCAATGGCGGCGGAGGTCGGGTGACCTGTTCACAGCAAAACGGCCTCTCGGCCTAATCAGAAGGTGCCGGGAGCTTCGCCAGAGTGCGGCGAAGCTCGTGTGGGTGGTGGCGAGGCATGGGGCGGCGTGCAAGGGCTGCCCTAGGTCGGACTGTGGGTCGGAAGATGGGTTTGTTCGGTGGGGTTGCAGAGGGTGATGTGGGGGAAGTGGAAGGGCGGGGGTTGATCAGGGTGAGGAGGCGGAGGTTCTGCGGTGGTCGGCGAGCCGTGTGGGTTGCTGGGGTGATGGGAGCGGCTCGCTGGAGTTTAGCCGGAGACGAAGGGGGTGACGGTGGACAGGAGCGGTCGAGGGTTTAATCAAATAAAAGACAGTGAGGAAAAGAAAGAGGGGGAGATGGGGAGAAGTTCTGACCTAGCTACGGAGACGAAAGGGGGGGGAGCAGGGCGACAGTCGTATCGACTGTCGCCGGAGAAGAAGATGCCCGGGGGAAGGGGCGGCGGCGAGCAGAGGGCCGGAGAGGCGCCAGCTGGGTGCGGCGTGGCGCGGGAAGAGCAGGGAAAGAGGTCTCTGCTGCTGGTATTGCGGCAGAGCGAAGAGGAGGAGGAAGAACCGCCGGAGCTGGTGGGCGTCTGCCGGAGTGAGAAGAGAGGAAAGTTGGGGGTTTTCTCCGTCAGATCAGAGTTGGGAAGAACGGTGGAGCGACGGGGGTATTTATAGGGTCCGAATCAGGGAGGAAGGCGGAGGGAGACGACGTGTCTCCCTCGCCGGAGGACGCCGGAGATGGAAACCCATACCGTCCGTGCGTTCGCACGGCCGGTATGGTGGGTTACAGCGACCAGGGGGGTGTCCCTGCGACGGCTGACGATGCAGGGCACCCCCGGTTTACTTGCCAGGCTCTCCCCCTCACCCTGCGCGGCGCCATGCTCCGCGCAAGGTCGCCGGAGCATGGTGCTGGCAGGTTTTGCAGGGGGGACCTGAACGCAAAGAACGAAGGAGAGTTAGGGGCCAAAATGCGAGGGTTCAAAAGTTGAGGGCCAAAAAGTAAATATATGAGGACCAAAGTGTAAAGTTGGTCAAGAAGGTTTCTTCTTAGGCTCAAGTTTTTATACATGACTAATTAGGACCTAAGGAATCTGATGGTGAATTTTATTTCTAGATTAAACCTTGTTTGACTGGTCAATTTACGCAAAAACCCAAATTAAGTTATTAATTGGGTATGGTTCTCAATGTAGGTCAAGATGGGTTCCTAAGGTCAAATTGAAGGTTCTAAACCCTAGAGATTATTTTTCTATGAATTTTAGAGGGTTTATTCCATTTTTGCTTTGCCTTGAACCTCGTGAATTGAAGTGGGTTTGTTTTAGGGTTACAGATTATCATTTAGTTCCTTGGAATTGCTGTAGCCCTTGCTAGATCATCTCATCCCACTTTTATTCTTATTAAGTTGCTTTGACCTATGTTTGGACCTGTATGCAGATTATACTGGTAAAATTGCATTTTTACCCCTTATGACTTGTTTTCTCCTTAAACTCAGAATTCTCTGAGTTAAGCCTTTCCTTGAGTTATGTAGGAGCTTTTATCCTTTGTATTGGGTCAAAATGAGCTAGTTATGGCTCATGATGAGGTTCTCATCAGTGCGCCCAAAGCACAGTACGAAACTAGTATAGGGCAGAGCCCTCTCAGTAACAGGGGTCTAGCCCCTCCACAGTAACCAAACAGGGGTCTTACCCCTCCACAATCCGCGCACCCTCGCCTGACTACCCTGGTTTGCCTAGTGGGCCTAACAAGTCGGTGTAGGACGGCTAGCAGAACCCCGGGGCCCGTGGGGTGGCTAGCGCTCTCTCTACACTAGTAGCTCTCCCCAGTACTGTGTACGCAAGGGCCAAAAGTCGATACAAAGTGGCTAGACCTAACCCCGGGTCCCTGGGGCGGCTGGCTCCGCTCTGCACTAAACAGGGGGACAGTCGCTGTCCTTGGCACTCCGTACTCAAGGGCCAGCTCACTTCCGCAATTCCATTCCATTTACCTCTCAGGAGCTCTACTCCTAATTTCCCGTAGGGTTCATGCTCATATTTCTTTAACCAAGCCAATTTAGGTTTCATCATTTCAGCTTTATTTTCATATAGCCCATGTTCCCAACAGTTAACATCCATTCATATACAAGCAGATGTTATCCAATTACAGGAAATTATCATTATTCTTTCTACTTTTCCAAGACTGCAAATTCATGTGTTCACAACATTCGTTTCAGTGTTTCTATTCCTAGGATTCATGCCACACCCAAGGATCTATCATTCAATCTAGTTTTCCAGTCCTAGGATTCATGCCATACCGTAGGATCTATTATTTATCTCAAAGATGCATTAATGTTGGTAAACAACCAAGGGAAGCCACTCTACCCGCAAAATCGGGAGTGATGGGGGCGTGATCGGTAGGTCCACGTGCCTCCGCAACCCCCAGAGCCGCAATAGAACGAGGTTCTATCACAAGGATCAAACACAAGAAACTACTCAGAACAAGATACAAGTACTTTAAACAAGTAGAGGAACTAATTTTAAGAAGAACGAAATTTTAAATGTGGAAAACAGACTTCGAACGGACCCTAAACGGGTCAAAAACGATAATTTTGCCCCAAATCAAACATCTGGAACACCTTTCAGACGTCTTAAACGATGGTTCAGATCATACCTCACTTCTGTGCTGTTCTTCAGACGTCCAGGATCTCGCTGAACCTTTTGAACCTAGTTCCAGACGTCCGACTATCACTCCGGACGTCTGGAGACCCTCTCCGCCGTCTGGTGCTGCGCCTAGACGTCCGATCTGTGTGGGAGGGCGTGCCCTTGCGCCTTCCCGAACAAAACCTGCACGCGTACACAACCGTCCTTAACATGGAAATGAGGCAGAACCCTCGGCAAATCGGCCTACTTGGCTGTACCCGCGAAAGGAAGAGGAAAAGAAATATTGTACCTTTCAGACATCTGGATCTTCCTCCAGACGTCTCCTGCGTCGTCTGGACGTAGGTCCAGACGTCTGATTCTGGGAAAATTTCCCAGAATTAGGACCTCCTCGCCCTTCGCCTGCTGTGCAGGGCCGTGCGGCGCCGCATTCGCCTGCTGCCTGAGCTACAGCAGCACCTCCCCAGCACTACGCTCCCGCTGTACGCACCCATCGGTCGGCCCTTGGCAGCTCCGACGAGTTCGCCCTCTCTTCCTCACGCGCTCCACCTCTTCTCCCTCTCGCTGCACCTCCTCCTCCCCACGCGCACCCGGCAGCAGCTGCTGCCCTCGCTCTCTCACTCTCACGCTGTCACTGGAAGAAGGAGGAGACGGTGGAGTGGTGGTGAGGGAGAGGGAAGGGGGAGAGGATATTTGAAGGTGCCGGGGGAGAGAGAGAGGAAGAAAAGAAGGCTCCTACAGGACGTGGAGGGAAGAGAGAGAAGAAAAGAGGGCGGCGGTTTTAGTCTGCGCACACCTGCGCGCAGACTCGCAATCGTATGCCATAAAAATTTAATTCCTGACGTCTGGGAAGGCGTCCTAGTGTCTGATGATGACACCGAAGCTTAGCCTTTTGTTTGTTCTTATTATAGTAATGTCGTTGTGGTATAGATAAAATAGCTACGGTTTGTCGTCATTGCCACTATTACAATTTTACTCAGAAATGTTTTTCTTCCGACGTCGAACTCAGGGAGCTACTAGAATTCTAGAAGTACAATGCTTCTTTATTACAAAAATAAGAGAGAGAAAGAGAGAGAGTGGGAGAAGTAGATTTTGTTTCTTGGCTTTTTCTTTTTCTCTTCTTTCTCTCTTTGCCTGTCTTCTTTTTCTCTTCTTTCTCTTCTCTTTTCATTCAGCTGCGGCACCTTTTCTTTTCTTTTTCTTCTTCTTTGCTTTGTCTGTAGAGCTTCATCCGTCGTCTGATTTCTCAATCAGACAGCTTAAGTGGTGTCTGCTAAGTGCTTCCTTTGTGCTTCTCCTTCTTCTTCTTCTGCGGTCTTCTTCTGCCTTGTTCCTTGGCCTTCTCCTTCTTTCTTCTTCCTTCGGCCAAGTGTGTTCTTCTTCCCTCGCACCCTGTCCCTGCACAAAGAGCAAAACCTACCCTGTCCCTCTACCCGCACGTCTCTCTCTCTGTAAACCACTCACAGGACGCTCTCCCAGAGTCGCGGGTAATCGGGTCGGGCTTCGTGCCCGTGACTAGGCGCACCGGTGTGTGGGTGATGCGCGAGGTGTGCTCAGATAGGGTCGGGTCGGATCCCGCTAGATCCGCAAGGTGAAACCGCGGACAAGGCGAGCATGAGTAAGGTGAGGGACCTCACCCCAGTGCATTCGGAGGCGACCAGTAGAAAACACAAAATCAACTTATACTACTGCGGGGTTTGGTAAACTCACGATGTGGGACTATCCTCTGCGCTCTTCTCGCGCGCACCCACAGGACGATTCTGCCTTGCTCTCCGCTCAGCTGCAGCCACTATCGGTGCCAAATGCTGAGCAAAAGTCTCCGCAGACTTCACCCCAACCTGCAGCACCTGGGATCCTGAAGCTGCAGGGCCTGGAGCTCGCCTCGAAGCTGCTTCAGTTGTCGTTAATGGCGGCTGGGGCTACGACCCTGTCAGACAGAAGCACGGCCTCTCGGCCTAATCAGACTAGCGGGGGACCTTCGCCGTGGCACGGCGAAGGTGGTGCGAGGTGCAGCAGATTGTGGGGTGGCCTATTCACGCGTGCCTAGGTCATCCTGTGACCGGAGGTGTGGGTGTGTTCGGGGGAGTGATGAGAGGGTGTAGAGCGGCAGTGGGTGGGCGGAGGTTGTTCAGCGTGATGAGGCGGAGGTTACGTGAGGGTCGGCGAGGTGTGTGGGGCTGTGGAGCGATGGGAGCGTCTCGCCGGAGGGTGGCCGAAGTCGAGGAAGGTGACGGTGGACAGGAGCGGTCGAGGGTTTAATCGAATGAAAGACAGTGAGGAAAAGGAAGAGGGGGAGATGGGGAATAGTTCTGACCTAATTACAGGGACGAAGGGGCCGAAGCAGGGCGGCAGTCGTATCAACTATCGCCGGAGAAGAAATACCCAGAGGGGGAGGGCGGCGGCGAGGAAGAGAGCGGGAGGGCGCGCGCTGGGTACGGCGCGACGCGGGAAGAGCAAGCGAAGGTGGCTCTGCTGTTGGTATTGCAGTAGAGCGACGAGACGGAGGAGGAGGAGCCACCGAAGTTGGTGGGTTTCTGCCGGAGTGGGAAGAGAGGAAAGGTAGGGGTTTTTCTCCATCAGGACCGAGCTACCAGAGTCGACTGGTGACGCTGGTCCTTGTAAAGGCGGAGGCGGAGGGGTGGGCGCAGGGAGGCGACGTGCCTCCCTCGCCGGAGAGTGGTCGGAACTGCGACCCATACCTTCCGTGCGTTCGCACGGAAGGTGTGGGTGAGGAGAGAGGTCATGGCGGTGTCCCTGCGACAGCAGACGTCGCAGGGAACACCCGGTTCAACTGGCAGGTACCCTCCCTCACCCTGCGCAGCGCCATGCTTCGCGCAAAGTCGCCGGAGAATGGCGCTGCTCAGAGATTTGCAGGAGGGACCTATATGCAAAGAATGATGAAGAACTTAGGGGCCAAAATGTAAGGGTTTCGAAAGTTGAGGGTCAAAAAGTAATAGATGAGGACCAAAATGCAAAGTCGGTCAAGAAGGTCTCTTCTTAGGTTCAAGTTTTTATGCATGACTAAATGGGACCTAAGGATTCTAATGGTGAATTTTATTTCTTGGTCAGACCTTGTTTGACAGGCTAATTTACATAAAAACCTAAATTAAATCATTAATTGGGCATGGTTCTCAATGTAGGTCAAAATGGGTTCCCAAGGCCAAATTGAAGGTTCTAAACCCTAGAGATTATTTTTCTATGAATTTTAGAGGGTTTAGTCAATTTTTACTCTACCTCGAACCTCGTGAATTGAAGTGAGTTTGTTTTAGGATTATAGAATGTCATTTAATTCCTTGGAGTTACTGTAGCCCTTGTTGGATCAAATCATCCCACTTTCCTTCTTATTAGGTTAGTTTGACCTATGTTTGGATCCTGAGTTACCTTGTTTATTGATTGTGTTGGTGAAATTGCATTTTTACCCCTTATGACCTGTTTTCTTTACAAACCCAGAATTTTCTGAGTCAAGCCTTTCTATGAGTTATGCAGGAGCTTTTTCTTGCATATCTAAGTTAGATTGTGCTAGTTAGGGTTCATGATGAGGTTCTCATCACGTCCAGATGTTTGACCAGACGTCTGGACCAACTCTCAGACATCTTAAAAGACGTTCGATGTCGTGGGTCTTAACAGGTCCTCTTCTTCTTCCTTCCTTGGCTCTGCTTCCCTTGCCTTCAGCTTCTCTTCTTCTTCGGCTTCGCCTCTTCCCTTTGCCTTGCCTTTCTCTTTTTCCTCTACGAAGCTTCCTTCCTTCTTCTTTTCCTTCGCTTGCAGCGGCTAAGTCCCTGCTTCCTTCTTTAGTTCCTTCCCTGCACAAACCAAGGAGAGCAAAACCTATCCCTCTACCCACACCCGCGTCTCTCTCTCTGTGTGTATATCACTCTTCAGCACACTCTCCCAGAGCCGGGTAATCGGGTCGAGTCACGCGCCTGGGTCCAGGCGCACCGGCGTGGGTGTGGTACGCGAGGAGTGCTTAGGAGTGTATCAGGTCGGGTCACCAGATCCGTGTGATGAGCTCACAGACGAGGTGTTGTGTATAGGTGAGGGACCTCACCCCAAGTGTTATTGGAGGCAACCAGCCGATAGCATAAAATCAATTTAAACTACTCTAGCGCTTTACAGCTTACCGAGGTGGGACTATTTTTCATCCGCTCTTTCTCGCGCGCCCACAGTAGACCGTCCTCCAATTGCAGCACTGCAGGTCTTGCAGCACCCTTTTATCAGGCTGGGCTTGCGCACACTCGCAACCCGCGCGGTCTGGAAGCCTGGGAGCGGTCGATCGCGACCTGGAGCTGAAGAACAGTCGAGCTCGAGTCGTCATTAATGGCGGTTGGAGGCTTGACCCTGCACGACACGAAAAGGGCCTTGCGGCTCTATCAGGCCACAGGAGCACCTTCGCCGTGTCGCGGCGAAGGTGAGGTGGTAGATGGCAGGCCGTGGGGCGGCCTAGGCGTGCGTGCCTAGGTCGCCCTGTGGCCAGATGGATGGGTTTGGTCGAGGGCAGTTGTGGCGGTGTAGAGGGTCTGTGGATGAGCGGAGGATATTCAGTGAAGTGTGGCGGAGGTTATGCAGTGGTTGGCAAGACGTGTGGGGCTGCGAAGTGACGGGAGCGTCTCGCCGGAGGGTGGCCGGAGATGAAGATGGTGGTGGACAGTGGCGGTCGAGGAGCGTTTGGTGAAATAAGATGAGGGAAATGAAAGAGGGGATAAAGACGAGCAGTTCTAACCTAACGAAGTGGACAAAGGGGGCGAGAGGGCGGCTGGCAGTACCTGCTGTCGCCGGAGAAGAAAGCGTCCAGTGGAGGAAGACGGCGGCGACGATGGGGCTAGGGCTGCTCGCGCGGGTGTTGAGTAATGCGGAGGAGGATGAGGAGGACAGCTCTACCACTGGTTTTGTGGCAGAGCGACGAGGAAGAGGAGGGGGGCTCGCCGGAGCTTGCTAGACCCCTTGGTCGGATTAGAAGAAGAAATTGAGGTGGAATTCCGAACAAGTCGAGCTGAGGAGGTGTGGCCGGAGTTGGGGGTTAATTTATAGGCACAGGCAGGGACTCCTATGCTTGGAAGCTAAGCTTCCAAGCGCGGGAATCCTCGCCGGAGATGGAAACAGTTAAGAGACCCAAATCTCTCGTGCATTCGCATGAGAGATTGGGTGCAAATCAGGATCAGGATTGAGTTCAGATGGAAGGGAATTCCTCAAAGAATCTCCCTTCCAAATCTGGAAGGAGATCTCTGAGGAATCAGAGAGTATTCCCTCTCTATTCCTTGCTGGAGAAGGATTTTTCCCCAATAATGGTAGAGGGACCTGCTTGTAAGAGTGGCGAGGAAGTTAGGGGGGTTTATGCAATGGCTTTCAAAAGATAGGTTCCAAAATGTAATTGGGTGTACTAATTTGCAAAGTAGGTCAAGATGACCTCCCCATAGGTCCAAATTTTGGTACAAACCTAATTTGGACCTAAGGAATCCAATGGTGAAGTTGGATTTTAGGTTTGTCCATGTTTGACTGGATATTTTGTGTGAAAACCCAAATAAGGTCAATTGATGAGCTAGGACCCTAATCTAGGTTAAACTAGGTTCCGAAGGCCAAATTGAATGTTCTAAACCCTAGGGGATATTTTTCCATAAATTTTAGAGGGTTTATTTGATTTTTATCCTGACTGGAACCTTGTTGAATTAAGCGGGTCTGTTTTAGTGTTATAAGATGTCATTTAATTCCTGGATTGCTCATGAACCCATTTCTGATTGAACCAACCCATTTTTTATCTTATTCAGACCATTTGACCTATGTTTTGCCTCTGAGAAATCCCGTTTATGTACTGTAATGGTAAAATTACAGTTTTAACCTTTATTTCATGTTTTCCTCTCAGAACACTGATTCCTTCAATTAAGCCATCTTCTAAGTTATGTAGGAGCTTTTATTCTCTTTATTAGGTCAAAATAAGCTAGTTATGGCTCATGATGAGGCTCTCATCAACTACCTAATATAATCTACTCCTAAATCTAGCAATCAATCTATGAGATCACTAACTAATTCTACTCCTAGAAAGATCTACACTACACTAGCAAACACTACAACTATCCTAGAAAGCGATAAATCCTACTCTAATTGGAGGAATGGGTTGCTTGGATCCATAGCAGGTTGTGGCAATGAAGGGAGATGTGAGGATCTCCAACTGAAAAATTAGGTCCTTGGGCTGCAGTTGGTTGCTACAACGACGAATCGGAGGGCGAGACATGGCCCCTGTCATCGATGGTCGACGAAGGAGGAAGAGGAGATGGAGACATCAATGAAAGGACTAACTCAAACTGGGAGGGAGTTGGTAGGCTCGCGCAGGAGTTTAAGGAGCTACTTATATAGGTAAGGGAGTGAATCAGAGTACCGTGAGGTGGGTTTAGTCGATTAAGGCTTCAACGGTGGGATGAGCTCGAGCGGAGCGTAGGAAGATTCAAACTAAATCTTCACCGCAGGATCAAATCTGAGGAGAGTGATGGAGCTTCACGCAAAGGAGTGGGGAGAATGGTTACAAATCCTCCGTAGGATTAATGATCCCACAAATGGATGGTGCTAGTGCTATGTGTTCTTCGTGGAGGAATAATGGTTGAGAAGAGAGGCATAACACCTGCAAGTGTTTTGACAAATTTCGGAGAAACGATGCATATTTTGTGAAGAAGTTCATAAGTGGCGGAAATGAATACAGAGCAATCCATGGCTGCTTGCAGAAAGGCCTCAATGATTTTCAAATAAGTCCCTAGAAGTTTTAAGCTTAAGAAAATGTATATGAATGAGGACCTAAATGTAATGTGATGGTTTCAAGATCCTATTGTTGTCCAAATGCAATAGAATTTTTATGATAGCTTAATTGAATATATTAGAAGTTAATTCAACCCTTAATTTGTACTTTTGAGCTAAAAAATGTATTCAATTGGCAATTGGATCATCAATTTATATTTGTGAATAGAATATCTCATAAATTTGACCTAATTATGCATTTTTAACCCAAATGTAATGTTTTAGGTCATTTTCCTTAAATCCCACAGTCAACCCATTTATTGTGCTAATTAGATAGTGTTTAACTAAGTTTTTAACTTAACTTGGATATTTTAACTATGATGAGCCACACATTATCAAGTAGCCTAACTTGAAAAAATCTGGTTCAATCAATTGAACCAATCGAACCATCCTAGTGCTTAAACCACCTTTGTATACAAATCCCCCTAACTGCTTGACTCAAATCTCTTATTGGTTCCCCATGCTTTACTCCTTCCTTTCTCACCTCCCGACACCTCTCTATCCTAACCCATAACCCCACTATATTGACCCCTATCAATCGTTATCGGTCTCCATTGTCGATGCCACTCCTACTCCACCCTTTCTATCTTCGCTTCTCTTGTGCACATCTTCTCCAATCGGTTGACACATCATTCCATGCTCATATATGCCTTTATTAAGCTCTTAGTTTATAGTCCAGTTAAACTTCTAAAAGTACATTTTCTAATAGATGTACTTTTTTATCAATTAGACTTCGGTCCAACTCGGTTGAACCAATGCAAACCCAATTAGAGGACACAATTCATTTTTTTTTCAATTCTTTCAAATGATCACACAACGTCAATTCAACTAGCTTAAATCATCGATTGAACCATTAAAAATCAAAACTAAAACCTGACTAATTCGATGGCTGATTTAATTTTTCAAAATGTCTACTTGAAAGCTATTTAAGTCATGCATCTCAAGTTTCACTATCTTGACTAAATATCTAAGATGATCAGCAAAAAAATTCTGATCCAAAGTCTGAGCATCTACCACTCATCAAGTATATGCATATACACAATACGCATCTTCATCAGTAATACAATCAACTAGCTACACATTGAGTCACAAGGGTGGAAGGTAAACCTCTAACATGCTTGATTCATGGAAATGTGTTAAAGGTGATTTTAGGTTCTCTTTGTAAATACTTTTCTTCTCTTTTTAAAACCTAACTAGCAACTTTGCAACCATAAAGCAAAAGCAAAAGGAGATGCAAGGGGGTCAATCTAAGATCAGACTAATTCACCAAAGGACCCAAAATCTTTCTAGATTTTCACATTAGTACAAGGATGTCGATTTAAATTAAGGCAAACTCTTGTACCAAAAGTATTAGAACTCCTTAAAGATAATTACATTTCCATATGCAAATCTATAAATGAGAGAAGACACACAAATATTGGCTTTTACTGAGAAGGACATGCTAAATTGTTTAGAAATGAGGATAAAATTCTTGCTTTAATTAGCTCCTTAACACCTTCTCCAAGGCTAAAATTTCTCCTCCATTTTTATTGAAGCATATATATCATCAAATTTTCCCTCTATTGCAAGAGATATTTCAGATATCAACCTCCAGGGAGATTTTTTAGGCAAATCTATAGGCTATCTATGTTTAGGGTATATCTATTATTAGTAAATTATTATCATCTTTTCTAAGAATAGGAACAATGATAATGATAATGAAATAGTTGTAGTTATCTAAGATACGGATCTCGATCTCGATCTTATCTTCATGTTAGAACCATTCTAGATTTTCCCTAGGTTGTCCTCACAATTAATTCTGATTAAACAAATGGGACCACTTATACATATATTTATACTGAATATTAATTATTCATACGAATAAAAATGGACCAATTTCTTTCATTACTAACTACATTTTCAAATAAATCCCTAAGGCATGCAACTTGAACAAGCCAAATCATGCAATTTGAAAAATTTTGAGAACTAGAAACAAGTATCTACAATGTTAAATAATCTATGGAGTAATCTGCAAGAGTGTACATGTATATCTAGGTAGGTTTTTCTAAAATCATTACTCTTGTATCTCACAACTTAAGATTTTTCTTGTATTGTCATCACAATCCACTAGTGTTGAGTTACTAGTATGAGATAACTTACCCCTATATACAATTTCACTCTTGGAGTACACACCTAAGAGTGATTGTCGCGACTCGGTCCCGGCTCCCTACAGGACCTAAGAATGGTTCGCTTCGACGAACCCCAAGATCTAGTCGTCCAACGAGAAAAAACTAAATGTCATAATCATTCCACAACCACACAAGAAATATAACTA
The DNA here is from genome assembly GCA_037157565.1 of Thalassia testudinum. Classification (NCBI taxonomy): domain Eukaryota; kingdom Viridiplantae; phylum Streptophyta; class Magnoliopsida; order Alismatales; family Hydrocharitaceae; genus Thalassia; species Thalassia testudinum. The sequence continues at coordinate 67,654,155 of JAZHRO010000013.1, read as the reverse complement.
AGCAGAAAAATATATGGCTGAAAATAAAGGAAAGAAAACAGCAAACCACTAGTATCTCACATTATACAGTGGAAAGTACAAGTATAGAACATAATCATCACAACTGAAATTAATAGAACATACAACTGAATACAACCATGAGCTGCAGGTTCTCACTACTAACAAAACTCTGTAAAAGAAACGACAGGAAACTACAGCTAGGCTCCATTGAGCCCAGCGCCCTCAGCAGCCGGTAGCTCTGGCTGCTCAAATCCCTGACCAAAACAAGGTTATAAATTCTGTGTCAGCTAATGCTAAGTAGAGTGGTGGTTAAATCATATAATGTAAATAGGCATCTAACTAAACTTACATTTAACAGGTTATTTATTATCATCCATTCCCAATTATCATCTTTCTGATCCGAGTATTCTAAACAGGTTACATAACATTTCTCAATTTTCTTGTTCCCTAAGGGAATGATCTTGCTTGCAGTTTTCTCATTATGCAGATGTATACGTGGCACTTTTCTGGCTGGAAGAGTCCCTCGTAGTAATCCTACACCTAGTTTACTATCCCGAGGTCACGATCGCAATGTAGCGGTGACTATGGCATGCATGATAAGCACACGGGTAGCTACCTCGCACTGACACGCGGTCAGTTGTTTCCGCTAACAAGTCACCCAAACATACAACACGGAACAACACATGACCTTGCTTTCTCAGAACAGGGGTCTCACCCCTCAAAAATAGGGGTCTCGCCCCTCACAGTTCACGTACCCTCGTCCGACTATCCTGATTTGCCTAATGGGCTAACAAGAGTTGACGTAGGGTGGCTAGTCTTAACCCCAGGCCCCATGGGGTGGCTAGCTCCCTTCCTACACTAAGTAGCTCATCTCGGTACCACGTACACGAGGGCCGAACAGGAGTCAACGTAGAGTGGCCAAACCTACCTCGGGTCTCAACTCAAGGGGCGGCAAGCTCCCCTCTACTCAAAAGGGATAGTTGCTATCCTCGATACTACATACACGAGGGCCAACTCACTTCCCTTAACCAAGTCCGAACAGCCGCTTGTAGGAAACATGTTCCCAAAACCCACAGATTTTTCATACTACAGTATTCCTAGTTTCTTTCTAACTTCCCCGTAGGGTTCGTACATGGACTTTCTTATTCCTATATCTAGTTCATTGTACGAAAAACAGACAACTCAAATTCTACCATCAATTACTTAGTAGGCATAACATCATTCATTTACAAGCAGCTTGTGGTTTATTTCTTTCCAGGAAACAATTTAATCATTTACTCAATGTACATTTATTTCTTCCAGCCTTAGGGTTCATTTCACAATCCTAGGGTTCAGTTCTATAGTAGCATGCTTTTAACTCTCTTCAGTCCAAGGGTTTAGCTCACAACCTAGGTTCAGTTAATTCTACGCATGCAATTTAATTATTCATTAAAAAATTTATGTAAAACCACTCTACCAGGATAACCAGGAGATGTGGGGGCACAGTCGACGGAGCTTGCAATCATTGTAGGTTCCGTGCACACCACGAACGAACGACCTATCACATTGACCTATATGGTAAAATGAGCTCAGAACTATATATGTAGGTTCGCCCTACCAGGAGGGGGTGACGTAATAATTGTGAAAATAAATAATAAACAATCTTCACAAAATAACAATCACACAAAAGGCACAAAGTATTTTTAGGTGGAAACCAAAACCGGGTGAAAACCACCACCTAACCCTCTCGAGTTAGGATTTTTCGATCAACCAAGTTGATCAAAATCCACTAAACCGAATCACTTTAAACGAGGGTGATTCAACCTCAATACAACCACGCTACTTAAACGAGGGTAGCGTACCTCAACCCCTTCTCTTCACAAGAAGGATTTTGTCTCGCGAAGGAGACGGGAATTCGCAAAGCGAATACCCAACCAAATAACAAAGATAAAATAAGTAATCCTATAGAGCCAACAAAGTAATATTTAACCTAAGCTTCTATAGGAAATAGGATGCTTCCCTTTGAAAGGAGTGTGTCGACGACGCGGATGCGTGTACCACACGACGGTGCAACTTCGCTCTTGTGAACTACGGCGGGAGAGCGGGTGCGCGAAGCTTGATGCTCTCAAGATGAATGGAACTAGCGCTTAGAGAGCAAGAGAGACACAAAATGGTTTGAAAGTGTATTGCAAGGTGTGTCTTGGTGTTTCTTGGTGTCTCAAGGTGTTTTTGTGTTGCAAATGCTCCCCTCTATTTATAGAGGCCTTAGGAAGGCTTTGGAAGGCTTGGAAAAGCTTCCATAGCCGTTCGGTTCAAAGCCCAAGTGAATCAGCCCGAAATCAGGAACAATCATTGCTCTGATAGGCTTATCAGACGTCTAATTCTGGCATCAGACGTCTGGAAGTTCACTTTAAGACGTCTGATTCCAAGGTCAGACGTCTGAGTTTGGGCGGGTCTCTTCCTGACTTGGATCAGATCTAAACAGGGTTTTTGTGCAAGTCCATCAGACGACATATAGGACGTCTCACACTATGTCTGGACGTCTGGAAACATACTTTTTCTGTGGGAATGGATTTCCAAACGTTGCAACGGCTAGAAAATCTCTGAGAAGAGATTTTGGGTCAGCCGAAGCAAAACGGTCAATTATCAGACGTCTGGAAAGTCCTATGGACGTCTGATAAGGCTCTAACGGTCACATTCTTGACTGTTCGCTAAGCCAGCCAACGGTCCACTAATTGGACGTCTGGCAAAGTCATCAAACGTCTCCTAAGACGTCTGGTCTAAGGTCTGGACGTCTGATTTCATCAGACAGAACACTAAGTCCAGCCTAATAGTTATCAGACGTCTGAAACAACAGTCAGACGTCTTAAAATACTTTATCAGACGTTTGATTTAGGAATTAGACGTCTGGAAACTCTGTTTGAACCCTATATTGGTTTTCTAAGTATTCTACAGAAAACCTAAGTATCCTAGGGTTGTGCAGGTGTTCCTAGGACTACTGTTAGGGTACTTTGAGGCTCTTTAACATGATGTTCTAAGGAAATAAAAAGAGCAAGCAAATAAAGATAAATGTACATGAAAGAAATAAAATGGAATTCTATCCTATTCTTCTTGTCCTTCCATCTTCAATCTATCACTCCTCGCGAATCCCCTCTGTTCTCCTTCAAGCTCCTCCAATCCGTCCTGGATGCGATCTTGAATTTCGTCTAAACACGTCTACATTTGCAATTGACCTGAAATCTAAGACTCCAAGTGCAAATGTTAAATAACACGTGTTTTGTTATCATCAAAACAAATGATCGTGGTGCTCTAGCACCAACAGTATAGACATTATACCAATACGTAGGGAAACTCGAAAGGAAACCAATGACGTTTCGTTTGCAGAAAATCGACTCTGTTTAGGTCATGAACGAGCCCAAAAATACCAACTCTGATCAAAATTAAACGTCTAGGAAGAGTCCCAGACGTCTTAAATGATCTCAGGGACTCGCCTTGCTCAGAGCGCCTTTTCTGGATGTTTGGAACTCTGTGCAAACGTCTGAAGGTGCCTTCAGACTCCTGTAGACACTTTCGGATGTCTAAAACTGGCTCGGTCCTCGCACCAGCGTGCTTCCCCAACTTTTGACATACGTACGCGCATGGTTAGAAATTTTGGTAGGAAAATAACAAAATACATGCTATCAAACGCTTGAGATTTACCTTCAAACGTCCGACCCAACATTTGGAAGTCACTCCGGACGTCTGATTCTACGGAAAAAATGATTCCGCAGAACCATTTTCGACCCTTTTTCCTTGCTGCAGGAGCCGCAGAAGCTGCAGCACCACCTCACCCTCACGAGTCCTCTGCTCTTGTCACCGAACTCCTCTGCTCTCCACTCTCCCTCTCCTTCTCTCGCTCGGCTGCCAGTGTGGGGTCGAAGGGAGGAGGGGGAAGGGTATATAGAGATGGAGGAGGCATGGGGGACGGTATGGGGGAGGTGAGGGTGTCGGAGGGGGGTGGTGCGGCGTATGTAGGGGTGAGGGGGGAGGAGAGGGTGCGCATGGGTAGGGCAGTGGTGGGGAAAATTGTGGGGATGCCCTTGCAAATTTTCCCTTCCCCCTTAAAAATCCTAAAACAAAACTTAAGGGGTTTAAAACTGCACAAAAACCCGTGCGAATCCTGGAAATGCCAAATGACCCTAAGAAAGAGTCATTTAAGTGATTTATCTTTGTATGAGAAATTACTCCTGCAAGTAGTGACTTGACAAGCTAATTGTTTGGCTTAATCTTGAGGTATATTCCACAAGTAACTCAATCCAAACATGCTCAATGGTTAGCGACCAAAAGCAATTCGCCCTCCCAATAAGTAGATTGTTTTGACCTAAGAATACTCAATACTCAATGGTAATATCCCAATGCAACAAAATTAGGGCAACAAAAATATGTCAATTTTTCTTAATCCAATAGTCATGTAGACTTTTTTTTTTTTTCTGATAGTTCATATTTTGTGTGAATTAAAGAAAGCTTAATAGGATCAACAAAAATAACTTTCCTTCAATTAGATAGGAGTACTGCAAATGGGAGTTATGACAATTGAACCAAATCAAATAGAATTTTACAACTTGCTAATCTTGTAGCAAGAAATGAATAGAATCAAGAAATAAGTTGTCTTACAAGAACTTTTGAGAACCTGATATGCTGCAATCTCCTAAATGAAGCACTAAATAACGAGGAGGAATTAAGGTTTACGGTTATATTTATAGTATTTAAATACCTTCCAAATGATAAAAAATGGTTTTATAATAGCTATAATAGAAGTATGTGAGTCATTATGAAATTCTAATATCGTGAACAGAACTTGTTTCTATCCTCAGGCCGTGTCACGCGAAGAAATTAGATGTCTGATATGGTGACCAAACGTTTGGTTAACGTTTGTCTTGCAAGATACCTTGGTTTAAATTATGATTTTAAATCCAAAATCAAATTAGATTCAATGTGATCTTCAATGAAAACTCTGATATTGGTATTAGAGAATATCTATTTATTTTTCAAAGATTTGAATCTATTTTGAATTTTGATTCATTTATGTTTGCTTTGTAATAGGATATGATCCAAGTAAAATTAGACATGTAGTTTGTTTTTTAAAATCCAAATAAATGGAAAATTGCTTTGAAAATTAAATTTCAGAATTAATAATAAGATTATTTTTCTGCATTAAGAATTTTCAAAATATTAGGATGCCCAAGAATATTCTACTAGATCTCAAATTAGAATTTAAATTAGATAATAATTAATCACGCTCATATGATTAATTAGTAATCATAGGGGAATCAACAATCACATCCCTTGACATGTGAAATGACCCTTTCCTAGGGTCGTTGGGTGTTTTCGAAATTCTTAGAGTCTTGGTGTAATTTTCACCCCCATGGATTTTTTTGCTGTGGATGTGCAGGTGAAAAGAGAAAACTTGCGGGGATGTTCCCGCAATTCTCCCATCCCCATACCCATCGTACGTCACCCCCTCACCTCACCTCCCACGCGCACACACACCATCCCCCTATAATGCCACCTCACCTCACTTCCATCCATGCTGCACAGTAGTCCTCCCCCATGCTCTCCTGCGCCCTTATAAACCCCCGCCCCTCCTCCATTCTCCCCACACCACAGCCGAGAGGGGGAGGCGAAGGAGAGCGGGGAGCAGCAGAAGGAGGATCCAGAGGGGTAGTTGGAGAGGTCTCTGCGAGGAGGGGCGGAGCTACTACATGAGCCCTGTAGCTGAAGCGAGAGAAACCTACAAAACGATTATGTGGAATCATCTTTTCGCAGAACCTGACGTTCGGAGTAATCTCTAAACATCTGATCGGACGTCTATAGGTAAATATCAAACATCTGATAGCACGTATTTTTGTTTATTTTTCCTGCTAAAATTCTGACCATGTACACGCGTGTGTCAGAGGATTGTGAAGTACGTTGGTGCGAGGATCGAGGCAGTTTCAGACGTCCGGAAGTGTCTCAAGACGTTTGAAGACACCCTCAAATGTCTACACAGAGTTCGAGATGTCCGGAAAGGGCACCCTGAGCAAGGTGAGTCCTTGAGATCGTTTAAGACGTCTGGGACTCTTCCCAGACGTTTGATTTTGATCAGGGTTGGTATTTTCAGACCTGTTCAAGGCCTAAATAGAGTCGATTTTCCACAAACGAAATGTCTATGGTTTCCATTCGAGTTTCTCTACGTAGTGCTACATTGTCTATACCATTTTGAGCTCATTTGACCTGTAAATCTGTGTCATAGGTCTCTAGTCCATCGAGTATACGGGATCTGTGGAGACATTGGGAGCTACCGTATGAGCCCCCATTTCACATGGTTATCCTGGTAGAGTGGTTTTCACATTAATCTTGGAATTAATAATTAAATTGCATGCGTAAAATTAATTGAACCTAGGTTGTGAAATGAACTTTAGATCTGAAAAGAGATAAATGCATGTTGCTATAGAATATATTCGATCGAACCCTAGGATTGTGAAATGAACACTAGGGCTAGAAAAAATGCATGAATGATCAAGTTACCGTGATGTTTCCTGAAAATAAATAAACCCTGAGCTACCTGTATTACCTGTAATGAACAACGTCATAATTGGAAATGCTTGTTTGTACTGAATAATAGATGGTGGAATTTGAGTTGCTTGTTCTACCTATAATGAACCAGATATGGAAATGAGAAAATTCATGTACAAATCCTAAGGGGAATTTAGAAAGAAACCAGGAATACTGTAGTACGAAAAACTTGCTAGTTTTGGAACATGTTGCCTACAGGCAACTATTCGGACTTGGTTAAGGGAAGTGAGCTGGCCCTCGTGTACGTAGTACCGAGGAGAGCAACTATCCCTTTAGAGTATAGGGGAGCTTGCCGCCCCTTGGGTTGAGACTCAGGGTGGGTATGGCTACTCTACGTCGTCTCCTATTTGGCCCTTACGTACATGGTACTGAGGCAAGCTACTTAGTGTAGGGGAGAGCTAGCTGCCCCATAGGGACTGAGGTTAGGTATGGCCACCCTCCACCGACTCTTGTTAGCCCATTGGGCAAACCGGGATAGTCGGACGAAGGTACGCGGACTGTGAGGGGCGAGACCCCTATATTGAGGAGGGCAAGGCCCTGTGCTGTTCTGTGTTGTACGTTTGGGCGTACCCGTTAGCAGAAACGACTGACCACGTGCCAATGCGGGGTAGCTACCCGTGCACTTATCACACGTGCCGTAGTATCGCTATGTCGTGATCGTGACCATGGGGTAGTAAACTGGGTGTAGGACTACCAAGGGAGACTCTTTTGGCCAGAAGAGTGTCACGTATACATCCTGCATTGCGGGAAAATTGCAAGCAAGATCATTCCCTTAGGGAACAAGAAGATTGAGAAATGTTATGGAACCTGATTAGAATACTCGGATCAGAAAAATAATAAATGGAAACAAATGATAATAAATAAATTTTTAAACGCATGTTAAGCTAGCTGTCTGTTTGAATTATATCGTATGTAAGTAATTTAACCACCACTCTACTCAGCGTTAGCTAACCACATATTTTATAACCTTGTTCAGGTCAGGGATTCGAACAGCTAGAACCACCGATTGCTGAGGGCACTGAGCCCAGTCGAGCCCAGCTGTAGTTTTCTTCTGTTACAGAGAGTCTTGTGGTAGTAAGTACCTGTAGCCCATAGTTGTATTCAGTTGCATTTTCTACTAGTTTCAGTTGTGATGGCTATGTTTTATACTTATACTTTCCGCTGTATAATGTGAGATACTAGTGGTTTGTTATTTTCCTTCCTTTATTATCAGTCATATTTTCTTTTGCTTAGTACATTACTCGTGTGGTTGTGGAATGATTATGGCATTTGGTTCTTTCTCGTTGGACGACTGGGTCTTGGATATCGTCGAGGCGAGTCGTTCTCGGGTTCTGTAGGGAACCAAGAGTGGGTCACGTCAAGATGGTATCAAAGCAAGGTCATCCCGAGAAATGAACCAAATGATCTAGAAGTAACCACACTTGTACATGTAGCTAGGATAGCCATCACAATATATTATCTTGATTGTCACTTCCGAGTCTTCTCTCTATGATCACGTGTCCCTGACAGTTTGGTCCTTGTCTTTCGATCTCCGTGTAGGAGATGCCTCGTCAGGGAGCCCTTAAGGTGAGCCGCGGATGTGGTCATGGCCGTAGGCGTGGACGTAGGGGCGGACGTGCCAGACCTAAGACACCAGTCGACCCACCCCTCCTTCCAGGCATTTAGGCCCAGGATCTCGCCTAGCTTATCCGAGATATAGTATAGGAGGAGCTCCAGTAGCCTCCTTCTCAGCCACATCTCCCTGGAGATACGAAGGAGGGGTCATCCATGAGGCAAGCGAGCCGCTACGGCGCTGAACGGGCTTGAGGGGGAGGGGATGATCCTCCACCACCCCCACCTCCTTCAGACACATCGGGTCACGAGTCCTCCTTCCCTGGAGGCGCAATCGTTCCCCCATTGCGGCTCCACCACGAGCTCTTCGGCCAGTTTTGGAAGCTGAAGCACCCCTCCTTCAAGGGGGATGAGAGCTCATCTGAGGTAGAGGACTGGCTGGAGCAGATGGAGAAGATCTTCGACACACTCCATCCTCCTGTAGAGTGCTGCGTGACCTTTGCCACATACCAACTGGAGAGTATAGCCCACAGGTGGTGGAGGGCAGTCAGAGAATAGGAGGATGGAGAGACGGTGTGGAACCGATTTGTGGCGCTCTTCTGCGAGCGGTACTTCCCACAAACCTGGCAGGATTAGAGGAGACGGGAGTACCACACTCTCCGCTAAGGGACGATGATGGTTAGTGCGTATCATACGCGCTTCCTGGACCTGTCACGCTTCGCCCCGACAGTTATGTCTATCGAGGAGTGCCTGTGGAGGTTCACTAAGGGACTCTGACTTGCTATCCGAGGGTATGTGAAACCCCTGAAGCTGCCTACCTTCTCCAACGTGGTTGAGGCGGTCATGACTTACGAGGAGACCAACCAGTCCGTGCGAGACGTCGACGGGGGAGGATGGAAGAGGCCCTACTAGCAAGAGCACTCACAGGGTCGCCGGGAGATGAGGCACCCGGCACCTGTAGGGGAGTCATCCCGTTATGTGGGTCCACCAAGGATCTTTGGGGGCCCTAGACAAGGACTAGTTGACTGCAGCAGACCCCCGCCTAACTACCAGTAGGGACAATAGATAGAGCGAGGAGGTCGTGTCCCTCTCTGCTACCAGTGCGGCTAGTCGGGCCACATACGGAGGGACTGCCCATCCAGGGCCAAAGCATAGCAAACTCTCCCAGCACTGAGCATTGGAGGTATGAAAGTTTCCGGCCCTACCAAGAGGGGGTGACGTAATAATTGCGGAATTGAAATAAACAATCTTCACAAAATAAGCAATCACACAAGTACACAAGAATTTATAGGTGGAAACCCAAACCGGGTGAAAACCACCACCTAACCCTCTCGAGTTAGGATTTTCCGATCAACCAAGTTGATCAAAATCCACTAAACCGAATCACTTTAAACGAGGGTGATTCAACCTCAATACAACCACGCTACTTAAACGAGGGTAGCGTACCTAAACCCTTCTCTCCACGAGAAGGATTTTGTCTCACGAAGGAGACGGGAATTCGCAAAGCGAATACCCAACCAAATAACAAAGATAAAAGAAACAACAAGTCCTATAGAGCCAACAAAGTAATTTTAAACCTAGCTTCTATAGGAAATAGGATGCTTCCCTTTGAAAGGAGTGCGTCGACGACGCGGATGCGTGTACCACGCGACGGCGCAACGTCGCTCTCGTGAACAACGGCGGGAGAGCGGGTGCGCAACAGCTTGATACTCTCAAGAGAATGGAGCTTGAGCTTGGAGAGCAAGAGCTATCTAGGACACAAGAAAGTGAAACTATGTTGCTTAGGTGTCTCTAGGTGTGTTTTAGTGTGTATTTGTGTTGCAAAGGTTCCCCTTTATTTATAGAGGCCCTAGGAAGGCTTTGGAAGGCTTAGGAAATGTTCTATAGCCGTTGGGAACAAAGCCCAAGAGAATCAGCCCGAAATCAGGAACAATCATTGCTCTGACAGGCTTATCAGACGTCTAATTCTGGCATTAGACGTCTGGAAGTTCACTTTAAGACGTCTGATTCCAAGGTCAGACATCTGAGTTTGGGCGGGTCTCTTCCTGACTTGGATCAGATCTAAACAGGGTTTTTGTGCAAGTCCATCAGACGACATATAGGACGTCTCACACTATGTCTGGACGTCTGGAAACATACTTTTTCTGTGGGAATGGATTTCCAAACGTTGCAACGGCTAGAAAATCTCTGAGAAGAGATTTTGGGTCAGCCTAAGCAAAACGGTCAATTATCAGACGTCTGGAAAGTCCTATGGACGTCTGATAAGGCTCTAACGGTCATATCCTCGTGTGTTTGCTAAGCCAGCCAACGGTCCACTAATTGGACGTCTGGCAAAATCATCAAACGTCTCCTAAGACGTCTAGTCTAAGGTCTGGATGTCCGATTTCATCAGACAGAACTAACTATGTCCAGCCTAATAGCTATCAGATGTCTGAATCAACAGTCAGACGTCTTAAAATACTTTATCAGATGTCTGATTTGGGAATTAGACGTCTGGAAGTGCTGTTCAAACCCTATATTGGTTTTCTAAGTTCTTTACAGAAAACCTAAGTATCCTAGGGTTGTGCAGGTGTTCCTACGACTACTGTTAGGGTACTTTGAGGCTCTTTAACAGAAATCTAAGTAACAAAAATAAAGAGAAACAAAAGAAACGAAACAAACAATGAGTACAAGAGAAGGAAATCTATCATATTCCTCATCTCCTTCCTTCTTCAATATATCGCTCCTCGCGAATCTCTTCTCCTCTCCATCGAGCTCCTCCAATCCGTCCTGGATGCGAGCTCGAACTCCGTCTAATCACGTATCCATTTGCGATTGACCTGAAATCTAGGACTCAAAGCGCAAATATTAAATGACACGTGTTTTATTATCATCAAAACAAATGATCGTGGTGCTCTAGCACCAACAGGTCAATCTAGCAGCTGCAGTTGCCACGCCCAAGGAGGAGGACAGCAGTCACGAGGAGGATACCAGCCAGCTGCTTCTCGCTCGGCTCAGAGCGTGGCTGCTTCTTCTGCACCAAGGGCTGAGCGGTGTATTAACGACATGACTCACGGAGATGCTAGAGCTTTAGGCTCCGTAGTGGCAGGTATGGTTACAATTTTCGGCAAGCTCATTTACGTGCTTTTTTATTCTGGTGCCACGCACTCGTTCGTCTCTATGAGTTTTGCCGTCAGCTTGGGATTGGGCAATGTACTATTAGAGGAGCCATTCCTGATAAAAGGCCTACGTGGACAGGTATTTGTCGCCGAGGAGGTTTTCCCTGATTATGAGGTCGCTATAGGGGGACACAGTCTTCCGATTGACTTGATCGTGATCCCGATGGAGGATTTCGACGTGATCCTAGGGATGAACTAGCTGGCTGCTTATCTTGTCCTAGTAGACTACTTTGGGAGGAAGATCGTCTTCTCCATACCAGAGTTGCCTCCTTTCAAGTTCCATGGCCAGCCAGTAGATGAAGGATTCAGGTGCATCTCCTCACTTCGGGCAACAAAGCTACTGAGCTAGGGGTGTGAGGGCTTCCTAGCTTATGTCATAGCAAAGTTTAGCCCCGTGGCTGACTTGCAGAATATCTCGGTGGTCCGTGAGTACCTTGACGTCTTTCCAGAGGAGCTACCAGGACTTCCACCTGAGCATGAGATCGAGTTTGAGTTCTCACTGGTACTGGGAACCGGCCCCATCTCTACTGCACCATACAAGATGGCCCCACTTGAGCTGCGAGAGCTCAAGTCTCAGTTACAGGACCTATTGGAGAAGGGCTTTGTAAGGTCTAGTGCATCCCCATGAGGAGCCCCTATTCTGTTTGTGAAGAAGAAGAATGGTACCCATCAATTGTGCGTCGACTATAGACAGCTGAACCGGGTCACCGTCAAAAACAAGTACTCACTACCTCGTATCAATGATCTCTTCAATTAGTTGAGAGACACCACAGTATTTTCCAAGATAGATTTAAGGTCGGGCTACCATCAGTTGAGGATTAGGGAGATCGACGTCTCTTAGACAGCTTTCCGCACGTGGTATGGTCACTACGAGTTCCTGGTCAAGCCGTTTGGGCTGACCAACGCCCCCGCCACCTTCATGGACCAGATGAACCACGTCTTCCAGCTGTACCTAGATCAATTCGTGGTGGTATTCATTGACGACGTACTCGTCTACTCCCGGGATCAGACACAGCATGGACAACATCTCCGCATGGCCCTGGACACTCTGAAACGGCACAAGCTATACGCCAAGTACAGCAAGTGCGAGTTCTAGTTGAGACAGGTTACCTTCTTGGGCCATGTGATGTCGAGAGACAGGCTAGCTGTGGATCTAGCCAAAGTTGAGGCCGTACTTAGGTGGGAGAGGTCGTGTACAGTGATAGAGATACGTAGTTTTCAGGGGCTGGTAGGGTACTATAGGCGGTTTATCCGAGGTTTCTCGCAAATTGCACGTCCTATGACCCAATTGACCCAGAAGAATATGCCCTTCACTTGGATAGACGAGTGTGGGTCATGCTTTCAGGAGCTGAAGGAGAGGCTGACCTCAGCTTCTGTACTCACCATCTGAAACAACCTGTTGCCTTTTTAGTCGGATAAGACGTTTAGAGTTCTAGTCAGATGTCTGTCCAAACGTCTGAACATGTGCCCGAACGTCTGAAAGTGAGATTTTCTCATTGCGCGTTGCGCTCTGCATGCGGACGACGCGTAGAGGCCTTTCTCTCTCCCCGCACCCTCACCCCTCAAACCCTAACAGACCTCTGTTTAAACCCACCCCCATTCCCTCTTCTCACCACCCTCACATCACTCTCCAGCCAGCCACCACCACCTCCAACTCTTCCTCGCTGTGCGGCAGTGGGAGGGTGAGCGAGAGAGGACGGGAGGGAGAGAGGAAGGAAGTGAGCACGGAAGGTCGGAGGACCTTCGGGAGCTCAGCAGGGCTTGCACGGCCGGCGGCAGGCATGTGTGCGAGGAGGAAGGGCTCGGGGAGGCAGCCTCTCGGCCCTCTGCAGCTGCTGAAGCAGCTACAGCGTGTTGCAGGTGACGGTGCGAGGTGAGAAGTGTCGCGGAGCAAGATCTGGTACTAGAAGTTTTTCAGTATCAGACATCTGAGTTAACGTCCAGATGACTAGTGAGGCACCCAAGCGTTCGGAGTTGAGGCCGGATGTCTGAAAGCGCAATATCGCGAGGTACATAGCCATGCAGAGGATTTTAGCGTAGGAGGTGTTAGGCTAAAAGTGTGCCTGCATTTTCGTACGCAGCTGAAGGGTTTGAAAAAGTGCGCAGTACGCTTTCCCAAGTACTTTTGGATGTCTGATCACATCGCCAGACGTCCGGAGGTACTTCCAGATGACCGGAGGCCTTGTCTAATGTCTGGAGCTGCCCTAGACGGTTGTAGAGAGAGTTTGAACGTCTGAAGTAGCCACAGGAAGTGTAAGGTGAGTTCTGACATCTTTTAAGACGTCTGGGACTAGTCCCAGTCGTCTGATTTTGGTCAGTAATTGCATTTTTAGCCTGTTTAAAGCCCAAACGGAATCATATTTCCGCAAACGAAGTATCGCTGTTTTCCACTCGAGTTCCTCTACGTGTTCGTGTTGAGTATCTATTATTTTGATCTCGTCTAATGTAATTAGTCGCTAGTGTAGGTTACTAGCCGGTGGCGTGTTCGGGGCCCGCAGAGACGACGAGATTTGTGGCACAGGCTCCCATTCCTCCCGTGACACCCGGTAGAGTGGTTTAATGCATTTATTATGACATAAATAAAGAATATGCCTACTTGGATTAAATTGATTGAAACTCTAGTATGTGGAATGAACCCTAGGGTAGAAATATATGAGCATGATGTTGAACTACTCTGGTTTACTTGAGATGCATGTTATAACACGAGCTTCCTGTATGTAATTGAGAAATTGAATTGTGAAACCACAAGTTGCATGTCTATGATTGAGAACTTAATTGTGAAAACACGAGCTGCCTGTATATGAATGAGGAATGAGTTTTGGGAAACATGATCTCTGAATAAGGATAAATGAGATGAATATAAGCGTGAACCCTACGGGGAATTAGAAGTAGAACTCCTGTGGATGAAAGGAATCTGGAATGTAGACGGGAAGTGTGCTAGCCCTTGTGTACGTGGAACCAAGGAAAGCAACTATCCGTTTTTAATGTAGAGTGGAGCTAACCTCCCTTGGGTTGAGACCCAGGGTTAGGATTGGCCACTCTACACCGACTCCTATTGGCCCTCGCGTACGTGGTAGCAAGGCGTGCTACTAGTGTAGGGAGGGAGCTAGCCACCCCACGGGGCCCATGGTTCAGCTAGCCATCCTACACCGACTTTGTTAGGCCCTTTGGGTAAGCCGGGGTAGTCGGACAAGGGTATGTGAACTGTGCAGGGGTGAGACCCCTGTTCTGAGAGGGAAAAGCCTTATACTACTCTGTGTTGTACTTTGGGCGTACCCGCTAGCGGAAATGACTGACCGCGTGTCAATGCAGGGTAGCTACCGATGCGCTTATCACGCGTGCCGTAGTCACCGCCACGTCTCGATAGTGACCTCAGGGTGGTTGACAAGGTGTAGGACTACCACGGAAGACCCTCCCGGCCAGGAGAGCACCAAGTGTACCTTCTACTCTACGGAAAAGACTGCAATCAAGATCGTTCCCACCAGGAACATGCAAGATCAAAAAATACCTGGATACTTTGAGAAAAGAGGTGAACCAGAAACACATAAATGAGATAAATAGAAATGAGAAATAAACCTGTTGTGGTTTTACTGTACTTGCACTTAAATAATGTAAATACCACTCTACTCATCGTTCATTGAATCTGTCTTTTTGTAACCCTATTCAGGACCAAGAGTTGAGTAACCCGAGTTTCCGGCTGCAAAGGGTGCTAGACTCTGTCGAGCCCAGCCGTAGTCGTTCTTTTAGCTCTTTCATTTTTCTATTGTTGTAGTGAGTAATGGGCATATATTTTATTGTTCCTATTACTTTCTGTTTCCTTTCTGCTTTTTGTTGTGGTTGTGGTGGCATGTACTATATTTTGAGATAGTTGTTCTACTTTCTTTACTGCTTCGTTCTTTTCTTCTACTTAGTTCATGTGTGAATGTAGTTTACTTTCCTACTTTTGGTTATTTCTTGTTGGACAACTAGGCCTTGGGATTAATCGAGGCGAGCCGATCTCGGGTCCTGTAGGGATCCAGGAACCGAGTCGTAATAAGATGGTATCAGAGCAAGGTCATCCCGAGAAATGAACCAATTGGCTTGAGAATAACCAATCACGTGCATAAAACTAGGATAGCCACCACAACATATCGCTTTGATATTTATTTTCGAGTCTTTTTCTTGATGTAATCCAGTATCTTTGACACTCTTGTTCTATCTCTTGCATTTCCTTGCAGGAGATGCCTTGTCGGGGAGTTCCCGAGGTAGGCCGTGGTTGTGGTCGTGGACAAGGTCAGAGGGGCAGACGTGCCGGATCTGATGCACCAATTGACCCACCTCTCCTCCCGGGCATTCAGGCCTAGAATCTCGCCCAGCTGATCAGAGACATCGTGTGAGAGGAGCTCCACCCGCCTCTGCGAGCACCTCTCCTTGAGGACGTGGAGGGGGAGTACTCGATGGGACAGAGAGACCGTCGCAGCGCCGGACGAGCAGGAGGGGGACGGGGTGATCCTCCACCACCCCCACCACACTTTGACACTTTCGAGCATGAGCCCTCCTTGCCTGGAGGTGTGCTCATTCCCCCATTGCAACTACACCACGAGCTTTTCGGACAGTTCCGGAAGCTGAAGTCCCCTCCTTGAAGGGGGGTGAGGATCCGTCTGAGGCAGAGGACTGGCTGGAGTAGATAGAGAAGGTGTTCGACACCCTTCGCCCTCCTGCGGAGTGCCGCGTGGCCTTTGCCATGTACCAGCTAGAGAGCGCAGCACACAGGTGGTGGAGGACAGTCAGAGGCCAGGAGGGGAGAGAGCTGACATGGGACCAGTTTGTGGCTCTCTTCTGCGAGCAGTACTTTCCGTAGACCTAGCAAGACCAGAGGAGGCGGGAGTTCCATACTCTCAACCAGAAGACGATGACGGTTAGCACGTACCGTACGCATTTTCTGGAGGTGTAACGTTTCGATTTGACAGCAATGTCTTCTGAGGAGGAGCGCCTGTGGAGGTTTACTAAGGGGTTCCGACCTGTTATTCGGGGGTATGTCAAACCCCTGAAGCTGTCCACTTTCTCTCGAGTGGTTGAGGCAGCCATGACTTACGAGGAGACCAACCCGGCTGCGTGAGACATTGACAGCAGACGGAAGAGGCCCTACCAGCCAAAGTACTCTCGAGGCCGTCAAGAGAGGAGGCACACGACGCCCACAGGAGAATCGTCTTGTTCCGCAGGGCCATCAGTGGCCTTTGGGGGCCCCAGACAGGGTCCAATTGCTAGCATCGGACCCCTGCCCAATCGCTAGCAGGGACCTACAGAGGGAGGAGGTCGTGTACCCCTCTGCTACCAGTGTGGCCAGCCAGACCACATCAGGAGGGACTGCTCATCTAAGGCCGGAGCACAGCAGATGCTCCCCGCACCAAGCACTGGAGGCCAAGCTGGCGGTTAAGGTCACTAGGTGCGTGGGGGAGGACAACAGTCACGAGGAGGGTACCGGCTAGCTGCTGCTCGCCTGACCCAAAGTGTAGCTGCTTCATCTGCACCGAGAGTTGAGGGGCGTATCAACGCCCTGACACACAGAGACGCCAGGGCTTCGGGTTCTGTGGTAGCAGGTATGGTTATTGTATTTGGTAGATTAGTGTACGTACTTTTTGATTTTGGCGCCACACACTCCTTTGTTGTTACGAGTTTTGCCGTCATTTTGAGGCAGAGTAGTGTACTGTTAGAGGATCCGTTTGTGATCAGAGGCCCAGGTGGCCAGTTGTTTGTAGCCGAGGAGGTCTACATGGACTGCGAAGTCAGTATCGAGGGACACAACCTCCCCGCTGACCTGATTGTGATCCGATGGAGGACTTTAGCGTGATCCTAGGGATAAACTGACAATCCGCCTATCACGCCTTGGTGGACTATTTCAGGAGGAAGATCATCTTCTGCATATTGAAGTTGCCTCCCTTTGACTTTCACGGCTAGCCGGTGGACGAAGGTTTCAGGTGCATCTCTATGCTTTGAACATCGAAGCATTTGAGCCAGGGGTGTGAGGGTTTCTTGGCCTGTGTAGTGGCAAAGCCTGGCCCCGTGGCTAACTTTCAGAGTATCCCGGTGGTTTTCGAGTACCCCGACGTCTTCCCAGAAGAACTACTAGGACAACCGCCTGAGCGTGAGATCGAGTTTGAGATCTCACTAATATCGGGGACCAGCCCCATTTCTACTGCACCGTACCGGATGGCACCGCTTGAGCTGCGAGAGCTCAAGTCACAGCTACAGGACCTGTTGGAGAAGGGCTTTGTGAGGCCCAGTGCGTCCCCATGGAGAGCCCCTGTGCTGTTTGTGAAGAAGGACGGTACCCTACGACTTTGTGTCGACTACCGACAGCTGAATAGGGTCACCATCAAAAACAAGAATCCGCTGCCGAGGATTGACGACCTCTTCGACCAGTTACGAGACGCCACAGTGTTCTCCAAGATAGATCTGAGGTCAGGTTACCACCAGCTGAGGATCAAGGAGACCGATGTCTCCAAGACAGCTTTCCGTACCCGGTACGGGCACTACGAGTTTTGGTCATGTCGTTTAGGCTGACCAATGCCCCCGCTGCTTTTATGGATTTGACGAACCGTGTTTTCTGGCAGTACTTAGACCAGTTTGTGGTGGTGTTCATCGACGACGTACTTGTTTACTCGCAGGATCAGGTGCAGCATGGACAGCATTTGCGCATGATCCTGGATACCTTGAGGCGACGTAAGCTGTATGCCAAGTACAGTAAGTGCGAGTTCTGGTTGAGACCGGTGACTTTCTTAGGCCACGTGATTTCAGGGGATGGATTGGCTGTGGATCCAACCAAGATAGTGGCCATACTCAGGTGGGAGAGGCTATGCACAGTGATAGAGATACACAGCTTTTTGGGACTGGCAGGTTAGTATCGGGGATTTATCATAGGATTCTCTCAAATTACGCGTCCTATGACCCAACTGACCCGGAAGGACGTGCCCTTTTCCTGGACAAATGAGTGAGAGGCGTGTTTTCAGGAGATGAAGGAGAGACTGACTTTAGCTCCTGTAATTACCATCCCGGACAGCAGTGGTGGTTTCGTGGTTTACACCAACACTTCGTGTTACGACCTGGTTCCGAATCCCTACAGGACACGAGATCAGACCGACTCGACTGATCCCAAGACCCAGTCGTCCAACAAGGAAGTAACCAAAAAGTAGAAAAATAAACCACATTCACCATGCAAGCAACTAACAGTAACAAACGTACAGCAGTAAAGAAATAAACTACTATAGTACACATCACCACAACAGTAGAGAATTTAAACAGATACAGGAATATAAAGTTTACAATAAAAGAGTATAGAAGTGTAAAAAAATTACTCACTACAACGGAAACGGGGTACAACAAAAAGGTACAACTACTGGGCTCTACTGGGCCCAGCACCCTCTGCAGCCGTAGGCTCTGGCTGCTCTACACCTGGACCTGAAAAGGTCATGAGTACAAAACGTCAGCGAAAGCTGAGTAGAGTGGCAACCAGCTAACTAAAACAGTAAAAGTGGACAAGTAGCTGTTGTTTCAATTTCTTTTCTTCTTTAACTAATTATTCTTTCTTTCATCACTTGATTTATTTATCAGGTCTCTTTCTTGATCTCGAATGTTCCTCGTGGGAACGATCTTGATTGCAGTCTTTTCCGAAGAGTATAAGTAGCACGTGGTGCTCTCCTAGCCGAGAGAGTCCCCCGTGGTGGTCGTACACTCAGTCAACCACCCCAAGGTCACTGACAGAAGTAACGGTGACTACGGCATGCGCAATAAACGCACGGTAGCTACCCTGCACTGGCATGCGATCAGTCATTTCCGTTAACGGGTGCGCCCAAAGCACAGCACGGAACCAGTATAGGGCATAGCCCTCTCAGTAATAAGGGTCTAGCCCCTAGGAACCAAACAGGGGTCTCGCCCCTCCACAGTCCGCGCACCCTCGCCTAACTACCCTGGTTTGCCCAGTGGGCCTAACAAGTCGATGTAAGGCGGCTAGCTGAACCCCAGGCCCTGTGGGGTGGCTAGCTCTTTCCCTACACTAGTAGCTCTCCCCAGTATTGTGTACGTGAGGGCCAAAAAGTCGGTACAAAGTGGCCAATCCTAACCCCGGGTCCCAACCCTAGGGCAGCTAGCTTCGCTCTGCACTAAATAGGGGACAGTTGCTTTCCTTGGTACTCCGTACTCAAGGGCCAGCTCACTTCCCCATTCACATTTCCAGTTCCATTTCATTTATTTCCAGGAGCTCTACTCCTAATTTTTTACTACCCGATTCCCGAATCCCTACAGGACACGAGACCGGACCGACTCGACTGATCCCAAGACCCAGTCGTCCAACGAGGAAGTAACCAAAAAGCAGTAAAAATAAATCACATTCACCATGCAAGCAACTAACAGAAACAAAAGTACAGCAGTAAAGAAGTAACTACTACAGTACACACCACCACAACAATTAAGAATTTAAACAGGTACATGAATATAAAGTTTACAATAAAAGAGTATAGAAGTGTAACAAAATTACTCGCTACAATGGAACGAAGTACAACAAAAAGGTACAACTACTGGGCACTACTGGGCCCAGCACCCTCTGCAGCCATAAGCTCTGGCTACTCAACACCTGAACCTGAAAAAGGTTATGAGGACAAGAAATCAGCGAACGCCGAGTAGAGTGGCAACCAGCTAACTAAAACAGTAAAGGTGGACAGGTAGCTATTGTTTTCAATTTCTTTCTTTATTTAAATAATTATTCTTTCTTTCATCACTTGGTTTATTTATTAGGTCTCTTTCTTGATCTCGAATGTTCCTCGTGGGAACGATCTTGATCACAATCTTTTCTGAAGAGTAGAAGTAGCACGTGGTGCTCTCCTAACCTGGAGAGTCCCCTGTGGTAGTCCTACACTCAGTCAACCACCCCAAGGTCACTGACAGATGTAACGGTGACTACGGCACGCACGATAAACGCACGAGTAGCTACCCCGCACTGGCACGCAGTCAATCGTTTCCGTTAACGGGTGCGCCCAAAGCACAGCACGAAACCAGTATAGGGCATAGCCCTCTCAGTAACAGGGGTCTAGCCCCTAAGAACCAAACAGTGGTCTCACTCCTTCACAGTCCGTGCACCCTCGCCTGACTACCATGATTTGCCCAGTGGGCCTAACAAGTAGGTGTAGGACGGTTAGCTGAACCCCGGCCCCCATGGGGTGGCTAGCTCTCTCCCTACACTAGTAGCTCTCCCCGGTACTGTGTACGTGAGGGCCAAAAAGTCGGTACAGAGTGGCCAATCCTAACCCCGGGTCCCAACCCTAGGGCGGCTAGCTTCGCTCTACACTAAACAGGGGGACAGTCGCTCTCCTTGGTACTCCGTACTCAAGGACCAGCTCACTTCCCCATTCACATTTCCAGTTCCATTCCATTTATTTCCAAGAGCTCTACTCCTAATCCCCCATAGGATTCATGCTCATGTTTCTCAGGCCAAGCCATACTAGGTTTCATCATTTCAGGTTTATTCGCAGGTAGCTCGTGTTTGCAACATTCAATCTTTCATTTCCAAATCATATATAGGCAACTCGTATTTAACAGGAATTTACATGCAACAGTTGCTAACAACAGTACTGTACATTTCACAGGCAGCTGTTATCCAATTACAGGCAATTGTTATTATTCTATTTACACATCCAAGACTGCAATTCATGCATTCCATACAATTATTCCAGTGTTTCAAGTCCTAGAATTCATGCCATACCCTAGGATCTAACATTCAATCTAGTGTTTCTAGTCCTTAGATTCATGCCATACCCTAGAATCTAACATTCATTCCAGATATGCAATCACGTTTGTAATTAAACTAGGGAAAGCCACTCTACCAGTAAAATCAGGAGTAATGGGGGCTTGATCGGCAGGTCCACGTGCCTCCGCAAACCCCAAATCCGCAACGGAACGAGGTCCTACCACATGGGTCAACCACAAGAGACCACTCAGAACATGATAAAAGTATTCCTACAAGTAGAGGAACTTATACGAAGAAGAACGGAATCTTAATTGCGGAAATCAGACCCCAAACGGACCCAAAACGAGTCAAAAACAGCAATTCTGAATCAAATCAGACGTCTGGAACACCTTCCAAACATCTTAAAAGAAGTTCAGAACCATACCTCACTCTGCGCTACTCCTTAAACGTCCAGAGATTCTGCTGAACCGTCTGGACTTAGTTCCAGACGTCCGACCACCTCTCCGGACGTCTGGAGACCCTCCCCGCCTCTGGTGCTTTGCCCAGACATCTGAACTGCGTGGGAGGGAGTGTCCCGTGCTCTCCCGAAGCAAATCCTGCATGCACGATGCAAATCTTCTCAATACGGCACGAACAGTGCCTCGGCGGAACGGCCTGCTTGGCCATATGCAAAGGGAGTTGTAGGTCGTGGGATTTACCTCTCAGTTGTTTGGAGCCTCCTCCAGACGTCGTCTACGTCGTCTGGATGTAGATCCAAACATCTGATTCTGGGAAAATCCCAGAACCAGAAGCTGCCTTCGTCTTCTTCGTGCCGCATGCGGCCGCGCCGCGCGCGCTCGCCCGCTGCTCTGGCAGCAACAGCATCGGGGAGAACCTCCCGATGCACCTCTCCGCCTTGCGCATGCCTGACCGACCGTGAGCTTCTCCGACGAGCTCTCTCGCGAGCTCGCGCGCTCTCCTCTCTTCCCCCTCGCTGCTCCTCTCCTCCCATGCCACTCACGCTCGCCGCGCACTACCTGCTACTCACCACTCTCGCCGGGGAAGAAGAAGGGTGGATGGAAGTGGGGTGGCGTGAGGGAGAGGAGGGGGGTTTTATATGGGTGAGGTTAGGGTTCATTGGCAAGAGGAGAGAGAGAAATGCAGCTGTGTATAGTCTGTGCACGACAAGCACGCAGACTCGAGGACGTGCACAAAAAATTTGGTTTCCAGACGTCTGGGAAGATGTCTAGACGTCTGGCCAGATGTCTAACCCAACTCCCAGATGTCTTAGAGGGCTTTAATAGCACGGGTCTTAACAAGTTAACAAACTCAAAGGAAGTTTCGTCCCCGAAACTTGCACTAGCTAGGGTGCGAAAAAAAAACAACATACGCATAACAAACTCAAAGAGGACCGAAGCCAATCCGAAAAGACGTACCCTCAAAGAGCTCCGGGTATCGCTCTCGCATCACCGCCTCAGGCGCTCAGGTAGCCTCCTCGTACCGCCGGCTCCTCCACAAGACCTTCACCAGGGGTACCTACTTCCGTCTCAGACTCCGGACGGCTCTATCGAGTATCTGCACCGGTCGCTCGGGGTAGGTCAAGTCGTCACCCACCTCGACGCTCTCGTGGCTCAGAACATGACTGGGATCGGTGACGTACTTCCTGAGGTTGGACACATGGAACACGTCGTGCACACCAGAAAGCTGGGGAGGAAGGGCAAGCTTGTAAGTAACGGGTCAAACCCGCTCCAGGACCTCAAAGGGTCCCACAAACCTCTGCGCGAGCTTCCCTCTCACCCCAAACCGCTGCAGGCCCTTCATGGGTGAAACGTGAAGGAAGACGTGATCCCCAACCTCAAACTGCACCTCTCTATGTTTCCGATCTGCATAGCTTTTCTGCCTACTTCTGACAATGGGAGTCGCCTGTGAATCTGCTCGATAACCTCCTACCTCTGCCGGATCAGCCTAGGGCTAACCTCCCACTTGGTCCCCACCTCAACCCAACTCAAGGGTGCAGTACAGCTCTGTTCGTATAGAGCCTCGTAGGGTGCCATGTTGATGCTCGAGTGATAGCTGTTATTATATGCAAACAGCTGCCAGCTCCAGGTCGTGGGTAGGGTAGCTATGCTCATGGAGCTTCAGTTGCCGCAAAGCGTAAGCGACAACGTGACCCCTCTGCATGAGCACACCCCCTAACCCCTGCAAAGAGGCGTCCGTGTACACAACGAACCCGCCACTGCTGTTTGGGATCGTAAGCACAGGAGTCGAAGTCAGCCTCTCCTTCAGCTCCTGAAAACATACCTCACAAGCGTCTATCCAAGAAAAGGGCACGTCCTTCCGGGTCAGATGTGTCATAGGACGTGCAATCTGCGAGAAACCCCTGATAAACCACTTGTAGTAGCCTGCCAGTCCCAAGAAAGTGCGGATCTCTGTCACTGTACGCGATCTCTCCTACCTAAGCACTGCCTCAACCTTGGCTGGGTCCACAGCCAAGCCATCCCCGGAGATCACATGACCCAAGAAGGTCACCTCCCTCAACCATAACTCGCACTTGCTGTATTTGGCGTATAGCCCACGTCATCTCAGTGTGTCCAAAACCATCCGCAAGTGTTGTCCGTGCGACGCCTGATCCCAAGACTAGATGAGCACATCATCAATAAATATCACCACGAACTGATCCAGATACGGTCTAAACACCCGGTTCATTAAATCCATGAAGGCAGCAGGGGCGTTGGTCAGCCTAAATGGCATGACCAAAAACTCGTAGTGTCCGTACCGAGTGCGGAAAGCTGTCTTGGAGACGTCTGTATCCTTGATCCTCAACTGGTGGTAACCAGACCACAAGTCTATCATGGAGAATACTGTGGCACCTCGCAACTGGTCAAACAAGTCGTCAATCCTTAGCAGCGGATACCAATTCTTGATGGCAACCCTATTCAGCTATCTGCAGTCCACACAAAGGCGTAGGGTACCATCCTTCTTCTTCACAAACAATACCGGGGCTCCCCATGGAGACACACCGGGCCTCACAAATCCCTTCTCCAGAAGGTCCTGCAACTGGGTCATGAGCTCTCGCAACTCAAGGGGTGCCATCCTGTAAGGTGCTGTAGAAATGGGGCTGGTCCCCGGTACTAGCGAGATCTCAAACTCGATCTCACGCTCGAGCGGTAGTCCTGGAAACTCATCTGGGAACACGTCGGGGTACTCTCTGACCACCGGGATACTCTGAAAGTCTGCCACAGGGCTGGGCTCCGCCACCACACAAGCCAGGAAGTCCTCACACCCCTGACCCAAAAGTCTCATGATGAGAACCCCATCATAAACCCTAACTAGCATAATCTAACCCTGATATGTGAGAAAAAGCTCCTACAAGACCCAAAGAAAGGCTTAACTCAGAGAATTCTGAGTTAATGAATAAAACAAATCATAAGGGGTAAAATTGCAATTTCACCAATGCAGTATGCGAACAGGATAATTAAGGGTCCAAACACTGGTCAAACAAGCTTAATAATGAGGGAAGTGAGTTGATCTGATCTGAAAAGGGTTATAGCAACTTCTAGGAATTAAATGACATTCTACAATCCTAAAACAAACCTACTTCAATTCACGAGGTTCGAGGTAGGATAAAAATCAACTAAACCCTCTAAAAATCATATAAAAATATTTCCTAGGGTTTAGAACCTTCAATTTGGCCTTTGAAACCTATTTTGACGTAAAAAGAGAACCATGCCCTATTAATAACTTAATTTAGGTTTTTGTGCAAATTGACCAGTCAAACATGGTCCAACCTAGAATTAAATTTCACCATTGAAATCCTTAGGTTAAAATTAGTCTTGTATAAAAACTTGAGCCTAAGAAGTGACCTCCTTGACCGACTTTACAATTTGGTCCTCTTTATTTACTTTTTGACCCTTATCTTTTGAAACCCTTGCATTTAAGTCCCCAACTTTTCATCTTTCTTTGCAGAACGGTCCTCCCCGCAACTTCTACGTAGCGCCATACTCTGGCGACCTTGCGTGGAGCATGGCGCTGTGCAGAGCAGGGTTACCGTCCTCTAGAACAGAAGCGGGGTTCCCTGCGACGTCCTCTGTCGCAGGGACCCGCCCACGATCTCTGCCGACCACCATGCCTTCCGTGAGAACGCGTGGAAGGCATGGGTGTCATCTCCAGCCTTACTCCGGCGAGGCTGGCACGATGCCAGCTTGCCCCTCTCTCTGCGCCAAGCCCTTTAGAAGGACCGGTAGACCCTGCCGGCTCCTTCAAGCTTTTCTTTGACGGAGAACCCCCACCCCTTCATCCCTTCCTCGTCCTTCAGAAGGCCCAAAGCTTTCGGCGACTTCCTCCTCTTCCTCCTCGTCGCTCTACTGCCTTACCTGCAGTAGGGTTTCCCTTACTCCCTCGTCTGCGCCGGGCTGTACCCACCGGTGCCCTCCGCCTGCTTCCTCGTCACCGCACTCGTCCTCCAGGGCTCCTTCTTCTCCAGCTCCTGCTGGTACGAGCCAGCTGCTCCGCCCTCCCCCTTCGTCTAATACTTAGGTAAATAGCTTCCTCTCCCCCTCCCTTACATTTTCCCTCTCTTAATTTACCTTTTTAGTCCACTACACGCGACTTCCACCTCCACGAGCTCCGTCTTTGACCACCTTCTCCGGCGAGTCCATTCCACCTCCACAGACCTCCTCACCCCTCGCTGACTACCCCAGAAGCTTCCCCTCACTCCACTCAACCGAACCCCTCTCCCCATTCACTGCCAACCACCGCCCAACCACCCCCCCCCCCCGAACAAACCCATCTTCTCTCACACAGTCCGACCTAGGGCTACCTCCACATGCGCCCCTGTGGCTAGCCAACCCCTGCCTCACCTTCGCCGTGATACGGCGAAGGTTTTCTGATGTTCTGACAGAGCTGCGAGGCAGTTTTCGTGCTTTCAGGTTCAGAGCCAGCTCCGCCATTACTGTCGAGCTTGGAGAAAGCTTGCTCGCAGCTCCAAGCCTCCGCAGCCCCAAGTGGGAGTCCCAGGCCATGCGGAAAGAACTCACGCACAGTCCCGGGTCCCCAATCGAAGGCACGACCTCACGTATCACGGCAATCGCGAGGATTCTTGCTGCGAGCGTTCGTGAAATTTAGGTGGGACATTTAGTCCCACCTCGGAAGTCCTGAAAGCGCCACAGCCAAATAAATGGAAAAAGTGTATTAGGCTTATCGCCTTCAAACACAGGGGTCAGGTCCCTCTCACGCACGCTGCGCGCCACGCGCTCGCTCGCCTTTGCCCGCGCTCACGCCACGCTGGTCTGGGTAGGATCCGATTACCCAAACCGTGCACTCCTCGCCCACCACCGCACGTCGGTGGGCCTAGTCCCAGGCGCGATACCCGCACCCGATTACCTGGCTCTGGGAGAGCGGTCTTAAGAGAGAAATCTGAGAAAGAGAGACGCGGGGAAGGGTAGGGGTAGGTTTTGCTCTAACCCTTGTGTGAGCGTGCAGGAACAGAAGGAGAAGAAGGAAGGAAGGAAAAGAAGAAGAAGGGGAGCAGCCGAAGCCTCAGCCGCTTAGGGCAGCTGAAGAAGAAGAAACAAAGGAGAGAAACAGAAGAAGAAGAGAAGGAAGGCACTGTAGCAAACCTAAAGTTAAGTCGTCTAACCACTGCATCAGACGACGGAAGGGCAACGACCAGAAAAGAAAGAAGGAAGCAGAGAAGAGAAAGAAGAAGAAAGGAGAAAGAAGAAAGAAGACTGAAGCCGCAAGCAAGGAAAGAAAGAGAAGAACAGAAGAAAAGAAGCAGAAAGAAGGCTGAGGAAGAAGAAGTCAGAGAAGAAGAAGAAGATTACCACAGCCGCAGAAGAAGAAAAGAAAAGAAAGAAGAAGAAAGGAAGACTCTGCAAGAAAAAGAAGAGAAGGAGATCAACTGAAAGAAAAAGGACAGAAAGAAAAGGAAGAGGGAAGAAGCCAAAAGAAACTCTAGCTCTCTCTCTCTCTTATTTGTAACATAATAGAGAACTTAATTAGACTTCTAGAAGTATAGTTGCTCCCTAAGTTCGACCTTGGGAAAACCTTATTATTCCGAGTAAAAAATCTTGTATTAATCTAGTAACTGTTCTGTCATATACTACAACGAATATAAATAAAGACAGAAGTCACGCCACCATCTCGTTGCCCGGAGTGTAGAAATGCACCTGAAGCCTCCATCCATTGGCTGTCTATGAAACTCGAAAGAAGGTAACTCCGGTATGGAGAAGACGATCTTCCTCTCAAAACATTCCACCAAGGCGTGGTAAGCGGACAGCCAGTCCATCCCCATAATCACGCCAAAGTCCTCTATCTGTATCACAATCAGGTCAGTGGGGAGGCTATGTCCCCCAACATTGACCTCACAACCTGTGTAAACCTCCTCAGCTACAAACAGCTGACCACCCGGACCTCTGATCACAAACAGATCCTCTAACAACACACAATCCTGCCCCAAACTAACAGCAAAACTGGCAGCGACAAACGAGTGCATGGCACCAGAATCAAAAAGTGTGCAAACTAGTCTGCCGGAAAATGTAACCATACCTGCCACCACTGAACCTGAAGCTCTGGCGTCTCTGTGTGTCAGGGCCTTGATACGCCCCTCAGCCCTAGGTGCGGATGAAGCAGCCACACTCTGCGTCGGACGGGTAGCGGCTGGCCGGTACCGTCCCCACGACTGCTGTCCTCCCCCTCATGCTTGGGAACCGCGGGCTCCTGCTCTTCCTCCAATGCTCGGCGCGGGGAGCATCTGCTGACCTCCAGCCCTAGACAGGCAATCCCTCATGATGTGGCCCGACTAGCCACACTGGTAGCAAAGGGGAACTCGACTCCCGCCCTCAGTAGGTCCCTGCTGACGGCTGGGCAGGGGTCTAGTGCTGGCAGCTGGCCCCTGTCGGGGGCCCCCAAAGGCCACTGATGACCCCGTAAAGCGTGACGGCTCTCTTGCAAGCGCCACATGCCTCGTCTCTCGCCGGCCCTGTGAGTAGTCTGGCTGGTAGGGCCTCTTCTGTTCATTGTCAGTGTCACGTGCAGACGGGTTGGTCTCCTCATATGTCATGGCTGCCTCCACCACCCTCGAGAATGTAGGCAGCTTCAGGGGTTTGACATACCCCGGAATAGCAGGCTGGAGTCCCTCAGTGAACCTCCAAAGGCGCTCCTCCTCGGTAGCCACAGCTGTCGTGGCAAAACGAGACAGCTCCAGAAAACACGTGCGATAAGCGCTCACGGTCATCGTCCCCTTGCGGAGAGTGTGGAACTCCCGCCTCCTCTGGTCCTGTCACGTCTGGGGGAAGTACTACTCGCAGAAGAGGGTGACAAACTAGTCCCAAGTCAGCTCGGCCCTCTCCTGACCTCTGAATGCCCTCCACCACTTGTGTGCCGCGCTCTCCAGCTGGTACGTGGCAAAGGCCACGCGGCACTCCACAGGTGGGCGAAGGGTGTCAAACACCTTCTTGATTTGCTCGAGCCAGTTCTCCGCCTCGGTCGGGTCCTCATCCCCCTTGAAGGAGGGGGGCTTCAGCTTTCGGAACTGTCCTAAAAGCTTGTAATGGCGCTGAAGTGGAGAAACTGGTACGCCTCCAAGTAAGGAGGGCTCGTGCTCGGAAGTGTTTCAGGAAAGTGGGGCCGATGGAGGGCCACCCCATCCCCCACGTCCAGTGCCGTGTCTATCTCGTGGTCCCACAGAGGACTCCCCCTCCGTAGCCCCAGGAAGAGACGCTCGTGGAGGCGGGTGAAGCTCCTCTCGTACGATCTACCGTATCAGTTGAGCGAGGTCCTGGGCCTGAATGCCTCGAAGTAGTGGCTGGTCCACTGAGGCGTCGGGCTCAATGCGCCCGGCCCTCCGACTTCGTCCTCGGCCGCGTCTGCAGCCCGCCTCGCTGCCCCCTCATCGAGGCATCTCTAGCAAGGAGACGCGAACACAGAACAGAAAAGATGTCAATTCTAACTGACATTCAACGAAAGAACCTCAGAACAGATGTCAAAAGGTACATTGTGGTGGTTACTCTAGTTACGTGCACGTGAATTGGTTACTTTCCAGCTAGTTGGTTCACTTCTTGGGACGACCTTGCTCTGATACCATCTTGTTACGACCCGGTTCCAAATCCCTACAGGACACGAGATCGGACCAACTCGACTGATCCCAAGACCCAGTCGTCCAACGAGGAAGTAACCAAAAAGCAGTAAAATAAAACGCATTCACCATGCAAGCAACTAACAGTAACAAACGTACAGCACTAAACAAATAAACTACTACAGTACACACCACCACAACAATAGAGAATTTAAACAAGTACAAGAATATAAAGTTTACAACAAAAGAGTACAGAAGTATAACAAAATTACTCACTACAACGGAAATGGGGTATAACAAAAAGGTACAACTACTAGGCTCTACTGGGCCCAACACCCTCTGCAACCGTAGGCTCTGGCTGCTCTACACCTGGACTTGAAAAAGGTTATGAGTACAAAACGTCAGCGAACGCTAAGTAAGGTGGCAACCAGCTAACTAAAACAGTAAAGGTGAACAGATAGCTGTTGTTTCAATTTCTTTCTTTCTTTAACTAATTATTCTTTCTTTCATCACTTGGTTTATTTATCAAGTCTCTTTCTTGATCTCGAATGTTCCTCGTGGGAATGATCTTGATTGCATTCTTTTCCGAAGAGTAGAAATAGCACGTGATGCTCTCTTGGCCGGGAGAGCCCCCCGTAGTGGTCCTACACTCAGTCAACCACCCCAAGGTCACTGACAGACATAACAGTGACTACGGCACGTGCGATAAACGCACGAGTAGCTACCCCGCACAAGCACGCGGTCAGTCATTTCCATTAATGGGTGCACCCAAAGCACAGCACGGAACCAGTATAGGGCATAGCCCTCTCAGTAACAGGGGTCTAGCTCCTAAGAACTAAATAGGGGTCTCGCCCCTCCACCGTCCGCGCACCCTCTCCCGACTACCCTGGTTTGCCCAGTGGGCTTAACAAGTCGGTGTAGGATGGCTAGCTAAACCCCGAGCCCCGTGGGGTGGCTAGCTCTCTCCCTACACTAGTAGCTCTCCCCGGTACTGTGTACGCGAGGGTCAAAAAGTTGGTACAGAGTGGCCAATCCTAACCTCGGGTCCCAACCCTAGGGCGACTAGCTCCGCTCTGCACTAAACAAGGGGACAGTTGCTCTTCTTGGTACTCCGTACTCAAGGGCCAATTCACTTCCCAGTTCACATTTCCAGTTCCATTTCATTTATTTCTAGGAGCTCTACTCCTAATTTCCCGTAGGGTTCATGCTCATGTTTCTCAAGCCAAGCCATATAAGGTTTCATCATTTCTATTTCCATTTCTCAGGTTCTACACATGTAGCATGTAACTTTACTATTCACATTCCAGGTTTATCGCAGGTAGTTCGTGTTTCCAACATTCAATCTTCCATTTCCAATTCATATACAAGCAGCTCGTATTTAATTGTAAACAACAGGAATTTACATGCAACAGTTGCTAACAACAGTACTTTACATTTCACAGGCAGCTATTATCCATTTATAGGCAATTGTTATTATTCTATTTACTCATCCAAGACTGCAATTCATACATTCCATACAACTATTCCAGTGTTTCTAGTCCTAGAATTCATGCCATACCCTAGGATCTAACATTCATTCCAGATATGCATTCATGTTTGTAATTAAACTAGGGGAAGCCACTCTACCAGTAAACCCAGGAGTAATGGGGGCTTGATCGGTAGGTCCACGTGCCTCAGCAAACTCCAAATCCGCAACGGAATGAGGTCCTATCACAAGAATCAACCATAAGAGACCACCCAGAACATGATAAAAATATTCCAACAAGTAAGAGGAATTTAAACGGAGAACAACGGAATCTCAATTACGGAAATTAGACCTCAAACGGACCCTAAATGGGTCAAAAACAGCAATCCTGATTCATATCAGACGTCTGGAACACCTTCCAGACATCTTAAAAGAAGTTCAGAATCATACCTCAACTCTACGCTACTCCTCAGACGTCCAGGGACTCTGCTGAACCATCTGAACCTAGTTCCAGACGTCCAACCACCTCTCCGGACGTTTGGAGACGCTCCTTGCCAATTGGTGCTTCGCCCAGACGTCTGAACTGCGTGGGAGGGCGTGTCCCGCGCCTTCCCGAAGCAAATCCTGCACGCGCGACGCAAATCTTCTCAATATGGCACGGAACAGTGCCTCAGCGGAACGGCCTGCAAGGCAGTATCCACAAAGGGAGGTGTACGTCGCGGGATTTACCTCTCAATCGTCTGGAGCTTCCTCCAAACGTTGTCTACGTCGTCTGGATGTAGATTCAGACGTCTGATTCTAGGAAAATCCCAGAACCAGAAGCTGCCTTTGTCTTCTTCGTGCCGCATGCGGTCGCGCCGCGCTCACTCGCCTGCTGCTCTAGCTGCAACAGTGTCGGGGAGAACCTCCCCGGCACACCTCTCCACCTTGCGCACGCCCGACCGGCCGTAAGCATCTCCGGCGAGCTCGCGCACTCTCCTCTCTTCCCCTCGCTGCTCCTCTCCTCCCATGCCGCTCACGCTCGCCACTCGCTGCCTGCTGCTCTCGCTGGAGGAAGGAGAAGGGTGGATGGAAGTGGGGTGGTGTGAGGGAGAGGAGGGGGTTTAAGTAGGTGCGAGTTAGGGTTTCATCGACGAGAGGAGAGAGAATAAAATGCGGCTGCAAACTGTCTGTGCGCAGCACGCGCGCAGACGCGAGGACGTACACGAAAAATTTGATTTCCATACGTCTAGGAAGATGTCCAGATGTTTGACCAGACATCTGACCCAAATCCCAGACGTCTTAGAGGGCTTTAATAGCACGAGTCTTAACAATTCATTGCAGGGGTTAGGGGGTGTGCTCATGCTTCGGGGTCACGTTGTCGCTTACGCTTCGCGGCAACTGAAGCCCCATGAGCATAGCTACCCTACCCATGACTCAGACCTGGCAGCAGTTATCTTCGCGCTGAAGACATGAAGGCACTACCTTTATGGTGAGACTTTCAAGATTTTCACATATCATAAGAGCCTCAGGTACTTGTTTGACTAGAAGGAGCTTAACATGAGACAGAGACGTTAGTTAGAGCTCCTGAAGGAGTACGACTGCAGCATCTCCTACCACCCAGGGAAGGCCAAAGTGGTGGCCGACGCCTTGAGTTGGAAGGTGCCCGCCCACTTGGACAGTTTACAGGCACAGTGTTGGAGACTAATGGAGGAGTTGGGCAATTGGCGACCCCGAGAGTGATACTAATAGTCACTGTCCCCCGTGGTGATCCTACACCCAATCAACCACCCCGAGGTCACGGATAGACGTAGCGGTGACTACGGCATGCACGATAAGCACACGGGTAACTACCCCGCACTAGCACGTAGTCAGTCATTTCCGCTAGCGGATACGCATAAAGTACAGCACGGAACAGTATAAGGCCTAGCCCTCTCAGTAACAGGGGTCTAGCCCCTCAAAACCAAATAGGGGTCTCGCCCCTCCACAGTTCACGCACCCTCGTCTGCCTACCCTGGTTTGCCCAGTGAGCCAACAAGCCGGTGTAGGGTGGCTAGCTGAACCCCGGGCCCCGTGGGGTGGCTAGCTCTCTCCCTATACTAGTATCTCTCCCTAGTACAGTGTACGTGAGGGCCAAAGAAGTCAGTGTAGGGTGGCTAATCCTAACCCTGGGTCCCAACCCAAGGGCAGCTAGCTCCGCTCTACACTAAACAGGGGATAATCGCTCTCCTTGGTACCACGTACTCAAGGGCCAGCACACTTCCCACTCACATTTCTAGATCCATTCCATTTATCCACAGAAGCTCTACTCCTAATTCCCCGTAGGGTTCATGCTCGTATTCCTCATGTCATTTCATACCAGGTTTCATCATTCACATTTCCATTATCAGATTATACACATGCTGCTCGTATTTCCATCATTTAACATATACAACAAGTAATGTTACAGGTAACTGTTTAACTAGCACGGGTATTTCATATTTCGCAGGCAGCTCTTGTTTATTAATAGGCAATTGTTTACATTTCTATTCATTCATTTAAGACAGCAATTTCAAACACGCATACAAACAGTGCAAGTACTTTTCGTCCTAGGATTCAAGCCACACCTAGGTTTCTAGTTATCCAATTTCACATATGCATTCAGGTTTTATAATTAAGATAGGGGGAAACCACTCTACCAGACAATCCTGGAGTACTTGGGGCTTGAACGGCAGACTCACGTGCCTCTGCAAGCCCCGAACCCGCAACTGATCGAAGTCCTATACCGAGGAACATACCACAATGGAACATTCAGAACAGTATAAAAGGACTTCTAACAAGTAGAGGAGCTCACAAAGAAACCACCGATATCTCGTTTGCGAGAAACGAACCTCAAACGGACCCTAAACGGGTCAAAAACAGCACTGCAGACCTAAATCAGACGTCTGGCACAAGGTCCAGACATCTTAAAAGTAACTAGAGTCTCACCTCAGGTTCTGCGTTGACCTCAGACGTCCAGAACCTCTTCTTGACCGTCTGGACCCAGCTCCAGACATCCGACCCCTCCTCCAAACGTCTGGGGGTGCTTCTGGTCATCTGATAAGCTGTCCAGACGTCCGAAACTCGAAGGAGGGAGTGCCCTGCGCCTTCCCGAAGCTATCTCTGCACGTGACAAGAAAATCATCCACTTTTAGCCATGCATATCGAAGGTGTGGTGCGGCCTGCATGGCCATAACCGCAAGAGGAACATACCTTCGCAGAACACTGCTTTCAGACGTCCGGTGTCATCACCAGACATCCACCTCGTCGTCTGGACGTCACGCCAGACGTTTAATTCTGGAAAAATCCTAGAATCAGAACGACCTGCTCCTCCTCGCCGCGTGCAGTCGCGACCTCGTCTCCTCGCCTGTAGCTCTGACTGCAGCAAGTGTCAGGGACGTCTCCCTCGACGAGCTCCTCCTCCCGCACGTGCCAATTCGGCCGTGCATCCTCCAGCAAGCTCCCACGAGCTCGCGAGCTCAAGCTCTTCCTCCTCTCCTTACGCCGCCTCTCCTCCTCGTCGCTCGCTCCTCTCGCTGCAGTGGAGAGGAAGGAAGGAAGGTGGCTATGGTGAAGTGGGGAAGAGAGGAAGGGGGTAAGAGGGGTTTTATAAGGGTGCGCTAGGTTTCGA
The DNA here is from genome assembly GCA_037157565.1 of Thalassia testudinum. NCBI lineage: Eukaryota > Viridiplantae > Streptophyta > Magnoliopsida > Alismatales > Hydrocharitaceae > Thalassia > Thalassia testudinum. The sequence continues at coordinate 67,620,006 of JAZHRO010000013.1, read as the reverse complement.
ATGGAGGAGAGAAGAGGGAAAGAGAGAGAAGAGTGGTACTGTTTGTGCGCAGCCCGGGCGCAGACGCGAAGTCACATACCAGACGTCTAACCGACAGTCCAAATTTCTTAAAGGGCTCAGAACAGAATGGGTCTTTACATTATAACAAACTTAAAGGAAGTTTCATCCCCGAAACTTGAGCTAGCTAGGGTGCAGAAAAAGAACTATATACGCATAACAAACTTAAAGAGGATCGAAGCCGATTCGAAAAGACGCACCCTCAAAAAGCTCCGGGTATCGCTCTCGCATCGCCGCCTCAAGCTCCCAGGTAGCCTCCTCGTACCTCTGGCTCCTCCATAAGACCTTCATCAGGGGTACCTGCTTCTGTCTCAAACTCCGGATGGCTCTGTCTAGTATGGGTACTGGTCGCTCAGGGTAGGTTAGGTCGTCACCTACCTCGACACTCTCGTAGCTCAGAACGTGACTGGGATCGGCGATGTACTTCCTGAGGTTGGACACGTGGAACACGTTGTGCACACCAGAAAGCTGGGGAGGAAGGGCAAGCCTGTAAGCAACAGGTCCTACCTGCTCCAGGACCTCAAAGGGCCCCACAAACCTCAGCGTAAGCTTCCCTTTCACCCCAAAACGCTGCAGCCCTTCATGGGTGAAACGCGAAGAAAGACGTGATCCCCAACCTCGAATTGTGCCTCTCTGCACTTCCAATCGGCATAACTCTTCTGTCTGCTCCTGACAGTGCAAAGTTGTCTGTGAATCTGCTCTATCACCTTCTGACTCTGTCGGATCAGCCTGAGGCCAACCTCCCACTTGGTCCCCACCTTAACCCAACTCGAGGGCACAATACACCTCCGTCTGTACAAAACCTCGTAGGGTGCCTTGCCGATACTCGAGTGATAGTTGTTATTATATGCAAACTCTACCAGGGGTAAGCGCACCTCCCAAGAGCCCCTCTAGTCCAGTGCACAGGTGCGTAAAAGGTCCTCAAGTGTCTGTATCGTGCACTCTGATTGTCCGTCCGTCTGGGGGTGGTACGCCGTACTAAACCTTAACCGTGTCCCCAAGGCCTGCTGAAACTTAGCCCAAAACTGGGAAGTAAAATGGGTATCTCGGTCGGATACAATCTCATGCGAAACTCCGTGCAGACGAACCACGTCATGAATATACCTCTTTGTCAACTGCGCTGGTCCCAAGGTGACTCGGATTGGCAATAAACGTGTCGTCTTCGTCAATCTGTCTATAATCACCCAGACTGCGTCGTGTCCTCGTGGGTAACGAGTAAGCCCACCACCATGTCCATGGTGATGCTCTCCCACTTCCACTCTGGACAGGAAGTGGCTGCAACGGCCCTGCAGGCCTTTGATGCTCGGCCTTCACCTACTGGCACACTAAACACTGCTGCACGAACTCACCTACATCCTGCTTCATCCCTCTCCACCAAAAGTCACGTCTCAGATCATGATACATCTTCGTGTTCCTGGGATGTATGGTGAACTTGGACCCGTGTGCCTCAGTCAGAAGCTCTCTCAACAACCCCTCATCCCTAGGAACGCAAAAACGTCCCCTCATGTGCAACACCTCGTCTATAACTGGGTCCCCTGACAGTACTCTATCTCGCAACGACTGCAGGTACGAATTTGTCATCTGTCCTATGATGATGCGGTCTATCAGCTCTGGTCTCATCTGTCGTGTCACTGTCACTGCCCCACAACGCCCTTGTAACTCTAAGGATCGCTAACAGCCCAACTCCTCCATAAGTCTCCAACTCTGTGCCTGTAAGCTGTCCAAGTGGGCGGGTGCCTTCCGACTCAAGGCGTCAGCCACCATGTTGGCCTTCCCCGGATGGTAGGAGATGCTGCAGTCATAGTCCTTCAGGAGCTCTAACCAACATCTCTGTCTCATATTAAGCTCCTTTTGATTAACAAATACCTGAGGCTCTTATGATCCGTGAAAATCTCAAAGGTCCCACCGTAAGGGTAGTGCTTCCATGTCTTCAGCGCGAAGACAACAGCTGCTAGCTCTAAGTCATGGGTAGGGTAGCTATGCTTATGGGGCTTCAGTTGCCGCGAAGCGTAAGCGACAACGTGACCCCGCTGCATGAGCACACCTCCTAACCCCTACAACGAAGCGTCCGTGTAGACAACAAAACCGCCGCTACTATCTGGGATGGTAAGCACAGGAGCTGAAGTTAGCCTCTCCTTCAACTCTCGAAAACACGCCTTACAAGCATCTGTCCAAGCAAAGGGCACATCCTTCCGAGTCAACTGAGTCATAGGACGTGTAATCTGCGAGAAACCCTTGATAAACTATCGGTAGTAACCTACAAGTCCCAAGAAACTACATATCTCTGTCACAGTACATGGCCTCTCCCACCTGAGTACTGCCTCTACCTTGGCTGGATCCATAGCCAAACCATCCCCTGAAATCACATGACCTAAGAAGGTCACCTGCCTCAACCAAAACTCACACTTGCTGTATTTGGCATACAGCCTGCATTGCCTCAAAATGTCCAGAACCTTCCGCAAGTGCTGTCCGTGCTGTGCCTGATCCCGCGAGTAAACGAGCACGTCATCAATAAATACTACCACAAACTGATCAAGATATGGTCTGAACACCCGGTTCATCAAATCCATGAAGGCAGCGGGGGCGTTGGTCAGCCCAAACGGCATGACAAAAAACTCGTAGTGTCCGTACCGGGTGCGGAAAGCTGTCTTGGAGACGTCAGTCTCCCTGATCCTCAACTGGTGGTAGCCTGATCTCAAATCTATCTTGGAGAATACCGTGGCACTTCATAACTGGTCAAACAAATCATCAATCCTCGGCAGCGGATACCTGTTCTTGATGGTGACCCTATTCAGCTATTTGTAGTAGACACAAAGGTGCAGGGTACCATCGTTCTTCTTCACGAATAACATCGGGACTCCCCACGGGGATGCATTGGGCCTCACAAAGCCCTTCTTCAATAAGTCCTGCAACTGTGACTTGAGCTCTCGCAGCTCAAGTGATGCCATCCTGTACGGTGCCGTAGAAATTGGGCTAGTCCCCAGTACCGGTGAGATCTCAAACTCGATCTCACGCTCAGGTGGTAGTCTTGGCAGCTCCTCTGGAAACACGTCGGGGTACTCTCTGACCACCGGGATGCTCTGAAAGTCTGCCATGGGGCTAGGCTCTGACACTACACAAGCTAGAAAGCCCTCACACCCCTGGTCCAAAAGTCTCGCTTCCCGAAGTACAGAAATGCACCTGAAACCCCCGTCCACCGGCTGTCCGTGAAACTCAAAGGAAGGCATCTCCGGTATGGAGAAGATGATATTCCTCTCAAAATAGTCCACCAAGGCGTGGTAAGCGGATAGCCAATCCATCCCCAGAATAACGACAAAATCCTCCATCAGTATCACAATCAGGTCAGCGGGGAGGCTGTGTCCCCCAATACTGACCTCATAGTTTGTGTAGACCTCCTCAGCTGCAAACAGCTGACCACCCGGACCTCTGATCACAAATGGATCCTCTAACAACACGCAGTCTTGTCTTAAACTGACAGCAAAACTCGCAGCAACAAACGAGTGCATGGCGCCGGAATAAAAAAGTACGTAAACTAATCTGCTAGAAACTGTAACCATACCTGTCACCATTGAACCTGATGCCCTGGCATCTCTATGTGTCAGGGCGTTGATACTCCCCTCAGCTCTCGATGCAGAAGAAGCAGCCACACTCTGCATCGGACAGGTAGCCACTCGCCAGTACCCTCCCCGCGACTGCTGTCCTCCCCCACGAACCTGGGAACCACGACCACCTGCTCTAACTCCAATGCTCCGTGCAGGGAGCATCTGTTGCGCTCCAGCCCTAGACGAGTAGTCCTCCTGATGTGGCCCGACTGGCCACACTGGTAGAAGAGGGGAACTTGACTCCCTCCCTCAGTAGGCCCCTGCTGACGGCTGGGCGGGGGTCCAGTGCTGACAGCTGGCCCCTGTCAGGGGACCCCAAAAGCCACTGACGACCCCGCAAAATAAGACGGCTCTCCAGCGAGCACCGCGGGCCCTGTGAATACTCTGGCTGGTAGGGCCTCTTCTGTCCGCTGTCGGTGTCTCATGCGGTCGGGTTGGTCTCCTCGTACGTCATAGCTGCCTCCACCACTCTCGAGAAGGTGGGTAGCTTCAGGGGTTTGACATACCCCCGAATGGCAGGCCGGAGCCCCTCAGTGAACTCCACAGGCGCTCCACCTCAGTAGCCACAGCTGTCGCAGCAAAACGTGACAGCTCCAGGAAGCGCGTGCAGTATGCACTAACAGTCATCGTCTCCTGGCGGAGAGTGTGGAACTCTCGCCTCCTCTAGTCTTACCAAGTCTGCGGGAAGTACTGCTTGCAGAAGGGGGTCATGAACTGGTCCCACGTCGGCTCTCCCCTCTCCTGGCCTAAAGGCCACGCGGCACTCCGCAGGCGGGCGAAGGGTGTCAAACACCTTCTCAATCTGCTCCAGCCGGTCCTCTGCCTCAGACGAGTCCTCATCCCCCTTGAAAGAGGGGGCCTTCAGCTTCTGAAACTATCCGTAAAGCTCGTAGTGCAACTGTAATGGGGGAACGGGCACGCCCCTAGGCAGGGAGGGCTCGTGCTCAGAAGTGTCAGAGTGCAGTGGGGGTGGTGGAGGACCACCCCCTCCCCCTCGTCCAGCGCTGCACCGGTCTCTTGGCCCCACAGAGGACTCCCCCTCCACGTCCCAAGGGAGAGATGCCCATGGAGGCGGGTGGAGCTCCTCTCGTACTATGTCTCGTATCAACTGAGCGAGGTCCTGGGCCTGAATGCCCGGGAGAAGTGGCTGGTCAACTGACACCTCGGGCCCAGCACCTCGGGCCCGTCCGACCTCGTCCACAGCCGCATCCGCGGCCCACCTCAAGGACTCCAAATCGAGGCATCTCCTGCAAGGAGGCACGGAAAACAGAACAAAAAGAAGTCAACTCTAACAAACTTCAGCAAAGGAACTCAAAACAGATGTCAAGTGGTACGTTGTGGTGGTTACTCTAGTTACATGCACGTGAATTGGTTATTTTCAAGCTAGTTGGTTCATTTCTCGGGACGACCTTTCTCTGATACCATCTTGTTATGACTCAGTTCCCGAATCCCTACAGGACCCGAGACCGGCTCAACTCGACTAATCCCAAGACCCAGTCGTCCAACAAGAAATAACCAAAAAGCAGGAAAGTAAACCACATTCACTATGCTAAGTAACTAACAGTAAAAGAGTACAGCAGTAAAGGAAGTAAAAGCTGCTAACAGTACATATTACCAGCACAACAGCAAAGTATAACAAAGTACAGAATAGAAACAGTAAAAATAGTCTAACTCACTAGCAAAAGGAAGTACAACGAAAATAGAAACTACTACTGGGCTTGACTGGGCCCAGCACCCTCTGCAGCCGGCGACTTGGGCTGCTCAACTCCTGGACCTATAAAGGGGTATGAGTAAAATGGAGTCAACGAACACTGAGTAGAGTGGTAACCAAACTAACTAAACTAGTAAAAGCTAATAGGTAATTTATCTTTTCCAATTATTTTATTTTACAAGCCATTTCTTTTCACCCATTGGTTTACATTTTAGATCTCTTTCTTGATCTCGCATGTTCCTCGTGGGAACGATCATGATTACAGTCTTTTCCAAAGAGCAGAAGGCACACGTGGAGCTTTCCTGACTGGAAGAGTCCCCCATGGTGATCCTACACCCAGTCAACCACACTGAGGTCACAAACAGACGTAGCGGGGACTACGGCACGTGCGTTAAGCACACAAGTAGCTACCCCGCACTGGCACACGGTCAGTCATTTCTGCTAGCAGGTACGCCCAAAGTACAGCACGGAACAGTATAGGGATTAGCCCTCTCAGTAACAGGGGTCTCGCCCCTCCACAGTCTGCGCACCCTCGTCTGACTACCCTGGTTTGCCCAGTGGGCCTAGTAAATCGGTGTAGGGTGGCTAGCTGAACCCCGGGCCCCGTGGGGTGGCTAGCTCTTTCCCTACACTAGTAGCTCTCCCCGGTACAGTGTACGCGAGGGCTAAAGAAGTCGATGTAGAGTAGCCAATCCTAACCCTGGGTCCCAACCCAAGGGCGGCTAGCTCCGCTCTACACTAAACAGGGGACAATCGCTCTCCTTGGTACCACGTACTCAAGGGCCAACATACTTTCCACTCACATTTCCAGATCCATTCCATTTACCCATAGGAGCTCTACTCCTAATTCCCCGTAGGGTTCATACTCGTATACCCCATGTCATTCCATACCAGATTTCATCATTCACATTTCCATCCTCAGATTATACACATGCAGCTCGTATTTCCATCATTTAACATATACAACAAGTAATGTCACATGTAACTGTTTAACTAGCACAGGCATTTCATATTTCACAGGAAGCTCTTGTTTATTAACAGGGAATTGTTCACATTTCTATTCATTCATTTAAGACTGCAATTTCAAACACACATACAAACAGTGCAAGTACTTCTCATCCTAGGATTCATGCCACATCCTAGGTTTCTAGTTATCCAATTTCACATATGCATTTAGGTTTTATAATTAAGATAGGGGGAAACCACTCTACCAGACAATCCGAGAGTACTGGGGGCTCGAACGGTAGGTTCACGTGCCTCAGCAAGCCCCGAACCTGCAACCAATCGAAGTCCTATACCAAGGAACATACCACAATGGAACATCGAGAACAGTATAAAAGGATTCCTAACAAGTAAAGGAACTCACAAAGAAACCACCGATATCTCGTTTGCGAAAAACGGACCTCAAACGGACCTTAAATGGGTCAAAAATAGGACTACAGACCTAAATCAGACGTCTGGCACAAGGTCCAAATGTCTTAAAAGTAATCAGAGTCTCACCTCTGGTTCTGCGTCGACCTTAGACTTCCAGAACCTCTTCTTGACTGCCTGGACCCAGCTCCAGACATTCGACCTCTCCTCCGGACGTCTGGGAGTGCTTCTGATCATCTGCTAAGCTATCCATACGTCTGAAACGCATGGGAGGGAGTGCCCCGCGCCTTCCTGAAGCTATCTCTGCATGCGACAAGTAAATCATCCACTTTTAGCCATGCAGATCGAAGCTGTGGTTCAGTATGCATGGCCGTAACAGCAAGAGGAACATACCTTCGCGGAACATTGCTTTTAGATGTTCGGTGTCGTCACCAGACGTCCACCCCGTCGTCTAGACATCATGCCAGACGTCTAATTCTGAAAAAATCCCAGAATCAGAATGACCTGCTCCTCGCCGCACGCAGCCGTGACCTCGCCTCCTCGCTTGCAACTCCAGTTGCAACAAGTGTCGGGGACGTCGCCCTCGACGCCCTCCTCCTCCCGCATGCGTCGCTCCGGCCGTGCGTCCTCCAGCGAGCTCCCACAAGCTCGTGAGCTCAAGCTCTTCCTCCTCTCCTCACACTGCCTCTCATCCTCGTCGCTCGCTCCTCTCGCTGCAGTGGAGAGGAAGGAAGGTGGTTGTGGTGAAGTGGGGAAGAGAGGAAGGGGGAAGATGGGTTTTGTAAGGGTGCGCTAGGGTTTGGATGGAGGAGAGAAGAGGAAAAGAGAGAGAAGAGCAGTACTGTCTGCGTGCAGACGCGAAATGACGTACCAAATTTTCAATTTCCAGAGTCTGGGAAGGGGTCCAGACGTTTGACCGACAGTCCAGACGTCTTAAAGGGCTCAGAATAGAACGAGTCTTTACATACGTCGCCGATCCCAATCACGTTCTGAGCCACAAGAGCATCGAGGTGGGTGACGACCTGACCTACCCCGAGAGACCAGTACAGATACTAAACAGAGCCGTTCGGAGTCTAAGACGGAAGCAGGTACCACTGATGAAAGTCCTATGGAGAAGCTAGCGGTACGAGGAGGCGACTTGGGAGCCTGAGGCAGTGATGTGAGAGCGGTACCCAGAACTTTTTGAGGGTATGTCTTTCCGGACCTACTTCGGTCCTCTTTAAGTTTGTTATGCGCTTTTACGTTCCTTTTCTTGCACCCTAGCTAGCTCAAGTTTTGGGGACGAAACTTCCTTTAAGTTTGTTATGATGAAACGACTCGTTGCCTTTTTAGTCAGATAAGACGTCTAGAGTTTCAGTCAGACGTCTGGACACGTGCCTGGACGTCTGAAAGTGAGATTTTCGTACTGCGCGTTGTGCTCTGCGCGCGGACGGTGCACAGAGGCCCTTCTCTCTCCCTGCACTCTCACCCCTCAAACCCTAACAGCCCTTTATTTAAACCCACTCCCCTTCCCTCTTCTCGCCACCCTCACATCACTCTCCAGCCAACCATCACCACCTCCAACTCTTCCTCACTGTGCGGCAGTGGGAGGGCGAGCGAGAGAGGACATGAGGGAGAGAGAAAGAGAGAGGAAGGAAGTGAGCACGGAAGGTCGGAGGACCTTCGGGAGCTCGGCGAAGCTCGCACGGCCAACGACGAGCGTGTACGTGAGAAGGAAGGGCTCGAGGAGGCAGCCTCCCGACCCTCTACAGCTGCTGAAGCTGCTGCGGTGTGCTGTAGGCGACGGTGGGAGGTGAAAAGCGTCGCGGAGTAGGTTCTGGTACTGGAAGTTTTCCAGTATCAGACGTTTGGGTTATCGTCCAGACATCTGGCGAGGCACCCGGACGTTCGGAGTTGAGGCCGGACGTCTGAAAGTGCAATATCGCGAGGTACATACCTTTCTACGCTGCTTCCACCATGCAGAGGATTTCAGCGTAGGAGGTGTTGGGCTAAAAGTGGTGTTGGGCTAAAAGTGTGCCTACGTTTTCGTACGCAGGTGAAGGCTTTAGGAAGGCGCACGGTACGCTTTCCCAAGTACTTTTGGACACCTTATCACATCGCCAGACATCCGGAGGTACTTCTAGACGACCGAAGGCCTTGTCCGACGTCTGGAGCTGCCTAGACGATCGCAGAGAGAGTCTGGACGTCTAAAGCAGCCACAGGAAGTGTAAGGTGAGTTCTGACGTCTTTTAAGACGTCTAGGACTAGTCCCAGACGTTTGATTTTGGTTAGTAACCGCTTTTTTAGCCTGTTTAAGGCCCAAACATAATCGGATTTCCGCAAACAAAGTACCGTTGTTTTCCACTTGAGTTCCTCTATGTGTTCGTGTTGAGTATCTTCTGTTTTGACCTCGTCTAATGTGATTAGTCGCTGGTACAGGTTACCAGCCGATGGCATGTTCGAGGCCCGCAGAGATGACGAGATTTGAAGCACAGGGCCCCATTCTTCCCGTGACACCCAGTAAATTATTTAATGCATTTATTAAGACATAAATAAAGAATATGCCTACTTGGATTAAATTGATTGAAACTCTAGGATGTGGAATGAACCCTAAGGTAGAAATGTATGAGCATGATGTTGAACTACTCTAGTTTACTTGAGATGCATGTTATAACACGAGCTGCCTGTATGTAATTGAGAAATTGAATTGTGAAACCACAAGCTGCATATATATGATTGAGAATTTAATTGTGAAAATACGAGCTGCATGTATATGAATAAGGAACGAGTTTTGGGAAACATGAGGTCTGAATATGGATAAATGAGATGAATATGAGCATGAACCCTACGGGGAATTAAGAATAGAACTCCTATGGATGAAAGGAAACTGGAATGTAGACGGGAAGTGTGCTGGCCCTTGTGTACGCAATACCATGGAGAGCAACCGTCCCTTTTTAGTGTAGAGCAGAGCTAGCCTCCCTTGAGTTGAGACCCGGGGTTAGGATTGGCCACTCTACACCAACTCCTATTGGCCCTCGCGTACATGGTACCGAGGCGTGCTACTAGTGTAGGGAGGGAGCTAGCCACCCCACAAGGCTCAGGGTTCAGCTAGCCACCCTACACAGACATTGTTAGGCCCTTTGGGCAAACCGGGGTAGTCGGACAAGGGTACGCGGACTGTGGAGGGGCGAGACCCCTATTCTGAGAGGGCAAGGTCCTATACTATTCCGTGCTATACTTTAGACGTACCCGCTAGCGGAAATGACTGACCGCGTGTCAGTGCAGGGTAGCTACCCATGTGCTTATCACGCGTGCCGTAGTCACTGCTACATCTCGACAGTGACCTTGGGGTGGTTGACTAGGCGTAGGACTACCACGGGGGACTCTCCCGGCCAGGAGAGCACCAAGTGTACCTTCTACTCTACGGAAAAGACTACAATCAAGATCGTTCCCACGAGGAACATGCATGATCAAGAAATACCTTGATACTTTGAGAAAAGAGATGAACCAGAAACATATAAATGAGATAAATAGAAATGAGAAATAAACCTGTTGTGGTTTTACTGTACTTGCACTTAAATAATGTAAACACCACTCTACTCAACGTTTGCTGATTCTATATTTTCCTTGTTCAGGACCAGGAGTTGAGCAGCCCGAGTTTCCAGCTGCAGAGGGTGCTGGGCCCAACCGAGCCTAGCCGTAGTCGTTCTTTCAACTATTCCATTTTTCTACTGTTGTAGTGAGTAATGGACATATATTTTACTATTCCTGTTACTCTTTGTTTCATTTCCATTTTCTGTTGTAGTTGTGGTGGCATGTACTATGTTTTAAGACAGTTGTTCTACTTTCTTTACTGCTTCATTCTTTTCTTCTGCTTAGTTATATTACATGTGTGAATGTGGTTTATTGTCCTGCTTTTTGTTATTTCTTGTTGGACGACTAGGTCTTGAGATTAGTCAAGGCAAGCCGGTCTTGGGTCCTGTAGGGATCCAGGAACCGGGTCGTTACACCATCCCAGACAGTAGTAGCGAATTCGTGGTCTACACTGACACCTCGTTGCAGGAATTGGGGGTGTGCTCATGTAGTGGGGCCACGTTGTCGCTTATGCTTCACGACAACTAGAGCCCCATGAGCATAACTACCCTACCCATGACTTGGAGTTGGCGACAGTTGTCTTCGCACTGAAGACATGGAGGTACTACCTGTAGGAGAGACATTCAAGATCTTCACTGATCATAAGAGCCTCAGATATCTGTTTGATCAGAAGGAGCTCAACATGAGACAGAGACTTTGGTTAGAGCTCCTGAAGGACTATGACTGCAGCATCTTTTACCATCCAAGGAAGGCCAATGTGGTGGCTAACGCCTTGAGTTGGAAGGCACCCGCCCACCTGGCTAGTCTACAGGCACAGAGTTGGAGACTCATGGAGGAGGTGGGCAATTGGCGACCCCAGGAATCATAGAGATACTACGAGGCAGTGACAGTGGTGAGGCAAGCATGACTAGAGCTGATAGATCATATCGTTACTAAACAGATGACGAATCCATACCTGCAGACATTGCGAGACTAGGTATTGGCAGGGAACCCAGGAGAGTTCGCGTTCACTGACGGGGTCCTGTGTATGAGGGGACGCTTATGCGTTCCTAGAGACGAAGAGCTGTTGAGAGAGCTCCTAAGGCACATGGGTCCAGATTCACCAGACATCCCGGGAACACGAAGATGTACCATGACCTACGACATGATTTTTGGTGGAGGGGTGTGAAGTGGGATGTTGGTAGTTTTGTTCAACAGTGTCTGGTATGCCAACAGGTGAAGATCGAACACTAGAGGCCTGCAGGGCCGTTATAACCACTTCTCGTGCCACAGTGGAACTGGGAGAGTGTCACTATGGACCTGGTCGTGAGATTACCTGTGACACAGCGAGGATACGATGCAATATGGGTGATAGTGGACAAATTGACGAAGATGACACAATTTCTACCGATCCGATTCACTTTTGGACCAGTACAGTTGGTAGAGCACTACATCCAAGACGAGTACGCCTTCACAAAGTCCCTTGTGAGATTATTTCTGATAGAGACACTCGTTTCGCTTCCCAATTCTGGGAAAAGTTTCACCAGGCTTTGGGGACTCATCTGAGGTTCAGTACAACCTATTACCCCCAGATCGACAGAAAGTTGGAGCGCACCATTGAGACCCTTGAGGACCTCCTATGCACTTGCGTGCTGGACTAGAAAGGCTCCTGGGAGGAGCATTTGCCCCTGGTAGAGTTTGCATACAACAACAGCTACCACTCGAGCATCAGCATGGCACCGTATGAGGCTTTGTACGAGAGGAGGTGTATTGCTCCCTTGAGTTGGGTTAAGGTGGGGACCAAGTGGGAGGTTGGTCCCAGGTTGATACGCCAGAGTTAGGAGGTGATCAAGCAGATCTACAGACGACTTCGTACTGTCAAGAGCAGGCAGAAGAGCTACACTGATCTAAAGTGTAGAGAGGTACAGTTCGAGGTTGGGAATCACGTCTTCCTCTGTGTTTCTCCCATGAAGGGCTTGCAACGGTTTGAGGTGAAAGGGAAGCTTATGTCAAGATTCGTGGGGCCTTTTGAGGTCTTGGAGCGGGTAGGACTCGTTGCTTACTGGCTTGCCCTTCCTCCCCAGCTCTCTTGAGTACACGACGTGTTCCACATGTCCAACCCTAGGAAATACATCACCGATCCCAGCCACGTTCTGAGCCATGAGAGCATTGAGGTGGGAGACGACTTGACCTATTCTGAGAGGCCAATACAGATACTAGACAGAGACGTCCAGAGACTGAGGCTGAAGGAAGTACCCCTGGTGAAAGTCCTGTAGAGAAGCAAGCGGTACGAGGAGGCCACTTGGGAGCCTGAGATGGCTATACGAGCACAATACCCAGAGCTTTTTAAGGGTACATCACTTCTGACATACTTTAATCCTCTTTAAGTTTGTTATGCACATTTACTTTATTTCCGCACCCTAATCAACTCAAGTTTCGGAGATGAAACTTCCTTTAAGTTTGTTATGTTGAAATGACCCTTTCCTAAGGTCGTTGGGTGTTTTCGGAATTCTTAGGGGTCTTAGTGCAATTTTCACCCCCTTGGATTTTTTTGCTGTGGATGTGCGGGGGAAAGGGAAAACTTGCGAGGACATTCCCACAATTCTCCCATCCCCATACCCACTGTACATCACCCCCTCACCTCACCTCCCACACATACACACACCATCCCCCTATGACGCCACCTCCCCTTACTCCCCTCCATGCCGCACACCATTCCTCCCCTATGCTCTCATGCGCCCTTATAAACCCACGCTCCTCCATTCTCCCCACACCACAGCCGAGAGGGGGAGGTGAAGGAGAGCGGGGAGCAGCAGAAGGAGGATCCAGAGGGGCAGCCGGAGAGGTCTCTGTAAGGAAGGGTGGAGTTGTTGTAGGAGCCCTGCAGCTGAAGCGAGAGAAACCCGCAAAACGGTTCTGTGGAATCATTTTTCTGCAAAATCAGACGTCCGGAGTGACCTCCAGACGTCTGATCGGACTTCTGTAGGTAAATCTCAGGCGTCTGATAGCACGTATTTTTGTTTATTTTTCCTGCTAAAATTCTGACCATGCACGTGCATATGTCAGAGGATTGTGAAGCACGCTGGTGTGAGGATCGAGACAGTTTTAGATGTTCGGAAGTGTCTCGAGACGTCTGAAGACACCCTTATACGTCTGCACGGAGTTCCAGACATCTGGAAAGGGCACCCCGAGTAAGGTGAGTCCCTGAGATCGTTTAAGACGTCTAGGGCTCTTCCCAAACGTCTGATTTTGATCAGGTTGGTATTTTTGGACCCGTTCAGGGCCCAAATAGAGTCGATTTTCCACAAACGAAACGTCGATGGTTTCCATTCGAGTTTCTCTACGTAGTGATACATTGTCTATACCATTTTGAGCTCATTTGACTTGAAAATATGTGTCATAGGTCTCCAGTCCATCGAGTATACGGGATCTGTGGAGACATCGAGAGCTACCGTACGAGCCCCCATTCCACCTGGCTACCCTGGAGAGTGGTTCTCACATTAATCTCAGAATTAATAATTAAATTGCATGCGTAGAATTAATTGAACCTAGGTTGTGAAATGAACCTTAGGACTGAAAAGAGATAAATGCATGCTGCTATAAAATATATTCGATCGAACCCTAGGATTGTGAAATGAACACTAGCGCTGGAAAAAATACATGAATGATCAAGTCACCATGATGTTTCCTTAAAAGAAATAAACCCTGAGCTTCCTGTATTACCTGTAATGAATAATGTCATAAATGGAAATGCATGCTTATACTGAATAATAGATGGTGGAATTTAAGTTGCTTATTCTACATATAACGAACCAAATATGGAAATAAGAAAATCCATGTATGAACCCTACGGGAAATTTAGAAAGAAACCAGGAATACAGTAGTACGGAAAACTTGTTGGTTTTGGAACATGTCACCTAAGGGCAGCTGTTCAGACTTGGTTAAAGGAAGTGAGCTGGCCCTCGTGTACATAGTATCGAGGAGAGCAACTATCCCTTTAAAGTAGAGGGGAGCTTGCCGCCCCATGGGTTGAGACCCGGGGTGGGTTTGGCCACTCTATGTCGACTCTTGTCTGGCCCTCGCGTACGTGGTACCAAGGTAAGCTACTTAGTGTAGGGGGCGAGTTAGTCGCCCCATGGGCCCCGGGGTTAGGTATAGCCACCCTACATCGACTCTTGTTAGCCTGTTGGGCAAACTGAGATAGTCAGACGAGAGTACGCGGACTGTAAGGGGCGAGACCCCTGTTTTGAGGAGGGCAAGGCCCTATGCTGTTCCGTGCTGTACGTTTGGGTGTACCAGTTAGCGGAAACGACTGGCCTCGGGGTAGCTACCCGTGCACCTATCACGCGTGCCGTAGTCACCGCTACGTCGTGACCGTGACCTTGGGGTAGTAGACCGGGTGTAGAACTACCACGGGGGACTCTTCCGACAAGAAGAGTGCCACGTGTACATCCTACATAGTGGGAAAACTGCAAGCAAGATCATTCCCTTAGGGAATAAGAAGATTGAGAAATGTTATGGAACTTGACTAGAATACTCGGATCAGAAAAATGATAATTGGAAATGGATGATAATAAATAAACTGTTAAACGCATGTTAAGCTAGCTGTCTATTTAAATTATATCGTATGTAAGTAATTTAACCACCACTCTACTTAGTATTAGCTAACCACATATTTTATAACCTTGTTCAGGTTAGGGATTCAAGCAGCCAGAGCCACCGGCTGCTGAGGGCATTGGGCCCAGTCGAGCCCAACTGTAGTTTTCTTCTGTTATAGAGAGTTTTGTGGTATGAAGTACCTGTAGCCCATAGTTGTATTCAGTTGTATTTTCCACTAGTTTCAGTTGTGATGGATGTATTCTATACTTGTACTTTCCGCTGTATAATGTGAGATACTAGTGGTTTGCTGTTTTCCTTCCTTTAATATCAGTCATATTTTTTTTTGCTTAGTTACATTACTCATGTGGTTGAGGAATGATTATGGCATTTGGTTCTTTTTCGCTGGACGACTAGGTCTTGGGAATCGTTGAGGCGAGCTGTTCTCGGGTCCTGTAGGGAACCGGGAGCAGGTCGCGACAACATGTGATGCTATGATAGATATCTGTGTGACATGTTTCTCGCAATGATTGATGATATGATATTGAAATGATGATTAAATCATTATGGCATGTAATGAGACACGATTGTAAGTGAGTTGAGTTATTTTTCATGTAATCTCTATAATTTAGAAGCCCTTCATTGTAAGGAAGGACAACCCATGGACAAAAGAACCTCTCATGGGATGCAAATTTAACCATGAAGATTTACAAACCTTCTCAAAGGTCAAAGGAAAAGTTCCGCAATGTAATATTTTATCTTCATCATCTATTTATTTATATGATGGATAAAAGATTCCAATGCGCTTGACATGTTTGCAATTGTTGTTTATTATTCAGGTGATCAGGATACAACTGGGGAAGAAAAATCTTTATAAATGAAATCTAAGACAAAGTGTTGTAATAGGAAGCATCAAGAATTACAAAGCTCATTATTTGAAATTAGAGTTCCAGATTATAAAGATTGTAGTTATCTTTTTACATTTGTATATAAAAATTCATTTCTATTCCAAATTGTTTGGAAATTAACTTGTTCATGTGATGAATGACTTACCGTAGGTTATAGCCAATGGATGTTTGAATGATTTGGAATCTACTTTTAGATACTCATATTTTTATAATGATCTTATCATTAATGAGAATTCTAAATAAATTGCAAAGAGGATACTTGCCTCTATGAGATTTCTCATGTAAACATGAATGTCTATGAGTGAAATTAAGTAGATATATAGTTGAGAGCAAACCTCTCAATCAGTGGGAGGAGCAATTTATTCTGATATGAGAATCTTGCACTCTATGACATTCATAGGTGATCCTTTTGTGAAGAGCATCTATAGAACGAGATGCCTCGAAATGACACATAATGATGTGTGCATAGTAAAAATGATCTTTGGGGGATGGTGATATTCACAAATGATCATTCCAATTATGATGGTGTTGAAATGTGAAAGGGTCAAAGCTCTGTCGAAAAGTTCAATGACTTCTACATTTTTGTTATAGAATTAATTACTTTCAAGAATCATGTAAGATGAGTACATCATATAAGAGTCGATTTGACAATGACAATGATCTTAACCAATGAATTAGAAAGGAGTATCCTAATGAATAAGAAATTATTTCTAACTTATTCCTCCTAACACACCTCAACTTTAGTCCTGACTTCTTAGGACAAGATTAACCTTAGAAAAGTTTAAATGATAATGATTGGATTCACATTGAAGACCGTTAAAGGACTTCTTCTATGGGTTTCAATCAAGTCTACTTCCATGACTACATATGAGATGTAAACAAGGATCTAGATCTACAAATTTGATATTGTTGCTTATGTCCAGTACAAATAAGTTGGATCTAAGGATCACTCTTTGGGCATCACAAGCATGACATTGATTGTCATCTTTGTAATATTGATTAGTCATGCATTTTGATTTATGAGCATAGGGTATTGTGCTACACCACCTAGAGGTATATTATTGATACTCATGCGGCCTCAAAATGGGAAGAAACTAATTCTTCCCCAAGTGATTTCATGTTTAGGTTGTTTTAATTGATTCTTGTTACTCGATTTTATGAGCATCGAATTGTTTCTCAAATCAAAAGTTTTAGACAACCATTTTCCACACTTTCATAATGTCCCGAATCATTCATCCAACATATCATGTTAATCCACCTTGCTTTTTGTCTTGGCATCGGAATCTATTTTTTATAGCCAACCTACATGCAATTTTGATCTTACATAAAATTCCAAATAAAATTATTATAACATGATTTTAATTCACTACTTATGTGCTAATAAGCTTGTTCTCCCCATTACAAGCTTGTTGCGTATTTATACATCTTTGACAAGGGAATAAAATAGCACCAAGAGGAGATGATAAACACCATTTGAAATCCTAAAACAGGTGTCTCCAACGAAAAGGGGTAGTACCCAAGACCGTTGACTATTACAAAATATACTTAACTAGTTCTTGGTTAAACTCTTTGGCAAATACCTTGTTTAAATAAAATAAAAAAGGAATCAAGTAAATCTTACTCCATCTTAAGATGAGTAAAGCCTCGCATTCTTTTCCTTGTTGGTGCATATATAAAAGGGTGGGAGAGGATGAAAATCCATCCAAATTAGGGTACATTATGAGCAGGTATCCTTTTTTGTCCTAAGAAAGAAAAAAGTACCTTTTCTAGAATATTAGCCATGGCTATTTTCTCGGAGCGACACTGGAAATTAATAATCCATTTAAGTGTCGTTCAAACATTATGTAATATTGCAGGCTCATACACATGTAAATTTTGGTAAATTCAATTTGAGTCCGATCCAACTCAAACTCGACCTAAGTTTATCCGAAAAAAATGGATAAAATCTATTCTGTATTTGATCAGGTTCAGATATAGATTTTATCCAAAAGATTCGACCAGGTTTGGGTATAGATGTGTATGAATCTATATCAGATTACCTTACTCAAATATTTAAATAAAATCTCTATTTATCCGAGATATATAAATCCGACCCTAAACCTTCCTTCTACTAACCTTAATCTATCTTATGATTCTCTCTATAATTTTATAGGTTTGAAATACTTATGAAATTTTTATTAAACATTTATTTTAAATATGAGAATTTTTTATTTGAAAGATATTTATATTTAATTTTTATTTATATTTTTTTAATTTTTATTTTCTATGTATTTCCTTTGAAGAACTTTTTTTGTGATACTTTAATAAATAGATAGGATATGATATAAAATTTATAAATAGATATGTGTATAAATTTACTCAAATCTGATCCAAACACAACACATTTACATGCTTGGCCATACAGTTACATGTACGTACACTAGCTTTGTATTTTTTTTGAATGCATTTGCTGATTTTTCATAACTTATAGATTTTTTATCAATAAAATCATACGCAGAGGTTGATAGATTTATATGGACTGACGAACATTTTTTTTTCCCCCCGTGAAAATAGAGTGTTATTTAATTCCATTGAATAAGAGCCTTAACGCGGAAATAACAAAGACATGTTGAGAAAAATCTTCTGCCTTATAAAAAAGAAAATCGAACGTGCGACTTAAAAAAAAGAGAGAAAGGACTTGCTTTTGCGACAGGAACGTACATTGATATTATACTAAACTAAATTGATATTTCTATTAAAATGGAGCCTTCATCCTCTTTTTTGGATAAAAAAATTAGTTTCAAATAATGTAGAAGTGAAATTAAATTAACATAGAAACGTCCTTGTTAAGCTTTCGCAATGGAGAACGCCCGCGTGTTCAAAACATTTTGGCGGAAGAAGAACACATATAGGGAAATAAACCTGCAATTTGTTGCATGTTAACTAGAAATCAAATTGTCTTAATTTGCATCAGCTAGAGGGAGGTGCAAAAAAGCAAAAATTGATGAGCGTTTCACCATCTGGATGAAACATTTCTCCAGAGATCTTTAATTTTATCTCCACTGATGGACATTGTGTAAAGGTATGCAAAGATTTTGTTCTCTTTTAGTTTCAATATTGCACAAATTGAAGCAACCAACTAATCCAAGAAACCGAGGATAGATCGATAGATCAAAGAGATTAATAATTGAAAATCTAGAGCTTTAGGAATTGTCCTCAATCAACATATATCATGCAACCATCTTCCCAATAAAAGCAGCTGGCCTGAAGTAGGGATAAATTAAGTGAGAAGGCAAATATTATTGTTAATTTAAGAAAAATAATGGGGTCATATTCTCGGACATTAGCATTCCATGAGGAGCATCATAGGGGCCCCAAAGATGGGCATGTTTTACCAAAAAAGTTTTATTCTTAACTTACCCTTAAAGAGTTATAAACCAAAAATTATCAATCAACCTAACTTTCATGTATCCTCATCCCTAGATCAGCAAAACCAAAGTGGAATATACATGTGTATGCACATTGCTTTCAATGATCAACAGGATTCTTAGAGGAGGTGAGAGCAAGTAGGTGAGCTCAAGAGGCAATCACCTCCAGGACTACTAGCCATAGGGTCACATAGCACACGAAGAAAGCCCTCAAGGAGGCAAGCACCTAATTAATTCATTAAGTACCCCCGATTGGATTGATTGAAAAAGAAGTCAATAAAAAATAGGATTATTCCTAAATTCCTAATTCATGAGGCAGCCATCATGAAGCATTTATATATGCCTCGAGCATGCCTTGCCACCAATGGCCTCACCATGGACAACCCCTGACACTATAGAGCAGCACTGTCGTGAAGCGGCCATGCCACAAATAGCCTCGCCATTGTAAATCTATAGAAAATTTTCATCGTGAAGAGGCCTCGTGGCGTTCACATGCATGAAGAGGTAGAAAGGAGGGTCACAAGTAGGGCTATCCAAAATTTTTCATATTCGATATTCGTTTAGGTTCGATTCGTCAAAAATTCAATTTAAATTCAGCTCGTAAATAAACTTAATTATAAGCTCGTTTAGATAAACGAACCAAACCTGAACAAGATAGGTTCATCTAGGTTCGATTCGTTAAAAGTTTGATATATAAATCTAGACCTACAAAGGCCACAACCAATTATTACTACTCTCTCTCTCCTGTCGCATTCCTGTCCCTAAAGTATAGATCTTTCAACTCCCAAGATTAGAACATGTGATAGCAAGGCAACTCAAGAGACACCTCCCTTCTATATTTTGTGGACTATAGATGTATTTTTTGTTATTTCTATTTTCTCTTTTGAGAAACATGCCTTGAAATGCTTATGATATAATTTGGATATTTTTTAATTTTCTACTCCATGTTTTATTTTTTTTAATTATGATTTATTATGTTTTTATTTATAACAATACATTATACTTTACAAGAATCATAAACAAACCTTTAAACGAACCCTTAAACTAATCCTAAATGAATTGAACCTAAATTAACAACATTTTAAACTTTACACTTAATAAACCGTAAACAAATCAAACTAAACCTTCGATAACAAAAATGAATCAAATTAAACATCACTCTTATTTTTTCTTATTGAACCTAAATCTTGAAAAACTGATATTAAACCAAACCTACGTAGATTTGCTCAGGTTTGATTCGTTTACGCCCCTATCTCTCAGTGACTCCCTCTCCCTTCTCCACATCCTTCTCCAATTGTTGCCGCTACCTCCTCCTCCAGTAAACCCCCTCCTTTATAATAGTTCGAGTTATTCTTTTTTAATTAAGAGTTATAATCTCTCACCTCATATGATTGTTAGTGGATTGTAACACTTGCAAATTAGTTAATAACTTTTATCTTAGAGCTTATTTCATATGATTGTTAGTGAAGTTCTCAAATGAACCTTAAATGAACCAAACCTAAACAAGGTAAGTTCACTCGAGTTCGATTCAAAATTGATTTGCAAAAAAAATAAATTGAACCTGATCAAAGGTTTGGACTCGTTTAAATAAATAAATCGAACCTAAATAATGTAGGTTCACTCGAGTTCGGCTTGTTTACACCCATAATCGCAAGTAGATAGTACCACCACTTGGTTGTTCACTTTCCCTCACCAAGTAATTGGACATTGGCAAGAGAAATTCTTAACCATATCAGGTGTAGTGTACCACAAGAGCAGCACCATATTGCATCAAGAGGCTTCTCTTTCGCCTCATGGTGGATGTACTTTTTTCAAGAATAAAACCAACACCACATTTTAAGTCATGACCATTGATGAGAAAGGAAGCAAGATGAGTTAGATGAAGGGAGCTTCGTGATAGTTCCTCCTAAACATGAAGCGAAGAATTGAGGAAGAAGATGAGCACGGAAATTGAATATACACTACAAAGAAACTATTGATTTTGGTTGCATCAATTGAGATGTAATTGAAAAATGGTGACATTAGGAATTCATGTTGAAATCAAAGAGATTTAGTAAAGGTTTTTAGTACCACATTAAAAGTATACAAGGCTTTTGCTTCCCACAACTTAAGTAGTACAAAGCAAGAGGTGAGGCTGAGGACCTCACATGCACACACATGTAATGGTAACACCATCCTTCGCCATAACTAACTTGAATTGGTTAGAATCAAAAGATAAATACTCCTGAATAATCACCTGAGGACAGTAATTCTACTCAAATCTATTTTGAGAAGAGAACATTAAAACATGGTTAATTCTACAATTTTAACATCATATCATGAATGCAGAGTAATCACAGGATTACCAAGGGATTAATCGAAGGTCAATTAAGAATTAAAGATTAAAAAGTTGGTTAGCACTGATAGAAACAGGATTTCACACATTTCGAGAACCAAAACAGTACATAAAAGACTAATATCAAACCCACTTCAATTGAAGAGGTTCTGGTTAGAATAAAATTCATCTAAACCTCATAAAATTCATATAAAAATATTCTACGAGGTTTGGTACCAATGATTTGACAATTTGAACCTATTTTGATTTAGAACAGAGTTTCAAACGGGATTCTACCCTAATTTGGGCTTATGTGCAAATTGTCCAGTCAAACGTGGTCAAACTCAAATCCAACTTCACCATTAGATTCCTTAGATCCAAATTAGGTTAAGACCAAAATTTAGGCTTAATCAGAGTCCATCTTTACCGAGTTTGCAATTCAATTCTTAAAATCTCTATTCTTCACATCCAAGCCCCTAACTTTTGGATTTATTACATTTGGATCCCTAACTTCCCATCGTTTTCTTCAAACAAGTCCCTACCGCCATTAAAGGTGTGAACACAAACCCACCGACCTTCCATCAAAGATTTCTCTTTGATTCCTCAACCAAATCCCTTCAAATTTGGAGGGATCACTCTAGAGGAGTTGCCTAATTTGTTGGACCTAATCCCAAACCCTGATTCACCTCCGACAACCTTAGCGAATCCACAATTTTCAGTGTGAATTCCTTGCGAACTTCACAAGGAAATTGCACTGATTTCAAGCAATTCAGAGGCCTAGGCACTTCTATTTAAACTCCTCGACATCTGAGCATGCTTTTCAGTTCGATCTAAGCCCAAAAAGCTTCTTCCCTTCTTCCTCTGGCCAGCTCCAACCGCGACTCCGGTGGCCCTCTAGCCTTTCCTCTTCCATGCCTCCAACGGCCAAATTGGAGGCACCAAGGTCCTCTCTTCTTCGCGACCAGAACCATCAAAGTTCGACTGCCCCGAGCCCCTTCATTGCCGCCGTTCTCATCATCGGAGATTTCATCCTCTCCAGTGCCAACCAATCAAAGCCAGCATGGAGCTCCCTACCCTTCGTCTATAGTGAAGTTCCTCCTCATCCTCTCTAGATCCTTCCTATCCCCTTTAAATCTCAATTCGACAGCCACACTCCCCATTCTCTCCTTTCTTCCTCGATGCCAGTCGTGCCTCCGACGAGGCTATGCAACCACATCCGACCACCACTTCACTCACTACCACCTCCATAAGCTTCCACTCACCTCCGTGAGCAAAAGCCCTCAAGAAATTATTTTCTTGAGGGCTTTGCTCATCCAAACCCTCGACTGACCAACCCACCTCCTCGTTGTCATCTCCAACTTCGACCGGCTGCCATACTCCACCAATCACCACGCCAACTAACTCAAACATCTTGCTTTGGTTGTAAGGTAGGGCAATGTAACGGTATCATTTATATTGCTCCACCAACCTCTCTTGCTTTCTTTCAAGTGATGTTTCCATAAAGATGCCTATTAGCTTTTCAAGCCTCTTGGTTCTCATAAAACCCTCCAAAACCATTAGGATTAACTAACTTGATCTCTTAATTAGCTCAATGCATGAAATCCTTGAAACCAATCAGCTTCTATTCCCTTGCATGCACCTTGTTTTTGGTTTCAATCCGTATTGATCTTTCTAGCTCTCACCTTTGTTCACTAGCAAGACAATGGTGCAAAATGGAATAACTTTCTAACTAAATCCAATAATGAATTTCTTGCCTCGATCAATTCATTCTTATCCTCAAAAAGGTACACCTTCATCTCCAAAAATGAAAAGATAGGAAGCACGTTGCAGTCATGACCACATTGTCAACCCTATTTGGACAGGAAAAACCAGCCAATCCAGAGTAGACTATTAAAATGGGAATTGCACCCTTGGCTAGATAAGGATGACCCTCCACCTTGAGGTCCACTTCCTCTACCCTTGTGGGGTCTACGACATGAAGGTATGCCTCATAGGTATTTGGTCAGCAATGTAATTAAGGATCACATTTTGGAGAAACAAAGTTCATCTTATGCAGAATGAACTTGATCATTGAAGTGCAAGAATCAACTACTTTGAGCAGCAAGGATAAGCACTTTTAAGTAGATCTAGCCGATCTTGTCTTCCTGGGAAGACATCATGGAAAAATGCACCAATCGTGGCTTTTGGGTAGATTGTGACTGAGTGGTGGGATCAAGGGTTGAAACCTAGGGCAGACAATCATTTCTAACACCTAAAGAGTCCACAAATTCAATTTAAGCCAGTAAACAGTCTTGTGACAACTAATCTATCTGACCAATCAGGGTAAGAGATGACTAATTGCATAGAACTCCAACTTGAAGGGAAAACCAACTTGGTTCTTGTTGACCAATCAGCAAGAACCAATCAGGTACAAGTCTGATCAATTGGACAGAACACCAACCTAAGGGGAAACCCAACTTGGTTCTAGCTGACCGGTCAGGTGGAAACCTGACTAGTAGGACAGAATTGGTTAGGAAAGCAATAGGCTACACACTTACCGGCTGACCAGTCTGAGGGCAAATGACCAATTGGAGGTGATATACTTATAGTTTCTGAACCCACCTTTCAGCTAAGCAGTGCTGTTATTTCTCCAACATGCTGGAGGCACCTGATTTGCAATCTGGAGGTTGTTGTCACCACGATTTGTCCCAAAATGCAATTCTAATGACCACAATTGCAAACATCATCTTCACCCACAACAACTATAAGTAATGTGCCTTTGATCACAATCTCCACCTGCAACAACCACAAGCAAGATGGCACAAGCAATTATTCCCCCACCTCCTCCACTTGGGATATAGAACCCACAAAGTTGAATCCGTGGCTTTGATGTCAAATAGAAATCAAGCACTATCGAGCACCAATTACAAAAAAGCAAATAATTGTCAAAAACCCTTAACTATGAGGGAAAAACCACAGACACATATGATCCCAATGATAAAATGATCTGAAGATCCATATACATGTTTACAATCACCCTCAACCTACTTATTACTCTGAGAGGAAATTAAATCTGGCTTCAAAATTCGATATTGGTTCCCAAATCCTTCCCCACCAATACAAATATGAATCAATAAACCAAGATTCATTAACATTCACTAAACATGTCATAATTACCAACCAAACATTCATTACAAAAAAGGCACATAGGAAAAAGAACATACACCCAAGAACTATGAACTTTGGAGTGTGGTTGAAAAAGGTGGAGCCAAACAACTAGAACAGAAGTTTGAATTCTGTGAACAATAACAACAAACGGAGCCATTAGGTACTCTGGAATGAAGCCACTTCTGTGCTTACTCTTTCTAGTCACTCTGCTGAATATACCTGGAACTTACACTGACGGAGCACAACAAGCAATGTATCCCAGGAAGAATATCAAATGAAGGAGCCATGAGGTACTATTGAATGAAGCCAATTTTGTGCTTATTCTTTATAGTCACTGTGATAAATATACTGATGAAGCACAATGATCAGACATCTATTTGCCAAAGAATAAATTATGTGCATTCTCTTTTTCTTTATGTACATTTTTTTTGGGCTTTTGTTACTAACTTTAGTTTAGACGGGAGATTGAAGTGAACTCAGACCATGCCTCCTGTAGAACAGCCAAACCAGTACATTTAAAAATCTTTGTGTCAGATTAACTTGATAGTTAAAATAACAACAGGCATGAACATGGTTGAGTTTTAGTAGGCTGCGCATAATACAGTTGATACAAGCAGCTGGTTTTAGAGACTTCAAAACAAAATTTAAATCAATCAAAGCCATATTTCTTGGTTTCATTTTCAAAAGGCGGAAGCAACCATTTTACTATTAAAATTTTTTAGAGTAATTGAAATATGAAGATCATGAGTTCACGTATATGTGCAAGCGAACAAAGTTATTTAAATAAACAATTAAAAAGATAACAACTTAACCTAACCTTTTTGAATAAATGAACATTGACAAAATATTTATAGACTGCTAAAAATGGCATGCTTCGATGAAAATGTAGACCCATGAATTTATCAGATATTAAAAAACAAATGACACCTACATGATCACATGATAAATGCAAGACATATTTGCATATGGGTGAGAACCAAATAGAGCGGTGTGGTTTTATTTTTAGTGGAATTTAAAGTGGAACAGTTTGGTTTGGACAAAATATCGAAAAAAAAAAATTGTTTCCTTCAGTTGGCTCCTGCATGGCAGCTAGTCTTTACTCTGCCATCTTGTCTAGGAGGTGAAACGTTACAAGAAAAGTGTCGTGAAAAATCCCTATTTCTGCAGACAGATGCTAAATGCGTGCACGGAAGGCTAACCCCTAAGGATGGACAACAATGGCTAACCTCCAGGGTAAGTGCACTAAACATGGTAGCAGTCCTACCAACAAAATAGATTTGATGGATTCTAAATGTATTGGAAGTGTAACCCAAGAAAATGTCAGTGGCCTGTTTATTTGAACCTCAAATACAATAATCAAAGAGGGAGAATCCCTGTTGCCCCCCCTCAGAAAAAAAAGGAATCCTTGTTGGCAGCATTAAAAAAATCTGAATCATATTTAACTTGATCAAAAAATAGCATATGTGATTAGTCAAAAGAACAGATTTCAAACCTAATAGATGTTCTTATGAATGCATTGTTGAAGGATGGAGACTAATCTAGTTAAGTTACAGTAATTATTTGCTTCTCTCTGCTTTGCATTCATAGAGGTACAACCCCTTTATTGAATGTGCAAAGGAACAGGGAAACTTGTAGTTCTCAGAGCAGGAGATGGTGGATGTGCAAGTGTGGGTGTTTGGATGTGCATGTACATCATATATAAACACCATGTAAGGCGTGCACCCACACTACTGAATATGTAAGAACACCAGCTGTTTAACAGATTGACAATTTGAGATGCAGCTTATGTAACATAGTCATCACATGTAAGCATGAAGATAATCATCTAGCCCTCTGGATGAAATATATATACTATTAGCAGGTGAATGCTCTTGGGACTTTTCTTCAACGTCATAAGGCAGCTTTTATTCTTTCTTACTTATACTGATAAGCAACTTATTGGATGCATTAAACCTACACATATAGTGAAGATCATGATGTCACATGGTGTCTTCGTCTCCAACAAGAGGTAATCCAATCGAATTTTATGCATTTCTAAATGGATGATGCCTCTCCCGAATGGGTTTGAACTGGATGTTGAATGTACCGTAATACAAGCATGAGCATGTGGAAAGGTTGCTATAATGGAAATTCAGGAGATCCTCTAACCTACCGCCATTAACATGAATGCTTGACCACCATGGACATTGAACTTAGAGCTCTAGTTGTATGTTTGCACTGTGCAACAATCATGGAAGCATGGCATGAAATTGGAACTCCTGTGCTTAAATTGCAATTTTGTCAACACTGCTAGCTTTAATCATGATTTAAATCATCAAAATCACATGTATCCATAAAAATTGTTTCTACTGGCTATGCTAAAAAATCTGGATGAAGAACTTGTCAGAGCCCTGTTTGACCTGTAGAAATAATTTTTTTCCCAGGACTTGTGTCCAGGCCTGTGAATCATGTATGGGGTCCATGCTGCTCCAAAACTATGCCTATCCCCTGATGCAGTTTTGACAGTTCATATTTTACTTTAACAGTTTTTGCATAAATCAGGCAAAGGCAAATTCATCTCAGTCATTTATTTTCTTCATATTTTACTTTACTAACAATGTAAATACTGAGTTACAAGCCACCATTCTGTAGGAAAAGCATTTAGGATTGACCAGCACCAATTCATTTTTAAGACTGGTGAGGATGAACGGGATGACTCCAGAAATTAAAAATGCAAAGTAAACCCTAATAAAACAAGCAGTTTCTATGGCTATAGAACTACTGAATGGAGTATTATGTCAACAAGTTGGACCAGAGATAACAGCGAGCCATATTTTGTATCTTAGAATACTAGTGATGCATGGTGATCAGTATGATTCATAAATGAAAGCTCTTGTTGAGGCCTGAAGCATAAAAAAGGCCTTTCTTAAGTTGGTTTGGAAATTAAATGATGACAAACAACCCATAAAATACTTGATAAAGCTCATTAAGTTTTCTAAGCATAACCCAGTATTGTGTTTTGAAAGGATCCTAAGCATTCCATCCCATAAATATAGCTCGTAAAGCTCACTAATTGAAAATTTGTTGCCATTATTAGAATCCCCCTACAGTAGATAAACCTTCCTAGCATATGATAAAAAAATTCGAAGTGGACTTCCTTGGATTATTTTGTACTGAAGACAATACTGAAAGTGGGACAACTCCTGATGTGGTCTCTAATTTCGAATACTTTGGAACATGTAGTCATTTACACATCAAATAGCACATGCTTTGGCATGCATAATCACGGGAAGCTTAGTGGCAAGAGGAGAAAGTAGTGGAGGCTTGAAGAATGTAAACAGCTGCAACCCCAGATGATTTCAATTCAAGTTGTGTGGCTAACATGTCACAACTGTGATTGCCTATCTCATCAGAATATGTTGGTGGTGCCACAAGATATTCGCCCATTTATTGGTTTTAAATTTTAATAAACACATTTTAGCAGCTTCCTCCATGCATCAAGGTAAAATTCTTGGTCTGTTTACAGTATCAGAGGAATGCAAGCAACCTTTCTAATGCTTGCAATTACGGGGATTTAAGCAAAATGGCATTAGAAATGACTGGTGAAAAGTTTGAATACCTGAAGGATATCAAAAACCTTCTCTGCGATGTACTTATAATGTGTAGGAACATCCCTTTGTTGCAGTTTATCTGGATGCAGAGTAAGCATAGCTTTCAGATAGGCCTTCTTCACAGATCTGCATTCTACCAAATCTTGAAGATGAAGCGGTTTCCACCCACTTCCAGGCCAAAGAACCTGTTAAAGAATGAATGCATCTAATTTGATATATGACCAAACACAACTCACCATTTTAATAAGAAACAAAGTCTGTTTTCAGGTTTGACTCTCCAGTGGATAGAAACGAAGACTTCTTCCAAACAATGTTGGATAAACCCTAATGCAAATACTTATAATGAATAAAAACAATACAACATGTTCCTCTTGATGAAATAGAAAGTTTCAGTATGCATCTTGGGAGATCTCGAGAGGTTACTATAGAAAGCTAGCACAAACAAGAAGAATCACAAACACACAAGAGAGACATGGATTTACATGGGAAATCCTCCAGGAAAACCATGCAAGCACATGAACCCCTAAAGCTCACTAGTGGCAAGGGTTCCTTTCATTGAAGAACAAATGGGCTTGGGTGTTATAAGATATAGAGACTCATGGTGAACGGATCTTCACCTAAAGATCTATATACTTGTTTCCAGTAACACTCAACATTTGCCCTCAAGTTGGGCATAGATGTTAAACATATCCAATTTGCCCATGTTTTTCTTGCATTGCACCGTGACAAGTCTCTTGGTAAACATATCAACTTGTTCTGCAAAAATAATGTAGGAAGCACAACCTTGAATAAAATGTCTATCAAGTTGGATCACAGATTGGTGGAAGGAATCATGCAAATGAGATCAAGATCGAGGACCTTTTGTAGAGGAGGTTGCTCCATTAGCTACCATCAACAATAGCTACACCAAGGAAGGTGACTAGTAAGTGGTTACGAATAGGTGACCATGAAGAGTTTGCCCTTCTAGCCACAAGTGTGGTGTTATCATTTTCCTATTCTTTGGTCATATGGCCTGCTTGTGTTGCTCGGAGGTTGTTTGTCATGTTTGCCATGGCCTTGGTTACCGAGTTGTCAAGGTCAACGGCAACATTCAAAGCTCTAGTGAATGTCATCTAGTTGGCAGGAGGTTTATTGGGTTCGAGGAAAGCCTCTAAACAGCTCTTTGGTCAAAAAGTTGGCAACCATTGGTAAGTTTATCAGTCAATTAGGCTCCATCGACATGGAAAACAGTTCAGACCTCTAGTAATGGCCTTTCTTTACTTCTTGTTATGGAGGGTGCGAGCTTTATCAAATACTTGTTCAAGCGATTGTGCTGCCTCTGGTGGCGATTTTGTTTCATGAGTTGAGGAGCCTTTACTTTCAATCTCTCTTCCAACAAAGGGATGTTTGCTTGGGAAGGGGCACTCCTTTCTCATCAGGGTCCTATGCTACTCATGCAACAAAGCACCACTCTTCCACCGACAAGGGGCATTGTTAGGAACCCAAACAAGATCAATTCAAATTGAAGGTTATTTTAGAAGGCAAATCATCACTTGGAGATCGAGCATCACGTTCGATAAGAATCATGGTTTGCACTATAATCGATAGCACCCATTCCACCTGTACTACTCAATCCTAACATAAACTCCAATGCCTGAGGAATCAACTCCTCTCCCCAATCTATTTTTAGACTCTTAAATGGTTCTTTTTTATTATAATGTTGAGTGCTTCCTTAATCAAGGCAGGATCTCTATAGGATAGGATTTGTTTCCTCTCCTTGATCCGAGTTGGACCTCCCCTCGCTCTTTCACTATTTGACTTCGTTAGAGTTCCCTGCCATGAGCTCCATAGGAGTAAACTCTAAACCCCCTCTAATTAAGATTTATCAATGAACCTCTAGGGCAATACACTGTCTGCCAACCTTTAGCCTCCTTTTAAGAACTCCATTCAATTTGGCTAGGTAAGGAATTCTATGGTAAAAAAGGCGGTCAAGGATGGGTCCCCCATTTTCTGGATGGATCAGATTTTGTATAATTATAGAGATGGTGTTCAAAACAACTCTACATGCCATTAAGAGTTAGGGTGGTTTATTAATTAGCTGGAATTGAGGTTCTTTGACTGTGTGGAGATAACAAGGAAAACTATTTTCTTCATCCTTAGACTAGTATGGAAGGAGGATAGCACTCTTAAAAGTAATCAACATGTATGAGCCTTATGCTCAAAAGGATAAGGACTTCTAGGTAGAGCTTTCTTGGTAGGTCAAGGAAGGTAGTTAGCTATGTGTTGGTGATTTGAATGCCACTTTGTCCCTAGAAGACAAGCCAGACATGCTTAAGGGCCATGAGAGAAGCACTTGGTTTTACATAGATCGAATTTTAATGTTGGGGCCATCAAGTTGGAGGCCCTTAACTATTGTTTCTCCTTTTTTCTTTGAAAGGGAACTACCGTTTCTCTTATGAAAAAGGCTCTAGATTCAATTGGATAGGTTCTTTACTTCCATTTCCTACAATAAATGTTTTCCCTCTTGGACTTGCATTAGCCTTGCCCAAGTCCTTCTTGTTGGTGCTAGAGCACCGCGATCATTTGTTTTGATGATAACAAAACACGTGTCATTTAACATTTGCACTTGGAGTATTAGATTTCAGGCAAATTGCAAATGGAGACGTGATTAGACGGAGTTCGAGCTCGCATCCAAGACTGATTGAAGGAGCTTGATAGAGAACAAAGGAGATTCGCGAGAAGCGATAGATTGAAGATGGAAGGACAAGAAGAATAGGATAGAATTCTGTTTATTTCTTTCATGTACTTTTGTCTTTATTTTCTTGCTCTTTTTGTTCCTTAAAACATCATGTTAAAGAGCCTTAAAGTACCCTAATAGTAGTCCTAGGAACACCTGCACAACCCTAAGACACTTAGGTTTTTTGTGGAGAACTTAGAAAACCAATATAGGGTTCAAACAGCTTTTTCAGACGTCTGACTCTTGATTCAGATGTATGATAACATTTAGGCTGGACTTAGTTAGCTTTGTCTGATGAAATCAGACTTCCAGACCTTTGACCAAACGTCTTAGAAGACGTCTGATGTTTTTGCCAGACGTCCAATTAGTGGACCGTTGGCTGGCTTAACAAACACTGGAGGATATGACCATTAGAGCCTTATCAGACGTACTTAAGCCTTTCCAGACGTCTGATAAATGACCGTTTTGCCTCGGCTGACCCGAAAATCTCTTCTCAAAGATTTTCTAGCCGTTGCAATCTCTTGGAAATCCATTTCCACAGAAAAGTAAGTTTCCAGATGTCCAGACATAGTACCAGACGTCCTTTATGTCGTCTGATAGCCTTGCACTAGAACCCTGTTTAGATCTGATTCAAGTCAGGAAGAAACCTGCCTAAAATCAGACGTCTGACTTTGTTCCCAGACGTCTTAAACTGATCGTCCAGACGTCTGATGCCAGGATCAGACGTCTGATGCCAGGATCAGACGTCTGATAACCCTGTCAGTGCAATGATTGTTCCTGATTTCGACCTGATTCTCTTGGGCTTTGCACCCAACGGCTATGGGAGCTTTCTTAAGCCTTCCAAAGCCTTCCTAAGGCCTCTATAAATAGAAAATAACCTCTTACACACCAAGACACACCCAAGCAACATACTTTCTACTCTTCTGTGTTCTAGAAAAGCTCTTGCTCTCCAAGCTCAAGTTCATCTTGAGAGCATCAAGCCTTTGCGCACCGGCTCTCCCGCCGTAGTTTACGAGAGCGACGTTGCACCGTCGTGTAGCTCACGCACCCGCGTCATCGATTCGACGCAGTCCTTGCAAAGGGAAGCATCTTAATTCCTATAGAAGTTTAGGTTAAAAATTACTTTGTTGGCTCTATAGGATTGTTGTTATTTATTTTTGTTATTTGGTTGCGTATTCGCTTTGCGAATTCCCGTCTCCTTCGTGGGACAAAATCCTTCTCGTGAAGAGAAGAGATTTGAGGTACGCTACCCTCGTATAAAGTAGCGTGGTTGTAATTAAGGTTGAATCACCCTCGTTTAAGTGATTCGTTTAGTGGATTCGATCAACTTGGTTGATCGAAAAATCCTAACTCGAGAGGGTTAGGTGGTGGTTTTCACCCGATTTGGGTTTCCACCTAAAAATAATTGTGTACATTGTGTGATTGAATTTTGTGAGATTGTTTTACATTATATTTCCGTAATTTATTACGTCACCCCCTCCTAGTAGGGAATCTACACTTCTCTTACCACATCCCCTTCGTAGAAGTTTTTGGACAGTTCTCCTTGATTGAAAATAGAAATCAACCCCTCTTCTATATTAAGAGGGGGTAACAATGGTGATCCTAATCCTAACTAATTTGGAAACAAACTAGAATCAAATCAAATCCTAATGATAATATAACAAAACAAGAAATCATAACTTAGCTTTCAAGAAACCTATTTTAATTATTCCTGTTTCTAATTTATCTCTAACACTCCCCCCCAAGTTGGAGCATGTAACACCCAACTCGTAGGAGGTAGAACAAAACTACGACTCCCCCTAATGTAGACATCTGCAAGAGTAGGTAGCAAAGCATACTGTAGTAGAAGTAGCAGTTGCAGTAGACAACCAGAAGTAGCAACAACACCAAATGGGAGAATGTTGTAGCAGAGTAGAAATCATAGATGACAATAGTAAGGTTGTAGTAGTAATAGCAGCCAAACATGATAGTAGTAGAAACGTAGAAGTAGTAGTAGCCATAGATGGGGTAACGTTCCCAAGTAGTCAATATTAGTGGTGGGCAAGTGATGCTCAAAGCCCCCACCATTCAACAGAAGTCCCAAAACCTTGGTCTAAAGAACTGGTAGTGGAAAGTGTAGGGGCATAAGGTGAGGTTACAACCATAACAACAGTAGAGGAGGAGCGATACGTGTAAGGTTGTGTGAAAAAAAAATGAGCGTCACATAGTGGCATGATGCACGAGGACTGCAATTGCTCTAGTGTGCACTGTGGCAGTAGGACCTTCACGTGTGAAGGCACATGCAAGGTAGCAAGAAAATCACACGTAAGCGTTGTGGGCAATACAGGCATGTGAAGAGGTGTGCGCACAATGGCATGCACGACGAGGAGAGAGAGGGTGAATGCAACAAGAAGGAAACCTCTTAGGGCCAGTAAAAGGGAGGGGAGGGTCACATGGATGGGTCCTGCTTTTGTACCATGTGAAAGTTTTTAGGCACAATTCTCCTTGATTGAAAATAGAAAACAACCCCTCTTTATATAGAGAGAGGGGATAACAATGGTAATCATAATCCTAACTAATTTGGAAACAAACTACAATCAAATCAAATCCTAATGATAACATAAAAAAAAAATCCTAACTTAACTCTCAACAAACCTATTTTAATTATTCTTATTTCTAATTTATCTTTGACGCCCTCGATTTAGAAATCAAGAAAGGGTATCTACTTTGGTACTTATTTCAAGTTTAAGAGGCTTCTGAAGGGAGCTTTTAGACAGGAGATAGAAGGTTGTGGTGAGAATGCAACCTATCAAGGCATATGGTTATCATCTTTCAAAAGAAAAGTTCATTCCTCAAGGACAAGTTGCAAGAATTGAGGAGGATAAGGCAAAGTGTAATTGAGTTCATGAGGAAGTGCTTATTGGTATTTGTAGACTAGATCACTTGGAGGACACAAGGGACCATTCTATGGATAAGCGCAAAAAGGGCACAGAGCTGCAAAAGAAGATTCACCTTAAGGATGCAAAGGATGAAATAGCTTAAAGGGAAAGATCTTATAAATTATGGCTCAAGGAGTTGCCAATACAAGATTTTTCCATTCTTTTGCCAATAAAAGGAGGCAAAACTGGATTGACTCTATTCGAGTTGTTAGGAGGTCAGGAATGGTAGACATGAGGATGGCAACATTTTTGAGGATTACTGTATTTAATTATTTTATGCAAATAGCACTAGTCTTTGGCACTCAGGGGGATACTGACTCAAGCATGTTAGCTTTGGATGCTGCAAATGATCTAATTCAGCCTTTCACTAAAAACAAGGTCTAGCACGTATTGTGCTTTGTGAAGCAGGAGGGCCCCATACGGTCAGACGGATTTTTAGTTTTCTTTTCACAAGAATTCCAGTACCCTGTCACGTCCATCTTCCATGATCACTTATGTGGTGACAGCTTCTCTAGGTTGAATTGGTTTTTTCTATTCCTTCTACCAAAAGTTGGACTCCACTAAGGTGAGAGATGATTTCAAGGCAATTGTATTTTCCAATTCTATTTATTTATTGGTGGTTGTGGAAATAAAAAGATGAGGAAAAAGGTCACAAGAGCATGAATTTACTTAGAAAACCCTTCTCAATGGAAGGGAAAACCATGAGAACAAGGGGACTGCGCACCCCACTGACAGCTAAGGCTTCTTGCTTTTTCACTTATCTCAAAAAGGAAGGTGTTACAACATATATGCCATAAAAGAAATGGATCCACCTCCAAGATAGATCACCTAGTTACATAAATAGCTGAACACTCCTTACTTTGGGCATAGATGTGGAACATGCCCAATCAATTTACTCATGGATTCTGTAAAAGAGGATATAGACACCCCTTTCATGAAGGCATCCGCATTTTGATCACCAGTCTATATATGGTAAGCATAATATACCGTCATCAATTTTTTCTCAGATGAAGTGCATGTTTGGTTCAGTCATGGAATACAGGATTATTCATAAGATTGATGGCTGAATTGTTGTCATAGTAGAGCATCTTTAGAGTCTTTAACTAAAGTCTAATGTCAGAAAGAAGAATCTTAACCTACAACATCTCATTGACCGCAACGGAGCCACTCCGTGTTCAGCCTCCACACTCGATCTTGCAACTACAACTTCTCCAAATTACAAGGTTTACTCCCAGATACACATAATACCCCAAAGTAGACCGTTTATCATCATTGATGCCAGCCTGAGCAATATCAGTGTATGCTTTAACTCTCTGTCATACCCTTTTTCTAGACTTATTCAGGCAGGCTAATATTTGATACATTGCCTTTAGGTGAACAATAGTAGGTGCATGCATGTATTGGCTTGCTATATTCACGGCATATGTGATATCTGGTCTTGTAAGAATGAGATATACAACCTTTTCCACCAATCTTTGTTATATTTTCTTCTAGTCATCATCAAAAGAGGTTACTTCTTTTAAATCCAGTTTGTCATTTGCTTAATTTTCCCCTCCCTTTCAGCAAATCAAGTATGCATGGACACATCACTAGCTCATTTTTTGGATCTTGTTATTTCTATCCCAAGAAAGTAATTAAGCCCTCCCAATTTCTTAATCTCAAAATCATCTGCAAGCTTTGTCTTGAGTTTGTTGATTTCATCCTTATCATCTTTTGTGATGATCAGATAATCCATATACGCTAACATAAAAGTTACTCCTTTTATTCTTCTAACAAATAAGGTATGAACATCATCAGCTTGTAGATAGCAGAAAGCCCAGTTTTTATGGTGAATCTTAGGCCTAGTTTACTTAGGGGGTTAACCTCTAGTTACTTGACTACTTAACTCCCCATTTGCTAACCTGAGTTTAGCCACTTTAACACAAATTTGTCTAACACCAGTTTTAACTAATGTTAGTTGAACCCATGTTAAAATCGTACACTACTTGTGCCTCTGACAACCCTCATGTTTCATATTCTTAACACCACTACCAAGTAAATGCCACAGGGGTTAAAACTATAACTTAACACCAATTTAAGTAAACACAAATTGGTGTTAATAATACTCTGCAAGTAAACACAATTGCGGATTAACACTTGTTTTACATTTCTTAACCCCTCAAGTAAACTAGCCCTTAGCCTTCTAAACCAGGCTCGTAAGGGGGAGAGGGGTTTTTAAGTCTATGAAAAGCCTTCTTCGACTTGCAGCACTCACCCTTTTGCTCATATCTAAACAGCACCCAAATGTTCACTTCTTCCAATCTTGCATTCATGAATGTATTCTTTATTTAATGACTTTATCTTGGCTACATCAACAAAGGTCTCAAGATAATCCATCTCATACTTTTAAGTGAATCCCTTTGCAACCAATCTAGCCTAATATTTGTTTGTTGTTTCATCAGCTCTATATTTAATGATGTATACCCACTGAAGCCTATGATCAATACACCCTTGGGAAGGTCCATCACATTTCGAGTCTAGTTCTTCACAAAAGCTTTTATTTCTTCTTGCATTGCCTAAGCCCATTTTGGATCAAGTTTTCAATCACAAACCTACGAATAAAAATGTGGAAACTGAGGACAAAAAAATCATAGGTATTTTTATATAAATGCCATCAAGAACTTTCAACATTACTTAAACGCCCCTAAGAAAATCCATATTTACATGGATGCCATCAAAAAGTCCACTCGACATACATAAATGCCAATTCCCATGTCAATCAAGATGAAAACTGGACCATTCGTTCATGCTTTCAGATTTGCACTTATACAAGGATTGTCATGGTCCAGATTTCATCTTGATTGACACGGAGATTGATACGGAAACTAGCATTTATGTAAGAGAATTGAACTTTTTCATAAAGTTTATGTAATAAATTTTCCTATGGCATTTGAGTAATTATAGAAGTTCTTGAGAGCATTTATGTAAAAATTTCAAATTCAGCATATGTACTAAGATGAGAGAAGGTTATATATCTCTTAATGGGGTGCCTCGTGCCCTCACAAACTACCTTCCAAAGAGCAATGGGATTATTACTCAAGAACACCACTTTACTACATTCCACATATTATGTGCCTACAGCCTACAGCAACAACGAATGACAGAGATTCAGCATTCACACCTTTTGTTGATGATGGACCCTATTCAAGGGAAGAAAGAAAAAGGAGATTGGAATTGAATGAGCTTAAGAGTACGACAACCAAATACCTAGATCTTCCTTTTTCATAGACTCGAGCATACCTGCCTTTCTTTGTTACATCTTCATTCCCATTCTCCCCCTATTTTGGGATTTCCTCCACGCTAGGAAGA
The DNA here is from genome assembly GCA_037157565.1 of Thalassia testudinum. Classification (NCBI taxonomy): domain Eukaryota; kingdom Viridiplantae; phylum Streptophyta; class Magnoliopsida; order Alismatales; family Hydrocharitaceae; genus Thalassia; species Thalassia testudinum. Next base: position 67,582,769 of record JAZHRO010000013.1, on the reverse strand, counting down.
AGGGCTCAGCATTATCCTCCACTAATGCCTAAAGTATTCTTCCCTTGTCTAGAATTCTTTTCCTAAAAAGGGACTTCAGGCAAAAAAATAAGCTTTCCTTTCATGAAAGGTCACTATTAATAGATACACATTATTTCCTTATGTAAAGATGTCTTTTATGTTATTTAGCTTTTTCCTCGGGGTTCACAGTTTTTCCTTAGCATCTCTCTATAAATAGAGGCCTAGGGTTTTCCCATAGTAAAGAACAATCATTTTCTTCTTAACATGGTATTAGAGCGGTGGTCCTAGGCCAGAGCTCGATACCTACTTGGCCTCTCCCTCTTTCTTTATCTACCAAATAAAATTTAGGATTTTCTCCTTTCTTCTTGGGATTTGCACCACTAGATTGAGAGAGAGGAACATTCTTTCTTGGTTCCAAGGGGCCCTACCCTAGGGCACAAATCCAAAGGAAGGATCCCTTCTCCCTCATCAACCCCAACAACAACCAAAGGAGTCCTTGGCAACCAGAGCAGCATCGAAAGCAACCATCGGAGGGCCCAAGCGCCGCTGTGCTTGGCTAGAAGCCCCCCAATGGCATCACCAAACCTCAGCAACCATCGGAGGACCCCAACACTGTCACAATCCGACTAGGAGCCTCCCAATGGCACCGTCAAGAGCCCTAAGGGCCACCTCTCGCCGAAGCAGTGTGTGAGGAACCTCATGTCTAAGCCTAGGAGTCCATCTGCATCTCCAGTGATGCGATTCTGATCTTCTACGGATCTAAAGAGTATTACATGAGGTGATTTTTCCAGTTCGGTAGACTTCTGTGTTGGGCTCCGATTTGGTTGAAGCAATATGGCATCCATGGTTGTTGATGAATCGCCCCAAGGTGATTAGACTAAGGGGGAGTTATCATGAAGTTCAACAAGACCAATTATGCAAAGTGGTTGCAGTCTATCCTCAACGTGCTTAAGATAACAAGGAGCATGTTCTCACCAAGTCGTAACCCACAGAAAAAAAAAATGACAAGTATGCAACATGGAAGGACAATGCCATGATCAGGTCATTGATCATGAATACTATGATTCAACATATTGCTATAGAGATCACGTACTACAAGATGATGAAAGAGATGTGGGATACTCTTCATCGAACTTATTCTCGAGAAAAATTATACTAGGATCTTGCAACTTCACCATGAGATTACTTACATATGGTAAGATGGAAGGCTTTTGTCTTAATACTACTCAAGGCTTAAATTAACATTTGGGAGACTAAGTCTTACCAGCCCATTCACTCTTGCAACTTGCAAGGCACAAAAGACGTATAAGGCATGGACAACAATAGGCCACTTTCTAGTCGATCTAGATCTTGCTTATGAGGCTACCTAAGCATAGATGCTAACTTTGCCCTAGATTCCCACTATTGAAGAGGCCTATAATTGCCAAAGCCAACTTGCAATTACTTTAACATCATCAGCTCGCATGGAGACCACATCTGCCATGGCCGCTTCTAAGGGAAAAGGTAAGGGGGTAACTCAGGCAACACAAGGTCAGGGACATGGTCAAAGAAATCAAGGGCATTCTAAACCCCAATGCACACACCATGGGAAGCTTGGGTACATCGAAGAAACTCGTTGGACAAAAGACGACAAGCCTATTACTGCCCATCAGGAAGTTGCACTACCATAGGCACAACCAGAGTCCACTCCCATCACTAGAGATGAGTATGATGATTTGATTCAGAGGCTTCATCAGCATGGTTTAGCAGTTACTTCGTCGACATCCCCTTCTGGTTCGTCCATGAGGAACATGGATATATAGCTTTTGCTGGCCCTTCAAGTATATGCCTTGCTTGTCATGTTAGCGGTAAAGATACAATTGAAGAAAATAAGTCGTTATTTTACTAAGCCAGTCCTACACCTCTTTGTATAGAAAGAGGTAAGGAAAAATTATAACATAAGTGTAACGAGCGCGTGCCCCAGACGCCTTTTAAGACGTCTGGGAGGTGGCCCAGACGTCTGTCAAGACGTCTGGGATCACATCCAGACGTCTGACCAGACGTCCGGGATAGTTTACAGACGTCTGGCGAACAGTTATGCTCGCACGGGATATTCGTCTGCGCGCCTGTGCGCGCAGACCTGCGATTCTGCCCTTTTTCTCTGCGGCTGCAGGCGGCTGCGACCGCCTTCTCTCTCCTCTCCGCGCGGCGTTAAAAGGGGGGAGGGGGCGCGCCTCCCCTCCCGTCTCCACCATCTTCCTCCTTCTTCTCCTGCCTGTGCGCGAGAACGAGCGGACGCGAGGGCGCAGCAGCAGCGGCAGCCGCAGTGAGCGCGGAGGAGCTGCGGCGTGCGAAGGCGGGGCTCTGCCGTGAGGGCGAGCTCGCCAGGAGCGGCTTGGCCGGCCGGCGGAGGGCGCAGGGGGCGCAGAGCGTCGCGGAGAGGGACCTGCTGCAGGCGGAGCAGCAGACGCGCGAGGTGCGACGCGGGCGACGTCGCGAGCGGAGGCCGAGCAAGGTTCTGATTCTGGAAAAATTTCCAGAATCAGACGTCTGGATTGATATCCAGACGGCAGGGTCGACGTCTGTGAGATCATACAGACGTCTGAAAGGTGAGTTTCCGCTTTCTTCTTCTTTTTGTCGACTGACCGTACTGAGGGAGGGGGGTTGGCTGTGCGCAGGTCCTCTGATTCGTCATCTTTGCGAATCAGACGTCTGGAATTTGTACCAGACGGCGGGAGTGACCTCCAGACGTCCGGAGTGACCATCGGATGTCTGGGATCTAGGAAAGACGTCCCCACAGACTTCTGGACGTCCGGGGAACCAAGCCGAACAGGTAATTCTCTGATCCACCGTTTAAGACGTCTGGAAGGAGTTCCAGACGTCTGATTTTGCACAGTATTGTCTTTCTCGACCCGTTTAGGGCCCGTTTGGGCTCCGTTTTCCGCGATTCGAGTTGCGTTCGTTTCAGAATTTATTCCTCTACCCGCCTACAGTAGCTATACACTGTTTTGAGACACTCCTTGTGTTTGATCCTTGTGATAGGACCTCGTTCGGTTGCAGTCTTGAGAGTCGCGGAGGCGCGCGGATTCCCGATCACGCCCCCATTACTCCCGTTGTACCTGGTAGAGTGGCTTTAAGTATTAATAAAATCTGTTAAAGTATGGAACCATAACTAGAACCTAGGGCATTGCATGAATCCTAGGAATGAGAAATATATGGAATGATAGCTCCTAGGTGTTGCATGAATCCTAGGGCCGGAAAACTAGATTGTATGATAGATCCTAGGATATGGCATGAATCCTAGGATGGAAAAACTAGTGGAATGTATATTACTGCAGTCTTGGAAAAATGGAAAGGAATATATAAAGCTGCCTGTAAATTTAATTAACAGCTGACTGTTATGAATAAAGAAACATGTTTGAGATCATGGAATTTGAGAACGTGAATCTGGAAAGTGAAACATATGATGTTCTGAGATAAAGAGCTGGAACCCTACGGGGAATTAGGAGTGGAACTCCTGGAAAGAAAAGGAATGGAACTGAGATGCAGTTTGTACTGTCTCTTGGGTACGTAGTACCAAGGGAAGTACCTGTACCTGTTTAGTGCAGAGTGGGGCCAGCCGCCCCAGGGACCCGGGGTTAGGATTGGCCGCTCTGTACCGACTTGTTGGCCCTCGTGTACGTAGTACCGAGGAGAGCTAGTAGTGTTAGGAGAGTACTAGCTACCCCACGGGCCCCGGGGTTCTGCTAGCCTCCTTCACCGACTTGTTAGGCCCACTAGGGCAAACCAGGGTAGTCAGGCGAGGGTGCGCGGACTGTGGAGGGGCAAGGCCCCGGTTTGGTTACTGTGGAGGGGTTGGACCCCTGTTACTGAGAGGGCTCTGCCCTGGTTCCGTGCTGTGCTTTGGGCGCACCCGTTAACGGAAACGACTGACCGCGTGCCAGTACGGGCTAGCTACCTGTGCGTTTATCGCGCGTGCCGTAGTCACCGTTACGTCTGTCAGTGACCTTGGGGTGGTTGACTGAGGGTAGGATCACCACGGGGGACTCTCCCGGCCAGGAGAGCACCACGTGCTACTTCTACTTTTGGAAAAGATTGCAATCAAGATCGTCCCATGAGGACATTCGAGATCAAGTAAAGGATCTGAGAAATAAATGAAATAGTAAGAAAAATTGAAAGATGTAAATAAAGGAAGTAATAGAACATAACAGCTCATGCACACTCTACTGTTGCCTTTAGTTAGTTTGCCACTCTACTCAGCGTTTTGCTGACGTGTTACACTCGTTACCTTTTTCAGGACCAGGTGTTGAGCAGCCAGGGTCGGCGGCTACAGAGGACGCTGGGCCGAGTAGGGTCCAGTAGAGTTACCACAGCTTTGTACCCCTTTTTTGTTACTGTTTTAGTGAGTAGTTTTTGTTTCCGCTGTACCTTCTTTACCTGCAGTTTTTGTTATATGATAAATGTTGTTTTACTGTTGTGGTGATGCCTACTGTAGTACTTTCTTTCCTTACTGCTGTACTTTCTTACTGTTAGTTATATTCATGCTGAATGTGGTTTATTTTACTGTCTTTTGGTTACTTCCTCGTTGGACGACTGGGTCTTGGGATTAGTCGAGTCGGTCCGGTTCTCGTGTCTCGCAGGGACTCGGGAATCGGGTCGTTACAATAAGTCCAAAGAATATAAAAACATAACAAAATAATCCCCAAGACATAACGTAACACTCCACCTCAAGTTGAAGCATATACATCAACTATGCTCAGCTTATCTCTACACTTCTCAAATATAAGGCAAGATAACAACTCAATAAACATATCTACAGTTTGATCTTAAGAAGCAAGGCAAGCAATATGGAGTAACCCCTGCTGGATAAGACTCTTGGTAAAATGAAAATCCACCTCCACATGTTAGTTCTCTCGTGGAACATGGGATTATTAGCTATATAGGTCGTAGCACTGTCATCACAATATATTTCCATAGGCTCATCAACTGTAACATGCAGGTCATGCAACAATGACCGTATCCAAATCATCTTCACTGTTGTGTGTGCCAAAGTGCGGTATTCTGATTTAGTGCTTGAATGTGATACCACACTTTATTTCTTACTCCTCCAGGTTACAAGGTTTTCTACTATAAATGTACAGAAACCTATAGTAGATTTTTTGTCCCCAATATCACCAGCATAGTCAGTGTCAAAATAAGCAACAATACTCACAGGAGCTTTCTTTTGGAACAGAAGACCATGACATGGACACCCCTTGATATATCTCAACACTTGCATCACTGCCTACCAATGATCAGTAGGAGATTTGTTTAAGAACTGACTTAGCTTACCTACTGCAAGACTAATATCCGACCTCATAATAGTCAAATATAACAGCTTTCCCACTAGTTGTCTATAAGCCTTCTTATCCATCAGTTTTGTTGTGCCATCAAATAAGTGAGCCTTTGGATCCGTAGAGATATTAGTACCCTTAGGCCCAAGCATGCCTGCCTCTTGGAGAATGTCTAGAGAATATTTTCTCTGAGACATAACAATACCATTCTTGCTCGTAGCAATCTCAATGCCAAGAAAATATTTGAGCCTCCCACGGTCTTTCATAACAAATTGGCAAGCTAAGTACTCCTTCACCTGAGAAATACAAGCTGCATCATCACTTGTGAGTATCAGGTCATCCAAATATACAAGTAAAGCCATAGTACCACTATTGATTTTCCTCACAAATGGGAAATGGTTAGAAGAGGACCTCTGCAACCCAACCACAGTTAAGGCCTCTAACAGGCCTGCAAACAGTCCCTCTGAACCTCAAAATTAGGAAGCAGTTGCATGTATATCTCCTCCTGAAGATCTCCATATAAGAATGCATTCTTGACATCCAATTGGTGTAATGACCATCCGTAATGTGTTGCCACAGAAACAAGTATACAGGCAGTGGAGAGGTGAGCAACTGGACAGAAAGTGTCAAAAAAAATCCACCCTATAGGTTTGAGTAAATCCTTTGACCACAAGACGAACTTTATACTAAGAAATAGATCCATCCGGGTTGTATTTAAAGGCAAAGACCCATCTAGCACCAACAAGCTACCCACGAGAGGGTAACGGAGTGAGTTCCTAGGTGCCCTTGTCACAAAGAGCAAGCATCTCCTCCTCTAAAGCAAACTTCCAATGAGGATCAAATAGAGCCTGCTGATATGAAGTAGGAAGCTCCAAGCTAGAAACTGCAGCAGTAAATGCATGAAACTCAATACTCAGAGTATCAATGGAGACTACATGTCCTGCAACACGATACTGAGCACAGGAACAGGGAACTTTCCGAATGGCAATAAGCACATCATCATCAATATCCATAGACACCTGACCTGAGGAAACATCAACAGGAGAAGCACTATCAGATGGCTCAACATATATCTAAACGGGGGAGGATGATGGTGGTTCAGTAGTCACTGGAGGGGGGGTGCGTATGTGCCTCTCTATAACTGACAGGTAGCTGATATGTAGTGCCCTTGAATGTCTTCTCATTTGATGGTATAACTCTGAATGTGCTCATAGGCTGCTCTGAGAAGGTAATAGCTCTATTACTACTGGCAAAGTCATCCATAAATACTGGAGGCACAGGCATAGGCACAGCAATCTCTACATCCCATAACTGATGTCCCAATGTGGAGAAAAAAGGAAGACTTATGAAATGTGACATCCGCACTGATATAATGTTTCTTAGAGATGGGATCAAAACATCTATATCTCTTCTGAGTGTGACAATAGCAAAGAAACAAACTTGGCTACTTTAAGGGCAAGCTTATCCTGACCAAGTCCAAGCAAGTGGACAAAAGCTATACAACCAAATGTCTTAGGAGGCACAAAAAACCATCAAGGTACAACACTGTCAATGGCACTTGCTCATGGATAACAGACGAAGGAAGCTCGTTCAGTGTTGTAAAAATCAACCTACTCGGTCGAGTAATCCTATGCAGTGCCCTACCTACTGAATAACCCATAGCCGGGCCTATAGTTGGCAACACCGACCACTTGGCCGAGTAGTCAGTGTAGTCAGCCGAGTAGTAGGTCGATTTTTGCATAGAGGGAAAAATGTGCATGTATATATATATTTTTTTTTAGGTCAAATAAAACCTCACTTGACCCCCTCCCCCGACCACTCCCCTAAAATCGTTTATTTTCACTCGAGACTCCTCTTTGACCAAGCAAAAACCTTCCATCGCCGATATATTGTAATGTATTTGATTCAAGTATATATTAATTCTTCGTTTATGTTACTCTGTCGTTGGTAATATATTTGTAATGGTTTATACCTTGGTTTAATTAGTAAATTTGTAATAAATTTGATATTGTTTGTACTTTGTAACTTATTTTATAACATTGAACTTGAATATGTTTACTTTTATGTAATAATATATTTTACTTCTTAATATGTATGTGCCTCTACATACATATATATATATATATAATGCCCGACCGAATACTCCCCAACTACTCTCCCGCATACGGTATACTCCTTAGTTAGTGGCCTAACCGACTGAATACCGACTACTGACTTTTACAACCTCAAGCCTGTTAATAAGGTAACAAGCTGTAATTGCTGCATCTCCTCAGTAGGTATGTGGTACACTATTCTGAATGAGTAAATCTTGAGCTTTATCCAGAATGTATCTATGTTTTCGTTCTGCAACCCCATTTTGCTGTGATGTGCGGGGCAGGAGGTCTGATGCACAATGCCAGGAGAGTTGTAAAACCCCACCAACTACTTGGTGCAAAACTCTAAGGCATTGTCAGTTTAATAGTTTTAATACAAACCCCAAACTAGTTCTTCACAAAAGCCACAAACTGCTAAATAATGGTACCAACATCAGATTTATTATGCATCAAAATAACCATGAAAAACGAGAAAAATCATCCACTAAAATCAAATAATAATGATGGCCTTGTCTATCTGCCACACGGCTAAGGCCCCAAACATCATAATGTATCAAGTCAAAACAAGCAGAACTAGTATGATGCGTAGACACTGAAAAACTGGATCTGTGATGCTTCCCCAACTGGCAGGCATCACACTGAATCTTCATAGCTAGTGATAGATGTGGAAAGAGCCGGCGTAACTTGTCCAAAGATGGATGGCCTAATCGTCTGTGCCACTGCAAGACTCGTCTGACAGGCTGCTGCAACTGGACTCTACACTAGCTGATACACACACCCCTCCTCATGTCTACCACCAATCATCCTCCCTATCATGCAGTCTTGAAAGTACACCCAACAGCATAAAAAATGACAAGACAATTTAATTGCTTTGTAATAGTGTTAATAGAAAGCAACTGCATAGCCATATCAGGAACATAATAAACATCTGACAGGTGTAGAGTGTGAGCAACTGACACCCCCCTTTTCCAAAAAGAATGGCATGCCTGGCATCTACAAGCTAGACTGAGCATCCTGGTGGAACATCCTGTATACCTCCAAACCACTGGGGAGTCCCAAACAAATGATCTAAAGCACTTGAATCTATCAACCATGTATTACTCATACCTGAAGCTGATACATAAGTTACCGTGCCTGAAAACTATAGCTGATCATTAGTCAACTGTGCTAGACATACCACTGCATTATAATTTGCATCTGCAAGAGTCAGAGGCTCAATAGAAGTCACTGGAGTAGGTGTCACTGGGTTATGGTAGCAGCGGTGGAGAGGCTGTGTGATAGGGTTAGGGTTTTCTTGATGGAGTCCACAACTTGGCTCTGATATCAAGTTGAAGAAAATAAGTCTTCTTATTTTACTAAGCTAGCCCTACACCTCTTTATATAGAGAGAGCTAAGGAAAAATTATAACATGAATCCAAAGAATATAAAAACATAACAAAATAACCCTCAAGGCATAACATAACAGATACTAATTGGCTTGTAGACTCTGGAACATTTAGACATATATGTATAAAGGTGCATCAGTTCTCTCGATTACGGCCAATTCCATCTGGTAAGACTTCTTCTAGCTGATGGAAGGCATTCCCCCATCGCTGGTAAGGGGGAGATTCGAATAGCCCCACATATTCAGCTACAAAATGTTCCATTTACACCAGATTTTCTATTAAATTTGCTTTTTGTTAGTAGAATCATGAAAGAATTGAATTGTAGAGCCATATTTTAGCTGGTGTCACTCATGTTTAAGGATATACTGATAAGGTAAGTGATTGGCTGTGACCGTAAGAAAGGGGGTGTCTATCGCTTGCTACAATCTACATATGGCCATGTTACTATTCCGTTCAGAGGGTCCTCTAGCTATCTTTAGCACCTGAGATTTGGTCATTTACCATTGTCGAAGTTTCACCATGTGATCCCGCAGATATCACCTATAGCCACATTTCAATGCAAGGCATGTCAGTTGGGCAAAGACCACTGGAGTTCCTTCCCAAGTCACCAAAGTCGTAGTACAAAGTCTGTAGTTCAATTACTTCACTTTGATGCATGGGATCCAAGTCGTAGTCTAAATAGTATGGGACACCATTTCTATTTATTTGTTAATGATTTTTCTCATTTATCTTGGGTGTTTCTACTAAAGTCCAAGTCTTAAGTGGGTGATGTAATCAAGAATTTCATAATTGAAATAAAAAAATCAGTTTGGTGCCAATGTAAAATATGTTTGGACCGATAATGCTTTGGAGTTTTGTACCCACTATCTTACTTCCATCTTCCAGAATCATGGGATTATCCATCAGGCTCCCTACCCATATACAACCCAACAAAATGGATTTGTCAAGAGAAATCACGACCATATTCTAGACATTGCTAGAACACTTTTGATCCATAATAGTGTTCCCATGTCTTATTGAGGTGATGTTGTACTTACTACATGCCACTTAATTAACAAGATACCTTCCACTGTCTTAGATGATGTTCCATATTCTATTCTTTTTCCTGAGAAAAAGCTCTTTGGAGTACCATCTAAAGTCTTTGGGTGTCTCCTTCGTGCATGCTTTTGGTCTGAATCGAGATAAGCTTTCTCCTAGGGCAATCAAGTGTATCTTTGTGGGATATTCTAGAACTTACAGGAGATATAGGTGTTATAATCCTGTGGGTAGGATGAGCATTGGGTTGAGCTGGCCCGACCTAGACCAAGGCCCACCTCGATTAGGTCGACCTAGACCTAAGCCCAAAATGAACTTGGGCCTAACTTGGCTTGTAAATATGACCCATTTATTAAATGGGTTAGGCCTTAGGCCGAGGTGGCCCAAACTCATCACAACCCATGTGGCCCATTTATGGGCTCAGCTTAAGGCTTGGCCTATTGACCCAATTACATAAATATAATATACCATATATGTATATATATTCATCCTATATATCAATATATATAACACATATGCATCATGCGTTAAACACTAAATAAACATAGACTACTCTTACAATTTTTCCACCAAATAAAACCTTAAAACCCCCATGCTCCCTGCAATTGCAAGTTGTGCAATCCTACAATCCCATTCGAACTAGATATGAACCACTTCTTGCCATAGCAAAATGTGGACATCTAAGTTCAAACTAAGTATGAACACATAAGATGAGTACCATTTTTTATTGTAATTTTCCCCTACTTGATTACATTTGGTTGACTTATCATATGTTATATATGTAGGATATTCAACCCAAATATTTGCAATGCAAGTAGTTGGATCATTTTGATGAAATAAACAACGAGACCACGAAGATTAATGAGGCCTTAAAAGATGATGCTACTACAGAAATCATCTTTTTAATTTGCAAAAGGCTATCAAGTAACTATCTATTATCATTCAGTAAAAGTTATATGAAATTATATTTGAGAAAGAACTGTGGTTAGGTTAGCATTAGTCATAAATGGGTCAAACCGGCTAAGTCCACGTCTTTTCTTTTTTTGTGCTAGGTTGGGCTTGGGTCAAAAAATTTTATTTTGAGCTAAGCCTTGGGCTACCTTTTCAACCCATTTATTAAATGGGCTTAGGCCAGGATAAGCCCAACCTGCAAGGGTCGATCCCAATGCTCATCCCTACCTATAGGTAGACGTCACTATATTAGCATCGATGTCTCCTTTTTTGAATCCGTGCCTTACTACTCTTCTGCTGGATCTTGCGTTGTTACTCCTATGTCTGAGGATGAGGCTGTCATTCCTTTCCTGTACCCACTGAGGCACCTCCTATTGGGAGCGCTCCACTTAATAGTAGGTTCATCGATATGGGACTGCGACAGGCCCCCCTTCTCATGAACCAAAACCACATCCACTCCTGAGGTAATTCCTAGACATGGTAGTGTTGACGATCCATTCAGTTCTAATGCACCAGGTACCAATATTGTGCCATCCATTCCAAATCATCTCCACCCTGTGAAAAAACAACTGGTCCGGCAAAGACACATGAGCTTGATCTACCCATTGCCTTGCATAAGGGAACTAGATCGTGTACCATGCACCCAATTTCCAAGCACTTGTCTATGGTAGGTATATCTCCCTAGTACAAACAATTTATCATAGGTCTCTCAACTATATAGCTTCCCACTACTCATCAGCAAGGTCTTATAGATCCAAAATGGCACCAGGCCACGGAGAATGAGATGCCTACATTGACCTCTCGCAGGACCTAGACTCCGGTTGATCCTCCATCAAATGCTACAATGGTAGGCTACAAGTGGGTGTTCACTATTAAGTATCAGCTTGATGGTTCACTAGAGTAATACAAAGCCTGATTAGTGGCAAAAGGCTACATACAAACATATGGAGTGGACTACTTTGATACATTCTCTCCTATTGCACATCTTTTAACTGTTCGTATTCTTTTCTCTATTACTATACATCTTAAGTGGCCTCTTCATCAATTAAATGTCAAGAACACTTTCATTTATGGTGATCTCTAAGAAGAGGTATACATGCAGCAACCTTCAAGATTTAAGGCTGAAGAGGAGTGCTTTACCAAGGTGTGCAAACTACATAAGGTGATTTATGGGCTCAAGTAAAGTCCACATGCATGGTTCCATAAATTATCAGAAGTTATTGAGCAAGTTGACTTCAAGAGGTCCTCTGTTGATCAACCATTATTGGTAAAGAAGATAGGAAAAGGGCGAGTGGAGCTTCTTGTGTATGTGGATGACATAATACTAACCGAGGATGATGCTTGTGGAGTTGAGGACACCAAGGAGTTCTTGGCCAATCACTTTGTTGCAAAGGGCTTAGGCCAACTCCATTATTTCCTTAGGATTGAAGTGGCCCGAAATGCATGAGGTATTGTCCTATCTCAGAGAAAGTATGCCACAAACATTCTACAGGAGACCGGTATGCTGGGAACAAAACCTTCTACCATTCCTATGGACCCCAGTGTACATCTATATGGAGATGAATCAAAACAAGTTTATGCCAGGCAATTCAGGTACCTTGTTGAGAAGCTTCTATATGTCACTGTTACAAGACCAGACATTGTAGTTGTAAGCAATGTGAGTCAATTTATGGACAAGTATAGGAAGGTACACTGCGATGCAGCTGTTATGATTCTCAGGTACATGAAATCTACACTAAGAAAAGGGTTTTTGTTCACACGAGGAAAATCTTTGGATGTTATGGCCTATACAGATGCTGATTATGTAGAGTGTTCGAAAGACAAGTCAACTACTGAGTTCTGACCCTTTGTTGGGGAGCAACCTAGTTTACATGGCAGAGTAAGAAGCAAACAATAGTAGCCAAATCGAGCACAAAATCTAAATACAGAGCCATTGTACAAGCATCAATTGAGCTTATGTGGGTACAATCCATCCTTAAGGATTTATACATTTCAATATCAGGTCCTGTGGAGATGAGATGTGATAATATAGCTGCCCACTTTATTACTAACAATCCAATTTCTCATGGGAGAACAAAGCACGTGAAAGTGAATTGTCATTATACCCAAGATTGGATTTAGAGGGGTCTCATCTACACCTCACATGTGTCATCAAGAAATCAAATGACCGACATGTTTACCAAGGCATTTCCTTAAACCTCCTTCGATCGATGTTGTTCCAAGCTAAGTATAATAGATATCTATGCTCCAGCTTGAGTGGAAGTGTTGACAGAAACACATTATTTTCTTGTGTTAAAATGTTTGTTATGTTATTTAGCTTTTGCTGATGCAAATTTCAGTTCACCCGAGGAGAGGAGGGAGAATGAGAGGGCGAACAGGAGAGAAGCGAGTGCGAGCGAGAGTCAGAAGGAGCGGAGGAGGAGCGCGAAGGGAAGGGGAGCGGAGCCTTCTCACCAGCGAGGTGGTCAAGCCGGAGACCTCAGGGAGTGAAGGGTGGTGGAGCGGCGAAGAGGAGGGTGGTCACAGCAGATCTGAAGGAGGTGGATGCACGAGGCAATCGATGCTTCAAGTGCCTGGAGACCAGCCACTAGGCGAGGGTCTGCAGAGAACCCCTGCGCTGCTGGGGGTGTCGAGGGGTTGGGCATCAGCGTGCGCAGTGTATAGAGACGGGGTGGCGTGATATGGTGTGCGTTGCGGAAGTGAGGCAACCCCTGCCACCACCGCCGATGGTGGTGCCTACGGCAAAGGTGGAGGCTCCTCGGTTAGCGGATGCTACAACTCTCCGCGACCTTGTGGTTGGGGGTGTGGTGGGAGAGTTGACACTAGGAAGGCTACGGATCTCCGAGGTGGTCGAGATCCTTGGTGATGGGGTGTCGGCAGTAGGAGTGAGGGTCATCCCCTCGGGAGTTAGGAGAGTTCTAGTGGTGGGGCTCCCTTTTGTGAAGGTGGAGGAGCTTTGCTCCACGATCGCTCGCTTGGAATCTGGAGAAGTGGCTTGGTGGAGGGCTACCATCCACGATGGGGTGCAGAGGGAGCAACCACCAGAGCGACTACCGGTGGAGATTCTGATCGAAGGAATACCTTGATGGCTGCAAACGGTGGAGGTCGTCGAGGCGATGGTCTCCCCCTTTGCGCGCCTCCGAAGGTGTGAGGGAGTTGGTCTCTCGGCTAGGCAACTTGAGGCAATGGTGGAGCTAAAGGTGGGGGCGTTGGTGATGATGAAGGTACTCCTCTGCCACGGTAATCTTTCATGGGTGGTCACTTGCACCCACGAGAGGACTAGTGGAAGGAGGGCATCATACGCAGAGGTGGTCGGAGGGGCGGCAAACTCCGACGGCAAGACGGTGGCCTGGGCTAGGGTTTTACACGGAGATCGGGAACCTAAACGTTTGAGCATTGAGGTAGAGCTGAGTCCGTTGACGACGGAACGTCAGCCATTAATTGTGCCTACTACGGCTATCTTGGAGGAGTTGCCGCATTTGGAAGGCGAGGCAGCACAGTCTACGACGAGATCAAAGGAGGAGGAGGCAGAGCCCGTTTCGCGAAAGGTTGAGGGAGCCCAGCTAGATGGCGCTTTGTCTCCCTCTTTTAAGAGGTCAGGTGCTCGGGTTGGATCCTCCTAGGATCTGGATAGTGGTGATGATGGCTCCAATTGCAGTGAGACCCATCGCCCAATCTCCGATGTCCTTTCGACAGGCTCTGGTCCAGACAACCCCTCGGCAACGATGGAGCCTCACCTCGACGATAAGACACATGTTGCTCCGGGTGAGGAGAGGGATGCTGCCACCGGAGGAGATGACCAGCCTCTCACCACGCTGGGCACGGAAAAGGGAGCTGTGTCCACTGACCAGCACTCGGTGGTGAAGATGGGGACCGGGAGCTCTGAAGTGGTGACGATGGAACCAGAGATGCTTCCGAAAGGAGATGTGCCTCGGCAGCAGGCTGAGGGCATCTCTTTGGGGGAGGACGATCGCACGATGGTCCCTTTGTCTGGTTGGAAGCCACGAATGGTGGATAGTGGTTGGGGTGGACCCTTTCGATACAAATGGAAATGGTGGTATCGTGGATCGAGTCGGGTTCAGAGGGTGGTAGTGGACGGCCGTAACAGAACACGACCTTCAGTGACGACGACCTGAATCATGATGAAGCGGAGGTTCAACAGACTGCGAAAGTGTGCGGCTTTCGCTTGTCGACGAGGGAGTTGTCCACCATTTCCAAATGAATGGTGTTATTGCTTGGAATGTGCGGAGTCTCAATGACCCATCGAGGAGGGCTTCATTGGGTCAATACATTCGTTCGTGGAAAGCGGATGTCGTGCTATTACAGGAGTCCAAACTTTCCGACAGTGATGCTAAAACCTAGAGGGAGATCAGGGGCACCTGGATAGGGGGATTCCATTTTATTGGAGCAGCTGGCCGGTCCGGAGGGCAGATCCTAGGGTGGCAACAAGATGTCTTCTCCTTGGTAGACTGCTTCGAGGGGGAACATATCATCTCTGTGAAGCTGGTACGGAAGTTGGGTGGTGCTAACATGGTGATCACGGGGGTCTCTGGCCCGTCAGATGCTTAGGCTAGAGGGGTGATGTGGGAGGAGCTTACGTCAGTAGATGTGGATTGTCATGGGAGTCCGTGGTTGATTGGAGGGGACTTCAACGTTACCTTGCAGTTGTAGGATAGACCAGGGAGAGGGGGAGACAGGACCCTGGATCAAATGAGTTTGTAGAATTTGTGACTACACATGACCTTATAAATATGTGCCCGACGTCGTGTGCCTTTACATGGAGGAATAACAACGGTCAGATGTCCAGGATAGATAGATTTCTATCCAACGTGGAGATGGCAGAGGCTTTCCCCATGGCGGAGGTATCCCCTTTAGAGAGACCATTTTCAAACCATACTCCCCTAATGTGGCGACCTAATGAAGGGGTGCACCATGGCACCTACTTCAAGTTTGGCAAGTCTTGGCTACTGGAGGAGAGTTTTCGAGGCATGGTGGAGGAGAAATAAGCCTCTTTTGCGGTGGAGGGATCGACTACAGTTCGACTGGCAAGGAAGTTGGCTATGTTGTGGGCTCACCTGAAGGACTACAAGAGGGAAATCCGAGAAACCAGGAGGGACAGAAAAGAAGAGGCCTTGGCAGAGATTACCAGGATTGATAAACTGGAGGACCAGGCCCCTATCTCAATGGAGGATAGGGAGATCAGGTTGAGGATGATGCAGGTGGTGCAGGAGGATAGGAAAACAGAGGTGGAGTGGAAGTCGAGATCGAGACAAAAGTGGCTGAAGGAGAGAGATTCTAATACCAGATTTTTCCACCAAATGGCTTCCGCCAGGAGGAGGAGGAACTGGATAGAGAGGCTGCTAGTTCACGGAGAGGCCTATTCAGGTAGGGAGGAGGTGGGTAGAGCTGCAGCGGATTACTTCATAGATTTCACAGGAAGGTGCGGCAGAGGCAGGTGGCAGTGGAGGGGTGAGGATGTTCAGTGCATTTCTGAGGCCCAGGCAGAAGGCCTCACGACCAGCTTCTTAGAGGATGAGGTGAGACGGGTGATTTGGGGGTTGAATGCGGAGGGATGCCCTGGATCAGACGGTTTCCCGGTATTCTTTTTTAAGGAGTTCTAGTCTTTGGTGGGGACGGATATGATGCAGATGATGGAGGAGTTTGCGGAAGGAAATAGGGGCTTTGACAAGCTAAACAGGTTTTATATGTTCTTGCTATCCAAGAAGGAAGGTGCAGAGGATATTCAGGATTTTCATCCAATTGCACTCTAATGCAGTCTACCTTATTGTTGCTAAGGTGTTGGCTAACAGACTCAGAGACATCCTTGGAGAATTGGTTTCCCCTGTGCAGACAACCTTTGTATCGAGGAGGAGAATTCTGGATGGTTTTGTTGTCGCTATGGAGGCTTTGGTGGCTTGGAAGAGGGAAAAAAAGAAGGCGTTTCTGTGGAAGGTTGACTTCAGTAAGGCTTACAATTCAGTGCAGTGGGATTTTCTGTGGGCATCCTTACTGAAGAGAGGCTTTCCAACAATGTGGATTGGTTGGATGAAGAGGCATGTGACGACGACATCCTTCTCGGTTTGATTAATGGAAATCCAACAGGAGGGTGGGTACAGCCTAGGAGAGGGATCAGGCAGGGGTGCCCCCTTGCACGTATGTTGTTTGTGCTGGCAACAAATGCCTTGGCAAGGGCAGCTCGAAAGGCATGTGATACAAGTCTAATCAGAGGCTTCAGAATGGGAGAGCATGAGCAAACGACAATCTTACAGTATGTTGATGATACTCTGCTTTTGGTAGAAGGAGCGGGCCAGGAGGCTAGGAGGATGAGGATCGTCATGGAGCTATTTGGTGCTGCATCAGGGCTGCAGATTAACTACAGCAAATCAACTTTTGTCCCAATGAACATGATGGCTAAGGAGACGGAGACGGTGGGGAGTGTGCTTGGGACAGAGATTGGATCGTTACCACTGGTGTATCTAGGCCTCCCGTTGTCAGATAGGAGACTTAGATTACAGGATTGGCTCCCTTTGCTGGAGATGATGGAAGGTAAGTTGGCAAGGTGGTCGTCTAGACTTTTGTTTAGAGGAGGGAGAGTGGTGCTGGTGAAAGCGATCTTGGCATCTATACCTTCACATTTTCTCTCTGTTTTTAGGATATCGAGATAGATTGAGAAGATCTCTGGGTTGATGAGAGACTTCTTCTGGTCCAACAGGGGGGTGGCAAGGAGAGGGACAAGGCTGGTGGCCTGGGAGGAGGTGTGTAGGCCAATGCAAGAGGGGGGCCTGGGGGTCAGGGAAGTGGACAAGGTGAATATTAGCCTGCTTACAAAGTGGATTGCTAGACTTGGGGGCTATGAAAAAGGTTTGTTTGGTGACACCATGAGATGCTGGTACGGGTCGTTTGCATCTTGGAGACCCTTGGAGTCTCCTCCTTTAAGGGGCTCTTTCTTTCTCAGAGGCCTGGCAGAGGTGGCGAAGACATTCTTCTCCCCCACGCTAGGAGTGGGAGATGTTTTCACGTTCTGGCTGGATGACTGGCAGGGGGTCGGTCACCTCTCAGTGCCAGGTACCCCTGGCTATTTAGGGGAGTAGTGGATCAATCAGCTTTGGTGGGGGACTATTGGACTGGGGCCTGGTGTCCGATCTTTCGAGGAGGCCTCTCGAATCAAAGGTATGCAGAGTTCCAGATGTTGTTACAAGAGTTGGAAGGATGGGAACCAGAGGAGGGGGAGGACTCCTTTTCCTAGGAAGAGGAAGACTTCTTGGTGGCGGAGGCTTTCCGTAGAGCGAGTTGTAGCGTGGCCAGCTCGAACATTGAAATCATAAGGGACTGCAGACTCCTCTGGGAGGCGGAATGTCCATTGAAGGTGAAAATCTTCGCATGGCTGTTAAGGAGAGGGAGGATCATGATGAAAAAAGTGGAGATCAAGATGGGCTCAGATGGATGATGTGAATTGTTCCCTTTGTGATGGAGCGAAGGAGGGCATTCAGCACCTCTTCTTCTAATGTCCGTTTGTAGTGCAAGTGTGGCAGAAGTTGGGGATAGACTAGATTGTCCATCGGGATGTG
Source organism: Thalassia testudinum (assembly GCA_037157565.1). Taxonomy (NCBI): domain Eukaryota; kingdom Viridiplantae; phylum Streptophyta; class Magnoliopsida; order Alismatales; family Hydrocharitaceae; genus Thalassia; species Thalassia testudinum. The sequence continues at coordinate 67,564,425 of JAZHRO010000013.1, read as the reverse complement.
CTTAGCTTATGGTCTTCTTTTCGCAGGGGAAATGCAAGTGACGGGCTAAACTTGTTTAGATCCAAAAGGGATAGAGCTAAGGTTCTGGTTGTCTTATGGGGTGTGTGGCTGGGTAGGAATGGGGTGGTTTTCAGGGGTGAGAGACCCTATGTTGAGAATTTTTTCTACTCCATTTAGTCCAAGGTGAAGTTCTGGAGAACTAATCTGTAATTTGTGATGTAACTTTTTTTGATGGAATGAATTGAATGTGGGTAGTTATCATTTGGATAAACACCCTTTCACTTTTCAAAAAAAAAAAAATTCAGTTCACCCGACTCGAACCCAACTTAACTCGACCTGAATATAATGGGTAAAACTCAACCCATTTATAAATGGGGTGGGTATGGGTTTTACTTTCAAAACCCGAATGGATGTAGGCACAAGTATGGGTTTGAAAAAATACCCATGTACCTGACTTATATATATGTTTTAGTATAATGCTTTTCAAATATGCTATACTATTTAGTGAATCTATGTTGTGATGGAACATTTTTAATATTTATTTAGTTTGTTTTGAACTTATGTTTTCTATTTTCATTTCAAATATCACTAAAATTCCCCATCTTTTATGTACAAATTACATATATTTTGTTGAGAATTACTTGTATGTTTTGATGGCTCTTACAACCCTTTGTAGGTAAATGGATATCCGATGAGTAAATGGATATGGATATGGGTTTTGATCTAGAGACGCAATGGGTAAACGGATAGGATATAGGTAGTGGACTTACAAATGAGTATGGATTTGGATATAACCAAATCTGACCCATTTACATCCCTAGGCTTGTTCACAGTTTTTCGTAGCCTCTCTATAAATAGAGGCCTAGGGTATTCCCATAGTGAACAGTCATTTTCTTCTTAATAGTTAGACCTCTAATGAATATTGTTTTCCTTCTATGAGATCAAAACACTTGTACCCTTTACATGTAGATGAGTAAAATGCATGAACAACTTCAAGTTCAAGCTTTAACCTACCAAATTATAATATATGAACAAAGAGAAGACATCAAAATGCTCTGGGAGATAGGGCAAAAGGTGCTTTATCCAATGAAAGAAAAGGGTGGTTATTCGATTGATAATCACCATGCACTTATATTAATAACAAAGGCACAATGCCACATTACAAAATTAAAACTCCAAAGACCAACCAAAGAAGAAACAGACAACACAATTCTCTACACAAGGCTTTTGCCCCTTGAAAATAATCACATTTCTTCTTAGCCAGATGCCCCACAAAACATCCAAAGGCCACACCCTCTCCTTCGACCTAAAAGCATTTTGGCCCTGTTCCTATCCCCCCTCCTAAAAGATCTCCATAACTCATCAAAAGTAGAATGCGTCCACCACCTTACATCAAAGCGGCTCCAAATCTGAGTAGCACAGGGACAACAGAAAAATAAGTGATCAACATTCCCATCCGCCCTGAGACGTAGAGGGCATCCTTTCTCCATCTCTAGCACCCACCTAGCCTTCCACACCCTTGTCATGAGTCTGCCTCTCCTGAGAAACCAGGCGAAGATCTTCACCTTCAAAGGATAAACTGTCAACCAAATATGATTGCAGACTCTAATGAAATCTATGTCCATCCACAAACTTCCATTCCCCATCCTTCTATATGCATCTTTAATCGAGAAATCGCCCTCTTTCCAAAAGAAAACATCTACACCACCCTCTGACTAAAAATCCTCCAACTCCCATAGCAAAGTATGAACCTCCAGTATCCTCTGATCCGACAAGCTCCCCAACAAAGTAGGGCACCAATAGTTCTCCCAAACATCAGCAACCATGCCCCCCTATCTGTGGCCAGTGCAAAAAGCCTAGGAAACCAATCACACTATCTTCCCTCGCCCGTCTAGTCATCTAACCAAAATCTGAACAAGTTTCCTGAGCCAACAATAGGAACAAAAAAGCCTGCACTCTAGGTGCCACCCAAGAAAGACCTCCAAGAAAGTGCTTTGACATATTTATTTGAAATAGTAATGCTCATCTAGGGTTAAGAAGGCACCTTTTTCTGCTAAGAATCCATTTTGTTAACAGCTGTAGCCGAAAAGTCTTAAAATTAAACCTTTTGCTCCCAAAAAAGCTTTGCAAAGAGTTATCAAAATACTTTCTAGCATCACCAGACAGAAACATTTTATACAAGTGTCAAACTAGTTTTCAACTATGTTTACAAACAGTTGTGCAATTTTAAGAACATCTCGCCTACTTCTCAATAAATAAAGAAATATGAAAGGAGACCAGTCATCCATAAAGGTCATAAATGAAAACTACTTACAGACTTCACACTTGCAAGCTCCCTAACAGCTGCACTAAAGAAAAGGCCGTGGAAGAGAAAGAAGCATGAGTATGTTTTGCTAATCAATAAATCTCACTTCAGCAAGTACATTTTTATTCCAAGAAACCAGGTGGAAAATAATAGCTGTAAATCAGAAAAACTAATTATATGACCAAGCCTATCATGCCACATCAGAATCTAATCCAATCCTCCATCCTTTTTTGCTTGAGTAGCCAGAATTGAGATAAGAGCCAATGCAACTTGAGCCAGAAGTGTATAAAGTCCATCAGAGACTAATCTTCCTCTCCATCTACAGATGCTACAGGACACAATAGTTGTGACAAAATATGAAACTGCAACTCTTTACTTATCATGCTTATGGATAATAAATTTTTTTTTTTGAAGGAAATTATGGATAATAAATTTAAACGAAGATTAAGCACATGCAGCACATCAATAAGAGAAAAATGATCTGGAAAGTGATCCTTTCCATATAAATTGCTGCATTGGAGCCATCAGCTATGGTTACTTGGTCCTTCCCAGACCCAAGCTTGCATTGATTTGAAAGCTTGGCATTAGCAGTCACGTAATTCATGGCCCCACTATCCACGATCTATTCATTTCCACAAATATTAGAATATGCATTACTTTTTTTTCTTGTGCCAGGAGAACATGATTAATGGTATTGATTTATGATGTTCCTTCTTAAGTAGACAAGAGTAGAGAAGATTCCCTACAATTATAAATCTGGTCTACGGTCAAGTCTCTCAGAGTCAACTTAGTGCTGCCATTTTGACCTTGGCTCTTCTCAGAATTATTTCTGTCAGAAGAAACTGCAGCAATAAACCTTCAACTCGATACATAGTTAGCACTCCTCTGTCCCATTTTTCCCTTTGGTGGTTTCTTTACAGGATGAAGATCCCAACAACTGTCCATTGCATGTCCATTTTTGTGAAAGTGCACTTTTGTTCTTCACATGTCAAATGAGTCCTTGCTTCTGCCTGCAACATGACTAGCAAGGACAGAATATTCTCACATCCTCACCCCATAAGGAGACTTAAAATTCATCACACACCATCTTTCTTCATTAGGTTCCACTTGAGAGTACACTTCTTCAATAGTCAGGAATTTCCCTAAAGTGAGGATCAAGCTCAAGGCAACTTCAAACTCTAGAGAACCCCTAGACAGATGAAAGTTCGATTTTTCAATTCCCTGTCCCGGAACAATGTATGATCTTCAACATAGTTCCACACCTCCTCTGCATAATAATCCAAGTCTTCCCACTTGGATTTTACAGCTCTACGATATTGGCAACGGTAATGTTGCCTTGGCACATAGTATGGCTCCCTAGCAAGATGATAAATCCGGACCTCTTTCTTATTTTTCCTATGCCTGCTTTCTAAGAATAATCACGTCTCTGGAGGTCTTCTTCAAGATCAAAATTGGATTTCCACAAATAAGAAATAATAATCTATCTTCGCATAGCTATCTTCCAAGTACCGCTTCTCCCAGGCTTTGTTTATGGCCTCTATCTTGGGATTTGTCCCATCAATATGTCCAAGATGACCTATACCTGTAATCGCCATTTCTACACCCACAAATCATGAGATAGTTGTCTTTGGTCAACTTTGTGTCTTGATTTGGATAATGAGAGTGTCATTACTTTTTTCTTTTTGAAACTACACTTGTTCCTAATTCACTTTTGTCTTTATTGAGATGCCATCAGGCAGAAGAGGACAACCCTAGAGCAATACGTTTATGTGAATCATTATCAAATGGGATCAGGGAATCATACCCTGTGCAAACCATGATCTTTCGAACAGTAAAAGATACAAGATTTGGAGCAACGAAGTAAACACAATCTTAGATTTTTTTGACCAGTCCAAAGTGTGTCTAATTGGTTGGTCAAAGGCACCCCAAGAAGACACAACAGCACCATAGTTCTGTCTAATCAATTAGGTGTAACCTTCACGACTTGAGCCAAAACCAACCCGAAAAATGCCTCAAACTAGTCTAGTCAGTCAGGAATTTACCTGGTCAGTTGGACAGCACATGTTCATGTGCCTACTCCAATATGCGCTCTAATTAACCAGTTAGAAATAAAACTAACTAGTTAGAGGCAAGGACATGTATCTTATAAGCCCAACTTTTAGTCTGATCAATGAATAGATGTTCCAACCAGTCGACGCAGGTTAGTCTATAGGTTTCAAGTGACATCCACCACAATGCAACCCTAGAATTCTGAACCCTTGGGCAATTCTTCAACCAACATGGTCACCATAAGCAATACCCCAGTTTTGATCTTCACCCATACCAATCACGAGCAAGATCACGATGATCACTTCTTTCATGCTCTATTTCCTTGGAATTAAAGCCAATGGAATCACATTGCGACTCTGATACCTGTAGAAAAGACGCACAAACAAGAAGAATCACAACCACACAAGAGAAACATGGATTTATGTTGAAAACCCACTATGATGAGAGGGCAAAATTATGAGAGCACACAATCCCCTTGCATTCACTGGTAACTAAGGTTCCTTTCATTAAAGAACAAATTAAGCGATGTGTTAAGATGTAGAATGATTCATGGTATGTGGATCTACATCTAAAGATCCTTATATTCATTACAGGAATACTCAACAGTTACAAAAATCAAAAACTTCCCCTACTCAATCATGCTTCAAGATGGTGGTAAAAATGCAAAAAGAATTCCCTCAAAAGGTGGCATACGTACATATTGGAGAGTTGACAACAATGATCTAATATTTCTTTCCTTTCCAAAATACCATTCTTTTAAAGTTAGGTCTGCATTCTGGAAAAATAAGTAGAAAAAACATAATTTAGCCAAAACTACAAAATCACCCAAAGGATAACAAAGAAAAAACACAACAGATAAACTGAAAATTCTGTCTTTGAATCAGATGGTGAAAGTATATCATGCTCCCCATTTAAAGATTCCATCTGCACTTTTAACTGAATGCTTTTAAAAATGAATAGAATGTGGTGCTAGAAGCCTGGAAGAACTAAGATTTGATTTTTGATGTAGTGGGAATAGTTCAGCAATCTATTATTTTCTGAAAACCCTACACCTCTTTATATAGAGAGAGAGGTGTGGGTAAAATAGATAAGAGAACCTAAAGAATATAACAAATAAAGAAAATAAAGAGAAAGGGAAATATCCTATAACACTCCCTCTTAAGCTGGAGTGTAGCTTTCCATCAAACTCAGCTTTTCACAACAAATATCAAACGTAGCTCTACTCAATAGCTTTGTAATGATATCTGTTGTCTGGTCCTCTGAATCAACTGGAGATGTACAAATAACACCCTTCTGGATAAGGTCCCTGATGTAGTGATAATCGATTTCCACATGTTTTGTATGTTCGTGAAACATGGGATTATTTGCAATATATGTAGCTACAAGGTTATCACACCTCATCTCCATAGGGCCCTCTGCTTGTATATACAAGTCTCGTAGGATAGACTTCACCTAAACCATTTCTACTATTGTTTGAGCCATAGCTCTATATTCTGATTTAGCACTGGATTTGGATACTACAGTCTGCTTCTTGCTTCTCCAAGTCACCAAATTTCTTGCAGCATAGGTACAAAACCCTGTAGTAGACTTGCGATCAGCAAGACAGCCAACATAGTTTGCATCAGAGTATCCTACCATTGTCATAGGACACCCCTTGCGAAACAATAACCCACAGCCTAGACTTTTCTTCAAATATCTGAGTACTTGCATTGTAGCATTCCAATGCTACTTAGTTGGCTTCTCCATGAATTGGCTAAGTTTTCCAACAGCAAGTGAAATATCAGGTCTGGTAATGATAAGACAGATGAGTTTCCCAACTAGCTGCCTATAGCTTCTGCTCTCCACAGGCTCCCCCTCACCATATAAGTGTACCTTGGGATCCATGGGTATGTTAGCCACCTTAGCTCCTAACATCCCAGTCTCCCTAAGAACATCTAGTGTATACTTTCTCTGGCTCACTACAATACCATCTTTTCTTCTAGCCACCTCAATGCCTAAAAAATAGCAAAGGGATCCCAAATCTATCATAACAAACTATGCAGCCAAGTCCTTTTTGACCTACAGAATACCAGTAGTATCATCCCCTATAATAATAATATCAACCTAAACAAGTAGAACAGGCACTCCCTTATCAATCTTCCTAGTAAACAAGGAATGGTCAAATGTAGATCTCCTCAGGCCCATGCCTTCCACTATCTCAAATAGTTTATGAAACCACGACGCGAACTCTGCTATAGCCCATAAATTGCCTTTTCAATCTGCATACACACTCCCCCTCAACCTCAAATCTTAGGGGTTGCTGCATATACACTTCCTCCTAAAGATCACCATAGAGAAAGGCGTTCTTCACATCTAGCTGGTGAAGATCCCATTCTTTGTTAGTTGCAACAGATAACAAAATATGAACTGTAGGAAGCCTCGCCACAAGAGAGAAGGTATCAAAAAAGTCTACTCCATACATCTGAGTGAACCCTTTTGCTACCAAGCGAAACTTATGCCTAGAAATAGACCTATTAGGGTTATATTTCAAGGCAAAGACCCATCAACAACCAATCACTCGAGCCCCCATAGGTCAAGAAGCAAGCTCCCACATGCCATGAGATCGAAGAGCCGCCATTTCATCCTTCATAGCCTGATGCCATGCAGGATCCAGCATAGCCTCCTGGCAAGTAGACGGTACCGTGGATGTCATAAGTGTTGTAGTGAATGAAACAAACGTGATACTAAGACCATCACAGACAGAAGCACCAATCACATGATAGTGTGCACAGCTACGTGGGGCCTTCCTAACTGCTAGAGGAAGGTCAAGATCATCTGTGGGAGGAGACACATCATCCTCAAATGCCACTTGCTAACCCTCTAAAAACATCATAAGATTGAGATTCATTAGTATCATCAACACATACCAATGTAGGGGAGGATGATGGCACTGAGGTAGGGGAAGGGGGTAGCACAAGGCCTGTAAGTGACTAGAATCTGATATATCATTAGAGGATCTCTAAACTTGTTATCACCAAAATCCCTAGGAGACTAATCAAGAACTGGAATTAGAGTAAAATCACCAAACTGAATAGGTGGCATAGGCATAGGAGCTTGTGGAGGAGATCTGTCCTGCAGTATGAATGACAACTGTCTGGCAGCCATAGAAAAATAAGGTATAGCTTCGTGAAATGTGACATCTACACTAACATAATGCCTCTCTCTCTTTATCTCTCTCTCTTTTTAACATAGTTATTTCTATTCATAGTTGAAAGACTGTTTGCAAGTAATGATGAAATTCTAATATCTGATGCTTGTCTATACATATATAAATATTTAAGAATGACTTTCTGAAAGGCTTTCCCATAGAAATCGTGTTTGCCTCCTTGCGAACGACTCAATACTCACTGAAAAAATTTATAAATGTTATTTGTTTCATCGTGATTCTCACTACAACGATAGCTATTATCTATAATGCGTCTCACGGTCGAACACCTATCCAAAGGAATGTGTGTAGAGCAATGCCAATAGCAAAGCCAAACTTACCCTGACAAGATGCAACAATATTCGTCTGAAGTAGGCGATATACCCCCCCTCTTCATATCTGCCACCAATCATCCTCCGTGTCAGCTTGTCTTGTAATTCACAGCCCACGTCATCAAATATAACATGGCAATTAAGGTCCTTTGTGACTCTGCTCACAGATAATAAATTAAATGGAAACTCAGGCACAAATAAGATATTAGACAACTGTAGCCCGGGAGTAGGAGAAACCTCCCCCTGTCCATCTACTTTGGAATGGCGATCATCTGCAACCTATACAGTCCTCCCTAAGGTAGCTATGGACAGATGTCTAAAAGATGAATGATCACCACTCAAATGCCTTGACGCACCAGAGTCTATAAGCCATGGAGATCTACCATAATGTGAAAATGCAGAAAAACTAGAATTACCTTCTATACCTAAGAATGCAAGGGCAGCAGTATCTGTAATAGAGGGAGACTCCTGTGTGACTTGAGCCATCTCTATGCAAAAGCATCAAACTCTGCTCTTGGAACCATATTCGTCTCTGTCTCAGTAGTAGCTAAAACCTGATTAGCCATGGGTGGCTTTCCATGCTTGATCCAGTAAGAAGCTTCAACATTGCCAATACATCCATAAAAAGAGCAAGTAGGGCGTGGTTTGCCAAGCTGCCCCCGGCCTCAACCATGTCTCCGAATAGCAGAACCTCCACGTCCTCTACCACCAGCAACAGTAAAGGCAGAGGTCTATCCCATGGTCTCTGGAATTGTAGACTTGACTGTCGGTCTACTAAGTCCGATGCATGCCTCCTTCAAGGTAGGAAGCTCTATTAGGGTAAGCATATAGGACCTGGCTAACTCATAATCTGGACCAAGACCTGAAAGAAACTTGAGAGCCACAAACACTTTGCAGTACTCTCTCTGTGCAAAACAAGTACAGACAGGTCTGCAAGCATTATAATTCTCAAGAAAGCCTTTGAATTTAGTATAATACTGAGGAAGTAAGAGATCATCCTGCCTGAGAGAAAAAATATCACGAGTGATCTGAAATACCTTACTAGAATTCTTTTAAATTTTAATGAGAATACGTATCATGAAGAGAATCCCACATCTCTTTGGCGGTCTTGTAGTACATTATTTCATCTCCAATATGTGACGCAACAACGTTCATAATCCAAGCCCTAACCATGGTGTTATCTCTTTTCCACATGACATATTTCCCAGTCTTGTTGGTAGGCTCCACCTCCAACAGAATATGTTCCTTATTATGCCCTTCAACGGTCAAAAAGAATGTCTGAGACCAACGTAAATAGTTGGTCTCATTCAACTTCGTAACGGGGAGAAAGAACAGGTTCTTGATATTCACTGTCTCCGTGGAAGAATCTATTGTGACTTCAGATGATGCTAAGGATGCCATCTCGCCAAATCAAGAAGAAAGACCACCAAATATCCAATCTAAAACTTGATTTTCAGAACGAACAGATTACATCATGGACTAGCAAGACCTGAATTATAAGTTTTCAAATATGCATAATGAACAAAAGGCCCCCTTGGATGGACGTAGGCCTGGCAAGGGTGCGGGGGAAGGCACCCAAGATGACTCCAAGGAGACTTAGGTCTCTCTCGTTGCAATCAGAGGGGATGCGACCTCAGAATAGGGTCGCAGCTACCCCTACGATCACCTGAGGCAACAACGACTCTAGAATAGAGCCATAGCAACCCTAGAACAGGATCGTAGGGCCTCTGGGATCGCCTGAAGGACCGCTGCTTGCACCACAGCGCCTCCACAAATGCCCCAATCAGTGCTATGGTGCCTCACGATCGCCACTGCACCTTTAGATCACTGCTGCGACCGCCACAGGGCCTTGGATCAACGCTACCAGGCCCTGCGACCACCGCTGTGGTGAAGCTTCATCTCCAGATCGCTGCTGCGCCACCGCTCCAAGTGCTATAGAGCCGCTGAGCAATCTATTATTCCCTAGAAATCCTACACTTCTTTATATAGAGAGAGAGATGTGGTTAAAATACACAAGAGGACCTAAAGAATATAATAAAGCATAAACAGTTCTGTTGGGAATCTGAAAAGAAGCCACGTGGACACTGACATGTGACACATCAAGCCACGTGGCAATGCCACGTGAAAGCAGCAACAACGACCATCTGGTCCCATCAAGGCCGGCTACAAGGGGTCCTCTTAGACCAAATTTAGTGCACCAATATTGGTGCTTATCTATTTTTAGTAATTGATTTTGTTAGGAATTAAAGTTGTAGGATTTAGTTTTGTTAAGAGATAAAATCTTTCCAAATGAGAGAAGATTTTATCTCTTTACGAAACATAATTATTTGTTACTTGATTTGTTGGGATATGTTCTCTCTATAAATAGAGAGCCTTCCCACCTTATTTTCTGTTGAGCAATCCAAATATTTCCAAACAAAAATCAAGGCTCCTCACCTTTCTCTTCCCTCTCTCACCGTGAATCAACAAGGCCCACTGGCCTTCATCTTCGGCCGGTCAACAAGGAGCATCTGCTCCTTCCTGCCATTGCCTTCTTTCTAGACTCGTTGATCACCCAGATCATCTGGTGGTCGTTCCAGACATCTTAAACACACAATCCAATATTGTGCATGAGATTTCTGGACCTATTCATGCATAGGAGCCTCCACGCTCTGTCTGCGCCCACCTAAAAAAATCTCTACAAGTTCAAATAAAGAAAATAAAGAGAAAGGAAAATATCTTGTCACAGATGTTTATACAATATATGTGAGAATGTTGGAACAACGGAGATTTGTTTGATGTTTACGGAATATAAATGTGATGATTTGATTGACTTTGATGATATGGCAATGCGATGATATTTAGAAGACAAGTAGGTTGATTTGATAATGATTGCAAGTGATATTTGTAGCATGCTTTCTGTATGGAACCTTTTTTTTCCTGTAAGGTTGTGTAGAACCTATATTGATATTTGAGGAAACCTTTATTGAAGTGAAAATGTTTGTAACAATGATTACAGAGTTTTAAAAAAAAAAAAAAAAAAGGAAAAAGGTGGTTAACAAGAAATGTAACCCCCAAAATAGGAGCTCAGTACATCAATGGTTACAAAGCATGCTATGGTGATATAAACCCTTTTAACTGATGGCCTCTTCCTCCTAAAATGACCCCATTACGTTGCAGCCAAATGCACCACAACAATATAAAAGCTCTCCTAATTGTTTCTCCATCAGCAAGTGTCTTGTGTAAAGTTGTAAACTATGTCAAAAATCATGGAAGGAGGTGTGGTTAATGGACCAGTGTCCAATGCTTGCCCAACAGGAGGAAGAAAATGAACAAGCAAAGATGAGGTGGTTAACATCCTCCACTCCACCACATGAAGGATAGGAGACATCAGTGTCAGGGGACCAGTGTTTCCTATGCTCCTGAGTGACCGATCTCCCTCTTCTTAGCAGCCAAAGAAAAAATTTCATCCAACTCCTGGTCAATCTGGGGGCCCCTTCTCCATCTATGCAAGGTACACCTTCATAACAGAAAAGGCACCATGCCTCCACACCCAGCCATCGTAACCTTGCCCAGGGCGGATGTCAAATAGTGTATAATAGCAGAGTCAAATCCTCAACTTTAGTGTCAGACAGAGAAGCAGGCAAGCCCAGTGGCCAACATCCCTCCAAGCAGCAATCGAGCACAGAAGCAACAAGGTTAGTTGCCAAAGCAGCAAGCCTGGGATATACATTAGCAATCATTCTTGTTGGGACCACTCACCAGAATCTAAATCTTGAGCCGACATCCAAGCTACTTCTTGTCAGCTACTATAATAAATATCTTCTAACAGAATACCTGATGTGGCACCCTATGAATGGAGGCTGATGTCGCATTATCTGATAGGATGCCTTGTAACCACCGGTGGACACCTTGCCCATAAAGGTGATGGACACTGCATGAGGAGCAACACGCAGCAGGCCCTTCTTCCAAAATAATTCATCATTCTCACACAGGTTCTGCAAGACTTCTACAATGAGGTCTCATCAACCACAAGATCTTCTAATGACTCATCCAAATAGGGGAAGTGCCCCATACCACCAGTCCCATCACTTCCTAATCCATAGTTTCACTACAGGAGTCACAAAGGATTCTTTTCACCCATAAGGTGGAGCACCTATTTGGCAAGTAGTGCATCATTCATCACTCTCAGGTTGAGGACTCCTAAACCATCGACTTTTTTCAATTTACAAACCTCTTTCTAAGAGACCAAAGGAAGGAAGCTATCTCTCATGCCAAGAGCCTATAAGAATCTGTCTTGTGGAGTCAATTCCCCACAACATCGACTCAAGGATCTTCAAAATCAATAAGTAGAGTATCAAGGCAGATAGCACTGAAGACAAGAGCATTAGCTGGCTTCCCCTAGAAAAGAGCCAGGAAGCCCACCCCTGAAGTCACCTTTCCATCCTCTCAACGATGAGGATCCAATCTATAACTGTAGATGACCCACGAATAGTGGGAAACCAAGATAATAGAAAAGGGTATGGTGCTGCTAAACCTCCAAGATTTTGCCAACTTGTGCTACCTCTTCTTATGACATTCCAAAAGGAAGGAAACCCAACTTGTTGAGATTCACCCCTAAGCTGGAGGCCTCTGCAAAAACACTGACCAAGATCTTCACTTGATTCCTCCAAGGATCCATCAACAAAGATGATAGTATCATCAGCATATTAGAGGTAGGGATTTCTGTGCTCCTACAAGCTGAAGCAAACCTTCTCAAATCATTGGCTTAGCACAAAGCATAACAAGCATTTACACAGAAGTCTATTGCAATAACAAACAACATTGAGGGTAAGGGGCAGCCTTTCTTAACTCCTCTTATAGGTTGAATACATCCCGCTTCTAGTGTCCTACTCACTAAGATGAAGCAAGAGGTTGATGGAACAAAATTCTTCATCCAGAGGATCCACAGCTACGGAAACCCTTGCAAGGACCGTAGAAATTTCCAGTTCAAACTACCATAAGCCTTTGAAAAGTTCACTTTCCATCAAAAGGCCTTCGTATTTGATCTCTTCCAAGTGAACAAGATTTTCAAAACAACTACGTAATTTTCCATATTAAATCTCCCTTTAATGGAGGATTGCATCAGTTTGATAAGATAATCAGCACAGTTGCTATTTGTCATGCAAGAGTCTTAGCCACCACCAGGTATATAAAATTGGAGAGTGCAATTGGTCTATAGTCATTAATAGCCTCAGCACTGTCCATCTTAAGTATCAAAAAGAGAGAACTTGTTTATTCTTAAGAAGCCATCGCTGATAGAAAGATATTCAAAAACCATTATCACTTCCTTAACCAAGGACCAGAATTCCCCGTTGAAGAGGACTAGAAAGCTATTAGGCCTAAGCAACCCCTCCTACTTCAGGAATCTCATAGCTGCCAACACCTCCTCCTCCATGAAAGTATGAGCTAAAGAGGCCACATCATCCTCAATAAGTCAATGAGGGCAATAACCCCCCAAGATGCCACAATCTTTGTTGCTCATGACAAAAAAGCTGCTAGTAGAAATTAGCAAAAGCTCTTCCAACCTATTGTCTCCTTGAGTGCATCGTTTGGAGCCTTGACTATATTAATGCTTGGTTGGAAAATTTTGATATATAACAACCACTGAAATAGATATTTCTCTTGTCGTTGAAAAGGTGGCCAATGCATGCAGAAACCAACTAAAGCCTTGTGGATGTTGCTATTATGGTGCTTCCTTGATTAGAAATGCTCTTTTGTTCTTCAAGGTGAAATCTTTTGATGTGATGGTCTTTTTCAATGCAAATTATGTATATTTTCTACTTAATAAAAAACAAATATTGGGGTCCTACACCATTGTTGGTATAAATTTAGCTGCATTTAGGAACAATAAACAAAAGGAAGTGTCTCCATCGAGTGTACAAGTAATTGCATGGGGATGTGTTGTAACAATCATGTAGCTATGTTTAGAGCTAACAACCCATTATTCCATCAGAGAACAAAACATGTGGGCAATGATTGTTACTACACCAGAGATATAATTTTCTGACAATAACACTAGAGTTATGATTCAAATTTCAATGTTGTTTATGTTTTTATGAAACTCTACCCGATACCATGTTTGATCATTGCTTTCTTAAGATGAGCACAATTGATGTATGAACCATCTTGAAGGGAAGTGTTGCGCTTGGACTTTTTTTTCTGTGTAATTTCCAGTGCTATCAAAGGCAAAAGACATTAAAAGGCGACAAGGGTCCAAAACACCTGAGAAAGTGAGGAACTACATATTTTATATATTTATATATCACATATATAATATAGTAAGATAAAGCCACAGGAAAAAAATCACGAGATCCAAGCAAAAGTTCATAAAAACGATAATAAATCCAACTAGTTCACTTGAGTGCTCACCCAAGACCGTGGCGTTGACCTCCATAGTGAACAAGCAAAAAAGCCTTGCCTAGGGTTACACGAGGTGTCAATCCCTCACCCTCAAGCTAAAGCCTAGGCTTTCGCCCATCAATAATTTCTTTATTTCTTGGGGGTGACCCCCTAGTTTCATCAATAATCCTCTACATATTGAGGATTAAGCTTTCATTCTCAATAAGAAACTTCACCATTCTTCTATAGTCACTTCACAGTTTCCATACATTTAAATGTGGCATTATTCTTTCAACATGCCAACTCAAATATGATCTTCGTTGGGTTCTACATGTGGACAAGTTAATGATAGACGTAGATGTTAAATCTTAAGGTGTTGTTTTAATCCCTTTGACGCAAAACAATTTGGCCTAAATCAAGGGCCTGACCATTAATATCAACATTTTTAATGTGGGGTTTTTCTCTCAAAACCAAGTAATGGTGCACCGTGCATGCAGGAAGCTTCATTTAGTTTGTTTGATCTGTACAAACTAAAAACAAAGAAAAACAGAACGTTGATTCTAAAACACAACTAAAAATGATTTTCTATCTCATGTGTATGACAAAGACTACAACAACAACAACCATGCCTTTTCCCACACTAAGGTCAGCTATGACAGAGACTACAATAGATATATATTTGGAACTTAAAAACCTTTGTTTTGAAAAGGTGGAACATAAACACATACCATGCCTTCAATTTTACCGCGAACCTCCTCGCTGCCAGCACATATTTCGTCAATATTTTCTAAGATAGAATCTGAATAGGAAGGCAATTTCACAAAATTACGCATCAAATACAAAATAAATGTATAATACCACTAAAGAAAATGCATAGAGTCGCATGCTTGTTTTGAAATAAAAGTACCTAATTAAAATCAAGGCATGGAAACAGTCAAATTTATTCTATCAATTTGCATATGATAGAATAAAAGTCGATGGAGAGGACAAAGTCTTATGATTTCCTCAGAATTTTTATTATCCATTTCACATGCCATGTAATGGGGCCTGAGATGTCCTATAAAAGTAGTGTATAACACCCACACAATCTCTGATCGACCAAGTTTGATTCTCACTAATCCAGTTTGTGTTGTTGCTAGAATTATCCACAGGAAGTCCAGGGACCAGATTCTTCTGTCTTTTGCAATGGAGATCTTCACACACATGATATGTTATCTCCTAGTGGGACAATTCTCATTCCTAACATAAGTTTATAGTAACTAACATTTGCTTTTGCATGTAACTATTCCACTGTGTGTACCTGTATCATAAATGAGGCAACGTATTGGTTTTATCCAACTTATTTTGTTTCATACACCTAAAGAGGGAACAAGATCGAAGCATACCAGAAATAACTAAAGGCTAAAAGTCATACTGTATCTTTTTGTAGTTTGTTTATTTACTTCTGAAATTGATAACACATATACCTACTACTAAGCCATGCAAGCTTCTACACTGGATTACCTTCTGTACAGTTGCCCAATGAATGAAACTAGAAGAAATTATTATTACAAAAAACAGGGTAAAAGAAGCTAAACCTATATTTTCTATTTCTAGTCCATCTTCTTGAGGAGCTGCAGAAACTTCATGAAGAATGAATGATGAAGATTCTTGCTCAACTTGACGGGGGATTTCTTCCATCTGCAATCACCAATAACATCTAAGCATATCTTGACAAATAAACAATGCTTGAAAAGTGGTGTTCACTCACTAATTTAGATGCATTAGATTGTGCTCTGCCTGAACCCTTCTTGTCCTCAATGTCCACATCAACTTTGCTGACTTGGGCACCTTCTACTTTGTTGTTTTCCTCCTCTCTTACTTTGAAAGTCCGAGATCGAGGTTCAAAATACTTGGCGTGCTTACAAGAAAAAACTTGGTGGAAGTTTTTTAAGAAATATTTAATTTTTTCTCTAAATCTACTTAAGTTTACTTTGTCTTCCAAAGATATGGTAATTTCATTGTCATCAGACTGCACACCAACACTCTCGCCTTTCTGGACCTTGATTTCAACATTGTTGTCACTCCTTGATGAGTCAGGAGCGTCGAATACACCCTCCTTTTTTACATCCTGCTTTCCATCTTCATTTCGAAAAACAACATATTAAAAAGATAGAAATGAAAGAAAACTATCTAATAAATGCACAAAAGGTGAGTTTCACTGTATACATGCCTCGGCTTTCAGAATCATCTCTGAGGAGATTTCGGGGGAAAAAATTTTGAAAGTCCACACCCTTCCTAACATCTTCATTCCCAGAAGCAACTGAGTGAAAAGATTCAGATGAAAAGGATGCTACAACTTTCTAATAGGATAAATAAAGTGAATTTGAAATGAAGTAAATTCAGTGCATGGCTAAAATTATTGAGAGAAGACTACATAAGTTTGGGATTTCCAATAGCTATCAGATCCTGTAGAAACATCACTCTTCAGTGTCATTGTCTGAAATTTGTATGGAAGAGTGTATTCTCTAGGATTTCCTCTCTATATAAACTTTGCTACAGAAAGTGCGAGCTTGATTTTGAAGATCACTGAGCATTTTAACAAAAGTGATGGTTCTGTTCTCAAAAGACATTTCAACTTCTTGTAAAGATGGCACAGATGATCCATTAGATTTACCACTACTTTGAATCCTTCCTTGTGAGGCAGGAGGAACTGGAAGCATGTCACTACTGCATGCGGATTTAAATATGAAGAAGTAGGAACTCCTGCTGATCCTCTTATCAGATGCTAAGTTAGTCGAACCCTCCTTGAAATGCCTTCTGATGTTGGCAGCTGCATGTCTTTGAGTATCCGTGGAATTCCCATACTTTTTTGCAAGCACAATGTCATCAAAAGAAGAGCATGATGCAGGGATGCCAGGCTGATCAATTAGTTTCTCAGAACAGCTGCAAAAGTTTATAGCTTTAAAAATATTGAATTTCACATTTTTCAAGTAGCTGTAACATGAGAGAAGTGCTAGGTAGGATCAAAAAAAGTTAAGATGTCTTGAAATTCTACCTTTTCGGAAAAAAAAAAAAAAAGATGTCTTAAAATTCTAAAAAACTAGGGATGCCTTGAAATTCTAGTTTGGCCCCTGCTGGGCTTGTGAATGTTGCTTGGAAGATCTAATACCCAAGGCTCGGCTCCATATATGCACTAATTAGATGTATTCACGCAATAACAACTTTCATGAATTTGAGATTTGAAAATCTAATGCTTGTACCTTTTAGAAGCTTCTTAGAAATAAGGAACCTCTAGTTAGACCACTTAGTAGTGACAAAACCCTGTTCAAACAGGCCATGTCAGGCTGTACACATTATCATAGCGGCTATTATTCATTAGCTAAAAATAGCTACATGCAACATATAGATAATGAGGAGCATTTATCACCAGGGTGTGATTTACTGTTGTTAACACCTTATTGTGGAATAACAAAAATATATTTTTGAAGCATTGGAATAATACTGGAATGCCAAGGTACAGCAGTAAAATTTCGAAGGGAAATGCCATGCAAGAAATGACCCAAAGAGTTGGATAATTCATTGATTTTTTTCAAGAGAAAAAAGTAGTACACAATCTTTACATAGGCTTACGCTGTTTTTTTTTTTTTTTTTTTTTTTTTGAGAAAGAAAAAATGATGATTAGTGGAGGTCAATGATCATCCAAAGAATTATATTAAAAAGTTTGGAACAGACTTACAAATGAGTGAGCCAAAACTCAAATAGGCAAGAGGCCTCCCTTGCAACATTCTCCACCCAACAACACTCATGGTAAAAAAGTACACCATTACATTGAAGCCATAGACACCAAAGAATAGAGGCCTTTATTCAACCAGTTGTATGAACATCCATGTGTCTTCTAAATGAAGACCAGAAATTATCAATTGAAGAGATATCCATTGTCTGTAGACTGAAGCAATGCCGCACAGCATGTCAGGAACAAATGTGACAAATCCTCCTCTAAATCACAGCATAAAGGGCAGCTAACATCTGGATCATCTGATCATTTACTTCTAAAAATCTCCGTCACAATCTTGCCCCTCTAAAGAAGCCAAATAAAAAGCTTGATCTGCAAAGGGACCTTCAATCTCCACAACATAGCGCAATCAGAACTAATATCACATGCTGCAGGTGCGGTAAAAGCAATTTTTCTATATGCTATGCTGACTGAAAAGTCCCATCTCTCCAAATCAACCTGTCCGACTCATTCGAGAGAGGTTGAAAGTCTGAAATCAGCATCAACATGTTCTGAAATTCAGTAAAAGGTGCCTCAGAAAGACCAGGGGGTAGAATGAAATGCCAAGAATTTGCCCAACTATACCAGGCACTCTCCAACACCATATCCTTACTGCTGGCCAGCTAATAAAGCCTTGAAAAAAGGCTCAAAAAAAGATCATTCAATAATAAGTTGCAGGGCCCAACTTATTAACAAACGACTCTCAATGCTCCCTCTCAAACTGGAGCTTATTTAGTCCCAGATTGTTACGTAAGGAACAGAAACACGTTCCTTCTCACTCAATAGATCTTCAGGCAGAAAAAGTAGTTCCTTCTCCCTCATGTTGTCAGGCAAAGTCCAAGAAGATAAGTCAAAGATGTCCTCCAAATGAGTATGTTATTCGAAAGTACATGTTACTGAAGATGTTCTCCAAGAGTGAATGCTGCTTCGTGTAAAGAGTTAATAACATGAAGCTTCTTCCAGAATGAGCAATGAGATAAAAGACTATCTCCAAGTAGAGTAAAGAAAACATCTCGACATTCAACAAATAATAATGAGAGATAAAAATGAAGTACCTTGACATAAAGAAGGATAGGCTAAAGATAGCTAAGTCTTGAATAGAAATGAAGGCTTGAGATTGTCAAAGATGATCCTTCACAAAAAAAATTTCTCTAAGCAGTGGGTGGAGATAAGAAAAGACACCCATCGCCAAGTAGAGTCTGGGTAAGATATAGGAAAACACATATTTCTTGGTAGAATTCCTCCCATATGGGAACCACAAATGAAACACAGGTCATTTCATATAGAGAGTCAGAAGTTAAGCCTCTTCCATGTAGAGACCTCTAAGAGAGCTAGTCTCTCTCATATAGAGACCTCCAACAGTGAGCCATTCTCAGATAAGAACCTCAAACAGAGTGATTCTCTTCCACTTGGAGACCTTAAGAAAAATGTGCTTCTATTAAATAGTGGCTCTCTATAGTGAGAGACCACTTCAAAAGTAAATAATAAAGGATGGAAGTCCAACCCTCTTCCCTTCTCCTATACTCATTTAATTTATAAAGATATCCAACAAGCTGGGAGAAGAAATAAAGGTGATCCTCATAAGACAAGCAATGTTCCTTAACTTCTCCCACTCTCTTTAGCTCCCTTTTTTCCCTTCTTATTCCCATTTCATTTTCTTCGTTATTTTCATCTTCCACTTTTCTCTCTCTTTTTTGAGAGATCCAAATATTTTCTCTTAAACTCAATTGAGTGAGATTGAAGTTCAAACACAGGCAGATCACAATAATACTAAGTAGAGAATAATTGGAACGATCTCGATTAAGCTGAAACTCTTCAAACTTTCTGGATTGAGGTGCAATTTCAAGAATTGTAAAAGCTACAAGATAACTTTCAGGAGTTTTTTTCTTTCAAAAAAAAAAAACAACCTTTCTGAAGTTTTCGAATTATTTTCCAACTTCAGAGATTTAAGAATCTACTAACAGTGAGAGAAACTTTTGTAAGATTGCATAAGAAAAGAGGTGCACAACAAATTGGAAGCACCAAGAATTTCTGGTCAAAATTATCTCCTTGGATTAGAAAGCAAAGCTGAAGATTGACAATCCCAATCGACCTCTGTTTCTTGAATATGAAGAGAATACAACAATAAAGCCATAATCGCGGTCCTTTAAGAATCAGTTCTCCTATTCCCCAAAAGTCTTCGCGGACACAAAACATTTGATTTGCCAATTATCTCTGTTTCCTTTTGAATGTTCTGAAGCATCTAAACTTTGATTATAATGTGTGATCTAATACGAGAAACCAATCGCCGAATTAAATGTGGAATAAGACCACCAATGAACATCCGCCACGTGGACAATTCGATTAAGCACGAAACCCTCGAATTCGTCAGCAGAATGACACGATGCTCTATACAACACTGAGGCCAAGTACCAGAATATTGAATGATATACCATAGACTACAACACACAAAATGATGGAGTTGTTAGTTCCAGCCACAGAGAACAACTTATTCAAGAAGATCTTCGCAGATTAGAATATGTTATTCCAAAAGAAACCTTTCACCGTTTGTCATGAATAGAACTTCTTCGTATATGCTAAATTCAAAAAATCCTTCCAGTAAGGTCAACGTATTCCTCAAAGAAAACGGTCTCACAGCACTCAAGAAGGCATTAAGTTGAATCTGATCTACCTTCGATAGAATGATCTGATCTAGAAACTGTCACGATCACTGTTCACGCAGCGTATAGGAATCGCGATCATAGTTCATGCTATGAGTATTATTAATTGAGAGGAATACCTGAGCACGAACGGTATTCCCAGATACCGTCTACGTAAAACGATGGCGCGAATATCCAGATAGAAACCTTTGTGATCGAACTTCGTTGATAGCACGCCGAATACAAAATCATACGTGTAGCATCAAGATAACGATAGAACACCGTGACACAACGTGAAAAACCTGAAGGCAAAACCAATGGGCCTACAAGGAAATTATGGTACGATGGGACCTCTTCATTAGGCCGTACCCTTATTTTAAGGCAGCATTTGGCATCCGGTGAAATAGGGCTGATGGGTGGGAAATGAATAGTTAAGAGTTGCTTCAAAAAGATTTTGTACTTTCTCATTTATGTCGTGATCGTCAATTTTTATATTATATCAGTATTAATATTTATTCACACTATTATATATTCACTTATATTATAATCTACTTCCTAACATCAGATTCAATATATATTAAAATATATATATTTCAACATAATAATATACCCACACCATATTATAATATTAAAATATTACTCATTAATATCATATCATCGTATTAATTATTACAAATCTCCAATCATGGCAAGCCTTCATTGAAATATATCTATCAACTTATCTCACTCCAACCCTATCCTAAGATAGTCAAAATCTCCTATCAAACATAGCCTAAGAGTTCCATTGAAGGTACAAAAATCCCTTCAACATTTCCTATAAATTGCATGTCAACTATGGAAAGCTCACAAGAGGACAAGAAGTCCCTTTGGTTGTGAAAGGACTATTTCTGGTGTGGGAGTGGGGGTTATTTTTGTGGAGAAGTTTGTCAAATAATACCAATCTTAAGAGGTGTGATATCCAATATAGTAACTAATAAACGGATATTTTCAAATATTTACCATTGTGATATATTTTTCTTCCAACCAAGAGCTTCAATTATAGATGATTTGAAATTGTCTTTCACTCGCTTAATGGAGAGTCATCCAACGAAACACCTTAAGATTTTGTTTCCCTGTTGATCGTCGTTTCTTCCATGATTGGTATCAACAAAAATCAACTGCTGTGATTGCCGTTTGCCTTCTTTTTCAGGTGTTTGAGTTCAAAATGGCCGATTTACACAATACCGAGGAGTTACAAAGGAAGAGTGTCTTCGGATGCCCATGGATCGTTCGAAAAAGAAGAGAAAAAACGAGTGTTGCTTATGAAATTTACTGGTCTAGTTTTTGGGCGAATAGGTTTGGAAACTTTTTAAGGGATAAAAATTTTTGATGGCTAGTCATCCCTTATTCTCACCACCCTCACGGTGACTTCATTTTCTGAAATCACTCAGAAACTCAACTCCCACCCCTACCGTAAAAAGGACTTGTTACAGCTGTTGACCCCTCGACAATTCTTTCTTGTGTAATACAAGATGGATGCCCCGAGTGAATAGGTGCGTGATGGAGTGTGAGTTGAGGTATATCAACTTTTGTCCAAGTTTAAAATACAAAAGAGGCCAACAAAATTTGCCAATAATCACTTTTCTCTACGATGAGAAAAGTTGAAGCTCAGTATAAAAAGATATCAAAATAATTTTCACCTAGAGAATATTTATGTACTTTGAATATAAAAGAGTTAGGATTTTGAGTACAAGTGTTGCACATGCCCATTTCTTCGTAAGACCTTTAAAAGAAAAAACCTTGGGATTTCCACGAAGGTAACCTTTTGATATCATATACTTACATGACATAATACAAGAAAAATTACTTTTCACGATGGTTGAAAACCATGTCAAGAGTGATAAAATCATCTCATTTTGAGGCCGCAAGAAGATGCAAAGCAAATACCATTAAAACACATAATTAACTAAGCATAATTGACATATAATAATAAAATAATATAATTGACATACAACATACATATAACTTATTTCTGTTAATTGATAACATACCACATACATATACTTATATATTTGAAATATAATTAAATATAATTAATTACCTCAAAAAATTGTTATTAGAGATATCCCACAAGCAACCTAAATCAAATTAGACAAAATTAAGATAATTAGCAATCAACCTAAATTAAAATTTAGAGGAGAAAAAAGTGGAATTGGGAGAGGGGACAGGAAAGAGGACACGGGGCCACCGGGTGAGGGATGAGGCAGGGGCAGGGACGAGGCTATTGGGGGTGGGTTCGCAAGGGACGGGGATGTTGGGGAAGGCAGCCAAGCGTGGGATGGGGGCATTGGGGGTGGGTGGCGCGGGGTAAGGGGGGCAGTGTGAGGTGGGGAGGGGTGGTGTGGGGGCAGAGGGGAGCTAGAGGGTTGTGTGTAGGCGAGGTCGCGGGGCGGCGAGGTGAGGTGAGCTCAGGTTTGGGGGCAGTCGCGACCGGAGAAGATGAGTAGTGCTCACCGAAGGGAGGGAGAGGGGACGGCGTGGGGAGGGGGCTGTGGTCACGACGAGCTTTGCAGAGCTTTCATGGGGAGGAGAATAGAGAAGTTTTCGATGGGGGAGGGGGAAGGGGTGCAGCTGAAGAGATATATTACGAATTGGCGACGGTTGATCCAAGCACAACTTTATGACCGCGCCCGAAGTACGATTTTTTCACTCGTTTTCGAGACGTGCAAATTGGCAACGGTTGATCTAAACCGTTGCCGTCGCTGTCGCCAAGTTCAACTTTATGACCATGCCTACGGTAAGATTTTTTCACTCGTTTCCGAGGCGCGAGAATAGTTTTACCAATTCGCAACAGTTGATCGCAAACTGTCACCAATCTTTTCTCTCGCTGTCTGCACGCGTGAAAGAAACAACTCACTCCTCTTCGAGAAATTCTATTTGCGCAAGTAGCGACAGTTTCGATCAACCTTTGCAAATGGCGGACTTTTTCAAACCACACGTGAAACGAAAATTTATGTCACTTGTGCTGACCTTTGATTCTCTTTGGCGACAATTTCTATTGAACCATCGCCAATGTTGTAACAAAATACATAGCCATATTACGAAGAACGCTCCTAATTCAAGGATTGCGACATTCCAATACATAACCGTTGCAAAATTGTTACTATTAGCAACGGTTTCGCAACCATCGTAAATAAAACCCCAGTAATAGTGATTTTTCTTGTAATGATAATTGAAAGGCCATATGCATTAAGTAATAATCTTTGTTATAAAACCTTGAAATTTCTACGAAGGTAACCTTTTGATACCATATGTTTACATGATAATTGAAAGGCCACGTGCATCAAGTAACAATCTTTCTTAGACATTTTGCATAGCCAATCCTAGCTTGCACATTAAGCAATCCATATCTCTATGCTAAAAGAGAATCGTGGATAAAGTAGAGGTCACAACTGCATGTCAAGCCCTCCGCAATTCTTTCTCCACTCTCTCTTCACAACCTCTCTCCTTTACCAGCCGCCGCTAATGAGGTCACTTCAAGGTTGAGAGATGATCCGACTACTCAAGACAATCTCCACTCTTGCAAAAATGCTTGGCATAGAAATGTTGCTCATACGCATATGTTGCATGGAGTCTCTTGGATAGATCACCCCCTATCTCTCATCTCCATGTTTTCTTTCAATATGCTTTTCTTCAATGAGGATAGCTTTTTCTTCTTTCTCTCTCTTTTTTTTTTTTGAAATGGTGAATTTTCATACCATTTATCCAATAACTCCACTAACTAAAAGTAATTCCATTACCGATAGATCGGTAAGCAAGACATATATAATAATAAAGGGCAAACTCATCAATTTAAGGAGGATAGCTTTTTCTTTTTCTAGAATCTCATGTGATCATGTGTCGAGAATTAAGACAACTAAGTATTTTACCATGAAAATTGGTAAATCCAATGTCAAATCTACCATCAAATCCACGCACCTCTCCTAACAAAAAAATAGGGCACAAATCCCTTGGTTAAGAATTGATGTAGGTGAAGATTTAGTGCATAAGATGGGCAGTCGATACAGATGTCAATGCCACATTGCTCTTTTACATTTTTGTCAAAAATTAAGTAAGTAATGGTGTTTCGACAATCATCCTCCTCTAGTCATGAGACTTTCAACTCCCTTTTTAATCTATGGTGTTGGTGTCCCTCTTCCCTCTTTGTTCCTGCTTCATTAGGAATGGAAAGAAAGGGTGGCGGGAAGGAGTTTCGATGGGTAAGGACAAGTTGCTTCAGCTTCGCTTTCCACCTTTACAGCTCCTTCACATTGGAGTCACGCAAGAGGTCGGCCGTGGTTGTATACAATAGAGATGTTATTAGATCTTCTTCGTCTTTCAGGTTTCTCGGATCTCGCAAGTGACGGATTGCTACACTTGGGTTATCTGGGCACTTTCTTTATATTTTTTTCCATTTTTATTTTATTTTCTTTGTTTTGTCTCATGTGCTAGGAGTTCCCTTGCTCCTTGTGACGAGACTTTATTTTCCTCCATTTTTAAATGAGATCGATTATCCTTCTCTCTTATCCTTCAATGTTTCACATTCATTTAATCCCGACGTTTTGCTTAATAAAAAATCTTGTTACAGGAGGAAAAAAGGTAAAAAGAAAAAGAAAAAGGTAGTGAGCGAGAGAGGACATGGACAGGAGGGCGAAGTGTGGGCCTTCAAGGAGGAGAGGGCGTAGAACATAGAGAATTCAGGAAAGAAGAGTGGGTTTCAGGGGAAGTGAGGGAGGGGGGCACCAGATGAAGGGAGATTTTTTACTTCTTAGTTGCATGTGAGCTCTTGCATGAGCTTGGAAATCCAAACTAACTAAGCCAATCCTTGTTATGTTCACATCTTTATAAGACCATACTTGTAACCATGATATTGGAAGGATATAAATGTAATTTCAAAAGTTTGCAAGGTCATTCATGTAAAAAATTTCTTATAATTCAAAAGATATGAATTATAGCAATTTAATCAAATGGCACCCTTGTGATTTGAATGGACATTATTTTCTTTAAGAAAAAGGAAAACGCTAGATTGACAGCTAAAAACTTAAGAAATGCATAGCACGGATTCAAAATATACGTCATTTCTATTGGACCTCTAAGGCCAACTGATTCCTGTTGTAGTGTGTAGAAAATTGTAATATGTATCAAAGGTGGGAATGGTATAATGTCTATTATGTGTTCCTTCATAATTATATCAATATTAATTTAGATATACAGATAGATATACTACAAATATGTTAAATAAATCAAGGATGGCATATCTTTAAAACGATAATAGTTTTAAAAAAAAGCTTTGCAAAGTGCAACTTAGTAGATGCTTCTCGTAAGAAACTTAGATTTGCTTGCTTTCATTATATCAGAGCAAATCGTATTATCATGCTCCTATGGATGAAAAAATTGCATCCACTCCTCTTGAAACTAATGCTAAACAAAATCTCGTAGATGATACTCCTTCTGACATTATTGCCATTCTTCGCTTCCTTTCTCTAAGGTACTTGATATCGCTATGCACACCACATCATTAGTCAATTCATATATTCTCTTCAAACTAAAAAACTATTATACAATTGTACTAAAAAGATTTGGCTATGTAGGTAAAGAGTACAACCTCCCTATTCATTACTTTATCATGAATAAGTACTTTGACTTCCAACTTAAATTATTTTAATATATATGAAGTATGACTCAGTCAAGATCACGTCATCAACACTTGGGTTGATGTGACGAAGTATGCCTAACCTTGGTGTGGAAATTAATATAAATAAACATGACGCTCACAGCCTCTTTCTAAACCAAACCAATTAAAAACTCCATCTATAGATGGATAAGACTGCGATGGAGCCATTCACTCATGACTCAAGTAATGTTTATTTTGGACTGTGATTGGTCAAACAACACTACATAACCAAACAGCCTCCATTTCACTTAGAAGGGGCTTCTTATTACCATCTTCGAAGTTGATTAATGTCATAATCCGTGGTAAATGTAAGGAGTTATCAATGGTTACTCATTTGTTTTGTCTCGTTTTTATTTAAGGCAATCGTAGTTATCAGTATCACACAACGCACGTTTCCCCAAGGGCTTCATCTCGACT
The DNA here is from genome assembly GCA_037157565.1 of Thalassia testudinum. Classification (NCBI taxonomy): domain Eukaryota; kingdom Viridiplantae; phylum Streptophyta; class Magnoliopsida; order Alismatales; family Hydrocharitaceae; genus Thalassia; species Thalassia testudinum. Next base: position 67,537,693 of record JAZHRO010000013.1, on the reverse strand, counting down.
TTATAAATCCCTTTCTTTTGCGTCCACATATTCACTTCAAAATTTTCATTTCTGCACTGCACATACCTACACTTGACAAATCAACCTGAAATGTATTAAAATTAGGCTGACTCAATCCCAATATATGTGGCAAAAGGCTATCCGTCAAGATAAGGTGAAAACGGATTCCGTTGTACGTGCTGGCAACATCAAAGTTATCATCTAAAATATATAAGCAACGGATTCGTTTGTAGTGTGCGTGTGTGTGTATATATATATATATATATATGTATGTATGTATAGTTCCAACCCATGGCAGCATATTCAGATTTGGACTCCTTGGAATAACAGCCAACTAAATGGATACTTTGCTTCCAGAAGGCCAATTAATTTTGACCCCTATGCACCTTTATTCTACTATTTTAACGTACCGTTGATTTCTCTGCATATGCACGAGGCACGTCCATCTACTATTACATTGGATTGTAATATAAGCCAATTCTCTCTAACAAAGGCATGGTAATAAAACTTGCTAATTGACTTTTTATAAAGAGTAAGACTTGAAGCTTTACGTATTACATGGAAATGAGCATTGAACTTATAATTAATTTGCGTACTTGCTTCCAATTTATTTCGTATATGGACCGTTAATCATCTTACCGTGTGAAGAGCCAAACCCGGCCCTTGTTAGAATTTTGGATCATATATATAATTATCGGGAGAAACTCTTTCCATATCTTATCGTCCTATCATGATTCAGTTATCATACTTCTTCATGTCGAAACAGACGTATTTCAACGCTATGCTTTAACCTAATTGCATCCTTAATGGGGTCTACTTTATTTTTCTCATAGCTCACTTAACCTTTAGTTCTTGCATATATTTGCATTCATTTCATCCAAAAGTGTGCATTTATCAGCGGATCATTACTCTTTTGCTTCCGTATATTCGGAAGAACACAGAATTAACCAACCAATCCCTTTTACGCTCTTCCTCGTGAATTAGTTATATATATGGAGGGAAAAAGTACTCAAAACCAATTACTCCCATGCATGCATGAACATAAATCGAAGCAAAGGTGCACAAACGGCCCCATCATGGCATCCCAGTTGGTGGCAACACCGACCAATATACGACAGTGGATATCCGAGTTCAAAACTTGTATTATTCGAGAGTGGTGTTGCGGAGAACGTCACCTCTCTCAGTTTATCTAATTGGGGATGTAGGTCACCTTAAAATTAAAAAAGGTGCACGAACCTGGGCAGAGAGGAAAGGCGACCGGACGAGGCGTGTCTCGGGGGGCAATTGTGACTACCCCCGGAGGAAGAGGCGGGATCGTCGCCGCCTAGGAAGATATCATCGAAGAAGTCGTCGTCCGCCAGATGACCCCTCCGCCACAGCAGAGGGCTGTGTTCAACCTGAATTCCCTGATATCGTGTAGCAGAGCTGTCTCTGTGCCGCCTGCCGCCGGACCCGGGGGAGCGGACGGGCGGCCCACCGAACACGTCGAGGTTGGACATCCTACGGTTCCGGCCGGATGGAGGACCGGGATGGTGAGCGTCAGTGAGCCCGCACTGCTTCCTCTCCATCCCAATCCTGTGGGTCTTGTGCATGGGATCATCGGAATTGGATGGATAGAAAAAGTGCTATCGGTGGTGATTGAATGGAAGCGAATGAGATGGACAGTTGGGAGTCCGGTGGTGGATGGCAACTCCTTTTCGCGGGCTCTGCTTTGTTTGTATTATAATTTAGAATTGTATCTATGGTGTGGGAATCTTCGCAAATTTCCCCGGAATCCTTGGAGCATATGCATGCACTTCCCTGGTGTGTGGAAGTTGACCCAGATACATTGAGATCGAGATGTGGTTTTGATATGTGGAAGGCAGCCGCGTTGACACTACTTAAGCTCTTTTGTTAGGTGTCTTCGGAGGACTTGAGAGAGATCTGCTGATGGTGGGTGGGGGTTAGCTAGAGATGTGGTTTTCCGATAAGAGGTTGACTTGGATTCGTAAATCGTAGCGTCCACGTGGATTTAGGAATAATAATAATATTGTATTGGATTAGGATGGAGCGATGTGTCATGCAACTTGAAGGTCCAGCCGCTGTGGAACCTAAGCCCGAAATTTTTGAGAACTAAGTCGATCGAACTTGAATCCCACGATGTATAGATCGGGAGGAAGAGGTCAATACGTGTTTTGCGAAGCCATGTAGGAGACCCATTAGAGCTCGTAAGGCTCGTGATGTACGTGTGCAGGCGGATGCATCATCCATACAATTATATGAACCCTAGCGGACTCCCGTGATTTTCTTCATGATCTACTCTGTGCCCCTCTCTTTCTCCTCTCCCTCTCCAAAACATCACAAGGTGCATGCCACCAACCATCACAAGTTTATGTGGCCCCCCTCATACCCCCCATATATTGCTTGGGTCTCTCCAATCGTGCACCTCTTCTTCCCTGCAATGGCTGGAGGTTGTTGCCTGGTTTAACCCTTTGCATGCTTCCCCCATTCTATCCCTTGCACCCTCACCATGATTTCTCTCCATCGTTGCGCCTCTTCTACTCTATCAAGGAGAGCTCATTGCACTTTCCTCTTGCACCCTCCTTTGTTGTTAAATTAGTGGATATACCCAGCGATTAATTATTAGCAAAATTAATATTTAAAGATATATTAATAATATATATATTATTTAACTTCTCTGAATATACATAGTAAATGTTCTATTTAAAGTAGAGACAGGTAGTTGTTATAGATAGGTATAAAGATGTACTAATAATATATATATAATTTCAAATATATAAGTATCTTTTCTAAATATAATATTTTTGTTATTAAAATTTTAATTATTAGCAAAATTAATATATATATATATATATATATATATATATTCTCTGAATACACATATTAAATGTCCAACTTGATTTAAGAGAAAGATGGGTGGGGGGCATTAATTGATCAGGGGAAAGAGAGAGATGGTGTGTGGGGGAGGAGGGAGTTGGGGAGGTTTTTTTTTTTCCTTTTTTTCTCTTTTTCATTTTTAGATGATAATGGTTAGGTATCATGGGAGGCGGTGATTGGGGGCGCATAAACGTTTATTTTGTTTGGTAGAGGAGGGAAGTGTCTTTTTTTTAAAGCAAGTGGAAGGTTATATTTTATTTGTTAGATATTTGAAAATTTAACTTTACGGAACCATAGAGTAAAGGGGAAAGGGCATGATGCAAGAGGTTTTTTTTTTTAAAGTAAAGGGGAGGGATTATTTTGAGTGAAAGCAAGGGGGCATACGTGAAGGAAGGAGGTGGAGCGGAAGGGAAAACCCTCCTTTAGCATAATTGAAAGATATGAAAGCTTGCACTTTAGAGATTTTTGTTCAAATATCAAATCATATAAGAAATAAAAGTAGTAAAAAATATTTTTTTCTTTTTAAATTATCAAACATCCATAATAGAAACACAGAAATTAAAGCCAAAACTAACCACGTTTCAAACTTATGCGTAAAAAATACCACTAAAAAAATAGAGTACACAGACAAAGCTTGAAAAAAAGACATAATCAGCAAAAGAACCCCAACGTAAGTTCTCGTGAACTTCTTTAACGTACAACTGAAGATACGCAAAATGCAGACACGTCCGATATTAGAAAACGATATCGTGATGCAAAAAGAAGCAATGGGTATTTTTTTGTGGCGGAGAAAATTAACATTTTAGAAACATGTGGGTACGTAAAACCATATACTTGTTATTGTTTGTATATACTGTACAAAATACATATTTTATAGATATATAACATATTCTATATTTTTATATATGTATGCATATATCTATATTTGCCAGTGTATATGTGTATATTTTACAAAAAAAAGTTCAATAAAATCATTGATAGCAACAATGATATAAATCAAATTCATCAACGAGATAGTCATTGGTGGACTATTAGATTAGATAGAATTATAGATAGCTACCTTCGTTGTCTTAGAAAAAGAATCCTCAATTAAGAAAATCATATCTAGCGTAATTTGAAAGCCTTGTACAACAAAGTGATCAAATGAGGTGCTTTGAATCAAATGTGGTACTTTGGCTACACATAAGTGTCCATTAAGGGAAAAAAACCTGGACGCATCTAGTCAAGTTTCAAAATAGCATTAACACTCCTTAATCTCATATTTGATTAGAATTTATAATCTCTTTTTTATGTTGATTTGTTGATTGCTATACATATAATGAGAAAGAAAGTAATAATGGCTATCATTAGAACCTTCAAAAATTAAAAATTAAAATGATAGATTTTCTTGATCACAATACGATAAGATCATCAAATAATGGTACCATACCAATGCAATAGGAAAAGAAGACCAAGAGGCCTATCTAATTTAAGAACTTCACTCCCTGTCCATTTCTTCCTTTTTTTGTCAAATATAAGGATCATATATGTTATACACCGATTTCATTACAAATTGAAGTTGGTGATGATGGAAGACTAATAACACGGTAGAAATGAACCATAATTGCAAAAATGCTTCAAAAAGAATAAAAAGATGAAAACGAACGCATGGAAAAACATATAAAAAAGATAAAACCATTTCTAATGTTATGGAAAGGGGAACCCGCTCCAAACTATGACCCATTCCTTCCCTTTGTCTGCATGTGATGGCTTGGATAGTTGAGATGGGGAGGCATATCTAAAGGGTTGAAGTCTCAAGTACAATCACTATAATACCACAACCAAATCATGCATTAATCTCCAACAGTGGCTTGAATATCCTCCATCCACTTTCAAGCTTTCACCATTTTCCTTTAAAAAAATATATAGTAATTGTATTTTCGTGCTTTTAGCTCCGCGGATGAATTCTTCAACTTCTTCCCAATGTCGGTTCTCTCTCAAAGCTAAAACCCATCGTAGCTCGTAAAAGAATAGGCATACCAAAGACCATCCATAGAACTCGCAATTTATGGAATTTTTGTATGGATGCAACAGGGTAGTTACTCCATGAAGGGAAGCTTTGCTGCCAAGTCAACTCCCTCGTCATCATCGCTCACCTCTGCAACAATGAAATCCACCAAGTAGAGAAGCCTCCACTTTTGTTATGACCCAATTCTCGGATCCCTACAGGGTTCGAGACCGGCTCGCCTCGACTAATTCCAAGACCCAGGCGTCCAACAAGAAATAACCAAAAGTAGAAAAGTAAACCACATTCACATATGCAATATAACTAAGCAGAAAAAATGTACAAAGCAGTAAAAGAAAGTAAAACTATTGTTTCAGTACAAACCACTACAACAACAAACAACGGAAAAACGGAAGTAAACAATAGAGGCAAAACGGTAACTAAAGGTCTAATACTTACTACAACAGTAAGGAACAAAAAGGAAGTGTTGAAAATTACGGCTGGGCTCGACTGGGCCCAGCACCCTCCACAGGCGGAAGCTCGGGCTACGCAACTCTTAGTCCTGAACAGTGTTATAAAAAGATAGAGTAGTATCTATATTATCTAAAAATAGTAAAAGCAACATGTTTAATTCTCTTTTCTATTTATCCTTTTTATGTGTATTTCCTTTTCACCCATTTTTCTCAAACATCCAGATATTCTTGATCTTGCATGTTCCTCGTGGGAACGATCTTGATTGCAATCTTTTCCGTAGAGTAAAAGGTACACGTGGTGCTCTTCTGACCGGGAGACTCCCCCGTGGTAGTCCTACACCCATTCAACCACCCTGAGGTCACTGTCAAGACGTAGCAGTAACTACGGCACGCGTGATAAGCGCACGGGTAGCTACCCCGCACTGACAAGCGGTCAGTCGTTTTCGCTAGTGGGCACGCCCAAAGTACAGCATGGAATAGCATTGGGCCTTGCCCTTTCAGAACAGAACAGGGGTCTCGCCCCTCAGAACCAAACAGGGGTCTCACCCCTCCATAGTCCGCGCACCATCGTCTGACTACCCCAGTTTACCTAGAGGGCCTAACAAGTAGGTGTAGGGTGGCTAGCTGAACCGTGGGTTCCGTGAGGTGGCTAGCTCCCTCTTTATACTAGTATCTCGCCTTAGTACTACGTACATGAGGGCCAACAGAAGTCGGTGTAGAGTGACCAATCCTAACCCCGGGTCTCCACCCTAGGGAGGCTAGCTCCACTCTACACAAAAAGGGGACAATTGCTCTCCTTGGTACCACGTATTCAAGGGCCAGCACACTTCCCGTCTACATTCTAGGTTTCCATCTATCCACAGGAGTTCTACTCCTAATTCCCCGTAGGGTTCATGCTTATATTCACCTCATTTATTTCGATCCAGATTTCACCATTCAAAATTCATTTCTCGTCCATATGCAGGTAGCTCGTGTTTCCATAATTCGATACATGCAATAGGTGATTTCACAGGTAATTGTTCACAAATTACAAGCAGCTCATAATTATAATACAGGCAATTACTAACAGTTTAGCTCAATCATACATGCAAGTACATTATACAGCACAAGCGGTTCATTCATTTCTCTATCCTAGGGTTCATGCCACATCCTAGGGTTCCATTTGGCTATTTCCACAAGCACATTATTATTTAAATATTATTAACAAAATTAACCACTCTACCAGGAAACTCAGGAGTAATGGGAGCTTGAACCGTAGACCCAGGCGTCTCTGTGAGCCCCAAACATGCAGCAGGCTAAAATCCTATACCAGGAAATACATCACAAAAGGAGAGTTCAGAACAGTGTACAAAAGATTCTAGTATGTAGAGGAACTCGCGAGGAAATTACAGGTATTTCATTTGCGTAAAACGGACTCCGATCAGACCCCAAACGGGTCAAAAACATGCCTATTATTCAAAATCAGACGTCTGGGAACAAGTCCAGACGTCTTAAAAGGTACCAGATCCTTACCTTAAGTCCCTGTGGTGTCCTCAAACGTCCAGGCCTTCTCTGCGATCGTCTGAACGCAGTTCTAGACGTTGGATAATGCCTCCGGTCATCTGGACGCACCTCCAGACATCTGGTGATCTGATCAAACGTCCAAAAGCGTGACGTCCGCGCTCCTTCTAAAGCCTACACCTGCGTACAACAACGTAGGCATGGTCAGCCGACAAATATCCATGCGCTGTGATATGCATGGCGTAGGGAGATTACGTACCTTCGCGATAAATGAGCTTTTAGATATCTGGCCTTAGCTCCAGACGTCCAAGTACTCCATCAGCCGTCTGGACTCTACCCCAGACGTCTGATACTGGAAAACTTTCAGTATCAGGACCTCCTTCCAGCACTCTCCACTCGCTTCACCTCGTGCCACTGTAGCTCCAACCGCTGCAGAGGGTTGGGAGGCTACCTCCCCGAGCTCTCTCCTCCTACACATGCCCACGGTGGTCGTGCGAGCTCTGTCGAGCTTCCACCGAAGCTCTCCAACCTCGGCCTCCTCGTCCTCCCATGCTCTCCTCCTTCTCCCTCTCGCTCTCCCTCGCTCGCCTCCTCTCGCCACTCCTACACAGCTCTAAAGGTGGTGGTGGTGGCTGGTGTGTGGAGTGGAGAGGAGAGGAGGGGGGCCTTATATAGATGGCGTGGGGGGTTTAGGGTTTGGGGAAGGAAGGAAGGGAGAGAGGGGAGAAGAGGGTTCTGCGTGCAGAATGCAGTGTGTGTACAAAAATTTCATTTTCATACGTCCGGAAAAGGGTCCAGGCGTCTGGACAGATAATGATGTGATGTGATGATGTAATTGAAGGTAATGATGATGGTTGAATCGTAATGGAATCCATTATATGATCGTCCATGATTCATATAGAAAATGTCGTTGTTATTGTTGTTGTATATGTCGGAAATACAAACCGTTATCACATCCATTTTATTTAATTACCTAATTTTTGCTGGTTTATTCCAGGTCGTTCACTATAAGGCAGTTATTGATATACATCACTCTCTAAGTTCAAAATTATTCTTTAATTCCAAAAAGAAATTTTATGTCCAACAAAGAATGAATGAATGAAGGCTTGGTTTAATGATGTACAAAAAGGAATCAATTAAAAATGCTTGCAAAAATTAATTACAAACAAACATCAAACACTTCATAACTATACTCTAAACTATCTAATTATAAGTTATACTATCAATACATTCATTTATATACCATACTAACTAATAATACATAGTCTACTTACTTAACTTCATATGTTAATATATACAGTAACAAATATAGTAGCTACAGCGACAGATATAAACGTCGCTGGACCCAAAAATACAAACTTTAAGAAGGAAACAAGGGTCTATAGTGACATTTATTTCACCTTCAGTGACATATATATATATAAAGCTATATTACTTATACATATACATACTATTTACCTTATACTTATTTATTTACAAATACTATCTATATGGATATCTATTATATATTATACATATACGTACTCCTCTTCTCTCTTTCACTCTTCAAATCTTCTCAATACTTCTTCCTCTCTCTTAATTTTACTCTTCGTTTTAACACTTAGGCGTTCTTTAGTTTTCATTCTTCTCCATGTTTAAAGTGTCATTAGGGCTCTTATTTAACAAAAATTTATTTAATTTACGGACATGCTTTTCGAGGGATACATAGCACCCAGAGACTGGGTGGGACCAGACATCTACTAAGCACGTCCTAATTGCTTAATTAGGCTGCTTAATCATATGTTTTCACACTCATTCGGGCTTAACAAGCCCTCATATACACAGGCCCCTGGCCCCACACACACACAGAATATTCACAATGCTCAATTCATATAGGATGATCGGTTATTCAGATGCCCGGCGCTCGTGATGACTGATCGTCCTATATAAGAAAAATAATAAAAAGTGCTTCGAGCGCTTGCTAGCGACCGATGTGATGCTTTCTAAGCATCGCATCTGCGCTAGAATTGAGCTGTGGCTGAGTAGAATTAAGGATTTTGGCCCTCAATTCGAGGGCCATAATTCATTATAAAATAAAAATAAATTATAAGAAAATAAAGTATTTACACAATACTACTTAATTGTACTAATTTATTTATACAGTAAGTATAATTAAAAATCTAAATACAATTAATTTAGATTTTTAATTATACTTACTGTATAAATAAATTAGCTAAAGTATACAGTTTATACATACTTAATTTTAGGTTTTGTTCCTTAATTACGTATACATTAGTTAATGAATGGTCTAATTGACCTTATACTGAATTAGTATACATGTCTAAATATTTTATAAACATTTTTATTGTATTATACATGTTTAATTTCTACTTTATTTACATTTAAATAGCAACTTTTTGGACTGGTTTATTTGTAAATTAAATTTAAATAGTGTATACATTATAAATATACTTAAATTAGGCTAACTTACTTAAAATATAGTAGTATACATATACAGTATAAATTAACTTAGTTTTAACTTAAATTACTAATTTATTTTAATTTAATCTAATAACTTAACTAGTAACTTAATAAATTAATTGTTTATTCTATATATATGATTAAATTGTGATACAGGGTTTAATATGTTTATAATATACATATAAATACGTATATACAGTATTATAACTTAATATGGTTATTTATAGAGTTTACTAACTTACATAGCCTAATAGTACATATAAGTTAGTTTAATTAATAAGTAGTTCTATAATTTAGTTATATACAGGATGATCTAACCTAATTACTTAATTTACACTATACAATATATACATAAGTTATTTATATTATAAATATGTATAATTTACACTATAAATAAATAAGCTTACAATATAGCTTATATATACACTTACATACATAGTATACAAAGGATTTTTAAGCATTTTTGAGTTTTTTTCAGTTTTTTATGGATTTTATATCTTTTATGGAGGTAGGAGATGAGAGGGAAAGAAACAGATGAGGAGAAAGAGATGTTTTTGGTATTTTTAAGTATAGTTTCTTTTATTAAGTGCCATGGTATACAGAACCGTCGACTAGTATGTTCTACCAAATCGAAGGTTCAGAATATCCTGAAACTTGGTAGGCACTTAGGGAAATACCTAATCTTCAATCAGACAGGTTTTTTTTTTTTTTGGTTTTTTATATAATTTTTATTTAATTCCAAATTTCACATATCCTAAGCCTTTCAAGGGTTTTCTAATGTGTCCTAAAGGCTTATAATGAGACTTAAAGGGTCTAAAAGGCAGTGGACTGCCTCTAACATATTCAGTATAATATATGGAAGGGATCTATGCAATGTAGCATGCTAATCAACTTGGATTTCAATTTAATTAACCTAATGGGCAGTTAAGCTTAAAGTATAGCTGACAAAAGAAGATTTAACAAATTACAAGCCTTCAATTGATGGAAACATGCATAAAAAAATACATGAATGCCTGTTTACAACATTCAACACAACATTATACATCAGTCAGCTATTTAACCAACTACATCCTAGGCTATTGTCCACTGAGCTCTCAGGACAGAATCTGCTGCAACAACAACAGCAAGGCAGAAGGTAATGCAGCAGCAAGCAACTATTGAAACTCATCTGCTGGAAATCAGCAGATCTGATGTCCAACAATCAAAGACAGCAGCTAAAGCTGCTGAACTCCAACCCTGCAGTAGGGCAGATTGAATTCCAAACGGCTTAACTACTGCTGCAGTTAATCCAATTGGAAGGAAATCAAGTCTGCAACAGGGAAGGAACTCCAATTCAGTTACCTAATAACTTAAATCAGAAAATCAAATTCCAGATCAGACTATAGACAACCTGATCAGGAATTCAATATAATTGAGTGAAGAAATCAGATACTGAAAATAGTGGGAATGTAGCTGCACTTGCATCACTTTGATATAAATCTGGGATTCAGACACAAACAAAAATTTGAAATTCTAACGACACAATCTGACAAGGATATAAAAAACACTCGGGAATACAAATCAAGATCAGGATCCCTTGTCAGTAGCATCTTATCAAATCAGATCTGAAAGAGAGCTGATCTAGCTCTTTCTAATGCTATAGACAGCATGTAGAAGGAGTTAGATCAGTCAATTTAAAACATAAATTCAAATCCCAGAATTCTAAAACCTTAAGGAATATGGAGAATTCCTTAGGTTGAAAAATCAGAACCACTCTTCAAAATCAACTAATGAATACAAGGTTGAACCTCAAATCAACAAAATTGATTTTCATTGACTCTACCATGCATTAAAGGCATTAAAATCCTTACAAAAACTCAAATCAGATTATGACTCATCTGAGATGAATTCTGACTTCAGACTCACCTCAAATTCCCAGCCAAACAATGAATCACATCAATAATGTCTCACTTTGCGAGATCAAAACGTTCAAAGCTCAAATAATTAAAAATCTTTACAATCCAAATTCAACACAAATCCAGCAAATCAATTCATTTTTAAGCTCAGATCAGGAGCTTTTATGAGCAAAATGGGATGAATGGGAAGCCCCTAATGTGATTTTTGACGCTAATTTCAGATCTGAGGTTAGAAACCAATCAGATCTGAAATTAGGTCTAATGAGTGGGTGAATTGCGAGAAATAAATCACAGGAATCAGAAGCGATATGGAAAACATGAAGAGGGAGAAAATTCATGATAAGTGACTGTGTGAAACCATCCCCTCTAATCTGGAATGATCAAAGGAGGTGAGGGGGGGATCTAATCTAAATATACTCCTAATGCTAAACTAGCAGAACAACAAATTAATCACTAATTCTAACTTTAATTCTACTGCAAATCTACCTAACTACTGCTACAGCTAAACTACAAAGCAATAAAACTATTCTAACAGGAAGAATGGGACCTGTGGGTCCTCAGCCGGTGGCTAAGGAGGAAGAATGGAGGGAGATGGGCTCCAGCGGAGGGAAAAGCCTTCTAGTGAAGCTTCTGGGTCGTCTTCAAGTGTACGTCATCCTTAGCGACGAGGAGGGTCGGAGAGAAGTTGGAGAATTCACAGCCGGTGGCTGTGAAATCTGGGAATCGGTGGGGAGGAGTAGCTGGAGTGGAAGAACGATAGCTAGGAAGGTAGGAGAGAGCGATCCCCCGGGCGCGTGACCACTGAGGTGCTTAAATAGCAATCTCAGTGGCTCAGTTCACCGCGCGGGTGAAGATAGTCGTCGAGGGCACCGGCGGCAAGGATGAGAGGAGAGGAGTGTGCGGGCTGTTGATTTGAAATCTAACCGTAGGATAGGATCTGGGGGCTTGGGTGAGCATACGCACCACTTCGCGCGAAGCTTCGATTCAGATCGAGCCGTTGATCAAGATCGAAGGAGAATGGATGGTCGAGATGCCCCAAGTTCTTCGCACGCACAGTGCGCGCGAAGATGCTCCAGGTAGCCGGCTTCTAAAGGGAAAATTACAGGGAGGCCCTTCTGTGAAGGGGTAGAAAATTATAGGTAGGTCCATAAGTGGTAAGAAATGATAACTGACGACGGTCTGGCTATCCAATTAGCTTGTTTGTATTTGTTATATGTCAAGTTACAATCGTTGTAGTAATAAGACAGCTACCAGGTTATCATTACAAAATTTTTTACTCGGAAATGGTTTTCCCGAGGTCGAACTCAGGGAGCTACTGGAATTCCAGAAATACAAAGGTTCTCTATTAGATTACAAAAATAAGGGAGAGAGAAAGAGAAAGAGAGAGAGGGAGCTTGTCTTGGCTTCTTCTTCTTCTCTTCTCCTTTTCCTTCTCCTTCTTTCAGCTGCTCTTCTTTTCTTCTTCTTCTTCTCTGCTCACGACTGTGTCTCTTCTTTTCTTCTGCAGAGTTCATCTTCTTCTTCTTCTGTTCTTTCTTTGCTCTTCTCTTTCTTTCTTTTTCTTCTCTTCTTCTACAACTATGACAATCTTCTTCTTCTTCTGACTTCTTCTTTTTCTTCCACCTTCTTCTTCTTTTTTCTCTTGCTTTATCTCCTCTAGCCACTGCTTAACCGTCGCCTGATGCAGCGGTCAGACGACTTAACTGTAGGTTTGCTACAGTGCTTCTCTTCTTCTATTTCTTCTCTCTTGCTTCTTCTTCTTCCTCTCTACCCTGAGAGGCTAAGGCTTCGACCGCCTTCCTTCCTCTTCTTTCCTTCCTTCCTTCCTTCTTCTCTCCATTCCTGCACGCTCACACAAGGATTAGAAAGCAAAACCTACCTCTACCCTTCCCCGCGTCTCTCTCTCTCAGATTTCTCTCATAGGATCGCTCTCCCAGAGCCGGGTATTTGGGTACGGGTATCGCGCCCGGGACCAAGCCCACCGGCATGCAGTGGTGGGCGAGGAGTGCGCGGGTTAGGGTAATCGGATCCGGCCCAGACCCGCGAGGCGTGAGCGTGGGCGAGGGTGAGCACGTGGCGTGCGGCGTGCGTGAGGGACCTGACCCCTGTATTCGAAGGCGATAAGCCTACAACACTTTTTCGATTTATTTGGCTGCGGCGCTTCCAGAACTACCAAGGTGGGACTAAATGTCCCACCCAAATTCGCGCCTGCAGCTGAGGAAGCTACAGGCAATCGCAGCAGCACGCGAGTCTTCGCCCCAGCTGCAGGCCTGGGATGCTTCGCGAAGGCAAGCCGCACGTCCTGGGGCGTGAGCCTAGGCGAGAGGGCACCTGCACCTGCAGGTGAAGGAGCTCCAGAAGCTCGGTAATGGCGGTGAAGGGTCGTCGACCTGAAAACAAGAATACGGCCTCTCGGCCTAATCAGAGGATGCAGGGAGCTTCGTCGGAGTGTGGCGAAGGCAGTGCGGGTGGTGGCGAGGCGTGAGGCAGCGTATGGTGGTAACCCTAGGTCGGACTGTGACCGGAGAGATGGGTCTGTTTGGGGGGTCGTCAGGTGGCGTCTGGAAGTGGATGGGAAGGGGGGAATTGTTGAGTGGAGTGAGGGGGAGCTTTTAGGGTAGTCGGCGAGGGGTGAGAAGGTCTATGGAGGTGGGATGAGCTCGCCGGAGAGGGTGGTCGGAGACGGAGCAGGCGAGGGTGGAATTCGTGTGCGGTGAGACAAAAAGATAAATTGAGAGAGGGAAAATGTAAGGGAGGAGGAGAGGAAGCTAATTACCTAGGTTCTGGACAAAGGGGGAGGGAGGAGCCACCGGCTCGTACCTGCCGGAGCTGGGAAAGAAAGGACCCTGGGGGAGGAGTGCGGCGACGAGGAAGCAAGCAGAGGGTACCAGCGGGTGCAGCACGGCACAGACGAGAGGGCTAGGAGAACCCTACTGCAGGTAAGGCGGCAGAGCGACGAGGAGGAAGAGGAGGAGGTCGCCGGAAGCTACGGGCCGTCTGACGGAGGAGGAGATGAAGTGGGGGGTTGTTCTCCGTCAAAGAGAGCTTCGAGGAACCAGCAGGGGGTGCCGGTCCTTAAAAAGGGGTTGGCGCAGAGGGAGGCGCGGGCTGGCAACGTGCCAGCCTCGCCGGAACGTGGCCGGAGAGGGGACCCATACCTTCCGCGCGTTCGCACGGAAGGTATGGAGGGCCGACAGAGAGCATGGCCGGGTCCCTGCGACAGAGGACGTCGCAGGGAACCCCGCGTCTGCTTTCCAGGGCGGTCACTCCTCTCTGCGCGGCGCCATGCTCCGCGCAAAGTCGCCGGAGCATGGTGCTGCGCAGAGTTTTGCAGGAGGGACCGTTCTGCAAAGAACGATGAAAAAGATGGGGGACAAAATGCAAGGGTTTCGAAAGATAAGAGTCAAAAAGTAAATGAAGAGGACCAAATTGCAAAGTCGGTCAAGGAGGTCTCCTCTTAGGCTCAAGTTTTTATACAAGACTAATTTGAACCTAAGGATTTTAATGGTGAATTTTATTTCTAGGTTGGACCATGTTTGACCAGCTAATTTACCTAAAAACCCAGATTAAGTCATTAATTGGGCAAGGTTCTCTTTGTAGGTCAAAATGGATTTCTAAGGCCAAATTGAAGGTTCTAAACCCTAGATATTATTTTTCTATGAATTTTAGAGGATTTAGTTGATTTTTATCCTACCTCGAACCTCATGAATTGAAGTAGATTTGTTTTAGGGTTACAGAATGTCATTTAATTTCCTAAAGTTGCTATAACCCTTTTTAGATTCGACCATCCCACTTTCCTTCTTATTAGGCTTGTTTAACCTATGTTTGGACCCTTAATTACCCTATTTTCAAACTGCGTTGGTGAAATTACAGTTTTACCCCTTATGATTTGTTTTCTTCTTAAACTCAGAATTCTCTGAGTTAAGCCTTTCTTTGGGTTATGTAGGAGCTTTTTCTTACATATCTGGGTTAGATTGTTCTAGTTAGGGTTCATGATGAGGTTCTCATCATACCCCCATGCCTAGCTTTTGCTAGTCCCTTAGCAAAAACTTAAGGTTTCAACCTTTGTTCTAAACCATGAAGTTCCTAATGATTTCAGATAAGTGCTTTTTCATTTAAAACCTAAATTAGGTTAGAATGCTAACCATAGGCCTAAAAGGTACTCTAGTACCAACTAAGATTCGGATCTGTCTAGCCTCAGCCTCAATCCTTAGCAAAGGTTTTTAAGGCCTACAAGAACTAACCTAAGGTATATTGGACTTTGTGGTTAAAGCACCCGTGCTTGAAATGATTTTAGCCCTGGTTCAGTTCGTAGTGTGTTTTGTAAGAAAGAGAGATAGAAGATTTATTTGTTTGGAGAGTTTTCTCTCTCTTTTTCTTTTTAATTCTAGCTTAGGAGTGGCTTTTCAACACGGACTGTATCAGATTCCTTGTCCCCATCATCAATCCTCAAGGGTTCCTGGCAGTCGATGCTGCGAGATAGCATCGCCCATGGTAACCCTCGGAACACTGGCTATTGAGATTTCGAGATAATCCCATCCATGGTGTTCCGAGGCCGAATTCAGACCCTGGCAATTGACATTTCGTGATAATTCCATCCATGGAATCTGAACCAACAGAGTGCTTACATGCCCCCGGTAGGATATGTAAATATCCTAAGGGACAAGCACCGAGGAGATGATATTTTGTTACGCATCTTCGAGGGGAATTTCTCACCTCTCCGTGCTAGGAACTCATCCAAATCAACTTGTGTTGATCAGCCGCTCCTACTCTAGGTGTTATTTTCAGAATTTTGCGATGCTTCTGCGTGATTTTGATTTTTACGCTTACTGAACCAGGCTGTGTGTGAGGTTAGGGTGCTTAGGTTACTGAGTCCCGTAAACCAAAAGCTAGTTAATAAGGCTAAATACTTCCTAAGCCTTGGACCTAATACTTAAGCTTTTCATTTTCCTCAATGTAACGAACGCGTGCCCCAGACGTATTTTAAGACGTCTGGGAGGTGGCCCAGACGTCTGACCAGACGTCTGGGATCACATCCAGACGTCTGTCCAGACGTCTGTGATCGTTTCAAGACGTCTGAAAAATCGTTATCTTCCACACGCGCAGGTCGTCTGCACGCCTGAGCGCGCAGACAGGATATTCGTTATTCCCTCTCTCTCTGCGGCTGCAGACACCCTGCCGCGCTCCTTCTCTCTCCTCCTCGCGCGGCCTTAAAAAGGCCACGCCTCCCCTCCCGTCATCTCCGCCCCTTCCTCTTCTCCTTCCTGTGCGCGAGAGCGAGCGAGCGCGATGGCGGCAGCGACGGCCGCAGTGAGCGCGGAGGAGTTGCTGCGTGCGAGAGCGGAGCTTTGCCGTGAGGGCGAGCTCGCCGGGGCTGCTAAGGCCAGCCAGCGGAGGGCGCAGGGGGCGCGGAACGGCGCGGGAGGGACTGCTGCGGTCTGAGCAACAAGCGCGCGAGGTGCGACGCGGGCGGCGTCGCGAGCGGAGGCCGAGTGGCGCCCTGATTCTGGAAAAATTTCCAGAATCAGACGTCTGGGTTGATAGCCAGACGGCGAGGGCGACGTCTGGAAGACCATCCAGACATCTGAAAGGTGAGTTTTCCGTCTTCTTCTTCCTTCCTGTCGACTGACCGTACTGAGGGAGGGAGTTGGGTGTGCGCAGGCTCGGTGTTTCGCCATCCTTTGAGAATCAGACGTCTGGCTGTTGTACCAGACGGCGGGAGCGACCTCCAGACGTCCTGGGTGACCATCGGACGTCTGGGAGCTAGGCCAGACGTCCTCGCAGACTTCTGGACGTCTGGGAAACCACACTGAACAGGTAATTCTCTGATCCACTTTTTAAGACGTCTGGAAGAAGTTCCAGACGTCTGATTTTGCACAGTGTCGTCGTTTTTGACCCGTTTAAGGCCCGTTCGGGTTCCGTTTTCCGCGATTCGAGTTGCGTTCTTTTCAGAATTAATTCCTCTACCCGTCTACAGTAGCTATACACTATTTTGAGACACTCCTTGTGTTTGATCCTTGTGATAGGACCTCCTTCAGTTGCAGTCTTGGGAATCGCGGAGGCACGCGGGATTCCCGATCACGCCCCCATTACTCCCGTTGTACCTGGTAGAGTGGCTTTAAGTATTAATAAAACCTGTTAAAGTATGGAACCATAACTAGAACCTAGGACATTGCATGAATCCTAGGAATGAGAAATATATGATAGCTCCTAGGTGTTGCATGAATTCTAGGGCTGGAAAACTAGATTGTATGATAGATCCTAGGATATGTCATGAATCCTAGGATGGAAAAACTAGTGGAATGTATAATATTGCAGTCTTGGAAAAATGGAAAGGAATATAAAGCTGCCTGTAAATTGAATTAACAGCTGCCTGTTATGAATAAAGAAACATGATTGAGATCATGGATTGTGAGAACGTGAAACTGGAAAGTGAAACATAAGATGTTCCGAGATTAAAGAGCTGGAACCCTACGGGGAATTAGGAGTGGAACTCCTGGAAAGAAAAAGGAATGGAACTGAGATGTAGTTTTGTACTGTCTCTTGGGTACGTAGTACCAAGGGAAGTACCTGTACCTGTTTAGTGCAGAGTGGGGCCAGCCACCCCAGGGACCCGGGGTTAGGACCGGCCGCTCTGTACCGACTTGCTGGCCCTCGTGTACGTAGTACTGAGGAGAGCTACTAGTGTCAGGAGAGCACTAGCTACCCCACGGGCCCCGGGGTTCTACTAGCCTCCTTCACCGACTTGTTAGGCCCACTGGGGCAAACCAGGGTAGTCAGGCGAGGGTGCGCGGACTGTGGAGGGGCAAGGCCCCGGTTTGGTTACTGTGGAGGGGTTGGACCCCTGTTACTGAGAGGGCTCTGCCCTGGTTCCGTGCTGTGCTTTGGGCGCACCCGTTAACGGAAACGACTGACCGCGTGCCAGTGCGGGTTAGCTACCTGTGCGTTTATCGCGCGTGCCGTAGTCACCGTTACGTCTGTCAGTGACCTTGGGGTGGTTGACTGAGGGTAGGATCACCACGGGGGACTCTCCCGGCCAGGAGAGCACCACGTGCTACTTCTACTTTTTGGAAAAGACTGCAATCAAGATCGTTCCCACGAGGAACATTCGAGATCAAGTAAAGGATCTGAGAAATAAATGAAATAGTGAGAAAATTGAAAGATGTGAATAAAGGAAGTAATAGAACATAACAGCTACTGTACACTCTACTGTTGTCTTTAGTTTAGTTTGCCACTCTACTCAGCATTTTGCTGACGTGTTACACTCGTTACCTTTTTCAGGACCAGGTGTTGAGCAGCCAGGGTCAGCGGCTGCAGAGGACGCTGGGTCGAGTAGGGTCCAGTAGAGTTACCACTGTCTTTTGTACCCCTTTTGTTTCCGTTGTAGTGAGTAGTTCTTATTTCCGCTGTACTTTTCTTTACCTGCAGTTCATGTTATATGATAAATGTTGTTCTACTGTTGTGGTGGTATATACTGTAGTAGTTTCTTTCCTTACTGCTGTACTTTCTTACTGTTAGTTATATTCATGCTGAATGTGGTTTATTTTACTTCTCTTTTGGTTACTTCCTCGTTGGACGACTAGGTCTTGGGATTAGTCGAGTCGGTCCGGTTCTCGTGTCTCGTAGGGACTCGGGAATCGGGTCGTTACACTCAACCTTTTGAGGAATGTCTAGATCTTAATGGGTACTAAGAGTCTATCCAAGAATGCCTAAGGTTTGCGTTCTTACTAATCTTACTATGCACTTTTCAGTTCTTTTCTTGAATGAGGTCTAGAACTTAGGTTAATTCCTTAGTTTCTTACTAATGACTATCACATTTCTCTCATTTTTGTGCTCCTTTTTCATTTTGTTTCTTTTTCCTTCCTCCACAAAATTTCTTTCCTCCTCTTATTTTATTATGATTTTTTTTTATCAAAAATTTTTTAATTTTTATGGTGTTTTTGGCATATGTGAATTTTTTTTGTTTAAAACCTTTTCTTACAAGTTTTGCACTTTCGTATCCCCCCATGCCTAAGATTTGCAATATCCTCATTGTGACTTAGGGGGTTTTTATTCAACTTAGTTCATTCCTTAGGACAGATATTTTGGTGAGTGAATGGGTTGGGATGACTGTTGTGGACGATTTCTAATCTCAGATGCAAGCACCTGAGGTGGAGTCGGCTGTCTTAAAGGGTGAACCTTAAGTGCACAAAGGTGTCAAAAAAGGGTTCAGGTTTTCCAAGAGAATGATGGGCTGCCTCCCGTTGAGCACTGAGTTTTACGCCATCGGCTGGGCGCATAAGCTCATGGGGAATGGAGGATATAAGATGATTCAGCCAAATCAGTAGAAGTTACATAAATGAACGGTTTGAGTCTCTGACCGTTCACGATGAAAGGTCTGGAATCATGGCTGAGTGGGCTGATCTCGACGGCTCCATTTCCAAAAACCTGTCGGACCAAGTATGGTCCGCCCCACTTGGATCGCAGTTTCCTGGGGAAAAGTTTGAGTCGGGCATCAAAGAGTAGGACCAACTGACCAGGATAAAAGATCTTTCTAGAGATATGCTTGTCATGGAAGGCTTTAACCCGCTCCTTGTAGATTCGTGAGTTCTCGTAAGCATCAAGATGTAGTTCATCGATCTCGCTGATTTGAAGCTTTCTGTGGGTTCCAGCATTCGAAAGATCTAGATTACAGTTCCGTACCGCCCAATAGGCTTTATGCTCCAGTTCGACAAGAAGGTGACACGCCTTCCCGTACACCAGTATAAAGGGAGACATGCCTAATTGGGTTTTGTGGGCGGTCCTATAGGCCCACAAGGCTTCCAGAAGTCGGGACGACCAGTCCTTCCTGTCAAGCTGAACAGTGACCTGCAGGATTCTCTTAATCTCCCGATTTGACAGCTTAG
The DNA here is from genome assembly GCA_037157565.1 of Thalassia testudinum. Lineage (NCBI taxonomy): Eukaryota > Viridiplantae > Streptophyta > Magnoliopsida > Alismatales > Hydrocharitaceae > Thalassia > Thalassia testudinum. The sequence continues at coordinate 67,517,619 of JAZHRO010000013.1, read as the reverse complement.
CTAGACCATTAGTCTGGGGGTGATAAGGAGTAGAGATTCGGTGAGATACCCCGTATTTGGTCATCAGTGACCTGAACTGAGCATTCGTGAAATGGGTCCCCCCATCTGAGATGATAGCACGAGGAATCCCGAACCGTGAGAAGATATTGTGATGAATGAATTTGATAACGATTTTGTGATCATAGGTTCGGGTCGGTATGGCTTCGATCCATTTGGACACGTAGTCCACAGCCAGCAGAATGTATTCGAAACCATCCGAAACAGGAAAGGGGCCCATAAAATCAATCCCCCAAACATCAAAGATTTCGCATACGAGAATCGGCTGCAAGGGCATCATGTCGCGATGGCTCATGTTGCCTAAGGTTTGGCAACGACTGCATGCCTTGCAGTGACTGTATGCATCTTTGAATAGTGTGGGCCAGTAGAAGCCACACTGGAGGATTTTCGATGCGGTTTTGTGCCTAGAGAAATGGCCACCGCATGCTTGGTCATGGCAGAAGGAAAGAATATCATTGACTTCACCTTCCGGGACACATCTCCGGATGATTTGGTCAGCACCTATGCGGAAGAGGTACGGATCTTCCCAAATGTAATACTTGGCATCAAAGTGCAATTTGTCTTTCTTGGCCTTCGGCCAATCAGACGGGATCTGATGAGATGCTAAGTAGTTTACTATATCAGCAAACCATGGAAGTCTAGTACCAATAGTCAGTAGGTGCTCATGAGGGAAATGTTTCGTGATGGGTCCGGAAGGGTTGATAATCTCAGAAGGAAGGCGGAACAAATGGTCAGCTACCACATTTTGTCTTCCCGCCTTGTTGCGAATCTCGAGATCGAATTCTTACAACAGCAAGATCCATTGGATTAGTCGGGGCTTCTCATCCTTCTTGGCAAGGAGATGCCTCACAGCCATGTGATCCGAGTAGATGATGACGTGGGAACTCAGGAGATAAGATCGAAATTTTTCAAGGACAAATACTACGACTAGCAGCTCTTTCTCCGTAACTGTATAGCTACGCTGAGCCTCATCAAGTGTCTTACTAGCATAGTAGATGACCACGGGTTTCCCGTCAACTTTCTTCCCCAGAACCGCTCCTACGGCGAAATCATACGCATCGCACATGATCTCAAAGGGTTGAGACCAGTCAGGGGATTGTAGGATTGGCGCCTGGGTGACTCGTTCACGAAGGTTTTCAAAGGCTAGAGTGCATTCCTTGGAGATTTCAAAGGGTACAACCTTAGAGAGGAGAGTCGTCAGGGGGCGTGCGATTTTCGAGAAATCAGGAATGAAACGACGGTAAAAATTGACGTGCCCCAGAAAAGAACGGATGTCCCTGATCAAGCTAGGCATAGGAAGGCGAGAGATTAGATCAACCTTAGCTCGATCCACCTGGATGCCCTTCTCAGAAATCAGATGTCCTAGGACGATCCCCTCAGGCACCATAAAGTGGCTCTTTTCCCAGGAAAGAACCAAATTAATGTCGATGCAGCGCCTGAGTATATGAACCAAGTGCTGGAGGCAATCATCAAATGATGCCCCGAAAACTGAAAAGTCATCCATGAAGACTTCCAGATAATCACCTACCATATCAGAGAATATAGCAAGCATGCACCACTGAAAAGTCGCAAGTGCATTGCAGAGACCAAACGGCATCCTTCGGAATGCGTACGTTCCAAAGGGGCAGGTGAACGTGGTCTTCTCTTGGTCCTCAGGATGAATAGCTACTTGGTTATAACCGGAGTACCCGTCAAGGAAGCAGAAGAATCGATTTCCCGCTAATTTCTCGAGAATCTGATCAATGAAAGGTAGTGGGAAATGATCCTTCTTCGTGGAGGAATTAAGTCATCGGTAATTTATACAGACTCTCCACGAGTTGGCTAATCGGGTAGGTATAACTTCTCCGATTTCAGTTGTTATGGTGGTGAGCCCTGCCTTTTTAGGCACAACCTGGATTGGGCTCACCCAACGACTATCGAAGATCGGGTAGATGATCCATGCATCTAACCACTTAATGATCTCCTTTTTCACGACCTCCTGCAAATTGGGGTTCAAACGTCTCTGCATTTCACGAGAAGGTCGTGCGCCCTCTTCTGAGTAAATATGGTGTGTGCAATAAGAGGGACTTATTCCAGTCAAATCATCGAGAGTCCATCCAATGGCTCTGCGATGTTGCTGGATAACAGTAATCAGATGGGATTCCTGTTCGGGACTAAGCTTGGAATTAATAATCACAGGAAGGGTCTGATTAGAACCCAGAAAGATGTATTTTAAATGATTGGGAAGGGGTTTCAGTTCAACGATGGGGTTATCAGCAGCAGCGGGTGGTTCAGGGTAAATGTGAGGTTCAAGGGTTAGAGTTATGGGTCTGTCTAAATCTGGTTTTGACTCCTCTGATTGCGATTCAAAATCTGTTTGTGGTTGATGAGGTATAATCAGGTCATTCTCAAAATGCGTTTCATCAACCAAAGTCCTGATATCACAAATCTGTTCGATGACACCGCAATTGATTCCTTGTTGGGCCTTAAATAAATCAATTTTTAGGGTTTGATTTCCAAATTTGAGCTCTATTTGGCCCTCCTCACAGGTGATGTTGGCTCTAGCAGTAGCCAAGAAAGGTCTCCCTAGAATAATCGGTGTATCCCTAGGGTTTTCAGGTGCGTCCATGTCTAAGACTATAAAGTCTACAGGAAAGTAGAAATCCCGCACTCTTACAATAACATCCTCAAGAATCCCTTTTGGTGACTCTATAGATCGATCTGCTAATTGCAATGTCACCTCAGTTGGTTTTAGCTCAGATTCTTCTAGGTGGTTAAGTAAGGATGTGGGTATCAAATTTATGGAAGCACCCAAGTCTAGCAATGCTCTGTCGAATTGGACATCACCTATCTTGCAGGAAATCAGGGGAGTACCAGGATCTTTAGCCTTGGGTGGGAGTCTTCTTAGGATTATAGAGCTGGCTTGCTCTGACAGTACAATTGGACTCCCACTCTTGATTCGCAGCTTACACTGGGGTGTACACACATTCTTTAGGAATCGTGCGTAAGCCGGTACATGGCGAATCGCATCCATCAAGGGGATGTTTATTTGGACCTGCTCAAAGAGCTTGACCAGGTCCTCCTCAGGTGCCACGGGCTTGGTGGTCTTCTTTCCCTTGGTCAAAACCTCGGGAAACGGAACCTTGGTTGGTTCTTCTAGGATAGGTCCGGGTCTTTTATTTGGGACAGGGATAGGAACGTCCTGGATTACTGTCCTAGGGTTGGGATTACTACCAAGCTTGGAGTGGTTTGGATAGGGTGGATCTTAGGTTTCTTTACCACTACGGGTTGTTACAGAATTTAGCCCTGCCTGGTTTTGGTTGGGGTTGGGTAAGATGGTTTGCTGCTGATAGCCCGCATAGGAAGTGGAAGCCTCCATCCCGTCGGGTGAAGGAGCAGAGGGGGCCTAATAAATCATGTGTGCTTGGCCTGGGTTTGGGTTCATAACGCGCCGCTAGGTCGACACGTTATTCGGGTTAGGAAGAGGTTGGGAAGGAAGTGTGCCTGGCTGGCGAGAATTTTATAGCTTTTTCCTGTACCTGCACACAAGAGAGAAGAGATTATTAGAAAATTCAAAATAGAGAATTTTATAGCTTCTAGAATAGTCGTTGCTCCCCGTCAACGGTGCCAAGAAATGACGACGGTCTGGCTGTCCAGTTAGCTTGTTTGTGTTTGTTATATGTCAAGTTACAATCGTTGTAATAATAAGACAGCTACCAAGTTATCATTACAAAATTTTTTACTCGGAAATGGTTTTCCCGAGGTCGAACTCAGGGAGCTACTGGAATTCTAGAAATACAAAGGTTCTCTATTAGATTACAAAAATAAGGGAGAGAGAAAGAGAAAGAGAGAGAGGGAGCTTGTCTTGGCTTCTTCTTCTCTTCTCCTTTTCCTTCTTCTTTCAGCTGCTCTTCTTTTCTTCTTCTTCTCTACTCATGGCTATGTCTCTTCTTTTCTTCTGCAGAGTTCTTCTTCTTCTTCTGTTCTTTCTTTGTTCTTCTCTTTCTTTCTTTTTCTTCTCTTCTTCTGCGGCTGTGACAATCTTCTTCTTCTGACTTCTTCTTTTTCTTCCGCCTTCTTCTTCTTTTTTCTCTTGCTTTATCTCCTCTGGCCGCTGCTCAACCGTCGTCTGATGCAACGGTCAGACGACTTAACTGTAGGTTTGCTACAGTGCTTCTCTTCTTCTGTTTCTTCTCTCTTTCTTCTTCTTCTTCCTCTCTACCCTGAGCGGCTAAGGCTTCGGCCGCCTTCCTTCCTCTTCTTTCCTTCCTTCCTTCCTTCTTCTCTCTGTTCCTGCACACTAACACAAGGATTAGAAAGCAAAACCTACCTTTACCCTTCCCCACGTCTCTCTCTCTCAGATTTCTCTCATAGGATCGCTCTCCCAGAGCCGGGTATTTGGGTACGGGTATCGCGCCCGGGACCAAGCCCACCGGCATGCAGTGGTGGGCGAGGAGTGCGCGGGTTAGGGTAATCGGATCCGGCCCAGACCCGCGAGGCGTGAGCGCGGGCGAGGGGGAGCACGTGGCGTGCGGCGTGCGTGAGGGACCTGACCCCTGTGTTCGAAGGCGATAAGCCTACAACACTTTTTCGATTTATTTGGCTGCAGCACTTCCGGAACTGCCGAGGTGGGACTAAATGTCCCACCCAAATTCGTGCCTGCAGCTGAGGAAGCTACAGGCAATCGCAGCAGCATGCGAGGTCTTCGCCCCAGCTGCAGGCCTGGGATGCTTCGCGAAGGCAAGCCACGCGTCCTGGGGCATGAGCCTGGGCGAGAGGGCACCTGCAGCTGCAGGTGAAGGAGCTCCAGAAGCTCGGTAATGGCGGTGAAGGGTCGTCGACCTGAAAACAAGAATACGGCCTCTCGGCCTAATCAGAGGATGCAGGGAGCTTCGCCGGAGTGTGGCGAAGGCAGTGCGGGTGGTGGCGAGGCGTGAGGCGGCGTATGGTGGAAGCCCTAGGTCGGACTGTGACCGGAGAGATGGGTCTGTTTGGGGGGTCGTCGGGTGGCGTCTGGAAGTGGATGGGAAGGGGGGATTTGTTGAGTGGAGTGAGGGGGAGCTTTTAGGGTAGTCGGCGAGGGGTGAGAAGGTCTGTGGAGGTGGGATGAGCTCGCCGAAGAGGGTGGTCAGAGACGGAGCAGGCAGGGGTGGAATTCGTGTGCGGTGAGACAAAAAGATAAATTGAGAGAGGGAAAATGTAAGGGAGGAGGAGAGGAAGCTAATTACCTAGGTTCTGGACGAAGGGGGAGGGAGGAGCCACCGGCTCGTACCTGCCGGAGCTAGGGAAGAAAGGACCCTGGGGGAGGAGTGCGGCAACGAGGAAGCAGGCGGAGGGTGCCAGCAGGTGAAGCACGGCACAGACGAGAGGGCTAGGAGAACCCTTCTGCAGGTAAGGCGGCAGAGCGACGAGGAGGAAGAGGAGGAGGTTTCCGGAAGCTGCGGGCCGTCTAACGGAGTAGGAGTTGAAGTGGGGGGTTGTTCTCCGTCAAGGAGAGCTTCGAGGAACCGGCAGGAGGTGCCGGTCCTTAAAAAGGGGCTGGCGCAGAGGGAGGCGCGGGCTGGCAACGTGCCAGCCTCGCCGGAACGTGGCCGGAGAGGGGACCCATACCTTCCGCGCGTTCGCACGGAAGGTATGGGGGCCGGCAGAGAGCATGGCCGGGTCCCTGCGACAGAGGACGTCGCAGGGAACCCCGCATCTGCTTTGCAGGGTGGTCACTCCTCTCTGTGGCGCCATGCTCCACGCAAAGTCGCCGGAGCATGGTGCTGCGCAGAGTTTTACAGGAGGGACCGTTCTGCAAAGAACGATGAAAAAGATGTTGGCCAAAACGCAAGGGTTTCGAAAGATAAGGGTCAAAAAGTAAATGAAGAGGACCAAATTGCAAAGTCGATCAAAGAGGTCTCCTCTTAGGCTCAAGTTTCTATACAAGACTAATTTGAATCTAAAGATTTTAATGGTGAATTTTATTTCTAGGTTGGACCATGTTTGACTGGAAAATTTACGTAAAAACCCAGATTAAGTCATTAATTGGGCAAGGTTCTCTTTGTAGGTCAAAATGGGTTTCTAAGGCCAAATTGAAGGTTCTAAACCCTAGAGATTATTTTTATTTGAATTTTAAAGGTTTTTTTGATTTTTATCCTGCCTCAAACCTCGTGAATTGAAGTGAATTTATTTTAGGGTTACAAAATGTCATTTAATTTCCTAAAGTTGCTATAACCCTTTTTAGATCCGACCATCCCACTTTCCTTCTTATTAGGCTTGTTTGACCTGTGTTTGGACCGTTAATTACCTTGTTTGCAAACTACGTTGGTGAAATTACAGTTTTACCCCTTATGATTTGTTTTCTTCTTAAACTCAAAATTCTTTGAGTTAAGCCTTTCTTTGGGTTATGTAGGAGCTTTTTCTTACATATCTAGGTTAGATTGTGCTAGTTAGGGTTCATGATGAGGTTCTCATCAATAACCGAATGGACCCTAAGTGCTTTCAAAGAGGTCCCTGTGGGTTACAAAGGTCCGGGAAAGTTTTCTAAAGAAGGAAATGTGATGCATAAAGGACCTAAATGTAAATTCTAAGTTTCAAGGCCTTAATGATGTCCAAATGCCTTCAAGTTTTTATATGTGCTCAATTGAACATTTGAGAAGTTAATTATACTTTTGGTTTGAACTTTTAAACTTGTTTGTGTATTCAATTAACACTTGGATCACCATTTGACCTTTTTCTCAAGAATATCTCGTTTTATGACCTAATTATGCAATTTTAACATAGAATTAAGGTTTTAGGTCTTTTTCTTTGATTCCCACACTTAACCCTTTTTATGTGTTAATTTGATATTGTTTAACCCAGTTTCTAGCTTAACTTTAGCTTTTTAGCTATGATGAATAGCCACTCATCAACAGACGTCTAACTGAGAGTCTAGACGTCTTAAAAGGCTAAAAGTGTGATGGGTCATTACAAATTTTCATAAGGTTTTCACTAGATCATTGATGGAAGCCTAATGAAGAAGACCACCGGCTGCCAACGGCGGAGAGATCTCAACATCAATCACCTTCATTGGAGGAGGTTGGCTTGACATGGGAGGTGGGAGCTACTTCAGTCCTTTGGTGGTGGTGGTGGTGGTGGTGGTGCAGAGAGGAGGGATGGATTAGTTTGCTGGGGGTGACGAGGTGTGGCTCATCATAGCTAAAATATCCAAGTTAAGCTAGAAACTAAGTTAAACACTACATAATTAACACAAGAAAAGGGTTAAGTGTGAGAATTTACAAAAATGACCTAAAACAAAAAATTTGTGTTAAAAACACATAATTAGATCACAAAATGAGATATTCCATTCACAAATACAAAATGATGATCCACTTGCAAATTGAACATTTATTTGAGTTCAAAAATATAGATCAAAAGTTGAATTAACATCCTAAATGTTCACTTGTGTTTCAATAAAAACTTAGTTCCATTTGGACATCATTAGGACCTTAAAACCATCATATTACATTTAGATCCTCAACCATATACATTTTCTTTAGCTTATAACCTTCAAGGACCTTTCTGCAAAGCTGTAGGGGCCTCTTTGTAAACTAGAGGGGCTGCTCTGCCATTTATTTCACTCACTAATGGGCCTTTATGAAAATGTCATACCATTTCACCATTTGGGCTTCCTCAAAATTTTTCCAATATACCTGTTGCAGCTAGCGGTGCACTGTTCACACAAGAACACGGCCAATCGTGGCCATTATTCCCGTGCGTTATTGATCCAATGGTCGAATCACCTCTAAGCTTCGATCACCCTCGCACTTAGAATCATCGTCCATCTCAGATCCCATCCAATGGTTGGATTTCATCCTAGAGTTTCCCGCCCTCCTCTTAAGCCCATCCCACCGTTTACCCTAAACTTATCTAATCTCACCCCTCGGTGACGACAATCACTGAATCACCTACTTAAGCACCACCTGAGCTCCTTGCATGCGCATCGACTCCCTCCCCCACTGTGTCGATCACCTCGTTCACTCTCCAGTTCTTCTTCCTCCATCAGAGTCACTAGTGACAAGGGCGGTTCTTCCCTCCCAATTTCGTCGCCACAGCAACCCGCTGTGGATATAGGGACCTCATTCCTTGCTAGAGATCTCCTCATCACCCTTGGTCACTGTAGTGGCCAGCTGCAACCTAGGCATCTCGTTCTTCCCTTTAGATTAGGATTTCTTTACTTTCTAGAGTAATTTAGAGTAGTGGTTAGTGTACTGTAGTTTAGTTGAGTAGTTTAAATGATGAATTGATGGATGTGTTAGTTAGAATTAGAATAGATCATCTCTGATTTTTGCTCTCTCTAATCAATTTAGATTAGAGAGGTGCTTTCCTGCTTCTAATTCAACCTCCTGATCTCCCTCTACATCACATTGACCACATTCATTGATTTCCTCGCACTTTATTCGCCAACCACCTATTCATCAAGGCATCAAATCAGATATGATGATCTTGAGCATTCATATCTAAATTGAGTGACAAACCTCATATGAGGATCACTCCACTCATTCCACCTAACCACAATGATCTTCACATGATTCTAAATGAAGTAACTCCTAGTTTTTAAAAGATCTGAGGATTTAGGATTCAATTTTATTGGATTTCATCGAATGATTTAAACTCTCTCTTCATGCTATCTATGGCACAAGAGAAAGAGTAAATCAGAGTTTTTCTTGGCTTTTGAGCTTTAATCAAGGGTGAATGTATCCTAGGTCTAGCAGAGAATATCTGAGATACTTCTGAATTTGGATTTATTGCCATTGAAATCTTGATTTGCATCTTCATCTTTCATTGTCTATAATGTAAGATGAGGATCATATTAAGATCTCAAAGATTTTGTGGGAGACTATCTGAAACTTCTATTGATTTTCAAGATAATTTCAGATGAGTTTCATGAATTCTAAGAGTGTTTGGTGAACATTTCAGCATTTGAATTCGACTTTGAATGAGTTCTCACTTGGATTATGTTTTAAATGATTGCTTGATCATGTGATTTTTGGTTGAAACTCTCCCACATCAGTACATAAAAAAGCTACTCAGCAGCTACATTATATTGGATTGACCTTGATTTCAAGCATTTGAAGATTTGAGACTATTTTCGGTGGAGTTTAAGGTCTGATTTGACCCTTCTCTTTATGTTGTTTATAGCATGAGAGAAAGATCATGTTGGTGCTAGAGTATCACGATCATTTGTTTTGATGATAACAAAACACGTGTCATTTAACATTTGCACTTGAAGTCTTAGATTTCAGGCAAATTGTAAATGGAGACGTGATTAGACGGAGTTCGAGCTCGCATCCAGGATGGATTGGAGGAGCTTGATGGAGAACAGAGGAGATTCGCGAGGAGCGATAGATTGAAGATGGAAGGACAAGAAGAATATGATAGAATTATGTTTATTTCTTTCATGTACTTTTGTCTTTATTTCCTTGCTCTTTTTGTTCCTTAGAACATCATGTTAAAGAGCTCAAAGTACCCTAAAAGTAGTCCTAAGAACACCTGCACAACCCTAGGATACTTAGGTTTTCTGTAGAAAACTTAGAAAACCAATATAGGGTTCAAACAGCCTTTTCAGACATATAATTCCAAAATCAGACGTCTAATAATGAGTTTTAAGACGTCTGACTGTTGATTCAGACATCTGATAACAATTAGGCTGAACTTAGCTAGTTCTGTCTGATGAAATTAGATGTCCAGACCTTAGTCAAGACGTCTTAGAAGACGTCTGATGACTTTGCCAGATGTCCAATTAGTGGACCGCCGGCTGGCTTAGCAAACACAGAAGGATATGACCGTTAGAGCCTTATCAGACGTCCTTAAGCCTTTCCAGACGTCTAATAGATGACCGTTTTGCCTCGACTGACCCAAAATCTCTTCTCAGAGATTTTCTAGCCGTTGGAACTCTTGGAAATCCATTCCCACAAAAAAGTAGGTTTCCAGACGCCCAGACATAGTGCCAGACGTCCTATATGTCGTCTGATGGACTTATACTAGAACCCTGTTTAGATCTTATTCAAGTCAGGAAGAAACCCGCCTAAAATCAGACGTCTGACTTTGTTCCTAGACTTCTTAAAGTGATCTTCCAGACGTCTGATGCCAGGATCAGACGTCTGATAACCCTGTCAGTGCAATCATTGTTCCTGATTTCGGCCTGATTCTCTTGGGCTTTGCACCCAACGGCTATGAAAGCTTTCCAAAGCCTTTCAAAGCTTTCCTAAGGCTCTATAAATAGAGAGGAACCTCTTGCACACAAACACACACCTAGATACACAAGACACACCTAGTAATACACTTTCACACTCTTTTGTGTCCAAGAAAAGCTCTTGCTCTCCAAGCTCAAGTTCTACATCTTGAGAGCATCAAGCCTTTGCGCACCCACTCTCCCGTCCTAGTTCACGAGAGCGAAGTTGCGCCATCGCGTGGCTCACGCACCCGCGTCATCGATTCGACGCACTCCTTGCAAAGGGGAGTTTCCTAATTCTTATAGAAGCTAGGTTTAAATCTTTGTTGGCTCTATAGGACTATATTTGTTATTTTACTTTGTTATTTGGATGGATATTCACTTTGAGAATTCCCGTCTCCTTCATGGGACAAAATCCTTCTTGTGAAGAGAAGGGGTTGAAGAACGCTACCCTCGCACTTGTAGCGTGGTTGTAATTGAGGTTGAATCACCATCGTTTAAGTGAGTCGTTTAGTGGATTTGATCAACTTGGTTGATCGGAAAATCCTAACTCGAGAGGGTTAGGTGGTGGTTTTCACCCGATTTTGATTTCCACCGAAAAATAATTGTGTACCTTGTGCGATTGAATTTTGTGAGATTGTTTTATATTATATTTCCGCAATTTATTACGTCACCCCCTCCTCGTAGGAGAAACCACAGCTTGATCATGTGATTTTTGGTTGAAACTCTCCCACATCAGTACATAAGAAAGCTACTCAACAGCTACATTATATGGGATTGACCCTGATTTCAAGCATTTGAAGATTTGAGACTGTTTTCGGTGGAGTTTAAGGTCTAATTTGATCCTTCTCTTTATGTTGTTTATAGCATGAGAGAAATATCAAGTTAGATTTTCCTATTTATCTTATAGCTCTGATTTGGAGTTGGATTTAAGCTTCAAATCAGGCCTACTTGCTCTATCAAAGCTGCTGAATTGTAGCAACCAACACTTTGATAGCAGCAATTGGGTCTACTACTGTGAAATAGTAGCAGTTGGAGTAACTGTTGAGCTAAAATAGCAATTGTACTACTGGATTGAATGAGAGAGATTTGAGTGAAATTTGCATTGGAATTTGGGTTGAAAAGAAGCTAACATGCATATATTGTTAGGGCTTCATGTTTCAAGCATTCAAAGACTGTTATAGATTTTAATTTGATGTAGATGCTTGTAATCTTTATATTAATATCTTTTGTCAGCTATCAAATTTAAAATGCAAATTTAGTTGGAAATCATGTTTAAATGATCAAACATATTACTTGTGCTGTGCTGAATGCTTGTGAGTGTTTAAACATTTTGTTCAACCTTGGAAACACTTTTAGAGGCCTTAGGTTTTTTATTTCAAACTTCATTTAGGCCTCTTTAGTATGAGATATGTAAATAAAATAAACCTGTCTTGAGTAAGATCAGGTATTTCTCTAAGTGTTCGCTAAGTTTCAAAGTATTCTGAACATCCGGCTTGGTAGAACATACCAACCGACAGTTTAGTCTACTTTAGAATTTAATAAAAGACTTAAGTTGAAAATTCACAAAAAGAATCCTTCTCTCTCTCATCTCACCCTTTCTTTCTCATCCCCTACCTCTACTATACATATAAAAACTATAAAAATCAGAAAATCCCCAAAAATACCTAAAAATACCATGTATACTATGTATATACTTATATATATAACTTAAAATTAAGCTAAGTATAGATATTGCATAATATGTAAATATTGTATATGATTAACTTATATATGTTTTCTATATATTAAATTAAATATTTAGAATTATTTATTGTATATATAACTTTATTGTATAATTATGTATTAATTTATATTAACTTAAATGCATAATGACCTAAGTAATTATACAAACCTATATATATGTACATAATTGTATCTAATATTGTACATACATATTTAGCTAAGTATTATATATTGTATAATACCTGTAAATTGAGTTAATTAAGTAATTACAATAGGTAATTAAGTTATTAAGTTAATTAAGTAATTTATTAACTTAAAATAAAATAAATTAGTAATTTAAGTTAATATTGAAGTAATTTATCATGTATACTTGTAGAGTAGTATGTTAACTATTTTCAACCATTTATACTATATTTATAGCATATTATAGTATTTCTAAATTATTTATGTGTAAAACTAACTTAAACGAGTATTTAAATGTAAATAAATAGAAATAAAGTCTCAAAAATACAATAAAAATGTGTAGTGAATAAGTTATTATATAAATTTACTCTGTATAAGGTCAATTGTATAATTAATTAACCAATTTGTACTTTAATTAACAAATTAAACTCTAATTTAATGTGTATAAAATCCTAACTTTAACTAATTTTAATATATAGGTAAATAACTTATTTCCCTAAATTAATTATATAATCATGTAGCCTTATATTAGGGCTTTCCAAAAATATACTTTATTTTAAAATCAAACCTAATTTGGGCCCTCAAATCGAGGGTCAAATCCTCAATTTCCACACAATTGCGTGTGCTGGGTAGCGCTCAATTGAGCACCAAGATGGCGCCACATCGAAAGTGGTAGAAGCAGCGAAGTGATATATAAGGAATTCACGCAAAGGCTTCGACAGTTGTCAGGCGTCGAGCACCAAATTACCCATATACACTCCTTTCTTCTGATCTAATACTAATTATTCTGAGCATATTTGTACAGTGGTGGGATGGGGCCTATGCACTATAGCTAGTCCATGTTGGGCCTGTGAGGGGACTATAAATGGATAAAATGCACGTAAAATGAGCTAGGATTGGCCCAATAGTAGAGATCTGATCCCACTTCTATATGAGGTGTTGTGTATCCCTAAAAAATGGGCCACCCAGCCCACGTAAAACCCAAATTTTGGGTTGATATACGGTGTCTAAGTGGTTGTGAGAGGAGAGAAGAGGCCTAAAAATGACTAAGTGTCCTAAAGAAGAAGAGAGAAGAGAAGAAGAGTTAGCAATGAAAACGGCTTAAGTGTTGAGCTCCTGCGGTGTGCTTGTATGCGTATGTGTACATATGTATGTGTATACTAATACTTATAATATAAGTATAATAGTGCATGTGTATAAATAATGTAAATATACATATATATATATATATATGTATGTATGTATGTATGTATGTACGCATCTAAGTAGTAAGACCCTGTTTAAGCCTCTTTTGTATATAAATAACACTAGGCTTTAGCAACAGATACAACTATCACTGTATATATGTATACACATTAGTATAAATAGTTCTTTTTACCTTATGTTATGTAGATATTTTACAAATGCTATACCAACATATGTATATGTTACTGTATATATAATATATGTTACTAAAGACATTAGTATGTAAATATAACTTAGTATAATAGATATTAATAGCTATTTTTGTACCTACATTTAGGCATTACTTAAAGTAGTTGTATATAATTAACATAGTGTAATATTAACTAGTTTTTTATGCCTGTTATTTGTGAATATATTTAAGGCATTATAATACATATTAATTGATTCTTTTTTGTATATAATTAACCAATTCATTCATTATTTGATTAATTTATTCTTTTTGTAAATAAAATTAATATTTTTGGAATAAAAGAATATTTTTAGACTTAGAAAGTGATGTATATCAATAACTGTCTCTCAATGAATGACTTGGAAACTAACCAGTAAAAATTATAGTTAAATAAAAATGATGTAACATCTATTTGCATTATAACAAATATACTATAACAACGACACAAACACCGTTTTTATTGCAATCCAAATGTCAACGATTAGGGGGTGGTGTTGGGGAAGGTGGTAGGAGTAATGTGGTAGGGAAAATGTTATTTCGATCAGGAGCAAGAAAGATAATGCAAGGAGATGGTCGGGTGAAATAGGGAGATCACGTATAGAAACAGAAATGGTTCCTTGGATTATTTTTTTTATATAATGGGGGTGATGCATGAAGCAACTGGGGACGTCGATGTGGACATGGTAGACCTTGAAGGCAAGGTTGGGTTGTTGTTGCTGCTTGGCGTTAACGGGAGAGAGGAGGTAGGGATAAGAATGACAGCTTGGTGTTGCTGCTATGATAGCAGGTGGTGGTGGTTAGGTTCTTACTACTTGGAGGTAGTAGAGGGGGGAGGGCAGGAAATCAGGCGACGACACCTGTGCAAGCGGCGAAGGAGTTCGCTGCAATAGTGGGGTCGAGTGGGGTGGTAATAGGGGAGCTAGAAGCGTCGTTGACGTCAAAGGAGGAGATGGGGGAGAGGAAAAAGCTAGTGTTCATGGGAGGCAATGAGGGGTGTAACTTCAACTTGGAGGAGGAAGGAGCAGACAAGGTAATGTGGGAGGCGCAAGGAGGAGGTGGGGCGAGCCGGGAAGGCAGGGGAAGGTGTGAGGAGGAAGGAGGAGGCAAGGGGAGGTAGGAGGAGGAGGCTCTAGAGGAGGAGGAGAGAATCGAAGGTGGGAGGAGGAAGGATCGAAGGAGAGGAAGGAGGAGGGGGAGGCGAGGGCAAGTGTGAGGAGGAGGGGCTGGAGGAGGGGGAGGAGGAGAGAATCAAAGGAGAGAGGAGGCAAGGGGACGTAGGAGGAGGTAGGAGGTAAGGGGAGGTTAGAGGAGGAGGGGAATTGGAGGAGAGTGAATGAAAGAGGACGCACAATAGGTAGGGATCGGAGGAGATGGAGGTGGAGAAGGAGGGGGAAGGAGGTGAAGGACTTTTTCGTGAAAGATGGAGAAAGGGGAAGAGGGTCGAACACGTGGTAGACCGAAGTAGCTCGCAGCTTCTTGTAGCAGTGGGAATAGTATTATGATTGATAAAAAATATGAAAATTGTAGATATATAATATAATTTATTAAATCATTCAATATATTTATAGTTACTTTTATTTCAATAATTAGAATATTAATATATCTTAAGTAATAAGATAATAATATATGATCTTTTTTTAATTTCTCCCATACATATTGTATATGATTTGTACAATATGTATGGGAGAAATTTTAAAAAATAATGCTAATTAGAAATTACCAAAGCTACCATTTGGAGCAAATTTTTCATTGTGACACACAACATCTAAATGGTATGGCTATCCGAACAACCACTAAAGTTATGAAAGTTAATAGGATAATAATATATGATCTCTTTTTTTATTTCTCCCATACATATTGTATATGATCTGTACAACATGTATAGGAGAAATTTTAAAAAATAATGCTAATTAGAAATTACCAAAGCCAAGGGTGCAAAAAGCGATCTATGCAGTTGATTAATCGATCGCATAATTGTATATAGTCTAAAATAAATCAAGTACCTATATTCAACTCTATAGTTGATCTACCTGATTAATCGATCGATTATTAGACTAATCAATCGACTAATTGACTGAGTAAGTTTTAAGATTTTAATTTCTTTTTTAGCTTTGATGCACGTGTAATGCACCCCCAAATCAAAACCCAACTAAACCAGACACGTAAATGCACCCAACTAAACACGTCTTCTCTCATTAATCCAAGTTCTCAATGCACAAAAGCCTCAACCCTAAGCAAAACCCTCGATCTTGAGCCTCTTCTCCTCTCTAATGGTCGCCACCGCCCACCAGTGACTGGCCCACCGTCGCTCATAGCCTCTTCGCGAGTCATCGCTCTGACCACCAAGCATTCGGTCATCACTGCACTGCCCAACCCCTCCATCACCAGTGAGCAGTCACTACGGTTGCTGCTGGCAGCTGCTATCATCTGTAGTGCTTCCATCGTCGGTGAGCAATGCGCCAGTGGTTGTTGCCCTCTCCACTGGTGACTATTGCTCTCCATGGTCTATCAGTAGCTGTTGCTTCTCTATTCTCTTCTTATTGGTGGTTGTGATACTGATTTCTTTATAAAAAAAAATGTGAGTTGTTAATTATTTTTTTGCAAATGTGAGTATTGATTAATTTTTTTTATTGTTAATTACATATATTACTTTAGATTGGTTTGTGCCACTTGACTTTGAGGAGGAGGAGGAGGAAGCTAGCTTTGAAGAAATCGACGAAGAAGATGAAATTGTGGAGAATGTTTCCTTATTTCTAAATGAGGAGACGGTGGAAGATTGAATCCTAATATTTTCTTAAGATGTTTCTTTGGGAATTTGCTATCTATTTTGTACTTTTTATAGCACTCGGAACAAAAAACTTGTCACCTTTAGGTTTATTGTACACTAATTTTAGTTTATTTGTCTTATTTTATATGTTGTGATATTGATAGCTATTTGTTAGAAACTATATTGAAAGAATATGTATATCAAAAAAATTATATTCATATATATGTAACATTTTAATTCATATATATGTATACTTAGTGTATATAATGGTATATATAATTATATTTAAAATTTAAATATTAAAAAGAATTACGACGATTAATCCCTTATTAATCACCTACATACCGTATAATCCTTAATTAGTGACCTCACCAACTGAATACCAACTGTCAATTTCTATGACTATAACCAAAGCTATAATTTGAAGGAAAATTTTCACAGTGACACATAACATCCAAATGTTATGGCTATTCGAATAAATACTAAAGTTGTGAATGTAGGACTTTTTTTTTTTAAGTAAAAATATCTAACTTTTAAAATTATAAATCACCCGACACCTAGACTTCATACAAATTTGAAAAGTAAAAAATTAGATTTCATACAAATTAACATATTTACTTGTCCTGTGGTCAAATTGCTTGGAGAGAGAGAGAGAGAGGTACGGCGGCGAGAGGGGCAATCGATGGTCTCGTGTTGGAGAGAGAGAGAGACGGGGGGAAATGGTTGGGGAGGAGCAAGTGGGTGGGGGATGGGGGACCTAACACGTAGTAAATTGAACCCACTTTATTATATAGTAGAGAATAATGAGAGAGAAGAAAATAGAAAGAAAGAGAGATGTGAAAATCTACATAGATAATCAAATAACAATGACCGCATAAGTGATGGGATCACTTAAGAATATATGATGTGTATGATAGAAAAAATTAAAAAAAATGTTAACAACATGCATAGTTATGACTTAAAACTTTATTGAATAACTTATATGTAAAGGTATGGGCAGAAATGTTCATATAATAGTAAAAAAAAATGTAGTTTAATATATACATGGATATAAATTTAATTTTTTATAGTCTCACAAATAAAAGATTAGTAAATAATCTTCAATATTTTTTGGAAGAAAATTTAAATTTACTTATACAAAATTTGTAAATTCAAAGTTATTTTTATATTAAATGTCATTGAAATAAGGGAGAGAGAGATTAAATGTGATTAAATGTTATAAGTAAATACTAAATAGGTAAGTGGGTAGGGTATGCATGCATGTATACTTAATTTGAAAATAAATGTGTAAAATCAACGAAATCTAACTCTATTTACATCCCTATGTCATTAATATGCAATGTACAATACTTTATGCAAATCAAATTATTTTAAAAAAATAGTTACCTTACCTATAAAATAAATAATAACTGTCACACATATTGAAAAATGCAATTAAATTTATCTTTGAGATAAAATAATTTGTCAAAAAAAGTCACACAAAAATATATAATTTATATTTTAAGATTATAGTATATATTATTTTAAATATATAAATAAATTTTTAATTATAATTTATTTTATAATGTATATATTAGATGAGAATTTATTTAATAATGAACCTTGAGAGAGAGAGAGAGAGAGAGAGAGAGAGAGAGAGAGGCAGAGGGTACAGATGTGTTTATTCATGAGATCGGAGGAGGGAGAGAGGGAGGGAGGGAGAATTCGTGGGATGAACGGAGGGAGAGAGAGAGGGTGAGCGTGGGAACCATTAAATGTGGAGAGAAAGAGAGACGCAGGGTAGATATAGAGAAGAGGAGGATGCGGGGAGAATGGAGGACAGGTGACATAGGTGGAACCCCTTTAGCATATAAGAATAGATATATAGATGCAAGTAATATATGGGCATTTCATTGCAGGAGTTATTGGAATTTTTATATATCTAATTATAGTATAAAATTTGCTTAAATATCTAAATATTTTATTTTATTGAAATTTAATTTATACTTTAACTTTTATTTACATTAACTTTGATAATTAATAATAATATAAATTATGAAGATATTATCAAATTAAAAAAAATGTAATAAGAGTCACTGATTTTTCTCAATTGACAACCATTCAATTGATTTTAAAGTAAAAATATGTAACGATGGAGTATCCTATGAGATTTATTTTTTGGGAAAAGTGAAGATTTTTTTGTAAAATTTATTTTGGGATCTTGAAAAGGATCTTTTTGTGAGATTTTTTTTCACATTAGATGTAAAATTTATAATGGTAAAAATATCATTCTTTTAAAATTAATTATTCGGATAAGAGGATGAGATGTTTTTTTTTTTACAATAGGATGACGTTACTCGAAGTACAAAAACCTGGGTTTTGTTTTTTTTTTTATAATGGTCAAATTACTTACACAGATCATTGGAGTATAGGTTTTTCTTTATGATAAGATGATGCTACTCAAATCAAGGGAGAAGGACGGTGAGCACACCCTCCTTTAGTTATATATATAGATTTTCCTCTGTCCTTGTCACCCATTTCTTGTGGTTGATATCAACCTCTACTTCATGTTAGCATTTGAGTTCATCCAAAAATTTTGATGATTACATAGCTAAATTTTCATGAATTTGTGATTTAAAATTGTTACAGGAATTTGAGTCAATTTGCAAATCACTCAAGATCCGATCATCCAACATATGAACATAAAATAATATAATCACATATGACACATCACATCACATGTAACGATAAAAGAAGTAAACTGAGTTGAATACTATCGAAGAAAATCATTCATAGCCATCATCATGTGCCAATACACAATGGAAGAAAATTGAATTAAAATATTGTAAAAAGAAACTAGAATGAAATGACAACTACCACGATTACAGTGCTGCAATTAGATCAACACCGTCAGCTCCTACAACCACAAAATCTAGCTATAACTCACTAAGACTTGAATACAGAGTCTACAAGAAACGTCGATAAAAACTGAATAGAGTAGCAAAAACAATGAGAAAAGAAAACAAAAACTAGAGCAACTTTGTAAAGCAAGGAAAGCGTGTACTATTATCAATTATTTCGATTTCCTAATTATTAATTTCAATTATTTATGCCTTCTCATATTTTGGTCATTAACTTGTCCAAATCAATTCCCTCAACAGGCTCGAGGAGATCTTATTGTGGTATCTTAAACAATAGAGTTAATACAATACACCCCCTCGCCTGAGAGGATGACCTGCACCCACTTTACCACCTAGTTAACTACCTTGGGTTCCCAGCCTAAATGAAGTGGTGATTACAGCTCTATGTGATTCGCATCAAGGAGCTATCCTGCACTAGCACACGACCACTCATCTCCACTATAGTGTATGAAAGTAAAACAACACCAACTCCTCACAACAATACGTACCCATTGAACCTAACTACCTGTTGGCCAAACGACCAATTCAAAAGTTGTAGGGAACCTAACTCACCCCTTTGAGCTTGTCTCTACCTTTAATAGGTATAGCCGATCATGTCGTTGATGCCACATAAAGCCAATTGTGCTGTTAATATCAGCCACGAGACTAATTTCTAACTGTTATTGTTCTCACAAAGTTTCATATTTGCCAATAGCCTAGCCATTCATGATTTCAATTTCAATCCATTTTCCAAATCATCATTGGTATCCATGTATTCTCAATTAATTCATTAGTTATAGAATATCATTCACTTAACGAGTTCCTACATTTTAAACATATATCATCATTATCAGAGATTATCCGATCACATTAGTATAGTACAATTATCTAGATTCCATCAATTAGCCACACAGATGTACTAAACTAATCATCATTTGATTTTTTAAGTTATCCTTACCCATTAATCACAAAATTCACAAGATAAGACATCATTAATGCCATTAGCTTCCTTAAGCATACCCCTATTAAGAAAGGTAGAAAAACCACTAACTATGACTCTGAAACTCAGCAAGAGGCTTTAGATAACATTTGTCAAGTATGGTAAACATCTCATGGAAAACCAACAAAAGCCATACAAGAAAGGATAGAGCTATTTTACCTAAGATTATTGGGGGGTCACAATGACTCTAGAAAAATAGGTCAAAGGCTTTGATATTGCTCAAGCCTCCTAGAGTCCCGTGCATATTCTAGACATTCGACCTAGGTCAACAACAAGATGAAATAGGGTCAACAACCCTTTAAGGAACTATTTTGAATTTTTCATCAAAATAGTGGTCAAAAGGAGGTTTCAATGACACAAGAACATGATATGTCAAACAAGGATTCCAACGATACCTTATTTGCTCAATTCTAAGTCTGGAAAGACCTTGAACTAGTCAAAACAATGCGAAGGGGTCACCAAACTAGCCCTAAACCGGTCTAAATTATCGGTCCAGATGAACCATGCTCTCCAGTCACCCACACCACGTCGACGCTCTCATTGTTGCTAATCGGATCCTACACATGATCACAGGCTTTGGGTCGTGCACACATTACACTCCACGCACACCCCTCGTGCATCGATGCACGCACTTGCCTAACATCCGCCTCTCCCACGCAACAATGCACGCGCCTAACAATTGTCTACTTCATATGATGCAATGACCCTTCCTAGGGGTCCCCGCGAGTTTCTTGGACTTTCGCGGTGTTTTTCGAAATTCTAACGCCCTTAGATCTTGTTTTATGGATTCCATGTGGAAGAACAAATTTTGCGGGGCCAAATATGTAATTTTCTTGGCTCTACCTTACCCATAATGACCACAAACCCTACACTAACCCCTTAAAAACCCTCCTCTCCTTGAAACACGTGCCCCCTGATTTCCCCACACTTCACCAAGCAACGTACACAATTGAGAGGGAGAGGGAGGGAGCGAAGGAAGAGGGAGAGCGGGAGATCAGAGCTGAACCCCATCCTCCCCGCCTTCTCTCGCGTATACGGACACGTTGGTGAAAGCAAGCACAGTAGATGAGGGACATGCAGCGCAACAGAAGCGCGATTGTGGCACGCGAGGAGGCACGTTGCGTGAGGGTGCGAGCGTGTGCAGAGCGCGTGGACATCCAAAAACCATAGCGTGCAGGTGCGCGATCGAACGACCAAGGCAAGGTGTGGCTATCACAATCCATGGATGCAATCGGGCATCAATACGTGCGCGCCATGTGTCAGGTGCGGGGCGGGAAGGGCGCGGCTAGTTCGCTTGGATTGACTAGGTTCGATCAGTTTGGATTGACTCACGCGAACCAGAGGCTATTTTTAGGCCGGTTCAGTGCCTAAATGAAGTCCATTTCGCGCAAACAAGGTATCATTGGAAAGCTGGTGAGATTTCCTACATTTTGGTACCCTAATTAACCCTGTTAGCACATGTTTTTCTTACTGAATATTCGGTCAAATCACTTAATGCCTGGTTTGACGTAGGGTTCAAGTCTAGGATAGGTGGGACTTACCTCGGAAGGCGAGCAAGACCTGCGGGGATGTCCGAATCAGTTCCTCATGCCCCCATTCTCCCATACACCTAGGTAGAGTGGTCTTTGCTCTCCGCACTCTTTTGTTTAATATGTGAAGACATGAGTCCTATCGTGTGTCGTTTCTCAAGTGGAATCTTGTATGTTGTGTTTGCTTCCATCGCATGAACTAAAATCAACGAATTTGTAGCTGTGTAACTACCTAAGAGCATGCTTGTATGGATGTAAAAATGTGTGCCTAATTTTGAGTCTAGACTCCTTAGGCCAAGTGGTTGTTGACATCCACGTTGGTATAACTTAGAAATACATGATCCCTAAGGACGGTGAAACTATTTTTAATGCATTAGCAACATTGGGCTTACTGATATAAGGTTTGACTAGTACCAATTAGGTGATTGCTTGAACCCTAAGGAAATGAGAATAATTTAATTGCTTGTGTTGTGAGTTTTGTCTACGCATTCTAAAATGAACTCAAGTTAAGGATGAGTCTGAACCCTTGGGAAGAACAATTGTTGGTGCATGGGGAATCTGAAATTCAAGAAACGCGTTAGAAATCAGCTAGGGGGTGTTTTTAACTCTAAGGCAACTAATGTTTTTTTTTTTCTTTGTGGGTAAAATGAAATCTTAGGATTGTTAACGAGGTGAAAATGAGAAGGTGAGCTCGCGATGGGCCCTTTGATACTTGCGTCTGGTTTTGATGTGGGGACGAGCTAGCCCTCAGGTACATGCGTACCGAGGAGAGCTGACTACCCTATAGTGTAGGGAGAGAGCTGGCCTCCTCGAGTAAGGAGCCGGGGAAAGGCACAACCTTCCTACACCGACTCTTGTTGGGGCCCATAGGGACAATTGGGATAGTCAAGCAAGAGTACGCAGACTTGTGAGGAGCATGGCCCCTGTTTTATTCTGTGTTGTGGGTTTTAGTGCGTATCCGTTAGCGGAAACGATTGACCGCGTGCCAGTGTGGGGTAGCCCCCCATTCGCTTATCACGTGTGTCGTAGTCACCGCTATATCGCGACCATAACCCTGGGGTGGTGATCCAGGTGTAAAACGAAGATGGGGTGCTCTCTTGGCCAAGAGAGTGCCACGTGATTGTCCTGCATCGCAGGGATACTACAACAAGATCGTTCCGCTAAGGAACATGTGAAATAAGAGAAAGAATGATCATGTGCTAAAATTCTAGGGAATTAAATAACAAGTAGATGAAGAACCAGTAAGAATCAAATTAAAGCATGCAGTTTCATCACCTTTGTTTGTAGTAGTTTATTTTCTTTTCTTGTAGGTTTGCATATTGTTCTTCTGCCACTTTACTTAGCTTTTGTTGACTTTTACTACTTGTACCTAGGTTAGGGAATTAAGCAGCCAGCTTCACCAACTGCAAAGGGAGCTGGGCCTAGCAGAACTAACTTAGCCTAGCAGTTACTTTCCTTCTACTGTAGCAGAGTCCTTTGTTGGTAGTAGTGAGTTTATAGTCTCAAAACCCCTAATTTTCCTTATTGAATACTTTGCCTTTCTATTTGTTGTGATGGCTATATTAGTACTTTAGTTCTTTACTTCAAATGAATATAAATGCTTGGAATTAATTGCTTCTTCCTGTAGTTTAAATTTCTTGTTCGCTATGATGCATGTGTGATAATTCTTTAGTTTTGAATTATTTCTCGTTGGACAATCGGGTCTTGGGGTAAATGGCACGGTCCGACCTGGTTCCCATGGGGAGCCGGATCGAGTTGTAACACCTGCGTAATGACTGGCTCTTGCTTAGACGTGCAATCTCATGCATGATCTTACCTTGTGCGTCCACCATTCCTCATCACGTGTGCATTGAGTTTGCTGTCACAGCCACGCACACAAGAAGTGAGATCCTCTCTCATAATCGCTCTCCTCTCTCTCTCGATCTTTCTTCTCTCTCACGAAAGAGCTTTTGGAGTTCATGTGATGTGATGATAGCATGGGCCCCAGTATCCTTTATGTAGCATCTCAGGGTGCACATTAGGTTAGAAATAATTGTGCATGTGGACCATAATTCCCCTAATTCAGTTCTCACAACCTACATTCCCATGTAAACTATTTCTCACATAACTTTTGCTACACAACTTAGATTTTCACAAAATTGGCCTTGTTGGAAGCTCGTGACAAAAGGAATCCAACGATACCAATATGACATATTTCGAGCAAATTTTTTCGAGGGTTGACCACAGTTGACCAAAATCCATGTTCCTCTTTTTCATGCTATTCTTACCTAATTTGCATCCAGCAATCATCGGCGAGTTCGTCTCGACTTGCTTAGTCTATGTTTGAGCTTAGATTCAAATTCCAAGTCATAAAAAAATCTACTTGAAAGAGGTTCTTGAGAAGAACTGCTATGCCAAAAGTTAGTTCTCGAAAAGCATATTACAATACATCATATATTTAAATGCAATTAACCTAATAATCAAGTATCTAGATATTGTTGTTAAAATAAAGATAATCATTAGTGAGGAGGAGAAATGATAGAGTAGGCTTGTAGAATAGCTTCAAGTTAGAAGAAGATCGATAAAAGTGAGAAATATTGAATTTAAGTTGAAGAACCTAGATGATTAGGGTTAAGATCGAGGTTTCACCATCTAAAGATTTTGGGAGATGCCTTTTGGAATCTAGTCATTGAAATGAGGATGCAACTTGCTAAAAGGGTTCTCCTTGAAAAGGAGAAAACCAAAGAAAACAAATGGGATCAAACAAATATCAAATGTAAAAGTTAAGGTCAAAATAAGTCAAACTACGAAACTAAAGAATGTTGTAATAGGCTACACATAATTATAACCAGCTATAAACAAAGGCTGCAACCCAAAATCTAAATCATGCTTGAATAGTTGTTACAAAGTTGCATAATTAATGATAATTATATTGTTTCCCCAACACTATGGAAATTCTCGTAGAATTCAGCATCATCAACGTCTTAACTTGAGTTATAATCACTATATCACATGGACCATTAGAGATGAATAGATTAGAATCATTCAATTTTTTTTTATAGGATCCGTGGGTTTGGTTGTAATTGGTGGGTATATCGAGGGAAGAAATCATGACCTATCAAAATTTAATTTCATTTGAAACATGTGCTTGAAGATAAGGAGCTTCAAAACCAAGTAAATCAGTTGTTTCACTAAGATTGTTTAGAGTTCAAACAACTCTTAGGAGCTCTAAAAAGAGTCCATAATCTTGGATTTGCTTGAAATCATGCCTTTTGTTTATTAGAACATATTTCTCAAAACCATGCCTATTGTTTGGCTTTGCTAAAATTTTTATGTTTTAATTGAGTTTTAGAATGGTATATTGTAAAATAAGTTGTGAGTTTCAAAGTGATAAGGAACAACTTGGAATAAAAACCAAACTATTTGGAGTTAATTGGAAGGCAAAAACCATCCTGCTAAAGTTATGTTCTATCCACTGATAACCAATTATCTTGGGAATGTTGTTAGAATGCCTTATTAATCTCATCTTGGGAAAGTGGCGAGAAAGTGATAAGAGATCCATCTTTCAACTGAAGATACGATATAAAATCTCTCTAGTTTTTATTGGAAGCACCAAGATGAAAATTTTTGTTCCTCACATTGACCTATTACACTTTACTTTATGAGAACTTTTATTCTAAAAGAAGATATCAATATCCAATAATTAATTGTGCTTATTCTTCCACAGTATTGGCTTAAGGATCATATAATGACTGAAATTTATTTAACTTGATTCAGATGCTTTTCATCTCATCCAAGAAAGTTAAGGGTTCTTTCTTACACCAATTTTTGTGACCCTTAATTTTTTTGACAATTTTCTAAAAATTTTGAATCAAATTCCTTTTTTTCATATTTGTCTGATTTCATGTTTAAAATCATATTCAATTTTCTGCATAGCTTAAATCTTGGATCTTTCCAACCGTCCCTTGAATACCACCTTCTTTCCCTCACGCTTCTGCGGCAACTCCAGAGCAAAGAGAGCTCGCTCCTCCCCTTTCCCGGTGGAGTAATGGAGGGTCACCCGTGGCAAAGGCGTCTGCTTTCCCTCTCTCGCCACCTCCTCCACCCTCTACCATCATCACGCCCAACCCTCCACACGGTGTGACTTACTCTCCTTTTCTAAACCTCGCAATTTGGATTCTTGGTCCTGACATGGTTAAAAAAAAAACTTCTGATTGTAGAACCATACGATGGTTTCTGCTCTCATATGTCCCGAATCCGAAATGGGTAATCCCGTCATCGTTGGAGGGATGGTTCTGGATATCCACGCTAGGCCTTGCACGATTCTGAAGCCCGGAACAACCACCCCTGGCAAGGTAATGTGTTTGCTGCTGCTTTCTAGGTTCCTCGTTCTGTTTTCTTCTTGCTTTTCCTTGATTTTTCTTTAGAGTTTGTATTGCTCAGTAATTACTAGAAGACCATACTTTTCTGGTAGAGTTTTGAGTTGCAAATCCCGAAAAGAAAGTAGGTTTTCGGAGGAAAAAAAAACAAACTTTGTAGTGGATATGGATTATGAACAACTTCAGGGAATTCTGCAAATTGATTGGTTAGCCCATCAATTTTAACTTGAATAAGAGTTTGGATTCTTCGGGAAGTTCGTCTTGCTAGATGTCTTGGAAGTGATCATCCAATAAATTTGAGTTTTTGCTAACAATCATGATTTTTGAGAAATCGGTTCTAGACATGGGTTTGTTCAGAAATGGTTACAAAAATTTTGGCTTTAGTCTCTAGGGAAGTTGATCTGATTTCTTGGATTAGGAGGTGATTCCGAGAATCGTATTTTCAGAATAACTTCTTTTTACATTTACTTACGTGTTTTGGATTTAAAGCTGTCAACGAGATCCCAAGAAAGAAGCGATGTAGTTATTTTTTTGGGTGCCTTACATTCATTTTGGCTGTGTTGTTGTTGTTGTTGTTGCTGTTGTTACCATTACTGTTGGGTTCTTATGTTGGTTGCTTTTAAATGGGTCTGTTTTTAGGTTGAATACATACAAGGAGGAGTGGCTAGAAATGTTGCCGAGTGCATGGCCATACTTGGTACAAAACCATTCATTATTAGTGTTCTGGGACATGATATGGCAGGTACTTGCAGTAGTTCTCCATAATCTTTCTTCACTTTGTTTCCTCAAAAAATCTTTCTTCACTTTGGGATTTGAACTGTAATTGGATATGTTACTTTCGTCATAGACTCATAGTGAAATCTTTGTGTATGTTTTCAGGGAACATGCTGCTAAAACACTGGAGTTCTTTGGGTCTCACTACTGAAGGTATGCTTTAATGAAATGGTTAGCTCGTTTAATTGTTTTTATTCATTGGTAATTATATTGAAACAAGGCATGCTTAAATCAGTTGTTTGATGTGCAGATTCGATCATCTCTATTTCTGTCAAGACAGCTTTTATGGAATTTAGTTCCCCCCCCCACCCCTCTTATCAGTATTAATGATCAGTTTTATGGATGATATAGGGATATTGATAACCCAAAATAGTACTACCCCTGTTGTCATGAATATATTTGACTCCAATGGAGAGTTGGCTTCTGCTGTTGCAAGTGTTGAAGCTGTTGTAAGATCTTTTGTAGCTGTTTTCTAGTCCTTCTGTGCAACATCTTTATTGTAATCAAAGTCAAATGGGTCCATTACTCTGTAACAGGACTTTCAAAAACTTTCTAGTCATCTTGTCATCTTGTTGCAGGAAAAGTATTTGAGTAATGTCTGGATCGAGCACTTTAGGTGGAGAATATGTGCAGCACCTGTGCTGACGATTGATGCAAATCTGCATCCTCAGTTGCTTAAAGTTGCATGCCAGAGTATGTTGCTTGACTTACATTTCATCTACTATTATTATTTTGTCAGCTACTCTTGTGCAATAAATTTTTAGGTGATTTTATTGCCATTCTTTACTTTCTTTTTCTTAGATTCAAGCAAATTAGGTGTAAAAGAGAAGGTGGTGCCAAGAAAATGGAAGAATGGTGATGAGAAGATTGGTTGGTGTTTGTCCAGATGCATGGAATTGAAAAGAAAAAGGAGAAGGTGAGGAGTTTGGGCAAAAGTGTGAGAAGATAGGAGTAGGTGAGGGATGAGATGTTAAATGCCAATAAACTATAAAGGCCAAAATGTGTTATTCCACGTTTGTTTTGGGGAATTCATGCAAGGATCATATTCAAACGAAGGTTATCAAAGAGAAGGTTGTGTGGCACTAATATAGGATAAATTGAGAGAGATTCATTTAAAGGTGGTTTGGATTTTTGAAGAAAGGACCATCCAATATGGTAGTTCAAAGGTGCAAAAAGATACATGCCAAGCCTTACAAGAGGGGTCTAGAAGATCAAACAAGTGGTTGATGAAAAATTATCTAGCATGGTCTTGGATATTTATATTTATAAGGGTTGGATCTAAAAGATTATTTGATGTGATTTAAGTAGAAAATTATGTACTTTATTATTCTGTATTTGATTATTTTAATGTTTCCTTAGGTCATTGAATAAGCAGTGAATTGGATGTGATAGGTGAACTAATGTATTGCAAGTAGGGATGTAAAAATTGCAATTTATTTGTTTTGCATTTGATGTAAAATTGTTTTCTTATTAGAAGTTGGAATAGATTAAAAAACCATCTTCTATATCTTTTCAAAAAAAACCATCTTCTACACCTATGAATAATGGAGTTTTAGGGAGCTTCCATCCAATTCTAGTGGGCAATGGCTCTAAACTTGCTACTTTCCTTGTAGTGCCATCCCAGCTTGGTTTGCTGAAGCATATAGTGGCTTAAGTGCTCTATATGTGGTATTGAACTCTCTTACTGACAGTGGTTTTGCACTTGTGGATAAAAAATGTGCTGATGGCAAGCATCTTGAACTTAAGAGGGAGTGAGGTTCGCAAGCGTTGGTGACAATGTCCACTTATTGGATACGATTGGGGTCGTAAAGGTCAAGGGTGGACTTTGCCTTATACTTGGTTAGGCGGGGAGAAAGCTTCCTATAAGTGTTACAACAATAGTGCTCCTATTGTCCTGGTAGTGAAGCTATGCAATTATGGCCTGATTTGCACACTTTGCTCCTTAAGTTGTTTAATCCAATGGCATATGTTGGTGGAACTTGTGTCCATAAATGCCTAAATGCATCAAAATATGGACCTTGGTTGTCATCACCATCCTTGGACTTAAGCAATTAAGATCGTTTGGAAAAGGCCAACCTTATTGTTGTTTCACTCCAGAGCTTAGGATTGAACCTTTTTAGGGCATCAAGGTCATGGATGCGTTGTACATGGAGCTATTCCATCATTTGGTTGGAGATCTAGTGAGTAAAGTAGCCATCCTTGTCGAGGCCAGGTCAGGTGACCTTTCCCTTTATGTGCTTCAAGGAGAGCAGCTATGTAGTCTTCCCTATTTCATTAATGGAAGCCTTCTAAAAGAAGGGGAGGGTGCTTGTAAGAGGTTGGTTGCTTTTTGGAGGAGACTACCATGATGAACTCCTTGGTAGGCTAAGCACAACCGGTGACAATAGACCAACATATGAGATATGTTGACGTCTAGGCATGGATACAAGGTATTAGGAATATGGAAATGTTAAAGAGCAAGTTCCTACAAAAGGTGACAAGTGATGGGAGTTCAATTTCCATTTTAGTTGGGCAAGTGGTTTAACTTCTATATTAAGTGGAGAGATAAGAAGAAAGGAGTGCAACCACATAACTGGAGTACGGGATATTTTACCATGTTATAATGGAGAAAGGTATTTGTCTTGGAGAGGGATCTAAACCCCAAAACATGCTATGATAGTGATTTACAACCCTCTTTTCATAGAAAGAGAATCTTCGTCAAGAGGTTGATTGGTTTGCATGGTGGTCCTTTCTCTTTATACACAATTAGGACATCATGATGTATAAAGATTTGGTTTATGATCAAGATTGACTTTTTGCTTTTGGCCATCATGCAAAGATAATGGTTAGGGCTTCTTCCAACCAGGTAGTAAGTGAGAATCGCTTGCCTATGGCTTACTACCTTGTCTTGGTCATACACCTTTGCCACTTACCTATGATAGCATCAATAACATTGCAAGTAGGCAACAAGAATTTCTCTTAGGGCCCTTTTGTCGGGGGACTTTGAAGCCTTAATTCTGGACTTGGAGGTCTCCTATTCCTCTAGCAATTCCCCTATCATATCCCGATTCCTAAACACCTTGCAATTCTGGAATAAGTAAATCCTCTCCTAATCCCTCTATTCTTAAACATGGAAACAAGTCCATTCAAAGAATTGGACCCTCCCAATTCCACTTCCCCTATCAAATTAATCCATTTCCACCTTTCTCTGCATTACATCGCCAATATTGATTTTTTTTAAAATTCCTTTCCTCCTTAAACTAATTACTTCTTTTGCTAAACAAGGAATTAAAATTGCAAAATGGGCTCCTAATGTTTTGCCAAACAGGATGCAACTTTAATAATAGGCATCTTTTTTGGGAGGAAGATTTGTTAATGTGGTAAGAAGTTTGAAGGTTTGAGGCTTTGTTTTAAGATATTGTAGGTTTGTGTGAGGAATTGAGTGAAAGACGTTAAGTGTTAAGGCATTGGTTGGGTTGAGAGGCCATGACCATCTTGAGTTCTTGTTGACATGCCTTGTAGGCTTGACAAATGAGGTCAAGCAAGGAAGCATCACACTCTTTGGTGCCCTCCTTTTTAATAAGACCACCCTCATAGGGACCTTTCAAGCTTGGGTGACCATGTCAAGATGACGAACCTACTAGATCTTGTAGGATTAGCAAGCTTATGGTGCCAACAAAATGGAAAAAGAGGGTCCTTTTGTCATAAGGTCTTGCCTAGCCCCAGAATGGGCCTTGGCTAGGAACACACATGGCATATGTAGGGTAATTTCTGTCCTCATCAAGTGGTTCTAGTAGGATATTGGTAGCTTTGATTGTGCTTCTTCATAGTGCAATTCGACACATGGATCTAGTTGTTCACATGTTAGCTTATGCATACGTTACTTTGTTTGCAGATATTTCGTTGCTTGAAAGGCTTTAGGGATAGAATGTACTATCCTTTTAGAGGTTAGAGCCTTGTGCATGACTTTAGGCCTTTCTTAGAGGAGAAGTATAACTCCAATCTTTGGATCTTGATTCATTAGATCTATAGTAAACATATACTTCTTTTTCCTTACTAAGACCAAATTGATATGTTTGCAAGCTTCACTTATGGCTTACTTTACAGTGTTCAAAGTAAACAAGACATGTGTGATATAATTTTATGTTTAAAACAAGGGATTTTTACATCCATACCATTAGAAACATACCTAATTACATCCATATCCCTCTATACTTCATGACGATTATACCCTCAAGTTAAGTCTCTATTAGATTCGAGGGAATATTCCCCCGAATATACCCTAAAAACCATTAAAATTAACAATGTAAAGTTTGAAAATTACATAAGTACCCCTATCCATGTTTGAAATCACATCAATACACCTGTCCACGTTATTTTTTCTTTTTTCTTCTTCCTCCTCAAGCTTGGATTGCATCTCTTCGCCAGAGGCCATGAGAGCGACAACAATGTCAAGATTGTCACTAGAGGTCACCCTCCTTCCCAGCCATCACCCCCCTCCTCCTTCCTCCTTCCCAATCACCACCCCTTCTCCTCACTCCAGCCATTGCCGCCCCATCTCCTTACCAACCCCCCCCCCCCCCCCCCCCCCCCCACTATCCCTTTGAAGAATTTTATCTTCTTTGGGATTTAGATGTAATTTGGAAAGTTCTAGGGGGTATGGGTGTAAAAATCTCAATTTTTTTGTCAACTATGGTAGGGAATTTCATATTAATTATAGTTACTACCATTTATCGTTAGATGTAACAGTAGAGGCATAAATGTATAACGAGTATGGATGTAATAATGAAATATTGAAGGGTATGAATGTAATTAGGATTGTTTATAGAGGCATGTATGCAAAATCTCTTAAAACAATATAGCCAATGTTTGATACATAGGAATATATTTGATAAAAAGAATATATAAGAACAGTAGTTATGAATTCAACATAGGATTTTTACAGGTTGATGTAAAACAACACAACTCGAGCCTTTTCCCACATTAAGCATAGCCAACTACATGGATTCCTTGCCTTTCAATTCTATTCTAGGTCATTTTATCATGCCATATAATTTCGTTCCAACACTTTTTTTGCTCTTTTCCTACTCTTCACATGCCCTTCATCCAATTTCTCACACCAACAGCCATGCATTGTAGCTTCTCGTTAGATATCTGAATTACCTCAAATGAAGTTCTCTTATTGTATCTTACATTAGTGCTACACCAATTTTTTTCCTCAAACCATCTCATTTTGAATATAATCCTTCCCTATGTGGTCACACATCTGCCCAAACATCTTGATCTCAAATATTCTTTACACATGCTTATAATTAACCCAATACTCAAATCCATATAGCTTGTCATGTCTTGTTGCTTTTTTCCCCCTAAGAGAATGCCCTGTTGCTATTGTACAATACTTGCCTCTTAACTTTCAAAGAATTCTCCTTTTTGCACAAAACATTTGAAGCTCTTATCCACTTTAACTAACTAAAATTGATTTTCTGCAATATTCCCATCAATTTCTCTTTCCCCCCAAACCCCCCCACCCCCCAAAAAAAAAAACAAAGCAAAAAAAAAAAATTCCATCAATTTTTTCAAACTTGTTGAAAGATTGGTCATAGGTATTTGAAGATCTCTTTCTTTTGAATGGAATGTCTTCAATTTTCACCTTTGATCGATCTACATTCCTTCCAATATTGGAACTAGATTCCATATATTTCACAAGTTGATGATAGCTAGAAAGAAGTTTAGTTGGCGCACCAAAAGGATACGTTTTTAGTATTTATATTCATAAATATCATACAACTGATTAACTTTTTGCTTCATAGGCTTCTCTATTCAATCACGAATCTAGATCACATCATTAGAACTCCATGTTAAGTGTTAACCACATTAGATTTCTCTATATGGTAATATACTTGAATCAATTAAGGCAATACTTTTGAAGTTGCATTGTTATGTTACGCACATTAGTTGTTATTCTTGAAATCAGTCATGCAACTAACTTACTAATTGATAATAGGTAGGTTTGAAGGTCCTATCTAGACTTGGTTTAGTGTCATAGTGTAGTAGACTAGGTAAAGTCTTGGAATAATGTGGTTAGCTTATTATACTTGGTTAAGGGATAGCAAATATCCTAGGTCTTTGTATTTGTTATCTGATTTGCTTGTGCTCTTTGAAATAGGCATGAATAGCAAGCCAAATGAGCTTAACTTAGGTTGGCTCGAGATCAAGCTCGCAATTCCACTCAACCAATCTCATTTAAGTTGACTCAAGCTTGGCTCATTTGGTTCAAGCTGTGCTTGTAAGTCAAATGAGCACGCTTTAGTGTTGGGGTTGCAAGTCAAATTAAACTCAATAAAAGTCAATGTTAACGTTGAAGCTAAGGTCTATATCATTGAGATAGTTAGTGAGAGTGCCTTGGCACTTGTGTGAGGGTGACAGTTGATTTTGGAGGGGGGTTATGAGACTCTCAATGAGAGACATAGATGGGAGGTTGAATGAAAGAGGGTTTAGCAAGAGAAGACATACCGATACATGGGGATGAGCATTAGGTCAGGCCCTTGCAGGCAAGGCAAGGCTCGAACCAAGCCCATTTATTAAATGAGCCCAAAGGTTGGCCCAAGGCCCAACTCAAAATGACAACCTCTTGGCCCAAGCCCAGCCCGACCTAAAACAAATGGGCTTAGGCTACGCCATAGCAAGCCCATTTATGACTATAAGACTCAAAATGTAATCATGTTCCCATTTTCAGCCAAAAGTGATGCATTCACATGAACCCCACGCTTAAGCATAATATTTGCAACTTTTTCATTTTTTATACATATTTGCAACTTTTTTACAAAAACCAATACCATATGTACGTATAAGAAATATAATACAATATATGAACATATGTATATATGTATAAAATTCAACTCATCTACACATACTTGAGCGTATGGATTGGGCCTTGGGTTGGGCCAACATGTTGGCCAAGTTGGGTTTAGGTTAACCTCAGCCCAAGCTCAACCCATCCGATAAATGGGCCTCATCTTCAACCCAAACCCAGCTTATGTTAATCTCAAGCTCGGGTTGGGCTTCGTGGCCCAAGCTAGCTTGTCTCAATGATCATCCCTACCCGTAAGCTATGGTAGGGGACTTAGGCAAGGATTGGGGAGGAAGGAATGGTGTAAGGAGGAAGAAGAAATAGCCGGTGGGGTCAAAGAGGGAGGAGTGATGACTATGACATATGGGAAGGATCATTAAGGACTTGGCTAATTTGGTCTTCTAGAGGTAGTTGTGGGACTTAGCAATCAACTTTACAAGAAATATATGTTCAACCCTTACACACATACTAATTGAGTTAATTGAGTTCGGATTTCAGCTCAACAAGAAGCATGAGCTAGGAATAGAGCTCGGGCTCGGCCCAAATACTTGAGCCTAGCTTGTGGGCCCTTGTCAAGTTAAGTTTGAGCTGCATTCATTGAGCTCAAGCTGGATGCCTACCCCTATATGAAGGGATTCTGTAATGGGTGGTAGGATCTGCATCAGTATCCTGGCCCAAGAATGCAAATAATCCATGCTCAAAAGACAATGTATATGTTCATCACAATGTTTGTCAAGTCAACTTTCAGAAATAATCTCGCTTAGAGATTACTTTCCTTGTCAAAGCTTATAATATTGACCCTCGATTTGTAATATTGAGTTTATTCATTTTTTCTTCTTGGTTTTATCCCAGTTGCAGCAGACTATGGTGTTCCAATATGGTTTGAGCCTGTATCAGTTATCAAGTCTGGAAGAGTTGCATCTGTTATTAAGT
This sequence comes from Thalassia testudinum, assembly GCA_037157565.1. Taxonomy (NCBI): domain Eukaryota; kingdom Viridiplantae; phylum Streptophyta; class Magnoliopsida; order Alismatales; family Hydrocharitaceae; genus Thalassia; species Thalassia testudinum. The sequence goes on along the minus strand of JAZHRO010000013.1, from coordinate 67,482,997 downwards.
ATGTGAGTACAGTATTCTTCGATCTTGGAAAGCATATATTCAGGTTCATCTATCCATCTTTTTTTTAGGGGCATTAACTAGTAAAGGCAGGCAGTAATGTGGCTTCCAATTGCAATGCATGATTTGGAAACACATTATGCTATTATGTTTTGGTTCCTTTGTATCATCTATTGCTTTTGTTCTCATGTCCATATTGTTATGTGATACCTGTAGCAGTTTCAAGTGTGGTTCAATTCCCCCTGGGAATTTAGTTTGATGCAGTTTCAAATGAGGATCAACTCCCCTCACGGAGTTTAGTTTGGCCCTCAATTTTGTGACTGGATTCACTTTCTTCCTTCCATCACACAACACCATCATATTTTGGAATTGTCTGACAAAATGCCCTTGTTCCCCTTTGCCCTCTATCTTTCTTCCGATATGCAGACCTTAAGGAGTTTTCTAATGACATCTATATGCCCATTGGAACTGCATACTTTGCTACTTAGTCCAGAATGGATGTAAGAAAATCTGCTCTTGAGAAGCAGTATCGCTTCACTCCCATTCCACCCTTTTTTGTAAAGCAAGACACTTCGGGTCATGAAATCATGTGAGCAGGACAGAGCTAGGGCTCTGCTTTCCATTTTTCATCCAAGTAGAAATACCACATGATACAGTTGCATTGTGCTCATATCATATCCACAAATTGTTCAATGATGAAACCATGTAAAGCACTGATAAAACCACTTGATACACTGCAGCACCTGAATCCAGCCCTCAATAAGAAAACCCAAAAGTTCCTATTCACAGGGTTGGCAGCAAGCTGGCGTAGCCACCATCAAGAGAACTTTAAAATGCTATCCATAAGTTTTTGAGAAATGAAACAGTACTATCAATTGGGCTGTGATCTGTGATGGGTAAATCAACAGTCATCCCTTCTTGGATAAAAGTCTATAGTAATAATGAGTAGGGATTGTGATGGAGGTTTCGTAGTCAGCAGAGTTTCTAATGCACTAAGACTTTAAATATAAAATTGACCCAACATCAAACATAGAGCTAATAAACCACCACTCCTACTTCCCTACTTGCAACACAAGCATACCTATCATATATCAAATCGATCATTTATCTTACTGCCAACAAAGAAAATAATGAAAACAAACCCAACATTATACAATGATAAATTTGCAAGTCCCAATTCTTTACTTACAATACACCAACTCACTTGTCACATCTAACGCATTACTTATTCAAAAATGTTTGAAGTGGCAAGTAAGGAGGATTTCGTTCCTGCTTGCTTTGCTTTTCACCTCTCAAAGAAAATTCTGCCGACTGATATCTATATTCTTTGGTTCAAAGTGAGGGGGATAAAGGACAGAATTGGTGCAAACTCTAAGTCGGGGCACAAAAGCAGCAAAGTAGGATGAATACCAAGGGATGAGATGAATAAGTAGGTACTTATAGCTTGGATGAAGTAGTAATTCACTGTGCATGGGAATTTCCAACCTTTAGAGAACCATCAAACTGAACACCCTTCCATTTAACCCTCTTGAAAGTTAATTGATCTAAAAGTTATCTCCAACCAAACACAGCCCCAGCATTCATTACCCCAACATATCATCAGTAAGTGGTATTTGAGAGCTCGGAACAAATGACATTATGTATGGATAGAGAATGCCTCCAATGATCCCTAGAACATGTTAACTAATACCTAACTCTCAAGCAGCATCTGCATGTTTTGAATAAGACATGAGATTAATTAAAGATTAGATGTCACGACTTTGAAAATTCCAGGATGATGGTTCTCAGATCTTTTGTAGCCATTAAAAGACTTATTGACAGGAGGTGCATACTTGTAGCTGAAGGTCATGTTTCATGTAGATTGAAACTAATAGGATCTTCCTCATGACCTTGCAAACATGGTGGGCATCGAAGTGGTGATGGTGGGCAAGGCATGTGCCAGTTGCCCGTTGTGGGTGGTTGTCCAACAACCACAAGGAGCTTTAAGGAGAATGATGAAAGAAGAGTAGAGGAAGAAGTAAATTCTCTCGATACTTTCATTGATGAAAAGACCCATACATATATTGGCTACATGCATAGCTACCCATACAATCCTCAGGCAATCCTAATAACCCTGTGACAAAAGGTGGGCACAGTTGCCTGCTTACCTTCCACGTGCATGGCTTCCATGAGGAAGGCTCCTCGTTCCCAAACATCCCTAAAGCACACCTCTATTCCCATTTAATGATTCAAATTACATGAAGATCTCCTCAAATTGTCGTGACTTAAACATTGGCATAGGACTTAATGACTCAAAAGCTAAATGACCCAACAACTAAATGACTCAAGGGCAAGATATGCCAACTAAATAACTTGGTGGAGTTGCCACCTCAGTACACATGGCCCTCCATTTATAAGCCACGTGGCAAACAACTATAGGGCGTGTATGAAGTACCCCCGTCTCGAAAATAGGTGTCATCCTCGAGTGCCCAATCTAGGTATTACTAGTGTAGACCTTGGTAATCTTCCATGTCACAAAAGCTTCATCACCACTAGCCCACAAAATCGATATGTCGTCGATAGGTTGCTAGGCTTAATGAGTCTTTGAGCCAAAATGCGATTCAAGTATTTTCCTTGGTCATCGTGTCGTGGCCATGTAGAAGGAATGGCAAGCTTTGGAGGGTGACGACCATGGTGCAATTTTAGTTATGAGGTGTGAAATACAGGATGGATTTTGTACCCTTGCGATAGTTGCAACTCATACATGACCTCCCTAACTCATCAAAAGATGGCATACAGTCCATAATACTTTGGCAACAGCTTGTTATGCAACCGTTTAGTAAGGATAGAGGATCAAAATGGAGATAAGCGAAGGTAAATGAGCTACCCTTCATGCAATTGGATATCATGACCATGCTTATTAGCTACAACTCACATTTGATCTTGTGCATGTCACAAACATTCCTTGAGCTCGTGAAGGATGGCATCATGAGCCATCAAGATTCTCACCACCTCTTCCGATTATGCTTCGCCCCGGATATGATTGTGGATGGTTGGGGGTGGGCATCTCTAGACGGCTTCAAAAGGTGTCATCTTGGTGCTAGAATGCCCTTGTGGGTTGAAGGAATTTTTGATCCACAGTAGCCATTAAACCCAAGTGGGGATGCTTGCTACAAAAACAATGTAGATAAGCTCCAATTCTTCGATTAACAACCTCTGTTTGATCATCTGTTTGCAGATGGTAGGCTGATGAGAATTGGAGTTGGGTGTCCTGTAGCCTGAACAGTTCCTTCCAAAAATTGCGATCACTCACAATAGCACACAGAATGCCATGCAAGCGAATGATGGTGTTGACGAATAGTTGGGCCACCTCACTTGCTGTGAATGGATATTTCAATGGGGTGATATGAATGTATTTTGACAACCAGTCGACGATGATGAAAATGAGGTGTATCCTCGATTGGAAAATCGGGCCTTGATGAAATCCATCAAGAGCTCTTCCTAAATTTGCTATGAAATTGGGAGAGGTTGGAGACTAGCGGATGCTTAGGAGGTGACCTTGTGACATTGACACGTGTCACAAGATTGGATCCATTTTCGAACAACTATCTGCATGCCATGCCAATGAAAATCACACTTAAGCTTTTGCATGGCCTCCCACTGGAGAGGCATGATACTCATGAAGGAGTTGGGTTATAAGCTCTGAAGTTTCGACCACAGATAGGTGCCCTTTAAAGTAGACCATTCCATTCTGCTCTGTCCAATGTCAGAAGCTATGGTCTCCATCAGCAGCCAATGCCCTTGCCTGGGTGTAGTCATTTTGGTGAGCATAGTCTTTTTGAAGGTTCTATAGCCAAGGGAGATAAACTTTAGACACAACCATGAGAAGCTCGCCATCATCTTCCCTACGAGATAGTGCGTCAGCAGTCCCATTTTGAGAGCCCTTCTTGTAGATGATATCGAAGTCATAAGTGAAGAGTTTGGCGGCCCATTTTTATTAGCGAGGTGAGGATAGCCATTGTCATAAAAGGTATTTATGGCTTGATGATCGAGGAAAACAACGAAGTGACCAATAAGGAGATATCAATGCCACTTCCCAACGGCAAGGTTGAGCGCATAAAGATCTTTCTTGTAGGTGGAATATGCTACTTGCAATGGGGACAAAACTTGTCTTAGGAAGGCAAGGGGGTGTCCATCTTGCATGAGGGCAACACCTACCCCCTTGTCCAATGCATCACACTCGAACACAAATGGGGGATGGAAGTTAGGCAACGCCAACACAGGGGTGGTTGTGAGGGCAGCCTTGAGCTGGTCGTAGGCATGAGCTACCTTGTTTCCTTACTGGAAGTAACCCTTCCTCAGTAGGCGATGCAATGGCGCGGTAATGGCCCCGTGGTTGTGCATGAAGCAACGGTAATAACCCGGTAAGCCGAGGAATCCCAACAATGCTTAAATCAAGGTGGAGGTCAACCACAATATGGCGACCTCAATTTTCTCAGGATCCATCTCAACCCTATGCGCAAAGACAATGTGGCCCAAGTAATCAACCAAAGTCGCGTCAAAAGTGTACTTGGTTTCGTTAACATAGAACCGTTGGAGTTGCAGTTGCTCCAAAATCGTATGGATGTGATGAAGGTGCTTCAGCCAAGGGTGGCTATAGATGAGTATATCGTTGAAGAAAATGAGAAAAAGTTGTGTAGAAATGGCCGAAAGAGGGTGTTCATCACCTCTTGGAAGGTAGAGGGTGTGTTGCACCAGCCAAACGACATTACGAGGAATGCATAATGGCTATCATGCATTCGAAATGCGATTTTGTAGATATCGCCTTCATGCAAATTTGATGGTAACTTAGGGTAGTGCACATGACTTGCATGACATGCTGAAGAGTAACATGCGCAACCCAGGGTAGGACCAGCCAGGGGTTGACAAAGTTCAAGATCTTGGAGTCGACAAGGTCCACGCCATGTCTTACATCTATCACGAGTGAGAACTTGATGAGGTTGACAGTGTCTCACCTTGAGATGGCATGAGTAGGAAACCGCTTGTCCACGCCCATGTACCCAGGTAGGTGGTCGGTAGCTTCCTCCCACTCATCCTTGTCCTTGAGCACCATGTAGAGTGCCTTCGATTTGCACCTATGGCTAAGAATGTGCTTCTCATTGCAGTTGTACCACAAGTTTGGTGGCAACATTCCACCATCTCCATGGGGGTGAGCTTCTTGATGGGGACCGTGGCCTTGCTCTCAGAAGGCCCGCATGCACATTCTTGCTCTTGGAAGGTCCTACATGCATAGCTAGGGTGGAGATGTGCAACAAGCTCTCCAAGCTACCCCCATGCCACTCGTGTGTGTTATGTTCCTAAAAAATGCATCCATAACGGATAGCTTAGGCCATAGCTTTGGGTTCGAGGATGAGCACCTCAGTGCGAATGTCATCTTTAAGCCTGGAAACAAAAATTTCCACGAAACATTCCTCAATCATAGGGGGTACCTAATCTTGTAATGCTTCGAACTTAGCATAGTATTCGAGGATGACGTTGACTTGTCGAATTCGGCACAATTATGCCAACGGCTGCTCACATGCTCTACAATCGAACCTTGCCAGGAGCTCTTCGCGAAAGTCTTGCCATTTGTGGATGCAACCACTCAACTCCCCCAGTGCAACCACTAATTGGCCTCACCTTCGAGGTGTAACGTAGGGTTACATAGCAAAGTTAACTCGTTTTTCCTTAGCCATGTCGTGGAAGGCAAGGTACCTCTCAACTTGGTGCAAGCATGTCACTGGTCCTCCTTGCCGTTGTAGTGTGGAAAGTTCATCTTGATGGTCTTCGCAAGTGCGGTGACTCCTAAGCTTGCTCCTACCACTTCCCTATCTCCTCCACAAATGTGAGGCAGAGACCGATGATGTTTGCGACTTGAGGATGCCCCATTGCTTACACATCCTTCATGTAGGATGCTAATGAGTTCCTTTGAGGCATTAGGTTGTTGTTGAAGCATTACAATGCCCTCTTGTTGCAACCAAATCAAGGCGTCAACCTTGCTCTCTATCGAAGCTTCACTGTCCATGGTCTGAGAATTCAGTGGCTCGGTTACCACCTTGATAGGATCTCCCTCAAGACCTTGCAGATGTGGCAAGCATCGAAGGGGTGGCGGTGGGCGAAGCGTGCATTGGTTGCCCGTTGTGGGTGGTTGTCCAACAACCACAAGGAGCTTTGAGGAGAATAATGGAAGAAGAAAAGTAGAGGAAGAAGAAGCAAATGCTGTTCATACTTTCATTAACGAAAAGGCCCATACATATATTGGCTACATGCACAACTACCCATACAATCCTCAAGCAATCCCAACAACCCTGTGACAAAAGGTGGGCACAGCAGCCCTCTTTCCATTTAATGATTCAGATTACATGGAGATCTCCTCAGACTCTTGTGAGGACATGGGACTTGATGACTCAGAAGCTAAATGACTCAACTAGATTACTGGCTGGAGTTGCCACCTCAGCATCCATGGCCCTCCACCTATGAGCCACGCGGCACACAACCGTAGGCCAAGCATCAAAAACAAGATTTGGAAGAATAGGAATATGGCAGTGAGTCCAGATCTATGGAAACATAGAAAAAGGTTTGGAGTTGGCGTGGTTCTGAGTATCGTGGTAACATAGAGGAGGGGTATAATAGGAGAGGAATGATGTGCACAAGGAAGAGAGAGGTGCGTGCTGGGTTCATAGACCTCTATAGTCATTGGAGGCAAGCACAGATGCGTACATGGCCCCCAGCTGGTAGTTTGCACATGGAGACAGGAAAGAGAGAGAAGGTAATAATAATATTTTTGTCAGATCGATGTGAAATTAAACATTGTCAATGATGGAAAGACATAACTGAATCCAGTCCCAATTTTGAGGGGACAAGATGAAGGAAACTAAACTCTGAGATGCAGCTGAACTTCATTTGGAATCTAAGAGGGTCATTTTTGTCCCATTTATGTTTGATCTTGTTTCTTATAATTTATATAGTTGTCAGTTTCTTTTTTTTTGCAGATCTTAATCCCACTGTTAATATGTGGCTTTTATATGTCATTTATCCACGTGCAGTTAACATTTGTGTCCCCTAATGAACGCGAGCTTATTGCAATGGCAAGTGCCCTGTGTCCAGAAAATGGACTTTATTCATATGATAGCACGGATGAAAATGGAAAAAGGCTATCCCCAGAGGCCATGGCACTAAAACTAAAACCTGCCATATGCCTGCTATTAGACCAAGGTGTCAAGGTTGTTATGGTCACTCTCGGATCAGATGGTGTATTATTATGTTCCAGAGAAGATCCAAATTTTATGAAGAAGTCTACCGATAAAGCTAGATCAACCAGTCAGGTTCAACTATATGAACTTGTAAATGCTAGCTGTTCATCAGATCAACTCATCAATTCCATAAACTCCAGATATGTTCAGTATCCATATGCCTTGCATTTTCCCGCACTTCCTTCATCGGTGGAGAGCCTCACAGGAGCTGGTGATTGTTTTGTGGGTGGTGCACTCACGTCTATTTGCTCTGGTTTGGACCTTGTCCAAAGTGTGGCTGTGGCTGTATCTGTGGCAAAGGCAGCAATTGAGATCAAAGCTAATGTTCCCTTTCAGTTTTCTTTAACAAAAATTGCAGGTACTTATACATATAAAATGTGATTAATGGAATAATGAAATTTGCTTCTCAGAAATTGAAAAAAAAGGGGGAGATCGAATTTAGCTGTACCTCTCCAAAAAAAAAAAGAATAAAAAAACTGCTTGCAGTCACGATACTGCATTACATTTATATTAAACTTGGCATGTACTGGATATAAAACTTCCAACAACTTACCCTGTAAAGTAGGTTTATCAATTGGCTATGAAACCGTGTACATCAATCTTTGTTGCAAAATAATGCTTTTGGTTTGGAGAAGTTTCAGAGATATGTTAAAACTAGGGAGAGTTGAATAGCTTGATTCAAACAGTTCTCTTTACATGCAGGTGAGGCAAAGCATGTATGTTCTGCTGCAAAATTGTTTATTCTTAGTTGAATGATACTTGCAGTTTGATCTTCACATGTGCAAAGTCACTTGAGGTCAGCAAAAGTCAAACCTGATGTCTTTAGGTAATAACTAGATGGTATTCTTTTGTTCAGGCCTCTTCAATTAAGTTCAATTCTTATGTTGTAGGATGGATGTTGCAGTGGAACAGGATGCCAGGTTTTACGTTCATGGGAGCTCCTTAAGGTAGTGCAGACACAGGTTGTAAGCCTTGATTCTGTTTGAACTTTGAAGTTCGCATGCTTTTTTGTTTCAATGCTTGGGTTTTTTTATATATGTGTCCACTACCAGGATGGTTTTTCTAGTTCTTTTATTTATAAGGGAATCTTGTGCTAACTCCATCCACTTTGTGCCATTTCAAGAAGATGAAGTCAATTGCGATAGACCTCTTGACAGCTCCTTTGGACGAAGCTAGTTTCTTTTTTTGTTTGAGCTTCAAAAGAAAATTTATTTTGCTTCTTGATGTAATTTATTTGTTAGCTCCACTCGACGCAACGAGTCGAGCTGACCTGCGCAACCAAGAAGGAGGGCGCGAGCTCTTTCTTGGGGCTGTTGTGGGCGGCACTCCCAGCTACCACAAGGGCCAATATAGGTGGAACAAGGAATATCAGGGTCAAAAGTTTGCCTTTCTCATTAATGGCCATTGATACATATATGGGACTTCACCCAGCTCATAACAACACACTTTCCCACAGAGATCCTAACCCACGTTCGATCTTTTATTGTTATGCTAATGACAGGAGCCCATAAAGGCTACACCCAAAAGACACAGGACTAACAGAGGAAGGTTCTGCCCCTCCTACACACACTACCTCCAACAACACACAAGACATGGTTGACTAACAAAATGGTGGCAAACACTCCCAGCCAGTCACTCCACGTATCCTTAGTGTCCACGTGGCGTTGCTGTGTGATGCGTGCATCAACTGCTCCCTGCCCCAAAACGTGCATCGTCCTTAAGCGCCCACAATGGGAACCGATTGCAAAGGTTCCGATAGTCCTCCCAAGTGGCAATAGATGCAATGCCTTCGGCCCAAAGGACAAGTACCTCCACAGCTGGTGCATCGTCACGGCGTATAAGGCGTCGCCCAATAATATGCTTAGGAGATCCACCACTATCATCCTGTGGCAGCCAATCCCGCTAGTGGCGAGGCTTCGGGCTGAATGGAACCATGATGCTGTTTGAGTTGAGATACATGGAAGACCGGGTGAATACAACATCCCTTAGGTAGGTGAAGTTCATATGTGACTTCGCTAATGCGATAGACAATGGGGAAGGGGCCATAGTATTTGGGGGAGAGTTTATTGTGGGGGCGCCAAAGGAAGACCGTCAACAAAAGGGAGAGAGACGAAGGTAGACATACTGTCCTTTGTAGGTGGCTTCCTAGCAGTGGCGGTTTGCCTAGGACCGCATCCTGTCCTGAGCATGGCAGAGCCTCTCGCATAGCTCGTGGAGAATGGTGTCGCGGGCCAAGAGTGTGCATCCAACGTCTTTTAAGCGAGCCCTGCCTCTGATGTAATCACGAATGGTCGAGGAGGACGACCGTAGATGGCTTCAAATGGAGTCATGCCGGTCGCGAAGTGCCACTGTGTGTTGAAGGAATACTCTGCCCATGATAGCCAACGCACCCAAGAGTGTGGGTGTTCGCTGCAAAAGCATCGAAGATACGTGCCAAGGCTGCGATTAACTACCTTTGTTTGGTCGTTCGACTGCGGATGGTAGGCAGAGGAGAATTGCAAGTGGGCTCCCTATAGCTTAAAAAGCTCCTTCCAAAAGTGGCTCATGAAAATAGCATTACGGTCACTGATAATGGTGCGTGGCACTCCATGTAGCTTGACAATGTTATCAACGAAGAGACGCACGGCGTCGACTGTTGAATAGGGGTGGTGGAGGGGTGCAAGATGTATATATTTGGACAAGCGTTCGACGACTACGAGAATCACTGTGTAACCGTGATTAGGGGAAGGGCTTCTACAAAATCCATGGATAATTCTTCCCATAGGCGGTTGGGCATGGGCAATGGCTGGAGCAATCCCGCTGGGGCTTGAGTGAACACGTTGTGTTGCTGACAAATGGTGCACTCACGCACCCATTGCCACACTGACGAACGCATCGAGTACTAGAAGAAGTCCTTGAGGCGACGAAGAGTTTTGTCGCAACCAGCATGACCCCCCATGGGGGTGGCATGGTACTCGTGGAGAAGCTGTGCAATAAGTAGGGAGGTAGACGCAACAAAGAGTTTCCTGCGATAATAGAGTAGGCCATCGCAAAGTGCCCATCGACGGAAATCTGGATGGTCGTCGGTGGCGAGGGACAATGCCTGTTGGTAGTTGTCATGAGTTGAGTATTAGGCGCGGAGGTGATCTATCCAAACAGAGTGGATCATAGAGATGGCACAAGCTACTTCATTACCCTTGTGGCGTGACAACACGTCTGCCGCCTGGTTGTGCACACCCCTGTGATAAACAATCTCAAAATCATAAGGAGCGAGTTTGGCCACCCATTTTTGTTGACGAACTAATGTGGGGCATTGGCGGAGGAGAAACTTCGAGGTGCGGAGATCAGTCCACACGAGGAAGCGGCCAATGATCAAATACCGGTTCCATTTGTCGATGGTGACCATGAGGTCGTAGAGCTTCTTCTCGTAAGTGAAAATGTGTCTTGGTGTGGTGTAAGCGACTGACTAAAGTAGGCCAGCGAGTAGCCGTTTTGCATTGGCACGACGTCGATTCCTCAATCGGAGGCGTCACACTCAATAACAAAAGGGACGGAGAAGTTAGGGAGGGTGAGTACTGGCGTCGACATGAGGGCCACCTTGAGGCAGCGACAGGCGTTGTCGGCGGCTTCGTTCCAAGCATAGGTGCCTTTTTTGAGAAGTTAGTGGAGGGGGGCAGCAATGGGGCCGTAGTCGCAGACAAAACAACGATAGTAGCCTGCGAGGCCAAGGAAGCCATGGAGAGCTCTTGCCGAGGTGGGTCTGGGCCATGCAAGGATGACATTTATCTTGCGAGGGTCGACGGTGACTCCTCGGGCGGAGACTATGTGGCCCAAGTATTCCACAGATGGTACCTTAAATGTGCACTTGGAGAGCTTCAGGTAAAATTGCTTCATGCGGACTATCTCCAGTACCGCCTGAAGCTGGCGGATATGTGCCTCCCACGTACGACTATATATTAGGATGTCATCAAAAAACATAAGACAGTTGTGAAGATAATGCCTAAGAGCATCATTCGTTACATGCTGGAAGGTGGACGGTGTGTTGCAAAGACCGAATGGCATCATGACAAACTCGTAATGGCCATCTTGCATGCTGAATGTGATCTTAAAGATGTCATCCTCCATCTGGATCTGGTGGTAGCAGATCGCAAGTCCATCTTGGTGAAGATACTGGCACCATGGAGGTCGTCCCTGAGATCATCGATGATGGGAATGGGGTATCGATCCTTAACGGTTCGTTCTTTAAGGGCACGATAGTCGATACAAAAGTGCCACGTGCCATCCTTGCACGCTAGCAGCATCGATGATGCAAAGGGGCTTCGGCTTGGTCGGATAAGACTGACGGCGAGGAGGAGCTTGATCTGCCGTTCTATTTCATTCTTTGCACCCACCCATGGCGGTAAGGTGCCACAGCCACCGGTTGTGCATCTGGTTTGAGTGGAATGGACTGGGTCTCCTCCCACTCTGGTGGGAGACCATGGGGCTCACTAAAGATGTCTTCGAACTCGCGGAGGAGCACTTGCATGTCTGGGTCAGTGGGTGGGTTCCCCTCGTCTGGAGGTCGGTCATCTTGTTTTGGTTGGACTCGAAGCAAATAAAGATCTGTCACTTTTGCCACCGCTTGACAGATCTCATCGCCATAAGTGCTCCACCTCCTGGTACGAGGCCTTGCAACACAATGGGTCCATCTGGCCCTTGGTAAGTGAGCGTAAGGGAGTCGAGGTCCCACGACATCTCACCAAGAGATCAAATCCATGGGACACCAAGGATTACGTTGAAGGTACCCATCCATAAGAGGTAGGCATCCATGACATAATTGCGGCCTTGCATTTAAAAATGGAGTCTGGTCACCTTCTCTGTAGCGCACAAGGTCGAGCCTATGCCACGACTACACACACTTGGCGAGGTAAGACCATGCGAGGGTGGGCTGGCGGGACCAACAGTGGGTCGAGGAAGTTGCTAGAACTCCCTAAATCCACCAGCGCCATGCCACTCCCCACGGAAGTGGTCCAACCGAACCAGGTCGGTGTTGCTCTCGCCGGAGATGACATGCGACGAAAATTGTTCGTCGATATCCATCCCATCGACAGGTTCTTTTGATGCCTCTTCCCATTCTCCCACATCATCCGCCACCATGTAAAAGATTTTGCTCTTACACTTGTGGCCAAGGGTGTATTTCTCGTCGCATTTGTAGCAGAGATGTTGCCGACGTCGCTCCGCCATTTCTGCCAGCTTCAACCTTTTGAGAGGTCAACATTGGTCCTACTTGGCCACCTTTCGATGGTGTCCTACTCGTGCTGGACATTCGAGGAGGGTTTGTGCCACCCCTTATCCCCGAGTTGAACCTGTGGCGACGAGCATTTGCGCTCCTCAAATATGCGCCCATATTTGAGAGCCTGAGCCATCGTCTTAGGTTTGAGGATGAGGACCTTGGTTCGTACTTCACCCTTGAGGCTTGAGACAAAGATCTCGATGAAGTTCTCCTTCATGGAGGGAACTTGATCCTAGAGAGTTTCAAACTTGGCATAGTAGTCAAGGACGGTGGTCGCTTGCCGTAAACGACACAACTCCCCCAATGACTGGTTGAAGGCATTGCAGTCAAACCGAGCGAGTAGTTCGTCCTTGAAATTCGTCCACATAGCAATATGATCGGACTGCTCACTCCAATGAAATCACTGGTTGGTTTGCCTCCACAGTGGAGTGCAGCGAGTCCCATCTCCTTCGCCACTTGATGGAAGGCGAGGTAGCACTCTACTCGCCGAATCCATGCAATGAGGTCTTCCTTCCTTGGGTACTGGGGAAAAATGTGTTTGACGAATTTGGTGAGAGCAGCAATTCCCCCTGATGCACCGCCTCCTTCACTGGTTGTTTCGCGGTGACGAGGTGGCGTACGGCCACGTCCTACACTTGTCGTGGTGTGGTCATTAACCTTGGTATCTCGAAGAAGATGGATGAGCTCATTAAGAGCATTGGATTGCTGTTGGAGCAACCCAACCATCTCTTGTTGCGACTTCACCAACATCTCCATCCTTGAGTCGGTAGCAGAGGCCTCGTCCTCCATCATCTGAGGGTCCTGCAGCTCTAATCCCTGAGTCGAGTAGACCTGCACAGCACGGCGCAAGCTCTTTTTTGGGGCCATTGTGGGTGGCACTCTCAGCGACCACAAGAGCCAATATAGGTGGAACAAGGAAGATTAGGGTCAAAAGCTTGCCTTTCTCATTAACGGACATTGATACATATACGGGACTTCATACAGCTAATAACAACACACTTTCCCACAGAGATCCCAACCCACAGACGATCTTCTATTCTTCTGCTAATGACAGGAGCCCATAAGGACTGCACCCAAAAGACAGATACCAACAGAGGTAGGTTCTGCCCCTCCTACGCACGCTACCTCCAACAGCACACAAGACATGGTTGACTAACAAAATGGCAGGAAACACTCCCAACCAGTCACTCCACCCATCCTTAATGTCCACGTGGCGTTGCTGTGTGATGTGTGCATCATTATTATCTTTGATCACTAATCAAACTGTGTTCTTCAAGATGTCTTCCCTCCAACATACTTAACTAGCACTCTTCAAAATCATCTTTGATTTAGAATTCTTTTTATGCTTCATTTCCTAGCAAACTCATGAGGAAGCTGTGTAGGCTATGCTAAATATAAACACGAAGATGAGCGTTGGGAAAAATAACTAAAATGGCATTCGCAATGGCTTGCAATTCATGTGTAGCTATTCCTCGTGCTTGAACATCCAACAAAAATGTCAACCATGTTTGAAGCAACTACATATGTAGTTCTTTGTGATCGTCTCTCCCGACATAAAATGATCATGATCATTGACACCCATAAATGGTACGATGGCGTATCAGATTCATTAGTCAGATAAGTGGTATAGAAGAGTTTACGTCAAGGAACCTGTATTAAACATGGGTACTAATATCAGTTTAAAACATATTACCAAGACAAACACAACCGTCCAAATCGAAGGAATAAAGTTGCTATTCCAAAATTGCATCCTTCAAAAGTAATCCTATATGAATTTTGCATCATCAATGCTAAGGCTCAGATTATTTGACTCCTGAAATGCATTACGGGCATCTTGTTACGTAAAACCCAAGCTTTCTTACCCAATCTCTTTAACATAGTCTTTGACCAATCAATGCCAGCATGATCGTTTAAGTCAATCCTCTTCCTAAGGTACTTCAAAACTTGATCTAAAAAATCATGATTGTGATCATTACTCACGCCAACAATTATATATTTAGAGCTTTCAGAAATGCAAACGTTATTGAAAGCACAACTCATCTCGCATGCTAAATGCCTCAATTAGAAAGGGTTACAAGTATTCTTTGGTGGATCCCTAGACCTTAAACAAGCTAGAATTATCTCATTAGTAATATTCTTCTCAACCTCATCATAGCTATTTTTCTCAAAGGATTACACAGCCCATTCCTTGAGCAAATGCTTGATGATGACTGTATCCATCCTCAAATCACTCAAACTCTTCATTGATTGCAAATTTACAAACATCACCACTGTTAGAATTAACACTAGTTTTTCTCATTAAAAGAACAATCTACAAACAAAATATAAAACCAACTACAACATCATATATACGCAACAAATCATAGGTAGCATAATCGACTAAATAACTAAAAATCAAATCAATTTTAACACAATTATGCTTTTTATAACTAGCCTAGGCATCTCTTACAAAAGGACAAGCTTGTGTTGCTATGTTTATGGCTTCAGATGGTATAAGTATAACTTAACCATGCAAGTAACTTAGCTAGCTGTGTTTGGGTCCTTTACTTTGTAATTAACTAAACCCAAATCAAACAAGAGTGACACGTAAACTTCAAGATCTTAAGCTGCTTGTTGATGGTTTTTCTTTGGTGTTTAGGGAAGCATGTGGCATGGCTAAAGCAATAATAGAGGAAGGTTTGCTAGAGCTTGAATCAACCTTAGAGGTGAATTCAAGAGGTGATCAATCTTAGTAAAACCAAACTACCATCAATTGTCTTGCATCAACTCTATTTATAGGAACAATGAACCAACTCTTATGTTTTCTTCCTGTATCAAGCCACAAATCATGGTCTTTTTGCTTTCTTCTTTTAAGTCTATATCAAACAGGCTTTTTGTTTTTTGAGCAAGGCTCAAAAGGATACTCATTCATCCAGAAAAGATAACAAAGTTTTAGCTGCAGCAAAGGGTACATACGCGCCCCCCTCCCCCACGCACCTTTTTGAAAGTTTAATTCAATTAGATATCAATCATTTTTTATTAGCAATGTTTGATGCAGTTTCTTGGATAGGTTGTAGGCACGTGTGGGAATCACCGAATCAGGAGTCTGTTAAACTGATGCAGCAAGGTTGTTTCCACTGAGTTTGGTATGCTCGGTGTTCTGGACAAGGCTTTCTTTTTTTGGTTCACTAAAACAAAAAAGATGAGGATTAGTCCCTCATGCTCCCTTTTGTTTGATTAGCATCATAGTTTCTATTGCTGAAAATTGTTCAATCGATTAGTTGGATTTCTCCAAAAAAGAGTGATGGATGCAATTCACTATTCAGATTTATCAACTCATATGAGCAGTCCAATGCAACTACTCTCACCCTTATATGAGAGCCAACTTACATGGTCAAAGGCCTGATCAGTAACTGTTGGCTACAACTGCTTAGTTTTATCAACTTTCTTCAAGCACTTTAATTTCCTATATATGAACAGCACTATGTATACTCAAACATACTAGCATATGTATACATATACTGTATACACCCCTTCCATTTTACCTTGGAAAGGCTCCTTTAATCCTTAACATCGCTTTCTATTTCGTGCATGGACACCTCCTTCGATTATTAGCTAAATATTGCATGACATTCTGCAATGGTATTAAATCCTAGGCATTATTCCAATCTTTTCATTGGAGGCATCTATTTCGGAGCTCAAAATGGGATCTATCTCTTTTTCTTATTAGTATATTTTTTCACCCACTTTCTTTACTCATGTATATATAGCACCTATATAATATATATGACCGAGTCCTACATTTTACTTAGACAATATGCCTTTTTTATCTTTTAGAGAGGTGACATCCCATGACATACCGGTTGTCTTTAATTTTTTTGAGAGGGCCAGAAGTTAATAACATCGGCAGGACTCAACCATGGATTTTACTCCAAGGGAACAAACTCCTGTACATATATAGGCACAGATACTGACACTTGTTTATAGATGGCGGACACAAGCTTCTATACTCAAGGACTTGAGATTGGACTTAATCCAGCTTCCCACTCCAAGTGTTTTGCCCTTAATCAAATAATGGGATCAATTCTTTATTTTCTAGTCTATAGACAGGCTAATGCTCAAATCAAGGACAAGAGATCCTGACTTTCCAATTGAGATCTAACATCCAGTATAGAAACTGCTTATTTTATGGAAATCCAGTTTGCTTACCACTCTACCTCTTTGTGGACTCGTCCCATGTTTTGTATCTAATAAATCCCTTTAACATCGGAGATGTTACTGCTGTTTTAGAACTTTAAAAAAAAATCAAGGCTAATCTCGTTAATCAAAAGGCTGGGGAACATGAACTTAACTTGCCAGGCACAACCAACAGAAAAGCAAAAAAAAAAAAAAAAAAAAAAAGAACAGAAAAAACTGAAAAACCCAAAAATCCAACATTGAAGAGTGTAAGCTGTATGACATATGGACGGGGCAGCGATTGGCAAAAGCTCCCCGACCATAAAGTTGCCACTCGGAACTTGTCACAGGTCAAATAAGTCGTATATAAGGTTTGACCAGGGGATTGAGTTGTAAAAGTCACCTTGTTAGCCAAGATAACACTCTAGTGTATATATGGCATCTAAATGGTATCAAGTGTGATCAGCCCTCTAACGTGACGAGGAAGGTTCGAGGTGCATGAGATGAACTCCCACGAACTAGGGTTGAGGGATCAACCCATCCTTCCTAAATGAAACGGCACCGAATTCGCCAAGGATTAAAAGAAATTATGAGATCCTTAATGTGGAGTGAGATTTGCATCCATACCTTGTGCTTCTAAGAAATAAACAGCTTGCCCAGCCACCAATAATAGGGGAGTGAGGAATCAATTTCCACATGAGGGATGATAGCAGAGCTCCTGCAAAAGGATATAGCATGAAGAATGGCTTGAATGAGGAGGGTCATTTTGTTATTAGTAGAGATGTAACCATAGGCAACTTTGACCAAAGCTTCCTGGCAATCTTTAACTATCCAACCAAGGAGACCCTCCCCGGTGTAGCTAGCATAGATGACATTCAGCCTGAAGCCATTAAAGGATCTTGTCCAATTAATAAGAGCAGGCATGGATTTGTTAAGAGAGATCCACTCCCTCAGCTCAGGTTGGGTCTAAATATGGTTGAAGATGTGAGGTAGGCCCTAAAAATAAGAATGCTTCAGTTTGTTCGAACCAAACCATAAACCAAACAAACACCAAAATGCCCCTTTTGCATTTTGCAAGAGAAGAGCTTCTCGAAGAAGAAAAGACATCACTTGGAGAGGAGAATTGAAGTTTAACAAAAGGACAACACTGCTAACACATGTCCAAAATATTCTTAGCAAGAAAGCTCTCAACAAATAGGTGAGTTATCATTTCACAGAAAGGGTTGTCGGGATAGCACACGTGTTTAAAGGGAAGAGGCATGTAAAGTTTATCCAGATTATGATTAGTTGGAAGTTTGCCTCGTAGTAACCCACCAGGTAAAAATAGATAGCCTGATAGGTAACTTTAAGGCCCAAAGGTTTTTACTCCAAGAAGGGGAAGGATTAGAGGCCAAGATAGAATTATAAGCAAAAAAGATAGAGGAGTAGCCAGAGGATTCCAAATTTCAAATGGGAATATCATGGGAATCATCTAGAGAGCTATTAGCAATGTAAGAGATCAAGTCAGCAAGAAGGAGAGAGTGAAGATGAAGATCAAGAAAAGAATGGATAGCATCACAAACACCAAGAAGTGATAATCGTGTTATCATTAAGGAAAGTTCTAAAGGGGAATCACCCACCCAATGATCAACCCATGCACCTCCAGGTGATAAAAAGGGACATTTTACGATAAGCGCCCCAAAGTAGGTGGATTCTAAAAGGAAACAAGGAGGAGAACGATGAACCCTTTACAAAGACTTGAAGAAGCAAGAGAAGGGGTTGTCATTGAACAAAACATTCCAAGCTCATTTCATTCTAAGTGCCTTGATAAAGCAAGAAGTATTTTTTATCGCCAAGCCTCCCTGGTCTTTAGGGGAATAGATAGTCTTCCAAGCAACCTAGTTGTGGGATGATCCAAAGGAAGAGGATTCCCAAAAGAAATGAGCAAATATGGCATCTAATTTTTTGATAATAGTCTTGGGCACTTTAAGGACCAAAAGAACATGTATAGGGATAGATGTGAGGATGTGTTTAATGAGGAGAAGACGAGCACTCAAGGAGAGTAGCAACGATTTCCAACTGGTAAGCTTGTTAGTGATTTTATCAATCAGGGTTGAAAGTAGGCCATTTTAGCCCAACCACAGATTATAGGACACCTTAAGTAGGTAAAAGGGAAAAAGCCCAATTTACAACCAGAGACTTGGAGAACTCGATTGATTTTGTGAGGGGGAAATGTCAACCCATAAAGTAGAAACTTTTTGATTGACTAATCTTCTTCCTAGAAGAACTTTTAAAATCATGGATGAAGTCAAAGAGAAGAGTCGCATTAGGAAGATTCCCATTAATGAAGATAATCACTCATCAACATACAAAAGAGTAATGGGAGGGGTGATGCCATTCTTAACTAAAAAGGGAGCGAGGTAACCAATTAGAAAACAACGCTTCAGACATCTCTAATGAAAGGTTCCATGAAAAGATCAAATAGATAGGGGGACAAAGGATCCCCCTCACATAAGCCCTTGGAGATTGAGAAAAAGGGAGAGGAGTAACCATCCATAAGGATAGAGGAGCCTTCATGATTAACAGAGTTTGAGAAGATCCACAAAATCATTAAAGAAGCTAAAACATTTAAGGATAAGAAAAAGGGCGTCCCATTCGACTCTATCATAAGCCTTCTCAAGGTCAAGTTGAAAAATGAGATTTGATCTAAAGGTCTTCTTATCCAATCTTTGAGTTAACTTAAAATTAAGGCCAATATGATCAAACATGGAGCTATCCTTCATGAACCTAGCTTGATCAAGAGAAATTAGACAAGGAAGAAGATATGTGAGGCGATTGGCAAGGATGCCAAAAGTTAACTTATAAAAGACATTACAAAGACTAACAGGGTGATATCAGCAAGGGAGGAGGGTTGGGGCTTTTTGGGGATCAAGGAGATAAAAGTGTTGTTGAAAGCATGAGGAGTGCAGTAGGAAGTAAAGAGGGAGTAGAATGCCTCAATAAGATCCAATTTCAATAGGTCCCAAAAATGAAAGATAATTTCAGCATTTAAGTCGTCGGGACTGAAAGTTTTGTTGGAAGGCATTGCTTTAAGAGTTTCAAGAATTTCATGTTCATTGGAAGGAACTAAAGGGATGGAGTCATCAAGATGAAGAATGAGAGGGATGTTATCAAAAAAAGAATGTGAGAGGTTGACAAAGTCAGCAAAAAGCAATTGTTGAAAATAGTTGGAAGTAAGATTAGCAACACAAGACCAAGAATTCCCACCAATCAAAGAAATAAGGGAGGCACAAGAGTGCTTCAAAGATTTATGATTGATCATAGCTTGTGGATCCAATTGATTTTATCCTTTTGGAGAAGAAAACTGTTGAGTTTAAACAAGGCAACATCAAGGAGGATACAGACATTAGTAAGCTCTATGGAGACAGTTTTATCTCAACAAGACTGAAGTTTAGCATCAAGGTTGTCATGGAGTACCTCTGAATCTTTGACCTTCTTTTGAATGTACCCAAAGGAAGTTCTATTCCAAGATTTAAGGGCCTTCTTGAGAGAAGCCAACTTAAGACACAGTCACAACAAAGGATCCATAGAAAGAAGAGGGAATCGAACTTAGTCCAACAATCAACAACAAAATCCTTAAAACCTTCATCACAGAACCACCTGTTCTGAAAACAGAAAGGCCAGTTTTGATGAGAAATATTAGATCAAAAGATACCAAAATAAGGGCATTGTGAAAGGCAAGAAAGTACAATTAAGCAAAACATCATCCAATTTTTGATAAATACGGTAGCTCCCCAATTTCCCATTACACCAAGAGAATTGGCTACGGCCCATAGGAAGGTCCACAAGCACCAAGTCATCAATAATCTATGGTAGCATGGGCAACTCAAAAGGGAGCACCATCAATCTTCTTAGAAGGGCTAAGAATGAAATTAAAATCACCACCTGACATTCAAGGTAAAGACAAACGCATGGAGAGCAAACAAAGGTGACACCATAAATCTTGGCAGGTAGCAAAATCATAGGATGCTTAAATACCCGACACAAGGAGAGTATTGTTATCTAAAGTGTAACTGACAAAGATGGCTTGGGTGGAGGCATCAGCCAAAGAGACAAGAAGGTCTTTATAAAGACACCAGATCTTAGGACAACAAGGATCTATAATGAAACCATAAAAACTAATGGAGTGACGGTCCTCATCAACAAAGGAGGAGTACGTAAAAGGCTCAATTAAAAAGACATGCTAAATGCTAAAGTCAAAGACAAGAAGATTAAGCCGATTAAGAGTTGGAGCATTAAGGATACCCTTACAATTCCAAAAACAACAATGCATTAAGAATCTTTGAGAGAAAGTGTCTTGGATCAACTATGGGTTATCCTGGAAGTTCCTCTTAAAGCTCTTCCACCACAAGACTGGTGACCTCTCCAAGGGGGAGAGACAATCTTGCATGCCGAATCATCAAGAGAAATGGTTGTAGGGACAAAAGAAGAATTAGAAGAGGTTTAAAGGCTCTCTTCTAACCTAGTTTCAAGTCTCTCAACATCATTGCTTATCCTTAAATCCTCCTTAACATCTTGAACTATGTCAACAAAGGGTGGGTTTGGATCAAGTGGAGGTGTAGGGGCCTGAATCAAGAGGTAAATTCCCCATTCTAGTGATTGGTCCTTAGGCGTAGGATAATCACTCTAAAGAAGAGGAGGCGACTTGAAGGAGGGGTTAGGAATGAAATTACAGAAACCTTCAAAAGAAATTGCTTCAAAGATCAGCACAAGTTGATTAACAACATCATCTTGAGAATCAAGGGAAATATTATCATTATGTTTTTAACCAACCTATAATTTGAGAAGGATTTATCTACATTGAGAGAAGTGGCATAATCTTTGGAAAAGACTAATATATTAGAATAAAAAATTTAGGTAGACTGGTTCTTGTCTTGGTGATGGGTAGAAGGAACAAATCCCTTGTTCAACTCACGATTGAAACCTATCCTTTGTAAAACGTCCAAATCCATATTACAAGGAAACTTGAGCTTTGAGTACAAAATAATCGCCAAAGAATCATCTAACTCTTTCTCCTCATTGATTTTATTGGTGAAGTAAGAGACTTTACAAGCATTAGTACGAGGATTGGGAATGTCACCTGGGCCTCCTACCTGATTAGGAGGACTTACCGATCAACGTGAAGGACTAGGAGTAGAATTGATTATGACTGGCTTTCCTTTGTCCATCGAGGAGGAAGCTTAGGATTTGGGCTTCTTGCAAAGCCTAAGACGCCAAGCCTTTGGGCTTAGGATTGGAGGAGAATCTAAACCCTCCAGAAAAAGAGGAATTATTATTACAATCCAAAGGAAAATTTCCCACTCCATCTAAAGGATCCTCTAAAGCTTGATTTTGATGAGGACCTTCCTTATCAAAGCAAGCACCCTAAGCTTGATTATCCATATGATCTCCATCCTAGGTCCCATTACCAAGTTCAGCCTTAAGACGATCCTGAGGGGGTTGAGGTGAAATTGCACTAGAGGGGAGTGAATAGTGCGGAATATAAAAAGTATGCGGAAATAAAAATCCAATCACACAAAATATTCACCACAAGAGACACAAATTTTTTTGTGGAAATCCAAAGGGTAAAAACCACCACCTAAGCCTCTCAACTTAGGATTTCTCGATCGACCGAGTCAATCAAATCCACTAATGTATTACTTTAAACCGAAAGTGATACAACCTCAAATACAAACCATACTATTTTATAACGAGGGTAATGCACCTCCAAACCACTCTTCTCCACGAAGAGTATTTGTCTTACGAAGGAGATAAGAATTCACCATGTGAATATCCAACCAAAAATAAAATGAAAAGTACAACCTATAGAGCCAAAATGTAAGATTTAAACTATGCTACTATAGGCAAGGTGACTTCCCTAGGATGAAACTGAGTAGACGTGATTGCATAGGGATTCGATGCTCTCAGATGTGAAGTATAGAGCTTGGAAAGCAAGGAATTTCTCTTCTATATGATCTCTCTCTTAAGCACTCAAAATGGTGGAAAGTATTATTCCTTAATGTGTGTATTGCCAAGGGGAGGTCTTCCTCTATTTATAGAGGTGTTAGGAACCTTGAAGAAGGCCTTAGAGAGGCCTCATACTCGTTGAAAACAAATTCAAGGTAAATCAAGCTGAAATCAAGGTCATAGTGATTCTGACAGCAGAACCAGACGTCTAATTTTAGGGTCAGATGTCTAATCAGACGTCTAAGGACAAGTTTGGATGTCTGATCTGAAGGGTCTGAGTTCTTGATTCTATCAGACGGAAACAAGATCTAGGTTGAATGTCTAGAAAACTATTTTAGGACGTCTGGGTAGAAATTTAGATGTTTAATTTTATGCGGGTTCGTTGTTGTTTTGAATTAAATCTAAACAGGGTTCTAGTGTAAAGAGGTTAGACGATGTATTGGACGTCTAAAACTAAATGTGCTTTGTGGGAATTGATTCCTGAGAAGCTAACGGTTAAATTCGATCTGACATGTTAAGATTTTGGTTTAACGTCTCTTTATCAGACGTCTGAAAGGCTCTACAGATGTCTGCCAATACTATAAAGTTATTTTCTACATTGGATCTCAAAGATATTGGGTTTAGGGTCCAATGGTCCTATTATTGGACGTTTGGCAAGGTCATCAGACATCTTACTAGATGTCTGGATCTAAGTCAGGATGTCTAAATGGAAAGATACAAAATATGAATTTCTAGCCTAGATAATTAGACAGCTGGTCATGAAAGCAGACAACCTTAAAGTATGGATCAGACGTCTGATAATCATGTTGAACGTATGATCAGTCTATCTGATTTCTGTTTTGGCTTTCTAACTTTATTCTAAGGTTTGCCTAAGTGTCCTGAGGATATGTAAGTGTTCCTAGGACTAAAGATGATATACTTTGGGCTCTTTAACATGAATCTAAGGAAAATATAAAGAGCAAAAAATAAAGACAAGTACATTGACAACACTTTTATCATATTCTTCAAGCTCCTTCTTCAAGCTTTTGCTCCATACGAAGCTCCTCCTCCATCCTACCATAAATATGAGCTTGTGCTCCTCGCACTTGCTTGCATTTGCATTAAACCTGAAACTTATACATTCAAATGCAAATGTCAAAATACATGTGTTTTGTGATCATCAAAATTAACGTTCAAGGTGCCTTTATACCAACATGAGAGTCAGAGGAGGAAGGAGGAGCAACTTCAAAATGAGAGCCTACAGGTTTCACAGATAGAGAACATCTATCGATAGTAGACCAATTTTAAAGTAAAAGTACATATAAGAGGCACATTCTCATAAACCATCTTCTGAAAAACAAGATCCTCCCCATAAATAATATGAACCGTATTAGATCTGGGGACTAATAGGTCAACATCCACACACACCCTAGGAAAACAAGGGTAGGAACCCTCAAGGGTTCTTTGGTCCACATAGATCGAATAACCCAACTGGTGAGCCAAAGAGAGAAGGGCATTAGGGTGAAGCAGGTGCAAGTTGAGACCTGGGAAACCAACCCAAATAGGAACACGAGTAACCTGTGTCAATCTTGAATGAGGGTGTCCATCAAATAAACTAGACACAGAGATTGTTAAACATAGTCGATTCAAGCAAATAAACTCGAGAAAAGTCTAGATACGAGATACAGTTAATGGCCTAGTGTCTAGCATCCAAAGGAACAAGAATAAAACCCGAGGAAGCCTTGGCTTTCTTAATCAAGAAATGATGAAGCGATTTGGGAGGCGACTTGGATCCCCAAGCATGCACAATCACAATAAAATCCAACGAAGAAGCAAGAAAAGAAATTTCGTTGTTTAAAAAAAATCATACAAAGTGCAACCATCCACTAGAGTTAGAAACCTCGCAAGAAGCAGGAAACCAAAAAGAGAAGAAGAAAATCTATCTCCTTTCCCTGCAACCATTGAGACAAACACGGCCTCAATCAAAAGGGGGCCCTTGGTTGGACACAGGTAGTAGGGGAGGAGGATCAGCATGCAGCTGATAAGATTGAACCTGAGGGTTCTCAACAGGAGGATCTAAAGGAGGAGACATAGAAGCCATGTCATGCTCTCACCCCAACCTACAAATGACCCTCACCAATGTAAGCAAGGAGAGACCAAACTAGACCATGGAGGTTCAGGTGGCTTAATCCCAGCAATAGAAGACCCTGTATCCCCCTTCGAAAAGGGTGTTAGATCCCTTGGTTTTGATGATAACAAAATCATTATATATATTGCATATCACTAAGCTTTCAAGAAGTGCTAAGCTTGAGGAAAATGAAATTCATCCTGAATAGGAAGGATCTTGAAGAAAAAAAGGAAAGGTTAATCACAAGAGTTGATGGCCAAGATATTTCTAGAGTGAAAGAAGTGTTGTTTAGTATGTTAGGTTTTATCTTGCATTGAAACTTTAATGGAAATCAAACAAACCTTTTTAAACTATTGTTTTCAAATATCATCAACCAACATCCTAGGTTGATCAACCAATGTGCAAACCACTTTTTGGAATAAGTCCTTTGACACATATTAATCGATCAATCTCAATGGTTGATCAACCAAAATTCACTTTGATCAATCAGCATCATCTTTTAATCAACCAATGCAAGAACAAGTCTTTTTGACACTTATTGATTGACCAATTTCAAGGGTTGATCGATCAAAATTAATTTTAATCAATCAACATCTTTAATTGATTGACCATTTTGTGTAGACTTTCTAGATAAGTCTCTTATGTTTTTAATTGACCAAAATCCTTCTTGAATCAATCAAAAGGTATTTTGATCGGCCTATCTTAAAGTCTTGATCGACCATTTAGTGAACTCCCTTCTCAACTTTTTTTGATCGACCATTCACAACTATTGATCAAGGTTTTTGAATTTTTGGTTACTTAATGTTCTAACCATATTTAAGTACCCTTTTATAATTCTAAGCATTTCTCTATAAATAAATGACATAATAATCCTTTCAAATTATCAAGAGAAAAAGAAAAGAATGCATTCTCTGTTACTCAAAAGTAATCGATTGGCCTTAGTATTTCAAGCTTCTCCCTATGGTCCAATCAAAATTGTGCCCTATTTTCAATGCTTTCTCACTTTCTCTAAGCAACTTCTTAAATAATTTGATTTATAATCTATTTTATTGAAGTTCCATAGGTTATTGTTGTTTATCTTCTATATTTCTTATCTTCCTTTCATCATCTTATTGTATTAGATGCTTGGAGTGTCAAAGCTCCTTTCCCTGTTTTGAGGGGATAAATTTACTCTAATTTTAGAATCCAGGGTGGTTGTATTAAGCATATTTTAGCTATTCGTAGCTAAGGGACTAGCCAGTGGATTGATCGGTTGTAACCGATAGGTAAAATCTTAAACTTTGTAGCTTACGTAGTAGTTTTTACTTGTGAGAGTTTTCACTATAAATTTCAATACATTTTGTGATTAGTTTATATTCAATTCTTTTTATATTTGATTATGGATACTAAAGGAAGAGAATGAGAAACTTCCTCAAATGTATGAGAGAAGTCATATGAGAGATTAACGAGTAAAAATATGCAAAGCCAGAATGAAATGATAGACTTGGGTATGCAATGACCAAAAGAAGAACTTAAACAATACCAAAGTAATGAACACTCTCTACTATGTACTCACAAAAGAAGAAACTTAGGGGTTATGATGTAATATTGAAGAATCTCAAGGGCATCTATGTAAAAACCCAAAAAAGAATATATGAAAATACCTTGCTTAATCAGTTTATATTCAGCAACAGCAATTTTTGAAATTGTTAATCTACCTTACAAAATTTCTGGTGCTTCCCAAGCTTCAGACATAATTTACTTGTGATTCTCGTTGCAATATTACAATGTAGCACCTGATAACATTGCAAATGCATCCTTGTAAACCAACCCTCAAAAAACGCACTTGCTTGGGCTAAAGTAGCACCAAGTTCAAGACCAAACTTTCCTTTGATCCTTAATCTTTCCAAGAGCAACCAATCAGAGAGATGGAATATACAGCTAGGATCAGTGGATGGCAAAAATTAACTAAGCACCGTACTTGACGACCTTGGAGAAGGATGCGCCATACCATCGTTGGTCCTCGACAATATCATGCAAGACATAGACAATTGGATGATTCACAGGAACATAAGAGATCCCTAATCATTTAGATGATGCAGAATTTAATTTGGCCAAATCCAAGGAAAATCGATTACCTCGATATCACACCAATCTCCTAAATAATGCAAGGATGAGGATCCAAACCTAAATCTCTCACGTCAAAATAGGGAGCCTCCACCGTTGGGGGTTATACCTTACCCACTAGCCCGCATTTTCCAAAAGTAAGAGAAAAACCCAGGGTCAAAATTGAAAAAGTTACGTAGGCATATCTATCTCAAACTCCAAGCCCACTCCACCACCCTCAGCCCTCTCCCTTTTAAAACCTCTCTTCTCACCTCAACCCCACACCACCCACTACATCCCCTCCCGGCCATGATGGACCAACAGACGAAAGCTCCCATCGTCCTCCTCTTCTTTCTTCTCTTCCTCCACTCCGCATGTGAGCTCTCCCAATATCCATCTCCACATCTCATTGCATTAACCACATTTAATTGAAAAAAAATTTAACTGCTCAGTCATGTTCTCTTCATTTACTTCATCGATCATATGTGCTACACGTTAATTTGCGTTGGTACCCTTTCACGTGGATGACAAGTTAATTTCTCCTCTCTAACCTTAGCTGCATGCATGCATCGATCCATGCAGCGTCGCAGTCCTTCATCGGCATCAACTACGGCGAGGTCGCCGACAACCTACCCCCGCCCGCTCGCACCGCGGAGCTCCTCCGGTCCACCTCCATCTCCAAGCTCCGCCTCTACGGCGTCGACCCCCCGCTCCTCCGCGCCCTCGCCGGCACCAACATATCCGTCGTCGTCGGCACCTCCAACGCCGACATCCCCTCCCTCGCCTCCGACCCCTCCGCCGCCGACCGCTGGGTCGCATCCAACGTCCTCCCCTTCCACCCCGCCACCCCCATATCCACCGTCTCCGTCGGCAACGAGGTCCTCCTCTCCGACGACGCCGCCCTCGCCTCGCAGCTCCTCCCGGCCATGCAGAACCTCCACAAGGTCCTCGCCGCACGGGGCCTCGACGTCAAGGTCTCCACCGTCCACTCCATGGCTGTCCTCAAGCAGTCGGAGCCGCCTTCGTCGGGGCTCTTCGACCCCACGCATGCCGACACGCTCGGCGGCGTGCTTGGCTTCCTCCGGGACACCGGTGGCCCCTTCATGGCCAACCCCTACCCATACTTCGCCTACCAGAGCGACCCCACGCCCGACACGCTCGCCTTCTGCCTGTTCCAACCGAACCCCGGTCGCCTCGACGCCAACACCGGGATCAGGTCGTCAAAGCACATATAATATTAGTCATGACTTGACTATATACGGGGCATACAATACAAAGAGATGCAAATCATTTTGTGTTGGGTTGAATCATTTATTTTACGTCGATACAAAATTACCTTATAATCATCTCAGATAAAAAATCATTTCATAACTATTTTATACGTATAGATACGTGAACATGTTCGACGCGCAAGTGGATGCGGTGCGATCGGCGATGGATAAGTTGGGATTCAAGGAGGTGGAGATGGTGGTGGCGGAGACGGGGTGGCCGTACGAGGGGGAGGCGGGGGCGAGCTTGGAGAATGCCAAGGCTTACAACGGGAATCTGGTGGCGCATCTGAGGTCGATGGTGGGCACGCCGTTGATGCCCGGGAAATCCATCGATACGTACCTCTTCGCGCTCTACGACGAGGACTTGAAGCCTGGGCCTCCCTCCGAGCGGGCGTTTGGGCTCTACCATTCGGACCTCACCATGGTCTACGACATAGGCCTCTCACAGACGTCCACTCAGGTGATTGGTACTCGTGACTTGATTAATTTCCCATTGGACGTCATTTAATTTAATATTACTCTGGCATGCATGTCAAGGTGGTTGCGATGGAACACATAATTTAGTTTTCACTCGGCATCAGAGTAAAATCATTTAACTTCCTCTACGTGAAATAAATTTTAATTCATTAAAATATCTAAATAAATTTATTTATTTATTTTATAATTTTTTATATTATTTTATTTATTACACAAACTTATTTTTCTTGCTAGACGAAATTTATAAAAACTTAACTTACATTTATTCATAGTTTAATTTTTGTGTCACTTTCGTTGAATTTGAAGTTAACCTAACGTAAGCAAAATTATTTCATATATTTTTTGTAAAATAATTTTAATTTACCTAAACATCCCATTTATTTCATTACTTCTTTTTTATTCTTCTATTTATTTCCTTTAATAAACACATCCACGTGTATATTCTTGAGGACGACCATCTCCATTTTTCATACACCCCTAAGAAAATCTTGTAGACCAAATAATAATAATATTTTTATGCGTACATTTTCTTTTCTCTGTTTTCTTTCGATAAAATTCACTTTTTCTACCCCCTTCTCTTTCTCTCTTCAACAAAAAGAGATAAGAAGATGACGTTTTTGGTGAATATATATATATATATATATATATATAAAAGAAGATGCTTCTTATTCTATTCACATAGTTTGTAAGGAGGTATGAAAAAGGAATGAGACTTATTTTCGAGAATGTAGGGGCGATGTACATGTCTTTTAACAATGATTGCTGCATGTATTAATCGAAAAAGATTTACAAGGGATGTATGCAGGTGAGGTCGAGGCCCGCGAAGACGCCGGCGGGAAAGTGGTGCGTGCCGAGGGCGGGGGCGACGGACGAGCAGCTGCAGGCAAACATGGACTACGCGTGCGGGCAGCCGGGGGTGGACTGCCGGGCGATCCAGCCCGGCGGGCAGTGCTACCTCCCGGACACCATCAAGTCGCACGCCACCTACGCCATGAATTTGTTGTATCAGGAGTCCGGGAAGGACCCTTGGAGTTGTGACTTCAGCCAGACCGCATCACTCTCCTCCGAGAATCCAAGTTGGTCACCTCTAACTTGGAAGCCCCTTTTTCTAGCATCATCCTCCTCTGCATCATGTCGAAATTTTTGGAAAATTAAGATGGCTTGGAAATGGGTAACAGCATGGGAGGAGAAAGGAGCATTGCGTGATTTAGGAGAGAATGGAGAAGAGAATATTTAGCATTTTTGCGTGTTAGTGTAGGGTCTATGCATCGTTTGCCCCGACAAAAAGGAGGAAAAAAAGTGACGGAGAATATCTTGTCATTTCCGATTATAACAGGGAAGTTATTTCAATTGCTCAATTTTTCTCACGCGATGGGATTTTTACCTGCAACCATAAAGTTTATATAATTGGCTTTCCTTTCTTTCGGCTTCTCCTCCTTTTTTTTTTTTTTTTTTTTTTTTTCTTTTAAGCAACCTGTCAAAAAGTGATCTTCGTTTTCCTCAAGATACGGATTAGTTTTCTTACTTCATCAATCACCATCTCTCTTCGGGAGTCTTCCACAGAAAAGGCACAATCCTTTGGTCCTCCTGTTGGGCAACATATGGACGCATCTTTCCTTCTTTTCCATTCTAATTGTACTGCAACGTTGCGGAAGTTGACGGCTGTGGGCCACTTTAATTTTGGGTTGACATCACCAGCATGAACTTTATGATTTTATAATTCCTTTCACGATCGCCCCCTTTTTAATTAGAGCACATTTTCGCAGGCTATGGAACGTGCTCTTACCCTGGAAGCTGAGGTTTCCTTAGGAGCCAAGAAACACGAGTGGAATAAACATTCGGGTGGGCAATGAGAAGATAAGACACCCTCTTCTTTAGCGAGAATAAAGCTGAGCGTGGTGGGGTTGCAGGGGATATATCCCCCTCTCGATGCCACAGAATCGTGCCATAATTTACGACGTTTTCCTTTATGTTATTATATTAGTGGTAAAGATGCCATACTTGTCGTGGTTGTGGGTTCCCTGCAAAAGTTGTGGCCTGAAATATGCTTGGAATGACTTGTATTACTCTTTCGTTAAGTTACGGTTAATCTCTTATACGTCCAAGCATTTGAATTCAAGTGATCCTCTATGATTTTATAAAGGGGATCAGTGGAGGCAATCACCCCAATTAATTTCTTAATTTCCTTAAGAGACCGTTTCGATGTAGGGATAAGTCGATTTAACCCATGCGTGGCAAAAGTTATCCCAAGGTAAAAGTAACCCGGAATAAATATCTTTATTTCATGGTGAAGTTATTCCATCTCCAGGGTGGAATAAAGTTAGTTCCTTGATGTGATGTTTCAATGAAAGACAAAAATCAAGTGAACAACTAAACAGATCTTGATTCTATCTTATCTCTTAAACAAAATACCCTCTTAAACATATTCATTAATTTGATAACAATTTGAATCCAAATGAACTAAAATCTTACCCTAACTTGTTTTTCATACCTCAGTTTCTCTCTCATTTTCTAGTACCTTCAATTTTAGTCTTTATTGCATATTTTTTCTATCCTTATCCCAATTATTAGAGCTAAATTTTTTATTTTTCCACGTCAACCTAAATTCGTAAGGATCCATAATATTAATTTGGCGTGTAATATTCAATTACCAATGATATCTAGTTTTTTTAAAAAGGACCATATGAACTTCCGAGTGATCATTTATATTATATTCTAATATATTACCGATGATATTTAATTTTGTAAGGAAGTATGTAAACATTCTTATGAACTTTTAAATTAATGTAAATTTGCATAATTCATCCTTGAGCCAAGACACAATTGGCAAAGAGTGCTTACCAAGCCCACAACTTCTTTAATGGTGAGATTCAAACTCATAGCTAGTAGTTACAAAGCATAAGAGCATACTAATTATGGTACAACTTGTTATCAAGAGAAATATAGTGCATATCATTTTTAAAAAATACATATTTATCATCATCGGGCCTATTAACATACCCTCCTTTATAAACAAGTTATATGCCATATGTGAGACTCAAACTTGCTTTTGAAAATTAATATAAGAAAAACCTTTCCAGTTGCACTACTGAATGTACATTACATATTATATATCATACAATATACGTTTACTTGTGAGTATATATATGTATGTCTGTATGTATGAAGATAAGAATGAAAACTCTGTACTACCACCTAAGTACGACTACCTAAGGCATAGTCCCCGCTCTCGCATGTAGGACACAATGCCGAATTATTGAAGAACCGTAGAGGAATACGTTTACTTTTTTTTTCTTCCCCGAAAAGTGAACAACAAAACTATATTCGAAAGGCATTTATAACAAGTTTTGCCACCAGGGGGAGCGGACGCAAGTGAGTTAAAGTCATCTTTTACCTCTTCATAGCCTAATGCTACTGTATTCCAGATGTAGTTCTCCATAAGCATACTCAAATCAACCATTTAGCCACCATTCCATAACTTAAATGCTCTTGCACCCAGCAAAAGAATTTCACAGCAATTCCTTGCTAACGTCAGAGACCCCTCGTAAATCATGTACCCATGTTACCGTTCATGCACCATTTACCAACTCCCTACCACGTAGGATACTCCACCCTATTGCCCCCACATCCAAACAAGGCCTCAGATGTTTTATTCCTCTCACGATGGCACCGTGAAGTCAATTCTATCTTCAGCTATCATTGCGATGATCCGATGGAGATGGTAGTATACAAGTATATTACCTCGGCTACCATCCTCTAAATTGTGCTCCCCTCTCAACGGAAAGGGAAAATTGCTAAGAAGTTGGCTGGGTGGAAAGGGGAAATTGCAAAATTAGTTGAAATGATAAGAGATTTTTGGTGAGGGATTCTCACTTGTAAAAAATTCACTTATATGAGAGAATGGAGTAATATTTGTGTTCCAAAGCTTATGAGTGGTCTCAGTTTCAGAATGACTAGATTGATTAACTTGGCATTTCTGTTAAAGACGGGCCGGTCCCTATGCAAAGATCAGGATGGTATGTGGCAAAGAATATGCTAAAAGATAAATATTTCCCAGAAGATTATTTTCTAGAATGCCTTCCCAAGCCAAATGACTCATCTTTTATGAAAGCACTTGCAGTGATCAAAGATACTCTGTCTGAAAATATTTTGTCGCAAGTTAGGAGATGGAAATAAAATTAATATGCAGGCTGATCCATGGGATATACAATTGGAATGCGCCGCTCATACCACAAAATCCTATTGCTTTCCAACTCTCCAAGGTGGCTGAATTATTCAACGCCAATGCCTTTGAGTGGAAGACTGACCTCCTAACAGAATGTCTTCAACCAGTGGTTGCTCAGTTAGCCACAGAAACGCAGATACATGCAGGTAGTGATATCCTTACATGAAAGCCCAGTCCTAATGGAATATTTTCAGTGAAATCTGCCTATCTCATGTTAATTCAGGAGACACATCTTAACGAAGACGTTGAAGATAGACGGATAAAATGCTGCAAGGAGCTTTGGGCAATTAAAAAATTAGCCTCTAGAGCAAAAGTTTTTTCATGGAAAGCAATAGTTGATGCACCGCCCTTGAAAGCATTTCTTGCTGCCAGAATGACAGGAATGGACTCATATTGTTACTTCTGTAATTCGTATAGGGAGACATGGCAACATCTATTATGGGGCAGTGCTTTAAATGCCATCGGAATGACATTTTTTGGAGAGAGGTCAGGCCGAGATCAAATGGTTGTCAACAAGTAGGGATGCCGCCGACATGTCGATGATATCGACGGTATGCCGACAAGATGACAGATGCCGATGGTGATGAGGCTTGATGCTGGTGTTTGGTCACACACACACTGCATTCAGTCCTAGTTACACAGGTGCTGTTGGTAGGAGCAGTCGCTCGCACACACGCACACACAGGTTTTAATCGAATTCTTAACATGATAAGGACATTTGATCACAATGAAACACTCATAATCAACATTTAACTTTATTAAATTGATATTATTTTGACCATTATCATATTTATCAACATACATCGACATGCCCTTGACATTTCCACGACATACTCTCGACATATTTATCAAAAAATAGATATTTCCACAACGTGTCCTCAATATGCCAACGAAATACACACAATTTCATCGATATGACATCGAAATCAACATTTCAAATCTTATTAAAAAGTTACCCCTTCTTGAGAGCAATTTGATTCTATTGAGGTATTAGGATGCATGACAATAATGCCTATTGGTGGGACTTGATGAGGATATATAAGAGTAATTTCACTCAAGCAAGCTTTTATGAGAATCTGGTTTATTATGTGATTCATGCATTATGGATTCACCGTTGCAAAGTGGTATCGAATGGTGAGCAGCCCAATCCATTTTAAGTTATTGGAGCTGCTACCAATATGACAAGCTTCTACTCCTTTACAGTCTGATGACCGATCAATAAGGATTTTCAGGGATCACAAACGGGAATGATGAAATAGTACAGTTTCGATCAAGGATATCGGTTGATGCTGTTGGAAATGTTGTCTCTATGGTGGCTGCTGCTTATGTGGATACTGATGGGAACCACGTTGCAGCTACATCGAATTCAGTAGACACAAATTTTAGCATGACTGCGGAAACTTGGACAATTTACCATGGTCTAAAGCTGGCCATACGTATTGTATTGCTGGAGGTGGCCATTTACTCCGATGCCATCAACCTGGTGAACCAGATCAATGCCTGACAACAACCTTTTTTGAAAGTAAGGCACTTAATTCAATCCTGTGGTTTGATTCTGCAATCGAATCGACGTTTTTCCCTCTCTATCTCCTGCTCATATATTAGCCCACTACTATCTGAGGAATGATTTGCTTGGATATTGGGAATCTCCTTCGTTTCCTTGTAACCTTCAAGACTGTTAAAGAAAAAATCTTTTCTTCACAAAAAAAAAAAAAACTCGAAATAGCAAGCCAGTGCTCTCAAAAGCCAGCTGACAACTTTGCACAACTTTTTGTTGTTCAAAGCCCCTGCTCTCGTGACTCAACCAGGCAGGGTCAAAAAGTTTACTCAAGCAAAGCAAACTCTAATTAATGAGTGGGAGCAAATCATAACATTTAAATTTGACCTTACAAGCCACGTGTGTGCATCAGTTCGAGACCTGGAAAGACAAACTAAGACATCGACACGTTCGCCTCAAACATACTTGTGCCCCTGACTTGACATCACCCTTGGGAGGAGAACTGAGTACCCCGAGTTCCTCCTCCTGCCCTAGGAGGAGAAGCACCAAACTTTCTCCCGATTTACAGGTCTAGGGAACCTGCCAAGTTTGAGTAATCAATTTAAGTGCTAAACTAGGGCAACTTTCCAACCTTAAGGTCAGGCAATGATGGCAAACATTCATAGTTTGAATCTTCCTACTGACTTGACATCAGATGGTCCCAAGCTTGAGTTATGGCATCCTAACTCATGTTAAAAATGATAACACTCATTTTAGTCGGGAGGAATACCGAGTTCCTCCTACCCTAAAAGGAGAAGCACCAAAATTTCTCCCGACTTACAGGTCGAGGGAACTTGCCAAGTTTGAGTAATCAATTTAAGTGCTAAACTAGGGCAACTTTCCTTTTGAATCTTCCTTTTATAGTTTGACTACAAACTTTTATAGTTTGAATCTTCCTTTTGACTTGACATCTGATGGTCCCAAGTTTGAGTTATTATGACATCTTATTTTAAAAATGATTACGCTCATTTTAGGCGGGAGAAATAAATAACCTATAAACCTATCCCCTTAAATTAGTTAGATCTCTAACTTGAAACCTGTCGTTCCTACTAAGATGGCATGAGTCTGTTTACCAACTAAGTTATCTTCCTGAAACTTTGATCTTCTTTTCTTTTAAGAAAAAAAAAACAGATGATTACATGGGATTAGTGATCATCCTAATGCATTAATAAAGCACATAAAAGGGGAGGTTACATCAAAAAAGGATGGAACCAAGCTTGAGTTATGGCATCCTAACTTATCTTCCTAAAGCTTTGATCTATTTTTCTTTTAAATAAAAAAAGATGATCACATAGGGTTAGTGATCATCCCAATGCATTAATAAAGCACATAAAAGGGGAGGTTACATCAAAAAAGGATATGGAGACATCAAGTGCTCTCTCAGTGGCCCCTTAGAAAGGAGATATCTCCACAAATATTTTCCACAAAACACCTTTCACCCTTGAAGACTATAGCATTGTACTATATCCCAATGAACGGCAAAGACAGTTACCTGCTCTCGCTTAGATCTGAAAGCACGGTTACAGGACTGCCACAACTGCTCCCAGGTTGATCTGAAGCTTTGATCTTTTGGGCTTGTTCTTTGGATTTGGGCATAGATCCACCTTTAAACAAATCTGACCACAAACACTTCTATAAGATTTCTCCAGTGCAGGATCCATATAATGCCTAAATAAGGTAATTTTTTAGAATCAAGGAAAACCTGATATTGCCACATCATATAAACCTAGGAACAAAAGGAAGGTTAGCATAGCCAACGATTTGCACTATCATGCATGCTATTGTCTGGTCAAGAGATTTTACCTATTCCATGCATACGAGGTCATATAACAGCATGTATTTCATGAATATGCATCTATATATTCAAATTAACCTTCTTGGAAACCTTCAAATCTATGTATGGGACACGCAAAAGAGATTACAAAAAAAAGTTCTTTCTTAAAAAAGGAAATAGATGGTCGCTTTACGACAGTGACTAGAGTAGTAATTTTATTAGAAAAAGGAGAGATGAAAATGGACCAAAGCCCCAAAAAGGCAGA
Organism: Thalassia testudinum; assembly: GCA_037157565.1. Classification (NCBI taxonomy): domain Eukaryota; kingdom Viridiplantae; phylum Streptophyta; class Magnoliopsida; order Alismatales; family Hydrocharitaceae; genus Thalassia; species Thalassia testudinum. The sequence continues at coordinate 67,446,597 of JAZHRO010000013.1, read as the reverse complement.
AACATCAAAAGCAACTAGCTCCACAGAAAGACATTCCTGCCCAAATATTGTCCCATTTCACTGCAACCAAAAAGCCAACAGGATACCAAAATGCTAAGCTATTTCTTTCCTTGACCGAAGATCCTGGATCCCGGTCCTCATCAGCTAATCCGGAAGCTCCCCCAGCCTGCTTCCCATGATGTGCTATGGATCCAATCTGGCCTCATCAATTTTTTTTTTTTCTTTTTTTTTGTTTGTGAGAAAGACTGGCCTCATCTGTCACAAGCTTCATGGGCAAAGATACGCTGGGAGAAGAGGTGATCCCAATTCTCCAGTTCTCCGCCACAAAACATACAATCCGACTCCGACAGGAAGTTCTCCTGCATGCATTCAGTCATTAGGCCCCCTCTCAACAATCAAGCAAGAATCTTAATCTTCCATATCAACTTATTAGCCTTGCCAAAATCTGAATCTAAGTTGGGCCTAAATTTCCTTCACCGATGAGATACCATCCTCCGAGACCCATCTATCAATTTCCCCTGCCCTTGGCTTAAGTATAAAAATGCCATGTTGGAGTTGAATGTATTTTGCAAGCTATTGATCGGAGAGTTTTGAGAAGGTTGGCATCCAACTCCCATGTCTGCCATCACTGACCAACTCCAACATGAAACCACCAAGGCATCAACTCACCTAGAAACGCTGCTAGCTCTTGGGAACCCATGTATGAATGGCCCCAATCCTAACCACTCATCTTGCCAAAATCGAAAATCAAACCCATCGCCCAAGTATGGCCCCAAAAATCGATTGCACAGAGCCCAGCGGGTGAGATTCATAGAAGGCCCTTCCAGAAAGAAGACAACCCCCTGATCCAAAGAGCCCTTCTTTCCCACTTCAGGCACCTCCAGTAAGAAGCTAGTAAAACCTTACAACAAAGCTACTACTGCCACCATCAATCTCACTAGCCACTTTGTCAATATAGATTGATTCATGAGGTAGAGGTCCAAAACACCCAAACACCCATTGGATATTGGAAGGTAAATCTCCTTCTAATTCACCAGGTGCATCCCCTTCAAACATTCAGCTTGCCCCTTCCAAAACAGTTTCCTTATAAGCTTGCCAATTGGGTTCTCCACCTTCCTCGACATGTGGTACACAGAAAGGAAAAAAATCAACAATGCAGTCACAACGGACATCAACAAAACCAAATCTTCCTCCCGTAGAGAGCAATCTCCTACTCCAATCTTCTAACCTTTTCTTCAACCGTTCCAATAGGGGGCCCCAATCAAACCCGAGAGGACCTGCAAATAAGGGCAAACCCAAGTACTCAAGTGGAAGTTCCCTAACTAGAGGTCCCAGTGCCCTAAGAGTATGATGTTGGAACCTAATTCTACTTCTCTTTTAGATTTTGATATTAACAAGACTGTTTTAAAACTAATGAATTTATGAAGTATTATTTAGGATTTAAGAAGTACGGAAGAAATGTTGATGGCATGAAGAATGAAAATTGTTTGTTGCAAGTACCGGTACTATTCATCAGTACCGGTACATGCTAGGATAGGATTGGGTCCTAGTTCCAAACTGTGAACAACAAATACCATGAGTACTGGTACCAAGTGCACACAATTTGTAAACATGGGTAATGCCTAGACCTTACAAGTACCGATACTAATTACCAGTATCATTACATGTAGGTCACAGTTTTTAACTTGACTCAAATCTGTGAGTCACAAGTACCAATACTTATCATAAGTACTGGTACCTGGTGTCTTAGTTGATACTCAACTGTAAGCACTAAGTGCCAGTACCTACGTTGAGTACTAGTAACCAAGCTTTGTTGGGCTAGCTACTGGTTTACTGTGAGCAGTCAGTACCGGTACCAACCAACCGTTGTGCCTAATCTAAACGACTATTTAGCAATTAATCATATCTCTAATCTTCCCATTTTGCCCCAAACGGCTAGTAATCGTAGCGGAGGTGTTTAGTGACCTATAAAAACACCTTTTGTATGTCATTTGCAAACACAAGCATAAAAATTCTCTTTGCTCCAATTTCTATATTTCTCAATTCTAGCTGCAAAGGTGATAGGCTTGTTGCAATTTTTTCCTCAAGAAGATTCTCACCTTGCAATAAGATTTTCCGGCGAATCTGCTCTTCCTCGTAAAATCACTTTTTACACTTTAGTATTTTTCGCTAGATTGATATATCAACTATCTATTAAGCTAATTCTTGTTGAAGATTTAGGAACTTAGTCGTAAGCTAATTTGTTTTTTACTTACACCTGTAATTTTCTATTGTTATCTGATCTTGTAATTAGGTTGAGGTAACCCGTTAATTACCTCGATTTATAGTAAATTGATTCCCTCTAGATTGAGGGAATTGGGTTAAAAATCCTAAGTCAGGAGACTTAGGCAGTGGAGTACCCAAGTGAAAGAAACCACTATATATTTGGTGTACTATTTTTTGTGGTTTGTTTTATTTACAATATTTTGTTTACCACACTATTCATCCCTCCTAGTGTATTTGTACCCTTGAGATCCTACACATAATTGTGTCTCGAAATCATCTAATGCTAAAGGCATAAAGGAGGACTTATCCCTACTTATCTTCAAACCGGAACAATCAATAAACAACTTCATAAGGCTCACAATCATTCTAGCTTCCTCCACTCTCCTTTTATAAAGAAAAGGGTATCATCAGCAACTGCAACACTGGTACAAGAGTTGATCCATCCTAATATGGTGAAAAGCCCCTAATCAGACCCAACTTCACAAGCCTAAAAGGAGCACCTCATCAAGGCATCAACTACAAGTACGAAAGGCAAAGGCACCAAATGGAAACCTTGTCGAACTCCTCTTTGCAGTTGCACCCATCCACCTTCAGGTTTCCTAGTCACCGAGATCGAAAAAGAAGCCATAGTTGTGTAGCATTTCATCCAAGACCCCCACAAGGCAAGGAATCCCCTCTTCTTAAATGATAAATGAAATCCACAGGAAGGAACACCCAAGGTTCGAAATGCCGATTTCGAAGCTGTATCAATGAAATTCTAAGTGTGCATTTCATAAGCATGTCGAGGACACACTGTGGAAATGCTCATTTTTCAATGGGCATGCCGATGAGCATGCTGAGGGCATGCCGATACATGCCGATAAAAATGACAAAAGTAGTCAAAAAAACCAGCAACAGCCTCAGCATGACCATTGATTTCGCTGGCATGCTGATCATGCCGACGGTATGCCGACCATGCCGAGGGTATGCCAACGATATCCCTGCATTTCGACACCTTTACCATATCGACATGGGCTTTTCTCAAAACAGACCTTGCCGACGGCATTTAAGTCACTGGGAACACCTCACAGAATCATAGGCCTTTAAAAAGTAAACCTTTCACAAAAATCCTCCCACCCCTTGCTTCTTCAAAGAAGACAGTCTCAGTAACAGAAACCATGATATCCAGCAAACTTCTACCTCTAATGAAACCCAATTGGACTTTTGAAACCAAGTCCCTCATCACTACTCTCAATCTGTAGCAACTATAAGGTAAATAGCATTTGTCTATAGGCCGAGAATCCTTAATCCTCTATGGCAAGCCCTTCTTGGGCAGCAAAATAATAGCAATCTATTAGGTTGCTTGAAACGATGGTTTCCAGGCAAAAATTCCTCAATGACTACCACCATGTCATCCCTCACAATATCATATAACTCTTTAAAAAAAAGAGAACCGAAGGCCCATCTAATCCTGGTGAACCTTCCTCATTGAGCCTTTTAACTACAGCAAAGACCTCTTCCCTAGAGAAAGGCCCAGTTAACTTTAATGCCTGCTCTGGGGTCAATTAAGAGATGCCCCTTCCAACCACCTCCAACACAGAGGGGGACCCCTCCTAGTAAAGCTCAAGAAGTGTTAAGCTAGCCCCACACCAATTTCCAACACCTAGATGTAGGATCTAAAAACTAGGCACGTGCACACATTAAATGGGGGTTGAATAGTATGTATTAAATAATTTGTATAAAAATCAAACAAACTACAAAATAAACGGAAGATATATGATGGTTACTTCACTACTAAGTCTCTCAACTTAGAATTTTTAACCCCGATTTCCTCACCCCAAGGAAATCAAATTCACTAAACAAGATAGTTAACAGGTTACCTCGACCTAATTATAATATCAAGAAACTAACAAGAAGGTATAGGTGTAAAAGAAAAATCTTATAACTATTTTCTAAGCCTCTCAACAAGAAATAAAATAAGTAATACCAATTTGAGAACATATAACACTAGGCATGCAATAAAAGAAGTGTTGAACACATGATAATTCTGTGGGCACGCTAACGAGCTTGTTGAGTTGAAATCAATATCGATGAGCATAGAGAAATGAGCTTCTTGATGAAAGGAAAATGTGTAAACAGTCCTTTTGAGCACTAGATATGTTGTATGTTTTATTATATGTAAAACGATGTTTGGGACACTTTTTTATGAAGTTAGGAGCCCAAAATTCCGAGCACTATCCGTTGGACACAAACCTCAGCCGATTAATGACTCAGATCCACGATTTTAGGAAGGCAGATCTAACCTAACAAATAGTTGGTACTGGTACTAAACAAGGTTTACCGGTACACGATGCTTGGGAATTTTGATTTTGGCTTAAATTGACCATAATCTATAACTAATAGGTACCGATATTGAGCTTTAGTATCGATATTTGTTAATTATTGGCCCAAGAATATGACCAATGATTTTTCAAGCTTCATCGCTAAGGCCAAAACCTGCAATTAATAGGTATTAGTACTAAACCTTAATATCGATACTCGTTACTCAGGTTTTCCAACAAAACAATCAAACCAAACCTATAACCCATATGTATCAATATTAAGACTTCGTATCGGTACTAAGATTTAATATCGATACTCATATAAGTTATTTACAAGTACCTTAGATGAAATTTTTTACCAAATTTTCTGTTAGGAAATAAATTAACATTCAATTGGTTAAGAATTTGATTGTCTTTCTTATTTTAGTCCATGTTATTTTTACTAACTTAGTTGTTATATTTCTTTATTGTACAAAACCCAGGGTATGACTTATTTTAATAAAAAAAATATTTCCCTCCAAATGATATTAGAGCCACCAATCTCTGTGGCTTAGGGTTAGGAGAGAAGAAATCTTAGAGAAGGGAGGAGGGTCTCCGACGACACCGCCAACCTTTGGTAAGCCACCGGGAGGACCCTTCTCTCCACGTCAATCTCCTCCTCTCTTCTCTCCCACCGATCTCCTTCTCTCCTTTTCTTAACGTTGGAACCCACCAATAACAGCTGCAACAACAATTGAAGATCAGCACCACCGCCACCAACCGTTACTCCGATCATCGTCGGCCTCATCGTCACGTAGATGAGATGCACTCATAACACCTAGAGCGTTTCGGCTGGCTCTTGAGGTGTAAGCAATGGCAGCAATGTGACCTTATGCACGCCTAGAGAAACCAAGCACAGTACACTGGCGCACTTAAGAAGACCAAACCTCATCTTCAAACTCTTATATGTGGGAGCATCAGTACCCGAATTGTAGTTGTGATTTTTCTTGTACCCAATGCCTTACACAGGACGTACAAGTAGACACATGATTGGTAGTTGCAGATGTTCATCATCTAAAGCTGATCTCTAACTCTTGTCCACCACTGTCGCTCCTCTGACTACCTAAATTAAGAGGGAGCCCCTCGTTTGTCGTGACTCCTTCAAGTTGGACATTGCACGCTCCAACTTTGAGGGATTGCTAGGAAATAAATTAGGATTCAATTAGTTAAAAATTTAATTATATTTTTTACTTTTATCTGTGTTTTTTTTAACAACTTAGTTATATTTTCTTATTATACAAAATTCTCTCCATATATAAAAAGGGTTATGTCTTACTTGTTTTAATAAGAAAAAATTTTTCCCCATTCTCCACATTTTCAAATACCAATCTAAAGTACCGATTTCAAAAATTTATTCTTCTTGGTTTAATCATATTTGTTGAGTTATAATTATATTTTGAAGCCCTTCATCTATGGAATTCGAATTTAGAATAATTTTGTTATCAAAAAAATCAAGTCGAGATCAACCTAATTTAACTCTAGATTATTTTTACGCAATTTAACTAGGTCTTATTTGTTAGGACTTAGGAGGTTTACAATTTACTAATGAATAAAAAGAAATACACTAGCTTCTTCTTGATTCAACTTCGCATTTGCTTGATTCTTGATTTGAATTAATATCTTCTTTGAGCACTTTTGTCCTTGTCTTCACCACTTGAATTCATTTCTTCTTTGTAGCCTCCATCATCCTTTTGCTCACAATTTATACTCTGCGACAATACTCATTTGCAACTATTAAGAAGAGAATGTTCCATTAATACCAAAATTTAAGATAATGTGAAACATACTTCCAACACTAAATGCAGTCGATAAAGATCCTCCTTTGCCTTCCGCTTGCAACCATGAGGAAGAATGTAATATTCTAATCACCCTCCTTAGCCCATCTCTATCGTGAACTTTACCTCCACTCTATCTCCTGCTTGATGTCCTCCCTAAATATGTGGCCTGGTGTCTCTACTTATCCATGATCTCCTTTGAAAGTTCAATTATCCTCAATCCTGTCCAGTTCCGAAATTGTTCCCAAGGCCTTATCCTTATTTTTTTGTCTCTACTCTTCAATCTTCTTCCTGTACTGGATCAAAAGGGTTCCAAGCTCCTTAAGCCTCCCAGCTAGAGTCACTATCCCTGAGTCAAGTGTTGTTGCCTTCTCCCACTGATCAGCCATTATCATCTTAAAGTCCTCCTCCAACAACCAGGATTTCTCGACTTTAAAATATGTCCCTGGATGCAACTCCTCATCCGAGCACCAGACGATGGGTGTGTGATCTGACAAGAGTCAATCTACTGCTTGCATGCCTGATAACAGAAACGTCTCTGCTGACTGAATGGAGTAGAGGAACCTGTAACTTTGAACAATGATTTCCTGATGTTGTACTCTCCAACTGTATATGAAATAGCAATGTCCAAATTCTGTTATCCTAAGTCTGTCAACATTTCCCAGAAATCTCTTCTCTATTGTCTAGCTGGTCTTCACCATTAAGCATCATATTAAAGTCCTCTCCCAACAACCAAGGGACCTCCGAGAAAGGTTCTCATTCAGGACACAACCCCTGCTGGTAAATATTCTTTCTTCCTCCTTCAAGGGTCTGTAAACTCCAATAACCAGAAAGCTTGTCCTACCTCTTCTATTTTTTTTTTAAAGAAAATGGATAGTTGCTGGAGATCACAAACTATCCACTTCATTAATAGAAAAGAGTACAATCAATCAGTCCATGAGGAGAAATCAAATAAAGCTTCCCTTATGAAATTATCACGCCACGTCCTAATCCCCCAAAACACGACGACATTCCATTGTAGCCAGATCAACCACAAAGTAGTGAAGGCTTTTCTCCACAACAAAGTTCCATCTGGTAAGCACCACAAAACGCAGGCCAAAAGTCCACCCAGGTGTCAACCAGTGTCCTTGGGATTCGAAGCTGCATCCAAACCTGCCTAGAAAATTCACATGAGAGGAAAAGATGTGTATCATCAGCAAACATAATGCATAGGATGAATCCATCTCAGGAGCCAAAAGCTGTCTTCTGACTTTGGTTACTGACCACCTCCGCCTCAGCAGCGAAAGAAAGATTGAGCAAAGCTAATGCTGATTTGGAGCCACTTCACCTTCTTACCTCCTCAAGAGCCTCCTCCTTCCAGAGAAGCAAGATGCTCCCAACCCTCCCAACAGAGTCAATGGCCACATGCTTCCACTATTGACCCTTCCCACGTCCCTGTCATCCTTTTTCCTCACGCCTCCATCTTCACCTCCTATAGCAAGGCAATATCTATCCCCCACATTACCCTAAAATACTCCTCTACCCATTCTGATGCCCCTTACATTCCATGGTAGACACTTCATCACAGCAAAACATAACTCCTCCCAGCCCCCAGCCCTTGCAAACCCTACAAACCCTTACATCCATTGCAACACGGAAAAGGTTCCCTACAGCCCCTGCATAAACCCACTGTCCTCTGCTTCCCCCTCCACTCCCGCATCAACTTCATCACAACAAAATATAACTCCTCCCAGCCCTTGCAACCCCTACAAACTCTTACAGCCATTGCAATACAGAAAAGGTTCTCTACAGCCCCTTCATAAACCCATTGTCCTCCCCTTCCCCCCCCCCTCAACATCAGAAATGTTACGCTCCTCTTTGACCCTCTTTGAAACTCCTCCCTAAGGCATGGTACCGACCACCACCTCCTTAACCCCGCCACTCCCATAATACACCTCCATCTCTTCCCCTTCATTCTCCACCAATCTGGTTTCCAATCTCACAACCTCCACCATAGATCTTTTGCCACCCCCAGTAAGGATGACTGTTGCTGCCTCAACTTCCTACTCTGTGGTAAAGACCATGTCCTTGATAAAGCCAGCTGCAGAAGTCCCAATCTCAAATGCCAGCCTCTGTGCAGTCACCAAAGCGGAATAATTGAAGAAGCCGAATCCCCAATCCGAGCCCTGTAGATCCAATAGAACCAGAAACCGGATCATAAAGAGGGGACCAACCAAAAGGAGTGGTGCGATCCCCACTGGATGCCTTTGATGGCGCAAAAAAAGGCCCTACGTAGTATCTTCACATGGCCCCCTGACTATTGGAACGTAGATCTAGAAATTCTCCTCGAACGCAGATCTAGAAATTCTCCTCCACGACAACTTGACCTTCCAAACGAGGATGTCATTCAACATCATCCACCACAATTGCATGGGTATTCAAAAGAGTACGCTCGAAATTACCAAATTGCCCCTAGCCTTCCTTCACCACACACAACAGCAATGCTACTCGCCTGCAAGCATCACCGAGTTTGTCATCTGAGAACTATCTACAAACAATCTACATCCCTTTGTAGACAATGCTACAATGTCCAGCAGCCATGAGGAGCAACTTTGTGCACTACAAGCTATTGCAGGACCATTTCCAGCTCCATTACCTCCTCTTCAACCTCGAGCCTCCTTAGGTTAATGCCTCCAACACCAATCTAAAACACACCTTAGTAGCCCCCCAAACGAGTCCACCACCTTTGCCATCACCTTTAGATATTGAAGCCTCAAGGGTATCCCTTCCAATGAAATCTTCACACGAGGCCATACCAATGGCCTGAGAGACAAGGCTCCATCAACATACAAGCAGCAATGCCATCACAGATAGCCACCATTGCAGGCCCACATCAAATTGAGAAGCCACACGCTAGGATCGGAGGTGCAACCTGATAATAGATATTTCTTGTGATCGATCACCGCCAACAAATCCCTTTAAGCCTTGAGATAGTGTTACGAACCAAATGCCTCTATCAAGGAACCTTCCATGACTTCTCCAATGAGGCAAACCCTCAAGTAGCTATAATTGGCTCCAATCTCTTGGAACCATGGCATGAAGACCTCATCCAGCAAAAGGTCCTTCATTGTCATGCACACGGATATCAAAGCATCTTCCTTCTTCCCTCCATGCAAGCCCTTGTGCGGACATGTGCAACTCCAATGGCCAAGACCTCCACAAACAATGCATTCTGCAGGGTCTCTACAAGTTCGAGCAAGATGTTCAATGCCCCTACATTGAAAACACCACAATGTTGTCCCTGCGCTTGCAAGCATCCTCCTCTCTGGTGAAGAAGGTCGAGATCATGTCCTTGACATGGACATATCGATTGCAATAAGGACCTCTTATCTGCACCCAACCCCATCCCCAGTCTCCACACTCTATCCTGCTCCTTTACATCCAAAAAGCTAAAAATATTTCTAATAAGTCTCACACTTCAAAACCAAACAAGTAGATATCATCTCATGTTAAATTTGTTTGTTGGGACCACTAAAATAAGGACTACCATCCATGTAAGCAAATAAGTTTGGCCCTGGTAGTTTTGATCTTACAGACCCTTCCTCTTTCATCAGCATAGAGATCTGTAAGTAATAGTATCATACACAAATGTGGAATTCACTAATTGAGACATTAAATTCTACAAACACATTATGAAGCTTTGTTTACTATAATTTACAAGTTTGGTTAAAAGTATAGAAATATTTTTTTAAGGTTATGCAGTTTGCACGCTCCTTCTTCTAACCTAATTGATCCACATAAAATTCTTGTTTGAGAAAGATTATATTTGAACTCAGCAAATCCATGCAAGTAGGTTCAACCATATAAAATTCTTTATGAGGTCTGGTTACTATTTTGACGTCCATTTCTTGAATCCCATTTCAATGGATTGAGACTATATTAAAATCGTCAAAAAGTAGGAAAATGCATACTGTGACGTAAAAGTGACATAGAATATTATTTTCGTACTTTACACAGCATTGAAAACATTGGCTCACTTGATAATTGATATTTAATATAAAGAAATAAAAAAACCGACTTGTTATGTGGTAGTTTCCACAACATTTAAAAATATCATCACACCACTTTAACCTAAAAAACACTCAGGTGATAAAAAAATTTACATCGGTGATAAATTACTTTGCACCGGTGATAAATTATTCTAAGGATAGTTTCATCTATCCAAAGTGATTTTACACATGTCCAAAGTAATTTTGACCTATGAATTTAGAGTTTAAGGTTTAGGATTTAGGTTTATGGAAAGTCACTTCACATATGAGAAGTGATTTTTCACATTAGGGTTTAGGATTTAGTCTCTAGTGTTCGCTAAACCCTAAACACTAGAGATCAAACCCTAAACCCTGAGGTGTAAAATCACTTGTCATACGTGAAGAAACACTTGGAATTTAATTTCGCACCGGTGGAAAAAAATATTGCACCGGTGTAAAGTAATTCAAAGTAAGGTGTAATCTTACTTTGTACCCGTGCAAAAAACTATTATACCGGTACAAAGTGGTGCAAAGTAGTTCAAAGTAAAATTGTATCGGTATAATCTTACTTTGTATTTATACAAAAATTTTTTGAAGATGCAAAATGATTTTCCATAACCACTCACCCTTACGAAAGTAATTTATTGTTGTTTCAACAGTGGTGGATCACACCATGTGTCAGCACTTTTTTTTTAATAAAAAGGAAAGAGGGACCATATTTACAGCCATTTGTCAACTTTTGCATTAACTTTTACATTTTCCAACTCATATCCATTAAAATTCTAGAAATAAGAAGAGCTGACAGAGGTACACTCAGAGAGCTAAGGAGTCTGTTCTAAACGTTGTGCTCTGCAGCTTGCATCATGGTTCCCTTGAATAACTGCAATCAACAAGCATTTGAAAAATAAATGAGTCGTGCTTTCTACTCCAGAACAAAACAAACATCTAATACTCACTTAGCCTCCAAAGGATCAGTGCCATCAGAAGTACGAAGCCATTCCTAGCATGCAGCACAACCATTTTGGAAAATATCCTTAAACCGCGTAGGTTAAATGCTTGTATTTTCCAGAAGAGACATTCCCACCAAATGCCATAGGTTCCTTAATTGAAACTCTTCCACTAGGCACTCAGTGGCCACTACTTCCTCATTAGTCATCCATCTTACCAGACAACATCGCATCCTTGTTCAAAGGAATCGAGAAGTACCTTGAGTCTGCCAAGGAATCGCACCATTCACTTCATCCCATCGAGAAGGTTGTTCGAGCAGAACAAATTCATGCAGGCAAGAAGAACGTATTAAGTAGCTGTCTCGTCATCGTAAATCCATCTGCCAAATGCATCTTTGATTGAAATCATAAAACCGATGCCAATGTAGCTGACCTCTGCTTTGAACCCATCAAGCAAAACCTCAAGACGAATTTACCTTCCATTCATGAAAACAGAAACTCCGACAGGCAGTTGGATCCCGAAACTTCACAACATAACCTCCTTCCTCAACCTAGGGCACGAGCTGTGAACTCTCAGGAGTTCCCTGGCAAACTCCTGGTTCCCAGTCAGCAGAAGGCCATTGAGAACACGATTGAACATGAACCTTCGCGGAACATGCCCCCTCTCCACCATCTCCATCACCAACCTCCCAGCCATCACCATATCCTCCCCTCTCTTCCTCACAAACATAGCACTTATCAACACATTGTAAGTGTCCTTATCAGGCAAGCACCCCCCAACCTCCCACATCTCCCCGAATAGCTCCAAACCCTTCTCGATCTCCCCCTCCTCCGTCAAACACCGTATCAATATATTGTAAGTCTGCACGTTGGGCTTCCACCCCCCTCCCAACATCCTCCTCATGAACTCGACTCCCCCCTTCAAGTCACCAGAGCAACAGATCCCCTTGATGATCGCGTTGTACGTGATCGAATTAGGGACGCACCCGTCCTCCACCATCTCCTCGAGCACCGCGACGGCGTTCTCGACGGAGTCCTTCTTGCACAGGACCTGGATGAGGGCGTTGTAGCTGGCGACAGTGGGGGCGATCCCTCTCCCGCGCATCTCGTCGAACACCTTGCGTGCGTGGGCGACGCGTCCGGCGAGGCCGAGGCCGTGGGCGACGATGGTGTAGGAGAAGACGTCCGGGGTGGTCCCGCGCTTCTTCATCTGGTGGAAGAGCTCGAGGGCTCTGTCGGGGCGGCCGGCGATGAAGAAGCCGTGGAGGAGGATGTTGTAGGAGGCGGTCGTGGGGGGGATGCCGGAGCGGACCATCTCCGCGAGGGCGTCGGCGGCGCGGTTGGGGAGGCGGCGGAGGCACCAGCCGTGGGCGACGGCGTGGTAGGAGAAGGCGTCCGGGGGGACGCGGCGGCGGAGGGAGCGGAGGAGGGAGTGGGCGGCGTCGACGCGGCCGGACGAGGAGAGGGCGCGGAGGAGGTGGTTGAGGGAGGGGAGGGGGTCCGCCTCTTGCGGGAGGGAGCGGAGGAAGAAGGAGACGGCGCGCGGGGAGGAGAGGGGGCGCTCGGCGAGGGAGGAGAGGGCGAGCGGGGGGAGCGGGGAGGGGAGGAGGGGGAGGAGTCGGTTGAGGGAGGGCTTGGAGCGGAGGCGGGCGGCGAGGTCGAGGGAGAGGGAGAGGGAGGACGAGTGCGGGCAGAAGCGAGGGAGGAGGAGGAGGGAGTCGAGGAAGAGGAGGGCGCAGGGGGCGTCGTTCCAGAGGAGCTTGAGGGTGCGGTTGACGAGGGAAGGGGATGGTGTTGGTGGAAGGCAGGAGCGGAGGGTGGAGAGGAGTGTGGAAGGGGTGCTGTTACTGTGGGCGAGGACGATGCGGGAGATGCGCTTGCTCAGCTCTTCGTCTTCTGCTTCTCCTTGCCGTTGCCGTTGCCGTTGCCGTTGCCATTGTTGTTTCGTCTGGGGTGGGTGTTGGAGCGAGGAGAGCTGGCGGAGGAGGAGGAGGAGGAGGACGGGGGAAGGGGGCTTGTTGATGATCGTTAGCATTTGGCCGAGTTGGTGTGGTGCGCGCGTGCGGGAGCACATTAGCGCATCTGCACCGCGGTAGGTACTCAGATGCCAGGTACAAAGCGCCGCAAGGGATGCACATGCTAAACGCATATACCTACCTATTTATAAACTTTATATCCACACTCCTGCTTATTTACCTATGATGTAAAAAAATTTCAACCTACATTCATATCAATTTAGCCACCAGATGTCCATCTCTGATATTCATTTACAAATAAATTCTAAAATTAAATCATGATCACAGTAAAATCAAGAAAATAAATGATAACATAATTTATTATTAATTTACAAGATTCAAATGATATAACGTTCTTGATTTATAATATATGTGGAAGATTTAGGATGTTTTTATTAATAAAAAATAACAATATATTATATTTAATATAAAAAGTTAAGGATACATGCATAATATAGATTAAGTATATGGGGTTCAGTTAACAGGTATATACCTAATCAACTCAAATTTAAATTTAAATAAGTCAAATCTTACCTTTTTTTTTTTTTACAAATTAGGATTAAGTCAAGTTGGCTAAAACTTCATCTTTTGTGCCTCCGGAGCATTTCTCATCATCTCTTCCGAGTAAACGAATCAGGTCTCCACCCATCTAACCTGCAACCCAGGGATTGGGTTTGGGTTTAGGAAGTAAGATTTTGAGGTGGCTTGACTTGGATAAAGATCCGAATTGGTCATAACATGAGTTGGACTCGGGTTTTATAATCTTGACATAGTGTGGCCTGCTTTAGGGCTAGGGTTATAGGATGGATCGACCTTTGGCTTTTGCATTTCTTTAATCCTGATGTAAATTAAGCATCGTGAGACTTATGATGGATTTGGGGCTTGTTTTGAAAAGATGCAATACGGTTGTTTGCTTTCCTTCTGGTTTTGTCACAGGTTCGAACTGAATAGATGAATCCCATTTAGTAGAAAATAAATTAACTATTCTCCTCTAAAGGTAATTTACTCAACTTATTTTATACGAACAATGAAATTATCGATTTTGCCCGTCAAGGCATGACTAAGCAATGCTGGATCCATACCACTGATTTCATTAACGAGGGCACCCATTTCAATCCTATCCTACGCTTACTCGAAAGTCATGTGACACACGGGCAAAACTTTCCGTGCTTATCTGAGGGATTCTAAGCTATAACCAAAAAAAAAAAAAAAAAAAACAGAGAGAGAACTGTTGGTTTAAGACATTAGTTTCCGTAAACAAATTCAAAATTTCCCGTGTTAACTTGCATTTTGATTATCTCAACTTTTTTTATTCGTAATATAATTATGTTTATATGGACTACGGTTTCAACTCTGACAAAGAAAATATGTTTTTAATTAGTTAATAGATGCAATGTATACATCGGAGCGTGGGCGGACCCCGCCCGACCAAACTTGGACTTGGGCCACCCATTTCCACCCATAGACCAATTTGGGCTACCCTTGGCCCAAGGTCTCTTTAAGATTGGCCCGGTTATTGAAACTTGACTTGAAGGTCGAACAGGTCTAGGTAAACAGAAAAGTTTCATCGTACCGATTAAGAAAAAATTAATCAAAATCGTTGGAAGATACGGGATGGAGAGAAGTGGCTGTAACTCGGCAGAAAGATGGGAGATCTGGAATTATATGAGCCCAAGAGAAGGAACTGGATGGAGTCCATTTCGGTGTAGACAAAGATATTTCTATTTCAACATTTAAATGTCATGGTAGAGTCCAGACATCTACCGATGTTAAAACGTCAGTATAGAGATCTTTCACAACATTTAAACAACAAGATAGAGCTTTTACAGCATTTAAATTCCGAAAGAGGCCTCTATCTGAAAGTTCAAGTGTCGATAATTAATGAGTCCACACTACTTATGTTTTCTCAATGTAATGTTAACACCAAAATTGCTAAGCAATTTCGACGTTAGTAAGCTCAATGTTCAAACATCTAAACAAGGTTACAGCAAAACTTTCCAATAATCTGGCGACATTGTACTAATTAGACGCTGATATAATGAAGCCTATGTCGGCTTTAACTCTTAGCGATGTTCTTTACTTCTTGATTGATTTAACTTTTCAGTCAAGATAGATTATTTTTATTGTAATGACGTAATATTCCTACCTATTACAATGATGATTTTCTTATTATAAAGATCTATCGATCGATTCTGTTAGCAGAAATATATTTCTATTTTTATCTTTGTTTTTGCGTGCATGTTCGCCTATGTTTTATTTTAAAGGAAGGGTTAAAGCTAAGGAGCATGTAAAGATAAAAGTACATCGTAGAATGCAAGAATATCTAAAGGCCCTCTGGACATCTAATTTCCAATGATGGAAATAAAAGTCCCAACGATCTTGGGATTGTTAGTCCCATCAAAGGTACTAGGAAGTTGGACATCAACTAACATTACCTAATCCATAATCAGATACAAAAATCCTTCATCTGAATTTTTTTGGTCGATTGTTTAGCTCTCGTACCAATCAGGTCTTAGTTCAAGCACATGCTGGACATAGGGGTATTTCTAATATAAGTTACTTCGAGTGGATAATATTTCTTCCTCTGAAACAAACACAATAGAAACCATTAAACCTCTATCATTAAGCACCGGTTAAAGTTAGGGATGTAATCTTTGGTAAATGTGACCTAAATTTGAATCAACTTGATTTAAAAAGAATAGATAAAATTTGACCCAAACTCAATCGGGTTCAAATATATATTTTATCTAAACAATCGACTGGGTATGATATAGATATAGATATGAATCTATATTTGATTATTTGATTCGAGTATCCGAATAAAATTTTCATTTACTCAAGATATGTAAGTCACACCCTAATTCTCTTATTCTCCCGATCATAAGCTCTTTCAAGATTCCCTCAATGATTTTGAAAGTTTAGAGTACTTTTGAAGCTTTCCTTAAACAATTATTTTGGGGATGTGATCTTGTATTTGAAATGTATTTATATTTTATCTTTCTTTTTATTTTTTATTTTTTATTTTTTATTTTCATATATTTCTCTTTTTATAATAATTTCAATGGTGATCAATAAAATTGAAGTAGTAGACCAACCCATTATGTTTCAGGTTTGTCAGAAATAAATAATTGATGAATCATGCTATAAGTTTTTTTCTCTTTAACGCTAATTTAAGTTTGATTTGATTGTAAGATAAATTTATAAATGGATACCTAATGGATATATGAGTATGAGTATAGATTTGGATTTTTGTACCTAATTGATAAATAAGTTGGATATTGATATGAATTTTGTAAATAAATATGAATATGGATTTAATCAAACTAAACTCGAACCCGACCTGCTTATATCTTTAGTTACAGTCCATGCTTCTCCTTTTATCTTCTATTATAAGTTTTACAATGCCATCGCTACCGAGACATTTTAATGGAGCTAATGCTTGAATTAATTAGTTTATGCTTTTACATTTTCACTACAATCACAATTAAAATTAAGCTAAAATGTATGAAAATGCACGACGCGTTTGGTGACATAAACATGGTCCCCATTTGATAATTGGTATTTAATGTAAAAAAATAAAAAAATGTAAGGTTTGTCACTAGATGGATCCCATCACATTGAAAAAATCGTCACACCATTTTGAACTAAAATACACATGTGACAAATATTATTTGCACAAGTGATAAATAACTTTGTATCGATGATAAATTACTTTAAACCAGTGATAAATTATTTTTGGTGATTTTGTACCGATGCAATCTAATTTTACATCGGTGTAAAATTATTTCAAAGGTGATATGGTGATTTTGTATCAATGCAAAGTGATTTGCACTCGTGCAAAATGATTTTGACCTATGGATTTTGGGTTTAGGATTTAGGTTTTAGGTTTAAGGTTTATGATTTAGAATTTAGGTTTATGGAAAGTGATTTCACCTATGAGAAATGATTTTTTACCTGAGGGTTTAGGATTTAAGATTTAAGGTTAAACCTTAAACCCTAACCTGGAAAATTACTTATCATAGGTGAAGATGCACTTGAAATCTTATTTTACACAAGTGCAAAATTATTCCGAAAGTAATATGGTAGTTTTACACTGGTGTAAAATAATTTTGCACCGATATAGAGTGATTCTAAAAGTTATTTGAATGATTTACATCATATAAGATAAGTTCATTATTAATTTTAATAGTGATGGATCCCATCACATGGGAGTATTTTTTAACATAAAAAAAAAAGACATCAAGTGAAAACTAAATCCACAATTCTTTATATTATTTTTTATGTCATTTTTTTATATTTTCAAACTTACTTCCCAAAATTAAAACATACTTTCTATGAGCAATTTTTTAAAGAAGAAACAAAAGGCCACGGATAAATATCTCAGTCAGCCACTGCTATTTATGATGCTATTGTCGATCCACATATTTAAGACCAAAGAGTCGATGATTTTAATTTTGCAACCCATCTTTTGTCTACATCTTTATCTCTAACTTACCAATTCGACCACAATCAGCAATCTATCGAGACCCACAAGTTAACTTGAGATAATTTGAGAAGTTATGCTATACATGTACTAACATCATGCTCAAAGGCACGTGGAATATTTAAAGCCGCCTTAGCGGTATGGTCCTCTCCGTGGGACACCATCAATCCCATCCCCACCAAATTAAGTGACCCTCACCTCAATTGGATCCGAGTCAAATTAATCAACTTTTCGATTTCGGGCTTTGATCATAGACCACCAGGTGCCGCCTGCACAATACCACTCGGTCACGCGGAAATTGATTACTTGACAAGTTAAAATTAAGGTATATTTTACTTAGGGAGTTAACTCTTTAAAAATGAAGTTAATTATTATTTACTTGATTATTTAATCTTCAATTTGTTAATTTAGATTTGTCCATTTTAATATGGATTTGTTTGACATCAGTTTTAATTGGTGTTAGTTAAATTCGTATTAAAATTATATACCATTTGTATCTCTGACATCCCTCATGTTTTATATACTTAACACCATTATCAAGTAAACGTCACAAGTGTTAACACCATAACTTAATACAAATTCAAGTAAACACAAACTGGTATTAACACAACTTTATAAGTAAACACAATTACAGATTAACACCAGTTTCATATTTTTTAACATCACTTTCCTAACCTTCCAAATAAACTAATCCTAAATGATGATTGATGCTAGTCTTCAACGAAAGATAAATAATTCATAAACTCATTCCTCTATGTTACTCGAGATTTGAATTGAAAATCTACCATCCTTACTTAAACAATATGAACCTACTTATCAACTAAGCTACTCGATGAAGTCATGACAAGTTAAAATTGATCTCCTCATGTTAAGAGAAATCTAATTCCAACAAAAATGTTAAAAGGGGATATCGAAGCTTACCGGACTCCCCTTCCCCCAATAATTAGGTATGTTATTCTTCGTGGCTACAGCTCCACCTTTCAAATACTTGTGATCAATCCACATTAGATGTCTTTCGAGAACAAAATAGACATTAAGGTACTGTTTGCTTGTAAGAATAGAATCATTATGTTACATTTGAATCCTTCAATTCTAGATTATAATAATCTTGAGAAAATCTAATTCCAAAGGAGATGGTGGGATAAATTTATCCAGAAATTATGTAAAAGAACACCCACACATATCCCTCAAACATCCCTTAATTTGACTCATATTTACTCAAAATATAAAACTTTCATAATAACATATTTATTTCATAATTCCATTATTTACAAAATTAACCCTTCAAAATAAACAATACCTAAAGGAATAGATCACGATTCCATGGCTAATTAGTTCTACCTCATCTTAGAAGAATAATTGATGTTAATCATTTGTACGATTTTTTTTACTTACAAATAAATGTGCTAATTATGGTAGCAAACAATATGATGTATGGTTTGATCAAAATCATCAAACTTGATCACGTTTCGCATTTTGATATTTTGACATACAATTCATCCCTAATCACTTTCTCTTAAATCTATCATTTGGAAGAAAAATAATCCAAAAAATATTTCAAAGTTAGAGGAATATCCAAGAAATAAAATATAAAATAAAAATATATAATTTTTCTCACTCTATCAAATCAACATTAATATCTATTAAAATATACATATTCTCTAAGTATCCCATTAGATCATATCGACATTAATATATATTAAAATAAATTACTCTAATATAATAAACTGTTTAATATATATTTAATATATTTTAAATAGAACTCATCAGGATAATTCAACTGGGGAATAAATTCATACCACTTAAGCGAAAATGACAGACCTTTGGTTCAAATCTTAGCTAACCTGAGAGAGATCTGTGAGATATTTGTCCCCCCACCAACCTTCGTGAGGTTCTTCCAATCGACCTATCATATGAATTCTCTCCTCAGCAAACACTCTCTTGTGCGGTAACAAAAAATATTGTTGTGTTTAAGGAAGATTTTTTTTTTTTTTTAAGACAAAAAGTAATATTTCATTAAAGAAAACAAAAATAACACATGATGACGCAGTCCCGTCAGGAGAAAGGAGGATAAAAATCTGAAACTTCCAACCCGAAGGTGAGGGAGGAACACCCCTTCAAAGAAGAGGAAAAGTGGCACCCTGCGACGTAGGGGACTCTAAAACGAAGGATACAAAATTGAAAGGAAGTTAAAAAAAAAAAAGGACAAACAAACACCAAAAAAAAACCTGTCTCAAGCAAATGTTATCGTAGCAATCTGTCAGATCCGCGCACGAAACGTGTCAGCGAAATATTGGTTGGCAAGTGTAATGATCACCGACTCTAGCATGCATGGTCACGGTAGAGCCATGGGTGTGGAAGGCGAATACCGACTCGAATGTCAAGCTCCAAGCTCCTGCTCCCCCAACCACCACGACCGGTAATCGCCGGTGGGTCCTTTGGCACGGCGGACCACGGCAACGACAACACACACCAGTTGCGAAGGCAAACCACAATGGAGGCAGATCTTGTCCAAGCTCAGCAACGAAGAGGTGCCACGCAACCAAGAGAAACCCCACCGCCGACACAATGCTCCCCACCCCCCACCCCTGACGTCGCGAAGAACTTGCAAGGCCACACTCCAACCCGTTGGAGGAAGAAACGAGGAAGAGAAGGAGAGGCAGATATACCCAAGGGAAGGGGCCGGAAGAGGCGAGAGGGAGAAGATGGAAAACGTCGCGGGATCAAGAAGCGAATAGGCCTCGGATCCGACGAGGAGAGGGAGATGGGGGGCCGGGGGTGTGACCGCAATAAGGCTAACGAAGGGCCCCAAGGTGCAGTGGCAGCACTTGGGGTTTTTTTTGACGGAGTGAGTGTTTAAGGAAGGATTTGGATATCCATTTTTGGATGCAGAATTTCCATTTTTTGAGTATTCAGGAAGGTCTCTATCATACTCCTCTGCTCCTCTACCTTCTACTCCTCTCTGTCTTTCCCACCTTGCTTTGGTTATGCCCCTATGCATGGCTACAACATCACAGTCCAAACGCCTATGATCATCGGTGCCTATCATAACTGCGATCGATACAATTGAAATGTCAGGGACCTTCGTCGTTGAATGTTTATATATACATTCAACGAGGTGCACTCAGCTAAGCTATGATCACTCTCCAAGGAACACTTAAAGGTGTGAAATTTTACTTGTGAAAAGGAGCCTTCAACCTCTGCATGCTAATTACAGTAACAAATAAGAAGAAAAATGTGGAGCAAAACACGATACGATTGATCAAACCTATCGAAGGGTTCTCCTTTCCCTTCTTCCGTGTCTAAAATACAACACAAGCTTTTGACTGCAAAATTTCATATACTTACCTATTACATGGAACATTAGTAATCATCCGTGAACAATTGATTCTAACTAAAGTCAAACTTTGGGAGTGTGAAGAATCATTTGCATCGTTACTAAATGCGATGGCTTGATTCGGGTTTTTGATGCCTTTTAGGGACCATAAGTTTCCTAATTCACCCATAAAAGGTTCTCACTTGATTGATTCCAATAACCTTCTTTGGGTTAGACAACGGCATATTGGGATGTTATAAGATTTATGTAAAACATCCATCTTAACAAAATAGTAGGAATGTAGCTTTTTTATTCCTTGCCATACGCCCACATATATATATATATATATATATATATATATATATGAGCATCTATCTTTGAACTTCTTAACTTCTACCTATGGAAATAAATGTATATAGAAAATAAATAAATAAAATCCTATGCATTTTGAATGATTTCACATAAATTAATAATATGAAACCAAGTAAGTTAAACATAATATGGCAAGACTCAGAATAAAATAAAGAACAAAGAATATGTAATAGCATAAATAAATAAAATAAAGAAATATTACAAGTTACTTCGATTGAAGCACACATAAAGAACTTCCCTTAGAAAATATATCACCTCCCATAATATCAATGCATCGAGATTTTACGAACTCCTCCCAAGATACGACAATCCACCTATAAAATTCCATGCAATCCAAACTTTGATGTCCTCAAAAATCACCTCAAGAGAACAAAGTTAAGGTAATTTGATCAATTAATTTTTTTTTATCAACTAAATTCCAAATTAATCAACCAATTCAATGGGGTGATCAATCAAACACCTCTCGTGGATCACTTTCAATCACTTTATGCGAGATCGACTAATTTGATTGGAGATTAATCTACCAATCTTACGTCGAATAAACACACCAAGAGAAAGAGAGATAATAATGAGAGAGAGAGGAGGGGGGAGAGAGTAGAGTGTTTCTATACTCTGGATGTGTGTTAAATGAAAGCCCCCTCGTGATCTTTATATAAAGCCCACAACCCAATGTTTATGAAAATTCACAGTTTATATAAATTCGTCAATTGATCAATCAATGTAGTCCCATTTATTGATCCAATCAATTAATCGATTGAACTTAACTTATTATCGACCAAATCAATTAATCGACCAAACTTAACCCATTAATCAATCGAAATAATTGATCAACCAATAGCAAATAAATGAGATTAAAAAATGTGTAGTAAAAGAGTTCGAGTTTCAAATTGATTCTCACCAGAGCTCGCATCACACTGCGCTAGGTTGGTTTAGGGCGAGATGCATGCATGGTCTCCAACCTCACTTCTTACTCTTTAGTACATAAGTTATGAGAGGCAAAAACCTTTTACACCTATTAAAAAGTTTATTCACTTCCAACACTCAACCAAATGTCATTTATTTCAACATGAATTATCTACATCATTATATATCATTTACATCCCAATGATGCAATTTGACTCCCAAAACCAACATTGCTTGCCTCTTAACTCATCTCCACCATCACCCTCCAACTCCCCTTCCACCTCCACTCATCTTCACCTTTCTTTTGCCTCCTTATTCCTGTACCTACACTAAAAGAAATCTAAGGCCTTATTTAGGTACGAGATGAGAAGGATAATTAGGTTGTAACGTCCCAAATCTAGGTTCTGAGTCATTTCAAAGTGGTTCATGTCAACCTGAACCTGGAAATCCGGTTGTGGTTCAGTGCTAATGCCAGCACCTCTTTAAATTGTTAAAAATACGTATTTTGAGTCAAATCATATCCAATTATTATCAGAAAGGTATCATATATGATACCATTGGATTCCTCTCGTCACAAGCTTTTTGGCAACGCTTGTTTCACGTGATTCCAAGGTATATAGCTCAAGCTATGGCTAAATGAAGTCAACAAGGACCTAAATGTAAGGTGGACCTAACCCTAAGGGCAATTTAGGTATTTCACCCTCCTAAAACTATTTGTAACAAACTCTAGGCCTATAAAAGGATCCCCTTGGGTCCTTGGGTCGTCATTAGCCTCTAGGCCTCTTAAATCAAGGGAGAATAGAGAGGAAAAATCTTTAATTCTCCTTCTCAAAAATCAAAACATTTCTCACAGGGACCTTCTCATAATTCCCAAAAGTCTGGGCTTCCCACCGCAAAAGTCGCAACGGTGGTGGTGGCAGGTGACAAGAGTTGCTCAATCTGGCTGCGTGCAGCTGATCGGCAACGCATGGTGAGCGGAGAAGCGGCATAGCGTGCGCGTGAGGTAGTGGCACGCAATCGCACGAGGAGCGTCAGTTTGGCACTACGTGTCGCACATCGGGCAGGCGAACAAGTGCATGAGGCGCAATTCGCGATCGATCGTACGGGAGAACCCATGGGTGACGCGTGGCAGGCAACCGACTTGAGCATGCTACAGCCGATTTGGGTGAACCGACAATCCAGGGGTGGTTCCGGGACCCCTCGCACTATTTCGTCTAGTTCGAGGCCTTCCTGACCTTGGATTTCGACAAAAAAGGTAGAATTGGAATCGTATCAACGCTTACTATGCATTGGTATAGTTTTTTTCCATTTTTGAGTGTGTTTTCTTTGGTGAAAAATTAGAAATGTGATTAGGAGCCTTCGACCCAATTTTTGGTCCATATGAACCAGGTCTTAACCTCGGTGTGTGCGCAAATCCAGAGGCGAGCGTGGAGACTGCCTCAGGCTCTGTGTGCATGGTTCAGAATCACCGTGACCCTCCGATGACATTAGGTAGAGTAGTCTACCCCTCTTTCAACCTAGTCGATTTTTTTGGGTACCTATAGACCCATCCTATGCGATCTTTTTCCATATACCACCTTGGTTGGCGTGTGTTCTCCTTTTTGTCTGAGTTTGGAACCCTCCGATGTTTTCCTTGATTTATGGGAGCTATAATGAGAAATAATATGATGAAGATTTAATAATCACTCGTACCCTTATTATCACATGCACGAAGAAAACTCTATTTTCCGTAAAATAAGTTCTACTGTCTTCAGTAATTTCTAAATAATATGGGACTACTATCACAAGATTGAAACTACTTGTAAGTTGATAAGTTATAAGATAATGTGAATAATTATTAACATTGAAATTAGTAATACGAAATTATTAAAGATTTTCTAAATTAACAAGATAAGAGATACAAAAAAATGATTATATAATATGACGGATATATCGGAAAATAAAAGGATTGGATAACTAGTTTTCAGCTCTAATATTTGCATGGTTTTGGTTGTAGCTTTGGGTCTTTTCGGACTGGTTTTAGGGGCTGGTTTAGGAAGTGATTGGCTTCCCTACGATTCTTTGGTTAGGCTTAGAGGCCAACTGGGATAGCGGATTGCAGGGCTCAAGACTTCAAGTAGTTTTTCTCGATCGGTGAGTGAATCATTGGTTGTCTATGGTTCAGCGTACGCAGTGCTTTTATGTGTTCGCGTTACACGACATAGCCGCCATCCTTTTTCGCTATGACCCTAGGGTGATGAAGCGTGGCAACTCGATGGGTATAAGCAGTCCCCCCAGCTAGGAGGATGACTGCTTATACCGATCTTACGTCACAAGAAGTAACATGAGATCGTCTCGTGCCCGAGACGTTGATTGACAAATTGAGAAACATAAGAATATGGGCGAATTACGTAAATAGAATTGGATATGAAATAATTTTTAAACAAGCAAACTCTTAATATAGTGTCATTTTTCCTGTACTCCGTTACTTGGGTTGCATATTTAGTTGATCTATTCTACTTAATTTTCACTGACATTTTATCTCGAGTTCCGTACTTAGGTGTTGTTGAACAGTAGGGTGCAGCAACCACTATTGGTCAGATTTCCGCAGAACTGAGTCCTACCTGAAGAGATAGTCTGTACTGATCCAATAGCTCGTAGCAGTAGCTTTTTTTCCACTATTAGAATTTTATTTTCCTATTTTCTTTGTAGTTGTACAAGATTCTTTTTAATCTCTATTTTAGGGTGAATTGCAATTATACTATCAGCACTTTAATTTTTCTTTCATTTAATACATTATAAACGAACATTGGTTGTTGATCTTTTATGGTTCTATGTTAAGTGAATGCAATCTTATGAATATTTATACTAATTATTAGTACACGGTGACCCTGATTTTTTTAATTGAAAGGACTTGAATTGTCACATAAATAATATAATAAAGATAAAGTAAATAATTAATGTCATAAACATGATCAAAACATCATCTCATATTATCATATATTATATATTAATTTAACTATCACATTTAACTTTCACGAACTCCATTTTTTTAATAAAATAATAATAAAAGATTAAGGGTTACGTGTACCAGAAACGGACGCCGGATTCCAAGTGCAGATCCTATCCCATTTAATCTCAAGATAATGGGAAGGGAGGCTGGCAACACTAATTGTCGGTTGTGGGTCCCCCTTTTCTGATTAGGGTGGAGCATGAAAATCTCCGTAGATTTCAGCATTATTTATCGCTTTTTCAACCAAATACCAAATATAAATTAAATAAATTATAACTCTTTCCTCTATATTTAAATCACATTAATTTAAATTTTATAATATATCAACTCACCATCCCACCATTTATATGAACATCATTAAAATTTATCACATTCTAAATTTTATATAAAAATAAAGTTTATCTATCATTTATACGAGGCCTACAAAACTAATTTGAGAAATTCAAGCCTCCACTCCCCGACGGAAGTGCCAGTACTTCACCACAAATAATGTGTACGTTGTATCTACTTCCTCCCTATGCCCCCAAGTAGGAGTGATACGTCATGATGGATGCACGTCAAGTATCAACACCACAAAAATTTTAGCTAGCTTTTTTTTAGAGATAAAAAGTTGGAAAATATTTGATGGACATAGATTTCTACAGCAGACCCTACCCTCCCCCCAATTGCAGGTGAATGAGGGTGGGGATCTGACGTCAACTTTCCTTCCCCCACTTGTAAGTGAGGAATGGTGAGGTCTGGTGTTTATTAATTTGATATAGACAAAGTAATGTTTGTATAGCATTACCTTAAAAAATTTTAGCTAGTTATGTTTCGGTTAGTCAAGAATCTTTTTCTTCGTCGATTCACCATAAAATCCGGAATTCCATCAGTTGTGTCTACATTCTATAGCATTTGCAGTGTATTGCAACTTGGGCTTTCTTTGTCGATGCCCGAGAAGTTTCGTCTCCCCTAAAAAGTCGAAGTCTTAACATGCTATAGTGGCTCCATTAGGGTCCAACTTGTGCTCTCGCCGTCGGTTGGACCCCATCCCCCAACCTTCTCCTGTATCATCCCTTCCGTGGTTCCCCTTGTTAGCCGATCTCTCATCTAAATTGGGAGTCTCTCGCTATGGTCGTTGCCCTTTGCTACGAGGGTTCCATGTGGGTTTGGATGGCCTCCCCATTGCTGTTGCTTCTGCGATTGGTGCCCTCCTCCTCTCCTACAAGTTTTCATTGGGAGGCATGCTCGCACCAAGTAGTTCTGGTAGTTGGGGTCTGTTCGCCATTGTTCCCTCTTGATGGTTCACTTCCAAGTCTCCTTGCTGCTATGTGATTCCTGTTCGATGGATGAGATCTACAATCGTGTCACTCCACCTCTGCTTCACCTTCCATTTTTGGTGACTCGGTCATTTTGTGCTTCTTTATTTTCCTTCTTAGTTTAGATGAGGGTCTCGTTTGAAACCAGACTTCACAATGACCGAGTTGTTGGCCAAAGATTTGACCCGTTGATACTCATAAGTGCAAATCGTATCGATTGCTAAGGTCTCATCCGATGGCATTATCATTGTCAATATCCAATAGCGTGGAACAATCTCTATTTACTACGAAATATATTTCTTCGATGCTTCTTTAATTTCTTTTTTTTTTTGTTATCTTTATTTTTTAATTTTTATTTCCTTATTTTCATTTTGCCATTTTTCCTCTCTTCGAAGGGGTGCTGCTTGACCCCTTTTTCAAGGAGATGTTATGATTCGTCCCTCTTCAAGGGGGAGTCGCGATTGCCTATTTTTTCCCTTCGTTGTGAAGTTGTATCTGTATTTTCTATTAGTTCCCTTAATAAAAATGTACTTTCAAAAAAATAGAAAAAGACTTGGGCTTTCTTCATTGGTTATCGGTTATTCATTTCATATATCTAACGTGATCGTTTCAGGATTCTGATAGAGTAAAATATCTACCTCCAGCAACATAATGAGTCAACTCAAATACCCAACATTTTGTAACTATGTGCAAATATGTATGTGGATGCAGAACGCATGTGCCTATGATTTTATTGAACATCCTATGAGTGAAAAGTGGACATATAAGATCGGTTATCATGGGTTATTCCTTTGAACGGTGATTTATTTTTACAGCAGAGCGACCTCCCTCAACTCTCCTTTGACAAAAGCTTCAGAGGTGTCCATATGGGTTCTGATCGACCGTTTGGGGTCGATAGGAGCCCCCCTCCTTCCAGATCTACTCTTCCACCCTCACGATCTCTCTATCTCCATCGAGGGCGACATGCATAATCATTTGTGACGAGTAGCGGCCGACGCAGGTGAGGCAACGGCGAGCGCGACGATGGGGGGCGACGGCAACTGACGCGAGCTGCAGCACTTCTATGTTGAGGCTCGACCAGAGCTATTGGTGTCTCTCTCTCTCTTCGTCATTCTAGTTGGCACTTCGGTGCTCGACGCAGTCCAGGCCGTGCACATGCGGGGGCGAGCGAGATGGTGTGCGGCGGTGGAGGGCGTCAGCGACGACGGCGTGCTTGCGGCAGAGGAGTGTGCAACAGCGAATAGCGGAGGCGTGTCAATTACTGGTGGCGTTGCGTGATGTTGGTTTGCCTTAGGTTTGGGTGCAGGTCGTGGGTTGATGCGATTTGTGTATTGTTGCTTGTTGGTTGATGAATTGATACTTTCTTTTTGTTTTTTAGTGCAGTCTCTTTTGTTGAGGATCACGAATGACTTCAGACTTTATACGATCGAGATTATGACGTAAGGGGTCGAATTTGTCTTTAGTTAGTTTTATATTGATTTTCTCATTAGTGTATTTTTCGATATTTTTCTCATTGCACTTGTTATATGTATGAACGTAGAGTCGCTCATCTTGTTACTGATCTTAGGATGTTTTTTTTTTCTTTCTCTTTTTTTTATTATATGTTGTTTTTCTAAGTTTTAGCCTCTCCTATTTTTACGAGGCAAAAACCTCCCCTTTAGTGGGTGCAAGGACTTCCCACCTCTCTTTCTTCCCTGCTGTACATCCCTTTGTATCGGATACTTTTAATTTTTTTTTTTAAGTAAATTATCCCTCTCAAAAAAAAAAAAAAAAAGATCGATTACCATAGAAATAGCAAATATTCATCGAAAACAAATTTAAAAAAGCATGATTCCCGCAAACTAATTAAATATTTTTGTATCCATCCACATAACTGTCTCGTGGAAGATAGGATTTGCTTCCTTTACTCGAAAGTATAGGCTCAATTAACTTTCTCAGTCACCTTTTCGTGTAATTCTCTCCAGCACAACCATACCTCAATCCAGCTTACTGCATGCAGCATCATGCTCTTGGAATCAAACAAGACTCATGCTATGATCTTTGGTTGACGTGGGGAAGTTGTAACCAATTGGAATAGGCCAATCTCTCCATAGTTTCCAATCATGATCAGCTATATTTCCCTATAAATACAAACTCCATATCCTTGCAGGGTTTAGCCAGAAGTACCTCTGATCACCTAATTAGCTTATTAAACTTCGGGGATCGATATATATAGTACTGCAAACCTAAATCAATCTCTCATGGTGCTCCAAAAGCTCTTGTTGCTCTCTCTCTCTCTCTTGTCCTTTCCTCTCTCGTTGCTTCCTAATGTGGACCACGTGGAAATCAACATGGGAAGTGTCCCAAAGCCTGGTAGGGTGGTGAATGTCAAAGATTTTGGGGCAAAAGATAATGGATCAGATGCCACTGAGGTATGTCCTCTGATCGGAATTACCAGTTTTACATAATATAACTAATTGTTTGTCTCAGATATCATGACTCTGTTTTTGGTCGAAGGATAGAGTTTATTTTTTTGATAAAATTTAAGATGAAATAAATTCTAGTGTAATTGGTGGAATATTCGGAGTGGATGAGTGATGTAAGTTGATATGGTATAAATTATAAGTTAATACAGAGGAGAGAGGCGTAATTCATTTGTTTAATATTTTATATTAATTTTTTTATTTTTTATTTTTTATTGGAAAGTGAAGTAAGTGGAAGTTAGATGTGATAGTTAAACTAATATATTATATATGAAAATTTGAGGTGATGTTTTTTCTTAATCTATGGTACTATTCATGATGCTATTAATCCTATTTATGTCACATCACCTGGTCAACATCTTTATTCCACATCTAAACCTAACCACGAGATTAAGGTATATATAATTTGGAGGATCTTTATGTTATGTAATTTGTGTTGATTACTAACTATTACGTATTTAATCTTAGGTTTTTTCAGATGCTTGGGAGGTAGCATGTTCATGGAGAGTCCCACCAATTTTTCTTGTGCCTGCGGGTGGGAGCTACCTTCCGAGGCCTATAAACTTTTTAGGATCTTGCAAATCAAGTGTAACCGTGAGGGTGAGCATTTTCTTGTTGCTATCAACAAAAAAACTACCGAGTGATCTAACTTATGTAGATAGTTTGATGGTTGAATTTCTAGCCTTTGGTCATGTACAAGAAAATGATCTTTCTAGATATTTATTTTCCTAAACTTATAGAAAGCTAAAATTTTATCTAGATGTTTAATAAAACAAATGTCAAGTAAAATCTACCGTGACACCCCCTTTTAGAATATTTGGTCGGAATCCATTGTAACTTGCCTTTTAAATATGTTTAGACCAAATATCTCATAGAGATATGCCACTGAAATCTTAATTTCTTGATGTTAATTTTAATTAAATGTCCAAATAATAGTATAGTTATCTCAATATTGAGAAAATAAGCATCCAAAAAAAAATTTTCCTTGGTGGATGTTTGGTAGCAATGTCAAGTTTAATATCTATACGATGCCTATGTTCCATATAAAATTGAATAGTTTATTATGTGACAAAATAACGTCACTATTACTTTGTCTTTTATACGGGGACAATGGTTCTTTACCCCTAAGAAATGTTTCTTGATTAAGTCCTACGCCTACGCCACCAAGAATAGACAAGACTAGCCCCCTTGGCCCCCTCTATCGTCCAATTGCAAGATCCAATGGTGGGGCCAGTGGTAGCTAGGGATATCCGAGTCATCCCCACGATATTATTCGTCGGGAAAAATTATAGATTTTGTTAGAGGTAAGATTGTGCGATACATTTATGATAGAGGGTAAATCTTATTTAGTTGATTAATGGAGAGATAGAAGGGATTATATTTAAATGTGAGTGAGAGTAGAGAATTGAGGCAATTTCATACCTCTCCTAAAATTGTACTGTCTTAAAATTGCAAGCTCAATTCCAGTGTGACCTAATCTCAATAAAAGTAACAATTTTGGAAAATAAACTATGTCTAGGTGTGACAATCACAATCCTTTATGTAAGCATTATTTATGTGGAATTGATCGTATTCAAAGCAACTTTATGCAAATTTTTAAACTAAAGTGAGTATTAATGTATTTGAAAATGTAAGATTTATTTATAAATATGTTGTACGTGCGCAGGTGATATCTGCCTAAACTTTTATATATATATATATATATATATATATATATATATATATATATATATATATATAACCAAGCTATGTGAAATTCATTTCCGTATGGTTAAGTTAATTAACAAAGGACTATGGTTATGCATGCGTTACAGTCAAGTTCATTATCATCAGCAAATGGGTTCTGTACAAGGGATTTGACAATACACATTAATTCACCATCTGTAGCTCTTGCAATTTGATTTGCGAAGATTTGACCTCCCTCTGTAATCTTTCTCAACTTGCTACGTTATGATCAGATTCAAGGTACCATATTGGCTTCTGCAAATG
The DNA here is from genome assembly GCA_037157565.1 of Thalassia testudinum. Lineage (NCBI taxonomy): Eukaryota > Viridiplantae > Streptophyta > Magnoliopsida > Alismatales > Hydrocharitaceae > Thalassia > Thalassia testudinum. Next base: position 67,415,434 of record JAZHRO010000013.1, on the reverse strand, counting down.
TTTCGGATTGGATTGGGAAAAAGCTTAGACATTGGATTTATTTCAAAGGTGTAAGTGACCTCCACGTTGACGGTGGTGGTACCATTGATGGTGAAGGAGAAACATGGTGGGGGAAGTCTTGCAAGGTCAACGAATCTCAAGTAAGAACAATTCTTGACATAGACAACAAATGGTTAATTTCCCAAAAAATTAACTAATTAAACTTTGTTCCATTTCCTACATGCAGCCTTGTACAGATGCACCCACGGTATGTACACCCTTACACTTAAATTTTTGATGATGTCCTTGCTAAGTAATCCATCTATGTGCAACTGCTACTTGTGTTTTCAATTTAGGGTTTGTGTTGAAATTAAAATTTATGCTAGTGTTCTTTTCATATAGAAGCCTTCTTAATTAACGTAATTTGCCCCTATACTCAATTTAGTAGATTTAGACCCAAATTACTAGGTAAAGTACTCGTAACAAGTAGTACCTTCATTAAGGAGTACCTTCATAGAGTGTTCGTAAAGCAATTTTTTTTTGCCTCATATATACATATTCTCCTTGCATAAATGCCTCTTTAATATCTTCGTTTTTTTCTGCGGTTTCTTGGTTTTCCCCATAACAGCCTTTCGCATTTCCAAATGATTTTTTCCATATATCTCAAGCTTCGCAAAGTGGTGGCTCTCACTGGTCAAGTCAGCATTGATGTTCCAATAGTACTCCTATTACACCAAAATGTAGGGTGGGTGCTTACGTTAATTAATATCGTTTCATAGGTCAACTTAAAATTAACAAAATCTGAAGGAATTACCTCTAACTTGAATAACACTACGACTTCACGAAGAAAAAGAAAATTTTCGTTGTGCACATATAATTAAATAGATTATTTTGTTGTAGTTAGCCGCACTTAGGGAATGTTACATCATCTAAAAGGGTAAAACGAACCATCATATACAAGAAGATGGGAGGCTCCAATATCGCATATATATATATATATATATATATATATATATATGTAGGCATGCATATATATATATATGCATGGGTGTATCTTATTTGATTTACTTAAATTTCACTAGGCAATGACCTTTGATTTTTGCAATGGATTGCGGGTAGAGAACTTGAAATTTAAGAATAGCCAGAAGATGCATGTTTCTTTCAAGCAATGCAATGATGTTGTGGCTACTAAGCACACCGTTAAAGTACCAGAAACTAGTTCAAAACACTAATGGCATCCATGTTAGTGGCACCAAGAACATACAAATAGACCATTGTGATATAGCTACAGGTATGTTATGAGCTATACATACTGATGTTATTGGATATATAAGATCCGCTTAGATATTGTCTTTTACATTATCTCACCGAAGAGGATGGTTTTTTTTTTTTCCTTGTATCCTTAATACTTAACGGGTATAATTAGGCTTACCCTTGATACTGTGCACATTTCTTTTTATATTATTTTCTTTTTCTTTTTAAACTTGTGTTGAAAAATATGAAAATTGACGAACAATAGTATAAAATGATTCTCATTTGATATAAGTATTGACATATGATAAGACTTACTACTATTAAAATCAGTAATAAATCACTTTTATATAAATATAAATCATTCAAATCACCTTTAAAATTACTTTGTATCGGAGTAAAATTATTTTTTACTTTCCAAATAATTTTACACAAATGTAAAATAATTACACCAATACGATCTTATTTTATATCGATATAATCTTACTTTAAATTATTTATATCAATACAAATATCGATGTAAAATTAAATTTAAATATTTCTTCACCTATAATAAATAATTTTACATGTAAAAATGATTATTTACCTAAAATTTTTGGATCTAAAATTTATAATTTAAAATTTAGATTACACAATATTTACCTAATTATTTCCTTTTCTGCTGTGCAGAAAAGTGACGTGATATTTTTTTATGTTTATTTAATTTTGACTTTTATACTCTCACACCAAGAGTATATAAATTTAAGTCTGTTCATGGATGGATGTAATTTGTCATATCCAATGATAAATTTGCATCTACGTTTATGACTCTCATATTCAAATCATTGAAAATTAAGTTGACATTCCTAAGAGAGGGGATAGGAGTCTTGATTCAAGCTGACATTTTATTCAACTCCCAGCTATGTTAAGCTATAAAGAATTTTCAATAGAATCTTGAATATTTTCAAGTGGAAAAATCAACGAACCGTTCCATATAATGCCCTTTAAATCAATTTGATGATAGTCTTTTATCTTAAGATTTCATTTTTCGATGGGTTAACCTAGGTTAAGGGTTATTTCAAATTTTTCTAAATTTTTTTCATTATTTTAATATAAATATCACATCAATACATCATTTATTCTTTCCTTTCACTTTTACTATTAAAAAAAATACATATTATATCTCCCATTCTCACTTTTAATAATAAACAAATACCTACTAATATTCTCCACTCCCACTTATATCATTAAAACACAAATTATTTTAACCTTATATTTAACACTATCCTTATTTCATCACCCAAACAAACATCATTTCTACTTATTCCATTTTAACTTCCCTTAATCCCACCACCAAACACACTCTAAGGGAAAAATTAAGTCATGCACTTTTCGAAGGCGTCATTTCAAGTGTTGAAGGCATCAATTTGTGGGCTAATTGATTTTTAATTAGCAAGAGAACGTGTTTGTGAAATTCATTATTAAAAATTAGGTATTCATCGTATGAAATTAGTAGCTTGCTTGGTTCAATGGTAGGATACCTCACTAACGTTCAAGGAGTCACGAGATTAATGTTTCATTTGTCTTCTGCAAAAAAAGGTAACTTACTTTAATACTGAGGGAGAGATCTCCACTTTGCATCATGGCATCCATGCCAACGAATTTAAAATGTCAGATAAGTTTACATAAAATAGATTGGACTCCTTTCTACGGAATGTTATTATTTTGTTTTGTTCACATTAAAGGTGATGATTGCATCTCAATTGTAAGTGGATCACAAGGTGTTACCATCACCAATATCAATTGTGGGCCAGGTCATGGTATAAGGTAATTATAATTAATTGTAAATCCACGAAAAGTTAATAATTGTTTTTACATGGATAGATCATTATTTATATTCGATGCACCCATTTTCTAATTCATTACCAGCATTGGGAGCTTAGGAAAGGGCAACTCCAAATATTATGTTTCAAATGTGTTGGTTGACACAGCAAGCCTTCATGGCACCGAAAATGGAGCTCGAATCAAGACATGGCAGGTACATAGCCAAACATTATGTTTGTGAAATTATTTCTAAGTGTTAGCGAGTTTCCAATGAAATAACATATTTTCCCATAATTCCACTAAGCGGTCAGGGGAAAATTAGTAAATAGACGCAGCTTTTTATTTGACACAATAATGTCACACGTGGCTTTATTGTTTTCAATTTTAATTTTTATGTAGGGAGGAGATGGCTATGCTAATAACATCACATTTAGAAATATCAAGATGAAGAAAGTTAAGAATCCCATAATCATCAACCAAAACTATTGCGATTCCTCTTGCCCATGCAAACAACAGGTACGTAGTAAAGCTAGGACATTCTGATCATTTAATTGTTACAAGCTCCTTTTTTTTTTTTTACTTGTGTTATGTAATTCACTTGACTCTTGTTTGGGTGAGGGATAAAATTTATTTTTGAATAGAATTTAGGGTGAAACAAGTTTTAGTAGTGTTGGTGTAAGTGGTTGGATAGTAAGAGTAGATGTGATAAATGAGTTGATATATTATAAATTGTACATTGATGTGATTTAAGTATAAATTAGATAATTGTAACTTATTTATTTTATATTTGATATTAGATTTCTTTTTATCATCGTTTTGGTATAGAGTGAAGTAATTGAGTGGAAGTTAGATATAACAGGTTGATATTAGATTTTTTTTTATCATCGATTACTTAGAAAGTGAAGTAATCGAGTGCAAGTTAGATATGGCAGGTAAATATTAGATTTTATTTTATCATCGTTTTGTTAGAAAGTGAAGTTAATTTATTGTGCACGTATAAAGATTTGAGGTGATATTTTGATATTATTTATAACATTATTCCTACTATCCATATCAAATCACCTAATCATCCTTTTTACCGCTTAACAAAATATGCCCTTACAAAAATAAAGTGTTAATGCATGGATGTGTGCATATATTCAAAAGTGAGCAAACTATATATCTAAATCTTCTTTTTTCTTTGTTTTTTCTTCTATCTACGGTCATCAGCAACTGCAATCAGTGATGTTAGGTATAAGAACATTGAAGGAACAAGTGCAACGGACATGTCCATCACTCTTCGCTGTAGCGAGGTAGTGCCATGCCAAGGGATAGTACTCGAAGACATCGACTTGGTGAAAGCCACGGGAACAACTACGAAGAGTTATTGCAATAATGTTAAGCTGACAAAGTCAGGCATTGTTGTTCCAACGCTATGCACACAGAGCCTACAAGAAGATTATAAGGACCTTTTTTTATCCTACCATTAATGTCAAGAGCCAAATGTTATGGAATGCATGTGTAATGCATGTATCTATTATGTACATATATATCCATGTCCTTTGTGTATTTTCAAAATTTATGTCATTTGTTTGAAGTTCAATAGTGGATATTGTTCAATTTTAGAATAACAAATTACCAATCATTTAAAATTTTGATTTTATCTCTGGAAAAGAACCTGATTAGCAGTTGTCCAGGAGTGATTCAGGTTATTCTTCCAATTCGAGTTGTAAGAGTTGGAAGGATTTCTAAAGTACTCTTGGAGGGTGGAAATATTCTCAATTGTTGGTCTATAGGAGTTAGGATTCACAAAGTCAACTACCCAATCAATTTAGGTGTAGCCTCGGGAAAGTAATTATACTCAACTGGGATAGTACCAATATGATGCAAGTTTTCTCTCTTGACTAGGTTAGGTGTGGTCGAGGGTGGAGTCCTTTTTTGAGAATTAATTCTTTCCTCTATTTTCTTTTGGTGAATCTGCATTTGGTCAAGTTCTAGGCAATCATCTGAATGTCATCCTGAGCAATAGGAATAGATTGGCTATGGGTTCCTATCTCATGAACACCTAATTGTGGGTTAGCATTTCTACCAAAGGTGCTCATGGAAGCATGATTAAATGAGTTTTCACTCATTTCTTCAAATAATTAATAGGCACTCTTAACATCTTTGTTAAGAAAGTTGCCACCACATGAGGCATCCACAAATCTTTTCAATTGATCTTCTAATCCGTGATAGAAGATTTGTACTAATTGCTAGAGTGATACCTCATGGTGTGAGCAACTTCTTAATAATTCTTGAAACCTTTCTCAGGCTTCATGTAAAAATTCACCGTGTTTTTATTGGAAGGTCATAATGGATCTTTACAAGGCATTCGTATAATCTATAGGAAAGAATTTTTTGAGAATGCACTCTTCAGTTGGGACCATGTTTTAATGGCTTTACTAACAGTTCTAAACCAATAGGTGGCCTTATTTGTAAAAGTTAAGGGTAAGAGTCTCGTCAGCTATAAGTCTTCCTGCACATTGCAGGAATTGGTGGTTTGGGCGAGGATTGTGAGTTCCTCTAAATGGCTAAAAGGGTCTTCCTTAGGTAGGCCATGAAAGTGCTTGATTAGGTTCAGAATGACAGGTTTGATTTCGAAATCTCCTTCTGGTATGACCACCCCAAGTTTCGCCTCATAATTTGAAGGATTGTAAAAATCCTTAAGAGGGATGACATGCTCCTCATGGGGTGGTGGATTCTGCCTTTGGTTGGCTAGGTTCGTGATAGTCTTAGTAACTGCTATTGATTAGCCTAAAGTTGAGCCAGTTGCTCAACCATCACGAATAAGGGATTAGGTAGGGGATTTTGATTCTAATCATTTGGCAACTTTCAAATTTATAAACCTAGATAAGGTGAGTATTTAGGGTCGTCCAAGGAGGCCAATTGTTAATTATCAAGATGTTCTCTCTCTCACTCTCTCAAATCTCCTTTTTGTATTTGTGGTTTTGTAAATTTTTTTAGGGTTTTAGAAAGTAATCGGGCAACAAAAGATAGAAAATATGCCTAAGTGATTACGATCAAAAAAGGTGAAGAAACCTAATCTTCTTAAGCTCACCTTGGGCAAGTGTTGCCTAAGATAATTAGAAAGAATGTGTGTGCAACAAAATTAAAGAAGCATGAAATTGAAAGGCAAAGCTTTGATCTTTTATAAGAAATAGACTAGTGTCTACATAAAGTATTTGGAGAGCTTACTTGTGTAGTGGAATTCCACACAAGTAATCTTCAAGTAGAGGAATGATTACTAATATAAAAGTAAAGATAGGATTGAGATAAAAACTCCTGAAATGAAGAGGAAGTCGATCATCGCTGATGAGTCCGTTTGAATGAACTACTTTACGCCTAAGTTAACTTTATTATTACATTTTATGTTCATTAATAACTGCATTAGGTCATAGAATGATTGCATGCATCATTACTTAGGTTTGCATATGTGTTATTCCATTTTATAAATATAAATAATTATTTTATATTTTATTATTTCAGGGATAAACCCAAGCTCCTCCGCCTAACCCACTCACCCTCTTCACGGCTGGCCAACCCAACTTTCAGGCTATTTTTCGACTTAATAGAAGCCGTGAAAAGGGGAGAGGAGGTGGAGATAATTCGCGAAGAAGTAGAAAAGTAGGCGACGCTTCTTGTTTGAAAAGGGGGCTTACATTTTCTTCCTCTCACCTGCACCGTGCTCTGAACGTGCACCATGGGCCCAGGCCTGCACTGTGGATCGATGCCGACCTCACCTCTCCTCCACTCCCCTCAACGTGGTGGTGCTCGGTGACAGAGAGTGCCACCACCAGCCATTCTGCCAACATCTCCTCCCCATCACCAACGCCACCACAGAAGCTGCACCACGTCCTCAACATCCTCACGCCATCCACTCCCTCTTCGTCTTCCTCTTCTTCTCCTCCCCATGCCTCCCCTGTTTTCCAGCAAAGAACCCAAAACCCTACCGGCTACACTTGCCACCATAATGCCACAGCCGTGTGCGCGCTGCGCGCACGCCACCACAGCAACTAACCAACGCCCTCCTCGCTGCTGCCTGACGTCGACGCCACCTGTGGCAACACCATTGCCGGCCACGAAGACTCTAGCAAAATCCACCACCGCCGACCACCGTTCCGCCGTCTGTACACGTCCGACCGTCCCAAGCCTCGCCTCCACCACCAGCGCGCTCCTCTCCTCTTGTGGAGCTCTTATGCCAAAGCAAACAGCCGGCACCTCCTCCAAGGCGTGGCGAAGAGAGAGGATTTTTCCTCTGTTTTCAAGCACATTAAAATTTACATCTCATTGCCATTGCCGGTTGAGATTTTATTGAATATTATATTTGATTTATTTGACGATTTTATAGCCAGGTCCCTTTAGTTTACGCTAATTAGTTGGCTTATCGAATTGCATGACTATCTTCCCCCATCTATTAGCTTCACATTAAAGGGTGATATTATGCTTTACATTGGATGCCATTTAATATTTGGGTTGATTAATTTTATAGGAGTATTCTAGTGAAGGATAATTTGCATGATTGGTCCATTTATTTTTAGAAATTAGAGATTAGTTATTTGATTCATCTATTAGTCTTCTTTCTTTAGCATTAGGATGAATGAATGAAATTACTTTTAGGTAAATAAGAGCTAAACTTATTGTGAGTTTATTTGGCTCGATCCTCACTATGGATACAACATTTTTACTGTAGTTTAAATTAATATCTGTTTAATCTTTGATTGAGAGATTTTTCACCACACGATTACAACGACATATCTTTTTATTTCTATCATTCATAATGAAGCAAATTTCTCTATATTAAATAGCGTCGTTGCCGAGGAGGCAACGGGCCTAGTAAACTCACAAGTAATTTTTCCTATCTGCTTTGAGTTCTAATTGATATTATTCATCCATTGACCTATCATTTATTTTCTTTGCGAGGTACATCATTGGAGAAGGCACACATAGTAGACGCTCATCTTGGTGGACCTTGCTGCTACCTTAAAGATAATTGCAGGAGCTTGTGGGCCTTGATCCTACATGCGTGGAGATGCACGAAGGACCATCTAGGAGGATTCTTCCTCTTAGACTTTTGATTCAGCATTTTAGAGTAGACTCTTTAGGTTTAGTTTAGTTATTTGTTTTCTCACCCTTGTACTCTGGGATCAGTTTTTGGGGGAGTGTCCTCGATTCGTTAGATTCTATGATCATTCTGTGGTACTTAGATCTTTTGATTGTGTATTTATTTTTACAAAAAAAAAAAGAAAATAAATCCAAACTGCCGGCTAGAAGCTGCATATCTTTAGGACGACCATCTAGGATTACTTGAGAAGCATCTAGATTTTCTTATTAAATTGCGTGCATTTCTACACCGAAGAGTGCTGGAGCAAGGTACGTACTTCCTATCTTTTGCATCAGTTATCTGCACACGCATTGCATTTGGATAATTAAAGAAGACCACTTAAGCTGACTTGAAAAGATTAATCAAGTAGTCACATTGCTTCTAAAAAAGAAAGTAAAATATACAGGAACTGTTTGAATAACCTGATTGCGGTTTTCAAAAGAAAAATCACTTTTCGCGGTGTGATGCACACTTCCTGTACTAAGCACGCACTATAGGCACTGCACTAGAGCTTGGACCCTTAAGGCTATAGGCATCGATCTCTTTATCGGTGCAAACCCTCATATCTCACTTTGAAACGGTGATATTAACTTTTGCTCGAGTGACTTGATACTCTAAGGTGGGGGACACCCCATAAAGGAATTCAAGGGTAGTTAAGAGGCACTACTAACGCAACACCTCAAAGGAAGGGTACGTTCTACTTGCATCCCTTGGTTCCATCCTTGGAGTACCTTTTTACTTGAGCATTAGAGAATATCATCACAACAAAGTGTACGTCTTTAGGGCACTCGAAGGTCAATTTAGGGTGCGTAATTGCTTGACAACTTGATTGATCAACCAAAAAGGACTAAAAGTAACCTCAACCTTCTTAACAGTCATTGACCAAAAATTTCAAGTGCCTCATTCCTCTTATACCACTTATGTGGGAACAGAGAAACACTGCCTTGACTATATTTGGCCAAGCTGAAGAGTTGGAAGAGGATTTAAAGAACTTTAAATAAACAAAAGACCTCTTGTCTTGTGTTTGCTTGGTGTATGCTTGGTAGGTGCTCTCTTAGAAATAGTCTTCTCTTCAACCCTGAGCCTGAGAGAATTATAAGGAAAGCTAACCAAAAAAGAAGAAAAATGGTTGAAGAACGACCTAAAGAAGAGATTAGGGTTGGTGAAAATCAGAGAACCTTGAGAGACTATTTCTTCCCTACAACCCACCAAGCCCTATCTATTCGAAGACTTGGAGTGGATAATCCATATGAAATCAAGAGCAGCACCATATCTTTGCTCCCATATTTTCATGGTACTTCTAGGGAGGATCCCTACAGGCATCTTGAGGAATTCACCGAGATCTATTCCACGGTAAAGCTCCAGGGCTTACTGATGAAGCCCTGATGAGGACTCTTTCCATTCTCCCTAAAGGATAAGGCCAAGCACTAGTATCATATCCTCGATATAAGGGTAAATGATTGGGCCACCCTTAAGGTGGAATTCTAGAAAAAATATTTTTTTTATGAGTAAGACCAACCATTACAGAAGAGAGATTATGGGTTTTACTCAACAAGAAGGGGAGAAATTTCACGAGACTTGGGAGCGCTTTAATGACCTACTTAGGTTATGCCCCCACCATCAGATGCCAAGATGGTAGTTGGTTGAAAGGTTCTATAACAGATTATCTAAAAGGCATAGGTAAACCATCGATGCAGCCTGTGCAGGAACCTTCATGACCAAAACTGAGGATGAAGCCTTGGCATTATTTGAAATATTAAGTGCTAATTCCATACATATGTCCTCTGCCTATCAAGAAAGAAAACCATCAATTTTGCAGAGGAAGATAGAGGCCAATGAAGCTGGGGTTACTCAGGATTTGGCTTATCAGATTTAATTGTTGAACAAAATTTTGATAGGCTCTTAGCAAACCTCAGCATGAACCCTCAAGTAGCCTCTATCTTTCAGGCTTCAAGTGAATGCTCCATTTGCCAAAGCACAGTGCACGCCACTGTAGGGTGCCACCAGGTAAATCAATTCCCTGAGTTGATTCAGGTTGACCTGAACGCGGCCCAAGGTTTCTGCCCACCTCCTCGTAATAACCAATATTCTAATCCAGGGTGGTAGAACCTTCCAAACTTCTCATGAAAGCAAGGTGATGCTTATATCTCAGGGAATACAAGACCCCTACCTCCCCAACCCATATACCAGCCATCCTATGAAAACCCTCCTCAGAATAAGCCTTCTGAGATGGATGAACTTAAAGCCATGATGAAAGCGATGCAAGAGCATCAGAATATGGTCATCCAATCTCAGAATAAGATGATTACTGATATGCAATCCCAAATTGGTGATCTTACTGAGGCAGTTAGGCAGCGTGATCCGGGGAAGTTGCCTAGCTCTTCTGAGGAGAATCCAAAGGGCTAGGGGGTCATATTCAGGGAGCATGCCCAATCTGTGACCGTGTTGAGGAGTGGAAAGAAAATCGACAAGCCTAATAGCACTCCTACGGTTACGTCTCATAATTCCCCTCCTACACTCGACCCGACTTCCATCTCCATCGAGGAAGAGCCATACTACTCTCCCTCGCTTGAAATCACCCACCCTAAGGATGTCGTCAGTCCGCCCCTCTCCAGCCATGGTGATCCCTCCACCCAGAAGTCGAGGGTGCCCTATCTAGAGCGCCTATCTGCTCCTAAGAAATCTTCTGTTGACTCACTTGGAGCCAAGGATAGGACGAAGGAGATTATGGACACTTTTAGGCAAGCCCAGATTAACTTGCCTCTATTGGAAGCTATCAAATAGATCCCATCCTATAAAAAGTTTCTAAAGGACCTGTGCACCCAGAAGCGCCGATCTAGGAGACAGGTCTAAGCTTAGGTCATCTTGCCTGAGCATGTTAGCTCAATTCTCCAACATGGAACACCCCCCAAAATGAAAGACCCAGGGGCCTCGTATATTTCAGTGGTTATAGGTAACCAACACATTGATGATGCTCTGCTCAATTTGGGTGTGGGGGTGAATATTTTACCGAGCTCTATCTACGACCTTTTCGGAGGAGGTAAGTTAAAGCCTAGTCCAGTCATCCTCCAGGTCGCAGACAGATTGCTTAAGACACCAGGGGGATTACTGGAAGATGTCCTGGTGAGAGTGGAGGACTTCTTCTTCCCTGTTGACTTTCTTGTGCTAGATACTGACCCATCGAATAAGCCCATCAAGCTGTCCCTTATTCTGGGATGCCCCTTCTTGGCCACAGCCAATGCCTCTATTAATTGTAGATCAGGAGCACTTAAAATGGGCTTTGGGAACAAGATAATCCGGTTGAATGTTTTTGATACCTATAAGCAATCCAGATTTGAAGATTGTTCTCAGATTGAGGTTGTTGCTAAAATAATTGAGGAGACTACTCCAGCACTCCTATGTAGAGATCCCCTTCAAAAGATCATATCTAAGGACCATCCTCCGATTATTGAAGAAACTGAAGGGGATATACCCGAATTAGAAGAGTTGCTGGGGGCACACACAGAGTCTCTGTCCCCACCCTGGACCGTAAAGGTAGATCTGCTACCTGAGGCGGGAACATCTCAACTTAAACCCTCAATCCAAAGGGCTTCTGAGTTGGAGCTGAAACCCCTTCCGAGCACATTGAAGTATGCTTTTCTTGGCCCTAATGACACGCTCCCCATTATTATCTCGTCTGCATTATCTAAATCGCAAGAGGGAGCTTTGCTTGAGTGTTTACAAAGGCATAAGGAAGCAATTGCTTTATCAATTGCTGATATTAAGGGTGTTGATCCCTCCCTTTGCATGCATCATATATACACAGACGTGTCCGTGAAACCCTTCTGAGACATGTAGAGAAGGCTCAATCCCAATATGTGGGAGGTTGTTAAAAAGGACATTCTAAAATGGCTGGATGCAAGAATTATCTATCCCATTTCAAATAGTAAATGGGTCAGTCCTAGTCATGTGGTGCCCAAAAAGGCAGGAATCATTGTGGAAGAGAACGACCAAGGAGAGTTGGTAACCACCAGACCCTCAACTGGTTGGAGGGTCTGCATTGATTACGGCCGTTTGAACGTGGTTACCCAGAAAGACTATTTCCCCTTACCGTTTATCAATCAGATTTTGGAACTACTGGTGGGGAACAAGTATTTCTGTTTCCTTGATGGGTACTTTGGGTATAATTAGATAGTTGTCTTTCCTGACAATCAGGAGTGTACCACCTTCACGAGTCCGTATGACATTTTTGCGTTCTGCCGAATGCCATCCGGGTTATGCAATGCTCCTGCCACTTTTCAACGATGTATGATGACTATCTTTTCTGATATGATCGACAAATTTGTTGAGATTTTCATGGATGATTTCTCCATTTACGGCTCGTCGTTTGATCTATCCCTTTTGCACCTTGATAAAGTCTTAACCCGTTGCGAAGAGGCAAAGCTAGTGCTTAGCTAGGAGAAAAGCCACTTTATGGTCTAGCAGGGCATTGTTTTGGGGCATGTAGTTTCTGAGAGAGGATTAGAGGTGGATCTCACCAAAATTGATTCCATCTCTAAGCTTCCATCGCCCACCAATATTCGTCAAGTTAGATCTTTTCTTGGCCATGCTGGATTTTATAGGTGCTTCATTAGAGATTTCAGTAAAATCTCTAAGCCACTCTGCAACCTGTTAGCGAAGGATGTTCCTTTGATTTTGATGACAGATGTGGCAAGGCTTTCCAAGTCTTAAAGAAAGCCCTTATTACCGTGTCGATTCTCTAAGCACCAGATTGGACCCTCCCGTTTGAGCTAATGTGCAATGCTTCTAATTTCGCAGTGGGAGCGATCTTAGCTCAAAGGGTTGATGGCAAACCTCATGTGTTGCATTATGCCAGTACGACCCTTATGGATCCTCAGCAAAACTACAAGGTCACTGAAAAGGAGCTTCTTGCTGTAGTATTTGCTTTGGAAAAGTTTCAATCTTATCTTTTGGGATCCAAGGTTGTGGTGTTCACTGATCATTCTGCTTTAAAGCATCTTCTTGCTAAAAAGATACCAAACCTCACATAATTCATTGGATTTTGCTACACCAGGAGTTTGACCTGGAAATTAAAGATAAGAAAGGAGTTGAGAATGTGGTAGCAGATCATTTATCTAGAATCCCTATTGAGGCATCAACCTCTGCTGGCGGTATCCAAGAGACTTTCCCTGATGAGTTTCTGATGGCCGTGGAGGCCAAAACTCCTTGGTTCGCTAACATAGTGATCTATCTGGTTACAGACATTACCCCCGGTACTTGGGACATGCAGAAGCGAGATAGGTTTATTGCTGACGTTAAATTTTATCATTGGGAGGAACCCAAGCTTTTTTGAATGGGCCCTGACCAGCTTTTCCGCCGTTGCGTCCTTGACGAAGTACAAAGGAGTGTTCTGAGTTTCTGCCATGACCTCTAATGTGGAGGACATTTTAGTGGAAAAAAGACTGCCCATAAGGTTCTTCAGTCTGGCTTTTGGTGGCTCACATTATTCTGAGATATACATACATATGTAGGCGCATGTTTACATTACCAGCAGACAGGAACCATCGGAAAAAGGGATGAGATGCCCTAGCAACCTATTCTCCCAGTTGAGATCTTCGATATTTGGGGCATCGACTTCATGGGTCCCTTTCCTGTGTCCTTCGGATATGAGTACATCCTTGTGGCTGTGGACTATGTATCGAAGTGGATAGAAGCCATGCCCATGCGGACCAATGACCATTCCGTGGTCTTGGATTTTGTTAAGGCTAATATCATTTCTCGGTACGGATGCCCAAGGACGATCATAAGTGATGAAGAACCTCACTTCAAGAACGTGCACTTCACAAGACTACTCCAAACTTTGGGAGTCAACCACATGATAGCCACACCTTACCATCCTCAAACGAGTGGACAAGTTGAAGTGTCTAATAGGGACATTAAACGAATTTTAGAAAAAACTGTCAGGCCCGACCGTAAGGATTGGTCTAAAAAAATAAATGATGCTCTTTGGGCCTACAGAACAGCGTATAAGACTCCCTTGGGCATGTCTCCATTCCGGCTTGTCTACAGAAAGACGTGCCATCTTCCCGTTGAAATCCAACACAAAGCCTATTAGGCTATTAAAAACGTTAACTTGAATCTAGATAAAGCGGGAAAGGCACGTATGCTAGAGTTAAGTGAGCTTGAGGAGCTTCGTAATGAAGCCTATGAAACTTCTCAAGCTTACAAGCAACGTACAAAGGTCCTCTATGATAAGAACATCCTTAGAAAGCCCTTTGAACCCAACCAGTGGATCTAGCTTTTCAATTCGAGACTTAAATTATTTCCAAGAAAGCTTGAGTCCCGCTGGGATGGGCCGTACGTTGTTATCAATGCCTTCCCTCATGGGGCTGTAGAGATTCGGAATCCTATTTTTGGTGCGAACTTTAAAGTAAATGGCCAATGACTTAAACCTTATGTTACTCTTTCAGATGGTCAGGCTTTGGACGCATTTCAGCTTGATGAGCCTTAGCACCTTCCACTCTCCTTTTCAAGTAATATTCTTCTATGTCTTTATTTTTTTTTTTCAATGAGGACATTGTCAGTCTTAGGCATGGGGGGTATAACATGAGGATGTTTGTAGCATTTATAAATATTTGCATGCATTTAGGATAGTACATTAGCCAAAAAAAAAAAAAAGAATCTCTTTTATTTCTTAGGCTGAATTGGTTAGTCCCAAGCAAAAGTTCTTATCAATGAGGTTTTATTAAAGATTTTCTTCTTAGATTATTTCTAAGTTTAGAATCCAGTATAGTTACTTCACTTACACGTAGACTGAGTAGTGGATTTTTGTAGAAAATCAATAAGCATTTTTAGTCTACCTAACCCTTGGAAAGTTAATAGGGAGTCAGGCATACTATTTTCTATTAGATCCACCTCATATTTGTGAGAAGAAAGTAGAGAGACTACCGATGCACTAAGTCTAGTGCAAGGACTCTTAAGTTCTGGATAATTAGATGAGGATACCTTAGAGTTAGGCATAGTTTTAGCTCTCTATTCCTGCATGTGTATATTGTGTGAATTCCTGAGAGTCACCAAATAAAGCTGATACATAGAAATTGAGTCCTAATAAAACTATGACCATGGTGGATAGTTACGACCGTCCTTCATAGAGTCCTTCGCTGAAAGAGGGTGATAGTGTCAAATACGCTTGTCATGTCCATTCATTCCCAGTGTCGAGAGTAGGCACTTCCACCGAATAAGCCACATAATATCTTCTTGACCATCATCATTCCTAATAATGCCTCATAAATAAAAGTATACGTCGATTTGTGTTAGTAGTTGAAAAAAAAAATGAGAAGAAGAAGAAAAAGAGAGAGAGAGAGAAAGGAAAAATTTATATTTAGAAAAATATTAAAAAAAAACAAAAAAGAAGAAAAAGAAAAAGAAAAAAGGAGTCCAAGTTTGGAGTTTTATCTTCATGTCATTTTTTGTGTCAATATTTTTGAGGCAACAACAAAAACACCCATTGCGATCCACCAAATATGACCCATACCTACTTTTCAGTATTTCTTATCGCCCAAATACTAGCTGTGGTCCTCTAATTTAGTTGTAGGGTTATGAGGACTTTTATTGACATGAGAATGCCATGTGAGGCCATCAAATATTAAGTACATTTACAAAATCTGGTAAGATATGTGATCTCGAAAGAGGAAAAGAAAAAAAAGAAAAAAAAAGAGAGAGTGAGTGAGAAGAGGAAAAGAAAAAAAAAGAAAAAGAAAAGAGAGAGTGAGCGAGCGCAAGGAACGCATAGAGAGTACAGTTTTTTGCCTTTCTCGAGGTTAACTCATTTGATAGTCTAGAGATTTAGAGTCTACAGTACTAAACTACATGTAGCACTAGATGAGTGTGAGCCACCAAATATAAATTCATTCAAATCAGTATCTCTTACCTAAACCAAAATGCTGGGGTCAAATTATAGGTCATTTTTTGTTTTATCCCCTAGAGAAGAAGTTGCCTATCCTGATAAAATTATATCAAGGCTGAAATATGAACTTCAAATGTAAGTTTTTTTTTTTTTTTACTTGGATCCATTACCTAGGCTGCTAACACTTCACATTTGTCTGGATCTCTAAGTTTTTGGAATTAGAAAATAAGAAATCCTTTGGTCACTTCCATCACTTTTCACTTTTGCTAGGGATTAGTAAAACTTAGGCATGGGGGTACTTGATGAGTCCATTTAAATGGACTACCGTTACACCTAAGTTAACTTTATGCTGGCATTTTATGCTCGTTAATAACTACATTAGGTCATAGAATGATTGCATGCATCATTACTTAGGTTTGCATATGTGTTATTGCATTTTATAAATATAAATAATTATTTTATATTTTATTATTTCAGGGATAAACCCAAGCTCCTCCACCTAACCCACTCACCCTCTTTACGGCTGGCCAACCCAACTTTCAAGTTATTTTTAGGCTTAACGGCAGCCGTGAAAAGGGGAGAGGAGGTGGAGATAATTCTCGAAGAGGTAGAAAAGCAGGTGGCGCTTCTCTTTCGAAAAGGGGGCTTCCATCTTCTTCCTCTCGCCTGCACCGTGCTCTGAACGTGCACCGTGGACCCAGGCCTGCACTGTGGATCGACGCCAGCCTCACCTCTCCTCCACTCGCCTTAACATGGTGGTGCTCGGTGACAGAGAGCACACCACCAGCCGTTCCCCCAACATCTACTCCCTATCACCAACGCCACCACAGAAGCCGCACCACATCTGCAACATCCCCACGCCATCAACTCCCTCTTCGTCTTCCTCTTCTTCTCCTCCCCACACCTCCCCTATTTTCCAGCAAAGAATCCAAAATGCCACTGGCTGCATGCGCCACCATAACGCCACAGCCGCGCCCTCCCTGCTGCTGCCTAATGTCGACGCCGCCTGTGGCAACTCCACTGCCGGCCATGAAGATGCCAGTAGAATCCACCTCCGCTAGCCTCCATTCCGCCATCTGTACACGTCCGACTGTCCTAGGCCTCACCTCCACCACCAGCGTGCTCCTCTCCTCTTGTGGAACTCCTCCTCCAAAGCAAATGACCGGCACCTCCTCCTCCAAGGCGCGACGAAGAGAGAGGATTTTTCCTCTATTTTCAAGCACATTAAAATTTACATCTCATTGCCATTTCCAGTTGAGTTTTTATTGAATATTATATTTGATTTATTAGAGGATTTTACAGCCAAGTCCCTTTAGTTTGCGCTGATTAGTTGGCTTAGTGAATTGCATGACTATCTTCCCCCATCTATTAGCTTCACATTAAAGGGTGATATTATGCTTTACATTGGATGCCATTGAATATTTGGGTTGATTAATTTTATAGGAGTATTCTAGTGAAGGAGAATTTATGTGATCGGTCCATCTCTTTTCAGAAATTAGAGATTGGTTATTTGATTCATCTGTTAGTCTTCTTTCTTTGGCATGAGGATGAATGAATGAAATTACTTTTAAGTAAACAAGAGGTAAACTTATTGTGAGTTTATTTGGCTCGATCTTCCCTGTGGATACAACATTTTTACTGTGGTTTAAATTAATATTTGTTTAATATTTGATTGAGAGATTTTCCACCACACGACTACAACGACATATCTTTTTATTACTATCATTCATAATCAAGCGAATTTCTCTCTATTCCTCTCTCCAAGTGCGGTTGCTCTCGAACTTGAAGAGGATCTCCTCCTAACTTCCTTGATGATACCCCTTTCTATCTCCTCCTAAGGTGGATGTTCACCCTTCTCTCCTTGCATGGCTGTCTCATCTTGATGTCAATCCTTGGCTTCTTCCCTTGGTAGATGGAAGTAGAAGTGGGACACCAAAGGGGGTAGAACTTGCCCTTGATCCCACACCTATCTTCCTCCTCTAAGGATGGTTGTAGGTAGATTAAGGTAGAAAATAGGTGTGGCCAAAGATGGTTCTAAGGTGGTGGTTATGGGGGTATTATATAGAAGTGTAGGAGGGTGGTGGTTATGGTATTTTTGGAGGGAAATGAAGGGGTGTTTGGATGTTTTTGGAAGGAAATGAAGGGGTGCATGGATGTTTTTGGAGGGAAACATGGGAGGGAAATGAAGAGGTGCCTTTGGGTGGTAGTTATGTGATTTTTTTAGGGAAAAAGGTGGTGCCACTTTATGGTGGAGGTGCGTAGAGTAGGGAGTTAGGTGGGGGAGAGTAGGAGGTGGACTTTGGAGCTAGCTTAGCTAGCTAAGGTTAGTTAATAGCTAGTAGGAGCTAAGAGGAGCTGAAAGAAGCTGACTTGAGTTGCCTTGAGCTGGATAGGAGCTAGGAAGAGCTAAGTTGAAGCTTCTTGTTGTCTTAACAAATAGCTTATTGCTAGTAGATAAGCTAAGTTGTGTTCAGCTGAAAGGAGTTGGCTTAAGCTTGATTGGAGCTGAGATGAGCTGGAGTTGAGCTACTTGTAAACTCTTCAGCTAGCTTAGATAGCTAATTCACAACTAGTAGCTAAGCTCAATGGAGTTAAGCTACTTAGAGCTGGGGAGAGCTAAAGATGAGCTGGATTGAGTTGACATTCGGCTAACTGGAGCTTCTATCTTCTTCTTCTTGAGTTATTGCCTTTCAATGTAACAGGGTTTGGCTGATATTCAATGGCTTGACATTCCCTATAAAGCAAATGATATAAATAAGTATAAAAATTACAAGAGAACATAGCAATGTATGCACTAAACCTAAATGAATGTGGATGCCTAAATGCAACCCTAATACTACAATGCAGATGCAAAATGCCTAGGAACTAAGTGTAGAAATTACCTAAAAATGATGATAAACTGGAGTTTATCAGACTTGCATGAGTCGAAATTCAAATCACATGTCAATGCCTGGATTTGATAAGCGAGAGCGACAGCCTACTAGAGCACTTTGCCTCAGAGTGGTTCATTAGAGGGCCAGATTGCTTTTGATCTTTATTACAAGGTGGAAAAAGGAGTGGTGGTTAGTGCATATGGTTAGGCATCTTTGTAGACGATACACTGTTGTAGCTCTATGTTGTTCACCATGACATGCATAATTGAGGGAAGCTTCTTTTTCATGATGACCACTATGCAAATGGATGCATACTCGAAGTAGAGGACTTTGGCCATTGTTGCATCAATGTTGAGGGGCTGATTGATGGAGTTAGCTACTATCATGAGAATCCTCTTGATTTAGCAACTAGCTTTTAGGCATGGGAGTAAAAACCATATAGGGATCTTGCCGAGGATGTCCTCTTTGACCAAGAACTCACCCTTCCATCGATGCATAATGAGGGGGTGGCTCTTGAAGTGTTAGACGTGTGCCTTAAGGATTCGATCACGATCCTCATCCTATTTGAACTTAAAACGTGAAGAACTCTACCTCTCAAGAAAGGATCTCCAGTTATATAGCCCTTGGATTGCCAAAGACAGGTGAGGGTTGACTGGAGATGCAATAGGTTGGGGTATCCCTTACAAAAGTCAAGTATGCAGAGGGTAATGGCATTTTTCCAACATTGTGTCACCACAGCAAAGCCATCCTTTAGGATGACAACTATTAGCTTCTAATGAGTCTAATTTATTGGACAATTAATTAGGTTAAGTATATTTCAAACACGCCTCATTAGACTGCAATCAGAACTAAGTGTTAGTTTATCTTAATTAGAAGATATTTTGTTAAAACTTGATACATCTATGTTTATGCAGGGTCATATGTGCAAAATTTCCAATACCCGACCGCCTCTCCACTACCAATAGGGCGTTAATCCTTGTCGACCTCAATTGACTGCCTCTTCACCGCCAACCCAAGGTGGTTGTGCTTCTCGCAACAATCCTCCCCCGAGGTTCGCGACTGCTTCCTGCAATATCTTCAAGTTGTTGGAGAAAGCTTTGGGAGGGAACGGATTGGTGAAACGTCTATACAAAAAAAGCAAGATGCTCGTGTGCAAGGGAGGCGGAGTGACCATCTTCTTCCTCACATCCACACTATGGCCTGGGCGCACCCTATGCTTCAAGCGGGCATCGTGGATTGAAGCAAATCCTCCTCGCTCCTCTACTCGCCTCTGACAAGGTGGTGCTCGGTGACAGCGAGCACCACCGCCACCAAACGTTCCCCAACACTATCCACTGTTCACCATCTTCCTCAGAACCACCCAATGCCATCCGGCTCTTCTCCCATCCTCATCGCAGACACACCGCCACCCCCATAGCCATCCCTGCCCTCAACCTCTCTCGCCGCACACCAACGCCAACTCCTCGCCACCACTACCATCTCCTTGCAACCACCCATTGCCGCCCCCTCTTCTCCTTCATCTCCTCCTTCGTTTTACTCTCCTCCCCTATTCATCCCATCCACAAAGGAACCCAAAGTCCTTAGCCATCTTCCACGAGTAGCCCCTTCATCATACCACCCTTTGGCCACCAAACCTCAACCAAAGCTTCCTTGGCAACCACAGCAACGCATGTGTGGCCACACTTGACACTCGCATGGCCCAACTGATCACATGCACAGCTTCGTCAACCGACCATCCTTTGGCTTTGGTCGCCGGCTTCAACCATCTCAATGCTTGCCATCACCACCATTAAACTCCTCTCCTCCGGTGGACCCCCTCCACCAAAGTAAACGGCCAGCGATCCCCCTCCTTGAGAGCACAAGCCTCCATAGCAAAAGTTCTGTTTCGGGTTGAATTTTTATGGACATTCATTGCCATTGCTATGAGTTTTGATTTGGTTTAATCGTTAAATATATAGTGGTTGAATTTGTAGTCGCCCTCTAGAGTTCTTAGTATTTCTTTGGACTATCTGATTGCATATCTATCTCCTCAATCAATTAGCCTTACATACATACCTATTATACTATAATGGTGGGCAAATACTTAATCATCATGTTTTGATAAAATTACGAGTTAATTTGGCTTATTCCTCCCTGTGGAGATGACCTAATCCATCATGGTTAGATTTTAGATATTAAATGTTTTGAAAAGCGATTTTCTACCACGTAATGATCTATAACAACGCAACAATTTATGTGCAAAAATTCATTGAAAACGAGAATCGCTCTTTCAGCTTCCCATTTTATACTATGGGGGATAGTAGTTGAGAGTCTAGGCTTTCAATGAGTGGGGATTGCACAACAAGGAAGTGTTGCGACCCAACACGAATTCATATAGGATATGGGTTGGATCGACAATCTCCTACCCACGAATCTAGTCGTCCAACGAGTAATATACATAAGACACAACACACAATCCACACTCTCAGTCACTGTCAAGTAGATATGTACTTAAAGAAAGCAATAAAGAGCATCCACTACTAAAATGTAATCGCACTACATAGCCATCAAAGAAATAGAGCGTGGAAATTAAAAGAGCTTCAGTTCTGATACAACTAGAAAGAGGAACTACAAAAGGGAATAGAATTGGCTAGCACGATAACTACCACTATTGAGGTGTGTAATTAGGTCCTGCACCCTTGTCTCACGCAGCCGCAAAGTAAGGCTATCCACTAGCTTGACTTGAGTGCACACAATTAGAGTAGACATCAACAAAAGCTGAGTGACTCAAAAGCAGTGCAATAAAAATGGAACACGGTAGTAAAGATGTAATGAAAGTCGATATTGGTTTTGTATTAACTATATTTACTTTGATATTTAGGCTGGTTCTATTTTTGTTTGAATTACACTTTTATTTTCCCCCGTTTCCCCCACTAGGAACAAGTCAAACTCTTTCCCAACCCAATGTCTCTTACAGAGATAATCTCGTTGCAGCATTTTCAGGTTGTAGGGCAACCACAAGACACTCTCTTAGCCGAGAGAATGCCCCACACTTGCCAACCACATAGTCTACTGATGAGAACCTCATCATGAACCCTAACTAACATATTTTGACCAAATAAATTGAACAAAAGCTTCTACATAACCTAAGGGAAGGCCTAAATAAGGGAATTGTTAATCAAAGAATAAAACATTATACAAAGGGTAAAACTATAATTTTACCATTGCAGTGCATGAACGAGATTTCTAAGGGTCTAGACATCGGTCAAGTGAACCTAATAAAGGAAAAAGTAGGATGGTTTGGTCAGAAAAGGGTTATGACAAAATCTAGGAATTAAATGACATTCTGTAACCCTAAAACAAACCCACTTTAATTCAAAAGGTTCAAGGTAGGATAAAAATCAACTAAATCTTCTAAAATTCATGGAAAAATATCCTCTAGGGTTTAGAACCTTCACTTTGACCTTTGAAATCTGTTTTGACCTAGATTGAGATCATACCCAATTTCTGACCTAATTTAGGTTTTTATGCAAAATTTTCAATCAAACGTGGCCAAACCTAAAATCCAACTTTACCATTGGATTCCTTAGGTTCAAATTAGGTTTATACCAAAATTTAGACTTAATGGAAGGACGTCTTGACCCACTTTACAAAATGGTCCTCAATAATTACTTTCTGACCCTTAACTTTTTGAAACCTTGCAATTGCCCCCTAGCTTTCCCGTCATTTTCTTCAATCAGGTCCTTCTTCCACCTGCTACGCAAGCCATACCTCCGGCGACTTTGCGCGGAGGATGGCACTGCACATGCATGGGGAGCTGGCCCCAGATTTGAAAGGGAGACTCCCTGCGATGTCCTCGACCGCATGGGCCGGCTCTCATGCCCTGTCATCCGCCATACCTCTCGTGCGAACGCGCGAGAGTTATGGGTGTCCGTCTGCCATACCTCCGGTGAGGCTTTTCCCACCGCTCTTGTGCGCCCGTCGGCCTGCCCTCACCGATTTAAGGAGCGGCACCCTCTGCCGCATCCTTCAAGCTTCGTTTGGCTTGAGATCCCCCTCCTATTTGTCTCACACCAACTCCGGCCAACTGCCAGAGCTTCTGGCGACATTCCCTCTCCTCTCTCGTCGCCCTACCACCGTACTAGTGGCAGGGTTAACTCTGCCATCTTCCGCCGCGCAGCACCGTACCAGTGGGCGCCTTCCAGCCCCTCTTCCTCGTCGCCATTCTCTCCCCCTGGCATCTTCGTCTCCGGCGACGGCAACACCGGCCGATCGCCACCTCCTCATCCCCCCTTCACTCTGGACTCACAGCTAAGTTCCTCTTACCCTTATCTTTATTTCCCCTCTGCCAATTTGTTATTTTGACCCCTCACACCACTGTCCACCCTCACCATCTCCACCTCCGACCACCAACTCCGGTGAGGCCATTTCACCACCACAGACAGCTCCACCCCTCGCCAACCGGTCCCTGAGCTGCACCACCTCCCAGTGATCACCTCTCGCAGAAGCTGAAGAAGAAGGAGGAAGAGAAAGCAGAAGAAGAGGAGAAGAAGCGGCTGAGGACTTAGCCGCGAAAGTAGCTGCAGCCGAAGAGAAGAGAAGAAGAAGGCTCAAGAGCAGAAGCAGAGGAAAAGGAAGAGAAAGAAGAAGACAGAAGCTGAAGCAGAAGAAGAGGAAGAGGAGAAGCCAATTGAGGAAGGAAGAGGAAGTTGTCGCAAAGAAGAAGGCCGAGCAGGGAAAAGAAGAAGAGAAGAAGAAAAGGCCAAGGAGAGCAGAAGCAGAAGCAGCAGCAGAGAAAGGAAGAAGGAGACGTGCATTATAGCAAGTGGCTACTTAAGGCGTCTGATTCCTAGAATCAGACGTCTGAAGACTGAAAGAAGAAGTGAAAGAAGGACAAAGAAGAAAGAGAGAAGAAAAGAAAAGAGAAGAAACATTTTTTTTATTATTATTTCCTTTCTCTCTAGTTGTTCTTTTGTAAAACAGTGTATTATTGTAAATTGTGATTTTCTATGCTTCTAAAATCAAGCTTGCTCTCTGAGTTAGACCTCAGAGAATTTTTGAAATATTCAAGTAATAAAATCTAATCAAACTCGGTAACGATCCCAAAAAGATCGCCACCAGTTTTTGGCACCGTTGCCGAGGAGCAACGGCCATTTTAGAAGCTTCAAAATCACAATTTTTGATTTTATACTGACTTGATCTCTCTTTGTTGTGCAGGAAAGGCAAGAAAGGACAAGCAGCCGCACAACAACCACACTAGAGGACAGGTAACCTTCAACCTTCTCTCTTAAGCCCCTTACATTCTAAAGAGGAAAAAGAAAAGAAAAATCAATCTAGGTCTACCTGTCTTTCGTACTTAGTAATTCATAGAGTTGCCTGATTTTGAGTTTCAACACACTTTAATTGCATATCCACTTAAGGTAACTAGGGCTAAAACCTTCTTGCTTGAGCCCTAGTTACCCATTTTTGAGGCAACTAATTGGACCAACTAGAGCCAACCTACGATTCTAAGCTAGGGTTTAGAGACACATCCTCTAAACAAAGAATTGAAAATTCCAAAAGAAAGTGTGCCTAAACCATTGCTTGAAGAGACCTATTAAGAGAAACCCTAAGCAATCAGGCTCTTAATTTACTTGAACACTAAAAGAAAGGACCTAAGAAGCTCTCACAGGAGCAAAGAGGTGAAGTTGATCCTTTGGATCAACCAACCTTTAAATTAGGTCACTTTTTCACATAAAAGGTTTAAAGTTCAAGTGAAACCCTAAGCACCTTGATCTTAATTAAAAGTGGTAGACTTAAGAGGTCAAGATCCCCATTCTGGTCTACCTAGAATCTCAGTGACAAGAGAGGTCGGGTAGGGAAAAATCTGGATATCTTACTCATGAAGATGTTCTCTTTCTCCCTTATGGACAAGGTGGCTCATTGGTATCAGACACAGACCCATCCGATCAACACCTGGGATGAACTTCAGTCCGAGTTTTTAAAGAAGTTCTTTCCCGTTGGTCGGACAAACGCCTTGCGCCATTAGATTACTCCACCCAGCAAACGGGGGAACCTCTTCATGAGGCATGGGATCGATTTCTGGATCTCATGAGAAAGTGCCCCCATCACGGAGTTCCTAAATGGGAACAAGTCTAGTCTTTTTACCAGGGACACCATGAAAATATTAGATTGTTCGTCAATGCAACTCGCGGAGGGAATATCATGAGTCAACATGAAGACACCGTGTGGGAGATTCTCGAGAATATGTGCGAGAACTCCAACAATAACTCCATGGGATTATTCGACCGGACGAATACCCGCACATCGATGAATCTCAAGGGAGCACATGAGACGCAGGACCTGTCCACATCCGTCGACTTGGAACTAATGGCTAGTCGGTTGGACAAGGTCTCTATCATCGAGAAGAAGGTGGACGAGCTGACTCAGCACTTGCAGTGAGCCACCTCTGCGTAGAACTCTTTCGCATAGCCACCTCCCATAAGGGAAACTATGCAGAACATTTTCCATCGACCTTCTCCTGGGATGGATCCATATCCACCCCCATCTAACTCCAGGACTGGAGGGACCTCCGATACTATCTATTCTTATCAGAGGAACTCTACTCCCCCATTCTCCGACTTTCCTGAGGCTCCTCAGACCTATGAGGACCTCAACGCCATCCAGAATGACCCATTTTCCAACACCTACAACCCTGGATGGCGAAACCATCCCAATTTCCAGTGGGCGGGAAATTCTCAGAACCAAAGACCACCCTATCGGCCCCATCCACAAGCCTCTTGTCCTTATCAATCGCCTCAGCCTCGGCCCAACCCCACTTATCCATCCGGGCCAAATCAAGACCAAATGTCCCTCATCCTTCAAACTCTGGCTACCATTCAAAGAACAAATGCGGCTATCCAAAAATAGCACAAGGACGAGATTACAGAGGTCCGCAACCAACTCGCCTAGTTGGCGAATTCTCGCCAACCGGGCACACTTCCTTCACAACCTTTGCCTAACCCTAATAACGTGCCGACCCAGCGGCGCATTATGAACCCAAACTCAGGCCAAGCACACTTGATCTATCAAGCCCCTTCTGTTCCATCACTTGACGGGATGGAAGCATCAACCTCGTATGCGAGTTATCAACAGCAGCAGCCCATCTTACCAACCCCCAACCAGAACCAGGTAGGACTAAATTTTGTGACAACCCATAGTGGTAAAGCAACCCAAGACCCACCTTATCCAGACCACTCCAAGCCTAGTAGTGACCCAAACCCTAGGATAGTTATCCAGGATGTCCCTATCTCTGTCCCAGATAAAAAACCTGGACCTATCCTAGAGGAACCAACCAAGGTTCCATTTCCCGAGGCGTTGACCAAGGGAAAGAGGACAGCTAAACCCGTGACTCCTGAGGAGAACCTGATCAAGCTCTTTGAGCCGATCCAAATAAACATCCCCTTGATGGATGCAATTTGCCACGTACCGGCATACACACGATTCTTGAAAAACATGTGTACACCCCAACGTAAGCCGCAAACCAAGAGTGGGAGTCCGATTGAACTATCAGAGCAAGCCAGCTCTGTGATCCTGAGTAAACTCCCACCCAAGGCAAAAGACCCAGGCACTCCCCTAATTTCGTGTAAGATTAGTGAGACCCAATTTGATAGAGCATTATTAGACCTAGGTGCCTCCATAAACCTGATACCCACATCCCTGCTTAACCACCTAGAAGAATCTGAGCTTAAACCAACTGAGGTGACATTGCAGTTAGCTAACCGATCCATTAAGTCACCTAAAGGAGTTCTTGAGATGTTATTGTTAGGGTGAGGGATTTCTACTTCCCCGTAGATTTCATAGTTCTAGACATGGATGCACCTGACAATCCAAGGGATACACCAATTATACTTGGGAGACCTTTTCTGGTCACTACAAGGGCCAACATAAGTTGTGAGGAGGGCCAAATAGAGTTGAAATTTGGGAATCAAACCCTCAAGATTGATATCTTTAAGGCCCAACAAGGAATTAATGGCGGTGTGGTAGAGCAAATTTGTTACATCAGAGCCGTGGTTGATGAACCGCAAATTAAGGACAACATGATTATCCCTAATCAACCACAGGAGGATCTAAAATCGCAATTAGAGGAGTCAAAACTTGATCTAGACAAACCCATTACTCCTACCCTTGTTCCTCACACCCACTCTGACCCACCCGCTGCTGTTGATAACCCCGTTCTGGAACTCAAACCCCTTCCTGATCATTTGAAATATGTCTTTTTGGGTTCCAATCAGACACTTCCTGTGATTATAAACTCCAAACTCACTCCTAACCAGGAATCCCATCTGATTACTGTTCTCCAGCAACATCGTAGAGCCATTGGTTAGACTCTCGATGATTTGACTAGAATAAGTCCCTCTTATTCTACACACTACATATATTCTGAAGAGGGCGCACGACCTTCGCGTGAGATGCAGAGACATCTGAACCCTAATCTACAGGAGGTCGTGAAAAAGAAGATCATTGTGTGGTTAGATGTAGGGATCATCTACCCGATCTCCTACAGTCGCTGGGTAAGCCCAATCCAGGTTGCGCCTAGGAAGGCAGGGTTCACCACCATCACGATTGAGATCGGAGAGGTCATACCTACCCGTATATCCAATTCGTAGAGAGTCTGCAAAGATTACCAAAGACTCAATGCCACCACAAAGAAGGATCATTTCCCACTACCGTTTATTGATCAAATTCTCGAAAAACTAGCGGGAAACAGATTCTTCTACTTTCTGGACGGGTACTCCGATTACAACCAAGTGGCGATTCATCCAGAGGACCAAGAAAATATCACGTTCACCTGCCCCTTCGGGACATATGCGTTCTGAAGGATGCCTTTCGGTCTTTGCAATGCACCCGCGACTTTTCAGCGGTTCATGCTTGCCATATTCTCTGATATGGTCGGTGATTATCTGGAAGTCTTCATGGATGACTTCTTAGTTTTTGGGGCGTCATTTGACGATTACCTCCAGCACGTGGTTCATATACTCAGGCGATGCATTGACGTAAATCTGGTTCTTTCCTGGGAAAAGAGCCACTTTATGGTACCTAAGGGGATTGTCCAGGGACATTTTATTTCTGAGAGGGGCATCCAGGTGGATCAAGCCAAGGTTAGCCTCATTTCCAAACTTCCTATGCCTAGCTTGATCAGAGACATCCGATCTTTCCTGGGGCACGTCGGTTTTTACCGACAATTCATCCCTAATTTCTCAAAAATCGCACGCCCCCTGACCACTCTTCTCTCCAAGGATGTACCCTTTGAGATTTCCAAGGAATGCACTCAAGCTTTTGAGATCCTTCGTGACCGAGTTGCCCAAGCCCCGATCCTACAATCCCCTGATTGGTCTCAACCTTTTGAGATCATGTGCGATGCATCTGACTTTGCTGTAGGAGCAGTTTTGGGGCAAAAGATTGACGAGAAAATCCATGGTCATCTACTACCCTAGCAAGACACTTGATGAGGCTCAGCGTAACTACACAGTTACGGAGAAAGAGCTGCTAGCTGTAGTATTTGCCCTTGAAAAATTCAGGTCTTATCTCTTGGGTTCCCACATTATAATCTACACGGATCACACAGTTGTGAGGCATCTCCATGCAAAGAAGGACGCGAAACCTCGATTAATCCGATGATCTTATTGTTGCAAGAATTTGACCTCGAGATTTGCGACAAAGCGGGAAGACAGAATGTGGTAGCTGACCACTTGTCCCGCCTTCCTTCTGAGATCATCGACCCTTCTGGACCCATCACGGAGCATTTTCCTGATGAGCACTTTTTGACTATTGGTACGGGGCTTTCATGGTTTGCTGATATAGTAAACTATTTGGCATCACATCAGATCTCGTTTGATTGGCTGAAGGTGAAGAAAGACAAATTGTGCTCCGATGCCAAGTATTACATTTGGGAAGACCCGTACTTATTCTGCATAGGTGCTGACCAAATTATCCGGCGATGTGTCCTGGAGGTCGAAATCAATGACATACTCTCTTTCTGCCATGACCAGACATGCGATGGCCATTTTTCTGGGCATAAAACCGCATCAAAAATCCTCCAGTGTGGGTTTTACTGGTCCACTATTTTCAAGGATGCATACTGTCATTGTAAGGCATGCAGCCGTTGCCAAATTTTGGGCAACATGAGCTATCGCGACACGATGCCTTTACAGCCAATTCTCGTATGCGAGATCTTTGATATTTTAGGGATTGATTTTATGAGCCCCTTCCCTATCTCGGACGGTTTCGAGTACATTTTACTTGCTGTCCAAATGGATCGAAGCCATTCCGATCCGAACCAGTGATCACAAGATCGTTATCAAATTCATTCACCGGAATATCTTCTCACGGTTTGGGATTCCTCGAGCAATCATTTTTGATGGAGGGACCCATTTCACCAATGCTCAGTTCAGGTCACCGATGACCAAATACGAGGTGTCACATCGAATCTCTACTCCTTATCACCCCCAGACTAATGGTCTAGATGAGCTATCAAATCGGGAGATCAAGAAAATCCTTCAGGTTACTGTTCGACTTGACAGGAAGGACTAGTCATCCCGACTTCTGGAAGCTTTGTGGACTTATAGGATCGCCCACAAGACCCAATTAAGCATGTCTCCTTTTAGACTGGTGCACGGGAAGGCATGTCACCTCCCCGTCGAACTTGAGCATAAAGCCTATTGGGCAGTACGGAACTGCAACGCAGATCTTTCTAAGGCTGGAATCCACAGAAAGCTTCAGATAAGTGAGATTGATGAATTACGCCTTGATGCGTATGAAAACTCACGAATCTACAAAGAGCGGGTTAAAGTCTTTCATGACAAGCACATATCTAGAAAGATCTTTCACCCTGGTCAGAAGGTCCTACTCTTCGATGCCCGACTTAAATTGTTCCCTGGGAAACTGCGATCCAAGTGGATCGGACCATATCTTGTTCGACAGATCTTTGGAAATGGAGCCATCGATCAATCCGCTCAGCCATAATTCTGAACCCTTCATCGTGAATGGTCAGAGACTCAAACCATTCATTGACGTGACCAATACAGATTTGGCTGAGTAATCATTTATCCTCCATTCTTCCTGAGCTCATTGCGCCCAGCCGATGACGTAAAACTCAACACTTAACGGGAGGCAGCTCGTCATTCTTTTGAAAACCTATTCTGACATTTCTTTGCACTTTAGGTTCATCCTTTAGGACAGCCGACTCCACTTCAGGTACTCGTACCTGAAAATAGAAATCGTACGCAACAGTCACCTCGACCCATCCACTCACCCAATACCTGTCCTAATGCATGAACCAAGCTGAATAAAATCCCACCTAATGTACATTGAGGACATTGCAAACCTTAGGCATGGGAGGGTATGAAAGTGCAATAAAACTCATAACAAGAAAATGTTTCAACAAAAAAATTACATATGTCAAAAATACCAAAAAAAATTAGAAAAATTGAAAAAGAACAAAAAAATGGAGGGAAGAATTTTTTTGCTTTACAAAAGGAGGAAAAGAGCTAAATGATAAAAAGGAGCACAAAATGAAAAAGAAAAGGGATAGTCATTAGTAAGAAATTAAGGAATTAACCAAAGTTCTAGACTACATTAAAGAAAAGTAAAGTGAAAGTGCTAAAGAAACACAAAAAGATTAGTAAGAATGCTAACCTTAGGCCTTTTTGGCTAGACACGTAGTACCCATTAAGATCTAGAAATTCCTCAAGAGGTTGAGGAAAATGAAAAGCTTAAGTATTAGGTCTAAGGCTTAGGGAGTATTCGGCCTCGTTAACTGACCTTCGATTCACAGGACTCGGTAACCTAAGCACCCCAATTCACACATAGTCTGGTTCAGTGAGCACAACTATGAAAATCACGGAGAAGCATTTCTAAGGGAAGGCCTAAATCAATGAATTGTTAATCAGAGAATAAGACATTATACAAAGGGTAAAACTGCAATTTTACCATTGCAGTGCATGCACGGGATTTCTAACAGTCTAGACATAGGTTAAGTGAATCTAATAAAGGAAAAAGTGAGATGGTTTGGTCAGAAAAGGGTTATGACAAAATCTAGAAATTAAATGACATTCTGTAATCCTAAAACAAACCTACTTTAATTCATAAGGTTTCAAGAAAGATAAAAATAAAATAAACCATCTAAAATTCTTGGAAAAATATCCTCTAGGGTTTAGAATCTTAAATTTGGCCTTTGGAACCTGTTTTGACCTAGATTGAGGATCGTACCCAATTTCCGACCTAATTTGAATTTTTATGCAAAATATCCAATCAAACATGGTCAAAGCTAAAATCCAACTTCACCATTGTATTCCTTAGGTCCAAATTAGCTTTATACCAAAATTTGGACCTAAGGGAGGGACGCCTTGACCCACTCTACAAAATGGTCCTCAATAATTACTTTCTGACCCTTAACTTTTTGAAACCTTGCAATTGCCCCCTAGCTTTCCCGTTGTTTTCTTCAATCAGGTCCTTCTTCCAACCGCTGCGCAGGCCATACCTCCGGCGACATATCGTGGAGGATGGCGCCGCGCATGCATGGGGAGCCAGCCCCAGATTTGAAAGGGAGACTCCCTGCGATGTCCCCGACTACATGGGCCGGCTCCCATGCCCTGTCGTCCGCCATACCTCTTGTGCGAATGCGCGAGAGGTATGGGTGTCCGTCTGCCATACCTCCGGCGAGGCTTTTCCTGCCGCTCTTGCGCGCCCGTCGGCCTACCCTCGCCTATTTAAGGAGCAGCACCCTCTGCCACATCCTTCAAGCTTCGTTTGGCCTGAGATCCCCCCTCCTATTCGTCTCACACCAACTTCGGCCAACTTCCAGAGCTTCTGGCGACATTCCCTCTCCTCTCTCGTCGCCCTAACTCCGCCATCTTCTGCTACGTTGCGCCGTACCAGCGGGATCCCTCCAGCCGCTCTTCCTCGTCGCCATTCTCTCCCCCTGGCACCTTCGTCTCTGGTGACGGCAACACCAGCCGCTCGCCACCTCCACATCCCCCCTTCACTCTGGACTCACAGCTAAGTTCCTCTTACCCTTCGCTTTATCTCCCCTCTGCCAATTTGTTGTTTCGACCCATCACACCACTGTCCACCCTCACCATCTCTACCTCTGACCACCAACTCCGGTGAGGCCATTTCACCACCACAAACAGCTCCACCCCTCGCCAACCGGTCCCTAAGCTGCACAACCTCCCACTGATCACCTCTCACCCTTTCACTCACACGCCACCTACTGAAACCTTCCCTCGAACACACCCACCTGCACGCACACAGTTTGACCTAGCCACGCACTCACAACCACTGTCACGCCACGCCACCACCCCCATCACGTTCGTCGTACTTCGGTGATACTCCCTGAACGTCTTGACATGGCTGAGAGTCCGTTTTACTGGTTTCAGGTCTCCTGCCTCCGCCGCCATTGACGCCGAGCTTGGAGCAAGCTCGCAAGTAGCTCCAAGCCCTTCCAGCTCCAGGAGACAAGCCCAGGTTGCACGAAAGACTTCCGCGCACAACTCCAAGTCTTCAATTGGCATCAAAGACCTCAGCTGGCACTAAGATTGCTCGTGCCTTCAGCTGCGGGCGCATAGGCAGAAGGGTGGGACATTTAGTCCCACCTCGGTGGTTTTCAAGCACCCCGCGACACATAAATTGGAAAAGTGATTGAGGCTTATCGCCTCAGTCACACGGGGCGAGGTCCCTCTCGCCTGCTCACCCGGCCTCGTCCGGACCACCCCCCGCGGACCTGCCTTGACCCGTTTACCTAAGCCTAGCATACCTCGCCCACCACCGCACGTCGGTGGGCCTGGTCCCAGGCGTATTAACCCAACCCGTATACTCGAGCAAGCTCTGGGAGAGCGAACCCGAGAGCGAAATAGAGAGAAAGAGAGACACGGGGAGGGTAGGGTTTAGGTTTTGCCTAACCATGCCTGTGTAGGGAAGCAGAAGCTGAAGAATGAGAATGAGGAAGCGAAAGAAGAGGAGAAGAAGCGGCTGAGGACTTAGCCGCGAAAGCAGCTACAGCCGAAGAGAAGAGAAGAAGAAGGCTCAGGAGTAGAAGCAGAGGAAAAGGAAGAGAAAGAAGAAGACAGAAGCTGAAGCAGTAGAAAGGGAAGAGGAGAAGCCAACTGAGGAAGGAAGGAAGAGGAAGTTGTCGCAAAGAAGAAGGCCGAGCAGGGAAAAGAAGAAGAGAAGAAGAAAAAGCCAAGGAGAGCAGAAGCAGAAGCAGCAGCAGAGAAAGGAAGAAGAAGGAGACGTGCATTGTAGCAAGTGGTTACTTAAGGCGTTTGATTCCCAGAATCAAACGTTTGAAGACTGAAAGAAGAAGTCAAAGAAGGACAAAGAAGAAAGAGAGGAGAAAAGAGAAGAAAAGAGAAGAAACATTTTTTTTATTATTATTTCCTTTCTCTCTAGTTGTTCGTTTGTAAAATAATGTATTATTGTAAATTGTGATTTTTTATGCTTCTAAAATCAAGCTTGCTCCCTGAGTTCGACGTCGGAGAATTTTTGAAATATTCAAATAATAAAATCTAATCAAACTCAGTAACGATCCCAAAAAGATCGCCACCATCTACCACCCCAAGGTCATGGCGCAGTGTAGTAATGACTATGGCACCTGCGATAGACATGAAGGGAGCTACCTCGCATTGACACTTAGTCAGTTGTTTCCATTAACGAGTACGCCCAAGAAATAGGAACCAAACCAGTCCACCTCCTTAGCACTGTGTATTCTTTACCCAACTATCTCGATTGGCCCTACGTGGGCCCAGCAAAGTGTCTGCACGAGCAAGTTGGCTCCCTCCCTTAGGTCCAACCCTTGGAGGCTAGCTTCCTACCAATGCCACGGTGTGGTTAACTCACCTCAGTACTCACATAGGCGAGCTCTCCTTAGCACTCGTGTAAGTGAGGGCCATGCTAATTCCTCCCACACCATTAACTCAACAACGGGTCTGTCAATTTCATTTCCAACGCATCTTGCATCCCTTCTATTTTCTAGACTCAACTTAGTGGTTCAAGCGTCAACCGTGTCCCAAGTTGATTTCACATTTTGCCTTGTCATTAGAGTTCACCATAATTATTTATCCTATTCCAAGCTCATTTTCTAGTTTTTCATTAGGGTTCAAGAATGCTCGTAACTTGTCTTGAGCATACATCAAAAATCAAGGTTTTTTGTGAGTGGGTTATTTACCTCATCTCATTCCATTATTAATTACTCACATTTTCATAATGTCGCAATATCACCTTATTGGTCACTATCACACTTCCACAAAATGCACCTTATCAGTAAACAATTAGTAAAGATAGGAATGGTGGTTGTGTTTTTCAGTAAGAGGAAATACGGAATGTTTATAGCAAAAATTAGTTTATTTGTGCTCTTGGAATGCCACAAAATACATGTAAAGCTACAAGAAAAAAAGGTAGGACCACTCTACCTTGAGTCACTGACGGGTCATAGTGACATGTTGGGGTTGTAATGACTACTATGGGTACTGGACGTGCTTCCCTCAATGCTACATCTCCTCTAACCGTGGTTCCTAATGAAATAAACGTATAAAGGAAATAAATAAATAAAAACATGCATTTCCAATGTTTTCACTTAGATCAAAAATATTAAATCAAGTAAGTCAAACATAATTTGGCAAGATCCAGAATAAAATAAATAACAAATAACATGCAATAGCACAAATAAACAAAACAAAGAAAGGTTAGAGATTACTCCGATCGAAGCGCTTATTAAGGACTTTCCTTAGAGAAGGTGTCGCCCCACACAATACCGATGTGTTGGAGTCTAACGAACTTTTCCCAGGATACGACGATCCATCTCCGAAATTCGACGTACTTTGATCTTGGATATTCTTGAAAGCCACCTCAGGAGAACGAAACTGAGGTAATTTAGTTTCCAACAAAATTCCTGATTTATCTACCTATTTAATAGTTTGATCAACCAAAAACTTATCGTGGATCTTTCAATATCTTTGTGTAAGATCGACAAAAGTGATTGCAGATTTTTCTACCAATCTCACATAGAACGAACGCACCAAGAAAGAGAAACGAGAAGGAGAGAGAGGGGAGAGAGCTTTTCTTCTCTTGTTGTGTTTCAAATGAGAGTCTCTCATGGCCCTTATATAGCGCCCACAACCAAACGTTTATGGAAATTCCCGTTTTATGGAAATATGACAATTAATCGACCAATTAAGTCCACTGATCGATCAAAATCAATTGATCGATCTACATTTACAGCTTAAGGCACTTAGGCTTCCAGGGATTGAACTTAGATGCAAAAGCATTTGACAATGAGTGCCAACCAGTTCCCCATACAGCTTGGTGTTACCACATTAAATCTACTTTGCAGGATCTCCACTCAGTTAGGTTGGGTTGCTGCTACGGGTGAACTCTCAATGGGTCTCAATCCCATCCTAAGTCTAGACATAAGGACTAAAGATCTATCAAGTCCTTTAGTAAATGAATCTGCTGTGTTATCCTTGGATCTTATAAATTCCACAGAAATCACTCCCTAAGACATTAAATCCCTTATAAACTTGAATCTGATTTGGATGTGTCTCCTTATTTTCTGATTAAACTTTGAACTCTTAACTTTTATTATGATAGTCATACTATCACAATGCAAAGATTTATGTAAGAAGTCCCTTTAGCTATTTAGCCTCAATTCTAGTGGTGTTCAAAGCACATAGCTTAGCCTCAAAGGTAGATCTGGATAAAATGGTATGTTTTGCAGACCTCTAGGAGATCGCACTACCTCCAAGGGTAAAGACATACCATGTAACACCATTACTCTCAGAATCCTCCATTTGGCCGATCCAACTTGCATCACTATATCCTTCCAAAACTGAAGGATATTTACCATAATGCAAATTAAGGGAAACAGTTCCCTTTAAGTACCTAAGTACGGTTGGATTTGAGAGTTTAATTGCATCAATCGGGATGCAATTGTTATTTGGTGACGTGGGAATTCATGTTAAATTAGTGAGATTTGGGAGAGGTTTTTAGTCTCATACTAGAAGTGGACAAACCTTTTTGGTGGATGTAAAAAGCTTCTACCTCCCATGGCTTATGTAGCAAAGAGTGAGAGGTGGAGTTGGGGACCACACGTGCGCACGCGCTCCTTGCCCCGCCCTGACTCGGGCTCGGGCTCAAGTGAGAATCAATTTGGAACTTGGAACATGAACCTCTTTTGTTACGTATTTTAATCTCACGATTTTGATCTGTATTGATCGATCAGATTGTAAAATTGGTCGACCAATTGTTTTGGTCGATCAATTAGTTTGGTCAACTAATTATTTTGGTGGATCAATGGGCTTAATTGGTCGGCCAAATGGTCGATCAGATCCCTGGTGGACTGTTTTAGGAGGATGATTGTCTTCTCCATGCCAGAGTTGCCTCCTTTCAAGTTTCACGGATAGTTGGTGGACGGAGGTTTCAGATGCATCTCCGCGCTTCAGGCAACGAGGCTTTTGAGCCAGGCGTATGAGGGCTTTTCGGCCTGTGTAACGGTAGAGCCTAGCCCTGTGGCTGACTTTCAGAGTATCTTGGGGGTTTGCGAGTACCCCGACGTTTTTCCAGAAGAGCTGCCAGGACTACCGCCTGAGCGTGAGATCGAGTTTGAGATCTCACTGGTACCGGGGACCAACCCCACTTCTATTGTACCGTACCAAATGGCACCGCTTGAGTTGCGAGAGCTCAAGTCACAACTGCAGGACTTGTTGGAGAAGGCTTTGTGAGGCCCAGTGTGTCCCCGTGGGGAGCCCCTGTGCTGTTTGTAAAAAAGAAAGATGGTACCCTGCGACTTTGTGTTGATTACCGACAGCTGAATAAGGTCACCATCAAGAACAAGTATCCGCTGCCAAGGATTGACGACCTCTTCAACCAATTGCGAGACGCCATAGTGTTCTCCAAGATAGATCTGAGGTTCGGCTACCACCAGTTGAGGATCAGGGAGACCGACGTCTCCAAGACAATTTTCCGTACCCGGTACGGACACTATGAGTTCTTGGTCATGCCGTTTGGGTTGACCAATGCCCCCGTTGCTTTTATGGATTTGATGAACCGGGTTTTCAGGCCGTACTTGGACCAGTTTGTGGTAGTGTTCATTGACGACGTGCTCGTTTACTCGTGGGATCAGGCGCTGCATGGAGAACAATTACGGATGATCTTGGATACCTTGAGGCGATGAAGGTTGTATGCCAAGTCCAGCAAGTGCGAGTTTTGGTTTAGGCAGGTGACTTTCTCGGGCCACGTGATTTTAGGGGATGGTTTGGTAGTGGATCCAGCCAAGGTTGAGGCTGTACTCAGGTGGGAGAGGCTACTACAGTGACAGAGATACGTAGCTTTTTGGGACTGGTAGGTTGTTACCGGCGGTTCATCAGAGGATTCTCTTAGATTGCACGTCCTATGACCCAGTTGACTAAGAAGGTCATGCCCTTTGCCTGGACAGATGAGTGCGAGGCATGTTTTCAGGAGTTGGAAGAGAGACTGACTTCAGTTCCTGTGCTTACCATTCCAGACAACAGTGGCAGTTTTGTGGCTTACACCGACGCTTCGTTGCAGGGGTTAGGGGGTGTGCTCATGCAGCGAGGTCACATTGTCGCTTACGCTTCGCGGCAACTGAAGCCCTACGAACATAGCTACTCTACCCATGACATAGAGCTAGCAGCTGTTGTCTTCCCACTGAAGACACGGAGGCACTACCTTTACGATGAGACTTTCGAGATTTTCACGGATCATAAGAGCCTCAGGTACTTGTTTGATCAGAAGGAGCTTAACATGAGATAGAGATGTTGACTAGAGCTCCTAAAAGACTACAACTATAGCATCTCCTACCACCCAGGGAAGGCCAATGTGGTGGCTGACGCCTTGAGCCGGAAGGCGCTCGCCCACTTGGCCAGTCTACAGGCACAGAGTTGGAGACTTATGGAGGAGTTGGGCAGTTGGCGACCTCAGAAGTTAGTTGCCGTGTTCTGTCTTTATGGTTATTATAGTCGTTGTGATATATGACAAAACAGTTACCAGTTGAATACAAATTTTTTTACTCGGAATGACAAGTTTCCCGAGGTCGAACTCAGGGAGCAACTGTAATTCTAGAAGCATATAAGTTCACAATATACAAGGTTTTACAAAAATGAAGAGAGAGAGAGAGGGAGCAAAAGTTCTCTTTTTTTGGCTTCTTCCTCTTCTCTTTCAGCTGGTTCTTCAATCTTCCTTCTTCTTTCTTCTTTTTTCTGCTGCGGCTGTGGTGACCCTTTCTCTTTCCCCTTTCTTCCTCTCTGATTTTCTTCTCTTCTTCCATGCGGCTACAGAGGCTTCTGCCTTCTCTTTGATTTCCTTCAGCCGCTAAGTCTTCCTTTCTTCTTCCTTCTTTTCTTCTTTTTCCTCTACTCTGGCCATTCCTCTTCTTTCTTTTCTTTCTCCTTCCTGTCTTCTTCTTCTTCTTTGCGTCTTCTTTCTTCTTCTTTCTGCTCTGGTTGCTGACCTTCTGACGTTTGACTCGGTGCTCAGACGGCTTAACTGTGCGTTTGCTACAGTGCGGCTCCTTTTGTTCTCCTTCAGCTCCTCCTCCTCTCTTCTTCCTTCGCCTGCTTCTTCCTTCTTCTTTTTTTCTTCTTCCTTGCGCGCACACACAACTATCAGTGCAAAACCTACCCCTACCCCTTCCTCGCGTCTCTCTCTCTCTCTGAATCTCTGCTTGGGGAAGCTCTCCCAG
Source organism: Thalassia testudinum (assembly GCA_037157565.1). Lineage (NCBI taxonomy): Eukaryota > Viridiplantae > Streptophyta > Magnoliopsida > Alismatales > Hydrocharitaceae > Thalassia > Thalassia testudinum. The sequence goes on along the minus strand of JAZHRO010000013.1, from coordinate 67,376,810 downwards.
AGCCGGGTAATCGGGTTCAGGTTACGCGCCCGGGACCAGGCCCACCAGCGTGCGGAGGTGAGCGAGGAGTGCTTGGTCGGGTAGTCGGATTCGGCCCAGACTTGCAGGGCGTGATCGCAGGCGAGGGTGGGTGCGAGCGCGTGGCGCGTTGCGTGCGTAGGTAAGGGACCTGACCCCTGTATATCGAAGGCGAACAGCTTAATTCACAAAATCAATTTAACTGTGGGCGCGAGGCCACACACTTACGAGGTGGGACGAAAGTCCCACCTCTGCTCTAGGCGCCCGCAGGCGAGAGGGCACTGCTAATTGGGCAGCAACGAGGGCTCACGACCCCAATCGTGAACCTGGGCATACTCGCGGAAGCAACCTGCGTTGCCTGGAGCTCACGCCTGGGCTGAAGGGGTCCTGGAGCTTCTTGTGAAGAAGCTTCAGCAGCTTGTCAACGGCGGCAAGGAGGCAGAGACCTGAAATCACAAGGACAACCTCACAGCCACATCAGACAACGCAGGGAGCCTCGCCGAAGTGTGGCGAAGGCAGTGCGAGGGTCGGCGAGGCGCGAGTGTGCCTGTGGAGGTGCGCCTAGGGCAGACTGTGTGCACAGAAATGGGTGTGTTTGGGGGGTGGTCGGGAGGTGAAGGGCGGTGAATGGAGTGAGGGAAATGTTTGATTGTAGTGAGGGGGAGCTTCTGGGCTTGTCGGCGAGGGGTGGAATGGTCTGTGGAGGTGAAGCGATCTCGCCGGAGATGGGGAAGGTGGTGATGGACAGTAGCGGTAGGTGAGTCAAAATGATAAATTAAGAAGGGGAAAATATAAGGGAGAGAGAGAGGAAGATTCCTACCTACTTAGTTGACGAAGAGGGAGAGGAAGACGTCCGGCTCGTGCCTGCCGGAGATGGGGATGAAGGTGCCCAGGAGGGGGTTATCGGCGACGAGGAGGAGATCTGAGGACGCCAGCTGGTGCGGCCTGGCGTGGGACAACAGGGCAGAGTGGGCTTTGCTGTAGGTATGGCAACAGAGCAACGAGGAGGAGGAGGGAGGACCGCCGGAAGCTAGGGCTCTCTGACCAGAGAGGGGAGAGACGAAATCTAGGTTTTTTCTCCGCCAGAAGTAGCTTGAAGGAGACGGCAGACCCTGCCGCTCCTTATAAAGGCACTGGCCAGGAGAGGGGCCAGAGGAGGTGACGTGCTGTGCTCGCCGGAGGTGGCTGGGAATGGACACCCATGCCTCTCATGCGTTCGCACGAGAGGCATGGTCGGTTGCAGAGGTCAGGGGAGGGTCCCTGCGATAGAGGACGACGCAGGGAACCCCCCACTCGTTCCTGAGGACGGGCGCCTTGCCCTGCGCGGCGCCATCCTCCGCGCAAGGTTGCCGGAGGTATGGTAGGGAGGACTGTTCCGCAAAGAACGACGAGAAAGTTAGGGGGCCTTTTGCAAGGGTTTCAAACGATAAGGGTCAAAAAGTAATTCAAGAGGACCAATTTGTAAAGTCGGTCAAGATGGTCTTTTCTTAAGCCCAAATTTTTATACCAACCTAATTTGAACCTAAGGATTTTAATGGTGAAATTTTATTTTAGGTTGGACCATGTTTGAATGGTCAATTTGCATAAAAACCCAATTTAAGTCATAAATTGGGCATGGTTCTCACTTTAGGTCAAAATAGGTTGCAAAGGCCAAATTGAAGGTTCTAAACCCTAGGGAACATTTTTTCATGAATTTTAGAGGATTTATTTGATTTTTATCCTGCCTCAAATCTCGTGAATTAAAGTGGATTTGTTTTATAGTTACAAAATGTCATTTAATTCCTAGAAGTTGGTATAACCCTTTTCAGATCAGATCATCCCACTTCTCTCCTTATTAAGCTCATTTGACCTTCATTAAGACCCTTAATTTCCCTATTTGCACACCGCATTGGTGAAATTGCAGTTTTACCCCTTATGATTTGTCTTATTCTTTAACTTAGAATTCTCTGAGTTAAGCCTCTCTTTAGGTTTTGTTGGAGCTTCTTCACATTTATTTAGATTAAATTGTGCTAGTTAGGGTTCAAGATGAGGTTCTCATCAGGGGTATTGTGGGACAGTGACACGGCAGACGCGACCAGAGCTGATAGACCGCATCATCGTAGGGCAAATGACAGATCTGTACTTACAGACGATGCGAGACAGGGTGTTGACAGGGGACCCAAGAGACTATTCCTTTACAGATGAGATACTACGCATGAGGGGATGCTTATGCGTTCCTAAGGACGAGGAGTTGTTGAGAGAGTTGCTGGCTGAGGCGCACAGGTCCTGGTTCACTATACATCCTGGGAACATAAAGATGTATCATGATCTGAGACGCGACTTTTGGTGGAGAGGGATGAAGCGAGATGTTGGTGAGTTGGTGCAGTAGTGTTTGGTGTGCCAGCAGGTGAAGGCCGAGCATCAAAGGCTTGCAGGATCGTTGCAGCCACTTCCTGTGCCAGAGTGGAAGTGGGAGAGCATCACCATGGACTTGGTGGTAGGTCTACCAGTTACCTAGTGGGGACATGACACAGTCTGGGTGATAGTAGACAGGTTTACGAAGACGGCGCGTTTCCTGCCGATCCGAGTCACCTTTAGACCAGCATAGTTCGCAGAGGGGACATTCGAGATGTGGTACGCCTGCATGGAGTTCCACGTGAGATTGTATCAGACATGGATACCCATTTTACTTCCCAGTTCTAGACTGAGTTTCAACAGGCTTTAGGGACACGTTTGAGGTTCAGTACTATTTACTACCCCCAGACGAACGGGCAGTCAAAGCACACCATACAGACACTTGAGGACCTTTTGCGCGCTTGTGTACTGAACTGGAGAGGCTCCTGGGAGGAGCATTTACCCCTGGTAGAGTTTGCATACAATAACAATTACCACTCGAGCATCGGCATGGCACCTTACGAGGTACTGTATGGACGGAGGTGTACTGCACCCTTGAGTTGGGTCGAGGTGGGGACCAAGTGGGAGGTTGGCCCCAAGCTGATCTGGCAGAGTCAGGAGGTGATAGAGCAGATTCACAGATGACTCCGCACTGTTAGGAACAGGCAGAAGAGTTATGCTGATTGGAAACGAAGAGAGGTGCAGTTCGAGGTTGGGGATCACGTCTTCCTCCGTGTTTCGCCCATGAAGGGCCTACAGCATTTTGGAGTAAAAGGGAAGCTTGCGCCGAGGTTTGTGGGGCCCTTTGAGGTCCTAGAGCGGGGGGGACCCGTTGCTTACCAGCTTGCCCTTCCTCCCCAGCTTTCTGGAGTGCACGACATGTTCCACGTGTCCAACCTCAGGAGGTACGTTGCCGATCCCAGTCAGGTTTTGAGCCACGAGAGCGTTGAGGTGGGTGACAACCTGACCCACCCCAAGAGACCAGTACAAATACTAGACAAAGCCGTTCGAAGTCTGAGACGGAAGTAGGTACCATTGGTGAAGGTCCTATGGAGAAGCTAGTGGTACGAGGAGGCGACCTGGGAGCCTAAGGCCGCGATGCGAGAGCGATGCCCAGATCTTTTTGAGGGTACGTCTTTTCAGACCTACTTTGATCCTCTTTAAGTTTGTTATGCGTTTTTATTTTCCTTTTTTCGGACCATAGCTAGCTTAAGTTTCGGGGATGAAACTACCTTTAAGTTTGTTATGATGTAATGAACCATTACACTTTTAGCCATTTAAGACGTCTGGAATTTCAATCAAACGCCTGTCCGGACGTTTGAACCCGTTCTTGGACATCTGAAAGTGAAATTTTCGTACTGCGCTTTGCGCTCTGCGCGCGGGCGGCGTGCAGAGGCCATTCCTCTCTCTCTTCCTCATTTCCCCCTGAACCCTAAACCCTACACCCTCCTATTTATACCCTCATTCCCCTTCTCTCCTCACACCACTAGCCACCCCCACCTTCAGATCTTCAGTATGGCAGTGACGATGGCAGACGAGAGAGGCGAGTGGAGGGCGAGCGAGGGAGTGACAGAGGGAGGAAGGAGGAGAGCGTGGGAGGTCAGAGGACCTTCGGGACCTTGGCGGAGCTCGCACGGCAGGCGGCGGGTGCGTGCGTGGAGGACGTCGACGAGGAGCTGTCCAAGCTCCTGTAGCGGCTGGAGCTACCGTTGCGGGCGGAGGCGCGAGCGGAGCAAGCTACGAGCAAGTTCTGATACTGGAAGCTTTCTAGTATCAGACATCTGGAGTGACATCCAGATGATTGGCGAGGGATCTGGACATCCGGAGCTAAGGTCGGACGTCTTAGAGCACGTATCGCGCGAGGTAGGTACATTCCTGTGCTCATTTCTCCCATGCAGAGGATCTCAGCGCAGGAGGCATTGTTGGCTGATCCGCGCCTGCGTTTGCGTGCGCAGGTGCAGCTTTGGGAAGGTGCGCGGGAAGCTTTTCCACGCGCTTTTGGACGTCTGATCACATCACCAGACGTCCGGAGGTGCTTCCAGACGACCGGAGACATTGTCCAACATCTAGAACTGTCTGCAGATGGTCGCAGAGAAGGTCTGGGCGTCTGATCAACAGCTGGAGACAGAAGGTAAGATCTGCTGCCTTTTAAGACATCTGGTATTATTCCCAAATGTCCGATTTTGAACAGTAGGCACATTTTTGACCTGTTTAGGGCCCGATCGGGGTCCGTTTTATGCAAAAAAAATACCTGTACTTTCTTCTCGAGTTCCTCTACGTACTAGAGTCTGTTTTACACTATTCTGAACTCTCCTTCTGTGATGTATTCCCTGGTATAGGGTTTCAACCTGCTGCGCATTTGGAGCTCGCAGAGACGTCTGGGCCTGCGGTTCAAGCCCCCATTACTCCCGTGTTTCCTGGTAGAGTGGTTTAATTCAGTTATTAACATTTAAATAAGAATGTGCTTGGTTGAAATAGCCGAATGAAACTCTAGGATGTGGAATGAACCCTAGGGTAGAGAAATCAATGAACCTATTTGTACTGTATGGTTTACTTGCATGCGTGATTAAGATAAATTGCTAGCAAATGCTTGTGTTATAATTATGAGTTATCTGTTAGAATATGAGCTGCCTGTATTTAATGAATAATTACCTGTGAAACCACCAGTTGCATGTATTGAGAATGGAATTATGAAAACACGAGCTACCTGTATATGGATTAGCAATGAATTATGAAAGAGGAGATCTGGGTCTGGATAAATAAGGTGAACATGAGCATGAACCCTACGGGAATTAGGAGAACTCTTGTGGATAGACGGAAACCTGGAATGTAGACGGGAAGTGTGTCGGCCCTTGAGTACGTGGTACCAAGGAGAGCAACTGTCCCCTTTTGTGTAGAGCAGAACTAGCCTTCCTTGGGTTGAGACCCGGGGTTAGGATTGGCCACTCTACACTGACTCCTGTTCGCCCTCGCGTACGTGGTACCGAGGCGAGCTACTAGTGTAGGGAGGGAGCTTGCCACCCCACGGGACTCGGGGTTCAGCTAGCCACCCTACACCGACTTTGTTAGACCCTCTAGGCAAACCGGGGTAGTCAGACGAGGGTGCGCGGACTGTGGAGGGGCGAGACCCCTGTTTGGTTCTAAGGGGAGAGACCCCTGTTCTGAGAGGGCAAGGCCCTATACTAATCCGTGCTGTACTTTGGGCGTACCCACTAGCGGAAACGACTGACCGCGTGTCAGTGCGAGGTAGCTACCCATGCGCTTATCACGCGTGTTGTAGTCACTGCTACGTCTTGATAGTGACCTCAGGGTGGTTGACTGGGTGTAGGACTACCACAGGGGACTCCCGACCAGGAGAGCACCACGTGCACCTTCTACTCTACGGAAAAGACTGCAATCAAGATCGTTCCCACAAGGAACATACAAGGTCAAGAAATATTTGGATACTTTAAGAAATAAATGAAACAGAAACATATAAATGGGATAAATAGAAATGAGAATTAAATATGTTGTTTACTGTTTTTGTACTTAAATAATATAAACACCACTCTACTCAACGTTCGCTGACTCTGTCTTTTCATAACACTGTTCAGAACCAAAAGTTGAGTAACCTGAGTTTCCGGCTGCAGAGGGTGCTGGGCCCCATCGAGAATAGCCGTAGTTTTTCTTTAGCACTTTCTTTTCTCTACTGTTGCAGTAAGTAATGGACAATTGGTTATTGTTCTGCTACTTCTGTTTCCTTTCCACTTTCTGTCGTCATTGTTGTTGTGGTGGTATGTATTGAGACAACAGTTCTATTTCTTTACTGCTTTGTACGTTTCTTCTACTTAGTTATATTGCATGTGTGAATGTGGTTTATTTTTCCTACTGTTGGTTATTTCTTGTTGGACAACTAGTTCTTGGGATTAGTTGAGGCAAGCTGGTCTCGGGTCCTGTAGGGATCCGGGAATCGAGCCGTAACAATGGTTTAGCAGAGGCTGAAATTAAGCTTTCTGAGAAGTTTCAAGTTATGTTTATCATTGAGAAATTTCCTAAATCTTGGGAAGACTTCGGGATGACTCTTAAGCATAGGAAGGGAAAGATTTCTCTAGATGACTTGATGTTAGCCATTGCTATTAAGGAAGAGCATAGGAAACAGAAACCTGTAATTCCTGTGGAGTCTAAGGTGAATGTCATGACATCTAAGGGCATGCAGAATAATAATGAGTACAATAAAAACAAAACGAAGGCCAAACTCAAGATCCAGAAGAAATCCAAGAACAAACCATGCTGACACTGTGGGCAGGTTGGACATTAGAAGCACGATTGTCCTTCTAATAAAGCTTAGCATATGAGCACAGATGGGAATCCTCAGGTGAATGTGATCACTGAGGAGGCCGGGCCTAGCGATGGGTATGCCTCAATAAAATCCGGACTCTATGTTATTCACAATCCTATTGAATGGCTTGTTGATACTGGAGCTAATGTACATATTTGTACTGATAGATCGTGCTTTTCTTTCTATCAGGCCTACAGTGGCAGGACTGTGAAGATGGGGAACGACTCTGTAGCCAAGGTGCTGGGACTTGGATGCGTGGACTTAAGGTTCTCCTCGGGGCGAGTCTGGACACTATGCAGGGTGTTGCACGTTCTTGCTATTAAAAGGAATGTTCTTTTTGGTTCCTTGTTCATTAGAGAGGGTTTTGAGATAAATTTTAAATGTAATAAAGTTGTTATGTTAAGACATGGGATATTTCATGGAAAGGGGTATTTGACAGATTTTGATCTATTATTTAGAGTGAGATGTTATGTGAATGTATCATCTAGAAATACTCTAAATAATGTTAGTTTTCATTCGATTTAATCTATTTGCAGTAATATTGAATCTTGTGATATATGGCATGGTAGATTGTGTCATGTAAATTTCAATTCTTTAAAAAGAATGATGAAATTAAATATGATTCCTGAATACACCATAAACAAAACTAAAAAATGTGGGATATGTGTGTAGGCTAAACAAATTAGGAAACCTTTTCACTCTATTAGTAGAGATACTGAGGTTCTAGATTTGGTACACACATATATCTACGAGTTTAATGGTGTGTTAACTACGGATAATAAAAATTATTTTATCACCTTTATAGATGACAGTAGTAGATACTGCTATGTGTATTTGCTTAAGTCTAAGGATGAGGCGTTAAGTAAATTTCTCATCTTTAAGAAAGAAGCAGAAACACAAACTGAGGAAACTCTTGAGAGACTAAGGTCAGATAGAGGGGAATATACGTCCAATTTATTTGATGAACAGTGCCAAGCTTTTGGTAGGGTTCATGAAGTGACGGCCCCATATTCCCCTCAATCTAATGGGATAGCAAAGCGAAAGAATAAAGCTCAGGATTACCTACTTACATGTGGGGGGAATCTTTGAATACGACTTGCCATATTCTGAATAGAGTTCCCCTCAAGCACAAGGAAAGTAGTACATTTGAGATTTGGGAAATAAGAAATCAAGTTTGAAATACCTTAAAGTGTGGGGCTACCTTGCAAAAGTGGTTGTCCCAGAACACAAGAGGAAGAAGCTTGGACCTAAAATAGTTGACGCGATCTTTTTGAGTTATGTTGATAATTGCTTTGCCTATAGATTTTTTTTTATAAAATCTGAGATTTCAGACATAAATGTCAACACTATTGTTGAGCTTCGCGATGCTACACTTTTTGAGGATGTCTTCCCAATCAAGACTGGATTACCTCAAAATACAACTTCAGATGATCTAGCCACCACATCTGGTTCTACTCCTGGTCAAGTGGAAATGATGTCTAATGTGGGGGCTAGCTCTTCCTGTTCTGAACCCAATCAAGTTGAAGAGTCTGAACTTAGGAGAAGTAAAAGACCAAGAATTGTCAAGGATTTTGGAAGTGATTTTATTACTTACCAAATCAAGGGCAATCCCCCCATTTATCATGATGCCATGACTTCTTCTGAAGCTAAGCACTGGAAAGATTGCATTAAGAATGAGATGGACTCAATCGCCTTTAATGGCACTTGGGAGTTGGTTGATTTACCTCCAGGGTATTCTACTATTGGGTGCAACTAGATGTTTAAGAGAAAACTCAAGCCTGATGGATCTATTGAAAAATATAAAGCTAGTCTTGTTGCCAAGGGGTTCAAGCAAATGGAAGGCATCGATTATTTCAATACCTATTCTCCAGTGACTAGGATAACTACTATCCGGATGCTTATTGCATTGGCTTATATTTATGATCTCATTATCTACCAAATGGATGTGAAGACCGCCTTTCTTCATGGTGATCTTCAGGAGGAGATCTTTATGGACCAACCTGATGGGAACACCATCATGAGCCATAACTAGCTCAATTTGATCTGATTAAGTCATTAAATGCTCGTACATAACCATCAGAAGGTCATAATTCATTACAAATCCTTTCAAAGAAGAAAACAAGAAAACATGGTTATTTCTGCAAATTTACCATTCTATCACGAAAATAGAATAACCACGATTTTTCTCAGGAGTTGAACAAATGTCAAATGTGCTTTAGAGTCTATTAAGAGGGTTCATACAGAATGAAACGGGTGTTCACGCGTTATAGGAATAAATGGACATAAAAACTGACCCGCTTAAGAAACTGAGGTTTCGGTTATGATAAAATTCACCAAAATCCTCTAAAATTCATAGAAAAATATTCTCTAGGGTTTAGTACCTTCAATTTGAACATCAGAACCCGTCTTGACCTAAAACAAAGCCACAGATAGACTTTTGCCCTAATTTGGGTAATTATGCAATTTCTCCAAAAAAAGTGGTCAACACCTAAAAATAACTTCAAGATTAGATTCCTTGGGTCCAAATTAGGTTTGTACCAAAATTTGGGCCCAATCTGAGGTCATATTAACCAAGTTTGCATTTTAGTCCTATCTGATTATTTTATCTCACACCTGTGCCCCTAACTCTCAAAAAATCTATATTTTGGTCCCTAACTTTTGTCATCTTATTTATAAGATGGTCCCTGCCAACATTGGTGTGAACGCACCTTGCTTCGACGAGATTTGAGCAGAGATTTCTTGCTCAATTCGCAATCAAACTTTCCTAAAATTAAACCGGAAATTCTTTATGAAATTCTCTTTCACATGAGACCGATCTTGGGCTCCAATTCTTTCCCAAAAGGTCATGCGAACCATTTGAAGGTTCAGGTATCCTATTTCGCGAGGACCTTCTGAGCTTGGAAACTTCTTTCTAGGCTTGGAAAGGCCTCCTATGGCCTATAAAAGAAGCCCTATTGCATACGTACATCTTCAGCAAGTCTTGGCGAGTCAACAACCCCTAAATCACCTCATCCAGCCACCAATGACCGTTGCTTTGGCGACCTCCTTCGATCCCCTTCCTCCGGCCATCCAACGACCAAATTGGTCGGCCCTCTCGACTCTCCTCTTCTTCGCGATCCTCCTCGACCAAAGGGAGGACGTGCCTCTGCCTAACTCGCCGTCACCGCTCAATTGCTCTCTCCGTCTTCTCCGGTGCCGGTCGACCAAAATCGGCTGCCTCCGCCTCTCTCTCACCTAGCTAAGTCCCTCTATTGCTCTCTCTCTCTCTCTCACTCTACTTCTCTTTTCCTGCACTTACAACTCACTCACATTCGCTGCACCACCCGTACCCTCTTCATCTCCCTCCGCTCTGGCAAAGCCCCAGCAATGCCTCCAGCTCACTCCACCACATGAACCTCGCCGCTACCACCCCCATTAGCATTGCCACGACGTCCTCAACAAAAGCCCTCTATTAATTAGGGCATTCATCCTCTCCATCGCTCCATTGGCCAACCCACTTCCACATCGTCTTCTCCATCACCGACACACACACATCGACCTCTACACGCCCTCGAACCAGCACCACCACATTCACCATCACACAACGAACCTTCTAAGCTTCTTAATTGGGGCAGTTAGCCCATGTTCGTCTGTTTCTGGTATCACGTCGCCACCGCCATTGATGAAGCTTCATGCACACCTTGAAGAAGGTGTTCTTTCTTCAGACACCCCAGGCATCACCTTCAGGTGGTGCGGAACCACTGCTCCGGACTCTTAGGTCCCTGATTGGAGACCTTGAGCTCAGCAGCTGCTCCAATTCGGTGAAGGAAGTCGACTGCCTGCTACGCGAAGAATAGGGGACAACATAGTCCCATATCGGATATTGAGGAATCCTCTATGCAGTTTAAATTGATTTTGTGCATATGGCTCATCGCCTCAGCATGCACAGGGGGTGAGGTCCCCACACGTACGCCCATACACACGCCTTGGTCGTGGTCAAGCCACGCGGGTCTGACCAGATCCGGTTACCCGCTTGTTTCCCCGATTGGAGCGGTGTTCTAAGAGGGAAGAGAAGAAAAGAGAGAGAAAGGGAGGGGGTTTGCCTCACGCCCTTTCTACACTTAGCTGATTAAGAGGCCTTCGCCTCTTAAGTTGCTGTGCCTACGCCTCTCCCTAAGGCTTGAAGAGAAGGTTGGAAGAGGCCTTTGCCTCTGTCTACTGAGCATCGGTTAAGGCATCTGAGTGCCTATTCTGTCGTCTGATATTTGCTGATACCTTGGTTCTGTTTGTTGAATTGAGATTTTCTTGGCTCATACGATTTTGTTACTTGAGTAACTTACAAAGCTTAACATTTTTGGGTAATTTGGTGATTCAAATCACCATTTTACCCTCTTCTTTTTGCACTTTATTACTGAGCTTCATCTCTATATCATTTTTAATTAAGTTTTGGGTTGCAATTGCTCATATATTTGAATGAAACTGTGATCTTGAGATTCATATTTGCCACTTGCTCCCAGCGAACGACCTCGAATTTCTTTCGAGTATAAATATTATATATTTTTCGCACTGATTTAATCTATACTGCAACGTAACAATTTTAAAATCCGTTTCAGAGCGACAAACACAGCCTGAGGGATTTGTAGCTCCTGAGAATGAGAAAAATGTTTGCAAGCTTGTTAAATCTCTTTATGATTTGAAACAAACACCCAAGCAATGGCATGAAAAGTTTGATAAGACGATACAGTTTTTTGGCTTTGTAGGTCATAAATCTGATAGGTGTGTCTACTCTATGATTAAGGGTGATATGTGTATTGTCCTGTGCCTATATGTAGATGATATATTACTGTTTGGATCAGACATTAAAATTATGAATGAAACTAAGTTGTTCTTGAGTAGTAAGTTTGAGATGAAAGATATGGGTGTTACAAATGTGATCTTAGGCCTCAAACTAATTCGATCAGCAGAGGGGATAGCTATTTCTCAATCTCATTATATTGGAAAGTTTATGAGAAATTTGGCTATGAAGATTACAAGGCTATAAGCACTCCTTTTAATTCATCAAAAACTCTCTATAAAAACAAATGTGGAACACCTGTTTCATAGCTAAGATATTCACTGATTATAGGAAGCGCGGTGTATTTGGCTAACTGTACTAGATCAGATATTTCTTTTTCCGTGTCTAAGTTGAGCAGATACAAAAGCTGTCCTGACCATACTCATTGGGATGCCTTAGACCGGGTACTTAGGTACTTAAAGGGAAATGTTTATCTTAATTTGCATTATAGTAAATATCCTTAAGTTTTGGAAGGATATAGTGATGCAAGTTGGATTGGTCAAATTGATGATTCAGGGAGTAATAGTGTTATAGGGTATGTCTTTACCCTTGGAGGCAGTGCAGTCTCCCAGTGGTCAGCAAAATAGACCATCTTAGCCCGGTCTACCTCTAAGGCTGAACTATGTGCTTTGGACACCACTGGAATTGAGGCTGAATGGCTAAAGAGACTTCTTATAGAAATTCCTATTGTGGGTAAGTCAATTCCAGTGATATCTTTGCATTGTGATAGCATGACTGTTATAACAAAGATTAAGAGTTCAAAGTTTAATCAGAAAATAAGGAGACATATCCAAATCAGGCTCAAGTCTGTAAGGGATTTAGTGTTTGAAGGAGTGATTGTTGTGGAATTTATAGGATCGAAGAATAACACAACAGGTCTGTTTACTAAAGAACTTGATAGATCTTTAGTCCTTTAATCAGGGCTTGTGATGGGACTGAGACCCATTGGGAGTTCACCCGTAGTAGCAACTCAACCTAACTGAGTAGAGATCCCACAAAGTAGGCTTAATGTGGTAACAACATGCTGTTTGGGGAACTGGTTGGCACTCATTGTTAGATGCTTTTGCATCTGAGTCCAATCCTTGGAAGCCTGAGTGCCTTAAACTACAAATTTAGGAATAGGAAGAGCAAAGGCTCTGAATGGGTTCAAGCCGTTATGATAGGATGTGAGCAGTGCATCCTTGGAGAATGCCAACTATGTGAGTGTTATTGTGGGCCGCAGGTAAGGGAATATGGTCTTCCCCGATTACACTCATGAAACAGGGAAAGGTGCATGGCCTTTAAGAGCACAAACCCTAAATATTATCACCAAGAACTTCATTCTCTTGTCACCACTATACTCCCCACATCAAAGGTCTAGAGTTCAAGACTAGTTTCACTTTATTCCTGTGGTGGTGAAGGTGAACGACTCAGGTAAGGGTTCAAATTGCAAGGTACTTTTACTGAAAGCAGAGTGTGGTAGTCGAGGAATTTAACATTGAATTTCAGCGATAAATTTGTGGGGATTGTTGGATTTGAGAGCCTAATTGCATCTATTGGGATGCAATTGTTATATGGTGACGTGGGAATTGATGTTGAAATCAGTGAGATTTGGGAGAGGTTTTTAGTCCCATACTGGAAGTAGACAAACCTTTTGGTGGGTGTCAAAGGCTTTTGCCTCCCATGGCTTACGTAGCAAAGAGTGAGAGGTGGGGCTGGGGGCTGCGCGCGCACGCGTGCGTGCCCCACCCAGCCTCGACTCCAACTCTGGATCGGGTGAAAATCAATTTGAAACTTGGAACTTGAACTTCTTTTGCTACGGATTTTAATCTTACTATTTTAATTTGGATTGATCAATCAGGTTGTAAAATTGGTTGATTAATGTATTTACCTTGGTCAATCAATTGGTTTGGTCGGCCAATTAATACAGTTTGATCGACCAATTATTTTGGTGGATCAATGGACCTAATTGGTTGATCAAATGGTTTTGGTCAATCAATGAACTTAATTGGTCGATGATGAGAACCTCATCATAAACCCTAAACTAGCACCATCTAACCCAGATTTGCAAGAAAAAAACTCCTACATAACTATAGAAAGGCTTGACTCAGAGAGATTCTGAGTTTGTGAAGAAAACAAGAACTGAGGGGTAAAAATGTAATTTCACCAACTCAATCTGAAAACAGGGTAACTCAGGGTCCAAACTTAGGTGAAACCAACCTAATAAGAAGAAAAGTGGGATGAATTGATCCAATAAGGGCTATAGCAACTCGAAGGAATTAAATGACATCCTATAACCCTAAAAACAAACCCACTTCAATTCACGAGGTTTGAGGCAAATAAAAAATCGACTAAACCCTCTAAAATTTATTGAAAAATAATCTCTAGGGTTTAGAACCTTCAATTTGGCCTTAGGAACCCATTTTGACCTACGTTGAGAACCAGGCCCAATTAATGACTTAATTTAGGTTTTTACGTAAATTGACCGGTCAAACAAGGTCTAATCTAGAAATAAAATTCACCATTAGAATCCTTAGGTCATAGTTAGTCATGTATAAAAACTTGAGCCTAAAAAAAGACCTTCTTGACCAACTTTACATTTTGGTCCTCATCCATTACTTTTTGACCCTCACATTTTGGCCCCTAGGCCTTCTTCGTTCTTTGCATTTGGGTCCTCCCTGCAAAACCTTGGGCAGCGCCATGCTCCGGCGACTTTGCGCGGAGCATGGCGCCGCGCAAGGTAAGGGAGACCCTCTGCCAAGACAACCGGGGGTTCCCTACGACGTCTACTGTCGCAGGGACACCTCCATGGTCTCTGCGGTTGTCCATACCTCCCGTGCGAACGTACGGAAGGAATGGGTCTCCATCTTCGGCGTCCTCCGGCGAGGGAGGCACGTCGCCTCCCTCCGCCCTCCTCTCTGATCTCACATCTATAAAAATCGCCTCCGTCTGCCGCACTCAGCAGCTCGGTTCTGACGGAGAAACACCCCCATCCTTCCTCTCTTCCCACTCCGGCAGAAGCCCTCCAGCTCCGGCGGTTCTTCCTCCTCCTCCTCGTCGCTCTGCCGCAATACCAGCAGCAGAGCCGCCTTCGCCCTCTCTTCCCGCGTCGCGTCGTACCCAGCGCGCGCTCTCCCCCTCTCTCCTTGCCGCCACCCCCTCTCTCTAGGCACCTTCTTCCCCGGCGACAGTCGAAACGACTGTCGCCCTGCTCCGTCCCCCTCTCGTCCCTCCAAGTAGGTACAGTTCTTTCCTTTCCTCCCCTCTTTCTTTTCCCTACTTCAATTTGCTCAACCACCCTTCGACCGCGCCTGATCACCCTCACCTTCTCCATCTCCAGCCAACCTCCGACGACTCTCTCCCATCATTCCACCACCCCACACGACTCGCCGACCGACCCAAAACTTCCGCCTCATCACGTTGAGCCATTTCCGCCCCTTCATTTCCTGCCATTCGCCACCTGAAGACCCCCCGAACAAACCCATTCCCCCAGCCACAGTCCGACCTAGGGCAGCCCCTGCACGCCGCCCCACGACCTGCCAGACCCCGCACCACCTTCGCCGTGCCACGGCGAAGGTCCCCCGCTTGTCTGATTAGGCCGAAGGGCCGTATTTCTGTGAACAGGTCACCCGTCCTCCGCCGCCATTGCTGAACAGGTGGAGCTTCTTCCGCCTGCAGCTGCAGCGTCGCTTCGCCCAGGCTTGCGCTCCAGGACGCGCGCCTCGCCCTCATGCGCTTGCCCAGGTCTGCAGCTGGGGTGAAAGCCCCGCACACAGCCGCGATTGCATGCAGCTTTCTCAGCTGCAGGCGCCAAATTGGGGTGGGACATTTTGTCCCACCTCGGTAGTTCTGAAGGCTGCGCACCCGCATAAATGCAAAAAGTGCTATAGGCTTATCGCCTCAGCACACGGGGTGAGGTCCCTCCGACCCGCTTACCCGGCCTCATCCGCGACCACCCCCTCGCGGACTTGGCCCGACCCGCTTACCCGACCTGCACTTCTCGCCCACCACCGCACGCCGGTGGGCCTGGACCTGGGCGCGACCCGTACCCGATTACCCGGCGGCTCTGGGAAAGCTATCCTACGAGTGAAATTTGAGAGAGAGAGACGTGGGGGAGGGTAGGGTTAGGTTTTGCCCTGACCAAGCTGTGAGTGTGTAGGCTGAGGCAGAGAAGAAGAAGAGAAAGAAGGAAGGAGCAGCCAGAGCCGTGGCTGCTTGAAGCAAAGCAGAAGAAGGACTGCGAGAAGAAGAAGGAAGGAGGACGCACTGTAGCAGAGGCTACTTAAGTCGTCTAATTGAAAAATCAGACGACGCTCTGAAGAAAAAGAAGAAGGAGAAAGAAGAGAGAAGCAGAACACAAAGAGAAAGAAGGAAAGCTTGGAAGCAAAAGAAAAGGAACAGAAGAACAGAAGAGAAACAAGAAGAAGAAAGAAGACTAAGGAAGACAAGAGAAGAGGAGAAGAAGAAAAAGCCAACAAGACAAATCTCTCTCTCTCTCTTTCATTTTTGTAATAGAAACTTTGTACTTCTAGAATACAGTTTGCTCACTGAGTTCGACCTCGGGAAAACTTTTATTTCCGAGTAACAAATTGTATTAAACTGGTAATCGCTTCTTTATACTATACTACGACGAAATATTAGAACTATAGACGAGAGTAGCAACCAGTCGATCAATTACCGTGTTTCCATGAAACGGGAATTTTCTTAACGTCTAGTCGTGGGCTCTCATTTGACACACAACAAGAACAAAAAATCTCTCTCTACTCTGTCCCTCTCTCTCTCTCTCTCTCGTTCTTGTCTCTCTTTCTTGGTGCGTTTGTTTGACGTGAGATTGGTAGAAAAATCTCCAATCACTTTTGTCGATCTTGCACAAGGAGATTGAGAGATTCACGAGAAGTTTTTGGTTGATCAAACTATTCAGTTGGTAGATCAATCGGGAATTTAGGTGGTTACCAAATTGCCTTGGTTTCGTTCTCCTGAGGTGATTTTCGAGGACGTCCAAGATTGGAGTGTGCCGAATCTTAGAGGTGGATCGTTGTATCCTAGGAGGAGTTCGTTAGATCTCGACGCATTGGTATTGTGGGGGGCGATACATTCTTTAAAGGAAGTTCTTAATGGGCACTTCGATCGGAGTAAAATCTAATCCCTTTTCGTTTTGTTTATTTGTGATATTGCATGTTATTTGTTGTTTATTTTATTCTGGATCTTGTCAAATCATATTTGTCTTGCTTGATTTAATATTTTTGATCTATGCGAAAACGTTGGAAATGCATATGTTTTTATTTATTTATTTTCTATATGCATTAGTTTCAACAAGTACTTGGTCTAAGGCATCCTAATGAATATGGTCAGGACAGCTTGTGTACCTACTCAACTTAGACATGGAAAAAGAAATATCTGATCTATTATAGTTAGCCAAATACATCAAGCTTCGTATAATCTGTGAATATCTTAGTTGTGAAGCAGACGTTCCACTTTTGTTCTTGTAGAGAGTTTTTGATGAATGAAAAGGAGTACTTACAACCTTTCAATCTTTATAACCAAATTTCTCAAGAAACTTTTCAATGTAATGAGATTGAGAAATAGCTATCCCTTCTGCTGACTGAATCAGTTTGAGGCCTAGGAACACATTTGCAACACCCATATCCTTCATCTCAAACTTATTAGTCAAGAACAACTTAGTTTCATTCACAATTCTAATGTCTGATCAAAATAATAATATATCATATATATATAAGCATAGGACAATACACATATCATCCTTAATCATGGAGTAGAGGCACTTATCAGATTTGTGACCTACAAAGCCAAAAGATTGTATGGTCTTATAAACTTTTCATGCCATTGCTTGGGTGCTTGTTTTAAACCATAAAGAGATTTAACGAGTTTGCAAGCTTTTTTCTCATTCCCAAGAGCTACAAATCCGACCCTTAGGCTGATCCATATAGATCTCTTCCTCAAGATCGCCATTAGGAAAGGCGATTTTCATATTGATTTGGTGGATAGTGAGATCATAAATAGAAGCAATGCAATAAGCATCCGGATAATAGTTATCCTAGTTGCTTGAGAATATATATCGAAATGATCAATTTCTTCCATTTCCTTGAACCGTTTGGCAACAAGTCCAGTTTTGTATTTTTCAATAGATCCGTCATACCTGATTTCTCTTAAACACCCAGTTGCACCCAATAGGAGAATACCTTGGAGGTAAATCAACCAACTCTCAAGTGTCATTAGAGATGATTGAGTCAATCTCATTCTTAACGCAATCTTTCCAGTGCTTGGGGGATCGCCCTCGATTTGGTAAGTAATAAAATCACTTCCGAAATCCTTGGCAATTCTTGATCTTTTACTTCTCCTAGGTTCAGACTCTTCTACTTGATTGGGTTTAGAACGGGAAGAGCTAGCCCTCACATTAGACATCCTTTCCACTTAGCCTGTAATAAAATCAAATGTGGTGGCTAGATTATCTGAAGTCATATTTTGAGGTAATCCAGTCTTCATAGGGAAGACTACCTTAAAAAATGTAGTATCGTGAAGTTCAACAATAATGTTGATATCTATGCTTGAAATCTCAGATTTTATAACAAAAATTCTATATGTATAACTATTATCAACATAATTCAGAAAAATCGCATTAACTGTCTTAAATCTAACCTTTTTCCTATTGTATTATGTGATAATCACTTTTATAATTTTGTGACTAAAAAATTATATATGTTTCATTTTAATATTAAATAATTAATTATAGATTTTCATAAAAGTTGATTAATGATACTTTAAAAGAAACAATACCACGGTTAAGAAATAAAGGAAAGGATAACGAGGTATTAAATGCATTTAAGCATGGGTCCTCTTAGTTGTTGTTTGTCTCCCTTTTTTATTTTTTATTTTCCCTTCTCCCTTATTGCGTTTCCTTTCTGATTCGAAAACGTCCGGTCCCTCTCTACTACTATAAATTCTCTCCCCACACTAGCCTCTAGTTGCGCTTCTTCTTCGTTACTCCCTTTGCCTGTTCCTCCTCCTCCTCCTCCTCCTCCTATGGCGGAGTCCACCAATGGCGATCGCCTCCACAAAGGTGCTCACAACGTCTTCAACGCTGCGCGCCCTTCTCCTTCCCGCTTCCCTCTCTTCTCTCGAAAATCCCAGAAGGCTTCTCTTTCGTCATTAGTTACGGTGTTCTTCTTCTCGTTATGCTTCGACGATCGTCGTTAGGGTTCCGTTTCCACTCGCCAAATAGTTATCGGAACCATCAGATGATAGCTTTTACCGATGTCCCAAAAAGTGGCGGATATCCACGATTAGCGATACCATTCGTTGGGTTATCCGAAGGATACTAGCCTTCTTTGATTCTTATGTAGCTTATAAAATGCATATCCTGCATTTTCGTGGCCATATCTCGACCAACATGTTTTTTCATGTTGGGGGATGGCAGAAATTATATCCTTTGCTCCCGCTGTTATGCCCTTTCCTTTTGAATTTTACGTTGGTGGTTTCCATGCATATATTCGGCTTTCACTTTGGCATTACCTTTGCTTGGTTATTTCCATTTAAGTGATATGAAAATGTACCGTGAAATGACATGTGAATGGTGTCAAGTAGTTCCTCCTGCCAAAATGGTGCTAGGAAGTTCGCGAAATGTTAGGAGGATGATGTCTGAAATAATGACATACCTTCGAACCAGGCAGCTGATGGGGGGGGGGGGGGGGGGGGATCATAATATCCAAGAGAAATGCATAGACCGATATGATTTGAGACAAAGGCCCTCTAATGCAAGTGGACCTTCTTGGGTTGGTGTTTTCTTCAGATTGCTGCTCCAGGCATCTTGCAATATGTCCTGCATACCATGCTGAACTTTGCTATCGTTAGAACAACACTGCCAACAAAGGTAAGGTTAGGTTCCTTGTGGGTTTAGGATATTAGCACAAAGAATACCCATGAAAGATACATTTCACAAACTTTGGAGGTAATTTTTCTTTGGAAAAAATGCAGACAAAATACAGATGTCTAGAAATGCTTGGTTTGAGTGCAGAAGTCTCCTTATTAAAAAGAGTACAGAATGGAATTTTTACCATCCAATATAGAAGATGAGACATGAGGTGTTGTCTTGGCCATTGAGGTGGTTGCATAATGGAGGAGAGCGGAGGCTAAAGGTTTTCTGTGAGAGGTTGACTTTGCATTAGGGTTTTAAATATCGATATCGATATCATATCGACAAGTCAAAAAAAGATATATCGGGGATATATCGCTGATATCGGTGAATTTTAGGGAAATCGCTCAAAAAGGTTCAAAATGTCTCAAAATATTATAAATTTTATGAAAATTAATATTTTAATAACAAATATATCATGAAGAAATGTCTAGAAGATGAAAATCATAAATTTTGAATTAAAACATAATAGAAATGTACTAGTTGTGTGTCGACGAAGTTATATATTGAAAAGGAAGTGTACAAAACATGATAATAATTGAAAATATTCATAGTAACTTTTGTTGCATATTGTTGATAATTGAAATCATGTCTTAGTTGCACTGATTTTCTTATCAATTTCAACATGCTCTCTATTCCAATACTCTTCTTTTTCTTATTGACCTGCCTCAGATTTTGCGAATCACCTTATTACTCTTCTCATTACGATTTCAAGATATGAAATCACAAATACTATCACTAAAGATACACTTTTTGATAGAAAATACGATTTAGATTATACATAAGTATATAATGAACAAATATAAATGGTCAAGTAACTAGAGTCCTGATTTTCTTTTCAGTTCTGATATGTTCTCCATTCCAAAACTCTTCTCTTTCTCATTGATCTGTCTCACATTTTGTGAACCACCATATTACTCTTCTTATTATGAGCTCAACATATGAAATCACATCTCCTACCAACAAAGATGCACTTGGTGAAACAATACATGATTTAGATAACACAAGCGTATATAATGGACAAATATAAACACTCAAATAACTAGAGAGAAATTGTGTCTATCATAGCATAATGCACAGTTTGCAAGATTAGTGGAGATCAACAAATAACCAGTATGCAAGTATTTAGATAAACCATGCTGAAACAAGTGAGCTTGTTAACCCTAGGTTGTTGTGGGGGAAAGAAAGAACCATTATGGATGACATCTTTTAATTAAATGAATATAACAAGATAGTCTTTTCAATACCCCTATGGATTATCAAAGTGCGTGGTTTTATGCATTTTTTTTATAGAGGTTTGAAGATGTTAATGTATTTCTCACTGACGTTTTAGAATATTCTTATTTTTCAATAAGTAAAATTAAGTGCAATGACTGAATTGTTGACACAGGATGTATAGCTTTAAAGTTAACATATTTGATGGACTACAAGGGAGTAAGAACCCTAGCATGTACAGCTCTAAAGTTCAATAAAAGTTCATGATATCGGCGATATATCACCGATATATCAGCGATATTGGCGATATATCAACGATATCATGGAAAAAAGATATTGAGGCTGATGTCGATATGTGCTGACTCGGCGATACCGATATATATCACTGATATATCGGCGATATTTTAAACATTGCTTTGCATAGGTATATGGCCTACGGGATTGGTTAGGTCATTCTTGTGTAGCACTTTAGGAGGTGGGGCTTCCTGCTAATATGAGTTGCTTGGTTGAAAAGATGTGTGACTACGAGTCCCTTCTCTGTCATTATCAATGGGAGACTTGAGGGATGGTGCATCTAGCTTCAATGGTGTGTCAGATAGGGATGCCCTTTTGTGCCACTTCTATTCATGCTTGTGGTCGATGCTTTAGCCATGAGTACATTTATAGCGTGTGGCAAAGGCCCCAGCAAGGGTAGACTTGGCTATGGGCTAGGAGCCTCATCAACCTGATCCACCTAACTCGCAAAATGAGCAGGCTTGGTGTTTGATTTTTTTCCGATGACCTCTGGTGTAGCCCTTTAATTGGCCTATTTTTGAATGTGCAAGCTTGGGTATTTAATCCAACTTGGCCTACAAACCATTACAATTGTAAAAATATACAATATATATGTTAATTTTGTTACGTAGCTGACTAATCTATGTTCCAAATCATCTTGTCTTTCATACGTTTTTTCTTTTCTAGCTATGTCATGTCATTGTAGGTTAAATATAACAACCTTTTGCCATAGCAAATTATATGTGACATTATAGGTTAAACATTAAAAATTGCATAGCTTGTGCCGTAGATTATATATATTCAACAATATTAGATATTTTATATAATCATTTTTTAAATTTTTTTATAGAATTAGGCCTTTCATTGGATGAAAAATAGAACTTATCATGTTTGTATATCCGTATCCATATCGTATGTTGCTTACATCCTTATCGATATTTGTATTTAAAGTACTTTATGCTTGACTCGTGGGTTGACCCATGTCCAACTTGAACCTTGGAAATAGGGTTTGGGCCAATCTTTGGGCTTGTGGGTCGACCTGATTAGGGCTTGAACCAAGGTTTTCAAAAGTTCGACCCAATCAACCTGGCCCATTGCCCACCTGACGTGATCTATGGCTAAATATAATCAAGGGCTTCAGTACTCTTGATCGTTTGAATGTTGTTCCGATGTTGTAGTCATGGCTTTAAATGGTGTGCCCTGAGGCGCTTGATGCAAGTTGGGTAAATTTAGCCTCGAGGTGTTTGCCCAAGATTGCTTTTGTGAGGCATAAGCCACAAGCTTGTGAGGCAGCCTCGAGGTGGCGAGGTAGCAAGGTGGTACCAAGGTGCCACCTTGGAAAAGGATTGTAGAAAATGGGGTTGAGTTACTTTTGATCCTCATGTTCTATTGTTTTTAGCTCCATAAAATAATTTTTGCTTGAGGTTTTATTTTTCATACATATCCAGGTTGCTACTAGTATAAGATTCATTACTCATGCATTTTCTTCCTAAATCATATCGTGCATTTTACTTTTGTAACGAACTATTATGTTATTGTTGGATTCAACTTTAATTCTTGGTTTATATTTATTGGAGTTCTTGAAATATGCTAAAACTAGTTTGCTAACTCATATGTTTGAGATATTAAACTCTTGTTTCTATAAGTTGATAGTTTTTCCTTTTCTTTTGAAATGGAAAAGCTAATAGATTAATAAATGAATCTTAATGGAAAATATAGAATTCAATTAAAAAATTATCTTGTCTTATTTAAAGTAGATTTGTTTGTGTTGAGTTATGTTTTAGTGGTTTATTTTTACTATTTTTATATTATACGGGTGTGTGCTTGTAATTTATCCTTTGTGCCTCTCTTTATAAAGGCACCTAGAGTTTCTGATAGAAATTGATTTGCTCTTTTTGTCCTCTTATGGTATTAGAGTAGCAGTCCTTGACTGGTGCCTAAGTACCCCACCTTAGACCCTAGTCTCCAAACCCCTCCACCCAATCCCTCTCCTCTCAAGGTCATCGCTGGCCATTTAGATCGCCTCCAACCACCATCGCCAGTCCCTCCCAGTTAGCAGCAGGGTCACCACCACTGGCAAAGGGCCCCAACGACAGCCCATGCGGCCTTAGCGCCGTCACTAGTGGCTGCAGAGGCGATCTCAACAGGCAGCTGACCTATTGCAGCGCCTCCATGACCATTCTCTGAGGCGCAACAAGTCTCCTCATCCCTTCTTCTCTTGTTGTGCCTCCATGACTTCTTTGTGAGGTGTAGCAGCAAATAGGTGGTCTAGATCTGATCCCAGGGGGTTCGCTTACTTCAGGGTGACGTGAAAAGTCGCCCTTCTCTAGTAGAGTAGAGGCTTAAGGAGAAGAAACAACCCCTTTGAGGTCTTAGCTAGCCCCAAAGGGTCATTATATCTAAGATTTGGTTCAGATCTACATATGGTCTGAATCTCTCCAATTTTTCAGATTTGTGATGGTTTGTTGGAAGGTAGCATGGTCTGATTTTTTACTGTAGTACACTTGATTTTGTGTTTCCTACATGTCGGACGATATGGAAGGCAAGAAGGATCTTTTTGGCGACTCGATAAGGAAGATATCTTGATTTTGTGTTTCCTACATGTCGGACGATATGGAAGGCAAGAAGGATCTTTTTGGCGACTCGATAAGGAGGATATCTACCCCGAGCGCATCTTCCTTTGTGCAATGAACCTCTATTAAGTTGGATTGTACCAACTTCCTTCTATGGTCTACGTCTTTTTCTCAATTTGTGGGATCGCATCACAAGAAATACCTTTTGATGTGAGACGAACCTGTCAAGTTTGTTGATTGGGAGGCAGATAATGACTGGGTGGCCACTTGCATGTTTAACAACGTGAAGGAGCCTATAGCAAAGCAAGTTGTCCTATGTGTCTGCCAAGAAGATGAGGGAGGTTCTTTATTAGATACATTCTCATAAGAGCAATATTAGTCGCTTGTACATGGTGATTGAGGAGCTGCACTTTTTTTGGAAGGGAACCATGTCTCTAGTTGAATATTATGACTTTATGAAGAATCTTTGGGACGAGCAGGATACTTATCAGCCAATCTCCACCGATGTTACTGTTATTGCCAAGCAATGTGAAGTTTTTTGCTCTGTTCAGTTGCTTGCGGGCCTTGGTCCTGAGTACAAATTTGTTAAGGATTAGCCTATGAACTTGGAGGAGATTACTACACCTGGTTAGATTTATGTCTGTCTTTTTAGATTGGAGATCTCTAATCTTGTCCTACCTTCAGATTCTTCTACCATGGCACCTGTTGGCCATGGTAGGGGAACTTTAGAAGGCTGGGGGAGAGGATGTTGCGCGAGAGTAGGTTGTAGCAGAGGACGCGGTTTGTTTTGTGACCATTGTCACAAGACTAATCACATTGTTGATAGGTGTTGGATAAAGCACTGATTTCCTTAGGGGCATCAGGCTAACCAGGTTGCTTATGGTGGAGATGGAAGTCAGCATTATCAGGAAAAGAACAAGTCAATCCTCATATTACTATTTCCAAGGAGGAATATGATAGACTTGTGTCATCTTAGGCATCTTCTATTGCTGGTGCTTCTGTGGCTTAGTTGACAGGTACTGTTGTTAGTGCCAGAGGTGTTTGTACACTATCATGGCTTGTTAACTTAGGTGCCTCCTCCCACATCACAGGAGATGCTACACATCTTTCATCTCTTAGACCATCGACCAATCTTGTAGACTCATTCATGTCAGGGTAGCTGATGGTGCTTTGTCCCCTTTGACAGGCTTGGGTGACATTTCTTCATTTACTACTTTGTCACTTTTTGATGTTATGTATACGTCTAAATTTGCCTTGAACTTAATGTCTATCAATTGGATTACCAAGACATTAAATTGCAGAACAGCGTTTCATGACTATTTTTCTTTTTGTAGGACCTCCTGATGATGAAGCAGATTGGTGGACTTGAGCAAGATGGGCTGTACTACTTAAGTCTTCCACCCGAGACTCATTCCATGGCTATCACTTTTGCCACTTCTGCTCTACGGTGGCATCTCAGATTAGGACATCCTAGTGTTTCTGTTCTCTGTTGTCAATTTTTTGACTTGTAGCTTCCTAATTCGTTTTCCTGTGATGTTTGTCAACTTGGCAAGCATCATAGGGTGTCTTTTCCGAGTAGTAATAATAGAACTAAGTCTGCTTTTTTCCCTTATTCATGCTGATTTATGGGGTCCATGTCGGGTTAAGAGTCTTGGGGGCTTTCGATATTTTTTTGTTATTGTGGATGATTACACCCGTGTCTGATGGGTATTTATGATGAAATCCGAAATCCTGCATTGATAAAAAAATTTGTTAATGAAATAAAGATCCAGTTCTCTACTATTATTCGCATGTTTCAGATTGACAATGGACTTGAATTTGTGAATTCTACTTTAACTCAGTTTTTCTAATCTCTAGGTGTTATCTACCAGACTTGTGTTTATACATCTAAACAGAATGGGTGGTTGAATACAAGTGGAGACACCTTCTCGATGTTGTTTGTACTGTTATGTTTCAGATGCATGTTCCTGCTAAGTTCTGGGTTGATGCTGTTCTTACAACTACTTTTTTGATTAATCGTTGCTTCTTCTGTTCTTGATGGGAAGACTTCTTATTCGATTTTGTTTCCTGATCTGGAGCTTTTTTCTATACCACTCAATGTGTTTGGATGCGTTTGTTTTGTTCACTTATTCAAAGTAGATAAGCTGTTGCTTAGATCAGTTAAATGCATTTTTGTGGGCTGTTCTAGAACTCAGAAGGGAAACAAATGTTTTAATCCTCCTACACATCACTTTTATGCTAGCAAGGATGCGACTTTTTTTGAGGAGATACCATATTATTCTGTTACAGAGAAGTCTCTCAATGTTACATAGAATGTCCCATTGCCTATGCCAATTGCTACGCCTCTAGGGGCCTTTGAGCCTCTCATACCTCAACAAGATGTTCCTCCTATTACTTATCCCAGACATCCTGTGGTTACAAATGCCTTCCCTAAACATTTTCAGCACAAACTGCTAGATACCATAGTTCCTGTAGAAGAATCCCTTTTTACTATTCCTGCTCAATCCTTTATTGATACTGTTGATTCAGATAGAGGTCTAGGGTCAACACCAGCAGAGGTACATGATGTGGATCTTCCTATTTCCAAGAGGAAACCACATAGTTCTTGTGCTAAGTATTCTGTTTTCAATTATATGTCATTTGATCATTTTCTTGTAGCAGGGAGACTTCCATCTCTTGCAGTTGATAGCAAGCATTTTCCCAGGAATTATGCTGAAGCTTCTTAGGATCCTTCTCGGACCTTAGTCATGGAGGAGGATATGGCAGTTCTCTAGTTCAGAGGTACCTGGGAACTTGTTGACATACCCCTTGGTGCTATTGTAGTGGGGTGTAGGTGGGCGTTTACCCTCAAATGTCTCTTAGATGAAATAATTGGAAGATTCAAACCATCGTTGGTTGTCAAAGGTTATACACAAACCTTTGGAGTTGATTATTTTCAAACTTTCTCACCAGTGGGCAGTGACCAGACTCAATTCAATGTGGATTCTTTTCTTTGTGGCAGTCAACAATGGTTGGTCAGTATCTTAGCTAGATATTAAAAATGCATTCCTCTATGTTGATTTAGAGGAAGAAGTCTACATGCAACAACTCCCAAGATTTGCGGTTGAGGGGTTGTCAGAAGGTTTGTAAATTAAAGAAGGCTATTTATGGCCTTAAGTAAAGCCCCAGGGCTTGATTTGAGAGATTTAGTAATGTCGTACGAGAATTTGGTTTTATTAGATCTACTGCTGATCATTCAATGTTTACTTTGCACAGTCACTGGGTCAGTTCTTATTGTGTACGTTAATGATATACTGCTTACTGGAAGTGATAAAGAAGGGATAGAAGCAACAAAGAAGTTTTTACATTCTTAGTTTGTTATAAAAGATTTGGAAGTGATAAATTATTTTCTAAGCATGGAAGTACAATATGTTTATGGTGGTCTTATTTTATCCCAGAGAAAATATGTGGTTGACATGTCGAGAGAGGCATGAATGCTAGTTTGCAAATCTGCTAGTGTTCCAATGGACCCATCTATACCACTTGCAGATTCAAAGAATCCGCTACTTGAGGATGTGACTAGATACCGTACTATGGTAGGAAAGTTATTATATTTGATTGTTACTAGACTTGACATTTGTTTTGCACTTGGGAGACTTAGTTCATGCAGTCTCCTAGAGAAGTGCATTGGGAAGGTGTGTGTCAGGTGCTGAGGTACCTTAAGTAAGCTCTTGGTAAGGGGCTATCATTCAAGAAGTATGGCCATCTAGATATATGGGGGTATTCTGATGCAGACTATGCTAGAGCTCATGAGGACATAAGATCTACTATAGGGTATTGTACTTATGTTGGTGGCAATCTAGTCACGTGGAGAAGTAAAAAATAGAATGTTATCTCCATATTTGGTGCAGAGTCGGAGTATAGGGTTATGATCCATACTATTTGTTAGCTGTTGTAGGTATGATCTATTTTACAGGATCTAAGAGTATGGCGCTACTCCCATGAATTGTGATAATAAGGTAGTTGTGTTTATTGCAAATAATCCAACTGTGAACCAAACACATAGAAGTTGACCGTCATTTCATCGGAGATGCTATTTTTGCAGGTAAGATCACTATACCCTATATAGTCACTGAAGATTAGATTGCTTATATCTTCACCAAAGCGCTATCCAAGAAATGTCTTAAATTGTTATGTTTCAAGCTAAGCATGTTTGATCTTTATACTCCAACTTGAGAGGGAGTGTTGAGTTATGTTTTAGTGGTTCATTTTAATTATTTTTATATTATACGAGGGTGTACTTGTAATTTATCCTTTGTGCATCTATATAAAGGCATCTAAGATTTCTAATAGAATTTAATTCGCTCTTTTGTACTATCAGTTTGTCTTCAATGCTTTTATAATTGCATAGGATTTGGTATGAAGTAATGAAGTTATCAGTATCTTTTTATGTAAAGATGATAGTTAATAGGTATGTACTTGTTTAGGTTCTAGATACGACTTTGGCCTCATTGTGCTCCATTTGAGACTCTCCTTATATCTACCTTTCAGATTGAAAGGTTATGATTAGTAATAAATATATATAATTAATATGATAGTTTGGAGGAATTTCCTGAGTTACAAATAATTTTTGCCTACTCTGTTAGGTTGTCATCCTTGTATTTATCTTTCCCATTGAAGGAATTAATCGATATCCATGTAAATGCTACATATTTGAATCTTAAAAGCATGTATTTATGTTAGATTTTAACTTTTTCCTTTCAAAAGTGAGGCTTATGCCACGACCTACTTAGGGCTTACACATCGCATCAACAACATAAAATTGCTTCACTACGTTTCATGTTTTTTTAAAACATTGGTTATGGAAATGATATAGTTTTCTTTGTTGAAGGGTTCACAAAAGTAATGGAAAATATCTCCATTTTGTTGGATGTATTTGTTGAGTTTTCAGGTCTATCATTGAATAGGGACAAGTCTTCCTTCCTCGCATTTGTTATGGATGATATTGGGGAGATGCGGTGTTGACTTCATGCTATCTAATTAATTGAATACCCTCTATAGTTTTTGATAAGGAAGTTCCTTATTTCATCTTATTTTTAGACAATGATCTCTTTGGAGTATCACCTAGGGTCTTTAGATGTATTGCATTTGTACGTATCCATGGGCTCAATAGAGATAAGCTTGGTCCCTGAGTTGTCAAGTGTATCTTTCTTGGGTATTTGGGGACACAAAAGGGGTACATATGTTATGATCCAGTTGGAGGGTGCCATTATGTTAGTGCAAATGTTACTTTTCATATGTTTGTTCCCTAATTCTTCACTATTGGGAGAAGTCTCTTTCCTGAGATTGCTAAGGCATCTATAACTATTCCTCCTATCCCCTTGGAGGCAATTTCGATCCCTGCTTCTGTGTCGTCACCATCTGAGCCACCACTCTCTCAGCTTGAGAGGTTTCGTGAGCCCTCGTCACATACAGGCTTCTTGTTACCTACTGAGAGCAACCCCCTTCTTCTATGCCAGCCGCTTCCCTGCCTTGGATGAATATAGGAAATTTACACACTAGTGAGGTTATGTATAGTGATGATGCAGGGGCTCTACAGGATGACAGTGGTGAGGTTGTCCCTAGTGTTGAGATAAAGCCTCCTGCGATAGATGACCTTGATCTTTCCATTGCACTTCGCAAGGCACCATGGAGTTTCGCTTGATATCCTATATTACATGTCGTGCCCATTGCCTTTTTTTTTTTTTGAAAGGAAGTGCCCATTGCCTTTTTAGGAGGGGCCTATAGCAAGTTCTACCATGTTCTCTTTGCCACACTCATTCCTGTTAGTCATCAGTAGGCCATGCCTAATCATAAGTGGCCATGGAGGATCATATGATTGCTCTTCACTCTCGTGACACATGGGAACTTGCAGACCTGTTTCTAGGAGCTTCAATTGTTGCTTCAGTTGGTAGTATAGAGGCATAGTGGGCAAACTTCTGTATTTGACCATTACTAGATTTAGTATTTCCTTTGCTGTTGGAAAATTAAGCTAGTTTATGGACATGCCTACTAAGCAGAATTGGGATGTTGCAATGATGGTTGTACGATACTTGAAGAATGCACCAGGGAGAGGGGTCATATTCACTAAGGGGACCTTTATGAGTGTTGTGGCTTACTTAGATGCCTACTATGTAGGATGTATGGCGAACAGGAAATCCATTACTGGCTTTTGCACATGGTAAGAAATCTAGTGACTTGGAAGTGAAAAAAGCAAGCTGTTGTCTCCAAGTTTAGTGCAGAGTTAGAATATAGGGCCATGGCACACACTGTGTCTGAGATCATGTGGGTGAGATCTCTTTTTGCAAACTTGCATGTTTTGTTGATGTATTTATGGAGATTAGGTGTAATAACAAGGCAACTACTTACATCGCTAATAATCCGATGTTTGATGAGAGGACTAAGTATGTGGAGGTTGACTGCCACTACATGTGACTTGATCCTGAGAGGTCTCATCTTTACTATCCATGTCACCTTTGATGACAAGACAACAGATGTCTTCACTAAGGCATTGCCTCAATCTTCCTTCGATATTTGTTGTTTCGAGTTGAGGATGATAGACATCTTTGCTCTAGGTCAAGGGGAAGTGTTAACCCCTACGTTCTAATATTACTTATGTTATTTTGTGTATTTCCTTAGTTGTATTTCTTTTTTCTTTGAAAATTCATGTAATTTTCCACCTCTATATATCGAGAGGTTGGGTTATAGAATAAATGTTCGGATGCATTTGTTCTAACCATGACTATGAACATGAATTGAAGGAAAATTTTGAGCATGTCCATTAATGCAATGATGGCAGAGGTTAGTAGGCCTAAGGAACCTTCCTTGCTTCTTAGTCATCAACTGATCCTTAATAGAATCATACGCTTGTCTAAGTTTGGAAAGAAATTTGAACATCACAAATCTCTTTTCTTGCTTTGTTGTAATAGCATTATGTTTGATCATGGGTTGATATAGAACATGTTCATCCGAAAGATTACGAAGTTTTTCATAATATTCGATGACTGACATCAGGACTTCTAAAGTTCAGGATCTTCTCAATCAACTCATATGGAATATATTAGTAGGAATGAATGTAAATGGCATATACCATGTTTGTTTGTAGCAGAAAGCATAATAATCAATTGCAGTTGGCTTCATGTTATTGACCATTCACATAGCAACAAGTACACTATCAGATTCTCAAATAGCATTACGACTAGCCTTCCCTCTAGGCTTATGCTGAGTAAGCATCCCCTAGGGAGGTGATGAAAGATGTTAGTTTTATCCAATTTGACATTAGGTCACTAGTGGTGTAGGGTAGGAGTTAATGATTTGGAAGTCATAGAGGTCATCTAAGAAGTTTATCCAATGGTTCCATGGTAGAGGAGAATACTTCAAAGAAGAAGAGTGCACTAAAAAGAACTCTTCAAATTTGAGTACATTCCTACTTTTCAAAAGAAAAGTATATTCCCTGGCCTTAGATAAGAAATTGACAAATTGTTCAGGAGATCATAAGTTGCGAAGAGAAGAATGAGAAATCATGCACAAGTAGATGTGCAGCTTCCTTAAACTCATGCTTTATTTGCATTATGGTGATGCATGATTTGTTGCACACTGCGCTTGTGCAGGGGCCTACAACAGACATGCATAGAGGTCTTGCTCATTATGCTTGAGTGGTTTGCACGATCTCTCGGATGAGCTACTGCTCTACTGACACAAGCATCCAAGTATGGCGCTTTGTTTGCACGCCATTATTGCTTAGGTGGTGGATGCTGCACATTGAAAAGAGTGATGAAAGAGGAAATAGGTGTTGCCTCTTGGGGAAGGATTTTTTTTCTTTTCTTGAGAAGAATTGGGGTATGGAACAAAAGAACCTTGGGGAATGCCTGCTGTTAGTAGTAGTATTATTATGTGTATGTAAGGGTGCACGAGTCTTTAGGAGAGTTGAGGGGTCACTTATGTAAATTACCTAGGGCTCTCTCTTATATAAAGAGGCTTAGGGTTTTGTTTTGAGATAGAAAACTCTTCTCTCCTCTTCCCTCAACATGGTATCAGAGCAAGGTGGATCTTAGATCCGTCGTGCTCTATACCTTTCCCACAAAATAAACCCTTATCCACAAAAGAAATCCTAATACATTAAGGGCAGATCGGTTCATGTCCAAGGGGCACCACCGGGCATCACCAATCGGTTGATCACGCCACTTGGGTGCTGCCGTCGACATTGCAACCTCTGTAGAGCACCTGAGCGTTGCCGTCGGTGATCTGCAACGTCTCTAGGGCCATCTGAGGCCTGTACCATTGTCCCTAGCGACATCTACTGTGTCGCCAGCGTTTTGTGGCGTTGTTAGGGTCATCTGAGGCCTGTAGCATTGTCCCTAGCGGCAACTACTGCGTCGTTGGAGCACCTGTAGTGCCGCTAGAGCATAAACAGCACCACTGGAGCACCTACAGCGCAGTCGTTGACTTCTGTAGTGCCGCCAACGATCTGTAGGGCTGCTTGGGCCATCTTGGATCGATCTGATCCTTGTTGTGTGGTTCTTTGGGTCTCTTGATTAGAAAAAACATGGTCTAAAGTATATCTGAGGGTGATACTGATTCATTTTAGATGATATTAGGTTATGGTTGGTGCTTCCCATAACCATAGAGCGAGTTCTACCGCTCTCTTCCTGAGATCTAAGGTTTAATATATGATCTGATTTGGTGCTTCCCATATATTAGATATGGTTTAGTATTTTCGTGCTTCTATTTGGTTGCAATCATGGCTTTTGCATCAATGGAATCTGCTGAAGTCAAACTGATGACTACTTCGATTTCTCTGATGGTTCAAGGGACCACTATTAAGTTGAATACATCTCAGAATTACCTACTATGGGCACAAGTGTTTAAAATATTTGTGAGTGGCCACAAGAAACTTCCTATTCTTACTAGTAGCCCACTTGAGGCAACTTATAAGGACTTTAAAAAATGGGAACAGGACAATTATCTGGTGATGAACTGGATAATGAATAGCATGGAGCATCAGATAGCATCAAATCTATTATATAAGAAGACATCGAAGGATATGTCTGAGAGCATGTCCAAGAAATATTCTTAGAAATCCAAACATGCTTGCCTCTTAGACATATATCGCCGTATATGGTCCATGTCTCAAGGAGAGAGGATGCTACTTGATTATTATACTGAGATGGAAGGGCTCTTTGAAAAGCTAAATGTGTTTCAACCTTCCTGTTGTGATACTCAGGCTAACCAGAGACATGCATGGCAAGTCTATAGATTCTGAGATGGGTTGAACCCTATGTTCTCATATGCACGTGAGAACATTCTAGCCCTTGAGATTATGCCTGATTTGGAAATAGTATATGGTCGTCTACAAAAGATATCTATGAATGCTAGTCATCGTTCGGTGGTCTCTACGACACCAAACACTGAGGTGTCAGCTTTTACCGCATCTGGAGGCAAAGGTGGATTTCGAGGGGTCGTGGCTATGTAGGAGATCGTGGACGTGGACGTGGTCGTGTTTATGAACCTTGTGTTCATTATCAAAGAACTAATCACCCCTTAGAGAAGTGTTGGGTAAAATTTGTCTATCCAAGGAATCGCTCCATTACTGTTGGAGTGGTTGAGGGAGAGATGCCTCCCGCCACGGACTATGATTATGCTCCTATGTCATCTCCTGCCTTACTCTGACGATGGATGACTATACTCGTCTTATGGCCCTTCTGCGTCAGCCTGTTGTCTCAGACACTATTGCTTCTTTGGCTACCACTAGCAGTTTTGCGAATCTTGCCACTACACCTTTATCATGGATTGTTGACTCAGGTGCATCGAGTCATCTTATTAGTAAGGAAGATGCTATTATTTCTATGCGTAAGGCACGTGATATTACTTCTGTTCGCCTGGCTAATGGCACATACTCTCTTGTCACTGGAGTTGGAGAGGTTCATTTTTCAAACAAGATGAGGCTGTCCACTGTTTACTGTGCTCCATAATTTACATTGAGTCTATTGTCTATTTACAGATTGTATAAAGAGATTAAATGTTGTGTTATTTTTGATGAGGTCTTTGTTTAATTCCAGGACATCCGGATGGAGACGATGATTGGTGGGGGGATTGAATGTGATGGCCTTTACTATATTGATGCTTTCACGTTGTTTGCTGGTGCTGCTTCTGTCTCCATGGATCTGGTTCTTTGGCATTGTCGACTGGACCATCCTTCAGTTTTATATCTGCGGAAAATGTTTCCTGAGTCTGTCATACCAAATAATTTAGAGTGTGAAGCTTGTCATCTTTGTAAGCATCACCACATTTCCTTTCCTTCTAGGTAGAATAAAAGATGCTCGGTTCCTTTTGAGGTAGTTCATTGTGATGTTTGGGGTCTATGTTCAATAACTCACCGGAATATCCTATCGGTATTTTGTGGTTTTTGTTGATGATTTCAGTCGTCTTTCTTGGACTTTTTTGATGCGTGATAGATCTAAAATTACTTATATTATTCCAAAATTTTTCAATGAAGTTCAGAATTTTTATTCTGTGCGCATCAAAACTCTTCGTAGTGACAATGTATTGGAATTTATGCAAAATGATGTGGCAGATTTCCTTTCAAGTAATGGTACCCTTGATCAAACTTCTTGTGCCCACACTTCGCAGCAAAATGGAGTTGCAAAATGAAAATTACGTCATTTGCTCGACGTTGCTCGAACTATAATGCTTGCCACAAATGTACCTAAGCATTTTTGGGGAGATGCCATCCTAACATCCACTTATCTGATAAATAGACCTCTTTCTCCTGACGGAGCCACACCGTTACTATTGTTATAGCCAAGTGCCATACCTTTTGCATTTCCACTAGGGATTTTGGGTGCACGTGCTTTGTTCACCTCTTTGGGATCCCTAACAAATTATCTCCCCGATCGGTTAAGTGTATTTTTTTGGGTTATTCTAGAACCCAAAAGGGGTATTGGTGTTATGATCCTTGTTGGGAGATGATACTGTGTCTATCGATGTCTCTTTTATTGAGAGGACTCCCTATTTCTCTCATGAGGGCTCTAGCCTTGAGTGGTTCTCATAGACGTATGAGCGTTGTCAAAGTTCTACTATTCCTGTCCTGTTACCTGTCATGCAGGTGGAAGATCAAGAGGAGCCTCACGTCCTCTCACCATCATTAGATCCGGATGATCCACCACAGTAGCAAGATGAGCTTTCCATTGCTTTGAGAAAGCCGGTGAGATCTTGTACTTTACACCCCATGGCACATTATACTACTACTAATCACCTGAGTCTAGACTTGCATATGTTTACTACAACTCTTGTTGCTATGGTGGTTCCTAGACACTATGATGAGGCCCTCCAAGATCCTGGTTGGAGACAAGCTATGTAAATTGAGATGGATGTACTTATGCCTCGTAGTATATGGGACTTGACAAATCTCCCACCTGGAGCTAAAGTTGTAGATTGCAAATGAGTTTTTACTGAGAAGTATCAACAAGATGGCACTATTGAGAGACTGAAGGCTAGACTTGTGGCGAAGGGTTATACCCAAACCTATGGGGTAGACTACTTAGATACATTTTCCCCAGTGGCACGCTTAACTTCTGTCAGGGTCATTCTCTCTCTTGCGGTAAATAAAAATTGGCAAGTGTCGCAACTAGATGTGAAAAATGCTTTCTTATATGGTGACCTGCAAGATGAAGTGTATATGTCTCAACCACTTGGTTTTGTGGTTAGGGGGGTAGGTATGTAGGCTTAGGAAGGCTATCTATGGCTCTAAAATAGAGCCCCTGAGCGTGGTTTGAGAGGCTTAGTGTTGCAGTACAGGAGATTGGTTTTTACAAGTCTACCTTAGATCACTTTGTTTTTATTAAATGGAAAGAATCTGGAGTTACTATTCTTATCGTATATGTTGATGATATGCTACTTATAGGAGATGATAGTTAGGGGATCCAGGAAACAAAGGCATATTTATAGAGTATTTTTGTAACCAAAGATTTAGGAAAACTGTGTTATTTCCTGGGCATTGAGGTTGCCAGAAACTCTAAAGGGATGTCTCTTTCCCAAAGGAAGTATGTACTTGAACTTTTTGGTGAAACTGGACTACTTGGTGCATGACCATCTATGATACCTGCAGAGCCACTGGGTCAATTGCCAGAGATGGACGATCCATTGTTTGAGGACAAAGGCATGTATAGTAGTTGTTGAGAAACTTTTATATGTTTTTGTGACTAAACCTGATATCAGTTATGCAGTCAATAGGGCCAGTCAACATATGGAAAATCCAAGGTATAGTCACTGGAACGTTGTCTTATCATCAGGTATCTCAAAGGAAGTCCAGGAAAAGGACTTTACATAAAGAACAATGGTCATTTAGATGTACATGCGTATTCTGATGCTGATTACGTAGGAAGTCCAGAGGATAGACGATCAACCACTGGTTATGCCACTTTTCTTGGGGGGAATTTAGTAACATGGAAAAGTGAAAATCAAGTAGTGGTGTCCAAGTCCAATGCTGAGGCAAAGTATAGGGCAATGGCACATGCTAGTTGTGAAATTATCTGGCTTATCAACTTCCTAAGGGATCTGGGAATTGAAGTTGAAAAACCAATTCCAAAGTTCTGTGACAACAGGTTGGCTGTGTTCATTGCCTCTAATCCTGAATTTCATAAATGTATTAAACATATTGACGTGGATTGTCATTTTGTGTAGGACATGGTGACCTCTGGCAAGATATGCACACCTACTATTACATCAGAGCAACAAGTGGCAGATATCTTCACTAAGGCATTATCTCAGAAGCGTCATGAATTTCTGTGTTTCAAGCTGGGCATGTTAGGTATATATTATGTTTTAGCTTGAGGGGGAGTGTTAGTAATATTATTTTGTGTATGTAAGGGTGCATATGAGAGTTGAGGGGTGACTCTTGTAAATTACCTAAGGTTCTCTCTTATATAAAGAGGCCTAGGGTTTTGTTTTGAGATAGAAAACTCTTTTCTCCTCTTCCCTCGACACCTGCTTTGACACAATGTAAATGAAACTGCTTATTTGTTATTGATGGGCTATGCCCTTGATATAGTGGGGCAGGCAATAAGAAATTACATAGAGGTTTAATCAAATAAGGAATAGGAATATATAATATGGAATACATATCCCTTTCAAAAAAAAAAAAAATCTGGAACATATGAAAGAAAAACAAATAAAAGGAATTTGACACTTGGGCTATAGAGAATATATGAATCATGATAAATCTCTAGCATGCCTCTACTTGCGTAATCTAATTTTTTAGCCCATGTGCTTGCTCCATTTCGTTTCCATCAGAATAGTTTTCTTACTTATATCAGCTTAAAATTTTCATGCGATTTTTCTGCTAATCATGGTTACATGTTATTACAAACTTACAATTGACGAGCTACAAGATTGTCTCTGTTGCATGATTTATCTACCAGCAAAATAACCTCTTGTTGATACTTCCAGATATGCAAGCATCTGACATATCTATTCCACTTTCTCCTCAATGGCTTCTGCAGAAAAGAGGCAATGACCTGGAAGGTGTATCTAGCGGGGTAATGCATACTGTGCTGACCTTTCAAAGCCTTGAGATTTGAAAAATGCTTGTTTTTTTTTTTTATTCTTTGAACTCTGAGAAAAAACATAACACTTAGAGTTGTGAATTTACTAGTAAATGGTGTAGACTTCTCTATTTCTTTTCCTCTCTCAGGAGTCAGGGTTTGGCCCTCATCGTAGAACTCACAATGGTGCTTGGAAAGCTTTGAGGGATTCTGAAGGTGCTTCTTTCAATGAAAACAGAAGGGGCATGTTCAGACCATCATTATCCAGGTCAGACACAAGAACATCTAACTGTAGGTTTGATGAAGGAAATGATCTGATCTACTCTTCTAGGAGAGACAGTTGGAAAGAAAGGGGAAAGGGCCTAGGAGATTTGACTAGTTGGAGAAGCAACCGGGCCAAAGATCAAGTAGAATTCCACTCTCTTTCATCTGAACAACGAAATAATAGAAGCAGCAGGAAAAATAATGAACGCCGAGAGGGTAAATGGAATTCTCGTTGGGATTCGGAAGGTGAAGAGCTGACTAGCTGGCGTGAAAAACGGCATGATACTTGCAGGGATAGCAAAAAATGGCGTGACACATGCAGGGATATGAAGGATTCTCTTGACAAGGGAAATAATCATGTGATTGATAACAAGGAGGGAGAATATTGTTCTTGTAGGCTGAATTTACACCAACATAATGAGAGCAGTCAGCTATTGCAGCCTCAAATTCAAGCACTGCAGAGACAAGGATCAACACAAAGCTCTAGCAAGGGAGGACCGGAAACTAGCGTCTCTCGTTTCCCCTCTGGATACAAAAAGGTACAGCCTACCAGAAGCAACACAAAAACTACTGCTGCTCATTTCCTGATTTTGACTTCAAGAAGATTTTTCCACTTCCAAACATAGTATAAAAGCAGTGGTTGACTACATAGAGTGGTTGATTTAACAACCAATGGGATGTTATTTGGGTGGGCTCATGGATGTTGCTTAACTGACTAAAAATAGCATTTGGTGTCTTTTCAAAAAAAAAAAAAAAAAAGCATGTTGTGCACCTACATCCGATGAAATGTCAGCTATTTTGTTGTTTGTGTAGGATTTCTACATTTTTATTCTGTCTTAACATTTTGTTCTTTCATAGACTATTGCTAAAGGAATGGATGATGGAGATCTAGTAAGCAGTGGGGCAACTCAAGCTTCCAAAGATGGTGCTATAGGATGTAGTGCTGTTGATGCTGCTACATGTAGGCGAACTGCATCGGGTTTCATTTTTTCTTTTAACTATGCTATCCATTTTTGGTGATTTTTTATTGCTTGTTATTGATGGAGCAGGCAACAGAGCATATTTTCTAGCCGTTTTGAATGGTTTTAAAGGTGATATGGTAGTAACTTACTATAAGAGTTGCATAAAGAATGAATCTAATATCTACT
Organism: Thalassia testudinum; assembly: GCA_037157565.1. NCBI lineage: Eukaryota > Viridiplantae > Streptophyta > Magnoliopsida > Alismatales > Hydrocharitaceae > Thalassia > Thalassia testudinum. The sequence continues at coordinate 67,338,347 of JAZHRO010000013.1, read as the reverse complement.
TAGGGTACATAACGAATTTATTTTTGGAATGTAAATTATTTGGCTTTTCTCGGGTGCCAAATCCTTAATGATTCAATGTGGTTTTCTACATAATCATACTAGAGTGAAATTTATTATTTTACTTTTTCAAATAGATTATTATGAGTTTACTTAATGACCATCGAATTTAGTTGTATGGTTAATATTGTTTGGGACCTGCATTATGTGATACTTTCTTGGATGTCGTCAATTTGCCCGGTGAGAAAGTTGTTTTATCGAGTTATTTTCCTTGTAGAAAAGAAAATAAGGATTACAAAGAGATATTAATTCTTGAGAGATTTCACTAAAAAAGGGAGTTAATTACACCATGTTTTACATGAGGATCAATAGTGATGTATCACACCATCTATTGTAGTTCTCTTTCTTGTGTAAACTACACCGTTATGTTAGCATATGCACCTATTTTGTATGAGGGGTCATTCGCTATTTTATTTCTTATATTGATGTTGTACTGTAACTTTTCCACCTCTCCATTATATAAGGAGAGGCAGGGGTCAATGATAGAACTATCTCATTTCCTTCAATTTGGTATTAGAGTAGTGGTCCTCGATCGAGGCTCTAGGTATTTTACTTCCAAGGCCTCCAAACCCTAACCACCAAAACCCCCTTCTTTCTCTCTGCGTTGGTGCACACATCTCTAGCGGGCCTCCCCGTGGCCCAATGACGTGGTGGCGAGGCGAGGACAGTGGCGGCTGATGTAAACACATTTACACTACTTAAGATGTCTATTTATGCATGTTCTTAAGTATAGGATTGCATTTCATGATATAAATATTGCATAACATGCATCATCTTGCATTTAGAGCAGTTTGAATAAAATGAAGGTTAATTGTCTCCTTTTATGTGCTTGGACAGGGTAAATATTTTATCAGGGCCTTGGATCGAAGATCTAATCGTATGGATGTGATCAGGGCGCCAATTGGAGTTCAATGACTCCAAGATCGCCCTAATCAGGCATCCGTAGCATCAGATAGTGACCGGGGAACCCTAGAAGATCAAGGGCCAGGATGGTGTAAATCCGTACTTCAAATGACAAATTCGACCGCATGGATGAATTCGGATCGACGATCGTAGCCTAACGACGCAAAAATCGAGTCAATCCGACATCCGTGGTACCATCTACAACATCCAGAAGATGAACGGCCAAGATGGTGCCACGTGGCGCCATCTCGACCGCCCAAACGGCCGCATACAATCTCTGAAGTCCCCGCACCCGCTCCCTCACCACCGTTGGATCTCGATCCAACGGCTGTGGACAGCTGCACCTAAAAGCGCCCGCTCGACCATCCGCGCCTTGTAGCGTAGCGGTCTAGAGCGCTTTCGTGAGCTGCAGCCGCGGGTTCGAGTCGCAGCGAAGGGGAGAAAGGCGCGGGCGAGCGAACGCGGGCAGGCGTTGGATCGTCATCGGGTGGCTCAGATCCACCGATAGCGTTCACGTGCTATTGCACGCGCGGCAAGGACGCGCGATCGTATGCGTTGGGCGGGCGCGCAGCAGCGGGCGAAGACGCATCTTAAGCCATCCGATCTCGCGATCGGACGGTTGAGATTTAAAGAACGTGGGCGGGCGTTGAGAAAGAGCGCAGCTGAGGAGGCGCACGTGGGCGCGGGTACTACGCCCACGTTGGGGCTTTAGTGACGGTTTTATCCATCACTAAAGACCCCTATTTATTGTTTTAAAGATGTAATGACCCATTTGCCCTCACTCCTTGCAACCATAAAAGGAGACCCACTCCATAAGAAATTCTCATCCCTTTCTTCTCTTCTCTACCTTTCCAAAGCTCAAGAGAAGATTGTCCCACACCCAAGATGCTCCTCACGAGATAAAGTCCAAATTTTCGTCCCCCTTCAGAAGTGGATCCCGCGACGACGACGGCGTGCTGCTCTGTTCCCGTTCTACTTCGTCCTCCTTCGTCCTTCATCCAGGCGTCGTCCCGTCCGGCTCGTCCTCCAAGCGATCGTTGAGGATTTCTCTCTTCCTATTCTTTTTACTGCTTTCTAGTATAGATTTACTACTTTCTAGAGTAGTTCTGCTCGTCCTCCAAGCGATCGTCGATGATGACATTTCTCCCTTCATTTTTTTAATGCTTTCTAGAGTAAATTTATCATTTTCTAGTGTAATTGTTTTATACTTTCTAGTTGTAATGAATAATCTTCTTAATGATAAATTCTCTGTTTATTCTACATCTCATTTTGATTTTTATGTGTAATATTCTCTCTCTTTTATTTATTGTAAATAATTAGATAGTTTTAAATTGAATTACTTTGTGATAAATAAAAACAAGCGCGTAGTTTTTAAATTAAACGTCCGCCTCCCTGTGTTCGACCTGGAATTTCAATTTCGGTATAAATTTTATTTGTTGAACACGAGTTCTTCGCTTTCAAGCTACAACGATAGGTTTTCCAAAACCAAACATTTTGGCGCCGTTGCCGGAGAAGCGACGCTCTTTGGTTTCTCTTCGCATTTTCTAACTTACAAATCATTTACGTCATTTTTCTCCTTTCTTATTGTGATTGCATGTACTCTTTCGAGACATGCAAAAGCGGTGGATCGGAGTAAAATGCTGTAGAAGATTTTGTGAGTTATCCCTCACCTCTCACTCATTAGATTTCATTCCACAACATAATAATTCAAACATCAATCAACCTAGGTGTTTTTATAAACTCTAATGTTAGATTGTTTGTTGTTTGACACCCATACTCACCCAACCCCCACATTAAAAAAAAAATTAAAAAAATCTCACAAAGGTACACAACCTCATCTGATTTTCAAACTCAACCGGTAAATCGATCTTTGGAGCCAGTACACACATTCAAATATATAATTGAGTAGAAATCAGATTAGGTAATCATTTGTGTGCCTAATTAAGTGGTGTAACAGGCTAATTGTTTGAGTTGATTAGGTCGCACCACTTCAAATAAAATCAACTCATCAAGTAGCTATCACTTAGGTTCAACTCTTAGGGATTTACCAGGCACTCCACATTCTTTTTAAGCTTCAAAGGAAAATATTTTCACCCGTGCTTTCAAAACCTGGTGTGCAAATGAAACTTGTTTTAAAACACCTAAAGTTGAATCGTAAAAGCTATTAAGTAATATTTGAACCTTAAAATTCACTGCATCAAAAATAATCTTGCTTGAAAATCGTTGGTTGTGCACGCACACACAAATCAATAAATCATTAAGGACAACACATTTAAAGGGCCCATCACATTACAAAACACATTCAAACCTAGCCCTAAATAAAACAGAGTAGACGTTGGTCTTAAGGATTGGACTCGCTCTTCAGAACCCAGAACGAGATTATTTTTGATAAGTCTGTTTCTACTGTTCAATCTGATGTCTAGCTAGGGGAGTAGAATCAAACGATCGCGGTTGGGGGGTACACTATGAACCGGAGGTGCAAGCCGAAGGAAGAACCTTCTTCCCAGTCCCTCCTACCTGGTTGGATTGAACAGACAGAAATAGATCAAATCGTTCCTTTATCTCAAGACGGGTTTTGGGAGTTTGTAGGTCTTTAGGCTAACCCATTTAAGGACATGTTTGATTGTTTGTATTGCAGGGCACCTTTCTTCCTCCCATGTCTCATGAATCCTTGCACATATTTCACGCATTCCCGCTCTTTTCCTCCTGTTATGAATTATCCTCAACATGACGATTATCCCGACTCGTATTGTAATCAACCGTCAGTTAGTTGGGATAATTCGGATTGGAGATACAGTTTTGGACCTCCGTGTTTAGGGTCTAACCCTGAACACTTTGATTATGATTTTTATCCTTCTCAGAGCTACATCGATTATAGATCTTCCTTTCATGAACAACTTAATACGATCTACAATCAAGAAGGATACGTCGATCCTTACCCATCCTCTGATTTCACTACCTTCATGTCATCACCATCTTTTGAACAATCTGAAATGACCTATTATCAGGAAGGGTATAACGAATCTCAATTCGTTAATTCCTCTGCATTGATGTTAAACCCGCCCAATCCTGAACCAACTCATTTGGTTCAGGTTGATCAGGTTCAAGATAAGGTTTTGGCTAACTTAAGGAATATCATACTATCTTTAGAAGTTCAGCCAACACATTGCATTGAGAGATTGGAGCCTCCGATTGAAATGATTGATGATTTAAACAAATCTTTATTGGATTGGCTCTAGGATGTTAAGGATAAGAACCCGGGTGAGTTTCTACTTGGGAAATTAACGAAATTGAGGATGAGATTCGTGGTTGCTTTGATTCAATCTTGGGATGATTCCCAAGATGAACCCTCTTCAGGAAAGCCAATGACAGAACTCGCTTAGGCACCTGTTGAGGGGGACACGTGTTACGAGGCTGATCAGATTGAATTAAAGCAACCAATTAAGGATGATATGATTTCTTCACCTAAGATCCCTGAGCCGGGTTACGAGGAAACATATGTCTCCTTGGAACAGAAAGTGAAATGATTTTGGGACATACATTGATACGGATCCTGATTTCTTTGATGGTAAAGATTCAAGTTACGAAGTCTCACGCGAGTTTTCTGAACACGATTTCTGTGAGACGATTGGGCCTGAGAAATCTGATAGATCATTTGATAGTCCAATAACTGAGGAAACTGATCTTATTAGGGCACACATTGCGGATGCAGAATCACATTTTCTGGAGGAATCAATTCAATGCCCTGATTGCCAGTTACACCCCGTTGAACTTATTGATGATTTTAATTCTGAGATAATTAGACCCAAGTCAATTTTGATTCTGCTACATCATTTAGACTTGGAGATTTCAGATGGGGTGATTAATATACAAGAGGTCCTGGAATTCGACATGCTGAATGAGGATATGAGCTGGGAAGTTCTGATTTGGGAGGTTAATTTTGGAGGAAATGGAAGATTGAGGCGAATGGTTTCTTTTAAACTGAAACCATCAAATCAGAATCCTTACGACATTTGTTTCGAGGATGTCAAACTCAAGCACACATTCAACGATTATTCTTTTGAGGTTCAATTCTTTGTAACCCGACTTTTTGGTCTTGGGTTGCATCCTCATAAATCGCAGGCCCGACCTCGCTTGCATTCTGATTTTAGGTTTTGGGTAATTTTTATCAAGAACCTAAGATATTCTCGATTATGGGGGATGGGTCTGCACCACAATTTGGTCCACATCTGTGGACCTATGCTGATATGTCGGAGGATTCTTCTGTTTATTCTGATTCTGACCTACACTTGTGAATTCTTCATTTCTTTTCTTTATATAGCATGCCTAGCTGAAGGCACTAAACTCAGCACATATACAGTTCTTTTTAGTTTTCATCTCGGAGCGGACCTGACATTCATGCAATTCAGGTGCTTTCTACGCTTTTCCACTCTGTTTTGTCTTTTTAATACAATAAGGACATTGCATTAGATAGGTATGGGGGGTTGACATTCATCTCTGAATTCATTCGTCAGCTCCGTAGATTTGTTTTATTTTCTTTTTTTTAAAAAAAAATTCGAAATTAGGAAAGAGAATTTGGGTTTAACAAAATTTTCAATCTTAGGAAATACTACATTATGATTTGAACACAAAGATCTTTCAGGTCTTTGGACCTAATCAGCCCGTGTATCCACTAAAATGTGGATTTGTTTTTCGAGTTCTCGCCAACCTGAATTTTATTTTAATTGAGTAAATAAGTTTGGGTGATAAGTACACGACTTATCAACCCGCCCTTTGATTTGAGAAAATTTTGAGTTTTAAGTATCTACACACTTTCTTTGTACTGACTTGTTCGGCGATTCTAACGGAAATTGGGTAGCTAATAAACTTTATAGGGTGATATGGATGGCAAGTTATCGTGGGTAACAGCTCATAGGTAGGTTGTCCAGAGTCCAGTCATTGGATCTTTCTCTTTTTGCTGCCTTTAGGTAAATCTTAGACCAGGGAAGTCACCTACTAAAAAAAAAAAATCAAAATCAAAAAGAAAAGGAGATAAGAAAAAAAGAAATAAGCCACACTTCGCCGCACGAGTATGGTTGGCAAGTTGTCGGTGGTAACAGCTCATCGACCGGTTATCCAGAACCTAGCTCAGTAAATGCACTAAAAGTTTTCAAAACACTTAGGAAGAAGTGGAGAAGTACAATAAATCGGGGAGATATATACTGGATTCACCCTTGTGTTGACCCCGTAAAAAAATAAAAGTAGGGAGAAAGCTACCGGTTGTAAAGATACACCTTTAGGCAGAATTCCTTTTGAGGTCACCTAGAGGCATAGAAACCCGAAGTCCGTTTTAACTACCGGTCAACGAGTCTATCACAATCACAATAAGATGCTTAAAACTTATGGTTCTCATCAAATCTTGGGTGAGTTGAATGGCCGTAGAAAGCCACTCTTAAATCCTAAAATTTGAAAATCCAAAAAAATTAGAAAAAAAGAAAAAGAGAAGAAGAAATTTTTCTTTGAATAAGGCGAGGGCTTGAGGCGGTCTGCATTTTAGCTGATATTCGGGTGCTGTCGTGTCTTTAAAAGTTCAGTTTTTAAGTAGACAATTTCTTAATGATTGAAAATAACTCAGGCCCAAATAATCCAACTTAATTCTTTTATAAATAGCATATAGTTTTTGCTAGGGACAAGCAAAAGATAGGCATGGCGGCTGATGTAAACACATTTACACTACTTAAGATGTCTATTTATGCATGTTCTTAAGCATAGGATTGCATTTCATGATATAAATATTGCATAACATGCATCATCTTGCATTTAGAGTAGTTTGAATAAAATGGAGGTTAATTGTCTCCTTTTATGTGCTTGGACAGGGCAAACATTTTCTCAGGGCCTCGGATCGAAGATCCAACCGTATGGATGTGATCAGGGCGACGATTGAGTTCAACGACTCTAAGATCGCCCTAATCAGGCATCCGTAGCATCATATACTGACCGGGGAACCTTAGAAGATCAAGGGCCAGGATGGTGTAAATCCGTACTTCAAATGACAAATCCGACCGCATGGATGAATTCGGATCGACGATCGTAGCCTAACGACGCAAAAATCGAGTCAATCCGACATTTGTGGTACCATCTACAACATCCAGAAGATGGACGGCCAAGATGGCGCCACGTGGCACCATCTCGGCCGCCCAAACGGCCGCATACAATCTCTGATGTCCCCGCACCCGCTCCCTCACCGTCGTTGGATATCGATCCAACGGCTGTGGACAGCCGCGCCTAAAAGCATCCGCTCGACCATCCGCGCCTCGTAGCGCAGCGGTCGAGAGTGCTTTCGCGAGCTGCAGCCGCGGGTTGGAGCCGCAGCGAAGGGGAGAAAGGCGCGGGCGAGCGAACGCGGGCGGGCGTTGGATCGTCATCGGGCGGCTCAGATCCATCGATAGCGTTCACGCGCTATTGCACGTGCGGCAAGGACGTGCGATCGTATGCGTTGGGCGGGCGCGCAGTAGCGGGCGAAGACGCATCGTAAGCCGTCCGATCTCGCGATCGGACGATAGAGATTTAAAGAACATGGGCGAGTGTTGAGAAAGAGCGCAGCTGAGGAGGCGCACGTGGGCGCGGGTACTATGCCCACGTTGGGGCTTTAGTGACAGTTTTATCCGTCACTAAAGACAACTTATTTATTGTTTTAAAGATATAATGACCCATTTGCCCTCACTCCTTGCAACCATAAAAGGTGACCCCCTCCATACGAAATTCTCATCCCTTCCTTCTCTTCTCTACCTCTCCAAAGCTCAAGAGAAGCTTGTCCCACACCTGGGATGCTCCTCGCGAGATAAAGTCTAAATTTTTGTCCCCCTTCGGAAGTGGATCCCGCGACGACGGCGTGCTGCTCCGTTCCCGTTTTTCTGCTTCGTCCTCCGTCCAAGCGTCTCCCTTCCGTCTCATCTTCCAAGTGATTGTCGAGGAGGATTTCTCTCTCCCTATTCTTTTTGCTGCTTTATAGTATAGATTTACTGCTTTCTAGAGTAGTTCTGCTCGTCCTCCAAGCGATCGTCGAGGAGGACATTTCTCCGTACATTTTTTTAATGCTTTCTAGAGTTAATTTATCGCTTTCTAGTGCAATTGTTTTATACTTTTTAGTTGTAATGAACAATCTACTTAATGATAAATTCTCTATTTATTTTACATCTCATTTTGATTTCTATGTGTAATATTCTTTCTCTTCTATTTATTGTAAATAATTAGATAGTTTTAAATTGAATTACTTTGTGACAAATAAAAACAAACGCGTAGTTTTTAAATCAAACGTCTGCCTCCCTGTGTTCGACCCGGAATTTAAATTTCGGTATAAATTTTATATGTTGAACATGAGTTCTTCGCTTTCAAGCTACAACGACAGGTTTTCCAAAACCAAACACGTTGGCGTTGCAATTCGATCGCTTAACAGCGGCACTGTGCGCACACACGGCAGTGCGTGGCGACTGTGAGGGGTTCGTAGCCCTGTTTGAGGGTTGCATTCCCTTTGTAGTCACAGGGAGAGAGTTCTAGGTTTCCTTGGGGCCGTCTCGGGTGCTTTCCCCCACACCCGTGGTAGGCTAATTCCCGTCCAAGGAGGCTTTCCAATGAAGATGCAGATATGAAACCATATAAGTTCATATATATTGGTGTTTCTTTGATGTTGGTTGATTGACTGAGGCTTGCGGATTGCGAAGATGGTTTCTTCAGATCAGCCTGATCAGTCCGAGGTGACATCGGCTTTCTTTCGGACACCAGTGTACTCAAAAATCCATTCTTCGGTCGCATCATCAAACTAGATGAGGCCAGCTACCCACGGTGGTCCTTGACTTTTTTATGATCGTCAGCGATCATAGAGAGATCATATTCTTACGGATCCGGAGCCTACAGACAAGACTGGCATACATGTCAACTGGAATAGAGACAACGCCATGGTGTGTGCATGGCTTATGCAGACTGTCATTCCCCGAATAGGGGATGAGATTATGTACTATTTGACAACGAAGGAGATGGGGAGTCTTTGTGTGAGTCATACTCACACGCCAAGAACTCCGGACGTGTTTTCCAAGTCTTTCACGACCTCGTTCACTTGCATCAGGAGGGATGCATGTTATCGTAGTATTACTCCCTCATGAAGGGAATGCTGGAGAGGTATCATTTTTACCTGTCGAGGTATGCCTGTGACTCCTGAAGGAGCTTTCAAAGACAGCTGACAGTCTCTCTTTTTTGTTAGGCCTTGGACTTGAATATGCAGCAGCCAGAGCTTAGATCTTCACTGCTCCTGAGCTTCCTACTTTGGAGGAAGCCTATAACAGACTTAGTAGAGTAGCAGTGCACACTTATGCTCCTGACTCTGTTGCTTAGACATCCGCACTGGTCGCGACCCTAGGACGTGGCAGGGGTACTCCCCTCCTGGACGTGGTCGTGGATGTGGACCCTCTTCAGGTGCATGTGTTCGATTTTCGTGCACCTACTGCGGCAGGATGGGTCACTCTGAGGCTACATGCTGGCATAAGCATGGTAGGCTATTTATGGCCAATCAGGCAGTCGAGGTCACTGATGGTGCCTCCTCCAGTTCTGATGTTAGCTCTCTTAGTACAGAGATTGAGACTCTACGACAGCAGATCGCCTAGTTAGCCCAGACATCCCCTTCTCAGCCTTCAGACACTGCAGCCATTGCCTCCTATTCTGAGACATGTGCGACTGGTATGTCATCTCTTTTATCTCTTAGCAATTGGTCCCCTCTCCAGTGGCATCACCGCCTTGGTCACCTGTCCATTGATCGTCTTAGACGAGTTTTGCCGCACATACCTTCCACCACTACTCTCACCTGTGATGCCTATTAGTTGGGTAAGCACCACATGGCTAGTTTTTCCACTTTTGTTTTTGTTGCTTCTGTTGCTGTGTTTGATTTGGTTCACATGGATGTTTGGAGTCCCAGTAGTATTCCTGATTAGCTTGGGAACATATATTAGTTGGTGTTAGTAGATGATTTTTCCCATCTTTTCTGGTTGTTTCTTTTGAAAAATAAGTTTGATGTAGTACATATTGTTGAAAATTTTGTTAAAGAAATAAAACTCAGCATTCATATTTTGTAAAACATTTTCGGTCTAATAATGCCTTAGAAATTTGTACCACTCGGTTGCTTACTTTTTTTTCAGTTGTGGCATTATTCATGAGACCACTTGCCTTCACGCCTTTTAGCAGAATGATATTGCTGAGAGGAAGCATCACCACTTGATGTTGCTCGTACCTTATTGATTCACCACTTGATCCCCTTTTTACTAGGGTGATGTTGTTTTGACGGCTTGTTTTTTGATCAATTGGATTCCTAACGCTGCTTTATATGAGTTGATTCATTTGTAGGTTATGTATCCCGATAAACCTTTGTTTCACGTCACCCCTCGGATTTTTGGTTGTGTTGCTTTTGTCCATTTGTTGTGACCAGGTCGAGATAAATTAGCACCGATAGTTGTTAAGTGTGTTTTTTTTGGGTATACGCGGACTCGAAAGGGGTATTGGTCTTTTGATTCGATTACTTCTTGGCACTTTGTTTTAGCAGGCGTTACCTTTCATGAGGCGATACCCTTCTTTTCCACGTCTGCAGCTGAGCTACCTTCTGAGGGTGATTTGGCACCGTTGCCATTTACACTTATTTGCTTTGGGAGTTTTCCAGAGACTTTTGTTCCTATTGTGCCACCACCATTTGCTACGCTACCCTTTCCACGTTTGATTGAGCTGCTTTAGACATATATCCGTCCTCACACTACCTTTCGGGGCCCCCTCCCTCGCCTCTACCATTGGATTCTTAGGTGAGTCCCTTAGACATTGATGTTTGTTTGCCACATGTTGATCACAAGGACAAGACATTGATGTGATATGTGATGATCTAGATCTTCCAATAGCTATTCGAAAGAGGGCACAGACTTGTGCTACTTGCCCAATGGCTGGGACACTTGTTGCTGACAGCTTAGTCCCCGGGTTTACAGGTTTCACTCAGGTGTTGGTTGCTACTTACATCCCAGTGATTCACCGCGAGGCCATACTTGATCTGAGATGTCGGACAGCCATGGAGGACAAGATGGCTACTCTTAGGGGTTGTTGGACCTGAGAGCTCACTCCACTTCCAGACGGAGCTATGATTGTTGGCTATCGACGGGTTTTCACAGTGAAGTTCAACCCAGATGGAGGTATTGCCAGATGCAAAGTACACTTTGTCTCAAAGGGGTTTATTTGAACCTATGAGGTGGACTTCTTTGACACATTTTCACTAGTTGTCAGACTTCCTACAGTACGGGTGTTAGTAGCAGTGGTGGTCCAGCTTGATTGGCCCTTGCATCAGTTGGACGTGAAGAATGCATTCCTCTACAACAATCTCCAAGAGGAAGTCTACATGCAGTAGCTTCCAGGCTTTGAGGTTCCGGGGGAGCGTGTATGCAGATTGTGGAAGGCCATCTATGACTTCAAGCAGAGCCCCAGAGCATGGTTCCAGAGGTTGTCTTAGGTTGTGGAGGTAGCTGGATTCAGGAGATCGACGGCTGATTTCTCTCCTTTTGTTAGGAGGACTGGATGAGGTACTGTGGCACTTCTTGTATATGTTGATGACTTGATTGTTACAGGGGATGATGTGCAGGGCATCACTGAGATTAAACACATTCTGGCGGAGCAGTTTCTCATGAAAGATTTGGGGGCTTTATGATATTTTCTTGGTATTGAGGTTGTCTGGAGTAGGAATGGTGTAGCTCTATCCCAGAGGAGGTATGCATTGGATATTCTGCAGGACGTGGGCATGCTTGGGGCCAAGTCGTCAACATTTGGACATTCTTATGGACCCCAAGATGTCACTTTAAGATGATGATGCACAGTTGGTGGATAGCAGGTAGTACAGGCAGCTTGTGGGCAAGCTACTATATTTGACTATCGCGAGGCCTGATATCTCATTTGTGGTGGGGAGATTCAGTTCATGGCCAAGATAACACGACAGCATTGGGATACAGCATTGCTGGTGCTCAGATACATCAAGAAGGCTCCTAGAAAAGGACTTCTCTTCTCCAAGGGGTCTTCTATGACTTTGGTTGACTACTCTGATGCAGACTACATTGGATGTCACGTGGACTGAAAATTCGCTACGGGGTTTTGTACCTTTTTGGCAGGGAATCTGATTACATGGAGGAGCAAGAAGCAATGCACAATTGCTAGGTCGAGTGTTGAGTTTAAGTGCAGGGCCATGGCTCAAACGACGGTAGAGATGATGTGGATCAGGTCCCTACTCACTGATTTGGAGGTACAGTTTTCTAACTTGATGGAGATGCAGTGTGATAACAGAGTAACTACCTTCATTGCTAACAACCCCGCATTTCACGAGAGAATGAAGCATGTAGAGGTTGATTGCCATTATACTAGATATATTATCCACAAGGGGCTGCTATATACAACACCAGTCATGTCTTAGGAGCAGATTGTAGACATTTTTACCAAGCTTTTGGCCAGGTCTTTATTTGATTTCTATGTATCTAAGCTAAGTATGATAGATGCCTATACTCTAGCTTGAGAGGGAGTGTTAGCATATGCACCTATTTTGTAAGAGGGGTCTTTCGCTATTTTATTTCTTGTACTAGTGTTGTACCGTAATTTTTCACCTCTCCATTATATAAGGAGAGGTAGGGTTCAATAGAACTATCTCATTTCCGTAGATGCATCAAAGCAAAATAAAAGCTCTCCTTATGGTGTGATTGTCAGTGTTAGCACCATGCAAGCTCCTTTAAAAGTCTGCCTGCGAATTTGAGCCAACTGCCCAATCCCCTGAGCCTAGCTAGCAATCCCTCAGAAAACAGTTGTCCCGTGCCTTTAATTAATACCTGTTGTAGAAAGGATCAACATCGTACTCCCATCATCTTTTAAAATTTGTCTCCTTACAATCCACATAAAGAATTTCATCTTAGTTGCATCTGCATGTCAACCTGGAAAGTCTTCCACGTAAAGAATTTCACATCCTCCAAATTTTCCTACAATCATCACTTAGCTGCATGTCAACTTGCAGAAGGTTTTCCATACAGTGTAGATAGGTCTTCATGACAAAAAACCACCATGTCCTAAATCTAGTTGCCCCTTTTGTTCCCCGGACAAATCTCATGTAGAGCTTGGAGCAAAAGAATAAGCTCTTTGGTTCTAGCACTGGGGAGAGTGACTGATGCAGTGCAAGCATCTAAGAATTGTTCCTAAAGCATTCCACGACAGAAGCCAAAGGTTCTGTAGCCAAGGTTGCCAAGCAGGGATGTATCTCTGTGATGGTACTAAGATGTGACTAATAGTGTGCCTAAAAGTGGAATCTTGTGTCATCGCCAAGTAGACTTCGACAATGTGGTCTTACTTTCCTTGAGATTTGCCACAAGCCCTTCTAAAAGTTAGAAGAGTCCCTGGTGGGCACCCGCTTTTCGCAGTAGACTAGGTCCCTCTAGGTGCTCCATAATTCCTTCTTCCGAAAGGAACCTGAGGCCCCATGACATACAGGATCATTTAAGTCAGCAAAGCGTCATTCATCTCTTGCGGGTTCAAAACACCATGACCATTGGTCTCTTTCAGTCTACATATCTTCTCCTAGGCTACCAAGGGAAGGAAACTATACCCCATGCTTGAAGCCCAGAGGAAACCTCTTTTGATAGATCAACTCTTGAGAAAACAGACAAGTCCAGATGAGCATCTTTAGTAAGGATATGTGGTACATAGTCAAACTAGAGAATAGAGGAGAGGGGGACCATCCACTCTTAAATAGTAGGTGAGATGAGCATTCCTACAATCGCCTCTCCATCTTTTCTACAACAGGCATCCAGTCCCTGGAAGTAAGACCCCTTGGCATTGGGAGGAAATTGAGATACTTGAAAGGGTTTTGCAGTAAGTGCACCCAGAAGATTGCATGGTTGGTTGTTGCCTCCTCATCAGTCATTCTAAAAGGCAAGAAGCTCAACTTTTACAAGCTTTTGTGCAACTTGAACACTTCTCCGAAAATCGTTAGCAACACTCTGGCTTTCCATACTTCCAAGGAGCTCTCAACAAATTGGAGTGTCTAATCTCTATAGCTGGAGGGAGCAAATATCATGCATTCGCTGAGATTCACCATCAAAACAAAGAGCACCTTTGCCTAATCCCTTTCCTGGATTGGATCTATCCTCCTTTTAGACGATCATTTATTAAGATGGAGGAGGCTGAGGTGATGTGGCTGTTCATTCAATTAGTCCAAGTAGGTGGGAATCCCTCGAGGCGAAGTAATGAACATAGGAATCTCCAATTTGGATTATGATTATCATAAGCCTTTGAGACCTTGGCCTTCCAATGGAAGGCTTGCCTTCCTTCTCTCTTCCAGGCAGCTACAATAAAATTTTCCCAAATTGATCTCTAAATAAATTCTATTGAATTGGGCTAATTAGGTGATCTAAGAGCACCCCTAGATGAAGAGCCACCGTTTTCACAACCAACAAGTAGATTAAGTTAGAAAGGGCAATCAGCCTATGGTCTTCCACCATCTTAGTTGTATTGCCCTTAGATAGCAGTAGATAAAAAATTGATTACTCCTAAAGAAGTCATCAGGCTCATCACCCGTCATCAAAGTCAAATATTGCCATTACATCTGGTTGCAACAAGTGTCAGAACTGTTTTAAGAAGAATACTAAGAAACCATTTGGGTTAGGGGATCCTTCTTATTTTAGAAAGCATAACACATGCCAAACCTCTTCCTCAATAAAAAAAGTATGAACCAAAGAGACAGGATCCTTCTTCCCAGGTGCTTAGGGTGATATCCTCCCACATGGCACACCCTGTCTTGCTCCACATGAAGCAAGTGTCTATGAAACTCGATAAATGTTATACCAGCCTTCTGTATTCCACTACGAACATCCTATTCGATTTTTATGTAGTCAATCTTGTTCCTTCTCCTCCTGCCATTCACATAGGCATGAAAAAAATTCATATTGGTGTCCCTTTAGCTAGTTGTCTAGATCTCTATCTCTAGGCCACTTCATCTTTCTTTTACTCTAAATGGATCTTCTGATGGAGCTCTACCCTCTTCCTACTCTCCTCTTGCAACAAATCATGCATATCCTCTAGGTAATCTAGCCTAGAGTTGTCTTCAAGAGCTTCGTCTTTAATTTTTTTCGAGCCTTCTTTAGCTCCATTATGAATTCACACAACTTTTCTCTAAGGAAAATGACTTTTTTCCCTGAAACAAATGTGGAAGGCCTTGTTAGTTTAAACACCTCGCAGAACTACTCTACACTCTTTGATATGGCAAGACCTTTCAAATTTGTAATGGATGTCAAAGTGGGTGTCATCACTTGACTCCTACTGCCAAGGGCATTTGGTTTGACAAAAGGTCTTGGAAGTGCCTTCATGAAACCACAAGGGAATCTCTCACAAAAGGGGATAGAGCCAGGTAGTCTATTTATCTTGGACTTGGATCCACCTTCATCGGAACTCCACGAGAAACTACAGTTAGGACCTACATGTCAATCTCCCCCACAACAGAAACTCAGTCCACAAAATCATTTGCTCCTTTGTCCCAACTGCTAAGCACATCCAGGTGATCTTAGAAGTCAAGTGCACATTGAAGTCTTTGGCGCATTACTAGTGCACATTGAAGTCTTTGGCGCATTACTATGCATCCTCCATTATTTACTCTGTGTGCTCTCCCTAAAAGTCATGTTCTCATGGGCCATAAACATTGATCACCTGAAATGAAAAGCCATGACTCCTTTCTAAATTGACCTCCACAGAGAAGGAACTTATATCAATATTGCCTGGAGTGAAAGATTCACTACTTTAGCTAGTAAGCAACATCCAAAGCAGCAGACTAGTCCAGATGGCACCCCTTAATTAGTCCCATAAATAGACCCACCCTCCTTTAACTTGATTTCTTGGAGCAAAATGGTGTCGGCATGCCGTTCTCTTAGATATCTTCCAAGCATTCGTCGCCTCGACTCATCCCTTTGGCCCTTAGTATTCCAAGTGATCACCTTCATGTTTTTTGGTGTGGCAACCCTCCTTGTTGCATTAGCTCTTTGTGGTCCTTCTCATGTGGTCGTACCTCTTGACAACATGAAGACCAGCAAGTTTGGTGAGATTGTGGGAGCATGCTTCTTAGCAATAGTCCCTTATGCATAAAAGAATTGGTTAGAACAACAAAGGTATCATGTGCTTTTCCATTTACAGTTGCCTCCCTTGTGTAGTGAACTTGGTCTTGCCATTCTCCTATGACCTTCACGCTTTTGTAGACTTTAGACATCATGAATATAAGCTGGGCATCTAGGCCTATCATTTAGTGCATCCTGACTCAGTCTATGGCTCTTGCCTTGTAGATGAAACCTTGACTCTCCAAAAAGTGATTGTGGTAGCCAAGAAGGGCCCCCTCACCTAGAGTCCTTTGCCCAAAAAACCCCATTGATGGTAAGGAGACCCATTTTAAAATATCCACGCTATAGTCAGAGAGATTGCCAATAGTTTTTTGGATTGTGGAGGCCGAGAGACATGCAATAAGTTACAATGTAGCCCCAGAGGTGTGGCCACAAAATTGGAGAGTGGAGGTACAAAGTTGTTATAGTGTTCAAAATAAAGGAGCTTGTTAGGACTGAAATGAATTAATTTATTCAGCGAGACCCTGGGCCTTTATATAGAGAGGCACTAAAGAGAGAATTACAAGTATATCCTTTCACTACACAAAACAATAAAAACACCCGTCGTACATAACTCCACTCCCCCTCAAGTTGGAGCATAAAAATCAAACATGCTCAGCTTGGAATAAATATAGTGTAATCTCTTCTTGGGAAGCATTTTAGTAAAGATATCTGCCAATTGGTCTTCAGTGCATATGTAGGGTGTAGAACTCTTCTTAACTAAAATGGCTTCTCTGATGAAGTGACGATCCACTTCAATATGCTTGGTCCTCTCATGGAAAACAGGATTATTTTCAATAAAGGTGGTAGCGTTGTTGTCGCAGTGCATCGGAATGAGATCAGGTACTTGCACTCCAAAGTCTTCTAGAATGGAATGGACCCAGAGTAACTCACAAGTAGTTTGAAACATGGCCTTGTATTCAGATTCAGCATTAGATCTAGATACTACTGTCTGTTTCTTACTTTATCTAACTAGGTTGCCCTTAACGAATGTACAGTATCCTATAGTGGATTTTCGATCCTCATGAGCACTTGCATAGTTTGCATCAGAGTATCCACAAACATCCAAGTGTCCATTGTCTTTGAAAATGAGTCATTTCTTAGGTGTACTTTTCAAGTACTTGAGAATCTAGCAAATGACATCCCAGTGGATTTCTCTTGGCAACTACATAAACTGGCTCAACCTTCCAACTGCAAAGGCAATGTCAGGACGAGTAACAGTTAGATACAATAGCTTATCAATCATTGCACGGTATCTAATAACATCTTGTAGTAGGGGACTACCATCATCTGCAATAGGCAAGGACACATCCATGGGCACGTATGTTGGTTTGCACCCCAGCATACCCATGTCTCTCAGCATGTCAAGAATGTACTTGCGCTGGGATAGCACAAGTCCTCTAGTGTGCTGCACCTCAATACTAAGGAAATAGTCGATATGGCCTAAATCTTTGATAACTGTGACCATAGCATCTTCGTTTCCTTTATACCTTGCTTGTCACTACCAGTTAAAAGTATGTCATCCACATTAACAACCAGTATGACTGAGCCTGTCTTTTTATGCAATGTAAAGATAGAATGATCAACAGAAGATTTGGTGAAGCTATAATCTTGAATGACCTTGCTGAACCTCTCAAATCAAGCTTTGGGACTTTGTTTTAGTCCATAGATAGCTTTCTTCAGTCTACACACCTTCTAACACTCCCCCTTAGTAGGGAAGCCTAGTGGCTACTCCACGTAGACTTCCTCCAAATCGTCATACGGAAATGCATTTTTGATATTAAGTTGATGGACAGTCCAATGCCTGTTGACAGCAAGAGATAGTAGTATCCGAACAAAATTAAGATGAGCTACTGAGGAAAAAGTTTCGAAGTAGTCAACCTTGAACGTCTGAGTATAGCCTTTGGCCACCAAGCGTGCCTTGTACCATTCCATAGCACCATCATGGCGACATTTGAGGGTAAACACTCATTTACACCCCACAACAGTAGCACCCGGGCGTAGATCAACAAGGTTGCACGTGCCACGAGACTGTAAAGTTGCCATCTCCTCCTCCATTGTCAAGGTCCAGGAAGGATCTTGGAAGGCCTCATGATGATCCCGTGATACTTGCACACTGTCAATGGCAAGGGAAAACTGGCGTCCAACTGTAGACAAACTGTGAAGGGACATAAACTGAGATATAGAATATTTGACATAAGAACATGGAGCCTTCCTTTGTGCAATAGGAAGGTCCAAAGTAGTATCCTCAGTGGTAGGAAATACTTGGTCCTTAGATAAATCATCAGCAGCTGGTGGGGGCTGAGCAAAAACAATAGATAGTGGTTCATCCACCTGAGGAACATCATGGGTCCTGCACTGAAAATGCTTAGGAAAAGTATCCGTATCATGAATGTCAGGACGATACGGGAAAGGACCTAGATCAGGCTGACTAGTCCTAGATATAGGTGGCTCAGTGGGCATAGGAAGTGGAACCTCATGTGATGGCTCGGTAGGTTGCTCCCCCTATTTCTGGTAATATAGAATCTCCTAAAAAAATGTGACATCAGCAGAAACAAAATCTTTGTGAAACAAGATCACAACATTTGTACCTTTTCTGGGTCCTGGAGTAGCCCAGAAACATGCACTTCACAGAGCGAGGAGAAATCTTATCCACTTTATGCAAATGGACAAAACACACACAACCAAAGACAACAGGAGTGACAAAAAAAAGGTCCTTGCCAGGAAACATAGAGGAACAAACTTGGTTCACCAGATAAGTAGTAACAAGAGCAACATTGCCCAGAAATGTTGGAACATTCATTTGGAACAAAATAAATCGAGCCACATCAAGTAAGTTTCGAAGCTTACGTTCAGCAACCCCATTTTGTTGGGAAATATGAACGTAAGTCCGGTGAATAATACCAAAGGATTTGAAAAAAACATTTATCTTGGTATTCACAAACTTCAATCCATTGTCACTTCAAAAAATCTTAATAACAGTAGAAAATTGAGTCTTTATTTTCACAGTAAAATTTGGGATAATATCAAAGACTTTTGATTTTTCTTTCATCATAAAAACCTAGGACATCCTAGTATGATCATCCACAAGAATAAGAAAATACTGAAATCCTCTAACACTCTTGACCCTACAAGGGCCACGAATATCAGCATGAACATGAGCAAAAATATATTTAGCTCTTTTTTTATTTGGTGGAAAAGAAGACCTATGGTGTTTGCCTAATTGACAAGTTTCACACCTCAAAACATCGGGAAAAGACACCGCAGGAAACTGACGACGCAAAACATGTAAATTAGGATAATTAAGTTTCAAATGCCACTGGAGAGCAATAGTGGCACAAATAGCATCAACACTAGAAGGAGGTGGGATATGTAGGTAGTAGGATCCGTTTTGCTCAAGTTCACCAATCTGTCTCATCGTCTGGACGTCTTGCAAGAAGAAATATTGGTCATAAAACACAACCTGACATCTCAAATCTCTGGTAATTTGACTAATAGAGATTAAATTTAGCACAAATTTGAGAGTATGCATGACATTTGAGAGAGGCAAAGTGCTAGAAATAGAGATATTTTCGAGACCAGTGATTGGTGACAAGCCCCCATTTGTCACTTTAACCTGAAATGGCGTAGCAAGGTCTCGTAGAGAAGAAAAAAGGGTAGTGTCACTAGAAATGTGAGAGGAGGCACCAAAATCTGCAAGCCAGACAGGAGCTTAGGATTTTACTGATATGGCAGTACCTGTAGACCTCTGAACTGAGGTAGAAGTAGGTCCCTGAGAAGTTATAAGACACTCATAATCAGCCTTGGAAATAGTGATACTTAGTGGGTATGTGGATCCATACCTTGTGGATAACCATTCTTGACCCAGCATCGGTCCACAGCGTGTTCATTCTTGTGACAAAACTAATAGAAGAAGGAATTCCGACCATGACCACGTCCATGTGTACCACCACCACCACAAGCTCTGCCACCTCTTACACTCAAATTTGCTTTGCCATGACTAACAGTAGCCATGAAGAGGCATCATGATGGAATTTGAGGTAGTAAGCCTGGAGAGACGAGCATAGTTCTGTTTTGGTGAAGGAATATCATCCAGAGTTATGAATTGATCTTTCATTGCTTTGTACTCTGGGTCAAGTCTAGATAGAAGCTGAATCAAATGAATGGCTTCTCTCTGCTTGGCAATAACAGATGCATCTGTAGAGATTAGCTGATACACATTTTGCTCATCCTAAAGATTTTTCAGTGTCATAATACTCGGATAAAGCCGTGGTACCTTTTCGAAGGTTGTGGATATCCTCCACGACTCTATACAACCTTGTAATATTGCTCTTGTTGGAGTGTATCTCGTGTAGTGCCTCCCACATCTTGGTTGAGGCATGGGCCATGACTTACTTGTGGCCACCAGCCATTGTCTGCCTCTCAATTTGCAGACTTCACATCAAGCACAACATCAGTTAGAATGTACTTCCGATGGAATCCGACAAATCGGGAAAAGGAAGTGGACTAAAGTAGAAAGTTGGATCCATCCAACTTGATAGATGTTCCCTGCATGTGAGGGGGAGCGCTTGTGGTAAAAATCTTCCCCACCAAGTCGCTCACGGCTTCCTTTTGATTCCCCATGATGTTCGAAGTCGAGATCCATAAAAAAAATAGTATCTTCAAGGTCTGAAACTTAGATCATAGGGTCTGAAAACTCTGATTTCAGATTGAAAATGCCTCCATGAACCACATCCAAGTTCACAAAGGTGGTTTTCAGATCATATACCCTGTTGGTACTACAAAGAAATTCGTTTGCACATGCTAGGGCATATGACGCCCTAGAGGTGCCTTCCAATCAGCAGAAACTCCTCTCCTGAGTTGTATGAAGCCCACACATTCCTGATCTAGGCCAACTTAGCCTCTAGAGGTGACCTAGAGGTCGTGTGGACCTGGTGCAAGGATGAAGGTGCACGAGGGAAGACCCTGCGGTGGAGGAGTCCCTGCGGCAGAGGAGGCCCTGTGATGGCTAGCATAGCAGCGCAAGCGAGAGCGGGGGTCCTTGTGGTGGCGATGACGACCTTGTGAGGGCTAGCGCAGCAGTGCAGGAGAGGGCAAGGCGACTAGCATTGCCTCAAGCGATGGCGACGGTGTGGGACGACGCGCAGCAGCACGGGGAAGAGCCGACAGACCGACGGTGGAGGCCTTGGTGGCCGGTGGAGAGGCGGTGCTACTAGCTTGGGAGGCCGGTGGTGCCATTGAGGAGAGAGGGTGGAGCCAGGGTTTTGGTGGAGGGTAGGAGGCTAGGGTTTGGTGGGATACCAGAGCCCCGGTCTAGGACCACTCCTCTGATAGCATGTTAGGACTAAAATGAATTAGTTTATTCAAAGAGACCTTAGGCCTTTATATAGAAAGGCACCAGAGAGAGAATTACAAGTATATTCTTTCACTACACAAAATAATAAAAACACCCACCGTACATAACTCAATAGAGCTCAAGCTTCCCTAAAATAGAGGATTAGAGAAGTTGGATAGGAGCGGTGCAATGGATCTCGGGTTCTCGTCCTTTACGGGTGAGGGTAGAGTTAAGGTCCTATACTATTTGGTAGGATAGGCCGACTAGGTCCATGGAGGATAGTGGAGTTGGTGCCGAAATTGCACCTTTTGAGATTCCCACTGCTTCATTTTCCTCAACACGTCTGTTAGAAAATTGCCACTGCACAATTACAAGATTGCCCTCGCTCTTTCATCGAATGTCTCTTAACATTGTCCATTGTCACCTGCAATGATCTGTAAACAATCGTGGTTGAAGAGCAGTCCTTTGTAGTGTCAGAACTACGAAAATGACTTTCAAAGAAAAAAAACTCATGATGATTGAGACTTGTATCTTTGACTAGAAGATGAACCCTCCATCTGGAAGAAGAAATAATGGAACACCCCTTTTCGGTCTCTTCTCCCTTGAAGTAGGATGGTTTTATGTCATGACAAACCATGTTTAAGATCTTAATTGTTGCTGCAATTTTATCATCATATTTTATATTTCTAGTTGACATTAAACGTAATCCTGAAGCTTCTCAAGGTTTGTGCCATATAGTCTTGTCAAAGCTGAGGTTTCTGAATTTGACGGCGTTCCTCTTGCATTTTTCACTTGTGAGATTCAAGAAAGTTTTTCTCGAAGTTTGTACTATGTTCTTCATGATTCTTGGATTTGTCATTTCAGATTCATGCCATGATTTTTTTTCCTAACAGGATATGGAGGTTTATAGTTGCCCATTGTTGTATGATGTGATAAGAGTGGCAAATATAGATTTTTGATGATGAGTTGATTCCGCAGAGATCCTGTCTCATCATTTAAACAATAACCTATTTTGTCCCGCATATAGACATGGAGCATTCGATGACATGGTTTAATAGCACCAAGGAGCGGTATATTACAGGGTTCATAGTCCAGCAGGAAATAAATCATCAGTCTGTAGTCTGAACAATAAAAGAGTTAATACAAAAATAACAAATCAATAGTTCCTATGGCACTGTTGTATGCAAACACACACGAGAAATTACTACACCAGCTAAAGAAAATTAAGGGCAATGCTGCAATGGCACTGAGCTCCAAGTGCATCTTCCTCCATGTCACTAGCCGGTAATCCTTCTTGATTCATTGATGATCTCACCAAATCACCTTTATCTTGAGTAGAACCCGAAAAGTAGCTTAATGAGCAATTTGACTAGTAGTACACAAATAGAGGCAACATATATGTAAAAGTCAACAGCAATAATGATCTATGCATAATTTTCCAATGATTTTAAATCTAGTGATATTGGTTGATAATTTACAAGTTCCAGTTCCATTAGCTTTTTAGAGATTTCAACTCAACATATCATTCAAGTCTTCCAATTTGAACTCAACTAGGGTAAGTGATCTATTATTTGCCGCAGGACCTACCTTTTGTGATGCCATACCAATACGTTTGTATTTGAATAGTTTGATCTTTAGGTCCACTAGGTCTGATGGTATGTCCCATTGCATTAGTGTGATTGGATAATACACCAAATCACCCAAAGATTTATAAGTCTCAAGAAACACTGGGCAACTGTGAATGACTTCCATTCATGGGGGGCAAGATTCCTCAATTGAATTTCCCATTTAACGCAATCATTTGTTTCTACCATGTCTAGTATTCATCTGATAATATGTAAACATACTTCATGGATCTTTGTGTTTGGTATTGCTCTTTTCCTATTTTGTTCTCCTGGTCTCTTTTTCTGAAGCTTTTTAGGTTTGAGCACATTTTCATGATGCTAGCTTCTGTTCATTTGACAGCTTTTATTCTCAGTTATATAAGTAGTGACTTACCAGGAATGTCTTGTTATCATTTCACATGCATCACTTTCAGCAGCAGGCAGTGAAGGCAGTTATCTTAAGAAGGCAGACAATCCATTTAGGCCTCGGGCCATGAGTGGGGACTTGCATAGCTTAAGAAATGAGTGGAGGGGTTCATCATCTGAAATGAGATCCAGAGCATCTGATTCTTTGCTTGGACAAAAACAGAGGGAGACTGAACATGGGAATAATATGTTAGTTTCTTCTCGTTGCATGCAGGAACATCTTGGACGTAACAGGACTGGTTTTCTTTCTGAAGTCTGCATGGATTCCACATCTGAAAGAAAGTTTTCTGGTTTATTGGATCGTGAAAGGCAAGCTGATATCTTGCATGGTCCTGTAAATAAAGATGAAACTTATGCCGGAACTTCCCACCATCATACTTCTCCAGAGGAACTATTCTGGTATTATAGGGATCCACAGGGTAAAATTCAGGGTCCATTTCCAGGTAGTGATGTTATTGGATGGTTCAAGGATGGGTATTTTGGTACCGATTTGCAAGTTCGTCTAGCTAATGCTCCAATGAATTCTCCATTTACATCACTTGGGAATGCCATGCCACAATTGCAAATTAAAGCATTTGCTCCACCTGGATTTTGCGTCAGTAAAGAAAACAATGTTCTTAATGCTTTAAATGGGAAAACCATTTGTGAATCAGGATATACTCATCTAGGCATGGGCAATACTGAAATGTCCATTCAAGGACCAAATAACGGCCATAGATCAGCAGAAGCTGAAAACCTATTTCTAGAATCAAGCAAAACTTTGCCAAAAGCCAATCCGCTCTCCCCTTTATCACTCCCAGAAGGTTGATATTTCTTGTGAATATAATTTGATGTTATTTGAGTCTTTCTTCGCCTTTATGTATGCTTCACATTTCAGCATACTATTTACTCTAATTTTTGTGCTTGTATTTGAAGGGAATCTAGAAGGCTTCTTGCCTAAATCATGTGACTCAACTAGAGACATGAATAATACCTTGACACAGAGATTGACGACGGGAGAAAAACCTTTTTTGGGTAACGTTGCATATCAGGGAGGAGACACTAAAACCCTATCCATGATATCAAGCACAGGAGTTTCAAATGTGCAAATCCCAGATTCAAAGGTCCTGCAACCAGAACCAGAGGCTTGTCAAACCTTTCAGGATACTAAGCATATCAACTTGATGTCTCTCTTGTCGAAGAGAGCAGGAAGGACTGAAGAAGGAGCCGCTAATACTGAAAGCTCTGGTCAGCATGGTGTTAAGCAGGGCCAATCTTTGCATAATGCCATGCAGAATGGTAGGGCTGTTCAAAAGAATATAGATGTGACCCCCAAAGAAGGAAGTATTAATACTGAAAGTTCTGGCCACCATGGTATTATGCAGGGCCAATCTTTACATAATGCTGTGTATAATGGTATCATTCAAAATAATATGGATGTGACCTCCAACCAATGTGTAGCCCATGCTGGTGTGGATGCTCTCCAAACAAAGGTAGATACACCTCCAAGCCAACAGTCAGCCTCACAAACAATACCTGGAATTCAACACGAGAAGTTACCACAACATGATCCACAAAGTCCACCCCATGTGAGCACTCACTGTAATGATCATCAGCCTTCAATTCCACCTGTAAAGTTCCTTTCATCCAGGATAGCGCAAGACGTACAGTTATTGTCTTTACTGCAAAATAATTATTTGTTATCTCAACTGCAGATGCAATCTCCAGTCACTTGTCCTACCCAACCATCTGCTCTAGATACAATCTTGTTACTCAAGCAGCACCAAAAACAAGAGCAGGAGCTTCTACTACAACAACTGCAGCAACATTTGCTTTCTAAGATATTATCTGAGAAGCAAGAGCAGCAGCTTATCGTACAGCAGCAGATGCAATTGCTTTGTCACATATCATCAAATTTATCTTCTCAAAAGTTTTTTGAACAACCTTTTGGAGATCTGCAAGGCTCTGTTTCTGGAGAAAGTATCTCAGGGAATCGTCTTGTTCAAAAGTCATATGTATCGCCTCCAACATGCTCAGCATTTCAAGATTCTGTTTCTCAAGAATGTATATCTGGAAATCAGCCAGCAATGCAACAGATGCACGTATCACTTCAAGCAAGCCCTGATGTGCCCACTAACAATGATGATATTAAAGACTCCCCTGCTCAGAATTTGCCTGCTGTGGATACTGCTGATGTAAACTTCATCAAGTTTCACCCATCTCCTTTATGCTTTCCTCATCAGCTATTTGGCCGGTGTTCACGGGCTACAGGATTCACTGATCCATCACCTTTAGTTGAGAATGCAACAAACAACGGAGTCAGGCATACAACCGGAGAAGAAATTGAGATTGTTGAAACAGGCATTGCTTGCAAAATGCTAGAGCCTCTGAAGAAGGCAGAAGATTCACATTGCAAAAGGTCTGCAGAAATTGACAATATGTGGGGTGTCTCATCCAGGGAAACAATCATATCTCACAAGGGTCATAATCCATTGCCTGCAAATATTGTGGATGGAGTGCATAATTCATCATCTGTAAATGTTATCTCTTGTGAAGACAAAATGGTTGATTACAAGGCTGGATCATGTGATGATTACCTACAACCTTATAGCCATCAGGGCAGGAATCCTAATCCTGGAGTCAAGGCCAAGTTCCTCTTTGAAACTCAAGCCAAAAATGAAAAGGCTCTAGGTGAAACCATCATTCCTGACATTAATCTGTCATCAACATCAACAAGTTCAAGAAGAACATACGTTGATGCTGTTGGAGTTTTTGGGAACTCTGGTAGAGGGATTTTTCAGGATCAGGAAAATGATGATATCATGGTATGCTCTGAAAATTGGTCCCTCAATGGAGTGAAAGACAATTTTGAACAGTACGTTTTACCCCTTGTATTTCTTTTTATTCAAATGATTCGACTTTGCCATTTTTTTTAAAAGGTGAGGTGATTCACAAACGATTTATTAATTGTAACGCGACATATTATTAAGATGTAGAAGATATATGGAAGGGTAAACAGTTAGAATTATAGAACAATCTCTGGTGAGAAATTTGGATTATTTTAAAGCCCCTTGATAGGAGATGGCAGCAAAAGGATGCCTCAAATCGATCTCAAATCGAGTTGAGGTATCCAAGTAAAGGAGAGTACCAAATCGAGCCTTATGGGTCGATTTGGCTTCCAAACCATACCTCGTTTCGAGGTGTGCCTAACCTCAAAATCGAGTAAGAAGAGCAACCATGGGCCGGGTAGGTATCCCAGCCCATGGGGGTAAAGAAAACCTGCTTCTAGGTCGATTCTGAGATCGACTCCCACTAGAAGCAGGATAGTAAAGAGCCTGGAGTTGAGGGCCTGGAGTGGAGAGCCTTGAGTGGAGTGGAGGGAACCGGAACGAAGCAGATAAAGAGAGAGGACCACCCCCGAACAGATGCTTCCTTCCTGGCTGGATGATGCAGTCCGAAGGGCCTAAGTGAAATTATATATTATTTAGTTAATTATATGTTTTAGGAAAATAAAATTGGAGATCAATTAGGATGCTTGTTTTACGTAGACGTAATTCTTTGTGATTTGATATGGTTCAATTTGTTCAGGGGTTTAATTTGGTACAATTTAGGGATCTGTTTAGAGTTTTTTAAAATTTCTTTTAATTGATATTTGTATTTTTCCTATATAAAAGCCACAGGCATGTCAAATAGATAAGAGATTGAAAGAAAAAAGGCCTTTTTAGCATTTAGCGATTCTTTAGATGAAGACAAAAAGGAATCGGATAGCAAAATCCAATCGAATCGTTCATTAGAAGTGGATCGCAAGGATGATGCACTTTTTAATGGTGGTCATTTCTTTATTTTTGAAAGGAATTCCACAAAATCCACATCCGTCGATTTGGATTGTGGATTCAAGGATTCCAATTCAAAAGATCTCATGTCCGAAGTAAAAGCCAAAACTTGTTTGGATCAACTGATGCAATAATTTCGGATTTGATTTGGGAACCTCATTTTTGTTCTTCGAGGAACGATTCACAAGATTACTTATCCTATTTTATTTGAAAAAGTTGTTCAAATTCTTGTTCAAACGTGACATCCTTCTCCTTGTCTCTCACCTTCACCACTTCTAGATGAGTATTATAAATTGCCATCTGTCTTTTCTTTAAATGAATGTCATAATAATATTCACTTTTCACCCCCTCATCTTAATCTTCGTCATCTTTTTTATTTTTGTTAATTTTTCTTCTTATGTTTCTGTTTGTGTGGCTTCTTGCATTATGTTTGTGCCTAGTTCCCCCTCTGCGACTAATTTGTATGACAATCGAGGGAGGATCTTTATGGATTTCTTCACGTTCTTCTCTTTCTTCATTGATTTCTTCGTGCTCTTCCGTTTCTTCATTTTTTGAAGTCATTCCTTTCTCTTCTATCGATAAAGCAAAGTGTTTCAGATCTTTCCTTTCTTCCTCGTTTTCGGTATTCATCCTTCTCTTTTACCAATGAAGCAAAGTGTTTCAAATTTTTCCTTTCTTTGTTGTTTTTTGGATCCATCCCTTCCTCTTCCATCAATGAAGCGAAGTGTTTCGGAAGAAAATTTACAGATTTGAGGTATTGGAGTTCAAGAATGACCAGTATATGTTGACAATGATTCTTCATCAATAGAGTTGACAAATTCATTTTTATGATCTTCCAATTTGTTAAGTAGACCATGAATATAGGAATTTCTATGAAAAGCAACTGGGAAAATTGCTTAGGTACCAATGGGTGAGGTCTATTTGGATTGTGTTGTAAATGCTTTTGATAAACCCATTGATGGTAGAGGCGAAATTCTAGCTTCCGAGTCTCACTTAATGGAATGTCCTCCGCCAGGTATTATTTCGAGATATTCTGCATATGAACCTCAAGTGGGTTTGATTACTATTGACTTGATGATCCTTATAAGGTGCAGTCAATGAGAATCAATTATTGGGAATAGACAAACTAGATATGATTCTCAATCAAAAAGGACAAAATGTTATATATATTTATGTAGCTATGGGTCAAAGAGCATCCTCGTAGTTCTTATCCTCTACGAGCCCCTCTGGAAGTTGAAATTTGGAGGGATAACATCAGGTTTGTAAGAATAAGCGTCGGGGATCCCTTATTTGTTATTGAATGGTGGTATCCATCTCATTGTGGAATAAGGTTTTCACATTAAGGAATGAAATTTGAATTATAATTACACGTACACTCTTGCCTTCTTGGTATTTACATAGATTCTCTTGAAAAGATTAAATTATTTACACATATGCCCCTATTAAAAAAATATGGACTAAAACTTAAGTTTCTTTATGAAAAGAACTTTATAACTTTTTCCATGTCATTTTTAAATCCTCCTCGCTTCCCACCCTCTTCTTCACTCCTAGCCTTCCTTTGACAACCCCCTCGACCTCCCAATGGCCTTGAAGCTGGTCCTACCTAGCCTTAGCTAGGCGAGGTAGACATAGGTAAGGTTAGGAGGTGGCCAACCATGCACAATTCTGATTTTTCCCACCTATGGGTAGTGGGAGATGGACTTGAGGTGGGAGTAGTGAGCGAGGGTGAGGGAGCAGTTGTTGATGAGTGGGCATGACTTAAAGGTGAGCATGGAGAGGTTGGGGTAGGTTGTGGGTGGTGGCTTTGTTGATCCTCGAGGAGTTGGAGATGTTAAGATTCATGAGGACGTGTCAGCAATGAGCAATGGAGATGATATTGGTGGAGACGAGGTTGGTAGAAGTGCAAGAGTAGGGCTAAACATTGGAACCCTGGGAGTTGGGGTTGAGGCGAAAGGCACAGTTTTATCAGAGGCACTCAATCTAATCAATGTACTCATGGCCAATGTGGTAGCATGCATCGAGGAAGCTGTGCAAGTACTTTCTTGTAAGGTGGCTATCGAGAGCCTTCATTACGATGGATAGACGAAGTTCTTGGAGACCACGAGCTCAATGACCTCAACTAGTGTTGGATGCTCCATGATCTTGAACATGCCGCGGTCAATGGAGAGGGCTTGGTTGCCCAAGCGTGTAGCCGTGTCGGGTGAAGCTTGGGGTAAAGGTTCGAGGGTGTGGCGCTCAGAGGAGCAAGGGAAGGGGGAGTTGTGGCAATGGCATTTGATGGAGAGGGATAGTTGAGGATGTGAAACTTACCTTTGTCATAGGGGTACTTGAGTTGCAGTTGTTAGCAAGGGCGATAGAGGTTAAGGTGGCAGAGGAGTCATCAAGGGGCTTGTCTTGGGGTTGGGGAGTGTAGGTTGAAGAGTTGGAGTAGGGTGGCAGAGGGGAGGGCAAGGGAGAAGGGATGATAGAGGATGAAGAAGGGGCTTTAAAGGAGGGGAATGAATGGGGATGGGAAAGCAGGAAGGGGGGAAATAGGAAACCTTGTGGGTGTTGTTGTCTTCTCTAGGAAAAGATCATGGAGAGAAGGGAGGGGTTGCAAGGGTTGCATCAATGTGGAAGGGGTATGAGTTGGTCCTTCAAGTGAGGCCTCAGAAGTGCTGATACTTATTGGTTTGGACAAGAGGGCGTTTAGGCTACGCTTCAAAGGGGGTGCGCGACAAGAGTTGGCATAGGCTTGCAAGGTGACTTGGTGGAGGGATGGTCGATTGAGGGCATGGATGCCTATGGTGTCGAGGCAGTGGTAGAGTGCTTCTACAGGAGGGGGTCACTAGAGGGGGGTGTGTAGGAGGGAAGAGGATGGGGAGGATGAGAAGAGGATAAAATAATAAAAAGAAAAAAAATGTTAAGGATATTTTTCATAAGACTTTAATTTTTAGTTCAGATTCTTCATAAGGGCATATGAGTAAAGAATTCGATGTTTTCAAGTATGGATATGTAAATATTAGGAAGACAAGATACATATGCAATTACAAAAGGTTTCAAGGACATTTATCTTAAAATCCCGTTTGAAAATGTAATTATAGAGAGGTAAGTTTGTTATCCCACTCATTTTGTTTTGTCATTTTTTGCTTTTCTTAAGGGCATATATGTAAACCTTTACCTATCCTCTTTTACATAAAGATAACTAGGATTTGGTTTTATTAAAAAAAAAGCTAGGGTTTCGTCAATGATAACATAGAACTTTTTCTTCTACATGGTATTCAAGCACCGCAACATTAGGGCGGTAATCGATATAGCACCCATAGGTAGCATGCAACAACAAATGGCAGTTCGATAATACTTACCGATAGTATTGCAAACACTTGCCAATGCCATCCAGGGCCATTATGAACCAAGTTTAAGCTCCAAGCGGAGACCTTTGCTCCTAGTAGGAGGCCTTGCGGTTGTTGTAGGCCTCTGGCAAGGCTCTTCCTGACCTTCAATGGCACCACCACTTTATTGGAAGTCTTTGTTAGCTTGCTAGATCCAATCTAGGGTTAGTTTTGAGTTTGAGTTATTTGTTCTTGTTGATTGATTGCGCATAAGACATTCTGGAGGTCTTGTAGATATTAAATTAACTAGATTTTTCCTATTCTACCTTCATCCGTCTCTGCCAGTTTCTATTGGGATCAAGTTATGACATCTTGGTCATTGGGTGTAGTTGACTCATCCCATCAAGGACATAGGAATCATAAGGAGTTTAAGAACCCCATCTTTAGTTTGATAGTCAAGTTTGATGAGACCAACTAAGTTCTTTGGTCGGGGTTGACCTTGGATGTTGTGGATGGATGTGATAAGGAGCACATTCTTGCCGACCTCTAAGCCAGCACAAAAGGTTGGAAAGTATGCCACATGGAAAAGGATAACACCATGGTTAGGACATGGAGCATGAACACAGCTACCTTGTGAATTGTCATAGAGATCATGTGCTACAATAAAGGAGGTATAGGAATACTCTGTAAGATGTAGTTGCAGGATGAGAATGCCAGGTGCATTCTTCAACTGCATGAGATAGCAAATATGAGGTAGGATGGGAGGGTACCATGTTACTCAGCTCTCAAGTTTGAGATCAAGAGATTGAATGCTTACATGCCTGTTTGCTTTTATGACTCATGGATGACATACATGGCTCATATCATGGTGGGTTCTTTTCTATTGGACCAGATTTGTCATATGAAGCAACTAAGTCCTAGATGCCCATGCTTCTTGAGATATTGACTATGAAGATGACCTATGGTAGGCTAAGCAGTCCTACTATTACACTTCCACCATCAGCATAAACAAACTCAGAGCATGCTTTTGCTATGGTTGCCTTTTAAGGACGAGGAAGATGATCATCACCTTCAATTAGGGTATGTGGATGTGGTTGTTGGGGTCAAGGAGGTGCTTGACATGAGTGCTTTCTCTGTAGGAAGCTTGGCCACATGAAGGAGACTTGTTGGAGCTTACTATTGCTTGTTGGGTTGTGGCTACTTTTGAGCTAGTGCCAAAGGTTGGTTTTGTTTTGAGGGTAGAGTATGATGAGCTTATTCAGAAGCTCAATCAACATGGGATCGTAGTTGCAACTTATTTAATCTCCTCTAGTTTTCCATATGGATTGGATAGTGCTGTTATGTTAGCCTGTGAGGTATTGCTTGTCAATTTGGTACTCAAGATATTGATTGGTTAGTTGATTTAGGTTCATCTTGACACATGAGATGCTAAATAGTTTTCCAAGTTGAGACGTATTCCCTTTGGTAGAACTAGTTGACATAACTAAGGGGGAGTTCAAAAACCCCTTCTTTGGTCCCATAGTCAAGTTTAATGGGACCAACTATGCTCTATGGGCAAAATCCAACCTGAATGTCGTGGAGGGACACGAAAAGGAGCATATTCTTAACAAATTAGAGCCTACTAAGAAGATTGGGAAGTATGCAACTTGGAAGAAGGATAATGCCAGGGTGAAAGCATGGATTATGAGTACCACGATTCGGCGCATTGCCACTGAGAATATATACTACAAGATGACAAACGAGATGTAAGAGAACCTACGTCAGACGTACTCTCAAGATAAAAATGCAGCTTGCATTTAGCTTCTCAATGAGATTGCTCATATGAGATAGGACGGAAGACCATTGACTTAGTATTATTCCACCCATAAATTTTCCTTCAAGAGGTTAAACACCTATACCTGTGTGCTCCTGTGAGTCACAAAAACAGTATCATGCTCGAACCATGGTAGGACATTTTCTTGCAGGTTTAGACCTAACCTATAAGGCAGTCAGATCCCAGATGTTAGTGTTGCCTGAGATCTTGATTCTGGAGGAAGCATATAATAGATTTAGTAGGTTGGCAGTTAGTATTGGGTCATTACCACCCACCGAGCATACTTTTGCTACAACTCTCTCAGGGAAGAGGTACAACACCTACATCGTCTACCAAAGGTAAGGGATGGGGTTGTGGGGTACAAGGATGAGTAAGGTCCTATTGTGCCCACTGCGGGAAGAGGTAAGGGATGGGGTTGTGGAGTACAAGGATGAGTAAGGTCCTATTGTGCCCACTGCGGAAAGATTGGCCACACTAAGGATACATGTTTGACTAAGCATGGAAGACTAGTCACTACTCATCAGCCTGTAGCAGTTGCAGAGACACTCCATGAGACCACCTATTTCTAGAGCAGAATATGATGACTTGATCAAGAGGCTCCAAGAGCATGGTCTATCGGTCACTCCCACCATGAATACTCCAAGTTCCTCTACTGGAAACTTAGATACTGCTACCTTTGTCGGTCTATCAAGTATATCTCTTGCTTGTGTTGCATGCCAAACTAGCACTGATGATATTGACTGGCTTGGGATTCGGGAGTGTCTTGACACGTGGAGGCACCTGACAGTTTTCTAGGTTGTGGCTTTTCTCATTAGGTAGGACTATTTTGATCGTTGATGAAAGGTATTCACCCATTACGTGTTGGGGGGAGGTACATGTTACTCCCATATATGCTTGGAGAATGTTTTACTTACATTGGATTCTCTACTGAGCTTATTTTCTGATAGTGGAATTACAAATGAATTAAACTACAGAGTCATATTTGACACCATGTCTTGTACCTTTCAGGATATACTTACAAGACAAGTGATTGGTTGTGGCCGTGAGGAAGGGGGTGTCTACCGTCTCTTGCAGTCGCCATATGTTGGATATACTTCTATTCCCTCAAGAGGTTCTTTAAGCTACTTGTGGCATCTTTGGTTCTACCATCTCCTATTACCTAAATTGCAGCATATGATTCCTCAAATACCTCCTAGTGTTATGCTCCAATGTCAAGCTTGCCAATTAGGAAAACATTACAAGAGTTCTTTCTCCAATTGGTTGACCTGGAGTTTTGAGTCTCCTTTTTGGTTGTTGCATTTTGATATTTGGGGTCCAAATCATGTTCCTCATTGTTCAGGGCATAGGTTCTATTTGGTTGTTGTTGATGATTACTCTAAAGTGTCTTGGGTTTTCTTGTTAAAATCTAAATTTGATGTTGGTGATGTTCTAAAAAGGTTAATTGAATAAAAACTTAATTTGGTTTCGAAGTTAAGATTGTTTGATTTGATAATGCTTTAGAGTTTTGTACTCAATTGCTTAACTCCTTTTTAAGAGGCGTGGAATTCTTCACCAAACTAGTTGCCCATATACTTCATAGCAAAATGGCATAGCAAAAAGGAAACATCATCATATCCTTGACGTCGCTTAGAATATTCTCATTGGAAATAGTGTTCCTCTCTCTTGGTTGATGCGGTGCTCAATGTTTGTTATCTAATTAATAGGATGTCATCCACTATTTTGGATGAAGAGGTCTTAATCATGAACTTTTTGGTGTACGACCTAAAGTCTTTGATTCTGTTGCCTTCATCCACCTTTTAGGCTCCAACCATGACAAACTATCCCCTCGTACAGATAAGTGTATATTTGTTTGGTATTCTAGAACTCAAAAAGGTATCGATGTTATGATCCTACTAATCGTGCCATTATGTTAGTGTCAATGTTTCCTTTCTTGAGTTGATGCCTTATTATTCCAGTCGAAAAAATGAATTGTCTTATTTATGAGAAAAGAATCCAATACCTCTTTATAAAAAGAAAGGTATGGGTAAATAACAGTGCATGTCCATGAAAAAATAACAAACTATAGATGACTACTAACAGAAGAAGAAATACAAGATAAATAGGAAGTTTCAATACTCTCTCTCAAACTAGAGCATAGATGTCAATCATGTTCAGTTTGGAATAGCAGGAATCAAACGCCGAACAAGATAGAGCCTTCGTGAACACATCGATTTGTTTGATCCTCAGATGTCACATAAGTAGTGCGCAAAAAGCCACGCTGTATAAGGTCTCCGGTGTAGTGGTAGTCCACTTCAACGTGTTTGGTGCGCTCGTGGAACATTGGGTTAGCTATGTATGTAGTTGCCCGATTGTCACATTGCATCTCCATGGGCTCCTCAATTTGGACATGCAAATCACGCAAGAGAGATCGTATCCAAACCATCTCTGTCGCAGTTTGGGCCATTGCCCTGTATTTCGACTCAGTACTAGAATAAGAAATTGCTTCCTGTTTCTTGTTCATTACCAGCCACAAAGGTACAAAAATCAGTGGTGGATTTCTTGTCAAGCACGTCTTGCATAATTAGCGTCAGAATATCATACCACTGTCATAGGAGAGCCTTTCTGAAAGAGAATACCACGACTCGGTGCTTTCTTCAAGTATTTTAGCACCTGCATAGCTGCCTACTAGTGCAACTTCGTTGACCTCTCCATAAAGTGGCTAAGTTTACCTACTGCCAAGGCAATATCAGGTCTAGTAAGAGTCAGATATAATAACTTGCCCATAAGCTATTTGTATGCTCCACTATCAGCTGCCTCTGCCTCCTCATCATGAAAATGTGCCTTGGGGCCCGTAGGAATATTGGTTAGCTTGGACCCCAACATACTTGTCTCCTGAAGAACATCTAACGTATACTTGCGTTGTGAAAGAACAATCACATCTCTGCTCCTAGCGACCTCGATCCCCAAGAAGTATTTAAGTTGGGCCAGATCCGTCATAACAAACTGTTGTGCAAGAGACTCCTTGATCTGTCTTATCCCAGCCTCATCATCGCTAATGATAATCAGGTCATCTACATAAACTAGTAGTGCTACCATGTTATTCTCCATTTTCCTGACAAACAGAGAGTGGTATAAAGATGACCTATGCATCCCCATCCTTTGCAACACATTTGAGAGCTTCTGAAACTAGGCTCTCGGGTTTTGCTTCAAGTCATAGATGGCCTTCTTGAGTTTGTACACACTCTCCCCTTGAACCTTAAAACCTAGGGGCTGCTGCATGTAAACCTTCTCCCGAAGGTCACTATTGAGAAGCATTCTTCACATCAAGTTGGTGTAACCGCCAATCTTTGTGAGTTGCAACATAGATCAGTACCCGAACAGTGGCAAGTCACGTAATAGGAGAAAGTATGAAAGAAGTACATCCCATAGGTCTGTGTAAATCCCTTTGCTATCAACCTGGCCTTATACCTTGAAATAGACTCGTCAAGGTTGTATTTCAAGGCAAAGACCCATTTGGAGCCAATAAGTCATGCGCATATAGGAACCGAGGTAAGCTCCCAAGTCTGTCTACTCCAAAGCACTACATCTTGTCCTCCATTGCTTGACGTTACTTTGGATCAAGCATGGCCTGCTGGTAGGTAGACGGAATGTGTGGGGCTGTAAGTGCCTGACAGAAGTTGCCAAACTGAGAACCAAGATCACCTGTAGCCAAACTGCCAGCTACACAATATATGGACTCACACGTGTGGAGGGTGCCTTCCTAATGGCAATATTAAGATTAGAATCATCTGGTATCTCTGACTGAATTTTTGCAGAAGGAACCTCACCACTATGGTGATTTGCATTGTCAGGGGGATTAGGTCGAATTAGATTATCACTGTCATCAGAACCCATCTCAATTGCTTGTGGAATATCAGTCACTGGTGCAGGTGGTGACCTCTGTAGTGTTGCATGAGGTCTACTATATGTGCGCAGCGGCCCATGTAATCGTTGGTAGGCATTCAAGGGGGTAGTGGAGCTCGAAGAAGTCAACTGAGGTGTGGAGATCGGAATCACCTCAAGTGGAACAGGAGAAATAGGCATGGAGCTGCATCATTATGAACACCCGTTTATCCAGCAACAAAAAAGTATGGTGTCGTCTCATGAAAGGTCACATCAGCGCTGACATAATGCCTATGGTGGATGGGATCATAACATTGGTACCTTTTCTGACTCCTGGAGTACCCTAAGAAGACGCACTTAGCAGCGTGAGGAGCAAGCTTGTCACGGCCTTGTGATGGCACATGAACAAAAACAACACACCCAAACGTCCTGGGATACATGTGGAAAAGCTTACCATCTGGATGTAACAGAAGAATTGGTATCTGCACATGACGGACTGAACTCAACATCCTGTTAATGAGGTAGCATGCCATTAAAACAACATCCTCTTAGTATCTCTGTGGAACGCTGTGGTGAATAAGAAGAGTGCGGGCAACCTCTAACAAATGTTTGTGCTTTCACTTTGCAACCTCATTCTACTGTGAGGTATGAGGACAAGTAGTCTTGTGGATAATCCCACGAGTCCTATAGGACTGCATAAGTCTAGTAATGCAGAACTCGAGGGCATTATTTGTCTGTACAATTTTTACTGTGGTAGAATACTGGGTCTTGATCTCCAAGGGGAGAATCTCTATAACACCTCCAACATCTCCCTTGTTCTTTAGGAGAAACACCCAGGATACTTTGGTGAAATCAACAACAAGATAGTAACGATGTCCTATCTTGTTTGGAACTCTACTCGGTCCCCAGACATCTGTATGGAATAACTCATAAATAGTAGCTGATCCAGAAGAAGTACTGGCAGGAAAAGAAGACCGATGATGCCTACCTAATTGGCAAGCATCACACTTAATAGTAGCAGTAGGTGAAATATGTAGAATCACTCTCCTGAGGCCATCTAGAGGCAGGTAACCCAGACGAGTATGCCACTGGAAGGCACTTCCCCCATCATACCTACTAGTTATTGCAAATGGTTCCTGGCCAAGGTGATAAAGATCATTTTCCTTTGTACCTTTGGCAATGGTTTTCCCAGTGAACTTATCCTGGACAATACATCCAATCTCATCGAAAATAACCCTGCAATGAAGATCTTTCGTGATCCTGCTCACGGACAACAAGCTCATGGAAAACTCTGGTACATGTAGTGTTTTTGGCAACCGCAATGTGGGGGTTACAGATACTTCTCCCTGGCCAACAACTGGAGCGTGTCTACCATCAGCAACCTGTACCATTCTCCCTGGTGTAACAGAACTGAGTGACCTGAAATAGGTCTAATCCTCACAAAGATGCTGTGAAGCACCGGAATCAACCAACCATCCTGCACCTCGGTGACTCCTATCATGCACCTGCAACATCACGCCCGCACACTCCACCATCCCCATCGTAGTAGCGGTATCCAATGCCATCTTTGCTCCTCCTGAGAGTGGCATGGTGCCTAGCATGGATTAAGGGGATCACTAAGGGCTAAACCTTGCCATCTCTAAGCCAAATAACCAAAAAAGATCTGCGAACACGATCTGAAATTGATTTTCAGATATGAAAATTTTCACATCAGTGGAAACGTGGCCTCTTAATCATGAAATCTTGAGTCAAGAGGTCATGGAAAACATGCCAAGAAGCATAAGCATCCCCTAGATCAAGATCTAGCGCATGTTAGGGTATGAGGAAGATGATAACACCTCTTTTTAAGGGATGCTACTCCCCCTTGCCAGCAAGATTTAGTCACCAACACCTACCACCACCCGCAGCAGAGGCGGATGGCAGCAGCAACCACGGCAACACCCCCTGCTAGGTGTGTGCAGGGGATTTAGGAGCAGCGGCAGATGAGCTTGAGACCAGCAGTGGCCCAAGGCACTACTCCCCTTTCTGTTGGGTGAAGCGATGTGGAGTAGCCGTTGGTCTAGGTGGAGCAGTTGGATGGAGAGAGGCTCGCTGGGCGAGCGGAGCTGCCGGGTGGAGAGAGGATGGCCCATTGGGCGGGTGAAGCTCTCGGGCGGAGAGAGGAAGGCTCGGTGGGTTGGCAAAGTCGTCGAGCGGAGAGAGGGAGGCCCGTTGGGTTGGCGGAGCGACAGTGACTGGTCGGAGGCCTAGCGGCCGACGGCCCTGGGCAGAGGCCTGGCAGTAGGGTTTTAGGTGGTTAGGTTTTTAGAGGCCTTTTTAGGTAGGATACCAGAGCCACGATTTAGGATTGGTGCTCTGATATCAAGTCGGAAAATTGAATTATCTTATTTCTGAGAAAATAACCTACTACTTTTTTATAGAGGTATGGGTAAATAACAATACATGTCCATAAAGAAATAAAAAACTATAAATAGCTACTAACAGGAGAAAAAAACACAAGATAATAGGAGTCTCAACAATTCCATCTCTAGTTCTTGGGTTTATGCTCCTATTTCTGAGGGTGTCGCCATTGTTCCTCATCTTGCCCTCATTGATGGGCCTGGTTTATTCTTGTCGCCAAGTCATTGAGATGGACCCCCTCTTAAGCACAACCCATCGTATGGACTTCAGGTATTCCTTGAACCTGTTAGCACTAATGCTACTTTTAGTTCTAATGTATCGGGGACTACCATTTTACCACTTGTTTAGGAAAATATTAATATACATTAGTTACCTGAGGTAGTTATTACAGAGGCCCTTGAACTTGAATATGATAGGAAGAGGATCCCAGTGATGCTAGTTTTGACTTATCCATTGAGTTGAGAAAGGGTACGTGCTCATGCACAATGCATGCAATCTCCAAATATATGTCGATGGCTAGCTTCTCTTCGCAATACAAGCAATTTGTTAGTGGATTTTTAGCTATACAAATATCCCCTTGGAAGCTATTTTGCATCCCATGTGGCAACAAGCCATGAACAATGAGACATTTGCTTTATTGACATGCGGCTCTTAGATCTTGGTTGAACCTCTACTTGATGCAACAATTGTTGGCTGCTAGTGGGTGTTCACAATAAAGCATCATCTGGATGGCTCTGTTAAGTGATATGAGGCTTGTTTTGTGCAAGGTTCGAAATGCCGATTTCGACGCCGTGCTGATGAAATTGTAAGTGTGCATTTCATGGGCATGTCGTGGAAATGCTCGTTTTTCGATGGCAGATTTAGACGATTTCGAAGGCATGCCGACAAAAATGATAGAAGTGATTAAAATGATATCAATTGCAAAAAAATCAAATGTTGACATGTTAAGAACATGTTGAAGGCCATGTTAGGTAAAAAATGACATATTGAAGCCCGAACTTGTGTGTGTGTGACATGTTCTTGAAGCTCACGTACAACTAAATTAGGACATGTTGAAGCCCAAATTGTGTGTCGAATTTTGAATTTTCAGACTCCCTCCCCGCAGACCACCTTCCCTCTAGCGGCTCCTGTCGGCATACTGACGATAATTGTCGACATGCCGCTGAAATTATCGGTATTTCACCGGCCTGCCTGCAAATCGATACCTTAACCGTATTGGCACGCCCTCCTCCCGAAAGCCCTGCCGCATGTTGTCGGCATTTAAATCACTGGTCTTGTGGCAAAGGGGTATACCCATAAATATGGAGTTGACTACTTCAACACATTCTTTGTAGTGGCACACCTTTCTACAGTGTGTGTACTTATCTTTATAGTTTATTGCGATAGGCCATTGTATCAACTTTATATGAAAAATGCCTTCTCTATGATGATCTTTAAGAGGAGGTATACATGTAGCAACTTCTCGGGTTTAAGGCTAAGGGGGAGTGTACCAAAGTTTGCAGGTTGCATAAGGCAGTCTATGATCTCAAGAAAAGTTTGCTGGCCTGGTTTCAGAAACTATCAGAAGTTTTTGAGAAGGTTGGATTCAGGAAATCCACAGCATACCATTATCTTTTTGTGTGGAAGGCAAATATTGGGATTGTAGTGATGCTTGTTTATGTTAACGACATCATCTTGACTGTGGATGCTGAGTGAAAGATCAAGGCTACCGAGTTTTTGGCCACACACTTTGTTACAAAGGACTTGGGGTTACTTTGTTACTTTCTTGGGATAGAGGTAGCCAGGAATACACATGGAGTTGTCCTTTCTCAGAGGAAATTTGTGGCAAGGTTCGAAATGTTGATTTCGACGCTGTGCTGATAAAATTCTAAGTGTGTATTTCGTGGGCATGGCAAAGGCATGTCATGAAAATGCTTGTTTTTCGATGGCCATGCCGAGGGCACACCGTGGGAATGCCGAGGGCATGCCGACAACATGTCAGCAAAAAATCCCATAAATACTTAAAATGATGTTAAAATACTCAAATTTTCTGTGTATGTGTGTGTGTCGTGTTTCCTTGCATGCGTGCGTGCGAACCCTTACCCAGACCTTGCCCATTTGGACCTATAGACCCTTACCTGGACCTTACCCATTAGCAGACACCTCAGATCGTGCTCAGCCAACACAAACCTCACCAGACTGGTCGGCATCTGTCGGCATGCTGATGAAATCCCAGCATTTCGACATTAGATGCATATCGGCATGGAGCTTTTTTAAAAAGTGCCTTGCCGTTGGCATTTAAATCACTAATTTGTGGTAAATCTTTTGCAAGAAATTGGCATGCTGGGTGCAACCTGCTTCCATTCCCAT
This sequence comes from Thalassia testudinum, assembly GCA_037157565.1. Taxonomy (NCBI): domain Eukaryota; kingdom Viridiplantae; phylum Streptophyta; class Magnoliopsida; order Alismatales; family Hydrocharitaceae; genus Thalassia; species Thalassia testudinum. Next base: position 67,297,312 of record JAZHRO010000013.1, on the reverse strand, counting down.
GGATCCGAATGCACACTTGTATAATGATGACTCAAGTCAAGTGAATGCTGGACAATTCATATGGTTAGTGGGAAAACTACCATATGTTACAGTCACAAGGCTTGATATTACACTTGTAGTGAGTAAAGTGAGCCAATTTATGAATAAGCCCAGGAAGGTACACTAGGATGCAGCTATAATGATCTTCAGGTACATGAAATCCTCACAAAGAAAGAGCCTATTTTTCACTTGTGGTGGATCATTGAATGTAGTAGCCTATGTTGATGCGAACTATGTAGGATGTACAAAGGATAGGAAATCCACCACTGGGTTATGCACCTGTATTGGATGCAACCTAGTCACGTGGAGAAGTAACAAATAAACACTTGTGGCTAGGTCAAGTGCAGAGTCTAAATAGAGGGCCATGGCACGGGCTATAGTTGAACTAATATGGATTCACTTTGTGTTGGAAGACCTCCATATTCCTTCGACTGGTCCTATGGAGATGAAGTTTGATAACCAGGCAGCCATTTTAATCGCTAATAATCTAGTTTTCCATAACAAAGCATGTGGAAGTGGATTATTACTACACTAGAGATATGATCCAGATATGACTTATTTATACATCTCAGGTATCTTTAGGGGGACCTAGCAATAGATATGTTCACCAAGGCTCTTCCTTATGCTACCTTCGACAAGTGTTGTGCTAAGCATGAAGGATATCAATGCTCTAACTTGAGAGGGGTGTAGAGAACTAAGCATATTTATCTCTTTAGTTTTCTTGTTTCTATCTTTTCTTCTTTTGCACCTACATGTTATTGTCCTCTAACCCCTTCCTATCTATGGGGGTCTAGGGTTTCCTTTGAGAGTAAGATGACGCATTTTCCCCAAACATTCATTTCACATGGTTCTTGGAGTCTTGTCGAGCCCCCTTTAGATGTAGTTGTTGTTGGACGTAAGTGGGTGCGTACCATCAAACATTGGCTTGGTGGTACTATGGAAAGATATTACACTCATCTAATGGCCAAGGGATATATACACAAACAATCATCAATGCGCTCTATGTTGAAGTATCAGAAGGGGTCCTTGGTAAGGGTATTTTAATAGGAATGGTTTTCTTGATTTACGTGCATATTTTGATGCAAATTAGGCAAGTTTTCCATAAGATAAGAGGTAAATTACTTGTTATAGAACTAGCAACTTGGAACGTTAAATAGGAGACAGTTGTGTTAAGACCTACTGTAGAGGCAGAGTGTAAAGCCATGCTTATACGGCCTATGAGCTAATGTGGATCTATTCTTTCTCGACTGAACTGGGGCTGGAAGTCAAATTCCCTATGCGGATGTGTTGTAACAACAGTGTAACTATCTATTTTGCATCTAATTTGTTCTTCCACGAAAGTGCAAGCACATTGAAATGGGTTAATGTCTCATTTACGACTATTGTAGAACGGAAAATTGTAATTCCATTTCCTTTTAAGGTTTGAATTGCAAGTTGCTGACATCATGCCTTAGATATGCCCATGAGAACTAGGGACGAGGCTCCTAAAGCAAAAGTGCACAATTGCCCTAGAAAGATCGATGTTTGTAGTGAAGATTATGAGTCCATGAGTTTCAGGTTTCACAACAAAATATGTGGGTTGAGGAACTGACTGAAGCCAACTCTCAAGAGAGATCTCGGCAACTTTACTTCATAAGAGGTGTTCAAGCACGTCATGGAAAACGTGTTCGAGTCTGACATTGCACTCTTTCTTTTACTTTCCAAAAAAATGTATTTTGGCTAAGAATGGTGTATTCGTATTGAAGGGAGTGACACAAAGAAAGGTGCAGTGGGGAGAAAAACGGTGCTAGTGAAGCCCAATACGAATTTGATTCCAATAATATTCTTTACTAAGTGACATCCTTGTAATCTCCACTATGCTCCCCACTATGCAGGGTATGCTTGACATGTATGCTCTAACTTGAGATGATTTTTCTTTTTATTGTTGAGGCATCTTATATTTTTCTTTCTTTGTTTCTTTCCTTATATTACAGGTTCCTAATATGTATTTGTTCAAATTGGATTCCTTTATAGTCCACAAATAGCGGAAATCTCTAACAATAAATATTTCGTTCTACTCCAAAAAAAAACTTTCTGCTCTGTTCTTTTATGACACGATCCTAATGTGGGAGAATGAATCAAATTTTACTGGTTTCTCTCTTAGGTATTTTTTGGTAACCACTTTTCTTTGAATCTTCATTTGTTAGTGGGATAAGTTTGTAGGTAAATAAATGGGTTTAAGTTATTTCGTTATGTGGTTGAGCAAGTGGTAGCTTGGATTTGCTAGTTATTTGTAGTAGAAGTAATTATAATTGTTGCAAAATGATTATTGCACAAGTACAATCCCCAGAGCTAGCATCACACGAGGCAAAATGATTTAAGTGGAAACCCTCAACAAGGAGAAAATCACAGGAATGGCTCCCCTAAATCTCCTTTGCTGTTTGAGGCTAGGATTTATTCACTAAAGACAACAAATATACAATGTTTACATTCAATGGGGGAATAGGTTTTATGGACCCATGCCTATACCCAATTACAACACTACTCCACACTCCCCATGTTGGGCATAAATATCAAGCATGCTCAATTTGCTCATATTTTCTTCATTCTTTGTTGTTGAGAAGCCTTTAATGAAGACATTTGCAACTTGGTCTTCAAACTTCAGGTAGGAGAGGCACAACACCCCAGAGTCAATCTTCTCCCTAATGAAATGACGATCTAATTCCCATATGCTTGGTAAGATTATCCAACATTGGATCAATTTGCCAAGTCAATTGCTTCCTTGGTTTCATAGTATAGCTTCACAAGTAGCTTGATAGGCCTATCAATATCAGAAAACATGGTCTTTATCCATAGCAACTCAATGACGCCCTACTCCATGGTTCTATACTCTGGCTTTGCACTTGATTTGGCAGTTTGGCAGATAGTGACTGCTTTTTGCTTCTCCAAACAGCCATATTTTCCCCCAAAAAATAGAATATCCTTTTTAATAAAGAAAAGAGTATCCTCCTTTCATTTAATGAATTCAACCTAGTCAACATTGGCATAACCCTCTAACATTTAGATCGCAACCTTCTTGAATAGTAAGCCTTTTCCCAGGTTATTCTTCAAATAACAAAAGATTCTATTCCTTGTAGCAAGTCAGTAGGAGCATATATAAATGCTTTACAATATTTATTGCATATGTGATATTGTGGTATCCGGTTTGTTGAGTGTGAGATATGTTAGCTTTCCCACTAATTTTTGATATCTGCCTTTTTGATATGTGAAGGCAGGTCTAACTGGTCCAGATGTAGACTTAACCAGTTAGAACCAGAAATCCAAGTATGGGACAATCCAATCAGTTGGAGTCTTGACTGACTGGTTGGCTAGAAAGTAAAACCAATGCCACAATCCTTAATGTGGCTGACTGGTTATAGGAGATCCTGATTAATAGGAACTACCTGAAGTTGCACTGTACTCCATCTAACTAGATGGTGAGTTTCTGACTGATTAGCTTTGCTTCAATCCACCTTGGATGAGCCAGTACCACTCCAGCAGCCACAAATTCAGCTCCAATGGTCTTCTTCAGCGTGGAATCACAGTGGATACCCAAACCGGGCTTGGAAGCCTCAGCGCAAGGGTGGAGGCTGCCTTGCACACCTTTGTTCAGGATTCCTCAACATGCACCTACCATGTGCAAGATTCTCAGTGAGAATAAAACCCTCGTGATTGAAGGCTCCAATACTATGTCGCAAAATGAGTTTCACGCAAGCACGATCATAAGAACACCACATAAGAGGCATAATGATTTATGTGGAAACCCTCCTCAATGGAAAAGAGAAAATCATGGGGATGGTTGCTTTAGATCTCACTTGGAGGCTAGGGTTTCTTGACTAATGCTAACAAAAATAGGGTGTTTACATTATATAAGGGAATGGGCTATACTGACCCCCACCTGAAGATCCATGTATTTGGCTACTACACTACTCAACAAAAATATTTTTTATTGGAAATTGGAAAAAGTCATGGTGAAAAATATTGTGTTGGAAACTGCAAATCCAACTTTACCACACCAAAAAAAAACGGTTGACACTGTAGAGGATAACCTTCTTAGTGGGACAATTAGGAGGTTATCCCCACACCAAATGGGGCTTGAAATATTTGATGATTTTGTAACAGGAAGATGTTTGATGCCCAGTGGTGGCTGTCGGTGGTGGCTGTCGGTTCATGTGCGATAGGTTCATTGTCTCTGCACTAGAGTGTACTATGATATATTTTTCTCCCAAAGGAACTAATTGTTTCAGATACTCTTTATATGGCATCAGGTGTGCTGATCAAAGGTGCTCTTTTGTATGAGTTTCAAAACGAAAAAAAGATGGTGCTCTTTCGTCCTATCCAACTTTAATTGTATTATTAGTTACATTGATCATGGTGTTGGTCTACTTGATTTTCTTTAAACTAGACTGCAGCTTCCTTTGCACATGCAATATGAAAGTTCATTAAGAACTTCAAAGTGGCAAAAGCCCTCACGCAGCAAAAGCAAAATTCCCCGTTCAGCAGCAACTAATAGAAATTCAGGTAAATGCTCCTTGCTCTGTATGATCTATGTAGCCTTCCATTAGTCAGAAGATTAGCATCATATTTGTTTCATTTTGCCCCATCCTCATACTTAGTGTATTCTTCTATATAGAAGCAATGGACTTCAGGGAATGGTGTGAGAGTGAACTGATGAGGCTCACTGGATCAAATGGTATTCAATCATCAACCATAATTTCTTGCTAGTCCTTAATGAGATGTGGAATCTAGATTTTTTCTTTCCTTTTATGCTTATCACATCTCAGCTTGGCATCGATTTCATGGTCAGATACGTCTTTACTCGAATTTTGTCTGAAACAACCAATCTCTGAGGCTGAAATGCTGCTCAAAGAGAACCTACATTCGGTAGACCCCAATCATGAGTTCGTAGACAAGCTTCTTAGCTACAAGGAGTTGCTACCATTGGGGGTGATTGAATATGCATTCCAAATGAAGACTGGCTGCAAAGCCAAAACTTGAGAAAGAAGAACACCACTGGCTCTAGACCACCACCGGCTCTATGGTTGATGTTCTGCATGTCAAAGGATACAAGAGAAGTGGAAAATCTCATAATGGAAAAAAGTGATGCTAGGCAAGTTTTGTAGAATCCGTGTAAATAGAAATGAATTCCTAGGGAAGCTGAGGCATCTCTCATTTGTAATGTTCTTTGCAAGCTCCTTTTTTTTTCTTTTTTCTTTGCTTTACATAAACCTTTATACAGAAATTGACCCTATTCAGAGAATGACAGTTTCACATATCAGGTGCTTCCATACAAGTTTGTAGATTCATTGCGTACAGGAATTGGAATTACATCAGTGTGAATATCTTGGGAGCCCGTTTGATTTATGGATGACAATATTTTGGAAAAGCTTCTTCCATGGTCTCTAACCAATCAGGACTTGATCCGAGGCATGACAGTGAAGGTAAAATTCAAATGCCTGGACTGATTTCAGATCCCTATTAAGTATCCCAAGGCTCTGGACCTAAGCGTTCTGGGCTTTGCCGAGCTTTCATTTAGGTGTATTTTATAAATAATGGAACTCGTGGTTCCAGACCCAAGCTTTCAAGGCCATTGGGCCATTTTAAAGAATTCTACACGTTATTATGAATGCACGTTGAACAGGTTACTTGTCGTACATTGTCCAAAAAGTTTTATTTTTTATTAATATTCATGGTATAGTTTATGTATGGAAGTCATAAATGTGCTTGATCTAAGTCCAATCGACAAAAGGGTTAGGGATGTAACACTCAAGTTAATTTGCAATCAAACTTTTTCCCGACTAGAATCGGTCTAGTGCCACTTGTCGTCTGCCTGAAATAAGTCGTGGGTTAACGAACTTGTTGCCCTTCTCATTTACGAAAACCCTTGGGCTCAGAAAAAGGCTTTGCTCGAATCGCCGGTGAATAAACGATCTTATTCTCCTTTTAGGATTGGTTTCTGGACTCCACCGTGAACGTCTAGGGTATACAAATGTTACAATCTCACAAGCCACATCATCTACCCTGCTCCCACGCTTCGCCCATTTTCACTGAATTGGGAATCAATTGATAAGGGTATGCAAGAAAGAAGGATTTGACTTGGGAGAAGGTGCACGTAAGGGAAGGGGGATCAATCTTGTGCCATTGTGTTTGAGCTATGGTTTCCTGTTCCATCTTTTAATGGCCTCGTCCTCTCTCTCCTTTCTCTCCACTGTTGCTACCATGGCTGCTAAGAACACCACCATCATCGATACTGCCGCCAGCGCCGCCATCATTACTTGCAAAACAACTCCCACACCATGACCACTACCACTATTAACTGTCAACATTGCCAACCGCCGGTCCTTACAATTACTAACATCATTAGTTGTTGCCACAGCTTCACAACCATGACAACGAACTCGCTACCACCATCACCAGGATCGCTACCATTGCCCTTGCAACCAACATCTCCAGGAAAATATATTGATATGGAAAATATTGAAGAAAATATATTGAATCTAGAGATGTTAACGAAATACTTGGAGATGGTTACAGGAGGTAGAAACATCGTTGTGAGATTTCAAGGGTTAAGTTGAAATTTTTATAGCATTCATGAAGCATATATTTGTGAAATATTGTTGCAAGGTTTAACTAAAAATGAATGATTGAAATATATGTGATTTATGCAATAATAATTATGATTATGTGTGATACTATCCATGGAAAAGATTTGTTGAATAATACAATTGCATATGTGCAATGTATGAAAATATATCTGCAAATTAAATGTGGTGAAGGTTGCAGATTGGTGAATTATGCACATTACATGAGGAATTGAAGATTATAAGAATGGAGATGCAATTGGAGATGAAAGTTGGGATGAAGACAAGTTTAATTGAGTATCACATTTTTATTTTGGTAGATTATTAAAGTTAAAATTGATTGTTATAAGTACCAATTAGGCTAAGTTAACCAATTAAGCTTCTATCAAACCCTATACGGGAACTAAGTCTTTTAGAAGCAAAATATCTTAGATATTGTGAATTTGGAGTGATTTATTCTCAAAATACCCAATTAGAAAATTATTAATCTCTTAGATCTAGAAAACTAGCCATTATATAGAAAATTCACACTTTCAACCGATTAGAAATAGTTTAACTAGTTAGACAAAGAAACTTGAAGATGTTTGTGAGTTAAAACTAATTTGGCAAAACACCATTCGAGAGCATTTTAACCTATATATTAACTATTGGATGAAGATAGATTTTCCCATGATATTTAGCCATTAGAAGGTAACCTTTAGTCATTTTAAGAGGTAATGTTTACATATAAATAGAGGATAATTTTAGGTTTTTCAACATATAACATAGGAGATACAAGTTTTCTACAATGAAGCTCTGCCTTTCTCTCTCTCTAGGCTCTATACTCTAGTTCCAGAGCCTTGATAGAGAGTGTTTTTGATTCTAGAAGGAGATTTTGGAAGAACTTTTGAATGAGATTCTACAAAAGTAATCCAAGAGGAAATTCTAGCATTTTGAATAGAGAAAGATCCTAGAAGAATCTCTAGCTAAATTGATTCTAGATAATAGAACATTCTAGGAGAATCTTTGGTAGAGCAAATTCTAGGTTGGGTGATTCTAGAAGAATCTATTAGTGGCAATTGATTTCAACATCCAGGAAAGTAGCCTAGTCGCCACCAGTTTATGCATTCACTTATTAGGCTTTCAAAAGAATGTTAACTCTAAACCTTTGTATTTAAGATTTCTAGAGAAGTATATTGGAAAATATACTTCTCTAGGATTGAGCTATAGGATTGAAAATTGAATGGTTATATTACTAGCATATTATTCTTATGGATACTTGAATTGTCATATCTGTTGTAACTAGGATAGGGATGAGTCATTACTGGTGTTGGTTAACAAGCGATTAGGACATCACTTGTTTGATTGTTTTTAGGTCTAATTTCCCGTGAATACATTAGATTAATTGGTTGTAGACCAATTGTTGTTGTTAAGGTTTGGGTTACGCTTGAAAGTGACCTTGCTTTAATAGTAGATTCTATGATTGGAAGTCATAGGGAAAGGTTAAGGCAAGGTACCCTTAGGTGGTAGATTGGCTCTGAACAGAGGAACTACTCTAAAAAATTGATGCCATTGCCGTATGAAATTTTTGTAGATATTGTTGAAACCAACATATATAGGAAATAAATAAATAAAAATATATACATTTTCAACGTTTTTGCAGAGATAAAAAATATTAAATCAAGCAAGTCAAATATGATTTGGCAAGATCCAGAATAAAATAAAGAATAAATAACATACAATAACACAAATAAACAAAACGAGAAGGGATTAGATTTTGCTCCGATCGAAGCGCCCATTAAGGACTTCCTTTAGAGAAGGTATCACCCCCCACAATATCGATGCGTCGGGATTTGACGAACTCCTTCCAGGATACGACGATTCATCTCTAAGATTCAACGCACTCTGATTTTGGACGTCCTCGAAAATCACCTAAGGAGAACAATGCCAATGCAATTTGGTTTCCAACCAAATTCCTAATTGATCTACCAACTGAATGGTTTGATCAACCAGAAACTTTTCGTGGATCTCTCAATCTCTTTATGCAAGATTAACAAAAGTGATCAAAGATTTTTCTATCAATTTCACGTCGAATGAAACACACTAAGAAAGAGAGATAAGAACGAAAGAGAAGGAGAGAGTGGAGAAAGTTTTTCTGCTCTTGTTGTGTGTCAAATGAGAGCCCCCTCGTGGCCCTTATATAGAGGCCACAACCAGACATTTAAGGAAATTCCCGTTTTATGGAAACACGGCAATTGGTCGACCAAAATAATTGGTCGATCAAACTTCACTATTTAGTCGACCAAACCAATTGATCGACCAAAACAATTGGTCGACCAATTTTACATTTTGATCGAGCAATCTAGGTCAAAATCGTGAGATTAAAAATTTATAGCAAAAGGAGTCCAAGTTCGAAGTTCCAAATTGATTCTCACCTGGACCCGAGCTCGAGCCGGGGTGGGGCGGGGCACGCGTGCATGCGTACGTGATCCCCAACCCTACCTCTCTCCCTTTGCTACATAAGCCATGGGAGACAGAAGCCTTTTACACCCACTAAGTGGTTTGTGTACTTCTAGTATGAGACTAAAAACCTCTCCCAAATCTCACTGACTTCAACATGAATTTCCACGTCACAATATAATAATTGTATCCCAATTGATGCAATAGGCTCTCAAATATAACAATCCCCCACAAATTCATCGTTGAAATTCAACGATAAATTCCTCGGCTACCATACTCTCCTTTCAGTAAATGTACCTTCCGGTTTGAACCCTTGCCGGAGTCATTCATCTTCACCACCATAGGAATAAAGTGAAACTAGTCTTAAACTCTAGATCTTTGATGTGGGGTGTATAGTTGTGACAACAGAATGAAGTTCTTGGTGATAATCTTTAGGGTTAGTGCTCTTAAAGGCCATACACCCTTTCCTGTTTCATGAGTGTAATCGGGAAAGACCTTATTCTTTTACTTGTGATCCACAAGAACACTCACATTGGTGGTGTTCTCCAAGGATGCACTGCTCACATCCTGCCATAAAGGCTTGAACCCATTCAGAGCCTTTACTCTTCCTAAATTTGTAGCTTAAGACACTCAGGCTTCCAAGGATTGGACTTAGATGTAAAAGCATCTAACAATGAGTGCTAACCAGTTCCCCATACAGCTTGTTGTTACCACATTGAACCTACTTTGTGAGATCTCCACTCAGTTAGGTTGGGTTGCTGCTGCGGGTGAACTCCCAATGGGTCTCAGTCCCATCTCAAGCTTAGACTTAAGGACTAAAGATCTATCAAGTTCTTTAGTAAATGGATCTGCTGTGTTATCTTTGGATCTTATAAATTCCACAGCAATCACTCCTTGAGACACTAAATCTCTTACAGACTTGAGTCTGATCTGGATATGTCTCTTTGTTTTTTGATTAAACTTTGAACTCTTAATCTTTGCTATAGCAGTCATGTTGTCTGATGAGGTGTGACTCATCATAGCTAAAATGCCCAAGTTAAGCTAGAACTAGGTTAAACACTACCAAATTAACACAAAGAAAGGGTTAAGTGTGAGAATTAACAGAAAAGACCTAAAACACTAAATCTGTGTTTAAAATGTATAATTAGGTTATTTATTGAGATATTCTATTAATAAATACAAAATGATGATCAATTTGGAAATTGAACACACAATTGAGCTCAAAACTTCAAATAAAAAGTGAAATTAACTTTTAATATGTTCAATTAAGATTCAATAAAAACTTGGTAGCATTTGTATATCAATAGAACCTTGCATTAAGAGTTTCACATTTAGATCCTCCATTCATAACATTTCATTCATTATAAAACCTCCAGGGACCCATTTGTAGGCTGTAGGGACCTAATTGTAACACTCTAGGGACTGCTCTAACATGCTTCTATTCCACTTATGGGCCTTGCTGTAGATTGTACACAATTTCACTTGAGGGTTCTTTGTGCAGATGCCCAAAACACCTGTAGTCGGCGATGCACCTTGGGTGCACTGTTCATTGAAGAACACAACTGATCCTCGCCGTCGACTCTTGTTTCCTCTTGATCCGATGCTTGAAATCAATCGAAGCTTCGCATAAGTCCTTGCGTAGCTTCACCTCTACCTCCAGATCCCATTTAACGACCCATCTTCGATTTTGCTCTTCTCGCCCTCCTCTCCTCTCATCGTGGCCGCCCATAACCTAATGATGGGAACACCATCATGATTCCTAACTAGCTCATTTTGACCCAATGAAGTCAATAAATGCTCATACATAACCAACTGGAGGTCATAATTCATTGTATAACCATTCTGAGAGAAATACAAGAAACTAGGGTTAAAACTGCAATTTTACCAGCTTATCATGAATGCAGTACAACCACGGGTTTTCTCAAGAGCTGAATAAAGGTCAAATGGTCTTAATAAGATAACAAGTGGGTTGGATTAGACAGAAAAGGGTTTGTGAGTGTTCTGAGAATTAAATAACTTTTAAAACCCTAAAAATAGACCCACTTAATTAACCAAAGATCTGGTTAGGATAAAATTCACTTAAGCCCTCTAAAAATCATAGAAAAATATTCTCTAGGGCTTAATACCTTCAAATTGGCCATCAGAACCCATCTTGACCTAAAATGGAGTCTAAGACAGATATTTGCACTAAATTAGGTTTTTGCATGAATTACCTAGTCAAACGTGGTCAAAACTAAAATCCAACTTCACCATTGGATTCCTTAGGTCCAAATTAGGTTTGTACCAAAATTTGGACCCAAGATGAGCTTGCCTTGACCTAGTTTGCAAAAAGGTTCTGTTTGATTACATTTACACCCCCAACTTTAAAAATCCTTAATCCTTGCATTAAGCCCCCTAGCTTCTTTGTCATCTTCACAATTAGATCCCTCCATCATTATCGCAGAGGAAACCTACTCCGGCGACCTTTGACAGGAGATTTCTCCTTGATTGCTTGGAGAATCCCTTCCAAAATTGGAAGGAAGATTCTCTGGGAAATTATCTCCAGTATGAACCCATCCATGTGCTTTGATTCCCTCCCAATCTCTCATGCGAATGCATGAGAGATTTGGGTCTCTTGAAAGCTCCCAAATCCAACGACCTTTCAAGCTTGGGAAGCTTGCTTCCCAAGCCCTAACCACCCCTCAGATCCTTATTTAAAGAATCCCAGATCCTCTCGAATTCTCCACACTTGAATTCAACCGTGAATACCCACAATTCTTCTCTCTCCTTCACGGCTGAAGGTTCCTCGACGTCCGGCGACCTTTCTTGCCTCTTTTCATCGTCATACAATACCAGTGGTGGATTCCTCTTCCTCGCCTCCGTCCGCGTCTCGCCGTACCAGCAGATGCCACATCCTCCTTCATCCTCGTCGTCTCTCCCTCACTGGAACCGCCTTCATCTCCGGCGTCAGCCACACAACACCCGACACCATTGCTGCCCCACTTCGTTCAATTACCTCCTAGCTAAGTCTCCTATCCCCTCTACTTTCTTCTCTTCTCTTTATCTTCCAAAACTGACCACCGACGCTTATCTGCAACTCCATCTCTTCCATCTCCGGCCACCTCCTCCGGCGAGGCCATCCCACCTCCACAGACCACCAAAACCCTCTCCAACCATCACAAAACCTTCGCCACACATCCCTGATCATTTCCCCTATATTCATTCACCTCGCCACTCACTCACACGCAACCCCGAACATACCCACTCACACGCACACAGTTTGACCTAGCCACGCACTCACGGCCACTGTCACGCCACGCCACCACCCCCATCACATTCGCTGTGCTCCAGCGATACTCCCTGAATGCTCTGACGTGGCCAGAAGGCCATTTTGTTATTTTCAGGTACCAGACCTTATCCGCCATTGGCGAGAAAGCTTCGAGCTTGCTTGAGGTTGCTTCAGGCCTTGCTACGCCCAGGTCTTTATCCCAGGTTGCACAGAAGAGCCTCACGTACGGTCCCAGGTCCTCAATTGAAGACGTGAGCCTCAGTTGCTGAGGCAATTGCGAAGGACACTCCTTGCTGCAAACGTTCGAAGGAAGGAGGTGTGTGGATAGTCCCACATCGGAAGCTGTTGAAGCAGCGCACTCGCATAGATTGAAAAACTCACAGTAGCTGTTCGCCTCAAATCCATGGGGTGAGGTCCCTCTCACCTTCACCCGGCCTCGTCCGCAACACCTCACCTGCGGACCTGGTCGACCCGATTACCCGCCTGACCTGCACTCCTCGCTCACCACCGCACGCCAGTGAGCTTGGACCCAGGTATGCGCTAGGTCTGATTACCCGACCGACTGTGGCTCTAGGAGAGCGAGACTAAAATAGAAAGAGAAGAGAGGAGAGTTATGCAGGGGAAGGGGGGGTTTTTGCCCTGAGAAGTTTGGCTCCGACGCTTAGCCGGATTCAGAAGAGAGTCACAGGGTTAAAGGCGAAAGAAGAAGAAGAAGAGATGAAGGCCTAAGGAAGAAGAAAAAGAAGTGAAGAAGAAGAGGAGTTGCAGAAGAAAGGAAGAATAAGAGAAATAAAGAAGAAGAAAAGGCACACAGATAAAAGCAAAAAGGGGTACTGTAGCAAATGTCATTTAAGACGTCTGATTGCAAAATCAGATGCCTGATTTCATACTCCCTCCTTTAGTAGATTTGAGTAATTATTCTATATATTAGACTTATAATTGGTGATTCAAATCACCATTATTTTTGTCTAAAATTCTTTTTACTCTTCATATACTCATATGCTCTACATTGCAAATTAGTTTTTTAGTAATATTTTATATTCAAATTACATTAATTGTTGAGATTAGTGTGTGAATTCCATTTGCTCCCTGTGTTCGACCTTGGAACTTTTTCAAGTAATAAAAATTGCATTTGTTTGAATGCTATTTCGGCTATACTACAATATGATTATTTTAAACACCGATTTAGCTCGACTAACACCTAATCACCTAATTCCACCACGTGGTGAGCGTAATCACTCTCGAGCTCTACTTAAGCTGACCCTCAGCTTGTGCGCACATCGGAACCACTCCCTCCCCCTGAGTGATCCCATTCTTCCACGCCCTCAGCTCCCCTCACCTCAATTTCGTCGGTCTGCGGTGACAACACAGGCTTTCCTCCCCCTTTCAATCGCCTCCAGTCGCCAGCTGTTGGCTCTTGGACATCACCTTCGTCAGCTGAAGGGTCTCCTCCCCTTTCGTCGTCATCAGCCAATGACGGGTGACCTTGGACACCTCCTGCTTCCCATTAGATAGATTTACATGCTTTCTAGGAGTAGAATTAGTATAGTTTTACTGCTTTCTAGATAATTGATTGTTAGATTAACTTAGGAGTAGGGTAATTTAGATCTGATTCGCATCTCTCTGATCAATTTAGATCAGAGAGACTTTCATGCACATCATCATCGCTATTAATCTCCCATTACATTCCATTTTATCGCTTTCTTCTTCCCTCAATTTTGATTTCTCAAATCACCCATTCATTAAGGTCTAATTTCAGACCTAAGAACCTTGGTTCTTAGATCTGAAATTAGCACCAAAAAACATTTTTGGGGGTCTCCCATCCATTTCTTAATTCCACAAAGACCCCTCGATCTTCTTTCATCAACTCAAATTGCTCGATCTTGTTGAAAAATGTTTTTAATGCTCAAATCAGTGATTTGGAATTCATTTGGATTTTATCGGATTTAATCGAGCTTTTTGAGATTGGATGGGCTTTATTAGGTGCATGCGAGGAATCCAAGGTTTGTGGATTTGGTTTTGATTATATGGATGAGCATACATCTAATTTAAGCCCTATGTTGGAGAGTTCTATCAAGGAAAATCAGTTAACTCTGATTGGAGATAGAACAAGGACCCAACGGATCTTGATTAAATCACAAAATCACCTTAATCACCCATCAATGATGTTCAAGAAGATTGAGTGATTAGATAAGTAAAAGATCCAAAGTAAAAGCCCAATTTGGGGCGACTTTACATCCTCCATACAACAAATTGCATGACTCTATAGTGGAGGTTTGACTGAAAATTAAAAGGATCTGAAATGATTTTCAAAGGGGATTGCAATTCTATTTTTATAAATATAATTTTCAGACCCTTAAAATCTAGTTTTAAAGAGATTTTTTAGACAAAAATGAACATCTGATTTGGGCGTTAATGATCCAAGATCAAACTATACCAAGTTTGATCTTGGATGTTTTGGTACTAAATTTTGATGATCAGAAACATAGTAGCCCTTTATAATTTTCTTTAAGACGTCTAGAGTATGTCTTTGGCTATTGGAAGCTGCTGTTGAATTTTAGTAGCAGCATTGCTGCTACTGTTTGAGTTGCTGTTGCTGCTACTGTTGCTTCTGTCGGACTGAAGTAGGGCAGTAGATGATACTTAGGTTATTTTGAGGAGCTGGTATGTTCTATATGTTGTAAAAACTATGTACAAGCATTCATGTATTGATATGTGTCTTTAAACCTCATTTGAATGGCTTGTGATCTCTTAATTACATTCATTGTCAGTTAACATATGTGTTTAACTGCCCAACATGGAAAATGTGATACAATTGAATGAAAAATCATGTTTATCTGATTGAGCACCTCTTATATGATGTGTTGAACACAACTGAACCATTCCACTATATTGTTAGCCCACAAATCTCATTCTCAGGCCTTAGGCTCTTAGGTAAAACACTCTTTAAGGCCTTATATGAGCTTCCTTTGTAAATAAATAAAAATAATATAAAAATTTCAAAAAAAAATAAAATAAATGTGTAGTGAGTAAGATTAGATATATTTTTAAGTATATGCAAAGTTTTGAACCTTCGATTTGGTAGAACATACCAACCGATGGTTCAGTATACTTTTAAACTTAATAAAAGAACTAAACCTAAAAAAATACAAAAACAAATCCATTCTCCTCATCTCTCTCTCTCTCACCCCCTACCTCTATAAAACTCACAAAATCCATAAAAATCAGGAAAACTAGAAAAAAACCTAAAAATACTATGTATATATAAGCTATATATTAAGCTATATATGTATATAATGTAAAATATGTCAATAAACTATATATATAACTTATATATGTATTATATAGTATAAATTAAGTATTTAGGATAAATTATTATGTATATAACTTTACTAAATAAGTAGATATTAATTTAATTAACTTATATGTACTTAAGTTATATAATTATAGAAACCCATATAAATAAACTTATTTATCAGTAATACTGTACATATATATTTATATACTTATTATATACATTATAATACCTGTAAACAAATTTAATTGTATTTATACAGTAAATAATTAATTTATTAAGTTAATAGGTAGTTTACGAAGTTAAATTAAAATAAATTAGTAAATTAAGTTTTTATTGAACTAATTTATACTGTAAAGTTGTATTATATTATTTTAAGTAATTTAAACTAATTTAACTATATTTATAATGTATTATACTATTTATACATAATTTATATGTAAAATAGCCTGAAAATTAATATTTAAATGTATATAAATTAAGATAAAACGTATAAAATACCATAAAATATATATTAAATAATTTAATATGTATATTAACACTGTATAGGGTCAATTAGACCATTAATTAAGTAATTTAAACGATAATTAAGAAATGAACCTATAAATAAGTATGTATAAATTGTAAAGTTTAGTTAATTTATTTATATAGTAAAATTAATTATTTTTGTAAATAAATTAAATAATTATGTAGTCCTATATAAGAGATTTACGAATATATAATTTATTTTGAAATCAAATAACAATTGGGCCCTCAAATTGAGGGCCAAATCTTCACAAATCACCCGCTGGCGCTCTGGAGCTTCAGCGCCTGAAGAGGAGCGAATAGTCCCATACTGGAAATGAGAGATCTCCCGCAGCGATATAAGATGAATTGCTCTCTATGGCAAAGCGTTCGGCACGGGCGCCGTGTGCTCGAGCACATATATATACCCATATACCTATCTGAGCATTGAGAATGGCATGAGATTATGAAATGAGCTTTGGTCTGAAATGTATAGTGCATGGCTAGGAGCTGTGCACTGTGCATGGGTTTGATTAGGCCCAACAATGAGCCATAAACCGATTACAATGCACTTAATTAAGGATTAGGGTGGCCCTAGTAGAGGTCTGGTCTCACGTTTAGGGGTGCTGTGTATCCCTCGAAAAGGCCATCGGCAAATTAAACCCATTTTTGGTTAAAAACCAGTTGTGAACCAGTCTAAAGAGAAGAAGAAAGGAAATGACTAAGCCAAATTGGGCTAAGTGTTAGCCATGTGAGCCTCCTTGTGCCTTAGTGTGGTGTGCCTTAGCGTGAGTCTGAGTGTGTTTAGTGTTGTGTGTTGAGTACATAGTGTGTGCGTGTGCATATGTATATATGCATAGGTATATATAGTATAGATATATATTGAATATATATAGTATATATGTAAATAATACGTATATAAGTATACTTGGAGTATAGTAGTATTGTTTGAGCTATATATGTATATAAATAAAAGATAGCTTTAGTAATGGATCTTTTCATCACTGTACATAGTATTATATGTTAGTATAGATAATAGTTTTTATATTAGCTTATATATATGATTTTTCGAAGGTTTTAGTGACAATTTTATACGTCGTTGTAGATATATTATATGTTACTGTAGATATTAGTAAATTAAGTTAGTATAGTACATATTATTATTTATTATTGTACATATAGCCAAGTATTATTATTATTAGTTTGTAAATAAATAATATAGAGTAATTATACATGATTTTTTATTCTTGTTTGTATATAATTATTTTCAAGTATAGTAATTATTTCTAATTCATTCTTTTGTACATAATCGATTCATTTTTTGATTATTTGATTCATTCATTTATTCTTACATATAAAATTAATCTTTTTTGGAAATAAAGAATATTATTGAACTTAGAGAGTGATGTATATCAATAACTGACTCCCAGTGAACAACCTGGAATAAACAAGTAAAAATTAAGTATATAGATAAAATTGATGTGACAGCGGTTTGTATTTGTATCGGATACTACAACACTGACATTTTAAAACCCCTTTTTCGTACTAACTGGTAGTCAGCGATCATATTTTTTTGACTCTGTTGCTGAGGATAAAAACCCGACAACGCTTTATTGTGATTATTTGACAAACGTCACAGAAAGTAGATTATTATCACAATGCAAAGATATCGCAGGAATTGGCTTACCCACCATAGGGATTTATGTAAGAAGTGTCTTTAGCCATTCAACATCAATTCCAGTGGTGTCCAAAGCACATAGCTTAGCCTCAAAGGTAGATCGGGCTAAAATGGGCTATTTGGCAGACCGCTAGAAGACTGCACCATCTCCAAAGGTAAAGACATATCCTGTAACACCATTACTCCCGGAATCCTCCGTTTGACCGATCTAACTTGCATCATTATATCCTTCCAAAACTGAAGGATATTTACCATAATGCAAATTAAGGGAAATAGTTCCCTTTAAGTACCTAAGTACTCGATCTAAGGCATCCTAATGAGTATCGTTAGGACAGCTTGCGTATCTACTCAACTTAAACACGTAAAAAGAGATATCCGATCTAGTATAGTTACCTAAATACATCAAGCTTCCTATAATTTGTGAATATCTTAGTTGTGAAACAGATGTTCCACTTTTGTTCTTATAGAGTGTTTTTGATGAATCAAAAGGAGTGCTTACAGTCTTGCAATTTTCATAGCCAAATTCCTCAAGAACCTTCTCAGCATAATGAGATTGAGAAATAGTTATCCCATTTGCTGACCGAATCGGTTTGAGTCCTAGGATCACATTTGCAACACTCATATCCTTCATCTCAAACTTATTACTCAAGAGCAACTTAGTTTCATTCACAATTCTAATGTCTGATCTAAAAAATAATATATCATCTACATATAGGCATAGAACAATACACATATCACCCTTAATCATAGAGTAGACACACCTGTTAGATTTGTGACCTACAAAGTTAAAAGATTATATAGTCTTATGAAACTTTTCATGCTATTGCTTGAGTGCTTGTTTCAAAATCACAAAGAGATTTAATAAGCTTGCAAACTTTTTTCTCGTTCCCAAGAGCTACAAATCCCTCAGGCTGATCCATATAGATTTCCTCCTTAAGATCTCCATGAAAAATGGCGATCTTCATATCCATTTGGTGGATAGTGAGATCATAAATAGAAGCGAATGCAATAAGCATCCGGATAGTAGTTATCCTAGTTACTGGAGAATAGGTATCGAAATAATCGATTCTTTCTACTTGCTTGAATCCCTTGGCAACAAGTCTAGCTTTGTATTTTTCAATAGATCCGTCATGCCTGAGTTTTCTCTTAAACACCCACTTACACCAAATAGTAGAACACCTTAGAGGTAAATTAACCAACTCCCAAGTGCCTTTAGAGATGATTGAGTCAAGCTCATTCTTAATGGCATCTTTCCGATGCTTAGCTTCAGAAGAAGCCATAGCATCACAATAAGTGGGGAGATCGCCCTCAATTTAGTAAGTAATAAAATCACTTCCCAAATCCTTGGCAATTCTTGGTCTTTTATTTCTCCTACGTTCAGACTGTTCTACTTGATTGGGTTCAAAATGAGAAGAGCTAGCCCCTACATTAGACATCCTTTGCACTTGATCAGGAATAGAACCAGATGTGGTGGCTAGATCATCTGAAGTCACATTTTGAGGTAACCCAGTCTTCATAGGGAAGACATCCTAAAAAAATGTAGCATCGCGAAGCTCAATAATAGTGTTGACATCTATGCCTGAAATATCAAATTTTATAACAAAAATTCTATAGGCATAGCTATTATCAACATAACCCAGAAAGACTGTGTCAACTGTCTTAGGTCCAAGCTTCTTCCTCTTATGTTCTGAGACAACCACTTTTGCAAGGTAGCTCCACACTTTAAGGTATTTCAAACTTGGTTTCCTATTTCTCCAAATCTCAAATGAACTACTTTCCTTATGCTTGAGGGGAACTCTATTCAGAATATGGCATGCCATATTCAAAGCTTCCCCCTATATGTAAGTAGATAATCTTGAGCATTGTAAGAGAGCGTTAACCATGTCAGTTAAGGTCCTATGCTATCCCATTAGATTGAGGGGAACATGGGGTCATCACTTCATAAACTATACCAAAAGCTTGGCACTGTTCATCAAATAAATTGGATGTATATTCCACTCCTCTATTTGACCTCAGTCTCTTAAGAGTTTCTCAATTTGTGTTTCTACTTCTTTCTTAAAGATGAGGAATTTACTTAATGCCTCATCCTTAGACATAAACAAATACACATAGTAGCATCTGCTATTGTCATCTATAAAGGTGATAAAATACTTTTTATTATCCTTAGTCAACACATCGTTAAACTCGCAAATATCCGTGTGCACCAAATCTAGAACCTCAGTATCTCTGGTAATAGAGTGAAGAGGCTTCCTAGTTTATTTAGCCTCCATACATATCTCACATTTCTTAGTTTTATTTATGGTGTGTTCAGGAATCATATTTAATTTCATCATTCATTTTAAATAATTAAAATTTACATGACCTAATCTACCATGCCATATATCACAGGATTCGATATTACTGCAAACAGATTGGATCGAATGAAAACTAACATTGTTTAGAGTATTTCTAGATGATATATCCACATCACATCTCACTCTAAATAATAGATCAAAATCTGCCAAATACCCATTTCCATAAAATATTCCATGTCTCAACATAACAGCTTTATTACATTTAAAGTTTAACTCAAAATCCTCTCCAACTAACAAGGAACCAGAAAGAACATTCTTTTTCACAGTAGGAACGTGCAACACCCTGCGCAGTGTCCAGACTTACCTTGAGGAAAACCTCAAGTCTACACGTCTGAATCCCAGTACCTTGGCTGCAGAGTCATTCCCCATCTTCACAATCCCGCCACTGCAGGTCTTATAGGAAGAAAAAAATAATCTATCAGTACAAATATGTACATTGACTTCAGTATCCACGAGCCATTCAATAGGATCGTGAATAACATAGAGTTTAGATTTTATTAAGACATACCCGTCGCTAGCCCCAGACTCCTTGATGATCATATTCACCTGAAGATTCCCATCTGTGCTCTTCTGCTAAGCTTTATTAGAAGGACAATCTTTTTTCCAATGCCCAACCTGCCCACAGTGCCAGCATGGTTTGTTCTTAGATTTCTTCTGGATTTTGGATTTGGCCTTCATTTTGTTTTTATTGTTCTTATTTTTATTCTCCTTGCCCTTAGATGCCATGACATTCACCTTAGACTCCACAGGCATTATAGGTTTCTGTTTCCTATGCTCTTCCTCAATAGCAATGGCTATCATCAAGTCATCAAGAGAAATCTTTCCATTCCTATGCTTGAGAGTCATCCCGAAGTCCTTTCAAGATTTAGGGAATTTCTTAATGATAGACATAACTTGAAACTTCTCAGGAAGCTTCATTTCAACCTCTGCTAAGCCATGGAGCAATAACAGAAGTTCGTGTGTCTACTCCGATACTGATTTACCCTCGGCCATTTCGAATTTAAGGAATTTTGCAATAAAGTATTTTTCAATACCTAGGCCCTTAGTATTATAGTTCTTGTCCAACTCCTCCCATAGCCCCTTCGCAGTGGACGTGAATGTGCTGTACACATCAAACAACATATTGGACAATGGCAATAATATGCAACCATGGAAAATACGATTGCACTCATTCCACACATCCATCGCCTTTTGGCCTTCAGGAGTGGTTTTTCCTTATCCACAATCGGGCAATCGGTTTCCAACACCGAGATCAAACCAATGGTGGTTAACCAAATTCTCATGCGTTGTTGCCAACGCTTGATATTCTGCCCACCAAATTTCTCGAGTATACCAGATAAGTCTACATATGATTTGAAAGTCATTTCTGACATCCCAAATATTTTAGATCTAAGCGACACCTTCTCTAAAATTGTTGAAATCAATGCATATAGGAAATAAATAAATAAAAATATATGCATTTTGAATGTTTTCGTATAGATCAAAAATATTAAATCAAGTAAGTCAAACATGATTTGGCAAGATCCAAAATAAAATGAAGAATTAATAACATGTAATAGTACAAATAAATAAAACAAGAATGGATTAGATTTTACTCCGATCGAAGCATTTATTAAGAACTTCCCTTAGAGAAGGGTGAGTCGAGGTCTGACGAACTCCTCCCAGGATACGACGATCCACCTCTAAGATTCATCGCACTCCAATCTTAGATGTTCTCCAAAACCACCTCAGGAAAACAAAGCCAAGGTAATTTGGTTTCCAACCAAATTCCTGATTGATCTACCAACTGAATGGTTTAATCAACTAGAAATTTCTTGTAGATCTCTCAATCTCCTTGTGCAAGACCGATAAAAGTGATTGGAGATTTTTGTACTAATCTCACGTCGAACAAAATGCACCAAGAAAGAGAAACAAGAACGAGAGAGATGGAGAGAGTGGAAAGAGCTTTTCTACTCTTGTATGTCAAATGAGAGCCCCCTCTTGGCCCTTATATAGAGCCCACGACCAAACATTTAAGGAAATTCCTGTTTTATGGAAACACAGCAATTGGTTGACTAATTAAGTCCATTGATCGACCAAAATAATTGATCAATTAAAGTTCACTATCTTTCACATTTTGATCGACCAATTGAAATCAAAATCGTGAGATTAAAAATCCGTAACAAAAGAAGTCCAAGTTCCAAATTGATTCTCACCCGAGCTCGAGCCAAGGCGGGGAGGGGTACACGTGCACGCGTGTGTGATCCCTAACCCCACCTCTCACCCTTTGCTACATAAGCCATGGGCGGCAGAAGCCTTTTACACTCACTAAAAGGTTTGTCCACTTCCAATATGGAACTAAAAGCCTCTCTCAAATCTTACTGACTTCAACATGAATTCCCACATTACAATATAATAATTAGATCCAAATTGATGCAATTACACTTTCAAATCCAACATATATTAGATATTATGGCTTGAAATTACACTTACAAATTGTGATACAAGATACATTGTATACTCTAATTTTATAAAGTTCAAATATCTTGAATTGGAAAAAATTTCTATTCACCATTAGACTCCATTTTGAGTACTATTCACATCCTTTCTAGTGTTTCTTGCTCTATCAAGCCATTAGATATTTTGAGCACCATTAGATATTTTGGCTCTATATTCTTTCATTTCCCATCATTGCTTTCATTTAATTGCTCATAACTTTGTTGTGCCCCTAAGAGTGTTGTCATGTCACCTTTAGGGAGCATGCAATCCTAAATCTCTCTAATGTGGGAAACCAACCTTGGATCATGATATCAACTGTTGAATAACATTCAAACAAAAATCATCTTCGCCATAGAAGCTTAGTGGCTTTTTGGAAGTTACACTTGTGCACCATAAAAGGAGATAGGCGACAATAGATAAAGAGCATTGAAGTACAAATCATATCTATATTTTTTATACCTAGAGAGTAAGATAGTCTTGTTTTATAATCACTCCTTAACGTGATGACATCGAGGGTTTATTATCCTCCTAGGACATCACTTTCAGTCAGACAAATACAGAAATTCCAATTAGACTAAGCAATCACTTTTACACATGTACAAGTCACATGTACTAGTATGTGTGTGCCATTGCACCTTGTGTATATTGATGCACACAGCCTTTTTTTTCTTTTTTGAAATTCACATATAAAGCCAAAATTGTAAATTACATGGATAGGTTCCTTGTGTATAGGTACCTATGTGAGTCTATGAACATATATTAGTGCACTGCTCAACACTCAAAAATCTTACTTAGGACAATTAATGTTTGAAATTTTGAAATTCATCAATTAGGTGCATTAGTTCACATGTAAATGGGCCATAAAGGGTTGGTTCACTTAGATGTGGACTATGACACTGCATTTTTGCCTTTTTAATTTAAAATTTATCATATTGGTGTATTGATCAACCCTATATGTCTAGATTAATTTTAAGGTTGTTATTATATGTTCATATCTTAAAGACGCATAAGAACAAATCCACTAAAAATACAAAAAGAAAATCCTTGAAATTTGATCTTGAGCTTGATTTATTCTTTGGCATTCATTTTGTATTTGGACCAAATTTCTTGACTTAAGCTTGAGCTTTTGAGTTTGTTTAAGTACACTATCATTATTTTCCTACAAGTCTATGCAAGTACAAACCAATTTAGTTGATTTTATTAAAACAAAATTGAACATAACATGGTTCCAGCTATATGTTATATGATTTAATTAGAGATAATTGTGTCAACTAGTTGCTAAATGATAAATTTGACGAAAATATTATCACTAGAAAAAATAGCCTCATAAGTCAAGGATCCAAACTTTTACCCTTGGCTTAAAGCATTTTCTCAAGGATCATCTCTGACTTACAGCCCCAGCAAAAAGTTGCCTGATTTATACCATGAGTCAAGAATTGTCCTAGAAATACTACCCCCTCCCTTTAAAAAAATATTTGGCAAGGCATATCTTTTAAGTTATGTTTTTGACATTTGTAAGGCAATATTCCTTGGTTATTACTAATTAGTAGGTACAACCTTGACATATATATACTATTTGGGTCATTCTTTTGAATTTGTCATTGGCTTATACCCTTCTTTGCTATACTATATATAAACATATGGAGTTGTCACCAAGCTAGTAGAACTTACACAGCTTCTCTTTGCTTTAGATACCACCCGACTACTTATCTTCTTTAGGTTTCATTCACTTCTTTCCTTGGTGATTTTTCATCGTGGAAAAACACAAAGGAATCTTTCGTGGTAGTAAGATCTCTTTGACGCTACATTGCATCTGATCAACAATTCCAACATTTGTTATTGTTTGATATAGGGACATCAAGTTGGATGGTTGTCTATGTTGGCTACTCACCCAATCATGTGATAGATCAGGTGGGTGTTATCACTAAATCATGTGACTAGAAATCAATTTCCATCATTTTGTTTTACTAGATTGAGGATCTTATTTTTGTGAAAAACTTTTTAAGCTCATTGTGTTTTGACACTTAAAGAACAATATTGTACTTTTATTATCCAAGGCACTCAAATTGTAGAAGCAATTCCCTTGGAGAGGAGAGATGAATTACCCTTTTTTAGTATGGTTTTGTAACTAGGTTAGACTAGGAAGGCTTAGGTACAAGACTAACGTTATTGGAGTGGGGGAATATATATATATATATATATATATATATATATATATATATATATATGGGCTTAGGGACAGTGTAATTCAACTGCACATACGTTACGTGCAGCAAAGGTCCTCAACCATTGGATCCAGCCGTTTGCAGACAATCATTAGATTAGTTTATCACCTTCACATTCTCCTCCCCCCGTCCCCATCCTTGTGTGCCCCAACACCCATCCCTCCCCTTCCCCATCGCACTCCTCCGCCTCCTCCAAAAGAGCTGCTGCTCGACCCACCGGACAATGCTCGTTCTCTTCCTCAATGCTCGCTCAATCGGCCAAGGTTTGGCTCCTCGTCGACCCATCCCTCCCTCTTCCTCGTCCTCCTCCTCCTCCTCCAATGGCCCTCCCCTTCTAGAAAGCCAAGTAAGGCAGCAAAAGGTTAAACTAATGATGCCAGTTCTGATAAAGACATGAATGTGTTCATTGAGTTGTCCAATGAATTGAAAGAAGAAGGCAGCAAGCAATTCCAGAAGAGGGAGTATGATTCAAGCAGCAATTCTTACATACGAGAAAGCCGTCAAGATGCTACCTAAGAACCATGCTGACTTAATTGGCATGCCTCCACAGCAATTTGGTTGCTTCTTACATGCAGATGAAGCCTTCGGATTACAATTGTGCAATCCAAGAAAATGCAATCTGGCACTAATGGCCACCCTAAGTATAGTAAAGCCCTCTTGAAGTGGGCTCGGTGCTACGAAGATCTGAACAAGTTAGGGTGGGCTCTGAGGGATGTTAATATGGTTCTAACTTTACTTTTCGAAAAAAAAAAAAAAATGGTTCTAACTTTAGAGCGAAACATTATTACTGCAATGGACATTCTATAGCGGGTAGGACAACATTTTTAGTGCAATGTTAGACAGGGACAACATTTTTTTGACGAACCATCACTTGAAAAACGAAATGATTGGACAGTTAGTCTACAGGATTATGAGTTGCATTCTGGCCAAAAAGTCAAACCTACAACAATCTAGTTTTTTTTTCTCCACATGTGCCCCAAGGTGTCCAAGATAAAATTCAAACTGCATTCAAAGCTAAAGATATGTAAGAGGATGAACTCTATTTTGGCTGCCTAATCTTATATGGGAAGCATGGTAAACAATTAAAGAGATTGATTCACACCAAATGTCACTCCAAGCTTGCTGGATGGGATTCACATGCACTCTCTCAAGTGGGTAGGGCAGTCTCACTGAAGTTTCCTATGTTGGCTATACCTACTTATGTCATGTCTACACACCTTTTCCAAAACACTAGTGCTATACCATTGCTTGGCAGAGATTTTTTGTGGGGCTACAATGATGGTTCCAAACATCTTTATTTGGTGGCTTGGGAAAAAAATCACTTTACCCCATCCAGTTCGGCGGTCTGGATATGCACTTTACACATCTCAATAATGTGGCTTTTCATATGAATGCCTAATGGTTATGTCATGCTACTAATGCTTTATGAATTGACTCTTTTAAACAATAGATATTACATGAATGCCTCTTATTGGAATTAAGATGACAAGATTCCAAGCAGACTGAATAGTGATAAGAATACAAATGGTCGTGGAAGAGGAGGGAGGGAACGGGTGGCTCCGTTGCTTCTCTTTCTCTCTCTATCTGTCTTTTTTTTTTTTTTTTTACCTCTTTGGATCCCACCTGACGGGTTGTTTTTGTTTCTTTTAGCTGCTTCATTGACTAGCATATCTAGTTGCTGACAGGTAGCTAGTGAAGGTATGAAGTGGAAGGAGACTAGTGAATCTAGTGATGTTTCAAAGAGAACCTTTCTTATTAGTAGTTCTAGATTATTCATGTTTGATTTTCCAATTTCCAGTATGACGATT
Source organism: Thalassia testudinum (assembly GCA_037157565.1). NCBI lineage: Eukaryota > Viridiplantae > Streptophyta > Magnoliopsida > Alismatales > Hydrocharitaceae > Thalassia > Thalassia testudinum. Next base: position 67,270,625 of record JAZHRO010000013.1, on the reverse strand, counting down.
AAGATCGGGCCTGTTGGGTAGCTGTGGAGGCAGACTTGCCTGCAAGGGTGCCACCTATGTGGGATTTGATGCGGCTCTTGTGCAAGAATACATTGTGAAGCACTTTGGGGTTCTTGCTAGGCAGTGATGGGCTTGATTGCTTGTTCTATGGAGACCACTAAAGAAGCCTGGCCTCCTTTTTTTAACTGTTTGTGAAAAGTGCTTGGAGGCATGTGAAGGGAAAATGTGGTTGGGCTGAGTGCTTTGTCTGATTCTTTGGGAAATCATGTTGAGTGGAGGGATTTAGGCGCGTGGCAATACCAGTGGTGGTGATCTAGTCTAATTTTTTTCCTTTTTCCAACATTACAAACTTTCAGTTTAATCATTTTCTTATGTTTTGTAGGTGCAGCAATCACTCAGGAAGTCCAAGAGTGGATATACACTTTGGGATAGAAAAGTCAGACATGGAAATGAAGACAGAACCTATCCCACCTTGAAGTCGAGAGATGGGACTGTTTTGCTTTGAAGATGGGACTATTTTGACAACTTGTTTATTTTGCATGGGGCATCCATGTATGCATGTCAATTTTGTAAAGGTCTTGAACGAAGTCCATTTATTGTGAAAACATTTTTGTATACAAAAGATATGATTTCAATGAGAAAATTGAAGGAAATGTTTCCAATGACTCTTCTGTCTGGTCAAATGTGAAATGTATGTATGAAAACAAGCCTTGTCCTTTATTTCATCCAATGGACAATTTAAGCATCCAAAGTTAGAGAGTAAAGAAATTTACTTTAAATGTAAGTTATATGAAGCCTCAATTTAATTAAGATGTTGGGACATGTGTTTAAATCAATGATTCAATAACAGTGACTCCTGCATATCTTGACTTCAACTAGTTCATGCTACTCTTTTTCAAAAAAACTGGTTCACATTGGTACATTAAAGAGATGCATCCAACACAAAATCCTAAACATGTCACGAGTTTTAAAGGAGGCCCATATTCAAGGAGAGAGATCCATCAATCTTATTAATCCAATAACTTAGTACATGGTAGCCAGTTGCATAAAAAATTGCAACTGCAAGTAGAGTAATAGACACTCAAGCATGTTTCAAACTCAAATGCTGCCCAATTCCATCAATTGCTATGCATTAGCAAGCACACCACAATTTTGATCGCAAAGGTGGGCTTTCAGAGATGTGTAGAACAACCACTCATGATATGGCATCCGTTATCCATCTCATTACTTATCATGCCTCCTGGTATCTGGAGAGTTTGGATGGAGAGGTGATAGAGGTTATCTTCAATCTTCTTTGCTAAAATGAAGCGCTTTCCCTGCAGAATGCATAAATATCTTCACAGTAGATATATCAATGGTGTGATATGCTGGAACTTAAAAACATCCTTTAAAAGCTTATAACTTTCATACATACCAGTTAAAATGCATCTTATGCTGCCACTGGAAATGAAAGGAATATGCTGCAGTTGATATAAACTTCAGGCTACCCTTTAAAAGTTGATGCTAAGAGTGATGATTATGAGTAAGTGAAAGGGGTTGTATGTTGTCAAAGATCTACATAGGTACGAAATCAGATTACTTGTAACTTGAACAGAGGGGAGTTGTAGTTTCCAAACATAGCTCTCAAGCATGTAAATGAAAATCAACCAAAGATGAAATGGCTTATGTGGTTACCATAAATTGTTCCCTATACGTCAATATTGGCTAAAAATGCAACATGCAGTAGTACTATGGAGTTGACAAGATATACAAAATCAATTCCACAATGATATAGCAGATGCCCACCCCCTTTAATGATATATATAATGGTCAATACACCCTTCCAAATGATGATCTCTTCAGGAGCTTCAATTTGTGAGTGAGTTGAGGCTTTATAAAACCATCAGCAAGTTGATTCTTGCTGGATTCAATTTGAATCTGAAACTCGTTAGAACTCATATCCCAGACAAAATGAAAATCCATCTTGATGTCTTTCGTCCTTGAAGGGGAAATGAAATTAGTGTTTTTTTTTTTTGTAAATGAGTCTAGCATTATCACAAAAGAGAGCGAGATTTAGGAAGAGTAAAACCAATCTTCTTGAGCAAAGATCAAAGCTGCATGCTCTTCTGAAAAATGCATTGAAGCTGGATGATTTTAGCTTCTGAATGAAATATGGGTACAGTAGTTCGATACTTAGAGTAGCAACTAGCGGGAGTGCGAGGCTACGAGCAAGGAAGATAATGCAACTAGAATTTGACTGCTGTCTGTCAAGGCATCTTGCCTGGTCAACATTGGAGAGATAAAATTTCAGTCCTAATATTGTTTTTGAGGAAATGCCCAAACCCAAGAGGACCTTTCAAATAAGGAAGCAACCATCTCAATGCCTCAAAATGAGTAACGATAGCATATCAACCGTGAAAGTTTGACTACTGTGAAACTTATTTCAGGAGCTATTGTTGGAACTCCACAAATTCATAATAAGATGAAGGATTTATCAGTTTGAAGATCTCTAGGGAAGATCTCGCGAGCATGACAGGTACACTACTACATAAAGCAATTTGAATAAATGATTCCAGAAAAATATTTACAGCTAAGATTCATGAATTGATTTCTACAGCAACCATCGTCTATATAAGGAGCACCACTGAAATTTAAAGAAAAGCTAAGATTCTCCCTTGACACTCGAACTTGGAACCTGAATTTAATGTGGTCCTGAACTTCCAAGTTCAGGATTTTCAAGCAATCTACTTAAACATTTATGATATAGCTACTCCAAATAATGGAAATGAATGAGAAGAAAAAAGTTGCAAGAACACAGAATGGTTGTTAGGTGATGAGATTCCAAACCAAATAGACATGGCAGAACGAAAGGCATGCAAAAACAGAGAAAACATCTTTAAAAACACTAAGTATAGTGAAGTTCAAACACAGCTAATTGTGAAATGCCTCAACATCTAAGAACATCTAACGTCTAAGAAACAACTGAAAATCCAGATTTTCCCAAGTTGATATCCTTAAGAAGTCTATTAATCTCCTTCAGCTTAGGAAAGGGAGGGGTTGGGCCGTTGGTGGAGGAGGAGGAAGGTGAGGGGCAGGGTAGGGTGGTGGTGGCTGTTGATGGTGGAGGAGGAGGAAGAGGAAGAGGGAGGGGCTGGGCAGGGTGGTGGCTGTTGTTGGTGGTGGTGGGCGATCGTCGAGGAGGAGTACGACGAGCAGGGAAGGAAGCGGAGGAAGAGGAAGAGAGAAGGGGTTGTGAACCTTGGGTAGCCAACCGAGCGCCGACAGGTCAAACGTTGCCCGGAGGAGGAGCACGAACGGGGAGGAGTGGTCAAACGACGCCGTAGTGGGGAGGATTGTGGGGAATGTTCGAGTGTCGGGAGTCGGGGATTTTGGGATGAGAAGGAGGCGGGAAAGGACCGCGCCTCCCGATTGAACGGCCACGGGGAGGAAAGGTTGGGCTCGGCGAATAGGTCGGGTTCTCGTCGAATTTAGTTAAATTTATATTCATATTTATTTATAAAATCCATACTCATATATTATCTATTTATTTATTGATTATAAAAATTTAAACACATATCCACACCCATCTACCTATCAAGTAATCATTTACCCATTGAATATTAATTTATAAATTGATCTTGCAATCAAATCGTGTCAAATTACAGTGAAAGAGGAAAAATCTATAACAAAAAATTATTTATTTTTAGCAAGCTCCCAACATAGAACTCGGGTTACTCTAATTTTATTGATCTACGCTAAAATTATTACAAAAAGAACCTTTAAACAGGAGTACATCAAAAATAAAAATACAAAAAATACAAAAAAAGACTAAATATAAGTACATTTCAAACAACAGATCTCCATCTCCAAAATAAATATTTAATAGAAGCTTCAGAAGCATTTCTAACCTTCAAAATCATAGAGTGAATCATAAAGAAGACTAAGGTTGGAGAAATGAGGGACTTACGGTGGGACTATAATATATATCTCGGGTAAATGGGGATTTTATTCGGGTGTTCAGGTAGGATAATTGGATATAAATTCATACACATACCCATATCGAAACATAGTCGGGTTTTTTAGATAAAACCCATACCCAAACCTGATCGGGTTCGAGTCAGGTTTTACCTATTCTTCTCGGGTCGGGTTCGAGTTGGGTTTACCAAAACTTGCATCCCTAATTGGACTACACATGACCATATGTAGCTCAACTCTAGAATCCCTTTACCATATATATATATACATACACACGCGAGAACTATCCATTGAACATTGTACTTACAGATTTTTTAAAAAATTTAAAATTATGAGTATCAAATTGTACAATTATTTGCTGAAATCACTTCATTATATCGTAAATGATTTTAACCAACCCACATAAACCATTAATTAATTTTGTAAATAATCAATCATAATTATCTTATTATATAAAGAATATAACAATGAATCCTCCAAATTTCGTATTGATTATCTTCCATAATAATGTCAATTGCTTATGTTATAATCAATTATGTGTTTCCAGCTTATACTACAACTTGATTATTTATTATTTTATGTGTTGATGTCTTATATTACAACTCGACTATCCATTATTTTGTATTGTTCACTTGTATTACAATTGACTTTCTATTACTTTATACGTTGCTGGCTTATATTACAACTCAACTCCCAACATCCTTAATACTCTTGTCTCTTTTTAACACAAAACTTATATTGAATTAAAGCGATGTATTACAAAGCATCTACAACGGATTACAATATCATGTATTGAACGTTATAATCATTCACCATTAGGAGATGTCAGAACACAATGTATTACGATAATTCGTTACATGTGTCTCCATATCTATTATCAGTTAGAAATAAATCATGCATGCATTACAAAAAAATATATATTTAATTTAATAAAATCTTATGCAGTTGTAATTGGATCATATGTGATATACATATTAGATGCAATATCTTATGTATTGCAAAGTATCTAAGACACATTACACATAATATACAAAGAGTTTCACAAATCACTTGCTACAACATTTTATTTGGTTTGTCACAAGAACTCATTTATTTATTACAATTTACTCATAAAGCTGTTACAATTGTACACAATTATTGTTACAAATACCATTTATTTTGTTACAATAATTTTACAGATGGTAACATAGATTCTTCTCTAATTTCAGGCACCTTACTTTTTTTTATTATTACATAGTTAATATGGATATTTATGATTTTGAATATTTTATTATTATACAATCAATCTATACATCTATTTTTAAAATCTGTACATATGATTAGTTATTATTGTGTCCTATATTTTAGATAGCTTAATAATTGTAATGTACGTAGATTACATTTATGTTAAGTGCTTTTAATCTCGAAGTTGTTGCAATACCACTTTCGTTGGTATGAGTAGTATTTACCATGTTCATGTGATTTCAATAATCTAATGGACTATATTATATGCTCATCACTCATTTTGTAAGCAATGTGCTCTGTGAATACGCTCCCTATATATATATCACTGCCCTTTAGGATAGATTAATTTACAGGTGTACATGGGTCGGGTTCAACCTGAACCCAACCCAAACCCAACCTAATTGAGTTGGGTTGTAACTTAGATTGGGTTGGGTTAGGTTTAAGGTCTAATAAAACCAACCCAACCCGTAACCCGATTCAACCTGATGCACACACACACACACACACAAGAGTATCAATTAAAATTTTAAAGGAAAAAAAGCTACCCTGTTTAAACTTGAAAGGAGACAAAAAAAACCCATACAAATAATGCACGCCACTAGCTCCTTCAATTTCACTTTTTCCTCTGCCTGTGTACTCTCCGTTGTGCTTTTTTTCAGCTTCCCTCCAGCTCCTAAGTCCTAAACCAAGTTTCCTCTCTCGTCGTCGCCACCAACCTCTCCCATAGCTCCCTTCTCGTTGTCACCATTATTCTCGTCATTACCACTCAAAGTTAACATCTTCCTCCCTCCTTTACATTAGTGATAGCCACCACCTCCCTTCACTAGAGTAATTGCCACGGCCACCACCACCATCACCACACAACCTATTACCCCCTTATCAGCCATCCATCGTCGTCACTACCTTCCTTCTACCCTGCTTGAGCCTATCACCAGAGTTGTTGGCCCGCTACCACCGATCCACCACGACATATATACAACCCACCACCCTTCATCGACCATCCACCTCTATACCTTCTCCTCTGCCTAGCCTAGCTATCACTAGAGCCGCTACCACCACCACCACTAAGACACAACCTACCACCTCCTCACTGGTCATCCTCCTTCACTATAGCTAATAGCCATCACCCCTTCTCTCGATCATCCTCCTCTCCCTCTACCTTTCCTTAATTTAGCTCAAATTATTTGAAATTTCAACGTAGGCATTCAAACTTCGACGCTTAAATTAGACAATATTATTTAGATTTTCATCTAATTTTTTGTTTAGACAGAATTAAATGACATTTACAAATACATCTTAAAATTCTTTCCTTACTATTAAAAAATATTTTGATTCTCATCTAATTTTTCGTTTTGAATGCTTGCATTTGTAAAAAAAATTATATGGATAAAATAATCGTCTTATAATATGTGTTTATTTTTTTACATGAAAGAAGTAATTACTATTATACAATTATTAATTTTTTTATTTCTACCTATTTTATTCAATTTTTTAAAAGATATAAATTATTTATGAGTTTAAAATTTTTTGTTATTAAGTATGAAAGATAAAGAAAATATACAGGAGATAAACATAAGTTTTAAATTTTTTGACTAGTCAACAATCCACTCAACTCGATCCAACATGATCAGATTTTTATAGGTTAGGTTACATAGTATAACAGGTTGGGTGAGTTGGAAAAATTCCATATAGGTTCAATTTAGGTTGAATCTCAATGTGACCCGTGTACATCCCTAATAGATTATGATGTTGACTACCATTGCTTCCAAGTGCTTAATTTTCTAATTTCTATGTGGGATTGAGAGAACCACTTCGACATACAAGAACAACAAATCAGATGGTGCTTAATAATTCCTTCGACTGTTTGGCCTAAGAGGACTATTTTGACAAGAACGAAGGTGCTGACAAAATAACATATCCTAAACTAATTGGCTGTTGTTTTCACCATTTGACCTATGGTAAGTAAGTTGAACAGTACTTTTAAATGTAGCCTCGAGATTTTGACAGAACGAAGTCACAAATATTCAGTTGAGAGTTCTGTTGGGAGAAGCGTACGAAACGACCAAGAAGCAACCAATATCATACATGCTATGAACTATCAGTTACTACTGCTTCGGAATCAGCAACGTCGACGAGCTGTTAAATTAAATAAATTCTCTCACCCATCTTCTCTCTCAATGCACGCAGGTAATAAACTTAGGATCCTCTACGCAGAATGTTCAAACCAATGGATACAGTCTTATCATTTTCAAAAATCCAAATTTAGATTCCGTAGAATTCACTCCTTAGGCCTATTTGGATGAAAGGACAAAATGCAGTACAGATAAGTTAGCATGAAATAGGGGGGGGGGGGGGGGGGGGGGGGTGTTTATTGGTATATTGACGTGATATTGGTAGATATTTATTTAATATTAAAAGTAAAAGAAAAAAAATATAATAAGTATTTATTTAATATTTAAAGTGAAATTAAAAGATGTAATATGAGTATTTATTTAATACAAAAAATAAGAGAAAATGTTAGCATAATTTAATTAGAATGATCGAAAATAATCGTATAAAAGTTTATATTAAAGTGATGAAAAAAAAAAAAATATAACAAATACCCCAAGATGAAAAAGTAATCTCACGAATTCCACCTCCAAACCCAACCTTAAAGTATAAATTCACGACCTGTAATTAGCCCTTATATCCTGAAGCAGTCAATCTCCACACGTGGAAAACTCTCACCCAAAAAGACCATCGCCGCCAAAACCAAACCCTCGCAGCAAATAAGCCCAACGAAAGCCCTTCTCCTAGAAGACGGGAAAGAAAAACGGAAAGGAAAGGTACCCCGCAGTCGCCCTTTTATGGAAAACAGCAGCCACACCTTCCCACACCCAAACGAAGGAAAGATCTCCTTCCTATAATAGATTCAACTAAAGTCAAGGCGCACGCCCCAAGAAAGAAACCCTAATAACTTCCCCACACCTGAAGAAGTGCACCACCTGACCTGATCCCTCTGCTCCTCCCTCCCCAATCAGACACTCCTCGCTGAATCCCAAAACCCCAGTAACGACGTGACCAAACGGGAACACCATCCCACTCCACTCCACTCCACTCCACTCCACTCCCTCCACGCGCCTATTGCCCTAACCCTAACTGCCTCCCCGTCTATAAAATGAAGCACACCCAATACAGTGACCCCTCCAAACCTTTCCTTCGTACAAGACAGGAGGAGACCTTGCAGGAAATGGACCGCAAGCGCAAGTCAGCAGAGGTAACGACCGACGAATTCGACGACGACCGCCTCACTCTCCGACTCTCCCCCCCAACCGCGAACCCCGAGTTCGACCCTCGCCCGCCATCGCCCCCTGTGCTCACCCTCGGCCCCCCATCAAACAGCCGCCCGCATCTCCGGCAGCGCCCGTCGCCGCTCCAGCTCCTGCCGCTCTCCGCCGACATCTTCCTCCCGCCGTCGTTCCTCCAGCTGCAGCCACCGGCCGCGTCGGGGACCCCTCTTTCACCAGAGTCCTCCGAACCCGAGGAGGGGCCCCCGCCGCAGCGGCCGGCGGCCCGCTCCAAGCGCAACCTGATCCCGGGGAACGGGAAACTGGAGAAGATAGACCCGCCGTACCCGTGGTCGGCCGACCGGCGGGCCGCGGTGCTCCCCCTCGACGCGCTCCTCGCGAGGGGGATCGCGGCGGTGTACGGGGAGGTTCTGTGCAGGAGGTGCGACTACAAGGCCGTGATGCAGCACGAGGTGCGGGAGAGGTTCGCGGAGGTGGCGGCGAAGGTGGCGGGGGAGAAGGAGGGGATGCGAGGCTGCGCGCCGGCGGAGTGGATGAACCCGAGGTTCCCGCCGTGCCCTTCGTGCGAGCAGGAGAACTGCATGAGGCCGGTGGTGGCGGGGAAAAAGAGGGAGATCAACTGGCTGTTCATGCTGCTGGGGCAGACCATAGGGACCTGCACGGTGGAGCAGCTCAGGTACTTCTGCAAGCACCACAGGAAGCACAGGACCGGGTCCAAGAGCCGGGTGCTCTACGCCACCTACCTGGGGCTTTGCCGACAGTTGGACCCCAAGGGCCCCTTCGATGACTAGCGTGTGTTGTTGTTGTGTCAGGTAACTGGAGGAAGCGAATGGAACTGTGTGCTTCCATGTTTCCATGGGAATTTAATTTTCAGGTTTTTTTTTTTTTTTGGCCTTTCTTGGTCTTGGGATGACAAATCCCAGCACCAACAAACGCACGCAAACCCTAAACGTTGCCATTTAAGGGTAACTATAGCAACATATATATTATGTATAAGTTGTCTGTGTTGTTGGGTCTTCGTAGGATTTGAGAGGCATACTTTGAAATTGAGCCACTGGGTGGAGTCTGTTTGACTTTACATAAATATATATAAAGGTCGACTTTGGTCTGAATTTATAAAGAAGTTAATGTTATTTTCTATTTGTCCTCGGACATGTGGGCATGTGTGTGTTCTTTTCCCCTGGTACAATGTGGTTGGGTCGATTACATATTAAATGATTTTAAGGAACATATATATCGGTTTCATAAACGATGATGTTATTTGTTGTAAAAATATAGGATATTCGATGTATGTGTTAATTGCTGCTTCTATTTTAGAACTAGTACTGCTATATGTTTGGATTTGCTTCAATATTGCTTGTGACTTCAGGTGGGGGTGCTTCTTGTGTTTGAAGTTTATGTATGTTGTCCTTTGTTTGGAATTTTAGTAACATGTTGCATTTTTTACAACCCTAATTCCGAAAACCCAATGGAGTAATCTGTTTATCTGAAACATATTTGTCGAAGATCATGGTTAAGTTTTTTAATTGAGCCAATTTTTTAACCTAACGATCTATATATAAATTTTGTATTAGGTTATGAGTCGTGATCTGTTTCTTTTCTTTGTATTAGATGAATTTTAATTTGGTTCCCCTATCTCTTAAAAAAGAAAAATGAAAAAAAAAAAGATCCATATATAGATTGGGACCGATGAACTCGGTAGATATTAGCTACTTGTCGTCGATTGGTTTTTGAAAGTTATAGTTGATTGCATCAAGAGTGTGTTTGTTTTGAACTTAGTTATACTGTTAACATGATGTTTTGAGTTCTGTTTTGAGGATAGATTCTCTTCGTTGGATAAAATGGTCGATGTTGGTCTAATAAAAATCTTCGCGTGAGCGGTTATTTTAGATTGAATTTAAATCAGTTTAGGCTAGCGAAAAAATTACGTTAAAAAAAATGAAGCTCTTTTTCTCCCAATTCTTATGTAAAGGCTTTCACGGGTTTTCCTATGACAAGTAAACACAAAGGGATGAAAGTGCTATCTCTCAAAATAAGCCATATATGCATATCAAGACAAATAAGTGGCGGATGTTCCTTCGGATGAAGTTGACTTTTTCCGTCCTTATGCTCGAAGGCAATCTCTTTCATCCTCTATTCCTGTGAGGGCTATTAGAAAACTGTGCAGTAGGAGAACTAGACCAAAGCTTTTTAGTATTACCATAAAAATGCAAAATTTGTACTTGTAGTCTCACATGTTTGAAGAAGAAGAAGAAGAAGAAGAAACTTTAATCTAGCAGCCTACAACTTGTAGTCTTACAATAAACCTAATATCAGAAACGTCTCATCTAGCATTTTGCCCTTCACCATATTTGCAATAGCTCCAAATTCTCTACTTGAATTAGATTTGATGCCCAAGAAAATTAGTAACTATATAAGGAGAAAACCATTTTCATCGAGTTTTGACAACCCTCTAGTTCGCCTTGAAGTTGTCCTAAGGAAGAAAATTTCAAGACATTAGCAATTGGAGTGTCCTCAACTGTTAAAGCTAGCTTTCTTACGGGTTATGAGCAGGGCATAAATAAAAGTTGACTATGTGGCAAATAAGTTTCATATATTGTTGCTAATTGGTAACTAATAGTTCTGTAGTTGTATCAACACGAATTTTTTGAAGCACAAGCTTATGCAAGTAGGTGTAAAGGGATTAATACTACAATGTATCCTAAAGATCATATACTGGCATGAAATTTCGAAACGACCACCCAAATGACCTATCTATGTTTGTCTCTAATAATGGCAACTCCTTTGAGAACCTACAAATCTAAGCATGATAATTTATGTTCACGCCATCATTAGATTTGGTCTAACTGATGGTGAAGACAGTTGAGTTTTATTTAAAGAAGACATTGTATAAGCATAAAATAGTAGCATAAGGACTCAAAGTCTTGCATGGTAGAGGAAAGACGTTTTCATTACGCTAGCAATTACAGATGTTCCAAGTGGCACAAAAGGATGAAGGAAGTTGTTACTCTATGTTTGTAAGCCAGTCAATCAAGGGCTCTACATCTAGGAAACAAGACCATATCCGAAAGTCAAACATCAACCTAAAAGTGAAGAGCCTCCATAGAGACCACCATCTCACCAAACGATTACTGGCAGCACAATGTGACCTCCAATTAAAATCATGCAGTCGATCTTAGCAAGCGAAAAATATGAAGATGATATTCTTTCCCACGTAATGACGTTTATTGCCAATAGTCAATGTCCAATACTAGACTGCCTTTGTAAGAGAATACGGAGTTGCTGAGTATCGTTGGTGTTTTTTCCAGAAATGTTTGAGGTATAAAAAAAGTATAAGAGTAAGGAAATATGTATTATAATATATTTTACAATATATATCTATTACTTAATAAAATATATCGATGTATTTTAATTTTTAATTAATTTTTTTTATTTTTTACTTATAAAAAGTAATTTTTTACCTTTATATTTAAGATTTAAAGTTTACCTAAATTCTAAATTTTAAACTCAAAAGTGAAATATCATTTTACAAGTAAAAAATTATTTTTCATAAATTTTAAATTCAAAATCTACAAGTGAAAAATTATTTTCTATTTTACAAATGAAAATTAATTTTTCATATGTAAAAAATTACAGTTGACCAATGTATTTATTTTTAGTTAATATATTTTAATTTTTAATCTATAAAAAATTCAAAATATACCCATTACGATCAAGGCACGTTCCAAAATATATTATAACATACTTTTTCCTTACCTTTTAACATTAAAAAATCCTTCCAAAAATTAACCATCCTTTCCCACCAAAAATAAGGGATATTTGGAAAGGTGAGGTGTCGGATGGTCTCGACAAAATATTCATCATTGTGCAGTTGTTTTTATAATAATAATCTTTTAAGATTTGACCTTGACAAATAAACAAATCGAAAAGTGATACACTAACTTCCTCTCTCCTCATCCAATATCCCTCACGTACTTGAACATCTCCCATAAGTGTGAACGTATCGCACAGTTCACGTAGCAAACAGCACATGTAAACGTACGCTGCGTGACCTCCTCCAACTCTATCTCTTTTTCCCTTCCCGACCCAAATCCCCCCTCGATCTTCGCTCGTAAGTTACCACCAAACTCGGAGGGAGCTTTGTCTCAAGACCTCCTTTTATATCGATGATCCTCCAAAACGCTCACCGCATCTCTTGACGGGGTTATTCTATGATTAACTCACTTCTAATTTAATATGAACTTAATAATAAATAATATTAATTAAATTTTATATTGCATGGATTCTGGTACTAACATACCAATATCAATATCTTATATATATAATATCGATATTGGTGAATTAGTATTAGTATCCCATATCCAAAGAAGTATCGATATTGATGTCAAATACCAATACTTATGACATACTGTTTAGGATTAAAGTTCAAATGTACACTTTCCAGTACTTAAGATGTATCGGTACCTATTACCAATATCAATATCTGTGACATATTGGTATTATTTTAATACCTCACTTATCGTAATGAGTATCGATACTTATGACAAGTATCAGTATTTGTTGAGTATTGTCCTCAACCCGTTGCTCACATATATCGACACTAGTAAATAGTACCAGAAGTAGTGACATACAGATTTTAGGTTTCTGAAACTGTGAACCAAATCTGTAACTCACAAGTACTGGTACTAATGGTAAGTACCGGTACTAATGAGCTATAGTCTTAATACTCCCCCTCTCCCCCTTCCCCTCTCTCATTTTCCTTCGCTCCCCCTCCCTTCTCTCCCCCTCTTTTCCCTCTGTGGTGATCCTTTTCCTCCCTACCTTCCCCTTTCTTTTCCATAGGGTTTCTTGCCTCCTCTCTTGTCTAGTGAGTCCTCTCTTCCTCCCCTCTGTTCTGGAGGGGAGTTGGGAGGCTCCTCACTAAGCTTGCTCCATCTCGCTGAGGGGCAGCAAGGGCAGTCCTTGGGTTTGCTTCTTATATGGATTTCTATAAGCTTTTTTCTATGGGCTTGACAATTTTGGATCGTTCTCATATCTGTTAATCGCTCTGAAACGGGTTTTAAAATCGTCGTGTTGCAGTATAAATTGAATCAGCGCGAAAAACAGATAACATTTGTACTCGAAAGAAATCCGAGGTCGTTCGCTGGGAGCAAGTGGCAAATATGAATCTCAAGATCACAATTTCAATCAAACATATGAGCAATTGCAACCCAAAACTTAATTAAAAAATAATATAGAGATGAAGCTCAGTAATAAAGTGCAAAAAGAAGAGGGTACAATGGTGATTTAAATCACCAAATTACCCTACAATGTTAAGCTTTGCAAGTTACTCAAGTAACAAAATTGTATGAGCTAAGCAAATCTCAATTTAACCAACAGAACCAAGGTATCAGCAAATATCAGACGACAGAATAGGCGCTCAGACGCCTTAACCGATGCTTAGTAAACAAAGGCAAAGGCCTCTTCCTTCCTTCTCTTCAAGCCTCAGAGAGAGGAGTAGGCACAGCAGCTTCAGAGGCAAAGGCCTCTTAATTGGCTAAGTGTAGAGAGGGCATGAGGCAAACCCCCCCCCCCTTCACTCTCTTTTCTCTCCTCTTCCTTTCCCTTTCTTTCTCTTCTCTAATCGGATCCGGGTATACAGGTAAATGGTTTAGAGCCCAGACCTGCCTGGCGTGGCCGCGGGTGAGAGCATGTGTGGGCATGTGCGAGGGGATGTCCTTGATCGAGCTAGGCATAGGGAGTTTGGAAATCAGATTCACCTTGGCTCGATCAACCTGGATGCCTTTTTCAGAGATGATATGTCGCAGGACAATTCCCTCAGGTATCATGAAATGGCTCTTTTCCCAGGAAAGAACCAAATTCACGTCAATGCACCGCCTAAGGATTTGAAATAAGTGCAAGAGGCAATCATTAAACACTATCCCAAATACCGAGAAGTCATCTATGAAGACTTCAAGGTATTCACCTACAATATCTGAGAATATGACAGGCATGCACCACCGAAAAGTGGTGGGTGCATTGCAGAGACCGAACGGCATCCTTCGGAATGTGTATGTCCCGAAGGGGCAGGTGAAGGTAGTCTTCACTTGGTCCTCATGATAGATTGCAACATGGTTATAACCGGAGTACCCGTCCAAGAAGTAGAAGAATCGATTTCCCACTAGTTTCTCGAGAATCTGATCAATGAACGGTAGTGGGAAATGATCCTTCTTCATGGAGGTATTGAGTCTCCTGTAATCAATGTAGACTCTCCACGAGTTCACTATACGGGTCAGTATGGTCTCTCTAGTTTCAGTCGTGATTACAGTGAGTCCTGCCTTCTTAAGCACAACTTGGATTGGACTCACCCACTGGCTGTCGAAGATCGAGTAGATCATCCCTGCATCTAACCACTTGATGATCTCCTTTTTCAAGACATCTTGCAGATTTAGATTTAGGCGTCTCTACATTTCATGAGATGGTCGTGAACCCCCTTTGGTATAGATCTGATGTGTGCAGTATGAGGGGCTGATTCCAGTTAGATCATTGAGAGTCCAACTAGTGGCTCTCTAATGCTGCTGGAGGACAGTAATCAAGCGTGTTTCTTGATCAGATGTGAGTCGGGAGTTTATAATCACAGGAAACGTCTGATT
The DNA here is from genome assembly GCA_037157565.1 of Thalassia testudinum. NCBI lineage: Eukaryota > Viridiplantae > Streptophyta > Magnoliopsida > Alismatales > Hydrocharitaceae > Thalassia > Thalassia testudinum. Next base: position 67,255,528 of record JAZHRO010000013.1, on the reverse strand, counting down.
ACAACCCAAAAAGATGTATTTGAGATGATCGAGAAGATGTTTCAATTCCATAAATAGATTATCAGCAGCAGCAGGTGGTTCAGCAAAGGAAGGAGCTATGGGTATGTCTAAGTTAGGTTCAGGCTCCTCTAATTGTGGGTTTTGATCTTCTTGTGGTTGATCAGAAATACTCAAATTTTCCTCGATACATAGGTCGTCAACCACGGCCTCGACATCACAAATTTGTTTAATAACTCCTCAATTAATTCTTTGTTGGGCCTTAAAAATGTCAATCTTTAGTGTCTTTCTCCTAAATTTTAATTCAATTTAGCCTTCCTCACAATTAATATTAGCTCTAGCTGTGGCCAGAAAGGGTCTCCCTAATATGATCGGTGTATTCTTCAAGTTCTTAGGAGCATCCATGTCTAAGACAATGAAATCTATGGGAAAGTAAAAATCATATACCCTAATTATGACATCCTCGAGAATTCCTTTTGGTGACTTAATAGATCGATCGACTAACTATAAAGTCATTTCTGTCATTCTAAGCTCAGATTCCTCAAAGTGATCTAGTAGGGATGTGGGTATCAAATTGATGGAAGCTCCTAGGCGCAAAAGGGCTTTGTCAAACTCCAAATCTCCGATTTTGCATGAAATCAGAGGGGTACCAGGGTCCTTTGCCTTAGGCAGGAGCTTGCTCAAGATGATGGAGCTGGCTTGCTCCGAGAGTACGAACGAGTTCCCGCCTTTGGTTCATAGCTTACACTTGGGTGTATACACGTCTTTCAAGAATCATACGTAAGCCGGTATGTGGCGTATTGCATCCATCAAGGGGATATTTATTTGGACCTACTCAAAGAGCTTGACTAGGTCCTCCTCAAGTGCCATGGGTTGGGGTTTCTTTTTTCCTTTGGTTAAGGCCTCCAGAAATGGAACCTTTGTAGGTTCCTCTAGAATGGGTCCAGGTTCTTGATCTGGGACAGGGGTATCCTGGATGACTATCCTAGACTTTGGGTTTGCATTACCAAGCTGAGAGTGACTTGGATAAGATGGGTCTTGTGTTGCTTTGCCACTACGGGTAGTAACAAAATTTAGTCCTGCTTGGTTCTGGGTTGGTGTAGGCAAAAGAGGTGGTTGCTGCTGATAACCCGCGTATGATGTCAAAGCCTCTATCCCATTGGGTGATGGAGTAGAAGGGGCCTAATAGACATAGTGAGCTTTGCCCTAAGTCGGGTTCATAACACGCCTCTGGTTCGGCACATTATTCGGGTTAGGCAGAGGTTGCGAAAGAAGTGTACCATGTTGGCGGGGATTTGTCGTCTGGGTGAGTTGATTACGAACTTCTGTGATCTCACCTTTATGCTGTTTTTACATAGCCGCATTCATTTTCTGAATGTCTGCCAGAGTCTGAAGGATAAGAGTCATCTGATCTTCGTGAGTTGGCCCGGATTGATAAGTTGGGTTGGGTCGAGGCTAAGGTGGCTGATATAGATGAGAAGCTTATGGTCGGGGCTGATATTGAGGTCTCAGATTTTGGTTGTTCCCTGACCACGTGAAATTTCGATGATTACGCCATCCAGTGTTGTAGGTATTTGAGAATGGATCATTCTATTTGGCGTTGAGGTCCTCGCAGGTCTGACGAGCCTCAGAAAACTCAGAATACGAGGGTTCAAAGTTCCCCCAACTAGAATAGGTGGGTCCAGAGTTTCCTCTGAACCCAAAATCAGACGAGGGTGGATACGGGTCCATCCCTTGAGAAGATCGGTGGTAGATATTATGCACAGCCTCCCTGCCAGAGGGAGGTTGCGTGAGCGGGTTTTGCGCAGAGGTGGCTCGCTGCAAGTGTCGAGTCAGCTCATCCACCTTCTTTTCAATAATAGAGACCTTGTCCAGGTGACTGGCCATCCGATCCAAGTCGACGGAAGAGGATAGGCCCTGTGTCTTATGTGCTCCCCTTGGATTCGTCAATGCATGGGCATTTTTCCAATCAAACATGCCCATGGATTCAGTATTGATGGAGTTCTCTCACATGTTCTCGAGAATTTCCCACACAGTATCTTCGTGTTGACCCATGATGTTTCCTCCACAGGTTGCATTGACGAAAAATCGAATATCCTCACAAAGTCCCTGGTAAAAGGACTGGACTTGTTCCCGTTTAGGAACTCCGTGGGGGGGGCACTTTCGCGTGAGATCCAGAAAACGATCTCATGACTCATGAAGTGGTTCTCTTGCTTGCTGCGTAAAATGTGTGATTTGGTGCTGTAGAGCATTTATCTGACCAACAGGGAAGAACTTTTTCAGAAACTCAAATTGTAGTTCTGCCCATGTGTTGATTGGATGCGTTAAGGTTTGGTACCAGTGAGCAGCCTTGTCCATGAGAGAGAAGGAGAACATTTTCATGAGCAAGATATTCCTATTTTGTGCTTCTGACCCGAAGGTTTGGGCCAGATGCTTGAGTTGTTTGATATGCTGGAAAGGATCCTCGGAATTACTCCCATGAAATTTGGGGATAGCATGAATCATGTTTGGATTGAGTTCAGTATCAGGACCTCCAGCTGGGATTTGGACTCGAGGTTCGATCGCCACCACAGCGGGATTGTAATGATCTCGCTTCGTAAGACGCTGTGGTGGGTTCATAAAGGCTTGGAATAGATCGTTGAGGCACTGAAGCTGATTCTTGAGATTGTTTTCTTCTGTTGGTTTCTCCCTGATGATGGATGAAGGAGAGCTCGGATCAGATGAATCAGAAGAGATATCGATCTGGTCGGGTTGTTACACAAACAGGGAGGTCGAGGCTTGGCCTCAATGGGAGTGGATAGCTAATGGAGGCCTCAAGGGTGGTCTTAGAGACCTCGTCCCGAACATGCACCGATGGATAAGACGAGGGATAGAATGTGATGGACCCAATCAAGACACCCAAAAATTTTGGATGACTATAGAGGTTCGGGCCGGATGATGCCCCTAAGACAGAAAGTCGTCCACCTGAGAATTACCTGTGCAGCCAGAAAGGGAGAGTCCCGCGAAGACCCTTACATGGTAGAGCGCCCTCACACGTTACAGGGTTTCCCCCACTCGATCTTTCTTGTCACTGAGGATCCAGGTGGACCAAAATGGGGACTTGACCTCTTAAGTCTACTAGTTTTAGATTAAGATTACAGGTGCTTATGATTTCATTTGAACTTTAAGATGTTTTAGTGTAGGGTGACCTAATTTGAAGATTGGTTAACCCAACAAGGTGGGTCAACTTCACCTGTTTGTCCTTTGAGAAATTTAGGTCCCTCTTTTAGTGTTCAAATGAAATTAGGAGCCTTATTTTAGGGTTTGCTTGAATAGATCAATTCAACCAAGGCTTAGGCACACATTGTTTGGGAAGGTTAATTCTTGATTAAGCAAGTGTGTCTCTAAAATGCTAAATTGGAAACCCTAATTGACTCTGATTAGTCCAATTCAATTCATCCAAAAATGGTACTTAGGGCTCAAGCAAGAAGGTGATTGCCCTAGATACCTTAGGACCTTAAGTAGGTGCACAAATCAGGGTTTGGATGTTCTCTAAACAGAATGTATCTAATCAGTCAACTTGATGATTAATCTAAGAATAGAATGCACGTAGCCCTAATTGATTTCTTCAATATTTTGGCTTTTCAGAATCAGGGGCTTAAGAGAGGGTGGATGGAGTTTACCTGCCCCTGGAGTGTTCTAATGTGCTGCTGATCCTCCTCCAATGAATCCCTGTCACAGATCACAGTAAAAAGAGAGAGAAAATTAGTATCAAATTAGATATTGCAATCAAGAAATCAAAGTTGCGCGTTGCTCTTCGGCAACGGTGCCAAAATGTTAGTCGCTCTGAGATAGGTTTTGAAATCATCGCATTGCAGTATAGATTGAATCAACACGAAAAGTAGATAATATTTGTACTCGAAAGAAATCTGAGGTCGTTCACTAGAAGCAAGTGGAAAATATGAATCTCAAGATCACAATTTCAATCAAGTATATGAGCAATTGCAACCCAAAACTTAATTAAAAAATAATATAGAGATGAAACTCAGTAATAAAGTGCAAAAGAAGAGGGTAAAATGGTGATTTGAATCACCAAATTACCCTCAATGTTAAGCTTTGAAAGTTACTCAAGTAATAGAATCATATAAACCAAGCAAATCTCAATTTAACCAACAGAACCAAGGTATTAGCAAATATCAGACGATAGAATAGGTGCTCAAAGGCCTTAACCGATGCTTAGTAGACAAAGGCAAAGGCCTCTTCCTTCGTTCTCTTCAAGCCTCAAGGAGAGCTGTAGGCACAGCAGCTTCAGAGGCAAAGGCCTCTTAATTGGCTAAGTGTACAGAGGGCGTGAGGCAAAACCCCCCCTTCTCTCTCTTTTCTTTCCTCTTCCTTTCCCTTTCTTTCTCTTCTCTAATCGGATCTGGGTATACGGGTAAATGTTTCAGAGCCCAGATCCATGTGGCATGGCAGTAGGCAAGGCGTGCATGGGCACGTCCGAGGGGACATCACCCCATGCTACTTAGGCGATTAAGCTGAAGCGAAAAAATAATTTATGTCGTGCAAGCTCTTCAGCGATATCCGAGGTAGGACTATCCAACCGGCTTCCTTCTTGTGAAGTTGAGGAGGAGACTTCCCCCCAATTGACAAGGGTGCTACAGCTAAGGCCTTCAATTGAGGTTCTGGAAGGAGTCCTGAATGCGGAGACCTAGAGCTGTAGACAAGGAACAAGCTTTGAAGCTTGCTTCGAAGAAGGTTCTTCAATGGCGATGGAGGCCGGCAACTGAAAGTCACAAAAAGGGCCTCACCTCCACATCAGAGGATTTCAAAAGCGTCACCAGGTGAGGACGAGTGTAGTGCAAGTGTTTAGGTGTGGTGGCGTGGTTGGAAACCTTCGGGCCAAGGCTATGAGTATGGGTGAAAGTGTGTGTGCTCGATGGCGTGATAGGGCAAGCAAACCCCTCAATTTCTTGAGGGGTTTTGCTCGTGAGGATGAGATGGAGCTTTTGTAATCGGTGGTGAGGGTTTTGGTGTGGTGTAGCGGACAGAGAGCCTCACTGGAGTGGTTGCCGGAGGCGGAGAAGACGGAGATGGATATGAGCGATTGGCGGTTGCGTATGTGTTGTGAGTGTGGGAGAGAGAAGTAGAGGGAAGGAGGAAGATGTAGAAGGCCTTAGGAGAGGAGATAGGTAGAGGACTCCGGTTGTGGCTGACCGGAGCTGGAGAAGATGGAGACGACGACAAGGTGGCGACGATGACTGAGGTAGAAGAACGCCCTCCCTTTGACCAAGGAGGTGCGCGAGGACGAGGGGAAGAAGATAGGCTGTCCAATTTGATGGTTGGATGGCCGGAAGAGGGGGATCGAAGGTGGTCACCGGAGCAAGATCTAAAGGAGGTCGGAGAGGGAAGAGAAGAGGGTTTCTCAAGCCAACATTTGCTAAGAAGCACGGTGAGGCATTGGGCGTTCTTATATAGGATTCTGGAGGACGATTTGAGCTTGGGAAGTGATGAGAACTTCATCATGAGCCCTAACTATCTCTTTTCGACCTAAAAAAGTGAACAAAAGCTCCTGCATAACCTAAATGAAGGCCTAACTCAAGAGATTACTGATCTGAAAAGAATACATGAAATAAAGGGTAAAACTGTAATTTTACCATTGCACTACAAAAACGGGATTTCTCAGGATCTATACATAGGTCAATTGGACTTAATAAGAGAAAAAGTGGGATGGTTTAGTCAGAAAAGGGTTATTGTGAAATTTAAGAATTAAAGGACATTCTGTAACTCTAAAATAAACCCACTTAATTTATAAAGGTTCTAGGCAGGATAAAAATAAACTAAACCCTCTAAAATTCATGTAAAAATATTCCCTAGGATTTAAAACCTTCAATTTGTCCGTTGGAACCTGTTTTGACCAAGATTGGGGTCCAAGCTCAATATTTGACCTAATTTAGGTTTTTGTGCAAAATATCCAGTCAAACGTGGTCAAACCTAAAATCCAACTTCACCAATGGATTCCTTATACCCAAATTAGGTTTGTATCGAAATTTGGATCTAAGGGAATGTCATCTTGACCTACTTTGCAAAATAGTCCACCCAATTACATTCTGGCCACTAACTTTTGAAAACCCTTGCGAAAACCCCCTCAACTTCTTAGCCACTTTTCGCATTCCAGTCCATTTGGCATTGCTGCAGAGGACCCATACTTCCGGCGAGTTTTTAGGAGGATTTCTCCTCGCTTCCCCAGGGAGTTGCTCTCAGATTTGAAAGGAGAGTTCTCTGCAAAGTCTCTTACCGCCTGAGCAGCTCTCTATGCCCTGATTCGCGTTATACCTCTCGTGCGAACGCTCGAGAGTTATGGGTATCATTTCCGGCCAAACCTCCGGCGAGTGCCTTGCTCGCCTTCCAAGCATCTGACCCTCTACCCGTGCCTATTTAAGAAGCATCAGGTCCAGCCGAATGGGGCAAGCTTTGTTCTGGCCTGAGAAAACCCCTAAATTCGTCCTCCCTTGCCTCCAGCCAACAGCTCGCAAGCTCCGGCAATCTGTCCCCCCTATTCTCGTTGCTCTGCCACCATACCAGTGGTAGAGTCATCTCCGCATCGAGCCGTACCCGCGCGAGCCTCTTTGACCTCCTCCTCGTTGCCGCCTCTCCAACTCAGGGCCTTCGTCTCCGGGACGGCAGATACGCGCCGTCTGCCCCTCTACCTCCCCTTCACTCCAATCACCACAGATAAGTTCCTCTCCCCCTCCTCTTTATTTCCCCTATCTTTATTGCTATTTCCAACCCCTCAACAATCGTAGACCACCACCATCTTCTCCACCTTCGGCAGACCACCAGAGAGGTGCATCCACTGCGCCACACCTCCACACACCGCGCCAGACCCCTCAACACCTCTGCCATCACCCACTGATCGTCATCCACCTCTCCATTGATTGCCATACCCTTCACAAGCACCCACCAACCTAACCCACCTTCACGGCCACAGAGCGACCTAAACACGCACGCCTAGGCTGCGGAGCCAACCACCACAACACTTTTGTCATGCCATGACGAAGCTCCCTAAGTAATTTATGGGGCCGTGATTCCATATTCGTGCATTTCAGGTTTGACCCCTTCGCTGCCATTAGCGAAGGCGTGAAGGAGCTTTCTCTCGAGCTCCAGGTCGTCCCACCCCAAGTAGAGGCGTTGCAGGTGCGCGGAATCCCTCTACAAGTCGTTCTCACTTGGCAAGCAGAGGCATCAGCGAATGCAGCTGCCTCAATTGGACGAGACTCCTCCCTCCGGACGCACGAGGAAGCGAGTGGGACTTTAGTCCGACCTCGGAAGTTTTCAGCGTAGGTTCATAGCATAAATTGATTTTGTGTTTCCTTCTCTTCGCCTCAGAACACGGGGTGAGGTCCCCTCGCCCACGCCCCCACCTCGTCCGCAACCCATGCTCCCGCTGACCTGGCCACCTGACCAGATTACCCAGCACTCCTCGTGAACCACCCACGTCGGATCGCCTGGACCCAGGCGCGCGTAACCCGACCCGATTACCTGGCTCTGGGAGAGCGTACCGAAGAGAGATATAAAGAGAGACGTGGGGAGGGTAGGGGGTAGGTTTTGCTGCATGGTGTTGTGCAGGAAAGGAGCTAAGGAAAAGGCACATCAAAGAAATGAAGGAAGAAGGCAGAAGCTGAAGGTGCAGCCGCAGCCAAAGCTTAAGGCAGGGAAGAAGAAAAAGAAGAGGAGTAGCTGAAGACAGAAGAAAGAAGGTGAAGATGAAGCACTGTAGCAGAGGAGCGGTAGAGGAAGAGAAGAAAAAGAAGAAGAAGAAGACAGCAGAGGCCAAGGAAGAAGGAGGAGGCGCAGCAGAACAGAAGAAGTAGGAGCCATGGGAAGACAAAGAAGAACAGATGAAGAAGGAGCCGCAGCTTAAGGCAAGGAAGAAGAAGAAGAAGAAAGAGTGAAAGTACAGTAGCATTTGCTAGTTAAGACGTCTGATTCACAGAATCAAATGTCTAAGAAAGAAAAGACAGAGAAAGAAAGAAGGAGAAGGTGCGGCCAAGCAGAAGAAAGAAAAAGGAAAAGAAAGAGAGAAGAAAAAGAAGTCACAAAGAGAAAGAAGAAGGAAGAAAAGAGAAGAAGAAAGACAAATCTATATCTTTTTGCATTTTCTCTCTCTAGTTTTCATATACATTGGATTGCATTAATATCATTCTTTGAGTAATTTGAGATTGTGATTTAGTTTCTAAAATATAAATTTGCTCCCTAAGTTCGACCTTGGATATTTTGACTTTCGAGTAATAAAATTGTTATTTGTTTATACGACGATTTCAACTATACTGCAACAAACGTCTTTTTAAACCACGATCTCATCGCGTAAGTAAGCAACCAGGAAGCTTGGAAGGTCACCGGAGATGGAGGCTTGAAAGATACTTGAATCTCTCATGCGTTCGAATGAGAGATTGGGAAGGTTGTAGGGCTTCGGATCCAGCTCAAAAGGAAAGAAATTCCTTAACGAACTTTCCTTTCAAATCTGAGAGGGATTCATCAAGGAATAAAGGAGAAAATGCCAAATCAAGCTCACCAGAGTAGTAGGATTAGGATTTCATTGCGATAGGGACCTATTTAGAGAAAGAGACGATAAAGTTGGGGACTTGTCTGTAAAGGATTCATAAATTAGGGGCATGTGTGTGAGGTAAAAGAGTCAGACAGGATCAAATTACAAACCAGGTCATGATGATCTCAAATTGGGCCCAAATTTTGGTACAAATCTAATTTTGACATAGGAAATTTAATGGTGTAGTTAGATTTTGTTTTTAATCTAGTTTGACTGGATAATTTGCATAATTACCCAAATTAGAGCAAATGTCTGTCTGAGACTCTGTTTTGGGTCAAGATGGGTTCCAATGGTCAAATTGAAGTTACTAAACCCTAGAGAACATTTTTCTATGATTTTTAGAGGATTTAGGTGAACTTTATCCTGACCGGGACCTCAGTAAATCTAGCGGGTCTATTTTTAGGATTTCAGATGTCATTTAATTCTTGAAACGCGCGAAAATCCTTTCCTGTCTATTCTAACCCACTTGTTAGACTCTTAAGACCATTTGACCCTTATTCAACTCCTGAGAAAACCTGTGGTTATTCTATTTTTGTGATAGAACAGTAAATTTACAGAAATAATCCTGTATTCTTGTCTTCTTCTCAAATCAATGTTCTGTGGCCTTAAAACCTTCTGATGGATATGTAGGATCTTTTATTGACCTAATCAGATCAAATTGAGCCAATTATGGCTCATGATGATGTTCCCATCAATCTCCAATTTATCAAGTGGTCCCCTACCTTTTGCACGGATGCCTCGGCAACCTGGGTGCCTTTCTGGGTGGGTTTCCTGGGGCTCAACCTGCACCTGATTCATCCTAATGCGCTTTTGTCGCTTGCTTATCAATTGGGAAACCCAATGTGTGTTGATCCAAAGACGATGCAGGGTTTGAGACTTAGTTACGCCATGGTTTGAGTTGAAGTCGATCTTTTGGCCGATCACCCTGAGTCTGTTCATATTCTTAATGGTGAAGATTTCATTGATCAGAAAGTCATTTTTGAATGAGTGCTGATTTACTGTTCGTATTATTTGAAGATTGGTCATAGATTGCTTTCTTGTGCTGCTTTCTCTGTTGTGGGCTTAGGTGGAAAGGCTGTGAAATCGCTCTCCATGTCTATTAGGGAAACTGATGTTCAAGAACCTCCGATCACTGAGATCCCTCGTTCGTTTGGTTCTGCTCATCCAACCCCACCTGTTGAAGTTTCGAAAGCCAAACCACCTGAGGACCTGGGGGGGATTCTTTTCCAGGTTGTATAATTCCTTCTTCTTCTTTGGGGGGTTCTCTTGCTTCGAAGGGCCCTTCGGTGGTGAAAAAGAAGAAACGAAGAGTTCAGATTTGCACCAAAAAAGAAAAGAGACCTCTACATGTAGATGACCTTGGGAAAGAGAATCTAGTGTTTACCACATCGGACTCCTCTTACTCCCCACAGGTATATTCTCATTCCCTCTCTCTAGATACTCCTGCCTGTGATGCTAGTGTGTCTGATGGTGATTTATGTGTATCTGTGGATGATAATTTGAGCACCGATCCGATTTCTTAAAATCGCAAAGTTCTTTATGACAACCCTACAGATATTAATTTCCGTGAAATGTCTAACTCAATGGAAAACTCACGTCTTGAGGATAATGCTGATTCAAATGGATATAATGAAAAAGGTCTTATTGTTTCCTCGCTTAGCATGCTTATGGTTTTGAACTTGACAGACTCCTTGCTTTCTACACTCAAGGTTCAATGAACAATTTTGGATTTCATCACACACTGGGCAACACTTTCTCTTCTTTGCTTAAGCAGTTTAGTAACCAAACTAACGTTTCTTGTAAACAAATTAACTACACAAATGTGGATGGAATTACTTCCTGGGGTATTTACCTTCCCCTTCCTACTCCAACTCCCCTTGATCCTGATTTGGACCCTCCTATGAATTTGGAAATTAGTAATAATGAGGACCATCTTCTAGTAAGTGATGATGGATTTTTAGATGCTTTCAGATTGGATAAAGTTTCTCAAGGTACCCTTGATTACCTTTCTATTGATTCCCAACCAACTCAAGTGAACACATACGAGGGATAATCTCCAATTAGGCCTAGACAAGCCCATGGTGGCGATACCTTGAGGGGGATGGGTAGGATGACGAAAAGTCGTTGTAAATCACTTTCAAGAACTCATTCTCAATGTAGGGCCTTTTCTAGAATTTTCGGGGAGCCTTGAACCTTCCCATCGTTAATCGTATCAAATTTCTTCTTCATGAACACTCCATCTATATCATTTTCCTTTCGAGCCTTTTGTGGACCTTTCCTTGGCCTCCCCTTTCATGGACATGATTTGTTTCGATCATGCTCACATTAATGACACAGCCTCTGACATTTGGTGTTTTTGGAAAGACCTTGTTGATTTGATCTTGATTCATTCCATGCCCCAAGCTGTTACCGTTAAATGTGTTTTTCAGGATACTACTAGCTTTATCACTAGGGCCTACGCTTCTTGTAATGTTGATTCCCGCTCGTCCCTTTGGGACCATCTACCTAGTTTGCATTCCTCTATTTCGTTTCCCTAGATTATTGGGGGTGACTTTAATTACATCCTCAGAGCTTCTAAGAAGATTGGGGGCAATCCTTACCACGATTCCAAAGTTGTTGCTTTTTGCTCTTGGAAAGATTCCTTAGGTCTTCTGGAGCTTCCTCTTGAAGGCAACCAATTTTCCTGATGTAATGGTAGAAATGGTAGTGCTAAGATAAGCAATAATAGATGATTTTGAGACATAAATAAATACGAATTTAGAATTCTTTGATTGTAAAGGTAAAGAATCGGTATGTGAAGTCTTACCTAAATACGAGGAAAATGATTTTAGTAAGACAACCGGACCTGAAGAATCCAATGAATCATTTAATAGCCCAGTAATTGAGAAAATTGATCCTCAATCACACCCCATTAAGCATAATGATAATTTTGATTTTGAGATCACTAAACCTAAGTCAATTCTGCTTCAACCACAAATATTGGACTTGGAAATTTTAGATGGGGTGATTAACATGCTGGAGGTCCCGGAATCTCAAATCTTGATCGTGGAGGATAGGAATCTGGAAATGAAGATATGGGAAGCCAATTTCGAGGGTTCCTATATACCTGAAACCATCAACCCTTTACTAGGACCCTTATGACATTTTCAACTTCGTGGATGTCCAACCCAAGTAAAAATTCACTGATTATCTTTTTGATACACATTTTCCTATTGTCTGACTTTTTGAACTTAGGTTGCATCCTCACAAACTGCAGGCTTGACCCTGCTTGCATGCTGATCTTAGGTTCTAGGTAATTTTTATCCAGAACTTCTGATATACTCGGCCATGGGGCATGGGTCTGCACCACAACCTTGTCCACATCTGTGGACGTCTTCTCCTGGCGGGTCCAAAAATAGATTTTCTTATCTTGTCCTGACCTGCACCTGTGAATTCTTTATTTCTTCTTTATTTGTACAGTGTGCCTAGGTAAAGGGACTAAATTCAGCACGTATACAGTCTGTTTTCATCTCAAAGCTGACTGGGTAATGACGAAATTCAAGTGCTTTCTTCTCTACTCCGCTCTTTTTCATGTCTTTTTAATACAATGAGGACATTGCATTAGATAGGTATCGGGAGGTGGATATTCATCTCTGAATCATCTTGTTAGCTCCGTAGATTCTCTTCTCTTTATTTTTGAAAGAAAGATTGAATTAGGAAAAGAGAACTTGGGCTTTAGAAGTTTTTCAACTTTAGGGAATGATACAATAGGACCTGAATACTTAGACCCTTCAGGTCTTCGGAGTTAATCTACCTGGATGTCCACTAAAATGTGGACTTGTTCTTGAGTCCTTGCCATTCATAAATTTATTTCTAATTGGTTAAATAAGTTGGGGTGATAAGTATATGACTTATCAACCCACCCTCTGATTTGAAGGGACTCTAAGCCTCAGCATCTACACATTCTTTGCACTGACTCACTTTTTGACGATTTTAATGGAAATCAGGTAGCTAATGAACCTTCTAGGGTGGTATGGCTGGCAAGTTGTCGGTGGTAATAGCTCATTGGCCGGTTGACCAAAGCCCAGTCACATAACCATTATCTTCTTGCTGCCTTTAGGTAAATCTTAAATCAGGGAAGCTTCCTACTTAGAAAAGAAAAAGAAATAGAAAAGAAGAAAAGAAAAAAAAGAAATAAGCCACACTTTATCGTACGAGTGTGGTTGGTAAGTTGTCGGTGATAACAATTCATTGGCCGGTTGTCCAGAATCCAGCTCACAAAAATGCATGTTTAATTCCAAACACTTATGAAGAAGCGAAGAAGTAGAATAAGCGGAGGAGATATACACTGTGTCCGCCCTTGTGTTGACCCCATAAAATAAAAAAGTAGGGAGAAAGCTATCATTCGTATTGATACACCTTTAAGCAGAATTCCTTTTCAACGTCACCTAGGGGCGTAGAAACCTAAAGTCCGTTCCAACTGCCGATCGGTGAGTCTATCACATTCACATAAAAAGATGCTTAGTACTTAGAGTTCTCTTTGAGTATTGGGTGGTTGGGTTGTTGTAGAAAGCTGCCTCGAAACCCTAAACTTAAAAATCCAAAAAATTAGAAAGAAAAGAAAAAGAAAAAGATCCTTTTGCTTTTGAATAAGGCGAGGGCTTGGGCGGTCTGCATTTTGGCAGACACCCGGACGCTGTTGTACCTTTGTAGTTTAGGACTTAATAGAAATTTTCTAGTGTTGAAAAATAACTTTTTCCCAAGAAATCTGATCCTAATTCTTTTATAAATAGCACGTAGTTGCGCTACGGACTAGCAAAAGATAGGCATGGGGGTGTGATGTAGACACATCTATGTCATATAAACTATCTATTTATGTGTTTCTTAGGTGTATAATTGCATCATACATTATAAATATTGCAGAATATGCATCATCAAGCATTTTGGTTAGATTGTATAAATTTTAGGTTAATTCTATTTTTTGTGGTCAGGGAATAGGACAAAATTTATCGAGGCTTCGGATTGATGATTCAACCGTACGGATCTAATCAGGCTGATGATTGGAGTTTAGTAACTCCGACATCGCCCCGATCGGACCTTCGTAGCATTAGATACAGTCTGAGAAAGATTAGAGGTTAAGGGCCAAGGTGGTGTAAAATCCGTACCTCAGATGACAAATCCAACCACATGGATGGGTTCGAATCAATGATCGTAGCCCAACAGCGTGAAAATCGGTCCAATCCAACATTTGTGACACCACCTACAAGCAAAAGAAGATAGACATCTCAGACGATGCCACGTGGCATCCTCCAAGCTGCACACGACCATCCACATCTCGCTTCCCCTCTAAAGAGGAAATCAAGACCTCATCTCAGTCGTTGGATCTTGATCCAATGGCTGAGAAAGTGCATGGACAAAATCCAAAATTCACCTCAAATGAGCTCATGGCACAGCAATCGAGAGCTTCCACGTGAAGAGGGTGACGTGCGTTCAAATCCCACCCGCCTTAAATCAAAGCGCGAGGATTGAGCGGGTGAAATTCACCCGTTGGATGGAGATTAGGTGATTGAGAAGGCGGCTATGTGGCGGCATGGATGAGCGCGAATGTGCACGTCCGATCTAACGCGTGAACGTAGGCCCAATCTGACGCGAGCGTGCGTTGCCCTGAAGATAAAGAGGCATGAGCACATTTAAGTTGTCCGATCAAGAGAATGCGTGAGTGTGATGGACGCGTGAAACAACTAAATGTGAAGACCAGGCAACGTGGCCTGCTCTAAGCGCTTGGATCCTCATCGCACGGCGGAGATGGAGCGCTGCTACAGCGTCGTGCCCCTACAGTGACACTCATAAACGTCACTAAAGGTCCTGATATTAAAGCTTGTAAAAGGACCTTTTTGCCCCATGACTACACCTATAAATGGGGACCCCTACAACTCATTTTCTTCATCCCTTTCTCTCTTCTCTCACCCCCTCCAAAGCTCTACAAGCATGTCCCAAACCTGGGATGCTCCACTAGAGTTAAAAAGATAATTTCTCCATCTTCTCATCCTCATTAGTGGAGCATCCCGCGGTTGTTCTCTCACCGCCATTAGGGAAGCAGATTCCGCTGCGACGTCGCCCTGCTCTGTCCTCCTTCCTCCGTCATCGTTCTCCCTCATCCAACATGTCACTACCCTCGTCCAGGTGCCCCGTCAACGTGGCTTGTCCTCCAAGTAGTCGTCGAGGAAGATAACTTCTCTCCCCCTTCTCTTTTTATCGCTTTTTAGATTAGATTTCCCGCTTTCTAATGTAGCAATTAGTTGTAATGAACATGAATCTGTGGTTATGAAATATTTGTTTATTCTCTTCATATTTTCGCTTTATTTGTATTATTCTTTCTCTGTCTTCTATTATTTAATCCTTAAGTAGAATAGCTAGGGTAGATTTAATTCGATTAGCTACTCTGCTTTGTGACAATAAATCAAACGCAGTTTTATGTCAAACGTTCACCTCCCCGTGTTCAACCTGGGACTTACCAGAGTTTTGGTTAAATTATATGTTTGATGAATTTTTACGCAATTACAACGATAGGGATTTCAAACTCAAAACAATTATCAAGAAGTGTTTTGCCAAATGTAATTGTAATTCCCTCTTGTCTACTATTGGTAACAACTCTTGGGACCTTGCAGCTTCCAAACGTCGTAGTGTTTTGAGAATCTCCTTACTTCCTCTAGCACTAGGGAGACTAATAGATTTCTCAATGTCATCCCTCCCATTGTCTCCAACGTCGAGTCCTCCCTCCTGAGCCAAACTCCGTCTGAGAAAGAGATTTATGATATTCTTACCTAAATGCCTTTGATAGGTCTATATTATTAGATTAATTATTTGCCTAAATAATTGTTAGATGATTGTTGAGGTTAATAAAGAGATTGGAAACTAATGGAAAATTATTTTAAGCTCTCAAGAGGGGAATAAGTTATTTCTGTATTTACGCAACTTTCTTTTTATATGTTCCAACAAATTAAAAATGAAGGAGGACCTAAGACACAATGCAATGACATACCAGGGTATACATGCAATTTATTTAAAATATCCGTATCTTCAACGGCGACAAGGGAGTCCACCATCGACCTCTCTTCTAGATATCCTTCAGGAGGCGGCAGTTGCTAAGGGGTTCAAAATCCCTTAATTCACGCCGGTGAAGAAGAACAGAATTATTGAGAATTGCCAGAGAGGATTCATTTAAAGGAAAAGAAGCCACTACGGAGGAAAGGGATCATCGTCTTCCATCTTCTTCCTCTCGCCTGCATCGTGCTTCGAACATGCACTGTGGACCTAGGCCAGCACTGTGGATTGACGCTGGCCTCACCTCTCCTCCACTTGCCTCAACGTGGTGGTGCTCGGTGACAGACAGACCACCACCAACCGTTCCCCCAACATCTCCTCTTCATCTCCAACACCATCACCACAACCCGCCACCACCCTCCCACCGTCCTTCTCACACCACAGCACCACCTACTATCCATCTCTTCTTCTTCCTTCTTCATCTACCTGCTCTTTCATCCCATGATAACCCAACAATCACCAACCCATCAGCTTCACCACCACAAGACCACCTCAGCCACGACCGACCGCTTGCTTTATGCGTGCCACACCCCATCGGTGACCAGCCTTGCACAGCCATCGCACACGCGTGCACAGCAACAGCAGCAGCCACTACGTGCGTGCCTCTCCACGCTCCCACCAGTGGCAGCAGCACTCCCGCGCGTGCCCCCCTCTTCTCCGTGCCGCCATGCGCGGTCCCTTACGCGGTCTATAGGCATAAGAGCTCATGCTACAACACCAGCCCGACTGGCCACTCCTCCGACCGGATGCCTCCGGCGACCATTGGCCGCTTCGTCACCGCCAAAGCAACGTCCTCACTCCAGAGATCTTCCACAGCCATCCTCACCGCCTCTAGGATCTTCTTCCATTTGCACGGCCCCTTTCCTTCAATCCCCTGTTTTGCAAACTAATTCTTTTTACATCTACATGCCATTGCCATTCCTATTCTTTTATTTAATGATATATTTTATTACATTGAAATTGCATGCATACCCATTAGTTTCTTTGATTTTATACGAGGAAGAATGAAAAGAGATTGTAATTGAGTATCTTGTGAAAGAGAATGTGATTGAATATTTTCTGAAAGTGAATAAAAAAAAATACTTATGGGTTTACTAGGCATGCCTCCCTGTGGATACGACATCTTTACTGTGGTTTAAATTAGTATCTATTTGAATCTTTGATAGAGAGATTTTCTACCACATAAAATACATCGACATATCAATTTATTGCTATCTTCATAAATAAGAGAAAATCTCTTCTTTCAAATGGCGTCATTGTCGGGGAGGCAACGGGCCTAGTAAAGTCACAAGTAATTTTTCTTATCTGCTTTGAGTTCTAATTGATATTATGCATCCATTGATTTAGCATTTTTTCTATGCGAGGTACATTCTTGGGAGGAAGCGCACCCAACGGAGACGATACGCTTAGTGGACCTTGACGTCACCTAGAGGCTAGCAACGGGTGCTTGTGGGCCTTGATCCCATGCACGTGTAGGCGTACGGAGGAGCCTTTCATGATTTAGTTATTAGATCTTGGTTTAGATTTAGGCTGATAGACTTAGTATTAGTTATTGGTTTTCTCGCCTTTGTACTCTGGGGCCAATTTTTGGGGGATGTCCCCAATTCTTTACATTCTAGGTTTATTCGTAGTTAGTTAGTTCTTTTGATTGCTCATCTATTTATTAAAAAAAAATCTGAACTGCCTGCTAGAAGCTGCATATCCATAGAACGACCATCTAGGATTACTTGAGCAGCATCTAGATTTTCTTACTGCATTACATGCATTTCTTCATAGAAGAGTGCTGGAGAAAGGTACAAATTTCTTATCTTACTGCATCAGTTATCTGCACACACGCATCTAAAATAATTAAAGAAGACTACTTAAACTAATTTGAAAATATTAATCAAGTGATCATATTGCTTCTCGAAAAAATAAAATAAAATATACAGGAAGTGTTTGAATAACTTAATTGTGATTTTTAAAAGAAAAATCACTTCTTGCGGTGTGATGCACACTTCCTGCACTGAGCACGCACTATAGGCACTGCATTAGGACTTTGACCCTTAAGGCTATAGGCACCGATCTATTTATCGGTGTAAACCCTCCTATCTCGCTTTGAAACTGTGGTATTAACTTTTGCCCGAGTCACTTGATACTCTAAGGAGGGAGACACACCTTAAAAGAATTTAAGGGTAGTTAAGAGGCACCACTAACGCAACGCCTCAAAGGAAGGGTTTGCCCTACTTGCATCCCTTGGTTCCATCCTTGGAGTACCTTCTTACTTGAGCATTAGATAATATCATTGTAACAAAGTGTACGTCTTTAGGGCACTCGAAGGTCAATTTAGGGTGCATAATTACTTGACAACTTGATTAATCACCCAAACATGACTAAAAGTAACATCAACCTCCTTAATAGCCTTTGACCAGGAATCTCAAGTGCCTCATGATGAGAACCTCATCATAAACCCTAACTGGCACAATCTAACCTAGATATGCAAGGAAAAGCTCCTACATAACTCATAGAAAGGCTTGACTCAGAGAATTCTGAGTTTGTAAAGAAAACAGGTCATAAGGGGTAAAAATGCAATTTCACCTACACAATCAGTAAACAAGGTAACTCAGGGTCCAAACATAGGTCAAACTAACCTAATAAGAAGGAAAGTGGGATGATCTGATCCGACAAGGGCTACAGCAACTCTAAGGAATTAAATGACATTCTGTAACCCTAAAACAAACCCACTCCAATTCACGAGGTTCAAGGAAAATTAAAAATTGAATAAACCCTCTAAAATTCATAGAAAAATCATCTCTAGGGTTTAGAACCTTCAATTTGGCCTTGAGAACCCATTTTGACCTACATTGAGAACCTTCCCAATTAATGATTTAATTTCGATTTTTACATAAATTGACCGATCAAACAAAGTCTGATCTAGAAATAAAATTCACCATTAGAATCCTTAGGTTCCATTTAGTCATGCATAAAAACTTGAGCCTAAGAAGAGACCTTCTTGACCGACTTTGCATTTTGGTCCTCATCTATTACTTTTTGACCCTCAACTTTCGAAACCCTCGCATTTTAGCCCCTAGGTTCCTCATCGTTCTTTGCACTTAGGTCCTCCCTGCAACTCTCTGAGCAGCGCCATGCTCCGGCGACTTTGCGCGAAGCATGGCGCCGCGCAGGGTGAGGGAGGCCCTCTGCCAGTTGAATCGGGTGTTCCCTGCGACGTCTGCTGTCGCAGGGACACCACCATGACCTCTGCCATTGCCCACACCTTCCGAGTGAACGCGCGGAAGGTATGGGTTGCTACTCCGGCCATTCTCCGGCGAGGGAGGCACGTCGCCTCCCTGTGCCCACCTCTCCGCCTTCGCCTTTATAAGGACCGCCATCGCCTGCAGAAGGAGGCAAGCTGTCTCTGACGGAGAATAACCCCCCACTTCATCCTCTCCAGCTCCGACAGGCGGCCTGCAGCTTCCGGCGACCAACTCTTCCTCCTCCTCGTCGCTCTGCTGCCTTACCTGCAGTAGGGTTCCCCTAACCCTTTCGTCTGTGTCGTGCTACACCCGCCGACACCCTCCACCTGCCTCCTCGTCGCCGATCTCCCCTTCCAGGGCCTCTTCTTCCTCAACTCCGGCAGGCACGAGCCGGTGGCTCCGCCCTCCCCCCTTCGTCCAAAACTTAGGTAAAAGCTTCCTCTCCTCCTCCTTTAAGTTTCCCCTCTGTTAATTTGTATTTTCGCGCCCCCACACACAACTTCCACCTCCGCTTGCTCCGTCTCCGACCACCCTCTCCGGCGAGCCCATTCCACCTCCACAGACCTCCTCACTCCTCGCCGATCACCTCAGAAGCTTCCCCTCACTCCACTCCACAGCTTCCCCCTTTTCATTCCCTGCCACACACCACCTAAAGACCCCCCGAACAGACCCATCTTTCCGACCACAGTCCGACCTAGGGTTGCCACCATACACCGCCCCACGCCTCGCCACCACCCGCACTGGCTTCGCCGCACTCCGGCGAAGCTCCCTGCAACTTCTGACTAGGCCGAGAGGCCGTATTCCTGTGTTTAGGTCACGCCCCCTTCGCCTCCATTGCTGCGCAGGTGAAGCTCCTTCACCTGCAGCTGCAGCTCCGATCTCACCCAGGCACTGATCCCAGGTTGCGCGGAGTGTCTCCGCGAAGATTCCCACGTCTGTAGCTGGGATGAGAATCCTCCAGGCTACCCCAATTAGTCGTAAGCTCCTCGCCTGCGGGCGCCAGTCTGGGAGGTGGGACTTTAGTCCCACCTCGGAAGTGCGCGGCTCAGCGCCCGCGCATAAATTGAAAAAGTGTTCGAGGCTATTCGCCTTCGAACACAGGGGTCAGGTCCCTTACGCAGGAGCGCCCCACGCGCTTGCCCTCACCCGCGCTCACGCCCCGCGGGTCTGGGCCGGATCTGGATACCCGACACTGCGCAGACCTCGCCGACCATCGCATGCCGGTGGGCCTGGTCCCGGGCACGACACCCGTACTCAAATACCCGGCTCTGGGAGAGCGATCCTATGAGAGAAATCTGAGAAAGAGAGAGACGCAGGAAAGGGTAGGGGTAGGTTTTGCTTTGACCAGTTGTGTGAGTGTGCAGGCAGAGAAGAAGAAGGAACAAGGTGGCCGAAGCCTTGGCCGCTCAGGGCTGAGAGGAAGGACTATGAGAAGAAGAAGAAGAAGACTGCAAGAAAGAAGGAGGAAGAAGCACAGAGGAAGCACTGTAGCAGACGCCACTTAAGCCATCTGATTGAGAAATCAGACGACGGATGAAGCTCTGCAGACAAAGCAAAGAAGAAGAAAAAGAAAAGAAAAGGTGCCGCAGCTGAGAGCAGAAAGAAGAAGGAAGAAAAGAGAAGAAGAAAAGAAAAGAAGAAAAGAAGATAAAGAAAGAAGAAGAGGAATTGAAGAAGATCAAGAAGATAAAAGAAGAGAAAAAGAAGACAAGCAAAGAGAGAGAAGAGAAGAAGAAAAAGCCAAGAAACAAAACCTCTCTCTCTCTTATTTTTGTAGTAAAAGCATTGTACTTCTAGAATTCTAGTAGCTCCCCGAGTTCGACCTTGGAAGAAAAACATTTCTGAGTAAAATTGTAATAGTGGCAATGACAAACCGTAGCTATTTTACCTGTACCACAACGACATTACTATAACAAACAAAAGACCTAGCCACGGTCGGTCACACAACAGCCACCATTTCTTGGCGCTGTTGCCGGGGAGCTACGGCTATTCTAGAAGCTTAGAATTCCTTTTAAGAGATTGCTAATCTTTTTCTCTCTCTTGTGTGCAGGTTAAAGAATGAGAAGAGCAGTCGCACAACCAACTCTCCAACAACCAGGTAATCCTCATTAGCCCTTTTCTTAACTCCCTTAAAGTATAAAAAGGAACAAAGAGAAAAAAATCAACTTAGGACTACCTGCATCATACATAGTAATTCATCAAAGTTGCCTAATTTTCATTTCAACTCATGCTTAACTGTCCATCCAACTAAGGTAACTAGGGCTAAAACCTTCTTGATTGAGCCCTCGGTACCAAAATTTTGAGGCAACTTAAATGGACCAACTAGAGCCAATCCAAGGATTAAAAATCTAGGGTTTTTTTTTAGAGATACACCTTCAATTAACAAAGAAAAGATCTTCCTAAAAAGAGGTGTGCCTAAGCCATTGGTTGAAAATACCTATTAAGAAAAATCCTAAATAATTGGCTCTCTAAACACTTGAACCCTAAAAAAAGAAACAATGCCTAAATTCTCAAAGGAGTCCCGAGGTGAAGTTGACCCTTAGGGTCAACCAACCTTCAAATTAGGTCACCTTGTTCTCAAAAAATACCTAAGAGTTCAAGTGAAACCTTAAGCACCTTGATCTTAAAATAAAAAAGGTAGAGTTAAGAGGTCAAGATCCCCATTCTGGTCTACCTGGAACCGCAGTGACAAGAAAGGTCGGGTGCGGGAAACCCTGTAACCCGTGGGGACGCTCTACCGTGTAGGGGTCTTCGCCGGACTCACCCTCTCTGGCTGCTCAGGTAATTCTCAGGTGGACGATCTTTTTGATTAAGGGGTCCATCTGCCCCGCACCTCTGTAGTCACCCAACACATTTTTGGGTGTCTTGATTGGGTCCAGTACCTTCTAAACTCATCTATTCCAACAGTGCATGAACGGTAGGAGATCCTTAAGACCACCCTTAAGATCTCTTTTAGGAATTCACCCTCGTCAAGGCCAAGCCTCGACGCCCGTGTTTGCACAGCAACCCTACCCCATCATTCTCTCATCTGATTCTGAACCAAGCTCTCCTTCTTCCCCCATCATGGCTTAGCCAGTCGAGAAAGGAAACAATATGGAGCATCAGCTCCAGCGACTCAATGACCTCTTCCAAAACTTTGTGCACCCACTGCAGCGTCCTATGATGCGGGACCATTATAATCCCGCTGCGGTCGCCATTGAGCCTCGAGTCAGAATCCCGACTGGAGGACCTGATTCCGAATTAAAGCCCAATATGATTCATGCTATACCTAAATTCCATGGGCTTAATTCCGAAGATCCCTTCCAGCACATCAAACAGCTAAAGCATCTGGCCCAAACTTTTGGGTCAGATGCACAAAATTGGGATATTCTTCTCATGAAGATGTTCTCCTTCTCTCTTATGGACAAGGCCGCTCATTGGTATCAAACTCAGACCCGGTCGATCAACACTTGGGAAGAACTTCAGTCCGAATTTTTGAAAAAGTTCTTTCCCGTTGGTCGGACCAATGCTTTGCGCCATCAGATTGCTCACTTCACTCAGCAAACAGGGGAACCTCTCCATGTGGCATGGGATCGCTTTCAGGATCTCATGAGGAAGTGCCCCCATCACGGAGTTCCTAAATGGGAACAGGTCCAATCTTTTTACCAGGGACTCTGTGAGGACATCCGCCTTTTCATCAATGCAACCTGCAGAGGAAATATCATGGGTCAACATGAGGACACCGTGTGGGAGATTCTCGAAAACAAGTGCGAGAACTCCATCAACAATGACTCCATGGGATTATTTGATAGGACGAATACCCACGCATCGACGAATCTTAGGGGAGCACATGAGATGCAGGGCCTGTCCGCATCAGTCGACCTGGAATTAATGGCCAGTCGATTGGACAAGGTCTCAATCATCAAAAAGAAGGTGGATGAGCTGACTCAGCGCCTGCAGCGAGCCACCTCTGCGCATAGCTCCTTTGCACAGCCTCCTTCCACACGGGAGACTGTGCAAAACATTCTCCATCGATCTTCTCCTAGGATGGATCCATATCCATCATTCGATTCTCGAACTGGAAGTCCATCCGATCCTTTCTGCACCAGCCCGGGGAATTCCATTCCCCCTTTCTCTGACTCTGTGGAGGCTCCTCAGACCTACGAGGACCTCAACGCCATCCAGAACGACGCGTTCTCCAACACCTATAACCTTGGATGGCGAAACCATCCCAACTTTCAGTGGGCGGGAAATTCCTAAACCCAAAGACCACCCTTTCAGGCCCGCCTACAACCCCCTCGTCCTTACCAGCCGCCTTGGCCTCGGCCCAACCCTACTTATCCATCAGGGCCAAATCAAGATCAAATGTCCCTTATCCTTCAAGCCTTGGCTGACATTCAGAGAACGAATGCGGCTATTCAAAAACAACACAAGGACGAGCTTACAGAGGTACGAAATCAACAGGCCCAGTTGGCAAATTCTCGCCAGCCAGGCACCCTTCCTTCCCAACCTCTTCCTAACCCAAATAACGTGCCAACCCAGCAGCGCGTTATGAACCCAAACCCGAGCCAAACCCATATGACTTATCAGGCCCCCTCTGTTCCTTCACCCGACGGGATAGAGGCCTCCACTTCTTTTGCAGGCTACCAGCAGCGACCCATCTTACCCAATCCCAACCAAAACCAGGCAGGACTTAATTCCATAATGATCCTAGTGGTAAGGAAACCCAAGATCCACCTCACCCAAACCACTCCAAGCCTGGTAGTGATCCCAAGCCTAGGACGGTAATCCAGGACATTCCTACCCCTATCCTAGATCAAAGACCAGGACCTATCCTAGAATAACCAACCAAGATTCCATTTCTCGAGGCCTTGACCAAGGGAAAGAAGACTACCAAGCCTGTGGCACCTGAGGAGGACTTGGTCAAGCTCTATGAGCAGGTCCACATAAACATCCCTGTGATGGATGTAATCCGCCACGTACCGGCTTACGCACGATTTTTAAAGAATGTGTGTATACCCCAGCGTAAGCCGCGAACTAAGAGTGGGAGTCCAATTGTTCTGTCAGAGCAAGCCAGCTCTATAATCCTAAGCAGACTCCCACCCAAGGCTAAAGATCCTGGTACTCCCCTGATTTCCTGCAAAATAGGTGATACCCAATTTGATAGAGCCTTGCTAGACTTTGGTGCTTCCATAAATCTGATACCCACATCCTTACTTGACCATCTAGAAGAATTTGAGCTAAAACCCACTGAGGTGACATTACAATTAGCAAATCGATCTATAAAGTCACCAAAAGGAATTCTCGAGGATGCTATTGTGAGGGTACGGGATTTCTACTTTCTTGTAGACTTCATAGTCTTAGACATGGACGCACCTGAGAACCCTAGGGATACACCAATCATTTTAAGGAGACCTTTCTCGGCTACTGCTAGCACCAACATTAGCTATGAGGAGGGCCAAATAGAGCTCAAATTTGGGAATCAAACCCTGAAAATTGATATATTCAAGGCCCAACAAGGAATCAATTGCGGTGTCATCGAACAAATTTGTGACATTAGGGCTTTGGTTGATGAAACACACATCCAGAATGACCTGATTATACCTCATCAACCGCAGAAAGATCCTGACCCGCAAACAGAGGAGTTGAATCCAGATTTGGACAACCCAGTAACTCCTACCCTTGAACCTCACGTCTATGCTGAACCACCCGCCGCTGCTGATAACCCCATCCTCGAGGTGAAGCCCCTTCCTGCTCACTTCAAATACATCTTTTTGGGTTCTAATCAGACCTTCCTGTGATCATCAATTCCAACCTCAATCCTGAATAGGAATCCCGTCTGATTGCTGTCCTCTAGCAACATCGCAGAGCCATCAGGTGGACTCTCGATGATTTGACTGGAATAAGTCCCTTTTATTATACTCATCATATCTATTCAGAAGAGGGCGCACGACCTTCTCGTGAAATGCAGAGATGCTTGAACCCTAATCTGCAGGAGGTCGTGAAAAAGGAGATCATCAAGTGGTTAGATGCCAGAATCATCTACCTGATCTCCGATAGTCGTTGGGTGAGCCCAATTCAGGTTATGCCTAAGAAGGCAGGACTCACCACTATAACGACTGAGATCGGAGAAATCATTCCTACCCGATTAGACAACGCGTGGAGAGTCTGTATAGATTACCGCCGACTCAATTCCTCCACGAAGAAGGATCATTTCCCACTACCTTTCATTGATCAAATTCTCAAGAAACTAGCGGGAAATAGGTTCTTCTGCTTTCTTGCCGGGTACTCCGGTTACAATCAGGTGGCAATCCATCCTGAGGACCAAGAAAAGACCATGTTCACCTGCCCCTTCGGAACATACGCTTTCCGAAGGATGCCTTTCGGTCTTTGCAATGCACCCACTACTTTTCAGCGGTGCATGCTTGCCATATTCTCAGATATGGTAGGTGACTATCTGGAAGTCTTCATGGATGACTTTTCAGTTTTTAGAGCATCATTTGACGATTGCCTCCAACACTTGGTCCAGATACTCAGGCGATGCATCGATGTGAATTTGGTTCTTTCCTAGGAAAAGAGCCTTTTCACGGTGCCTGAGGGAATTGTCCTGGGACACTTAATTTCGAAAAAAGGCATCCATGTGGATCGAGCTAAGGTTGATCTAATCTCTCGCCTTCCTATGCCTAGCTCGATCAGGGACATCTGTTCTTTTCTGGGGCACGTCGGTTTTTACCGTCGCTTCATTCCGGATTTCTCGAAAATCGCGTGCCCCTTGACTTCTCTTTTCTCTAAGGATGTACCCTTTGAAATCTCCAAGGAATGCACACTAGCCTTTGAAAACCATCGTGACAAAGTCACCCAGGCACCTATCCTACAATCCCCTGACTGGTCTCAACCCTTTGAGATCATGTGCGATGCGTCTGATTTCGCTGTAGGAGAGGTCCTGGGGCAGAAAGCTGACGGGAAACCCGTGGTCATCTACTACACTATCAAGACACTTGACGAGGCTCAGCATAACTATACGGTTACAGAGAAAGAGCTGCTAGCCGTAGTATTTGCCCTTGAAAAGTTCCGATCGTATCTCCTGGGTTCCCATGTCATCATCTACTCGGATCACACGGCTGTAAGGCATCTCCTTGCCAAGAAGGACGCAAAACCCCAACTAATTCGTTGGATCTTGCTCTTGCAAGAATTCGATCTTGAAATTCGTGATAAGGCGGGAAGCCAGAGTGTGGTAGCCGACCATCCGTCCCGCCTTCCTTCTGAGATTATCAACCCTTCCAGACCCATCACAGAACATTTTCCTGATGAGCAACTGCTGACTATCGGTACTAGACTTCCATGGTTTGCTGATATAGTAAACTACTTGGCATCTCATTAGATCCCGTCTGATTGGCCGAAGGCCAAGAAAGACAAATTGTGTTCTGATGCCAAGTATTACATCTGGGAAGACCCGTACCTTTTCCGCATAGGTGCTGATCAAGTCATCCGGAGATGTGTCCCGGAAGAGGAAATCAACAATATGCTCTCTTTCTGCCATGACCAGGCATGCGGTGGCCATTTCTCTAGGCATAAAACCGCATCAAAAGTCCTCCAATGTGGCTTTCACTGGCCCACGCTGTTCAAAGACGCATACTATCACTGCAAGGCATGCAGTCGTTGCCAGACTTTGGGCAACATGAGCCATGATGCCTTTGCAGCCGATTCTCGTATGCGAAATCATTGATGTTTGGGGGATTGATTTTATAGGCCCCTTTCCTGCTTCAGATGGTTTCGAATACATTCTGCTTGCTGTGGATTACGTGTCCAAATGGATCGAAGCCATACCGACCCGAACCTGTGATCACAAAATCGTTCTCAAATTCATTCATCAAAACATTTTCTCAAGGTTTTGGATTCCTTGTGCTATAATCTCTGATGGGGGGACCCATTTCACAAACGCTCAATTTAGGTCACTGATGACCAAATACGGGGTGTCTCACCGAATCTCTACTCCTTACCACCCCCAAACTAATGGTCTAGCTAAGCTATCAAATCGGGGATCAAGAAAATCCTGCAGGTCACTGTTCGGCCTGATAGGAAGGACTGGTCGTCCCGACCTCCGGAAGCATTGTGGGCCTATAGGACCGCTCACAAAACCTAATTAGGCATGTCTCCCTTTAGACTTGTGTACGGGAAGACGTGTCACCTTCCCGTAAAACTGGAGCATAAGCCTATTGGGCAGTACGGAACTGTAATCTAGATACTTCGAAGGCTGGAACCCACAGAAAACTTCAAATCAGCGAGATCGATGAATTACGCCTAGACGCGTATGAGAACTTGCGAATCTACAAGAAGAGGGTTAAAGCCTTCCATGACAAGCATATCTCGAAAAAGATCTTTCATCTTGGTCAGAAGGTCCTACTCTTTGATGCCTGACTCAAACTTTTCCCGGGAAAGTTGCGATCCAAGTGGGTCGAACCATATTTAGTTCGACAGGTTTTTGGAAATGGAGCCATCGAAATCAATCCGCTCAGCCACGATTCCGAACCTTTCATCGTGAACGGTCAAAGACTCAAGCCGTTCATAGATGTGACTTCTACTGATTTGGCTGAATCATCTTATATCCTCCATTCCCCTTGATCTTATTGCGCCCAGCCGATGGCGAAAAACTCAGCACTTAACGGGAGGCAGCCCGTCATTTTCTTGAAAATCTAAAACCTTTTTCACGCCTTTATGCACTTAAGATTCGCCCTTATAGACAGCCGACTCCACCTCAGATGCTTCCATCTGAGATTAGAAATCGTCCTCAAAATTCATCCCGACCCATTCACTCACCAAAACATCTGTCTTAAGGAATGAACTAAGTAAATAAAAACCCCCTAAGTCACAATGAGGACATTGCAAACCTTAGGCATGGGGGGGCATAAAAGTGCAAAACTTGTAAGAAAAGGTTTTAAACAAAAAAATTCACATTTGCCAAAAACACCATAAAAATTAAAAATTAAAAAAAAAAGAGGAGAAAGGAAATTTTATGAGAGAAGGAAAAGAAACAAAATGAAAAAGGAGCACAAAAATATAAGAAAAACTGATAGTCATTAGTAAGAAATTAAGGAAATGACCTAAGTTCTAGACCTCAGTCAAGAAAAGAAATGAAAAGTGCAGGGTGAGATTAGTAAAAATGCAAACTTTAGGCATTCTTGGATAGACTCTTAGTACCCATTAAGATCTAGACATTCCTCAAGAGATTGAGGAAAATGAAAAGCTGAAGTATTAGGTCTAAGGCTTAGGGAGTATTTGACCTCATTAACTAACTTTTGGTCTACGGGACTCAGTAACCTAAGCACCCTAACCTCACACACAGCCTGGTTCAGTAAGCGTAAAAATAAAAAATCACGCAGAAGCGTCAAAAAATTCTGAAAAGTAAACCTAGAGTAGGAGCGGCCGATCAACACAAGTTGATTTGGACGAGTTCCCAGCACGGAGAGGCGGGAAATCCCCTCGAAGATGCGTAACAAAATATCATCTCCTCGGTGCTTGTCTCTTAGGATATTTACATATCCTACTGGGGGCTTGTAAGTACTCTGCTGGTTCAGATTCCATGGATGGCATTATCACGAAGTGTCAATTGCCAGGGTCCAGATTCGGCCACGGAACACTATGGATGGGATTATCTCGAAATCTCAATAGCCAGGGTTCCGGGGGTTGCCATGGGCGGTGCTATCTCGAAGCATCGATTGCCACGAATCCTTGAGGATTGATGATGGGAGTAAGGAATCTAATACAGACCGCATTGAAAAGCCAATCCTAAGCTAGAATTAAAAAGAAAAAGAGAGAGAAAACTCTCCAAACAGAAAAATTTTCTATCTCTCTCTTACAAAACGCACTGCGAACTGAACCAGGGCTAAAATCATTTCAAGCATAGGTGCTTTAACCACAAAGTCCAATAGACCTTAGGTTAGTTCTTGTGGGCCTTAAAAACCTTTGCCAAAGATTGAGGCTGAGGCTGGACAGATCTGGATCTTGATTGGTACTAGAGTACCTTTTAGGCCTATGGTCAGCATTCTAACCTAATCTAAGTTCAAATGAAAAAGCACCTATCTGAAGTTATTAAAAACATCATGGTCTAGAACAAAGGTTAAAACCTTAAGTTTTTGCTAAGGGACTAGCAAAAGCTAGGCATGGGGGTATGATGAGCACCTCATCATAAACCCTAACTGGTACAATCTAACCTAGATATGCAAGAAAAAGCTCTTACATAACTCATAGAAATGCTTGACTCAGAGAATTTTAAGTTTGTAAAGAAAACAGGTCATAAGGGGTAAAAATGCAATTTCACCAACGCAATCAGTAAATAAGGTAACTCAGGGTCCAAACATAAGTCAAACTAACCTAATAAGAAGGAAAGTGGGATGATCTGATCCAATAAGGGCTACAGCAACTCCAAGGAATTAAATGACATTCTATAACCCTAAAACAAACCCACTCCAATTCACGAGGTTCAAGGAAAAATAAAAATCGACTAAACACTCTAAAATTCATAGAAAAATAATCTCTAGGGTTTAGAGTCTTCAATTTGACCTTGGGAACCCATTTTGACCTACATTGAGAACTATGCCCAATTAATGATTTAATTTAGGTTTTTACATAAATTGGCCACTCAAACAAGGTCTGATCTAGAAATAAAATTCACCATTAGAATCCTTAGGCCCCATTTAGTCATGCATAAAAACTTGAGCCTAAGAAGAGACCTTCTTGACCAACTTTACATTTTGGTCCTCATCTATACTTTTTGACCCTCAACTTTCGAAACCCTCGCATTTTGGCCCCTATATTCCTCGTCATTCTTTGCACTTAGGTCCTCCTTGCAACTCTCTGAGCAGCGCCTGTTGAACGTTTACGAATTGCTACGCTAACGTGTTTGGTTTTGGAAAACCTGTCGTAGTTCGAAAGCGAAGAATTCGTGTTCAACAAATAGAATTTATACCGAAAAGAATTCCGGGTCGAACACAGGGAGGCTACGTTGATCTATATTCGCAATTATATTTTTTTAGGATTTTTGATAAGCAAGGCAATATAATTAAAATGGAGTTATCAGACTAAAAGAGAGAGAGAGAGAGAGAGAGAGAGAGAACATGTATTCAATATTTCAATTTTTTATATAATCAAACTAAATAAAAGTTACACTAGAAAGTCAAAAATCAATTACACCATAAAGCAGGAAAATTCTACACTAGAAAGCTGTAAATAAGAATGGGAGAGAGAAGTTATCCTCCTCGACGATTGCTTGGAGGATGAGCCGGACGAGACGACGCCTGGACGAAGGAGAACAAAGCAGGACGAAGGAGGACGAAGCGGAAGAACGGGAACGGAGTAGCACGCCGTCGTCGTTGCGGGATCCACTTCCGAAGGGGAACGAAAATTTAGACTTTATCACGCGAGGAGCATCCCGGGTGTGGGACAAGCTTCTCTTGAGCTTTGGAGGGGTAGAGAGGAGAAAGAAGGGATGAAAATTTAGTATGAAGGGGGACTCCTTTTATAGTTGCAAGGAGTGGGGGCAAAATGGACATTACAACTTCAAAACAATAAATGAGGGTTCTTTAGTGACGGATAAATCCGTCACTAAAGCCCCAACGTGGGCGTAGCTTCAGCGCCGAAACGCGCCCGCTCAGCTTCTCGCGCGTGCAACAACTTCCCACGTTCGTCGATTCTCAGTCGTCCGATCGCGAGATCGGACGGCTTAAGACGCATCTCCGCCCGCTGCTGCGCCCGCCTGGCGCGTGCGATCGCGCGTGACGCCCCGCGTTCAATCGTGCGCGAACGCTATTGGGCGCGTGCGGACTCGATCCCGCGACCCCTACTTCGCCCGCCGCTTCATCTCCGCTACGCTACGCCGTCGAGAAGGTCGCGAGGATGATTTTAAAGCGCCGCGTCCACAGCCGTTGGATCGAGATCCAACGGTGGAGAGGGGGCGGGTGCGCGGTCTTCATGGAATGTAGGCGGCCGTTTGGGCGGCCGAGATGGCGCCACGTGGCGCCATCTTGGCCGTCCATCTTCTAGAAGTTGTATATGGTGCCACGGATGTCGGATTGACTCGATTTTTGTGTCGTTAAGCTGCAATCGTCGATCCGAATTCATCCGTGCGGTCGGATTTGTCATCTGAAGTGCGTATTTTCACCATCTTGGCCCTTGATCTTCTAGGATTCCTCAGTCACTATCTGATGCTACGGATGTCTGATTAGGGCGATCTTGGAGTCGTTGAACTCCAATCGTCACCCTGATCACATCCATATGGTTGGATCTCTGATCCGAGGCCCCGACAAAATGTTTGCCCTGTCCAAGCACATAAAAGGGGACAATTAACCTCCATTTTATTCAAACTACTCTAAATGCAAGATGATGCATGTTATGCAATATTTATATCATGAAATGCAATCCTATGCTTAAGAACATGCATAAATGGACATTTTAAGTATTGTAAATGTGTTTACATCATACCCCCATGCCTATCTTTTGCTAGTCCCTAGCAAAAACTATATGCTATTTATAAAAGAATTAGGATGGATTATTTGGACTTGAGTTATTTTCAATCATTAAGAAATTGTCTACTTAGGAACTGAACTTTCAAAGACATAATAGTGTCTGGGTATCGGCCAAAATGCTGACCGCCTCAAGCCCTCGCCTTATTAAAAGAAAAATTTCTTTTTCTCTTTTTCTCTTTTCTAATTTTTTTGGATTTTCAAATTTTAGGGTTTAAGTGTGGCTTTCTACGGCCATTCAACTTACCCAAGATTTGATGAGAACCCTAAGCTTTAAGCATCTTATTGTGATTGTGATAGAATCGTTGACCGGCAGTTAGAACGGACTTCGGATTTCTACGCCTCTAGGTGACCTAATAAGAATTCTGCCTAAAAGTATATCTTTACAACTGGTAGCTTTCTCCCTACTTTTATTTTTTTTTTACGGGGTCAACACAAGGGTGAATCCAGTGTATATCTTTCCAATTTATTCTACTTCTCCGCTTCTTCCTAAGTGTTTTAGGAATTTTTAGTGCATTTTCTGAGATGGGTTCTGGACAACCGGTCGATGAGCTGTTACCACCGACAACTTGCCAGCCATACTCGTGCTGGGAAGTGTGGCTTATTTCCTTTTGTTCTTTTCGCCTTTTCTTTTTTTTTTTTTTTAAGTAGGTGGCTTCCCTGGTCTAAGATTTACCTAAAGGCAGCAAATAGAAAAAGGTCCAGTGACTGGGCTCTGGACAACCTACCTATGGGCTGTTACCCACGTTTGTGACCGAACGGTCCGCTAACTATAGCGTTACTGAAGTTGCCCGAAGTTCACCTAACCCAAACTTCTCGTAGAGAGAAGTCGGAATTAGGTTGATGGATGCACCGAGATCCAAAAGTGCTCTATCAAATGTGTAATCTCCGATAACGCAAGAAATCAAAGGAGCACCAGGATCTCTCTTTTTTTGAGGGAGGTAGTACAGGATAACAGAACTAGCCTGCTCGGAGAGTACCACCTTCCTCAGAACAGATTCTCTCGACTTACGCTTTTGTGTACATAATTCCTTTAAAAATCTTGCATAAGCCGGTATGTGCTTGATAGCATCAAGGAGCGGGATATTGATCTCAACATTCTCAAATAAATTCAGAAGCTCCTCATTACTATCAATAGACTTCTTCTTCTTTGCTTTGGTTAAGGCTTCAGGAAAAGGAACATGAGTCAGATCTTTGGAATCAGGTTCCTGAGCCTTGATTTCTCCTCTAGAATTCTCCTCTCTCTCCTCAGATTTGTCAGGATTCAGAAGATCAGAATAGTGTGGTTGTGGATCCTGAGTCTTCTTACCACTCCTTAAAGTTACAGAATTTGCAAAAGCGTAAGAATTTGGGTCTTGGGGAGGGTAAGGAAAGATTGAAGGGGCTTGATTGACTATGAATTGTTGATTAGTAGAAGAAGAAGACGAGGAACCCTGCTCAACCACCTGAGCATGTGCGTGCGGGTCCCTCTGATTTCCGTACCCTTGGGCTTGATTGCCCGAATTTATAATGTTTCGCGGGTTGGGTATGGGTTGGGATGGTAGAGATCCGGGTTGACGAGAGTTAGC
This sequence comes from Thalassia testudinum, assembly GCA_037157565.1. Lineage (NCBI taxonomy): Eukaryota > Viridiplantae > Streptophyta > Magnoliopsida > Alismatales > Hydrocharitaceae > Thalassia > Thalassia testudinum. The sequence goes on along the minus strand of JAZHRO010000013.1, from coordinate 67,222,563 downwards.
AATGAGCCCGGATTGCAAGTTGTCCAGCGAGTTTTTCATTTGCTGCATGAGCTGGAGCATAGATCCTTGCATCTCTACCATTTGACGGTTCAAATCAACCTGCCCTACGGGTTGACGGGCATTCCAAGCTGGCTGATTGACTTGATTCAGAGGCAACTAAGTATATACTTGACCCTGACCCATTGGTCGTTGCGGAGCATAGTTGCCGGGTCAGAATTGGGTCTGTTGCCCCAGATTTTTCCAAGAGAAGTTAGGGTAGTTTCTCCAACCTGGATTATAGGCATTCGAGTAGGGGTTGGATCTAACATTCTCTTGTACAGCATAGACATCCTCATGGGGTGAGGATGGAGAGAAAGAAAGGGAAGGATCAGAAAAACTGGGATCAAAGTGTTGGTGCTAGAGCACCACGATCATTTATTTTGATGATAACAAAACACGTGTCATTTAATATTTGCGCTTTGAGTCCTAGATTTCAGGTCAATCGCAAATGGATACGTGATTAGACGGAGTTCGAGCTCGCATCCAGGACGGATTGGAGGAGCTTGATGGAGAACAGAGGAGATTCGCGAGGAGCGATGGATTGAAGAAGGAAGGAGATGAAGAATAGGATAGATTTCCTTCTCTTGTACTCCTTGTATTTTTCGTTATTTTTGTTGCTCTTTATTTTTTACTTAGATTCATGTTAAAGAGCCTCAAAGTACCCTAACAGTAGTAATAAGAACACCGGCACAACCCTAGGATACTTAGGTTTTCTGTAGAGAACTTAGAAAACCAATATAGGGTTCAAACAGAGTTTCCAGACGTCTAATTCCCAAATCAGACTTCTGATAAACTATTTTAAGACGTCTGACTATTGTTTCAGACGTCTGATAACAATTAGGTTGGACTTAAGTAGTGCTGTCTGCTCAAATCAGACGTCCAGACCTTAGACCAGACGTCTTAGGAGACGTCTGATGGGTTTGCCAGACGTCCAATTAGTGGACCGTTAGCTGGCTTAACAAACACTAAAGGATATGATCGTTAGAGCCTTATCAGACGTCCTTAAGCCCTTCCAGACGTCTGATAATTGACCGTTTTGCCTCGGCTGACCCAAAATCTCTTCTCAGAGATTTTCTAGCCGTTGCAACGTTTGGAAAATCAATTCCCACAGTAAAAGTAGGTTTCCAGACATCCAGACATAGTGTCAGACGTCCTGTATGTCGTCTGATGGACTTGCACAAAAGCCCTCTTTAGATCTGTTTCAAGTTAGGAAGAGACCCGCCCAAAATCAGACATCTGACCTTGAAATCAGACATCTTAAAGTGAACTTCCAGATGTCTGATGCCAGAATTAGACGTCTGATAAGCCTGTCAGAACAATGATTGTTCCTGATTTTGGGCTGATTCACTTGGGCTTTGGACCCAACGGCTATGGAAGCTTTTCCAAGCCTTCCAAAGCCTTCCTAAGGCCTCTATAAATAGAGGGGAGCCTTTGCAACACAAAGACACACCTAGACACATCAAGAAACACAAGAAACACTTTGTAATACACTTTCCACTCTCTTGTGTCCTAGCTATCTCTTGCTCTCCAAGCTCAAGCTCCATTCTCTTGAGAGCATCAAGCTGTTGCGCACCCGCTCTCTCCCCGTAGTTCACGAGAGCGAAGTTGCGCCGTCGCGTGGCTTACGCACTGCGTCATCAACTCGACGCACTCCTTGCAAAGGGGAGTTTCCTAATTCCTATAGAAGCTTAGGTTCATAATTACCTTGTTTGCTCTATAGGACTTGTTGTTTCTTTTATCTTTGTTATTTGGTTGGGTATTCGCTTTGCGAATTCCCGTCTCCTTCGCGTGACAAAATCCTTCTCGTGGAGAGAAGGGGTTGAGGTACGCTACCCTCGTTTAAGTAGCGTGGTTGTATTGAGGTTGAATCACCCTCGTTTAAAGTGATTCGGTTTAATGGATTTTGATCAACTTGGTTGATCGGAAAATCCTAACTCGAGAGGGTTAGGTGGTGCTTTTCACCCGGTTTGGGTTTCCACCTAAAAATTCTTGTGTACTTGTGTGATTGCTTATTTGTGAGATTATTTATATTTTATTTCTGCATTTCATTACGTCACCCCCTCCAAGTAAGGAAATCTACACAAAGGCCCCAGTTGGGAACCCATGGGGTTTTGAGAAATGCTGACTCATAGGTTGAGTCGCATCGAGTCGATTCACGAACTCCCGTCCAGAAGGAGCTCGTGAGGAATGGAATCCCGAATTTTAGGATTGAGTGGATTGAGAGTTGTTCATAGAATTGCCAGCCATCCACTCTTCCATTCTTTTAGCAACCAAGTCCACCTTATCATGTTTATTACAAATCAATTCCATATCAAATGAATGGGAGTCATGGACTTCATTGACATTTGATCTGGGTTGCTGGGACCGATTAAAAGTATCCATGGAGGCATGATTAATTGAATTCTCACTCATTTCCTTAAATAAATTATGTGCACTATCTGCATCTTTATTGAGGAAATCGCCTCCGCAAGAAGCATCCACATGGTTTCTGAGTTGCTCATTCAACCCATGATAGAAGATCTGCACGAGTCGCCATTTCAGCACCTCGTGGTGTGGACACCTCCGCAATAAGTCCTGGAATCGCTCCCAGGCCACATGAAACTCCTCCCCCGACCGCTGGGTAAAGGTAGTGGTTGCCCGTCTCAAAGCATTGGTACGACCGACTGGGAAGAATTTCTTCAGAAAGGCCGATTTCAACTCATTCCAAGTTGTAATTGGTCTTCCTATTGTCCTATACCAAAGAGAGTGGGGGAAGAGCCTCATGATCATTTACTCCTCGTTAACGTTTCGAGCCTTGGTGGTCTGGACCAAAGTGGTCAAATCTTTCAAGTGCTGAAACGGATCTTCGGAGCCAAGCCCATGATAATGTTTAATCAGGCTTAACACCTGGGGCTTGATTTCTACATCACCGGTTGGAATCTGGACGCCAGGACGTTCCCCGTAATTTGAAGGATCATAAAAATCCTTCAAGAGCTGAGCGCCCTGCGTTCTTTGGAACCATTCCTGCATTCTCTACATTTGTTCCAGCTACCTTCTATATTCTTCCTGTGGATTTTCAAGCAAAGGAGGCTGTTGTTCGGCCATGGGATGAAATTGACCAAAATCTAACTTGCGCCTCCTAGAATGTTCTAACGGTCCTTCCAATCGGGGATTCAATGACTGTCTTCCCAACATAAACTAGGAGAAGGTCGGAAGGACTGGGGATAGGGACCCTGCAGCACAACAAAACAAGGCTGTCCTTAAGTGGGGTAGCCTAAGGATCCACTGATTCCCAAAACCAGCCTTAAGACTGTAAGTGATTTACTCTACTTACGTCTGTTTAATCCAACCAGTTAGAGGGAGGGACTAGGGAGAAGGCTTTTCCTTTGGCTTTCGCCTCCGGTTCCTAGTGTGCCCCCCAGCCGCGGTCGTTTGATGCTACTCTCCTAGCCAGACATCAGATTAATCAGTATAAGTAGGTTAATCAAAAATAATCTCAGACTAGGCCCTGAAGAGTGAATCAAACCTTAAGGCCAACGTCTACTCAATTTTATTAAGGTCGGGGATTGTGGTGCTTATGGAATGTGATGGGCCCTTACAATGGGTTGTGCCCTTAATGATTGATTGAGATTTGTGTAAGTGCGTGCACAACCAGGGTTTTCAAGCAAGATTATTGATAATGCGTGAATTTTAGTGTTCAAATCTTGCTTAAGTAGCTTTTAGGGTTTCAAATTAGGTGAATTGCAATCAAATTTCTAGGCAAACCAAGTTCTAAAACACGGGTGAAGATTGTTTTCCTTTAAAATCAGAAATAAAGTGAGTGCCTGGAATATACCTAGATTGAAAACCCTAAGGAGGAGCTACTTGATGAGTTGGTTTTAAAATAAAGTGGTGCGGCCCAAACAACTCAAACAATTGGCCACAAATGCACCACTAAGTTAGGCACTCAAAAAAATGGTTAACCTAGAATAATTTCTACTCTGTTATGTGTTGCTTTATGTGTACCGGTTCCACAGATCAGAACCCGGTTGAGTAGAAAACAAATCGAGTTGATCAAGTGCCTTGAATGTGGGTGTTTGTTGTGTGTTTGTTGGAAATTACCCCACAAGATTATCTTTTTGTTATTTTTTTATGAATGAGGGTGGAATGAATGTGAGTGGAATTCCAAACAACCAAACTATTCCTAGGATTTATGCAAATACCTAGGTTAATTGGGATTTGGATTTAATGTGGCGAATAAAATCTATGGAGGGGGAAAGAATGGGGGAGCACTTACAGTTGTCTTCAACTGCACTTTACTCCAGTCTACCGCTTGTTGATTCCTTGATGGAGGTCTCTGCAAAACAATAGACACAAGAGAAAGCTAGTTAGAAAACAAATAAAGTGCAAGAAATGCGAAGGAAAGATCGGAAATCGTTGTGTTGAAACATTTTTGCGAATCGCTACACTTACATGTTTGGTTTTGGAAAACATGTCGTTGTAGTTCGAAAGCGAAGAATTCATGTTCAACAAATAAAATTTATACTGAAATGAAAATTCCAGGTCGAACACAGGGAGGCGGACGTTTGATTTAAAAACTTCGCATTTCTTTTTATTTGTCACGAAGTAATTCAATTTAAACTATCTAATTATTTACAATTAATAAAAGAGAGAGAAGGTAAGAGAGAGAGAGAGTATTACACATGGAAATCAAAATGAGATGTAGAATAAACAAAGAATTTATCATAGAAGAGACTGTTCATTACAATTAGAATGCATTACACTAGAAAGCGATAAATTTACTCTAGATAGCATTAAAAGAATAGAGGGAGAAATGTCCTCCTCGACGGTCGCTTGGAGGACGAGTAGATTAATCTAGAAAGCAGTAAATCTATACTAGAAAGCAGTAAAAAGAATAGGGAGAGAGAAATCCCCCTCGACGGTTGCTTGGAGGACGAGCCAGATAGGACAACGCCTGGACGAAGGAGAACGAAGCAAGACGAAGCAGAAGAACGAGAACGATGCAGCACGCCGTCGTCCTCGCAGGATCCACTTCCGAAGGGGAACGAAAATTTGACTTTATCTCGCGAGAAGCATCCCGGGTGTGGGACAAGCTTCTCTTGAGCTTTGGAGGGGTAGAGAGGAGAAAGAAGGGATGAGAATTTCGTATGGAGGGGGTCTCCTTTTATAGTTGCAAGGAGTGGGGGCAAAATGGACATTACAACTTCAAAATAAAAAAAGAGGGGTCTTTAGTGACGGATAAATCCGTCACTAAAGCCCCCAACGTGGGCGTCGTGGCCGAATCGCACGCGCCTCCTCGCTTGCTCGCGCGCTCAACGGCTTGCTCATGTTCGTCGCTTTTCAGCCGTCCGATAGCGAGATCGGACGGCTTAAGATGCGTCTCCGCCTGCTGCGTTGCGCGCCCGCCCGCGCGTTTGATTGCTCGTCCGATTACGCGTCCAATCGCGCGTCGACACTATCAGGCGCGCGCGGCCGTCCGATCTCCATCTGACGCTCCACCCGGGCCCAATCGCCCGCGCCTGACGCTCCTCGCCACGGCTCGAACCCACGCCCGGCGCTCGCGATAGCGCGCTCGACCACTACGCTTTAGGGCGCGGATGGTCGAGCGGACGCTTTTAAGTGCGAGCGCCCACAGCCGTTGGATTAAGATCCAACGGCGGAGAGCGATCGGGCACGGGGCCTTCACAAGATGCAGGCGACCGTTTGGGCGGCTGAGATGGCGCCACGTGGCGCTATCTTGGCCGTCCATCTTCTGGAAGTTGTAGATGGTGCCACGGATGTCGGATTGACTTGATTTTTGTGTCGTTGGGTTGCGATCGTCGTTCTGAATTCATCCGTGGGGTCGGATCTATCATCTGAAGAGTGGATTTACACCATCCTGGCCCTTGATCTTCTAGGGTGGTCAGCCTGGATAGGTTGTTAATATGATGTTTTTATCGTTGAAATATGTATAGTGGTTAACCTAATTCAGACCTAACCATCTCTTTACAAAATTTTTAACCTGGCCTAATTGATTTTATCTTGTCACTTTTAGGCCCAGGGTCGAACTCAGGGAAGTGGGGTTCAAGTCGAGTTTCTACGTTTTCCTTAAAACGCGTCTCTTCCGTTTGTTTATTCTGTTTTTGGTATTTTTCTTATTTAGGTTTTTTTTTTCTGGTAATCCTTGTTCTTGAGGCACACCCTCAAAATTGTGTCCTTGGCTTTTAGCCAAAATAGAGTTTCAAAACACGTCTTGCTACTCGCAAGACGGGGGTACCTGCAAATCAAAGATTATCTTTTCACTTTTATACCTTTTTTTTATCTTTTTACTAAGAAGGAAGCTAACAGATAGAAAGTAAATATAGTAGCTATAGATTTATATGTAGTATATATATAAAGGGGTGGGGGTGGAGGTGACGATGGAGTGTAGCACTATGTCGAGTCAGCCGACGTCTAGAGAGATGCAACCAACACGACTAGGTGCCGCGTGGAGTGTGGATGAAGGATGGATGATGTATGGGACCACGCTTTTTTTGTACGCGTGTATCAGGGAATATCAGCAACTGGTGCAGATATCCCCATGATACAGCGTATAGTAAATAACGTGAAAATATATGTACATATGTATATGAGTAAATATATCTATATGTATATAAATGTATAAGTATATATGTATAGATATATATAGATATATATATATATATATATAGGTGTATATATATATATATATATGTATGTATATATGTATATAGCTATGTATATATGTATATAAGTATATATGTATTTAGATATATGTATATATATATGTGTATATGTATAAGTATATAGATATGTATATATATATATATATATGTATATGAGTATGTGTATATATATATATATATATATATATATTATATATGTATATGTATATATATATTATATTATATGTATGTATACATAACTATATAGATATACTATGTATATATAAGTATATATATATAGATATATGTATATGTATATATATATATATATATATATGTATGTATATAAGTTACTATTAGTGTGTGTGTGTGTGTGTGTCGGTGAATGGGTGTGTGTGTGTTGCTGTAAGTGAAAAAAAAAGAGAGAGAGAGAGAGAGAGAGATAGAGATCGCTGAGAGAGAGAGAGCGCCAGAGAGAGAAAGAGCGGGCGGGAGAGATCGGCGGAGAGAGAGAGCGGGCGAAGGAGTGATCGCGGACGCACGAGTTAAGACGTCTGCCGGAGGCGGCAGACGTCTGACTCTACGTCGTCTGAAGGCGGAGGCGGACGTCTGATCGTCGCGGTGCACCGCGCCTTCGTGCAGTGGACGTGAGACGTCTCCTGCAGACTGGGTGCGAGGACGGAGAGCGGGCGATGGCGTGCTCGGAGAGGGCGGCGGGGAGTCTACAGTCGGTCGCGGAGGGTTGCAGAGGTTCGTGGGGGTCGGCGCGAGGCCGTAGCCGGCCGCTGCAGTGCGCGCAGCGGCGGGCTACGGGTGCAACTGCGAGGCAGACAGAACGGAGACGGAGGCGGAGAACGGGCCTGCAGACGCGCGCGGAGGGTTGCGCGCCTGCGGGGAAGGTCGCGGAGGAGGCGGGGGGTGCTGCTGCTGCTGCTGTCGCCGCGGTTTAGCTGCTGCTGCTGCTGCTTCAAGCTTCGGAGCTTGAAGCGGCAGCAATGGCGTGGAGATGAAAACGAAGAGAAAAGAAAACACCACGCCCACCGGCTCGTTGAAGAGCTGGGCGGTGGTGTTCCCACTGTGGTGGTGAGCACCACAGTGGGTTCTCCTGCTCGTCGGGTGCCTCCTCGACGGAGGGCCGGCGTATGGGAGGGGAGAACGGGCGAGGAAGGTGCTGCGGGTTTTTTTTTTCAGTAGCTGCCACCCCCCCCTTCGCGAGGATGAAGCTGCAGCTACTTATAGAGGAGGGGAGAGGGGCGTGTTGGCTGCAGCAGGGAGAGGGCGTGCTAGTTGCAGCTGTAGGGAGCGGCGTTGGCAGGGAGACGTGACGGGAAGAGGTGCTGCGTGGCTGCTGCATGCAGCTACGGGAAGAGTGCAGCTGCGGGAAGGACGCAGCCGCGGGAAGAAGAGAAAAGCCGTGGGAAGAAGAAAGAAAGATGAAAATAAAATATGGAGAGGGGACTTTTTGCAAAGAGACACTTGAAGAAAAATGTAAAAATGCAAGCCATTTATTCCATTCTCTTCTCCTCTCAATTAAATGCATGCATGCAAGCGTTTTTACAAATGCAACTACAGGATTATAATATACATAGTTAATGCTAGAAAATAGCATAAGAAGGCGTTCTTATAGGCGTGTTTTGAGGTGCAAACATATACCCCCATGCCTATCTTTTGCTAGTCCCTAGCAAAACCGTATTTAGAAATGATCTTAAGCTGAAAATTTTCTTCTGAGGTGATATAGGTGTGTTTATTATCGAATATTGTGAGAACCAATTGTAAAGAAGACTACCAGTACTTTAAGTCTCACATGACATAGATCATCTCTCAACTAACCAGGACTCTTGATATTTAAACCTTAAGTACGATTTCCAGGACCCAGGAGGTTTTTGCCATACTCGAGAGCTCAAGAAATTATGGTTTGTGCATAGTGAAGGATCAAGACTGACCAGATGAACATTAAGACTCAATCCCAGGGTTTCACGAATTTTTAAGTACAGGTTGGTCCCAGTTTCAGCTCATGTCTTCGAATTGACCCTTAAGATGATGACGGAAAACTCAACTCCCATTTTCTGATTTTTTTTTTTTTTTTTTTTTTTTTTTGTGGGAGAGTTTCTTTTTGGTGGAAAGAGTCGCTCCTAAACACAAGACTAAAGCCTGGGATAAGAAGTCTACCTGCGCACACAGGTAAGGACTCCACCTTCCCTAATGAACACTAGGGTTGGATCTTATGTTCACCTGGTCTTTCCTGATATGTGTAGTGTGAACCAAGTTTACTTAAGCTCTCAAGAAAAAGCAAACCAACGGATCCTGTACTGGTGTCTCAGGTACAAGAATACATCCTTAGTTAGGAGAGATCTTGATCTATTTTGTCAATGCTTTAAGTGAATTAAGCCGAGCCTGAGCGAATCAAGCTTTTGTGGCCTGGAAAGTCTTCAAAACAGAGGTTGAATATCCATAAACACTTATTGCCTTTTTGTTTCAGCTTCAAGATCATTATTAAACACCATTTTTTTTTTTATTTTTTTTTATTTTTATAAATAGGTGGGAACTGTATAATACCATAACATACCCGGATCCTATGGATGCCTATCCACCCCCCCATGCCAAACAATGCTATGTCCTCATATGCATGCAGGGAAAGGAAGAGGAAGGATGGAAGATCGGGTAACAAGAGCTGAGGTTCAGGGTATAGATTAGGGTGGAAGGGTGGGTGGATGGTGGGTGGTGAAGAGAAAAGTGAAGTGATTGCGATAGAGGTGTGAAAAGTGATGGTGGATGGTGAGTGCTGTTAGGGTGCCTCCCAACAAGCGCTGAATTTAATGTCCCCAGCTGGACTCAGAATGAGGCAAAGAATTAGTTACCCTCCAGTAGGGCAACGGTTTCTCCAACGGGGGCAGGTTCATGAGTCAGATAGGGTTTCAAACGCTGCCCGTTGACCGTAAATTTACGCCCAGATTTGGGATCTTCGATTTCGACGGCCCCATTGGGGAATGGTCTTGAGACCAGAAAAGGACCAGTCCATTTGGACTTTAATTTCCCAGGAAAGAATTTGAGTCGGGCATTATAGAGCCAAACTTGCTGAGATGGCTCAAATTCCTTCCGCCGAACATGGCTGTCGTGAAAAGCCTTAGTGCGTTGTTTAAAGGTTAGAGCAGAATCATAGGCTTCACGACGGAGCTCTTCCAGCTCTTGGAGTTGGAGTTTCCTTTCTCGTTCACACAAGTTTGGGTCGAGGTTACATTGGCGCACCGCCCAATAAGCGCGGTGCTCCAACTCTACAGGTAAATGACAAGGCTTCCCGTAAACGATTCTATATGGAGACATACCAAGGGGGGCCTTGAAGGCGGTCCGATACGCCCAAAGTGCGTCAGTCAGCTTGTCGGACCAATCCTTACGGTCAGGCCGAACCGTTTTCTGGAGAATCTGCTTGATTTGCCGGTTCGACACTTCCGCCTGGCCGTTCGTCTGAGGATGATACGGGGATGCGATACGATGGTGGACTCCGTACCTCCTCAGAAGTGCCCGAAAAGAAACATGGGTAAAGTGGCTTCCTCCATCCGAGATAATGGCCCGAGGGATCCCAAAACGCGCAAAGATATGGTCTTTGACGAATCGGGTGGAGATAACATGGTCAGCACGGCGCGCGGGAATAGCCTCGATCCATTTTGAAACATAGTCGACGGCCACGAGGATGAATTCGAAGCCGTTGGATGGAGGAAAGGGACCCATGAAGTCAATTCCCCAGATGTCGAAGATTTCCGCAGCTAGGATGTGTTGCAAGGGCATCATGTCACGACGTGCCATCGACCCTAATGACTGGCACCTAGTGCAATGTTTGGCATAAGTGTGCGCGTCCTGGTGAAGGGAGGGCCAAAAGAAACCGCACTGCAACACCTTGGCTGCAGTTTTCCTCCCAGAGAAATGGCCTCCACAGGCCTGATCGTGGCAGAATGATAGCACACTGGGGAACTCACTGTCAGGAATACAGCGACGGATGATTTGATCAGCACCTATCCGAAAAAGAAGTGGATTATCCCAGAAATAATACTTTGCTTCTGCCATGAGACGCTCGCGCTGGTTTTTAGGCCAGCCACGTGGAAGAGATCCAGAAGCAAGGTAATTGGCAATGTCGGCATACCACGGTCCACTTGCCACATTTATTGCCAATAGGTGCTCATCAGGAAAAACTTCATTAATTGGCAGAGTAAGTCCAATATGGTCAGGGTCCAGTCTGGAAAGGTGATCAGCCACAACATTCTGGGCTCCGACCTTATCACGAATCTCAATGTCAAATTCCTGGAGCAGAAGGATCCAACGAATCAGTCTAGGCTTGGCATCCTTCTTGTGCATGAGATGGCGAATGGCCGCGTGATCAGTGAAAACAATAACGTGAGAGCCCAGAAGGTAAGAACGGAATTTTTCCAGCCCAAAGACGACTGCCAGTAGTTCCTTTTCAGTGGTAGTATAATTACGCTGGGCCTCGTCCAACGTCTTACTGGCGTAGTATACCACGAAGGGGTGTCTATCGCGTCTTTGTCCCAGGATGGCTCCGACTGCAAGGTCTGAAGCGTCACACATAAGTTCAAAGTTGAGGGACCAATCAGGCGGCTGGAGAACAGGGGCCTTGGTGACAGCATTACGCAGCTGCGTGAATGCTTGTATACAGGCAGGGCCCATGTCGAAGGGCACGTCGGTTGATAGGAGATGAGTTAAGGGTCGAGAAATTTTGGAGAAGTCTTTGATGAATCTCCTATAGAAACCGACGTGTCCCAAGAAGGAGCGGATTTGTTTGACAGAACCAGGCACAGGTAAATCAGCAATGATATCGAGCTTAGCTCTGTCAACCTCGATACCCCTATCGGAGATGATATGTCCAAGAACAATTCCCTCGTGCACCATAAAATGACTTTTTTCCCAGGAAAGCACGAGGTTTACATCAATACATCTCCTAAGGATGCGAGTCAGGTTGGCAAGACATTCGTCGAAAGATGGTCCAAAGACTGAAAAGTCATCCATGAAGACCTCGAGAAAGTCACCCACCATGTCATGAAATATCGCCAGCATGCATCTCTGGAAAGTTGCTGGCGCGTTACAAAGTCCGAACGGCATCCTTCTAAAGGTGAAGGTGCCGAAAGGGCAGGTAAAAGTGGTTTTCTCTTGGTCTCGGGGGTCTATTGCCACCTGGTTATATCCTGAGAATCCATCCAGGAAGCAGAAAAATTTATTTCCCGCTAACCGCTCTAGGATTTGGTCAATAAATGGTAGCGGGAAGTGATCTTTCTTGGTTGCAGCATTGAGTTTCCTATAATCTACACACACTCTCCAAGATGTAGGAGTGCGTGTAGGGATGGATTCGCCCCTGTCATTGACACGGATGGTGAGTCCTGCCTTTTTGGGCACAACGTGAATCGGACTCACCCAGGGGCTATCGCTGATCGGGTAGATTATACCCGCATCCAGCCACTTAATGATTTCATTCTTAACGACCTCCCGCATGTTAGGGTTGAGACGTCGCTGCATCTCGCGAGAAGGTCGAGCCTCCTCCTCCGTATATATACGATGAGTGCAGTAGGAGGGACTAATACCAGATAAGTCTGATAAGGACCACCCAATAGCTGCCTTGTGTTCTAGGAGGACCTTAGTTAGTTTGCACTCCTGCTCCATGGTTAATTTTGAACTGATGATTACAGGGAGCGTTTCATTTGGTCCCAGGAAAACATACTTGAGTGTATTAGGCAGCACTTTTAGCTCGGGAGTAGATGGGGAAGGATCTGGCACTTCTTGGGACGAGAGTGTCCCAGACGGGTAGGAGAACAAGTTAGGAGGAAGAAACTGGCCTTCAGATTGGCCAAGAAGAGGGGCTTCTTGGATAGATGGATCCAAAAATGAATAGCCCCAGTGAGAAGTATATGGGCTCAAGGTCCCAGTGTGGATTTGTAAATCCGCCTGATTTGGCGGGGAAGAAAGGGCAATTCGGTCTTCATGAGTATGGACCGACAGTGAGTAGCCCGGATATGACTCAGACCACGAGGTATGGGAAGCGGAGAAAACCTCGTCAGAAGTCTGGCCAGGAGAAGGTACTGGACAAGGGAGGGATTGGGGAACGTCACAGTATGCGTTGGTCAGGCAGTTATCAGTGTTTATAGGTAATCCGCAGCAGTCCGAATAGGTCCCAATTAGTCCGATACACGCGCTGACGGCCATATCCTCGTCAGACGTGTCATCCTCAATGCAATCGCAATCAAAGTTCTTGGCTGCCTTGAATATGTTAAGCTTGAGCTTCTCAGATCCAACGGCAATCTCAATACAGCCCGACTCGCAGTCGATGTGGGCGCGGGCTGTGGCCAAGAAAGGTCGACCGAGGATGATCGGACAATCAGAAAGTGAACTAGGAACTTCCATATCTAAAACAAGAAAGTCAACAGGAAAACAGAGACTGTTGACCCTAACCACCACGTCTTCCACCACACCCTTCGGGATTTTGACAGAACGATCTGCCAACTGTAACGTGACAGGGGTGGGTTTCAGATTTCCCAAGGAAAATTTTTTGAGCATGATGGTCGGTATGAGATTGATGGAAGATCCTAGATCAAGCAAGGCACGGTTAAAACTGCAGCCTTGGATGCTACAGGAAATCAGTGGTGTGCCCGGATCTTTCTGCTTCGGTGGTAAGTTTGACAGTATAGCACAACTCGCATGAGGTGAGAGAACCACCGGATTCTTAGTCCTCTTCGACTGTCGTCTGGGTGTTGTGTAGTCTTTGAAAAATCGAGCGACAGTAGGTATGTGGTCGATTGCCTCGAGCAGGGGTACCTTGATTTCTACATCCCTGAACAAATTACGTAGGTTGTCAAAGGCCTGCGTATTTTTCTTTTTGCCTTTTGGCTCCCTTAGTAGAGCCTCAGGGAATGGGATTGATTCTGGCACAAGCTTTGGTGCATCATCCTCTCGCGAATGCGGTATGCATCCCGAATGAGAGGGTGATGAAGAAGATGGGCCAGGATCAGGTCGAGGCGGATCGACAGTTTGCTTACCGCTCCTCGTAGTGATAGCATTGGACGATGCGGGTCCAGTGGGATCATACGGTGGAGGAGGGTTTGCAATGGGGATATAAGAGTGTGGTGCTGCAGCAGGATTAGCCTGAAATCCCGTTGGAATGCTCGGAGCTTGCAGAACTTGATTAACCTGTCCCTGAGAAGGTCGTACCTGTGGTTGAGAACCACGGGGCACGAAATTTCGCGGGTTTGGAACAGGTTGGGCGGGAAGAGTGCCCTGAGATCGAGTCGCCATGCGTAGTTGACTGATCTCGGCATTCTGCTGCGCCAATTGGTGCTGAAGAGATGTCATGTTCTCTTCATGGCGCTTTGACATTTCCGTCATCATTCGCATCAATTTGTCAAGAGGGCTTGATGCGTGTTCAGTTTGTGGTACGCAAGGGCCTGATGGCGGATTTGCCATAGGATTAAATTGGACCCTTGGGATGACGGGTGCGGACGGTCGCATTGGTCCACCCGCAGGGTTTTGGCGCTGCGAGTTGTTGGACCATGCAAAGTTCGGATGATTACGCCACCCCGGGTTATAAGTGGTAGAGAACGGGTTGTTCCCCAGGGCGCAAGCATCTTCTATGCCAGTAGACGCGTCCGCGTGTAGATATGCGTCCGAGCCCACGGAGGCTTGGTCCTCCGTGTCGAAATACTGGCTCGCAGAAGCCAGTTCCACATGACTTACCGAGTCGCTTGGCGCGACACTCGGTAAGGAAGGTCTAACGGGGTTTCTTGGGATAAGCCTGGTATTAGAAGAACTTGGATTGTGACGAAGTGGTGAAGAGGTGGTGTTTGCCATAGATCGAGCGGGGTTGGCCAGAAGCTCGTCCAGCTTCTTGTGCACGACGGAGACTTCATCCAGTTTTTGTGCAATAAGGCTTAGATCAGTGGATGAATGGGAGGGTCCCATGTCAACTTCGTGGACATTTCGGGGCTGGCTGGTACGATTAAAGGCGACAATGGAAGCATTGTTCATCGAGTTTTCACTCATATTTTCAAACAGCTCGAATGCTCCATTCTCGTCTTTATTCATAAAGTTCCCTCCGCAGGAAGCGTCTGCAATCTGCTTCAAAGTCTCATTTAGCCCATAGTAGAAAATCTGGGCTATATGCCACTTAGGCAGACCGTGGTGCGGACACTTCCTGAGGAGGTCGTTATACCTCTCCCATGCCTCATGAAATTGTTCGCCGTTTTGTTGCGTAAATGAAGTGATAGCACGGCGAAGCGCATTGGTCCGCCCGATTGGGAAGAACTTCTTGAGAAACGCTGTTCGCATCTCTTCCCACGAGTGGATGGTTCTCCCAAGGGTGCGTAACCATTGCGACGCTTTATCCCGTAATGAAAACGGGAACATCTTCATGAGGACTATAGATAACCCGACATTTCTTGGTTTAACGGTTTCAGCAAGTCGGGTTAGGTCTTCCAAGTGGAGAAATGGGTCTTCACTTGCAAGACCATGAAAGTGAAAATTGATTAGGCCAATTATATTTGGTTTTAATTCAAAGTCATCCCCGCCCATGGGGACCCGAATTTGTCCTATGGTCTCTGTAGCAGCGGGATTCTGATAAGAGCTAAGAGACCTAGGCTCCTCCCGTTCGGGAGGGTTCTGCATTTCCTCCAATGTTTCCCGAATGGCTTCGATTTGCTCATTATACATTTCCATTTGGGCTTGGAGGCGGGTTATGGGATCTAAGGCTCCACCACCTGGTGGGTTCTGAGGGCGGTTTCCTCCCTCGGGATTTGGGGGTGGGCGTGCAGCCATGTTTGTGGAGGAGGACGATTCGACTTGTTTTCTAGATTTATCAGTCAATTCAAATAGTTCAGGGTTTTGTGACCTCCTCCCAAACATGCACTACCGCAGGAAGAATTGGGGAGATGAGAAGGGAATAGGGATGAGAGAAATGACGCCGCAAAGGTACACTTGATTACAAATCAATACAGTCAAGTTCCTAACCTCTACAGTGTGCCCTTAGACCTAAAGATCTAAGTTACCTACTATCACGAATTACGGAACCGAATGCGAGCACCGCGGAACCACCGGGCCAGATTGAAAGGCCGTTTGCCCCAGTCTTAGACACCCGATAGCACGCGGGAACTCTCACCAGCACGTAGTCGCTACACACAGGTAGTTAGACCTCCAATCCTCAGTAAGGGTCAAGTTACTACCAGTTTTAATTAGAGGCTTAGGGTCAAGTGCTTTTGGAATGTGAAGGGCGTTGTTTACGGGTAATGCCCAAGTGATTGATTTTAAGAGTGTGTAAGAACAAGCATGCAACGGGAAAATCTCCCCGAATTGAAGTTTTTATTGGCGAATGGTTTTTAGAGTTCAGCCTTAAGTAGTATGAATTTTAGGGTTTTGCTGAATTATCAATTCAACCAATCTCCGGGTTTTTTTGCAAAAATACAGGTTTTCCTTCTAAAACCCAAGAAACCCTTCTTCAATTATCAGTTAGTTAATGCATGCTAAAATGCAATGGGCTACCCTAAATGGAGATTTCTAAGTGTGGATGCACGAATCAGTTTTATATCAATGTGACAGGGAGCCAAAGCACTTCAATTCAAGTGCTCCCAATCACCAGAAAGATATCCACACACAAGGCTTTAACCAACAGATAAAGAAACTAAAACTGTTGGGGTTGAAGTATTCAGGATCGAATCACAGGCAAGTTTGAAAAGTCGTGGTGGGGTTGGAATCAACTCAATTCCAAGTCTCCCCACCAAAAATGTGATCCTGAATTAAAGATAAGTGAGGCAAAAGAGGGATACAAGCAATCTTTTTCTTTGCCTCAAAGAATACTTCCCAAGGCGAGAAATCTAAGAATCAAGATTCTCGGATTTTCGCTATGCGAAGTAAGGCGGGAAATCCCGGGGCAGTGGGAGTGAAGACAACCAATCAATCAAGTTAATTTTAATCCACTTGCCCTCAAGAAATCCCAAGAAGTTTTTCTAGTTTTTAGTTTTTAATTTTAATTTTTTTTTTTTTGTGGTGGCAAGTTAACCCTAATTTGATGAGAAAAGAAAACCTACTTGTTCGGCAATGTGTGCGGAGCTCCAATGCGATGTCGGCGTCTTCACGCTCTCATTCCCGCCTTGGATCTGCTCTCGTTCCCGACTTCATCTGCTTTCCTTCTCCTTCCACCAAGTTCACCTGCACACCAAAAAACAACAATACCCGTGAAGAGAGAAGAGACAAATTTAAAGGAATTGGATAGAAACTTACTCGAAAGCGCACTTCCCCGGCAGCGGTGCCAGAAAAGTCATGATGGGTCAGCCTGGATAGGTTGTTAATATGATGTTTTTATCGTTGAAATATGTATAGTGGTTAACCTAATTCAGACCTAACCATCTCTTTACAAAATTTTTAACCTGGCCTAATTGATTTTATCTTGTCACTTTTAGGCCCAGGGTCGAACTCAGGGAAGTGGGGTTCAAGTCGAGTTTCTACGTTTTCCTTAAAACGCGTCTCTTCCGTTTGTTTATTCTGTTTTTGGTATTTTTCTTATTTAGGTTTTTTTTTTTCTGGTAATCCTTGTTCTTGAGGCACACCCTCAAAATTGTGTCCTTGGCTTTTAGCCAAAATAGAGTTTCAAAACACGTCTTGCTACTCGCAAGACGGGGTACCTGCAAATCAAAGATTATCTTTTCACTTTTATACCTTTTTTTTATCTTTTTACTAAGAAGGAAGCTAACAGATAGAAAGTAAATATAGTAGCTATAGATTTATATGTAGTATATATATAAAGGGGTGGGGGTGGAGGTGACGATGGAGTGTAGCACTATGTCGAGTCAGCCGACGTCTAGAGAGACGCAACCAACACGACTAGGTGCCGCGTGGAGTGTGGATGAAGGATGGATGATGTATGGGACCACGCCTTTTTTGTACGCGTGTATCAGGGAATATCAGCAACTGGTGCAGATATCCCCATGATACAGCGTATAGTAAATAACGTGAAAATATATGTACATATGTATATGAGTAAATATATCTATATGTATATAAATGTATAAGTATATATGTATAGATATATATAGATATATATATATATATAGGTGTATATATATATATATATATGTATGTATATATGTATATAGCTATGTATATATGTATATAAGTATATATGTATTTAGATATATGTATATATATATGTGTATATGTATAAGTATATAGATATGTATATATATATATATGTATATGAGTATGTGTATATATATATATATATATATTATATATGTATATGTATATATATATTATATTATATGTATGTATACATAACTATATAGATATACTATGTATATATAAGTATATATATATAGATATATGTATATGTATATATATATATATATATATATATATATATGTATGTATATAAGTTACTATTAGTGTGTGTGTGTGTGTGTCGGTGAATGGGTGTGTGTGTGTTGCTGTAAGTGAAAAAAAAAAAGAGAGAGAGAGAGAGAGAGATAGAGATCGCTGAGAGAGAGAGAGCGCCAGAGAGAGAAAGAGCGGGCGGGAGAGATCGGCGGAGAGAGAGAGCGGGCGAAGGAGTGATCGCGGACGCACGAGTTAAGACGTCTGCCGGAGGCGGCAGACGTCTGACTCTACGTCGTCTGAAGGCGGAGGCGGACGTCTGATCGTCGCGGTGCACCGCGCCTTCGTGCAGTGGACGTGAGACGTCTCCTGCAGACTGGGTGCGAGGACGGAGAGCGGGCGATGGCGTGCTCGGAGAGGGCGGCGGGGAGTCTACAGTCGGTCGCGGAGGGTTGCAGAGGTTCGCGGGGGTCGGCGCGAGGCCGTAGCCGGCCGCTGCAGTGCGCGCAGCGGCGGGCTACGGGTGCAACTGCGAGGCAGACAGAACGGAGACGGAGGCGGAGAACGGGCCTGCAGACGCGCGCGGAGGGTTGCGCGCCTGCGGGGAAGGTCGCGGAGGAGGCGGGGGGTGCTGCTGCTGCTGCTGTCGCCGCGGTTTAGCTGCTGCTGCTGCTGCTTCAAGCTTCGGAGCTTGAAGCGGCAGCAATGGCGTGGAGATGAAAACGAAGAGAAAAGAAAACACCACGCCCACCGGCTCGTTGAAGAGCTGGGCGGTGGTGTTCCCACTGTGGTGGTGAGCACCACAGTGGGTTCTCCTGCTCGTCGGGTGCCTCCTCGACGGAGGGCCGGCGTATGGGAGGGGAGAACGGGCGAGGAAGGTGCTGCGGGTTTTTTTTTTCAGTAGCTGCCACCCCCCCCTTCGCGAGGATGAAGCTGCAGCTACTTATAGAGGAGGGGAGAGGGGCGTGTTGGCTGCAGCAGGGAGAGGGCGTGCTAGTTGCAGCTGTAGGGAGCGGCGTTGGCAGGGAGACGTGACGGGAAGAGGTGCTGCGTGGCTGCTGCATGCAGCTGCGGGAAGAGTGCAGCTGCGGGAAGGACGCAGCCGCGGGAAGAAGAGAAAAGCCGTGGGAAGAAGAAAGAAAGATGAAAATAAAATATGGAGAGGGGACTTTTTGCAAAGAGACACTTGAAGAAAAATGTAAAAATGCAAGCCATTTATTCCATTCTCTTCTCCTCTCAATTAAATGCATGCATGCAAGCGTTTTTACAAATGCAACTACAGGATTATAATATACATAGTTAATGCTAGAAAATAGCATAAGAAGGCGTTCTTATAGGCGTGTTTTGAGGTGCAAACAGGTTCCCAGGTCACTATCTGATGCTACGGATGCCTGATTAGGGCGATCTTGGAGTCGTTGAACTCCAATCGTCGCCCTGATCACATCCATATGGTTGGATCTTTGATCCGAGGCTCCAATAAAATGTTTGCCCTGTCCAAGCACATAAAAAGAGACAATTAACCTCTATTTTATTCAAACTATTCTAAATGCAAGATGATGCATGTTATGCAATATTTATATCATGAAATTTAATCCTATGCTTAAGAACATGTATAAATAGACATCTTAAGTAGTGTAAATGTGTTTACATCACGTTGCCTCCCCGACAACGGCACCAAAATGTTGAACGTTTACGAATCGCTACGCTAACGTGTTTGGTTTTGGAAAACCTGTCGTTGTAGTTCAAAAGCAAAGAATTCGTGTTCAACAAATAGAATTTATACTGAAAAGAATTCCGGGTCGAACACAGGGAGGCTACGTCGATCTATATTCGTAATTATATTTTCTTAGGATTTTTGATAAGCAAGGCGGTATAATTACAATGGAGCTATCAGACTAAAAGAAAGAGAGAGAGAGAGAGAGAAAGAGAGAGAGAGAGAGAGAGAGAGAGAACATGCATTCAATATTTCAATTGTTTATATAATCAAACTAAATAAAAGTTACACTAGAAAGTGGAAAATCAATTACACTATAAAGTAGGAAAATTCTACACTAGAAAAGCTGTAAATAAGAATGGGAGAGAGAAGTTATCCTCCTCGACGATTGCTTGGAGGACTAGCCGGACGGGACGACGCCTGGACGAAGGAGAACGAAGCAGGACGAAGGAGGACGAAGCAGAAAAATGGGAACGAAGCAGCACACCGTCGTCGTCGCGGGATCCACTTCCGAAGGGGAACGAAAATTTAGACTTTATCTCGCGAAGAGCATCCCGAGTGTGGGACAAGCTTCTCTTGAGCTTTGGAGGGGTAGAGAGGAGAAAGAAGGGATGAAAATTTCGTATGGAGGGGGTCTCCTTTTATAGTTGCAAGGAGTGGGGGCAAAATGGACATTACAACTTGAAAACAATAAATAAGGGTCTTTAGTGACGGATAAATCCGTCACTAAAGCCCCAACGTGGGCGTAGCTTCCGCGCCTACGCGCGCCCGCTCAGCTTCTCGCGTGCGCAACGGCTTCCCACGTTCGTCGATTCTCAGCCGTCCGATCGCGAGATCGGACGGCTTAAGACGCATCTCCGCCCGCTGCTGCACCCGCCTGGTGCGTGCGATAGCGCGTGACGCCGCGCGTGAACGCTATTGGGCGCGCGCAGCCGTCCGATCGCGATCCAACGCCCGCCCGCGCCCAATCGCTTGCGCCTGATTTGAGGCTCGTGGGACTCGATCCCACGACCTCTGCTTCGCCCGCCACTTCATCTCCGCTGCGCTACGCCGTCGAGAAGGTCGTGAGGATGATTTTAAAGCGCCGCGTCCACAGCCGTTGGATCGAGATCCAACGGCGGAGAGGGAGCAGGTGCGGGGACTTCAGAGATTGTATGCGGCCGTTTGGGCGGCCGAGATGGCACCACGTGGCACCATCTTGGCCGTCCATCTTCTAGATGTTGTAGATGGTACCACGGATGTCAGATTGACTCGATTTTTGCGTCGTTAGGCTACGATCGTCGATCCGAATTCATCCATGTGGTCGGATTTGTCATTTGAAGTATGGATTTACACCATCCTGGCCCTTGATCTTCTAGGGTTCCTCGGTCACTATCTGATGCTACGGATGTCTGATTAGGGCGATCTTGGAGTCGTTGAACTCCAATCGTCACCCTGATCACATCCATACGGTTGGATCTTTGATCCGAGGCCCCGACAAAATGTTTGCCCTGTCCAAGCACATAAAAGGAGACAATTAACCTCCATTTTATTCAAACTACTCTAAATGCAAGATGATGCATGTTATGCAATATTTATATCATGAAATGCAATCCTATGCTTAAGAACATGCATAAATAAACATTTTAAGTAGTGTAAATGTGTTTACATCAGCGCCATGATCCGACGACTTTGCGCCGAGCATGGCGCCGCGCAGGGTGAGGGTGGCCCTCTACCAGTTGAACGGGGTGTTCCCTGCGACGTCTGCTGTCGCAGGGACACCACCATGACCTCTGCCATGCCCACACCTTCCGTGTGAACGCGCGGAAGGTATGGGTTGCTACTCCGGCCATTCTCCGGCGAGGGAGGCACGTCGCCTCCCTGTGCCCACCTCTCCACCTTCGCCTTTATAAGGACCGCCATCGCCTGCAGAAGGAGGCAAGCTGTCTCTGACGGAGAATAACCCCCCACTTCATCCTCTCCAACTTCGACAGATGGCCTGCAGCTTCCGGCGACCAACTCTTCCTCCTCCACGTCGCTCTGCTTCCTTACCTGCAGCAGGGTTCCCCTAACCCTTCCGTCTGTGTCGTGCTGCACCCGCCGACACCCTCCTCCTGCCTCCTCGTCGTCGATCTCCCCTTCTAGGGCCTCTCCTTCCTCCGCTCCGGCAGGCACGAGCCGGTGGCTCCGCCCTCCCCCCTTCGTCCAAAACCTAGGTAAAAGCTTCCTCTCCTCCTCCTTTAAGTTTCCCCTCTGTCAATTTGTATTTTCGCGCCCCCACACACAACTTCCACCTCCGCCTGCTCCGTCTCCGACCACCCTCTCCGGCGAGCCCATTCCACCTCCACAGACCTCCTCACTCCTCGCCGATCACCTCAGAAGCTTCCCCTCACTCCACTCCACAGCTTCCCCCTTTTCATTCCCTGCCACACACCACCTAAAGGCCCCCCGAATAGACCCATCTTTCCAACCACAGTCAGACCTAGGGCTGCCACCATACACCGCCTCACGCCTCGCCACCACCCGCACTGGCTTCGCCGCACTCCGGCGAAGCTCCCTGCAACTTCTGACTAGGCTGAGAGGCCGTATTCCTGTGTTCAGGTCACGCCCCCTTCTCCGCCATTGCTGCTCAGGTGAAGCTCCTTCACCTGCAGCTGCAGCTCCGATCTCGCCCAGGCACTGATCCCAGGTTGCGCGGAGTGTCTCCGCGAAGATTTGCAGGTCTATAGCTGGGACGAGAATCCTCCAGGCTACCCCAATTAGCCGCGAGCTCCACGCCTGCGAGCGCCGGTCTGGGAGGTGGGACTTTAGTCCCACCTCGGAAGTGCGCGACTCAGCGCCAGCGCATAAATTGAAAAAGTGTTCGAGGCTATTCGCCTTCGAACACAGGGATTAGGTCCCTTACTCATGAGCGCCCCACGCGCTTGCCCTCTCCCGCGCTCACGCCCCGCGGGTCTGGGCCGAATCTGAATACCCGACACTACTCACACCTCGCCCACCACCGCACGCTGGTGGGCCTGGTCCCGGGCGCGACACCCGTACCGGAATACCCGGCTCTGGGAGAGCGATCCTATGAGAGAAATCTGAGAAAGAGAGAGACGCGGGAAAGGGTAGGGGTAGGTTTTGCTCTGACCAGTTGTGTGAGTGTGCAGGCAGAGAAGAAGAAGGAAGAAGGTGGCCGATGCCTTGGATGCTCAGGGCAGAGAGGAAGAAGAAGGACTGTAAGAAGAAGAAGAAGAAGACTGCAAGAAAGAAGAAGGAGGAAGAAGCACAGAGGAAGCATTGTAGCAGATGCCACTTAAGCCGATGGATGAAGCTCTGCAGACAAAGTAAAGAAGAAGAAAAAGAAAAGAAAAGGTGCCGTAGCTGAGAGCAGAAAGAAGAAGGAAGAAAAGAGAAGAAGAAAAGAAGAAAAGAAGATAAAGAAAGAAGAAGAGGAATTGAAGAAGATCAAGAAGATAAAAGAAGAGAAAAAGAAGACAAGCAAAGAGAGAAAGAAGAGAAGAAGAAAAAGCCAAGAAACAAAACCTATCTCTCTCTCTCTCTCTTATCTTTGTAGTAAAAGCATTGTACTTCTCGAATTCTAGTAGCTCCCTGAGTTCGACCTCGGAAGAAAAATATTTCTGAGTAAAATTGTAATAGTGGCAATGAGAAACTGTAGCTATTTTACCTGTACCACAACGACATTACTATAACAAACAAAAGACCTAGCCACGGTCGTTCACACATCAGCCACCACCTTACTTCTCTTATACCACTTACGTGGGAACAGAGAAATATTGCCTTGACTCCATTTGGCCAAACTAGAAAGGTTGGAAGAGGGCTTAAAGTGCTTTAACTCAACAAAAGACCTCTTGCCTTGTGTTTGCTTGTTGTATGCTTGGTAGGCGCTCTCTTAGAAATAGTCTTCTTCTCAACCCTGAGCCTGAGAGAGTTATAAGGAAAGCTAACCAAGAAAGAAGAAAAATGGCTGAAGAAAGACCTGAAGAAGAGATTAGGGTTGGTGAAAATCAGAGAACCTTGAGAGACTATTTCCTCCCTGCAACCTACCAAGCCCTACCTATCCAAACACCTGGAGTGGATAATCCATATGAAATCAAGAGTGGTGCCATATCTTTGCTTCCCCCTTTCTATGGTAATGCTAGGGAGGATCTCTACAGGCATCTTGAGGAATTCACCGAGGTCTGTTCCACGATGAAGCTCCAAGGCTTTACTAATGAAGCCGTAATGACGACTCTATTTCCATTCTCCCTTAAGGATAAGGCCAAGCACTGGTATCATACCCTCGATGCAAGGGTAAGTGATTGGGCCATCCTTAAGAGAGAATTCTTGAAAAAGTATTTTTCTATGAGTAAGACCAACCATTATAGAAGAGCAATTATAGGTTTTACTCAACAAGAAGGGGAGCAATTTCACGAGACTTGAGAGCGCTTTAATGACCTTCTTAGTGATGAGTCCATTTTAATGGACTAATATTACGCCTAAGTAACTTTAATTGTACATTTAAGGTTTGTTAATAACTACACTAAATTATAGAATAATTGTATGCATCATGATTTAATTTTATAGCATTTTATAATTTAATGATTATGTTCTTTTTATGTGCAGGTAATAAAATGCAAAAAGAACAAGGGTGGGGGGATAAATTTCCCCAACAGCCGCAACTATTTCCCCCCTCCCCCACCTCACATGGGGTTAATCTTCCGCCGCCCTTCAACTGACGAGGCTAGAAATAGTTAAGGGATTTGAAAATCCCTTAACTCACGCACGTGGGGAGAGAGAGGAATTAAAAAGAGAGGAGGTGCACTGGGGATTGATCTTAATCTTTCCCCCCCTTGTGGGGAACTCTTCACCGTGGAAAGGGTGAACCCTGTGACCCACCGCGCTCACTATGCGCCAAGCATCCATCCTCCAGTGCCCCCTGCTGCAGGCGCTCACGCCACATCAGCCTGCAACTGTTCACCCTTGCCCCAGTCCGCCCGCCAAGCGTCCACTGTAGACCCACCTCAGCCTCCACCGACCACAGTGCCATCATCAAGTAGACGCCCACGCCTTAGCCTATAGCAGCAACGCCACAGACGCTTACTCCTGCACCATAGGTGTGCCCGCAGGTGCGCGCCTTCAACTCCTGCACTGCAGACCATCCAGCGCTCCCTGCAGAGCGCCATCTCGCCTCAGCACGCCCGCGCACCAAACCCGCAGCGCTTCACTCGCTCCCACCGCTCATCTTTGCAGACGCGCTTCAGCCTGCAGTCGCGCGCGCTTTAACCTCCCCGCAGATGCTGCTTCGCACCTTCCAAGCCCTGCAGGTCCGCCTCCCTTCAACGCCTCCATCGTTCCAGCAGGCACCGCACGCCAAGTTCTTCAGAGCCGCCTCAAGCCAGCGCCTGGCGCTCCCCTCTGCAGATCGCCTCGCCTCCAGCGCACTGCAGCACGCGCACCGCTCATCCAGCGCCTGCCCCTACCCGGTGCACTGCGCACCAAGCCTGCCTCTCCACCCTGCATCCGTGCCACAAGCACACCCGCGCCACCCTGCAGGCGCGCTCGCACGCTTCAGCCTCTGCCTGCACGGGCGCGCACCAGCGCGCGCACGCCCCACGCCACAGGGGGCACTGCAGCAACACCGCTGCCTTCTTGTTCAACAGGCTGGAGCTCCGGCCACCTCCGCCGCCGCCGCTGCCACCACCGGACAGCTTTCGACCTCGCTGTCCTCTTGAGCCTCGCAACAACCCTCGCGGTGCTCTCCCTCTCTCACAAGGAGGAGAGAGGAAAAAAGCCCTGTTTTCCTCTCAATTAAAATTTACATTCAATGCCATTGCCACCTAATTTTATTTTTTTTATTATTATTATATTGTGGCAGAATTGAGTTCAAACACTCATAGTTATTTATAAATGCATGATATTGATATTAACTAGTTTAAAGATTGATTTTGGGCTTAATTTAAGTACTAATTGTCTTTAGTACACATCACGTGAAAATTGCATGAATTCATCCTAAATTTATTGAGGATTTTTGTGAGGGAAAACTGCACTTATACCCTTATCTTTTTAAGTTATTGTAAATCTACTTTCCTTCACATTTTAAGTCAGATTTGAACAGGGATTTCGCACCATCCGAAATAACATTAAATAATTAAGTATTGATTGCATCATTGCCTCCCTGTGCACATGACCCGCTCTTCTGTGAGTGGTTATTTTAATTATTTTTGATTAGTCGATTTTTCCACCACTTAAATACTATAACGCGAAGTGAAAAGTCATCTCGTCACTTAGGTTATGCCCCCACCATCAGGTGCCAAGATGGCATTTGGTTGAAAGGTTCTATAACGGATTATCTAAAAGGCATAGGCAAACCATCGATGCAGCTTGTGCAGGAACCTTCATGACCAAAACTGAGGATGACGCTTGGGCATTATTTAAAACATTAAGTGACAACTCCATACATATGTCCTCTGCCAATCAAGAAAGAAAAACGTCAATCTTGCAAAGGAAGATAGAGGCCGATGAAGCCGGGGCTACTCAGGATTTTGCTTATCAGATTCAATTATTGAATAAAAACTTTGATAGGCTTTTAGCAAACCCCGGCATGAACCCGCAAACAGCCTCTATCTTTTAGGGTTCAAGTGAATGCTCCATTTGTCAAAACACAATGCACGCCACTGTAGAGTGCCACCAGGAAAATCAATTCCCTAAGTTGATTCAGGCCGACCTAAACACAGCCCAAGGTTTCCATCCACCTCCTTGCAATAACCCTTATTCCAATACCTATAATTCGAGGTGGCGGAACCATCAAAACTTCTCATGGAAGCAAGGTGATGCTTCCAACTCAGGGAATGCAAGACCCCTACCTACCCAACCCATATATCAACCATCCTATGCAAACCCCCTCAGCATAAGCCTTCTAAGATGGATGAACTTAAAGCTATGATGAAAGCGATGCAAGAACATTAGAATATGGTCATCCAATCTCAGGGTAAGATGATCACTGACATGCAATCCGAAATTGATCATCTTAATGAGGCAGCTAGGCAGCGGGATCCAAGGAAGTTGCCTTGCTCTTCTGAGGAGAACCCGAAAGGCAAGGGGGTCATATTGAGGGAGCACACCCAAGTTGTAACCGTGCTGAGGAGTGGAAAGAAAATCGACAAGCCTGATAATACTCCTATGGTCACCTCTCAGGATTCCCCTCCTACATCAAACCCGACTTCCATCTTCACTGAGGAAGAGCCACACTGCTCTCCCTCACTAGAAATCACCTACCCTGAGGATGTCGTCATTCCACCACCCCTTTCCCGCCATGACAACCCCTCTACCCAGAAGCCAAGGGTGCCCTATCCAGAGCGCCTATCTGCTCTTGGGGAATCTTCTGTTGGCTCGTCTAGAGCCAAGGATAGGATGGATGAGATTATGGAAAAATTTAGGTAAGTCTATATTAACTTGCCTTTGTTAGAAGCTATCAACAGATTCCGACCTATGCCAAGTTTCTAAAGGACCTGTGCACCCAAAAGAACCGACCTAGGAGACAGGTCCAAGCCAAGGGCATCGTGCCTAACCATGTTAGCTTAGTTCTCCAACATGGAACACACCCCAAAATGAAGACCTAGGGGCCATGTATATTTTAGTGGTTATAGCTAACCAACACATTGACGAGGCTCTGCTCGATCTGGGCGCAGGGGTGAACATTTTACCGAGCTCTGTCTACGACCTTTTGGGAGGAGGTGATTTAAAGCCTAGTCCAGTCATCCTCCAAGTCGTAGACAGATCGCTTAAGACACCACGGGGATTGTTGGAAGATGTCCTGGTGAGAGTGGAGGACTTCTTCTTCCCTGTTGACTTTCTTGTGCTAAATACTGACCCATTTAATAAACCCACCAAGTCCTCCATTATTCTGGGATGCCCCTTCCTGGCCAGAGCCAACGCCTCTATCAATTGTAGATCAGGGGCACTTAAAATGGGCTTTGGGGATCAGAAGATCCGGTTGAATGTTTTTGATACCTATAAGCAATCCGGTTTGGAAGATTGTTCTTAGATTGAGGTGGTTGATGAAATAATTGAGGAGACTACTCTAGCACTCTTATGTAGAGATCCCCTTCAAATGGTCATATCTAAGGACCATCCTCCGACTATTGAAGAAACTGAAGGGGATATACCTGAATTAGAAGAGTTGCTGGGGGTACACACAGAGTCTTTGTCCCCACTCTGGACCGTGAAGGTAGATCTGCTACCTGAGGCGGGGACATCTCAACTTAAACCCTCAATCAAAAAGGCTCCTGAGTTGGAGCTAAAACCCCTCCCAAGCACATTGAAGTATGCTTTCATTGGCCCTAACAACACGCTCCCTATTATTATCTCATCTACATTATCTGAATCGTAGAAGGGAGCTCTGCTTGAGTGTTTACAAAGGCACAAGGAAGTAATTTCTTGGTCAATTGCTGATATTAAGGGTGTTGATCCCTCCCTTTGCATGCATCATATACACACAGACGAGTCTGTGAAACCCTTCTGAGACATGCAGAGAAGGCTCAACCCCAATATGTGGGAGGTTGTTAAAAAGGAGATTCTTAAATGGATGGATGCATGAATTATCTATCCCATTTCAGACAGTAAATGGGTTAGTCCTATTCATGTGGTGCCCAAAAAGGCAGGAATTACTGTGGAAGAAAATGACCAAGGAGAGTTGCTAACCACTAGACCCTCAACTGGTTGGAGGGTCTGCATTGATTATCGCCGTTTGAACATGGCTACCCAGAAAGACCATTTCCCCTTACCGTTTTGATCAGATTT
The DNA here is from genome assembly GCA_037157565.1 of Thalassia testudinum. Lineage (NCBI taxonomy): Eukaryota > Viridiplantae > Streptophyta > Magnoliopsida > Alismatales > Hydrocharitaceae > Thalassia > Thalassia testudinum. Next base: position 67,194,057 of record JAZHRO010000013.1, on the reverse strand, counting down.
TGGAATGACTGGCAGGGAACAAGTACTTCTATTTCCTTGATGGGTACTTTGGGTATAATCAGATAGCCATCTTTCCTGACGATCAGGAGCGTACCACCTTCACGAGTCCGTATGGCACTTTTGCGTTCCGTCGAATGCCATTCGGGTTATGTAATGCTCCTGCCACTTTCCAACGTTGTATGATGACTATCTTTTCTAATATGATCGACGAGTTTGTTGAGATTTTTATGGATGATTTCTCCATTTACGGCACGTCATTTGACCTATGCCTTCGCACCTTGATAAAGTCTTAGCCCGTTGTGAAGAGGCAAAGTTGGTGCTTAGCTGGGAGAAAAGCCACTTTATGGTCTAGCAGGGCATTGTGTTAGGGCATGTAGTTTCCGAGATAGGATTAGAGGTGGATACTGCAAAAATTGATTCCATCTCTAAGCTTCCATCGCCCACCAATGTTCGTCAGGTTAGATCTTTCCTTGGCCGTGCTGGGTTCTATAGACGCTTCATTAGATATTTCAGTAAAATATCTAAGCCACTCTATGACCTGTTAGCGAAGGATGTTTCCCTCAGTTTTGATGATAGATGTGGCGAGGCTTTCCAAGTCTTGAAGAAAGCCCTTATTACCGCACCGATTCTCCAAGCACCAGATTGGACCATCTCATTTGAGCTAATATGCGATGCTTCTGATTTTGCAGTGGGAGCGGTCTTAGGTCAAAGGGTTGATGGGAAACCTCATGTGTTACATTATGCCAGCAAAACCCTTATGGATCCTCAGCAAAACTACACGATCATTGAAAAGGAACTTCTTGCTGTCGTATTTGCTTTGGAAATGTTTCTGTCTTATCTTTTAGGATCCAAGGTTGTGGTATTTACTGATCATTCTACCTTAAAGCATCTTCTTGCTAAAAAGGACACCAAACCTCGCTTAATTAGTTGGATTCTGTTACTCCAGAAATTTGACCTGGAAATTAAAGATAAGAAAGGAGTTGAGAATGTCGTAGCAGATCATCTGTCTAGGATCCCTATTGAGGCATCAACCTCGGCTGGCGTTATTCAAGAGACTTTTCCTGATGAGTCTCTGATGGCCGTGGAGGCCAAAACTCCTTGGTTCGCTGACATAGTGAACTACCTGGTCACTGGCATTACCCCCAGTACTTTGGACAAGCAGAAGCGAGGCAGGTTTCTTGCTGACGCTAAATTTTATCACTAGGAGGAACCCGAGCACTTTAGAATAGGTCATGACCAGCTTTTCCGCCATTGTGTCCCTAACGAAGAACAAAGAAGTGTTCTGAGTTTTTGCCATGACCTCCACTGTGGAGGGCATTTTAGTGGAAAAAAGATTGCCCATAAGGTTCTTCAGTCTGGCTTTTGATGGCCCACATTATTCCGAGATGCACATACATATGTAGGCGCATGTCTACATTGCCAGCAGACAGGAACTATCGGAAAAAGGGATGAGATGCCCCAGCAACCTATTCTCCCCGTTGAGATCTTTGACATTTAGGGCATCGACTTCATGGGTCCCTTTCTTGTGTCCTTCGAATATGAATACATCAATGTGGCTATGGATTATGTATCGAAATGGATAGAAGCCATACCCACACGGACCAATTACCATTTTGTGGTCTTGGAATTTGTTAAGGCTGATATCATTTCCCGGTACGGGTGCCCAGGGATAATCATAAGTGATGGAGGACCTCACTTCAAGAACGTATACTTCACACGACTACTCCAAAATTTGGGAGTCAACCACATTGTAGCTACACCTTACCATCCTCAAACGAGTGGACAAGTTAAAGTGTCTAATAGGGAGATTAAGCAAATTTTAGAAAAAACTGTCAGGCCCGACCATAAGGATTGGTCTAAAAAACTAAATGATGCTCTTTGGGCATACAGAACAGCGTATAAGACTCTCTTGGGCATGTCTCATTTTCGTCTTGTCTACGGAAAGGCGTGCCACCTTCCTATTGAAATCCAACACAAAGCCTATTAGACAATTAAAAAGGTTAACTTAAATCTAGATAAAGCAGGAAAAGCACGAATGCTGGAATTAAGTGAGCTTGAGGAGCTTCGTAATGAAGCTTATGAAACTTCTCAAGCTTACACACAACGTACAATGGTCTTCCATGATAAACACATCTTTAGAAAGACCTTTGAGCCCAACCAATGGGTCTGGCTTTTCAATTCCAGACTTAAATTATTTCCGAGAAAGCAAAAGTCCTGTTGGGATGGGTTGTACGTTGTTATCAATACCTTTCCTCATGGAGCAGTAGAATTCGGAACTCTACTTCTGATGCGAGCTTTAAAGTAAATAGCCAACGACTTAAACGTTATCTTACTCTTTCAGATGGCTAGGCTTTAGACGCACTTCGGATTGAGGAGCCTTAGCTCCTCCCACTCTCCTCCTCAATTGATATTCTTTTATGTCTTTATTTTTTAAATGAGGACATTGTTAGTTTTAGGCATGGGAGGGTATAACCTGAGGATGTTTATAGCATTTATAAATATTTGCATGCATTTAGGATAGTGCATTAGCCAAAAAAAAAAAATCTCTTTTATTTTCTTGAGTTAAATTGGGTAGTCTCTAGCAAAAAATTTTATCAAGGAGGTTTCATTAAAGATTTTCTTCTTAAATTGTTTCTTAAATTTCGAATCCAGTATAGTTACTTTACTTGCACGTAGATTGGGTAATGGATCTTTGTAGAAAATCAATAAGCATTTTTAGTCTACTAAACCCTTGGACAGTTAATAGGGAGTCAGGCATACTATCTTCTATTAGATCCACCTAATATTTGTGAGAAGAATGTAGAGAGACTACTGGTGCACTAAATCTAGTGCTAGGACTCTTAAATTCTGGATAATTAGATGATGATACCTTAGAGTTAGGCATAATTTTCGCTCTCTGTTCCTGTGTGCAAATAGTGTGTGAATTCATGAGAGTCACTAAATAAGGTAAATACATAGAGAGTAAGTCCTAATAAAACTATGACTATGGTGGATGATTTCGACTGTCCTTCATAGAATCCTCAGCTGAACGAGGATAATAGTATCAAAGGTCAGGAATACACTTGTCCTATCCATCCTTTCTTGATGTTGAGTATGCACTTTCACCAAATAAGTCACACAATATCCTCTTGACCATCATCATCCCTAATAATGCCTCATGGATAAAAGTCTGCATCGTGTTGTGTTGATTTATGAAAAAAAAAAATGGAGAGAAAGAGAAAAGAAAAAAATAAATATATAGAAGAAAAAAAAGAGAAGAAAGGAAATATTTATATTTAGAAAAATATGAAAAAAAAGAAAAAAATAGGGAGAAGAAGAAAAGAAAAAAAGGGTCCAAGTTTGGAGTTTTATCTTCATGTCATTATTTTTAGGTGTCGATGTTTTTGAGGCAACAACAATAACACTCATTGCAATCCACCAAATATGACGCATACTTACTTTTCAGTATTTCTGATCGTCCGAATACTAGCTGAGGACTTTTAACTTAGTTGTAGGGTTATTAGAACTTTACTTGAAGTGTGAAAGTCATGTGAGGCCACCAAACATTGAGCACCTTACAAAATCTGGGCAGTTATGTGATCTCATAAAAGAAAAAAGAAAAAGAAAAGTGAAAGTGAGTGAGCACAAAGGAATGCAAAGAGAGCACAGTGTTTAGCCTTTCTCTGGGTTGACTCATTTAATAGTCTAGAACTTTAGAATCTGCAGTACTAGACTACATGTAGCACCAGATGAGTGTAAGCTACCAAATATAAATCAATTCAACTCAGTATTTCCTACTTAAGCCAAAATGCTGGGGTCAAATTATAGGTCATTTTCTGCTTTATCCCCAAGGGAAGTAGTTGCTTATCCCGATAGAATTTTATCAAGGGATAAGTTTGAACTTTAAATGTAAGTTGACTTTTCACTTGGATTCACTACCTAGGTTACTATTACTTCATATTTATCTAGATCTCTGAATTTTTGGAATTAGAGAGGAGGAAATCTTTTTAGTTACATTGTTTTTCACTTTTTGCTAGGGATTAGCAAAATTTAGGAGTGGGGGTATTTGGTAGGTCTATATTAGTAGATTAATTATTTGCCTAAATAATTGTTAGATGATTGTTGAGGTTAACAAAAAGCTTGGAAACTAATGGAAAATTATTTTAAGCTCTCAAGAGGGGAATAAGTTATTTATGTATTTACACACAACTTTCTTTTTATAGGTTCCAACAAATTGAAAATGATGGACAACCTGAGACACAATGCAATGACATACCGGGGTATATTTGTAATTTATTCAAAATATCCTTATCTTCGACAGCGACAAGGGAGTCCACCACCGACCTCTCTTCCAGATATCCTTCAGGAGGCGGCGGTTGCTAAGGGATTCAAAATCCCTTAATTCACGTCGGTGAAGAACAGAATTATTAAGAATTGCTAGAGAGGATTCGTTTAAATGAAAAGAAACCACTACGGAGGAAAGGGATCACTGGCTTCCATCTTCTTCCTCTCACCTGCACTGTGCTCTAAACCTGCACCGTGGACCTAGGCCTGCACTGTGGACCAACGCCGGCCTCACCTCTCCTCCACTTGCCTCAACGTGGTGGTGCTCGGTGATAGAGAGCACCACCACCAGCCGTTCCCCCAACATCTCCTCCCCATCACCAATGCCATCACCACAACCCGCCACCACCCTCTCACCGTCCTCACACCACAACACCCCCTACTGTCCATCTCTTCTTCTTCCTTCTTCATCTACCTACACTTTCATCCCACGATAACTTAACAATCACCAACCCATCAGCTTCACCACCACAAGACCACCTCAACCAAGACCGGCCGCTCGCTCTACGCATGCCACACTCTAGCAGCGACCAGCCCCGCACAGCCACCGGCACGCGTGCATAGCAGCAGCAACAGCCACTGCACGCGAGCCTCTCCGCGCTCCCACAAGCAGCCAGCAGCGCACCCGCGCATGCCCCCCTCTTCTCCGCTCACCCGTGCGTGCCCCCTTACGCGGTTTGCAGGCACAAGAGCTGCTGCTACAACACCAGCCCCACCAACCACTCCTCCGAATGAATACCATCGGCGACCATCGGTTGCTCCATCATCGCCAAAGCAACGCCCTCACTCCAGAGATCTTCCACAGCCATCCTCGCCGCCTCTAGGATCTTCCTTCATTTGCATGGCCCCTCTCCTCAAATCCCCTATTTTGCAAACTAATTCATTTTACATCTACATGCCATTTCCATTCCTATTCTTTTATTTAATGATATATTTTGTTACATTAAAATTGCATGCATGCCCATCAGTTTCTTTGATTTTATATATGGAAGATTGCAAAGAGATTGCAATTGAGTATCTTGTGAAAGAGAACGTGTTTGACTATTGTCTGAAAGTGAATAAAAAAATACTTATGGGTTTACTAGGTGTACCTCCCTGTGGATGTGACATCTTTACTGTGGTTTAAATTGGTATCTATTTTAATCTTTGATAGAGAGATTTTCCACCACATAAAGTACATCGACATATCAATTTATTGCTATATTCATAAATAAGCGAAAATCTCTTCTTTCAGCCTTCCAACAGTTCCCCTTGTTCCAAAGGTTTTAATGTGAAATTTTATCTTAAGTGCTAGGACATTGTCAAGACCGATGTTGTGTGAGCCATTACCCATTTCTGCTCTGATCGAACTACTCCTCGGTCTTTCAACTCCATCTTTATTTCCCTCATCCGTAAAAAACATAATATTTCTGAGCTATCTGATTTTAGACCCATTAGCTTGTGTAATGTAATATACAAGATTGCTTTCGCTATCCCTACCAAATGCCTTGCATCTGTTATGCCTTAGATTATATCCTAGGAACAGGCTGGGTTCATTCAAGGGAGATTTATTTTTGATCGTATTTCCACCACCTTTGAGCTCTCTCAACATCTTAACCATAAGTTCTATGGCTAGCTCTAATGTCATTTTCCAGCTTGACCTTAAGAAAGCCTATGATCGGGTGGAATGGGAGGCTCTCTGTCGCACTCTTCATAGATTTGGATTTTCCTAGCAGGTTATTAAGCTTATCAAAAGCTTTGTGAAATATGAGGGATCTTCCATTCTGGTTGATGGGAGCTCTTCCCCTTTCTTCAAAGTCTCCTGGGGGTTGAGATAGGGTGATCCTTTATCGCCTTTTCTATTTGACATCTTCATGGAGCCTTTCATCCGTGGCATTGAGGAGTTGGCTTTCCTGGTCCAAATTTCACCTGTTTCCAATAAACGAGGAATCTCTTCTCCCCTTGTTCTTCTCTATGTTGATGACATTATCCTCTTTTTTAATGGGAATCTTAGATCAACCTCTAATCTTATGACTTTCATTCACGATTTTGAATCAAATTTTGGTCAAAAGCTTAACCCTTTGAAGAGTTTCTATTACGTGGGGAAACATTTTCCTCTTGGGAGACTTCCTCCCATTCTAGCTATCACTAGTTTTCAAGTTGGGAGCTTTCCTTTCATTTATCTGGGCTACCCCATCTTTACGAATAGGACGAAATATCCTATTTCCATGAGCTGCTTGATAAAATCCAATCTAAACTTTCGGGGTGGAAAGCGAAACTTCTCTCTAATGCTGCCAAGCTCCTCTTTATCAAGCATGTCCTTACATCTATCCCTATTCATGTTTTATCTATCATTGATGTTCCCAAATCGATTATTCGAAAGTTGGAGTCTACCTTTGCTAATTTCTTCTAGAATTCAGGCCCCGAGGAGAGACATCACCACTGGATTTCTTGGAACTCCATCTGTATGCCTCTGGAGCACGGTGGCCTTGGCATCTGGGATCTGTTTATGATCATGAAGGCATTTAGAATGAAGCGTGTTCGGAATATCCTTTTTGGGGATTCGCCCTACGCTATCTTGATGAGAAATCTCTATGGGCTGTCTTATAATGCTCTCCATAAGTTTCCCAATAGGCTCAAGTCTCTAGCCACAGCGTACCAAGAGTTGAAACCTTCCTTACGTTGGGAAGTGAAAGAGGGGAAGATCGATTTTGGATATTTGGGTGGGGGATTCTCCTTTAAAAAATTTTCCCCCTAAAATTAACCCTTTGACTCTTCAGATCAAGGATGTCGTTTCCAATCCTTCTCAGGTCGAACATCTCATGGTCATCCCTGAATCAATTCGCAACAAGATCTTTCGAATCCCGATTCATGATTCCAAGGATATCACTATCTGGCCTCCTACTCCTAGTGGTAATTTCTTCGTGGCTTCTACTTACAATTTGAATTTCAGATCCACTCCATTTAATCATGTTCTGCATGGCCTGTGGAAGCTTAAGTTGCCTTTGAGGATGGTCCTTACAGCCTAGAGGATCCTCCGTGACAGACTCCCCACTAAGGATAAAATTAATAGGCTAGGTATCAACATGGCCTCCAAGTGTTATTGTTGCCGGGATTCCCTGATACTAAATCTTTACTCCATCTTGTCGCCACAAAGAGCTGTCTAACATCATTCCTACTTGGACATTTCACAAAATGTTCCTTACTCCTGCTGATTCGAATAACCTCTTCACTAATTTTATGGATGCCAGTGCTTATTATTACAAGAAAAGAATTAAGGGGCTTACGATTTTCATATGGTTTAATATCTGGTGGCTTAGGAATAAAATTAAAAATGATAACTTTAGCTTCAAAGATATCTCCCAGTTTTTGGAACACAACTAGAGGATCTTTAACATGGCCACTTGGTTCAAATCTCAACACCCTTCCATGTTTGCATTATCTTGGGTCCGTCTGACTATTGGCTTGAAGGTCAATTTCGCCTCTCAAAATAGGTCTGGCCATTCTTTTATTGCTTGGGCTATCCATGAAAATTGTGGCATGTTCATCAAAGTTGCTGCTACCAAGGTTTCCAATCTTCCCAGGGAGGTTGGACTATTACATGCGATGCAACACTTTCTGGAGAATTGGAATGCTAGAAATATCCCCCTTCAGTATGAGATTGATTCTACTTTATTATACTATTGGTGGAATGGTAATTAAGATTCCTATGGCGTGGAGGGTGCAGTCGCACTTAGAGCAAGCTAAACGTTTCCAATACCAGGAGTTCTTCTTGAACTATATCCACCCAATGGTCAATAGTCTTGCCCAGCCGATCGCCTTCTCTACATCTGGGCCCTGGAAAATCTTCCATTCTGATGATCCTTTCAATCCAAGATGCCATGGTACTATCAGACTTGACAAAATTCAGTTCCTGCTTGTCATCGGATGATGCTAGTCTTCTCCTTTTTCGGTTTGTGTTTTGGGTTGTCCCTGGTGATTGCCTCCTTTTTTGTTTACTTCTGTACTAAGTCACGAGTCATGACTCTTTTTATTTTTCCTTCTACTTGGCAGGACTTGGCCTAGTCCCCCTACCTCTTTTCTGGCTCCTTAGGAGTGGGGGATGAATAAAATTTACTCTCTCTTTTCCTAAAAAAAAAAGTCTTAATACTTAAATTCTAGAACCACAACAGTAACATACATGTACTAATACTAATGATAGGTACTGGTACTTGTGTCAGTTACGAAAATTGAAATCTGGGTTTTCAAGAGATATGAACAATCATCTAATCCTAGTTTATACCGATCCTAGGATTCTATGTATATAGATACAGATTGAATCTGAAGGAGGAACTTCATAGACATATCAGAGAAACAATATGTGCAAACAAATATATAGACTTTGTTACATTTTGAACAAACTATATAGATCATCTCAAAGAAAGCATACCTATGTTCATCTTGATAATGAAGATTAGGGCTACAAGCTAGATACTTCCAAGAGTTTTCTTCCCCTTACACTGGATTGAGAGCAATCAGAAGAAGACCTTCTCTTTTTATTGTCATGCACTCTCTCTCTTTCTTCTCAATGTCACGATGGGATGACTAGAGAGAATAGGATTAGAGGGTCTCTTGGGACCTAATCCCCAATAAAAAGTAATTATTCATACTAATTGCCTTGGATGATTTGCATGTTCATCCATCAAGAAAATACAAATCACCAATAGATCTTTGCATATTAGCTTTAAACATCGCACTAATCATTTTGCATTTATGACCATATAACCTAAATGACTTAAATTGATCACTTTATACAATTGTTATAAATAATGCCGATCTTTAAAATTATATGTCATTTGATTATATCTATATATACAAATACATATACTAATTCATACATTGAATTATAATCCATCTCACGCCTCCACTCCCTCGTTCCCCTCTCCCCCATCACCCCCATTTTATATACTCCCATCTCTTCTCCGTCTTACCTACGCAGCAATCTCCATTTCCGACTAGTCTACACAGGCCCCAGGCGATCTCCACGTGGACAAGAACACCACCCAGAAGGAGGATGTTACCGGGTACGTGTACGTTCATCAATTGGCATATATTTGGAGATGAGGTCATATATATTTCATGGTTTATCTCGTGGAGCTCACCTTGTCGAGGAGGAGGGGTTTGAGGTCGTTGGTAAACTACTAGATTTGATTACGATTCGTAAAGAATTTGGTGACGACGTAGAGGCAGAAGTTCCTGAAGTTGGCTATTGCTAGAAGTTGTCATGGAGATATCACGTTGTTGTTGGGGTTGTCATAAGTTCCTCGGGATCGGATAATAGGTATGAGATGACGGAACGTAAAAAGTTGAATAACAGCGCTGCCTGCCTTTGGGACAAGAACCTCCGAGAAGGTGGGTTTATGCTTCAAAGAAAAAAAATTAATTTCTATGGTGGTATTAGGCGAGAGAAATATATTTATGAAATAAGGAAAGAAATAAAAAAAATATAATAAGTGAATTTTAGTATTTAAAAATTTAGACAAAAAAAAACTTATTTCACCTAGGAGATGAAATAAATTTACACGACAGAAGTGGGAGGCAGATTCAATGGTGAACAAACACACCAAATCAAAGAGGACCTATCTGAATACTCCTTCAGTCACACAGGTACCCTTTAAAAATTAAATCCAATGATACTTTTTAGGATTTTTACATAAATATTCCTGTAAAATTCAGAAAAGACTTATACATCCTCCACTTATTTCATATTTACGCATATATATCTTGTATAAATACTCTCCTAAACTATTAAGATTAAATAATAATAAATGTTTATATAGAGATCCATTTATTTTCTCTTTCTTTAACCAACGAATCATCCGCCTCCTCTTCCTACCCGCTTCTCTCGATTTCTCCCCCGTAACCACCAGCAACCCCTGGAGGTCATTGAAGCTGTACCCTTGAGGAGGTCTTCGAAGTTGAACCCTCGCCAAAGTTACCGCAAGGGATGGAAGGTGAGGAGTTTGAAAGTAGGAGGACGAAATAATAAGAGAAAGTGTAAATTTAAAGGTTTTTGGAAAAATAAAATCTTTAACTTTTACTCCAATCCTATTTTAAGATATGAAATATTGTGATATATATATTATTACAAAAGATATATATATGTAAATATAAAATTAAAAAAATATGTAAATCTATACATACATCATTACAAAAGATATATACATAAATATAAAGTAGACAAAAATATGTAAATCTTTTTCAAAATTTATGAAAGAAAAAATCTAATGTGTCGGTGATTTTGCGTGTACAATTAAAAATTAAAAAGCGCTGGTTTTATTTTCTTTTTAAAGGCTCGGTAATGTACTAAAAAGCACCGATGATTATAAATTTTTCAAGTGAAGCGTAAACACATGAATGAAGGAGTGTTTAAAAATAAAAATAAAAATAAGGAGGATAAAAGAAAATGGAATAATCTTATTCACCCAACCGCCCATCCACGGTATACGTATACTTCCGCTATCCCGTGGTCAGATCATTGGCATTTCATGATTGTTATAAGTTCATCTAGAGAACAAATTCAACAAGTGGAGATGTGGCTTGCAGGTCTCAACTTTGAGCTTTTCTTAGTTATCTTGCTATAAAGTGGACTATTTATAATATATATATATATATATATATATATATATATATACAGATCATTGCGGTTAATTAAGAACGATGATATCCTACAAGTCACAGCTTGTTTGCGAGAGCCAATATTGTGACCATTTTCCCAGTTAGCTCTAGGTCGTCAAAATTAACTGTTCTATATATAACGGCGAATCAAGGTAATTAAGATGGCTTTTCTGTTAATTCTCGAGTAAGTAGCGTATACTATATATAGACGTTTTCGAAGTCAATAGCAGACTCGTAGCACATATTTCGATCGATGCATAGTGGTGTTTCGATTGATTGATTTCTTTTGCTTTGTGCTTTCGGGCGAGCTTTGATAGGAAACAGGAAAGTGAAGGAAAGGGCAAAGGGAAAAAGGCACGAAACAGCGGAGACTGTGCATCAGCCGACTCGTTACGGCACGAGATGTAGTCGACTGCATTCCCCGAGGTTTTTTTTTTTTTTTTTTTAATAGGAAAAAAAAAGGTAAGATTTCATTCCAAAGAAATGAAAAATGATATAAGGGTGTATCCGAATGTGAAGGAGAAAGATATCGTACTTCTCTCCAAAATAAAAAAAAAAAAAAAAAGCTTCCTCCGAAAAGTGGGAAACTCCAAATAAATTTTCCCTGCGAATATCTTACGTCTCTCAAAAAAAAATAAATAAATAAAGAATAATAATAATAATAATAATAATAAAACTTCCCCCGTAAAGTGGGAAACTCCAAATAAATTCCCCGTGCGAAGTTGGCATCCATATTGGCCGGGATATGATCCCCTCCACCCCCATGTGGGTAAGACAATGAATTCTATAACGTAAAAGTGGAAAACATAGCACGTCACGTCACGTCACGTCACGTCACGTGGAAGAAAAATGCAGACATTCAGATCATCGCCAGTGACGTGTTTTATTATCACATGAAAAGATCAGGCATCACTTCTAATATACACGGTAACACCCACTTCCTGCCCATCAAAGATAAAAAAATATCATCAATTATTTTCACCAACTTAAAATTACGGATAATATTTAAAATATAGTCGATAATATTTATTTAAATATTAAAAACATCAATAATATTTAATTTTAATGTAAAAATCATCAGTAATATTTAATTCACTAATAAAATTATAAATAATATTTTCTAACGTGGGTGAGCAGTAGCACATGATCTACCAAACATGTGATTTAAACAGAGTAAGTCACATGTCTTTTTTTTCTGTAATGTAGATTACAAGTATGTATTGTAAAATATATTTATTTATATATATACTTTATCCTCTCAGGAGATATTTGACTTACATATAAAAATCCCGAATACCGTGGATATTCGATTCTAAGGTGAGTGTGCAACAACATATATACAATCCACCAAACACGTGTTTTAAAAAGAGTAAGTCAAAGTGTTCTTTTTACAATTTGCAATAAGCATGTTACAAGGTATGTTTATTTACATTTACACTTTATCCTCTTAAGTGGTACGTTTTTTAATCTGTCTCCTAAGCTGTTTGTTTGATAATGAGTAAGTGAATGGTTTTCTGATCAAGATGAGAACCGATGCCTTGTTTTGACCGTCTCATGTTTTATCACATAGATGGAAGGTGATGTATATGCACGACAGTGTTCGACAAAAGATGTCCTGTATGTATATGATCTTGTATGCTATTTAGCTTCTTCTTGTTGCCACATTCATGTTGGATGATGCCAACGTGGGTACCAACTAAGTAAGCCAACCCAAATCGGTAGGGTTTGTTTGTGGGCTGATTCAACTCGATTGGCCATGCCGTTCCCACTCTCAAATTTTCAAAATTGCTTATGCAAGTTTGTCTATTTTTTCTCAATATCGCCAAGTTATCTTCTTTTGTGTTGTCAAAAATGCTGAAAAATGTACAAGGGAAGATGCCAATTATTAGTCCAAGGACAAGATACCATAGGTGACGTTTATCAGTTTAACGTCAAGATAGAGCAACCAAAAATTGACGTTATCACCTTCTTTTAGGAGAAGAAAATTTGTATTCATGGAACAAGGGAGAACTTGTCAAATACAAGCAAAAACAATCGCTGACTCATGGCCTCTTACAAGCAAAAATATGAGCAGCAAGTATCAGTAATATCTATGCATATGGTTACGACTTTTCCCTCCTTGTTGAGCAACTGTGGATTTTTCCAACATGACTTAGACACATTTGTCCCTATTATATCATAGCTGACAATCTGTCCTATATATATATATATAATGTCATGTGGATGAAAGAGGCAAGATGCGTAGTGGTTTTTGTACGACGAAGTGAAATGAGTTGCACCATGAGTGATCGAGTCCACTCATCCAACTCATAAGTCGGTTGATCTTTTTTTTCTATGGTGGGCTGAATGAGGGTCACACTACTGTAAATCAATTTCAATGTTATGCTTTCTTTAGCATGCCCCATTTGACTCCTAGCCAACCCCAATTAGATTACATTGACTATTCAAATGTCTAGACCAGTGACAATGTACAAAAGGTGATCTTGCCCCTTATTCCAACGTCGTTGATCTCTCCTCTTCCTGAACCATATATCCAAGCATCCTGACATTGATTCCATTACATTCACAAGCATAGCTTGATCTATCTTTATTCAATATGAGCTTTCGTATGACTCACGAATTATGTGTTATTTATCTATTTTTATTTTTCTATGTTAACGTTGGTGATTGAAGATAACTTTCTTCGATTATTCCTGGAATGAGAGGAAGTAGGCCTTACTTTATATTTGTTAATTAATTTTTGGTTTGCTATCTACGAGATCGTTGGTGTAGATCCAAAAAAAAACATCAATGTAAGTCTAAAGACCTATTACAATGACTATGTTCGGGGTTGTCTTAGGAGATGATGTTGCGGAGTGTCTCAATGGTGAAATTCATCGATGATATACCAGGTGTTAAAGCGACAGTCATCTTTTTAAGGTTGTGTAGTTTGCTGATCAAACTGTGACGGATGTATCCGTCAGTGCAAGCTTTTATGTTCACCAATGGATACTCAATAAAACGTTGCTATAGGCAAAAATTCTACATTATTCTAAATATTAGGGAATGTCGGTAACAGTGTCGCCGTGCAGAAAAACTAGTCAAGTTTTTACAAAGAAATGGTGAGATTTTTTAATGACTTTTTTTCGGTCAGTGTGACCGTCGTGTAGGTTCTTATCTGCTAATTAATATGCAAACATATTGTTAAGAAAACCTGAACTCTATTATTTTCCTGTATTACGTAAGATACCCAGATGGTGCTTTCCTGTAGATGCTCAGAGAGTCAACTAACAATCCCAATACATATTAGAATCACAGATTAAACACTTAGGTTCAAACATAAGAAACATGACCGAAAAAAGACTTTTAGTCAACACTAAATGCCTCCCTCGCGTAGAAAAACTAAAGCACAAAAGTACCACAATAGTGCCATTAACTCACAACAAAATAATTCTGGCAAGTGCAAATTATTCACTCAAACATGAGATACACAGCCATAAAAGAAACAACATTCCATTTAACTTGTGGATGACCTTTTACGCTCACTTGCTACCCTACTTTTGGGCTGGAAATTCTTGGCAACATCCGTACCTATAGCTATTCTCCGATTCTCATAGTGAGGAACACCAGTCCAAAAAAATCGAAGACTTTTGGCTTCTAGGATCAACTTCTCCATGGCCTGTGTGGGAAAAGAGTTGTGATTGTACTTTCGGGGATCTGGTGCTTTACGTTAAGGCCTAATTTGATTATCGGGCTAACCCATAGAAATGGAGTAAGTTAATCCCCTTTGGTAAATGAAATATTTTAACTTGGGTTAAGGATACTTAACCTGAGATGAGTAATTTCTAGATTCATGTGGGATAAAAATTTTGGAGGATTATCTCATTAATTTTCACGGGTTAACCCCTTGACATCCTATCCTTTGTGCATAATTCTCAGTCGGTAGTTCTCAAAAATAAATGCTATCTTTGCCCCCCGTGAAATGCTACAATGAAACCTCTATTCTTCATCTTTCTTTCATGAAACACCAAAACTCTCTCCCGATACCGTTGTAGTAAAAAATAATATTGAGATATATAGAAGTCCATGCTCTTGTCAACAAGTGTCATTCTTTATAAAGTAAAGGAATGAATCAAATGTTCAACGTGTGATTAAAGGTCCTATAAATAAATCTATTAATTAAATAAAATATATGAAATTACTTGCATCTAAAAAAAAGAATTCAACATATATATTGTTTTATGAACTGACAACATAAAATTGATTATTTTAACATGATAACTTGCATCTCCCATAAGATGACTTAAACATTGTTTAAAGTAACCAAAATGAATCTATTAATTAAATAAAATATATGAAATTATTTGCATCTCCTTCTGAAAGAAAAGAATTCAATATATATATTATTTTATGAACTGAGAACATAAAATTGATTATTTTAACATGATAACTTGCATCTCCGATAAGATGACTTAAACATTGCTTAAAGTAACCAAACTTGAGGTTGCATAATGTCCATAAAATGATAAATCAATATTTTATTTTTCTTATAACATACATTGCATAAGATATCAAATTTGAAAATCAAAAGATTTGAAACAATACCAATCAACCAAAATATCTTTTTCATGTAGAGGTTAAGAAAAAAGTCTTACTCATGAGTGGCAAGGTGAGTCAAACTAAATATTATCCCATCATCATAAAGTCTTTCAACAATTATTAACAAGCAATCAACTTGTAAATCAACAATTTAGGAACAGAAATGTCATTCTACATGTTATCTCATCAACAAACTTCCATACGTAAAATAACCTTCCAAATTATCCCTCTACATTCCAAACAATAGCAGATTAACCTAACAGAATAATCTTTCTAACTTCTAAATAAAAATAGAGGACAACCTAGCTACACAAAAATTATCCTACTAAATATATCCCTCCTCCCAAACTAGTCTTAAGAGACTTATGCAAAAACATGTTTTATTTTTCTCTTTTCTTCAACTATAATGACTTAATCTTAGGTAGCATCAACCTGTCTTTCATTTAACCAATTCTTGTTTGTCTCTCTACTCGATTTGTCGACCTCGCTGCCCACTAGTTCCTACTCCTTGGTGCTAGGTTTCTCTTTCCTCTACCTTCTTCTGTTCCAGTTGTTGCAAATGTTATTTTGGCTGACCTTTATGCATGGGTTCTACTATTTTCACTCTAGGTTGTGTTCTTTTTGGGGCAATTTCTCAAGGCCGTAGTTATTTTTGTGGCTGGTGTGATGGGTTGCTTTCTCAGGTTACTTTTGTTGAGTTTTGAACTTCTTGGGTTTGTTTTGTTCTCACTTGCTATTCTGGTTTTGTGAAGGACCCCCTTTTAGTTGAAATATTTAAATAACGCGAAAACAATAATATCAAAGCATATAAACAATTATGGAATGCTTGGGTTTACGTGGAAACCCCACTCACGAATAATGAGGAGAAAACCACGGGAGAAGCACCTTATGAGTGTGTGTTTCTCTGTTATTCTTTTCAAAAGAATAAGTGAGGGGTGCACGCCTATTTATAGGCCACTACTCACACACAAAGCCTACATTTTTCAATGTAGCACTAAATAGCCACTCAATTTTCTCAACACTCCCCCTCAAGCTGGAGCATGGAATGCTCAACTTGTAATAGAAACAAACCCACTCTACACAGGCAGGAACATAGGCTGGAGTTGCTGAAGGAAATATGGTTGTCTCTGAAGATCTGGTATTAATGGCTCCCCATTCAATATACCTGAAATTAGGTCTTCCTCTAAAGACATTGAAGGTGAATCTCCCTCTCTGAAATCCACGAAAGTGGATCTCCCACATAGAAACCTGAGATGAATCATTCTTCTGAGGACCTCGAAACTCTAGACCTCTTAGAGTTGAGTTTCTCATGTGGAATCCAAGAACAAAAAGAACTCTCAAGCAGGGGTGACTACAACAAACTCTCACACTCCCCCTTTCTCCCATACTCATATGGGAAAAAAATAATGACGACACAAAACATTAAAAACTATAGAGAAGACTTCTCAACATCTTCTCTCAACCATAAACCTCATAATCACTTTTTTTTTACCTTCCTTTTTTTTTGTTTTCTCCCCTTTTTCCTTTTTTTTCACGTCATTTTCCTTTTTTTCCTTTCTTTTTTTCCCTCTCTCTTTTTTTTTCTTCCTTTTTTTTCTCCACATCATCCCCCCCCCCCCCCCCCCCCCCCCCCCCCCTGTTTTTTTTAACATATCTTTATAACCTAACAAAGATATAAGTAAGGCCTCAAACGTTTACTTTTCTTCTCTAAAAGACCTCAATCTTACCTTAGGGTTCGAAGAACCCAACGGCACAGCCTGCTCACCAAATCGACGCCTCGTTCACCTCTTTTGCGTCGCCCCATGCAACCCCTCATCCACGATGACCTCCTCTTTCGTGTCTCAACCCCTTCTCAACCTCTGCTTCTGTGCAACAGTCCCTCCGCCATCAACATTGTGATGCAAGCTCCGTGCCTGATGCGATGTGTCCTCGCCACTAGCACTAGATCGTCCTCATCAGAGGAAGGCAGCTGCTCGATCGGGTTTGGATCTGCCGAGACGACCCTGTGCTCCAACGTCAATCCCATGCAAGCAGCGAGGAGGATCAAGGAGGAGCGGCCTCCTTCTTTCGCATATTGCTGCTGACCTTGTCGGCAAGATAAAGGCACTTGCACGACTTCTCGTCGGCAACACAATCGACAGCAACTCCATTGCACCATTGCTAAGCCTTAGTGGCTCTGCTAAGCCCCTCCTAGGCTTCGGCCTCTTCACAATGAGAATGCAACCGTGGCCTTCTGAATGATGGCATCAGGATCCCGTTACACGTCACCCTCACCACGATCTCCACAAGGGAGATCCTTTTCAATTCTCCTTCAGATCAAGAGATTGGAACTCCAAACAATAATGATAAACATGATAATCTTAAGAACGAAAATGATAACCCGAGAATAAATCAACTCTGATATCAAGTTGAAGTATTTAAATAACATGAAAGTAATAATATCAAAACATATAACAATCATGGAATACTTGCATTTACGTGGAAATCCCACTCACGAAAAGTGTGAAGAAAATCACAGGAGAAGTACCCTATGAACATGTGTTTCTCTATTATTCTTCTCAAAAAAATAAGTGAGGAGTACATACCTATTTATAGACCATCACTCACACACAAAATCTACATTTTCCAATATGATACTAAATAACCACTCAATTCTCTCAACACTTCTGACTCGCTCGAAAAAGAAAAAGTGCATAATGACCAATCAAGCACAATAGATTATGGTGGTCAATCACTCTAAATAGCAAGTTGACCAACCCAGCAAGTGACAACTTTTTGGTGGCCTGATGGTGAAGGGTTGATATACCTGAATGAAATAAACCTCAATGGTCAATTGATAATTCACACGCCGCCCAACATGATGATAATATGTTTGTAAACAAGTTCGGAGAAAACAAAGAAGAAAAGAATGAAATACATGGTACAGTTCTCTTACTTAGCCAAGTTACAACTTGACACCAATACCCATTTATAGAAGCTAAGGCTACTATACCCATGCAGACACACATAACAATCACATTGGTTAGTTTTCTTTCAACACTCACTGAAAATGAATAGTTTCTGTCAAAAATCAATATTATAATACACAGTATGTTTCACACTACAAAAGTCACATTCCCTTCTTCAAGCACTCAAACGCCATCATCCACCATATTAGTAGATTAATTACATCTATTTCAGTAGGAATTTCCTTTCAACCTTCCATGGGATGATAAATACTTCAATCTCAAAGCACTGTGACAATTCAGTGCAGCGGCCATTCTTCAATGGCATTTTCAATGAGATGGGCACCAGTATTTGGAGCCACAAATTCTGATTTTAAGATTCACGGGCCTTTAGCATAACTCCTCGATGAGTCCACTTACAATTGGCATCTGCTCCCATGAAAGTGGTCAAGTTGTGCCGCAGCAAACAAGATAAAAATAAATTTGGACGTAGTATACATTCAACTATCAGTGGTTCCCGTATCCAGATCACATGGTGGCACCCGTAGACCTTTCCCATAAGCTGCAATAAGAAGGGCCTCAGCTCTGCCTGAAGAACAAAATCCAGTGGCTAGTACACAAAAGTTTGAAGTTATCAACTTCAATAATCTAGGAGACTACATTTTAACTGGTCCAAAAGATTATCAATGTCAACTATAAGAATGAGGAAATATAAATCTGTAATTTACCATGATCCTTTTTTCTCTTCAGCATAGAGCCTACTGATGGAAATAACAAAGAGGCTGCTTTCCTACTGTCATCCTATGAAAGCAAGAGAGAAGTGGTAAAATTCAAGGAACAGGCAGCAAAAATTTGAAGGAGCTTGGATGCTTAGAAGCGATAGAAAAAGGAATAGATAAATGCAGACTATGCAGAATTTATGCCAGCAAGAAGTGAGAATCAACCCTCTTCATTATCTCCGAGAAGGTGAGTGTGTTCCAGACGTATAAATCAACAATCCTCCATAGATATTTGCTAACCTTCGTTAAAGTGGTTCCAGAAAGTTCAAAATGATCCTTCCAAACTCGTGATGGCACAGGTACAACAGAATAACCAGACGCCACAAGAATGCCAATCCACAATCCGTAATTATAACCACCACTCCACCAACCCTTGCCATGGCAAAATAAAAGTCAGTACGCTGTCAGCTGCTAAAAAGAACATATGTACCAGCTAGAGGCCAAAATCTACGCAGATCATAAAAAAACACAAGAAAGCTGGCTTCAACGACCATTAATAATTTAAGCATACATCTGGAAGCAACAAACATAGACAAGATGAGAGTTTGCATCTTAACAGTCACATATTTGCATACATGTAATTCTTTTTACCAAAGCTATTGCTCAGAAAAGAGGTCAAGTCAAAATAAAATTACTGGACCATTATTTTATTTATTTGGAATTTTGGACTATCTGCACATATTTGCATACATAATTCTTTTTACCAAAGCTATTGCACCTCAAGTTGGAATGAAATTACTGGACCATGATTATGTTTATTAGGAGCCAAGTCCAGTTATTTGGTTTAGGCAGTCATACATTTCAAGGCATTTGACTACCCTAAAGATGGATGGTATCCATTTCTTTCTAAATTCATTTAGTAACTATGTCAAACAACTACTGAATAACAAAGAGTGAATGTCTACACACTCTCCTAGAATATATCTGCTTACAAAATTCAGACAGTAGCTTCTTGAATCTGTCAACTTCTATTCCACACACATGGCTAATTTCCTATCTTTTTATATATAATATCTGAAAGACATTTGCATTTCTAACAAAAAATATGCAGCATTAGCCAGGTCATATCCAATGCTTCGAATCCAAAATATATTTCTTCTAGTTGGTCAGGAGACAAGCAGATGTAAAGTTAGACTGATATATACAACAATTTAAATTGGATGTGACATGTAGGATTTAGCTTATAAATGCAACTGAAGCCAAATTTGGGACATACCATTACCGAAGCAATTTCTTATGCCTGTTTCAAACTTTATTTGTATAATTTCCATACCAAAATTTTGATTCAGGTGTCACAGTCCATTTAGAGAAAATGTATAGTTTCTTAGACAGCATGAACCTGTTTTCCATCACCAGGGAAAGGAGTTGACTGCTCAATGTAAGCAACAGTGCCTGCAAATGTAGTTGTCAAGTCAAAGAGAAGATTAACATCAATTGTTGAGTTTCTTGTCAAAAAAAATCAATTGTTGAGTTCATTATCTTTTATTCAAAAAGAGAAAACATAAACTACCCCCTTCCAGCTTTCAAGAGAGAAAGCAACGTTGTTATGGGTATGCAGCATTCAGTGAACTAAGAATTCACTTTATTTAGAATGTAGACGAGTTGACTCCAATAAAAAGTATCTTAGTAATTGTAAAGAATGATCTCAAGAGACATGGCCTCTCAATCTTTGATGAGGATGAAATGCCAAGTAACTCAAGCAATGGGGTTGCAAGTTGCAACACAGTGGCAAATCCATATTGCCGAAGGGCAAAGACAATCCAGTTAACTTGTACTGCTCTTGGTCCTATTGGGGAATTTTTAGTTCAAGAGGATTAAAGTGTACTACAAGGAAATAAAGAAAATCACAAAGCAGGAGATGTTTGCAACATGGGAGCTGACGCCCAGGGATGGACCTGCATCTAAAGTTCGAAATGCCGATTTCGATGCCATATCGATGAAATTCTAAGTGTGCATTTCGTGAGCATGCCGATATATACCGACAAAAATAGTAAAAGTAATTAAAAAAACCAACAGCAACCTCGGCATGGGCACCGATTTCGCCAGCATACCGACCATGCCAAGGGCATGCCGACAATGCTGACGGCATGCCGTCGGAATTTAAATCATTGCCTGCATCATCTCCAGGACCATAGGCCCACCTGAGCTTCAGGACCCAGGACTCCAGACTGGATTGAAGCTAACAACAATAGGTTTCTTTGACTCGGTGGAAGCGGTGGGCAATGCTAGGAAAGGGGGAGAAAAACTTTGAATGATGTGAAACACTTATACTTTTTTTTAGAATGTATGAGAGAATCAATTTCTTTTTCAAAGGAATAAAGAGGAGTCAATTACTGAATATGCGACTTATTTGAAAGAATAGTAATTAAATTCGATAAATACCAAGTTTGGGTTATTTATTGTCAAACAACCCATTTTCGAAAAGGACTTTCTGTGTATAAGAAGCATATTTTTCATATAAACTGCATCATTAACTCCTTTGAAATGCAGACAATGTATTTGCTGTCCGTTCAATCACTGCTTTTTTTTCTCTCAGCTTGGCAATAAAGATAACAAGAGCTAATCATACCAAGTGGAGTTCCAAAACTCTGAAGCAACTTAACAATAGACCTTGCATCTGGGCGTTTTCGAGCACGCTTACCAACCATTATTTTCAAATGCGGAGTGTCAAAGACCTACAGAAAAAGACTTCAAGGATCAGGCCATCCAACAAAAACAAGATCATTAGAGGTAATGACAGATCCATAAGGATTTGGAAAGTGGAAGTGCACTTTGACAAGAACATCCAAAGGCATTCAGGTGTCGTTCAGAGAACAACGAAACTTGTTGCATTTCTTTTAACAGTGGAGCAATGCTTGTATTTTCTTAGAGGATGTCATCTAAAATATCTAAGGACATAATGCACACACAACCAGGCTTTATATGAGAACTACATCAATGAAACTCACTTAGCAGGCTATGCCCCCAGATTTCTAATTTAACAACAATATGTATGGACTTTCAATTTTAATTTGTTGGGAAGCTTATATATGTATTAGTGTTAAAATTTTCACCTTTAATAAATAGAATAGATAATTGGAGATACAAAGTAAAGCGAAGGGTCTGCAGCCTTTTTTTTTTTTTGAAAGGGAGAAAATGGGGGTTAACGAGCCTTTTTTTTTTTTGAAAGGGAGAAAATGGGGGTTAACAAGCCTTTTTTATTTTTTTGAAAGGAGGAAAATGAGGGCTAACAAGGTTTGTTAATCCCCCGGCTCTTCATTAAACTAATGGGGGATTAGGTACACAAAAAATTACAAAGTGCAGAAAAATTATAAGGACACCCACCACCAAGGTTCTTTCCAGCCTAAAAATAGCCCCATTACACTCAAGCCAAGCATAACACAAAAGGATGAAATCTTTCCTAGTAGTGTCCCTATCCACCAAGGTCTGCAACCAAATTGTAGCCAATGTTCCATGTGCTGTCATCGAAGCCAGCAAAACATCCTTTTTCCATTTGGGGGGCCATTTTGAGACACGAATAGTGTTGAAATGCAGGAGTGTCGACAATATGTTTGCTGAATTTTAACAGTGGACTGATAACTTCAAAAGATCATTGGGCCTGTGTGCAAATTTTGCATGGACGCTTGTTTTGACCCATTGCTACTGTTGTCATGTGTTTATTAGACCTGGAAGAGTTCTTTTTTTTTTTTCTGAAAAAGAGTTGGAAGAGTTCTTGTAAGGGTCTTCTCTCCCCATTTGCGAAACATTTAAAGTAGTTTAGTTTTTCTAAGAATCCAATTATTTCCTGTTCTCCAAGCTAGACTTAAGCTGCAATCTCTCGGTCAATTGATTCTAATTATGGGTTTTAAGAGTTAGATTTGTAGATCCATGAATTTCATGATAGTGTAATGCTAAGATCTCTTAAGGATTACTAAATCTATGATTGTTAAATTTATATGTTTCATAGAGTTAGATCTAAGCTAAATTTGGTGCTTGTTTTAGTATTTGTCAATTTTCGATAGCATAACTCTATAAATCTAATAAAATTACAATTATTCTGACCAAATCCCAGGACTTCTTCAACGTGCTTTCAAAATGCCTATTTTTCAAGGCAATGAACTTGTCAAAATTTGAGTTCAAAATTCCACCACTTCCTTCGTAATGCTTCCTATGTGCCTCCAAAACACACTTCCAAAGTCATCGAAACGGCACCAAGATCAGCATTTAGAACTTTAACTGTCAGCAACATGACTGCAATGAAGTTTACTTCTTAGGTTAGAAAACTGATTGCTGCATTAAGGAATGGGAAGTCGCTATGTCACTATGTGAAAAAAGGAGTTCTGCAACATTAAAGTACAATTCAGAGAACCGGCAAAGAAATACATATTTGCCCAGAGAAACTTCTTTAAGTTCAGCAGTGGTGATAAGGAAAAGGCTCTTTTTGCACATATACTAGCATAAAGTTCTAAATTGGGAAAAGTTATTTAAACTCATGTCCCTTCAGTCCTCATTGTTTACCCCCTACTGGTTTACAAAAAAACGTTGTTCTCCCCTACTGTTATTTCCATCAACCAAGCAAGCTACAAATTTTTGCACTTCATTAGACATTTATTTTACTCCAATTGTACAGCCATATCTGTTTCAACATGACTACATGGAGCAAATTTACAGGCATGTTTAGAAAGAACCATCCACAAGGTATACAGTAACAAAGCATTTGCGCAATAATATCTTTGCAAAATAGGTGGGGGCTACAACCAGGTCGTAGCCAGCATAGGCATAACATGTTCTCTTCTCCGATATTAAAAGCATTGTTTAGGCATGGAATGCCGGGATCAGTAGTACGCAACTTGATCTACGTACGGATTAAATACCATTTTAATTGGTGACTCTTGACCCATCCATCAAGGGGGGAAAGATATTAAGTAAACCAAAAAGTAAAAGGAAAAGACTATTGTAAATTAGCCCCCTAGAGGGATTTAGGAATTTCGTTTGAAACGAAATCCTATAATTAGCTCACACAGCATGCTTAGCGTTCCCGCAAGTTTTATTTCAAACCAGAACCTCCAGCAAAAGGAAAAAAGGAGGAGAATGCTGCATATGTTGGCTAAAATGGTCGAAGCTCCACCCTTTTCGAATCTTTATAAAGGAAATGGTACCCACCAACTGAAAATTTCATAGGTGTACAACAGTGAAAGAAGAAAAAAATCTCCTCTTCTACCTTCAATACAAACCCTATCAAATGGAAAATCCTAACTTTCCCCATCCTCGGAGTCAAAGTCTGGGCCTTTCACAATCGAAAACATCGACCCAATTCAGGAGGTATCACGTCCAATCACCATTTATAACGGGCCATTTAGTGGTAAAATTTTGAAAGTGGCAATTCCACAAACACCTTCTGTGCATGACGTCCAACGTCACACCCAACCCACCTGAGCGGAGCAGACACCATCGTCGAACTTGAGAAGGGCCACGGCTCCCGAGTTGTCGGGGTCGATCCCGACGACCCACTCGGTGCACGGCGGCCTCTGGGCCACGTTGCCGTCCCCGCCGAGCGGGGAGGAGATGGATCGCAGCCACCTCTCCTTGAGCAGAGTGGCGGAGGCCTTTGGGGCACGGGGGCCCTTCGGGGGGATCGGGAGGGCCAACTTGGCAGCTGACGCATCGGAGGAAAGGGAACAGAAGGTGCCCAACTTGAGGAGAAGGGGGCGGATTCGAGAAGTGTGAGGATTCTCGTGTAGGAGCTGCGGAGAGCAGCAGAGGTGGCGGCTCCCTCGTAGCATTTCCATTTGTGGTGAGGTGTGACGTAGTGAGTGGGTATAGACGACTATGGTGCAGTGGTTTTTTGGTTGTGGGGGAGATGGAGCTTTGTGCGTCCTTTGGATCGTATGTTGATGTTGATACGTTGCAGTCAGGGTGGCTTTTGGTAGAAGATGGAGGGAAAGGTGGAGCATTTCAAAAAAATTAAAAATTTCACACAAATAATAATAATATCTAAATATCAAATCCCCTTGAGAGGAGGATGTTTTCTTCGAAGGTAATTATACCTGAAATTATGGATCCTAACGTTGGTTTTTGTTTTCAAAAAGAGTAAAAATGAAATTTTTTAATATAGTCAAGAAATCTCATCCCCTGAGATCAACTACAAGATTTAACATAGTCATGAAATCTCATTCCCTAAAATCAACTACAAGATTTTAATAAATCAATATGAAAATCCAAACTTTATATTTAAACATCGGTGTAAGATAATTTTATACATATGCAATCTTATTTAAAAGCCATCATCATTTCAAATCAGAATACATTAGTATCAAATGATTTCGTTGTTAATTTAAAAGTAATGATTGATTTTTTGAGCAGTGATAGATTACATCACATGAAAATAATTTACATTATTTTTACACGTGAAAACAAGATAAGTGATGTGATCCTAATTTTTAAATTTACTTTTTTTTATTACCCACACTTTCTTACATTACAAAAACATATCATTTTTACATTTTTGTACTCACTTTTTTTTTTTTATTCCCTCCCTCCATTTTCTACATGAGACATACAAGACATTAATTTCTCCTCGCCTTCCTATTCCTCTCAATTTTAGCCACTACTATGATGCATGAACGATCGACCATTTAGTATATATATATAATTTATCGTGAACATGTTATAAATAGTAATATTTCCAGGATAATTCAGTATATAAATAGATAGTAGATAGATTATGTTAGAATGTGACATTGTAAAATATAATTTTCAAAATTAAAGGAAATTTTGGACACTGCTCTTGAAATTAAATTGAAAAAAAATAAGTACAACAATTATCTAATATTGATTTAAATTTAATTGATGTAATTAAATAAAAGAGAGACAATTCATCGACAAAAAAGGTAGGCTATTGGGATCGATCGGGGCCCTCCTCTCTCACTAATCTCCTCCCTCCCCGTTCAAATCTTCTATACTCCGTGTTCAACATGCAAGGCCGTTGACTGCCTAGATCTCAAGTGACGTGACGGCGAGAGTTGTAGTTGAAGATCCCCTTCACACGACATGCATTCAAGGCGGCAGGACTCTACCACTTGTTGCCGATCGCTAGTGTGTGATGTTTCGTCGTTCTTCTACCTTCGTTCGTCGTCGTACTAAGGTAGGATGTCCTGCGGTGGATGGTGGCACGGTGGAGCACGGTGGTGCGTCGGCTGTGGAATGGTGGGGCATCCTCGCATGGTCAGTGGTGCAATGGCATAGTGGAGCACCGGTGACGAAAGTTGCTATTCCTCCTCTCGTGGATTGAGGTGGTGCACGGTGATGCTCGTGGATTTCAACGGTGGGGTGATCTAACTGTGTTGTTTTCGTGATTTTACCGTTGGTATGCTTGGGTTTGCTTGTTGTGTGCTGTGGTGGGAAGTTCCTTTCTTTTTCTTTTCATTTTAGTTTAGGTTGTTTTGGTAGGGGTATGCGTGTGACTCCATGCTTTATTCGGCCAGGTTTTCTGACTTAGGTCAGATTTCATTTTTGGCCTTCCGATTGATATAATTCGATTCACTTGTGGTGCATTCTTCGATATTTGTCTCGTTGGTGTCTTATTGCATCTATGAGTGCAAGATCAACCTCCTTCGAGAGGCTGATCAGGTCTTGATATATCGTCGCATCTTTCTTTTTTTCCTTTATTTCTTATCTTCATTTTGATTCCACTTCCTCTTTCTACGGAAAATAGCCTCCCCCTCGTTGGAGAGCGTTAGGATTCTTCTACTTTTATTCTCCTCTGGGACGCAACTTCAAGTACCAGGTTCTTCCCCGTGTAAAAAGGATGATTTTTGAAAAAAAAAAAAACAAAAAGACCAATGCAATTGACGTGAATAAACGAAAGAGAGACAGAGCCCGCAGACAGAAATTTTGTTTAAAAACAATGAAGGAACATTTCAAGCAATGCAAATTCCTCTACAGTAAGTTCTACGGCTACCACCTGACCGAAAGCCGCACTTGGCTTCACAGATATTATGGTTAAGAGAAAAATAGAAATCAAAGAAACACTACTTGCATAAAAGTAGACTAAGTCTAAAAAATGTGAATTTTGGTATGCATGGAGACCACAAGGAATTTCACATAAAATTTGTATAGATAGAATTGCACATCCCTTGTAAATAATACATGGTTTTCTTCTGAATAATTCCTTTTCTGATAGATCGGCAAGAGGATCGCTGGGTCATCAAAATAAGGTAATTTCATATTGTAATTTTTACTTTATGGTTATATGTCGCATGGGGGGCGTGGGAGATGCCATCCTCTTCGTTACTGCAACTAGGGATGCGGCGGGGAGTGGGCCATTTAGGTGATTTTTCAGCTTGTATGGTATTGGATGTTTGTGAATGAAATGGTGAACTTCTTGAGTGTTTACCTGGGGAATTAAGGAAAGATACAATCTAACAATTTGGGAAAACATACTAAATGCGACTGACACTTTGTTGTTGAATTAAGCAGTTGGACATAATAGTGAGCTCTCAACCAAATAGAATTTTAATAGACTATCTTGCGATCGACTAACTAGCATGTTTCAAAGGTTATGTCCAATTAGACTTGTAATTATAAGTGAAGTTGGCTTGATTTCGATATTTGGAGTTTTTAATCATGTGTTACACGTATTGTACAAGTCTAAATAAGTTATAATCTTAGTTTATTTTTTTTGCATCATGGGAAGTAAGATTCTAATACAATTCTAAACAATAATCTTTGTTCATTTCTTTAATTGAGCATTATCGTCTAATGCTCTTTCTATTTGATTTCTTTTCTAGGAAAAGAGAGGATTTTTTGTTTTTGGAAAGTTAAAAATCATTAACACAAAGCAAAAGGTAGGGGATATAGACTATAACATGTCAATTACAAGCTAAAGCCAAGCATGGCAGCAAACTTGAAAGTAATAAATCATCTCACAAATATAGCATTCAACATAATACAAAAAATGAGACTGTCGTTCAGTATGGTTGTAAGTATGGTGCGGCTAGAGACCAAATGTAGATACCTTAACCCTGAGCGAAATATCAAAAATATTATCAACAGAAATTGCGCGGGGGGGGGGGGGGGGGGGGAGGGCACGTCTGATGGGAGTAATCATTATTTGAGTCTATAGCAAAGTACGTCTTTCAATTACATTAATCCTACAAACAAAATTTAAGATTGCAATTAGATTCTTGGGTTTAACTAAATGAAAAAGACATACCTAAGACTGTAAAGGAAAGGGGTAAGGAGTCATGTCACCAAAAATGAAATGTTGACGATGAAACATCAAGATAAAGAGGCCCATGGTTGTGTCGTCAATAATAGTCTTAAGACCTTGGTCAAAGTTTGGATGTCCATTGACAACTTAGTTATGGCCAAACGAGGGCCTCCACTAGTTGCAACAAAATTGCATTCCATAATATATGGTACTACTAGAAAAGGAAGTGGAGATAAATTTATAACCGTCAGGAGGGTAAACCGAGTGAAGGACAAGAATGGAAGGACAAGTAGAGAGAAATAAGGCACGAAGCTCAACGTTAAACCAAAGCTTTTCCAAGAATGTTTTCCAAGAAGGACAGATATTGTTCTTTCTATCTTATTCCCTGATGTAGGGAGAAAAATTACCTCACAAATCGAGCCACGTGGAGGATCTAGCTACCCAACAGGTTGCAGATATCTGGCACTTCAGGATGGATCCGTTCACCCGGGTCTGTGTACCCGACAAAGTGATGGGTTGCTCCAGATCTACATTACAACCAATCGATAGGCTAACCACAGTAATCGAAAGGAATCATGCAAGTACGGTATCAACTTATGATCTCCTGTCAGTTACTTCATGACATGCTATTAATAGCCAAATCCCGAGATTATTGGGACAGAAAAGAAGCCCACAACAAAGGGAAGTCCACCCTATAAATATTGGGAGTGGACTAACTTTTAGGAATTACACAATCAGAGAGAAGAGAGATATATATAGAGTTTGTATCACTTAACTACTAATGAAATTTGGGAGTACCATCCTCCCCCCAGACATACACCCTTCTTCAGTGGAACAGAGACATCAAACCTCTTGTGTATATTCTCTGTGATTGTTTGTTTGAGTCAAGGTTCCTATTCTAAGGGCCTTGATCAATTAGCGTCGTCTGTAAAAAACGTGCAGCACTATGCTTCTCAACTTCATCCCTCCTGCTATGGTTCTCTCTACGTGTCACTCTTCTCATGCTAATCAGGAGAAGCCTGGCCCTACGGAATCTTTAGTTTCTGTGTCAAGAAAGTGCCGGCAACCCTCCAGGCCAAGCAAGAGTAAGGAGGTGCGGCCAGCGAGTCTGCCTCAAGAGCCTCCTCGTCAAGAGAGCCCTCAAAAGGATGCTATCCTCGATATGCAAGTAAAGAAAGATGAATACGAGGCTAAGCTAGTGACTCTAAGGGCCGAGCAACAATTGGTGGCGATGCAATTGCAGGAGATCCAGCTAATGAAAGACCTGGCTAAAATCTGAGAAGAAGAGCCCCAGAGTTCCAGACCCACTGGCAACCAACTAAAGTGGTGTTGCATAGTGGAAGAGGAAAATGCTTATTTTAATTGGATCATATTTTACCCATCCATTGAAGCATCAATCAGATCTGATGCTCTTTAGCATTCAAGTCTGATTGAGCACTAATTAATCAAAGGACCCCTTCATCCATTCCCTTGTTCACAAGGGTCCTCATCATGGTTTTAATTGGATGGAATTCGCTCGATTGATGATTACTTTGATCTGAACGTCTGATTGGGATATTTGATTTTGATTTGGAATTTTAATCGAGTGAATGTTTTTATTGGAGTCCAATTGAGCTTATGGCAATGAATTGGAACTCAATGAATAGGATTTTCACCAAGTGCATGCTTTGCGCCCAGTTGAATCATGGATACTGTTTTTCTTATTCTTTCTTGCAGAGCCATGCCAAGGAAAGTCAGTGTTCTTGACTTGAGGTTTGAGCAAGGATCCAATTGGTTTTACATGATCACTTAGTTGTACACCAATTAATGGCATGTAGGAATTATAAATGAACAATTCAATTAGGTGATTCAAATTAACAACCCACTTGGGATGACATCGTTTTAAATTCTAAAATCAATCTTGATCTATGATTTCAGAGGAGTATAACGATCGGAACACTCATCTGATTAGAGTTTTAACTACAGCAAAAGTTGTAGTTAAGATGACTAAACAGATGAATGTTCCATTTATTCTTGAGTGGTAATTTAGCAGATGATATCTGACTTGAATTTGGATAGCAACTACAACAACAACTGCAACTGCTGCTAAATTAGAGAAGTTGAGTAGCTGAAATAGCTGTTAATTTCAGCAATTACTGCTGCTATGATTATTGCAGCAGTTCAACAACTGATTGGTTAAGTTGGGGCTGTTTGATCAAAGTGGATTTCAATTGAGTTTTTGAGTGTTTGAGAGGTTGGCCTGTTATATAGTGTTGGAACATTTTGTAACAAGTATTCAAGTGCTTTTAAGTGACTTAAATTCAATTAAGATTGCTTATAATTTCATTTTAAATTCCTTTGTCAGCTACTTTTAATGTATAACTTTGTCCAAAACTGAAATATTAATGAAATTGAGTTAAAATTAGACTTAAATGTCTCAAAACTTTTCATGTAGTGTGCTAAGCATAGTGAAGTGTTTTAACTACTATTCCAGCCACTAGAACTCATTTTAGGGCCTTAAGTTTCCTTTAGAAACACCCTTTGAAGGCCTTAAATGTGTCAACTTTACAAATAAATAAAAATATTTAAAAAATTCAAAAAAATAAAATAAACCTATCTTGGTCAAGTTTAGGTATATTTTTAGGTGTATGCCAAGTTTCAAGGCATTCTAAACCTCTGACTTGGTAAAATATATCAACCGACAATTCAGTATACCTTAAAACTTAATAAAAGAACCCAACTTCAAAGACAACAAAAACAACTCTCTCTCTCTCTCATCTCACTCTTTTTCTCTCATCCCTTACCTTTACTATATATATAAAACACATAAAAATCAAAAAAACCCCAAAAATTCAAAAACATACCATGTATACTATATATATACTTATATATAGTAATTAAACCTAAGCTACACGTAAATATTATATAATATGTACAAAATATCTATAAATAACTTATATATGTATTCTATATAGTAAATTAAGTATTTAGAGAAATTTAATGTATATATGATCTTATTGTATTATTTTATATTAATTTATGTAACTTAAATGTATAATAACTAAGCAAATATACAAACAGGTTTATACGTACATATTTGTACTTCGTACTATACATACATATTTATATATATAATATAAATATTATAATGCCTGTAACTTAATTTAATTATATTTACACAGTAAATAGTTAGGTTATTAAGTTAAATAGGTAATTTATTAAGTTAAAATAAAATAAATTAGTAAATTAAGTTAACATCGAAATAATTTATAGTGTATACTTGTAATATATTATACTAAGTATTTCCAACTTATTTAAACTATATTTATACTGTAATATAGTATTTATAGTTTATTTATATGTATAACTAACTAAAAAATGCATTTAATCGTAAATAAATTAAAATAAAGCTTATAAAATATAATAAAAACATGTAATAAATAATTTATTATGTATATTAATGTTGTGCTAAGTCAATTTGACAATTAATTAACTAATTTATACTTTAATTAATGAATTAAATTTGAATTTAACTTGTATAAACAGATAACTTTACCTAATTTAATTATATAATAAACTAACTTATTTTGCAAAGTAACTACATAATTATGTAGTCCTATGTAAAAGCTTTACAACTCTATAATTTATTTATAATTTAAAATAAATTATGGCCCTCAAATTGAGGGCCAAAATCGCAAATTAGAACGTAGCACCTGCACGCATTGCAGTGCCAATCGGGCGCTTCTTTTAGCACCATATCGGAAACGGTAGAGCGCCTGCACCACTCTAAATTGTTTTTCTATTTCAGACTGCCCAGTCCTCAAGTGTCGGGTGCCCACATACACCATCTCCTCTCTCTCTCTCTCTCTCGAGTTGAATATGGCATGTAAGATACTGAGTGTACAGTGCATTGGGCCGGGGGCTGTGTACTGTGCGTGGGCCTGTGTGGGCCCATTGACGAGCATTAAACCGGAATTAATACACCTAATAACAACTAGGGTGGCCTTAATAGAGGTCTGCTACCACCCAGAAATGAGTGCTGTGTATCCCTCGAAAAGGTCACCCGCCCTGAACTGGCTGAGAAGAGAGAACTAAACGGCTAAGAGAGGAGTGTGAGAAGATTAGCGGCTAAGTGTTAGAGCCCTTGTGTCTGTGTATGTGTGTTGTGTGTGTTGAGTGCGTGAGTTATGTATGTCTGCGTGTGTATACATGTGTGTGTATAATGTTTGTATAGTATAAATACATATTATGTAATTAAATAAAATATATAAATAAATAAATTACGTATACTGTAATATATATATGTGTGTGTGTATGTAGTATAAAGTAGCTAGCGTTGTTTGAGCTCTTATATGTATATATATAACACTTAGAGCTTTAGTGACGAATACATCCATCACTATATATATATATATATGTATGTATGTATGTATGTATGTATATATGTTAGTATAAGTAGTTTTTGCCTTCAGTAGTGTAAATATGTTACTAAAGCTACACTGATGTTTATGTATGTCATAGTACATAGGATTATATATTAGCATAGACAGTATTTTATCTTATGTTAGGTATATAATTTTACTATAGCTTTAGCGACACTTATATATGTTACAGTATATATTATATATGTTACTATTGATATTAGTATGTTATAATGAGTTAGTATAGTAAATATTATTAACTATTTTTGTACCTATACTTAGGTATTAACTATATTAGTTGTAAATGATTAACATAGAGTAATTGTACATAATTTTTTA
Organism: Thalassia testudinum; assembly: GCA_037157565.1. Classification (NCBI taxonomy): domain Eukaryota; kingdom Viridiplantae; phylum Streptophyta; class Magnoliopsida; order Alismatales; family Hydrocharitaceae; genus Thalassia; species Thalassia testudinum. Next base: position 67,160,867 of record JAZHRO010000013.1, on the reverse strand, counting down.
TGCTTGTTTGTGTACATTTGTTGTTACGAAAGCGGCTTCAAGACGTCTTTTAAGATGTCTAGGAGGTGGCCCAGACGTCTGGAACCCCTTCCAGACGTCTGGGATTTGATTTCTGCGGCACGCTCGATTTCGTCTGCGCGCCTGCTTGCGCAGACCTGCGACGCCTCTTTTCCCCTCTCTCCTCTGCAGGCGCAGCGCTGCCCCCCCCTCTCTCTCTCTCCCCGCGCGGCTTTAAAAAGGCCTCGCCCTCTCCCTCACTCTCATCCCCTCCGTTTCCTTCTTCTCCTTCCAGCCGGTGCGAGAGTGCGAGCGGCGGCAGCGGCAGCCGTGGCGAGTTGCGGGAGGAGGTGTTGCGCGAGGGAGGAGATGCCCGACCGTGAGGCCTCGAGCTCGCCAGGGCAGCTAGAGCCGGCCGGCGGGGGGAGTCGCGGGCGTGGAGCGTCGCGGGAGTGCTACTGCAGCTCGAGCAGCAGGCGGATGAGGCGCGGCGCGACCGTGCATCGCGGGCGGAGGGCGAGTCGAACTCTGATTCTAGAAATTTTTCCAAAATCAGACGTCTGGGCTTCCAACCAGACGACGGTGAAGACGTCTGGAGGACCGTCCAGACGTCTGGCAAGTAAGTTATTTTCGTCCTTCTTCCTTTTCTACGACCGTTTGTACTGAGCACGAGGAGTGGGTACGTGCAGGATCTGAGATTCGCCATCCAACGCGAATCAGACGTCTGGCCGAAGTGCCAGACGACGGAGAGGAGTTCCAGACGTCCGGGTCGACCATCGGACGTCTGGGAACTAGGCCAGACGCCCCCGCAGGCTTCTGGATGTCTGAGAGACTACGCAGAACAAAGGTACCATCTAACCCACATTTTAAGACGTCTGGAAGAGGTTCCAGACATCTAATTTTGGACTATTTCATCTTTTACGACCCGTTTAGGGCCCGTTCGGAGTCCGTTTTCCGCGTTTCGAGTTGCGTTCTTTTCGAAATAAAATCCTCTACCCGTTTCTAGTAATTATATACTGTTCTGAGAAACTCCTTGTGTTTGATCCTTGTGATAGGACCCCCTTCCATTTCAGTCTTGGGGATTGCGGAGGCGCGCGGGATTTCTGACCACGCCCCAGTACTTCCGTTGTAGCTGGTAGAGTGGCTTTAGACATTATTAACGTAATTTGTTACAATTATGGAACAATTAATAGAACCTAGGGCATTGCATGAATCCTAGGAATGAGAAACCAGATTGAATGATAGATCCTAGGGTATTGCATGAATCCTAGGGCTGGAAAACTAGATTGAATGATAGATCCTAGGGTATGGCATGAATCCTAGGACTAGAAAACTAGTGAAATGAATATAGATATTGCAGTCTTGGAAACTGTGGAAAGGAAATAATAGCTGCATGTAAATTGATTTTAATAGCTGCCTGTTATGAATAAATGAACAGGATTGAGAATATGGGCTGTATGAACGTGAAACCGAAAAGGGGGAAACCTGAATGTGCTGAGTTAAAAGAGCTGGAACCCTACGAGGAATTAGGAGTAGAACTCCTGGAAAGAGAATGAAATGGAAATGAGAAGGAAAGATGTGGAGGTGCGTTGTCTCTTGGGTACGTAGTGCCAGGGGAAGCACCTGTTACCTGCTTAGTGCAAAGCGGAGCCAGCCGCCCCAGGGACCCGGGGTTAGGTCTGGCCACTTTGTACCGACTTGTTGGCCCTCGTGTACACAGTACCGAGGAGAGCTACTAGTGTAGGGCGAGTACTAGCTACCCCACGGGCCCCGGGGTTCTACTAGCTCACCTACACCGACTTGTTAGGCCCACTGGGCAAACCAGGGTAGTCAGGCGAGGGTGCGCGGACTGTGGAGGGGCAAGGCCCCTATTTGGTTATTGTGGAGGGGTTGGTCCCCTGTTACTGAGAGGGCTCTGTCCTATACTGGTTCCGTGCTGTGCTTTGGGCGCACCCATTAACGGAAATGACTGACCGCGTGCCAGTGCGGGGTAGCTACCCGTGCATTTACCGCGCGTGCCGTAGTCACCATTACGCCTGTCAGTGACCTTGGGGTGGTTGACTGAGAGTAGGATCACCACGGGGGACTCTCCCGTCCAGGAGAGCACCACGTGTTACTTCTACTGTTCGGAAAAGACTGCAATCAAGATCGTTCCCACGAGGAACATTCGAGATCAAGTGAAGGATCAGAGAAATAGATAAATTGTGAAACAGTAGATAGACGTAAATAAAGGAAGAAAGAAAATAAAACAGCTACTGTACACTTTACTGCTTCTTTAGCTTTAGCTGCCACTCTACTCAACGTTTCATTGACGTGTTACACTCGTTACTTTTCAGGACCAGGTGTTGAGCAGCCAGGGTTAGCGGCTGCAGAGGACGCTGGGCCGAGTAGGGTCCAGTAGACTTACCACTGTTCTTTTGTACCCCTTTTGTTCCACTGTAGTGAGTAGTTCTTGTTACTCTCTGTACTTTTCTTTACTTGTAGTTCATGTTATGTTATAAATGTTGTTCTGCTGTTGTGGTGGTACATGCTGTAGTAGTTCTTTTTCTTACTACTGTATTTTGTTACTGCTAGTTATATTGCATGTTGAATGTGGTTTATTTTATTGCTCTTTTGGTTACTTCCTCTTTGGACGACTAGGTCTTGGGATTAGTCGAGTCGGTCCGGTTCTCGTGTCTCGTAGGGACTCAGGAATCGGGTCGTTACATTTGTTTTCAAGTATTGTAATATGTTTTAATTCGTTCTTTTGTACATAATTAACCAAATTCTTTTATTCATTGATTCTTTCATTTATTTTTGTAAATAAAATCAATATTTTTGGAATAAAAGAATATTTTTGAACTTAGAGAGATGTATATCAATAACTACCTCCCAATAAACGACCTGGAATAAACCAATAAAAATTAAGTATATAAATAAAATTGACGCGACAACAGTTTTTATTTGTGACATATACTACAATGACATTTTAAAACCCCCTTTTAGTGCAAACAGATTATCGACAATCATATTTTTGGCACCATTGCCAGGGACAAAAACCCGTCAACAGCACTTTATTGTGATTGTTTGACGAATGTCGCAGAAAGTCGATTACTTTTGGCGCCATTGCCGGGGAGACAACTCTCTATTTGCCAAAAATCTTCTTTTGTTCTTTTACTTGTAAATATTTTTGATTTGCTTATATATAATCATTCTTTTATTTATATTCTTTATTGTATATATATTCTTTTATTTGTTATATTCTTTGATTCTTTTTGTATATACTGATTTTGACTAATCATTTTTCTTTTGTCTTGTTTTCATGGTACCTGAGGAGGTGTTGGAGGAGAATGATTATTTCCCAGTGGACCTGCTTCCCGATTTTTCTTCGACTTCAGGACTTCTTCGACAGAGCCATGTTTAGATTAGTTTAGATATTAGGATTTAAGTTTAGATTTTATTTTCATTTTTAGGATTCTTTGTATAGTCATAAGTTGTGAGAGCATGTTCTCACACATTTGATGTAATAATATGGATTGTGGACACTTATTCTTTTTTTTCTTTCGCTTGAGGTTTTTAGATTTTATTTTTCGATTGGATTTGATTTCTTGCATCAAAAATCCAAAAAAATCTGCAAAATTGAAAATACCAAAAATATTTCATCTCTACTTATCTAACATCAACATGACATAGGCATGCCATCTTAGGTTTGCATTAATTCTTGCTAGATTTACTTTATGTCAATGTGCATTGAATGTTGAATGCTGGAGTCGGTATGATTTCTAACCTTCTTAAGCTCCTATCATCTTTGCATTGGACATAATTAAGTAAGACCACCACTTGTTTGCAACAAATTAAAAAGTGTGACCAGTTGCATGAAAAACACTCTTAAAGAGAAGAATCTAATTCAAAGTGACTCAATTAAATTCTCTGAAACCTTGTGTGGTTTTTCATCGAGATTCTATTGATTGATTCTATCGTGTGCACATTACACGATCACACAAGGTACACAAGAGCATACTTTTCTATCTCATCTCTCTATGCACCCACGATAACTTGGATTCGCATGCCAGTCTTATCCAGATTTCCGATGGATTTTAGAGGTCTGCACATTGCTAGGTTTCTCTTAGGATGCGTACGATTGCATTGATAATATCTGTTTGCGCACTATGTTTTTCGTAGTAGACTAATAGAAAAAAAATTCATGATTTTTGTCTCACTTGAATGATGTGGTCTTGCTTCTGAGATTGAGATTTTATTTGGTTGGATTGATTTTGCCATGAGTTTGTGACTGCTTCGCGAAATGTTTTCAAAAACCAAACTCATGGATGGTAGATGTTCTTGACACCAACCTCTAGTACTTCCTTTGGGTACTAATGCCCAAGTAACCTACATTTCCTCCTTTTCACAGTTTCGTTCGGGGAAGGAACTATAAACAATCCATTTGTGACACTACTGTCTTGGAGGAACCTTTGTTCCTCAATATTCTAATCCTTCTGCACCTTACTCAGATCAGCAACCACCTCTTCTTATCAACCCAAATTCATCTTCTTCATCTTGACTCTATATCAATTGATTGAAGAGGTGTAAGCTATCAATTTTTCTGGATATACTATTTCTTTACTTGGACCTTGAGCCAAGTATCTCTGATTTGATACCCACTTTCTACTTGGGCCTTGTACCAAGTATCTGATTCTGATTCTAATTAACTAAGGAGCTATTCTTCACCTTTAAGATTGACAAAACTTCCATTCTATTCACCATGATCTGAATTCTTTCATTGAGCTTCATTGACTTGTCAATTCTCAATCCATCCTTTTAGCTCCTACATTTTTGACAACTACTTTACGCCTAGCTGAAGGTGTAAAACTTTGCAAACCTATCTTTTGTATATAGCTATTTTTCACCTTTCTTATTTTCCATTTCTTGCATTAGGTGTCTACCTTTGCATTTTTTGCATACATTCATTGTCACATATGTCATGCATTTCACTTCTTAACCCGACTTTCCACTCTGATCTTGTATTAGACTTGAAATCGTCCAGACAGAGATTTTTATCTCCTCATTTCAACTTCCTTCCGTCACCTAGTCTAAGATAGTGAAAAGCATAGCATGCATTTGCATCCACCCTATTCATACAATGAGGACATTGCATCATTTAAGCATTGGGGGATGTAAATGGTGAATCATTTCCTGAATGCAATTATAGACACCATTATAGTATAGTATTATCAAAAATACCAAAAAAATTGAAAAATTTTAACACATTTAAAAAAAAATACAAAGTCAAAAATACAAAAAAATGTCAAAAACAAAAATTCCAAAAATACAATAAGAGACCTTATCTTCATTGTTGAGGGAGAACCCCAAAATTGAAATCTTTAAGGAGAGAAAAAGCATATAAAAGAATTTAAGTATTTAATTATGATCTTATAGCTGAAAACAAAAATATAATAAGTGTTTATGGACATTCAACCTTTGCTGGTTAAACTTTCCGGGCCAATATAGCTTGATTCGCTCAAGCTTTGGCTTAATACACTTTAAGCTTTGACAAGATAGATCATGATCTCTCCTAACTTAGGACGTATTCTTGTACCTGAGTCACCAGTATAGGATTCGTTGGTTTGCTTTGGCTTAAGAGTCTACGTAACCTTGGTTCACACTACACAGTGTCGGGAAAAACCTTGTGAATTTGAAATTCAACCCTAGTGTTCATTAGGGAAGGTGGAGTCCTTACCTGTGCATGCAGGTAGACTCTTTGTCCTAGTCTTTAGTCTTGTGTCTAGGAGAAGTCCTTTCCACCAAAGACTCACCCACCAAATAAAATTGTCAGAGACATACTTACATTTATTGCGAAAAAAAAAATTCAGAAAAAGTCATTCTTTGGAATAAGTCAAGATGTTCTCCAAGTCCTATAAATTGTTGTCCACCAAAAACAAAAATATTTTTAGGGTGCAATATAAATACCATATTTCCACCAAATATTTTTTGAGTCACAACGCAATAAGAGTTGGGTTTGAGTCTTCCTCATTTTTGAGAGTCAATCCGAAAACATGAGTTGAAGCTAGCACCAACCTATACTTAAAAAGAAGTGAAACCCCATGGTTGAGTTTTAAAATTCACTTGGTTAGTCCTGACCCATCACTAAGCACAACCATAACCACTTAGCTTCTAAGTCTTGTAAAATCCTCTGAATCTTGGAAATCTCACTTAAGGTTTAAATATCAAGAGTCCTTGTTGGTCGAGAGATTGTCTATGTCATATCAGTCTTAAGTTTAGGTCAGTCTTCCTAAACGACAAATTCTCACAATGTCCAGACAAAACACAGTTGGCTTATCAGGAAAATCTTTCAACTTAAAGATCACTGCTAAACAGTTAACAATTTGAGAAAAGAGGAGAAGAAAAATAGATATCTCATCACACTTACCTAGCTGATAGTTAAAATGCTTCGTACTTTAATGAGTTGTTTGCTAAGAGACTAGCAAAACCTAAGTATGGGGGTATGATGAGCCACACCTCATCAAGGAGTCCACATAGTATCCCCTTTGAAGTAAGGGGTGGTGGAGACCAAGGCCCTTGTGGCTCAGCAGGAGATTTCGGTGGAACTCTCACCTGAGGAGTGACGTGCGGTTGTGCGTGTGTGTTAAGAAGTATCGTTATAGTCGCACTTGCAATGCCGGTTTTAAATTAATTAAATGGAGGTGAGTCCGAGTGTCGGTCTCAGAGAGGCGTGAAAATCGGATTTTTCTTATTAATTGTTGTCACGGAAAGCACGGAGTTTTGCTTGCGAAAGGTGCGGTTTTGAAAAGCGAGAGAGAGATAGAGAGAGAGATTAGGGTTAGAGTGTTCCTTGTTTGATCATGCAACTCAAACGGAAATTAAAGTGACAACTGAACAGAAAATAACTTCATTAATCATGCACTTTTAGTTCATAGCTTACAACATTAAATACATGCTCAAACAAAAGTAATGGAAAGCTTAAAAGAGAGAGAGAGAGAGAGAGAGAATGGAGAGCGACGAGGCAGCCACGGCAGAGGAGGAGGCTCCGTCGGTGCTCGTCTTTGGCGATTACAAAAGAGCCTAAAGCTAGCTAAGAGAGGGGTGGAGTAGTTGCAAGGGGAGTGAATGCCTTGAATGAGTGGTTGGAGGGGGTTTAAATAGGGTTAAGGGCTTTCTAAAAGAAGAAGGGGCTTTAGCGATGTTCGGAACGTCGCTAAAACCACTCCAAAAGCGTCGGTGAAGCCCTCCAGCCTGCCGGTGAACCGTGCGCGTCGTTCTTCTTTGCACTCAATCCGCGACCGTTGTATGAGAGCCGTCCGATCTGAGATCTCTCCTTGGCCGCACTTGGATTGCGCCTCGGGCCGGCGTGTGCACGGGCGTCGTCGCCCGGCGTGCGCGCGCGCGTGGGCGCTCGCGATCCGTGGGCGCACCGCGTGGTGCAATCTCGGCCGCCCGCTGCTAATCGGGCGGCCCAATTTTGCCGCGCGTGCCTTCGTCTTCAATTTCACGCACTGCGCAGCTCGAACCCGCGTCGCGTGCATGCAAGCGTGCGCACTAACCGTTGAGCCACGCCCGCGCTTTGTCGCAGCGATTACGGGCGGGCGCGTGAGTCTCGGTCGTCCGATCGAGGATCGACGGCTGAGATCTGATCTCGGTTGGATGAAGAGGTGGCGTGCTGTGAAGCAGGGGTGATGTGGCGCAATGAGGGCCATTGATCTCCAGATCAACGGTCAGAACTTCTTGGGCCCATTGTAGAAGCTCCGGATGTTGGATTTGGTCGATCTTGAGTCCTTTGGACTCCGTTCGTCGTTCTGAATCCATCCGTGCGGTCCGATTGTTCATCTGAGGCCTGCTCTGACAAGTGCTTACACAAATGACCATTAATACAGTTTTATAAGCAATCTTGGTACATGATGCATGCAATGCTCCCATTCTACTTATGTTGTGCCTTTTATTCTTAAGATGGGCCATATTCAGCATAATTATCACCCCCTTGTGCAGTGTTATCATACCCCCATGCTTACTCCTTGCTAGTCCCTAGCAAGGTTTATTCTAGCCTTTATTTTCTTTTAGAATTTAAGAAGTAACTACTCAGACACTTCGTCACTTGTCAATAGGAGGAAATATACCAAGATCTTCACCTACAAAGACTAAGTAGCGCCCGGGTGTCTGCCAAAATACGAATCGCCCAAATCCTTGCTTTAATGTATATAACTATACATATGTATATGTATATGTATATATATATATATTTTAGAATTTTTTTCGGAATTCAGTGTGGGTTGGTAACTTTTTACGGCTACCCAACCCACCCAAAACTCAGTCAAAATCCTAAGTGCTAAGCATCTTGGTGTGAATGTTGTGATATACTCACTTAACGGTAATTTAGACCGACTTCGGGTTTCTACGCCCCTAGGTGACCGGAAAAGGAAATAAATTTGCCTGAAGGTGTATTTGTTCGATTGGTAGCTTTCTCCCTACGTTTGTTTTAATTGGGGTTAACACAAGGATTTTTCCAGTGTATATCTTCCCGGCTTGTACTACTTCCCCCGCTTCTTCCTTAAGTGTTTTGGTTCTTTTTGTGCAATTATTGAGCTGGGCTCTGGATAACAGACCAATGGGCTGTTACCCACGATCACTTGTCAGCCATACTTGTGCGGTGGAGTGTGGTTTATTTTCTTTTCTTCTCCTTTTTTTTTCGTAGGTGGCTTCCCTAATCTCAAATGTACCTAGAGGCAACGAAGAAGAAATGGTCTATGGCTGGGTTCTAGACAACCTGCCAATGGGTTGTTACCCACGACAACTTGCTAGTCATACCACCTTAGAGAGTTCATTAGCTACCCAATTTCTGTCAAAATCTCCGAGAAGTGAGTCTGTGCAAAAATGTGTGCAGATGCTTAGACTCAAAATTTTTCTGAGTTAGAGGGTGAGTTGATAAGTCGTATACTTATCACCTTATTTAGTAGGTGGATTAGAATGGCTTAAGGATGCAAGGATTCGAAGCTAAATCCATATTTTAATGGACACCAGGGCTGATTAAGCCTGAAGGCTTGAAAAGGCTAAGTGTTTAAGTTCTTTTTGTATTATTTCCCACTATTGACAAGTTTCTAATGCCTAAGTTTTCTTCCTAAATTCAATTTTTTTTTATTTTATTCAGACTGATTAAATGAGCTCAGGATTATGCAATTTACCACCCCCCATGCCTAAGTTGGACAATGTCCTCATTGGCAAGTACATGGATGCATAAGGGTTCAAAAAGATAGTACCTGAGTGACGTAAAATACTGGATCAGTCTGAATCCTCTAGGTTTCCTCCCAGGAAGCACTGAGTTTAACGCCTCCAGCTGGGCGGTGCACAAACAGGAATGGCTTGGGTTAAGGAGGTATGTACAAAATCAACCATACCCAAAATCAGAAGTCCACAGATGCGAACAAGGTTGTGGTGGAGTCCCGTTCCTAAGGGACAGGAATTCTGTATCATGCATGCCCGTGTCAAACCCTCTCTTAGTCTGCGGGCATGCAAACAAGTTGATGTGGACGAACGCACCCCAAATACGACATGCCATACACTAAAGATGTAGGTTTTATATGTAACGACCTGATTCCCGAATCCCTACGAGACACGAGAATCAGACCGACTCGACTAATCCCAAGACCTAGTCGTCCAACGAGGAAGTAACCAAAAGAGCAGTAAAATAAACCACATTCAGCATGAATATAACTAGCAGTAACAAAATACAGCAGTAAGAAAAGGAAATACTACAGTATACACCACCACAGCAGAAGGGAAATAAACATGTACATAACATAAAGTTTCGACAAAGAAAGTACAGGGAGTAACAAAGAAACTACTCACTACAGTGGAAGAAAAGTACAAAAAGTACTACAGGTAACTCTGCTGGACCCTACTAGGCCCAGCGTCCTCTGCAGCCGCTAACCCTGGCTGCTCAACACCTGGTACTGAAAAGTAACGAGTGTAACACGTCAGTGAAACACTGAGTAGAGTGGCAACTAAAAGCTAAAGAAGCAGAAGAGTGCACAGTAGCTAGTATATTTTTACTTTCGTTATTTACGTCTTTCTATTAAATTACTATTGATTTATTTCTCAGATCCTTCTCTTGATCTCGAATGTTCCTCGTGGGAACGATCTTGATTGCAATCTTTTTCGAAAAGTACAAGTAACACGTGGTGCTCCCCTGGCCGGGAGAGTCCCCCGTGGTGATCCTACCATCAGTCAACCACCCCAAGGTCGCTGACAGACGTAACGGTGACTACGGCACACGCGATAAGTGCACGGGTAGCTACCCCGCACTAGCACGCGATCAGTCGTTTTCGTTAACGGGTGCGCCCAAAGTACAGCACGGAGCCAGTATAGGGTAGAGCCCTCTCAGTAACAGGGGTCCAACCACTCCACAGTACGCTCATCCTCTCCTGACTACCCTAGTTTGCCCAGTGGGCCTAACAAGTCGGTGTAGGAGGCTAGCAGAACCCCAGGGCCCGTGGGGTAGCTAGTGCTCTCCCTACACTAGTAGCTCTCCTCGGTACTGTGTACGCGAGGACCAGCAAGTCGGTGTACAGTGGCCAAACCCACCCCGGTCTCAACTTGAGGGTGGCAAGCTCCCCTCTACACTAAGAGGTAATGTGTGTTCTCTCTGGTACCACGTACCCAAAAAATAACACACTTCCACGTTTCACTTTCTCAATACCATTATGTTCTCTTTCCAGGAGTTCTACTCCTAATTCCCCGTAGGGTTCATGTTCTTTTTGGTTTGGTCATTTTAGGTTTCACCATTCCAGTTTTACGTTCATACAACCCATGTTCTTCATCATATTTCTTCATTCATAACAGGCAGCTGTTAAATCAATTTACAAGAAGTTATTATTTCCTTTCCACTTTTCCAAGACTGCAATATTTATATATTCCACTAGTTTTCCAGTCCTAGGATTCATGTCGTACCCTAGGATCTATCATTCAATCTAGTTTTCCAGTCCTAGGATTCATGCAATACCCTAGGTTCTACTATTCAATCTAGTTTCTCAGTCCTAGGGTTCATGCAATGCCCTAGACTCTATTAATTGTTCCACAATTGTAACAAATTTTGTTAAGTAAATTAAAAAGCCACTCTACCAGCGAAAACGGGAGTACCGGGGGCGTGGTCGGCAATCCCGCGCGCCTCCGCAACCCCTAAGACTGCAACGGAAAGGGGTCCTAACACAAGGATCAATCACAAGGAGTTTCTCAGAATGGTATACAATTACTGTAAACGGGTAGAGGAATTTATTCTGGAAAGAACGCAACTCGAAACGCGGAAAACGGACTCCAAACTGGCCCTAAACGGGTCAAAAACGACGAAACTGTCCAAGATAAGACATCTGGAACCTCTTTCAGACGTCTTAAAAGGTGGGTCAGGTCGTACCTTAGTTCTGCGTAGTCCTTCAGACGTCCAGAAGCCTGCTGGGACATCTGGCTTGGTTTCCAGACGTCCAATCGTCACCCCCGACGTCTGGAGGTTCTTTCCGTCGTCTGGCACTGCGGCCAGACGTCTAATTCACGTGGGATGGCGACCCTCGCGTCCTCCCGAGCAGGACCTAGGCACACAAACACCTGTTCTCAGCACGACGAAGCACAGACAGAGTCGCGGTGGACAGCTGCATGGCCGTACACGCGAAAAAGGGAGAAGATGAAATATCTTACCTGTCAGACGTCTTGACGTCCCTCCAGATGTATTGAACGTCGTCTGGACGTAAGTCCAGATGTCTGATTCTGGAAAATTTTCCAGAACCAGAACCCAATTCGCTCTCCGCCCGCGACGCACGGCCGCGCCGTGCCCCGTCCACTTGCTGCCCGAGCTGCAGCAGCTCCCTCCGCGACACCCCACACCCGCCGCTCCCCCACCGGCCGGCTCTAGCTGCCCCTGCAAGCTCGAACCCTCGCGGTCGAGCTTCTTCCTTCCGCTCGCAGCCCTCCTTCCCGCACGCTCGCCGCGGCCGCTGCTACTACCGCTTACTCGCTCGCTCGCGCTCTCGCACTGGCAAGGAGGAGAAGGAAAAGGCGGAGGAGATGAGGGTGAGGGAGAGGTCGAGGGTGTTTTATAAGGACGCGCGGGGAGAGAGAGAAAAGGGCGATGCGTCTGCAGGAAGAGAGAGGGAAAGAAGAACGAAAGTGGCGGGTGCAGTCTGCGCAAGCACGCACGCAGACACAACCCCGTACGTCGAAAAAATTTATTACCAGACGTCTAGGACACTTCCCAGACATCTTAAACTGCTTTTGACGCCCATGATCGTAACATTATACTCAGCTTGTATCCCCATAAAATTGTAATCTATCAAAAGTGTATCAATTCCAGTGCATTCGGGTTGCGAGATCTTTATTCTGGTAGGGCAAGTAACAAAGTCAAGAGTTTCATAATGAGCCCAATAATCAAGCATGAGGCCTCTCTCCAAAGACGAATCTATCTCTTCCGCAACTATGGTTTCATTGCTCATTCCCTCCAAGCCCTCGATCTCAAGTATATTTTCTTCAACCTTCTTTGTATCAGATTCACTGTTTGGGGTTGCATTAGAGGTAGGGTCAATTTCATCCTCTAGATCATATTCTTTCTCTCGGCCCTCCTCCAAATTTATGATGGGGATTCCAACCGATTCAAAATTGATTTCTTTGAAATTGTAACTCCATTCCCCATCTTCGATGTTGGCTGCTGTTCCCACCAGATTGCTTCTCTTGGGCCGATTAGATTCGGATTCCAAGGCATCTCCCCTCACATTCTTAGTTTCCTCCTGATGTTTGTCATCAATGCTCCCCAAATTATGTTTCGAGGAATCCTTACTGTCCTTATCCACTGAGCTGTCCAACTCCTGAGGGGTATCAATGGTGGACTAAACCAAATCAGGGTGACTGGGTGTAGTCCAATTGATCATGGTAGGTCCTTGCTTTATGAATTCCATGAATGGCGTTGTGTGCAACAGCTTTCTCTGGCCTTCTTTCCCCAATTGTTGGAACAAATCCAACATGGCCTGTTGCCCTTTAACCAATTCTTGATTCTGTCTGTGTAGTTCTAACTGGAGGTTATCAAGAGTTGACGTGGTGTCATTTGGTTCCTTTGGATTTCCTCCTTGAAATCCAGGTTAAGAGAGTATGGTTGAGGTTGTGGATCAAAATCCATACTGGTGTTTAGGTTCTTGGGTGGGTCCTCTATTCTATCATGTTCAGGGTCCAGTTCTTCAAGAGGAACCATTCTCTGTTTGGTCCTACACCAGAATAGTTGAGGTTCTAAGTTCTCCTCCCAGTCAGATTCTTCATTAGGGGACCAAATCAAAGGTTGATGATCCTGGGCTTGCCTAGATTTTTGATCATTTTCTGATTTCCATTTGTCTAGAACTCCTTCTAATCCAAAGGTCAAGTAGGAAAGGTTGTTGAATACAGGTGACCTTTCTTGGTTATTATCCTGAGAAGGGTAGGGTTCTTAATGTTCTCCTAAAGTGTCGGTCCTATCACAGTAGAGCGGGTAGGACCTAAATGAGGAGGCGTCGTGAGGAGATATGGAGCCCCACGATTTGAATCGTACCCTTGGGTGGATATGTTGGGTGTATTCCAATAAGAGGTTGGTGCGGTTTGGTCATAATTGGGATAGTTGGGCCAAGAGGGATATTCAAGGTCGTATCCCCAACTTGGTGGTTGATTAGCCCAAGTAGGTTGTGGATATGGTCTACTTGGGTTAGCATATAAATCCTGTTGGGGGTAGTTTAGGTAAGATGGATAGGCATTGAAATCCATGGTTTGGAAGAAATGGAGGGATGCAGGAAGAACAGATGAGAGAGAGTTGTGTACTCAACCAAGCAAACAAGCCTAGTCCTTATGATGTGTTCCTTAGGGGACCTGGAAATCTCACAAAGGGTGATTAAGACCGTAAGCACTAGACTCCCCTTCCCAAGGCTAATCTGGCCAGGTTGATTATGAGGGGATTGCAGGGAAGGTTCTTCCTTTGGCTTGCGCCTCCGATTCCGTAGACCCCACAACCGCGGTCGTTTGACACTGCCCTGCAGCCTAGTCACCAGATTCTACCAAGGGAATGAAAGCTAAATGCCCAGCGAACAAAACCTCGCCTTTCGAGACTTAACTCAGTCCTACCTAGGGCATGTCTACTTAGTTTTACAGGGTTAGGATAGTGCTTGTGCTTAGGGTTATGTGATGAGGCGTTGATTGGGGTGGTGCTTCTTAATTTCCCACTTTCAAGGTGTGTGCTTTTAGCAAAACATGATTTTCAAGCAAGGGTTTTTTAAGATGTGATGGCTTTTAGTGTTTCATCCTTACTTTAGTATTTTTTTAGGGTTGACGTGTCTTAATGTTTTCAAACAAGTTTCAATGGGCATGTCAAGTTCTGCACACAATTTGGTAAAAGTAGATTTCCTTTTATTCTGTAGAGGCTCTAAAACCCTAATGCATTCATCCTAATGATCATGCAGCTTCTATTAGATGAGTTGGTTTTAGGGTTGAGTGGTGCGGCCCAGGTCAACTCATGGTAGCTTCGCAAACATCACTCAAGAAAAAGAAAAGAACACTCCAAGAATTTATTCAGAATGTTAGAGTGTACATTTTTTTGTGGGGTGATGTGTTTGGGATGTGGGTCAAGTAATCATACACCACGCCAATTTTTTTCAATTTTTACAATTTTTTTAGTTTTCTTTTTCATGCAAGCAAACAATCATAAGAGAAGAATTACTCACTATCGGTCTTCGTAGCGCCTACTCCCATGATACCGTCGTGGGATGCGTCGCTTCGTCGTCCACGCGTCGAATTCTTGCAACCATCAAGTAAAAAGGAAATAAGGACATTAGACGATGTGAGAATGAATGTGGAATGGAGGTGATAAAACAAATCCGTTGCCTCCCCGGGAACGGCGCCAAAAACTGACGTGCGGTTGTGCGTGTGTGTTAAGAAGTGTCATTATAGTCGCACTTGCAATGCCGGTTTTAAATTAATTAAACGAAGGTGAGTCCGAGTGTCGGTCTCAGGGAGGCGTGAAAATCGGATTTTGCTTATCACTTGTTATCACGGAAAGCGCGGAGTTTTGCTTGAGAAAGGTGCAGTTTTGAAAAGCGAGAGAGAGATTAAGGTTAGAGTGTTCCTTGTTTGATCATGCAACTTAAACGGAAATTAAAGTGACAACTAAACAGAAAATAACTTCACTAATCATGCACTTTTAGTTTATAGCTTACAACATTAAATACATGCTCAAACAAAAGTAATGGAAAGCTTAAGAGAGAGAGAGAGAGAGAATGGAGAGCGACGAGGCAGCCACAGCAGTGGAGGAGGCTCCGTCAGCGGCTCGTCGTCTCTGGCGATTACAAAAGAGCCTAAAGCTAGCTAAGAGAGGGGTGGAGTAGTTGCAAGGGGAGTGAATGCCTTGAATGAGTGGTTGGAGGGGGTTTAAATAGGGTTAAGGGTTTTCTAAAAGAAGAAGAGGCTTTAGCGACGTCTAGAACATCACTAAAACCAGTCCAAAAGCGTCGGTGAAGCCCTCCAACCCACCAGTCAACTGCGCGCGTCATTCTTCTTCGCTCTCAATCCGCGGCCGTTGCGTGAGAGCCGTCTGATCTGAGATCTCTACTTGGTCGCGCTTGGATCGCGCCTCGGCCGCGCGTGTGTGCGGGCGTCGTCGCCCGGCGTGCCCGCGCGCATGGGCGCCCGCGATCCGTGGGCACACCGCGTGGCGCAATCTTGACAGCCCGCTGCTGATCGGGCGGCCTAATTTCGTCTCGCGCGCCTTCGTCTTCAATTTCACGCACCGCGTAGCTCAAACCCGCGTCGCGTGCGGGCGTGCGCGCAAGTCTCGACCGTCCGATCGAAGATCGACGACTGAGATCTAATCTCGGTTGGAAGAAGAGGTGGCGTGCGGTGGAGCAGGGGTGACGTGGCACAATGAGGGCCGTTGATCTCCAGATCAACGGTTAGAACTTCTTGGGCCCATTGTAGGAGCTCCGGATGTTGGATTGGCCGATCTTGAGTTAGTTGGACTCCGTTCGTCGTTCTGAATCCATCCGTGCGGTCTGATTGCTCATCTGAGGCCTGCTTTGATAAGTGCTTACACAAATGGCCATTAATACAATTTTATAAGCAATCTTGGTACATGATGCATGCAATGCTCCCATTCTACTTATGTTAAGCCTTTTATTCTTAAGATGGGCCATATTCAACATAATTATCATCCCCTTGTGCATTGTTATCAAGGAGTATCACCACCAGGCTGTGGTAGTGTTCAAGGCGGGACATCAGGAAGATCATGCGGTTGAGGCCTTGATAAACGCCAGTTTATCATCATTCTTATGCCCTAAAACAAACCTAGCTCTTAGGATTTTAACTATGCAAATGGGTTTTTGGGCTACATTTAGGCATCATATAGGTTAGGTATGCATTACATTGTTTCGTTGTTTTTAACATGTTTATTTGAGTGTTAGGGTTAAAACAGATAAGCAGAACCCTAAAACTCTGACACTCATGAAGGAAAATGGTGAAGAAGAAGCTCAATTCAGCTGGGACTTAGCCAGATCCAACTCCACATAGCTGGATACCAGCTTACCTGGGTTAGGATTAGCTCCATTTAGCTCCATGCAACTCATCTTGGCTGGATGGCAGCTCAAGGTAGCTCATTCTAACTAAACCTATATCAAGTCAGCTTAGATCCAGCTCAACTTGGTTGAGTCTAGTTCATCTTAGCTCCATTCAATTCACCAGAGCTCTAACTAGCTCAACTAAGTTGACATTAGCTCCAGTCAGCTCAAATCCAGCTCAACTTGGTTGAGTCTAGTTCATCCCAGCTTCATTTAGTTCACTGAGAGCTCTAACTAACTCAACTAAGTTGACATCAGCTCAAGACCAGCTCTCTCCAGCCCCACTTAGCTCATTGTAGCTCAACTCTTTCTAGCTTAGCTACTACTTGTCAACTAGTAGCTAAGTGCTGGTTTAATTCCTCAACAAAGTTAATTAAGTTATTTTGACTTAATTAATCGCATGAGAAAGCAACTTAGGTTAACTTGAATTAATATCAATTGTGTAGTATAGGGTCAAGTTAACCTAACATTTTTTATTTTAAATTCTTTTAACTGGTTGAGTCTAGGTCGTTCACTAGGAGGCATAAGTTATCTTAATTCACCATTAACTCCTAAACATAAATTACTAACTACTTAATCAATTAGGATTATAATTAGATTATTTTAAGTTCATGAATCTTGCATAAAAGATATTCACTTAACAGCATGCAACATTCCATTAAGAAAGAACATATTTACTCATGTGATTTCTTATTATGAATCAAGTAAACATGTTTATTTACTAATTACAATTTATTACAAAGTTTAAGGAAAGAAAATTTATACAAGTGAATACAAATGCCTCATTATATCAATTAAACTCAAAATATTAAAAGGAGACATTATTACAATGAAAATATAAAAGTAAAGATTAAAAATCAAAAAAATCTCCTTTCTTCTTCTCTTCAGCCCCTTTCTTCTCTTTTATCTCTATCATAATTCTCTCTCACTTTTATTCTTCTTTTTCTCTTCTTCTTCTTCCTCTAAGCCCTCTCTGTTCTCTTTTCTTAACTCTCTCCTTAAGTTTATTCTCTTCTTATTCTTCCTTAGTTATGTGCATTTACTTATGTCACACTTAACCAAATTTAGCACACTTAACTAAGCCCATTAACTTCCTTTTATTCCAAAATTTTATTTATTTAATGGTCAGCCCAGCCTTTTGAGGATACATAGCATTCACAAGGGGTGGGACCAGACCCTACTCAGCCAAGCCTAATTCTTTATTAGGTGGATTTTTCATATTTTCATCTCGTGCATAGTCTCAGCCTCCCAGGCCCACATCCACATCCACGTCCACTCTCGGGACAACGCACACAGGCATATGCCTGCGCACGCACGCACACACCCGCACAGGCACGTGGACACACACGTGCCTGCACACAAGTTTCTCTTTGCGACCTGCGCTGACGACCAAAACGTCGTCAACACTTTTTCATATTATACTAAGGCATGCGCTTCTAAACTCCCGAGGTGGGCCTATCTTAGTCCATTCCAGGCCGAACTTCGGCCGATGATTCCGGTCAATTGGCTAGACCAAATCGAGCGTTCTAAAGCTCGATCAAAAGCTCTTGAGAAGTTCTATTTAATTGTAACAACAATTTGGTGTTCAAGTCTATTCTGACCCTTTGATTTGAAGGGCGAAGGTGGAAGGTTCACACGGCCCTAATGGACTACAGTGAATGAATCAGATCTCTTGATTTGCAGAGAAGCTTCTGACCTCCAGGTGAGGTCTAGGCTCTATTCAGTAGGTGATTTCGTATCAAATTAATGGAGATAGGAGTTCTATTAGGCTTCTATAAAGATCCAATTTGTTTTGAGCCTTTTAAGACGTCTGGACTATCAGTCAGACGCCTGGTCAGACGTCTAGACCCCTTCCCAGACGTCTGGAAATTGAAAAATTTGTACGTAAGGTCGGTTCTGCGCGCTGGCTGTGTGTGGACCACTTTCTTCTCTCTCTTCTTTTCTCCTTCCCCCTCACCGAACCCTAACCCCACTCCCTATATAAGAGCCCTCTCCCCCCTTTCTCTCTTCTCCACTCCACCACCACCACCTTACTTCCTCTCCACTACCATGAGAGAGACGAGCGAGAGAGAGGGAGCGAGAGCGAGGAGCGAGTAGGAGGAGCGGTGCGAAGAGATGAGGAGGTGGGTGAGCTCGCGTGTTCATGAGAGCTCGCCGGAGTGCGCACAGCAGCCGTGGCACGTGCGGGAGGAGGAGTGCGTCGGGGGGAGCCGTCCCCAACTTCCTGCTGTAGCCGGAGCTGTAAACGAGAGGGAGGAACCGCTGCTGCACGCGGCGGAGGAGAGGGAGCTCGCTCTGGTACTGGAATTTTTCCAGTATCAGACGTCCGGAGTGCCTTCCAGACAACGGGTCGGACGTCTCGTGACAACACCGGACGTCTGAAAGCAAGGTTTCGCGAAGGTATGTCATTTCCGCGGCTGCGGCCATGTAGGCCGCACCGTAGTAGGATTTGTTTGGCCAAATAAGGATGTGCTGCTCTGTCGTGCGCAGGAGCATCTTTGGGAAGGTGCGCGGCATGCCCTCCTACGCATTTCGGACGTTTGGACAGCTTACCAGACGATCGAAGGGACTCCCAGACGATTGGAGGAGAGGTCAGATGTCTGGAGCTGAGTCCAGACGGTCAAGTAGGGGTCCTGGATGTCTTAGGTCGACGTAGGAACTTGAGGTGAGACCCTGGTGACTTTTGAGATGTCTGGACCTTGTGCCAGACATCTGATTTGGTTCTGCAGTTCTGTTTTTGACCCGTTTAGGGTCCGTTTAGGATCTGTTTTATGCAAACAAGATACCTGTTGTTTCCTTGTGAGTTCCTCTACATGTTAGAAACCTTTTTATATTGTTCTGAACATTCTATTGTGTTGTGTTCCTTGGTATAGGACTTCGATCTGTTGCATGTTTGGGGCTTGCAGAGGCATGTGAGTCTGCTGTTCGAGCCCCCAGTACTCTCGGATTGTCTGGTAGAGTGGTTTCCCCATGTTCTTTTACAAAACACGAATGCAGTCATGATAATTAGATAACTAGAAACCTAGGATGTGGCATGAATCCTAGGACGAGAAACTGTTGCACTGTTTGTATGCGTGTTTGAGATTGCAGTCGTAAATGAATGAGTAGAATTGTAAACAATTGCCTGTTAATAAATACAAGCTGCCTGTTGAAACATGGAGTGCTTGTGTTAGTTAAACAATTACCTATAATATCACTTGTTGCATCTGCTAAATTGTGGAAATATGAGCTGCATGTTTACAACCCAAGAACGGAATTGTGAATGATGAAACCTGGTATGGAATAATATGGCAAAAATGAGCATGAACCCTACAGGGAATTAGGAGTACGGCTCCTGTGGATTAATGGAAATATCTGGAAATGTGAGTGGGAAGTGTGCTGGCCCTTGAGTACGTGGTGCCAAGGAGAGCGACTATCCCCTGTTTAGTGTAGAGCGGAGCTAGTCACCCTTGGGTTGGGACCCAGGGTTAGGATTGACCACTCTACACCAACTTCTGTCGGCCCACGCGTACACTGTACCGGGGAGAGCTACTAGTGTAGGGAGGGAGCTGGCCACCATACGGGGCTCAGGGTTCAGCTGGCCACCCTAGACCAACTTGTTAGGCCCACTAGGCAAACCGGGGTAGTCAGACGAGGGTGCGCAAATTGTGGAGGGACGAGACCCCTGTTGCTGAGAGGGCTAGGCCCTATACTGTTCCGTGCTGTACTTTGGGCATACCCACTAACGGAAACGACTGACCGCATGCCAGTGCGGGATAGCTACCCGTGCGCTTATCGCACATGACGTAGTCACCGCTACGTCTGTCCATGACCTCGGGGTGGTTTACTGGGTGTAGGATCACCACGGGGGACTCTCCCGGCCAGAAGAGCACCACGTGTGCCTTCTACTCTTTGGAAAAGACTGCAATCAAGATCATTCCCACGAAGAACATACGAGATCAAGAAAGAAACCTGAAAGTAAACTAATGGATGAAAAGAATTACTTGTAAAATAAAATAATTGGAAAAGATAAATTTTACCTATTAGCTTTTACTACTTTAGATAGTTGGTTATCACTCTAATCTGCGTTCGCTGACTCCATTTTACTCAAAACCCTTTTTAGGTCCAGGAGTTGAGCAGCCCGAGTCACCGGCTGCAGAGGGTGCTGGGCCCAGTCGAGCCTAGTAGTAGTCTCTTGCTGTTGTAGTACTTCTTTTTGTTAGTGAGTTCAGACTTTCTTACTGTTACTATTATGTACTTTTGTTCTACTTTCCTGTTGTGGTGGTGAGATGTACTGTTTAGCAGCTTTTACTCCCTTCACTGCTTGTACGTTTTTACTGTTAGTTACCTTGCATAGTGGTGGTTCCGTTTCGCGGTGTTTTAAAGTTCTGTTCATTGCATATATTACGAAAAGCAATTACCAGTTTATTTCAATTTATTACTCGAAATTTAAAATATCCCGAGGTCGAACTCAGGGAGCATACTTTGATTCTAGAAGCATACAAATTCACAATTTACTATGAAATACAAAAATTTAAGAGAGAGAGAACAAAAGAATCCTTTTCTTCTCTTCTTTCTTTCTTCTCTTTCCCTTCTCTTCTTCCTTTTCCTTCTCTTCTTTTTCTGCCTTTCCTTTTTCGGGCGTCTGATTCTCTGAATCAGACGCCTTATCAGCCCCATTTCTACAGTGTCTCCTTCTTCTTTCTTTTCCCTACAGCTTTCCTCCTTCCTAGCTTCAACTCCTTCCTTCTTCTCAGCTCCTTCTACTGCAGCTCCTCCTTGGCTTCTTCTTCTTTTCTTCTTGAGCTGCTGCGTCTCCTCCACCTTCTTTCTTCTTCTCTGCTGCGAGTGCTTTGCGGCTGAGTCCTCGCTGCTCCTCTTCTTCTTCTTCCCCACCTGTTCCCTGCACACACGAGCGCAAAACCTACCCCTACCCTTCCCCGCGTGTGCTCTCTCTCTATTTCTCCTTTCGCTCTCCCAGAGCCAGCCAATCGGGTATTCGAGTCGGGTTACATGCACCCGGGTCCTGGCGCATCAACATGGGTGGTGCGCGAGGAGTGCACAGGCAAGATGTTCGGGTCGCGAGCCAGGTCAGCATGGGAAGTGCCGCGGACAAGACCGAGTGAGGCCAAGGGACCACACCCCTGTGTGACTTGAGGCGAATAGCCTAAGTCACTTTTTCCTCTTATGCTAGTGCGGGCACGCCTCCGCTTCCGAGGTGGGACTAAAATCCCACCTACTTCTTCGTGCGCCTGCAGGAGGAAGGTGCGAGCAATTGGGGAAGTAGGCGAGGCCTTCGACTCCAATTGAGGGCCTGAGTGCATGTGGGAGAGTAAGACGCTCCTGCTGGACCTGGGGACCTAGAGTGCTGCGGCCTGGAGAAGCTTGCAAAGCAGCTTCGACCTGCTCATCAATGGCGGCGAGCCCCTGGAACCTGGAAGCACCAAAACAGCCTCGCAGACACGTTAAAAAGCTCAGGGAGCTTCGCCAAAGTGCGGCGAGTGTGCACAGGTGGTCGGCGAGGCGTGGGAATGCCTGTGGGAGCGTGCCCAGGGTTTACTGTGGCCGTGGAGTTGGGTGTGTTTGGGGGGTGAAAGCAGAGGTGTTGGTGGTCAATGGAGATGGGGAAATTGATCAGGGAGTGATGGTGGAGCTTCTGAGGGGTTTGGCGAGGTGGATGGAGGCGTGGAGAGGCAGGGTCACCTCACCGGTGGTCTGTCGAAGGTGTGGATGATGGTGGTGGTTGGCGACTGTCGAGGGGTTGAAATAATAATTCATAAGGGGGAAATAAAGAGGGGAGAAAGCGGAAGAGCTTTTACCTAGCTAAGTGGACGATGGGGCAGGAGGCAGACGGCTCAATTCTGCCGTCGCCGGAGACGATGCCCTGTGGGGAAGATAACGACGATAAGGAAGTGAGACTGGAGGGTGCCTGCTGGTACGATAAAGCACGAAGAATGACGGGGGAGACGAGAGAGGAGGAGAAGGGTCGCCGGAGCTTGCGGGCGAATGGCCGGAGGAGGAGACGAAGTTTAGGGGTTTTCTTCGGCCAAAACAGGCTTGCCGAAACCAGCAGCCCCAGCCGCTTCTTAAATAGGTGTTGGCGAGGAGAAGACCTCGAGGAAGAAGCATGGGCAGCTCGTCGAAGAATGGTCGAAGAAGAGACCCATGCCTCTCACGCGTTCACACGAGAGGTATTGGCATCAGTAGGACATAGGAGGGGGTCCATGCGGAAGAGGACAACCCAGGGGACCCCCTCTCGTTTCTGGGGCCAATCCCCATACCCTACGCGGCGCCATCCTCCGCGTAAAGTCGCCGGAGGCATGAGCAACTACGCAGGGTGGCATAGGGACCATTTTGTAAAGAATGAACTGAAAGTTGGGGGGCAAAGTGCAAGGGTTCAAAAAGTTAAGGGTCAAAAAGTAATTCTTGATGACCAATTTGTAAAGTTGGTCAAAATGGATTTCCATTAGGTCCAAATTTTGGTACAAACCTAATCTATACCTAAGGAATCTAATGGTGAGGTTTTATTTTAGGTTTGACCACGTTTGATCAGTTAATTTGCACAAAAACCCAAATTAGGTCAAAAATTGGGTATGGTTCTCAATCTAGGTCAAGATAGGTTCCAATGGCCAAATTGAAGGTTCTGAACCTTAGGGGATGTTTTTTCATGAATTTTAGAGGTTTAATTTATTTTTATCTTGCCTGAAACTTCGTGAATTAAAGCAGCTTTGTTTTAGGGTTACAGAATGTCATTTAATTCCTAAAAATTGCTATAACCCTTTTCAGATCAAATCATCCCACTTTATTTCTTGTTAAGCCCATTTGACCTATGTTTAGATCCTTAGAAATCTCGTTTGTGTACTGCATTGATAAAATTACAGTTTTACCCTTTATGAATTTCATTATACTCAAATTTATAATTCTCTGGTTTAGGATTTCCCTTAGGTTTTGTAAGAGCTTTTGTATACTTATTTAGGTAAAAATGTGCTAGTTAGGGTTCATGATGAGGCTCTCATCATACCCCCATGCCTAGCTTTTGCTAGTCCCTTAGCAAAAATTTAAGGTTTTGACCTTTGTTCTAGACCATGAATTTCTTTCATCAAATTTTGATAAGTGATTTTCCTCTTGTATCCTTGATTAGGTCAGAATGCCAATCATAGGACTAAAAGGTACTTCTAGTACCAATTAAGATCCAGATCTGTCTAGCTTTAGTCTCAGTCTTTAGCAAAGGTTTTTAAGGCCTACAAGAACTAACCTAAAGTTTATTGAACTCCATGGTTAAAGCACCCGTACTTGAGATATTTTTATCCTTGGTTCAGTTTACAGTGCATTTTGTAAGAGAGAAACAGAAGATTTATTTGTTTGGAGAGTTTTCTCTCTCTTTTCTTTTTAATTCTAGCTTAGGATTGGCTTCACAACACGATCTGTATTGGATTCCTTGTCCCCATCATCAATCCTCAAGGGTCCCTGGCAGTCGATGCTTCAAGATAGCACCGCCTATGGTAACCCCCAGAACCCTGGCTTTCAAGATTTCGAGATAATCCCGTCCATGGTGTTCCATGGCCGAGTTCAAACCCTGGTAATTGACACTTCGTGATAATGCCATCCATGGAGTCTGAACCAGTAGAGTGCTTACATGCCCCCAGTAGGATATGTAAATATCCTAAGAGACAAGCACCGAGGATATGATATCTCATTACGCATCGTCGAGGGGAATTTCCCACCTCTCTGCGCCGGGAACTCGTCCAAATGAACTTGTGTTGATCAACTGCTCCTAATCTAGGTGACTTTTTCTGAATATTTGAAATGCTTCTACGTGATTTTGATACTTATGCTCATTAAACCAGACTGTGTGTGTGAATTTTGATGCTTAGGTTACTGAGTCCCATAAACCAAAAGTCAGTTAACGAGTCCGCATACTCCCTAAGCCTTAGGCCTAATACTTAAGCTTTTCATTTTCCTCAACCACTTGAGGAATATTTAGATCTTAACGGGTACTAAGAGTCTATTCAAGAATGCCTAAGGTTTGCGTTCTTACTAATCTTGTTGTGCACTTTCCTTTTTCTTTTCCTTAATATGGTCTAGAACTTAGGTTAATTCCTTAATTTCTTACTAATGACTATCTCCTTTTCATTCATTTTGTGCTCCTTTTTTTTCTTTTTCTCCTCCTTTCATAAAGTTTACCAGCACTTTCTTTCAAATTTTTTTTTTCGTATATGCGGATTTTTTTGTTGAAATCTTTTCCTTATTATTTAATTGCACTTTCATACACCCCCATGCCTAAGATTTGCAATGTCCTCATTGTACATTAGGTGGGTTTGTATTTAGCTTCGTTCATGTATTAGGAAAGGTATTTGATGAGTGGATGGGTCGAGGTGACTATTGCGAACGATTTCTAATCTCAGGTACGAGTACCTGAGGTGAAGTTGGTTGTCCTAAAGGATGAACCTAAAGTGCAAAGAAATTTCAGAAAAGATTTCAGGTTTTTTCAAAAAGAATGACGAGCTGCCTCCCGTTAAGCACTGAGTTTTACGCCATCGACTGGGCGCAATAAGCTCAAGGAGAATGGAGGATAAATGATGACTCAGCTAAATCTGTACTGGTTACGTCAATGAACGGTTTGAGTCTCTGACCGTTCACAACAAAAGGTTTGGAATCGTGGCTGAGAGGACTGATTTCGACGGCTCCATTTCCAAAAATCTATCGGACAAGATATGGTCTGACCAACTTGGATCGCAATTTCCCAGGGAAGAGTTTGAGTTGGGCATCGAAGAGTTGGACCTTCTAACCAGGGTGGAAGATCTTTCTAGATATGTACTTGTCATGAAAGGCTTTAACTCGCTCTTTGTAGATTCGCGAGTTCTCATACACATCAATGCGTAATTCATCAATCTTACTTATCTGAAGCTTTCTGTGGGTTCCAGCCTTAGAAAGATCTAAGTTGCAGTTCCGTACTGCCCAATAGGCTTTGTGCTCCAATTCGACGGGAAGGTGACATGCATTCCCGTACACCAATCTAAAAGGAGACATGCCTAATTGGGTCTTGTGGGCGGTCCTATAGGCCCACAAAGCTTCCGGAAGTCGGGATGACCAGTCCTTCCTATCAGGTCGAACAGTAACCTGTAGGATTTTCTTGATCTCCCGATTTGATAGCTCAGCTAGACCATTAGTCTGGGGATGGTAAGGAGTAGAGATTCAGTGAGACACCCCGTACTTGGTCATCGGTGACTTGAACTGAGCATTGGTAAAATGGGTCCCTCCATCAGAGATGATTGCACGAGGAATCCCGAACCGTGAGAAGATATTCTGATGAATGAATTTGATGACGATCTTGTGATCACAGGTTCGGGTCGGAATGGCTTCGATCCATTTGGACACGTAGTCCACAGCGAGTAAAATGTACTCGAAGCCGTCCGAAATAGGAAAGGGGCCCATAAAATCAATCCCCCAAATATCAAAAATCTCGCATATGAGAATCAACTGCAAAGGCATCATGTTGCGATGGCTCATGTTGCCCAAAGTTTGGCAATAACTGCATGCCTTGCAGTGAATGTATGCATCCTTGGAGATAGTGGGCCAATAAAAGCCACACTGGAGGATTTTTTATGCGATTTTGTGCCTAGAGAAGTGGCCACCGCATGCCTAGTCATCGCAGAAGGAGAGAATATCATTGATTTCGCCTTCCGGAACACATCGTCGAATGACTTGGTCAGCACCCATGTAGAAAAGGTACGGATCTTCCCAGATATAGTACTTGGCATCGGAGCATAACTTGTCTTTCTTGGCCTTTGGCTAATTAGATGGAATTTGATAAAATGCCAAGTAATTTACTATATCAGCAAACCATGGAAGCTTAGTACCAATAGTCAAAAGGTGCTCATCAGGAAAATGCTCCATGATGGGTCCAGAAGGGTTGATGATCTCAGAAGGAAGGCGAGACAGGTGGTAAGCTACCACATTCTGTCTTCCCGCCTTGTCACGAATCTCGAGGTCGAATTCTTGAAACAGCAAGATCCATCGGATTAATCGAGGCTTCACGTCCTTCTTAGCAAGGAGATGCCTCACAGCAGTGTGATCCAAGTAGATTATGACGTGGGAACCTAGGAGATAAGATCGAAATTTTTCGAGAGCAAATACTACGGCTAGCATCTCTTTTTCCGTAACTGTGTAGTTACGCTGAGCCTCATTAAGTGTCTTGCTAGCGTAGTAGATGACCACGAGTTTCCCGTCAATCTTCTGCCCCAAAACTGCTCCTACAGTGAATTCAGATGCATCGCACAAGATCTCAAAGGGTTGAGACCAATCAGGGGACTGTAGGATTGGAGCTTGGGTGACTCGGTCACGAAGGCTCTCAAAATCTTGAGTGCATTCCTTGGAAATCTCAAAGAGTACATCCTTGCAGAGAAGAGTAGTCAGGGGGCGTGCGATTTTCGAGAAATCAGGGATGAAACGATGGTAAAAACTGACTTGCCCCAGAAAAGATCGGATGTCCCTGATTGAGCTAGGCATAGGAAGTCTAGAAATCAGATCAACCTTGGCTCGATCCACTTGGATGCCTTTCTCAAAAATTAAGTGTCCCAGGACGATCCCCTTAGGCACCATAATGTGGCTCTTTTCCCAGGAAAGAACCAGATTTACGTCAATGCAACGCCTGAGTATAAGAACCAAGTGCTGGAGGCAATCATCAAATGATGCCCCGAAAATTGAGAAGTCATCCATGAAGACTTCCAGATAATCACCTACCATATCAGAGAATATGGCAAGAATGCACCGCTGAAAAGTCGCGGGTGCATTGCAGAGATCGATAGGCATCCTTCGGAACACGTATGTCCCGAAGGGGCAGGTGAATGTGGTCTTCTCTTGGTCCTCTGGATGAATCGCCACTTGGTTATAACCGGAGTACCCTTCAAGAAAGCAGAAGAATCTATTTCCCACTAATTTCTTGAGAATCTGATCAATGAATGGTAGTGGGAAATGATCCTTCTTCGTGGAGGAATTGAGTCTTCGGTAATTTATGCAGACTCTCCACGAGTTGGCTATACGGGTAGGTATGACTTCTCCGATTTCAGTCGTGATAGTGGTGAGCCCTGCCTTTTTAGGCACAACCTGGATTGGGCTCACCCAACAACTGTCAGAGATCATGTAGATGATCCCTACATCTAACCACTTAATGATCTCCTTTTTCACGACCTCTTGCAGATTGGGATTCAAATGTCTCTGCATTTCATGGGAAGGTTGTGCGCCCTCTTCAGAATAAATTCGGTGTGTACAATAAGAGGGACTTATTCCAGTCAAATCATCAAGAGTCCAACCGATGGCTCTACGATGTTGCTAGAGAACAGTAATCAGACGGGATTCCTGATCAACTGTGAGTTTGGAGTTTATAATCATTGGAAATGTCTGATTAGAACCCAAAAAGACGTATTTTAAGTGATCGGGAAGGGGTTTGAGCTCAAGAATGGGGTTATCAGCAGGAGGTTCAGGGTGAGTGTGGGGTTCAAGGGTAGGAGTTATAGGTCTATCTAGATCAAGGTCTGACTCCTCTAATTGTGGTTCAAGATCCTCTTGTGGTTGATGAGGAATGATCATGTTATCCTCAAGTTATGGTTCATCAACCACAGCTCTAATATCACAGATTTGTTCAATGACATCGCAATTGATCCTTTGTTGGGCCTTAAAGATATCAATTTTGAGAGTCCGGTTCCCAAATTTCAGTTCTATTTGGCCCTCTTCACAACTTATATTAGCCCTTGCAGTGGCCAGAAAAGGTCTCCCTAGAATGATTGGTGTATCCCTTGGGTTTTCAGGTGCGTCCATATCTAAGACTATGAAATCTATAGAGAAGTAGAAATCCCGCACCCTCACAATAACATCCTCAAGAATCCCTTTTGGTGACTTGATAGATCGATCTGCTAACTGTAATGTCACCTCGGTCGGTTTTAGCTCAGATTCTTCAAGATGGTTAAGTAGGGATGTGGGTATCAAGTTTATGGAGGCACCTAAGTCCAATAATGCTCTGTCGAACTGGGTTTCACCGATCTTACATGAAATCAGGGGAGTGCCTGGGCCTTTTGCCTTGGGTGGAGTCTACTTTGGATTACAGAGCTGGCTTGCTCTGACAGTACAATTGAACTCCCACTCTTGGTTCTCGGCTTACGCTGAGGTGTACACACGTTCTTCAAAAATCGTGCGTAAGCCGGTATGTGGCGAATCGTATCCATCAAGGGGATGTTTATTTAGACCTGCTCAAAGAGCTTGACCAGGTCCTCCTCAGGAGCCACGGGTTTGGTTGTCCTCTTTCCCTTGGTCAAGGCCTCGGGAAATGGAACCTTGGTTGGTTCCTCTAGGATAGGTCCAGGTTTTTGATCCGGGACAGGAATAGGAACATCCTGGATGACTGCCCTAGAATTTGAGTCACTACCAGGCTTGGAGTGGTCTGGATAAGGTGGATCTTGGGTCACCTTACCACTACGGGTTACAGAATTTAGTCCAGCCTGGTTCTGGTTAGGGGTTGGTAGAATGGGCTGCGGCTGTTGGTAACCCGCATAGGAAGTTGAGGCTTCCATCCCGTCAAGTGAAGGAATAGAAGGGGCCTGATAGACCATGTGTGCTTGGCCTGGGTTTGGGTTCATAGAGCGCCGCTAGGTCAGCACGCTATTAGGGTTAGGTAGAGGCTGAGAAGGAAGTGTGCCTGGTTGGTGGGAATTTGCCAACTGGGCAAGTTGATTTCGGACCTCTATGATTTCGTCCTTGTGTTGCTTTTGAATAGTCGCATTCGTTCTCTGAATGTCAGCCAAAGTCTGAAGGATGAGGGACATTTGGTCTTAGTTTGTCCCAAATGGATAAGTGGGGTTGGGCCGAGGTTGAGGCGGCTGATAAGGACGAGGTGCTTGTGGACGGAGCTGAAAGGGTGGTCTTGGATTCTGGGAATTTTCCGTCCACTGGAAATTGGGATGGTTCCGCCATCCAGGATTGTAGGTGTTGGAAAAAGGGTCATTCTGGATGGCATTGAGGTCCTCGCAAGTCTGAGGAGCCTCAGAAAAGTCAGAGAATGGGGGAGTAGAGCTCCCCCGACAAGAATAGAAAGGATCGGCAGTTCCTCCGATCCTAGAGTTAGATGGGGGTGGATACAAGTCCATCCCTAGAGAAGGTCGGTGGAAAATATGCTGCACAGTTTCCCGTGCAGGAGGGGCTATGCGAGGAGTTCTGCACTGAGGTGACTCGCTGCAAATGCTGAGTCAGCTCATCCACCTTCTTCTCAATAATAGAGACCTTTTCCAATCGACTGGCCATTAATTCCAGGTCGATTGATGCGAACAGGCCCTGTGTCTTGTGTGCTCCCCTAAGGTTCGTCGTTGCGATGGTATTTGTCCCGTCGAATAGTCCCATGGAGTCATTGTTGATGGAGTTCTCGCACATATTCTCCAGAATCTCCCACACGGTGTCTTCATGTTGACCCATGATATTCGCTCCACAAGTTGCATTGACGAACAATCTAATATCTTCACGGAGTCCCTGGTAAGAAGACTGGACTTGTTCCCATTTAGGAACTCTATGATGGGGGTACTTTCTCATGAGATCCTGAAAACGATCCCATGCCTCATGAAGAGTTTCTCCCGTCTGTTGCGTGAAGTGAGTAATCTGATGGCGCAAGGCATTTATCCGACCAACGGGGAAGAACTTCTTCAAGAACTCAGACTGAAGTTTCTCCCAAATGTTGATCGGGCGGGTCTGTGTCTGATACCAATGGGCTGCCTTGTCCATAAGGGAGAAAGATAACATCTTCATAAGTAGGATATCCCGATTTTGCGCATCTGACCCGGGGGTCTGGGCCAGATGCTTAAGCTGTTTGATGTGCTGGAAGGGGTCTTCAGAGTTAAGAGCATATAATTTAGGTATAGTGTGGATCATGTTGGGCTTTAACTCGGAATCAGGTCCTCCAGTCGAGATTCTGACTCGAGGCTCAATTTCCATCACAGTGGTGGGTTCATGAAGTTTTGGAAGAGATCATTGAGTCGCTAGAGCTAGTGCTCGAGATTATTCTCTTCCTCAACAGGCTAAGCCATTGTGGAAGAAGCAGGGGAATTGGGTTCAGAATCAGAAGAGAGATCTATGTGTAGGGGTTGTTGCCCAAACAAGGGTACCGAGGCTTAGCCTCAGGAAGAGTGAATTTCTAGAGGAGGTTTCAAGGACCTCCTACCAAACATACACTGATGGATTGGACGAGTTAAGTAGGTGCTGGACCCAATCAAGACACCCAAAATGTTGGGTGACTATAGAGGTTCGGGGCGGATGGTACCCCTTAATCAGAAGGTCATCCACCTGAGAATTACTTGGGCAGCCAGAGAGGGTGAGTCCCGCGAAGACCCCTACACGGTAGAGCGCCCCCATGGGTTACAGGGTTTCCCACACCCGACCTCTCTTGTCATTGAGATTCCAGGTAGACCAGAATGGGGACCTTGACCTCTTAGGTCTACCACTTTTAATTAGGATCAAGGTGCTTAGGGTTTCACTTGAACTTTATCCTTTTGGGTGCAAAGAGTGACCTAATTTCAAGGTTGGTTGATCCAAGGGATCAACTTCACCTATTAGTTCCTGTGAGAGCTTATTAGGTCTTATCTATTAAGGTTCAAGTGACTTAAGAGCCGGATTGCTTAGGGTTTCTCTTAATAGATGTTTGCAAGCAATGGCTTAGGCACACTTCTTTTGGGAATTTTCAATTCTTGATTAGAAAGTGTGTCTCTAAAACCCTATCTTTTGAGTCTTAGGTTGGCTCTAATTGGTCCATTTAGTTGCCTCAAGATTAGGTAATTAGGGCTCAAGTAAGAAGATTTTAGCCCTAATTACTTCTAGTGGATATACAGATAGAATGTGTTGAAATTGATAAACAGGCAACTCTTGTGATTTACTATGTATGAAAGATAGGTAATTCCAAGATTGCTTTTCTTTTTCCTCCTCTTTAGAATTTTAGGGGCTTAAGAGAGAGAGGATAGAAAATTACCTGTCCCTTGGTGTGGTTGATATGTGGTTGCTTGTTCCTTGTTGAATTCCTGTGTCTGCACAATAAAAGAGAAGAGATTAAGCTAATAGTAAATCAGAAATTGTGAATTAATAGCTTTTAGAATGCCTATTGCTCCCTGATAATGGCACCAAAAACTGGTGGTTCCGTTTCGCGGTGTTTTAAAGTTATGTTCGTTGCAGTATATTACGAAAAGCAATTACCAGTTTATTTCAATTTATTACTCGGAATTTAAAATATCCCGAGGTCAAACTCAGGGAGCATACTTTGATTCTAGAAGCATACAAATTCACAATTTACTATGAAATACAAAAATTTAAGAGAGAGAGAACAAAGGAATCCTTTTCTTCTCTTCTTTCTTTCTTCTCTTTCCCTTCTCTTCTTCCTTTTCCTTCTCTTCTTTTTCTGCCTTTCCTTTTTCGGGCGTCTGATTCTCTGAATCAGATGCCTTATCAGCCCCATTTCTACAGTGTCTCCTTCTTCTTTCTTTTCCCTACAGCTTTCCTCCTTCCTAGCTTCAACTCCTTCCTTCTTCTCAGCTCCTTCTACTGCAGCTCCTCCTTGGCTTCTTCTTCTTTTCTTCTTGAGCTGCTGCGTCTCCTCCGCCTTCTTCTTTCTTCTTCTCTGCTGCGGGTGCTTTGAGGCTGAGTCCTCGCCGCTCCTCTTCTTCTTCCCCACCTATTCCCTGCACACACGAACGCAAAACCTACCCCTACCCTTCCCCGCGTGTGCTCTCTCTCTATTTCTCTCTTTGCTCTCCCAGAGCTAGCCAATCGAGTATTCGGGTCGGGTTACGTGCACCCGGGTCCAGGCACATCGGCGTGGGTGGTGCGCGAGGAGTGCACAGGCAGGATATTCGGGTCGCGAGCCAGGTCCGCGTGGGAAGTGCCACGGACGAGACCGAGTGAGGGCAAGGGACCTCACCCTTGTGTGACTTGAGGCGAATAGCCTAAGTCACTTTTTCCTCTTATGCAAGTGCGGGCATGCCTCCACTTCCGAGGTGGGACTAAAATCCCACCTGCTTCTTCGTGCGCCTGCAGGAGGAAGGCGCGAGCAATTGGGGCAGTAGGCGTGGCCTTCGACTCCAATTGAGGGCCTGAGTGCATGCGCGAGAGTAAGCCGCTCCTGCTGGACCTGGAGTGCTGCGACCTGGAGAAGCTTGCAAAGCAGCTTCGACCTGCTCGTCAATGGCGGCGAGCCCCTGGAACCTGGAAGCACCAAAACGGCCTCGCAACCACGTTAAAAAGCTTAGGGAGCTTTGCCAAAGTGCGGCGAGTGTGCAGAGGTGGTCAGCGAGGCGTGGGAATGCCTGTGGGAGCGTGCCTAGGGTTTACTGTGGCATTGGAGTTGGGTGTGTTTGGGGGGTGAAAGCAGAGGTGTTGGAGGTCAATGGAGATGGGGAAACTAATCAGGGAGTGATGGTGGAGCTTCTGAGGGGTTTGGCAAGGTGGATGGAGGCGTGGAGCGGCGGGGTCACCTCGCCGGTGGTCTGTCGAAGGTGTGGATGATGGTGGTGGTTGGTGACTGTCGAGGGGTTGAAATAACAATTGATAAGGGGGAAATAAAGAGGGGAGAAAACGGAAGAGCTTTTACCTATCTAAGTGGACGATGGGATGTAGGAGGCAGACGGCTCAATTCTGCCGTCGCCGGAGACGATGCCCTGTGGGGAAGATGACGGCGACGAGGAAGAGAGACTAGAGGGTGCCTGCTGGTACGGCAAAGCACGACGAATGACGGCGGAGCTAACCCTGCCACTGGTATGGTGGTAGGGCCACGAGAGAGGAGGAGAAGGGTCGCCGGAGCTTACGGGCAAATGGCCGGGGGAGGAGGAGACGAAGTTTGGGGGTTTTCTTCGACCAAAACAGGCTTGCCAAAACCACCAGCCCCAGCTGCTTCTTAAATAGGTGTTGGCGAGGAGATGATCTCGAGGAAGAACCATGGGCAGCTTGCCGGAGAATGGCCGAAGAAGAGACCCATGCCTCTCGCGCGTTCGCACGAGAGGTATGGGCATCAGCAGGGCATGGGAGGGGGTCCATGCGGAAGAGGACAACGCAGGGGACCCCCCTCTCGTTTCTAGGGCCAGTCCCCATACCCTGCGCGGCACCATCCTCCGCGCAAAGTCTCCGGAGGCATGGGTAGCTACGCAAGGAGGCAGAGGGACCATTTTGAAAAGAATAAAGGGAAAGTTGGGGGGCAAAGTGCAAGGGTTCAAAAAGTTAAGGGTCAAAAAGTAATTCTTAAGGACCAATTTGTAAAGTTGGTCAAAATGGCCTTCCCTTAGGTCCAAATTTTGGTACAAACCTAATTTGGACCTAAGGAATCTAATGGTGAGGTTTGATTTTAGGTTTGACCATGTTTGACAAGTTAATTTGCACAAAAACCTAAATTAGGTCAAAAATTGGGTATGGTTCTCAATTTAGGTCAAGATAGGTTCCAATAGCCAAATTGAAGGTTCTAAACCCTAGGGGATGTTTTTTCATGAATTTTAGAGGGTTTAATTGATTTTTATCTTGCCTGAAACTTCGTGAATTAATGCGGATTTGTTTTAAGGTTAGAGAATGTTATTTAATTTCTAGAAATTACTATAACCCTTTTTAGATCAAATCATCCCACTTTCTTTCTTGTTAAGCCCATTTGACCTATGTTTAGACCCTTAGAAATCCTGTTTGTGTACTGCATTGGTAAAATTACAGTTTTACCCCTTGTGAATTTCTTTATACTCAAATTTATAGTTCTCTGGTTTAAGCTTTCCCTTAGGTTTTGTAGGAGCTTTTGTATACTTATTTAGGTCAAAATGTGCTAGTTAGGGTTCATGATGAGGTTCTCATCACATAGTGAATGTGGTTTAGTTTCCCGCTTTTCGGTTATTTCTTGTTGGACGACTAAGACTTGGAATTAGTCGAGTCGAGCCGGTCTCAGGTCCAATAGGGAATCGGGAACCGGGTCCTAACAAGATTCTGGAAGAGGAAGAAGCTTATGAGCTTCTCACAGGAGCTTCAAAACTTCATTTTAAGCTCCGAACAACTCGACAGAAAGCTAAAGACCAACAGCATTAGATCAAACAATCTTTGAAGGTTGCAAAGATTCTAATTGGGCAGGTTTGGCATCTAAATCTCGCCAAGAATGCACTGAAAACAATTTGGGTTCAAAAATGACTCAAACAGGACAATGATCAATTTTGCACAAAATCTTCAATAAAGCTCAATCAAATCGACCTCAATTCACTCTAAATCATCCCAGAAAGAATTTCAACCCTTTAATTTACAGAATTAAACGATTAATCCTCAAATTGAACCTAGGATTTGACCATAATAAGCTCAAAGTTGACTTTTAAAATTAAAGCTTCTCTATCCTAATTAAGACCCTAGTTCAATTCTACTTCACCTTAGGAATTGATCCTGAGTCTCAAAAATAGGACTTGATTAAGTTTGTTAAGGTCTCAGGATTCATCGCCTAAGCACCAAAGTGGGTTTGTTTGGTGGAGAATCCTAGAGGTTTTTAGGTCAATAGAAGGTCAAGGCTGAATTAAACAAGTCTTACTCTTGCTTTTGAACCTCTTTCAACAGCCTAAACCCTAACAGAAATGACTCACCAACTCTACCGGAGTTGAAGAAGATAGAGGTCATCTACAAGCTCCAGGCATCAAAACATCAAATTGACAATCGATACATAATCCTCAGGTCCTTAGTAATCAGTCTGGAGCTCTGCACAGAGTTCTATGGGTTGAAGATCAACTTTCGACTCATCGAAGCTCGCCGGAGCTCCGGTGAGTCCAGAAAATGACTACTAGATTATAAAACTCAATGAAACAAGTCATTGAAGGTCTGGAAAGCTTCTTGAGGTCACTAGGAACCTCACAAGCTCATCAATTAACTCCTTTGATTATCAAAACAGAAGATTTGCAATGAATTCAGAAAGTGTAAATTCTGAGTTCAGTGGAACTCAAAGAGTGTCCTCTCACTTAATTGAGTGAAGGAAAGAGTTCTGAGGGGTGAAGCGATGCTAGTGGACTAGGAAATTAGATGATTATCTCATCTCTGTGCCACCATTGACAGTAAGCTCCGAAATGAGGGTGAAATTTGGGCGTTTACTTTATATGAGATAATTATATTAATTAAACATAAGATCAGGGCCCTTAGTTAATGAAAAAGTGATGGAGGGCCCCAGTGAGTGTGTTCTAGTCTCAGAAACCTCTGCCGTGGACAACGGAAGTTGCCGGTGAGTGTGAAGATGGATTAGGTGTGTTGGTGATACAATCATAAAATCAATGAGTTAGAAATGATCGTGGAAGAATGTGGAATGTGATCAATGAATTAAAAAGACGAAAAGATGCTCCAGACGAGCTCAAAGAACTCACCGGAGCTGAAGAAGATGACAGAAGAAATTAAAATTTAGCTTAACAAAACTACCTAATTAATTAAACTAACTACTCTATCATACCTATCCTACTATTACCTGGAGGAAAGAAGGCAAAGATATCTCCGTCGACGGTCGTAACAAAGGAGGAAATCAGAGGGAAGAATGAAGAAGAAAGGCGGGCAAATTCGTAGAGTGGAAGCGTAGTCCGGAGTCGTCACCTTGATCAGAGGTGCGGCGGAGCTTGGTGAATGGTTGAAATGATCAGAGGAAGTGTGTGGTAGTGGAGGTAGGTCGCCGGAGTAGGAGGGAATAGCCTATCAGTTAGCTTCAGTTAGGGGACGAGGGAAGGGAGCTAACTGCCAAAATCGAGGGGTTTAAGGGGAATTTATAAGGTTCGACGGCTACGAAGGAGGCCTAATCTGGACGCAAATGTGTCTAGGTTCAAGGTAACCACTGGCGTCTTCTCCAACGCCGGTGAAGTTAACCTTGAGTCCTAATTAGGATTTCAGGTGCATATGGACCGTGGGATAGAAATATGACGGTGAGTGCAAGCTCCAGGAGCTTGGTAAAGAAAGAATGGCGTCAGATGTGAGGTGATTAAGTAGTAAATGCACCGCCGATTAATAGCCGTTGAAGCTGTTGAAGAAGAAATGAAGAAGAAAAAGATGTTCATAGGGACC
Organism: Thalassia testudinum; assembly: GCA_037157565.1. Lineage (NCBI taxonomy): Eukaryota > Viridiplantae > Streptophyta > Magnoliopsida > Alismatales > Hydrocharitaceae > Thalassia > Thalassia testudinum. The sequence goes on along the minus strand of JAZHRO010000013.1, from coordinate 67,124,247 downwards.
TGTATGCAAGGAAAAATGAGGATCCAGGTGAAAGGAAAGGACTCAAATGCAATAATTTTTAAGGACCGAAATGCTAACAGAGGCTTTTGAGGTTAATTTAAATTATTTTCTTTTCCAACATTTTATAAATATTTATAATTTAGGTTAATATTATATTAAAGCCTTATATTCACATTTTTTACCCATTTATTTATATATATTTACTTATTAACTTACTTAAGTTATTTAAAACTTAGGTCTTAAGTTATACTTAAGTTAAATAAATATTAATTAAGTAATTAATTAATATTAATTTGAGTCCATTTATTAATTAAGTTATTAATAATATTAATTGGCTTAAAATTTATCATTTTAACTTATTTTAAGGTCCTTTAATGATTTGTACCTTATTTCATAATTAACCCTTATATATACATATTTCTAGCTAATTAACTAGGGAAACTAGTTAATTAGGGAAAATTAGAAGCCATGATGAGCCTCTCATCACTAAGCTAGCTCAAGAGTTCCCATCTGAGGCAGCTCCAACTCAACCTAGCTCCAAATAGGTTGAAATCAACTCACACCAACTCAACTACCCTAGCTTAGCTACTAACCTAAAAAGTAGCCAGCTAAGCTAGTAATTGAGTCTTCATGAAGATTCCCACAGCTTCCTCAGCTCCAGTGCAGCATCAATCGAGCTCCAGAATTTTTTCCCAGCTCCTTTTTCCTCAAACCCTAGCTCCACCATCCTCTACCCTACTAGCTAAGCTAGCTTAGCTAAGCTCCCAACCTACTCAAACTCCATGGTCGTCCACCCCTCCCCTTAACACTAACCTAACCCACCTATTTTTCTTGCCAACCCTCACCAACCACCACCCGATCACACCTCTTCATGTTGGCGCCAAAACCACCCACACACACCCCTTCAAAATGGTGCCAACCCTCCTTAAATCTCCACCCTACACAACACCACATAAGGCTATCTCTACCTAACACATAAACCCCCTTCTAAAAGCCTTATGTGGAGCCAACCTTAACCACCTAACCCTACATCTAACCAACCCTAAACCACCCCTAGTTGGCGCCAAAAACTTCTACCCATACCCCTTCATGTTGGCGCCAACGCCACCCTCAATCACCTCCACCCAATCATCACCACAACCTATCCTAACCCTACATATATTGGTGCCACCTAACCCTCTCCCTTAACCATCTTAAAGTGGCACCAAAACTACTTAACCCCACCATAACTACCACTCCATGCATCCCTCCTTTTGGCGCCACCTTATATCTACCCTCCATTCACCAACCACCACCCTACTACACCATCCTAACCCTACACATATCCTACATGCCACCTAACCCTACCACCATCAATCCTTAACCTTAGTTCCCACCTAGGGTTGGCACCAAATACCAAGCATCCCCCCATCTTGGCGCCATCCATTATCAACCCTAGAATCTCCAAACCATCCTCTATAGCCCATCCTAGCCCTCCATTCATTAACTACCCTTAACCCCCTTCCACTCTTATAAAAAGACCACCACCATTAATTCACCTTTTGGCTACCATTAATACACCACACTTCCACCTTCCATAGATGGCCAAAAGAAGAAGAACAAGAAGAAGATTAAGGGGACACTCTATCCCCTTGGTGCCTTCCCCTCTTCTCTTCTCTCTTATGCCCACGCCAGCCAAAGGGAGAAGCCAGGAAAAGGGAGAATACCTAGGGTACACGCCTACCCTATGAGGAGGATTTGAGAGCGGTCCATGCCCACCCTTGGAGGAGACATTGAGGTGGAAGCCATCCACCTTTGGAGGAGTTTAGGCACGCCCCCCCTTGGGCTTGCCAGAAGGGGACCACACTTTGGAGCAGCATTTCAAAGGAAAGAGAAGGAGGAGTTCCTTTCAACTTTGGGAGCAGTCGTCGTTGGAGCAAGGGCTTCATCTTCTTCACCACCATCATCAGGAGGATTTTTGTGTTTTACTATTTTGTCTTTTCAATTTTTAGTAGAAGCATTCCTCTACTTGTTTTATTGTAAAACAAAATTTTCCTTTAAGTAAAGTTGCCTTCTTTAAATTCTTGTTGCATTTCTTGTTGCATCTTGTTGCTTTTTCCTTAGTGCACACACCCTCTCTCTCTAATTACTTTAGGTCTTCACGTACCTAGAGTGAGCTTAGAGAGAGAAATTACTTGTCACTTAGGTTTTAGTTTCAACAACTTAGGTGTAGTTGCCTTCTCGCTTATAACTTTGTGATTGCCCGTTATTTCAAAACCCTAAAAATCTAATATTAAAAAACCAAAAAAGAAAGTTGATTTCCTATTTTTCGAGTAAGAGATCTGAGTTTGCAAACATTGCCTCTTTGGACGACCCTCGATACTCCACTATCTAAGTTACAAATTTTAAAAGCTAATTGATTTTTACGTGTTACGACTTGTAAAACCCGTATATTACAAATCACATAAAAACCCAACCAGGCCTCATCACCCTAGTTGGCATTGTCTCCCCAACACTTGGTTGAAGGACAGATAGACGTAATCTTTGGCGTCAATGCGGCAGCCGACTTAGGGGTTTCCCCTGCCCCTATGGCGACCATCTAGGAGGTGTATCCCACTCTAGAAATAAGAAGAGAGGAGTTCCGTCAGGCAAGTTGCCTCAAGGCTCTTATCCTCCTTATCGGATCCAGCAGATCATATGGATCCCTTATTAATAACGCTCCTCCTAGTTGGGCATCAACAACCCTGTCTCCTTGTAGATGAGGGTAGCACCATGGATGTCATTTTCCTTAAGACTCTCACGCAATTGGGTCACAGCTTGGTTGACGACCTATGTATCGAGGAAAACCCGAATATTTCTAATCAACCATAAGAAGATCAAAACCCGCAATTTGAGGAGCCTGAACCTAACCTAGACACACCCATAACTCCTTCCTTTGCTCCCGACACCCATCCAGAACCACCTGCTGCTACTGATAATCCTGTTATGGAATTGAAACCCCTCCCTAACCATCTCAAATATGTCTTTTTGGGTTCCAATCAGACGTTTCCTATGATTATCAATTCCTGATTCACACCTGATCAGGAAACACGCCTGATTTCTATTCTCCAGTAGCATCGAAGAGCCATTGGATGGACTCTCGATGATCCAACTGGCATCAGCCCCTCATACTGCACACATTGCATCTATATTGAAGAGGGCTCACGACCATCCCGTGAAATGCAGAGACACCTAAATCCAATTCTGTAGGATGTTGTGAAAAAGGAGATCATCAAGTGTTAAATGCAGGGATCATCTACCTGATTTCTGATAGTCGGTGGGTGAGTCCAATCCAAGTTGTGTCTAAGAAGGCGGGACTGATAAGAACCTCATCATGAGTCCTAACTAACATATTTTGACCTAATAAAGCAAATAAGAGCTCCTACATAACCAAGAGAAAGGCTTAATTCAAGGGATCACTAATCTGGGAAGAGAACATGAAACAAGGGGTAAAACTACAATTCTACCATTGCAGTGCATCAAAGAGATTTCTATGGGTCTAGACATAGGTCAATTGAGCTTAAAAAGAGAAAAAGTGGAATGATTCAGTCAGAAGAGGGTTATTGTGAAATTTAAGAATTAAATGACATTCTATAACCCTAAAAAAATCTACTTTAATTCACAAGGTTTCAGGCAGGATAAAAATTAACTAAACCCTCTAAAATTTATGAAAAAATATCCCCTAGGGTTTATAATCTTCAATTTGGCCTTTGGAACCTGTTTTGACCTAGATTGGGGTCCATACCCAATATTTGACCTAATTTGGATTTTTATGCAAAATATCCAATCAAAAATGGTCAAACCTAAAATCCAACTTAATCATTGGATTCCTTAGGTCCAAATTATGTTTATACCAAAATTTGGACTTAAGGGAAGGTCATCTTGACCTACTTTGCAATTTGGTCCACCAAATTACATTCAGACCCTTAACGTTTGGAAATCCTTGCAAATCCCCCCTCAGCTTCTTCATCACTTTCTTCATTTTGGTCCCTCTGCCATCGCAGCAGGGACCCATACCTCCGGCGACTTTGCACGGAGGTTTTCTCCTCCATTTCATGGGGTGCTGCTCTCAAATTTGAAAGGGGAGATCCTTACGAAGCCTCCTACCGCATGAGTAACTCCCCATACCCCAGATCGCCCCATACCTCTAGTGTGAACACTCGAGAGGTATGGGTCTCCTTCGGCCATACCTCCGACGTGGTCTTCCCACCGTTTCCTCGTGACTCTTCCCTTTGCCCTTGCCTATTTGAGGAAGCCCAGATCCCTCCTCTTCCTTCACGCCTGATTTGGCCAGAGAAATCCCCCCAAATTCGTCTCCTCCTCCTCCGGCCAACTACTCGCAGGCTCCGGTGACCCTCCCTCTTCTCGTCGCTCTTCCACCGTACTAGTGGCAGAGCCATCTCCGCCGTGCTTCTCAACGCCGCGCCATACCAGCATGTGCCCTTCCGACCCTCTTCCTTGTCGCCACTTCTTCACCATAGGGCCTTCATCTTCGGCGACGTCAAACACCCGCCGCTCGCCCTCTGCATCCCCCTTACTCCAAACCCCTCAATTAACCTCCTCTTTCTCCCCTCTTTATTTCCCCTTATCAATTTCTATTTTCAGCCCCTCGACTTTAACTACCACCACCATCATTTCCACCTCCGACAAACCACCGGCGATGTGCTCTCGTCATTCCATGCACCCATCCACCTCGCCAAACATTGCAGAAGCTCCACCACCTTCCATTGATCATTTTCCCCCTCTCCATCGACCACCACACTCTCCACACACTGTCCCCAAACACACCCACCTACACAGTCACAGTAAGCCCTAGGCACGCTCACACAGGTGCCCCCACTCCACGCCGACCACCGAGCCACCTTCGCCGTGTCACGGCGAAGCCTGCTGAGTGTTTTGACAGGGTTGTGAGGCCGTATTTGTGTTGACAAGTGTCGACCCTCTCCACCACCATTGACGTAACAAGGACTTGCTTGGGAAGCTCCTCCAAGTCTCTCTGCTCCAGGTGAAGTGCCCCAGGTCACGCGGAAGCCCTTCGCGCACAACCCCATGTTGGTGCTAGAGCACCACGATCATTTGTTTTGATGATAACAAAACACGTGTTATTTAACATTTGCAATTTGAGTCCTAGATTTCAGGTCAATTGCAAATGTGGACGTGTTTAGACGAAACTCGAGCTCGCATCCAGGATGGATTGGAGGAGCTTAATGAAGAACAGAGGAGGTTCGCGTGGAGCGACAGATTGAAGATAGAAGACAAGAAGAATAGGATAGATTCTTTTTAATCCTTTCTTGTATCTCTTGTCTTTATTTTCTTGCTCTTTTTTTTCCTTAGAATATTATGTTAAAGAGCCTCAAAGTACCCTGACAGTAGTCCTAGGAACACTGGCACAACCCTAGGATACTTAGGTTTTCTGTAGAATACTTAGAAAACCAATATAGGGTTCAAACAGCACTTCCAGACGTCTAATTCCAAAATCAGACGTCTGATAAAGTATTTTAAGACGTCTGACTGTTATTTCAGACGTCTGATAACTGTTAGGCTGGACATACTTAATTCTGTCTGACGAAATCAGACGTCCAGACCTTAGACCAGACGTCTTAGGAGACATCTGATGACTTTGCCAGACGTCCAATTAGTGGACCGTTGGCTGGCTTAGCAAACACTGAAGATTATGACCGTTAGAGCCTTATCAGACGTCCTTAGGCCTTTCCAAACGTCTGATAAATGACCGTTTTGCCTCGGCTGACCCAAAATCTCTTCTCAGAGATTTTCTAGCCGTTGCAACGTTTGAAAATCAATTCCCACAGTAAAAGTAGGTTTCCAGACGTCCAGACATAGTACCAGACGTCCCACATGTCGTCTGATGGACTTGCACAAAAACCCTGTTTAGATCTGATTCAAGTCAGGAGGAAACCCGCATAGAATCAGACGTCTGACCTTGAAATCAGACGTCTTAAAGTGGCCTTACAGACGTCTGATGCCAGAGTTAGATGTCTGATAACCCTGTCAAATGTAATCATTGTCCTAATTTCGGCCTGATTCTCTTGGGCTTTGCACCCAACGGCTATGGAAGCTTTTCCAAGCCTTCCAAAGCCTTCCTAAGGCCTCTATAAATAGAGGGGAGCCTTTACACACCAAAAACACACCAAGAAACACCAAGAGAAACACAAGACACACTTAAGCAACATAGTTCCACTCTCTTGTGTCCTAGACAGCTCTTGCTCTCCAAGCTCAAGTTCCATCACCTAGAGAGCTAAATTCCCTTCGCGCACCCGCTCTCCCGCCGTTGTCTACGAGAGCGACATTGCGCCGTTGCGTGGCTCACGCACCAACGTCATCGTCGACGCACTCCTTACAAAGGGGAGTTTCCTTATTCCTATAGAAGCTAGGTTTATAATTACTTTGTTGGCTCTATAGGACTTGTTGTTTCTTTTATCTTTGTAATTTTGTTGGGTATTCGCTTTGCGAATTCCCGTCTCCTTCGTGGGACAAAATCCTTCTCGTGGAGAGAAGGGGTTGAGGAACGCTACCCTCGTACTTGTAGCGTGGTTGTACTGAGGTTGAATCACCCTCGTTTTAAGTGATTCGGTTTAGTGGATTTTGATCAACTTGGTTGATCGGAAAATCCTAACTCGAGAGGGTTAGGTGGTGGTTTTCACCCGGTTTGGGTTTCCACCTAAAAACATTTGTGTACTTGTGTGTTTGTTCATTTTGTGAGATTGCTTTATTATTTCATTTCCGCATTTATCACGTCACCCCTCCTAGTAGGGCCGAACTTTCAATTGGTATCAGAGCAGGTCCTGCGAGATCGGAGTAACACCCGGCAAGAGATCAAATGGAGGGAAGCACATCAGCAATCAGAATCTCCGAAGGGCAGTCCACCGTCCGACCACCCTATTTCGACGGGAGGGACTTCGGATATTGGAAGTTGAGGATGAAGACGTGGCTCCAAGCCACTGAATTCGAGGTATGGGGATGTTGCGAAACCCCATACGAGATCCCGAAGAAACCCCAAGGAGGCTACTCGCAGCTGCAGATTCAAGATCTTTCACTCAACGCAAAGGCAATGAATGCCCTGTATTGCGCATTGAGTCTGAAGGAGTTCGAGAAAATCAAAGAGTGCACCACCGGCCACGAGATATGAAGGAGGTTGGAAGGCACTCATGAGGAGACAAGCTCAGAGGAAGAAGAAGAAGAAGAAGAAATCGCTTGCTTTGGTTTCATGGCCAGAGGAACCAACAGCGACAGCGAAAGTGGAAGCGACGACAGCGACAACGAGGTAAATTTTGATTTACAAGAAGCTTTTAATGAACTATTTGAGATTAGTAAATCACTTAAAATAGAAAACAAAAGCATGAAAAAGAATCTTACTTTCTTAAAAATGAAAATGATAGGTTAGAAAAATAACTTAAGGACATAGAAGCTAGTCCTAAAAATGATAACCTATTATTAGAAAATCATAACCTCATTAATGAAAATAATAAATTAATTGAGGAAAATGATAGTCTAAAGTTAGAAATCTATGATTTAAAGACTAAGATGCAAACTATAGAAAAAGAAATTGCATGTCTTAGGGAAAATTCTAACAAATTAATCAACAAAGTAGACAAGTTTTATAGCCCTAAGATTGAGAAAGGATCTCCATCAAGGAGACCCGCTAACAAATCCGGATCCAAGCCCACTTGGATACCGAAAAAGGAATTAGAATCTTGTTTTGTAGGGCTCAGGGATAATTACAACATAAAGGACTGGACCTACAAGCTCAAGTCTGGTCAACTCGAGTTGGGAGAACCAAGGAGTAGACCAAGGAGGAGAACAAGAAGACCGACGAGACGGCGAACAAACGACGGACCCGCCGCACGTCGACCACCAGATTGGAGACCGGCGCCGATGCCCGGGCCTCCAAGCTACGGATGGGAGCCCCATCCGATGTGGCATCCACCACCACCATTCGGGCCATTTTATTGGCTATGGTAGGTGAGGTAAAATTCTTAACCCTATCTTTTTATAAGCATTTAGATAGGGGGAGTTAAAAAAAAAATGATGAGCTAATTGTTAATTTTCAAGGGGGAGATATAAGGTAGCTAATTTTCCTTTAGTAAGGGGGAGAAAAATAATAGCTATCTTGTTGTTACAAAAAGGGGGAGAATATTACCTTTGTTAAAAGAAATTCATAGAAGAGCATGTGTTAAGGGGGAGTTATAGGAAATGTAAAATCAATTAAACCTTTTTGATAATGTCAAAAAGGGGGAGGATTTTTTGCATTATTATTTATGGTTTTGTCATCATCAAAAAGGGGGAGATTGTTGGTGCTAGAGCACCACGATCATTTGTTTTGATGATAACAAAACACGTGTTATTTAATATTTGCAATTTGAGTCCTAGATTTCAGGTCAATTGCAAATGTGGACGTGTTTAGACGAAACTCGAGCTCACATCCAGGATGGATTGGAGGAGCTTAATGAAGAACAGAGGAGGTTCGCGTGGAGCGACAGATTGAAGATAGAAGACAAGAAGAATATGATAGATTCTTTTTAATCCTTTCTTGTATCTCTTGTCTTTATTTTCTTGCTCTTTTTTTTCCTTAGAATATTATGTTAAAGAGCCTCAAAGTACCCTGACAGTAGTCCTAGGAACACTGGCACAACCCTAGGATACTTAGGTTTTCTGTAGAATACTTAGAAAACCAATATAGGGTTCAAACAGTACTTCCAGACGTCTAATTCCAAAATCAGACGTCTGATAAAGTATTTTAAGACGTCTGACTGTTGTTTCAGACGTCTGATAACTGTTAGGCTGGACATACTTAATTCTGTCTGACGAAATCAGACGTCCAGACCTTAGACCAGACGTCTTAGGAGACGTCTGATGACTTTGCCAGACGTCCAATTAGTGGACCGTTGGCTGGCTTAGCAAACACTGAAGATTATGACCGTTAGAGCCTTATCAGACGTCCTTAGGCCTTTACAGACGTCTGATAAATGACCATTTTGCCTCAGCTGACCCAAAATCTCTTCTCAGAGATTTTCTAGCCGTTGCAACGTTTGAAAATCAATTCCCACAGTAAAAGTAGGTTTCCAGACGTCCGGACATAGTACCAGACGTCCCACATGTCGTCTGATGGACTTGCACAAAAACCCTGTTTAGATCTGATTCAAGTCAGGAGGAAACCCGCATAGAATCAGACGTCTGACCTTGAAATCAGACGTCTTAAAGTGGCCTTACAGACGTCTGATGCCAGAGTTAGATGTCTGATAACCCTGTCAAATGTAATCATTGTCCTGATTTCGGCCTGATTCTCTTGGGCTTTGCACCCAACGGCTATGGAAGCTTTTCCAAGCCTTCCAAAGCCTTCCTAAGGCCTCTATAAATAGAGGGGAGCCTTTACACACCAAAAACACACCAAGAAACACCAAGAGAAACACAAGACACACTTAAGCAATATAGTTCCACTCTCTTGTGTCCTAGACAGCTCTTGCTCTCCAAGCTCAAGTTCCATCACCTAGAGAGCTAAATTCCCTTCGCGCACCCGCTCTCCCGCCGTTGTCTACGAGAGCGACATTGCACCGTTGCGTGGCTCACGCACCCGCGTCATCGTCGATGCACTCCTTGCAAAGGGGAGTTTCCTTATTCCTATAGAAGCTAGGTTTATAATTACTTTGTTGGCTCTATAGGACTTGTTGTTTCTTTTATCTTTGTAATTTTGTTGGGTAATCGCTTTGCGAATTCCCGTCTCCTTCGTGGGACAAAATCCTTCTCGTGGAGAGAAGGGGTTGAGGAACGCTACCCTCGTACTTGTAGCGTGGTTGTACTGAGGTTGAATCACCCTCGTTTTAAGTGATTCGGTTTAGTGGATTTTGATCAACTTGGTTGATCGGAAAATCCTAACTCGAGAGGGTTAGGTGGTGGTTTTCACCCGGTTTGGGTTTCCACCTAAAAACATTTGTGTACTTGTGTGTTTGTTCATTTTGTGAGATTGCTTTATTATTTCATTTCCTCATTTATCACGTCACCCCTCCTAGTAGGGTCGAACTTTCACCCCAGCCAAGCAATTGGTGCTGAAGCCCCTTGCATCCGCTGCAATCGAGTGCAAGATCTGCTGCGGGAGCGCATGAGAAGAAGGTGGGACATTTAATCCCACCTCTATAAGTGGTGCCTCCCGCTCGTCAGCTTTCTAGCGAGAGGCACCACTTAAATTGAATTTGTGAATTAGCTTTGTCGCCTCAGATCCACGGGGTGAGGTCCCACTCACCCGACCCGATCTCATCCACGACTCACACCTCCGCGGACCTGGCCTAACCCGACTACTCGTGCACTCCTCGCCTACCACCGCATGTCGGTGGGCCGGGTCCCGGGCACACATACCCGACCCGATAACCAAAGAAAGGCTCTAGGAGAGCTGTCCTGAGAGTGAAATAGAGAGAGAGATGCGGGGAGGGTAGGGGTAGGTTTTGCTTCGCTCTGTGAAGGGAAAGAAGGAGAAGGTAGGAGCAGCTAAGGGAGAAGAAGGTGCTGCTGAAGAGAAGGTGCAGCAGAGAGCAACTGAAGGAAGGACTTAACTACGGAAGGAAGAAGAAGAAGGCAGAGGAAGGAGCCGAAGAAGAAGGAGGAGGAGGAGCAGCTCAAGAAGAGAAGAAGAAGCCAAGGAGGAAAGCCAAGAGAAGAAAGCAGAAGAAAGAGAGAAGAAGGCCAAAGACAGAGAGGCAGAAGCCAAGGAGAAGGAAGGAAGAAGAAGGCTCGGCACTGTAGCAGTCATCAGTTAAGGCGTCTGATTCAAAGAATCAGACGTCTGAGAAAGGAAAGATAGAGAAAGAAGAGAAGGAAGAGAGAAAGCAAAGAAAAAAGAGAGAAGAGAAGAAAGAAAAGAGAAAATCTATTTCTTTTTTACATTTTTTTTTCTCTCTAGCATTTATCTTCATTGCATTATTACTGAACATATTTCAAGTAGAAATTTGAGATTGTGATTTTCTACTTCTAAATAGCAATTTGCTCCCTTAGTTCGACCTCGAAATATTTTTGAATTTCGAGTAATAAAAATTGTTATTTGTTCTTATACTTTTTCAACTATATTGCAACGAGGTTAATTTAAAATACGAAAAAGCGACACGAACATTTTTTGGCGCCGTTGCCAGGGAGCAACGGGCATTTTAAAAGCTTTAATCATAATTTTTGATTTATTACTGACTTAATTTCTCTCTTTTGTTGTGTTTGTTTCAGGAAAATCTAAAGAGAGAAAAGAAGCCACACAACAACCACACCAGGAAAGAGGTAAACTCTCATTAACCCTCTCTTTTAATCCCCTCAAAATCTAAAGAGGAAAAATAAAGAAAAATCAATCTAGGGCTACCTGTTTCCATATTTAGTAAGTCACAAAAGTTGCCTGATTTTTAATTTCAACACATTTCTAATTGCATATTCACTTAAGGTAACTAGGGCTAAAACCTTCTTGATTGAACCCTAGATACCCATTTCTGAGGCAACTTAATTGGACCAACTAGAGCCAACCTAAGGATTACAAGCTAGGGTTTTAGAGATACATCTTCTTCTAAGAAAAGAAGCAAAAAATTCTAAAAAGAGGTGTGCCTAAGCCTTGTTTGAAAAGACCTATCCAAGAGAAACCCTAAGCAAATCAGGCTCTTAATCTACTTGAACCCTAAAAGAAAGGACCTAAGAAGCTCTTAAAGGAACAAAGAGGTGAAGTTGATCCTTTGGGTCAACCAACCTTTAAATTAGGTCACTTTGCACACAAAAGGCTTAAAGTTCAAGTGGAACCCTAAGCACCTTGATCTTAATTAAAAGCGGTAGACTTAAGAGGTCAAGGTCCCCATTCTGGTCTACCTGGAATCTTAGTGACAAGAGAGGTCGGGTGGGGGAAACCCTGTAACCCGTGGGGACGCTCTACCGTGTAGGGGTCTTCGCGGGACTCTCCCTCTCTGGCTGCCCAGGTAATTCTCAGGTGGACGACCTTTCTGACTAAGGGGTATCATCCACCCCGAACCTCTATAGTCACCCAACATATTTTGGGTATCTCGATTGGGTCCAGCACATTCTAATCTCCTCCAATCCTTCGATGCATGTTTAGTAGGAGGTCCTTGAAATCTCCTTTAGAAATCCACTCTCCCCGAGGCCATGCCTCGATACCTTTGTTTGTGTAGAAACCCCACCACATAGACCTTTCCTCCGATTCAGAACCTAGTTCTCCTTCTTCTTCCATCATGGCACAACCTGTTGAAGAAGAAAACAATCTTGAGCACCAGCTTCAATGTCTAAATGACCTCTTTCAGAACTTCATGAACCCACCGTAGCGTCCCATGATGCGAGATCACTATAATCCCACCGCTGTGGCAATCGAGCCTCAAGTTCGAATCCCGGCTGGAGGACCGGATTTTGAACTAAAGCCCAATATGATTCATGCCATACCAAAATTCTATGGCCTTAACTCTGAATATCCATTACAGTATATTAAATAACTCAAGCATCTGGCCCAGACCTTCAGGTCAGATGCACAAAATTGGGATATTTTGCTCATGAAAATGTTTTCTTTCTCCCTCATGGACAAGGCTGCTCATTGGTACCAAACTCAGACTCGTCCGATCAACACATGGGATGAACTTCAGTCCGAATTTTTGAAGTTCTTTCCCATTGGTCGGACAAACGCCTTGCGCCATCAGATTACTCATTTCACCCAGCAAATGGGAGAACCTCTTCAGGAGGCATGGGGCCGATTTTTGGATCTCATGTGAAAGTGCCCCCATCACGGACTTCCTAAATGGGAACAAGTCCAGTCTTTTTACCAGGGACTCCGTGAGGACATTAGATTATTCTTCAATGCAACCTACGGAGGAAACATCATGGGTCAGCATAAGGACACAGTGTGGGAGATTCTCGAGAATATGTGCGAGAACTCCATCAACAATGACTCCATGGGTTTATTCGATCGGACGAGTATCCACGCATCGACGAATCTTAGGGGAGCACATGAGACGCAAGGCTTGTCTGCATCCGTCGACTTAAAACTGATGGCTAGTCGGTTGGATAAGATCTCTATCATCGAGAAGAAGGTGGATGAGCTGACTCGGCATTTGCAGCGAGCCACCTCTACGCAGAACTCTTTTGCACAGCCACCTCCCATGAGGGGAACTGTGCAAAATATCTTTCACCGATCTTCTTAGGAAATGAACCCATATCCACCCCCGTTTGACTCCCGAACCAGAGGGACCTTCGATCCACTCTATTCTAGCTGGGGGAACTTTGAACCCCCATACTCTGACTTCCCTGAGGTTCCTCACACCTGCGAGGACCTCAATGCCATCCAAAATGACCCATTTTCCAACACCTACAACCCTGGATGGCGAAATCATCCCAATTCCAGAGGACGAAAAATTCTCAAACTCAAAGACCACCTTATCAACCCCGTCCACAAGCCCCTCGTCCTTATCAGCCGCCTTAGCCGCCCGCCCAACCCCACCTATCAATCTGGGCTAAACCAAGACCAAATGTCTCTCATCCTCCAAACACTGGCTGACATTCAAAGAACGAATGCGGCAATCCAAAAACAACACAAGGATGAAATCACAAAGGTTCGCAACCAACTCGCCCAAATGGCAAATTCTCGCCAACCGGGCACACTTCCTTCGCAACCTCTGCCAAACCCAAATAACGTGCTAACCCAGAGGCGCGTTATGAACCCAAATCCAGGGCACGCACACATGATTGATCAGGCCCCTTCTGTTCCATCACTAGACGGGATGGAAGCTTCAACATCTTACGCGAGTTATCAACAGCAGCCACCCATTTTACCAACCCCTAACCCGAACTAGGCAGGATTAAACTCTGTAACAACCCGTAGTGGTAAAGCAACTCAAGAACCACCCTATCCAAACCACTCTAAGCCTGGTAGTCAACCAAGCCCTAAGATAGCTATCCAGGATGTTCCTGTCCCAAATCAAGAACTTGGACCTATTCTAGTGGAACCAACTAAGGTTCCATTTCCCGAGGCCTTGACTAAGGGAAAAAGGATAACCAAACCCGTGGCTCCTGAGGAGGACCTGATCAAGCTCTTTGAATAGGTCCAGATAAACATCCCCTTGATGGATGCAATCCGCCACGTACCGACTTACGCACGATTCTCGAAAGACGTGTGTACACCCAAGCATAAGCCGCGAACCAAAAGTGGGAGTCTGATCATACTGTCAGAGCAAGCCAGCTCTATAATCCTGAGTAAACTCCCACTCAAGGCAAAAGACCCAGTCACTCCCCTGATTTCATGTAAAATTGGTGAAACCCAATTTGATAGAGCATTGTTAGACCTAGGTGCCTCCATAAACCTAATACCCACATCCCTGCTTAACCACCTTGAAGAATCCGAGCTTAAACCGACTGAGGTGACATTGCAGTTAGCTGATCGATCCATTAAGTCACCTATGGGAATACTCGAGGATGTTATTGTCAGGGTACGGGATTTCTACTTCCCAGTGTACTTTATAGTTCTAGATATGGATGCACCTAAGAACCCAAGGGATACACCAATTATACTAGGGAGACCTTTTATGGCCATTTCTAGGGCCAACATAAGCTGTGAGGAGGGCCAAATAAAGTTGAAATTTGGGAACCAAACTCTAAAGATTGACATCTTTAAGGCCCAACAAGGGATTAATTGCGATGTTGTAGAACAAATATGTGATATCAGAGCCGTGGTTGATGAATCGCATATTGAAGACGACCTGATCATCCCCAATCAACCATAAGAAGATCAAAACCCGCAATTAGAGGAGTTTGAACCTGATCTAGATACACCCATAACTCCTACCCTTATTCCTCACACCCACTCTGAACCACCCGCTGCTGCTAACAATCCCGTCTTGGAACTCAAGCCCCTTCCCAATCATCTGAAATACGTCTTTTTGGGTTCCAATCAGACGTTTCCTGTGATTATAAACTCCAGACTCACACCTGACCGGGAATTCCATCTGATTACTGTTCTCCAGCAACATCGTAGAGCCATTGGATGGACTCTCGATGATTTTACTGGGATAAGTCGCTCTTATTTAACACACCACATCTACTTCGAAGAGGGCGCACGACCTTCACATGAGATGCAGAGACGTCTGAACCCTAATCTGCAGGAGGTCGTGAATAAGGAAATCATTAAGTGGTTAGATGCAGGGATCATCTACCCGATCTTCGACAATCAATGGGTGAGTCCAATCCAGGTTGTGTCTAAGAAGACAAGACTCATCACCATCACGACTGAAATCGGAGAGGTCATACCAACCTATATAGCCAACTCGTGGAGAATCTATACTAATTACAAAAGACTCAATTCCTCCACGAAGAAGGATCATTTCCCACTACCGTTTATTATCAGATCCTCGAGAAACTAGCAGGAAATAGATTCTTCTGCTTTCTTGACGGGTACTCCGGTTATAACCAAGTGGCAATCCATCCAAAGGACCAAGAGAAGACCACGTTCACCTGCCCCTTCGAAACATACGCGTTCCGAAGGATGCCTTTCGATCTCTGTAATGCACCCGCGACTTTTCAGTGGTGCATGCTTGCCATATTCACTGATATGGTAGGTGATTATCTAAAAGTCTTCATGGATAACTTCTCAGTATTTGGGGCATCATTTGACGATTGCCTCCGGCACTTGGTTCAAATACTCAGGCGATGCATTGACGTGAATCTGATTCTTTCCTGGGAAAGGAGCCACTTCATGGTGCCTGAGGGGATCGTCCTGGGACATCTGATTTCAAAGAGAGGTATCCAAGTTGATCAAGCCAAGGTTAACTTGATTTTCAAGCTCCCTATGCCTACCTCGATCAGGGACATTCGATCTTTTCTAGGGCATGTCAATTTTTACTGTCGATTCATCCCTGATTTTTCGAAAATCGCGTGCCCCTGACCACTCTTCTCTCCAAGGGTGTACCTTTTGAAATTTCCAAGGAATGCACTCAAGCATTTGAGATCCTTCGTGATCGAGTTACCCAAGCCCCGATCCTACAGTCCCTTGATTGGTCTCAACCCTTTAAGATCATGTGCGATGCATCTAACCTCGTTGTAGGAGCGATTTTGGGGCAAAAAATTGACGGCAAGAATTTGACCTCGAAATTTGCGACAAAGCAAGAAGACAGAACGTGGTAGCTAACCACTTGTCCCGCCTTTCTTTTGAGATCATCGACCCTTCCGGACCCATCACAGATCATTTTCCTGACAATTGGTACAAGGCTTCCATGGTTTGCTGACATAGTAAACTACTTGGCATCACATCAGATCCCGCCTGATTAGCCGAAGGCCAAGAAAGACAAATTGCGCTCCAATGCCAAGTATTACATCTGGAAAGACCCGTATTTATTCCACATAGCTGCTGACCAAATTATCCGGCAATGTGTCATGGAAGTTGAAATCAAAGACATACTCTCTTTCTACCATGATAAGGCATGCGATGGCCATTTTTCTGGGCACAAAATCGCATCAAAAGTCCTCCAGTGTGGCTTTTACTGGCCCACAATTTTCAAGGATGCATACAATCACTGTAAGGCATGTAACCGTTGCCAGACCTTAGGCAACATGAGCCATCGTGACATGATGCCTTTACAGCCGATTCTGGTATGCGAAATTTTTGACATTTGGGGGATTGATTTTATGGGACCCTTCCCTATCTCGGACAGCTTCAAATACATTTTACTCGTTGTTGACTATGTGTCCAAATGGATCGAAGCCATTCCGACCTGAACTAGTGATCACAAAGTTGTTATCAAATTCATTCACCAAAACATCTTCTCACAGTTCGGGATTCCTCGTGCGATCATATCTGATGGAGGGACCCATTTCACAAACGCTCAGTTCAGGTCACTGATGACCAAATAAGGGGTGTTGCACCGAATCTCTACTTCCTACTACCCCCAAACTAATGGTCCAGCTGAGCTATCAAACTGGGAGATTAAGAAAATCCTCGAGGTTACTGTTCGACCTGACAGGAAGGACTGGTCATCCCAGCTTCCGGAACCTTTGTGGGCTTATAAGACCGCCCACAAGACCCAATTAGGCATGTCTCCTTTCAGACTGGTGTACGAGAAGGCGTGTCACCTCCCTACCGAATTAGAGCATAAAGCCTATTGGGTAGTACGGAACTGCAACTTAGATCTTTCTAAGGTTGGAACCCATAGAAAGCTTCAGATAAGCGAGATTGATGAATTACGCTTCAATGCATATGAAAACTAGCGAATCTACAAAGAGCAGGTTAAAGCCTTTCATGACAAGCACATATCTAGAAAGATCTTTCATCCTAGTCAAAAGGTCATACTTTTTGATGCCCGACTCAAACTGTTCCCAGGAAAGCTGCGATCCAAGTGGATCGAACCATACTTAGTCCGGAAAATCATTGGAAATGGAGCCGTTGAGATCAGTCCACTCAGCCACGATTCTGAACCCTTTGTCGTGAACGGTCAGAGACTCAAACCGTTCATTGACACGACCAATATAGATTTGGCTGAGTCATCATTTATCTTCCATTCTCCCTGAGCTCATTGCACCTAACCGATGGCGTTAAACTCAGCACTTAATGGGAGGCAACCCATCATTCTTTCAAAAACCCAAAACCTTTCTTGACATTTCTTTGCACTTTAGGGTTCATCCTTTAGAACAACCAACTCCACCTCAGGTACCCGTACCCGAGATTAGAAATCGTTTGCAACAGTTACCTCGACCCGTCCACTCACCCAACACCTGTCCTAATGAATGAACCAAGCTGAATACAAACCCACCTAATTTACAATGGGGACATTGCAAATCTTAGGCATGGGACGTATGAAAGTGCAAAATGTATGAAAACTCATAACAAGAAAAGGTTTCAACAAAAAAATCACATATCATCTAAAAAAAAAAACTGAGAAGAGGAGAGAAAATTTTTGTGGGCTATACAAAACAAGAGGAGAAAAAGAGCAAAATGTTGAAAAGGAGTACAAAATGAAGAAGAAAGAGATAGTCATTAGTAAGAGATTAAGAGATTAACCAAAGTTCTAGACCACATTAAGAAAAGTAAAGAAAAGTGCTAAAGAGACACAAAAAGATTAGTAGGAATGCCTAACTTAGGCCTTTTTGGCCAGACTCTTAGTACCCGTTAAGATCTGGATATTCTTCAAGGGGTTGAGGAAAATGCAAAGCTTAAGTATTAGGTCTAAGGCTTAATGAGTATTCGGCCTCGTTGACTGACCTTCGATTTGCGGGACTCGGTAACCTAAGCACCCCAATTCACACACAGTCCGGTTCAGTGCGCATAACTATCAAAATCATGCAGAAGCGTTTTAAGATTCTAAAAATGTTGCTTAGATTAGGAGTGGCCAATCAACACAAGTTGATTTGGACGAGTTCCCGACGCGGAGAGGTGGGAAATTCCCCTCAAAGATGCGTAACAACATATCGTCTCCTAGGTGCTTGTCTCTTAAGATATTTACATATCCTACCAGGGGCATGTAAGCACTCTGTTGGTTCAGATGCCATGGATGGCATTATCACGAAATGTCAATCGCCAGGGTCTGGATTCGGCCACGGAATGCCATGGGCGGGATTATCTCGAAAACCAGGGTTCTGGGGGTTACCATGGGCGGTGCTATCATGAAGCATCGATTGCCAGGGACCTTCGAGGATTGATGATGGGGATGAGGAATCCGATACAGACCGTGTTGTGAAGCTAATTCGAAGCTAGAAATAAAAAGAAAAGAGAGAGAAGACTCTCCAAACAAATAAACCCTCTGTCTCTCTCTTCCAAAAACGCATTGCAAACTAAATCAAGGCTAAAATATGTCTCAAGCACGGGTGCTTTAACCACGGAGTCCAATAAACCTTAGGGTAGTTCCTGCAGGCCTTAAAAACTTTCGCTGAAGACCGAGGCTAAAGCTGGACAGCTCCGGATCTCGGTTGGTACTAGAGTACCTTTAGGCCCATTATCGGCATTCTGACCTAATCAAAGAAGAAAAGGCACTTATCATAACTGGTGAAAGAAATTCATGGTCGAGAACAGAAGTTAAAACCTTAAGATTTTGCTAAGGGAATAGAAAAAGCTAGGCATGAGGGTATGATGAGAACCACATCATGATCCCTAATTAGCATATTTTGACCTAATAAAGTGAACAAGAGCTCCTACATAACCAAGAGAAAGGTTTAATTCAAGGGATCACTAATCTGGGAAGAGAACATGAAACAAGGGGTAAAACTGTAATTTTACCATTGCAATGCATCAATGGGATTTCTAAGGGTCTAGACATAGGTCAATTGAGCTTAATAAGAGAAAAAGTGGGATGGTTTAGTTAGAAGAGGGTTATTGTGAAATTTAAGAATTAAATGACATTCTATAACCCTAAAAAAAATCTACTTTAATTCACAAGGTTCCAGGAAGGATAAAAATAAACTAAACCCTCTAAAATTCATGAAAAAATATCCCCTATGGTTTAGAACCTTTAATTTGACCTTTGGAACCTATTTTGACCTAGATTGGGATCAATACCCAATATTTGATCAAATTTGGGTTTTTATGCAAAATGTCTAGTCAAACGTGGTCAAACCTAAAATCCAACTTAATCATTAGATTCCTTAGGTCAAAATTAGGTTTATACCAAAATTTGGACTTAAGGGAAGGTCATCTTGACCTACTTTGCAATTTGGTCCACTAAATTACATTCAGACCCTTAACTTTTGGAAACCCTTGCAAATCCCCCCTCAACTTCTTCGTCACTTTATTCATTTTGGTCCATCTGCCATCGCAGCAGGGACCCATACCTCCAGCGACTTTGCGCGGAGGTTTTCTCCTCCATTTCATGGGGTGCTGCTCTCAGATTTGAAAGGGGAGCTCCCTACGAAGCCCCCTACCGCATGAGCAGCTCCGCATACCATAGATCGCCCGATACCTCTCGTGGGAACGCTCGAGAGGTATGGGTATCCTTCAGCCATACCTCCGACGTGGTGTTCCCGTTGTTTCCTCGCGACTCTTTCCTCTACCCTTGCCTATTTAAGGTAGCCCAGATTCCTCCGCTTCCCCCCTTCACGACAGTAGACACCATTGTCTCCGACGACGGCAGACACCCGCTGCTCACCCTCTGCATCCCCCCTTCGCTCCAGACCCCTCAGTTAAGCTCATCTTTCTCCCCTCTTTATTTCCCCCTTATCAATTTCTATTTTCGACCCTTCGACTGCCATTACCACCATCATCGCTTCCACCTCCGGCAGACCACCGGCAAGGTGCTCCCATCATTCCATGCACCCATCCACCTCGCCAAACACTGCAGAAGCTCCGCCACCTTCCACTGATCAATTTCCCCCTCTCCATTGACCACCACACTGTCCCCGAACACACCCACCTACACAGCCACAGTAAGCCCTAGGCATGCTCACACAGGCGCCCCCACGCCACGCTGACCACCGGGCCACCTTCGCCGTGTCACGACGAAGCCTACTGAGTGTTTTTACAGGGTCGTGAGGCCGTATTTGTGTTGACAGGTGTCAACCCTCTCCACCACCATTGACGCAACAAGGAGCTTGCTTGGGAAGCTCCTCCAGGTCTCTCCGCTTCAGGTGAAGTGCCCCAAGTCGCACGGAAGCCCTTCGCGCACAACCCCAGCCAAGCGTTTGGCGCTGAAGCCCCTTGCATCTGCTACAACCGAGTGCGACATCTGCTGCGGGCATGTGCGAGAAGAAGGTGGGACATTTAGTCCCACCTCGGAAGCTGACAAGCGGGAGGCGCCACTTAAATTGAATTTGTGAATTAGCTTTGTCGCCTCAGATCCACGGGGTGAGGTCCCACTCACCCGACTCGATCTCATCCGCGACCCACACCTCCACGGACCTGGCCTAACCCGACTACCCATGCACTCCTCGCCTACCACCGCACGTCGGTGGGCCAGGTCCCGGGCACGCATACCTGACCCGATAACCAGAGAAAGGCTCTAGGAGAGCTGTCCTGAGAGTGAAATAGAGAGAGAGAGAGAGAGACGCAGAGAGGGTAGGGGTAGGTTTTCCTTCACTATATGCAGGGAAAGAAGGAGAAGGCAGGAGCAGCTAAGGGAGAAGAAGGTGCTGCTGAAGAGGAGGCACAGCAAAGAGCAGTTGAAGGAAGGACGCAACTGCGGAAGGAAGAAGAAGAAGGCAGAGGAAGGACCGAAGAAGAATAAGAAGGAGGCGCAGCAGCTCAAGAAGAGAAGAAGAAGCCAAGGAGGAAAGCCAAGAGAAGAAAGCAGAAGAAAGAGAGAAGAAGGCAAAAGACAGAGAGGCAGAAGCCAAAGAGAAGGAAGGAAGAACAAGAAGGCTTGGCACTGTAGCAGTCATCAGTTAAGGCGTCTGATTCAAAGAATCAAACGTCTGAGAAAGGAAAGACAGATAAAGAAGAGAAGGAAGAGAGAAAGCAAAGAAAAAAGAGAGAAGAGAAGAAGAAAGAAAAGAGAAAATCTATTTCCTTTTTACATTTTTTTTCTCTCTAGCATTTATCTTCATTGCATTATTACTGAACATATTTCAAGTAGAAATTTGAGATAGTGATTTTCTGCTTCTAAATACCAATTTGCTCCCTGAGTTCAACCTCGAAATATTTTTGAATTTTAAGTAATAAAAATTGTTATTTGTACTTACGCTTTTTCAACTATACTGCAACGAGGTTAATTTAAAATACGAAAAAGAGATACGAACAAGGACTCACCGTGATCACGACTGAAATCGGAGAAACCATATCGACCCATACAGCGAACTCGTGGATTGTCTGCATTGATTACAGAAGACTCAATTCCTCCACAAAGAAGGATCATTTTCTACTATCATTCATTGATTAGATACTCGAGAAACTAGCAGAAAATCAATTCTTCTACTTCCTAGGCGGGTACTCCGGTTATAACCAGGTTGCCATCCATCTAGAGGACCAGGAGAAGGCTACCTTCACCTGCCCCTTCGGGACGTACGCATTCTGAAGGATGCCGTTCGGTCTCTACAATGCAGCCGCTACTTTTTAGTGGTGCATGCTTGCCATATTCTCAGATATGGTAGGGGGATACCTTGAAGCCTTCATAGATGACTTCTCGGTATTTTGAGAATCTTTTGATGATTGCCTCCAGTACTTGATCTAAATCCTCAGGCGGTGCATCGACGTGAACTTGGTTCTTTCCTCGGAAAAGAGCCACTTCATGGTACCTAAGGGAATTGTCCTGGGACATCTCATCTCTAAAAAAGGCATCCAGGTTTACCAAGCCAAGGTGAACCTGATTTCCAAGCTCCCTATGCCTAGCTCAGTCAAAGACATCCGATCATTTCTGGAACACGTCGATTTTTACCGTCAATTCATTCCTGATTTCTCAAAAATCGCACGCCCCTTAACTAATCTTCTCTCCAAGGATGTCCCCTTTGAAATTACCGAGGAGTGCACTCAAGCATTTGAGATCCTACGTGACCGAGTTACCTAAGCACCTATCCCGCAGTCCCCTGATTGGTCTCAACCCTTTGAGATCATGTGTGATACATCTGATTATGCTGTAGGTGCAGTACCTAGGTAAAGAATAGATGGGAAACCCGTGGTCATCTACTACGCTAGAAAGACACTTGATGAGGCTTAGTGTAACTGCACAGTTGCTGAGAAAGAGCTGCTAGTTGTAGTATTTTCCCTGGAAAAATTCCAATCATATCTTTTGGGTTCCCATGTTATCATATACTTGGATCACACTGCAATGAGACACGTCCTTGCAAAGAAGGACGCAAAACCTCGACTAATCCGCTGGATCTTGTTGTTGCAAGAATTTGATCTCAAGATTCGCGATAAAGCGGGAAAACAGAATGTAGTAGCTGACCACTTATCCCGCTTTCCTTTTGACATTATTGACCCTTCTAGACCCATCACAAGCACTTTCCTGACGAGCACCTCCTGACTATTAATGGGGGGCTTCCTTGGTTTGCTGATTTGGCGAACTACTTAGCATCACATCAAATTCTATCCAATTGGTTGAAGGCCAAGAAAGATAAATTGCTTTCTGATGACAAGTACAACATCGGGGAAGACCCGTACCTCTTCCACATTGGTGCTAATCAGATCATTAGACGGTGCATCCCAGAAATGGAAATTCAGGACATTTTGTCCTTCTGCCATGACTAGGTCGGCGGTGAATACTTCTCCGAACATAAAAACGCAGCAAAGGTCCTCCAATGCGGCTTTTACTAGCTCATGATTTTCAAGGATGCATACGATCACTGTAAGGCATGCACTCGTTGCCAGACCTTGGGCAACATGAGCCACAGCGATATGATGCCTTTACAGCCGATTCTCGTATGCGAAATTTTTGACATTTGGGGGATTGATTTCATGGGACCCTTCCCTATCTCGGACGGCTTCGAGTACATTCTTCTCGTGTTGATTATTTGTCCAAATGGATCAAAGCCATCCCGACCCGAATCAACGATCATAAGGTGGTAATCAAATTTATTCAGCAGAACATCTTTTCTCGGTTCGAGATTCCATGTGCCATTATCTCTAATGGAGGGACCCATTTCACGAATGCTCAGTTCATATCATTAATGACCAAGTATGGGGTGTCACACGGAATCTCTACTCCTTATCATCCCCAAACTAATGGTCTAGCTGAGCTATCGAATCGAGAGATCAAGAAAATCCTTCAGGTCACTGCCTGACTTGACAATAAAGATTGGTTGTCTCGACTTCTGGAAGCCTTGTTCACTTATAGGTCCGCCCACAAGACCCAATTGGGCATGTCTCCTTTTAGATTGGTGTACGGGAAGGCATGTCACCTCCCCGTCGAGTTGGAGCACAAAGCCTATTGGGTTGTATGGAAATGTAATCTAGATCTTTCCAAGGCAGGAACCCACAGACAGCTTCAAATGAGCGAGATCGATGAACTATGCAATGATGCGTACGAGAACTCGTGAATTTACAAAGAGTGGGTTAAGGCCTTTCACGATAAGCACATATCGAGAAAGATCTTTCACCCTGGTAAGAAAGTCCTACTCTTTGATGCCAAACTCAAACTGTTCCCTGGAAAACTCAAATCGAAATGAATTGGACCATATCTTATCCGACGGATTTTCGGAAATGGAGCCGTTGAAATTAGTCAACCCAACCTTGATTCTGAACATTTTATTGTGAATGGCCAACGACTTAAGCCATTCATTGAACTCACCGATCCAAACTTGGCTGAGGTATCTTTTGATTTCCATTCTCCCTGAGTATATTACGCCCGGCTGATGGCGTTAAACTCAGCACTTAATGGGACTCAAGCCGTCATCTTTTTGAAAATATCGAAACCCGTCTTGACATACCCCATACTGAACTCATATTGCACTTTAGGGCTCATCAATTAGAACAGTCGACTCCACCTCTAGTACTCGTACCAGAGCTTGAAATCGTCCGCAACAGTCATCTCGACCTGTCCACCCACCTAGAACCTGTTCTAATGTATGATCTAAGCTGAATTTGAACCCACCTAATTTACAATCAGGAGATTGCAAATCGTAGGCATGGGGGGGTATTAAAGTGCAAAACACAGTGAGAATCACTTCACAAGAAAGGGTTTCATCAAAAAAAGTACATATTCCAGAAAAAAAAAAGGTTGAAGAGGAGACATTTTTGGAAAAGAGGGAAGAACATTGAAAAGTAAAAAAAAAGGAGCACAAGGAAAAAGAAAAGAAAATTGAGTCCCTTAAAAACAAGTTGGAACCTACTTACCTTCTAGGTTGGATCGAATAATAAACTAAGACCTAAAAGGCTAAAACTTAATGGATTAGTGGCAAATACTGACCATAGGTGTCTTGGATCTGTATTGGATTTAAACATTCACGTACTTGTCAAGATTCGGATTAATCCTCAAGAGGTTGGTGAAAATGCAAAGCTTACGTATTAGGTCTAAGGCTTAAGGAGTATTCGGCCCTGTTAACTGACCTCTGGTTTGCGGAACTCGGTAACTTAAGCACCCTAAATCACACACAGTCTAGTTCAGTGTGCTCTAAAGTTAAAACCATGCGAAAAAAGCATTAATCTATTCTGAAAAAAAGGTCCTAAGATCTAGATTAGGAGTAGCTTGAAAACACAAGTTGATTCGGATGAGTTCCCGATGCGGAGAGGTAGGAAATTCCCCTCGAAGATGAGCAATAACATATGGTCTCCTCGGTGCTTATCTCCCACGATATCTAAATATTATATTGGGGGCATGTAAGCACCTTGTATTGGTTTAGATGCCATGGGCGGTATTATCAAAAAATATCGATTGCCAGGGTCTGGATTTAGCTACAAAATGCCATGGGCGAGATTATCCCGAAATCTTGAAAGCCAGGGTTCTGAGGGTTGCCATAGGCGGTGCTATCTTAAAGCATCGATTACTAGGGACCCTGCGAGGATTGATGGTGGGGACAAGGAATTCGATACAGATCGTGTTGAGGGCCAATCCGAGGATGGATCTAAGGAAAAATATAATGAAAAGAAAAGAGAGAGAAAGCTCTCCACAAATCAAATTCTCCTTCTATGTCTCTCTCAAAATGCACTGACAAACTGGACCGAACTAACCATGTTTCAAGCACGGGTGCTTTAACCACTGGGTCCAACGAACCTTGAGATAGTTCCTGTGAGCCTTAGAAACCTTCGTGACGGACCAAGGTGAAAGCTAGTTAGGTCTGATATGGGCTGGCACTTGAGTACCTCTAGTCCTATTGTTGGTATTAAGATATGATTCCGAGAGATGCGGCCTAGTAGGGCATCTTAACGGTTAAATTCGACCTAGATAACTAGTTCGATTCATATGGTTTTACTAAGGGAATAACAAAAGCTAGGCATGGGGGTATGATAGGAAAACCATCACAAGCCATAACTAGCTCAGTTTGATCTGATTAAGTTAATAAAAGCTCCTACATATCCATTAGAAGGTCCTAAGGGCATAAAACATTGATTTGAGAAGAAGACAAGAATATAGGGTTATTTCTGTAAATTTACCATTCTATCACAAAAATAGAATAACCGCAGGTTCTCTCAAGGGTGGAACAAAGGTCAAATGGTCTGAATAATCTAATAAATGGGTTAGAACAGACAGAAAAGGATTTCCATGCGTTACAGGAATTAATGAACATCTAAAATCCTAAAACAGATCCGCTTAATCTACCAAGGTTTTGGTTATGATAAAATTCACCTAAAGCCTCTAAAAATCATATAAAAATATACTCTAGGGTTATGCACCTTCAATTTGACCATTGGAACCCATCTTGACTTAAAATAGAGTTTCAAATAGACATTTGCCATAATTTGGGTAATTATGTAAATTACCCAATCAAACTAAGTCAAAACCAAAATCCAACTCCACCATTAAATTCCTTAAGTCCAAATTAGGTTTGTACCAAAATTTGGGCCCAATCTGAGATTGTTTCAACCTAGTTTGCACTTTGGTCCAAGTCTGATTTCCTTTATTCCACATAGGCCCTTAGCTTTTGAATTTCTTGCACAAAGGTCCATATCTTTATCATCATTTTATTTAAAAAGGTCCCTTCTGCCATGAATCCTATTTCTACAACTCCAGCGACCTTAATATGGCATGTTCTCCTTGATTCCTTGACGAATCCCTCTCGAATTTGAAAGGGAAGTTCGTCAAGGAATTCCCTTCCTTTTGAGCCAAATGCTCAGCCCTAAAACCTTTCCAATCTCTCATGCGAACGCATGAGAGATTCAGGTATATTTTAATTCCTATCTCCGGTAAGCTTTCCAAGCTTGGGAAGCTTGCTTCTCAAGCCCAAAATACCCTCCAGAGGCCTATAAAAGATGCCTGAGATTAGACCGAAGATCCCAAGCTTGATTTTGGCCTGAAACACCCTCAATTCCTCCCTCCTAATCAGGTTGAAAAGCTCCTCAAGCTCTGGCGACCTCCTCTGTCTTCATTCCTTGTCTGTTCGCAATACCGACAACAGATTTGCCTCCCTCACTTTCCTCTACGTTGCGCAATATCGGTCGACGTCTCTATCTCCATCTTCGCCGTCCTTTCCTCACTGGAGCACCTTCGTCCGTGGCGCCGACCACACCATAACCGGTGTTACAACCCGATTCCTGGACCCCCACAGGACCCAAGACCGGCTCGCCTCGACTAATCCCAAGTCCCAGTCGTACAACAAGAAATAATCAAAAAGCAGGAAAGTAAACCACATTCACATATGCAATGTAACTAAGCAGAAGAAACGTACAAAGCAGCAAAGGAAAGTAAATATGCTATTCCATTACGTACCACCACAACAACAAAACAATGGAAATTGAAGTAAACAATAGAGACAAGCAGTAATTAGAAGTCTAATACTTACTACAAAAACAAAGGAACAACAAGGAAGTGCTGAAAACTACGGCTGGGCTCGACTGGGCCCAACACCCTCTGCAGCCGGAAGCTTGGGCTGCTCAACTCCTGGTCTGAACAGTATTATAAAAAGACAGAGTCAGCGAACACTGAGTAGAGTGGTACCTATACTATCTAAAACAGTAAAAGCAACTAGTTTAATTCACTTTTCTATTTATCGATTTTATGTGTATTTCTTTTTCACCCATTTTACTCAAACATCAAGATATTCTTGATCTTGCGAGTTCCTCATGGGAACGATCTTGATTGCAGTCTTTTCCGTAGAGTAGAAGGTACACGTGGTGCTCTCATGGCCGGGAGAGTCTCCCGTGGTAGTCCTACACCCAGTCAATCACCCCAAGGTCACTGTCCAGACATAGCGGTGACTACGGCACGCGTGATAAGTGCACGGGTAGCTATCCCGCATTGACACGTGGTTAGTCATTTCCGCTAGCGGGTATGCCGAAAGTACAGCACGGAACAGTATAGGGCCTTGCTCTTCTCAGAACAGGGGTCTTGCTCCTCAGAACCAAACAGGGGTCTCTCCCCTCCACAGTCCGTGCACCCTCGTCTGACTACCCTGGTTTGCCCAGAGGGCCTAACAAGTCGGTGTAGGGTGGCTAGCTGAACCCCAGGACCCGTGGGGTGGCTAGCTCTCCCTACACTAGTAGCTCACCTTGGTACCGCGTACACAAGGGCCAACAGGAGTCGGTGTAGAGAGGCCAATCCTAACCCCAAGTCTTAACCCAAGGGCAGATAGCTCCGCTCTACACGAAAAGGGGACAGTCACTCTCCTTGATACCACGTACTCAAGGGCTAGCACACTTCTCGTCTACATTCTAGGTTTCCATCTAACCATAGGAGTTCTACTCGTAATTCCCCGTAGGGTTCATGCTCATGTTCACCCCATTTATTCCGATCAAAATTTCACCATTCACATTTCATTTCTCGTCCATAAACAGGCAGCTCGTGTTTCCATAATTCGATACATGCAACTGGTGATTTCACAGGTAATTGTTCATAATTTACAGGCAGCTCATAATTAAAATACATGCAATTAGTAACAGTTTAACTCAATCATGCATGCAAGTACATTATATAGCACAAACGGTTCGTTCATTTCTCTATCCTAGGGTTCATGCCACATCCTAGGGTTCCATTGGCTATTTCTACAAGAACATTCTTATTTAAATATCATTAACAGAATTAGCCACTCTACCAGACAATTCGGGAGTAATGGGGGCTCGAACCGCAAACCCAGATGTCTCTGCGACCCCAAACACGCAGCAGGCTGAAACCCTATACTAGGGAATACATCACAAAAGGAGGGTTTATAACTGTGTACAAAGGTCTCTAGTACGTAGAGAAACTCGCAAGGAAACTACAGGTACTTCGTTTGCGTAAAACAGATCCCGATCGAACCCCAAACGGGTAAAAAACGTGCCTACTGTCCAAAATCAGATGTTTGGGAACAAGTCCAGACGTCTTAAAAGATACCAGAACCTTACCTTAAGTCCCTGCGGTGTCCATAAATGCCCAGGCCTCCTCTATGATCGTCTGAAGGCAGTTCCAGACGTCGGACCACGCCTCCGGTCGTTTGGAAGCACCTCCGGATGTCTGGTGATCTGATCAGATGTCCAAAAGTGCGTGGGAAAGCATTCCGCACTTCTTCCCAAGCCTGCAGCCCCCAAATCAGACCAAACATTCATCTGCGGTGAGGCCTGCATGGCCGTAACTGCGAAAAAGAACGTACCTTCGCGATAAATAAGCTTTCAGACATCTGGCATTAACTCCAGACGTCCAGGTGCTCCGTCAACCGTCTGGATTGCACTCCAGACGTCTGATACTAGAAAACTTCCAGTACCAGAACCTCCTCCCAGCGCTCTCCGCTACGCTCCGCCTCGCGCTGTCGCAGCTCCAGCAACTGCAGATGGTCGGGAGGCTGCCTCCCCGAGTTCTCCCCTCCTCCCGCATGCGCCCGTGATGGCTGTGTGAGCTTCGCCGAGCTTCCACCAAAGCTCTCTGACCTTAGCCTCCTCCTCCTTCTCCCGCACTCTCCTCCTCCCTCTTGCTCTCCTCCTCCCTCTCGCTCTCCTTCTCGCTTACCTCCTCTCGCCACTCCCACAACCTCTGAAGGTGAAGGTGGTGGTGTGTGTAGTGGAGAGGAGAGGAGGGGAGGGGCTTAAATAGGTGGCGTGCGGGTTTTAGGGTTTGGGGAAAGTAGGGAAAGGAGAGAGAGGAAGGAGGTCCTACGCGTCGCCCGCGCACAGGGCGTAGTGTGCATACAAAAATTTCATTTTCAGACGTCCGAGAAAGGGTCCAGATGTCTGGACAGACGTTTGACTGAGATTCTAAACGTCTTAAAAGGCTAAAAGTATGACAGGTCTGTACAACCGACGCCACCCCTGCCTTACTTCGTTCGTTATCTAGCCCTATTGACACCTCATCTTCCACTTATCATTCCCGAACATTCGCAACTCCGTTTCAACCGCCGACTCACCCTAACGCCCTCAGTCTTCCACCTTGCCGACATACCTCCAACGAGTTCGCATGACCACTATGCTCCACCAACTTGGTCGCCGTTCATCTCTACACCTCCACCGTCTCCTAGAGAGAAAAAGCCCTCTGGTTATTGAGGCTATTGGCCTCTCCTCAGTGCCACCAAACAACCCACCTTCCCGCACCCTTCTCTGTCACCGTCTGGCCACCACACACGACCTCCCACTAATGAGAACCTCATCATGAGCCCTAAACTAGCACCATTTAACCCTGATTTGCAGGAAAAAGCTCCTACATAACCTTAGAAAGGCTTGGCTCAGAGAGATTCTGAGTTTGCAAATAAAATAGAAACTGAGGGGTAAAAATGTAATTTCCCAATCCAATCTAAAAATAGGGTAACTCAGGGTCCAAACATAGGTCAAAACAACCTAATAAGAAGGAAAGTGGGATGATCTGATCCAATAAGGGCTACAGCAATTCCAAGGAACTAAATGATAATCTGTAACCCTAAAAACAAACCCACTTCAATTCACGTGGTTCGAGGCAACGTAAAAATTAACTAAACCCTCTAAAATTCATAGAAAAATAATCTCTATGGTTTAGGACTTTCAATTTGGCCTTAGGAACCTATTTTGACCTACATTGAGAACCATGCCCAATTAACAACTTAATTTGGGTTTTTGCGTAAATTGACTGGTCAAACAAGGTTTAATCTAGAAATAAAATTCACCATCAGAATCCTTAGGTCCTAATTAGTCATGTATAAAAACTTGGGCCTAAGAAGAAACCTTCTTGACCAACTTTACACTTTGGTCCTCATGTATTTACTTTTTGGCCCTCAACTTTTGAACCCTCACATTTTGACCCCTAACTCTCCTTCGTTCTTTGAGTTTAGGTCCCTCCTGCAAAAACCTACGCAGCCCCATGCTCCGGCGACCTTGCGTAAAGCATGGCGCTGCGCAGGGTGAGGGAGGGGCCCTGGCAAGTCAATGGGGGGTACCCTGCGTCGTCAGCCACGGCAGGGACACCCCCCTGAGTACTGCGACCGCCCATACCGCCCGTGCGAACGCACAGACGGTATAGGTATCCTTCCTCCGGCGTCCTCCGGCGAGGGAGACACGTCGTCTCCCTCCGCCCTCCTCTCTGATTCCGCCCCTATAAATACCCCCGTCGCTCCGCCGTTCTTCGCAGCTCGGATCTGACGGAGACACCCCCCTAAATTCCTCCCTTCCCACTCCGACAGACGCCCCCTTGCTCCGACGGCCTCTCCTCCTCCTCCTCGTCGCCTTGCCACACTACCAGCAGCAGGGTTACCCTCCCTCGATCTTTCCGCGTCACGCCGCACCCAGCTGGCGCCTCTCCGGCCCTCTCCTCGCCGCCGCCCCTTCCTCTGGGCAATTTCTTCTCCGGTGACAGTCGATACGACTGTCGCCTGCGCCAACCCCTCCTCGTCCAGCTTAGCGGGTAGAACTTCTCCTCTTCCTCCCCTCTTCCTTTTCTATACTGAAAACCCTTACTGTCGCCACCTATTTCCCACCGATCACCCTCACCTTCTCCACCTCCGGCCAAACTCCGGTGAACCACTCCCATTGCTCCAGCACCCCACACGGCTCGCCGACCTATGCATAACCTCCGCCTCCTCACCCTGATCCTCCTCCGCCCTTCCACTGCCCACCAAACGCCCTCTGCAGACCCACCAAACACACCCACTTCTCCGCTCGCAGTTTGACCTAGGGCGACCTGTTTGCTCCACCACGCCCCCTGCAGACCCTCTGACCACCTTCGCCGTGCCACGGCGAAGGTCCCCCGCCTGTCTGATTTGGCCGAGAGGTCGTTCTTCTGTGACCAGGTGACTCGCCCGCCGTCGCCATTACTGAGCAGGCAGAGCTCCTTCACCTGCAGGTGCAGGCACACCTTCGCCCAGGTTCGACTCCCATGTTGCGCGGGGCGTCTCCGCGAAGCGTCCCAGGCTCGCAGTTAGGGCGAAGGCCTCGCGTGAAGCCACGATTGCCCGCTGCTCCCTCCGCTGCTCCCTCCGCTGCGGGCGCTCAATTGGGGGGGGACATTTAGTCCCACCTCGGAACTTTTCAAAGGCGCGCGGGCGCATAAAGGCAAAAAGTGCCTTATGCTATTTGCCTCCTGACCACGGGGTGAGGTCCCTCTCACCCGACCCGGCCTAGTCCGTGATCACGCTCCGCGGACTTGGCCCGACCTGATTAACCCGACCTGCACTCCTCGCCCACCACCGCACGCCGGTGGGCCTCGACTCGGGCGCGACTCGTACCCGATTACCCGGTTGCTCTGGGAGAGCTGTCCTAAGAGCGAACTCAGAGAGAAAGAGACGCGCGGGGGAGGGGGTAGAGTAGGTTTTGCCCTCTGACTCTGAACTCTTGAGCGTGCAGGCACAGGTGAAGAAGAATGAAGCTAAGGGAGACACTGTAGCAACAAGCGGTTTAAGTCGTCTGATTGAGAAATCAGACGACGTCCTGAAGACAGGAGAAGGCAAAGAAGAAGAAGGAAGGCGAGGCAGAGGAAAGAGAGGAACACAGAGCAGCCAAGTGAAGAAACAAGAGGAAGAAGAAGAAGAAGACAAAGAAGAAGAAAAGAAGAAGAAGAGCACGGGAGGAAGATTTGAAGCAAGAAAAGAAGAAACAAAGAAAATAAAAAGAAGAAAAAGACAGGATCGTCCAACCAAGAAATAGAGGAAGAACACGAAGAACAAAAGCCAAAGAGGAGAGAAGACAAAGAGGAAGAAAGAAGAGAAGAAGAAGCCAAACTTTCATCTCTCTCTCTCTCTTTATTTTTGTAATAGAACATGTATATCTCTAGAATATGACTTGCTCCCTGAGTTCGACCTCGGGAGAACTGTATTTTCCGAGTAACAAATATTAGCAAATGATGGCAATAACTATCTGTACTACAACGACTTAAGAAAAGCTAGTTGCTGCCACCGTTCTGCCACCCACCACACAACCACCACCAACGCACTCCACGCCCTATGGCAAAGCTCCTAAACCTATTTAACAGGGTCGAGAGGCCGTATTTTTATTTTCAGGTGTTCGCTCCTCTACCGACATTGTCATAGCTTCGAGAGAAGCTTGAAGCCTTCTTCAGCTGTTGCACATCCCAGGTACCACACCCAGGTTGTGCAGAGAGGCTCCAGGAAAATCCCCAAGACTTCAATTGGCACCAGCATCCACTGTTGCTGCTCCAATTCATCGAAGGAAGCCCACTGCAGCTACACGCAGAAGGAAGCAGGGACTTTAGCCCTACCTCGGAAGCTAACAGACGTGCCACACCGCATATATTATTTTTGTCATACAGGCTTATCGCCACAACAAAACACAGGGGGTGAGGTACCTACACGCCCCTTCACCTGCACCTTGCCCGTGACCCATTTCCCTGCAAGCTTGGCGTAGATCCGACCCGCCTAAGCCTTGTTCACACCTCGGCTGCGATATCACCCCCACAGCCCTAGTCTCAGGTACACTCAGATCGGAATACTGATTACCCGAGGCTTTAGGAGAGTGGATCCCATAGAGAGAAAAAGAGAGAGCGTGTGGGGGCAGGGGGTTTTGTTCTGTGGTTCAATGGCTGACACTTAGCCATTTGAAGAAGGAACCCTTCCCCTTGTGCATGAAGAGAAAGAAGAGAGAAGGCACAGAAGAAGAAGGAGAGGAAGCCAGAGAAGAAGAAGAAGAACGGCTGAAGCAAACAAAAGAAGAATCTGAGATTCAACAGAAGTGCACTGCGCACTTATCTTACGTGGAATTAAATTGCTTAGTACTGTTGAAATATTTGATATAATTGTGAGGGGTAATTGGTGATTCAAATCACCATTTTACCCCATTCTTTTTGCACTATTTGACATACACTTTCATTTATATATCATTACTTCTTGGAATTCTATTACTCAAATATTTGTGTTGAATTGCAATCTTGAGAATCATTTTTGTTAATTACTCCCTGTGTACGACCTCAGAATTCTATTCGAGTATAAATATTATTTATTTTTCACGCTGATTCAATATATACTACATGAATTGATTTTAAAACCCGATTCAGAGCGACTAACAATAGTGGCGTGGCTATCAACAGCTTTTGACAGTATTATAACTCGCCCCACAACTCATGCTTTTCGGGCAATCCCCTCATATTTTCAGTTCAGACTCTTCCACTCTCCACACGGGATCAAGATTGTCCATGGAGACCAGTCCACCGGTCGGGAATTGTTACGCATTGAGCTTAAGCGCTCAATTGAGAGAACGCCCCCCAAACCTCACAAATGGGGGAAGAAAAGAAGTTTGATCCACACCCTACAGGAGGATGAACCCCCTGCTCATCCACCTGCAAGGGAATTGAAGCCTGCTTCCTCAACAATGGTCATTCAGTTGTACCCTGATGCAACTGATAAACAAGTCCATATAGGGGTCGAGCTACCCGCAACTAAGTTCCACAAGCTACTCCTCTTCCTAAGGGCCAATGCGAACATTTTTGCATGGTTAGCCAATGACTAATAACAGTTTAATTTGTTACCCTAATTGGCTTAATCTAGGGTCAACTCCTTAGTAAAATGATGCATTTAGAATGTGAATATTGCATTTAGAGCATGCATGCATATCATATAAATTATGTTTATTTTAGGCCTAATTATCTAATTCTAGTATTTTGTGAATAATGTAGGTAAGGGACGTAGAATGACTTGGAGCCATGCATAATAAAAGCAGGATAGAAGATAAAGCAACAAAGCTATGAGCTGGCTGAAGACCAAGACTTGATTAAGGAAGAAATGAAGATCCAATTAAAGAAGAAGAGAGAGGGGGACTAGGATAACCTGACCCTACCCTTAGAACCCTAGGATACCCTCATCCCAACTCCTACCCTTAAGTCAGCTCAAACTAAATAAGTGAGCTCAAAAGCCAAAATCATGGATAACACTATCCATGATCTTGACCCTTTATCCACAGAGTTGTTCTACTATCTAGGAACCTATCTAACCTATCCTAGAACCAATCCCTGATCCCAAAACCCATTTAGATCCATGAGCTCACTTAATTGACTAAGTATATGTCAATTGGGTTCATGGAACTTATTTGGAAACAACCCACTATACTTAGGGTCAACCTAGCCTAATTAGGAACCTATTATCACAACCTATGTCTACAAAACCTAGCCCTAACCCTACCCACATAAGACCTACGAAATTCGTAGCCTAATCCTCTTAAGTTGGTGTCAACTTAAGAAGATTTTATCCCTTAGTGGTTGGACAAGAGATAAGATCTTATATCTTTGCAAGATTTTGTCCCTTGGTAACCACGCACCTAGGTTGCCTATTTTTAGAGAACCCTCATCCTATCCTAGCCCTACAACTTAGATCCTAAGGTCCCTATTCAACCAATCCTAGGCATCACTTTTGATTAAATCTTAACCATCCAAATTAGTGATTCTAGGCACTCTACATCAACCAATAGGAAGCCACCCACTTTTCTATAAAAGGACCTAGCCTTTACCCTTTGGAACATAATTTAGATACCTAGAGATAGAGGAATTAGTCTTAGTTTAGTTTAAACCACCATAGTGCACGCCCTCCCCTCTCTCTCCAGTCTTCTTCTCGGTGCCCTAGATCTGAAGTGCTGTCGCACTTCGCACAAGCATCCCTTAAGCGTCTCCATCATCTCCACCACATTCTCTTCTTTTCCTCATCCATAGTTTATTCTTCTATTTCATGTTGTTTTCAAGCATTCAATTACATTAGATTTGTGAGACATTCTCTTTATCAATAAAATATTTATTCAATCTCATGAATGCTTATTTATATATACATATATACATATATAAATATTTGCTTAGAACATCTTTCCGAAAGGCTTTCTCACAAAAATCATGTTTTGCCTCACTAATCGAGAAACTTGGCCTCACCTTGGGAATGCTTGCCAGAAAGCTCCGTCCATACTTCCAAGCCCACAAAATAGTTGTACTCACGGATTACCCCTTACGCCAGATGCTTTATAGGACAACCAAGTGAACCCGACAAATGAAATGGGCAATGGAATTGGCAGAGTTCGATGTGAAGTATCAGCCACGGAATTCCATTAAAGGACAAGTCTTGGTGGATTTTGTGGTAGAGTTCATGAATACAGGCCCTCCCACCACTCTGCCATGGAACTTGTACATTGATGAGTCCTCTATGATGGTAGGGTCTAGCGCTGGAATCGTCCTAATCACTCCTAATGGCACTACTCAGAAGTATGCCATCAAGTTAGCCTTTCCCGCCTCCAACAACGTTGCAAAGTACTAGGCCATGTTAGCAGGCCTCAAAGTGGCGAAATCCATGGGAGCCTCTGTTTAAAGCGCGAGAGAGGAGATTTAAATATGCGTTCATTGTAGTAAAGCCTCAATCACTTGAAAACAAATAAATTTATAACTCAGATTCTAAAGGAGAGCATGAGGTCGAACATAAGGAGCAAATATGGAATTCACAACATTAATCTCATTCAGAATCAAAGAGCACAATAAACAGAGCACAATGAATATAGTCAATAAATCAATCACTCAGAAATATATTCAATAAGAACCAATTTATGATGAAGCAAAAAGAAATGAGAATAAAAACAATGGTGATTTGAATCACCATAGATATCCTCTTAATTTAAGCATGCATTCATTTTACTTAAATAATACAATAGTGCTATCAACCAAATAAGACGAAGGGTTTTTCTTTCAGACGACTTAAGTGTCTCAGGCACAATGCTCTTCAGAGCCTTTTTCTTCTCAATGCCTTCTCTCTTCTTCTTGAGCTTCCCTTCTTTTCTTCTTCTTTCTTCAGAGCCTTCCCTTTCTTCTCCTTCACAGCATGGGGGAACCAACTCCCTCAGTGACTAAGTGTCGCACAGAGACTTCTTTCTCTTCAGCGCAAGGCAGAGACACACGCAGCAAAACCCTCCCCCACTCTCTCACAATTCTTCCTCCTCCTCTCTCTCAAGACCTGGGGCATATTCGGATTCATACATGGGTAATCGTGTCATATACAGTGTCCGGGGTCATCGACGTGGGTGGTGACCGAGGAGTGAGCTTAATAGGCCGGGTAATCGGTGAAAGGGGATATGGGGACCCGATGCTCTGTGCTTGGGCGATAAAGCCTGAGCACAAAAACAATAAATACGCGCTTACGAGCCTTTCACTCCATGATGTGGCACTAATGCCACTCCTTTGTGCAAAGCTGCAGCTGTGGCTGCTTCAACTACGTCTAATGTTGATGCCTCTCATTCAATTGCTGCTGCAGGTGGATACATAGGCACAGTCCGCATCACCTGGAAGTCTAATTAGGCCTTCAACTCGTCGAAGGACTGAGAGAAAGACCGGAGATGGTGACGGCGACGATGCAGAACTGGCGAGTACTTGAAACATAAGATAAGGCCTCATGACCACATTAACATACCTCAGGGGAATTTCCAAGTGGCGAATGTGGTGGTGGCGGTTTGGTAGAGTGGTCGTGTGCATAGTGGTCGGACGATGTCGGGGATGGAGTGCGGCGATGGGTGTGTTTGGTGTGGTGATTTGGTGGGTGAAACGAGGAATTAGGTGAGGGGTTTTATAGTAGGGAGGAAGGCGATGCTTATGAGAGTCGTGGCGAGGCGTGCGGTGGCTTGTGGAACTATGGAGGCATCGCTAAAGCGGAAGAAAATGAATGGGATGAGGTGTGAATGGTGGTCGAAACAAGAGGATAATGAGAGGGAAAGAGAGTAGAGGGGAAGAGGAAAAGGTCTTACCGACTTACAAGATGAAGGGGTGAGAGTTACAAGTGCCAATGTCATTGTCGGTGCCGTGGAAGAAGCTGCTCCGTTGAGGAAGATGGTGGTGAGGTAAGGGGGAGATAGCCGTCGCTGTGGCTGGCGAGGCGTGGAAGACAATGAGGAAGAAGTTGGACAGAGCAATTTGGTTGTTGGCCATCCTTAAAAAGATAGAGAAGGAGAAGCTGTCAGAGCTGGTCGGAGCTGGCCGTGGATAGGGAAGGAAGAAGGATTTTGAGGCCAAACATAGCTAAGGAGAGGCAGAATTGTGTACTGGGTCATTTTATAGGCCTCAGGGGGTGTTTCTAAGCTTGGAAAAAAGCTTTCAAGCTCCAGCCAATTCGTGCACATGGGAAACCCACATCTTCCACGCGTTCGCATGGGTGATTGGGAAGGGATTAGGAATCATGGCTGGGTTCATTTGGAAAAGAATTCCTCAAGTGTAACGACTCGATTCCAGAGTCCCTATGAGACACGAGAACCGGACCGACTCGACTAATCCCAAGACCTAGTAGTCCAACGAGGAAGTAACCAAAAGAGCAGTAAAATAAACCACATTCAACATGAAATATAACCAGCAGTAATAAAATATAGCAGTAAGAAAAAGAACTACTACAGCATGTACCACCACAACAGTAGAACAACATTTAACATAACATGAACTACAAGTAAAGAAAAGTACAGAGAGTAACAAGAACTACTCACTACAGTGGAACGAAAAGGGCACAAAAGAACAGTGGTAACTCTACTGGACCCTACTTGGCCCAGCGTCCTCTGCAGCCGCTGACCCTGGCTGCTCAACACCTGATCCTGAAAAGTAACGAGTATAACACGTCAGCGAAACGCTGAGTAGAGTGGCAGCTAAACTAAAGAAGCAGTAAAGTGTATAGAAGCTGTTTTATTTTCTTTCTTCCTTTATTTACGTCTTTCTATTGTTTCACAATCTATCTATTTCTCAGATCCTTCACTTGATCTCGAATGTTCCTCGTGGGAACGATCTTGATTGCAGTCTTTTCCGAACAGTAGAAGTAACACGTGGTGCTCTCCTGGCCGGGAGAGTCCCCCGTGGTGATCCTACTCTCAGTCAACCACCCCAAGGTCACTGACAGACGTAACGGTGACTACGGCACGGGCGGTAAACGCACGGGTAGCTAACCCGCACTGGCACGCGGTCAGTCGTTTCCATTAACGGGGGCGCCCAAAGCATAGCACGGAGCCAGTATAGGGCAAAGCCCTCTCAGTAACAGGGATCCAACCCCTCCACAGTAACCAAACAGGAGCCTTGCCCCTCCACAGTCCGCGCACCCTCGCCTGACTACCCTGGTTTGCCTAATGGGCCTAACAAGTCGGTATAGGTGAGCTAGCAGAATCCCGGGGCCCGTGGGGTAGCTAGTACTCGCCCTAACTAGTAGCTCTCCTCGATACTGTGTACACGAGGGCCAACAAGTTAGTACAAAGTGGCCAGACCTAACCCCGGGTCCCTGGGGCGGCTGGCTCCGCTCTGCACTAAGCAGGTAACAGGTTCTTCCCCTGGCACTACATACCCAAGAGACAACGCACCTCCACATCTTTCCTTCTCAGTTCCATTTCATTCTCTTTCCAGGAGTTCTACTCCTAACTCCCTGTAGGGTTCCAGCTCTTTTAACTCAGCACATTCAGGTTTCACCCTTTCAGTTTCATGTTCATACAACCCATATTCTCAAACATGTTCATTTATTCATAACAGGCAGCTGTTAAAATCAATTTACATGCAGCTATTATTTCCTTCCCACAGTTTCCAAGACTGCAATATCTATATTCATTTCACTAGTTTTCCAGTCCTAGGATTCATGTCGTACCCTAGGATCTATCATTCAATCTAGTTTTCCAGCCCTAAGATTCATGCAATACCCTAGGATCTCTCATTCAATCTGGTTTCCCATTTCTAGGATTCATGCAATGCCCTAGGTTCTATTAATTGTTCCATAATTGTAACAAATTATGTTAATAATTTCTAAAGCCACTCTACCAGCTACAATGGAAGTACTGGAGACGTGGTCGGAAATCTCGCGCGCCTCCGCAACCCCCAGGACTACAATGGAACGGGGTCCTAACACAAGGATCAAACACAAGGAGTTTCTCAAAATCGTATATAATTGCTGTAAACGGGTAGAGGATCTTATTCGGAAAAGAACGCAACTCGAAACGCGGAAAACAGACTCCAAACGGGCCCAAAACGGGTCGAAAACGACGAAACAGTCCAAAATCAGACGTCTGGAACCTCTTCCAGACGTCTTAAAATGTGGGTCAGATGGTACCTTTGTTCTGCGTAGTCTCTCAGACGTCCAGAAGCCTGCGGGGGTGTCTGGCCTAGTTCCCATACGTCCGATGGTCACCCCGGACGTCTGGAAGTCCTTCCAGTCATCTGACACTGCGGCCAGACGTCTGATTCGCGTTGGAAGCGAATCTCGGAGCCTGCACGTACCACTCCTCGCTCTCAGTACGAACGATCGCAGAAAAGGAAGAAGGACGAAAATAACTTACTTGCCAGACGTCTGGACAGTTCTCCAGACATATTCACCGTCGTCTGGTTGGAAGCCTAGACGTCTGATTCTGGAAAAATTTCCAGAATCAGAGCTCGACGTGCTCTCCGCCCGCGACGCACGGCCGCGCCGCGCCTCGTCCGCCTGCTGCTTGAGCTGCAGCAGTCCTCCCGCGTCACTCTGCGCCCGCTGCTCCCCCGCCGGCCGGCTCCAGCTGCCTCGGCAAGCTCGAGCCCTCACGGCCGAGCATCTCCTCCCTCGCACAACGCCTCCTCCCGCACACCCGCTGCGGTTGCCGCTGCCGCCGCTCGCTCACTCTCGCACTAGCTGGAAGAAGAAGAAGGGAGCGGAGGAGATGAGAGTGAGGGAGAGGGCGAGGGCCCTTTTAAAGCTGCACGGGGAGAGAGAGCGAGAGAGGGGCGCAGCCTGCGCCCGCAGGAGGAGAGGGAAAAAGAGGGGCATCTGCAGGTCTGCGCGCGCAGGCGCGCAGACGAAATCCACCGTGTTGCAGAAATTAAATCCCAGACGTCTGGAAGGGGTTCCAGACGTCTGGTCAGACATCTGGGCCACCTCCCAGACGTCTTAAAAGACGTCTTGAAGCCGTGTTCGTAACATCAAGAAATCTCCCTTTCAATTTTGGGACTGTTTAATTGAGAATCGAGCGAGAAATCCTCGCTCGAATCTCAATAGTGGAGTTTCTGTTCACACCAATGGAGGAAGGGACCCATTTTCAAAGAATGTGAGAAAGTTAGGGACCTGTCTGCAAACAACTCAAAAGCTGAGGTCTAATTGAGAGCGAGAGTCTGATTGGACTAAAATGCAAACTTGGTCAAGATGATCTCTGATTGAGTCCAAATTTTGGTAAAAACCTAACTTTGACCAAAGGAATTTGATGGAGAAGTCAGATTTCATTTTTGACCAAGTTTGACTGGGTAATTTACGCAGAGACCCAAATTAGGGCAACTTTCCGTCTGAGATACTATTCTAGGTCAAAATAGGTTCAGATGGTCAAACCAAGGTTACCAAACCATATGGGATATTTTTATATGAATTTTAGAAGGTTTATATGGAATTTATCCTGACCAAAACCTCTGTTAATTAAGTGGGTCTGAAATTAGAGTTTTGGGTTATGGATCAGTTTTTGCAATGCGTGAAAACACGTTTCTATCTGTGTGGACGCTCTTATTAGTCATTAATGGACATTTGAACTTCAGTTAACTCTTGGGAAACACCATGATTATTCTGCATTCATAATGTGCTATTAAAATTACAGAATTAACCTTGATTTAATGCACTCTTTTTAGAAAGGATATTCAGTGAAATACGACTCTTCAGCGATTATGTAGGAGCATTTGTCAATTGATTCTGATTAATTAAAGCTAGCTATGGCTCATGATGATATTATCATCAGCCTTGTGCTTGGAAGTCCATACAGACTCATAATTGGTAGCCAACTAGATTAATAGTGAATACTAAGCTAAGGACCCTAATATGAGCCTCTACACAAAGCAGGTGAAAGAAGAGTTGTCAAACTTTGCGATTGCTACAGTTAAGCAGATACCCAAGTCGGATAAATCGTTGGCGAACACCCTGGCCCACCTGGCATCCGCCATTCCTGAAGGGTAGGAGGATAACATACTCCTGTAGGAGTTAAGTAAACCTTCAATGCTTCTCCCACAGGCACTGGTGATTGAGCCAGCTATCTCCTAGATGAATCCAATAATAACCTTCCTAAAAATAATCGAGTCACCCCCTGAAGAGCCTCACCGGTTGAAGGCCTCACGTTATGCTCTAATAGTGGGCAATTGTACAAAAGGGGATATTCAACCCCCTTAGTACATTCCCTCACCTCATAAGAAGCATCTCAAGCAATCCAAGAGGCACATAATGGAATTTGTAGCAATCACAAAGGGTACAAAGCCCTAATAGCCCGCTTGTTTCAAACGGGTTACTTCTAGGCCCAGATGAAGCAGTTGTGCTAAGTGTTTGTGCGTAAATGCGACAAATGCCAAAAATTTGCCCCAGTCCATCATCTCCTGCCTAAGAAAATGGTGTCCATAATGTCCCAATTCCCTTTTCCAAGTAGGGTATGGACTTTGTCAGCCCTTTCCCGCCAGCACCAGCTTAGAGGCGTTTCAACGATAGATTATTTTTCAAAGTGGATTGAGGCAGAGGCCATAGCCAGCCTGACAGCTAATATGATCATAACAATTGTACGAAAGAACATTATTGCTCATTATGGATGCCTGAGAGCCATCGTCACCGATAATGGTACACAGTTTGCCTAAAAAAAATTGAGGATTTTTTAGCAAGTTGGGGCATCTGTTTGTGTTTTAAATCCGTTGCCCACCCCAGGAAAATGGATAGGCAGAGGTATCCAATCATACAATCATCTCTACACTTAAAAGACGGTTGGATTCGACAAAAGGAAGTTGGGTGGACGAATTCCTGGACATCTTATAAGGATATCGGATAAGTGAAAAGACTGCAAGTGGCCACACGCCTTTCAATTGGGTATACAGTATGGAGGCCGGACTGCCAGTTGACGTCGAAAAACACGTAAGGATAAGTCATTCGTTGTGGCAAACACTTACGACATCAATTTTAAAACAAAAATCAACGGTGAATTCGAGTGTTGATGAGGTGTGGCTCATTATAACTAAATTGCCCAAGTTAAGCTAGAAACTATGTTAAACAATGCATAATTAATAAATGAAAAGGGTTTAGTGACGGAAATAACATAAATGACCTAAAACATCTAATTTATGTTAAAAATGTAAAAATAG
This sequence comes from Thalassia testudinum, assembly GCA_037157565.1. Lineage (NCBI taxonomy): Eukaryota > Viridiplantae > Streptophyta > Magnoliopsida > Alismatales > Hydrocharitaceae > Thalassia > Thalassia testudinum. The sequence goes on along the minus strand of JAZHRO010000013.1, from coordinate 67,081,291 downwards.
GTCATAAAAGGAGTTATTCTATTCATTAATATAAATTGATGATCTATTTGCAAATTGAACAAACATTTGAGTCCAGAAGTACAAATCAAAAGTGAAATCAACTTCCTAAATGTTCAATTAAGCTTTAATAAAAACTTGGTAGTATTTGAACATCACTAGGACCCGACATTTAGAGTTTCACATCTAAGTGCCCAGGTCATAACATTCTATTTGCATTTAACTTCTCAAGGACATGTTTAAAAGTCGTTGGGGACCTCTTTGCAAGATCTAGGGACCGTGTGGCTAGACTTTTCACCACTATGGGTTTTCCAGCAATGTCTCTACCACTTCACCTTGATTGGGCTTATCTGCAATTTCACCAAAAGACTTGAGCTACAACCGTGGGTTCATGGTAGACCTCAAGAACACGACCAATCTCAGTCGTTCATCTCATGATCTCTCGATACAAGGGCCAAATCAGATTCAATCTTCGCGTGCTTTCGCATGTGTAATCATCGTTGCCTTTAGGTCTTATCCTACGGTAGTGTTTGAGTTGAGCCTCTCGCGCGCCCTTGCAAGCACATCCCACTGTTGGTAACCAAAGAGCCTAATCTCACCACTGCAGAGAGTGCAATCACTCTCTCTACTACTTAAGCACCTACACAACTCCTCACGCATGCCAATCGACTCCATCCACCCTAAACTGATCCCTTCATCCATGTCTCTAGTTCTTCTACCACCTTTGTCAACCGCCAATGACAAGGGTAGTTCTCCCTCCTCAACTTCGTCGTTATAGCGAACAGCTGCAGCCCAGGGACCTCATTCCTCGCTAGAGATCCTCGCACCCCCATTCGTTGCCACAGCAACCTGCGTGGATCCAGGGACCTCATTCTTTTGAGTAGATAGATTTATTGATTTCTAGATAGTGTTTACTACTTTCTAAATTATATAGGAGTAGATTAGACACCAAATTTAGTGATGGAAAGGGTTATATTAGAGTTAGATTAGAATTAGATCACTTTCGCCCTCTCTGATCAATTTAGATCAGAGAGGTGATTTCCCACTTTCACTTAGATACCCTAATCTCCCCCTACATCAAATTTACCATTTTCACTGATTTCCTTGCACGTTTTTCGCCAATCACACACGCATCAAAGCATCAAATCAGATCTGATGCCCTTGAGCATTTAGATTTGATTTGAGCACCCAATTTCATTTGAGGGTATTCTCATTCATCTCACTTGTTCATAATGATCCTCACATGGTCTTGAATGAAGTATCTCTTATTTTTGTTGAAAGACCTAAGGATTTGGGATTCAATTTTATTGGATTTCATCGATTGATCTAAACTCCCTCTTCGTGCTGTCTATGGCACAAGAAAGAGAGTAGATCAGAATTTTCCTTGGTTTTTGAGCTTCCATCAAGAATGAATGAATCCCAAATCTATCAGAAAAGATTTAAGATATTTCCGATGTGGATTCATCGCTTTTGAAATACTGATTTGCATCCTCATCTTACATTGTCTATAATGTAAGATAAGGAGCATATTAGTATTTCAAGGAATTTTTGGGGAGGCTGATCTGAATTCTTTTTGGTATTCAAGATAATTAGAAGAGTTTTCATATTTATCTCATGAGATTCCAATGCATGAATGTGATTTTGAATGAGTTTTGATTATGTTTTAAATGATTGCTTGAATATGTGATTTTAGTGTTAAAATCTCCCCATTCCAGTACATGAAAGAGCTGCCTAGCAGTAACATTCTTTGGGTTGATTTCTTATTTCAAGCAATTGAGGATTGGAGCATGTTTTCAGTGGATTTTAAGATCTAATTTAATCCTTTTCTTTATGCTGTCAACAGCACGAGAGACGGAATAGATTGGAGTTTTTCTTTTATCTGGTAAATCTGATTTGCTGTTTTAACCTTTACACTGTCCATAGTGTAAGAGTAAAATCCAATTAAGGTTTCTTATGCTCCTTGATTTCTGCATGGATTTGCATTAAGTCAAAAATATTTAGAGACACATTAGAACTTGAATAACTATTTTAATTTACTCTCTTTGTGTTATCTATAACACAAGAGAGTGATTAATTAGTTGTTTAGGTCCACTTGGAGTGAGGGTTCTAATTCCTGATCAGAGCAGTTGCAGTAGCTTCTAGTTGCTAGGTGTTTGCAGCTGCTGAAGTAGCTGAGTTTTAGATGTCAGAAGTAGTTGCTGGATGCTTCATGCAGTAGTAGAAGTTGCTGACAAATGAGACAACAGCATTCCAAACAAGTTTTGAGGGCTTTTGAGCTAGGATTTGAAGTGGATTTAGGGATTGAAATATGCTGACCTTATGTTGTATTGTTAGAACCATCTCGTACAAGCACGCTCCTGCGATTATCTCTGAGGTGGTAGCAAGGTCCACAAAGATGAGTATCTACTGCGTGAGCCTTCTCCTTCGACGTACCTCGCATAGAGAAAATGATACGTCAATGGATGTACTATCTCAATTAGAAATCACATGAAACGCGTATGAGTTTACTAAGCTAGTTGCCTCCCTGACAACAGCGCCATTTGATGACGAGATTTACCCTTTTTTAAGAAGATTGCAATAAAAAGATGTGTCAATGTATTTTATGAGGTAGAAATCTCATATAAAAAATTCATTAAATTTAACCACAATGATTAAGATGTCATATCCACAGGGAGGCAATGGCTTATTAAAACACGTTACTATTAAAATCCAATGTTCACTCTTTATTTCCCTCAAAAAAATCAAGTTAAGATTCCCCTTAGACTAGCCAATCATTGACATGATATGCTGGAATAGTAGTTATGCAGAATAAGAGGGATATGCTCATAAATATGCCACAATAAAATATACAATAAATCAAAAAATATTTCTTCGTCAATGGCATCTAATCGTAAATATTAATATGCGTGGAAACAGAGGAAAAATTCCCACTCTTCGTCGCTCATTGGAGGAAGCACGGCGGCCAGAGATGCTCTAGGGGAAGGTCAGCTGACGCGTAGGGAGTTCAATGGCAGTGACGACGAGCGCGAAGATGGTCGGAGTTGTCACTGGCAAGGAGGAAGCCGCTGGCGGGGGCGGGTGATCATCGACATGCGTAGGCTGGTACTGGCAACGTTGTGGGCGTGGCCATGCTCAAGAGGTAGAGGCGAACTTATTAGAGGCGACAGCGTGGAGAACAGCGTTTGGATGAGGTGGCTGCATGGAGGTGTTTAACGCCAGTGATGGGTTCTTTCGAAGAAGATGAACAGTGCACTGAGTTGGACGACATGAAGCCAGGCGTGTTGCTTGCGGATGCAACGGTAGCGCGATGGCGCGTGCGCAAGGGTGTGCAAGGGGATGCGCTACTGTACACGAATGTGGTTGGTGGCAAGGTCAAATGTGGCTGGTTGCTTACGCTGAGGTGGTGGCTGGGATGGGCATGGCCGCTGTGGTTGCGGCACGTGCTGGAGGCATATGTCGGTGGCTTGCGCACGTGTGGAGGCACATGCGAGGGTGAAGGAGGTCACTACTGTTATGGTTGGCGTGGTGGTTGTTGATGGGTTTCTTCGGCGTGCAGAGGTTGAAGATGGAGGAAGAAGATGATGATGAAGGGAAGAACGAAGGAGTTAACAGTGGGCGTTGATGATGGTGGTTGCGAATGTTCACGCTATCACCGTGCATAGGAGATCGAGGGTGGGTGGAGGAAGATGGAGCATGCTTCAGATCCACGGTGCCCGCTTGAAGCATAGGATGCTCCCAGGCCATGCTGTGGATGGTGCGAGAAAGAAGTCGCCCTAGAGCACGGTTGCAGAGATTTTCTTATAGAAGTCCCCGCGGTCTGTTTCAACCGCTCAAAATCTCCAACATCTGGATGAAGATACCGAGCAGTTGAGATGGATGTGGTGAGGCTTGGCCGACTTGATTTGGTAGTGGAAAGGCGGTGCGTTGAGCCGGGAAGGCGTTCGCGCATTTTGCAAGAATTTAGAGAAAAGAGAAAAAAATAAATTAGGTTATTTGTAAAAATAATCTAAAATAATACATGAAATGTATGTCACTACAATGGAATGTATAAATATGCATGCAAGCCCTTATTTATAAACTAATCTACTTATATATTAAAGTATGCTATGTACATGCAAACATTAATTTAGTAAATAGGCATTTAAGCATTTACTTAGCCCACAATTGTGGCCTCATCAAATGCTCTCATGCCTAGTTTTTGCTAGTCCCTAGCAAAAGTAAAAAGTGATGGAAGTGATAAAGATTTCTTCTTTCTTTATTCCAAACATTTAGAGATCCAGACACATGTGAAAACAAAGTGATAGTAGCTTAGCTAATGGATCCAAGTGAAAAGCCAAGTTACATTTAAAGATTGTACTTAACCCTTGATAAAATTCTATCGGGATAAGCAACTACTTCCCCCGGGGATAAAGCAGCAAATGATCTATAACTTGACCCCAGCTTTTCGGCTTAGGTAGGAGATACTAGGTTGAATGGATTTATATTTGATGGCTCACACTTATCTGGTGCTACATGTAGTATAGTACTGCAGACTCTAAATCTCTAGACTATTAAACAAGTCAACCCAGAGAGAGACCAAAAACTGTGCTATCTTTGCGTTCCTTTACGCTACTCACTCTCTCTTTTCGTTTTCTTTTTCTTCTTCCCTTTTTTTTTTTGGGATCACATATCTTACCCGATTTTGTAAGTGTACACACTGTTTGGAGGCCTTACGTGGCATTCACACTTCAAGTAAAATCCTAATAACCCTATAATTAAGTCAGAATTCCTCAGCCAGTATTCGGGCAATCAGAAATACCGAAAAGTAGGTATGGATCATATTTAGTGGATCGCAATGGGTCTTTTTGTTACCTCAATAATATGGACACCTGATAAGATTGACACCTAAGACAGCTATAACTAGAACATTTTTTTTTCTTCTTTTTATTTATATCTATATATATATTTCCTTTTTTTCCCCTTTTTATATATATATCTATATATTTCTCTCTTTTTTTTCTTTTTTTTATAACTTAACACAACACGACATAGACTTTTATTCAGAGGCATTATTAGGGATGATGATGGACAAGAGGATATTGTGTGCCTTATTTGGTGGAAGTACCTACTTTAGGCGCCGGGAAAGAATGGATAGGACAATCGCATTTTTGACCTTTGACACTATTACCCCCCTTCAGCCGAGGACTCTATGAAGGACGGTCATAACCATCCACCATAGTCATAATTTTATTAGGATTCACTCTCTGTGTATCTGTCTTATTTGGTGACTCTTAAGACTTCACACACTATTTGCACACAGGAACAAAGAGCGAAAACTATGTCTAACTCCGAGGTATCATCATCTAATTATCCAAAACTTAAGAGTCCTTGCACTAGATTTAGCACACCAGTAGTCTCTCTACTTCTCCTCACAAATATTAGGTGGATCTAATAAAAGATAGTTTTCCTATCTCCCTATTAATTGTCGAAGGATTCAGCAAATTCAAAATGCTTATTGGTTTTCTTCAAAGATCCATTGCCCAGTTTACTTGCAAGTGAAGTAAATGTACTAGATTCTAAACTTAAGAAACAAAAGAAGAAAATCTTCAATGGCACCTCCTTGATAAAAATTTTCTGCAAGGGACTAACCAATTTAGCTTAAGAAAATAAAAAAGATCTTTTTTTTCTACAAATGCACTATCCAAAATGCATGCAAATATATATAAATGCTATAAACATCCTCAGGTTATACCCTCCCATGCTTAAGACTGACAATGTCCTCATTGAAAAAATAGACATAGAAGATATCACCTGAGGAGGAGAGTGGGAGGAGCTAAGGCTCCTCAAGCCGAACTACGTCTAAAACCTGGTCATTTGAAAGAGTAACATAAGGTTTAAGTCGTTGACCATTTACCTTAAAGCTCACACCAGAAGTAGGGTTTCGAATTTCTACAGCTCCATGAGGGAAGGTATTGATAACAACGTACGGCCCATCCCAGTGGGACTTGAGCTTCCCTGAAAATAATTTAAGCCTCGAATTGAAAAGCCAGACCCATTGGTTGGGCTCAAAGGTCTTTCTAATGATGTGCTTATCATGGAAAACCTTTGTACGTTACCTGTAAGCTTGAGAAGTTTCATAAGCTTCATTACGAAGCTCCTCAAGCTCACTTAATTCCAGCCTACGTGCCTATCCCGCTTTATCCAGATTTAAGTTAACCTTTTTAATTGCCCAATAGGCGTTGTTTTGGATTTCAACGGGAAGGTGGCACGCCTTTCTATAGACAAGACGGAAAGGCGACATGTCCAAGGGAGTCTTATATGCGGTTCTATAGGCCCAAAGAACATCATTTAGTTTTTTAGACCAATCTTTATGGTTGGGCCTGACAATTTTTTCTAAAATTTGCTTAATCTTCCTATTAGACACTTCAACTTGTCCACTCGTTTGGGGATGGTAAGGTGTGGCTATCATGTGGTTGACTCTCAAATTTTGAAGTAGTCTTGTGAAGTGTACGTTCTTAAAGTGAAGTCCTCCATCACTTATGATTGTCCTTGGGCACACGTACCAGGAAATAATATTAGCCTTAACAAAATCCAACACCACGGAATGGTCATTGGTCCGTGTAGGTATAGTTTCTATCCATTTCGATACATAGTCCACAGCTACAAAGATGTATTCATATCCGAAGGACATAGTAAAGGGACCCATGAAGTCGATGCCCCAAATGTCAAAGATCTCAACGAGGAGAATAGGTTGCTGGGGCATCTCATCCCTTTTTCCGATGGTTCCTGTCTGCTGACAACGTAGACGTGTGCCTACATATGTATGTGCATCTTGGAATACTGTGGGCCACCAAAATCCAGACTGAAGAACCATATGGGTAGTCTTTTTTCCACTAAAATGTCCTCCACAGTGGAGGTCATGGTAGAAACTCAGAACACTCCTTTGTTCTTCGTCAAGGACGCAACGGTGGAAAAGCCCATCACTTTTCTAGATTATATAGCCAATGTACTGCATATATGAGCATAGAAACTAAAGAAATGATTAACAAATAACAACTACAGGGTAAAGGAAAACTAGCAATCAAAGGTGAAAAAAAGGGTCGTGGAGGTAGCCACGGCGACGGAGCGACATCCGTCGCCAACTTTAGGAACTCACTTTGAAGCTCTATGGAGGTGGGGACATGCTTGCTAGATGATAGCAAGAGATGCTTGCAAATGGAGGTCCATAGGGCCTTTTATAGGCTCGACTATTTGGCACGAAAATCACACCCAAATAATGCGCGTGCCTGGCCATCACGCGCATAGCCACACGCACAATTGGCCAAGGCTGTCATTCACTGGTGCATGCAAGGAGAATCCATGGCCGTCCATTTTGAAACGAAGGGCTCAAATCGCGCCTTACTAGCTGCTTCACGGTTCTGCGCTCTCAATCGTGTGGGAAGAAGCCAGAGCCATTGGATCGTGGGCAAAGGGCTGGGATTGCACGAGAGATCGCACTCTGGATCATGCGTAGAGCCGCACGTACGATTGCACGTGAGATCTCGCGTCAGATCATGCGTGCTCGCATCGCGCACTTCCGAAGGCACTAGTTGCCTCTTTCCTCCTCGTCCGATCATTAATCGACGACTCAATTTCACTCGTGCACAGCATAGTAGATTAAATCCGTGCGCGGGGCTTCGAACTTGCGATGCAAGATTGTGAGTTCTCCTCTTGACAGCCAGGACACGCACGTGGATTGTCGTGTGGATGAATTGCTGGTCGCACATTTTTTGCCATTGGATGAGGATTGTGCAATCGAGATGAAGGTGATTCACTGTGCGATGTGGCCATTAGGTGGTCATTGGATTTGCATCCAACGGCTTGGATCACACGTGCTCACAATGAAGAGAGGTTGTGGGCACTGCTACAAGCACGGATGCGTGACATGTGGATCGTTTTGACGATCAATGGCCAAAACTTCTTTGGCTTATTGTGGGAGCTATGGAGGTCGGATTGAAGTGATTTTGAGTTTGTTGAACTCTGTTCGTCGATCCGAATCCATCCGTATGGTTCGATTGCTCATTTGAGACCTATTTCAACATTCACTTGTACACATGAACATTAAACATTAATTATAAGTAATCTAAATGTAGATATTACACACTATGCATGCATTGCTCCCAAGCCCACAATATTGTCATATTTATGCACGAGTGCCCTTGAGATTGACTCTAATTGATATAATTAACACTATCATTTGTAAAGTCATCATAAGTCAAGACAATTCTCCCCTCATACCATTCCCAGTTGTATGACCTACTTACTAATGGAAACCAAGTTCGCCTAGCGCTAGACTTGGTGGACGAGGTCAGGGAGGAAGTGTCAAAGGCAGTAGCCATGTATAAAGAAAAGATAGCAACCTCCCAAGATAGGCGGATCGAGAAGAGAAAATTCGCTGAAAGGGACTTGGTGTTGAGTCGCAGTGGGGCATCTCAGCCGGCAAAGTTAGGTGGCAAGTTGGATGCCAATTGGGAAGGGCCTTATAAAATATTGAAGCATAGTGATGCTGATTATTATAAGTTGCAAACACTTAATGGCAGGCCAGTCCCTCGCACATGGCATGCCAGCAACTTAAGGATATATTACGAATAAACATTAATGCAAGGAAAGTTTCTTTCATTTTCATTAATATTTGGCAGAAATTACATCAAATCCATTGTTTACAAGGGTCGTTCCCATCAAACGACTCATAAAAAAAGTAAAAAATTTTAAAAAGGGGGAAAACAACTACACCATCTGGCTGGAGAATCATGGCTTATCTTCGGGAAGGTTGACCCTAGCAGTTAGTAGAGTTGAGGCGACCTCGTAGGCCTGGCTATGGCGGCCAGAAGGCTAGTCGCCATCCTCAATAGCATGCGGGGTTCTGGCGGGGCTAGTCTTATCCAACCCTTCTTCAAAGCTGGGCTGTCAGCCTGGTCCTTGGGGGGAGAGATGGGAATTTTGTCTTCTATCAAGCCCTCCTCCTTCTAACGGACGTATTCGACGTTCAACTGGTCAATTGACCAACCACAAAGCTCCTGTGCCGAGGTATGTCCACCCTCTAGAAGGGATTGTGCCGCCGCTAAGGTGTATTTTCCAGTCTCAATAAAGACAAGGTCCCGGCTGGCCTGCATGGAAGGATCAAGGGAAAAGAATTCCATCACGACGTCAGGATCCTTTTCAAGTATGGGAGCACTTTCTAACTCGTGGATCTTTCTGGTCCCCTCCTCAACAAGTTGACGGGTCAAGATGAGTTCCCTCCTCATCTCCCGAGCCTTCTACCTTCTCCAACATCTCCCTGGCGAGGTCGTCCACAACGTTTTTCAGGAAAAGGCACTCTTCCTTAAGGGATCTCTCATACTCCTCCAAAATAGAAGAGTGGCACGTCTTGAACACTTGCACCTCCCCCTTCAGCCACGATAGGTTGGTGACGGCCCCTTCAAGCTTGTCGTCGAGCACCCCTATCTTAATAAGATCCTTCTCATGGATCCTTCCAAGGGAGTCGCCAAGCTTGGCGGCCATCTTGCCAGTCACTCCAGCCCAAGTTTGGCGATGTCTGCTTCCCTGCAGGCACGCCTGAAGCGGGTAGGAAGATCCCCAAAAGAGTTCAGCCTCTTCATTGCCTCCTATGCCTCCCTCTCCGCCTTTTGGCAGGCAACGTTGGCATCCTCTAACTGGCAAATAAAATTCCTCGGCTCCACCCTGGCAGTAACTGTCCATTTCACTGCCATGTATGCCACCTCGCTAGGGGTGGTGAAGCTAGGCTCGGAAAGGGACTCAATCGTGATAGAACTAGAAATGAACTTTAACCCCAGGGTATCCACCTGCACAACAACAAGGTAGGAAGTGTTGTAATATACTATGAAAGGTACCATGGGGGGCACATGTTCTGAAGAGCAACTTATCACCCGAAGACAGTAAAAATAGATATGCTTCAAATTAACCCTCCTGCTTGGAGGGTTAGCCCAGGTTACCACATCTTGCAAATGCATGAGTACCTGCCTTTCAAGGTTAGCCAAGGCTGGGTCGACTCCTGAGGAACCCCCTACCCCCTGGGCCTGAGGCATTGAAGAACTCCCAGGAGTTAGCAGGGGACCACTAGACATTGCGACATGCATAGTGGGAGCAAGATCCCTGCTAGGAGGCGCTACCTGAAGTGTGGTTCGAGCAGAGCTTGGAACCCTCTACCTAGAAGCTAGAGGTCCACCCATGCCCTGAGAACTAGCAGGAGTGCTAGCTCCAGCGGCTCCAAGCGTAGGTTGCAGTGGCTCAAATACACTCACAACCACGAAACTCCTCCTTGCAGCCGCCTGCTCAGCTACACAGGCAAATGCGGTGGGGGTGCCCGACAAAGTAGGCGGGAAGCTCGCCTGGTTCCTTTCATCCCATTCAATAAAGACTTCTACACCCCCAACCCTCGTTGAGGTTGGCTGGTGGGAAGATGAGGATTGGACAAGTTAGAATCGCTAGATCGGTGTTTTAAAATTGCTTCGTTGTAGTATAGCCAAAATAGTGCTAAAAAAAATAAATTTTATTACTCGAATTTGAAAGTCTGAAGTTGAACACAGGGAGCAATATGAATTCACACACTAATCTCAAATAATGCAAATGAGCACAAGAATTTAAACCAAATAAATTACTCAAAAATGGTAATCAATGTAGAACATGAGTATAACAATAATTCAACATGATAAAAAGAAATCTATAACAAAATAATGGTAATTTAGATCACTAGTTATTAAGTATAGTTATATGTAAACTAGAGTAATCATTAATGCCACAGTAGTCAAGACCAAATATCCGCACAGTAGCTTGAATGCTACAGTAATCAAATGTCTCCTTTGGAGATCAGATGCCTTAAATGGCCCTGTGCTACAGTGCTAGAGACTCAAGGGTCTCTCAACTTCTTTCTCTTCTCTGTTCTTCTTCTTCTTCTTCTCCTTGTATTTCTTCTTCTTCCTGTGCGGCACCTCTTCTTCTTCTTCTGCTCTAGCCTTCTTCTTTCTTTCTCTTCCTTCTCCTCCTCTTCAGGCCCTCTTTTTCTACCCGTCTTCTTCCTTCTTCTTTAAGCACAGGGGAAAGGGCTCGGATTTTTGGCTAAGTGTTAGCCAATGCACAAAAGAACAAAACCCTCCCCTACCCCGCACACTCTCTTCCTTTCTCTTAGGTTCCACTCTCCTAGAGCCATGCACATCGGGTTATCAGGTAATCAGAGGATCTGCATACCCGAGTCCAGAATCACCGGCATGGTGTAGTGACCGAGGAGTGAAGGCTTAGGCGGGTCAGGTCCACCAGCTCCGTGGAGGAGAGGTCACAGACGAGGAGCATGAATGGTGTGAGGGACCTCACCCCTCAAGTGTTGAGGTGATAAGCCCTCAACACTTTTGCAACTTATGCCCCTGCGCCGCTTCCAAATCTTCCGAGGTGGTAGTATCTAGTCCTCCTTCCCATGCAGCTGCAATGGATAGTGCCTTCAATTGAGGTCAAGGCAGCAGTCAATGCTCCTAATTGACCTACTGCCATTGTTACTGAGAATGTCCTACAGCACCTAGGACCAAGAGCTGGGAGTATCGTGGCCTTTAACTCGAGGGCAAGGTTGAAGGTGGCGACAACGGCAGAGCATGACGGCGAGAACCTGAAACACTGAATAAGGCCTCACAACCACATTAGAATAGTTCAGGAGCTTCGCCAAGGCACGACGGAGGTGCTGATGCCGATTTCATGGAGGATGGTGGTCTGTGGAGGCCGGTCGATGATGGAGTTGGTGCGCGATTATGGGTCTATTCGGGGGCATGTTTGGTTGGATGGAAAGGTGAATAGAGATAGGGGTTTTGTGCGTGGAGGGACAGCGGTGCTTTTGGGAGTTGTGGCGAGGCGTGTGGATGAGTGTAGCATGCTGCCGAAGATGGGGAAGATGGAGGTGAGCAACGGTATCGAGGGGTTTATTTTTGGTTTTTGGTAGAAGGAACTAATCTAGGGGTCTTAAGGGAACTTAACTACCTATGCTAAGTGGATGAAAGGGAGAGGACAACGTTGGCATTGGTAGGCCGAAGCTGGGGAAAAGGTGCTCCGAAGAAGGGAACGGCGACGACGACGGAGGTAGAAGGGCTCATGCTGGTACGGCCAACAACGGACGAGAGACAGAAAGAGAATTTGGCCACTGGTTTTGTGACCGGACGAAGAACGATGGTTAGGAGGGGTCGCCGGAGCTTGAGCTTCGCGGCCGAAGAGGAGGGAGGAAGAGGAGGGTTTTCGGTCGGAATTCAAGCTTCAGGAGTTCAGCCTGGTCTGGGCTTTCTTTCATAGGTCATCAGAGGGCGATTCGAGCTTGGGAAGAAAGCTTCCCAAGCTTGGAAGGCTTGCCAGATTGGGAAATCCCTTGAGACCCAAATCTCTCATGCATTCGCATGAGAGATTGGGTAAGTTTTAGGGCTTAGGATCGGGTTCAAAAGGAAGAGAATTTTTTGACGAACTTCCCTTTCAAATTTGAAAGGGATTTGTCAAGAAATCAGGGAGTTCTTTCCAATTTAAGGTCGCCAAAGCAAGTAAAAATAGGTTTAATGGTGGTATGGACCATTTTGTGAGAACGACAACAAAGTTAGGGGTCTGTTTGAAAAGATTTTGACAGTTAAGGGCAAAAATGTAATCAGACACGACCAATTTGCAAACTAGGTCAAGCCAAACTCGTCTTGAGTCCAAATTTTGGTACAAACCTAATTTGGACCTAAGAAATCAAATGGAGAAGTTGGATTTTGGTTTTGACCATGTTTGACTGGGTAATTTATCCAAAAACCTAAATTAGGGCAAATGTCTGTCTGTGACTCTATTCTGGGTCAAAATGAGCTCTGATGGTCAAATTGAAGGTTCCAAACCCTAGAAAATATTTTTCTATGAATTTTAGAAGGTTTAAGTGAATTTTATTTTGATCAGAACCTCAGTTAATTAAGCGGGTCTATTTTTAGGATTTCAAAATGTCATTTAATTCTCAGAACACGTGCAAACCCTTTTCTGATTGTTTTAACCCACTTGTTAACTTTCTAAGACCATTTTACCTTCATTCAACTCCTGAGAAAATTCGTGGTTGTTTTGCATTCATGATATGATGGTAAAATTATAGTTTTAACCCTAGTTTCTTATTTTTCCCTCAGAATGACTATGTAATGACTTATGATTCTCTGGCGGTTATGTAGGAGTATTTACTAACTTAATTGGGTCAAAATGAGCTTATTATGGCTCATGATGGTGTTCCCATTAGGACGCTTTCCTCACCACTCACCCCCTCGGAACTAGAGGAGATATGCACGGGCTCTGTGTGTCTCCTCTTCCGTTGGAGGGGCACTTACTCAGGGCTGGTCAAAGCCTCCTCTTCCCTTCTCTTACTGTCCTAGCGGCGGGAGGGCCGATTGCTTTCACTCGCCCCCCAAGACTCGCGCTTCCCCACCTCCTGCCTAGTCCCATGGGAGCCCCCCGAGTGTCACTATGGAGTATCTAGCCTAGCAAACCGCCCAAAAGCTCTAACCACAAAATAATAGTGGTTAACGTTAAACAAAGGTCAAAATGGTCAAATTCATCTCCCCATAACTTACATGGCGTGGGGTGAGAATTTGCCCCCCACGTAAGTGCTGCCTGCACATCTAACTGCCTCAACTTAGAACAGGTTGATGTATCAGAAATTTGTCCCAAAAAGATGAGTTTTGAAAACCCGTCGTCGTAGTGTAATTTGTGAGAAAATCCAAACAATCAAATAATTTTTTTTACCGAAACTCAGAATGAGTCCCGAGTCAAACACAAGGAGCTACATCAATTCGAAATCCGCAATTATATTTTTTTCTTATTTTTGTTTAAAGACAAGATAATCACAATGATTCTACTCTACTTGCAATATAAACACTATAACTAAAAAGATATATATATATATAGAGAGAGAGAGAACAACTTTTATAACCAAAATAATGTTGTTACAACTACAACTAGAAAGCGAAAATCTAATCTAGAAAGCAATAAAGAAAAGGGGGAGAGAAGTTATCCTCCTGGACGGTTGCTTGGAGAATGAGCCGAGCGGGCAACGCTTGAAAGAAGAAGAGCGAAGACGAAGGACGGAGAACGAAGCAGGAAGAACTAGGGGCGAGGCAGGGCATCGTCGTCACAGGATCCACTTCCAGAATGGGGGCGAGAAGACAACCATGGTGCTCTACGAACGGGATGAGAAGTGGACAAAATTTTAATTTTTACTCTAGAGGAGCATCTCGGGTTTGGGACAAGTTTCTTTAGAGCTTTGGAGAGGGAGAGAAAGATGAAGGAAGGGATGAGAAGAAGGTGGGGGTCGTAGGGTCTTTTTATAGGTGTAGAGGTTGGGAGCAAATAGGTCATTTTAACATTAAAACATTAAATGCATCAGCCTTTAGTGACAGATATAAACATCACTAAAGGTTGAACGTGGGTGAAGCACGTGCATGCCCTCGCCTCCTCGCCTTCAAACATTGAAGCCTTCCCCCATGCGTGGGCTGATCAGGACCGTTCGATTGAGATCTAACGGTTGTCGTCGCTAGCTGAACGCACCTTTAGAATGTGCGCCCGCACGGCTTGGATCGAGAACAGCCGTCTAATCATGTGATAGGACGGCTTAAAAGCCACCTCTTCATGCGCTCGGCGCCCGCATCTGATCAAGCGTCTGAGATGCTCGTGAGATGTCGTGTGATCACGTGCATCTACCTGATTGCTGATCCGAGCCGTTTGCAGCTGATCAGGCGGTCGAGTTAATTCGGCGTGCGCCTCTGATTGCAAAATGAACTCGCGTCTCATGGAGTGCATAGCACGTTTGACCATTGCGCCAAGCCCTCCTCTTTGTCGCGCGGATGCATTTACGCTCAGCCGACCTTAGTCGTTAGATCTTCATCCAACAACCGAGATCTTTCATCACCTAGGCCTTCAGAAGTTGAGCGGAGGAGTTGGGTTGGCGTTGGGTGGCTGGGATGGCACAACGTGGCGCCATCCTAGCCATCCATCTTCTCTTGCTTGTAAGTGGTGCCACAGATGTTAGATTAGACCGATTTTCTCATCGTTGGGCTGCGATCGTCGATTCGAACCTATCCGTGTGGTCGGATTTGTCATCTGAAGTACGGATTTACACCACCTGGCCCCTTGATCTCATATCTTTCTCGGACTGCATCTGATGCTACGAAAGTTCGATCAAGGTGATCTTGGAGTCGTTGAACTCTAATCGACGCCCTGATCAGATCTGTACGGTTGGATCTTCAATCCGAGGCCTCGATTGAATATCGCCTTGACCCTGGCTACCAAAAAGAACAAATTACTATATAATTTGTACAATTTGACCTAAATGCATGATAATGCTTGTTATGCAATATTTACAATACATGATGCTTCTATGACATAAAGAACATGCATAATTAGACATTTTAAGCTACTTAGATGCGTATACATCGTACCCTCATGCCTATCTTTTGCTAGTATCTAGCAAAAATTATATGCTAGTTATAAAAGAATTAGGATTGGGTTTCTTGGGCAGGAGTTATTTTTCAACACTACGATCCAATTACTGAAGACCTGAACTACAGAGACACAACAGCGCTCGGGTGTCTGCCAAAATGCAGACCTCCCAAGCCCTCGCCTTATTTAGAAGTAGAAGCATCTTTTTTTTCTTTTTCTTCTTTCTTAATTTTTTTGGATTTTTAAGTTTAGGGTTTCGAGATAGCTTTCTACGACTACCCAACCCACTCAAGACTTGAAGAGAACTTTAAGTACTAAGCATCCTTATGTGTGAAATGTGATAGACACACTGATCAACGATTAGAACGGACTCTGGGTTTCTACGCCCCTAGGTGACCTTAAAACGGAATTCTGCTTAAAGGTATATCTATATGACCAGTAGCTTTCTCCTTACTTTTATTTTTATGGGGTCAACACAAGGGAGAACCCATTGTATATCTCCCCGGCTTATTCTACTTCTCCACTTCTTCCCAAGGGTTTGAAATTAAACATGTATTTTTGTGAGCTGGGTTCAGGACAACCGACCAATGGGTTGTTACCCACGATAACATGCCAATCATACTCGTGCGGTGAAGTGTGGCTTATTTCTTTCTTCTTTTCTATTTCTTTTTCTTTTTCTCTTTTTGGATACTTTTCTTTTTCTTTTCTTTCTCTCTTTTTTTTTAAGTACGTGACTTTCTTAATCTAAGATTTACCTAAAGGCAGTAGGAAGAGAATGGTTGTGTGATTGGGCTCTGGACAACCGACCAATGGGTTGTTGCCCATGATAACTTGCCAGCCAAACCACCCTAGAAGGTTCATTAGCTACCTAATTTCAGTTAAAACCGTCGAAAAGTGAGTCAGTGAAAATAGTGTGTAGATGCTTAGACTTAAAGTCTCCTCAAATCAGAGGGCGGGTTGATAAGTCGTTTACTTATCACCCCAACTTATTTAACCAATTTAAATGAACTTTTCAATGGCGAGGACTCGAGAAATAAGTCCACATTTTAGTGGACATCCGGGCTAATTAAGCTTGAAGACCTGAAGGGTCTAAGTGTTCGGGTCCTACTGTATTATTTTCTAAGGTTGAAAATTTCTAAAGCCCATGTTTTCTTTTCCTAATTCAATTTATTTTTTAATAAAAAGAAAAAATAAGGAAAATTTACGAGAAATCCACAAAGCTGACAATATGATTCAGAAAATGAATCCACCCCCCCATGCCTAACTCACGCAATGTCCTCATTGAAAATAAAAGGCATGAGAAGAAGGGTAGAATGAAGAAAACATGACTTGTATTCCATGATGCTCGGGTCAGCTCTGAGTCAGACTGTACAAGTGCTAAGTTTAATGCCATCAGCTAGGCAGAGTCCAGCAAAAGAAAGTCAGATTAAGGTTAAAGCAACCTTGTCTGAGGCGGGTTCTGGAATAACATGGTCAACATAAGGTTTTAGACACTGTCCATTAACCTTAAAAGAATTACCCGTCTTTGGGTCAAAAATCTCAACGGCTCCATTTGGGAATATCCGATCAATGATGAATGGGCTGCTCCACTTTGACCTAAGCTTGCCGAGAAAGAGCTTAAGTCAAAAATCAAATAGCCAGACCTTTTGGTTCGGCTCAAAGCTCTAGGAAATCAGCTGGTCATGAAGAGCTTTGGTCTTAGCCGTGTAGATCTTAGCATTCTCGTATGCGTCATTTCTAAGCTCCTCCAACTCAGATGGTTAGTGTTTCCTAGTCTTTCCAGCTAAACTTAAATCAAAATTGCATTTCTCGATTGCCCAAAATGCCCTATGTTCAATCTCAACGGGTAAAAGACATGCCTTTCCATACACTAGATGAAATGGTGACATGCCGATAGGCGTCTTGTGGTCATTGGTTCGGGTGAGAATAACCTTAATCCATTTAGACACATAGTCGACAACTACGGGAATGTACTGGTGTCCAAATGAAGGGAGAAAAGGTCCCATGAAATTGATGCCCCAAACGTCGAAGATTTCAACGGGAAGAATAGGGTTTAGAGGCATCACATCTCTCTTGGCTATGCTCCCGAGTGCTTGGCATCGGGAACATGACCTTGAGAATTCCTAGGCATCCTTGAATAAAGAAGACCAATAAAATCCAGATTGCAAAATTTTTGCAGCCATCTTTTTCCCGGAGAAATGTCCACCACACGCAGGTGCATGGCAGAACTCAAGTATGCTTTGAAACTCATTCTCTGAAACACATCGGCGAATAATATGATTAGAGCTGATGCGATACAATTTAGGGTCATCCTAAACATAATATTTAGCCTCAGATATAAGTCTATCCCATTGTTGCTTAGTCCAATCCTGGGGGATTCGACTAACGGCCAAATAATTAACGATGTCTGCAAACCAAAGGGTTTGGACACTTGAAACTGGAAGAATATTCTTGTCCAAAAAAGTATCAATAATTGGAATATCTGGACGAGAAGAATCACTTAGGAGTCTCGAAAGATGATCCGCCACCACATTTTGTGTCCCGGATTTGTCTTTAATTTCAAGATCGAATTCTTGAAGTAGAAGAATCCATCGGATGAGCCGGGGTTTGGCATCCTTTTTAGCCAAGCGATGTCTCAAGGCCAAGTAGTCGACATAGATTATAGCATGAGATCTTAAGAGATAAGGTCTGAATTTTTCCAATGAAAATATTACAGCTAGAAATTCCTTTTCGATAGTAGTGTAGTTTCTCTGGGCCTCATCCAGAGTTTTTCTAGCATAGTAGATGATAGAGGGCTTCTTGTCTATCTTCTGACCCAAAATAGCTCCAACCGTATAATCAAAAGCGTCGATCATGATCTCAAATGGGGCTATCCAGACCAGTGGTTGCAGCACTAGAGCATAAGTGACTGTTGTTTTAAGAAAATCAAATGACGTATCTTTGGCCAGAAGGTTGCTTAAAGGTTGAGAAACCTTAGAGAAGTCCTTGATGAACCTCCTACAAAATCCCACATGACCAAGAAATGATCGGATTTGTTTAACAGATGTGGGAGGAGGAAGTTTAGAGAGAGCATCCACCTTAGCTTTATTGACTTCAATTCCCTGCTCAGAGACTACATAACCCAAGACGATGCCTTCTTGTGTCATGAAGTGACTCTTCTCCCAGCTAAGGACCAACCGTGTTTTGATGCATCTCTTAAGGATCAATTCTAGGTTAGCCAGGCAAGAATCAAACGAATCTCCGAAAATAGAGAAATCGTTCATGAATACTTCCATAAACTCTCCCACCATGTCTTAGAAAATGGCTAACATACACCTTTGAAAAGTCGCAGGTGCATTGTAAAGCCCAAAAGGCATTTTATGGAATGCAAAGGTTCCACAGGGACAAGTGAAAGTCGTCTTTTCCTGGCCCTCGAGATGGATAAGGACTTGGTTGTATCCCAAGTCACCATCTAGGAAATAGAAATACTTTTACCTAGCTAACTTTTCAAGGATTTGGTCAATGAAAGGCAAAGGGAAATGATCATTTTTTGTGGTTGTGTTCAGCTTCCTGTAATCAATACAGACTCTCCAAGAGGAAGCTGAACGAGTTGTGATAGGTTTTCCTTTCTCATTAGTCACAACGGTAATCACGGCTTTCCTAGGAACAATTTGCACAAGACTAACCCAGGGATTATCTGAGATTGGATAAATGATTCCTATGT
The DNA here is from genome assembly GCA_037157565.1 of Thalassia testudinum. NCBI lineage: Eukaryota > Viridiplantae > Streptophyta > Magnoliopsida > Alismatales > Hydrocharitaceae > Thalassia > Thalassia testudinum. Next base: position 67,062,144 of record JAZHRO010000013.1, on the reverse strand, counting down.
CAAGCCACCTAATGATTTCCTTCTTGACCCCTTCTTGCATATTAGGGTTCAATCTCCTCTACAACTGGCAAGAAGGGCGGGGTCCATCTTCCATAAAAATTCTACAATTGAAATAAGATGGCTCAATCCTCCTAAGGTCATGGATAGTCCAACCAATTACCACTTTATGTTCTTTTAGGACCTTGATCAATTTCAACTCTTGCTCCATAGTCAGTTTTGCACTTAAAATCACAAGGGGCATTTTCTTAGATCCTAAAAATTGATATTTCAGACTCTCTGGCAATGGTTTCAGTTCAAGCTGGGGCGGGTTTAGGATGGAGAGTAAGGAGGATGCTGATGAAGATTCATCAAGATAGTCTTGTGGAAGAGGTTGGGAGTGAAGAAAATCAGCAACCTCTTCGGGGTGTAGCGATTGGCGAGTCTGCCATGGAGGGTTGTGGTTTAGGTTCGCTAGTGCTGGTCGAGTCCTCGAGTACATTGATCGACATACATGTCTCAACGTTGAAATCATGATCCTCGAACCCCTCAATAAATCCACAATCCTCAAATCCTTTTATCGCCTTGAAAATATCAAGTGTCAATTTCCTGTCTCTAAAGGTGAACTCCATACTACCGCTCTCACAATTAATGTTGGCCTTGGTGGTAGCTAGGAACAGGTGCTCCAGAATGATGAGCATGTTCCTCAAATATTCAGGTGCATCCATGTTAAGGACTAGGAAATCTATAGGAAAATAGAAGTCCTTGACCTTGACAATAACGTCCTCAATAATGCCTTTCGGTGTGGTGCCCGAATGATCCACTAACTATAGCATTATTGAGGTTGGGCTGAGTTCACCTAACCCAAACCTTTCATAAAGAGAGGTCGGGATTAGGTTGATGGATGCACCTAGATCCAATAGTGCCCTATCAAAAGTGTAATCCCCAATGACACATGAAATCAAGGGGGCACCTAGATCTCTTTTCTTCTAAGGAAGGTGATGCAGGATAACAAAACTCGCCTGCTCAGAGAGAATCACCTTCCTCGGGGTGGGTACTTTTGGCTTACACTTTTGGGTACATAGATCTTTCAGGAATTTAGCGTAAGTTGGGATGTGCTTAATAGCATCGAGGAGCGGGATATTGATCTCTACACTCTTGAATAAATTTAGGAGCTCCTCGTTGCTATCTAGGGTTTTCTTCTTTCAGGTTTTTAATAAGGTCTCAGGGAATGGAACATGAGTCAGATCTTTGGAATCAGGTTCCTAAGCCTTACTCTCTTCTTCAGTGTTCTGCTTTCCTTCCTCAGGTTTACTAGGGTGTGATTGACTAGAAGAGGGTAATTTTAGGTCCTGGGTTTGCCACCCACTCCTCAAGATAACAAAATTTGTAGAAGCATACATGCTTGGGTCTTGGGGAGGGTTAGGAAAGATCGAAGGGGCCTGATTTGCCAAATAACCCAGATTGGATGAAGAAACAGAAGAAGAAGGATCTTGCTCAACCACCTGAGCATGTGTGTGTGGGTCCCTTTGATTCCCGTACCCCTGGGCTTGATTGCCCTGATCTGTATGTTGCGAGGGTTGGGTACGGGTTGAGATGGCAGAGATTTGAGCTAATGAGAGTTAGCAATGAGATCGGATTGCAAGTTGTCCAGCGACGTCTTCATTTGTTGCATGAGCTGGAGCATGGATCCTTGCATCTCTACCATCTATCGGCTCAAATCAGCCTGCCCTATAGGTTGATGGGCATTCTAGGTTGGCTGATTGACCTGATTAGGGGGCAACTAAGTGTATACATGACCCTGACCCATTGGTTTTTGCGATGCATAGTTGTTGGGTCAGATTTGGGTTTGTTGCCCCGAATTTTTCCAAGAGAAGTTAGGGTTATTCCTCCAACTCAGATTATAAGAGTTATAATATGGGTTGTACCTAACGTTCTCCTGTATCGCATACACATCCTCATAGGGCGAGGATGGTGGAAAAGAATGAGAGATTAGAAAAACTGGGATCAAAGGCCCAAGTTTGGAATCCATGAGATTTTGAGTAATGGTGGCTCATATGTTGAGCCGCTTCCAAGTGATTCACGAACTCTCGTCCAATAGGAGCTCGTGAAGAATGGAATCCTAAGTTCTGGGATTGAGTGGATCGAGAAGTATTTGCAGAGTTTCCAGTCATCCACTCTTTCATTCTTTTGCTAACCAAGTCTACCTTATCTACTTTATTACAGATCAATTCCATATCGAAAATGAGAATCATGGACCTCATTAACATTTGATCTAGGTTGTTGGGATTGGTTAAAAGTATCCATGGAGGCATGATTAATGGAATTTTCACTCATTTCCTCAAACAATTCATGCGCACTGTCTACATCCTTGTTAAGGAAATTACCTCTGCAAGAAGCGTCCACGTGATTATGGAGTTGTTCAGTCAACCCGTGATAAAAGATCTGCACAAGTTGCCATTTCGGCACCTTGTGGTGTGGACACTTCCGCAACAGATACTGGAATCGCTCCCAGGCGCCATGAAACAGTTCCCCCGGCCGTTGGATCAAAGTACTAATCGCCCATCTAAATGCATTGGTACACCCAACTAGAAAGAATTTCTTTAAGAAAGCCGATTTAAGACCATTCCAAGTTACAAACGGCATTCCAATTGTTCGGTACCAATGTGTGGCCTTATCCCTAAGAGAGTGGAGGAAAAGTCTCATGATTATTTGCTCCTCGTCCATGTTTCGTGCTTTGGCGGTCTGGACCAAAATGGTCAAGTCCTCTAAATGCTGAAACGGATCTTCAAAGCCAAGCCCGTGGAAAAGTTTGATCAAGCTTTACACCTGGGGCTTGATTTCTACGTCTTTGGCTGGAATATGGACATCGGGACATTCCTCATAATTAAAAGGATCATAAAAATCCTTCAAGGGTTGAGCACCCTGACCAAGCATTTGCTGGAACCATTCTTGCATTTGCTGCATTTGTTTCAGCTGCCTTTGCAGCATCTCTTGAGGATTCTGAGGCAAAGGAGGTGGTTGATCAGCCATGGGATCAATTGGGTTAAAATTCAACCTACGCCTCCTTGAATGGTTTAATGGTCCTTCCAAGCAGGGATTCAATGACCTTCTTCCAAACATAAACTAGGAAGAGGTTAGAAGGACTGGGGGATAAGAACCCTATAGCACAATAAAACAAGCATGTCCTTAAATTCGGTATCCTAAGGACCTATGCTCCAAAATAAACTTAAACTACAACACAAATTTTGTGTTGTCCTTGATCCAAAAGCTGGTTAAGTTGGGATGGTGAGACAGGGGGAGCGTGTCCCGAAGGCCTCTAATTATGCCAAACCCCTGCCTGCTTAAGTCGTTTGACAATCAGGCCTCCCAACTTAGCACCTTCTAGAGAAAGTAGACGTTACAAATTCGCACCACAGTATGAGATATATCCTGAAATGGATTGATGAGTCTTAGGGCCAACGTCTACTTGATTTTAGATTAGGCCTAGGATAGTAGTGCTTTGGAATGTGGTGGGCTTTTAAAATTGGTTGTGTCCTTAATAATTGATTGAATAAGTGTGAGTGAATGCACAACCATGGTTTTTAAGTAAGATTATTTGGATAAGTGTCTTGTAAAGCTTAAATCTTGCCTAAGTAGCTTTTAGGGTTTGAATTAAGGTTATTTCAATCAAATTCAGGAGGCACACCAAGATTTGCAGACATGAGTGAAGATGTTTTCCTTTGAAATCAAAATAAAGTGGAGTGCCTGGTATTGACCTTAATTGTTAACCCTAATAAGTAAGCTATTTGATGAGTTGTTTTTATGTGAAGTGGTGCAGCCCAAACAACTCAAGCAATTGGCCTTACTGCACCACTGAGTTAGTCACACGAATGATTACCTAATTTGATTTCTACTCAATTATGTATTTAGATGTGTGTACCGGTTCCAAAGATCAGATTACCGGTTGAGTATGAAGAATCAGAAGAGGTTGTGAAGAGGCTGTGTACCTCTGTCGATTTTTTTTAGATTTTGTTCTTTTAAGTGGGGGTAAGGTGGGTGTTGGTGGAACAACCCAACTAATCCGAAGGTTTATGAGAGCACTTAGGTTAATTATGGTTTGAATTAGGGTGATGGAATGAAATCTATGAAGGGGGAAAGAATGTGGGAGCACTTACAGTTGTCTTCAACTGCACCTTACTACTTTCTACCGCTTGAAGATTCCAAATTGGGGTACCTGCAAGACAATAGAGAAGAAATAAAAGAGAGTTAGAAAGCAATTAAGTGCACGAAAAGTAGAAAAGAAATCGAGATCTGTTGCCTCCCTGGCAATGGCGCCAAAATGATGTATCAGAAATTCATCGCAAAAAGATTTGAGTTTTAAAAACCCGTCGTCGTAGTGTAATTTGTGAGAAAATCCGAACAATCAAATACCTTTTTTTACCGAAACTCAGAATGAGTCACGGGTTAAATGCAAGGAGGCTACGTCAATTCAAAATTAGCAATTGTATTTTTTTATAATTTTTGTTTAAAGACGATAATCACAATGATTCTACTCTACTTGCAATATAAATATTATAACTATATATATATAAATATATATATATAGAGAACAACTTTTATAATCAAAATAATATTGTTACAACTACAACTAGAAAGCGGGAAATCTAATCTACAAAGCGATAAGGAGAAGGGGAGAGAAGTTATCCTCCTCGACAGTTGCTTGGAGGATGAGCCGGACGAGTGACGCTTGGAAGAAGAGCAAAGATGGAGAACGAAGTAAGAAGAATAGGGGGCGAGGCAGGGCGTCATCGTGGCAGAATCCACTTCCGGAACGGGAGCGAGAAGATGACCATGGGCACTCCACAAATGAGATGAAAAGTTGACAAAATTTTGATTTTTACTCTAGAAGAGCATATCGAGTTTGGGACAAGCTTCTTTAGAGCTTTGGAGAGGGAGAGAGATGAAGGAAGGGATGAGAAGAATGAGGGTTGTAGGGCCTTTTTATACGTGTAGAAGTTGGGGGCAAATAGGTCATTTTAACATTAAAACATTAAATGCATCAGCCTTTAGTGATGGATATAAACGTCACTAAAGGCTAAACATGGGTGTAGCACACGCATGCCCCTGCCTCCTCGCCTTTAAGTGTTGAAGCCTTCTCCCAAGCGTCGGCTAATCAGGACTGTTCGATTGAGATAGAACGGTCATCGTCGCTTGCTGAACACACCTTCAGAACATCTGCCCGCACGTCTTGGATCGAGATCAGTTGTCCGATCATGTGATCAGACGGCTTAAAAGCCACCTCTTCATGCGCTCGGTGCCCACGTCTGATCTAGCGTCTCAGTTGCACGTGATCATGCGTGTCTGCCTGATTAGCTGATCCAAGCCGTTCGCAGCTGATTGGGCGGTCGAGTTAATTCTGTGCATGCCTCTGATTGCGAATCGAACTCGCGTCCCATGGAGTGCATAGCGCATTCAACCATTGCGCCAAGCCCCCCTCTTTGTCACACGGATGCATCACTTAGGCCTTCAGAAGCCGAGCAGAGGAGTTGGGCTGGTGTTGGGCGGCTAGGATGGCACCTTGTGGCGCCATCCTGGCCATCCATCTTCTCTTGCTTGTAAGTGATGCCACGGATGTTAGATTGGATCGATTTTCACGTTATTGGGCTGCAATTGTCGATCTAAACACAACCATAAGGTTAGATTTGTCATCTGAAGTACGTATTTACACCACCTGGCCCCTTGATCTCAGATCTTTCTCAGACTGCATCTGATGCTAGAGAAGTCCGATCGAGGCGATCTTAGAGTCGTTGAACTCCAATCGTCGTCCTAGTTAGATATGTACGGTTCGATTTTCAATCCGAGGCCTCGATTATATATCGCCTTGACCCTGACCACCAAAAAGAGCAAATCACTGTACAATTTGTATAATTTGACCAAAATGCATGATGATGCATATTATGCAATATTTACAGTGCATGATGCTTTTATGACGCTAAGAACATGCATAAATAGACATTTTAGGCTACTTAGATGCATATATATCACAAGCTATGGGCCTAAAATCCATTATTTTCCCAGCATTTGCCTCTGTAGCTGGGTGAAGCTCATGAGGGCCTGGCGGCAAGTCCTTCTTAGGCGGATTCTGCCAAGAGTTAGGGACTTCTAACTTCTCTACATTGTGGAGAAGGAAAAAAATGATCGTGCCCCTTTAAACCATTTGGTAGATTGGTTATTCTAAAAGTCCACATGCTGTATAAAGTATAGGTCCTGGACGACGGTTTTCCCCTCTTTACTTTTAGGGGCATCAATCAAAAAAGGAGGCAGAAAAGCCCCATTCGAGGGTGGATGCCCAAGTGGAAGCAAAGAATGGAAAAAATATTCAAAATCGGCCAGCAATTGAGGCTAAGTTAGGAAGGTGCAAGGTGGTAGTATGAAAGGAAAGAGGTTAAAAAAAGGTTCAAAGGAACCCTGAGGCCATTTTCAATGGCATGTTTACAGATGACAAAAAAGTCCCCTCCAACTGGGGAACACGGGTGGGTTAACATCCCCGGTACTTGAAACTGCACATCCCCGAGTCTATGTTCCCTCAAAAACCCTTGAATAGAGAGTTTACTACCTGATGTAAACACATTTACACTACTTAAAATGTCTATTTATGCATGTTCTTAAGCATAGGATTGCATTTCATGATATAAATATTGCATAACATACATCATCTTGCATTTAGAGTAGTTTGAATAAAATGGAGTTCAATTGTCTCCTTTTATGGGCTTGGACAGGGCAAACATTTTTCGGGGCCTCGGATCAAAGATCCAACAGTATGAATGTGATCATGGCGAAGATTGGAGTTCAACGACTCCAAGATCGCCCTAATCAGGCATTCGTAGCATCAAATAGTGACCCGGGAACCCTAGAAGATCAAGGGCCAGGATGGTGTAAATCCGCACTTCAGATGACAAATCCGACCGCACGGATGAATTCGGATCAACAATCGCAGCCCAACAACACAAAAATCGAGTCAATCCGACATCCGTGGCACCATCTACAACTTCTAGAAGATGGATGGCCAAGATGGCGCCACGTGGCACCATCTCAGTCGCCCAAACGACCGCTTGCATTTTCTGAAGGCCCCCACCCGATCGCTCTCCGCCGTCATATGAAGATCCAACGGCTGTGGTCGCTCGCGCTTAAAAGCATCCGCGCGACCATTTTGTTCGCGTAGCGCAGCGTCGACGCAGCCGCTAGCGAAGCAGAGGTCGCGGGTTCGAGCCGCGGTGAGGGGGTGGAAGGCGCGGGTGAGGGGGCACGGACGAGCGTCAGATGGAGATCCAACGGCTGCACGCGCCCGATAGCGCCGACGCGCGATTGGACGCCCGCGCGTAACGCGCGATCGCACGCGCCAGGCGGGCGGGCTGCAGCGGATGAAGGCGCGATTTAAGCCGTCCGATCTCGCGATCGGACTGCTGAAAATCAATGGACGTGCGCGGGCGTTGCGCGCGCGAGCAGCCGAGTGGGCGCGCACAAGCCGCCCACGTCGCCCACGAAGGGAGCTTTAGTGACGGATTTATCCGTCACTAAAGACCCCTCATTTACTATTTTGAAGTTGTAATGTCCATTTTGCCCCCACTCCTTGCAACTATAAAAGGAGACCCCCTCCATACGAAATTTTCATCCCTTCTTTCTCCTCTCTACCCCTCCAAAGCTCAAAAGAAGCTTGTCCCACACCCGGGATGCTTCTTGCGAGATAAAGTCCGATTTTCGTTCCCCTTCGGAAGTGGATCCCGCGACGACGACGGCGTGCTGCTCCGTTCCCGTTCTTCTGCTTCGTCCTTCGTCCTACTTTGTTCTTCTTCGTCCAGGCATTGTCCCGTCTGGCTCGTCCTCCAAGCAATCGTCGAGGAAGATAACTTCTCTCTCCCATTCTTATTTACAGCTTTTCTAGTGTAGAATTTTCCTGCTTTATAGTGTAATTGATTTTCCGCTTTCTAGTGTAACTTTTATAAACAAGTGAAATATTGAATGCATGTTCTCTTTCTCTCTCTCTCTCTTCTCTCTCTCTCTCTCTCTCTCTCTCTCTCTCTCTCTCTCTCTCTCTCTCTCTTAGTTTGATAGCACCATTGTAATTATATCGCCTTACTTATAAAAAAAATCCTAAAAAAATATAATTGCGAATATAGATCAACGTAGCCTCCCTGTGTTCGACCCGGAATTCTTTTCGGTATAAATTTTATTTATTGAACAAGAATTCTTCGCTTTTTGAACTACAACGACAGGTTTTCCAAAACCAATCTCGTAAGCGTAGCGATTCGCGAAAAATACCGTTCAACATTTTGGCGCCGTTGCCGGGGAGGCAACGATTTCCGATCTTTTCATCGCATTTCTTGCACTTTATTTGTTTTCTAACTAACTTTCTCTTGTGTCTATTGTTTTGCAGAGACCTCCATCAAGGAATCAACAAGCGGTAGACTGGAGTAAAGTGCAGTTGAAGACAACTGTAAGTGCTCCCCCATTCTTTCCCCCTCCATAGATTTCATTCGCCACATTAAATCCAAATCCCAATTAACCTAAGTGTTTGCATAAATCTTAGGAATAGTTTGGTTGTTTGGATTCTCACTCACATTCATTCCACCTCCATTTATGTAAAAAATAAAAAAAATAAAAAGATAATTTCGTGGGGCAATTTTCAACAAAACAACGTACACCCACTTAACCAAATTAATTTGTTTCTACTCAACCGAGTTCTGATCTGTGGAACCGGTACACATAAAGCAACACATAAAAGAGTAGAAATCATTCTAGGTTAACCATATTTGTGTGCTTAATTAAGTGGTGCATCAGGCCAATTGTTTGAGTTGTTTGGGCCGCACCACTTCAATTAAAATCAACTCATCAACTAGCTGCCAATTAGGCTCAACTCTTAGGGATTTCCCAGGCACTCCACATTCTTTTTAAACTTTAAAAGAAAACATCTTCACCTGTGCTTGTAAAACTTGGTGTGCCAACGAAACTTGATTGAAAATACCTAAAGTTGAATCCTAAAAGCTACTAAGCAAGATTTGAACCTTAAAATTCACCACATCAAAAATAATCTTGCTTGAAAACCACTGGTTGTGCACACACACACAAATCAATCAATCATTAGGGGCACAACCCATTTAAAGGGCCCATCACATTCCAAAGCACATTCAAAGCCCTAAATAAAACAGAGTAGATGTTGGCCTTAATGATTGGACTCGCTCTTCAGAACCCAAAACGAGATTATTTTCGATTAGTCTGTTTCTTCTGTTCAATCTGATGTCTAGCTAGGGGAGCAGAGTCAAACGATCACGGCTGGAGGGTACACTAGGAACCGGAGGCGCAAGCCGAAGGAAGAACCTTCTCCCCAGTCCCTCCTTCTAACTGGTTGCATTGAACAGACAGAAGTAGATCAAATCGTTCCTTTATCTCAAGACGGATTTTGAGAGTCTGTAGGTCTGTAGGCTAACCCATTTAAGGACAGGTTTGATTGTTTGTATTGCAGGGCGCCTTTCTTCCTCCCTAGTCTCATGAATCCTTCCACATATTTCACACATTCCCGCACTTTCCCTCCTGCTGTGAATTATCCTCAACATGACGATTATCCCAACTCGTATTGTAATCAACCATCAGTTAGTTGGGATAATTCGGATTAGGGATACAATTCCGGACCCCCATGTTTAGGGTCTAACCCTGAACACTTTGATTCTGATTTCTATCCTTCTTAGAGCTACATCGATTATAGATCGTCTTCCTTTCATGCACAACCTAATACGATCTACAATCAAGAAGGATACACTGATCCTTACCATCCTCTGATTTCACTGCCTTTAGGTCATCACCATCTTTTCAACAATCTGAAATGACCTATTATCAGGAAGGGTATAACGAATCTCAATTCGTTAATTCCTCTGCATTGATGTCTAACCCACCCAACCCTGAACCAACTCATTTGGTTCATGTTAATCAGGTTCAAGATAAGGTTCTGGCTAACTTGAGGAATATCATTCAATCTTTAGAAGTTCAGCCAACACCTTGCATTGAGAGATTGGAGCCCCTGATTGAAATGATTGATGATTTAAACAAGTCTTTGTTGGATTGGCTCCAGGATGTTAAGGATAAAAACCCGGGTGAGTTTCTACTTGGGAAATTAGCGAAATTGAGGATGAGATTCGTAGTTGCTTTGATTCAATCTTGGAATAATTCCCAGGATGAACCCAATTCAGGAAAGCCAATGACAGAACCTGCTCAGGCACCTATTGGGGGGGACACGTGTTACGAAGCTGACCAGATTGAATTAAACAACCAATTAAGGATGATCTGATTTCTTCACCTGAGATCCCTAAGCCGGGTTACGAGGAAACGTATGTCTCCTTGGAACAGAAAGTGACAAATGATTTTGGGACATACATTGATACGGATCCTGATGGTGAAGATTCAAGTTGCGAAGTCTCACGCGAGTTTTCTGAAAATGATTTCTGTGAGACGATTGGGCTTGAGGAATCTGACAGATCAATTGATAGCCTAATAACTGAGGACACTGATCCTATTAGGGCACACCTTACGGATCCAGAATCGCATTTTCTGGAGGAATCAATTCAATACCCTAATTATCAGTTACACCCTATTGAGCTTATTGATGATTCTAATTCTGAGATAATTAGACCCAAGTCAATTTTGATTCTGCCACATCATTTAGACTTGGAGATTTCAGACGGGGTGATGAATATACAAGAGGTCCTGGAATTTGATAAGCTGAATGAGGAGAATAGGAGCTGGGAAGTTCTGATTTGGGAAGTCAATTTTAGAGGAAATAGAAGACTGAGTCCAAGGGTTCCTTTTAAGCTGAAACCATCAAATCAGAACCCTTACGACATTTGTTTCGAGGATGTCAAACCCAAGCACACATTCAACGACTATCCTTTTGAGCTTCAATTCTCTGTAACCTGACTTTTTGGTCTTGGGTTGCATCCTCATAAATTGCAGGCCCTACCCCGCTTGCATTCTGATTTTAGGTTTTGGGTAATTTTTATCCAGAACCTAAGATATTCTCGATTATGGGGTGTGGGTCTGCACCACAATCTGGTTCACATCTGTGGACCTCTGTTAACAGGTCAGAGGATTATTCTATTTATTCTAATTCTGACCTGCACTTGTGAATTCTTCATTTCTTTTCCTTGTATAGTGTGCCTAGCTGAAGGCACTAAACTCAGCACATATACAGTTTTTCTTAGTTTTCATCTTGGAGCGGACCTGACATTCACGTAATTCAGGTGCTTTCTTTGCTTTTCCACTCTGTTTTATGTCTTTTTAATACAATGAGGACATTACCATTACATTAGATAGGCATGGGGGGGTGGATATTTATCTCTGAATTCATTCGTCAGCTCCGTAGATTTATTTTATTTTGATTAAAAAAAAAAATAGGAAGGATTAGTTGGACATTAGGACTTTTCAATCCTAAGAAATTTTACATTAGGATCTGAACACAAAGACCCCTCAGGTCTTTGGACTTAATTAGCCTGTGTATCCACTAAAATGTGGATTTGTTTTTGAGTTCTCGCCATCTTAATTCTTTCGTAATTGGAGTAAATAAGTTTGGGTGATAAGCATACGACTTATCAACCCGCCCAGTGATTTAAGGGAATTTTGAGTCTTAAGCATCTACACACTTTCTTTGCACTGACTCGTGGTTCGGAGATTTTAACGGAAATTGGGTAGCTAATGAACCTTCTAGGGTGATATGGTTGGCAAGTTATCGTGGGTAACACCCCATAGGTAGGTTGTCCAGAGCCCAGTCACTGGACCTTTCTTAGTTTGCTGCCTTTAGGTAAATCTTAGACTAGGGAAGCCACCTACTTAAAAAAAAAAAGGGAGAAAAGAACAAAAAGAAATAAGCCATACTTCGCTGCACGAGTATGGCTGGCAAGTTGTTGGTGGTAACAGCTCATCGACCGGTTGTCCAGAACCCAGCTCAGAAAATGTACTAAAAATTTCCCAAAACACTTAGGAAGAAGCGGAGAAGTAGAATAAACCGGGGAGATATACACTGGATTCACCCTTGTGTTGACCCCGTAAAAAAAATAAAAGTAGGGAAAAAGCTACCGGTTGTAAAGATACACTTTTAGGTAGAATTCTGGTTAGATCACCTAGAGGCGTAGAAATCTGAAGTCTGTTCTAACTGCCAGTCAACGAGTCTATCACAATCACAATAAGATGCTTAAAGCTTAGGGTTCTCATCAAATTTTGGGTAAGTTGAATGGCCGTAGAAAGCCACTCTTAAACCTGAAAATTTGAAAAAAAAAATTTAGAAAAGAGAAAAAGAGAAAAAGAAAATTTTCTTTTAATAAGGCGAGGGCTTGAAGCGGTCTGCATTTTGGTTGATACCCAGGCACTGTTGTCTTTGAAAGTTCAATTCTTAAGTAGACAATTTCTTAATGATTGAAAAATAACTCAAGTCCAAATAATCTAACCTAATTCTTTTATAAATATCATATAGTTTTTGCTAGGGACTGGTAAAAGATAAGCATGGGGGTATGATGTAAACACATTTACACTACTTAAAATGTCTATTTATGCATGTTCTTAAGCATAGGATTGCATTTTATGATATAAATATTGCATAACATGCATCATCTTGTATTTAGAGTAGTTTGAATAAAATGGAGTTTAATTGTCTCCTTCTATGGGCTTGGACAGGGCAAACATTTTTCGGGGCCTCGGATCAAAGATCCAACCGTATGGATGTGATCATGGCGAAGATTGGAGTTCAACGACTCCAAGATCGCCCTAATCAGGCATCCGTAGCATCAAATAGTGACCCGGGAACCCTAGAAGATCAAGGGCCAGGATGGTGTAAATCCACACTTTAGATGACAAATTCGACCGCACGGATGAATTCGGATCAATGATCGCATCCCAACAACACAAAAATCGAGTCAATCCGACATCCGTGGCACCATCTACAACTTCCAGAAGATGGACGACCAAGATGGCGCCACGTGGCACCATCTCAGCCGCCCAAACGACCGCTTGCATTTTGTGAAGGCCCCCACCCGATCGCTCTCCGCCGTCATATGGAGATCCAACGGCTGTGGTCGCTCGCGCTTAAAAGCATCCGCGCGACCATTTTGTTCGCGTAGCGCAACGTCGACGCAGCCGCGGGCGAAGCAGAGGTCGCAGGTTCGAGCCGCAGTGAGGGGGTGGAAGGCGCGGGCGAGCGGGCACGGACGAGCGTCAGATGGAGATCCAACGGCTGCACGCGCCCGATAGCGCCGACGCGCGATTGGACGCCCGCGCGTAACGCGCGATCGCACGCGCCAGGCGGGCGTGCTGCAGCGGATGAAGGCGCGATTTAAGCCGTCCGATCTCGCGATCGGAAGGCTGAAAATCAATGGACGTGCGCGGGCGTTGCGCGCGCGAGCAGCCGAGTGGGCGCGCACAAGCCGCCCACGTCGCCCACGAAGGGAGCTTTAGTGACGGATTTATCCGTCACTAAAGACCCCTCATTTACTATTTTGAAGTTGTAATGTCCATTTTGCCCCCACTCCTTGCAACTATAAAAGGAGACCCCCTCCATATGAAATTCTCATCCCTTCTTTCTCCTCTCTACCCCTCCAAAGCTCAAAAGAAGCTTGTCCCACACCCGGGATGCTTCTTGCGAGATAAAGTCCAATTTTCGTTCCCCTTCGGAAGTGGATCCTGCGACGACGACGACGTGCTGCTCCGTTCCCGTTTTTCTGCTTCGTCCTCCTTCGTCCTGCTTCGTTCTCCTTCGTCCAGGCGTCGTCCCGTCTGGCTCGTCCTCCAAGCAATCGTCGAGGAGGATAACTTCTCTCTCCCATTCTTATTTACAGCTTTTCTAGTGTAGAATTTTCCTGCTTTATAGTGTAATTGATTTTCCACTTTCTAGTGTAACTTTTATAAACAAGTGAAATATTGAATGCATGTTCTCTCTCTCTCTCTCTCTCTCTCTCTCTCTCTCTGTTTGATAGCACCATTGTAATTATATCGCCTTACTTATAAAAAAAATCCTAAAAAAATATAATTGCGAATATAGATCAACGTAGCCTCCCTGTGTTCGACCCGGAATTCTTTTTGATATACATTTTATTTTTTGAACACGAATTCTTCGCTTTTTGAACTACAACGACAGGTTTTTCAAAACCAATCTCGTAAGCGTAGCGATTCGCGAAAATTACCGTTCAACACTACCGAAGGCCGACTTGAAGGTATTGAACCCAAACATCTCGTTAGAGAGATGAGGAGTGGAGAAGTACGACTCACCTTTCCCAGAGATTCCTGACATCCTCTCAAGAGTAAGGAACTTCAATAAGGAAAACTCTTCTTCTCCGACGGGGTCGCTCCTTCGGGGTTGGCGATGCCTATGGTGTTTAGAAATTTTCTCTCTTGCAATGAAAATGTGGGGTAGGGGCATTTTCTGCCTATTTACCCCTTATTTATAAGCCGAGCGTACGTGCGGATTCTAGCGCTATTAAATCCCGCTAATTACCAGGTACAATTAATTCCCCTACGCATGTAATCATTATGGCACAATTCAAATGACAAACGCAAACCCCATAATTGTCCCGAATATCGGGACACGATTTTGTCATAATTACGATAATTAATGTATGCCTTGTCCACATAAAGCGACAAATTATGCCTACAGTGATTAGCCATCACTTGTGGAAGACAGTGCTTACATCAAATAATTAAATGCCCGAGCAAATGGCTTCTTAAGGCCAATGGAAAAATCAAGCAGCAATACGCCTATTCTTTCCTAAACAAACTAGCAGGATATGCCTATAAATTGAGCACGTGGTGCTTTTGTCTGCCTGAATACTTGTTAATTGGGTATACAGGCATCATTTCACCCGCCTACATTACCCACTAATAAATATGCCTTGACCTATCCGTAAAAGCGATTGGTGGCTAATTACCTGCCATCATACAATATAGGCTTCGTGATCGATTCTCAATGATGGGACTATTGGGAAACCACCTGACTCATCATCGGGGGGCATGGTACACACGAAGTATATATATATATATAAAGTACTCTCCCTGCTGATGACTTGTGCAAAGAGTGGTTGCAATTGATGAGAGGAGAAAAATCACCTCACAAATCGGCCTGCATGGAGGATCTGGCTGCCTGGGAAGTTGTGGAAATCCGACACTTTAGGACAGATCCATTTAGCTAAGCTCGTGTACCCGGCAAAGTGGCGGGTCACATCTAATCCTTATGGCAACCAACCGATAGGCTAACCACAGTAATCAAAAAGGAATCATGCGAGTATGACATTGACTTATAATCTCCTGTCGATTACTTCATGATATGCTATTAATAGCCAAATCCCGAGATTGTGGGAACATAAAAGAAACCCACAATAGGAGAAGTCCACCCTATAAACACTAGGGGTGGACTAGTTTTTAGGGGTTACGCAATCAAAGAGGAGAGAGATATACAGAGAGTTTGTGCCACTTAACTACTAGTCAAATCTGGGAGTACCATCCTCCCCCAGATGTATACCCTTCTTCAGTGGAACTGTGCCATCAAACGTCTTGTGTATATTCTCTATGATTGTTTTGAGTCGAGGTTCCTTTTCTAAGGGCCTCAATCATTTCCCAAAAACCAAATTGAGTGTATGAAGAAGGCCACAATGGTCTGAATCTTCTTAAGCTCAGAAGATGGACCACGATGGGAAAAAAGAAAATGGATAAAGGATCCTTAGAAATAAGAGAAGAAAAATGAATCTTTGAAGCCATCTAGCTTCCAACTTTAGATGATAGCTCACTACAATAAAAGAGATGTTCAAAAGTCTCAATCTATGGTTGTAAAGGGAAACAATAGCAACAGGAGGTCATGGGAATACCCCTTGATCTTATCAAGTTGTTTGTAGGATGCCGTCTATGGAGAAACCTCCACAATAATATGACAAGCTAGGTTGACAAGGGTGAAAAATTAAGTGCTCTCATGTGACACAATAAGGGTGTAGGCAAAAATTGCCTAAAAAAGAGGGAATTCAATGACAAAAGTTTCCTAAACAGTATAAGGAACTTGATGGTAGCACCATCATTGGTGTTAATAAACCTAATTTATCTTAATTGCAGTAATAAATGTTCCTTAATGATCATTTGAGGGTCATAATTTCGCTCTGAACTAATTTAAAAGAAGAGAAAACAAGTTAACTCTAGCATTTTAACACCTAATCACAATTGCAGATTAAATAAGGGGTAATAGGCTTAATTAAGAGTCAAATGAGCTTAAGTTCCTAAGAAGCAGGCCTAAGCTAATTGAATCAGGGTTTTTTTGAGATTTGATGATTAATTTAATAATAAAAACTCTAATTTCAGTCTCACTTCAATTAAACTAGTTATGGTAGAAATAAATGTAATCTAAATCTTCTAAAAATTATTAAAAAATATTGCAAGAGGTTTTCTACCTTCGCTTTGACCATCCGAAATCATTTTTATCAGAAATAGAGATTTATGTGGGAATTTACCTTGCTTTGGGTTACTGTGTAATTTGCCTAGTCAAACATGGTCAAAATCAAAATTTGAAGTCACCATTAGATTTCCTGGATCCAAATTAGATTAACACCAAAATTTGAGTCCAATCAGAGTCCATCTTTACCTAGTTTACATTTTAGCCCTCAAGATCTCTATTTATTACACTTGAGCCCTTATCTCTATGTTTTCCTTACAAGCACACCCCAAGTATATCATCTTTCTCGCAATAATGCCCCTCCCCCAATCATCTTCCTCATTTCCTAATCAGAAAGTAGTAGAGCATATAACATAAAGTCGCCGACATTTAATTGGCATTTTGATTGAATAAACTTTAATAAAAATTGCCAAATTTAGCGAAATTGATCTCAAGATCAATTCCAATCATTTGAACTCCTCCTTCCAGCCAATCATGACTAGATTTCACACTGATGAGCTCGAGAAACTTGAGCTCAATGTGCGGCAAATGCACTTGTCAAAAGGAGTCATCTTAGCTTAATTGAACTAAACTTCACCTCAATATAAAGCCTCCTATTTGTCCAAGCACAACTCATGCTCAATTGCATCAGAAGCCCCCCTTCTTCATTGTTGAGGTGGTAGAAGGGTTTCATTCTCTGAGCTGCCACGAAGCTTCCCACAAAGCTTCGCGCCTTGAATCCCCTTCCTCCTCTTCGGCAACTCTATCATCTTCCTCATCATCGACGCACCACCAGTGAGCATTTTCTCTCCCTCTCTTCCCAAATTAGCATAGGGCTTCTCTCCGCCTCCCTTCCAATTAGCTTCCTGGAGCTTCTTAGCTCCTTTCTCCTTCTCCGTCCCTGACATTGATGACCTTTGCTCCGACCACCTTCATCAACTTGCCTTCTCCATTTCTCTACGCTCAAATTAGGTTAGGCAAAACACTCCCCACACCTCCACAAGTGTTTTTCCCAACCTAATTTCAACTCCCTGCACCTCCACCATCTTCCTTGACCACGTTCGTTGAAGAATCGCTCATCTTCATCATCCGACCACCACACTACACAAATCACCAAATCACGATCACCACCAGCTTCGCCTCACCAAGGCAGAGCTTCCTATGTATCTAATTGGGGCCTTAGGGTCATGTTTTCTTTGCAAGTCATCGCCGCCACCGATCATCTTCGACCATTAGCCACGCCCCCACTTCCAATAGGCATGGAACAGCATCAGGAACACCTCTTGTCCCTCGATTGAACGAAGCACAGTAGTAGCAGCTTCAATTTGGAGGAGCTCTCCACACACCTACAAACAAAGAAAAGGAGAAGACATAGTCCCACATCGTGGGATCTTAAATTGGAAATTCATCATAAGGGTTTTTGTGCAGTAGCTGCTTGCCCAAGACCACAAGGGTCGAGTCCCCCACTCACGCCTCACACACACCCTCGCCCGCGCTCACGCCACACGGGTTTGGGCTGAACCGGGTTTGGCCTGAATAGGATCCGATTAGGGTTTGATTAGGGAGAGAGAGAGGAAGGTTTGGGTCGAGAGAAGGGCAGTTTTGCTTTGGGCTAAACCTCTGACGACCAAACTTGGGTCTGATTTCACATCTTAAGTCGCCTGAAGTGTTTGATAGACGTCTGATTTGAGTTGAAAAAAAATTGCCTAAGTGTTGAAAAGGCTTCATAGTTGCAAAAATAATTTTTTTTTCCTTCAACACTTGATACCTTAAGTTTGATAAATATATTTTTGCTCTTCATTGAATATCCATCTCTTGAGCATTGCTTGATTACTTGATTAGTGTTTAATTTGCAATCTTTTGCTCCTTGCGAACAACCTCGGAACTATTTTTCGAGTATATAAATTTAAGTTTTGACTTGCTTTTCGTTGTTATACTACAACGCATTTCTAAAACTCGACGAGAACACGTTAACAGAACTGGAGTGGTCTCCTTCGGAAGAAAGATACAAAGGGGGGAATCCCCAATCCAATCCTCCATCCAAAAATTGACTTTATTCTTATGAATCTCGTAAGCTATGTAAGGGGTGGCAAGGTGCTTGGTTTGATGTAAGAGTTGCCACCTACCAGCAAAATGAGCATGAGGTGAATCTTTAAGAGAACCATGAAGGCCTCTCATAAGATAAGTGCAAGGGTTATCCTCAATGAAAAATTTCCACACCCTTTTCATTCAAAGAGCCATAAGAAAAGCATGTAGATTTCTAACCTCCAAACCACTGATCGACACCATAGACCTACAAATTTTAGCCCAAGAAATCCAATGAGCATTAGGATTGAATTCATTAGTTCCTGATCGAGCCCTTTTAGAATAGAGTACCCGATTCAAATGCAATCACACAAGAAACATAAGCAATTGTAAACCAGTTCCATCTTGAAGGGTGTACGTCTGCAGAGAGTGTCAAACTCTCAAAATTCACTATCAGGTTGGGTGAATGCAGAATACAAAAGAATTCACTCTCTCAAATTGTGTAACCCTCTCTCTCTTTGGATATCCTAAGTTTATATAGGTTGTGTGATCCTCGATCATGGGGATCGTGGGTCCTCGAACCAAACCACAATCCTGTGATCAAATTAATAATGGGGACGTGACCCATAACTGTCGAGCTCGTTTGCCTACCACGTAGATGAAGCATGTCAGGTTACCGATGCTTTAGACATAGATCCACCTTTAGGTAGGTGGATCTGGTTAGGTTGCCGGGTAGGCGGATGAAGACTTGCCTGTAGGTATTTGGATCTGGCCATATCACCATGTAAGCAGGTTATTGGATTTGGTTTGCAAGCTTACTTCCTTTGTGGGCCCTCTTAGTGAGGCCTAACTAAAAGGATTTTTCTTCCCACTCTAGAAGAATTTAGCAAAAGTAGAGTTAGGCCTACTATGGACTCCAAGGGGAACATCTAAAATAGAAAGCACATGTCTAGGAATGGAAGAGAGAATATGTTTAATAAGCAAAAAGTGACCACCAAAGGATGGAAGGGAGGGTTTCCAGATAGAAAGCTTTTTTTGGATTTTATCAATGATGGGTTGAAAGAGGAACGGCTGGCATGACTTTTGAAAATTGAGCAAACTAAATATGTAAAAGGAAAAGAACCAATCAAACAACCCAAAGTACACAAATCAATTGACTAGGGAGGAAGTGTTTTCCCAAGAAATAGAAACCTTTACTTTTAATTACTCTTTACCTTGGTGAATCCTTAAAGTACTTTACAAAATTGAAAAGCCTCTAAAGATTAGAGATAGTGCCATTCATAAAGTAGATAACATCATCAGCATAAAGTAATGTAATGGGAGCTTGCACCTCCCTTTTGATCAAACAAGGAACGATATCCCAAGCTAAAACCATGTTTTTCAGACCTTAAGGAAAGATTCAATGACCAAGTCAAAGAGAAAGGGGAAAATTGGGTCACCATGATGCAAACCTTAAGAGACTAGAAAAGAAGTCTAAAAAAATCCCATCCACTGAGATGGAACAACCGTTATGCTCAACATAGGCTTTGATAAAACTTATGAAATCATCCACAAAACAAACTTTAGTGAGAACTTTGTAGAGAAAGCTCCAATCAACACTGTCATAAGCCTCTTCAACGTTAAGCTAGAAAATGACATTAGTCCCAAAAGTCTTTCTATCGAATCACTACACCAATTCAAAAATGATGGCAATATGATAAGAATGAAATGACCAGAGATAAATCCTGCTTATTCTCTAGAAATCAAATGATTCATAAGCAAAGCAAAATGCGCAACGATGATAAAGTAATTTTGTAATAATGTTACAAAGACTTATGGGCCTAAAATCATTTATGGATCAGATATGATTATGCTTGGGGATTAAGATAATAAATGTATTATTAAAAGTTTTTAGGGTAATTGTTTTGCACGAAAAACCTTTGGATAGCATTAAGAACATCGTGCTCGAGGAGATCTCACAAATGAATATAAAACTAAGCATCGTAAACATCCGAGAATTTATTTTGATGCATGAGTTTAGGACATTAGAAAATTTCTTATTTAGAAGGGAGGATGATGAGGGCCACGTTTTCTTCCCCAAAGATAACAAAAGGGTATCAAGAAGGATGTCATCGCTACCGCTTGGTGGATAAATAGAAAGAAGGTTGCAAAAAAAGTAAACTAATTTTTCTTTTACACGAAACTTAGACCCACCACCTATTGTATTCGATAAGCCATTGCAAGAGTTTTTAGCAACCTACCTTTTAATTGTAGTAAAGAAAATTTTCATACATCATCCCCAACAGATGTGAACTGGGATGAGAACCATTTCCAGGATCCACACAAATAGGGTGTTCAAGTTGGCAATCAATAGAGTAATGTCGATGGTGGATCAAGTGGAAGTCCAAACCCAAAACATCGACCCAAATGGAACCCAAGTGAAAAAGGGCGTCAGTGTGGAACGTAATCTAGGAAATTGTACCCTTAATCTCTGGATTAAAGGAGATTCCAAAGTACAAATTCGATAAAAATCATTCCGAGACTCAAACATTAGGAGCCAATGTCTCAAATCCGACAAAGTAAATGAGAATGGAGCTGATAAGGAAACGTTTTGTTAACATCGAATTGCTCATATGGTGTATTTTTTAATACATAAACCAACGATAATCATGCAGTGATTCGGAGGCAATGGATGCTAATACTCTTATCCTTATTTGGCACACATTACCATCATATGAATGAAGTTTTGATTACAACGGAGGCAAGATACCAAATCCTTTTATCTCTATTTGTTATATGTAACTTCTAGCTTGTGATCGCAAAATCTAAGACCTTTTCATTGTTAAAAAATATGAATAATGTATTTGGATAGATGAAGAATTGGTTTTTATCCCATTATTTAAACTTGTGAATCTTGATTATTTTAAATATGTTTGGATGGCTTCAAAGCTCATAGGAGATGCCAAATAAATTGTACAGAACCTAACTAAATTTACTTTTATTGGACTCAATCAAATATCGAATAATATAATTTATATTATGGTGTAAGAATGATTCTTTGACCGGTCAAATGGTAGGTTTTATTGATAAAATTAAACTATAATAACTTGAATAAGATGATAGCATCTGAATATTCAATTGTGATGAAAATTTAAGTAATACAATTTTGAAAAAGATGTCTTTCTATTGAATGGCCAAAGAACATATTGACCAATAATTAGAATAGCCAATCTAGATGTTGACTAATGGATTAGTCAACTAATGTGTAACAAGTTGAGCAAATTAAATGACTTTAACTTTTAGAATTTGACCAAATCGTAGGGTGAGTAGGATATGTGGATCTATCAAAATATTATGAGCAAGAATGGGGAAGGAAAAAAAAATCAAATGAGAAAAAATAAGGTTGATTTTCTCCTTGTCCAAGTCACAACTTAACAATGACGTTTTAGTCTTCAATTTGAGGTAGAACCATAAAGTCCTCCTCCCCTCCAATGGATGGAACAAATATCTTTTTGTGTTAACACAAGGTTGAGAATAGCTAGCAATAACTCATGAGTTGATGGGGGCAAGTCATTAGCCTGACTCGATCTTGTGGCTCAGTTTGTCTAGCTCAATTATAATAGACAGCATATTGAATGACAGTTATGAGACAAATGAAATGACCATAAAAGAAGTGCATATTGATAAAGAATGATTGAATGCATTGCTAGGTTATATCATTTATTTGCTTATATTTTATTTTAGATGTGAGTTAGAAAATGTAAAAGTTGATTTGCATTAATATAAATGTTACCAAAAAAGGAGGTATACGATAAAATTGGACGATAAATTCAGTAATATAGTCACGCCCTTTTACTTTTGTTTGTTTAACAAAATCTGAAAAGAGGTTTAATTTAATCAATAATATCAGGGAAGAGACATTTATTATTATTTTTATAAAGATGGTAAGATTTAAATCCTAATATTCTAAATTTAACCCATTTCAGGTATACATAGAATGACGTATTCATGTATTTGTGTGCACAAATATTGATATAAATAAAATATTTGTTAATATTTATATCCTTTTGACTTTCAAATCGTACATATATGTTAAAATTCAAATAAACTTAGTGTGGCCTATCTTTGAAAAGAGTCGCACCATGAATAATATATAGACTTACCCTGATTTCACTCTTCGTCCGAAGGCATGGGTTTAGGGCTTGATTTCAATCTTGTTTGGATGAGGATCAGTGTGATAGGTTGTAGAGGTCGTGATGGATTAGCCGGTGGTAAATCCGATGGAGTGATGTGATTTAAATATAAAATGAAAATTATAATTTAATTATTTTATATTTGATGTTAAAATTTATTATTATTATTTTGTTTGAGAGTGAAGTAAATAGAGTTAGCTGTAACAATCCACTTAATATATTATATGTAAAAAAATTTAAATTAAAATTTCTTATAAATCATACCTAAAACATATTATCATTCATGTTATTATCTACCCTTATCATGAAATCTAATCTATGAAATTACTTTGCAACCTGGCGGGGCCTACCTTCGGGAAAAGTTCATCTGGTAGACAGGGTGGGCCCGGGCCTATGTGGCCCTATTTTTTATTTTTTTATGCAGCCCGCTCGTTTCCTCTTTTTCAAATATAAATTTTTCCTTCTCGAACTCCCCCCACACGACACCTTCCAAATCCAAATCGCCACGATCATCACAAGTCTCAAAACCGCTGTTCCGGATAAGAAGTCAAACGTGCAGCGGCAAATACGTATAACCCCCAACCCACATACGGTTACATATACGCACACCAACCAAGGTGAAAATACGGAAGGCGGAAGAGCAAAGAAATCGCGTGAGAGATCAACAAGAACCGAAATTTCGTAATTCACACGTAGTGGGGACGGGGTTAGATGGACGTTGGATTCGGAGTAGTGACAGGGCGACTTTCCTTGGGGCCCACTCCTCCTCCTCCACCTCCACCTCCACCTCCACCACCCCAATCATCTGCTCCTTTCCTAACGAGTCCCTTCCCCGTCCTTATATCGGAACGGATCACTTCGCAGGCAGCGGACCCCCCTCGACCAAATCCCAACGTCCCATGTGAGTGTGCCCTAACGACGACCGATACCCCCTCAACACCCCCTCTCCCTCTCCCTCTCCCTCTCGCTTACGGCCCTTCGATTTCTACTACTCGATCGATGATCGATCTCACTGGTGGTGGCGTGCAGGTGGAAGACCAAGCGGAAGCACCAGATCCACGTGCTCGGGGATGATTGCCACCGCCAAGACCATGATTGATCAGGGCCGCCAAGGTAGGGCTCTCGATTCCCCACCCGGATCCCGTTGTTTGGTTCTCTTGGGGTTGCTCGTTTGTGTCGATTTGGGTGGTCGCTTCTGGATGTGTTGGGAGTCGAGTGGGTGGATGGATGGCGCTGCCCCGCGCGAAATGGGGGTCTTTTCGGGGGAATTGGTCCGTGGGTTGTGCACTTGTGGTGCTCGGAGAGTGTTTGCGGTAGGTAAAGGTGTGGCCTTGATGCGTTTTAGTGGTCGATATCGGGGGGTTTTGTGATGAAGCTTGCTGTACTTCTAGGGGGATGCGCCAAAATTTGAACTTGTAGGAATTTTGGAAGGCCTTGCCTCTGGGAGACGAATGCTACTAGTCCTAAGTACACGAACTTTGTTCTTCCGCCAAAGCTTGGTGAGACAAGCACTTTCTCTTCCAACAACTTTTATAGCAAGGAAAACCCGGATTTTTCTATGTCCTTGGTCACAAATTTTTTCTTTATAAAATGTTTGGTTGTTTAATACCGCTGCACCTATGCCATCCACATGTATATAGCTCGAGTGATAGTGCCGTCATCGCTCTTCCTAGTAGCTATGACTTTATGAAGGTTGCACTGTCTAGTGTAGCTTTGATCCAAAGATGTCAACTTCATTGCTAGACTTCAGACATGTCATTGGACTTTGTTTTAGGTCATAGGTAGATTCTTTGATATGGAACTTATGAAACATTTCCCCTTCACCTTGAAGTCAACATGTTGCCTTAGGTAAACCCTTCCTTCTAAACCATCACAAAAGAATGCGTTCTTGATGTGAAGCCGATAGGTGGGATAATTCCCATTGACTAAAAAGGGTAAATTTCTTTTTTAAATGTAAAGGATGATTATCGGAGGTCGATAATCATCTAGAATTCATTAGAGTTAAAAAAAAAAGAACGGACTTACAAGTGTCAAAGGCATAAATTAGAAATAAAAATAGCATCCCTCACCATATTTTCAACCCACACTCGCTCCCCTCTAAAGAAAACATTATTTTGTTGTACCCACAAACACCATAGAATAGCCATAGCCTTTGTCCATTCATATGTTGATGTTGAAACCGTACTTCTAAAGTTGCTCTAGAAAGCCACATAAGAGAAGTCAACATGCTGCATCTCTATCCTTCCCAAAACGTCCTTAGAGAACTCGTAGCCCCAAAAAATATGAGAAGTATCTTCCATACTCATGCCACACAGAAAGCAAGATAAATCAACATCAGGAACCCAAACAGTCCTGAGAGCTCTTGTCACCAGCTTTTCTCTTCTTAATGACCACATAAGTATCTTGACCTTTAATGGTATCTTGAGCTTCCAAATCACTACACAATCCATGTCAATCACACCTGGTGGTGCTAGCACACTATGCAAAAACTTGCATGCCTTACTCACCAAGAATTGATCATGCAACCACTCCAACCGAATCAGCACAGTTGCATCTCTAAAATTGAAGTCATAAAATTTTGAAAATTCTGAAGTCTTTCCTCTGAAATGTTTGCCTAAGTCATCGGTGACCAAGACAGTGAAACATGATCCCAAATGTGACTAACCAACGCATCTTTATTTTGAACCAAGCTATAAAGCCTAGGGAAGAAATATGAGAATTTGCCACCTTTAAACTAATCATCCTTCCAAACTTTAAAAGATAGACCATCGCCCAAGATCGGTGTGAAAAAAGAGGCACCTCTCAGCATGATAGGAACTAGAGATCTCCAGAAAGCTAAATCCCCAGGGTGGGTAATGGCCCTTTCACGAACTGTAAGCACCTGACCATAACAATCCTACATCAGCCTATCCCACATGCCATCACCATTACCGAACAGCTTAACAACCCACTTCATCAACAATGCATCACAAAAGTCATTAAGCAATCTAATGTCCAATCCCCCACTGTTCTTTGGCTTACAAAGAACATCCTGAGCCACCATTGACTGCAAGAACCTCCCATCATGGTCTGGTCATTCCCTTTGCATCACTTTTAACTTCTTAAGCACTTGCCTTAGGGGCTTGAAGATGAATAAGAAAAAAATTGGCATAGAAGTCAACATAGCCTTCAAAGGGACCAACCTTCCTCCTCTAGAGAGAAGGTTCCCACTCCAAGAATTTAATCTGTTAGCAACACGTTCCACCAAACTATTCCAATGACTAACCGCTAGATGCTTCCCTTTTAAAGGCAAGCCTAAATAAGAGATTGGTAATTGAATAATCTGGGATTGTAAACAAGTAGAGGTGATCTCTAGCTCATTTGTTACCATATTAAAAGGGATCGGAGTAGATTTTCTATGATTCACTGTCAATCCAAAAATCCAATTAAAAATTCTCACCACAGAGGCCAGGTGTTCTGCTTCCTGAGGACCTCCCTCAATGAAAAAAATAGTATCATCTACATGCTGTAGAAGTAGAGTAAGAAGAGTACTTGTAGATCTCAACCTAAATCCTAATATCAGACCTCCGTGACATGCCTTCAAGGCAAAGGTCGCTTAAGTATACACCACCAAGTTGAATAATAGAGGTGCTAAAGGGAACCCTGCCTAACTCCACGTTGAGGTTGAGTCTAAGAACCACCTGGTCTTCCATTCACCTATACGTCAAAAGATGTAGTGGTGATGCATTGCTTCATCCAACACACCCAAGCCTTAAGGAAACCCCATCTTCTCATAATCTCCTGCAAATAGGCCCATGACACCAAATCATATCCTTTGGAAAAATCAACCTTCCACAAGAAAAGAGAACTCCCTCCATCTTTACCAAGCTGCAACCATCTCTTTGTGAGGATAAAAGATTCATGCAAAGACTTCCCACCAATAAAAGCAGATTGCACAAGATTAATAATTTGAGGCATAACATCACGAAGCCAGTTCGCTAGGACCTTTCCCACAATCAACTACACCGCATTTGACGAAGCAATCAACCTATATTCATCAAGGGTCTCGGTAATAAAACTTGTTTAATCTTTCACATTCCCGATTCCTTTCAAAGAACTCATGCACCATGGCCATGAAATTCAACCTAACAACGTCCCAAAATTCCCTAAAGAAGAAGACCTACAGACCATTAGGATTAGTAGCCCCTTTTGCCTTCAGGCCCCTCATAGCTAACACCACCTCGTCATCTGACACCTCCTTTATCAAGGCAGTCTTCATAGCATCATCCAAAGACTCATATCAGAGGATCCCAACCTCCATAAACCCAAAGGTCTTCATTTGGTAAACTCATGATAATAACTCCTCAAAGCATGTACAATTTGAGCTCTGCCACGAAGAACCTCATCACCCACCCGAAGGGAAGAAATAAAATTTGTTCGCCTATTACTTGTTGCAAGATAAAAAAATCTAGTATTGGAATCTCCTTCCTTCAACCACAACTTGCGTGACTTTTGTTTCCAATCCACTTCCCTTTTTTGATCTTCGTCATGGACTACCTTCAGCAGCCTACACCTCTCAACAATGTTAGACTCCTGTAATGGCTCCATGTCCTCCCTCTTATCAAGCATACGAATTTCTTCCAAAGCTCCTGTTTGCATACGCTTCCTATTGGCTCTGACCTCCTTATATTTAATTAGAAGACGCAAGTGTACGTGTTGTAGATGATGAATTTGGCACTTTATTCCATTTTGCCGTCACATAATCGCAAACCCATCTTCAAGCATCCAAGATTTTTGAAATTTGAAATACGTTGCACATGCAACACCATCATGGCTATCCCAAACCGAAGGTGTATGACCAAAGAATGGATGTTGTCTTACAGTAACATTGGCCAATTGAGAGTGTTTTGCTAGCTCTAACAGTGCATAAGAATCTATCTATCCTAGAGGTCGCATCAGGCCTACCCTCCAGGTATAAGTGGCCCCAGACAAAGTAATATCAAATAGCTCCAACTAATCTACTAAGTAGTAACATTCAAAGTGGCTCTATCAATTTTGCCATCAGGCCTATCATTGGACGATAAAGTAGCATTAAAATCACACCCTACCAACCAAGGCCTACCTTTTGCAAAAATTGAGGCCTATCTCAACTCCTCCTAAAGCACAATCCTAGAACCATCATTACATAGACTATAAGCTACAGAAATAACCCATGATTCATCCACCTTTCTAGTAAACGATACAGTAATCACACAAGACCCAATAATAGAAGCCATCAAAAGGAAAAAGTCACTACACCACATCAACATGCCCCTGCCCACAGAATTTGTTGTCAACATATCAGTGAAACGATTGTGACACAATTCTTTCCTCATAAGATCATCAAGTCTCTTCAAATGAGTTTCCTGTATCAGTGCAAAATTCGTCTGCCACTCTGACAAATACCTTCAAAGAAGCGAACACCCGTTGCGATCTCGAAGGCCTTTTACATTCCAAGTGAGGATCTTAACCATGAGAATTGGTAGCCTCCTCGAAACATCTGTTGGCGTTATCGTCTTGACTTTCAACACCTTTGCAACTCTATCATCCACTGCATTAGAGTTTTTGGATCCAATCTTATGGGAAGACCCATCAACCTTGTGCATTTCGAAAATCTTTCTTTTGTAGCATGAGCTATTAAGCAAGCACTTCCTTGTTTGAACTGGTTTGCTCAATCTAAAACCCCTACTTGAGCTGAATGACCTTCTCACGATCCCGTGAAGAACACCTCTACCAACACCATCCTAATTCATTGCATTCGACCCACCAACCGAGTCACTAAACACTTGCTAATGCATTGATCCCATCGTTGCAATTGCTAATCGATTACCAACATCGCCCAAATGTCTCCTAGCAGCTGCATCTCCATTAGGTGTTCCATCTCTCGCAGGATCCCACCACCCTAACTCCAAACTCAATAGGCATAAACCGGTGGGCTCCTCCAAACCTACATTGCCGCAAAAGATGGACCCAAAATGATAGGTTCCACTGTCTCTAATTGCACTTGTAAGACACGAGAAGGAGAATAAGTAGGGTTGCAATCAACGAAGATGCAAAAAAGATTGAATCTTGGGCATCAAACAATTTATTTGGGTTTTTGTGAGACTCACCAACTCCAGACCTATTTAAGGATCCAGATTCCTCCTGTACAGAGTGAGAATTAAGTCTACAATTGGTTTAGACATGATCATGGCTAGCTTCCACAATTGGCTTCGCTAAAACTAGTAACACACTTGAAGAATTTACAACCACCGAAATTGGTGGCAATTCAAAATTTCCATGATTACTACCTTGATTTACGAGTTTCCAAATCCGCTTCGTCACCTTCTTCGTTGTTGCCGGCAGAATGGTAGAGTAGCTCCTTTAATAGTCACCTGTGCAGACGATCAAACCACAACTCCATGACCTTCATGCATGGAAAGGACCCATGCTAGCCCACTATGTCGAAGAACCACTTTCTGAGGGACCACTTTGCCATGTAAAAGCTCCACTCCGACCTCTACATGGGAAATACTACCTTCCTTGATCCCGAGGCCACATAATTCTTATCTCTTGCGAAGGGTGCACATATGGTCTCCACCACCTCTACCATCCGCAAACGAAGTGTAATACCAACGATAAAAACATTGACAACGGCCTTGGAGGGAGGCCTCTCATCTAAAGCTCCATTATGTTGCGATGGCCTCCTTCATCCGATCACTGTAGCCCCCAACACCATCTCCTTGAAGCACAACCTCTTAATGCCCCCCCTTGTAAGATCAAGGACCAACTTCTTTGCCAGACCAACGTTCACCTCTTCAACAAGAACCTTACCACCTTGAACCACACCCATCAAAGTCAAAGAAAGAGAGGAGTCAAGAGATTCCACCATAGAAGACCACGGAGCATCCATCTCCAGACTTGGTGGCATAGATGGCGGAGACAGGACAACCTTGTATCTATGCCTAGAGGGACATGCATCCTTACGATGCCCACACCCCCTAAGACAAACCATAGGATCATGGCAGTCCCTTGCAAAATGCCCTCTCGATCTACACTTGAAACAAATGAAGTGACTATCTCGAACAACACCCATAGAAGCATGACTCCTTGAACCCAATCTCCATCTCTCTCACTGCTCATCTCCCCCACAATTTTGAGGAATAGAGATCTCCGATTATAAGTAGTCTTACTTTTCAATATTTAAGATGTAGGGCTCATGTCTACATAAATTGACTACAAAGGGTAATTGCTGGGATTGAGTTTGGTATTATTCAAGGAAGAAAGATCCAATGCAATGCATTACCATAACTTTTTGCCAATACTTTGTGAAAAAGGAGCTTTGTGATTATGCTCATTACATGATGAAGATATTCATTACGAAACACCCATATGCATGCAACAACTTTTTTGCAAAACTAGGGAATAGTTGTTAAATGGGTGCGGAATAGAATGGAAGGTTGGAAGTTGTGACTCTCTTTTTGGAAAGAGGCATAGATGGTGGTAGGGGTGTGGCTTTGGTTTCTCAGCGAGAAGGCCCATAGGCTTATCCTTGAGGCTGAGTAGGGGGTATTGGAATAAGGTTTTAAATGCTAATTTTGACATTGTTTTGATAATTTTGGAAATATCTTATTTGGAGGCACATCGGAGTCATGTCGAGGAAACACTAGAATTTCGATATTGAATTTCAATGACTTTGTCACCCTTAAAAATAGCAATTTCGAAAGCATGTTGGAGGCATTACGAGGAAATCTTGGAATTCTATTTAAATGATTAGAATTATATTGGGTTCATATAATTGTGTTAGAAAACTTGCTAAACATTTAAACATTAATGCTATGAAGAATATATTTGAGCATTGCTCTAGAAAACATATCTCTAGTTATTCTAACCAAACTCATGGATTTACAAATGTAACCATTAAAACCCATAATAGGATTAATAAATCTAAGGATTGTAGCTTAAATGTAGCTTGAAGAATAAGAAATAGATACTACTTAACTTTGGAGAAGCTAAATTACCTTAAAGATTTAATAAATAAGGAGAGAAGACACGAGTTCTTCTCACTCCAACAAGCATGCAACTATAACAATGGTGGAAATGGGTTGCTGAGCCGCCTATGTCAACCTTAAAGTATTGCAACACTTTCAAGGAGCATTTTTATGCTTTTACTAGGAAAAGGCTAACTGGGGCGTGGAGGTTGTGTTCTTCAGATGTAGATGTGGACAGGTTGGATGACTAATCTTGGTTACAGTTGATTAGAGATATTTTTGCTGATGAGGTTGTCTCGGCTTTGTGTGGCCTCAAGGTTGAGGGGTCCCCTTGTCTAGATGGTCTTCCGATCCTTTTCTATATCGAGTTTTGGGATGTTGTTGGGAGTAATGTTTTGGCGATGATCTGGGAATTTTTTCATGACAATGTTGGTTTTAAGAGGCTGAATAGGTTCCTCTTTTTACTCCCCAAGAAAGAAGGTACTGATACGGGGAGTGATTTCAGGTCAATTGTGTTGTCGAATGTGATTTATTTGATTATGGCGAAGGTCTTCACTGATTGACTGTGCCTAGTTCTTCTGCGGTTGATCTCCTCGATCTAGTCCACTTTCATTTCTAGCAGGTCCCTCTGTGATTCCTTTGTTTTGGCTAAAGAGATGGTCGTTGCCTGGGATAGATTTGAGTTTCCGACATTTATGCAGAAGGTTAATTTCTCAAAGGCTTATGATTTAGTGGCCTGGGTTTAATTATGGGAGATTTTAAGGAGGGTTTTCCTGAGGTTTGGGTTCGGTTAATGAAGAAATGCATCATGATGACTTTCTTTTCTATGCTTGTGAATGGGAGGTCATGTGGGTCATGGACACAACCTTAGAGGGGTGTTAAGCAAGGTTGTCCATTGGCATCGTTACCGTTTAACATAGTTGTTGATACGTTGACTTTTTTGGCTTTCAAGGGTTGTAAGGGGGACTCTTTTCTAGCTTTAGTCTGAGGACATATGGGCATGGTTTGAAATGTCGATTTCGGCGCCATGCCGATGAAATCCTAAGTGTGCATTTTGTGAGCATGTCGAAGGCACATTGTGAAAATACCCATTTTTCGATGGCCATGCCGATGGGCATGCCCACAACATGCCGACAAAAAATCACATAAATAGTCAAAATGATATTAATTTCAAAAAATACTAATCGTGTAACATAAAAGTATTTCATCGTGACCGTACCCAAGGTTTCAACGACTTAGAAAAGGATATATCGGAGCCCAAAATTCATGTGTGTGTGTGTGCACGCGCGTGTGTGCAAACTGCAGCGCCCAAACCCCAACTTCCCGGCCTTCCCATTTTCAAACTGTAGCGCATTCCCGCCCGCAACTTTGCAACAGTGCCAAATTCCATAACCAGCAATTGCTTTCCCGCTTAAATCGTCGAAATCTGCCGACATGCTGTCGATATCGTCGGTATGTTGATGATATCAGTGATATGCCACCGGCATCCTTGCATTTTGGTACCTTATCCGTGTTGACAAGTCCCTTTCCAAAAATGGCCTTGATGACGGCATGCCGTCGGCATTTAAAACGTTGCATATGGGTCTTTGTTTACCCTATTGTAGTATGTGGATGACACGGTTTACTTCATTAAGGGAGGCCTCTGATAGGAGGAGCATGTTGCTTAGTTGGTTAGAATGTTTGGTGATATATCTAGTTTATTTATTAATGGGAGGAAGTTTACAGGTGTTTCCTTCCATATGGATGGGGCAAGAGAGGATGCTGTTTTTGCGTCTCTTGACATGCTTGTGGTTTGGCTTCCTATTGTTTCTCTAGGTCTCCCTCTGAAGGGGAAGTGGCTGGTGGTAGCGGACTAGAGGGTGGTTGAAGAGAGGATGTCTAGGAGGTTGAGCAGTTGGGGCAAGAGGTTTTTATCTAGGTGAAGAAGGTTGGTGTTGGTGAAAGCTGTGTTGTCGACAGTACTAGTTTTTTATTTGTCTATGTTCAGACCACCTAAGAAGATTGTCTCTAAACTTGAGCTCATTAGAAAGAGATTTTTCTTGAAGGGATCAAATCATAATGGCCACTTCTTGCAGTTAGTTCCCTGGAAGGATATCTTTAGGATTAAAATGAGGGGTGGGCTTGGGATTAGATTGTTGGATGAGTTTGATGAATCATTGTTGTTGAAATGGGTGACTACATTTTTGTGTGCTGATGGCCTTCTTGACAAATTGCTGGGGGATTCTCATGGTGATCTGGTAGATGTGGAGTACAAGTGATCCTAGGCAGTTCAATCTTCAGCTTTTTGGAGCTTTGTGGAGTTGTCTGTTTAGTGTGGTATTGCCACCAATTTGTTCGGCCCAAAGATTTGCAAAGGTCTCTTGTTCAGGTTTTGGAAGGATGATTAGATAGAGTGTGGTGCTCTTTCGGATTTGTTTGGGTTGATTCCAAACAATGATGTCTCTGTTCCAGATGTGTGGGACACCGCTTTTGGTTCTTGGTCTCTTGTTTTGCAGCTGGGGCTTTCTGAGGCCTCAATAGGGTAGTTGCAGGGTTTGTTAGGAACATTGTATGGGCTATCTATTGGTGAAGACCTTGAGGATGGTTTTTCCTGGAAGGATGGGGGGTTCTCAGTAACCAAGGCATTTAAGTTGATTTCTTTGGAGGTAGGTCCTGCCTCGTTAGTTTGGGAAGATTGTTCTTTAATTTGGAAGATGCCTCTTCCTTTGAAGGTCAAGATTTTCTTGTGGTTATTTTGAAGAGAGAGGTTGGTTAACAAAGGTTTTTGGGTCGAGATTGCCGACAGACCTGGACTTGCAATGTGTCTTTGTGGAGTTGTGGAGGAGAGTTTAGATCACCTTTTTCTTGTGCAATGTGTCATGGAGGTTTGGCGAAGAATTTCTGTTCGGTGGGCTGAAGTCACGTCTTCTGATATGTGGTGGGCTTCGTTCCATACATTAGTTCATGCGGATATTGTTGGATGGGTCAAAGCATTTGCGACTTTGTGGGGGATTTGGCTACAACAGAATGCCACGGTTTTCCGGAAGGAACGAGTGTGGGTTGAGAATATTGTAAGCGAGGCATGTGATCTTTCTGGGTTGTGGCTTGACATTCTGTAAATCCGTTCCTTTTCTTTAGTTTTTAATGAAATATTGGATGGTTACTGAACTTCGGTAACTTTCCTTTTCTCTCTCTACAAAAAAATAGAGGGTTCACCTGCTAGGTTATTCAGCTTGCAGAGGGTTAAATTGGCGGATTATCTTTTGATGTGACATTTTACAGGGGAGGCATGTGTGGGTTATGTTAAATTGTTCTGACTTAGCCCCAGTCACCCCTGGATAAGATAACATGGATAAATTTTTTTTTTGAAACAAGTTAACATGGATAAAATGACCCTGTCAAAAAAAAAAAAAGAATGCGGGTTAAGTGATTTTATCCTTGGTCGGGTTAACCTAGCTTCCAAATAGGGATAACCCCAACTTTTGTGAGTTCTCCTAGTTACTAAACTATGCCTAAGCGATTGAATAGTCTTTTCATCGGGAAGTTGGCCTCCAACAAGCATGCTGCCACAAGTAGTGGTCCAATACCTTACAGGCACAACTATCTGCCAATTAGCCCTTTGAACATCAAGTAAGATGATTTTTTTTTTTTTTTTGAAAGGCATCATGTGAGATGGTTTACATCAACATCTTCAAAAGAGCCTTTATCTTCTGACAGTATTCTGATTGACCAAGTCTTCCTAGCTACAAATTCATTTTTGCAAGCCTCCTCAAATATATGGGTCAAATATATGGGACTTGGAGGTCTGATTGTACTTCTCCAAGTGATCCCACATACTACCATGGTCTTATAAACCAAATTCTATACAAGTTTGGGCTCTGTACTTTCTGTTAACTAGTTCTTGGCTACGAAGTTGTCTTGTTTCATCCAATCATTAATTTCTTTATTTCAGCTTTTGGCACAGTAAGTTGAAGATTTTTCCTTGAGCCATCAAAAAATTGAATGTTTGAAACTATGAGAGATGGTTGCAACTGTCCAACTTGCTATTTGTAAGATTCCAGAGGAAAAAAAAAGCATCCCATGGGCATCTTGTGGATCATATTGTTGCATTGAAGCTGTGCCACCTTTGGAAAATCCACTTGCCCGTCTTGGATGGACCAAGATCATGGAAAAGAAAGATGCAATTGAAGTAGTACCAATTAGGTTTGCTTTTGTATGTATATTTTTATAGAAATAGACACACGCAAAAGATGAAGATATACATAGATAGACTGGTTGATGCTCAAATCAAAGAGGACCCTAAAAATTGATGCCCCCTCCCATTCCCCCAATACGCGCGCACGTGCACACACACCTTAATTCTGGTTTGTCTCAACAATTTGATGCTTTTTCCTTTGGCATTGACTTCTTGGATCTTTCGATTCTCTGGGTTCTTTCAATATTCAGTTTATTTTTCTCTATCCTTTACCTTAAGGTTTTAACAAAGTTGCATTTGGAAAGCACTTGATGCCATGGGGGATGCAAACCATCAACTAGCTCCAATGCAAATCATCTATCAAGAACAGATGAGAGATTGGCTTGTAGTGTCTTGGAGTAGAGAAGTGATAACTAAAATTATTCCCAAATGACTTAAGAATTTGCATAAGAAAGAAGTCTCCCAAGAGTGATTTTACCAGGAGAATGAGCGAGAGGAAGGGTGAGAGAGAACCTACGAGGGAGGAGGGTGAGGTCGGGCCTGTGCGAGAGGGGTCTGCTAGCCTAGAGGTTGGGCGGGAGGATGTTTGTGACGAATGGAAGGTGGTTGCACGGGGAAGGAGGTTGGTAGCTTAGAATTTTGGTAAGCGGAGGAGTGGTGGAGTCTCCGGTGGTCGTGATCAAGGGGGTGGTGTTGACCACTACTACAAATGTTTCGAGCTTGTCCACTGGGCGAGGGAGTGCCGTGAGCCTCTGAGATGGAGGTAGGGGCTTTGGACATCGGAGTGCAAGATGTAGTTGGAGCGCTGAGAGTGGGGTTGGTCGTCCGCTGTCGCCACCGTCGGTGGTGGTGCCCCTTGGTTTGAAGCCGCGACTACTCTTCGTGTTGCAGTTGGTGAAGGGCTTATTGGGGAGGTGCTTGTAGGGTGGCCACAACTGAATGAGGTGGAGAAGGTGCTACGTGACCTCACTGTGGGGGCTAAGGTGAGGTTCCTCCCCTCTAGCGAGGGGAAGTTCCTTGTCATAGGTCTCTCCTCGTTGGGGAGGGGCCACCTCTGTTTCAAGGTCTCACATACGCAGTCTGGTTCTCCGAGGTGGTGGACCTGTGTCCATGATGGGGCGTCAAGGGAGCCACCGCCGAAGAGGGAGTCGGTGATTGGTAGTGTGCCGTGGTCACTTCGGATGGTGGAGGTTGTTGAAGTGATCGCCTCACCTTTCACACGACTTCAAGAATGTAAGGGATCTAGGGTCTTCGGAGGACCGCTCGAGGCATTCGTTGAGGTAAAGGTAGGGACTTCGGTGTTAAAGAAGGTGATCCTCTGCTATGGTGGCTTCTCGTGTGTCGTTTCCTGCACCCCTATGAGCGCTCCTAGGGTGCTGGCGATGACCATTTCGTCGGTCATGACTGGTGGCATGGCAGCGGTGCTGCCCCAATATGCTAGGGTTTGGTGCCCGATCCAAAAGGCGAAACATTCGCGTGCTAACGTGGACTGCAACTCCGAGGTTGCGGCACAGACCATGACAGGTGGTGCAATGAATGCAACTGTGTTGGCGAACATTTCCGAGGAGATGTGTGGAGGAGCGGAAATGACAGTGTTGAATGCAAGATTTGCAGAGGGCAATGTTTCAAAGGGCAGTTTTAAAGAGGGGGAAGTCATCTGGATCGGATCCCCATCGGATCCACCTCCTTCGAACCTAGCGCACATAGGGACCCCTTTTATGAATGCTAATGGGTTGGGCGGCATTCAAGAGCCTTAGACTTGGCCCCCTTCGACTTTGAACATCCTCTCGAGCGCGTTGAGGGGTTGGATGCGCTTGAGACCGCATTGGCACTAGAGGTTGATGGTGACGGTGTTTCATTGGGAGCTACCCCCCGCCTTTCCGACACGGGAGTGGAGATGAGTGGGGAGTCCTCGGTTGTTGTGGTCAGGCAGAACATGGACTATGACCTCGCCCCATCGTCGATAGCGGATGGCTCAGGCGAGGGCGGCTCTGATGCAATCCACCTTGTTGGATTGCGCTTGCACAAGGTGCATGGTGGTCGCGATCTATGCTACACCTCAAGATGGCGCTATTGGGGAGCAGCCTGTGGTGGTGGTCGTTCACAGGAGGTCGTCGATGACAGGAGCAAGGAGGGGGTGACGCAGCACCCCTTGCCCTCAGAGCTTTAGGAAGGGAGTGTTGTTGTGCAACAGATGGCGGCGGTGGTTGGATTCCGACAGGTTGCGAGGGCGGTCACTACATCTACCTAATGATTAATGTACTCTCTTGGAATGTCAAGGGTCTTAACGACTCATCGAGGAGGGCGGCGTTAGGGGGTTATCTCCGCTAGTGGCGAGCCGACGTCATTCTCCTACAAGAGATGAAGTTGTCGGCCTGCGATGGAAGGCTTTGGAAAGAGATTGGGGGCTCTTGGATGGAGGGGTTCCATGTCCTTGATGTGACGGGTCGCTCCAGTGGTCAGATTCTAGGTTGGTGTGAAGATGCCGTTGCTTGGGAGCATGGCTTCATGGGAAGTCATATCGTCTCTGCCAGGCTGGTGAGGAGGTCAGACAGGTCCAAGGTGGCGAGAATAGGTGTCTATGATCCGTTGGAGTCTCAAGCGAGAGACATTATGGGAGGAGCTTGCTTTGATCGTTGCGGAATGCAATGGGTCGCCGTGGCTGATAGGAGACTTTAATGCTACTTTGTAGATTGATGATAAACCTGAGAGACGCGGGAGGCAGGATCCCAGCTCAGAGCAGTTTGTAGGGCTTACGGATCTCCATGGTTTGATTGATTTGGTCTCTAGATCTTGTGTATATATGTGGCGGAGCTCCGGTGGGTAGTAACCCAGGATAGACAAATTACTGTCCAATGTGGTGATGGTGGAGGTGTTTCCCTTGGCGATGTCTCGCTGATGGACAAGCCTTTTTCGGATCACATGCCATTAATGTGGAGGTTGAATGATCTTTCTTTGGCACGCATTTTAAGTTGGAAAGATCTTGGTTGCTGGAGGCTAATTTCAGTGATTGTGTGAAGAAGTGGTCACTGGAGGTGAGAGGTTCGGTAGCGGCTAGGTTGTTGAAGAAGTTGGCCACCTTGTAGGACTACTAAAGGGGATATGGAAAGGAGCTTAGGGAGACGAGACTCAGGAGGAAATCTGAGGAATTGGCTAAGATTACCTGGCTTGATAGGCATGAGGATAGCGGTGCGCTGACCGTCGAAGACAGGGAGTGTAGAACAAGACACGCCCAGGTTGTGCAGGAGGACAGGAAGGCATAAGTGGACTAGAAGATGAGATTGAGACAAAAATGACTTAAAGAAGGGGACTCCAACACCAATTTCTTCCATGAAATTGCGTCGGCCAGGAGGACGAGGAACTTGGTTGATAGGCTGCTAGTTGGAAGGACAGCTTTTTTAGGCAAGGAGGAAGTGGGGAGAGCTGCAGTAAATTTTTTCAAGGAGTTTACGGGCTTGTGCAAGAGGGGCATGTGGCGGTGGTTGGGTGAGGATGTGCAATGTATCTCAGCAGAGCAGGCTGGGTCCCTTATGACCAGCTTCTCAGAGGATGAGGTGAGAGAAGCAATTTGGGCCTCAATGCAAATGGATGCTCGAGTCCAAACGAGCTTCCGACCTTCTTCTACAAAGAGTTTTGGCCACTTGTGAAGGAGGACGTGATGCAAGTTATGGAGGAGTTTACGGTGGGGAACAAGGGCTTTGATAGGTTGAATAAATCCTATCCTTTCCTCCTACCTAAGCAGGATGATGCTAAGGGCGTTGAAGATTTTTGGCCGATTGCCTTATCAAATGCTTCCTATCTTATTGTAGGGAAGGCCCTTGCCAACAAACTTCGTGGGATGCTTGGTGATATTATTTCACCAATACAGACAACTTTCATTCCAGGGAGGGGCATTCTGGATGACTTTGTGGTGGCCACGGAGGCCTTGGCAAAGTGGAGATTGAAGAGGACAGCTTTCTTGTGGAAGGTGGATTTTAGCAAGGCCTATGACTCCATTCAGTGGGATTTCTTGTAGGCCTCACTGATTAGGAGATGCTTCCCTTAGGTCTGGATTAACTGGATGAAGAGATGTGTCACAACTTTTTCGGTGCTGGTGAATGGGAACCCTGCCAGTGGATGGGGTGCAGCCCAAGAGGGGGTTAGATAGGGATACCTACTTGCCGCAATGCTGTTCGTTTTGGCTGTTGATGTCCTAGCTAGGTGACTGCCGGATCATGTTCCAGGGGGATGTTCAGGGGTTTTTCAGCTAGAGTAAGTGGGGGAGATTCTATTGTTGCGGTACGCGGATGATATCCTATTCTTGGTGGAGGGGTCTCCTGTAGAGTCGGGCAGACTACACATTCTCCTGAAGTTGTTTGGTGAGGTGTTAGGGTTGAGAATTAATTACGACAAGTTCAGTTTTGTTCCATTTTATATGGCAGTTGGTGAGGTGGAGGCCTATAGTGCTGCACTTTGGACTGGCATGGGAGCCCTACCGTTGTCTTACCTGGGCCTCCCCTTGACGGATAGGCACCTCCGCTTGCAAGATTGGTTTCCCTCACTGGAGAGGATGGAGAAGCAACTTTTGGGATGGTCATCTCATTTGCTGTTGAGGGGGGGGAAGGTTGACTCTGGTTAAGGCGGTCCTGACCTCTTTGCCAGCTTACTTCCTGTATGTGTTCAAGATCCCCGGTTAGATAGAGAAAAAGATTACTGGCCTTATGTGAGACTTCTTCTGGTCAAGCCCTCGATCGGTAGGGAAGGGGACAAGGCTGGTGTCTTGGGAGGAGGTGTGCAGATCGGTGCAGGAAGGTGGTCTTGGGATCAGAGGTGTGGAAGCCATCAACCTCCTTCTCACGAAGTGGATTGTTAGGCTGGTCGGGCAGGAACATGGTCTTCTTAGGGACACTTTTCAATGGCGCCATGGTTCCCTCCTGTCCTAGGGGGCCCTTGAGTCCCCTATTCTTGGTGCGTCACACTTCATGTGGGGGCTAGCGATGATGGTGCCGAAGGTGAGGAATTTCTTCTCATCGTGTGTGGGAGATGGGGACACCTTCAGATTTTGGACGGATGACTGGCAAGGTGGTGGTTGCCTTTGTGACAGATGCCTGCGGCTTTTCTCACGAGCTGTGTAAGGAGGTGACGATGGCTAGTTACTGGGACGGTGCATGCTGCCCCACCTTTGAGGGGGTGTTGTCGGATCAGAGATGAGCGGATTTCTAGCTCTTGTTGGGGGATTTGGAGGGATATGAGCCGGAAGGTGGCTGGGATGCTCTTTGTTGGTAGGAAGGGGATTTCTTTGTTGCTAACGCTTTTCGCAGAATTTGTTCGCACACGCAGACGATGGATGTTGACTTCCTGAGGGATTGCAGGCTACTCTGGTCGGCAGAGTGTCCTCTGACGGTCAGAATCTTCGCTTGGCTTATTAGGAGGGGCATAATCCTTACCAAGGTCTGGAGGGTGAAGTGGGTGGCAATGGATGACCTTGGTTGCTCCCTGTGTAGTGGGGTGAATGAAGACATTTAGCATCTTTTCTTCCTTTACCCTTTTGCGAGACAGGTATGGAGAAGGATGGGGATTGACTGGATTGCAGTGAGAGCTTTGAGGGTTCTAGAGCTCCTTCAGGAGAGGTAATGCAGGCGGGGGTGGTACCATTTTTAGGTCATGGAAGGAGAGGGCGAAGGTCCTGGCAGTGCTGTGGGGTTTTGGTTGGGAAGGAATGGAGTTGTTTTTAGGGGAGATATATCGTATGTTGAAAATGTTGTTTGCTCCATATCCTCTCAATTGGTGTTTTGGGAGTCTGCCTTGTAGCCCTGGTGATGGTCTTGTAATTTTTTGTTTTGATTAATGAATCTAGGTGGTTATAAATAAAGAATTTGGATAAGAAACATAACAACTTGAGCTACTTAAGAGGTAATGATGTTCCACTTGGCGTAATATGTGAGAACACGAACTCTCATGAAGTAATGCTTAAACCATTGTGTTAGCATTGAAATAAAGTGGCCACGTGGACAATCAATGTGGCACCTTGGCTACGTGGCACTGTCCATATGGCACCGTGGTCCATAGGAGTTGACTAAGGTGGCCATAGGGTTTGGTGTTGAGTTGGCTTGCATGCTAAGTTATTTTGTGTCATATGTGGTAACTTATTTTTAGTGATTGAGTTCAATTTAGGATAGATTAATTTTAAGAATAATTGATTATGATTAAGTCATTTAGGATTAGTTTGGATAGAGGGATAGATTTTATGGGATAACTTTTTTGTAACTAGGTTATTATCCATTTTTGTTTAGAAGTCATAAAGGTTATCCTGGTGGGTTAACTTGTGACTGTTTGAAAAGTTTCTGGGTTAACCTGTGAAAATACATGGGATAACCCATAAAAAAAAACTTATTCCACATCAACCCCAGAATAACGTATCCCGGGTTAAGTCCTCTTAACCTGGGTCAAAATATCCTTCCCACCAAACAAGGTTAACCCCTATTTTGATGGGTTATCCCCCTTACCAAACTAGGCCTTAGGATATGCAATTTCTAGAATTGTTAGGATTGCAATTAGGTTTGTGATTGGATTTGGTTCTCTTCAAATAGAGACCAAAACCTACTTGTTTTCTTTGAATTGCAATAGCATTTTCTACTTTCAAACTCCCCCCCCCTCTCTCTCTCTCTTACATTGCCAACTCTCTCTCTCCCCTCTCCACACGCGCCATTATTGAAGAAGGGCTCCACACCACCCTTCTAAATCTTCACATGGTATCAGAGAAACTTTCCCAGGCTTGCTAGCAACCACGCATTAGAGGAAAAAGTGCAAGGAGGCCATGCAGTTCACATAGGAGGAGACCAGTTTCACACATAAAGTTATCTTCTTGTGCATAGAACACAAGGAGATCATCCCGGAGCCTTCATCGCCACACCAACTTGTTTGGAAGGGAGGAAGCATTCTCACATACAAAGAAAGACTCCTCAACAACATGGTTTCTCACGTACCTTAAGAAAACCTGGCAACTTATGCGGGCTTTGTAAGGATGCAGAAAAAGAGGCTACTCGTTTTTCAAAGGCAAAGATGGCAAACGTAGAGGCCCAAATTATCTACAAGCTCTACGTCATCCTACTCCACATTATCTTGGAGAGCGCATTAGAAAATCGTGAAGGAACCAAGGCTAAGAAATGGAAAGAGAATTATGTAGTCCTGTTTACATCCACAAACTTAAAGAGACACCAGGCATTAGTCAAAGAAGAGAAGACAACTGTGGCCACAACAATGACTTTCGAGGTTTCCAAAGAAGTAACGACTACAAAGGTTGCAAGAGACTCGTAGTTGCACCACAAGATACATTCAAAAAAGATCTGGGAGCACGCGTGGATGCGGATAATCTCTCTAAAGATCAAGAAAAAAAAATTGAAAGCAAATCTTCACCTTCTCCAGTTTCGACTTGAGGGGGCGTGTTAGCATTGAAACAAAGTGGCCACGTGGCACCGTGGTCCATAGGAGTTGGCCAAGGTGGCCTTAGGGTTAGGCGTTGAGTTGGTTTGCATGCTAAGTTATTTTGTGCCACATGTGGCAACTTTTTTTTAGTAATTGACTAAGTTTAATTTAGGATAGATCAATTTTAGGAATAATTGATTGTGATTGAGTTTGTTTAGGATATGCAATTTGTATATTTGTTAGGATTGCAACTAGGTTTGTGATTAGATTTGGTTCTCTTTAAATAGAGTCCAAAACCCGCTTGCTTTCTTTTAGTTGCAATAACATTTTCTACATTCAAACTCCCTCTGTATCTCTCACGCCACTAATATCCCTCTCTCCCTCCTCTCCACATGTGCCATTATTGAAGAAGAAGGGCTCCACGCCATCCTTCCAAATCTTCACTCCTTGAAAATGAATACAAAAGGCATGTTCAAATGTATTGGGAATATTTTAACCGTAGTGCCAAACCTTTATTACCTGGAAGCTAGATTTTTCCCTTGGGACGATGCATAGTCCTTCGAGAGATGGACCCAGTTATTTTAGGAAATTGATAAAAACAGTAGGATATTTGTATTTGTACTCCAGGTTAATTAGGCTACCGGCTGCCTCTGCTTGCAGGTTAACTTTTAAAGTGGTTAATTTTTAGGAAGGTTAAGTGGAAACTGGAAAGGTGCTTGGTCTACTGATGGGTTAGATGTGATAAGATTGGGAATTGTAGTTTATTTATTTCATATTTGAGTTGGTTTCTTATTCCTTCATGTTGGAAGAGGGATAAATGATGGATTGACTTTGAGGGCCAAGTGATATGTTGTAATGATGGAGGTGGGAGTTGTGGTTTATCTGTTATATGTTTGATGTTGGGTTGGTTGTCTATCGAGAGCTGAGATGTGTGGGAGACCTTACCAACCAGTCTGCTTGGTAGCTGTAGACCAACAACCTAAACCACCACCGAACACAGCTTTAGTTTGTTTTATAAATCCAAAACATGCTAATGATACTGCACAAGCTTAGTAGGGCATTTCTCTCCCTTAAGGAGTCGAAGATAATTTCAACTGGTATAAGTGGTGTACCTGGGAATAATTAGAGTCCATGGCCTTTTTTTTTTTTGAGTGACTGTGGATTTTGGCTACACAAATGGTAATAGACTAGGTCCCTCATGATCGAGTCACTTTATATGGAAAGTAGTTGGTCAATCTTATTTCCTTACCTCTCTCTTCTTCTCCTTTTTTTTTAATTTAAATAACCTGAAATATTTTTTTAATGCAAATGGAAGTGATACACCAGAGAATGTGCATTTACTTACGGAGCATGAGCAATCCTCATTTTATCTTAACCTAGGATCCTTGTTAGAAGATCATTAGAGGAAATGCAAATATGGTTCTCCTTCGATCTTGCTGGATAACCAAGATGCCAGTCTTTTATTTCAGAGAGTCCCAGCATAAGACAGTGGACTTTTAGATCACCTCCTTTAGGAATGACAAAGAACATTTTTTTTTTGAGAGAAAAGAGGGACGGACTTATAAGTTTTGGAGTCAAAAGTGAGAAAAATAAGAAACCTCCCTTACAACATTCTCCACCCAACATTTATCATTATTAAAAACTTTAATGTTCCTCTGCAACCAAATAGCCCAATGAAAAGCAAAGACTTTGCATCAACCAGCCATGTCCAAATGTAAATGATCCCGAAAGGTCTCCCAGAAGGAATCAAAATCAGTATAGTTGGTTGTATGCACCGTATAATTATCCCAAACCTCTCTAGAGAAACCACATTCGAGGAAAAGATGATGAATATCCTCTTCTGACTGACCACACAAAGGACACGTGGTATCCTCAGACGTGCACCATTTAGTCCGATACACTTTGGTTGCCAATCTTTTTTTTTCCTAAAAAATCATAATAACTTGACTTTGGGAGGAATCTTACAACTCCACAGCAACTTGGAATCCTTCTCCACATGTGTTTGATGTCCACCATTAGTAGTAAGAAGATTGTACGCATTCTTGACAGTGCATCTGCCATGTTTCCATTGCAACAAATCCGGTCCAACAGTGGGAAAGAACTCCCCTAATGCAGATAGCAGCAGCTGAAATTTAGTAAACGTGGGATCAGAAAGTCCTTTCGGAAGCCTGATGTCCCAAACAT
Organism: Thalassia testudinum; assembly: GCA_037157565.1. Taxonomy (NCBI): domain Eukaryota; kingdom Viridiplantae; phylum Streptophyta; class Magnoliopsida; order Alismatales; family Hydrocharitaceae; genus Thalassia; species Thalassia testudinum. Next base: position 67,017,798 of record JAZHRO010000013.1, on the reverse strand, counting down.
TATGTTCTCTATCCCATAACTCGACCACAAATGATTCCTTATGCTGAATATGCTAGAATAACCTTTGATACAATTCTGAAAACTTGCCATTATCAGTCCAATCATCACACCAGAATTTGAAAGAAAGACCATCCTCAAGTACCGGATTGAAGTGGCTTGCAAACTCAACTATCAAAGGACCCACGGAGTGCCAAAAAGCAGAAGAACCTTTAGTTGTTGCAGCTCTTTGAATAAGATTCATATCTCCCCCTTAAGAATCTCTCAAAGTGGACGTGAGCATCTCCTGACCATTAGCAAACAATTTCACCAACCACTTCAACAAAAGAGCCTTATTGAAGCAGTCCAACCTGCCCGCACCAAGTTCTGCTTCGTTCTTAGGCTTGCAAATCTCCGCCCAAGAAATCAATTTTGCAAATCTCCCTTCCCAATCTGCCCCTTTCCAAAAAAAATATTTTCCTTAATATGTCAATGTTCTTTAATATCTTTTTTGATGGCACAAACACCGACATGAAAAACACCTGTATAGATTGATGAATTTATCTATACAAATGTTCTTATAATGACAAAGAGCACATTGACCTGGAGATCATGAGAATTTATCTGAGTAATCTTTTGATTGATGAAGAAGAAAACCAGAAAGAATCAAGATCTAATAATTGAGGGCTTCCTTTTGTTGAAAAGCATCCAATATCATCTGGGTAGGATTTGGGATGATGAAGGAAAAGAGTTGGCCCTCTAAGCAAGAAGTCTTTTTGATTGTATTGCCTCAGTCCTTCACAATCAACATGATGACTTGTGTTGTTCATGCTTTTCTCTTCTCATTGACGTAAAACATTATGCAGAGAGAGACAATTGCCGTAATTGTCAGTTATTCTGCTTCATCTCGATCAAAACAGGGATGATATTATTTTTCCTTGAAAAAGAAAGAGTTATTATATTTAGAAAATACAAATAGAACTATATCTTCGGCATCCCTTTCCAAAAAAAACTATATCTCTAACCTGAATTTAGACACAACTTCCAAAATAAATAGTTAAAGCATGCCAAATGGCCCACTTGTTTCTGAATTTGGGGCATAAAGAATGAATACTTTCAGAGGTGTGGGTGGAACACATTTTTCTTCTCTCTTCTTTTTGTGTGTGTGTGTGTGCGTGTTTTGGGGGGGGGGGGGGGGGGGAAGTGGGTGGGTGTTGGATAGACATGAAGTAAGTCTAGAAGAAATGTTCACAACCCCCACCCCCACCCCCAAAGAAGGGTAAACATGGTCAGCCATGACCTCTAAATGCTGATGGGTAGACTCTACCACTCTATTAAACCGTTGGTGGCAGGATATGGAATATTCTTTCGATTGAAAGAAGTAAGTTGTAGACAGGAAGAATAGTAAAGAATGGGTAGCTTTTGAATATGTTGGAGTGATAAGTTGGATTTATGCCTAGGACATACTTTTCTATAATTTATGTGCCGCTAACATATTCTTAGGCCATTTTTTTAATGAAATATGTATTTGGAAACATTCCTTACTTAATGGCATTAATTGAATCCAGCAAGGCAGAGGCCTCGTTTTTATCGCTGACCGTTTATGTATAATTGCAGACATTATTGTTATCGCCAACCTCTCAATTGCAGGCCTCGTTGTTATCGCCGACACATTATATATAATAACATGCGCAACCTTTACCTTCAACTAATATCAGTTCATGCCATTTTTCTCTCTCCATCTCACTTGTGCCATCTGTTGGGGACTCTGCTTGGGAGAGGAGCGATTTTGTTGCCAAAGAAAAGGATCACCATTTTCCGTTAGTGTTTCCCTGATTGAAAAGTAATCCTTTTCGTGTTGGTTTAATTTTATTGACTTCCGTAAATATTCCTCAACTCTATGTGGAATTATTGGGGCATCGTGAGTGGCTCAGGTCTCGTTTGAGTCTTGGGGAAAATAGCTGTAAGTTTTGTCCTGTAATACTTTGTTCAGAATTTAATAAATTTAGGGGTGTGTGTGTGTGGGGGGGGGGGGGGGGATGGTTAACATCCTTTGTTAGTCCCTCTTTTACGGTTGAAAAAAACAAAAACATTGTTCGGCTTTTAATAAAATTTTGGATGATTTTTGCTTCCAAAAAAAAGCCCAGTTTTGATTGCCTTCAGGAATATGCTTGCCCTAGGATTCTCCTTGCTTTGCAGAAACAGATGAAACAACATAATCATCATAACAAATCTGGAAATAAATAAATGAGAGTCCATATGTTTTTCACTTATTAGCTGTGAAGTTAGCTGAACTTATGAACTTTCCATTTTTATGTAATACTACCAAATTTGAAGCTGTTTGAAGAATATGCCTTGTAAAACATCATGGGAGCTTGTTATCTGTTATCTCACTCCAAACATCTTGTTTTTATATTTTTTCTTTTTGCCATGAATTATCTAGACTCGAAAAAGAAGTTATTTGGATTTTGGTTCACTGTTTAATATTTATTTTATTTTCTGTTTATTTCTTTGAAAGCTTATTATGCTAAAAATTTGCACCAAATATGATTTTAGGAGCCTTCATAACCTTTGCTTCCCCTTTTTTTCTTTGCAGAGACAATGCTGAGGAAGCCCGAGGCATCTGTTGGTTGCCTCAAGAATGATGGATTTTCATACAAGTCCCATGACAACATAAATGCTGTCGAAGAGCTGGCTGAGTGTAAGGATGAAAATAAAATATGCCCAGGTGCAACTGCCATGGAACAAAGAAACTTGATTATGAAGGACATGACACCTCCAAATGATTGCTATAACAGCCCAATTTACTGGCAGGATTTCTATATGTGGCCAGCCTTTTATCCTGATCTTCAGAAGGTGCATGAGAGTCAGTGGAATACCTGTGAGAACCATTTCTATCCTGCTGCCCGTGAATATGCTTACGCTGCTGATCACAGACTTCAATACACACCCTTTAGAATGATAACTCCAGGCTATCCATATGATTTTCAGTTTCAAGAATTCCAGTATTTCGTAGTTATGGATTTTGAAGCTACATGTGACAAAGAACGAGCTCTTCATCCCCAGGAAATTATTGAATTTCCTTCTGTTCTAGTTAATAGTGTTACTGGCCAGCTAGAAGCTTCATTTCAGACTTATGTTCGACCTGCATATCATCAACATTTAACTGATTTTTGTAAGGAGCTGACTGGTATCCAGCAGATTCAGGTACTCATCATGACTGAATTGGGTTGCTTTGCATCTTATTATATGAAAAATCTTTGTACCATATTCATACCTTATGTTTTAATGAAATGAATGGACGTATGAAAATGCAGATTTTTGTTTTCATATTTCTCTTCTTTATTGGGCATCATATGGAATTTTCCAATTGCAATGCCCCTTAGCAATGCCCCTTTTATGTTGGCATATGTATGCATGTAGCTGAAGGGGTTGGCATATGATGGACCTGTTGTTCTCATATTATCTCATGTCATTGACTAAATTAGAACCTTTTTGGTAGATATCCTCTTTAAATTGAGAATTGTTAATCCCCTTGAAATCAGTGCATGTTATAAGACAAATTGCAATGTTCCAAGCTTAGACTTGAGCTTAATTGAGAAAAAATTGACCCTTACAACTTGTTGGGTATAGGTGAAATTGGCTCAAGGAAACTACTTAAAATGCTTAAGCCCAAGTTATGGAGTAATTGTCAATCTTTAAATTCTATTATTTAGTTTCTTAAAAAAAACAAAAGAAATTCCACTGCTCATTTCTTGAGTTTACAATGTGGTGGCAATTCCTGACAAGGTTCATACAATTGATCAATTCGTCATTTATCAGGTGATGTGGGATTTTGGAGGTAGTTTATACAAGTTCTAAAAGTGGCTTTTGCCATCACTTTTATGGTATAGCGCTTAGTCTTGCATGACACTTAGGTCTCACATTTATACTTGGTCCGTGACTCTAATATCATTTGTAACATCTTGTGCCTAGACTTGGGCCTGATTGAGGGAAAAAAAAACCTTGACAACTCATTGGGTACATGGGGTCAATGGAGGCAAGGAACCATCCAAAATGTTTAAGCCTAAATTATCAAGTAGTAATCCTTAATTATTATGTTATATTACTTAGTTTCGTGAGCTTATAACACTATTTTTTAGGTATTTGAAAAACTAGAACTGAAATCCTTTTTATTTGGCATTAGCTTCAAATCATGCGCATCTACAACACCTTTTACTAAAACCAATGAAGTTGTACTGGATTGTCATAATATTAGCATTAGAATGACTTGAGACATAAGAATGATTTGTAAGAATTCATTGTTACATTTTGCATTTTCATGTACCTCTTTCATGAAATAAGAAATGGAGGAAAAAGACGTGATTGTATCGGCCACAACAAAAGATCTTATGATAGTCAATATGGGTCCTTGACACTCATCAATGCATGGTGTTCTTCAATTAGTGAAGATGCTTATTGATTGTTAACCCATATTAAGTTGTTTAATTTTGCACGTGGGAAGGAAAAAATGCGGAAAATTGAACAATCGTACAATGTGTCCCCTATGTGAAATGTTGAGATTATTTAGTTACCATGTTCACAAAGGCAATAACTTTAAATGCACGGGAACGGTTGGGAAATATTAAGGTACCTCAAGATCCACCATATTGAAGTCATTATGCTAGAATAGTCATATAACCTCTCATTTATTGTGACTTGGGTGATTGGGCTGTATATGATGGATATTGGTGCTTGAAAACTGGAGTATATGATGGCATTATTCTCAAAATAAAATACAAAAATTAATATAAGCCAATCATACAAGAATGAAGACAATAATTTAAAGAGTAATCTATTTTCAGAAAAACCTCTACGTATATCTTTATTTAGGACTAAATGCTTAATCACAAATTTTCATTTTTAAGTGTTTAGGTTAAATGTCTAATTTTCTTCGTGAACCAACATTAGTTTATTACAAGAGTGGTCTTTGATTTTACTTATTATCAATTAAACAGTTAGGTTAAACAATTAATAAATCATCTTTTCAACTCATAAATATTGGAATTTGAATCAAATGCACCCTTTGACTTTAAAAAGGGGATTTTTGAAATATTAAGCGATCATTAAGTGTCTCATAAGCCTTTACTCTATCTTTGGTAGAAGTAAAGGGACTAGGTGTCTCCAGGTTTAAGTGTGGAGCAACCTAGGTGAGCTAAGTGTAAGTGCTCCACTTGGATTTTTAACAAAATTTATGAAAAATAAAAAAAATGGAAGACACATGTCATCAAAATTTATTTTGAGCTTGTTACAGCATCAAATACTTCTCGCTCTGTTTGCCTTCTTCTCATTGGAGCAGACCTTTCATCTAGCTTCCCTTCTTCTTTATTAGCTTACATATGAAATTTTAGTTCTTTTATAAAAAAAAGTATGAAATGCTAGTCTTTTGAACACAGATATAATATATAATCACAAATTAAATATCAAAGATTAGTTTTTTTTTTTTTTTTTTGAAAAATTTTGTTAACATCAAAATAAGGGTATTAATACATTTGCACCAATAAAAAGAACTCCACATCTTTATTTTCTGGCTTTCGCTTTTTGCTTTCTTTCTTTCTTTTTGTAGCAATTTGTTCTTCGTTGGAAAATGTTTTGAGCAGGGTGCTTGATCTCCAGCTGCTTTCTCTTCTCTAGCTTTTCCAATCTTGGGAATCTTGACCTCCTTGCTTTCTTCTTGATGACAGTAACTTTTTCCATATTCCAAGGGGTTCTCTTGATAATGGAAAAAACCAAGCAAAAAATAAATGAAAAAAAGGACAGCTTTCAGTGTTGAATGAATTAACTTTGTTGGGAATAAACTGTGCCATGTGATAGCAGGTCAGGGGCACTCTTAGCCACTAGTTTTGGTGGCTCTAGAAGTCCTATTTTGGTCTTTGCTTACATTGCATGTTTTTATTTTTTAAACTATTTTTAGGAAAGTTGTTTAGAGGATTTGTTTTATTTGGGATTTGTTCTTTCTTATATAGGAGATAAGATTTGATTAGTTTGTTTCTTGTTATAGAGGATATGTTCTCTCCATAAAAGAGAGCTTTCCTATTGTAATTACCTTTGGAGTTAAAGCAATAATATTTCCCATCATCCCCAACTCCTCTCCCTCTCCTCTAATAGCCGCTGGCCACCATCACCGGCCACCAGCCCCTAGCAATCGGTGGCTATTGGTGCTACTTTCTCTCTCCTTGTTCAATGTGGAAGTCTCATCACAAATATAGAAGCAGATTATGCTTCAAAGAAAATATAGAAGCATACTGGTAATGAAGAGGCAGAATGGTTTAGTCTTTGTGTGATTCAGTGCAAAACTAAATGAATGAAACTGGTAGGAGGAAGAGATCCACTTTATTTGAAGGATCCTTCACAGGCAACGTCATCATTTCTTGAGGAAGGTTTCTCAAGTTCTTGGTTGATTTGGGGCATGGTTGCAAATACCTGTAGTGCTGAAGATATATTGCAACCTATAAGTAGAAGAGGTGGCAAAGGTGAACACGTTTCTACCTCAAAACCGCAAATCATCGATTGATTTTGATGACGTTAATTCTGAAGAAACAGATGAAGATAAAAGGGATGTTTCCCTGTATGTGATTGATAATGATGATGATTGATTTTTGGTGTTTTATGGTGGTGTTTCTTATTATTTGGGAGCAAGGTTTTAAATGTCAATGACTCAATGTTGACATCGTGTTGACGGGTTAAAAAGGGGGCATGTCGTCGGCTTATCATCGACATCGGGGAAATTTCTTGCAAATTGCATGAAAAGGTTCAAAATGATCCAACATGTTACAAATTTGATGAAAATGAATATTTTCATAACTACTACATGCATGAAGAAATGCTTAGAAGATCAAAATCATATCTTTTAAATGAAAACATAATATAATCATACTACTGACATAACTACTGGCATATAGATAGATTTATAGCATTCAAAAGAAATGACAAAAGGTAACAATAAACAATTTTAAAGTTCATGTGGTATCTGTACTTTAACCTTCTTCATACCCTTCTATATCAAAGAAGAATTTCCAATATTGAAGATCTCAATGCAGAAGTAGATAACCATGACACGAGGTTATAGCCTCTAAATTTTCAAGATGCTATCGATATAGTTGTAGCCTTTAGGATGTTTCCTTTGTCCTTTTTTTTGGAGGATGAGAGGGTATTTGGGTAGGTTGCATCACCATGGATATTTGTAGTCTCTATTTGTCATGATTTCCACAAATCGTACGAAGGAGAAGGATCTTGAGTCTTGATGTATAGGCTTTTACTTTGTATTACCATCATCAACCAAATTAGATTTGATGCATACGATCTTAGATATATGACATGTTGTTTCCCATAGGCTCACTGCTTAGAACATTGCCTCATGATCACAACTTCTTAGAATATTTGTAAATTAAGAATCACTTACACATATAAGGAAATGTTTTTTTTTTTTTTTTGAATAAAAGATGTCAACGACATATCGACGATATATTGTTGGTATGTTGAAAATTTTGTATTGAGGAACCCCAATTTTAATAATATGTCGTCGGTATCCCTCGATATCGATGACATATCGATCGACATCAGGGAAAAAGATATGGCAGGTGGTGTCAATATCTCTTGGGGCCTCGATACTAACATATCGACGATATATTGTTGATATGTCATTGACATGTCTTTCCTTATTTGGGAGTATAAAACTTATGTTACTTAATGCCTTTAAACTCATTTGTTAGCTTATGAGCTTGTGTTGCATTAAGCTTCAAAATGGCTTATTCTAAGATAGTTTATTTTTGGCATCAACCTCCTATTTATGCAATACATCTTATTAATATGTATGATACTTTTAAAAAACTGTATGATATATAAATAATTTTCTTTATGTATTTAAATATTAAAAAAAACTTAACTTAATTCCCAATTACTCCCCTGCTGATTTCTCCTTAAGTACTCACCTTCCCAACTAAATACTGGGATCTACGTTTTAATAATCTTACTGGGCACTGGCATAGGTGTTTGTTGAGTTACGTTATATTGTAAGGGGTGTTATGCCCTTTTTATTATTTCGTTGGGTTTATGTTGTAACTTTTCCCTCTCCTCTCTATATATAAAGAGGTGTAGGGGTGGCTTGGTAATTAAGAAATATTATTTTCTTCAACTTGGTATCGGAGTCTAGTTGGGGACTCCACCAAGAAAACCTTAACTCTACCACCAAGCCCCACCACCATCGCCATCACTACCACCAGCTAGCGGCACTGCCACCACTGGCCAACATCTGCTGTGCTGCCGCCGCAGTAGCAACAACATTGCTTCACCGGCAACGTCACCTCCACCCAGCGCTCCTACCTCCTCTCTTTGTCCTCTTCTCACTGCTAGGTCCCTTCCGGCGGTAAGGAGAGAGTTGTAGACCCTATTTTTCCCTTGCAAAGGGGTCTAGAAAGGTTCTTGGCTCGTTGGTGATGGACTTTTAAAGTGAGGACCTTTTGGAAAGAAGTTTGGAAATTCGTCTTTGATCATATAATTAAATTAGAATTTTCATTACTGTTTTGGGGTGTGTATTCCCCCTATTGATGCATGTTTTGGGGTAAGTATTCCCCTTCGATTGTTGACTGCGTGTAAGCGAAGCTTTTTGGGGTGTGTATTCCTCGTTTAATGCATATTTTGGGGTGTGTATTTCCCGTTTCTGTCAGATTTCAGATCTATGTTTGGGGTTTGTTGTCACTATGACCACATCATCGTCAGAGTCCAAAGTGACGTCAGAACAGACTAGAGACAGTGTAGTCTACAAAAATTCATTTTTTGCTCCTATTGTAAAGCTTGATGAGACCAATTACCCTCGTTGGTCTCAGACATTTCTCGTGATTGTGAAAGGACATGAGAAGCAGCATGTCCTTATAGAACACGACCATAGCAAAAGATAGGGAAATATGTAACCTGGAACAGAGATGATGCCATAGTGAGGGCCTGAATACTTAACAGTGTTATATCTCTCATTGGAGATAAAGTCATGTATTACAAGATGACCAAGGAAATGTGGGATGGTCTAAAGGTCACTTATTCTCATGAACTCAATTTCACTCAGGTCTTTCAGATCTATTATGTCACTTGAAGCAGAAATCCATGAGTCTCTCGCAGTACTATTCCACCATGAAGGGACTTTTGGAGAAATATAATGCATGTAGGCCCATGTGCACCTCAGCCACGTGTAGGGATCAGAGGAAGGAGTTCTCTGCGCATATGTTTCTGGCAGGGCTTAATGACAATTATTCCGCAGCATGCTCATGATTTTGACACTATCTGATCTTTCTCATATTGAGGAGATATGCAGGAGACTTGGCAGGTTGCATACCCAGTCTATGCCAGAGGGTATTACTAGGAAAACCTCCTCTCATGCAACTGTGAGTACTTGTGGAGGACAAATAGGAGCCTTCAGAGGTAAAGGCAGGGGGCGTGCTGATGGTGGTTGTGGCAAGCCCACCTGTTCTTATTGTGGGAGACTTGGCCACATTGAGGCCTAGCACTGGAACAAACTTGCATGGCCTACAATTGTCAACCAAGTTTTTGTGACTACATCTCCAGTCCTGTCTACTGAGGTAGTGACTCTTGTAGAGACGGACTATGATGTAGTTGTACAGCATCTGGCCTAGTTGACCCTTGAGCAATCTCAGTCCTCAGGCACAATTACTTATGCCTCTGCATCATATATGAATAGTTCATGGTTGATTGATTCAGGTACCTCAGATCATTTGACAGGAAATTCTCAGTGTTTTAGGAATATGTAAAAGATACCATAGGATCGCTCAGTGCAGCTTGCAGATTGTAGGCATGGCCCCATCTATGGTAAGGGAGGGGTATCAGTTACTCCCTCCATGAATCTCTTTAACATTTATTAAGTGCCTGACATGACAATGCAATTGCTGTTTGTTAGTATTATTACTAAGTAGTTGCATTGTCGTGTCATTTTTTATGTGGTTGGATGTACATTTCAGGTTCGCATGATGAGGAGGACGATTGGTGGTGGTTATGAGGAGGGGGTGTATACCGGTTGGTTTAGAGTCCTGTTATTGCAGCCTATCAGATGAGCACTACTGCGTGGAGTGCCTTGCAATGGCACAAACGACTATGTCATCTTTCACAGGACAAGCTACGTCGGATCATCTCTCATCTTTCTCCTGGCATGAAGATTTAGTGTGATGCCTGTCAGCTGGGGAAGCATCACCATGTTTGTTTTCCAGCATCTATCTAATGTAGTAGTTCTGCTTATTTTGATTTTTTACATTATGATGTTTGGGGTCTTAGCTTGTGGCAAACTGATAGAGTTATCGGTATTATCGGTTATTTGTCGATGATTTCTCTCGTTTGTTATGGACATTTTTGATGTGGAATAAATGAGAAGTTTGATCCATTATTCAACAATTTGTGATGTTTGTAAAAACTCAGTTTGGTGTATGCATTAAGGTCAAAATTGATAGTACCTTAGAATTATATACTAAGAATTTGGCATACTTGTATGGGTCACCTATCATTGTGCATTAAACATCATGCCCTCACACGTTACAACATAATGGGATTGCTAAAAGAAAACACCGTCATATTCTAGATACAGCTAGATCCTTGCTTATCCAGAATAGTGTCCCGCATAGTTGATGGGGAGATGCAGTTCTTACTGCCTGTTATCTCATTAACAGGCTTCCTTCCTCTGTGCTTCATGAGCAGATCCCATGGAACATGTTATATCCTGATTCAGATTTATTTCTTGTGCTGCCAAAGACTTTTGGTTGTGTGGCGTTTGTACTCCTCCTTGGGCTTGGTTGTGACAAATTGGCTTCTAGGGCGGTTAAGTGTATATTTCTTGGTTATTCATGCATTCAGAAAGGATATAGGTGTTTTGACCGTATACACCAAAGGCACTATGTTAGTGTGGATGTGACTTTCCATGAGTCTATTCTATATTTTTCCACCTCAAGTCATCGGTTGAAAGACGTTGAGATGGCTGTGCCAATGCCTGTACCTCCTGTAACCATGGAGGATTTTTCTCAGAGTAGTGGTGTACCTCCTACAGAGTGGACTATGGGCACGTTCAGAGTTGTACCACCTGATGATAAGACCTTTAAGGGTGCTACATATCATCTTCTTGTCAGTTATAGAGAAGACACACCTCCTCAGTTCCTACTAAACCACCATCGTCTTCTCCCACACAGGCATGTGTTGAGGGTACTGACGATACTTCTCCGGATATTATATCTCCAGGTTCCCCTTTTATGCCCACAGATGAGGATATCCTCATTTTTATCAGGAAGGTTCCACGATCTTGTGCCTAGTATCATGTTGTCGGGAGTATTGTTTCTGCTGATTCTCTAGGTTCAGAGTTTCATACGTTCGTTGCTACATTTTCCAGTGCTGAGATCCTTATCTCGTACCAGCAGGCTCTACTACATCCACACTAGAAGGTAGCTACGGAAGGGATGTCTGCTCTTACTGACAGAAGCACCTGGTGATGAGTCTAATTTATTGGACTAATATTTAGCCTAAGTACTCTTTAATTACAGGTGCTTAGTTTCTAATTGCTTAAGAGTTAAATGATAATTTATCTTAGTATGCATATAATTTTATGTGCCAATTTTACATTTAATAGCATATGATTATGATAACCTATTTGGTGGATGCAGACTAGATGCAAGAACTATTGAAATATGAAGGTAGCATTCGCAAATGAGACATGCACATGACAGCCATCCAATTTCAATTTCTAAGACGTCCAGACTGATCCAGAGCTCAGTCTGGATGTCTGATGACGTTGACGGTAACTGCACCGCCTTTCCACCGCCATAATCTCCACCGCCAGAACCAACAGCTCGCGATTCTCGCGGAATGGTTGGAGAAGATCCCAGTGGAAGAGAACAAATCGGGGATTTTTTTAAAAGGAGAAACTAATTGCAGAGGGCGATCTTCATCTTCTTCCTCCCACCTTCTTGACCGTGGTCTTTGGGCTTGCACCGTGCTCTCCCACGTACACTATGGCATAGGCATTCTCCATCACCGCAATGGTGCATGGTGACAGCATGCACCACCATCAGTCGTTCCCTCCATCACCACCATCACCACTTTCATCACCATCATTGATGCCCACCCCTTCTCCTTTTTCTTCATTTTCCTCCTCCCCTGTTCCTCCCTTCCACAAAGGAACCCAAAGCTGCCATCACCTCAGTAGCTCTCATCCAACACCACGACCACCATCACCGCCACCCAACACCTCACCGCCAACCCCCTTCACCGCAACCACCACGACCACAATCACTGCCCAACCCATAGCCGCCCACCACCTAAGCCTCCTTTTCTTTGTTTTCTTCTCCTTTCTTTGCTACCCGCCAATAAACCCATAACCTCCACCACTACTCCACCCTATCCAGCCATCGATCTCTTCACCAACGCCACCAGCAGACTCACTGGGAGCTCGCTGATGTCGCCCTGTCGGCTACACCGCCAACCGACTGATCAGTCGTCCTCCCGGCTACCCATCGATGTCGACGAGGTCCTCACTGACCAGCCACCACCGGCAGCCATCAAGCTTGCTGTCACCACTAACGCAACAGCCAAGATCTGGCTAACCTCCACCACGTGCAGTTTGGCCACTGATGCTCCTTCCCGTGTACAAGGAAGAGAGAGGGAGAATCTCTTATTTTCCATTCAATTACTATTTACATTGTTGTGCCATTTTGGGAGTTTAATTTTCCTTTAACATTTGTTTTATCGTGTGAACTTCAACTGGGCCCCTTTAGTTTGCTCTAATTAATTGGCTTATCGAATTGCATGATTATCTTCCCTATCTATTAGCCTCACATACATTGCATATTATAATATAATTGTGGGCAAATATCTGATTATCATATTTTGATGAATTAGCGAGTTAATTTGGCATGTTCCTCATAGAAACGACCTAATTCATTGTGGTTAGATTTTGAATTATTTATTGTTTTGATAGTCGATTTTTACCAAAAAAATATTACGATACGACATTTTATGTGCAAAAATCCAGCGAAAGCGAAGATCTACTTATCACTTGGTAACTGTCTACTTTACCGTCCAGCGCACACCTTATTGGAGTCAGATGGGTCTTTGCCTTAAAATACAACCCAGATGGGTCTATTTCTCGGTATAAGGCTCACCTTGTGGCCAAAAGATTCACCCAAACCTATGGGGTAGATTTCTTTGACATGTTCTTCTCAGTTGCTCAGCTCTCTACTATTCGGATACTAGTTTCTGTTGCAGTTCATTATGGATGGTATCATATCAGCTAGATGTCAAAAATGCATTCTTATATGGCGATTTGCGGGAGGAGATATATATTGAGTAGCCACCTGAATTTGATGTTCAAGGGAAATGTATATGCATACTTCGTAAGGCTATTTATGGTCTTAAGCAGAGACCTCGAGCCTGGTTTCAACGCTTGTCTAAGGCGTTATCTGTTATTGGGATGCAGAGGTCCTTGTCTGACCATTCACTATTTATGAGAAAGATCAATAGTGGTATAGTGGCTCTATTTGTGTATGTAGATGACATTATCCTCACAGGTGATGATGTAGATGGCATTTCTCAGGTGGAGTACTTGACACGCCAATTTGTCATGAAAGACCTTGGGAAGCTAAGATGTTTTTTAGGCATTGAGATTGCCACAAGTAAGCAAGGGATAATTATGTCACAAAGAAAGTATGCTCTTGGCATTTTTCACGAAACAGACATGCTAGGATCCAAGGATGCCTATATTCATATGGATCCTAAAGTTCATCTCTTTGATGATACTGTAAAGTTGAAGGACAATAAGACATCGAAAACTAGTGGGGAAACTATTATATCTGACAATCACTAGGCCAAATATTAATCTTATAATGGGTAAGCTAAGTCAATTCTTATACAAACCTACTGATGTTCATTGGCAGGCTGTGATGCAGGTGTTGAGGTACATCAAGGGATGTCCAGGTAGATGCATTCTATTTCAAAAGAAGGCTCTTATGTCTGTTGTTGCCTACTCAGACACAGATTATGCAGGAGATGTTGGAGACAGGCGGTCTACCACTGACTTCTGTACTTTTGTAGCTGAGAACTTGGTGACCTAGAGAAGCAAGAAACAAAGTGTAGTTTCAGGTTCTAGTGTTGAGTTTGAGTACTGAGTCATGGCACATACTGCAGCTGAGATCATATGGATAAGATCTTTGTTATGAAATCTTTATGTTACTATTCGGAGCCAATGGAGATGCATTGTGACAACCAAGCTGCAACATATATTGTAAACAATCCCATGTTCCACGAGAGAACGAAACATGTGAAAGTGGATTGTCATTACACAAGGAGTTTGATTTAGCAGGATCTTCTTTGTACTACTTGTCTTGCCTCTTCAGACCAGACTACTAACATACTTACTAAATCGTTGTCTCGCCCACAGTTTGTGAAGTGTAGAAACAAGTTGAGCATGGTGAATATATATGCTCTAGCTTGAGGGAGAGTGTTGAGTTACGTTATATTATAAGGAATGTATGCCTTTTTTATTATTTCATTGGATTTATTTTGTAACTTTTTCCTCACATCTCTCTATATAAAGAGGTGTAGGGATAGCTTGGTAATTAAAAAATATCATTTTCTTCAACTTCAATCCTAATGGGAAGGCTATGTTCTCTTTTCCACTACCTATTTTTTAATAGAGAGATTGATTGAGCCCCTTACCACTCAATCTTGCCTCTTGGTTAATCCATTGTTTTTGCACAAACTATTAAGGGGGAGAGAAAGCAACACATATGATTGGATTCAGTTAATTTAGTCCACATCATTGCACTTTCCCACACACACATATGCATATTATGTGCATATGTGGTGTTTGAATCGAAGGCAGACTCCTTGTCATGCAAATCCCAACAACCATATATGTATTTGAGATATTATGTACCTGTATTATGTACAAGTGACCCCAAGTTAACCCAATAATGGGTGACACACATTAAGGATTGATATATCGGTGATATATCGGTATCGTCAGGTCAACACGTATCAATATCAACCTTAGTATCTTTTTTCCATGATATCACCGATATATCGTTGATATATCGCCCATATCGTCGATATTATGGACTTTTGTTGAACTTTAAAGTTGTACATGCTAGGGTTCTTGCTCCCTTGTAGTCTTTTAAATATGTCAACTTTAGAGCTGTACATCCTCTGTTAACAATTCAGTCATTGCATTTGGTTTTACTTATTGAAAAATAGGAAGAAGATTCTAAAACGTCGGTAAGAAATATATTAGCATCTTTAAACCTCTATAAAAAGATGTATAAAACCAAACACTTTGATAATTCATAGGAGTATTGAAAGGGTTATCTTGTCATCTTCCTTTGATTAGAGGATGTCATCCATGATGATTCTTCTTTCTTTCCCCTACAACAACCTAGGGTTGACAGGCTTACTTGTTTCAGCATGGTTTATCTAAGTACTTGCGTACTGGTGCTTCGTTGATTTCCATTGATCTTGCAAACTGTGCATTATACTATGAGGGGCACAATCTCTCTAGTTATTTAAGCATTTATATTTATCCATTATATACATTTATGTTATCTTAGCCATGTCTTGTTTCACCAGGTGCGTCTTTGTTGGTAGGAGATGTAATTTCATGTGTTGAGCTCATAATGAGGAGTAATAGGGTGGTTCACGAAATGTGAGAAATCAATGAGAAAGAGTAGTATTGGAATGGAGAACGTGTTGGAACTGATAAGAAAATTAGGATTCTAATTATTTGACCATTTATATTTGTTCATTATATACTCGTGCGATCTAAATTGTATTTTCTATCACCAAGTGCGTCTTTGGTGATAGTATCTGTGATTTCATATTTTGAGATCGTAATGAAAAAAGTAATAGGGTGATTCACGAAATCTTAGGCAGGTCAATAAGAAAAAGAAGAGTATTGGAATAGAGAGCATGTTGAAATTGATAAGAAAATCAGTACAACTAAGGCATAATTTCAATTGTCAACAATATGCAACGAAAGTTACTATGAACATTTTTCAGTTATTATCATGTTCTATATACTTTCTTTTCAATATATAACTTTGTCGACATGCGACTAGTGTATGTCTATTATGTTTTCATTCAAAATTTATTATTTTCATCTTCTAGGCATTTCTTCATGATATATTAGTTATTAAAACGTTAATTTTTATAAAATCTGTGACATTTTGACCCTTTCTGAGCGATTTCCCTAAAATTTACTGATATCAGCGATATATCCCCGATATATCATTTTTTAACTTGTCGATATGATATCAATATCGATATTTAAAATCTTAGCACACATAAATTATACATATGGGTGTGACTAGGTACAAAGACAGAGAAAGTAGACACAAGCAAACCAGATATGACTTGGATTGAGTTAATTATACAAAGGACCTTGGACTAGGCTGATATCACCCTACATTCCTCGTCAAGAATTTATATTCATATGCTCAAATATATGGGCCTTGCTTACTAGATAGTACTACATGCCTTGGTACTTTAGGGAAGATTGCTGGAGATACCTGGCTCAATACCTTGTCATCCAAGTCATTGAAGTCATCCGGTTTATTACGTTATTTTGTTTTAGTCCATCTTAGCACCAGTCCATGTCTCTTGGTTTCTTTGGGTTCTGAATCTGCTTGTTAATGTCGCTTGTCATGAGAAAGTTCAGGGTCTTCGTTTATTCTCTCTCTTTTTGTTTGCAATGTTAAGCGAATTCCTGAAGTAAAGACAAATTCAGAAGTATGTTAATTAGTCAGGCACAAGTGTTTTTTTTTTTCTTTTGCATAGGAAAAAGACATCTGCATGGCTAGCATGTAATATGCTTGTTGCTTTATGCTTATACACAGGTGAGATTGATTATAATCAATGTTTATACTCTTTACAGGTAGATAGGGGTGTTCCATTGAGTGAAGCTTTACTTATGCATGACAAATGGTTGGAAGACAAAGGAATCAAGCACGCAAATTTTGTTGTTGTTACATGGGGTGATTGGGATTGCCGAGTGATGCTAGAATCTGAATGCAGGTTCAAGAGGATCAGGAAGCCACCATATTTTAATCGGTATTGACCCTCGTAAGGATTATTATGTACTAGTCACTGTCGCTTGTGTCATTTTTGTCTTTTTAAATTCTTTACAACTATGAATGTGATCCAATCATGTTCTATTGTTTGAAGAATTCCACCCAATATTATTATATGATAGCTTTTAGGCTCTATAGAGTAGTTTGTTTTCCTATTTAAAGTTTTACGTTGTGCTCACATTCTTTTTACACATTTAATCTTTTTATTTCTTTCAAGCCGCACCTGTAGTAACATGCAAAACTCAAAGTCTCAGGAGTTTGTTTGGGTTTACTGGTGTAAAATTGAGTTAAATGCTGACTAGTTGAAGTTGGGTGTAAAATCTCAGCAAGGATTGTAGATTGATCTGTAAGTATAGACATGCTCAAGGTCTTTGTGTGGCTCTTGAGAAGAAGGATCATGACTAAGGCATTTAGCCTAAAGATTGTGCCTAATTCTGATCCCACTTGCATCTTATATGATACTGAGATAGAGGATTGTGATCACTTGTTTTCTGGTTGCCCTTTGGCAAAGGAGGTTTCCACAAGAACTTCTGGATGGTGGCCATCTACACCATGGGAGAATTTTTGGCATTCCTTCCAGAATGGCACTTTTAGTTCTTAAGGACAACGGGCTCTTAGGCAATCCTTGTCATTGTATTCATCTGATTCTTTTTCTTCCCCTTTTTTGTGTGTGTTGTTAGCCTTTAACTCTAAGCATCTAAATATGAATTTTCACTTCTTTCCCGTTTAGGTCCAATCTTGGATACAATTTTTTTGTTCTCAGGGTTGTCAGTTGTCACCATACTTTTGCATGATTATAGTTTGCATGGCCTGGCTATTTTTCTCTGCCTGACCTGGTTCACCATATCTTTGCATTATTTTATCATTTCAGCTGACATGCATGCTTTCCTTGGAATTGTTTGAAGAATGCCACCTTTAGTCGTCCTTGTTCATAGTTTTCATTGATTGTGTAGGCACTGTCTTAGTGGCTGTCCAATCATTTTTATTATGCTAGCATCCTTCGACGTAGTTTTCCGGAAAATGCAAATGAAAATTAGTTTTGTGATTTTCTCTTTAGTTTAACCAGTGCTGAAATCATTTTCTGTTGTCCACTTCTCGTTGTTAAATAGGTGGATCAACTTAAAAATTCCTTTTAAAGAAGTTTTTGGAGTCCGCTGCAATCTCAAGGATGCTGTTCAACTGGCTGGTCTATCATGGGAAGGCCGTCCCCACTGTGGTCTTGATGATGCACGAAACACTGCACGCATTCTTGCTCTCATTATGCGGAGAGGGTTCAAGTTTTCAATAACCAACTCTTTGGTGAGGCAATCTGCTGATGGTCCAGCAGCATACCCACCTTACGTCAATCGTACACCGGACGTGAATCTGCAGACTGAGAAGATGAAACAACTTGTGGGCCCTGCTAACTCCCCTCAGTTCCGTCCCTTCTTTGATCCCACCACCAAGGAGAGGCGTGCATACTGCTTCTGTGGAGTCCCAAGCAGCAAATGCATGGCGCGTCAGCGAGGGCCGAATCAAGGAAGGTACTTCTTTGGTTGTGGGAATTGGACAACAACGCGGGGTGCGTTGTGCTCCTACTTTGAATGGGCTTCTTAGAGGGTAAGGGGCTTCTTAGAGGGTAAGGGCACCATGATGCATTTGTGCTGGTGCCAGTGTGCAGGGAGAACTAGATCCTCACAGAGATGGGGGTAGGGTTTTCCTTAGATATTCCTGTTTCTCTTAAATATCTATCATCGGAGGCAAATAACCTCTAGGGTGATTGCTGCTCATTAAATGCTTTATTATGGCTATTAATTCCGGACCTTGGATTTGAAGCTTATTGCACTAGTATCTAGGGAGTATCTAACCTGTAAATTGACTTCTTGACAGAAGAGAAGGGGGGATCAGATACTGCTTAGAACAGCTCTTGTGTACCTGGAAAGTCTCTCTGACTACCATAAATAATAATAATCTATGCTTACTGGGTGGGTACCTTCTCTCTGTTTGGGTGCTTCTAGAGGTTGTAATGTGTCCCGAAGATTTCAGCTTGCTTTGTTTGGCAGAACAAAGTACATGATGCTCTCAGAAAATTATCTTATATCCTGGTTTATAAATTCTTGGCCTCTCTTTCTCATTGATGATTATTTACGATTACTGAATTTCTACCATGTGATTGGTTATTTTTCACGTGTGGTAGTACTCACGAGAAGTATAGCGAAAGATATCGTTAATTATCTATTTACTGGTGATCTTTTATCTTTGTCGTGCAACCCTGTATGTACGTGGCTGTTATGCTTGTGTTTATCGTTTAGTTCATAAAACTTTGGAATCTATCCATTTTTTCTCGTGACCCACAATCCAACAATTTTCGATGATAAGTGCGGGTTTGTGTTGGGGGGAAGCATGCCTCCCACACGCTGTTGTCTTGGGTAGAGCCAGTTGGTTAGGGTGTAACCTGGTACAACAATGAGACAATTTTAGGGTCTATACAATATGGAGATATTTAGCAGGTTCTCACCCAATATTGAACAAAAGAAATAAGTAAATTATAAAAACAATCCTATGCCTGCTCGAGAGAGTAAGTAATTAACAAGAAGGTAGCATCAACAGTGTGGGTTGTTTTGTGAAAGATGGACATGATCAAATGCTAATGGCCTTCATCTTATTGGAGATTGGAAGTAATAGCAGTGGTTATATTCCTTAGCTGCTACTTGAATTGGAATAAAGATACTCCAACATTGCTTCCAAATGTTTGCCGATTTTACCGTTGCCACTTCCTTGAAAATGATGATAGCTTCTGTTTTAGGCACAAAGGTACATTAACTTAAAAGTGGGGTGGGTGAGTTGTGGTGGTGTTGTAAATTGTGTAGCAAAAATGAATTAATCTTTCAAAAAATGACTGGGGAAACATTTGTAGGAAATAATATCTATTTAGATTTTTCAATCTAGTATTTTATCTACGAATGGGAAATCCTCAATAAAGGGTGATGATACAACTTCTCTCTTGGTCTGTCTTATTAAGTGAGAATGGGTTACCCATAGACCAGATATCCAAATTACAACAAAAAAATGAGAATAAAAAATACAAGTAATCTTAAAAAGCCTTTAAGAGAAATGAATAAGTAAATATAAGGTTGAAGATACTCCCTATCGAATCTATGAGATGTGATGCTCTGGGTGTGTTTACAAATGAAGTTAACAGGAGCAGTTAGTAGATAATGAGAGAATTTGGGTGATTTTCACTTAGAAATGCTTAAAAATATTGTGAATGTGCTGAAGGATGTTTAAGTAAGGTATTTATAGAGCGTCTAGGTCAAATTTTAGTCAAAATAGCCATTGAAATTTAAAATTTATTGCAATTAATTAAATTAGAATAGTTAAAATAATAAACATGTAATTTTTTCAAGATCAGATGTTTGAATTTAAGAATGGATGTCTAATTTGGAGCAATCATATGCTTAATCACAAAAATGGATGTTTGGTAGGCTTCTAAGAGACATCTAAAATTAAAAAGCAACTGCTCATAAAGGACTCTCATCATCCGATGATAAAGTTAATAACTGTCCAACATTTAAAATTCAATAAGATCGTCTAAAGGTTAAAAATGGACATGTAGAGGTGAATACTCAAACATTTAATAAATAAAAATAAACTTCTAAGAGTACAAAGTTCTAGAGGTCATTTGATAAGAAATGGTAGACAACTAAAAATATAAAGTGAACTTTCTATAAGGAGTACTAGATGGCTTTTTCAAGAGAAGTCTATTTGATGTTAATCAAATGTAATTAATGAGAATTTATTTTTAGCATTGGAAAAAAAATCAATGTTGACGTAATAAATCAAATATAAATTTAAAATTAAATGTAGATGCCTAGAAATAATTAAAAGTGTTTGAATGATGACAATTGACCAAGGTATAGTTGTGCAAATGAGTATTAATTGAGTTCCACAATATTGAGAAAAAGTGGATGTCTCGTTAGGTTACTCTGGTCTGAAAAGTTATAAACATAAAGTTTTGTAAAAAATAAATGAGAAGTGAAGGTTATGAAGGTTTTTATAAGATGTCCCAAAGTTTTATAGAAGGTTTTTTGGGCTTTTTTGCATTCTAAAAAATAAAATTACAATAATTTTTTTTTACAATGTAATTAACTCATTTATTTTGCTTTTTGATCCTTGCTTTTTTGATTCCTTATGTTTTGTTTTTTCTTTGATTTTCTTACAATACTTGTTAGCTCACAAGAGAAAAATAATAATAATGGTAAAAGAAATTATTTGTCATTATTAAAAAATTAAACTAAAGTTAACAACAAAAAGTCACGGGAAAGTTCACATGCCCCCTTTAGAATTAAATATCATTGGTAATATTTGAATATTAACACAAAAATCTATAGAAAAGTTCACACATTCCCTTCTTAATCTTAACATCACCGATGATATTTAGTTGTATACCATACATTCATATAAAAGTTCAAACACACCCTCCTAGTTAAATATCACCAATGATATTTAGTAGTACACCAAATATTATCGATGATATGTTGTCGATGTACTTATACTATGATTGTTGATTTTGATAAAAATAAAACATTTATAGATTAACATTTCATTTGAAGATTAAGTATTTTAAGTTTAGCCATGGATGAAGCTTGAAAGCTCATCCTCAAGCTCCATGAAAGGTTAAAGGAGCTCATGAAGAAAAAAATCAACGAGCATGAATGAAGACTTGAAGAAGTGCTTATAATTAGATTTCTTTTGTTGTATTTGAGGTAACTTTATTTGACTTTTTTCTTTTTAGAGCCTAAAATAATATTAAATAACCTTAGATAGTAAGCAGGTGACCTTGGAAACCAAACTTAATACATAAAAGGCACTAAATCAACCCGACATAGTTCAAGGGCACCACTTAATTTCGTAACACACCTATTGATTGCATTATATCCGGACATTTGCCTACATCACTTGCTGACCATTCCCTTAGTAAGGTGTCGACTAATGGTCAACCATTTTAGCAAACATTAAGTACTTCATGTTCGTATTTCATAGGATTTGTAGAACATTAATTACACTAATCACTCGACTAATTACCCTAAAAAGTCATACTAATCAGTTGACCAACTACCATTCAAGGACCATGGAATCTCATACTAAGGCGTCAACATGATTTTACTTATCTGACGACCTATGAGCACCAATAACCAATTCCAGGGATTTAGACTAAAAACCCCTTTGGTAACTAAATGACTGGTCATAGACTAACTTGTATAGGACCAGATGACCGATCATCATCCAACTAGTGAAGACCTAGCTTGACACGTCACACCCATTCAAGGGTGTTGACCAAGAATTGTCGTTGGTCAACTAACTCAGTACCAACATGTCAACTAGTCATCAAATGACTTGTGCTGTATGATGAATCTACACTATTTCCTACATTTCTGTTGAAACTTCTGACAACCTTAAATTTCTCTTACGGGTATACCTTGTTTCTATGCATCTCTAGAGTGTTCCTAAGTTTTCTATAAATGCTTATGAACACTCTCTTGCTCATATACAACATAGAGAAGTGGTAAACAAGATTGAGAGTCAATTCTTTCCACCTACATCCACTTAGTGAGAAATTAAAGAGACAGAAACTCTACTCTAGCTCTCTAAGCCATTCAAGCAATTGTTGAGAGCTTCATTTTCATCATGCTTTTAATCTGAATTACTTCCACCCTAGGGAAGTCACTTGTCCTATAGAAGCTAATTTATTTAATATTCATTTGGGCTATATAGTTATTTGTATTTTGTTTTATTTTTTTGGGCATCTAACTTGCGGATTCTCATCTCAATTGGAGACAATTTTTTTCGTAGAGAAGAGAAGTTTTGAGGTACACTACCTCTAGTCTAAAATGGTGTTATTGTATTGTGATTGTGTCACTTCCGTTTTAATTAGTACGTTAGTTGATTTGATTGATTCAATTGATCGAAAAATTCTAAATTGGTTCACTTAGGTGGTGGTCGTTACGTGAGTTAAGTTTTCACCTAAAAATATATTATTTTTACGGTAAATACTTATTTTGTGTAATCATTATTTTATTAGTTCATCATTTTTTTTATCATGCACTATTCACCTTCCCTTTAGTGTAATTTACATTTATGACATATCACTGGTGATATTTAAATATCAACGGTGATATTTTGCTTTTGGAATAGTATGTAAACTTTTGTATAAATTAACCTCGATTCTTGTTTTCGCATACCTATCCACAAGATCACTTCCAATCACTTAAACTCTTACTAACTTATTATTTAAGATAAAATTACCTTTAAAAGTTATCTTCACTAAACAATTTATTGAATAAAAAGAAATGGATTCTAAAAGATTATGACCTACCAAAAAAAAGAAACGTATATAAATAGAATACAAACTCCTTATTTAAAAAGTCCTCATCCAAAAGTAGGATCAAGGGATTCTGCAACGGTGTATGAAAGTTTGGAACAACCCTTTTATTCTTACCCCAAAAGAGCCAAATCCCTAATGCCATTAGGCTTTGACTGGACCCCTCCCTCGCTCCTCTCCCCCTCTACTCCTTTTGGCATCCTCTTCCTCCTAGATCTACGCTCACGAGTGTTGTCATTTGTCGGTTTGCTCTCTTCCGCATGCCCTTGATCGAGGTTGCCACAACGTTGCATGTTGCATTGACATTGCTTGCCAACATGGCTTCTGTAGGTGTGGTGCTGCTTGTGAATGGAGAGTGAGTCGCAGGGTCGCCTTTACTCGCTATGGTGATGCACTTGGTAGTGGTGGTTGTGCTCGCTGCAGTGAGGGTGGTGGTGGTGGTGCGAGTTTCTTCAGTTAGTGATCCTTGAGCCTTGGTTGACGAGGGAGTTGGCGGCCTTTTACTGTTTGAGATCACATGTGACCTCGTGCTTACTGCGATCGAGATCTCTTGATTTTTATTAGGAACTAATATTTATTAGTTTCTCGTTAGACTGTAAAAGTTATCGAGATTCTTTTTTGGTGGCACTATCATTTATATAAGTGTGAAATTACTGCTCCTTCAAGTATCGGAGGAACATAACTAGATCTCTTACTTAAAGCATCTTCTTTATACTTTCTTATATTTCTATTTTTTTTATTTTCTGTAATTTTATTTATCTCTATCTTAACAGAATTCCTCAATTGTCACGTGAAGCAATCTTCTCTCTTAGACGAGGGTAATTAAACTTTTATTTTTTCTTTTTCCTGCATTAGGCTGCATCCTTGGCATCTTATTCTTCCCCGATTAACGCAATGCTTCTCTCGAAGAAAAAAAAAGTAGGACCGAGGTTGTAAACTTCCGCGTACGCTAACGCAAAAAAAAAAAAAAAAAAAAAATCATGCCACCGCAACTAAGCATGCGTGCACTCCTTTCCGCTGCTGCCATTCGCATTCCCCTCCTCTCCACTTCATGGCCTCAACGGCACCACCACCAAACCCCCTCCTCCGGTCTCCATGGCGACCTCTCCGCCCAACCCTAACCCCCATCCCTCGACGGCCCCTCGCCTTCTTCTTCGCCCTCGCCTTCCTCTCTTTCCTCTGCTCCCCTTCCCACCAGACCCCCCAGGTGAGCGCACGCCTCCCCCCACCTCTCTCTCTCTCTCTCTCTGTCCCATTAGGGTTCTTCTCCCGTCGTTCATGACTCCATGTCTTTCTCTATTGCAGTTCTGCGATGTTGAGAGCGGAGGGTTCGAGTGTCCATCGGCTTCAGTGGGGAGGCTGTTGATAAGGGGAGGGACCGTGGTCAACGCTCACCACAAGGAAGTCGCCGACGTCTACATTGAGGATGGGGTGATCGTGTCCGTCGCCCCGAACATCAAGGTGAGGTTTCCGTGGTTTTACGATCAATCCGTGTGCGTAAGCCGCGGAATCTTACATGGAGATTCACTTGTCCGTGACTATGGCATCTGCCTTTTCGTTTTTTAGTGCTAAAATACTAAGGTACCGCTGTGTGTTTGTTGATTGATGACGTGTGAAGCGTGAAAGTCCTGTATAGTAAACTCTCTCCTGTCAAGGGTGGATTTTTCAA
Organism: Thalassia testudinum; assembly: GCA_037157565.1. Lineage (NCBI taxonomy): Eukaryota > Viridiplantae > Streptophyta > Magnoliopsida > Alismatales > Hydrocharitaceae > Thalassia > Thalassia testudinum. The sequence goes on along the minus strand of JAZHRO010000013.1, from coordinate 66,992,654 downwards.
CTTCGACGGAGGGGGATGGGTGCCGTGAATGAAAATTTTATAGTGTATTGAATTAGAAGACTTTCTCTTGATATTAAATTCTATTAGTTGGAAAATAGGAAAATTTTTTAAGCTTGATAATAAATTCTATTAAAACAATCAAGAGAAGTAAGAAAAGATTTTTCTTTTTTTAATCTAGTTTAGTGAAAACTTGATGCTCAGTTTCTTTCTCATTACAATTAAACTTATCAGCTACAGATTATTGAGCTAAGTTTTATTAAATTAATTATAAGAAACTTTTACCAACCTATGAGATCATACTGACAAAATTGACAATAGAAATGGGAAAGAAAGAAGTAGAAATAGGAAATGGAGTAAAGAAGAAATGCAACCGACCTTAGATATAGGCTCTCTCTCTCTCTCTCTCTCTCTCTCTAATAAAGATATGAGATGTTACTAATGAAGATTGGTGCCTAAACTAAATTATCTCCTAGCAATCTGCAACTGATGCAGCAGAACATATATCATATTTGATTATGAACATGCAATGATTTCTATTGTTTCAATATAAAGTTTGAATTATTGTCATGCATTTTTATGCCTTTTTTGAGCTTCACTTCCCTATCATTTCCTTGCCATTACGTTTGTATACTCATGTCACCAATTAAAATTTGTGTGTTGGCACATAAAAAGCATGGGAGTTGGTGGATCGGTGTTAGACTTTGAAGGGCTGAGGGGCTTCCCTCTTTTGACACCAAAATTCATCAAGCTAGATGCATTTCTCCATTAATAGTGGAGATGGAAAGTGAGGAAGTCTAGGTAGGCAAGAGCAGTTGACTGGAAAAATGCTGTAGATACTCTCTTGCAGTGTTGAGGTGAAGATAAGATGAGATATGATGCATTATTTGAATAGAATTCTTCTTGTTGATTATGTGCCATGAGGAGATTCTTTACATGTAGAACCATGTAGATCCCATGTTAGCAGGTCAGAAGCATGGCATAATGCAAGCCTCCTTTTAAATTTAGCTTGTTAGTGAGGAATTGTTGTTTCGGGGTGGTGGCTTTTACTGCTATTTGGGCTGTGTATGTTTTATCAATGCTACTCTGCTGAAAGTAATCTAAATTTATCTTCACGTGTTTATTTGTCTAATTATAAGAACTCCAAAGTTGGAATATCTATCATAGCTTTTCAGCCATTGCCTTGAGATCTCATAAACGATTTTTTGCAGGTCAGTGATGATGTGGCTGTACTTGATGCAACTGGAAAGTATGTTATGCCAGGTGAAGTTTGAAGTTCACTGCATACTCGATGATGATCCTTTTCTTGAATTTGTATAGTTGCAAACTTGCTTGTCCTTTCAGAATTCTATATTGACTCAAACGTTAGAATAGACATTGGTGCTTCACCACAGAACTGAAGTTGACAAGGTTGGAAATGTTACAGGTGGGATCGATCCTCATACTCATTTAGCAATGGAATTTATGGGTACAGAGACTATAGATGATTATTTCAGTGGTCAGGCATCTGCCTTAGCTGGGGGGACAACTATGCACATTGACTTCGCTATACCTGTTAATGGGAATGTATCTGCCGGCTTCGAATCCTATATGAATAAAGCAAAGAATTCTGTTATGGATTATGGCTTTCATATGGCAGTCACAAAATGGGATGAGGAAGTCTCGAGGGATATGGAAGTCATGGTCAAGGAAAAAGGTTGGTCTAAAAGGGTCACAACAAAATTCATGCATATGGCTAGTAGTGAACATACAGAGATAACTTGTGAATTTGATACTTTTTATGCTTCAAACGATGCTCTTTTTTGATCATTTGGTTCCCTTTTCTCTGACAAGCAGGAATAAATTCTTTCAAATTTTTCATGGCTTACAAAGGATCTCTAATGGTTTCTGATGAACATCTACTACAAGGCTTGGAGAAATGCAAATCTCTCGGTGCTTTAGCTATGGTTCATGCAGAAAATGGTGATGCTGTTGAAATTGGACAGAAGAGGATGATAAACCTTGGCATTAGAGGTCCAGAAGGTCATGCACTCTCTAGGCCCCCAGTGGTAATGGGCACTACTTGCTATAGTGCAAATTCACAGTGGTTTTGCAATAATACCTATGCTTGACATCTTGATATGCATTGTATGTCAATGATTTCCTTGCTTTACTTTACAATCCCCTGTCTTATTTCACGTCCAAGGGAATTTGAGACTGACAACTGATATATCAAAATGCAATTTTTATTTGTGGTTTAGCTTCCAGGGCTATACTACCAATCAGGGTTCATGCTGGCTCTAATTACTCACTGTATCAGTTTTAGGGAGATTTAAAGCTCATTTGCTGATTCATCTACCACTAAGTTTTTAAGTTTCATTCAAATCTCCTTTAGCTTGAGGGATTGCTTTTTTTTTAAAAAGGAACTTGTGGGATTGTTGATACGTACACTCTGTATTTAACATTTTCCCAGAAGGTGCTCTTATTTGCTAGCTCCTGCAAATATCATTGTAGAATAGGTGGAGTCGGGTGCTTCAGTTCCTTTTTGATTATGTACCTTTTTCAGCCCTGGTAACTGGGGCCTTGCTTAATTATTTCGTTTTCCCCCCTACGGTGGGTGTTTTCTTTTTGAAGGTTCTTAGTTTCGGCGATTCGTTGCTCCTTTTCTTTTGAAAAGGAAGAGGATGATTACTGGAGATCAGTAACCATCAGCTATATTACTTTGGGAAAAGTAATACAAGGTGGAATTTACAAAAAATGGGGCCAAAAAGGAAAAAAATACAGTGCTTTTCTTACAGCATTCTCCAACCATGCCCTATCATGTAATACGAGGTGTGCCACATCCACATCCCCATTGCCACACAGGGAATAAGAGACACTAGTGTCTGGGAGCCAGTGTGGCACCCGGGTTTTAGGCACCAAATGGCCACTCCTTAACAACCAGAGAAAGATTTTAACTTTTAGGGGAACTTCGATCTTCCAAATAATACTGCAATCCAGACCAAGATAAGCATCCTCCACGACTGAAGGCCCTCTCAAGAATTTCTATGCCTTTTTGGTAGAGAAGTGGCCATGTACCCAGGCCCAATGGTCCGACCTATCATCAATCCAGAAAAAAGCCTCCAAGGAGGACTATAGAGCTTGTAAATCTAACATTTTGGCCTCTGATAAAGCCCCATCAAACAGGGGTAATCAAGATCCAACAGCCCTGACCCTCGGACCACCCCAAACAAGATTTATATTACAAAACTTGTCTGCAGCCAAAGCATGCAATCTAGGCAGCCTAGATGCAAAATTCCCTGTTCCAGTCCAAGCATCCTGCCAAAATCTAAAGGTCTTCCTGTCTCACAACACCAGCTCAAAACTTGAAGCTAACAGACCCATATCCAACGAAAGACTTTGTCAAAAAGCGGTAGGTCCGCGTGGAACCAACCGTCTTTCTTCCAAGTTAAGAGTTGAGCTGTATGAATCCCGCAAAACCCAATTCCAAAAAATATCATTGTTTCACAGCAACTTTACGGCCCATTCAGCCAAGAGGGAGTCACTAAAATCACCTAAATGCAGCACTCCCAAGCCTCCTTGATGGATTGGCCTGCATCTGTCCTCCCAAGTGACCAAATGCAGAAATCGTCCTTCATGGTCCAACCCCTTCCAAAAAAATCTACATCGGATTTCATCAATTGTTTTAATGATCTTCTTTGGCGGTTTTAAAACTGAGAGTTGGAAGACTGGGATTGCGGATAAAGCACAGTTCAAATGCACCAGCCGACCTCTTCTTGAGGGAACTCTTCCTCTCCAACTTGCTAACTTCCCTAGTTTATCCACTAGAAGAAACCAATTACCTGCAGTTGATTGATTCCCCTTCAAAGTCAATCCAAGATAGACCAATGGAAGGCTTGAGGCTTGTGTTTGTAGGAGTGCGGAGCATCTTTGTACCTTGTCATCATCTTTGCTCTTTCGTGGGTCTTGAAATGATAACATTTTATCAATTAAAGATGACTGCCATATCCAATAATTGTATAAAATGGTGATGACTACTGTTCTCAATTAGTCATCTTTCCTTTTTTTGGAAAAGGTAAAATTCTCCCATCTTATCTGGAAAAATACATGCTCTTGCCATGAAGGAGCCATCAAAATGTTGAAGACAATTTTCGAAATTGAATGGTAAAAGGTAAAGAACCATAGCACTGGATTTTTCAAAAGGCCTTTTCCTGGAGGGATGAGAAGGGAAGCAAATGGAGGGGTTTGGGTCCATCCTGTCTGCATTGCAGCAATAGCGGGCTGTTATTGATTGGTTGATTAAGGAGATGGGGAAGGTTTGGAGATGGAATAAGGAGTTAAATGAGGTAAAGAGGCAGAGAAGGAATCGGGGAAGTTTTAGATTTTTTTCCCCAAGATAGATTGCTTTTCATAAGGTTTCGATCTCTACACAAGCATTTTTAGGATATATATGTTCGTAAATTGGCTGAAGTGTTTTAAGCCAACCTCAGTCCCGTTGTGAAGGAGGTCTCAGAGTGCTGCATCGTAAGGCAAAGGCGATGTAGTCTTGTCTGTTGAAAATACCACCCTGAGGGTCCTTGTTCTTTTGTGTTCCCTATCCAGCAACCTTAATTCAGTGGTTTGTTCTGCATCACCCTTTATTCTATTTAGCCTGCGTGCATTAACCCTTTACTCTCTTCAGTTTATCCCTGTTAAGTTTATCCATTCACATGTCTTGTTTAGCGCTCTTGTCTCTTGTACTATTCAGCCTCTGAGCATGCTTCTATTCTGTCAGGACTTGTTTTATTCCTATAGGTTTGCTCTTGTACGCTTGAGAATTTGTGCATTTTAGCGCACTTAAGTTTTGTTGCAAATATTTTCACTTGCAGCTGACACTTGCACGATTGGTGTGTTTGAGGTCCCTCTTTTTGGGGTTAAGGCCTTTTTCAAATGATGCTATGGCTATCAATGATAAAAATCAAAAGTTTTTTTTCCCCTAACGAGTTGAATCGGGTTGTTTCTATGAAGCTAAGCATAATTGTAGAAGAGCTTGCTTCTTCCATTTATTCAAAATCAGGGGCTCACATGTCACATCAATGGGATGGTACCTGCACCATTCAAGTTCTTACAAGAGAACTAGCATTGAGGATAAGGAAAAAGATGGTTTTATTTTGTTAGAGAATAAGTTAGCTTTGATATTTTAAGATCAAATTAGATAAGTTTGGTTGTCGTGCTATTTTTAGCTTTCTTTTATTTTGGTGTCTTATTGAATTTTATTATTTTTCCTTTTATACCTAACCCCTCTCTATATAAATTGGGCTAGGGGCTTACTTATGAAATGAATAATAAATATTATGTTTTCCACATGGTATCAGAGCGAGCTTGATCTCGTTGGGAAACAAATCCTAAATCATATGAGAAAAAGGGAGAACATGACTGCTATCACTGCTCTTCTCTACGCACGTGGAGAGGGGGCAACAACCACCACGAGTGACCCCTCCCTATGTGGTTGCTGCTGCTACTGTGGCTCTCCCTCTACCATGGTTGGGTCCTTTCTTCCCCAATTGACATCACCAGCTTGCATGCTACTTTGTGTATGTACATGATATAATTGCAATACATATTTCTACATGCGTAGTGCACATTTCTGTGCTCGAGAACACACATATCTTACTGTTGCTACTCCTACTACAACAGTCTACTGCTTAGGATTGTCTCTCTTACTTGGGATCATCTCCTGTTCTATTGCGGCTGCTACACTGTTGTTGACGGCTGCTTGAGATCATCTCTCACTTGCTTGGGATTGTCTCCCATTCTATTGCTGCTGTTACTCTACTACAACCGCCTACTTGAGATTGACTCTCACCTGCTCGGGATCATCTCTCATCACCTATCTACTACTGCAGTTGCTACTTTTGCTATAGCTGCCACCTGCTCCTCTAGATGTCTAGACTGGGGGGGGGGGGGGGAGGGGGGTTTACTTTTATTTTGGGTAACAAGTTGGATGTTGCACGCTCCGACTTGGGGGGAGTGTAAAAGAATAAATTAGATTAGATATTTTAAGGTCAAATTAGTTAGGTTTGATTGTTGTGCTATTTTTAGTTTTCTCTTATTTTGATAAGCGTCTTATTAGGTTTTATTGTTTTTCCTTTTATACCTGAGGCTTCTCTCTATATAAAGAAAGCTAAGGGCTTGCTTATGAAATGAATAATAAATATTATTTTCTCCACATGTTTCTTCTTAATTGATCTACCCTATCCTGAATCCTCAGTGTAGCCAGTGGTTTTTTGTTAGACCAACAACTTATTGGTTGGATTAAATCCACTTTTTTTGAGAAGGTTGTCAGACGAGTCATCCATGTGCTGTGCAAACTGTCAAAAAGTTGTGGGGTAGCAACGACTATTTTGAAATAGCAGTGGCTAAAATCATCAAATTGAACTTAGAATTGACATATATCAAGCAAGGAAAGATGGGTGTAGCTAAATATTACAATAGAATACAAGCAATATATAATGGGCTTGCTTTGGTTGGCCATGTCATTAATGATAGGCAAAGTTATTCATTCTCTTGTTGGTCTATGAAAGGAGTACAAAATGTTCACACCACCATCATTGCTAGAGCCCCTTTCCTTACTTTTGAAGCCTTGAAGTTGTCGCTCGTGCAACATGATACTCGTTTTGAATATGGAAGACTCACCAACATTTGATTTAGTCATCAACATTGAGGCACTAAATCTTATTACCTCTCTTACTAGTTGTGGTTGTGGGTGTAGTTGCAATCGCAACCATGATTGAGGTTGCACCAGCATAATATTCACTCAAGCTATGGACAAAATCCTTATAGAGGGTGGAGCCAATATTTCCAAGGAGATAGAGGTCAAGGGAAAATAAATTATCTAGGAGTTGTTTGTCAACTTTGCGGGCAAGTCAACCACTATGCTATTATTTACTAATGCCTTTGAACCATGCACAAGGGCCTACATTACTAGTTATGGTGGAGCAATAACGACCACCAAGTAGCACGTTGTTAATGCTTTATCATTGGTCTTTAACGACATGCAACTTAACTTGGGAGAATGGATAGCTTACATTGAAGCTAGAAATCACAAAGCAAATGGAGGTAATTTTATTTCATTAGCCTTACAATGGGAAAGAATGATTATAATTGGTGATCGTCAAGTCATTTGCACCGAAGACATTTACATTTGCATAAAAGTTGGATAGATTTGTCTTACTAAGTTTTTTTGAGAAGTGGGAGGGTGGTCATCCATATGATACCCACCTAGATTCACATTATTCAAAACAACATGTTACATCGTTCAAAGCTACAAGTGCGTTCCCAAAACACTACATGGGAGGAAATCAACGTTGTCGAGGCGAGCACTTGAGGCGACGAGGTGAGGTGAGGTTGTAGCTTCTCACCTTAGTCGACTGTCAAGCAATGGGATTCACTTAAGCGAGGTGCCTCCTTGCCTTAGGCGACGCCTTGTTGTCCCTTCGTCCCATCGCCTCACCAAATAGGAGTAAAAATAGGTTTTTTTTAGATGCAACGAAATTGCTCGTGACCTCAACCATTCGACTTCCCTATTGCCTACGTACATACTACAACTGCTTGCTAACCTCCATCGCCCCGTGCAAATCCAAATGCTACAGCCTCTCCATCGCTAAGTTGCCGTCTTCTCCTTTGATTCACCGCCATCTCGGCATCTCCTACGAGTTCCTCGACCGTGCCTTCACCTAGGTCAGTCCCCATCAGTTCCTTCATCTATTTGTTTTGTTTTGTTTTTTTCTTTAGCAAAGACTGGGTTATGGCATCACCTCCTCTTCTTTTTCTTTTCTGCCTTTCTTGTTTCTTCTTCAATTCTTCTATCGATGATCTCCTTCGGTAAAAGTTTTTTTTTATTCATGATTTTTTCCAGTAACCTACTTAAGGTTATGTTTATATGTTTTGAAACTTATGTCTTAAATATTTAACTTACACTACATGTTAGTATGATAAGTAACTTACTGTCACTAAATTTTTACTGCTACGTATTGACATTATTGTAAGTCAACAGATTAGTGAAAATGCTATTGTTACTGTAATGTTACTATATTATATAATATAAATAATATAAATTACTGTTATATGTAGGAGCAATAGGGATAGGTTACACGATACGTACATGCCATGATATCAAAATTTTACTGAAACCTCTTAAGTTACTATATGATAGGTCAAAAAATACGTACATCAGTACATGCCATAATTTGAAGGATGTTGCCCAAATGGGATGTTGCACAAATGGGATAGGTTACATAATTACTGGCTTAAATTACTATATCCCATGACATGTATGTATAGGATAGGTTACATAATGTAGTAACATGTACTACATGTTAAGTATGTTACTTTATTAAGTATGTTACTTTATTATGTAATCTATCCTATATTTGTCAACATTATCTGGGGACATTGATTTTTTTATTCTTTGATTTCCTATATTTTGTTTTCTATGACTCACAAGTTCTATCATTGTTTGCAACTTTGCATGTGTTTTGAATCTAAGGCATCTAACATGTGACATTGGAGGATCCTAAAAAGACCAATGACACGAAGTATAATTTCTATTGTAGGATAGTTAAAGGGGGGATTCATAGAGCTATCAGACACATTAGTGGTGGTGATAAGAATATAATAATATGTCCAAAACCTCCACAGCATGTCAAGGAGGAGTTGAGAGAGTATCGATAGTCTAAGAAGGAAGAGAAAGAAAGGATCGAGAGATTTTGTTTATGATAAGCCACTCTATGATGATGATGATGATGATGAGCATGGGCTAGAAGAAGTGAATGACTCATGGACAGATTCACAACTAGGACAAGAGGAAATCCTACACAGTCATAGGCAAAGAAGGCTCGTCTCATGATAAGTGCTGGTTGGAGTGAAAGTGGTGGACTTTGCTATGATGAAGTTTCATGGGCCTATGGATAAGTTTACTATTAGGATTGAAATGATTTAGTTATTATTGGAAGCCCTACGTGCCTTTTTATAGAGAGGCACTAGGAAAAACTAGTACGTACACCCTTACAAATATGATGAAATAAAAAAATACAAATAGACTATTTCACTTACCATTTACGAAGGTTGACCTTGAGAAGGTGGTCCTTGAACAAAAAAGGAGATTGTTGATGAAGTAAAGTACAATTTCTAAGGTTTTCAAGAAGGAAGAGATGTAGTTGTACGGATGATTGTGAAATGGATGTCCTGTAACAACAATGCATTTAGTGCAGTTAAAGATATCTGGTTTGAGAAAAATGATTAAGGCAATTGGTTGTTTTGGCCTTGGATTGAAGCCTCATTACCATGAAGTATGTTCTTTTATTGAGACATCATGTGAATGGCATTCAAGATTTTATCACAAAACATCATGAAGCTTGGAAGAAATATGGATGCACACTAATGATAAATGGTTGGACAGATAGAAAAAGCAGAACACTTATAAATTTGTTGGTTAATTCTCCCATAGGAACAGTTTTCTTAGAGTCTGTTGATACCTCATCCTACATAGACATCAGGGAGAAGCTTTACGAGCTTATAAGTGACATGATTGCTCGCCTTGGAGAAGAATATGTGATTCAAGTCGTTAGTGACAATGCATCTTATTATGTTTTTGCTGGTAATAAATCTATACCTATTTTAACATATGTATTTTCTTTACCAATGTAAACATTGTAAAGTATTAAAAATATCATTTCTTTTTTCTATAGGGAAGTTATTGGAGGCTAAGTATCTCCAAGTTTATTAGACTCGTTGTGCCGCACATTGCATCGACCTGATGCTGGAGGATTTTGGTAAATTAGAGGATTTAAAGAAGACTTAATAATGTAATGCAATTGAGTAGGTACATATACATGCATCCTTCGATCTTGAATTTAATGAGGTAGTTCATAAGTAGAGAGTTGTTGAGGCCTATCGTGACAAGATTCGCTACATCTTTCCTTACTTTGTAGAGTATTCATAGGTAAAAGGCAAATGTAAGGAAGATGTTCACTTTAGATAAGTGGATCACTTCTAAAAATGCAAAAGAAGAGAAGAGAAACAAGGTAGCAGCAATCATTATGATTCCTTTTCGAATAAGATTATTTACATTTTCAAGGCGATGTTTCCTCTTGTAAAAGTGCTTCGTATTGTTGACTCAGAAAAGAGGCTTGCAATGGGATTTATATACGAAGCAATTGATATAGTTAAAGAAGCTATCATGAAGGCTTTTAACAACAATGCTGAAAGGTTTGAACCTATTTGTGAAATCATTAATAAGTGGTGGGAATGCCAATTACACAGGCCTCTATATGCAGCATGATATTTGTCGAATCTTGAATTATCTTATGAAAAGCAGTATCTAGATTTTGATTCGGAGGTTATGAATGGATTTTACAATGTCTTAGCAAGGTTAGAGTCCGATGAGAGTGTATAAGACAAATAACATGTGAAATTCCCATTTTATGAAATGCATAAGGACTTTTTGGAGCCCCTATGGCTATTAGACAAAGGAAGATTATTATCCCAGACACTAAGGTGGTATAATTCTTTTTGTACTACTATTATAAATCCCAGGTGCTTATTATATAACTCTTTTTTTTTCATAGTGGATTGGTGGAATCTTTTTGGTGATTTTGCACCAAACTTGACGAAATTGGCACCGAAGGTGCTAGTTCTTACTTGTAGTGCTTCGAGTTGTGAAAGGAATTGGAGCATATTTGAACATGTTAGTGATAAACTAAATCATAATATGCATTGCATTAGTTTTATTAAGTGAATTTATATTAAAATTTTGGTAATTTATATAGGTTTACTTGAAGAAGATAAATCCATTGGCACAACAAGAATTGAATGATCTCGTATTTGTCAAGTACAGTGAAGCTTTAAGGGATAGATATGAAGATAAGGATTATCTTAATCTCATTTCCCTTCAGGCGATTGATGATTTAAATGAGTGGTTGTTAGGGAGAATGGAGGAAGATAAGGAAAATGTTGGGGATGATCTTGTGTTTAGTGATGGTGATCTCACTTGGGGCATGGTTGAGCTTGCATTTGCATCAACGAACAAGTCACTTCTCGACGTAGTCGTGCTTGTGGTACTACAAAGAAAAATGCTCCTAAGCAGGTTAGGGGAAAAGGAAAGCTCCAATAATCAGGAAGAGTATGTGCACAGTGATGATGAGAAATTGGAAGAGGAGATCGAAGAAGTTGCTAGTGACGACGACAACGACGATGAATTGAATCTTGAAGATGGCTATGACGAGTGATGCATCATATGATTATATTATTTGAGAATTATTCACTTCCATGATGATTTTGTTTTTCCTACCTTGATTAGTGGAGGATTTAAGGATTTTCTTTCTTTTACCATTTGAAACTATGTAAAATGACTTTTGGCAATGCAATTATTATCCTTTTCTTTTACTTAAAGCCTAGATATTGTTATTAGAAATGTTTTTATTAAGTTGGTGTTATTATTATGAGTTATTAAGGCATATATATGTAAAAGAAATTTTTTTTAAAAAAGTCGCCTCAGTTCACTTAGGCTATTGCCTTTTTGTCGCCTTTCACCTCGAGTGATTATGGCATTTGTCGCTTTAGTGTCGCCTTTTACATTAACAACATTGGAGAAAATTGAGGAAACATTTTCGACATATGGTGTTTCACCCCTGAACATAGCACCATTCCTTCCCAGCTACACTCCCCACAAGACTGCCAGCATCATCGCCTTCTCCTTTGCCACCACTTTGGATATTATCTCTTCGGAATAAGGACCAAAACCTAGCTAGGCTACCATAATCAATCCAGCTAATCCCTATCATCCTCAAAACTTATGCAACAAAATTGCACAAAGAAAGGTGTTGAATATTCTCATCTGCTTCTGCGCGGAACGGACATCTAATATCATTCGTCGCAGCCCATTTCACCCTCTAAGCCTTGGTGAGCACTCTTCCCCTTCTCAATGGCCAGGAAAAAATTCTGACTTTCAACAACCAGAGCAACCTGCGATCCCATTGGAGATCAACATTCATCGCTTGAGAGCTTCCACACAGCCAGCAAAAAGCCTTCTTCACTGAAAAAACCCTTCATCCTAGAAGCACGTGTCCCTCCCTCCTGGTTCTCGCCCCTCTAAATCTTAGAGTAGGTGTTGGAACTCCATGTACCTCTTGCTTTGACAGCACCCCCTAAAAGGTGGGACACCAAGCACCATTCAAACAACTCCTCACAGTTGCCTTCTTCTTCGCGGTCCTTGAGAAAAGACGGGGATATCTGTTGCAAAGGGTCCCTTCTCGCTAATCATCCATTCAGAGTTTGAAAGCGTCCCCATCTCCCATGTAAAGTGAGAAAAAATCATGCACCTTCAGAATTATTGACACCAACCCTCTTATGAAATGTGAAGTCCCCGACCTCGAGGACTCGAGAACCTCCCAAGAAAGAAAGGAACCATATCAATCCTGGAGAACCTCGCAAAGAAGGTCCTGCTCCTGGCCCACCAGCTTAACAATCCACTTTGTGAGAAGTATCAGATTGACATTCTCCACATCTCTAACCCCTATCCCACCCTCCTTCATAGGCCAGTAGACCTCATCCCATGCTACCAGCCTTGTTCCCTTCCTTGTTGACCCATAATTTGTCCAGAAAAAATCTTGCATCAGCCCCATAAGCTTCTTCACTTGTTGGGGCACTCTAAAAACATACAAGATATAGGCTGGTATGGAGGATAGTACCACCGTAACCAACGTCAACCTTCCTCCCCTCAAAAGCAACCTGGATGCCCACCTTGTCAGCCTCTTCTGCATCCTCTCCAACAACAGTAGCCAGTCTTGCAACCTTAGGTGCTTATTTGTCAAAGGTAGGTCCAAGTAAGACAAAGGCAAAGACCCCATGTCCGTCCTAAGCACGACACCGTAGGCCACTGCTTCCCCTTCTGACACATGAGAAGACATAAAGCTAGACTTCCCATAATTGATTTGCAGTTCAGAGGCTTCCCTAAACATCTCCGAAAGTGTGTGCAGCTTGTTCGCATATGAAGAGGATCTCTTCGCCAGAAACAAAGTGTCATCCACGCATTGTAGCAGTGGGATCTCTCTGCTAGCCCCCGCAACGAAACCTTTGAATAAACCCTTTGCACAGGACTTGAAGGTTACCTTTGCGAGGGTGTCCACTACCAAGACAAACATCGATGCGAGTAGGTACCCTATTTGACCCCCCTCCTCGGCTACACCCAGGCACCCACTAGATTGACGTTGATCAGAATAGAAAAGGATGTTGTCGTAACTCACTTTTTTACCTAATCGATCCACAGCTGTGGAAGCCCCTCTGGGTTAAGGAGGCCCACAGGAAATCCCTCTGAATAGAGTCATATGCTTTACTAAAGTCAACCTTCCAAGGGAAAGTCGTCTTCTTTGCTCGCCTCCATGCTGCCAGAGCCTCCATAGCCATCACAAAACCATCAAGGATGCCCCTCCCTGGGACAAAAGTTTACTGCACCGACGAGACAATGCCTTTTAACACCCCATGCAATTTGTTGGCCAGGACCTTTGAAACGATAAGGTATGTAGCATTTGAGAAGGCGATCAGCCTATAATCTTCAATAGCCTTTGCCCCCTCCCTTTTAGGTAGAAGGAAGAGGTAGAATTTGTTGAGCTTATTAAAACCCCTATTCCCTACTTTGAACTCTGCCATCATCTGCATCGCATCCTCCTTCACTAACGTGCAGAATTCCCTGTAGAAAAAAATTGAAAACCCACCTAGTCCCGGGCACCCATCAACATTGAGTCCCCACACTACCTCCCTAACCTCGTCCTTGGAGAAATCGGCTGTGAGTGCCTCCACCTCTTTCCCAGACATGCTCTGCACATCCTCTCCCATCCACCTCCACCTGCCCTTCCTACGCCTTCCAATAAATTCTCTAAAGAAATTTGTCACTGCCCTCCTAACTTCCTCCTTGCACGTGTGAGATACCCTACCTACCAGCAACCTCTCAATCTAATTCCTCATTCTCCTAGCCAATGCCATCCGATGGAAAAATTTGGTATTGGAGTCTCCCTCCCTTAGATACTCCTGCCTAGATTTCGCCTTCCACTTGATCTCCGCCTTCTTGTCCTCCCGTACCACCTGCATGTGTCACCTTCAATCCCTATCCTATGAGGACAATGACCAGCTATCCTTTTGCCTATTCAACCTCGTGATTTTAGCCAGCGCTTTGGCCTTCCTCTTAATTCTCGACTCCCTGATCTCGTTCCTGTACCCCTTTAGGAATCCTTGTAGGCCTGTCGACTTCCTTGCTAGCTGGGCTGCTACCGACCCCTCCACTTCCAACAAGCTCCACTTCTCCGCTGTCTCCTTGAAATTAGCCTTCAACAATTGGGATCTATCAAACTTAAAATAAGTGTCGCATGACTCTCCCTCATTCGTCCTCCACATCAAGAGTGTATGATCCAAGAATGGCATCACCATTGGTGAGACATCGGCTAGTGGGTAGGTCTCTGCCAAAACCCCACACTTGAGAGGAACCTGTCAATCTTTGACTTCTGGCCATTAATGCTCCTTTAAAGTGTAAGTGCACGATACTAGAACCATGTCAATTAGTCCATGTATCTCCAGGAATTTTGCAAATTGGTTGGAACCTAGGTCCTGCCTTCCTCACCCATCAAGCATGCCATCTAGCTGCAGGGTGACATTGAAGTCCCTGCCAATCAGCCAAGGAATCCTTCGATTGTTCGTTGTGACTGCTACCAGCTCCTCCCACATCACAACTCTCACTTGTGCCTCTGTTGGCCTGTATACACCCACACCCATCTTGGACCCATCTCCCCTTCTCACAAACCTGGCGGAAATGACATGGTTTCTCATGAAGCAATCCTCCAAGGTGAGGATGTCTTCCCACCAACCCAATAGTTGTCCACCTGCACGATCGATTGTGTCCAGCTCCCGAAGGCCCTCCATCCACGTACCTCCGACCTCTTTCCACACCTTTCTGTCACACCTCACTGACTTCGTTTCTTGCAACAGGAGAGCGTCCGCTCTCCACTGCCTAACATAGGCCCCCAATGCCCCCTCCTCGAAGGATCATTGAGACCCTTGACATTCCACGACAAGACTCCTGTCATTGGGTAATAGTGAAAACCTCCTTCCTTAATTGGTGGAAGCCAATTGCCTTGGCCACTTGCTGCACCACCACGTCATCCCCAAGCACTATCTCTATCGTTGGCTATTGTCCTCTTTAACCTCCCTGCTGTGGCCATTAATCACTTCTTGCACCCAACCTCCACTATGAGTCTCACCTCGGAATGTCCACTGCCTAGACACCTCAACTCCTGGACCATGTAGTTGAGGGAGTCCCCCCTCTAGCAATCTTCCTTTGCCGTAGGCATCGCTCCTTGTCGCACACGTAAATGGACCCTACCCTTTGGTTACCCATTGAAGTCCCTCAAGGTCTAGCGCGGATCCCATGGGATTGTCCCTCGAACCAACTTGCCCGGTGCCCTCCACCATTTGTTGCATAACTCGATTCATCCCCAATCGAGTCTAGCTTCGACCCACGTCCTACCCCAATAAAAGGGGGCGTCGTTTTCGCTCCTCAAAACCCTCCTTAGAGAGTGGAGGTGCCCTTGACGATTTCGCTTCCTGCTGCGCCTCTCATGCCGTGACCACCGCATGTGCCTCTGCATTCAATGCCTTGTCGATTGCATTCATTGCCAACATCATTAGAGGCTCCACGTCAGCCTCTAGCCCTTTCACCTTCCACTTATGTAGCCAAACCCTAGCGTCTCGACGACCACCTCCATCCGTTGCCGTAGCATCGCTCGAACCTCCCACCACCTCGACGAAGGTTCTAACCTTCAGTGAGGCCCTCGTAGGCACGTAGGAGACCACCCACGAAGAACCACCTTCTCCATCACTGGCAAGCCCACCCTAGGCTCAACCATTGCATTGAGAGCCCAATTCCCCAACATTCTCGTAGTAGGCGAAGGGGGAAATGATGGCCTTGGCAACCTCCGCCGTCCTTAGGCACCAGGGGACTCCTTCAATCATCAAGGCAACGACCGCCTTCTCGGGTGGTCTCTCTTTAGAGGCACCATCATGGACGCAAGGCCTTCTTCACCGCAAACATTCATTCTTCACCCGGAGCTCCGTGAAACAAAGCTCATCCCTCTCTGACGAGTGAAGCCTCGACACCAAGCATTTATCCTCGCTAAAGCGAAAGACCTTCACCCTCGCCCCCTTCGCGAGATGCCCATATAGTGCTGTGGCCACCTCCTTCGGTCGCACCTTCCCCTTAACCGCCACGCTCACTAAGCCGTCGCCGACCACAGGGCATCCACCTGTATAAGCAACATCCTTCTCATCGACGGCGGTGGCAGAAGAAGAGCAACACCACTGTGGGTAGTCCCTCACCCAGGCACCCCTACATGGGCACACTGCACTCTGGTGGCTAGTACCATTGCACTCCCAATGCCTAGGTGGTTCGCGACACTCCGTCGCCCAATGGCTAACTCTGAGGCACTTGAAGCATCTCGTCCCGCCCCCTTGATGACCTTGATCGTTGTGGCCCTCCCCGCGTCAGGAAGCAGGGGAAGATAACACTCCTCTTTGCTTTCTCCATACTACCATGGTCCACTCCTTTTGACCTCCTACCTTTTCTCCTTGCTCCTGCTCTGGTCAACCTCTCATTGCTTGTGGTTACTTTGACCATGAAAGTGAACTTCCCAACCATCTTACCAATTTTTTTATGTTCCTATCATGCTACATTGGCTCTTATCTACTTTAAATTTGTTGGATGATCATGATGTCTACAGTGCTATTTACAAAAGCTTGTATTTTTATGAAGGAAGCTCCAACCTCACTAAAGGACAATGAAGGGGCCATCTTTGAGTTATTAAGGTTCTCAGCAAGAGCATTAAGACTCTACTCCATTTCCATTCTTTACAATTCGTAATAAAGTTCCTGTAGTAACCTTTCAATATTGGCATTAATGTAATACCCTTTTGTTTAGTTACTATGATGACTAAAGTGCTTGAACTTATTTCCATTGATGTCTGGGATTAGTCCCTTGTGCTTCACGTTATTGCGAAACTTGCATTGATGATTCATGAAAGAAAAATCTAAGTTTTATGGCATTTTTGCAAATTTAAGTTATTTTGTTGAAAATTAGTTTAAGCACAAAAAATGTCTTTGTAGTGATAGTAGGAGAGTACATGTCATGTTAACTCAGAAATTTCTTAAATGATAATGTCATCATGTGTTGAAGGTGTTGTCCAAGAACCCCTAAATAACATGGTATCACAAAAAGAAAACATAGGCATGTTTGTGACATCATGCTTAGTATGTTACACAACAAAGGGGTTCCAAAATACTTCCAAAATACCTATGGCTTGAAGCATTTTCAAATAATGGCGTTTGTTACGAGTCATTATTAATATATTTTAAGGTTATTATTATCTCTTTTTTTCCAATTTGTCCCCATTCCTATTGAGCTTATTATGTAATTTTTCCTTGATGTCTCTCTATGTAAAGCCTCCTAGGATTTCTTTAAGATCAAATTAACTGATTTCTCTTTCAACATGGTATCAAAGCTATGGCCCTAGGTCAGTAGTTTGACATCCAACTAAAAATAACTAGATTTAGGGTTTCATGAAGAACAAAACATAAGAAAACTTGTTTTCTTAAAGGATTAAAGGCTCTCCATCCCAAACAAACCTCATCGGAGGCCTCCAGTGGTTGGCCACTGGCATCTCTCGGTTTCGAGCCTTCAACAACCCTCCTGTTGGCACCACTGTCCCACCAATGGTCCTTAGTTAGCGTCGTTGACCATCTAGAGGCTAGCAACACCTGTTGCAAGGCCTTTTCCACCTAGTAGAGCTTGCTACGAAGCCTTAGCGGCTTCCTTCGGTGTCACTTGGCCATCGATGATCAGTAGCAACCTCGTCAGGCTTCTAACAACCTCCTAGTGGCACTGCTTAGTGCTCCGACGACTGTTTAGCAACCCATTAGCCCTCCAGTTGCCTTCTCATTTGCTATAGCTCTGCATCTTGGCCATTAAAACCTATGTTTATCTAGGGTTTGTCCTCCATATCGCCTTTTTGCAATGTTTATTTGATGATTTGAGGTTGTTTTGTTCATGTTTTTGATCTCTCCTTTGTGATCCTATAAGGCTGGCTATCATGGCAGAAATCAAGGATGTTTCTAGGGACTTGTGGGGAAGGGATTGATAAATCTACATTTATCCATGTTAATTTGCTTATTTAAGCATGTTCCTAGGGTCATAGAAGCATCATGCATTATAAATATTGCATAAGATGCATCATTTTGCATTTAGAATAATATTTGTAAATTCTGTATTAATTTGCCCTTTTTGTGGTTAGGGATAAGGCGATATATTTTGGGGCATTGGATTGAAGTTCCAATCGTACGGATCTGATCAATACGACGATTGGAGTCTAAAGCCTCCAAAATTGTTTTGATCGAACTTCTGTAGCATCATATGTAGTCTGAGAAAGATCAGAGGCCAAGGGGTAAGGTGGTGAAAATCTGAACTTCAGATGATAAATCCAACTGCACGAATGTGTTCAGATCAACGATTGCAACCCAACGGTGCAAAAATCGATCCAATCCAACATCCGTGGCACCACTTACGAGCATTCGAAGATATATAGCCCAGATGACGCCACGTGGCGTCATCCAGAATGCTTAAAGACGCCGTTGCCTCCCTCCTCTACCGAAAGGGTGAATCCATTGTGCGATCTCACCCGTTGGATCAGCATCCAACGGTTGAGATGCGTTCTAGTTGGGCCTTCACAAGTCCTCAAAAGAAGCCTCCATTGAGTGATCGTAGTCGTTGATCCATGATCTAAAGGCCATAAGTGCTCACACGTTTGTTCATCTCCTTGCCAATCCATGCGTATAACGCAGTGGATAAGTGCATCCACCTCTAGCAGGTCGCGGGGTTGAGCCTCAATCAGCCTCGCTCTTGGCGCATGCCTAATTTGAATCAGGACCGCACGATCGCAATCGTGCGGCTCTGATCAACCCTTCGGTGTCCTCAACGTGTGTGAGGTGTACGATTGGAGTGTTGGATCTTCATTAAGTGGACAAGAGCGAGCCACGTGGTGCACGGAGATGAGCGCAATGCTCGATCACGCGTGATCACGCGAGATCACACGTGTGATCTGACGCTCGGGAGCGGTTAAGACGTCTGAGCGTGTTCTCAGTTGTCCAATCTCAATCTGGGGTGCGATCTGAACATTAGGTGCACGATGATCAGAGCTGTGCGATCTCCATCTAATGGCTCACAATCAAGGCGTGCCAACGGCCACACTCGCCTTTAGTAATGCTTGCATGCCTCACTAAAGGCCTTATATTAATTCTAAAGGCCTTGAAGTTACCCTTTTGCTCCCATTTCTTTACCTATAAATAGCCTATCCCCTTCCACTTTTCTTCATCCAGTCTTTTCTCTTCCTCTCCTCTCCAAAGCTCTAAAGAGCTAGTCCCATACTTGGGATGCTCCACTAGAGTTTGTAAAAATATTTTTTTCCGTCTTCTCACCCCCGTTCGTAGAGTGCCCGTGGTTGTCTTCTTATCCCCTTTCAGGAATCGGATCTCGCTGCGACATTACCCTACTTTGTCCTCCTTCCTCTAGCTTCGTTCTCCCTCGTCCAACATCTCACCACCTTCTTCCGGGCGCACGCTCAGTCAATGTAGCTCGTCCTCCAAGCACTCTTCGAGGAGGATTTCTTGCATCTCTTCTCTTTTTATCTCTTTTTAGAATAGTTTTATTTTCTGCAAGTAGTTGTAATGAACCCTAATTTGTTTTATGAAATAATTGTTTTATCTCTCTTTCTTCTATTATTTATTCTTTAAGTAGAGTAGCTCGTGTAGATTGATTTCAATCGACTATTTTGCTTGTGACAATAATTTCAAACGTGATTTTTAAATTAAATGTTCGCCTCCTTATGTTCGACTCGGGTCTCACTTTGAGTTTCAGTTATAAAAATTATTTGATTAGTGGTTTTTTCGCAATTACGAAGGGTTTTCAAACTCGATTTTTCTTGCATATAAATCACGCTCATCAGGGATCTACCAAGGCTTTAAATGCCGATTTTGATGCTGTTTCGATAAATTTTCAAGTTGCATTTTATTAGCATGTCGACAAAAATGGTAGAAGTAGTCAAAATGATTGGAATTTTAAAAATAGCTATTTCAATGGATAAATATTTCAATTTATGCTCTAATCCCGTCTTTTACTTCATATGCGATATGTCGATACATAACCTGTGCAGCAACAGCAGTAGTAGAGTTGCATCAAGAGTAGCAGCATTGCGGTGATATGCCGACCTTATGGGTGGGATGCCGACGGTTTCATTGGTATGTCGATGATTTCGTCGGTATGCCGGCTAAATCCTTGAGTTTTGACATCTTAACCATGTTGATATGGCTTATTTCCAAAAATTACCATTTCAGCGACATGCCGTCGGCATTTAAATCACTGGGATCTCCAAGGACCACTCTCTCATGCGAACGGATCTTATTAACATGATTCCTTCATATACCTTGAATTGCTAAACTCTTTTGAAAAGCTATTTTTTCATTCACCTAAATATGGCTTACTTTGCAAGCTCAATAGTATTTCTTTGGGATGGAGATGCAGGAGAAAAGCTAGACCAGAAGTAAGAGAATGCATCTTTTTTATAGGATATGATGAATAGATGAAGGGTTGTAGATGCTTCAGTGTACCAATTCTATGTATTCTAGCATGCCATCTTTGATGAAATTGGTCTTGTAGCATTTGATTTCAAGAACGATGCCGCCATACTCAAATCACACTCTAGATTTGGGATTCTCATGCCCAGCATAGGAAAAGATAGTAATGCAACTAACAATCCTACATAAATAGGAGCTGCCCTTCAAATGATGTCCCTAGTCGACAAAAGCTGGTCATTATTATATAGCAATGCAAATGATTTATAAGACAAGGGCAACCTTTGAACTTTAAACTATTGATACCTTGCTACCGCCAGACATAACAGAACGAAGTGTTGGTGTATCATCTTCTTAAAGTAATGCGGAGAACTCACTATCACCCCCCATGCTATTCCAAATATAGAGATTAAAGTGATGTCCTTAGAGATGGAGATCACTATTGATGCTTTTGAGCCCACATCACATATAATTTGCAGCCTCGAAAGGCCTTGAGGACCTGTTAAGTAAATATGTTGTTTATTATACCTTAAAACTAAATTTCAAAACTTTGAATGCACTTGTTGTGAAGGACTCATGCACATGTAAGGAGGCACTTAAAGATGACCATTGGATCTGTGCTATGCGAGATGAGATGGAAGCCATGAAACTGAAACGACCTAGGATATTGATGAGGGAGGAAAAGAATAAGCTAAAGAATAATCTGCCCATTAAAGAATAAGCCCAAGAATAATAAGCTCAAAGCCCAAGATCGATGGACTCAAGAAAGAACAAGAGCACCAAGCCCAGGTAGCTCACAAACTGCCTAGTTCAGATGACCTGGATAATTGCCAAAGGATCTGACTTGGATGTTCGCAAGGGAAATTGATCAGGGTGGCTGCCAAAGCAGATGATCTAGATTTGTTTTGACCAAAACCAAGGTAGCCTAATCCCATAAGATCGTTAAGCAATTAAGCGAACTCCCGGCCAAGGTGCAATGGGTGATTGAGCAAGTTGAGCGATGTAGGACCATCTAGAAGGCAAAGCAACAGTGAGGATCTTTCGAGAAGTGGAAGGGTTAGCATTCGGTGATGAGCGAGGGAATGATTACTCTTCCATAATTACTATGTCCAAATATCCTATAAAAAAGGTAGAATGTTTACTATAAAAAAGTAATTAATGATGAATACTATTAATGGTTAATGTTTTGACTTGGAATGTCAGGGCCTCAGAGATGATAAGAGAAGACATATTTTGAAGAGGTATTTGGCTGATTGGAGGGTTGATATTGCGTGTCTTCAGGAAACTCATTTGGAGAATTTCACGCCTATTCTAAAAAGGAACATTTGTGGAGATCAGTACACATTGTGTGTGGATTTGGCAGGATAAGGTAGATTGGGAGGTGCTCTTATGCTTTAGAATAGTGACTGTTTGGAGATGTGTTCTTGTTATAAGACTGACAGAACTTTGACTGCTATCTTTTCTAGAAAGCAGGATGGTTTTATTTTTACACTTACTACGGTTTATGGATCTTGTGTTAATGATGAAAGGGTGATTTTTTGGGATGAGCTCAAACAAGCCTCTTCTTCTATTGATGGTATGCCTTGGTTGATTGGTGGCGATTTTAATGCTACTCTTTGGTCAGCGGATAGATCGGATGGCAGAGTTGATAATGCAACCACTCAGTTTCAGTAGGTGGTTGAGGATCTGGAGCTTATTGATTTGCTGATTTTTGGATCTCGTTTTACTTGGAGAAACGGGAGCAGAGCCATGTCATGTATTGATAGATTTTTATGCAACATTGGAATGGTTGAGCATTTTAAGCTGGCTGATGTGATAGCTTATGACAGATCTTTCTCTGATCATTCCCCCTTGTTGTGGCGCAGTAATGATAATGTGAGTCATTCCTATTTTAAACTCCACAAGTCTTGGATTAAGGAACCTAGCTTCAAGAGATGATTCGTGATAAATGGAATTCTACCTTTGCTTCATCCTTAGCCATTCGAACTTTATCTGATAGAATCAAAGCGGTTAAATTGACTATGATTGATTTCTGTCGTGACCTAAAGAAGCGTAGGGAGGAGAGAAGATGTGATGCTCTATTACATATTTCGAATTTCGACAAAAAAGAGGAGGTTGCCTCGCTTTCGTTACAGGATTGTATTGAGAGAAGAAAATTCCAGGCTGTTGTTCTGGAAGAAGATCATGAGAGGGAGATGGACTGGAGACAAAAATCTAGACAGTTATGACTTAAGGAAGGTAATGTGAACACAAGATTTTTTCATTTATCGGTCAGTGTGAGAAGAAGGCGAAATATGATTAATTGTATAAAGGTTGGGGATGAGATCTTGAAGAAAAGAGAAGAGATTTATACTACTTTTAGAAATTATTTTCATGATTTCACTAGGAAGAAACAATGCGGGTTGAGGCGTTTGTGTTCTTTGGAGGTGGAGCAGATTGGTGAGGAAGCGAAACATGCTCTCATTAAAGAAGTTGATGGATAGGAAATTCTTGCCGCAATGTGTGGGATGAAACCGGAAGGAGCCCCTTGTCCAGATGGTTTGCATATTGTTTTTTACATGTTGTGTGGGACGTTGTTGGGACAGATGTTGCTATGATTAAAGAGTTATTCTCAGGGAATGAAGGGTTTGAGAGGTTGAACAAGTTCTATTTATTCTTACTCTCGAAGAAAGGCAATCCGGAACAGCCAGGGGATTTTAGACCAATTGCTTTATCAAATAGCATTTATCTTTTGGTTGCTAAAATCCTAGCTAATCAGTTATGTTTTTCTCCTCCCGATATTATTTCTCCAATCCAAACAGCTTTTATTAAAGGGAGATCGCTTTAGGATTTTTTTGTTTTGGCCAAGGAGTTAGCTGCCTGGAGAAGAGGTTGCTCTTCATTTCTTTGGAAAGTGGATTTTGCAAAGGCTTATGATTTTATTGCCTGGAGGTATCTATGGATATTCTTAAGAGGAGGGGATTCCCAGACACCTGGATTTCTTTGATAAAGAGGTGTGTTACTACTTCCTTTTCGGTGCTGATTAATGGAAAGGCTAATGGAACTTGGATTTAGCCGCAAAGAGTGCATCAAGGTTGTCCGTTAGCGCCAATGCTATTTAATATTGCGGTGGATACGCTTACGGCCATGGCTTGCAATGGGAGTCTTTTTAAAGGCTTCTCGTTTTCTGCTGATGGGAGGGTTTTAACTCCCATTCTTCAATATTTAGATTATACTCTTTTTTATTGAAGAAGGTTGGAGGGATGCAAAGCACGTTTCTTCTTTGGTGAGAGGATCTTTTCGGAGATTTCAGGTCTGAAAATTACCAAATCTAGGTTTGTTCATTTTAACATGGAGTTAGTGGAGGAGGGTAATGTTGCTTTGGAATTGGACACATCGGTGGTGAGGTTACCAATCACTTATCTTGGTCTTCCTTTAAGAGGAAAAAAACTTACTTGTTCGGATTGGAGGTGCTTGATTAAGAAGTTTTCAAATAGACTTTCTTCGTGGAGTGGTAGGCTCTTTTCTAGAGGTGGACGATTGGTGTTGCTTAAATTCGTCCTCAACTCAATTCCGATGTTCTTGTCGGTCTTTTCGCCAATAAAGAAGATTTTAAAGCAGATTAATATGATCCGAAAGAGATTTTTTTGGAAAGGGCCTGATTCGAAGGGAAGATTTGCTGAACTTGTTAAGTGGAGTGAGATATGTAAGCCGAAAAATGAAGGAGGTCTTGGTGTACATAATTTATCTCATTTTAATAAGGCATTATTATTGAAATGGGTGGTTAGATTTTTATCCAATGATGATTCTTTGGTGAATTCCACCCTGAGGGACTCCTATGGTGATTGTATGAAGATGATGCAAGGGGATGCTGGTGTTTCCAATGGGCTTTCTGCTTTTTGGCACTCCATTAGACCTCTTTCTCTGAATTTGCAGATCAGTTTATTCCATCTTTGGGTGATGGTGTTACTTTCAGATTTTTGCGCGATAATTGGATAGAAATTGGGTCTTTTTCTGTGGTTTTTCAGAGGTTATTTCAACATGTTGATGATAAGGAATCCAAGGTAAAAGATTTATGGGATGAAGGTCATAATTGTTTGGACATCAGGCTGCCAGCGGGTCTTTCAGAGTTTGCTTTCAATGATTTTCAGCAGTTAATGCATTATATTAAAGACCTTTCTCCATCTACAGAGCCAGATGTATTAATTTGGAAGCAGAGCAAATTCTTGGTTAGTCGTGCTTACAAACTATTGATTAATGATGGTACCATTGGTAATCAGGTTGATGGGATTGATTATGAAATGTAAATTTCCGCTCAAAATAAGGTTATTCCTTTGGTTCCCAAGAAGAAAACGAGTTGTTACTTGGATGTTTAGATCTAGATGGGCTTCTGATGGAGATATTTTATGGCCCCTTTGTCAGAATGAGAATGAAGATGTGCGGCATTTATTCTTCAATTGTGATTTTACTAGAAATGTTTAGTCATGTTTTAATCTCAACACAGTAGACAAGATAAATTTTGAAAGATTTTGGACAAGCTTCAGAGATCATGTGCTGCGGGCTGGTGTCAGGGTATTGCTATTATTTGGTGTACCTGGCTTCAAAGGAATGGTACTATTTTTTGTAATGAGAGATGTTGGGTGGACAATGTGATTAGAGAGGTAAAGGTTATTTTTGATTTTTTGTTGCAAAATTTATAAGTGTGATCTTTATACTCCTTTTTAATATACTTTACGAATGATTATCAGTTAATCTTTCACATTTTTCTTCAAAAAAAAAATATTTGAAGGTTAGATTGCCTCTTTAGATGTACAACATTATAGTGGAATTAGGTTACCAACTCTCTATCTTATTTGTGTGATTGCTCTGTGTTTGATTATTATTTTGGATCGGGCCCTCCGGACTTAATCTGAAACTAGTTTCTATACCATCAAATAGAAATGCTGTTTGATATAAATAGGTCCATAAAATCAAATAGAAGTTTGATGGGCAATAAACAAATTCAAAGCCAAACTCATTGCTCAAAGATTTACTACATGATATGGAGAAGAGTTATATGAAACCTTCAATACGGTGATCAAAATTATTATCATCCAAATAATCACGTGCTGTTCCTTTAACTGTGGTGGGAAACTCCCTCAACTCAACATCAAAAACTCTTTTTTACTTGGTCATCTAAAAGAAGTACACATGGATCAACTCGATGGGTTTGAGGAAATGAGCAAAGCCAACTATGTTTGCAAACTTCAGTGGTTGATTTCCGATCTTAAGCAAGCTTCATGAACATGGTTCTTCAGTTTTCACAAATTGATTGGATTGGGATTTCGACAATGTCCTATATATCTCTCCGTTGTAGAAATGAAGATATCATTGTGTTTTGTTATTTATGTTGACAACATCATGGTCACCAGGGACTCTAACCTCATTATTTATAGTATAGGGAGGGCATTGGAATTCCTTTAGCAATAAATATCTTGGAAGTGTATGTTATTTTCTGGGGTTTGAGGTTGATAGAGCCGCTGAGAAGATGACCTTAACACAATATACGTATGCTCTTAATCTACCTTGAAGGTTCAAACTTTTTAGATTGCAAACCAGTCTCCACTCCTGGTTCATCACAGCATAAGTCATTCAATAATATGGATATGATCGGTAATCCTACTGAACATCATAGCATGGTGGGAGTCCTTGAGTATCGTACTATTTCTCATCTTGGCATCACTTTTGCCGTCAATCAAGTCTCCTAATGCGTGCACTCTCCTACTGTCAATCACCTTGAAGCTGTTAGGCACATCTTTGGATATCTTAAGGAAACAAGCATGAATGGTCTGTTATCTGCGGGGTCCTCATTTGTCCCCAGAACTTGGTAGGCTCACTACTTTGTTTGATGTTTGATTGGGTAGGATGCCTAGATAATCGAAGTTCAACTAGTGGTTGTGGTATATTCGTTGGAGGAAATTTAATATCCCAGAAAAATAAAAAACAACAGAGTGCAGCCAAATCTAGCAAAAAAGCAGAGTATCATGCTTTAGCCTGTGCTGTTAGTGAATCATTTGGATTCATTCCATTCCGAGTGAACTGGGAATTACTAATAACTGCGCTACCATCTTGTGTGATAGTCACAGAAGCATGTGTTCTAGCAGTTGATCCGGTATTCTATGATCACTCCAAGCACATTCAAATTGAACATACCTCTGCAGTTGATTTTTGGACCAGCATTCATGGTGCACTGGTAAATGCTGATACGCTAAGGGGAGCTTTCACCATGCTTTGGTGCATTTGGCTGGAGTATAACAGGGTCATCTTCTGAAGGGAAAGAACAAGCGTTGAGGGTGCTTTGCATATTTCAGTAATTATTGGTGTAACTAACTCTCCTTTTAATGAAAGTGGAGAGGTTAATAACCCTTGTTAACACCCCTTTTTTTTTCCTTTAAGAAAAAGCATTTGTATAAATCATTGCTTTGGTAGAGAAAGAGATACAGTGTGGAGAGGTTATAGTTCAACACATTGCTACATAGAATCAAATTGTAGACATCCGTACAAGGTGTGCAGTCATCAAGATGTTTTCCAAGTTAAGAACAAACTGAGTACTACTTAACTCCATACTCAGTTTGCGGGGGAGTGATAGAACTATAGATATAAGGTCTTTCACATAAATTACAGCTCTTTAATGTATGTATATGTGGGTTCTTATAATTTTCCCATTATTTGGGGCCACAAGCAAGGTAATGTTATAAATAAAATTCTAGGGCCTTTTGTTTGATCACTAAGTTAAGAAACCCTAGGCTATTGCCATCTTGGATTACATTATCAAATTCCTTTTTTGTTTTGTTGTTTGGCCCTTTTCCTCACATGAGATCACTTTAAATGGCCATCTTTCTGGTCAAAACTATCCCTCACCATGTAGATTCTAATGTCATGTCTGGTTGCTAGATAAATTTTAATCGGGGTAACTTGTAGTAGGGGCTGAAGTGGAAGAGGGTATTTAGCTGGGTAGTGGGATAATTGTGAACATGATATGACATTCGGAGTAATAATTACTAGTGGTGTGCATTACAAAATAAGCAATAATTACAGTGGTGGAGACTATTATTACATTTTCTATATTGGAAGTAGGTATGAGTGGAGTTCTGATCTGACATATAAGGTGGAAGTATTGCAAAATAAGTAATAATTATTCATAGTAGAGGTGGCTATCATGCTTTTATGTTGTTTATTAGGAATTCTGCCTATATGGAGCTCTTGCCTTCTGTGGTTGGTCCTAATGTTGCATTAGGTAGCTGCTGGTTGCCATGCTTGCTTTTTTTTTTTATGCATTGATTTAGATTTTGTTGTGCATTCACCATCAGCAAAGTGCTGCATCGCCCAAATGCAACTGGAAGTAATTTATTTTGGTCAAAATCTGGGTGTGTTCCAGGATTGATGTGAAAAGAGGTGAGGGATTTATGTAGCTGACCTGGATAACATGGGAAAATGCTTGGTTGTTCTTCTCTATTGGAAGTTGGAAGAAGTGAAGTTTTGACGTGGGATTTGAGAAGAATGAAGTATTTTAATTATTCCACTGGAGCTGGCTATTTTACATTTTATATTGGAGCAGAGGAGGGAGGATAGTTGCGTGAGGATATCCTGTTAAGCTTGTAGCATTTAACCAACACCCTTTTAACAACACCACCAAATATCCTTCTGGGTGGGAAAATTGGGATATACCCTAACCAAATGCTGAATAAAGGATGCAATCCCATGTCACATTGCTAATTGTATATGCGCTTTGGAATGGATGATTCTATTGAAAAAGATTAACTTCGTTATTGTGTTATTTAGAAAAGAAATCCTTAACCTTCTTTATATAGAGAGAAGACTTGGGTATATAAGGAAACACAACAATACTCAATAACTCACATACTAAAAATAGTATCACCTAAACCTAACTAATTTATCCCTAAAATATCTAATTTATTTCCTAACACCACCGCGCCCCCCCCCCCAAAGTTGGAGCATACAATGCTCAACTTGTTACACAACTAAACTTCCCCTCAATGTCGACATCTGAAGGAGAAGACAATAGATCAGAGGAGTAGGAACAGGCAGTAGGTTCGAGGAGTAGAAGACATTTGTAGCAAAAGTAGCAATCGCAGTATAATGAGAGATCTTTGAAGTGGGTCTCTTCGTGGAGACCAAGAAATTGGGCCTCTCCAACATAGAAACTCAAAGTAGGCATCTCCTTAGAGACCTAGAGATTGGCCTCTTCTATACCAGAACTCAAAGTGGGGCCTCTCCTTTAAAGACCTTGAGACTGGTCTCTCCCATAATGAATTCTCTTTGTAGACTTCATTTATATAGGGACTAGGAAAGTGTTCCTCTTATATAGGGACTAAGAAATAAAGGGTGTGTGGGGACTTTAAAGAAAAGAATGACTCTCCTATTTTTTTTCTTCTTCCCTTTTATTGTCTTTTTCTCTCCCTTTTTATCTTTTGCTTTTTTTTTTCTTTGTAATGCTAACAAACAAGAAACAAGAGATCAGAGAGCTAATAATGCAAAAAGCCCATCATCGCCTTCCTCCTCTCTTTTGATAGGGGTTGATGGAATCACATTGAGGATAGCCATAGGTCGTGGTTGCAGAAGTCGGTGGCAAGGTGTGGGGCAATAATACGAAAGAAGTGGTTGTTGGCAAGAGGTGATCTGAGTGAAGGAGATCCTGCTAGGCAATGAGAGGTGGTGCTGCAACTTGGAGAAAATCCTGTAGTTGATACAATAGGGAAGGAGGTGGTGATGCGTGGCCATCGGAGAGTTCCCTAGGGTCGGGTGACATGTCAGGAGGGGGTTGCTGGCGAGAGGTGGTGTAGTAGCAACGAGGCGGTGTATCAGCAACGAGAGGTGGATTTGACCTCTGTAGGGGCGTTGTAGATCGAAGATGGCCTCGTAGGTAGTGCAACAGAGATAGGCGACGTGTGGTCATCGGAGTGCCTCATAGGGCTTAGCGGT
Source organism: Thalassia testudinum (assembly GCA_037157565.1). NCBI lineage: Eukaryota > Viridiplantae > Streptophyta > Magnoliopsida > Alismatales > Hydrocharitaceae > Thalassia > Thalassia testudinum. The sequence continues at coordinate 66,963,017 of JAZHRO010000013.1, read as the reverse complement.
GCATTAGAGGGGGCTCATCGGAACCCTAAGCGTCGGAGGTGGCGTCGGTGACCTTTGGTCGTCGCTTAGAGTGCAAAAGAGAGAGAACAACGTCAATCTCGACCTTGATTGGGCGAGGAGGGAGAGGAGAGACCTCAGAGGGGTTGCCTAGAGAGGAGGGCCACCAGTGGCCATGAGCCCTGGCAGCGCCGTCGGTGGTCCTGTTTTAGGGCTTTTGGTGGTTTCGCCCCCTTTTTTTTCTCAAATAGGATCAAACATGCTCTGATACCATGTTAAAATATAAAAGTGGAATGAAATAAACAGTAATATGAAAGCATCACAAGATTGAATGCTTGGGTTTACATGTAAACCTCACTCATGAATGAATAACAGGGAGAAAACCATGGGGTAGGCTCCCTTATGGGTGTGATATCTGAATTTCTCTTCTTAAGGATAAAATGGGGGGATACAATAGCCTTTTATAGGCAACACATTCACACACAAACTTGACAACACATGATGTGAGACTAAAATAGTCATCATAGGAACACTCCACCTCTCAACAAACACTAATATCAAAGCATTATAATATAGAACACTTGAGTTTACGTGGAAACCCTACTCACAAAAAGTGAGGAGAAAACCACGGGAGAAGCACCCCTATGGGCGTGATGTTTGGATTTCTTTTCTCAAAGATAAAATAAGTGGATACAATAGTCTTTTATAGCCAACCCACTCACACCTAAACTTGTCTACACATGATGTGGGACTAAAATAGCCACCATAACAACACTCCATCTCTCAGCACTCGCCATCAAGTTGTAGCACGAAGTGCTTAGCTTGTATAAAAGAAATCCATATTCTACCAAGCAAAACACAACACTTAAACAACTCAACTGATACTGTCGGGTCACTGGTTTCTTTGCATCCTCATTCTTGCTTGTAGGTGGTGTAGGTCGGAGTCTGGAGATGAATCGCTGAAGGTGGCTCTGGTGGCTATGCCTTCCCATTTTGAGAACTCTAAAGAGGGTCTCTCCATGAAGTCTAGGAAATTGGATCTTTTTCACACAGAAACTCAAAGAAAGGGGTCTTTTCTTTGGAGATCGATACAATGGTCCTTTCATTTATGGATCAAAGACAAAGTGGGTTTCTCTCAAGTGGAGACCTCAAAGAAAAGAGTCTTGTATGAGGTACACAAAAAAAGTTGTCCCACTCCCTTTCTCCCATACTCGTATACGAGAAGAAATCACATAGATAAGAAAAGAAATGACTAAAGAAGAGTTTATTCCCCTCTTCTCTTTAAGTTTATTTTTTTTCTTTTCTTTTTCATCGATTTTTTTTTTCTTTTTTTTTTCTATTTTCTTAATCTCCAACTCCTTCCTGTCCTTACCTTTTTCTCTCTGTCTTTTTAGTTTTCCTTCCCCTCTCTATTGTTTCTAACTTCAAGCCTCTTTCCTTCCTCTTTTTTACTAACAGTAAAACAACATAAATGGGAAAAACATAGGGCAAAAAGGTGAAATGGCCATCACCTTCTTTTGCTTAAGGTTCGAAGGTAACCTAAACATAGGTTCCAATGACCTCATTGCGTAGCTCCTCTATCATCCTCCATTATTGAGACTGTAAGACCATGTGGAGGTCACACACTATCTCCATCGTCGACCTCTTCTCCTTCGAGTCCGATTTTACTACACTGCTATGACTTACCATCTCCATTGCTGACCTTGAGTATGTGTGAGGCGTCGCCAGGTACGTCTCGAAGTAGAGTGATTGTGCACCATCCTCGCGATCATGTGTGAGATCCTCGCCAATAGTGGCTTGCGCGGTGGCCGCATCACCATCATCCTTGTCGAGGGATGAGTTGGAGGTCGAGCTCCACTCTTGCAACGCCATCGCCGACCTCTTCTCCTCCAAGTTTGATCGCAAAAGTGCACCTCCCCGATCATAGGAGTATGTCGAGTGCAATCGCCCTCATCTAGATCGTTATCCTCGCTGTTGGTTCTTTCGAGCACCGCTGCCCTCAAAGCCAACGTTCTCACCTCCAAGATTTTATAAAGAACACAAAGAACTCGAGGAACTAGAAAATGATAATATAATCTCTTGACCGAGAGAAGATAATTCCCAAGAATGGATTGCTTTGATATCATGTTAAAAAAGATCAACTTGGTTATTGTATTTTAACCCTCTTTATATATAGAGAGGATTTAGGTATATAAGGAAACACAATAATACTCAATAACCCACCAAAATAGTATGATATCTAAACCTAACTAAGTTATCCCTAAAATATCTAACTAATTTATTTCCTAATAGATTCATATGTTTGAAGTGTCTAGATCACTTGTGATTGACATGTATGATATTGCTTGATTAGTGACACAATTTACAAAAAATGAATGTGCAGCTTGAAGGAGAGGCGACTGCAAGGGCCATTCGTTTGGCCAACTTTGTGAACGCACCATTGTATGTAGTTCATGTGATGAGCATTGATGCAATGGAAGAAATTGCAAAAGCTAAAAAAGCAGGCAAGTACATTTACATTTCCTTTATTCATCTACCCATTGACTAGCGACATAAAATTATTTTTTTATTGCATTCTTTCAGAGATTGAAAACTGTGTTTATTCTTGTGTGTAATCCAAATGCGGTTTTGCTAATTTCACTTGACAGACTTCCAAACTGGTTGACGATGTCATTCGACTATTTAAAAAGATTTTTAAGGTTTCTAATGGAGTAATTTTTTGTGTGGTTTTGTTTATCTTTCGTTCCGCCTTTTCAATGTTTGTGGAGGATAGTTAGCAGGACATCTGCTCTCTTATTCTCCCACATTTACTTCAGGCTACCCCAATATCTTTATGTAACGTTAGGCCATGAATTCTTCGCATGCCTTCTACCAGCTTTTTTCATGATGCAGCATGCCCAAGATTGTAATTTATAGTGGCAGTCTGGTTGTTGTTGCCTTTACCCCCTTCTTCGCTTTCTCCTATTCCTCTCACCTGCATATAGGAGACAATCGGCTGATGATGGTAGGGAATTTCTACTTCCTATCTAAGCCATTTGGCCCATTCTCTCCTCTTACTAAGCATTTTTAGAGATGAGTGTTCCTTGCTTACGTCATCCACTGAAATGAGCAAGGGCCATTTTCTTCTATTGAGAGGGGAAAATAGCTATCCGATTTGGCAAAACATACATGAAAACCCCATATGTCCAAAGAAAGTAACTATCCAAGTTGCAAAGAGCTAGCCACTACATTGATCTTTACTGGTCAAGAAACATGAAAAAGGATGAGGAATCCAACCCATCCACCTACAAAAGGCACACACAAAACCTTACTCACACAGACCCATATCAAATTCAATCCACAAGCCAAGACCCAAGAAGGCGGGTGGTGTTCTATTCTTGAATTACCAAATATTGACCTTTGTGCACCATACATGAGACTTGAACCCTATCTTATGTGGTAGTGGGTTAACAGCTTCATTTTCTATTCTGCATTACCTATGGAACTTAAAACTTAAAAGATGGGAATGAGGATTGTTCTTTTATATTTTGTACACACTGCAACATTCTTTTGATAAAACCTTATGGCAGTTTAATTTTGTTTATTAGAGTAGATTAGTAATCGGATCGCTCTCTAATTCCAATCAACTAGTCAGTAGTTGGTGTGTCTTATGGTTGAATGGGGCCTATATTTGTAGATAGGGTAAAGTGTGTCTATCCTGAGGAGGGAACTAATTCGCTATCCCTGACAATTTTAGCTTTGTCTACAAATCACATTTTGCCATGTAATTTTGGAAATTGAAATCAATTAATGCAAGGAAGATGTGTTTCAAATTTCATTTGAATAAGAGACCCTTAACCCCTTTATCAAGCAAGGTCAATTTTTTGTACTATTCTAGCCGTTAAAAAATTAGCATTGTTGATGGAGGACATAGAATTATTCGATTGAGTTAAAAACTCTATATGATTCTTTGTTATACTTGAATAATGAGATCTCCAAAATTTCATGGCGTAGACAAAGTTAAAAGCATTAGGGTAGCCAATGGGTTGAGGTTTTGGATGACAAGAAATTCCTCCTGCAAAAGGCAAAGGTGAGATGCGACTTGGGAAGGTGCTGCCTAATAGAGTGATCCTATGATTCAGAGGTTGTACTTGCGTGATTTCTTTTGAGGAGTTGAAAATCAAATCTGGGCTGGCTGCAGTAGAGGCTGCAACATATGCCCAAGTGGTGGCCAACAAAGTAGCCAGTGGCAGCGGGCAAACTACAACAGTGGCTGTTCCGGTGAACGGCGTTACTGCCGGCAGTCCTGGGGGTGTCCGCAAGGTTTGGAGGCCAGTTTCCAAATTGGCTTGCCAACCTGGAATTTTTTGAAATTTGAACCATCAAGGTGCAGCAGGCCTCCCTGATTTTGGGGCTGACGGCTTTCTAAATTTGGATAATGGTCCCAAAATGGCGGCTGAGGTGTCAAGGACCTTTTTTTCTTTTGTCGAACAAGTGAAATCCAGATCTGTTAACGAATCTGGAGTCGGTGAGTTAATTCTTCCCAATTATAATTATTTTGAGTTTTTGAATTTCGAAATGGGAGGCTCGTCTGCTACTGGCATTGATGTGCAGGAGCTAGTTGCTGCAGCTGATCAGACTGGTGCTGGCCTTGATTCGGTGGGTAGAGCATTACAGCCGACTCATTTGGTGGAGAAAATTACTGAGGCCCATGCCTTATCTCATTAGAATAAGGGGACTTCTTTTGGCTGTTTGCCGGTGGCCACCGGACCCATGAATGGGTCCAGGCATGGTTAGTTTAGATCCAAAGCCCCTTATTTGCAACTTGTTTTGGACTATTACTGTCAAAATGCCATTTTTGTTGCTGGTACTTGCGATGTATTTCAAGAAAGGCCTACAACAATTACTTTTGGATTGATATTTGGGAACGTAGACTCTCGGGAGCCCCAGCACCATAACCGATGCAGTCTGAATGTGGAAGAGATGGCTGGTGTAGGAAAGATGCAGGTCCGTGGAGTGGAGGATGCAGCCTTGGAGGTGGGCAACGTTGACTGTCCAATGGAAAAGGGCCATAATAGTGGGAGAAGCATGTTACATAGGTCCTCTTCATGCAAATCTTCAGCCCATACAAAGATGATTTCGTAGAAACATAAAATGATCCTTGACGCTCGTTACAAATGAAAGAAAATCACAAAGAAAGTGTCAGCTGTGAAGGTTCCTGATTGCAATGACGTGGAGATTGATGGTCGGCTGGTAAATGTGATTGGCGTCAAGAGCATTCACGAGGGGTTAAAACAAATCTTCATGGTTAGGGTTCTCTCTTGGAATGTATGTGGGCTTTAGGATGAGAACCAGAGATTGATCAAGAGGCGATACTTGGCTGAGTAGAGAGTGGATATTGCTCTGTTACAGGAAACCACTTGGATAGTTTGTACATGCAAATGAAGAATAGCTTATGTGATGATCGGTTTACTGATTATCTTGTAGTGAAAGTGGAAGGAAGGTTGGTGGTATTATTTTGTTTTGACATAATGATTTTTTTGACCTGATGTCATCATTGGTGGCTAAAAGAGTAGCGACTGCGATTTTTACAAGGAAGGTGGATGGCCTGTCTATGGCCATTTCGTGCGTCTATTGTCCTTGTGAGGATGCCTCAAGGGCTCGATTTTGGGACGAGATTGGTCAAGCTTCTCTTTTGGTGAATGGTATGCCGTGGGTGGTTCGCAGTGATTTTAATGCAACATTATCTGCTGATGATAGATCAGATGGAAGGTTGGATAGAGCTACTTTTGAATTCCAACATCTCTTGTAGGAACTTAAGTTGATAGATTTGCCAACTTCAGGGGAGCGGTACACTTGGAGAAACATTAATGGAGCTCTGGCAGAATCTTTTCATGGAGTGGAGGTTGTGGCATGTGAAATGCCTTTTGTAGATTATACTCCTTTGTTATGGTGTAGTAATGAAGGCGCATCTTTTTCTACTTATTTCAAATTTCACAAATCTTGGTTGAAGGAGAGACTTAATTTAGGACAAGTGGACTTCTACATCGGCATCCACCTCCACTACATGCACTTTGCCCTGTAAAATTTGTGCAGTTCGTGAGGCGATGATTGTTTTAAGTGAGGTCTTCGGGCATGGCAGGATGTCAGGAAGAAGGAGGCACTATAGAAAATTTTGTCACTTGATAGACAGGAGGACACATCCCCCCTTTCTAGTGAAGAGTGTCAAGAATGCAAAAACTTACAAGCAATTGTAGTGGAGGAAGATCAGAAAAGAGAAATGGATTGGAGACAAAAGTCCAGGCAGCTGTGGCTTAAAGAGGGGGATGCAAATACTTGATTTTTCCATTTGACGGCTAGCTCTAGGAGAAGATCAAATATGATAAGTGTTTTGAGGTGTGTGGAGAACACAATAAATCAAAGGAACCTAATTTGTGAACCATTTCACTCTCATTTCCATGATTTCATTAGGAGTTAGCCGGTAGGGGAGTGGCGGTTGGGATCTTTGGACATAGTACATGTGAATGATGACATCGAGGTGGAACTCCTTGGGGAGATCAGTAAGGAAGAGGTTATCAGAGCTCTACATAGGCTGAGGGCTAAGGGATCTCCTGGACTTGATGGGTTGCAGATTATTTTTTACAAGGAGATATGGGACGTTGTTGGTCCTGATGTTATGAACATGATCGCTGAATTTTTCAAGGGCAATGAGGCCTTTGAGAGGTTGAATTGCTTTTACCTGTTTCTCTTGCCAAAGTAGTCGGGTGCGGATTCAGTTGATGACTTCAGACCGATCGCCCTTTCTAACTCTATTTATATACTGGTGGCTAAGTTCTCGGTAAATAGATTATTGGTAGTCATGCCTACCATTATACCACCGATCCAATCAACTTTTATTAAAGGGAGATCTTTGCAAGACTCCTTTGTGATTGATAAGGAAATGATTGCTTCTTGGAAGAGAAGAAAGAAACTGGTTTTTCTATGGAAGGTGTATTTCTTAAAGCCATATAATTCTGTGTCCAGTACTTATCTTTGTGAGGTTCTAAAGAGAAGAGGTTTCCCGAAAATGTGGATTCATTTGATAAAAAGATGTGTCACTACTTCCTCCTTCTCGGTCTCAGTTAATGGCTGTTCAAATGGTACCTAGATTCAATTGCAACGAGGCGTTAGACAGGGGTGCCCATTAGCACCTTTACTGTTTGATATAGCTATGGATACTTTTGTGCACTTAGCTTTTAAGGCATGTAGAGGGAATCTGTTTTCTGGCTTCACTTGTCAAAAAGATGGTACACTCCTTATTCCTCTCCTGCAGTATGCAGATGATACAACTTTTTTTTGTAGGGGAAGGTACCTTGGAAGCAACCCATGTGGCGGCCCTTGTGAAAATTTTTGCGGATATCTATGGCCTAAAGATCAATAGAAGAAAGTCCTTGTTGGTTCCTTTCATGATTTCTAATGGGATGGTGGAAGAGATTTTTAATGCCTTAGAAACACAAGTGACTCGCCTTCCAATCAGATATCTTGACCTTCCTTTGAAGGGTGGATGTTTAGTATCATCTGACTGGAATGATATGGTGGATAGGATGATGACGAGACTCTCTGCTTGGATTGGAAGGTTGCTTTCTAGAGGGGGGTCACTTGATTTTGCTTAAGGCCGTCCTATCATCAATACTGATCTTCTACCTTTTGGTATTTCAACCTCCAAAAAAAGGTTTTACTAAAACTGGAGGTGATTAGAAAAAGATTCTTTTGGAAAGGTGCGGAGGCCACATGTCATTTTATGCAGTTGGTGCCTTGGAAAGAGGTATGTAGACCCAAGAAGGAAGGTGGCTTGGGTATCCGAAAATTGGACGAATTCAATGTGGGACTTCTCTTGAAGTGGGTGGTTAGTGTCTTTTCCAGGGAAGATTCTTTGGTGTCTATCTTATTGTCTGACTTGTATGGCACAAATGTGGATATTTCTGATAGGGCATCCCCTAGAAGAGGTGCATCCACGTTTTGGATTGCTATTCAGCCTGCTATGAGGGAATTTGCAGCAGATTTCAGTCTAATTTTGGGGAACAGGAGTCTTTTGCAGTTTTGGTTAAATGATTGGAGTGAGTTGGGTAAGTTTTCTGACCTGACCTCTCTCTGCATGTTTACCAGCTGGTTAATGATAAAAATGCCACTATAACAGATATATGGGATGATCTTTTAAGGATGTGGAGTATTATACTGTCAGCTGGGCTTTCTAGGGTCACTTATGCATAATTTCAGCAGCTGCAGGTAACTATTTTAGACCTTAAATCGACTGCAAATGAGATTGATAGGTTCATATGGAAACACAAAACCTTCTCTATTAAAAACACTTATTCTAAACTGGTCTGCAATGGTGCAGATGGTGAAGTCGGCTTGGACTCTAAATGTATTTGGAAATGTGAAGTGCTCCTAAAGGTTACGATTTTCCTCTGGCTTCTTAGAAAGGAGTGCTTAGTTACAAAAACTTTCAGGAAAAGATGGGCAAATGATGAGGATGTTGCTTGCTCCTTTTGTTGTCATGAAGAGGAAGATATTCAACATTTTTTCTTTGGCTGCGATTTCTCTAAACAGGTGTGGCAATATTTCAATTTACAGACAGTGGTCTATTCAAATGTGAGTGCTTTTTGGAGAACGTTTAGAGAACACTTCATCTTGATTCGGCGGGGTAGATTAGAGCTTTATCCATTCTTTGGTGCATCTGGCTACAACGGAACGACAAAGTCCTCAGTAATGAGCGGTGTTGGGTAGAAAATGTTGTAAGAGAGGTGTATTTTTTGTCTGATTTCTGGCTGAACAACATGTAGGTCTGTTGTTTTACTTTAATGAATTTGCTTGGTTGATTACCGATTTTCAGTAATGTTTCTTTCCATTTTTCAAAAAAAAAAATTGTGAGGCTGATGACTTTAAATTTTAAGTGGATTTGGTCGGGGATGATCTGCAATTTGTTGAATGTTAGGAATATAGTTAATATCCCCTCGAGTTTGGTCCTCCATCTTGGGGGGTCCTCGTGGTAGGTACATGATTAGGTTTCTTGGGGGATCAAGACCTTCACCAAGGTGGTCTCTTCTCCTTTAGTATCGGTGAATGATGGTGCTCAGACGGCAACGACGTGGATAAAGGAGGTTTGATGGTAACAAATTTGGCTTTTGAATGATTTGGCAGCACATGAGAATGTCACGATGATGGTGGAACATATTCAACCTTTTCGGGAAGAACAACTATCAGTATAGCTCGTCCACCAAATATGGCAGTTTTGAACAAGGGATGTTGCGCCTCTTTTGGGGCGATGGACTCTATTGATGAGCCTAATGGGAATTTTCCCTTTGTGGAGCACAACTTTGCGTTGGGGCCCACTTCTATAATGCAAGTGCAAGTCAATCCCAGATCCAAAGTTGAATCTGGTTCAAATTCGTGTCCTTTTTCTTTTAGGCCTCAACCCTCTAAAACCATTAACGAACACCCATCATCTGGGCTTTCTTTTTCTTTCCTCCCTTAATGCTGGCTTGTCTCTGTAAGCACTCTTAGGTTTAAGTGGTGATCGACCCTAGACCGTAGTAAGGACAACAGTAGGGAGCTCTAGAGGGTCGCTTTGGGGAAGGCAAACCTTGGGGTTCCACCATGGTTGGTGAGGAGACCTTCGGCTTGGTGGTTGGTACCCTACACAGGAGTTGTAGGTGCCAGTCATGCTTGAGGGAGAGCCTGCTGGTTCAAATGTTGGGCCAACAGTTGAGGTCGTATCGTCAACAAGTGCTCTAGAGTGTCATCGGTTCGTTGACAGTATCGTTGTTGTGCTAGGTATGAAGGGGGCTGATGATGCTTCCTCAACTTTCAAGCTCCAATCTTCATCGTCGCTTGGGTTGGGCCAACCATGTGAGGGTTCGGTTGACCCAATCCCTATGGCAAGGCGATAGCATGGCTAACAAAACTTCTCAAGTGGTATACAATAGGATAGGGTTTCTGTAGCATGCGAGGAAAGTTGCTCGCTAGGTAAAATCTGCTCAATCCTATGAATCGAGTGCGGTAGATTTCGCAATGGCTTTGATGATTGGGGTTAGAAGGAGACCTAGTCCTAGCAAGGAGGGTTGCAGCATGGTTCCAAATGTTTAATGTATTGTCATAGAATGTCGGAGGTCTTCACGGCATGATGCAAATAGGAGGGGAATTGTGCGTCGTTATACTTAAGTGGAATGTAGATTTCTTGCTACTTAAAGAAACCAAGCTTGAGGAGTTGGATGTATTTGCAAGAAGGGACCTAGGGGGCTTTGTTTTTTACGACTTCTTACATCTCAACTGTAGCAATAGTTTAGGTGGTATCTTGATGGCTTGGAAAGGTTGTAATTTCAAGAACATTTCTCATGTTAGTGGTCGTTGGTCCTTGGTTGGGCAATTTACCAAGGTGGTAGATGGATTCACTTTTTGTTTACGATGGTTTATGGTCCGTGTGAGGTTGGTCTTAGTTTTAAATTTTGGGAGGAATTGAAGTAGTCTACATGTTTCGCAGATGGGAGGCCTTGGTTGGTAGGGGGAGATTTTAATGCAACTCTTTGCATGATGATAGATTGAGACATTGGAATCCGTTGTTAATTTGGTTGAAGATCTTGAGCTTTATGATGTACCAGTAACAAGTGCAGCTTTCACTTGGAGAAACTCAATTGGTGTGGGATAGTGGAAATAAGCAAGTTGTTATTCCAAGGAAACCCTACACCTCTTTGTATAGAGGAAGAGGTGTAGGTAAAATATAGAGGGGGACCAGAGAATAAAAGAAATAGTAAAACATGACATAAAGACATATATAGGGGTACGATAACACTCCCCCTCAAGCTAGAGCATAGATGTCAATCATGCTCAGCTTGTCACAGCAGCTATCAAATGCAGTCCGACCAAGTGACTTGGTGAAGACAACTGTAGTCTGGTCCTTTGAGGAGACAGTAGTGTAGATGATCCCCTTCTGGATGAGATCCCGTGTATAATGACAATCAATTTCCATATGTTTCGTGCGCTCATGAAACATGGAATTGTTGGCAATGTAAGTAGTTACTAGGTTGTCACACCTCATCTCCATCGACTCCTCTATCTGAACATGCAAATCTCTAAGGGTAGACCAGATCCACACCATCTCTGCAGCAGTTTGTGGCATGGCACGATACTCTGACTTTGCACTCGATTTGGACATAATTGTTTGCTTCTTGCTTCTCCAAGTGACTGCATTCCCAGCAATAAAGGTGTAGAAAATCGGTAGACAGCTTGCATGATTAGCATCTGGATATCCTATAACTGTCATAAAATACCCATTTCTAAACAACAACCCACGTCCAGGTGCTTTATTTAGGTATCTAAGCACTTGCATAGCAGCATCTCAATGTTGCTTCGTGGGCTTATCCATAAATTGGCTCAACTTCCCCACGACAAAGGAGATGTCTGGTCTAGTAATGGTCAGGTACAGCAACCGACCAACCAATTGTTTGTAGCAGCTCCTGCTCTCCACCAGTTGTGCCTCAATGTCATACAAATGGACCTTGGGATCCATGGGTCCCAAGCATCCTAGTATCGTAGAGAATATCAATAGCATACTTTCTCTGACTAGCTACAATTCATTCTTTTCCTCTAGCCACCTTAGTACCCAAAAAATATTTTAGAGGACCTAAGTCCTTAATAACAAACTGTGACGCCTTTCCCTGTTTGACCTGTCCAATCCCTTCTGTATCATCTCTTGTAATGATAAGATCATCAACATACACAAAGAGGACCACAACTCTCTTGTCAGTCCTCCTGACAAACAACGAATAATCTGAAGTAGACCTCACCATATCCAATCCTTTCACAACCTCTGATAGTTTGTGGAACCAAGCATGAGAACTCTGCTTGAGCCCATAGATCGCCTTCCTCAACCTGCACACACACTCTCCTTCAGCCTTAAACCTGGGGGGTTGTTGCATATATACTTCCTGAAAATCTTTATATAAAAATACATTCTTTACATCTAACTGATATAAAGTCTCTGTTTGCTGCAATAGACAAGAGAATCCGAATCATCGAAAGTTGTGCCACCGATGAGAATGTGTCAAAGAAGTCTACCCTATAAGTCTGGGTAAACCCTTTGGCCACCAATCGATCCTTATGCCTAATAGACTCGTTAGGGTTATATTTCAAGGCAAAGACCCATTTGCATCCTACCAACCGTGCATTAGGTAGTCTCGTCGTAAGCTCCCACATGCCTTGTGAACATAAAGCTGCCATCTCCTTTATGGCCTGAAGCCACATAGGATGAAGCATGGCCTCCTAATAAGATGTGGGCAGCTTGGATGCAGATACAGCATAAGTAAATGCAGCAAACTGGGAACCCAACCCATCACTGACAAAGGCACCTGTGATCCTGTACTGATCACAATTCTGGGGCACCTTGTGAATGGCAATAGGCCAATCACTGTCCTTAGTAGCCTTATCTGGAACATTAGTAACTTCCTGTTCCTCTGGAACACCAATAGGCTCTTGCTCATTGTCCCTGTGAGAAGCATTGGACATGGGCATATCAGTATCATCAACACATACTTGTGTGGGGGAGGATGATGATGCTTGGGCGAGAGACGGGGGGTACTGTGACTCGTGGTCTATAAGTCACCGAAAGCTTGTACACAAATGGTTGTCCCTTGAATCTGCTATCTGTACTCGCAGGTAGCTGACGTGGAGAGAAATCTCCAAACTATATAGTAGGAACCGACATTGGTGTCGTCTCAACTGGTGCCGTCTTAAGAACAGTGGGCATCCGCTAAGCAGTGAAGGAAAAATACGTTACAACCTCATGAAAGGTGACATCCGCATTGACATGATGTCGTCTAGTCAATAGATCATAGCACCTGTATCCTTTTTGGGTAGAGTTGTAACGTAGAAACACACTTCACTGCTCGTAGTGCTAGCTTGTACCGGTTAGGTCCATTAATATGGACAAATGCAACACAACAAAAAATGCGAGGTGACACATGAAACAACTCTTTATCTAGATACAAAATCTGCTAAGGGATCTGTTCAAACAATACAGAGCTGGGCATTCTGTTGATCAAATAGAAGGCAGTAAGACATGCATCTGAGGAACATTATGATGTATCATCAATGTTCGAGCAACATCGAGGAAGTGTCTATGTTCCCTCTTTGCTATCCCATTTTTTGGGGTGTATGGGGACAGGAAGTCTGATGTATGACACCATTCAATCTGTAAAAATCACGCAATTTGGAAGTACAGAACTTCAATGCATTATCTGAACGCACACATTTCATAATGGTAGAAAACTACGTCTTTATTTCAAGAATAAAGTTTTGAATGACTTTGCCAACTTTTGAGTTATTCTTTAATAAAAATAACCATGACATGCATGAAAAATCATCCACAATGATTAAGTAATATCTATGACCCTGTCTATCTGAAACACGACTTGGACCCTAGACGTCCAAGTGAATGAACTAAAACGCAGAATCAGTAGTGGAGGAACTAGCAGGAAATGAAACCCGATGATGCTTTCCAAGCTAACATGCATTACAAGTACTCTCATTGGTCGAAGAGACATGGGGGAAAATTCGGCGAAGCTTGTCCAGAGGAATGTGTCCAAGATAGTAGTGCCACTGTAGTGCAGTCCCAACAACAAAATCGAACTTGCCTTGACATGAAGCAGCAGTATTGGTTGGGACTAGGAGATAAACCCCTCTCTTCATGCCCGCCACCAATCATCCTCCCCGTGAACGTGTCCTATAACACAGCACACATCATCAAATATAACACGACAGTTGAGGTCTTTAGTAATTCTGCTAACAGATAAAAGACTAATAAGGAATTCTAGGATAAACAAAACTCAAGGCAACTGTAAAGTAGATGAGAGAGACATCTCCCTTTGTCCATCTACTCTAGAGTGATGACCATCAGCCACCTGCACAGTTTCACTGGAAGAAACTGCCTATATATGTCTAAAACAACTCTGATCTCCACTTTAGTGTTGGGAGGCTCCAAAATCAATGAGCCATGTAGTACTACTACTCAGTGTTTTAAATGCCGACGGCATGTCGTCGGCATGTTGTCGGCAAGGGTAGTTTTGGAAATCAACCTTGCCAATATGTAGTCGTGTTGAAATGCGGGGATGTCAGTGGCATGTCAGCCATTTCGTGGGCATACCGACGGTATGGCCGGCATGCCGGCACATGCCGTTGTGGATTTACTGTTTGGAGGGAACTTAGGGAAGCGGCAAGTAGGAAGTTCGAAATTTGAAATGGGTGTTCCGGGGGGAGGGCTGCTGTTTGGAGGGAACCCAGGGAACGGAGACACACACACACACGAGGTTGGATGCTGTTCGGAGGGAACCCCGGGGCTGCCTGCCTGGCTGGAACGGACACACACACACAACACACACAATTTGAGTATTTTAACATCATTTTGAGTATTTATGTGATTTGTTGTCGGCATGGCCATCGAAAAATGGGCATTTCCATGACATGTGTTCGGCATGCCTACGAAATGCACACATAGAATTTCATCGGTATGGCGTCGAAATCGGCATTTCAAACTTTGCTACTGCTGTGGGGAAGAATGAAAATACTATAAGTATATTTCATACCTGAGGAGGCAACTGCAGCGGTATTAGAAGTGGATAGAGTCTCCTGAGTCACCTGAGCCAATCTCTGGGCAAGAGCCTTGGACTTTGACATGGGCACCATATCAGTCTCCATCTCTGGTGTCGAGGCAACCTGATTTGCCATGGGAGGACAACCATGCTTGGTCCAGCAGCTAGCCTCCACATGACCAATCCATCCACAGTATGTGCAAGCGGGTCGTGGTTTGCCAGGTTGTCCCCGGCCACGCCCACGTTCGCTAGTGGATGGAACTCCACGTCTACCACGTCCACCACCTGCAGCAAAGGTTGAAGTCTAGCCTATCACCTCATGATTACTAGATTTAATGGACAATCTACTAACTCTACTGTAAGCCTCCTCCATAGTAGGAAGCTTTGTAAGGGTAAGCATTTGATCCTGTGCAGACTCATACTCAGAGCTCAAACCAGACAAGAACTTGAGCATCGTAAACTTCTTGCGATGCTCTCTTTGCGTTGCACATGTGCACATTGGCCTGCATGAGTTGTAGTTCTCCAACAACCCCTTCAGGCTGGCATAATATTGTGCCAATGTCAATCCATCCTACCTCAGGGAGAAAGTGTCATAAGTGATGTGGAACACCTTGCTTGAGTTCTTCTCATGGGAACATGTATCATGAAGAGAGTTTCACATCTCTCTGGTAGTCTTGTAAAACATTATCCCATCTTCGATGTGAGCAACCATATCATTCATAATCCATGCTCTCACCATTGCGTTATCATGCTTCAATGTGGTGTATTTCCTAGTTTTCTCTGTTAGCTCTAGCTCCAGGAGAATGTTCCTTATCATGATCTTCAATTGTCATAAGGAACGTCTGTGACCAACGGGTGTAGTTGGTCTAATTAAACTTTGTGGTGGAAACAAAGAACGGATTTTTGATGTTCCCATGATCCGTTACACTCTCAGATGGGCCTTCGAACTTTGGAGAGGCAACCATGAAGCCAAATCAGGAAGAGAAATCATCACGAACAGATCACTTCATAGACGGCTAGATCTGAATCAGAGGTTTTCAGATTTTAATGATGAATAGAAGGCCCCCTTGGACAGAGGTAGGCCTAGCAAGGATGCGGAGGAAGGCACCTAAGATGGCCGTAAGGGGACCTAGGTCTCTCTCGCTACAACCACAGGAGGTGCGACCCTAGAATAGGGTTGCAAACACCCTTGCAATTGCCTGAAGTAGCGCCACACGCCCCACAACACCACCACAGACCCCTGCACCACTGTTGCAAACCACTGTTGCACTGTCGCTGCTCTTGCAAATGGAGCAGCGTCACTAATCAGGCCGTCGCCGCCACCGCTGCTGCTTACTTCGGGCTCCTCTTTCGGGTCGCTACGACTAGGCAGGAGTGCGAGGAGGCTACCAGACGAAACTGTCGACGTGGGAGAGAGGGGGGTTTGGTGGTTTAGGGTTTCATAGGCTTTTTCGGGTGGGTTATCAAGAGCTCTGGTCTAAGACTATCGCTCTGATACCAAGTCGGTGGAAATGAGCAAGTTATTCCAAGGAAACCTTACAGCTTTTTATATAGAGGAAGAGGTGTAGGTAAAATATGGAGGAGGATCAGAGAATAAAAGAAATAGTAAAACAATACATAAAGACATATATATAGGGATACTGTAATAATGTGAAATCAAAGATCGATCATTTTCTTTGCTCCATAAGCTTGGTAGAGAGGTTCCCGTTAGCTAAGCCAATCGCAATGCCTAGGCCCCTTTCTTGTCACACCACTATTATGGAAGTCGAACAAAGAGACCTTCTTCAGCATATATTTCAAATTCAATAAGTCATGACTCATGGAACTAGGCTTTAGAGAATTGGTAGAGAAATGGGTTGGGGGTATGCCTTCTTCCTTAGCCACAAGGACCTTGGCAGAAAGGTTGCAGCATTTATAGACGGTTCTCATTGCCTACAAGGAGGTTGACAAGAAAAGAGGGAAGGATATACTTGATGCGCTACAGAGTGTTCACGTTATGGACAAGAAGGAAGATGAATGGATTCTTACTCTTGGGGAGACTAGAGAAAGGAAGCAATATCAAGATCTGGTGCATCAACAAGATTTTTTTTTTTGAAAAAGGGAAAAAAAGATTACCGAATATCAGTAATCATTCAGGAAAATTCATTAAAGTAAAAGGAATGGACTTACATGTTGTTCAACCAGAAATCAGACGAGATACATCTCCCTCACAACATTTTCTACCCAACACCACTCATTTCTGAAGACTTTGTCGTTCCGTTGTAGCCAGATGCACCAAAGAATGGATAAAGCTCTAATCCACCCCATCGAATCAAGATGATGTCCTCTAAATGATCTCCAAAAGGTACTCACATCCGAATAGTCTAGTGTAAATTGAAATGTTGCCACACTTATCTAGAGAAATCGCAACTAAAGAAAATATGATGAATATTTTCCTCTGTTTGACAACAAAAGGAGCAGGTAACATCCTCATCATCCACCCATCTTTTTCTGAAAGCTTTTCTGACTAAGCGCTCCCTTCTAAGAAGCCAAAGGAAAATCTTAATCTTCATAGGCATCCAAATATATTTAGAGTCCAAGCCAACTTCACCAAGATCAGCACCACTGCAGGCCAATTTACAATAAGTGTTTTTAACAGAGAAAGTTTCATGTTTCCATATGAACCTGTCAATCTCATTTGCAGCTGGTCTGAGGTCTGAAACAGTCACCAGTAGTTGCTAAAATTCTACATGCATGGCCTCAGAAAGCCCAGCCGGCAGTATAATGCTCCATGTCCTTAAATGTCCGTCCCATATATCCTTTACCGTGGCATTTTTATCATTAACCATCTGACAAACATGCAAAAAGAAGTCTGAAAACTTACCCAACTCACTCCAATCATTTAACCAAAACTTGAAAATACTCCCATTCCCTAAAACTAGGCTGAAATCTGCTGCGAATTCCCTCATACCCTCATAATAGGCTGAATAACACTCCAAAATGCCGATGCACCTCTTCTAGGAGATGCCCTTTTAGAAATTTCCATATATATGCCATAAGAGTTAGACAATAAGATAGACACCATAGATTCTTCCCTGGAAAGGACTCTAACCACCCACTGCAAGATAAGTGCCTTATTGAACTCATCCAATTTTTGGACACCCAAACCACCTTCCTTCTTGGGTCTACATATCTCTTTCCAATGCACTATAAGCGTAAAATGACTTGTGGCCTCCGCACCTTTCCAAAAGAATCTTTTTCTAATCACCTCCAGTTTTTGCAAAACCTCTTTTGGAGGTTGAAATACCAAAAAATAGAGGATTGGTGTTGATGATAGGATAGCCTTAAGCAAAACCAAGCGATCCCCTCTAGAAAGCAACCTTCCAATCCAAGTAGAGAGCCTTTTCATCATCCTATTCACCATAGCATTCTAGTCATACGATATCAAACGTCGACCCTTCAAAGGAAGGCTCGGATATGTGATTGGAAAGCGAGTCACTTGTGTTTCTAAGGCATTAGAAATCTCTTCCACCATCCCATTAGAGATTGCAAAAGGTACCAACAGGGATTTTCTTCTATTGATATTTAGGCCAGAGATATCCGCAAAGATCCTCACAAGGGACACCACATGGGTTGCTTCCAAGGTGCCTCCTACAAAAAAAGTAGTATCATCTGTATACTGCAAGAGATGAGTAAGGAGTGTACCATATTTTTGACAAGTGAATCCAGAAAATAGATTCCCTCTACATGCCTTAAAAGCCAAGTGTGCAAGAGTATCCACAACAATATCAAACAATAAAGGTGCTAATGGACACCCTTGTCTCACACCCCATTGCGGTTGGATCCAGGTGCCATTTGAACGGCCATTAACCAAGACTGAGGAGGAAGTAGTGACACATCTTTTCATCAAGTGAATCCACATCTCCGGGAAAACTCCTCTTTAGAACCTCCCAGAGATATGTCCAAGACACAAAATCACATGCCTTTGAGAAATCCACCTTCTATAGAAAAGCCAGTTTCTTTCTTCTCTTCCAAGAAGCAATCATCTCCTCAGCAATCACAAAAGAGTCTTGCAATGATCTACCTTTAATAAAAGCTAATTGGACTGATGATATACTGGTAGGCATGACTGCTTGATAGAGATCCAGATAGCTATGGTTGAAGGAAGGTGACGTTAACATGCATTTTTTCCACTTATCGGTTGGAGCTAGGAGGAGGTCAAATCTGATCAATTAGCTAACGGTTGGAGGCCTAAACACGTAAGCAAGTTAGCAGTGCTCTACACGCTCACTTCCATGATTTAACTCTATGACAAACACCTAGTTTATGGGAGTGGGTAGATGATGACTTGCCAATCATGAGGGAAGATGGCATAAGGGGGCTTATTAGAGGAACCATGGAGGAGGAGGTCCTTAGGTAGCCTGTGGTGTAAAGTCAAGGGGCTCCCTAGGCCACGATGGATTTCCATTACTTTTCTTTCAGGAATTTTGGGAGGTGGTGAATGACAAGCTCATGGCAACTTTTTCTATGTTTTGTCTCAACAATCAGGGTCTTGAGAAGATTAACAAGTTCTTCATTTTCCTTCTCCCCAAAAAGCAAGGAGATGAAGCGATGGATCATTAATGACCCATTGCACTCTCAAATGTTGTATATCTTATTATTGCCAAGATCATAGCCAACAGATTGAGAGAAGTCATATTAGATTTAATCGATCATGTTCAGTCAGCTTTCATTCATGGCAGGTCCCTACAGGAGTCTTTTGGCATTACTGAAGAAAGGGTGGTAGCCTGGTGGTGGAGGGTCCAGAGCTTTCTATTGAAGGTGAATTTTTCGAAAGCTTACGATTCTATCTCATGGTTATACCTTTGGCAGGTTCTTAAAAGGTGAGGATTTCTAGATGAGTGCATTGGCTAGATGAAGAGGTGCATTATTACAACTTCTTTCTCTATCCTAGTTAATGGCTACCCAACAGGGGGTTGGGTCTAGCTGCATAGGGGGTTTTCCAAGGATGTCCTTCGGCACCTCTTTTGTTCAATATTGCAGTGGATACTCTCACACTAATGGCTTTTAAAGCTTGGGTTGGTGGTTTCTTTTAGGGGTGTACGCTTGAAAGGACTGGTGCCTTGATCACTTCGATCCTTCAATATGCAGATGACACCATTTTCTATGTAGAAGAGGGTAGTGAGGGGGCTGAAAATCTGAGGTCACTGGTGTCCATTTTCGGGGAAATATCTGGCTTGAAGGTCAACCATGCAAAGTCTTCATTTGTTCCCTTCAACATGACTGAGATGGAGGTTTCTGCGATTTCTTCTCGCCTTGAAACTGAAGCTTCACATCTCCCGTTGTGTTATCTTGGCTTCCATTGACGATGGGGAAACCATTGACGATGGGGCATTGGTTGCTGCTTGTGCAATGACTTGAGAAGAGGATGACAGGTGGGAGGGGGCATGTTTTATCCAAAGGTGGTTGTCTTGTACTTCTGAAGTCAATCTTGTCTGCAATCCATGTTTTCTACTTTTCCGTATTCAAGCTATTGAAGAAGATCTTGAAGATTGATGATATTAGGAAGTGGTCCTTGTGGAAGGGGGCCAATTATGAAGGTTGCTTTTTACACTTGGTTAAATGGGAGGAGGTGTGCGGACTGATTGATCAAGGGGGATTTGGTGTTTTGCATATTGAAGATTTTGGGGATTTATTATTAGCTAAGTAGGTGGGGAAACTCTTGAAGAATGAAGATTCACTTTGGCATTGGATCTTGGTAGATTCATATGGATTTTCTTAGGACTTGACTAAGAGGAGTGTCATACTTTGTGGGGCTTCCACTTTCTGGAGGGGGTTTTGCAAGATGATGGATCATATTCGCCCCCTTTCTTGATCCACTCCTAAGTAATGGACAAACCTTTAAATTTTTGGAGAACAATTGGATGTGCTCAGGCGATTTGGCTTCTGAATTCCCTGGGCTTTATGCTTTAGCTCTGAACAAAGGGGGCCTCATTTTTGACACCTAGGATGGCCCTCCTGCTCGTGGAGTTGGTTCCCGGCTACCTCCTTTAGGAGCTTCACTTTCTGAAGTAAGGATTGGTGAGTTGCAGGAGTTGTTGCACACATTGGATTCCTTCTGGCCTTCCCAGGATATTCCAGATTAGATGGCTTGGTCGAATGGAAACTTTACCTCCAAAAGGGCTTATAAGGTGTTGAGAGGCAATGCTGGTGGAGATGACGACCATCTGGGAGTTGATTGTTCCATTATTTGGAAGATGGAAATTCCCTTGAAGGTAAGGATCCTTTTATGGCTATCAAGGAGAGTGGTCACGAAATTGATGGCAAGGAGATGGATCCTAGACTTGGATGTTGCTTGTCCTTTTTGTTTTCAGCATGATGAGGAACACCTGCATCTTTTGTTGTAGTGCGATTTCTCCCAAGCAATCCTATAGGAACTAGAAATTCCAATAATGGAGGACTGTTCTTTTGTGTATTTCTGGAATTTGATCCGACAGGGATCAATTGAAGACCCTTCTACTCGTGTTTGTGTGGCTGCAGTGTTATGGTCTTTGTGGCTCCAAAGAAATTTTGCTATTTTTAAAGGGGATAGGGTCTGGCAGGAAAATGTTGTTAGGGAAGCTCTCTCCTTTTGCCTCTTGGAGCATGTTTTTGTAATGTGAGTTTTAGGTTTTCAAGTAATATATTGGATGGCTACTGACCTCCAATAGCTTTCCTTTTCCCTTTCAAAAAAAAAAAAATGCAAGGTTCGAAATGCCGATTTCGATGCTGTGTCGATGAAATTCCAAGTGTGCATTTCGTGGGCATGCCGTGGAAATACCCATTTTTTGATGGGCATGCTGATGAGTATGCCGAGGGCATGCTGATGCATACCAACAAAAATAGCAAAAGTAATTAAAAAAATCAATAGTAACCTCAACATGGGCACCAATTTCGCCAGCATGCCGACGGCATGCCGACCGTGCCGAGGGCATGCCGACAATGCCGACGAAATCCCTGTAAATCGACGTTTTCTTCATGTCGGCACGACCCTTGCTCGGAAATGGTCTTGCCGACGGTATTTAAATCAATGAATTAATGCACCACCAATTTTGTTGGAGAAAGAATGATAGAAAAAAGGGCTCTCCCATGGATGTAGGAGAACAACATGTCATGACAAACAGTGTAACTCTAAGTGCTCTTTGATGCTGCTATTTTACATCCTAGTGGTAGAAGTTTGAGCCTTGTTGCTCTTTAATTCTGATGATTCCATCGAAGGGGGGCATTTGCACAATGGTAAAAGTTGCTGCCAGCTAACCTGGAGGTCGCGGATTCGAGTTGTGGAAAAAACCCATTCTAAGTCGGTAAAACTTCGTTTGCGTCTTCCGGACCCTGTGCATAATGGAAGAGTTCCACGCATTCGGATGCCAAAATGGTAATAGAGTGGCTGAACTTGAATATTCTCGAGGTTCATGCTATATCGTTCAAGATTCTCAAATTCTATTTTTCTATTTGTGCTTGGGTTTGCTCCGATTTTTTAGGCTTTAGGGTATCTTGTCCTTTGATTCCACCTTCATCAGATTCAATATTAGATCAGTGCAAGGAGATTCTTTGGGTTTATTCTTAGACTTCTTTAAATGTTCTTGTCACTGTTCATGCAAGTACTGCATAAACATCATCGTTCATGGAGCAGTGATCATGAATTTCTGATTGAATAGCAAATATTGTATTTTATCTGCACAACGCAGTTACATCTGCAAATCAGAACATTCTATATCTGATTATTCCGAATAAAGGCTGAAATTTATTGCAGTTCTCCATCTGAAATCAGTAATCTCAGATCACAAGTTTCTCCAGAGTAATGTCCAGACTCTTATTTCACCACGGTCTTGCCTGCAGACAGATTAGCAGCAACGACTCTGGTGCTTCATTGTGGTAGCAGTAGGTTTGTAAAATCCAAAGTAATGCTCCCAAATATCCTGCAGTGATTTTATGAATGATCTTTAGACACCACAGAGATGTTTGGCATTGAGCTTGGTGTAGATTATTTGCGATGACTTGAATCTTAACAATTGACCAAACCCAATCGAACCCAAGAGGCTTAATATAAAAAGAGCATATCCATAGGATCTATAGTCACCTAGCACATAATTATAAGACATTCAATAGTTAACAAGCATAACATAGAGCATCTATATTTAAAGAATGAAAAAAATACATTGCTAGCCAAAGTAGCATTCCTAGGTTTTAGTCTATAACAAAAGAAAAAGAAATAATGGTTAAAGTGCTACAGTAGCAAATAAGACAACAAGAAAGAAAGGTAAACTCAATGGTTCTTATCCTCACAGACCAATTGCCAATGTCGAGCTTGGTGTTGCACCAGTTGTATCAACTATAGTCATGATCTCCAATTGTTCAGTTACATCTGGTAGTGGATTCCAAAGAGCACCTCAGCAAAAATTGAGTAGGGTAAATAAACGAACAACAAAAGTAAAGAGAAGTAGAAATTGGGTACAAAGCAATTATTTTTTTGAAAAAGGAAGGGGTAGTTATCCAAAATAATAACCACCCAAATGTATTAAAGAAAAAGCCTTTCAGCCTACAACATATCCAAAGAACAGCCACAAAGACCTCTCACTCACAGAGACTCACTCCAAAGCCTAATCAAAGTAAAAATAGACTCCACGAAATTTTCCACATAAGGCCTCTGCCCCCCTGAAGACGACCTCATTTCTTCTCAACTAGACACCTCAGAGGACCGCCAGTGGCCTGGCCCTCTCCTTTGTTCGAATGACATTCTACCCAGCGTTGTCGCTTCCGCCTCTATATCCGCTCCAAAACTCATCAAAAGACTGACAATTCCACTATCCCACTCTCACACGGCTCCAAATCTGTGATACAAACGGGCAAGAGAAGAAAAGGTGGTCGACATCCTCATCATCTCCACACAGAGGGCAAACCTTAATCTCCGCAGAAGCCCATGTCGCCCTCCACACCCTTGTCATGAGGCTTGGCCTCCGAAGTAGCCAAACAAAAATCTTGACCTTCAAAGGACAAGCTGCCTTCCAAACCTGTCTGCAATCTCTCACCAGGTCCAGATCACCAATTGGTCCCCCGTCGGACAATCTCCTATAAGCAGCACTCATCGAGAAATCTCTTTCATCCCAACTAAACATATCATTTCTCGACGCCGGATGGAGTTCTTCCAACTCTTCAAGCAACCTCTGGAAGTCCTGGATTCTCGCATCTGAAAGATTCCCTATAAAAGACGGGCACCACCCACCTCCCCAAACTTCTGCCACAGACGCCTTCCTGCCTGAGGAAAGAGCGAAAAGTCTTGGAAATCTTTTAGAAAGTGCACCTTGACTTGTCCAATCATCCTGCTAGAACCTGAAAACCTCTCCCGTCCCCGCCACCGGTACAAAACAGTTCTGCACTTTATGAGCCACCGCCGACAGACCTTTCAGGAAATGAGAAGCGCCCCTTGGTGGGGACAGGAGGTCTTAATGCAGAGTGCCACCATAAGCGGACCTGAAAACCTTCCCCACCAAATTTCCCTTGTTCTCCAACAGGCCCTCAACCCATTTCGCCAGTAGGCTATCATTAGATCTCCCTAACTCCCTCACCCCAAGCCTCCCTTCCTCCACTGGCTTGCAAACCTCCTCCCATGCCACCAACATGGCACCAGGCCCATTCGACCCCTGGTTGAACCAGAAAAAATTCCTCATAAGCCCCAACATTCTCTTGACGACCTACTGTGGTAGCTTCAGGACAGAGATGAAATACGAAGGCATCGTCGCTAGGACCGCCTTGAGCAAAACCAGAGCAGCCTGGATGCCCATCCCGCCAACCTCCTCTCCAGCCTCCCCAACAAGGAAGCCCAATCCTGCACCAAGATCCTCCCGTCTATCAATGGAAGGCCCAAGTACCTGATCGGTAGTTTCTCTTGCTCCGTGCCAAGACCCATGCTGCACTCCCTCGTCTTGGCCTCCGTCAAGTTGAAAGGGACAAAACTTGACTTGGACAGATTAATCTGTAGTCCGGAAGCCTCACCAAACAATAAAAGAAAAATTCTCATCCTCCTAGCTTCCACCTCCCTGCCCTCAATAAAGAATATCGTATCATCCGCATATTGCAGCGGCGGAATGCTCATCCCATCTTCCAAGGAAAAACCTCTTACCAAGTTCCTCTCACAAGATTTTTTCGCCGCCCTCACTAGTGCATCTGCCGCTAGAACAAAAAGCATTGGAGCCAATGGGCATCCCTACCTAACCCCTCTTCTCAGCTGGATCCAACCCCCTACCGGGTTTCCATTGATAAGAACCAAAAAAGATGCTGTGGTGACGCATCTTTTCATCCACTCAATCCACAGGGGTGGAAATCCCCTCTTCACCAAAGAGGCCCAAAGAAAGGACCACTGCATCGAGTCGTATGCCTTGCTGAAATCAACCTTTCACATGAAGGCCTTCCTCTTACTCCTCTTTCAGTAACACAGGATCTCCGAAGCCACCACATACCCCTCCAAGATGTTCCTGCTCGGGAGAAAAGCCGTCTGCACCCGATCCACAATCCTCTCAAGGTCCTCCTCAATCTATTCGCCAAGATCTTAGCTACAATCAGGTAAATAGCATTCGAAAGAACTATCGGCTTATACTCTTGAATCTCCTTTGCTCCATCCCTCTTCGGCAATAAGAACAAGTAAAATTTGTTCAATCTGTTGAAGCCCAAGTTTCCTTCTCTAAACTCTTGCAGCACTTGCACCACATCATCCTTCACTATCAGCCAGAACTCCTTGTAGAAGGAGATAGGAAAATCATTCGAACCTGGACAACCGTTAGCATTCAATCCCCAAATCGCCTTATGAATCTCATCCTCCTCAAACGGCCCAATCAAATTCTCCGCTTCCACATC
Organism: Thalassia testudinum; assembly: GCA_037157565.1. Taxonomy (NCBI): domain Eukaryota; kingdom Viridiplantae; phylum Streptophyta; class Magnoliopsida; order Alismatales; family Hydrocharitaceae; genus Thalassia; species Thalassia testudinum. The sequence goes on along the minus strand of JAZHRO010000013.1, from coordinate 66,937,551 downwards.
CCTAATCCGCGGCACCTCGGATCCCAACCACCTCCATCTTCCCCTTGCCTCCTCCCGGTGAACTCCCTGAAGTACCTCGCAGCCACCCCGCCCACTGCCTCCCTGCCCATGAACTCCTTGTCCACTATCAGTCTATTGATCTAGTTCTTCCTCCTCCCAGATGTCGTCATATGAAAGTACCGAGTGTTAAGAGTCACTCTCCCTGAGCCACTTTTACCTGGATCTCACCTTCCACTCCACCTCCACCTTTCGATCCTCATCTTGCACCACCTGCAAGCACTTTGCTCTGCTTACCCTATTCACTTTGAAGAGGAGGCCAACATCCTCAACCAAATCCAACCTTGCAATCTCACTGAGGGCTTCATCTCTCCTCTTACCACACTTCTCTTTGTATAAACCTTGAGGAAGGACCTCAAATCCCGCAGCTTAGCTTCCAACCTAGCAACCGTCGAGCCTTCCGTATGAGTAGATCTCCATCTTTGTTCCACCAGCCTCCTAAATCCCTCTTCAAGAAGCCAAGCTCTGTTAAACTTAAAATACGTATCATGCCTCTAGCCCTCATTCATCACCTAAAGCAAGGGGGTGTGGTTCAAGAACGGCCGCTCCAGAGGTTTGACCTCTGCCATAGGGAAAACCTTTGCCATCGCTGTCGAGACCAAGAACCTGTCAATCCGAGACCACTGCCCACCAGAGCTCCTCCATGTGAAGTAGCAGGGAGAGGGTGGCATGTCAACCAACCCTTGTGCAGCAATAAAACCCGCAAAAGCCTCTGAGCCTTGGTCCACCCCCCCACGGCCATCCAGTCTATCTTTCGCCAGCAGAGTGACATTAAAATCACCTCTAATCAACCATGGGGTCCCCTGATGTGCCACCGCAACTTGATCTAATTCATCCTGCATAGCCTGCCTCCGCATACCATCATTCGGACCATAGACTGAAGAGAAGAGTAGGCAGAGGTTGTCCCGACACCTCTGTAACTTGACCGTGACAACATGGGATCCGATCGTCGAGTCCAACAAGGAGAAGGCATCTCCTTTCTACCCAACAACAACCCCACCTGCTCTTCCAACCGCATCTAGGGCTATGAACTCCCCAATGCCACCACCCCCCACCTCCCCCCACAACCTCTGGTCATAGCTCCCCCATTTTGTCTCCTGGAGAAACACCACCTTGGGTCCCCACCTTTGAATATAACCACACAGCGCTGCCCTCCTGGAGGGGTCATTCAACCCCCTCACATTCCACGAGAGGACCTTAGTCATGGAGAAGTCTGGGAAACTCCACCTTTCGTCGTGTGTCTGAAACCCACCTCCTCAGCCACCCGATCAACCTCCCTATCCTTCAGCTCCACAGGTCGACCCGATTGCCCTCGCCGCACCTACTCCTCCAAATGGTCCTCCTCTTCCCCAGCTCGCACCACCCTCTCTTCATCCACACCCAACATCGCCCGAACCTCCTCAACCATTGCCTCCCCTCCAGCCTTAGCCCCTCGTTGGCTACCAACACCACCACTAGCCATCGCCACTGCCCCAGCACTCCCCGTGCTACCCCCACCTCCCACAGAGTCCTCAGACGACCTTCCACCTTGCCCTGCAATCGGCACGGTGCTGCTGGCCACCTCCTCCACCAACACCTCCCTCCGATGCCGGTCACTCCCCACCTTGCTCTCTCCTCCAGTTGTCATGGTCGGAGAGGACTTAGCCCTCCACCTTCGATAAGTCCACCTCGGCTTGTACGAGAGCCGCTACGTAAGAAGCTTCCTCGGCTTCCACCTTTGCAGGCGTAGCACCGTCCTGTCCACGTTGCCTGTCGCCACCCGGTTGGCCCAACGAAGATCGGATCGAGGGCTCGCCTCCAGGTCCCTCCGATCGCTGCCACCGTTCAGGGCCCACCCCGAACCTTTGCAGGCGAAGGAGCTTGATTCGAAAGCCCCCTCCCCCGAAATCGCCTTTCCCTGAGTCTGGATCCGGTTCACCCGACCTGGATCCGTCAAGAGGGCGCGCTATTAAAAGCCACTCGTTAGCCAGGCCCCTCGTCTTCAGCGTCACGATTTCTCCAAACCTTTCGCAGCAGATCTTGCAGCTTCGACCGACTCCATTGCCCGCTCGTCTGCCACTGATTGCGCCACAAAAATTGCAACGGTCGCGCAATCATCTCCGTGTCCCCTCGCCTTCCCAAAAACGGTCGGCCCTTGGCCTGCCCGTAAGCTAGCTTCAACACCACGCTCTGCCACTGCACCCCTAGCCATTGCCTTAGCAAAAGACCTAGGTCTCGCAACCTCCGACGAGACCCAAACCAACCACGAAGAGCTCCCCCATCTCAAGACCACCTTCTCTGCTATCCGCACCCTCGGCTTCATCTCCACCCAAGCACCGAACCTCGATAGGTCCTCTGATGTCAGGCCAAGACCAACACATCTCTGGAGCCTTGTGAACGGAGCGACCACTGCCGCCACCACCTCCACCGTACGGAGGAAGAGAGGAACCCCCTCAATCACTACCCTCTGCCTCGCGTTGACCAGTGGGCACTCCGCCATGGCCCCGTCCCACCTCACTGGCCACCTCCACCTCACCACTCCTCGGCCACACGACATCTCCCTGAACTCCAAACTCTGTAGCAATACCAGTCCGAGCCCCGAGAGCATCAAGCTTCCACTCCCGAGTTGCAACTCCAAAAGCACCCCTTCCAATCCCCAAGAATGAGGAAACCACCCCCCTCAAGTCCCCCAGCCCCACCTCCCCTTCCAACACCACCTCTACTAAGGCCGCTGCCAAACTCCCCTCAAGGGCCCTGATCTCCTCCAACCATGGCGCTTCAACCTCCACAAGAGGCGCCCCCTCCTGCGGAGGCGGCAACTTTTTCGCTCTCCCCATGGAAGCCCTAGCTACAGATTCCCGGAGGTGGCACCTCGCTCGCATGTGCCCAAGTCCGCCGCATCGCAGACATATCAATGGATCCCTATAGCCTTTCGCAAAGTGCCCTCTCCCGAGGCACTTGAAGCAGCGAAGCTCCGGTGCCTCTCCCCTCTGCGACCTCCTCTTCACCATCGTCCAACCAGGCCCCTCGCCCTTCCACCCTCTTACGCTCCCCCTCATTTCTCTCCCCATCCTCACGTTTCTCGAGTATCGATTTGCTTTGATTCTCGGTACGAAGCAATTATTCCAATTATTATTTCCATGATTATCCATTTTGAGTGTGTTGCCCTCATAGGTATAAGATCTCACTGCAACATCTCAAGTGATGCACTAATCGATAGTGCTTCTATGGTTCCATAGGGAAACTTTATTGTTGTTTCTAGGTGATTAGTTGTCCTTAGGTCCCAACATAGGCAGAGCAATGGATACTATGGTCTAAACATGTGGGAGCTACCCATTCTGATCCACATATGTATGGATACAAAAAAACCAACATACCACCTTGCTACTCAATTGGCCATATGGCCTTACGTAGATTCGCAGGGAGAGCAGTCTACACCTTGAAACCAATTCCATGCTCGTACAACCTAGTTGACTAGGGCAACGCCAAATTTCGATGCATAAACCTATTACCCAAATACATGCAATTGTAAGCAAGTTATTATATCAATTCACAATTGCTTGGATTTGGGTGACCGGTTCAATCTCTTATGCGTTGGAATTTAGTGTTGTCCCAGTTGATTAGACTATACGATGTGTCCTAAGAGTAGTTTCAAGGGTAGGTTAGCCTCCTTGTAAATTTGAGTCAATCTAAATGGCCAACTGGGTAGTGAGATGGCTTTTGGTACAAGATCAGAGGATTCTAGTATTGTTTATGTCCATATCCTTGTTGTGGAGAGGGTTGTCCGTGGATAACGTAAGTACCTCCAGCATGTGTACACAGTATGCAATTGTCTCACTACTTATGCTAGGACCACGAGGTGACTAATTAACTAGCAACGCCAATGTATAATGTTTCCTCATGGTACTAAGGAAACGCTATGTGTCGGCTCATAGCTTTGGATGTTACAATAATATCTCCTCATGTCTTCTGAGGAATTGACTAATATGACCATAACACATGAGGGTAACACACTAAGTCAATAATGGATGATAATAGAAATATAATTGGAATATTTATTTAGCACCCAATTTTGGTTTCTTTTACTTTGGTTTGTTTATCTATTCTACTTAGCTTTTACTTGCGTGTTTTGACTCCCTTTTCAGGAATTGTCAAGCAATTGAAGCTCATGGCTATGGTTGGTGGTCGAGTGTGGAACGAAGCTTAACATTAACAATTAGTCTATGAGAATGAGAACCCTCTAGTTTGCCTTTCTTTCTAGTTTTCTTCTTCACTGCAATCACCCTTTAACCATCATCTCCTTTAATTGTGGATGGACCTGGACTTGGTGATGTTAATTTGGATAGCAATGTATTGCTTTCCTGCCTTAATTATTTAATTGATGTTCTATGTTTTGTTTGTTTGGTTATCGAATGTCTTATAATCATGTGCTAGGTGACTATGGATCCTATGGATGTGTGTGTGTTGTGCTTGGGGACTTGGGTCCTATTGTGTTTAATCAATTGTAAGGACTTAGGTCATCACAAATGGCAGAGCAAAACCAACCCACTAATCATTACAGGGCATAAGAAAGCCAACAAGCAGCTTATACCACATGTTAATGATAGGATACTCAACTGCATATTGATATGGTACCCTTGCCTAAGTCCTTGCCTATCCTAAACTGTAATTATTCAAGTTATGGTCCTAGAATGTACTGTTGACCAAGTTCTCTCTACTGTAGTTTTCATAGTCCACCGAGGCATTCTCCTGACCTCCCTGTCTGGATAGGATGAGCTATAGGGTTTCTTGTTATAGCACACTCATGTCTTCTAAGTTTCAGATATGAGATAATGCTCTATATTTTACTTGTTTGGCTATTGAATGTCTTGTAATTATGTGCTGCCTGACTGTTGATACTGTGGGAGTATCCTTGGTGTGCTAGGCAACTTGGGTCTCTCAGGTTTAGTCAATCGGCAGACTTAGGTTATTACAATTATGGAGATGATTTTCTCCGTGCATCATGCAACTCCTTCCTAGTTCCTAAACCTGCAAAGTCAATGGCTATGGGTTGCTTGAAATCCTACATTTTTGTGTCTTGTTGAAGAACATGGGGAATTGACAAGTATTCTGGACATTCTTTTTGGTGATTTGCATTAAACTGACCTTTTCATATTCTTTATTAGAGAGTCCAGAAAGTTTCGATTTAATCTGAGATTTCAAAGGATTTTAGAGGTTTCTGTCATTTTTCATATCAGTCATAACGTCTTTGAGATTTTTTGAAACACTCTGGGAGTTCCATTTATTGCAAATCAGTCCAGCTTTTACCAACTATCTCTTGCCCAGAAAGTGAAATTTACAATTTAGATCATAAATTTTCAAAATCATCGTCTCCAATCATGGTTTGGCCAGGGTTTGAACTCCTAATACTGATTGACTGGAAGGGAAACTATTTTGGATAATTTGGGGCAAAAAGAGAGAAGGAAATGGGGAACACATTGGAAAAAGGAAAAGAGAAAAAGAGGCCACCAAGAGGTTGGCTTAGTGGTAGAGCCTTGTTGGGAGTTGATTATGAGTTATTTCTTATTTTTCTTATTGTATGGGGTGTTCTGTGTAATTATCCCTTGGGTCTCTCTATATAAGGCCCCTAAGGGTTCATGCTTTAATTAAATTCTCTCTTCCTATCAACGTGGTATTAGAGCAACGGTCCTAAGCCGGTGCCCAGGTGCCTCCACCAAATACCACCCTTTCTCTTCCTTAGGTGGCATTGGCCCTCGTCTACGCTCACCACCGACATCGCTGCAGCCTTCAGTGACTGCAGCAGCGCTGCCAACTCCTCTTCCGACGGCAGTAGTGCCGCCGCTCACCAGCCTTCTGCTCCCTTGGCCCTCGCAAAGGGGGTAGGCAGCACTGTTGCATCTTTTGCCACCCTAATCATGATCTGAAATTATTTTTTCAGATCTGTTTTTGGGGGTCTTTGCTTATTTGATGGTCTGATTTCTCTATAAGGTGAAGCCTATCTCTTCTTTCTATGAACCATGACATTATGGGTGGCCGCAAGAACAAACTTAGTGATTTGACGGGGAAGTTATCTACCAAAAGTGCATCTCCTTATATGCAGGGCAATCCTATCAAACTAGATGGAGCCAACTTTCTTGTGGTCTGCATCCTTAGCTTGATTTGTGGGATCTCATATGCATCCTCTTGAAAGATGAACCGACCGTGAAGATTGATGATTGGGAGAACGACAACGACTGCGTTGTTACATGTCTGATAGAAAAGTATGAAAGAGTTAATAGTGAAACAAGTCATGTCTTACTTTTCAGCAAAAAAGATGTTGGAGGTTGTACATGAAATTCACTTCCAGCAGAGTAATTTCGCTCAACTATACAAAGTCCTAGACGAGATGTTTCGGAAGGGAATTGTCTCTGGTAGAGTGCTACGGGATGATGAAGAATTTGTGGGAGGAGCAAGATAGTTGTCCTCAAATATATCAATTATGGCCAAATAGGGGGAGGTCATCAAATTCTGGCAACACTTGGCCATGGATACAATGTTGTGAAGGATCAGTTGATGACCTTGGAGGAGATCCCTACACTGGCACAGATATATGCTCGCCTTTCTCGCCTAGGGATATCTTATCCTGTCCCATCATTTGATTCCTTTGCCATGATGTCTATTGGTCGTGGTCATGGGACTCTTGTAGGCAGGGGAGAGGACACACACTGAGAGGAGGTGGTGGCTGTGGTCGTAGCCGTGGTCATAATGGATTGTTCTGTGAGCATTGTCATAGAACTAATCAGGTCTTAGATCAAGCATGATTATCCTCAAGGGCAGACTCCACAACCAAGTCAAGTCTCATCTAGGGTTGATGATACCCAATTTCAAGATAGAGAAGAAAATGATTAGTTGTTGACATCCTAGTCCACTTCTACTATTAGAGTCTCTGTTGTCAGATCTGCAGGTATTGTTGCCATATCAGTCAAGACTCATGATCCAGATTGGATTGGTGATTCAGGTGCCTTTATTGGAGATGCTACTTTATTTTTTTCCCTACGGACTCTGGTTAACCCCTTCCATATGAAGGTGGCTAATGATGCCTTGTCTCTAGTGACCAAAACTTGGAGACATCTCTTTCTGGATCTCTATGTTTGACAAATGTTGTGCATGCTCCCAAATTTGCATTAAACCTTATGTCTATTAGTCAGATTATGAAGGCACTACATTGTCGGGTAGTATTTTATGACCACTTCTTGCAAGATCTCTAGAAGATGAAGTGGATCAGTGGACGATTTGAGTAGGATGGTCTTTACTATCTCAGCCTGCCACCTATATGCCCTTTTATTGCTTTTGCTTTGGCCACTACTGCCTTACAGTGGCATTTGTGCCTAGATCACCTGAGTATCTCTGTGTTATGTAGTCAGAGAGATACGTGTCAACTTAGCAAGCATCATAGGGCATTTTTTACGTCCATTTAAATTAAAAGAAAGAGTTTCCTTTTGCGTCGATTCATGTTGATTTATGGGGACCATGTCGTGCCTGTAGTATCGAGGGTTTTAGATATTTTCTTATTTTGGTGGATTATTGTACCTGCGTTACATGGGCTTATATGTTGAAAGAAAAATTTGAAACTCCTATATGTATTTAAAAAAATTTCTCTAAAATAAGGACTCAATTCTCTATCGTTATTCATACTTTCCAGCATGACAATCGCCTTGAGTTCATGAATGCTACTATGGCTGATTCTTTTACTTCCTTAGGGGCCATTCACCAGGCTTCCTATGTTTACACTTCTCAACAAAATGAAGTGGTTGAATGCGAGCTTAGACACCTTCTTGATGTGACCAAAATTATTCCTTTATAAAAAAAGGTGGCTAGAACTATGATGTGCTAGCTGCATGTTTCCACTTAGTTCTAGTCTGATGCTATTCTTGCTACTACATTTTTTATTAAGAGGGTTTCTTCGTCTATTCAGAAAGGCAAGATACCTTATTCTATGTTGTTTTTGGGCTGGGAGGCTTTTTCTCTTACTGATGTTGTGTTTGGCTCTATTTTGTCCACGTCTTCAAGGTAGACAAGTTCTCTTCGCAGTCTGTCAAGTGCATTTTTCTAGGATACTTGTGTACGCAAAAGGGATATCGCTGCTATGATCTCATCACTCACAATTTCTATGTCAGTGCTGGTGCAATGTTCTTTGAGGATGTTCCTTATTTTCAACCAAAATAGAAGAGCTTTCATCCTCACCTGTTGCAGGATATCTCTCTACCTATCTCATATGCGCTACCTTTAATGCTCTCTAAGGCATCCCATCCACCGAATATATCTACACCAGGTTCCTTTGAGCACCTCAATCTCCAGTGCCTTCACCACCACCACCTTTCTACCCCGAGTCATACCATTGATGTGTTCCTGTGATGCCTAGCTTGGAACCACTGTCTACCATCCTCATTCCTTCTTTTACTGGTCTTGCTAAGTTTGATGGAGATCAAATACTGCCTCTTACAGAGGGATCCAACTTAGGTCTTCCTATTGCTAATAGGATGGCCCAACGGTCTTGTGCTCAATATTTTCTTTCACAGCATATGTCGTTTACAAGACTACCTGCTATTGCTTGCTTGTTTTCTTTTGGTATGGACAATCACCAAGTTCCTTGTAGTCACATTGAGACATTCCAAGATCCTCTCTGGACAATGACAATGGAGGAGGAGTTGGATACTCTATAGTCTCGTCACACGAGACTTAGTTGACCTACCCTTAGGTGCCTTGGTTGTGGGGTGTAGGGTCTTTACCCTCAAATACCTCACCGGTGAAAGATACAAGGCACAACTTGTAACAAAGGGGTACACTCAAACCTTGGTAGTCGATTACTTTGAGAACTTCTCATCGATGGCACAACTAAATTCTGTTCGGGCTTTGCTTTCTCTAATTGTTAACTTGGACTAGCTTGTCTTTCAACTTGACATTAAAAATGCTTTTCTTTATGTGTATCTTCATAAAGAAGTCTACATGCAGCAATCTTTTGGATTTGCTATTCAGGGGGAGTGTCAAAAGGTTTGTAAATTAAATAAAGCCATCTACAAATTGAAGCAAAGTCTCAGGACTTGGTTCGAGAGATTTAGTAAAGTTGTTCAGCAATTTGGATTTAGTAGATCATTCGCTGACCACTTTGTGTTGGTAATGCACAATCCGGCTGGATTAGTCTCCTTGTTGCCTATGTAGATATTTTTCTTATTGGAAGCGATAAATAAGGCATCGAGTCTACAAAGGCTTTTCTACATACGCAATTTGTTACCAAGGATCTTGGGGTGATTAGTTATTTCCTAGTCATTGAAGTGCATCACATTGATGGAGGCATCATTATCTTCCAACGAAAATATATTCTTGATATGCTTCATGAAGCAGTGATGATAGGATGCAAACTTGCTAGTATTTCGTTGGATCTGGCGACCCATTTAGCTAACATTGATAGTTTGATATCAGAGGATGTAATTAGATACAAGGCTATGATTGGCAAGTTGCTTTATCTGTTAGTCACAAGACTAGATATTACTTATGTTGTGGGGTGACTGAGCTAGCTTATACAGGAACCTCGAGGGTACACTGGGCTAGAAGATGTTAGGTTCTAAGTTAACTAAAGAAGGCTGGTGGAAAAGGGCTATATTTTCATAAATATGGTCACCTAAATGTGTAGGGGTACCCTGGTGTAGACTCTGTTAGAGCTCATGAGGACAGGAGATCTACCACAAGCTATTGCATGTATGTTGGTTGTAATTTGGTCACTTGGAGAAGAAACAAAATGTGATCTCTATATCTAGTGCAAAGCTCAGAATACAGAGCTATAGCACATACGACTCGTAAGCTAATTTGGATTCAGTCCATCCTGTGTGATTTTGAAGTTCCTGTCTCTAGGCCAATTCCTATGTACTGTGATAATAATGTTGCCTCCTTCATTGTTACTAACCCTACCTTCCACGAGAGAACTAAGGATATTGAGGTGGATTGCCACTTTATTAGAGACGCAATGATGGATAGGAAGATATCCACCCCATATATCTCTGCAAGGGATCAAGTTGCTGACATCTTCACCAAAGCTCTCTCCAGAAAGCAACTAGAGTATCTTATTCCAAGCTGGGCATGTTTGATATCTATACTTCACCTTGAGGGACAGTGTTTAGAGTTAATTGTGAGTTGTTTCTTATTTTTCTTATTGTATGTGATGCCGTGTGTAAAATATCCCTAGGGTCTCTCTTTATAAAGGTCCCTAGGGTTCCACGCTTCAATGCAATTCATCTCTTCCCATCAACTAGTCTCCTAGTGGCACCTAAGAGGTCATGGCATCAAATTTCATGCCTACCATATTTACATTCTCAAAAACAAGAGAGGGAAACGGATAATGATAGATAGTAAATGAAGATTACTTTTCTTTGGAGCCTCAACTCTTTTTGAGTTTCTCTGAAAATCCATCAAATCTACCAGGGAATTATACCTCTTAATATCTCTTTCATTTTATCTTTGAGGTGGTTGCCTGCACTAGTATTCTCACTCCAAGGGGGAGCTTTCTCTTGTCTTGAGTCCCTACATTAGAAAGATATTAATCTTGAGATCTCTGAGCTGAAATCTCTTTGTTGTCCATATGTTAGTAAGACTCAATTTCTAAGGTCCCCATGTAGAGACCTTGATGAGGCCGATCTCTCTCATTGAGATCTCTATATGGAAGAGGCCTACTTCGAGTCTCCTTAAGAATGACACATTCTCTTTGAGGTCTCTTCTTGAAGGTTCCATGTAGGAGAGACTCCACTTGGAAATAGTGCCTTTGCTATGTTTTGTTTTATGGAGGGTGTCATGTGTAATCTTCACAAAGCCTCTCTCTATATAAGGGGCCTAAGATTTCTTTTCCAATAAGACAATTCATTCTCTTCTTCCCTCAACATGGTATCAGAGCGAGATGGGTCTAGACTTTTCACGCTTGGAAACCATTCCCACCGAAAAAAACCCTAGCCTTAGAGAGAAAGTCATCTCTTTCTCTTCATCTCTCTCTTCCTCGCCATCAGCCACCTCTCACCGCCAACAAAGGGGCTCCCAGCGCCACTGCTGGGCCTGCCCCAGTGCCACCAGCATGTGGGTGGCCTCTGCGGTGGCCTTGCTGATGCCCAGCGGTGGTGCTGGGCCGCCTTCAGGTGCCCGCCAACACTGCAGGAAGGCTTCTTATGGCTTTGTTGCCAGGTCTTGGCACGCAGCAGGCCCTAATGCAGCCGTCTGAGGCACTAAGACCTGCTGCAGGCTACTACTGAGGCATCCTCAACCTGCTGCAAGTCCTGCGCCTCCACCTACTAGGCCCTCTCCATCGCCAACACCTCTGGGAGGTGTTCCTCTTCTCCACCAAGGGTCTTGATCTTTGATTGATGAGGTCTTTGGTAGGTTGCTAGGTTCCTCTTCTACACAATCTTCACCTCCTTGGTGTCTTGGGTCTCTTGAGAGTATACAAGGTCCAAGACACATGAGAAGCTGCTGTAGTTGAAGAAATTCAGGTTTTTTGTTACTGTTTAAGATCTGAAGCAGTGAGGGAATTGCTTCTTTGGCCGCAACATGGCTACCTCTAAGTCATCCTTCTCTTCAGAAGTCAAGCCTATGACTTCATCTACCTCTCTAATAATCCAAGGTACCTCTATGAAGCTTAACGGTGTTAGGAACTACCTCCTTTGGACCTAGGCGTTCAGGATCTTTGTTGGTGGCCAAAAGAAGCTCTACATACTTGCTAAAGATCCTTCTAAGGCTGATGCTGCTAATTTCGACAAATATGAACATGATAATTATCTCGTGATGAATTGGATGATGAATAGTGTGGAGCCTTAGATTGCGGTGAATCTCCTATGTAAGAAGAATGCTAAAGAGATCTGAGAGAATTTGGCGAAGTACTTTCAGAGATCTAATCATGCTCATTTGTTAGATATTTATTACCGCATATGGTCCACGTCTTAGGAGAATCATCCTCAACTTGATTATTTTACTAAGATTTAGGGATTATTTATGGAGCTTAATATCTTTTAGCTCTTTTGTTATGAGACCCAGACTGGACATAGGCAGGCTTGGTCGGTACACAGGTTCTGGATGTTTTAAGCACTAAATGTGTCGACTTGTGATTAGATTCTTGCCATGGATAACATTCCTGTTCTTGAGGCTTCTACGGGAGACTCTAGAATATTTCCTCTAATATTGATTCAGGTACTTCTTCTGCTGCTATACCAACTGCCACTATGGAGATGTCAACCTTTGCGGTCTCTAGTGGGCGTGGTAGTCCTGGTGTTGGATGTGGATGAGGTTATGGACATGGTCGGACATATGGTCCGTGAATTCATTGCAAGAGGACCAACCACCCTTTTGAGAAGTGTTGGGCCAAGTTTCACTATCCTGGTCAAGCGAATGCAGTCGTCGTGTAAGGGGAGATTGCTCCTACCCCACCTGGACCTCCTCTAACAGCCAATGACTATGCTCGACTCATGTAGATACTAAGACAGGCCAGCCCCATCAGATACTTTTGCACCTCTGGCAGCAATTGGTAGCTCTGCAAACCTAGTCATTATTACATCTATCTCGTCTTGGGTGGTTGATTTAGGTACTTCCAACTACCTTACTCGTAAGAAGGATGCCCTTTTGTCGCTATACCAAGCCACTACTGTTATGTTGATCCGATTGGCCAACGAAACTCATTCTCGTCACTGCAATAAATGTCTAGTTTTCGGACTTATTGAGATTGACAAATGTTTATTATGCTCTTGAATTTTCCTTGAGTTTGTCTGTTTATAAACTATGTAAAGAGCTACTATCAGGTGATTCTTTATGTGCATTTTGTGTTTTTTCAGGACATCTGGATGAGGAAGATGGTTGGTTGGGGGGCTGAGTATGATGGCCTCTACTACATTGATACTCACATTTTTGCCAGTGTTGCATCTAGCTTGACTGATCCAGTTTTGTGGCACCATCTTCTAGGTCACCCTTCTATCTCTAGACTTCGGAAGATGTTCCCTAAGTCATCTGATCTTGACAAGCTTGACTGTGAAGCTTGCCAACTGGGCAAACACCATCATGTTTCTTTTGCTTCTCATTAGAATAAGTGTTTTGCTTATTTTGATTTGATTTATTGTGATGTATGGGATCCATGTCGAATAAGTCACCGGTCTCTCTACCGATATTTTGTGCTTTTTATTGATGATTATAGTCGGTTGTCATGGACATTCTGAGATTGTCTATTATTCCTAAGTTTTCTAATGAAATTCAGAATTTTTAATTCCATACGCATGAAGATTTTTAGCAATGATTGACTATTAGATTTATGTAAAACGATGCTGCTACTTTTTTGTTTAAAAATGGCACGCTTTGCTAGACTTATGCCTATATATCTAAATAGAATGGGGTGACTAAGCACAAATTGCGCCATCTTCTTGATGTAGCCCGATCATTGATGCTCTTTATGAATGTGTAAGTATTTTTGAGGGGATGCCATTCTTACTGTCACATATCTGATTAATTGGTCCCACCTATGCTTGATGGTGATACACCTCTTCTTTTGTTACAACCCAATGCTTCTCTTTTTTGTATTGCCACTACGGATTTCAGATGTACGTATTTTGTCCATTTGTTTGGAGTTACTGATAAGTTGTCCCCAAGGTCTGTTAAATGTGTTTTTCTGGGCTAGTCTAGATCCTAGAAGGGGTGCAAATGTTTTGACTCCGTGGGTAAACATTACTATGTTCAACCGATGTCTCTTTCTTTGAGAAGATTTCTTATTTCTGTAATGAGTCCTCCCTTGGTAGGTTTACTCACACTTATGGGTGTTGTTAGAAGGATTCTGTGTATGTCCCTTGCCTTTTATGCAGGTTGAGTTTACTGAGGAAAGTTAGGCCGCTCAATCCTCCCCGTCAGCATCTGAAGTAGTCTGACGACTTGCCTATTGCTTTTAGGAAAGCTGTAAGAACTTGCACATTACATCTCATATCTCATTATATTACTATCGATCACTTAGTCTAGGATTATTACAGTTCTCTACAACTCTCTCTACTATAATTGTTCCCTGACATCATCATAAGGCTCTCCAATACCCTAGTTGGCAACATACCATGGAGGATGAGATGGTGGCTCTCATCTCTCGTGGCACCTTTCTTCAAAAAAAAAAAAAACTCTCGTCGCACCTAGAAGTTGACAGACCTATCGAAGGGTGCTGAGGTTGTTGACTGCAGATGGATGTACACTGTGAATTATAACTTGGATAGGACTATTGAGCGAGTCAAGGCCAGACTTGTAGCGAAGGGTTACATTCGAACTTGTGTAGATTACTTCAACACCTTCTCTCCTGTAGCATGCCTTAACTTTGTCAAAGTCATTCTTTTGCTTGTAGTGAATAAGGCTTGGCCCCTATATCAGCTTGATGTTAAAAATGCATTCTTGTATGGAGATTTGTAGTAGAAAGTCTACATGGCTCAACCACCTAGCTTTGTTGTGGTTGAGGGGGGAAAAGATTCTAGGCTCTAGAAGGCTATTTATGGTTTGAAATAGAATCCACGGCCTTGGTTTTAGAGACAGTTTAAAGATTTAGAGGATTAGGTTTTGCAGGTCTACTTCTAACCATTCTGTTTTTGTAAGACGTAGGAAATCTAGTGTTATGATCCTGACAGTATATGTAGATGATATGATCCTTACTAGTGATGATACCTTGGGGATACATGAGACTAAGAACTTTCTACAGACAACTTTTGTTACAAGGATTTGAGCACATTGAGGTGGCCAAAAATTTGTGTGGGATGTCCTTTTCGCAGAGGAAGTATGTACTCGAGCTTCTGGAGGAGGCTGGATTGCTAAGTACAAAGCCTTCTTCTCTTCTAGTTGAACCATAGGATATACTTGGTTAGGAAGATGTTCCTTTATTTGAAGATAGGGGAAGGTATAAGAGCATAGTTGGCAAGTTGTTATATGTGATTGTTATTAAATCAGATATCAGTTTTGCTATGAACAGTAAGAGTGAGTTTATGGAGCATCCACGCCATAGTCATTGGTAGGCAGTGTGTTATCCTTACGTATCTTAAAGGCAATCCAGGGAAAGGACTCTATGAAGAATAATGGGCATATTGATCTGCATTCCTATTCTGATGCTGATTATGTAGGACTGGAGATCTACCACTGGATATTTCACCTTTCTTGGTGGGAATCTAGTTACTTGGAGGAGCAAGAAGCATAGTGTGATCTCTAGGTCTAGTGCACAGGCCAAGTACAGAGCCATGGCCCATGCGGCCTATGAGATTATGTGGTTTATTCATTTTCTTGAGGGTCTATACATTCAAGTCAAGCTTCTAGTGCATGTGTTCTATGATAACAGGTTGGCCACATTTATTGTATCAAATCCTGTCTTTCATGAGCACACTAAACAGATTGAGGTGGATTGTCATTTTGTATGGGATATGGTCTCCATAGGGAAGATATGTACTGCTATTACCTTATAAGAATAGTAAGTTGCAGATATCTTTACCAAGGTTCTCTCCTGGAAGCACCATGAGTTCTTATGTTACAAGCTGAGTATGTTAGACATATATGCTCCAGGTTGAAAGGGAGTGTTGAAGTTATTTACTTATGTGGGAATGTTTTGCAATTTTTTGTTTTATTAAGGGTGTCGTGTAATCTTCGCCAAGTCTCTCTCTATATAAAGAGGCTTGGGGTATCTTTTTCAATAAGTCAATTCATTCTCTTCTTCCCTCAACACTCCCACTCTTTACCTTGAGGAGATAAACAATAAGTAACGTTAACAATCTCCGATCTTCAACTATCTTTAGCTTGTCAACCTGATTGCATCTTAATCTGCACTCCAGTTCGCTACCTACCCCTCTCACTTCAAACATTTGTTGAGTGAGGGGGAGATGGTCTTTCTATAATTTGTAAGTTTGAGTATGATAGACTATAGCTTGAGGAAGAGTGTTAAGAGTTATGCTTGTTATATTAGACAGGCAATTAGATCCTTCTCTGATTTCATGAACACTTGGTACTTGATTTATGTTTACTCATACATTCTTTTCAAAAAGAAAAATGTTTACTCTTATATTAAAGAGAATTATGAGAGTGGAGCCTAGCCTACATGTATGACCTTGTACTAGTAATGTTATTAGGGCAAGAATAATAAAAGATCCAGCCCTTGGGCCCTATGCCATGGATGTAGAGGGAAACCATGTCAGCTTGAAACACATGGCTCTTGAGTTCTTGTGGTGCTCTTCGATGCCACAGTTATATATTTTGTTATTTTCCAACAAGTTTTACTTTTCAAGTCATGTGTGATACTCTGTATTTATCAGGAGTTGCATCTAATAATCACCCAGGATATTGAGGCATCCTCTATAATTAATGTTTAATTTCCAAAATATGACATTAATTCAGGTCAGATGGTAATTGGAGAACCAGTGGTCTCAAGCTTGGCCCTTAATGATTCAGGACTTTGGGATGCTGATTTCACAACTGCAGCCAAGTGAGAATCTCAGAATCCAGTTCTGGTTTTCAGTGTGCCTAATGAAGTGTATGCATAATGGTTAATTTGTGTTTTCTAGGTATGTAATGAGTCCTCCAATCCGAGCACCAGGTCATGACAAAGCACTTCAAGCTGCACTTGCTGGTGGAATTTTGCAGGTTCACTGCTTATTGCCAGATTGTTTGTGAACAAAACATAGTATCTTTCCACTATCATTAAAATTTTGGAAAAAGGATGACATCGAAAAAAGGAAAAATGAAGTTATGTAATTTTCTTTCAAGTAGTTCCCTCTGACTCTGATGAATCTTTTCTTGGATTTGAAGGGTGCATAAAGACTGTTTTAGACAGTGAATCATAAGCACTAATCCTAGCCTAGCCATAACTCAAGCATGTTATTTATCTTTTTATTTTACAAAAGCTTAAGGATGACTAGTTTTATACAAAGGAAAGACCAAAAGTCAAGATAAAGTCTGCAATCCTATCTGATCCAAGACTATTGGATTGATGGAATTTTTTACCTGAATTGTGTGGTTTGACAAAAATTTTGGTAGTGTGTTGAAAGTCTGTTTGGGTTGGGACTTTGATCCACCCCAGTCCATAAACTATAAACATAAATGCACATTGTTATTTTGGCATATTTTACTGCATGGGATCTGGTAAACTTTTATATCACTTCTGACATTTTCTATAATTTTATGTAAAAATTATTTTAAAAAATAATGTTATGTAAAATATGGGAAGAAATGAATAAACTAACTAAGAAACCATGTCTGTATAGATGAACTTAGTGGGAAAGCAACAAGAGTATCCTCAAGTAAAGACGTGTGGGGGGAAAACTACATAAGAGAAAAAATAAAGGCACTAATCTCAACACTCTCTCAAGCTAGAATGTAAATGTTAATCATAATTGGGTTGAAATCGCAAGTCTTGATTGAACCCTAGATAGCATTGTTCTCAATCAACCTGATTGATGGTAAAATATGAGGGATGTCCCAATGAAAGCTTGTGCAAGGGTGAAAGATACCATTGGTAGGTAGAGGAATTGTTGGAGGGAATAACCATAGCATGCAACATGAGGGTTTTGTAGTGGTCTATAGACATTTTCTGAGCCTCTCCAGTTGTCTTCCTCATCAATATGTCATGGAAGACACAGGAGGTAGGATCAAAGATAGCTTTCCAAATAACAATGGTAAGCTAAATGGGAAATCCAGAGCAAGATACACAAAATACAAGAGATGCATTTTGAGGTAAGATGAATCTCCTCTTGAGCACCTATGGGGGAATGCCTCACATGAACCACCTTCTATGCCAACATTAGGAGAAGACCAAAGTCTAGAATATCTCTTTGCATCTTCATGAAGATGCCTAAATGGACCTAAATCATTAACCGACCTGAATTTGGATTATCATTGGTCCAAGAGGAATATGCAGCGATGCAAGGGGTAAATAGGAAAACCACACTGGCTTCTCTTAACACACCTGATTGACCCTCAGTATAAGCTTACCATACTTTGACCTCAGCATAGAATCAGTGTTCTCGCCAAGCATTAACTGTTGCATGTGCTCCTAAGAAATAGACTCCTCAATTTTCACTTACATTTCATTTGGATGGAAATTGGAAAGATTAGAAGGGAAATGAAAGGAAGGGAGAGGGAAGGGGAAGGGAGGGTATCGATTAATTACCGTTTGGGTAGTAGGAAGGAAAGGAAAGGAGAGGAAAGTGTAGTGTTGGTGTTTCGATATATGAGGGGAAGTAAAGGAAGGGAAAGTGGTTATTGCTAGATTTACTTGTATACCCTTAAGGGATAATCACAAAAATGAGTTCATACCATACATCCACTTATGAGAAGGAAATTTGCCATTACTTTAACTTTGATCTATCATCCATCCTAACCATCAGAAAATTAAATATACCATGATGCGTGAATTGGGGGCTTGACCATGATACTTAACAAAACTTGAAAATTCAACTTAGAACGCAATGCTTGTCTATATAAATGGGTAACTTTGATGCTTAGTGGGCAAGCTAAGAGCTTTAGTTATTGTACATTAAGCTAGGAATCTTCAATAAATATACAGATCCATATTTCTGTTGTATTGTCTGAACAATCATTTTGTTAAATTTCAGCTTTCAAGACTTTATTGAAATGACAACCTGTGGTTTCTCTAGATCTTCGAAAAAAAAAAACTGTCCCGACTTATTTGACCTGTCATGTGTTAAAATATATAGGAAGAGAGAAACCTGCTCCTCAATTGAAGCGTGACATGTCCAACAATGACCTTCATCTCTTTCCAGCATGTCACATAAGTTCACAAATGTAGTTGATCCCATATGAACTAATTTCCAACATCTTTCTTCATTGTAAAGTTGCATCATAATATCTTTCCTAACTAATTGTCTTTCCTTAGGTGTCCTAATGATTCTATATATTCTACATTTGTTTCTCCTACGAATAAGCAAATGTATGATGAAAAGAAAAGCTTAGATTAATATCAGTTTGTGCCTTCGCTCCCAATTTTTAATAATTTGACTTGAGTTTCCATTCATGTCCATCTAAGGAAAAAAATCCATAAAATAGCTACTGAGCATGACTATTAATTCAAACCCATTGAAATAAACTAAAGTTGACTCTGTTGATATTCGAATTTCTATCACTGGTGATATTCGAATATCACTCGTGCTTGTTTATCTTTACTTCGGACAGATGTTTATTCCTTCTAAAACTTTGCTTTGTAATATTCATTTTACATGGTTCATATTTGATTTTTCGGTTGGAAGGTATGTATTACTCTTTACAACAAATGCCACAAACAAGCATCATTTCTTACAGAAACTAAACATGATTGTACAGACAAACTAATTTGTTTCATTTGGGATCAACGTGAATAAAAAATAGGATATGTAGATAAATGCATAATAAGTTGCCACCATAACAAAGAGAAAAATTTTAAATAACTTTCCTTCCCCTTCCTTTCCTTTCCATCCTTTCCACCCATCCGAATGGAGGCTTCGGTTGTAGTTGGGTGGTAACATCACTTTAATGCAACCATCTTCCTTTAGGCTTTGGTTCAGTAATGAAAAGGCAAAAAAAATCTCCACATGAAACCCAAAATTAGAGGTGTATCTTGCACGATCAGATTTTCGGGCACTGTTCATGTGAAGAAAATGAAAAGGTAGTCTACAGTGCGAAATCCTTCCATTCTTTTGTTCTTGGTGAAGATTGGATCATGGAAATTTATTTGGTAGAGAGAGAGAGAGAGAGAATCAAGATAGATATAGGCTTTGATATAGAATCATCCTCTAATATCGAGTTACAACAAATGGCCAAGTTACTTTTCTAGAAAACTTCAATGCCTATTATACATCAGATTAGGAAAAGCACAACCTAGCTCTTACACAAATACAGAAAAGAGGAAGTCCTTTAAAAACAAAAAGAACAAAAGAAAACAAATAATAATAGACTTGATAGAGTCCAACGCTCGAAATTAACATAAAGAATATGATGCATGGAAAATATTGTTCTTTGAATTTAATATGTGATTGTCTGTAAAAGAAATTATAGAGACTGAGATCACATGCTCCTATCCTTTGGTAAAGCAAGGCTTGGACTTGAACTTGGGACCACTAGGGAGTGAACCCATGGTATCAAACATTTACCATACCTTGGAGTTAATATGCGATGTGTCATAAGATTATGGTAGTTCTCGTGTCCTCTCACTTATGAGAAAAGAATTTATGGTAGTTTCCAAGATTGTATCTTCATATTTGGCTGTATATCATTTGTTAATCTTCTCTTGAGCACTTGAAAGCCCCTTTCACCTTTAATATCCCATCTGAACCTCACATCCTTTTTAATAACGTTAGTTATTGGTGTTTCACTCTTTAAAGAATCTTTGGCAAATCATCAGTAATATCCTACCATTCCCAAGAAAGTTCTAACCTTAATAGCTGCCTTTGGTTGCTCCCACTTTTAATTTTGTTTGGGCAAAATTCTATTTAACTATGATAATTTTTGTTAGACTCTTTCTTTCTGTCATTCTTGAAGTGCATTATTTAGTTGCTAAAAACATGATTTAATCTCATGTAGGTTGTTGGAACAGACCATTGCACATTCAACTCCATCCAAAAGGCTTTTGGTATAGATGACTTCCGGAAAATCCCAAATGGTGTCAACGGTGTGTTTAATTTGTTGGCATGTTGCCTGACAGCCATTTCTGTGTTTCCTTAGTTTTGTTGTCACTGATCTTTCTCACTCATGTATAAACCTAGGTATTGAGGAAAGAATGCATGTTATTTGGGATCTGATGGTGGTAAGTACAAGTGATCGGAGGATGTTGCCACAAATAGTTTTATCTTTTTTGTGTTGATTGATTTTTCAATGTAGGAGCCTGGCAAAATATCTGTGTCTGATTATGTTCGGGTTACAAGCACTGAATGGTATCTTCTTTCCTTTATTTTATGTACTTTTTTTCCAGTGACTGTTTCTATATTTCCAGTAATTTGATTTTTGGTTTGAGCTTATGATACTTTGTAAAAGTTGGTGCCTGTATCTGAAAATCGGCATATGTTCATTATCATGCAGTGCCAAAATATTTAACATCTACCCCAGAAAGGGAGCAATACTTCCAGGCTCTGATGCTGATGTTATAATATTGAATCCTAATTCATGTTCTGAGATCTCTGCAAGAACTCACCATTCAAGATCCGATACAAATGTCTATGAGGGGAGAAAAGGAAAGGTTGTTATCACTGTTTCTTAATTTCTGAAACAACTAACTATAACCCCTTGGCTTATATAGGTAATCATTTGGGAACTGTTTAGATTTGTTCTAAACATTATATAATTGGAAGATTGATGTCTATTCAACTATTGATGTGATTTTGTTAATTTTACAACCATTTTTGGATCGGTGAAAAACTTTTAGAAGTGGATAAATTACAATTTCCAATTCTGCACTTCTCTGCTAGTATTTATATCACGAGCTATACATTGAATGTTATATGAACTTCTGGCCTTTTAGTGAATTTGGGCGTCGGCTACATGTATTTTGTATTGGCATTCTGGTTTGTCTTGGTCCATAACTATAATTCCAAATAAGATCATGCTTTATGGCTATTCTTTCATTTGCTATTCTCTTTTGCTGTACTCATCTGGTACATATTCGCATCTAATAATTGTCTGCTCTTTTTAATTCTAACTTTGTGCTTTCTCTGCTTTGCCCTCATTTGATCAAAAGCACCACTACCCTTTGCATGGAGTTCGTAATGTGTTATTCTTGAAAACCTTCACCATAGGTGAATCACTCACAGAGTTCAGAGTTAAGCACCAATTGATATGTAAATATTGTGCATTGCATAGCAAATGTAGAATGGTGACTTGCTAAGAAACTCAATTTTATACAATCAATATTTTTCCCCATCTCTGATTGCCACACTATTGCAAATTTTGGATTGCATTATAATAATGAAGTGACTTAAGCATGACGATCTTTTAGAAAACCACTATTTTTCTAAATATATCATGGTCATCTGCCCGAGGTGTTGTTGACCCTCTGATGCCTGTATTAATCACTTTTCATTCTTGCCTCTGCATGTACAGGGAAAAGTTGAGGTTACCATTTCTGCAGGGAGAGTCGTCTGGGAGGGAGGTAAACTAAAGCTTGAGCCTGGATCTGGGAGATATGTAAGAATGCAGCCATTCAGTTATCTTTTCGATGGAACAGAGAAAGCAGATGCTGCTTACCGTTCATCACTAAAAGCCCCCGTCGAGCGTATTATATTGGCTGCATGATCATACTGCAGTCGCCATCCATGGTAATTATTTTTCCTCACTTTCTGTACTGCATGATATCCACTTGGTTTGTTCCGGTGCATAAACCCAACTCGTGGTATATTTCTTTCCTTCATAAGTTTACATCTTGCAAATTTGTATATGTGGGAATAAAGTTGGAAGGACCTCGGAAAAAGAAGACCAAGAAAAGGTAAATAGTGAAGGGTATTCTTGTTCAAGTGTTTCTTTGCATACCTAAATTATAAGGGTTTTTACATTTATACCACTGAAAGCCATTGAAATTATTTTTTTACTACTAGGTTGCAAATATTACTATTAATACTACTGAAAAGTATGACCCTTTTGTGGAAATGTCACTTGAGTTAACATCTGTCTGATTTGAGTTAACATACGTTAAGTCCCCATTTCCCTCCTACCTCCTCTTACTCTATCCTCCTCTCAATGTCATGACCACCACCACAGGCAAAGCAGCAGCAATAACAATAGCAGTAGCTGCAACAACAGCAACAGCAACATGGAGATGTCCTCTGCGGCCTTCATTCAGCATCGCATTTGACATTGTCGGCGTCCTCTACATACACACCCCCATTGGTGGGTGGGCAAAGGAATTAGAGGACATAGAGGTGGGAGCATAGGTGGAAGGAGGAGATGGAGGTTGGGGGGTGCAAGTGGGAGGAGGATTCGGAGGAGGTGGTGGCGGGTGGGCATAGGTGGGAGGAGGTGGAGGTGGAGGTGGGCAGGCACACAGGTTGGAGGAGGAGGAAGAGGAAGGTAGAGGAGCAGGTCAGAAAGGAGTAGCTTGCAAACGTGGATGTCATCTCCGATGGTGGAAAGGTCAAGAGGAAGGAAACTCGCATCCCTAATAAACCCTAGTCATCCAATGCATCTCCAAAGGTGGATTAAATCACCACCATCCATTTCCCTTTGATATCAGTACTTTAAGTTAACTTTAGTCAACTTTTTACTAATCTTGATTAGTGGACTAACGAAGAGATAGTAGGGTGGCATTTACATTAACAATGTAAGTTTCACAATGTCATTAATAGTAATATTTGTAATCCAATGACAAAAAAATAATTGTGATGATTTTCAGAGGCATACGTGTAAAACCCCCTAAGTTATATGGGTAACTACCCTCTCCTTTAGGTTATAGATTATGGTGCAATTTGAGGAAGATCCTATGTGGTGTATTTTCCTTCATGTTGGCTGCAAACTTCGAATGCTAAATTGTTAGGCAGTGTCCTTGCAGGTATGGATGTTAGGATCTTAAGAGATTACCGACAACGGGACGGCAATGATGCCCAACATAGATGGGGCGGTTATGTGCATGTGCAGGGATTTGTTTTCTTGTTTTTCTTCATCAATGCATTTGCCAAGGTAGCTGTTTATAGAATTTGTGTCCCCAATTGCAAATATTGTAGAATCCCCTTAGTCAACAGAATCACAATTCCAAAAGGATTCCTTCGTACGTTTGTCATTAGATAATTGCAGTTTGCCACAGGCAGCATTGTCTGTATTTAATACAAGGTTTTTCCCAGGGTTTTACATGTCGAGGTCTCACCCTCTACCTGACCCCAAGACAGGAAGACAATATGTCTACCCAACATGATACCTGAAATGAAGCCACCTTTGTCAAACACCAATTGGCAGTTGGGACATGACTTGTAAAATTGCTCTGCTAGTATGGTTTCTTTTAAGAAATGCTATTGAGTGGTCGAATTGAAATCAGGGTCAAAGTTCAGGGACATTGAATGTAATATACGCAAATCTTTATTAATCACTTTGTATCAAGTTCTGGGTTTGTATATCATTTTTTTTGCATCCTCCATATTGAAATTAAGTAACATTAAAGTTTACTGGGTAGGACATAGTAAACTAGTAGCATTACTCTTTTACCTCCATTTCTGGATGAGCAGAACTCAATGACTATATTCATTGGGCAAATGGGATCACATGTCTGAGTTGTAATCCTCAGTAGGACTCACATGACTATTGATCTCAGAAAGAAGACAACTATTAGCAAGTAAATGGGGCCAAAGAGGCTTCATATTTTTTCACATTCACCACATCATCAATGACTGACTCGCTTCGTCCTCTATGGCATCTTTTTGGCCTTTGTGTGGCAGCCATCAGCTTTGAAGGCTGTGTCTTCCACTGTCCTCTATAGGACTTGCTGTGCCACCCAGGGCCTGCTGGCTTGAGACCCAAGGCAGTGGTCTCTTTGAGGCCAAAGAGATTGAGTTCTATCGCCTTAGGGCTGGTTGATGTGGATTGTGAACAAGCTGCAAATCAACTGAGCTGTAGGTTGGGCCAAAGAAGGTGCCCTTGGCATTGATCAATGTACACTTTTTGCACCTGCAACCTCTCTTCGATCGATTTGTTGAACACTCACTTAAGGGAGGAACGGTTGAGAGATGTTCGGTACAATAGAGGTACAAAGCGATACAGTGAAAAGAGACCTTTTAAGAGAGTACCTGATTTAGCAATCATTCAAAGAGCAACTATTATCATTGGACTTGAGCAATGAGATATTAGAAGTGGTTAATATGATGCAAACTTATGCTTTAGAAGGGATATGTATCCATATACTAGCATTACAGTTTAACGAAGTAGAAGAGTCAACTGTTGTCAGAGTTTCTAGTTTGATAGATCAACTTAGTTGTTTTGTTCACTTTCAGCATTATATCAATGAATTGCAAAACCAATCAGCTATAAAGAAAAAGGTAAAAGTTGATGAATTCACTGTAAAGGTTGATGAATCCCCCTAACACAGGAAAAAGCAAAGAGTGGCATCAGATAGAGGCTTATTGACAAAACCCCTAGGCACACCAAGCTGTCAATGTTTGTGTTTCTATTGAGTTGTGCATGGGTAGATGGATCCTAAGTGTGGGTCCAATTATCCTTTAGTGCCTATACATTATCGATCTCCCTTATCTGATGGTCGGATCGTTAATAACAGAGTGACAGATCACATGACAGGGAATTCATGATGGTTCTATCAGTATAGATTTGACTGAAGGACCATGTTGTGATGTCTGATGGGTCCAATGTGGTTATGAAAATGATCATACTCCTTTATAAAGAACTAGATTGCTCCTTTCCTCATGCAGGCTGTAGTCATTGACAAATGCTGGGTCAAGCTCAATGAGGCGTTCTCCTTCTTCTAGCCTTGTCTCCTCTCCCAACTCCAACCCACTACCTCCCTTTGATCATGTACAACTATAAGCTAGAATTTTTTTACTGAAAGGGTGCTAAAAATACAATCTGATTTCCATCTGATTATAAAGTCTTACCTTGCGTTGTCGCATAAAAGAAATATTTAACTTGTTACCAGGTCAACACTTTTAAAAATAACTTGACATTAGGTCAAAAATGATAAAATCATGAAAGCTTTATATCTTTTTATTTTAATTGTATTTCAAAATTCTTAAATTTCCAGGTAATCTTTTGAAAAAAAACTCCTTTAACATGTTTGTTAACTCATCCTCTTGAGATTTTAAAATTTTTAACAGAATCTTGATTAAACTTAACTAATTCATTTGATAGTTTATTTTGCTAGAACTAAAGTACTCTATACATCTATCATTTTATATATTTTACTTGATGTTAACTTGATCTTTATATTGAAAAAATATAATTGATATATTTATCATAGAAAACTATGTACAAACTAATGTACTAATTGATAAGGGGATAATTTTGTTTGGCATGCTGTTCTTTAACTGGATCAAAATAGTTGCATTCGAATCCTTGTTAAGGATCCATCATTTATTACTATATGGAGAAAGGATGAGCAATAGACAATGATTCCCACCCCTCCAATCTATATAAAGAAAGATAGACTACGCATTTAGGGAAGAGGTCTCCTGTTCCACTTCTTCTCGTGTCCAACTTGGCTAACTCTTTCCTCTCTCCTGTGAAGAACCTTTTAAGGGAGCCTGATCATCCAACCAATGAAAGATTACTTTCTTCCTATGGGTCCTCTGTAAATACTGTCTGTATTGATTGTTCGTTGCTTATTTTTCTCTCGCCTATTTTAACAAATCATAGAATATAACAAATCTCGTGTTCAGGAGATTTGAGAGAAATCACCTATCATGAGATTTAGGTTTAATGTTCAAAAATTTTATTTAGACCTGCAAGAAATTATCAATATTCTCCTTGCAATCAATCGTAAATTATTTCAGTGCATTAACAGTTATATTTAACCATATTACCTTTTTCACTTGTGACTTTTATAAATAATGTAACATCTTTCATAATTGCTTAATGCTTGATTAGTTTATTTTCTCAATCAATTCAAGTTGTGTACCTGATTGTAATTATCCTTTATACATTGGGGTGATGGACACCCATTGATATTCCCCTACCTCCTTCTCTAATTTGTAAGATCATTGCAGAAGTGGACAAGGTTGATGAAGATTGAGGCTCAATGAGATATTGGGCCTTCAACTTCAAAGGTTGGGGATGAAGGGAAAAATTCTAAGTGGTCATTTCATTTGAATGAGGTTACTAGGAGATTGGATTGCATCAACACCTGTGCTACTGGGATTAGGCTAATCTGGAGAAAGAGTCGGGATTGGTTTGTGATGGAAAAAAGAAATAGGAAGGAATATTGCGGCCTCCTGTATACATAATGTGTTGGATTCTATATATGGGGTTCTAAATCTCAGTCCTGCAGAGCATTAATTCTTCATTACACCTTGCCTCCAAGCCCTCTTACCTCATCAATATTGGACATTGACGTTGACGTCACTGTTCCGGCATCACTTGAGACAGATGATTGTCCCTGTAGGACAAAGTTGCCTGCAACCTTCCTGGAACTCACTGACCACCTCGCCTTACTTCTAGTAAACATATTCATCACCTTGACGCTGTTAAGTTAAAAGTGTGGTTCAATTGTATTCTTCGAGTCAGCCTTTGCTTGGAATAAATCAATTTCAAATGTTTTGTCTTCCAGGTTTCTTTAATACCAGGCAGACTTCCCCCTGCATACGATAAAAAGTATAGACCTTTGATAGCCCTGGCCATCTTGACAGGAGAAACTGGTATACTTATTCAATAGGAGATCACATTTAACAGAATTTTGACCTTAACAACATCCATTCCAACAATCCCCATCTCTGGCCCTGTGTGCACCTCCCCCTCAGGTCATAAGGAACGTCGGAGATATGGACCCATGAATCTACAATCTGAATTGATACTCAATTGTTAATAGCGTTGCAATGACATCACCCTCAAGGCAAAAGGGGACTACCCGCCACATTTCTATATTTAGACGAATGAAATCAAAAGGGAGTAAGAACATGTTTTATTATACAAAAGTTGTTATTTAGATGAGATTCAAGACTGGACTTTGTTGAAGGAAACAAGAATACTATTAAAATGCTGATTAGAGAATCTATGTTGTAGTTGCCATTATCAACC
The DNA here is from genome assembly GCA_037157565.1 of Thalassia testudinum. Lineage (NCBI taxonomy): Eukaryota > Viridiplantae > Streptophyta > Magnoliopsida > Alismatales > Hydrocharitaceae > Thalassia > Thalassia testudinum. Next base: position 66,909,816 of record JAZHRO010000013.1, on the reverse strand, counting down.
GTCCGAAAGTGTTATGTGGCTCAGAGGAGGGATGCAACTCCACGCTTCTCCTGGAGGGTGGGTGAGAGGTATCTGCAAATTCTTGTCGTCCCTGCACATGTTCTGGTTTGAAGTTATCCAATATTTACGTTTGTGTCCTACATGTAAAGAACTCCTGTTATTATGTGACCATTCGAATCACTTCATATATGCAAAAAATGGAAAAAACCGACAAAGCAACTCAAGGAAATAATCCTATGTGTGCAAAAATATTGCCCCCACATGCAGATAGTTCGTGTTTGGATAAGCAGTTTTGAATACAAAATACCTAACATGTGTAAAAATACATTCGAGACGTACCGAAATGCCATTTGTGAAAAGTCGTAAAAAGAGGCATATCCACTCTAATGCAAGGACGTCTGAGGAGGATATGTGTATTGCACAACTCCAGATCCTCACAGCAAGGCCCCCTACCAGTTAAGTAGGATTGACCCATGGTACAACCTATAGCGGCCATTTGCTCAATACTACATTAATCGAGGATACGGAGCAGGAGTAATTGTTCCCTCTTCAAACTTCCCCTTCTACAAGTATTGTTTTATTTCCATGATCTCTTTTTTGTTCTTGAATCGTGTGTGCCTTTTTTGGTGAGACCAAGGGCTAGAAGGAAAAACCAATTCACTCGCCCATCTCTGCAAGAGGCCTGAATGGCACTCTATTTGATTGTGGTGAAAGGCCCAATGAATAGGGATTTCCCTATTTAGCTAGGTTGTTCCACGGCAAGTGGATCATTTGGGGTTTGGAGTTCTAAAGGAATCAAACCATGCAATGCCTATAGATATTCCAACGAATAAGTCTTTTTCTGAAAGAAGCCAATCCGCTGGGGACCGTGCTAATCCGTTCTTTTTCCTATTTAAGATCAAGTCTTTTCTCCTGTATTTTTATGGTGAAAATTCTTTGCAGACAAAAGGACCTCAAAAGCGCCAATCACTTAAAGAAAGAAAGTCTAAATATCACCTTTACGTGAACGCTCGCATTGGGAAGCCACTGGATGATCTCCAGATCCCTCTGCTATGATCAATGGAGAGCATATGCAATGCATCTAAAGGGGTAAGATGAGATACCTGTACTCCAAATTCGCAAAACGATGCATCCTGAAAGAAGCATGCATGTTTGTCCCGTGGCAGCTTAATTTCTCCACGGCTCTTGAAAAGTAAGTTTCGCACTTGCTTTGCACAGATTTGCGAAAGACGTGCCTTAACTATGCTGCATATCCCGACCATGTTCCCTCAGAAAACATAATTATAATCATATAAGTTCTTGTAGTGTACATGGGACTTGTCTTGTAGGCAGCGTCTCTTCAGTGAGGAAAACATTACCATGAGAAACTACATCTGTAAAGGCCGAAGAAGCCGTCACCATAAGATTTGTATCTTGGGATTAATAAATCATCAGCAAAAGATGTGTACCAAGGAGTCGCTTTCTACAAATATCTCTTTAAAAGGTACAAACCTCGGCAGTATCAACAAAAGGAGCTTTTAAGAGCAAAGATTGCATGGAATATAGACAGAAGTAACCCACTTCGCTCTTCCCTCTTCCCCCTTCTTCGCGAAAGGCAAACGTCTCCTATGGTTGGGGCTGATTGGCCCCCACCCCCTCCCGCCAGATCTCTCGAACTCCATCGTGCTTAACATGCAAAGCCTCTGGTGGTCTGCAGCAGTTGTTCTCGGGCGACGTGGCGGCGGGCATTGCGGCCAACATTTCTCCCTCGCTCGATGCAAGCTGCGGCAGGATCTCCTCCATTCATGGTTCAACTGGTGGGATCTTCGTACGATGGCCGTGCATCTCCATCCGTCCTCCGTACATCAGTCAACGTGTGCAACGGTGCTTCCTCACAGTTGGTTGGTGTGCACGATGGTGTGAGGTGACGGTTGGGGCTTTGCCATGGGTGGTGAATCCACTGGCGTGCATGCTTTGGCCGATGGGTGCAGTGGCAGTGGTTGACGCCGACGGTATTTCTCCTTTCGCATGTCGATTGTATGTCATTGAGAATGCTTGTTCTTGTTCAGTGTGGTTGGATTGATCCTTTTTTTTTCTTTATTTTTTGATTAGATTATTTTGTTGAGATCACATGTGATCTTGTGTGTAACCCGACAAAGTTCCTTGATACAAGTTATCTATTGACACTTAGCCAATTCTACAAACATGGGATCGATCTCCTTTGAGAGATCGTCAAATTTCCATTCTCAAAATACTTCTAATTTTTTCTCCTTTGTTTCTTATCTTATTTTTTATGTTTTAATGTTCTCCCATTTTACGGAATATTTTTTCTTCCCCTTTCGAGGCTTAGGTATATCTATCTTTCATTGCACCTATTGTATCGAATTCTTTTCTTTTAATGAAAAGTTAACTTTTGCAAAATAAAAATATTTTTTATAGACGAAGGTGCATTAGTGCAAGCTAACATAGCATCAACTCTGGCTGAAAGTAAAAAGGTGAAAACACAAAGCAAATCTCTTCTGAACGAAAAAAGAGGACTCTACAATGATTGTTACAGCAGTATCCTAATCTACTACAACCAAATAAATATGAAAGATCACATTGTATGGTGCATCTTATACATGGATTCACTATCCACCCAATTATCACACATGGAAGTTTTTACATGCATTTTACATTCTACAACTTCTAGAAGCTCCAGTAGCGTTCTCGATATAGAACTCCGAGTACCTGACAAGCCGAAAGATGCAACTCCATCTACCCTTGGCAATAGTAGGTCTCCAAGTTATGAATGAGCAAGTGATTAGAGTATGTGATCTTCTCCCTTTTTCCTCCTTTTTACTCCCGTGGACGGGCTAACCAAAGGGAACTTAGGGCTCGAAGACGTGAGAAGTAATCACTAATGGCGAGAAGTGCCCGTGCAGCTTGGCGAGTAGTTAATATTCGAAGCAGTTGTTCCATGGTTTGCTGGCGCAAGTTGTCAGCCTAAGTGGAACAATCTACAACTTAATACTTGTTGAGCAACTAATATAAATGCAATTTGTTGAGCAACTAATACGGTTTTGAGCTTTCAATAAATGGTAAACAGTACAGAAAAATGTTCTATCGAGCATGAGTATGAATCACATCACAAGACATGTTATAACTGATTTCAATAAACAATTTATAGGCCATCCATAAATGAAGATACCAAAAAAACCTGGAGCATAAGAATTTATGGTGCAACTCACTAAAGCCAGTTTTGATAAACAGGAAGACTGCTTTCTAAATGTAGCCACTTTGTATTGAGAGTAGGATTCTTTAGAAGGCGTTTGGATATGCACTTGCAAAATTTGCTTCTGTATGTTGCTTCCAAATTAAACTCCCACAAGCCAAGAAACTAATAACAAAGATATGCAGTCAAGATTCTAGCTGTCTGCAAGAGGGGAAAACTTAAGGGCTGTCAGACTGACAGGTCATGGGGCATTGCATGCTTATTTCCCCAGGCATTGAATAATTATCGTCAAACTGATTCCTAGTTCCACCTGAGAAGCCACTTATATTAAACGATTAATTCACAAATTACCACAGGAAGTACTCCATCTAAAGCTACGTCCATGGAGAATGACATAAGATGGCAATGCATCAACATAACTGAAGCCCTGGCAAACATGGGAAGGCAGTACATGAACAAAAACTGAAATCCTAACAAGCACATGCAGTTATTTTTCATGATTAAAATCTGTATACTAGTATAAAAGAGACAGTACCTGTATCAAGAAGTTCTCAAGGGTTCCGAGCTTTCCCATAGCCATTGCCATTTGTCCCATGTAGTTTGCAACATTTGCCGATGGTCCTGACGGTCCAAGTGAACCAGAAGCTAATGTTTCCGTTAGAGACTGCAGCAATGCTTCCATTCCTTGAGACAGTGCATCCTCAGCTTGTTGTGAAGATTCTTGCAGGTTGCGGATGCCCTTAAGTTGCTGCTCCGTAAGAGGCTCCAGCTGACTGGCAAGAAGCTGGAACAAAGAAATGCATTTTGATCTTGAACCAAATAATGCCAACAAGCAGAGGCTAGAACCATAAGCAGGTGAAAATTTTGATTTGGTTAGTTTCACTACTCAGTGGTGTTGTGAAGAAGTGTGTGGGCATGAACATGTATCTCCTTTGATGCATGCTTATGGACACACAAGTGTGTGTGTATGCGTGCCTGTGCTTATGTGTCTGTGTGCAGATGTGAGCATTTAAAAAGTTTGGCCTTTGATCAAATATAGAAGTCAGTACATGGATAACCAAAGCAAGTCAATGGATTGCATGTAAAGATAAAAGAAGATAAATAAAGGGCAAGTTGATCTTAGAATCCAATCAATGGAGTGATTTTCAACACAAATGTGAAATTCTTCCTTTAAACATAGCAGATAACAAATATTACACTTTCCCCTAATATGGAAAAACCAAAGTCCTATAACAAAGAAGATCAAGTCAAAAGAGGAACTGGTTTGCACCTTGAGAAGTTCAGATGAACGAAAACCCCCAAGCCACAAAAAACATCTCTCTGCAGGAGTCTTCCACATGCCTGATAGCACATGGAAGACATCAGCTTTAGCAGCAATACCCTTTAGCCTAAAAATTTCCTTGTAATGTGCCATGATGCCATCAACAATGGTACGAAGCTCGTTATCACTTGCATGAGAGTTTACGGCTGCCCGAAGCTCATTGGTCTGTCGGTTATGTTCTTCTAGCCATCGGCCATATTCCATGTCAAATGTCAATGCTCCTGCAAATAATCAGATTCATAAACTCCACATTTTGAGTGTGATTTGGCGGGTTTGTAAATAATGTAAGTTCTCCACAATCGCCAAGCAGTTCAAGATTGACAGCCTCACAAGGCAGAAATTAACTCATGAATGGACCTCCTGGATCCATTTTCTTGGAAAAGTACCTTGGAGATTCCGAAAGGTTATATTTCTTGATTCAATCTATGACACAAATAGGGATCATGATAAGAAGGCTCGTAGCATTTATTGCACTTTTAACTCAACAACACAGAGCTACAACACCCACAAACACCAGGTAATTAGTTCACCGCTTGTGGGTATAATTTACTAATTGTATTGGACGTCCATTCAAGCAAGCATGTGTAGATACTTCACTGCACATCTCCCAGCTTTTCCATGATAAAAGTTTGAGCTAAAGGAGATTTTTCATTAAGTGTTTTATGGGTAGCAATGCTTATGATAGCTAGGTTACACATTAGAGCATATCAGCAACAAATTGGTTACTCTAGACTCCTTGAATACAAAAAAAACAGACACATAGAGAACGCAAAATCTACAGTCACAATGAGAATAGCGAGACATTTCCATTACAAGTTGGCAAGTTCTTAAAGTTTCTATCTAGCTAGTCCTTTTGCTTCCTCCCAAGGACCTGTCAAATAACATGCACAGAGCTGGACTGCACGAGAGGAAGTCCAGGATAGAAAAGCGAGCACCCCAGACTGGCCCCTTGGGCACAATCTCGTGAATCATCCAATCCAATTCTTGGAATTCATGTCAAGCTCAAGGATCTAGGCTAAAAATTAGAGCATGCCCTTGCATGTATCAACCCTGTCAAATTAGTTGTTAGGAAATAAATCAATTAGTTATTTAATTAGGTATTTACTATTTTTAAGTCATAATTATATTTACATGTATGCTCTTGCCTCTCTCTATATAAAGAAGGCTAGCGCCTGTCTTTCCATCAATAACAGAAATCAATTTATCCCACCAAAAATCATAACATGGTATCAGAGCATGTTTGATCCCATGGGAAAAAAGAAGAGAAAGGAAGAAAACCTAGAGGGGATAGGCCCTCCAGCAGCGCCACCGGAGAGGCCCTCTCCCCTCCCACACATCTTTCTCCTTCTTCTATTCTTCCTCTCCTTCCTCCGTCCTTCATCGACTACTGCCATTGCTGCCGCACGAAGTTCGACGGGAACCTCAGGATCTATGACATCGGACCACGGCTACCAGGCCGCCAACTGCAACAACCTCCGCCTCCTTGACCGCGGCGGAGTCCGCAACGACGGCGAGGGCAAAGGGGGCGGTGTCGGTCCAAGAGTCCATAATGATTCGTGTGACACTGATGTTGCTGCAGTTCCTACGAGCCTTGGTGCTTAGAACCACCACCATGCCGCCAACACCTCCAGCAACCGCACCGCCACGGCCCATGCGCTCCTTTCGACATTGGCGTCCACGAGGTTGCTAGCGCCACCGCGGAGCATTGCAGCATAGGCAACATACCTTGCGCCGAAGGCAATGGATGCCATTTGAGAGGGGCTACAGTGGGTTTGGATGCAGAACCCTCAGCAACAACGGGGTGGCTTCTTCCTGCCACGAGAAGGAGCCGGCAGAAACGAGAAAAGAGGGATCTCCCTCTATTTGATTTTGATCAAGAAGGAAAAAAAAAAGGGAAAAAAAAGTGTTTTTTAGGGTCATTTGCATGGTAGGTCTGACTGAGTTTCAAGTTTATGTTTTAATATTTTGTTTTGGGGCCTTTGTGCATAGCCCCTTCAAGTTCTAGGTCTATTTTGTTTGAGTCCTTATATGTTTGAGTGGAAGACAAATAATGAAGATGGGAGATGTCAAGAGTACAGGTAGTACTCTCATGTACCTCAAGAGAAACCAAGAATTAACTGGCTCTGTGAATGCGTACAAGAAGAGACACCCAGGGTTAAAAACACAAAGAAGGGACTACCACGTCAATAAGACGAGAGCCACCTCAAAATATCAAGTTAAAGACACAAAAAGGACTACCACGTCAACAAGAGTTGATCTTTACTACCTTAAGGATCCACGTCTTCACCATCTCCTACGTCTCAACTTGTGGGGAAGTGTTATGAAATAAATCAATTAGTTATTTGATTAGTTATTTACTATTTTTTGTCATAATTATATTTACATGTATGCCCCTGCCTCTCTCTATATAAAGAAAGCTAGGGCCTCTCCTATCAATAACAAAAATCATTTTATCTCACCAAAAATCCCACCATTGGTAAAAGCCCCTCAAGAACTCGATTGTGGACACAATTACAACTATCCAGCAAGCACATCTTCCAACAAGGAGAACAAAAGGGAGCAACAAGGGACATCACTGCCTTAGGCAGCTAGCTGTGCTTTCGAAGGTGCAAGACATGGAAAGGCACAAAGGGTCCCTAGTGTCCAAGGTGCACCTTGTAAGCCTAGGCACATGCCTGAGAAAATCTAGGTGCAAGTTATTTAGCCAAAAGATGTGCTAAAAGTGGATAAAAAAGAATTAAGAAGAAAGTTTGTTGAGAGAATTGGGTTGTAGGTTTAGTACCACATTAGAAGATGTGGACATTGTGTGTGAGTGGTGGCCTATAAATAGGCTTGTACTCCCATATTCCTTTAAGAAGAAGGAATACAAATTAGTGCCCTATCAGGGCCTTCTCCCGTAGTTTTCCCCCCGCTCTTCGTGAGTGAAGTTTTCATGTAAACCCAAGTGTTTTGTGATGCTTATATATTTTGATATTATTGCTTCCGCATTATTTAAATATTTCAACTTGGTATCAGAGCAATTCCTTGTGTTATCTTGCTCATTTGATTTATCTTTGTTCTTGTGGTGGGTCTATCATCCACTCCTTGATTCATTCACAGGAGCCGATCTGGAGGCCTTGTTCTTATGCAAGGAAGAAGAGGGTGTGGCCCTGGTGGCGTTGGTGGCGCTTAGGTGACCGCTGGCGGCTAAGGAGGGCACCCCCTTGAGGGCACGATCGTGTAGATCAAGCACGAGGACAAGGTCGCAACCATTTGGGATCGCCTCTCTGTCATGAAAGAGGAAGGTGGTTGCTCCGGTGAAGAGAAGGCGGAGGTTTGTGGTCGCTGCGCGGGATGAGTGTAGATCAAGCATGAGGACAAGGTCGCAACCATTTAGGATCGCCTCTCTGTCATGAAAGAGGAAGGTGGTTGCTCCGGTGAAGAGAAGGCGGAGGTTTGTGGTCGCTACGCGGGATGAACGTCGGGCGTGGGTGCATGTGGCAATGTCGGTCGCTGCGGTGGCAGCTGCGATGGCCACAATAGCGACCGGACCGTAGCTGCGGCAGTGGCTCGACCTCCCCCCTCCCCTACGACAACGCCCTTCTCCTCCGATGAGGCACCACAGAAGGCCAATGATGACGACGAGGCAGGCGCCACCGATGATGGCAGTTGGAGCGGATAAGGCGACGCTGGAGGTCGTTGTTGTGCTCAAGGGCGCACGCATGTCGCATGATATCGCGAATCAGGAGTGCGAGATTAGCAACAATGGCAGCATGGATCTCAACATTGAGTAACACAAGCAAGGATCTTAGGCAAGATCACACGAGGGTAGGCGGTGCTGATCGAGTGATGCTGTTGGAGGAAGGAGAGGATTACTACAAGGATGAAGGGGGAGCTTGGGGCCACATCTTTGTGAGGTGATTCAAATCCTATTAAGGTTTCCCCTTTTAGCCTTGCTTTATTTCTCTTTTCATTTCCCCTTATTTATTTGTTTTACAAAAAAAAAAGGAGGAAGGGAAAGAAGGAAGAAAATAAAAGAGAGAAGAAAAGTGAAAAAAAAGAGAAAGAAAAGGAAAAAAAATAAAAAAAGGAAAAGATAGAGAGAAAAATCGAAAAAAAGAAAAAAATCAAAAATAAAAAAATGATAAAAAAAAAGATGAGGTCCATGTTTAAAATAAGTGAAATCTTCTCTAGTTTTTATTGTTTTATTTCTTCTCTTATTATTTTTTCTCCCATATGAGTTTGGGAGAAAGAGGCAGTGTGGAAGCCATTATAGTCACTCCCGTTTAGTAGTCCTTTGTTGCAGTCCCAAGGCACGATGGGTAACATCGGGTACTGCTACAGACTTACAGTCCTAAAGCACGATAGCATCCTCTGATATTTAAGGTGACATCGGATACCGCTACGGACTTATTTAGTAGCTAATCTTTACATAAGAAACTAAACTCTAGGAAATCCAGAGTTTCGAAGTCTCCAGAGAGAGGGAGATCCATTTTCGAAGTCCTTAAAGGAAGGGTCCAGTCGATTTCTATGTGAGAGATGCAGCTTCGAGGTCTTCAGAAAAACACCATTTTCAAGGATACTGAACGAGGAGCCACCAGCACCAGATCTCCAAAGGAGAAGGCATTGGCAGAGTCAGCCACAATTCCTTTAGCAACTCCAGCCTATGTTTCCACCTATGTAGAGTGGGTTTCTTTGTATTACAAGCTGAGCATTCCATGCTCCAGCTTGAGGGGGAGTGTTGAGATAATTGAATTGTGGGTTTAGTGCCACATCGGAAGATGTGAACTTTGTGTGTGAGTAATGGCCTATAAATAGGCGTGTACTCCTCCCATATTCCTTTGAGAAGAAAAAATACAAATTAGTGCCCTATCGGGGCCTTCTCCCGTAGTTTTCTCCCCGCTCTTCGTGAGGGGTTTCCACATAAAATCGAAGCGTTCCTTGATTGATTTTATTACTTTGATTATTGCTTCCGCTTATTATATTTTTCAACTAAGTTTTAACACATGTACAGACGCACCTAATACACACAAACAAGATCACTCAATCATCAATCTTAGCAAAGCAACCCCCTAGCACAATTTGTAATTTGCATTATCCTAAGGTGGATCACTACTTTTTACAAAAACCATCAGGAGTGGGACATTCTTCTTATATAGCTTTTAGTATGTTACACAACATATAGCAATAAACTTTAAATAATAAAAAGTAAGTAGAAGAAGCAAGACCAGGCTCCAAAGGAGAAATGTTTATCCGATCCATTCCAGATCTATCAAATTGGTAGGTTCTAATATGTGAAAATCATAAAAAGATGAACTTATTGATACCCAGTGACCAACCAATTTCAGGAATAAGATCTTTAACAAGAAATAAGCAACTTAATGAACAATACCAAGTCCAAAACTTATATTAATCAGAAACTAAGCCATTGGCTCTCTTGGTGCATATTTAACAAAATATGTTGGTCCTTTTGGACTGCACAGTGAATGAATACAAGGCCATCCTCCTCCAAACAAACAGGAGAAAAAAACAAGTTCCTCCTAACATGTTTGGATTTTTGTCTATAAAAAAAAAAATGCTTGGGTTCTTGCTGCCCTATTTGAGCCGAAAAAATAGCCGCACGTGTATATGCTCTCACATATAAAGCATAGTATAGGTAGTTTTCAAGAGAGAACTAAAATGCAGGATAAATAAGTGTAGCAAAATGTTATGGTATGCCTTTAACAAACTCGTCAACTGAGAGGAAGTTTGTGAAATAAAAGTCGCACAACAGGAAAAAAACACTACAATCTTATTACCATTGCCACTAATTGAATGGGATTGATCTCCTAAACTTGATATGAATATGCCCTGAAAAGACAACAGAGAGGAAATAACATTTACGAACTTTGAAATAAGTTTCAGCATGCACTTTGTGGAAGCTCAAAAAAAAAAAGCACGCATTTCGTAGAAGTTTGGCTCTGATAAATAAAATCCATTTGAAAGAATACTTGTTGTCGAGCTCGCTGAAGTTCTTGCTCAAGTTGTGTAAGTTTCAGTCGGCTATTTTCCAGCTGTTGGACATATGCCTTGCACCAGAAAGACCAATAAAATCTTCTCAAAGGAGAACTCTTTTCATGAAATTAAAGTATATTAAAGGAGGAAGACAACAGAAAGTTTGTTGATGATGCACCTTTGCCGATAACCTTTAAACACTTTGGAAGTTAATAGAAGTCTACATTGCATTCAACAACTTCCTTACCCTCAACTCGGTGGTGTTCTCTCTTTTTTCTTTTAGTAGATAAGATCATGCAAAATTTGATTGTAAAAGCATAAATGCATTTTCCAGTTAAAAAGGTTGATAGATATTAAAAATTACTCTAAATTATAGTTAAATATTCAGAAACTCAATGAAAAAGCATGATACTTAAATTCCACTTGAGCACTAAGTATGAGTCATGACAACCTTTGAACAAAGTGGCAAATGCCGTTACATAGTCACATCTTATTAAATAATATATATGTTCTTCAAACACTTGTACCATCGTTTGTTTTCCAAACAAATAATTTCACTTTATCAGTGAGGCTGAAGCTAAACACTTCATGGTTTCTGGAATAACTTTTTTCAATTATACATGTATGAAATGCGTAAGATCTACTGTTACACCAATGTTCAAAAATCTAGAAAGGTATGTGCATGTCACTGTGTTTTATTATGCACAATACTGTTATTGCATAATCATGTTTCCTAAAGCAAAATTCTGACCATAAAGTACATCAATTACAATTGCCTTTATAGGTGAAGGTGTTGTATTAACCAAAAAATGTGACATTATAATTTGCAAATAAATATAAATGCAACATTAGAGTTTGTAAATATATAGAGATGTCACATTACAGTTCGTAAATAAATGTTTAAAGCAATTTTTCATTATCTCCAAATATGATATTTCATGGTTATTTATACAAGGTTATATTCTTCCTGTTAAAGATAATTTAAGAAACAGAATTGGGAAAGTAGGAATTATCTCTTTCCATGATTTATCTCTTTCCAAATTATAGGAGATGTGGTTTTGGCTTGTTTTAGATTTTGATTTGTTTCCATGTTTACAATTACGATTGGAATTAAGATTGATCCCTCAGTATATAAAGGGATGAAGTCTATTTATTTTCAATGAGATAAATGAATTCTAATTACAAAAATCTCCATATGGTATCAAAGTGGGTCTATCCTAAGACCCCAACATGTTCCTCCTTACCCTAGGGGTACCCCAACCGCTTTCCCCCTTAGGGCGCATCCTTTGCCCCCTTGGCTCGTATTTGTGACACCATATGTTGCTCTACTGAGATATTTATTTCGATTCTACTACTACTCTCCGCATTGATCTTCATCTCACTTGAAGTACCGTTAAGCATCGAACCTTGGTCTATCTCAGACGCAACGCTGATCAAAGGGGCCAAACCGATCCCTGCATCGCTGCATGGGCCCTTATTACATGGCAAGGCCTACTGCATGGTTGGGCAATGCCACACAAGAGGACCGGCTGATCTCTTAAACTGATTTTGGTCCGATTCAGGGGTTCGACCATGCCTTTCCATCTGGTTCTTGCCTCCCTCTTGGTTGGAGAGATCTCGAACGCCACAACTTTACTATTGCTTGAGATTGTTTCCCCTAGTCGACCATTACTGCTTGGGATTGTCTCCCCTACTTTGTTGCCTGCTTGGGATTGTCTCCCCTATTCTATTGTTTGCTTGGGATTCTCTGCAGCCTGCTTGGGATCGCCTCCCACCTATATAAAGATCTCTACATTAATTTTTTGCTTTAACTCTAAGCGAGTTAGGTTTCCACTAGTGAAGAGACGACTACTTCATGCTTGCCTAACTATTTTCCTACTTGCATACCTGACTAACAGCATGCCTGACTACATGTCTACCTGCTCCAGCCCTGAATTGCATCCTAATAGGGGGAGCTCTCTTCCTACACTACTCTCATAAGTTGGGCATTGTACACTCCAACTTGGGGGAAAGTGTTAAGGAAATAGAATTAGAAAAGTAGGAATTCTCTTTTCATGTTTTATCTTTTTCCAAATTGTAAGAGATGTGTTTTTGGTTTGTTTTAGATTTGATTTTTTTTCATGTTTAGGATTAGGATTGATCCCTCTATATAAAGGGATGAACTCTATTTGTTTTCAATGAAATGAATGAATTCAAATTACAAAAATCTCCACACTTACATTCAGATTTGGTGCGAAAAAACCACAAATTGAGCACGGTGCTCACTTATAGCCAGTTTTCTGTGATTTGCATAGAGATCCTACAGATTGGGATGACAGGAGACTAACACAGAGGGGGGTGCTCCACTTTCTGGACAGGTCTGATAAATATCTTGAGGAAGGTTAGGCCCCACTTCGGGAGCTCCCTTGGTGATGGACATAGGTTCAGATTTTGGAGTCCTCCTTAGTGTTCTTTTGGTACCACTAAGGAGCATCATCCCAGTTTTTAGCCACTTTGGCACCCAAGCCTCTTGCATCAGTAGTTGACCATTTTCGTGCAGTGTGGCACCCTACTTTACTGCTGGCTATCTCAGATGCCAAGATGGAGGAGTCCTTTATTCTTGTCACTCTTCAAGAGATTCAGCCAAGCAATGGGAGGGATGCGGTTGGTTTGGAGACACGGGGAATTTTTAGTAAAAAAGGCTTATCTTCTTTTCCTTTCCTCCCTCAGGTGGACCTGGATTTCAGCAGTGACTGTAGGAAGATTCAGAGCTCTCGTGTTCCTTTCAAGGCGAAGTTCGTCATTTCGGTTGTTGAGAAGAAGGAAATCGACCACTCATGCTTTAGGCAAAGGTGGCTCTGAATGCCATGATTTCTTGCATACTTTGCAGCTCCACAACAGAGGATACAGAGCATCTGGTTTTCTCCTGCCCATTCTCCCAAGGCTGCCGGGTGGGCGCTGAAGATTGGACATTTGATTCCACCTCATAGGAGTCCTTTTGGGATTAGGGATGAAAACAGATTGGATGTAGATCGGATATTGGTATTTCCATAACCATATCTGCAACGTCAATATTGGATGTGGATGCGGATTCTGATATTGGTCAGATTAGAATTTCCGTGGCCATATCCGGAAAACAAAAAAAAATCGGATATGGATTTGGATTGGTCGGATACAAATGTAGATCAGATGATGAACGAATCTGAACCGAGATTCAGATAATATCCAAATTTATATGAGATAAAATTATGTCATATCTAGAATCGGATTGACTAATAACTAGCGAATTGAAATTGTTAGCATATATTTTATATTTCTATTTTTTTTTATTATATGGCTGTTGGGTTTGGTTTGCTCCTCAGATACTTTTATGTACTTCCACCCTTTCAGCTTTTTCTATATAAGAGAACCCTAGGGTTTCTAATAGAATTAAATCATTTCAACCAATTTGATATCAAAACACCGATCCTAAACCGTGGCTCTAGGTATCCCACCCCTCATAGCTTCCAAAACCCTAACCACCAAACCCTAATCCTCTCCTCCCTTGTGCGGCAGCAACTCACGGCGGAGCTCCGACGACACACTGCAACACGCGCAGCGGTGCTACTGCAACACGAGTAAGCCCCAATGACGCTCAGGCAGGGCTTGTGGCGGTGTTGCAGCGCTTGTGGCGGTGTTGCAGCAAGGGTAGGGGCTTTCTTGGCCTCCAACGGTGACGCAGCGGTGCCGTGGGCCGCTGTGGTGGCTCTGCGACGCTTTCACGGCCTTCCTAGGTCTTGGCGGCGACACAACAGCATCATGGGTCGCTCGTGGCAATGCTGGGATCCCTTGGAGGTTGATCTGACCTCCGGCGGTGGCGCAGCAACCCGCATTGAGCCTGCGGTGGCGCTACAGGAGCACGGCGACGACGCAACAGCCCACGGTTGAGCTTGCAGCAATGCTACAGGTGCACTACAAGCGGCACTACCACCGACGACGGTGCTACAATACTTCGGCAGTGGTGGTTGGCGGCGTAGATCGACAGAGAGGCAGTTTTCCATGCTCTGATCCCTGTGCAACGATTGAAAAGGGATTTTGTGTCCTGATCTAGGAACGTAAGCCCGTGATGCAAGTTTGAATTTGTCTGATTTCAGATTTGTGGATGATTTCATGGTGAATATGGATTTCTTCATTAAAGATTCGTTTCCTTGGGTGTGATTGATGGATGCCTTGGATCAATCCGTTTTATTGATTAATAAAGAGTTGTTTAGCTCCCTTTAGACATGTTGAACTCATTGAGAATTGTTGAGTTCATGATGGAGGCCGCTATGGAAGCAGGATTAGTCAATCTTAACAGAGACCATCATGTCAGACAATGTCAACTAAACAGACGAGGAGACCCTTCTACACGAGGTAGGGGGCGTCGTCATCGACAGGGTAGCAGACAGTGGGCCACTGGTATGTTCCTTGGCAAGATTAGTCATGTTCAAACTGTGACTAAAGCTACCGAGCAATCAATGAGATTATTACGAAAGAGGATGAGGCCGTGGTGACTACCACTTTAGATACTGCTGCTGCTCTTGCTTCTTCTGCAGATGATGGATGGTTAATTGATTCTGGAACATCCAAGCATCTTAGTGAAGATCGAGAGTGCTTCCGCATGGTGCGTGATGTTCCTCCTGGCAGGACTGTTCAGGTAGCTGATGGACATCTTTCTCAGGTCCAGGGTGAGGGGAGGTTACTATATCCCCTACCTTAAGATAGCCCAATGTTCTATTTGTTCCTGATTTTCCGATCAATTTGTTGTCGGTTAGCAGGATTACCAAAGAGCTCAACTGTAGAGCAATCTTTGATGATGTGGGGTGTGTTTTCCAGGACAAATTCACAGGGAAAACTATTGGTGGTGGACACGAGAAAGGAGGTGTATACCGCTTAGTTCAGTCTCCATTGGCAGTTGTTAGACAGGCAGATGTGGCATACAAGGCAAGGACAGCACTTCAGTGGCACCGTCGACTGGGACATCCCTCTCTAGATCGACTGAGACGGGTTATTCCTCATTTATCACCTGCTACTGATCTTTTTTGTGACGCTTGCCAACTAGGCAAACATCATTGTTTCAGCTATTCTCCTAACACTATGGTTGCATCATCTGCATGTTTTGACTTGCTCCACATGGACATATGGGGCCCGAATCGTACTCCAAACAGGCAGGGATTCCGCTTCTACTTGGTGGTTGTTGATGATTTCTCCAAACTATCATGGACCTTTTTACTTCATAGTAAGTTAGATGTAGGAATATGATTGAGATGTTAATTAATCAGATCAAGACTCAATTTTCTACAGTTGTGAAGATTGTTAGAGCCAATAAAGCACTTGAGTTTTGCACCAGGAGATTGGCTCAATTCTACAGCTCTCTAGGCATCATACATTAGACCTCCTGCCCCCATACATCTCAGCAGAATGACGTGATAGAAAGGAAACATAAACATCTCTTAGACATGACCCGAACATTGTTGATACATCACAATGTTCCATCTTCCTACTGGGGAGACGTTTTGACTGCTTGCTACCTAATCAATAGGATGCCTAGCTCGATCTTTCATGAGCAGATTCCGTACCAGAAACTATATCCTGATAAAGATTTGTTTGTTGTGCCTCCTTGGGTTTTCGACTGTGTTTCATTTGTTCACATTCTTGGTCCTGGCAGGGATATGCTTGCTCCCCGTGCGGTCAAGTATGTATTTTTGGGTTACAGTGCAACCCAGAAAGGCTACAAATGTTATGATCTCATTGGTAGGCGACACTATGTTAAAATGGATGTTACGATTCATGAAGAGGTGCCTTATTTTTTTATGAGGGGCCACCAAATGTCTACCTCAATTCACCTGCTCGATGCCCTTCCCCCTATCCAGTTTGGTGATATTCCTATTTCGATTCCCCCACCTACTACTTTAGATTCCAGGGAGTCCGTGGATAATTTTGAGAAGCTACATGACCCGATGCACATATACAGTAGACCTCACTTGACTCTGCAAAGACTATCTCCGTCTACGCCAACAGACTCTCCTGCACAGGTGCATGTTGACTCCACTGAGCTGCCTGTTGGTGATGGTCCCACAAGTCATTCTACGACGCCTGATGCTACTGAAGATCTTCCTATTGCTATTAGAAAGGCTCCACACTCTTGTGCTCGCTAGTACGTTACAGGTGATCTTCCCAGTGCCCATCTTAGGAAGTCGTTTACCTAGTTTACTTCTGCCTTGTCAGCTGCAGAGATCCTCACTACCTACCAGCAAGACATGCTTCATCCAAAATGGTAGGCTACCATGGAGAATGAGATGGCTGCACTTCGAGATCGCGGGACCTGGGAGCTTACTCCACTTCCTGACGGATCTACTATTGTTGGCTATAGATGGGAATTCAAAGTGAAATTCAATCCAGATGGGGGCATTGCCAGGTTCAAGGCATGTCTAGTGGTAAAGTGGTTCACCCAGACCTATGGGGTGGATTTCTTTGACACATTTGCACCAGTTGTCAGACTTCCTACTGTACGAGTGCTGGTTGCAGTGGCAATTCAGTTAGATTGGCATTTACATCAGCTGGATGTGAAAAATGCTTTCCTTTATGGGGATCTCCAAGAGGAAGTCTATATACACCAGTCACCTAGTTTTGAGGCTAAGGGGGAGTGTGTATGCCAACTACAGAAAGCCATCTATGGCCTTAAGCAAAGTCCCAGAACCTGATTCCAGAGGCTATCACAGGTTGTAGAGGCAGCTGGGTTCAAGAGGTCAACAGCCGACTTTTCTCTTTTTGTCAGGAGAACTGGACAAGGTACAGTGGTACTTCTTGTTTATGTTGATGACTTGATTATCCCAGGAGATTATGAGCAGGGTATTGCTGAGATTAAGGGCATCCTAGCAAAGCAATTTGTCATGAAGGACTTGGGAGCTCCACGATACTTTCTCGGTATTAAGGTTGCTCGCAGCAAAAAAGGCGTGATCTTATCCCAGAAGGAAATATGCTTTGGACATCTTACAGGAGATTGGCATGCTTGGGGCCAATGAGGCCAATATTCCTATGGACCCTAAGATGCCACTATATGTTGAGAATACACAGTTGGTGGACAGCAGGCAGTACAGGTAGCTTGTGGGCAAACTGCTATATCTCACTATTACGAGGCCAAATATCTCCTTTGCAGTAGAAAAACTGAGTCAGTTCATGGCCAAGCCAACATGCCAGCACTGGGATGCAACATTGACGGTGCTCAGATACATCAAGAAGGCTCCTGGGAAAGGTTTTCTCTTTTCTAAGAGGTCTTCCATGACCTTGCTTGGATACTCTAATGCAGACTATGCTAGATGTCATGTGGATCGCAAATCCACTACTGGCTTTTGCACCTTTCTAGTAGGGAGTTTGATTACATGGAGAAGCAAGAAGTAGAATACAGTTGTGAGATCTAGTGCTGAGTCTAAGTATAGGGCCATGATTCAGACCACTGCAGAGATGATGTGGATCAAATCCCTACTTGCTGACTTGCAGATACAATTTTCTAACCCAATGGAGATGAAATGTGGTAATAGAGCAACACCTTTATTGCCAACAACCCAGCATTTCATGAGATGACGAAGCACGTTGAGGTTGACTGTCACTACATCAAAAACATCATTTAGAAGGGGTTGCTTTTACCACGCCAGTCACATCTTAGGAGCAGATTGCTGACATCTTTACCAAGCTCTTAGCCAGATCTCTATTTGATTCATGTGTACCCAAGCTAAGCATGATAGATATTTATGCTTCAGCTTGAAGGGGAGTGTTAACATATATTTTATATTTCTATTTTTTGTTGTATGGTTGTTAGGTGTGGTTTGCTCCTCAGGAACTTTTATTTACTTCCACCCTTTCCTAGGGTTTCTAACAGAATTAAGTCATTTCAATCAATTAAAATGCATGACAATCAAATGCATGCTTAAGATGTAATATGAATTCAATGAATATGAAATCTTACTATGAATCGACTAAATAGGAAATAGAAGCTTACCAATCTAAATTTACATTAGAGTACATGTACATTACCAAAACCCTCTTACTAACCCTTGTCTCCCGCCCTCTTCCCCACTACTCACCCTCTCCACTTTAAAGCCCCCAACATCCAAAAAACAGCTACCTTCACCCCCAAGCTCCCCCTCTTCCTCACTCCACACGTCGCTTTCCCTCTCCCTCCCCCCCTCCCACTATATATGTGCCTAATCCTTATCCCAACAACAGCAGAGGTTCTAGAAGCTCTCCCTCTCTCTCTCTCTCTCTCTCTCTCTCTCTCTCTCTCTCTCTCTCTCTCGTGTGCACACACACACACACACACAATATATGTGCACAATCCCCCATTCCAACAATCACCATAGAAGCTCAACATTGAGCACCAAAACCACCCATGGTAACCCTAACAGCTACACAGGTCGTGGCATGCACCTCCTCCCTCCGCTGCTCTCCTCCGTTAGTAAGACCTCTTGCACCCACCGCCTCTCCCTGTTTCCACATGCTCTTCCACTCCTTTAGGATTCAATCGGAGCTTCCTCCCTCGATCCACTCCTCACAGTAAGGAACCCCTACGAGAGCCTGAGGACTCCGCTCGCGAGGCTTGACAACAGTGAGTTCGGGTCCTTCTATAGCCTCCCCTCTATGTATATATATGTGAATATCTAGATCCGATTCCAAAACTTTCTCTTAGATCCAGATCCATATCTGGAGGTTTTAAAATTCTTTTACCCGAATCTAAATTCGAGTTTTACCCAAATCTAAATTCGAGTCTTACAATAATCCAAAGATCCAAATCTGATTAAAGCTCATCCGAACACACGTGAATCCTCATATAACAAATCTATCTTAATGGATTGAAAGTTTATTGGTTGAATATGTTGTATATGACATTTCATCAAAATCGGAAATAATTTTGATGATCTTAGTGAAAAAGTTGTAAAAATACCACTTCAAACATTATGAGTTTTTTTTTTTTTGAAAAATTACAGGTTAATTTTATAACTTACACACCACATTTTATAAATTACAAGACATGTTCCGTAAAATACATACAATTTAGTAAAATCTATAACAATGTTTTGTAATGGGCTCAAATAACCTAGGCTCACTGGATAATTTTCCTACACACACGCATGCATACACATGCTTAGAGTGTTTATGAGAATACAACTATGATTTCCAATGAAAATTTAAAACTTCGGACACATGTATTTGTGCAAACAAAGAAAAGCATGTCTAAACACACACATCCCCAACATTATATTATAGCACATTTTAGAAAAAAAACAACACTATCATAGCATCTAGTTGTATGTCAAAAGAAATTTCCATCCAAAGGATTATGACAACTATATAAGAAAATCTTTATAATATATATATATATATATATATATATATATATATATATAGGAAAAGGGAGTATGTAGGTGACTTGCTCATAAGTTTTGTATAGGTATCACAATATCTCTCACTACGAGTAATATTTTAAACTAAAAATTTGGGGATTGAGAACACACTATATAAAGATGTTATACACCAAATTTGAAGTCAATCCAACACTTTTGACACATGCATCCATTACGACTAAATTCCGTAATGCTTAAGCTGTAAAAAATGAACCCACTTTGATGTAGGTGCTAGGAGTGTCAGATTGACTTCAAATTCGATACATAGCATGTTCATATGAAGTTATCTTAATCCTCAAATTTAAATCCAAAATATTACTTATAATGGGAGAAACTATTGCACCTGTATATAACTTACACGCAGTTCACCTGTACTCTCCCCCCCCCCCCCCCCCCCCCCCCGCACGCACACACACACACACACACACAACTGAAGCCAACAGCCATTTGTGATAAAAGTAAGTCTTTGCAGATTCCTTAGGATAATATTTTTTTTAATGGAAGTTTTGGGATAATAATGGCAGGGTGGTTCCAATAAATCATTAGCATGAATGGGAATTAATTTGATGGTGCGCTTGGTATGTCCACAAGATTGAAACTTTCAGAGAGAGAGAGAGAGAGAGAGAGAGAATGCAAAACATAGATTTAGAAAAGGTAGATGATGCGAAGTTCTGGAGAAGATACATGTGAGTTATGCTTAAGGATCAGGAATGATAAACTGCTTATTTGTCGGTGGCTGTTGTAATCACATGCCACTGCACAGAGTCAACCAGTAATTTGATTTCAGTATTGATCTGCAGTGAACGTTGTCGCTGAGCTCATATCTAATTTATTTGGAATTAATAAGATGATGAGGCAGTGTAGGGCTGCATTTTGCGGCAGGTTAACCAATGGGTTATCCTGGTATTTGTGGGTTTCTACTCTACCGTGAAAGTAAGAGCTTGATACAATCTACTGGTTTCCAATGTATTCTAACTCCTATGAAAAAACGAACAAAAAACTACAAACTGTAAATCCCTGCTTACAGCATGTTAAACTTTCTATCAAAGCCAAGCCACCACTACACAATCAAATAATGACAATACACACACAAAAAAATACACAAATAAACTGTGACTCTAAGCTCTCTACTTAAATTATCATACCTAACCCATACAACCTACGTCACCACCTACCAAACATCTTTCTACTTGATCACTCCTAAAATTTTAAATATAAAAATTAACTTGCAACTAATATGGTGAGGTACCGTACACCATTCATAAACACAATTGTCTTCATAGATATGATGAGGGCAGCTGTGACAGCACCTAACTCAAAATCAATTCAAAATGTAGCTCTAGATTGAGTGCTCGGTATGAATAGCAGGTAATGACTCGGAGGACAATAGGACCTATCTAGGTGAATATAGTTCTCAGTTCTCACTCTTTGTTGAACTTGACATCCCTTGATTGTCCCAATGGAGATGAGTTATAATGATTAAGCTGCAACTTTCATTAATAAACAATCCTATATTTTATAATAGAACCAAACACATGGAAATGAGTGCTTGAAGCACTCATAGCTACAAAGTTGCTAGGCATGTCTAAAGGAGCACCAAGGCAAAGGAAGCTTGGTGGTAGAGTGTGGAAGTACAAGAGAAACTTAAAGTTAAAAGAGCATGCTTCAAAATTCAAAGCCTTCGACAAGACTAATAAAAGCATGGCAAATTACAAAATGGTAAAAAAAGAAGTAAAGAAAGCAGTTAGTGAAGCAAAAGCAAAAGCTTAAGAGAGCCATTACAAGAAACTTAATCCCAAAAAAGGTGAAAGAGATATCTTCAAGCTAGTTAAAGCAAGAAAGCGAAAAATGAGACCTTAAACATGTAAGATGCATCAAGGATGAAGGGTGCTTATAGCTAGTGATGAGCTAGAAGCAAGGTAGAAAAATTATTTTCATAAGCTTTTTAATGAAAATAAGATAAGTGATATCATCGTAAGAGAGCTAGCCAATTCAAAAGACCACCTAAATTGAGCAAACTACAAAGGATACAAGGAGAAAGAAGTAATCGATGCTTTAAAGATGATGAAATCCAAAAAGAATGTTGGGCCAAACAAGGCACCTATAGATACGTGGAAAGTGATGGGAGAGGAAGGTATAACCTGACTTACAAATTTTTAATGCTATTTAATAAGGCAAAAATCTCCGCCTATGTTGAGGTTCGTGTGCCTTTTCATTACCGGTCCTAAGCCCAGGTAAAGGAGGGTTGCATTAGGTAGCCTACAACCAGCGTAAAATTTGTCAGATCTTTAAACATGGATTCTAGCAAACACTCAGATTTCGTTGGGGCATTCCCTACTTGCGACGCACTGCATCGACGCCCGGGTGTAGTGATAAATGAGCAAGGGTTCTCGTATGAAAAACGCATGCGAATAAAGAAGTTAGTTCCGCTGCATCGCCGCCCGGATGTAGTCCAAAATGAGCAAAGGTTCTCGTATGAGGAACGCATGTGAGTAAAGAAGCTAGTTCCGCTACATCGCCGCCCGGATGTAGTCCAAAATGAGCAAGGGTTCTCGCATGAGGAACGCATGTGAGTAAAGAAGCTAATTCCACCACTCCGTCATCGAAGTGTGTCACAAAGAATGTTGAGATTAGATAGTTGGAATATTGGTACTTTAACCAGCAAGCTCATGGAGATTGTGGATACAATGGTAAGGAGAATGATTCAAATTCTTTACCTTCAAGAGACTAAGTGGGTTGGAGAAAAAGCAAAGGAAATCGAGAGAACAGGTTTCAAACTATGGTATTAAGGAAAGGACAAAGGTAGAAACGGCATGGGCATTATAATTCATAAGGATTTGAAGGAGAGTGTGGTTAAGGTTAAGAGATTGGATGATCGAATTAGTTTAATAAAATTAATCTTAGAGGAAGAGATCTTGAATATCATTTCAGTTTATGCACCTCAAGTTGGTCTATTGGAAAGAATAAAGAACAAATTTTGGAGAGAGCTTGATATGATAATTCAAGGAATCCCACAGAGAGAAATGATTTTTTTGGGTGAAGATTTAAATGGGCATGTAAGAAAAGATACTTTAGAGTATGCAGGAGTGCATAGAAATCATGGTTTTGGTATTAGGAATGAAGGAGGGAAGACGTTCATTGATTTTTCTATGGCTTATGCACTTTTCATAGCAAATACCTTCTTCAAAAAACAAGAAGAGCATTTGATTACCTATAAAAGTGACTTAACAAGAACGCAAATCAATTACTTTGAGAAGAAGGGATCGTTTATCTTGTAAAGATTACAAGATTATTCCAGGGGAGAGTTTAATTGCTCAACATCGTCTTTTGATGTTGGATGTTCATTTAAAGAAGGCAAAGAAGAAAAAATTAGTATCTAAGAATCTTAAGAAAGAGCAAGTGAGATTTAAAGAGAAGATGATGCAACAAAAGACTTGGGATCTTGATGGTAGTGCTGATGAAATGTGATTAAATATGACAAACTGTATTAGGAAGGTGGCAAAGGAAGTGTTAGGTGTGTCTAAAGGAGGTGTTCCAGGACAAAAGGAGGCTTGGTGGTGAAGTGAGGAAGTGCAGGAGAAGCTTAAAATTAAAAGAGCCTGCTTTAAAGTCTTATATCGAGATAAAACTGATGAAAATATGGAAAACTATAAAAGAGCAAAGAAAGAAGCAAAGAAAATAATTAGTGAAGCAAAAGGAAAAACTTGGGAGCATTTTTATAAGAAACTTGATTCTAAAGAAGGTGAAAGATATTTTCAAGTTAGCTAAAGTAAGAGAGCGAAAAGAAAAGGACCTTACACATGTAAGATGCATTAAGGATGAATAAGGAAGGGTACTTATAGCTAGTGAGGATATAAAGACAAGATAGAAAAGACATTTTCATAAGCTATTTAATAAAAATAAAAGAATGATATCTTAGGGGAGTTAGCCAACTCAAAAGAGTATGTGAATCAAGCATGTTATCGAATGATACAAAAGAAAGTAGAGGAGACTTTGAAGATAATAAAAAGTGGGATGGTTGTTGGGCCTGATGATATTCCTATAGACGTTTGGAGAATGATGAAAGAACAGGGTATAACTTGACTCACAAATTTATTTAATATTGTGTGGAGAGGCAAGAAGATGCCAGAGGAATGGAGGAAAAGTTTTGTGGTACCTCTATACAAGAACAAGGGTGACATACAAGATTGTTCCAACTATAGACGTATTAAGTTGATGAGTCATACGTTGAAACTTTGAAAAAGAATAATTGAAAGAAGGGTAAGGCAAGTCTCTATGGTAACTGAAAATCAATTTGACTTTATGCCAGGCAGGTCTACTATTGAGGCAATACATCTCTTGAGACGTATGATGGAGACATACAAAGTTAAGAAAAAGGATTACATATGATTTTTATTGATTTGGAGAAGGCCTACGATTCTGTCCTAAGAGATATCTTGTGGAGAATTTTGGAGAAGAGATAAGTGTCAGTTATATACATCGACCTCATAAAGAATATGTACTATGGAGCAGCAGCCTGTGTAAAGACTAAGGATGATTTGACGGACTACTTTGATATCACCATTGGTCTGCATCAAGATTCGACTTTAAGTCCTTATTTTTTTGCCTTGGTCATGGATGAGTTGACGAAGCATATCCAAGTTGAGGTGCCTTAGTGTGTGCTTTTTATTGATGACATTGTGTTGGTTGATGAGACAAGAGGAGTGAACAGAAAACTTGAGCTTTGGAGAGAAGCCCTGGAAGATATTTAAGGATTACGCATAAGTAGGATGGAGACTGAATATATGGAATGCAAGTTTAGTATTAAAGGGAACAATGAAGGGATTGATGTAAAAATTGGAGAAGAGTGCATTCCAATGAAGATGTTTTTAAGTACTTGGGATCCATTTTCCAACATGATGGTGGAATTGATGGAGATGTTACACATAGAATTAATGCAAGGTGGTTGAAATGGAGGGGTACATCTGGTGTTCTCTGTGATAAGAGGGTTCCTTTAAAAGTCAAAGGAAAATACTATCGAGCTGTGGTAAGACCAGCCATGTTGTATGGTTCTGAATGCTGGGCTATAAACTATAGGCATGTACAGAAGATATCTATGGCAGAAATGAAGATTTAAAGATAGACATGTGGTCATACAAGAAAGGACCGTATTTCAAATGAGATTATTAGAAAAAATGTTAGGATGGCACCGATAGAGGATAAAATGAGAGAGGCACATCTAAGGTGGTTTGAACATTTACAAAGAAGGCTACTATATGCTCCAATTAGGAGATGCGAGAAGTTGGAAGCTAAACCCTCTTAGAGAGGACGAGGAAGACCAAACAAGTGTTGGAAGGAAAGTATTAAGTATGACCTTAATTACTTTAATTTAAATCCTGAAATAGCTGAAAATTGATCTGTATGGAGGCGAAGAATCCATATAGCCGACCCCACTTAGTGTGGGAAAAGGTTTGGTTGTTGTATTTGATAAGGCAAAAGGATGCCAGAAGGATAGAGGAAAAATATTGCGACATCTTGTACAAGAACAAAGGAGATATATAAATTTGTTCCAACCATACACGTATCAAATCAGTGTTTCAAATGCCGGTGGCATGTTACCGACAAGGCTAGTTTTGGAAATTGACCTTGCCGATATGCAGTTGGTGTCGAAATGCGGGGATGCTGCCAGCATGCCGACCATTTTGTCAGCATACCAACGGTATGGCCGGCATGCCGGCATATGCCGCTATGGAACTGCTGTTTGGAGGGAACTCAGGGAAGCGCAGGCGAGAAGGAAGGAAGTTCGAAATGGGTGTTTGGGAGGGAACCTGGATTAGGACTGCTGTTCAGAGGGAACCCAAGGAAGGGAGGCTGTATGGGAGGGAACAAACAAACAAACACACACACACACACACACACACACACACACACACATCGGCATGCCCCTCAACATGCCCATCAACATGACTATCGAAAAACGAGCATTTCCACGTCGGCATGCCCACGAAATGCACACTTAAAATTTCATTGGCATGGCGTCGAAATTGGTATTTCGAACCTCGCATCAAATTGGTGTCATGCGGCAAACTTTTGAAAAGAATAATCAAAAGATGGATGAGGCAAGTCTTTGTAGTAACTAAGAAACAATTTAGATTTATGCCTAGTCGATCTAAGTTCTAACTATTGAGACAATGCATCTTCTGAGGCATATAATGGAGATCTATAGAGTTAAAAAGAAGGATTTACATATGATTTTTATTGATCTCAAGACGGCCTATGACTCTATTCCAAGGGATATCTTGTGGATAATTTTAGAAAAAGGACAAATATCGAGTCTATATATCAACTTCATAAAGGATACATATGGTGGAGTTGCAAGTCATGTAAGAACTAAGGTTGGATTGATGGACTACTTCAATATCACTATCGGAGTGCATCAAGGATTAACTTTAAGTTTTTACCTCTTTACCTTGGTCATGAAATCAGTTGAAGAAGCATATTTAAGTGGAAGTGTCATGGTATACTTTTTGCTGATGCAAGAACTTAAGTAAATAGAAAATTTGAACTTTAAAGAGAAGACCTAGAAGCTAAAGGATGATACTGAGTATATGGAATGTAGGTTTAGTAGTAAAGGGAATAATGAGAAGATAGATGTGAAAATTGAAGTAATGTGCATTTGAAAAAAAGATATCTTTAAATACTTAAGATTCATTTTTAAACAAGACAGACATCAATGAAGATGTCACACATTAAGTTATGCAGGGTGATTGAAATGTAGGGGACCTTTCAATGTTATTTATGATATAAGTGTTCCCTTGAAAGTTAAAGGAAAGTATTACAGAGCAACTGTAAGGCCTTCCATGTTGTATAGTTTCAAGTGTTGGGTTGTCAATTATAGGCATATGCAAAGATGCATGTGGTAAAAATAAAGATGCTAATGTAGATGCGTGGCCTATCTAACGAGATTAATTGGAAAAAGATTATGGTGACACCAATAAAGGATAAAATGAAAGAGACACACCTAAAGTGGTTTAGGCATTTGCAGAAAAGGCCAATTAATGCTCCAGATAGGAGATGTAAGGAACTGGATGCTAAACCTCTTAAGAGGGAAAATGTTGAAAGGAAAGTTTAAGCACGATCTCAATTACTTTAGTTTAAGCCTAAGCATAGCTAAAAATAGATCTAAATAAGGCAAATAATCCACATAGCCTACCCTACTTAGTGTGGGAAAAGGCTTTGTCGTTGTCTTTGTAGAACAAATGCATAAAAGTCGGTTGCCGCTACATTAAAGATATGATTCACAAAGACCATTTTCATTACCAATTTTTACCACTCATGTAGGTACATTCACCAAGCCTCGACCACACTTCATGTTTGACCATTGAAGATCAAAGTCAATGACAATTTATATCTATGACCCTGCCTAAAAAGAGTGCTGAGAGAATTGGATTGTGGGTTTAGTACAACATCAAAAGATGTGGAATTTGTGTGTAAGTAGTGGCCTATAAATCGGCATGTACTCCTCTCATATTCCTTGGAGAAGAAGAAATATAAATCAGTGCCCTATCGGAGCCTTCTCCCGTGGTTTTCTCCCTACTCTTCGTGAGTGGAGTTTCCACGCAAAACCCAAGCATTCCTTAATTGATTTTTTTGAAAAAGGGGCGATTATCATGCTTATTCGATCATCATGTTTTATTATTCTTGTACTTGGTGTTCTCTTCCAAGAAGAACGATCTCCTCAGAGATCATGATCTAGAAAGAGATCTTCCCGGTGGAGATCTCGAGGAATTGTGTAAGGGCCGCAGCAGTCCTAATCTTGGCGAAGGAGGAAGATCACGCAACCCCTGATAGGGCTGGTGGCGATGGCGGTGTATCGATCCTCGCAGAGTTCTCGCTGGTGGATCTGAGGATGCAACGAGGAACAAGAAGAGGAAGAGGACAAAGAAGGCGCCCAGTGGGGTGCTAGGCCTCGTGCACGGCAGAGAAGCAGCACGGGGAGGGCCCCACGACTGCCCCGCAACACGCAATGACGACAATGGCAGTGGCATTCGCATTAGCGGTCGCTGCAATAAGGCAAGGCGGTGGCGATCGTGTGGGCGACGGCAGAGCCACGAAGGAGTTGATTGCGTAAAGGCCTATCAGAGGAGCATGCGACAAAGGAGATAATGATGTCGGCACCATGGCTCCTGAGGTAGTGGAGCTTCACGAGGTGGCCAGAGCGGACGCGACTGGTGTGATAGATGGTGAGGACGTTGGCGAAGGCGGCTACTGCGAAGCGACCGCGGATGCCTGGCACGTCAACACCGCGACGAGGGTGGTGCGGGTCTCTAGAGGCAACCTCGCAGCTACTGCGCGGCGGTGATCGCAATCGACCAAGGCGTAGGGATCCCATAGTTGAGCACGTGTGGACCGGGCTGCCACCTCGTTCCCCTCGATCTGCTCCTAGTGAGGACCAAAAGCTCAATCTACGAGCGAGAAGGTAGCGCGCATGAGGAGGCGGAGCCAGAGGTGGAGATGGCCGCGCAAGGAGTTGGGTTCTTTTGAACCCTAAGAGAGATCAAGGGTTTTTTAAAGCAAAAAAATGGCGATAAAAAGAAAGAGAATGAAAGAGAAAAAAAAAGAAAACAAAGAAAAAAAAAAAGAAAAAAGATAGAGAGAGAAAAATGAAAAAAAAATGATGATGAAAAAGAAAAATGAAGTTTATGCTTAAAGAGAAGAGGTGGTTTTTCTTCTCGCTATTACTTTTTCTTCTCCCATGCTAGTATGAGAGAAAGAGGGTGTGTAGAAGCTTGTTATAGTCACCCCCATCTGGGAGTCTCTTTTGTTCTTAAACTACACATGAGAAACCCAACTCTGGGAAGCCCAGAATTTTGTGA
The DNA here is from genome assembly GCA_037157565.1 of Thalassia testudinum. Lineage (NCBI taxonomy): Eukaryota > Viridiplantae > Streptophyta > Magnoliopsida > Alismatales > Hydrocharitaceae > Thalassia > Thalassia testudinum. The sequence continues at coordinate 66,881,076 of JAZHRO010000013.1, read as the reverse complement.
TCTCTAGAGAGAGATCCAATTTTGAGGTCCTCAAAGGAAGAGCCCATTTTAAGTTTAGGAGATCCAGTTCCGTGGACTCCAAAGAGGGAGATCCACATTCGAGGCCTTCAAAGGAAGACCCCTTTTATAGAGATACTGAATGGAGAGCTACCAGCACTAAGTCTCCAGATGAGAAGCCATTGTCAGAGATAGCCACAGTTCCTTCAGTAGCTCTAGCTTATGTTCCCACCTGTGTAAAGTGAGTTTCTTTGTGTTACAAGCTGAGCATTCCATGCTCCAACTTGAGGGGGAGTGTTAAGAAAATTAGGTTGTGGGTTTAATGCCACATCGGAAGATGTGGACTTTGTGTGTGAGTGGTGGCTTATAAATGGGTGTGTACTCCCATATTTCTTGGGGAAGAAGAAATACAAATCAGTGCCCTATCGGGACCTTCTCCCGTGATTTTTTCCCCGCACTTCATGAGTGGGGTTTCCACGTAAAATCCAAGAGTTCCTTAATTGATTTTATTACTTTGATTATTGCTTCCGCTTATTATATTTTTCAATTGAGTGCTAAGGGGATTAGTGCAACCCGTTATTCCTTCCGCTTTTGAGTGGTCTATTATAATTTACTAATTTTCTTCCTCAGATCACTTGGCTTTTCAACAATTTTAAGTGTACAATAATAATAATAGCCTTTAAGCAACTATTCCAATATAACTTAAAACATTTTCACCAATGCAAGCCCCAATTAGACCACGCATAGACCCCCTCCCCACACACAACCACCCCCCCTCCCCCCACCACAAAAAGTAGTAATAATAATAAAATAAAATCGACATCAAAAAGCCTAACACATCTAGAACAGTAAGGATTCTACTCAGAAGTCACAAAACTCTCTCCATTTACTCCAAGAGTTAAAGCCTACAAACTCATTTACTCATTTAAGTCCAGTAAAATCAACAACAATTTCTTTTTCTGATCGTCCTATACTTATCTATTTCCCTCTTTTTAGAACTCCAATGATTGATCAATCATCCAAATGTGGGACCACTGGGACCACTTTCTGTGAAGTTCTTTCTGGGAAAAAGAACATGCAAGGTTCACTCCTTTTTTTCACCATTAAATCAAGCAATATCCTGGTTGCAACAAATATGCTTTGTTCCTTTGACTCAAAGCTTCACACCCTTCCACTCCTTTTCTTCTCAAGTAATTTTCACAATCTTGCCCTGCTTCATTCACTCAGCCAATACCACAATTTTGATACCTTCCCATGCGCCCAACTACACTCCCTAAATGCCCCAACGTAAAAAGGCAATCACATTCCACTTTATAGGGGGGATGTGGCTACCCCCATGGAAACAGATATCTCGATATGTCAACAATATGTCAGCGATATATCCATATGCACAATATAACTCATATCGATATCATAAGAATATCTTTTTCTAGGATGTTGACGATATATCACCCAATGAAAGAGATGTCACGACATGTCACCGATATATTGATATTGCCAACAATACCCGTGTCAACATTGCTAGAATGTCTTTTTTCCAAGATGTCAAGCGAAATATCGCCAATGACAATGTATCGACGATATATTGTCAAAACTGAAGCACATTCATGTAATTTTTCCCAAATATCACTAATATCTAGCAACATCAAGTGATACCCCTGCAGCTGCTCTTTAGTCTCCTCTTTCTTTACTTTCTTCCTCCCCTCTACTCTCCTCTATTCTCTGTTGCTGCCTATTGCAAGCATTCACCAATCTGTTTGCCTCGATCAGTAAGTGATTTGGAATCCTTGCTCATCTCTCAACAAGATAATCACCTTAATCTTGCCATTTTTTTTGCATCATTAGCTTAAATCACTTTGGTTACGGTTCATACCAAGGTTAAATCTTATGCTACACTCGATTATTGCACAAATTGATGTGGCTTACACATTATTTAGGTAAGATTTATAATTAATCCCAAATTTGGTGATGATTTGTGGCTTAAATCACTATGATTTAACCTCAGTTACTATTCATACATGCAATAGTATGAAATTTGCTCAGCACCTTTTTCTTTACTTTCTTCCTCTCCTCTCCTCTCCTCTGTTCTCTATTGCTACCTAGTGCGAGCATTCACTGATCCGTTTACCTCGATTGGTAGGTGATTTGGAATCTTTACTCATCTCTCAACAAGATAATCGCCTTAATCTTATCATTTTTTTGCATCATTAGGCTTAAATCACCTCGATTACTATTCATATCAAGGTTAAATCTTATGCTAAACTCAATTATTGCACAAATTGATGTGACTTACACATTATTTAAGCAATATCTCTAATTAATCCCCAATTTGGTGATGATTTGTGACTTAAATCACTATGATTTCACCTCAGTTACTATTCATACATTCAATATCATCGAAACTGAAGCACATTCATGCAATTTTTTCCAAAATATCACTAATATCTAGCAACATTGAGTGATACCTTTGCAACTGTTCTCTAGTCTCATCTTTTTTTGCTTTCTTCCTCCCCTCTCCTCTCCTCTATTCTCTGTTGTTGCCTACTACGAGCATTCACCAGTCTGTTTGCCTCGATTAATAGGTGATTTGGAATCCTTGCTCATCTCCCAACAAGATAATCGCCTTAATTTTGCCATTTTTTTACATCATTAAGCTTAAATCACTTCGATTATTATTCATGCCAAGGTTAAATCTTATGCTACACTAGATTATTGTACAAATTGATGCGGCTTACACATTATTTAGGTAAGATCTCTAATTAATCTCCAATTTTTTGATGATTTGTGGCTTAAATCACTATGATTTAACCTCAGTTACTATTCATATCGAGGTTAAATCTTGTGCTACACTCAATTATTGCACAAACTAATGTGGTCTACACATTACCTAGGCAAGATCCCTAATTAATCCCCAATTTGGTGATAATTTGTGTTATGAATCATCACGATTTAACATCGAGATGAGTCTGATCAAGGTTGATCTAGAAGCAGGAGCAACTCCTCCAATAGTCACAGTAGATATCCATGTCTTAGAATACTTCTGTACTACAATGATGAAGACAACCAACGATATATCAATGAAAACAATACTCAATACAACTTCATGACATGGAAGTCCTATTGTATGTTAGAGTATTACAAATAGAGGAAGAAAATCGAAGGAGAGATATTGAGCTAGGTCGAAGCTTACCATGGTATTGATTTGGTGACATCGGAGGAGATATATTTCATTTTTTCTTGTGAATATTACTATAAACATCTTTAATTATTATCATGTTATGTACATTTTTTTCAATGCTATGATACGACTTTGTCGATATACCAATAGTACGTTTCTATTATGTTTTCATTGAAAATTTATGATTTTGATCTTCTCAACATTTATTCATGCATGTAATAGTTATCAAAATGTTAATTTTCATCACATTTATGATATTTTGGATCATTTTGGACCTTTTTTAGCGAATTCCCCAAAATTCATCAATATCAGTAATATATCCTTGATGTATCTCCTTTTTGACTTATATGACATCGATGTTGATATTTAAAACCTTACCCCCAATAGAAGATGAGAAAAGAAAGGACAACATTAATATTGAATGACCAACAAACAAATCGAAGCTATAGTACTATTTTACCTAGTGTAATCATTGATAGTAAAAATGACATTCATGGAGAAACGAGGACTGATGAAAACATTTGTAATCATCCAGTCATTTGCACTTTATTCCAAAAGAAAAAATGAAAAAAAGAAAGAAAGAAAAAAAAAACACAAAGGATAAGACTTGATTGAGAAATCAGGCTCAAAGAAAGCATTCCAATTTTATATAAAAATTACTTGATCACCTAAGTACTACTTTCCCAGTTTCCCCAAGGAGCTCTATCAAGAAACAAAAGTGCAGGATGACTCCCAAAGATTGGAAGTATATATACGATACTCTGACTCTCAGAAAATGAGTTTTCAAATCCATGAAAAAAGATTTCTAATAACAATAAGCAAATATCATCAATACCTTCTTCCTCAGTCGACTTTTTCTTGCTGCTTCACGGTTTTGAGCCAGCCTGCGTAGTGTCTGCAAAGAAAAATCCTCATTTTTAGCATACTTGAGGCAAACTTAGATAGGGCATTTATTTAACAAGACAACCAACCCCTCACCTTTTGGTCCAATGTTTTTTCTTTCGATCTATCGCTGGAATCAGATGCTGCTAGAGTAGCAATTTGTCCACCTTCCAACTGAAAGGAAAACAATTGTGCGTCATTAAATAACATAGGCCAGATTCCAACTGTATATGCAATGAACCTACGCACTATTACTTTAAATGTGACAAAAGAATATTGATACAAATGAAGAGTGTAACAACACTATTTTCAGAGGATAGACACTCTACTGAAGGAGTTATGTACCATTTTGCTGCCATATGGAACGCTTTAAGTGGTTGACTCCCCTTTTAATGAAACCGGGGGTTGACATCCTTTGTAAACCTCCTTTTTCTTTTCAAAAAAAAAATAACGCAAATACTTGGAATTTAAAGATGGACTTTAGCAACAACATGAGACACCCTTTTATCAAGCAGCTAATGTAAATAGTATAAGATGCCCTTCTTGTACCATTGCTGGATCAAGTAAAGCACAAGTAACACAGTCCAGCCTACCAACTAGGTGCCTAGCTTTGATGGTTGGGCACCTCAGTTTATGTACATTCATTGCAACTACTTAGCAACCGTATACAACATTCCTGACTGTTGGGAAATGTAATCAGCAGCATTGAAAAGGATAATATCGGTGAGAGCAAGATAAAATCGCCAACTCGAGATACAAGATTTACATGGAAAATTCTTCTAAAGAGAAGGAAAAAACAACATGAGAGTTATAATGAGCTGGATATTCTAGTAATGTTTCTCAAAGAAATAAGGGAATAAATTACTAAGACACACAAGCACATGCACACCCCCAGAAGCACCCATCTGCACACACAAACACAAATGCACAAAAGGTGGGATGGGACTTCAAATATGGCCTATGTAATACCTTGACTGACCTATTAACCTAACAACCATTCATCTCTCTCAATAACAACTAGGTCAAGTTTTTTATTGTGTCTTCCATAAAAGCATGAAACTGCGTATCTTTCCATCACTTACACGAATGGTTTGGCAAGAACATGCATTCGTTGCCTTCTTTGGAGGGGGAGGAGATTTGTACCATTGCAAGAATTGCAAGGTCATTCCAAGATATTAATCAACTTCTCCACACCATTAACTCGAAAGGAGTATTCTTGAAAAGAAGTTGAAAACAAGAAACCCCATGTATAAAATTCCAAGAACTGAATGTTTAAAAAATAGCAAGAAAATGTTGCAAAGAATAACTGCTTGGAAAGATGACAGAAGTGCAAGTCAAAAGTGGGAGACTTTGGCAACTTGTATTAGGTAGCCGAAAGGAGGTGCTAAATTGAGTCTAAAGGAAAAGCATCGGGACAAGAAGCTTTGTGGAGAAAAAGAAGCAGATTGGAAATTTTCAGCAAAGTTTCTATGTTTCAAAGACTTCTATTTAGAAAGAACTTACAAGAAGAGCAATTCTAAAAGAGAGAGACATTCTCAAACTACCTAAATCAAGGGAACAAAGGACAGATCTTGCACACTATCTTGTCTAGACAAGGACGGATGGTTATCTTCACTAGCTTTTATACAAAATGAGCAACTCAAAAGCTCATTGTACCATATGAAGTTTATCACAAGGCTCCAAAAAGTGAAGAAAGTTGAAAAAGTGGTTGCAGATGCATTAAAAAAAATGAAATAAACCTAGTGGGTCTCCCATTGAGTAGGCTAGTTTTCCACGTGAAGGTTACAAGGATACTAAGCTGTAAATCTCAACACCAGCGTTTCCTACTTCCCAACACATAGGAGGCACAGTTATCTACCATATGAAGATCATTATAGTTGGACCCCGGCCTTGTTAATATGCTAGCAATATGGTGGACCATAATTACCAGGTCGCTATCTCCTCAACAGTAAATCCCAAGATGCCTAACCGCTTAGCAATTTGTCTGTCATTCAGTGTGAAAGTGGCCATATGGAGCTATATATTTTAAAATGACCCTAATGCCCTCACATTTGCCTGTAACTAGGGGACGAATAATCAACTTTGGAGAAGAGTCAGAATCTATTGATCATAGAATCAAGAGTGAGCTACCTAAGGTCATTGAGTGCTTTGAGAGTCCAAGTGACCTCTATAGCTGCTTTAGATTCCCTAGGCGTAGTCTTGGATTTGGCAATTTGGCCTTTCCAAGGGGCCACTCCTCTCTTCTTTTTTCTTTACATTCATCATCCTTAAATACATACTTTTGAGCCAAGCACTACATCTAGATAGGGCATCCTCAACGACCTTTATCCTTGGAAAAGGCCACTCGCAAACTAGGTCCCTAAGTTAGTCCCTCTTAAGAGGTGAGACCTAATACAACTTTGGACCACAGTCTCCTTACATCATTTAATAGCTATAGTTGAGCCTAAATCACATGTTTTTCTATTGCTTGAAAAAATATACCTGAGGGAATGGTTGACTTAATATCTTCGCTACCAGCAAAAAGACTCGTACCGTAGACCACTTAGCAAATGGTAAATGTCTCAAAAGCAGATTTATGTGCAATTCATTATTACATGCAATGCAAGACATGTGACATCTGCAATCTCAGTGAAGTATGACATCTCAGGAATATGTAAATATTGCTCGGCAAAGCAAGAAACTGTCAAAAGAATAGAAGGAATTGTGAAAAAAAAAAGAGTGACACCCTTGTAAATAGAAATCTTCAGAGACAATCAGAGTAGACAAAGTATAACAATATAAAGTTAATGAGTCACAAAATGAATCTTGGGATATGGTAGCTGAAGGAGGCTGAAGCAAGTGTCCAGCAGAAGAGAAATTTGGTTTTATGCTTGGTAGTTGTATAATGGAGGTGACACGTTGTTTTTTTCTGAAAGGGAGGTGACAATAAGATGGAAATTTTCAGAATAAAACTCCTTTGCCTGGCACCTTTAAGTCTATGTTATAGGTGGAGGATTGCTATTATGCCCATTGCTAGATAGGTATATGTGAATTTAGGTCACCTTAGTAAAAGGCATGGAGCCATCGACTCCCTTTGCTAGGTAGGTATATGTAAAGCAAGGCTACGTTAGTAAAAAGCATGCTCTTTGACTCCCTTGTAATACATCTAGTTACAGAAGGTTTCGAGGACTATAAAATCCTTCCCTTAATCATCTTCTCTTCCCTACAGTTTTGTTTTTCCTTTCTTCAGAACACCAAATAGGCACAAATAAATGTATTAAATCCAAATCCCTCAACACCAATGATAGCATACCAAGTATCAATTACACACATGTACAATATGTGGGTGCATGATTACAAGAAGGAATACTACACTACATCATTAGTGAACATCAAACAAGGACATTAAAGAAAACACAGGAATCAAGACGAGTCACCTTCATACATTTCAAGAAACGAAAAAGAAAAAGAACAAAGAGCATGAACCACATAGACATGAGAGCATGGATGAACGTGATATTTCCCTCTTGTTATCAATTTCAAGCAAACATCTTCTATATTAGTTTTCTTTTTTTGAAAGGAACATCTTATATATTAGTAGTTTTAATTATATTTATCCATAAACTTTTGATAGTCATATATCCTGACTTCTAAAATTTCATACTATGCCTATGTTAATGGAAAGCTGACGTATGCCTTATGCAAATACCCCTTTGTCAAGTTCCATCAAAAGACTGTTGTCTTTAATGGAATAACTTAAACAAGAAATGTTTTTTCCCTTCCTTCATAGGCTAATTCTCAAACTAATATCATTTCTCCCTTCCCTCACCTCAAAACCCAAACTGTGGCCGCTTCATGCACTTGCAAATGCCTGGTCCTTTTTTCTGAAAGGGTAAAAAGGTAGCTACTTGACATCAGTAACCCTTAAAATGAATTGAAGATGCAAGAGGCTTGCATCCACAAAGTACGAAACATCTCCCAAGTAGAGGCCAAATACACAAAACCATGAACAATATTCTCAACATATGACTTCAACCCCCTGGATAGAACTCCATTCTACTCGAGAAATATACCTCAAAATAGCCACAATCTTAACCCATTCACTCTTGGACCTGAAGAGGACTGCACCACTTCCTTGTCGACCTTGGCGAAATAAATTCCAAAATCCACCAATACTAGAAGAATCAATCCACTGAATCCTGCATTGCTCCTAGACCAGCTATGCAAAAGCACACTTAAAAAGAAGGGTGGGCATTTTCAATCCTCAGCCTGCATGAGCAGCAAGATTTGCATTTCGTGACCATTAGGACAAGTATTCCTTCATGATGATGCTGCCCCATCATTAGTAGCCATCACAATGGGCATATTTAGATATATATATAGAGAGAGAGAGAGAAAGGGTGGTTATCCGGTTGATAACCACCCAGCAATTATATTAATTTAAAAAAGGCCCAAAAACGTGGCTAAATTACAAGCTCGAAGCCCAAAGATTAATCAAAGATGAAATACAAGCAACAAAATTCTCAACATAAGAATGCTACCCCCTGAAGATGGTTGCATTCCTTCCTAGCCAAATGCCCCAAAGTACTACCAAAGGCTTTGCCTTCTCCTTTTTTGACCTGAAAACATTCTAGCCACCATTCTGGTTACCACTCCTAAATGAGCTCCAAAAATCAGCAAAGTTGAATGCGCTAACCACTCAAGACCGAAGTGACTCCAAATCTATGTGGAGCAACGAAAAAATAGATGATCAACATCCTCATCTGCCATGTGACAAACTGGGAAGATCTTCTCCACCTCAGGCACCCACCAAGCCCTCCATACCCTCATCATAAGCCTACCTCTCCTAAACAGTCAAGCGAAAATCTTCACCTTCAATGGACAAGATACCGACCAAATCTACCTGCAATCCCTAATGAAGTCGACATCCATCCACGGACCCCCATTCCCCAGCCTTCTATACACATTCCCAACAGAAAAATTACCTTCCTCCCACAAGAATGCATCAACACCACTCTCCGTTCGGAAACCATCCAACTCCTGTAACAAGGTCTAAATCTCCTGTATCCTATGATCCGATAAGTTCCCCACAAGGGAGGGGCACCAACATCCCTCCCATAAATTAGCCACCTTGGCCTCCCTAACTTCAACCGATGCAAACAATCTTGGAAAACAATCTCTCAACCTCCCCTTACATGTCCAATCATCCAACCAAAACCTGAACAAATCGCCCATGCCAACAAAGGGAGTGAAGAAACTCTACACTTTGGGCACCACTAGAGAAAGCCCCTTAACAAAGTAAGAAGAGTCTGGTGGGGGAGAAAACAGGAGATCCCAACACACAAAGTTACCGTAGCACGCCTAAAAGATCCTTCCCAAAAGGTCCTTATGCTCAAGGAGTCTAATAATCTGGTCAAAAAGCTATCACTCATCCTTCCCAACTCCCTAACTCCCAAGCCCCCTTCTTTCATAGGCTTACACACCCCAGGCCACCAACCGCATCCCATTCCCAGCAAACCCATAGTTTGTCTAAAAGAAATTTCTCGTTAGGTTCAAGATCTTCTTTTTAATCCACTACAGCAACTTCAAAACGAATGTAAAGTAGGAAGGCATTGAAGACAACACCACCTTTAGGAGCACCAACTTTCCCTCTCTGGATAAAACCTTGGCTGCCCACCCTGTCAACTTCCTCTCTAACCTCTTGACCAAAGGGGTCCACTCCTGCATAGAATTCCTCTTATCCGACAAAGGAAGACCAACATAAGAGATGGGTAGAGAGCCCTCCAGCATATAAAGAGTCATACTGCATATGCTAGCCTCCTCAGATGTCATTAGGACTGGAACAAAAGTTGACTTGAAAAAATTAATCTATAGCCCTGAAGCCTCCCCAAACAACTCCAACATGACGCACACCCTCCTCGCCTTTGCCTCAAACCCATCCACAAACAACATGTCATCAACATATTGAAGCATTGGTATCACAGTCCCATCTCATAACGAGAAGCCCTTAATTAGGCTCCTTTCGCAAGCTCTGACCACTGAACTCGCCAACACATCTGCCACCAAAACAAAAGGCATCAACACCAAAGGGCAACACTACGTTACACCCTTCCTTAGCTATACCCATCCACTTGCCATTAATAAGAATTGAGAAGGAGATCGTCGTGACGCACCATTTCATCCAGCCCACCCAACAAGGGGGGAAACCCCTCTTTAACATGGAGGCCCAAATAAAAGGCCACTTCCTCAAATCATAAGCCTTCCTAAAATCCACCTTCCACAAAAACACCTTCTCCCTCCTCCAACAGGCGAGAAGCTTCGAAGCAGTAGCATAGCCATCTAGAATATTACGTCCTGGGACAAAGGTCGTCTGCACCTATAAAACAACCCCATCCAGGACCCCCCTCAGCCTATTCGCTAGAACCTTCGCCACAATCAGATAGATGACATTCAACAAAGCAATGGGAATGCACTCATCAATGACCTTCACCTCTTCATCCAGCCCACCCAACAAGGGGGGAAACCCCTCTTTAACATGGAGGCCCAAATAAAAGACCACTTCTTCAAATCATAAGCCTTCCTAAAATCCACCTTCCACAAAAACACCTTCTCCCTCCTCCAATAGGCGAGAAGCTCCGAAGCAGTAACATAGCCATCTAGAATATTACGTCCTGGGACAAAGGTCGTCTGCACCTATGAAACAACCCCATCCAGGACCCCCCTCAGCCTATTCGCTAGAACCTTCGCCACAATCAGATAGATGACATTCAACAAAGCAATGGGTATGCACTCATCAATGACCTTCACCCTTTCCTTCTTACGCAGCAATAACATAAAGAATTTAGTGAGTCTGTTAAAGCCAAGGTTACCATCTATGACTCAGTCATCACCTGAAAGACATCCTCCTTAACAAGCATCCAAAACTCGTTATAAAAGTGCACCAGGAAACCATCAGCATTCAACCCCCAACAGCCTTCCAAACCTCATCCTCACTAAAAGGCAACATGAGCCCCCTCACCTGCCCATTATTGATGCTCGAGATCTCCGTCCCCAACCATTTCCATCTCCCTCCCATCCTTCTCCTGTGAACTCCTTGTAGTACTCTGCAACAACACTACGAACCACACCCCTGCCTCCTAACTCTATATCGTTCACCCGTAACTTATCAATCTAGTTTCTGCACCTCTTCCCTGAAGCCACCATGTGGAAATACCAGGTTTTAGAATCACCCCCCTTTAACGCCTTCTATTTGCACCCCATCTTCTACTCCACCTCAACCTTTTGATCCTCTGTCAAAACCACACGCAAGAGCTCTACTCTAGCCACCTAGTCTTCCTAAGACAAGAGCCCCAAATCTTTCACCTTATCCAACCTCGCAATCTCAGCAAGCGCTTCACCTTTCCTTCTATTCCTCTCTTCTTCGATCTGCCTCCTATATGCCTTGAGGAACATCCTTAGCTCTCGTAACTTAGCTTCCAACCTCATTGTCGTCAATCCACTCAACTGAAATGAGCACCACTTCTCCTCCACCTTGCCCCTAAACCCCTCCAGCATCCATACTCTATCAAATTTGAAGTAGGTACCAAATTGCCTTCATTCGACTGCCAAGTCAAAGGTGTATGTATGATCCGAAAATGGTCTCTCCAAGGGTCGCACCTCCACCATAGGGAAAGCTTCTGCAAGCTCCACAATAAAGAGAAATCTATCAATCCTAGATCTCTAACGCCTAATATTCCTCCAGGTGAAAGCACAGGAACTCGGGAGCACATCCAACAAGCCATGCACCAACACAAATTCTGCAAACACCTCCGAGCCACGGTCTCTCCCTCCTGTGCCACCTGGCCTGTCTTTCAAAATCAAGTAACGTTGACAAATACGCACAGGAAAGGGCAGCCAACAGCAACCTTGAAACCTTGCAGCCAACTAACTCAGCTCCTCCCATAGCAGAGGTCGTGCAACATCCTTATTTAGCCTACTCACAGCAGAGATAACACTAAACTTTTTGAGCTGCACAATCATAATGAAAGAGCTCACAGAGGAATCAACCATAGAAAAAACATCCTCCTTCCACCCCAATCACTCCACCCAATCATCCAACTGCATCTAGTGCAATAAAGTCACCTAGACATCCTCCCCCAATGTCCCTCCAAGTGTGCCGATCGCATTGATCCAATTTTGTTTCCTAAAGTAGCACCACTTCAGGGCCCCAAGAGTGAACATATCCTCCAAGCACCGCCTACTTGGAGGGGTCATTCAGCCCCCTAACATTCTAGGAGAAACTTTATCATAGGACACCTATAACACTTCCCCCATATTCGCGTCCAAACCCCACCACATCCGCAACAAGTTCTACCTCTGCTGCCTCTAGACCAACATCCTAAGAAACACCTTTAAAGCTCCTCTCACCAATCACAATCTTCGTTTCACATGCTATACTTACACCAAAACCAGCAGCATCCCCCTACTACAGCGAGTCGCATCATCTCCAATCAACCCCTCCACACTGCCACCTCTATTGCCCCCCTCCTCATGACCAGCTCCGCCCCTCCCCATTAACCACATCTCTACATTAGCATCGCCGCTATCTCCCCCAAGCCCTACTACAAAGGCTCCCCTTCCCCTCGCCAGAGGAGCTAAACCCCAAGGTCCACATCACCGCCCCTACTTCCTGGAGCACTGCGAACTCCGACCGCAAAGTCACTCCCCAACGCACGTAATGAAGACCCCTTCCATTGCCCCTGAAAACTCCATCTCAGTCAATAGGAAATCCTCGGCGCTACAATCCTTATTGACCTCCATCTCACAAGCCTTATCCATGTTCCCTCCTCAAGCATAGCCAAGTCACTCAATTGCATCATCGCCAAGCTCACCCCTCCACCACCAAGTCCAACCCCTAAAGGAGGGTTGCTGACAATGGGTCGGGCCTCTTCAAAACTCGAGTGAGGGGTGCTTCTTACACAAAGTAGAGGAACCAAAGTTGGAGCAAAAACACAATACCTGGATCCAGATCCGAGTTCAGGTCTGAGTCCCTCCACTTTAAAGCACGACTCCACGTAATCAATAACTCCCCCCTCAATTTGCTCCTTCGCCCTCAAGGAAAGCAAATCGCCCCCTCCATCAATGCACACCATCTTCGTTCCATCAGCCTCAATCAAAGCATCACATTAAAGAGGCACCACAACAAACTGTGTGAAACTCGTGCTTCCCTAAAGATCGTCGCCCCACCTCTTCGCCTTCCAAACTTGCCTCATCAGCTTCCACGCAGCACCACCATCTTAAAGCAACCCCCGACGACCCTGCGCTTCTCTCTCCGACCACCCCCAAGCAACCCCATGGTGGCACCTCCACCTTCGTCCCTCTAAAGAAACCCAACCAAGGCCTGGGCATAGGACTTCCTCACCTCCACCACGAGAGAGAAACCAACCACCCACGATGACCCCCCAAGACATAGGGTCACCTTCTTCAACAACTTCTTGCTGGGAGGAATCTTGACCACCGCCCTGATCCTAAAGAGGCCCCCCTCGATCAATCCAAGGACAAAGCATGACCTGACCCTCGCAAAAGGCTCAAAAACAGCCTCCACCACCTCCCTCATGCCTCCCTCATGCATAGCCTCAAAGGAATCCCTTCCACCACCACCACAACCTCCACCTTCCTCAATGACCTCTCAGCCGTGGCACTATCGTGCATCAAAGGCCATCTCCAATGTATCACCATGTCCTCGAGCTTCATGGTCTCAAAAACAATGGCCTACGCCACCTCTAGGTGCAAGCCTAAGACAAGGAGCCTTACCCAATTCCGCCACCTTGCACCTCCGAGCCAAGCACCATCTTCAAGCCTTCCTTCATCTTCGCCCCATCGTAACCACCTTGCACAACCTCACCCACAATAGCCCCCAAGAGCTCCCTGTCAAGCATCCCCACCTACGCTAGCCAAGGCACCAGCACCTCAACCAAGGGTGCCCCCTTCGAGGGTGGGTGGTGGTCTCGACGATGAATGAACTCCTTGCAACAACCACGAGGACACACCGATCTCCGATGCCCCATGCCACCACACCTCAGGCACTGTATGGGTCCCTACACTCTCCCATACAATGCCCCCTTCCCAAGCACTTGAAGCATCTAACCTCCTCCAACCTCATTCTCCTTGACCTCCTCAGTCCAAGGACCACCCAACCACTGTTGCCACCCTACATCCCCCTCTCCCTCTCACTCATGTGGCTAATATGAGATGAGATATTTGATAGCGCAAATGACCACTGTAGAGGCTACAAACACCTCTTATAGCCACAACCAATCACTTGTTGGATGCAAGTTTGGTTCTATAAATCATGAATGCCATTTAATGCTGACCAACGTGTATCGATACTAAGCCTTAGTACAGGTCCACAATCGACATATATTGGTCACACATTAATCTCATTTGATGATTTTTCCAAAATTTAATGACTGAAACCCTTAGACAGGCTTTGGTATCTTAATCAACAACCCCAACATCACATTGATAGATATTCGCTCATGCATGGTTTAGATGTAACCATGTACTAGTAAGTGTAGGCATAAATGGAAACACTCAATGGGGGCACCTACCTAATGTTAGAAAACTTAAGACCCTTACATGTTGTCAAAAATTGACGGGGCATTAATGTAGTACTAGTATATGGGGAAGACATACACAAGCAAAGAAGAAAATAATTGAGAAGTTAAATTGGTTGAGATGGTTTCCGGAAAACAAAGAAACCACCACAAGAAATGCAACATGAATCCTTTATCTTAACAATACTAACTATCAAGATTCTAGAATATCTATCACAGTGAAAAAGGGTTGAATCAAAGTTTGAAGGAGTAGCTTAGCCTTAGATACTTATTCTAACCATTAATCAAAATTGTTGATTGCTATATGAGATGATGTATCCATGGTAGAGCTTAAGAAATAAAGGGTTCAAGTATACCTTGAATGTTTTTATCAAGTGCTTACCCTTCTCTAGAAAAGGTCATAGTGCTGCTACAATAATATTCATTAACATCAAACGACATCTCATTTTTAATTTTTAGAAAGTTTGATATGTTTGTACTCTAAACAAACATGATTTTGGAATGGTATTGACTCAACTGATATGGCGAGGAAGGTTAGATATGAAATGATAGGTATATTCGAGCAAAAAATCACATTCCCGCCATAAAAAAACCCCAGTTAAATTCCCGGTTATGCACCTCTATCTATAGTTTATATTTCAATTGATGCAAACCCGTGGAGGTGGTAATGGACAGAAATATACATCTCATAGAGATAGTGTGTTAGACACGCGTGCACGCACCAGTGAAAGTCACTCTAGTACTAAGATCTTGAATTGGATTCATGTGGATGTGTGGGGTCCGAATCAAATTCCTAATAGAAGAGGATATATGCATGGTTGTTGTTGATGATTTCTCTCAGTATCTTAGGTATTCATCATGAAGGATGATCAGATATGCCCTCAAAATCTTTACAGCTAAGAAGAAAACAGAATCAGAATCTATTCAGTGACGATGCCCCTGAGATCTGCAGTATAAGTTGTTTGAAGTTTTCTATGCCAATGGAATAGTTCACCAACCACATGTCCTCCTATATCACAGCATAACGGGGAAGCCTTCACATAACATCCTCATTCATAAAGCTCATGCATTTATATTATGTGCTCGCATAACTCCATCTTAGTAGGGTAATACAATACTTCCTAGTTCCTATTACCTTATCAACCACATGCTTCTTACATTCTTGAAGAACAGATATGGTATCAACTTCTCTTCCCAATCAGAACATTACATGTTGCTCCTGTGAAGGAGCTTGGAATGTCTGCATTGTCCATAGATTTTCCTTTTTTCCTGAAAAGTTGCTTTGTCCTAACTTTAGAAGTAAATATAGATAAACTTGCTGCCTGTCAATAAAATGAATGTTCCTGCGGTATTTCCGGACTCAAATGGTATTACATATACTACTGTCCTATTTGTAGAGAGTATAACAGTGTTGATGTTATTTTCTTTGAGTTGTGACTCCGCCTCCAGTTCTTCCTGAGGATTCTGCCCTAAAATCTAGATAGCAACCACGTATCTGATCTTAATACAAAGATCCTTCTATCATGTATGATTGGTGCCCACCACTAACTCAACTACATGCTCCAAAATCCAATAGATAGGAAAAGAGAACTGTGTGCAGAATGAAAGGGATGGAGTGGATAATCATAAAGATGAAACAAATGTGCAAGAGGATGAGGACATTCCAACTCCTGTAGGAAAGGGATACATTCTACATCCCATTTTGTATCATAAGATCATGTGGTTTGTTCTTTCCCTGTCATATAACACCATTCCTTGAATATATTGTCAGGTAATGTAGATTCAAGTTGGCATCAAGCAATGCAAAACATGATGACTGCATCACTAACATGAAGCATTTCTGCATTTGTTTCTCCTGCATGAGATGCATATTTTGTCTGCTTCAACAGACACTTGCCATTTAGTATCAACCTGATCGATCTATTGAGCAACTCAAGGTCAAATTAGTTGCTGAAGAATATATTCTATCATATGGTATTGATTCTTTTAAGTACCTCCTCTCATGTATGATGCACGAGCATTCTATTCTTGTCTCAATTGTTGTTATCACGATTAGCCACTATTTAGGTATAATGACTGTCTAAACAAGTATATATGAGGCAATCGCCTGGTTTTAAGGGTGCCTATAGAAGTTCTTGTCCCTAAGTTCAAAAGTTGTCAAAGGCAGTTTTAGGTAGATTATACTAACATCACCACTTTATCAGGGAGATTAATATGAATGCATTGTCATGATAGCAAATCTGGATGACCTCATCATATAAAGAGTTTATATGAAATAAAATCGTATCTCTAAAAGAAACAAGTTATCAAAGACCTCAGTAAATTCCGATGCCTTTTAGGCACTAAGGTTGTCAGGTGGACAAGGGACCAAAGAAGAGAAAAAGAAAAAAAAAGTCTGCTCTGAATCCAAAAAGAAAAAATGAAAACAAAAAAATGCAAGCAATTTGTTATTGGAAAAATGGATGTGGTGAGAGAGTTACTTTTTACTTGTCCCGTTCTTACATGTTTTTTATTCTTGTTTGCATATTTATTATTTTTGTAAGGACATTCCCTGTTATTAACCCAAAGGGTTCCTCTATATAAGAGTCCCTAAGGTTATTGGAATAAGACAACTTCTCTCC
This sequence comes from Thalassia testudinum, assembly GCA_037157565.1. Taxonomy (NCBI): domain Eukaryota; kingdom Viridiplantae; phylum Streptophyta; class Magnoliopsida; order Alismatales; family Hydrocharitaceae; genus Thalassia; species Thalassia testudinum. The sequence goes on along the minus strand of JAZHRO010000013.1, from coordinate 66,863,824 downwards.
TTTCCTAATATTTTATTAGAACAACGGTCCTAGATCAAGGCTCCAATATCCCACCAAATACCCTAGTCTCCTACCCTTCTGCCGTACCCCTATCTCTTCCTCTCTCTCCTACGCTGCCTCCAGCCTTCTCGCTGGCACTGCCTGAAACAGGGCCAATAGGCCCTTTGTCTCTCTCCCACAGTGGCCCACAGGTGCCACCGCTTCTTCCTGCAATAGCAGACCCTTGCAGCAGGGCTCCCAGGTGCTGCCAGCACTTTGGCCAATGGCCCACAATGTTGCTGGTCCCCTAAGGCACCGCCAACTCTAGCCTAAGGGGGTCTGCCAATGGAAGGAGGCACAGCTGGGGTCCTCCTGATGCCTTAGCGAGTCTTCTTTGTCCATGTGGCTTTTATTCAGATTAATTCTATGATCCTGAAAGTGTTTTCTCAGATTTGGTGTTGTCTCTTGGATGATTTTTTGACTTGGCTGAGACCCTCTTCAGAAAACCACGTTTGATCTGTCTTTTATACATCATAGGAGACCAAGAAGATGTGTTGAGTGATTCGGTTGGGAAGATATCTACAACAAGCGCTTTGCCTCATATGCAAGGCACAAATATAAAATTGGATGGAACCAACTTGGAACCAACTTTTTGTTATGATCTACCTCCTTTGCATGATTTGTGAGTTCTCATGGAAAGAAAAATATTTTGTTGCGAGAAGGGCCAATTGCAACGGACAAGGCAAAAGATTAGCAAGATGATAATGATTGAGTGGCTACATACATGCTTAATAGCATGAAAGAACACAGCCAAACAGGTTATGTCATATGCACCGACCAAGAAAATGTGGGAAGTGCTGCATGAAATTCACTCTCAAGATAACAATATTACATGATTACACAGAGTTATAGAAGAGATCCATACCTTGAAGAAAGGCACCATGACAATGACTGAATGCTATGGGACTATGAAGAACTTATGAGATGAGTAGGATGCATATCAACCCATTACAGCAAATGTCATTGTTAAATCCAAGCAAAGGGAAGTTATTCGGTCTATATAATTTTTAGCCACCTTAGGTCCTGAATACCAGGCAATTAAGGACCAACCAATGACCTCGAGAAAGATACCTACCCTAGCACAGATATATGCTCGCTTATCATGCTTGGAGACTCCTGATGATGCTTCTAGTGCAGATTCATCTGGTTTGGCTACCTTTGGCCATGGACATGCACGAGGTGATTCTAGTGGACGAGGTGCCTGTGGTTGGGGCAACTTCAGAGGAGGAAGAGGTCGTGGTCAGAGAGAAAATTTACTTTGCAAGCATTGTCCCAGACAGAGTCATACTATAGACAGATGCTAGTTGAAGCATAGCTATCCTCAAGTTTAGGGACCAAGGGCTAATTAAGTTGCTACAGATAAAGAAAGTGCCCAGTACCAAATGGATGAAGGACAAGTGACTATTTCCAAGGTAGAATATGATAGGCTGACGACATCACAAACCACCACTGCAACAGGAGCCTCTACCTCTAGTGCTAAAGGTACCACTGCATTATCCGTTGGATCATGTGCTCCTGTGTGGATTGCTGATTTAAGTGCCTTCTCATACATTACTAGTGATTCTACACATTTTTCTTCTCTTCAATCTCTTATCACACCCTTCCAAGTTGGAGTTGCAGAAGGTGGCTTATCACCTGTTACTAACCTTGGAGATGTCACCTTGTCTTCTTCCCTTGGTTTCTATAATGTTATGCATACACCTTGATTTACTTTGAATTTGATGTCAATTAGCCAGATTACCAAAGACCTGAGATGCAGAGCAATTTTTCATGATCAATTCTTCTTTTTGCAAGACCTCCAAACGATAAAGTAGATTGAGGGAGGACTTGAGCAAGACGAGCTTTACTATCTAAGTCTTCCACCTACATCCATACATACCACTTCTATTGCCGCTTGTGCACCTTCGCCTGAGTCACCCGAGTATCACCATGCTTGGTCGTCAATTTCCCAAGTTGGAGTTTCCTGAGTCATTTAATTGCGATGCCTATCAACTTAGCAAGCATCACTGGTCTTCTTTTTCTAGCAAAAAATAAAAGATCTTAGTCTCATTTTGCTTTGGTGCATGTAGATCTGTGGGAGACTTATAAGGACCGTAGTATAAGGGGTTTTTTATTTTTCCTTATTTTGGTAGATGATTGTACCCGTGTCACTTGGATTTTTACAATGAAGGAAAAATCTCAAACTCTAATACTCATTCAAAAATTTTTCAATAAAATAAAGACCCAATTTGCCATTATTATTAAAGTGTTTCGAAGTGACAATAGTCTTAAATTTGTGAATGCCCAATTGACTCAGTTTCTTACATCTAGGGGAGTGATCCATCAGATTTCTTGTGTTCATACCTCTTAACAAAATGGGATAGCCAAATGCAATCTACGTCACTTACTTGATGTCACTCAGTCCATGATGTTTCATAAAGTGTTCCTTTAATGTCTTGGGCTGATGTTGTCCTTAATGCTGCATTCCTTATCAATAGGGTGTCGTCTTCTATCTTGGGCGGTAAAACACCCTATTCTCTTGTGTCCCGACCGTAAAGCATTTTCTCTTCCTCCCATGGTATTTGGGTGTATTTGCTTTATTCATTTATTCAAAGTGAACAAGTTGTCTTCTCGATCAATTAAGTGTAATTTTGTGGGATACTCACATACTCAGAAGGGATATCAACGCTATGACTTAGTGACTCAAATTCTATGTTAGTGCAGATGTGACATTTTTTAAAGAACTTCCTTTTTATCCAAGAAAAGGGAGCTTTTTACCTTCTATCGTGCCACCGGATATTCCTTTACCTGTACAATCTGCACCACCACCAGTGTCCTCTGAGCCTACCTTATCTTAGACAAATATTCCTACATGAGACACTTTTCCTAGGATCTTGAAGTCACTAATACCTTTCCAAAACATTTCCAGTGTAGACTTACGCCCACTACTCCTAAAAATGAGCCCCTCTCTACCATTCCTACTCAATCCTCTATCGACACCGATGACTTGTCTGGAGATCAGGTACCTTCTGCTACTAAGAGTTCACGCTTGGATTTTCTATAGCACAAAGAAAGGCTCCAAGATCATGTGCTCATTATTCTTTATCACAGTATATGCCTTTTGACCAACTACCTACAACGAGAAAGTTATTATCTCTTGCAGTTGATAGTCATCAACTACCACAGAGTCATGTAGAGGCTCTTCAGGATCCAGCATGGAAGCTGGCAATGGAGAGATGGCAGCACTTCAGTCACAAGGCACATGGAAGCTTGTTAATCTACCTCCTGGTGCAATTGTTGTGGGGTGTAGACAAGTATTCACTATCAAGTATCTCCGTGATGGATCCATTCAGCAATACAAGGCCAGACTTGTTGCCAAAAGCTACACTTAAACATTTGGTGTGGATTATTTTGAGACATTTTCTCTTGTTGCACGTCTCAATTCTGTTCGGATCCTTTTGTCTATTGCAGTTAATAAGGATTGACCAATTTACTAGCTTGATATGATTTGAGACGTTTTCTCTTGTTGCATGTCTCAATTCTGTTCAAATCCTTTTGTCTATTATAGTTAATAAGGATTGGCCAGTTTACCAGATTGATATTAAGAACAATTTTCTTTACAAGGATCTCGATGACAGTTTACATGCATTAGCCTCATGAATTTGTTAGTAAGGGGAAGTCTCAGACGGTCTGCAAACTTCACAAAGCTATATATGAACTAAAACAAAGTCCAAGAGCTTGGTTTGATAGTTCAACATGGCAATTCAAAGTTTTGGATTTACCAGATCCACAACTGATGATCACTCAGTCTTTACCAAACGCACCAAGGTAAGTTCTGTTATTTTGATCATATATGTTGATGATATACTTACTAGAAGTGATGAGAAAGGTCTAGAGGATACTAAAGCTTTCCTGCATACACATTTTGTGACCAAGGACTTGGGCTTGATCAGTTACTTCCTTGGTATTGAGATACATCGTATGAAAGGTGGAATGGTCTTATCGCAAAGGAAATATGTTCTAGAAATGCTTCATAAGGCAGAGATGCTTGGTTGCAAACCTGTCAATATACGTTTGGATCCAATAACTCATCTTGCAAATATGGAGAGTCCTATCTTGGAGGATGTGACTTGATATAGAGCCATGGTTGGCAAATTATTATATCTCCCTGCAACGAGACCAGATATATCATATGTTGTAGGAAGATTAAGCCAATTTATGCTGGAGCCTACGAAAGTTCATTAGGCAGGTATTTGCCAGATATTGAGATATCTAAAGATCTCACTAGGGTAAGGATTATTTTTTTCAAAGGCATGGACATCTTAATGTGTGTGGATATTCGGATGCAGATTATGCAAGTGCTCATGAAGATAGAAGATCCACAGCTGGCTATTATACATATATGGGTTAAAATTTGGTCACTTGGAAGAGTAATAAGCAAAATGTGGTATCTAGGTCAAGTGCAGAATCAGAATATAGAGCTATGGCTCATATTGCTCGTGAGCTTTTCTGGGTGAAGTCCATTCTAAAGGACTTTGGTGTTGATATCTCAGGTCATATCCCCATGTACTGTGATAATAAGGCAGCAACCTTTCTTGAAAACAATCCTGCATTTCATGGGAGGACAAAACACATTGAGGTGGATTGCCATTTTATTAGGGATGTTGTGGTGGCTAGCAAGATTTCTACACCATATATTTCTACTGATGATTGAATTGTTGATATATTCATGAAGTCTCTCATCAAGAAAAGACTGAAGTACCTATGTTCTAAGCTGAGCCTATCCGATGTTTACGCTCCAAGTTGAGGAGTGTTGAGAGAGTTATTTTTACTTGTCTTGTACTTATTATTCTTGCAAGGATATTGTATGTTATTTACCCAAATGGCTCCTCTATATAAGATGTTGACAGAGCACTCCAGTTTAGTTATTGTTTTCGATTGTCTTGTCATTTATTTGTCCTCTTGGACTTATGTTGTAATTTATCTAACACCTCTCTATATAAAGAGGTGTAGTATTTCATTTAAGAAATATGATTTATTATTTTCTCCGACTTAGTATCAGACCAGCAATCTTAAATTGATGCTCTAGTATCCCACCCGCACAGCCTCCGTACACAACCGCCAAAGAAACCCTAATCTCCGAGCACTAGCTGTTGGCCACCGCTGCTCGGATGACCTACCTTTAGCAGCGGTCGGCCACCCCTCTCTCTCAGGCCAATGCGTCGCCCCCTTCAACAAGTAGGCAATCCGCCCAGGGCAACCGTTGCCCTCGCCTGAAGGCAACGTCACAGCTCCTTCCGGCTCGACGCCGCCGCGGCTACCCATGAGAGTAGCGCGGGTGGTGTCTCCACCCTCACCTGAAGGCAGCACCACCCGCTCCCGCTGTTGTTGCTCCTTCAAGTGACGTCAGTGGTGTCCCCGCCTCCCCCTGCTGTGATGCCTTAGGCAGCGGTGCCTCCACAGCCACTACTCCTAAGGCCGACCTGCCACCTCTCCGCTCCTCCAAGTCACCAGCACCACCCCCAGCAGGGTAGCATCATTCCACAGGCCGGTTTGTCGTCCAGAGGGGGTAGTACCCCTTAGAAGCGTTGTTAGGGTCTTCCTCGAACCCTTACATGCGCTAGATCTTGATCTAAAAGGTATTTGTGATCATTGGGATGATTTCTATGATATCTTAATTCCAGAACTCATGCTCTAAAGGTCATGGTTCACGGATTTTAGAGATTTTAAATCTGAAAATTAATTTCATATTGGGTTACAGACATCTTTTGGCTGTTCTAAGGCACGATGACGTCCTTAAGCTCGTTAAAGGTGTCATCGGTTACCGCTACGGACATCGGGAGTTACAAGACTCCCTTCTTTGTTCCTATCGCCAAGTTGAATAAGACAACTATGCTAGATGGTCTCAGACGTTCCTCATGACTGCAGAAGGACATGAGAAGGAACACATTCTATTGGAGTTGGAGCCACAAGACAAGACCAGGAAGAATGTCACGTGGATGAAACATAATGCAATGGCCCAAACTTGGATCATGAATTCTGTAGAGCCTCAGATCGGTGAAGGGATTATGTACTACAAAACGACCAAGGAGATGTGGGATTCTCTACGTGACACGTATTCTCACGAGAAGAATTCTAGCAAGGTGCTTGAGATTCACCATGCTATTGGTGGTCTCAAACAAGATGGCCAATCACTTTCCCAGTAATATAATACCTTGAAGGGGCTCCTAAAGAAATTACAATACCTGTCATCCTGCCTGTACTTGTGCCACTCAAAGGGCACACAAGGAGTATGTTATCCTCCAGTTTCTAGATGGACTTGCACCAAATTATGAGGTTGTTAGGTCTTAGATCCTGACTCTAGCTGAGCTTCCATCGCTTGAGGAAGCCTATAGCCATGTGAGTAGGGTGATTGTTAAGCAATCCATGTCAGATGTTGGGCAGACTCCTGTTCTTGTTGCTGCTACACGTGAAGGACGTGGTGCTCCATCCACCAGGGGAGAAGACATGGTAGTCGGGGTACAATTGGCAGACCCCACACCATCTACTCGCATTGTGGGAAGGCCGGCCATTCAGAGGCCCCCTGTTGGACGAAGCATGGTAGACCTCTTATGGCCAACCAAGCTATTTCTTCTGAGGAGGCAAGCAACATGATGTCACGTACTGACTATGATGTTGTTGTCCAATGCCTCTCCCAATTGACCTAGGAGACTACCACTACTGCTAATACTATTGCATTGGCCTCCTCGGGTATAACTTCTCATAGATCAGGTACCGGTAGTCATGGCAACGCCTTGTGATTGGTGGATTCAAGTGCTTCCCAACATCTCAGTGGTGATGAGACATGTTTCAGACAGGTTTAGGATGTTCCGTTGGGTAGATCTGTGCAGGTGGCAGATGATAAGCATTGCAGAGTTCATGGCAGAGGAGATGTGGCAATGACTCATGCACTGACTCTGCCTAATGTTCTCTATGTTCCTAATTTTCCAATTAGTCTTCTGTCTGTTAGCAGGATTACAAAAGGCTTACGCTGTCGCGCAGTATTTAACAAGTTAGGTTATATTTTTCAGGACAAACTCACGAGAACAATTGGTGGCAAACATGAGGAGAGAGTATATATCGCCTAATCCAAACTCCATTTGCTACTATATATCAGGGCGATGTTGCTTCTAATGCTAGTACAAATCTTCAGTAGCATTGTTGTTTTAAGCACCCTTCACTGGACAGGCTTCGATGCGTCATTCCTCATATACCGCCTGCTACTAAGATTTTATGTGATGCATGCCACCTGGAAAAGCATCACAAAACCCATTTTCCTTCCAGTTCTTCTCAAAGTTCTGCTGTTGTTTTTTATTTACTGCATATGGATGTATGAGGTCCTAGTAGAGTGTCAAACTCGGTCGTAGATTCTATCAACTTGTTATGGATGATTTTTCCAAGATGTCTTACTTATTTCTTTTAAAAAATAAGTCAGATGTTGGGTCTGTGATTGAAACATTTACTTTACAAATAAAGACTCAGTTTTCTACCATTGTGAAAATTATACGATCTAATAATGCTCTAGAGTTCTGTACAGCTAAGTTAGCAACCTTTTACAGATCTCTTGGAATTATTCACCAGACATCTTGCCCCTCGTACCTCGTAGAAGAATGGTGTAGTGGAAAGAAAACACTATTATATGTTAAATGTGACTAGAATATTACTGATACAGCATAATGTGCCACAGGTATACTTAGGAGATGTAGTGTTAACCGCATGCTATTTAATTAACAGATTGCTCAACTCAACTATTCAAGAACAAGTTCCATGGCAGGTCCTCTATCCTGAGGACCTATTTACTATACCACCTCATGTGTTTGACTGTGTAGCCTTTCTTCACCTTCTAAGACCTGGTAGAAACAAGTTGGCCCCAAAAGCAGTGAAGTGTGTCTTCTATGTTATAGTAGCACATAGAAAGGATACAGATGCTATGATCCCCGAGGCAAGAAGCATTATGTGATTGCAAATGTCACATTTCATGAGCCTATCCCTATCTCTACATATGATCATCAGGTGACGTTTAAGGAGGCCCAACCCCTATGCTTGTTCCACCAGTTCCCTTGGAACAGATTCCTGTCACACATAGTGAGGATACAACTACTACAGAGACTTCCATGATATAAAAGGCTAAGATTACTCAGGTCTACAAGTTACCTGTCACATACAGACAACATACATGGCGACAAAAACACACCCCCCCCACCTTAGCCACCTGTCTCCTCCCCTAATCAGATATGGGTTGATACTGACATGAGTTATCCTAGTGGTGCTTGTGTAGGTTCCTCTGATGTGCCTTCTCCTGATGATATTAACCTTATGATTGATGTTCGAAAGGCTCCCCACAGCTGTGCCCATTACCATATTGCCGAGGTAGTGTCTACTACCAATCTTAAGAGATTATTTGCTACTTTCACTACTGCTCTATCGGCGACACAGATTCCTATGTCCCATTAACAAACCATGCTGGATCCAAAATGACATCAAGCCATGGAGGATGAGATGGTTGTTCTGCGCTCCAAAGGAACATAGGACTTGACTACTCTACCTCATGCTAGAACGATGGGGTGTCGCTAGGTCTTTGCTCTCAAGTGCAACCCAGATGGCATAATATCTCGTTATAAGGCAAGATTAGTGACAGAGATTTATCTAGACATATAGGGTAGATTTCTTTAATAGTTCCTCTCCTGTAACCCGATTGCCTACTATCCCCATTCTGCTATCAGTTGCTGCTTACTATAACTGGCCTCTCCATCAGTTGGATGTGAAGAACGCATTCTTGTATAGAGATCTTCAGAAGAATGTCTATATGCAACAACTCACAGGGTTTGAAACTTAAGGAGAGTATGTATGTAGACTGAAGAAAGCCATCTATGGCTTGAAGCAAAGTCCGAGAGCTTGATTCCAGAGACTGTCAAAGGAGGTAAATGCCATGGGACTTGTGAGGTCTTTTGCTAATCATTCACTATTTGTCAGAAAGAGCAAAGAGGTGTTGTACTCTTTGTCTATGTGAATGATTTAATCCTTACTGGAAATAACACTGTCGAGATAGTAGAGGTGAAAAGGAAGCTGGCTAAAGCCTTTGTGATGAAGGATCTGGGTGAACTCAGATACTTTCTTGGCATTGAAGTGGCGCACAGCAGAGAGGGCATGATTATTAGTCAGCGTAAATATGCTCTTGATATTTTGCACAAGACAGAATGATGGGATCTAAGCCTGCCAATATATCTATAGATTTCAAAAGATACCTCTATGATACAGATTCTCTGCCTATAGATAGCAAATCTTATAAGCAGTTGATTGGTAAGCCTTTATATCTTACTATCACACATCCTAACCTTTCTCTTGCAATGGAAAAACTTAGCCAGTTTATTGACAACCCAACCAAGCAACATTGGGATTTTGCCATGCAGGTGCTTAGATGCGTGAAGAAAGCACCTGATAAAGGAGTCTTGTTTCAAAAGGGAACATCTATGAGTATTGTTGGCTATTCTGATGCCGACTGTGCAGGACGCATGGTAGACAAGAAGTCAGCAACTGGATTTTTCACTTTTGTGGTAGAAAATCTAGTGACCTAAAAGAGCAAGAAGCAGCAAGTGGTATCCAGGTCCAGTGCAGAGTCCGAATACCGTGCTATGGCCCAGATAGCTACAAAGATGGTCTAGGTCAAATCAGTGCTACAGGATCTTCATGTTCAGGTGGAGAGACCAATGGAGATGAGGTGTGATAATCGCGCTACTACACACATTGCAAACAACCCAAATTTTCATGAACGTATAAAGCACGTTGAGGTTGATTGCCACTATACCAGATACTTGATACAGCGTGGGATTTTCTACACTACATCAATGCCTTATGAAGATCAAATTGCAGATATATTTACAAAGCCCATTCTAAGATCCGCATTTGACAGATGTTCCAAGTTGAGCATCATTAATATACATGCTCCAGTTTGAGGGAGAGTTTTGACAGAGAACTCTAGCTATCTTTTATTTACTATTTTGAATTGTCTTGTCATTTATTCTGTCCTCTTGGACTTATACTGTAATTTACCTAACACCTCTCTCTATATAAAGAGATGTAGAATTTCATTTGAAACATATACTTTATCGTTTTCTCCGACTTAAGAGTCTCTAGGATTATTCCAATAAGATAAGTTCTCTCATTTTCCATCAGGATGTTTGGGACCCTAACTCATTCCTAACAAAAGCACAAAGTATGTGGAGGCTAGGGTTCTAGGGACTAGGAAAGAAAACTATTAATATGATATTGTTATTACTAATTAAGACAGATGTCTGTTGTTGGCAAAGTTACTGGTTCATAGATAGGCCTATCAAAGCCCACCGGATGGTGCTACAACAATCCTCAAATAGTTGTAGACATCACCTAGAAAAGGATTATTGTTTGAGAAAGATAATCCATTTGATTTTTTATTCTGACACTAACTAGGCAAAGTCAGCTAATCGATTATACATCTTTTTTGCTAGAAATTTCATCTCATGGTCAGGTAAATGAAAATTCAAATAATTGGATTTTACACCTTTGTTGGTGGTAATCTTATTCCTTGGATAAGGAAGAAGCTGAATGTAGTGTCTTAACCATCTCCACTAGTGTAGAATTTGGGCACGGAGCCATGGATCAAACTAATGCAAAACCGATTTGAGTTATAGTACTCCTTATGGAATTTCATGCCTGTGTACTAGGCCCACAGCCATGATATGTAACAATAGACCTGCTATGTTATTGCAACAATCCTGGTAGACCAAGCCTGTTAAAGTTGATTGCCAATTTGTTGGAGATATAATTACAAAAGGACACATATCACCAAAGCCCTGTGAAGATCCACTTTCAATGTTGTGATAAGTTGGCATAATTGATATGTATACTTTTAACTTGGGAAGAATGTAGAGATAGTGTTAGTATCCAGTTTTATGCTATATTGTATTTTGTCCTTTCATATGAGTTAATGGAGACTATGTCCCCGTAATTAATAAGTCTCTTTTTACCAAACTCCACACACACACACACACATATAAAACAAAGAATCCACATTAATTGTCAGGACCCAAAGGTAAATCATAGAGTGTCCTGAGACAGACATCAGCAGGAGAAATGTCATATTATTTGATAATTCAGGATGCTATAAATCAATCACATTTAATCGAAATTTCAGTATTACCCTCTGGCTCTTGTCATCAGTATCTTCTGTAGATGTATCTGTCCTTGGACTGGTGTCTGCCATCGGAGACTCTCCCCAGTTCTCACCAGAGAGAAGATTAGGATGCTGACCATTCTGCTGGGAGCTCTGCATCACTAGTGTTGTTCTAGTCCTAATAGGTGGAGGGTTTGCACCATTGGAAGAAATCGGCCGACATTCATTGAGCAAAGGAGAAGTTACGAACATTCCCTAAATAGAAGTTGTCAGGGGATAAAAGCCTCTTCAAGATCACAAATGATCAACCAAATTAAATCTACACTCACTCCACTTAAGGATGCAAACTTTAGTGGATCAGCAGCAGATTGATCGGCACTATTTGAATCAAAGCGCAGAGCTACAACAAACAATATATAGGATTGATTATCATTTGGCACAACACATACAAAAGAAATAGTGTTTACTTGTGCTATAGGATCATGCAACATCATAATTGTCATCAATTTCATACAGGAAAAGAAAAGGGTTTCCAAGGCAAAGGGGAACCCCTGCACTGGAACTGGAATTTGCCCAAATACAATGACAATCTAGAAGGCAAAGGCAAAACTGATACATATGTTGTTTGAAATTAATAAGAAAGCAGCATAATTTCCGCTTACTTCTATTGGAGTCTCCAGCGTCACTTATGCGATGTCTAATGGATTGCTCAGATCCCCTGAGTCCAGAAACTTGAGAAGGACGCATGCCATTTCCCTCTGAGCCACTGCTAAAAACAGAGACGAGGATATGATGTAAAATATCCAGGGCGACTATTAACTAACAAAAGCATTTACGCAGAGGCTCTGTAATGAGAATCTCACAAGACCTTTTCAAGGAGAGAGAGAGATCAAAAAATTGCATGATTATTTTATTTTATCAAAGCATGAATCATTCTTGAAAACCTTACTGCTACAGTTCTTTCGGATATCCAGGTGTCAAGTGATCAGAGGCCCTTCACAACGGCCTAGCTCAGATATTTCTTTTCTATCATCAATTATAATTATAGTGTTACATTTTAAATAGATACTGAAGTCAAATTACAGATAACACAGGTTTGAAATAGATATTTTCCACCTCTTGACAGGAACCATCGATGGCTGACAAACAACCATCATATCACATAAGTACATACATGCCATAAATGAAAGATGTAATCAGCATTTGTCTTTCACGCTTATGTCATTTGGCACATCGAACATCGTAATGATTATGTAGGGAGTCAGGGAGTACTCTTCTAGGCATCCAATCCTACCCCATTTTACAAGATCAAGATGTTGGCACAAAAGATTAGCATATCAGATGACATAAATCATGTACACATTCACTACAGTAGAGTATACCATCCCCAATAAGACTTTGTTAATTGTTACTGGTTACTTATTAACGCATCACGTTTGTTTTTACTTTGCCTGCCAACAGAAAGATAAGCTGGGACATCTACATCTTATGAATAGAATAGGAAAGAAGAAAGGAGATGCATACTCAGCACTACATCTATTTATAGATAAGATTTTAAATATCGATATCGATATCGTATCGACAAGTAAAAAAAAATATATCAAAAATATATCGCTGATATCGGTAAATTTTGAGAAAATTACTCAAAAAAATCTAAAGTGTCACAAATTTTATGAAAATTTATATTTTAATAACTAATACATTAGGAAGAAATACCTAGAAGACGAAAATCATAAATTTTGAATGAAAACATAATAGAAATGTACTAGTCGCATATCGATAAAGTCATATATTGAAAAGAAAATATACATAATATAATAATAATAATTGAAAAATGTCCCCTTTTCAAAAAAAAAATAATTGAAAAATATTCATAGTAATTTTCGTTGCATATTTTGACAATTAAAATCATGCCTTAGTTGCACTGATTCTCTTATCAGTTTCAACATGCTCTCTATTCCAATACTCTTCTTTTTCTTATTGACCTGCCTCAGATTTCGTGAATCACCCTATTACTCTTCTCATTACGATCTCAAGACATGAAATCACAAATACCATTACCAAAAATGTATTTGGTGATAGAAGATACAATTTAAATTACACAGGAATATATAATGAACAAATATAAATGACCAAATAACTAAAGCCATAATTTTCTTATCAGTTCCAACACGTTCTCCATTCCAATACTATTCTCTTTCTCATTGATCTGTCTCACGTTTTGTGAACCACCCTATTACTCTTCTCATTATCAGCTCAACACATGAAATCACATCTCCTACCAACAAAGATGCACTTGGTGAAAGAAAACATGGTTTAGATAACACAAGCATATATGATGAACAAATATAAACGCTCAAATAACTAAAGAGAAATTATGCTCATCATGACATAATACACAGTTTGTAAGATTAGTGGAGATTAACAAAGTACCAGTGCGCAAATACTTAGATAAACCATACTAAAACAAATGAGCCTGTTAACCCTAGGTTGTTGTGGGGGAAAGAAAAATGAACTATCATGGATGACATCCTTTAATCAAAGGAAGATGACAAGATAACCCTTTCAATACCTCCATGAATTATCAAAGTGCTTGGTTTTATACATCTTTTTATAGAGGTTTGATGATGCTAATGTATTTTTCACCCACGTTTTAGAATCTTCTTCCTATTTTTCAAAAAGTAAAACCAAGCGCAATGACTGAATCGTTAATAGAGAATGTATAGCTCTAAAGTTGAAATATGTGATGAACTATAAGGGAGCAAGAACACTAATATGTACAACTTTAAAGTTCAACAAAAATCTATAATATCGGTGATATATCGACGATATATCACATGTTCATAGATCTGCAGATGGCATAATATAAATGTCATCATATATTAAACATTTACAAAGTGGTATGAAGATTCTGCTATCAGGTCAAGGGAACATGCATTTTGACTTTGGGATGAATTGGTTCAACCTTCTACTACTTATACAATGACTTAAAGCATCACTAGGCGGTTTTACAATGCTGTCAACAGTAAGTTAATTACCAAAGAAAGCTTTAATAAATTCTAATGTCCAAAGATTCCCAGAGAAATTATATAAATGCTCATGATGATTTAATTTTCCAGTGAAATTTCAACTGTTATTGCACATAAATTCCCTTGAAAGTTATGAGCAAATGTAATATAGCAACAATATGACCTGCCATGTTGCATAGATCTAAATGTTAGGCTGTAAATTATAGATAGGTGCATAGGATGCTTGTGGATGTCGAGCTGGATGTATAGCCACACGAAAGTCAAATAGAACATAAGATTACCAGAGAGAAAAAAGTTAGCATGGCTTGGATATACCAAAAAAAGTTACGAATGAAGCACTGCTCTGTAAATGAGTCCTCCAGCTTATGGGCACAGATATGCTGTTTTAGAAAAAGATTATTCTTGATTCCTATGGGGACACTGTTGGCTGGGATGAGAGGATCACTGTTACAGGTTCTTCGCAATTTTGGAGGGGCTTCCAGCAGTCTGTACAAAGCATCAGCCGCATTGCACAAGCCAGATGGGCAATGGATCCAGATTCCTATTTTGGACTCATAATCAGTCTCCTGCGAGTGTCATTGCAGAGTATTACCCTAGACTGGCTGCGGTGACTCCCGATGCCCTCATGTTAGTGGCAAACAGCTTTGAGGGTGGCTGCCAATCCCCTGCTCTACTTAGCCCCTCTCCAATGCTAGGATAGTTGAGCTAGTCATTCTACTTCAGACCCTTCATGATATTAAGCGTGGACAGTGTAGGGACAGTTGTTCACGAGGGCATGGAGCTTTTTCCATTACGAAAACTTATCTCTTGTACATGGAGAACACACTTCGTACAAATCCAAGTCTGGCAGCAGATTGTAGGAAGATCTGGAGAAGCAAGGCCCCCATGAAGATGAAACTTTTTCATGTAGCTTCTTAGGAGACAAAGGGCGAGGAGAAGAAGGCACAAGAGGCGGAATGCATTTGTGTTTATTTGTGGTGAAGAGGTGGAAGACATAAACTACTGATCTTCAAAGAAGCTTGTTGAAGAATGCAATGAGATATAGCTTTAGATAGACAAAATATTTGAGGAACCTTTTAGGAAAATTTGTGGAGGAAGTAGCAATTGTCAGAGGACCAACTAGATTCAATCAAGATTGGTGAAGGGCATGTTCAATTGTTCTGATTTTGGCACTTTGGCTAACAACAAAAGCCAACATGTTCCACCAATGGAACATTTTATGCATAAGGTGTTAAACTGCTTCTGCACATCTGTGGGCATGCTTGGGTATTATATAAGGGTAGGGCTTTGTAACTGATCTCCGTGTAGGCCTTTGAGAATAATAACTAAGGATGTCTGTGCACTTGTGCAGAAGAAAGAGATTACTGTCATTGAAGATACTGGGTGGAGTTATCACATAAGCCATGGAGGGTAAAAGATCTACATGGAAAGAACCAAGGTGTCACAAAAGAAACATGATACGAAACTGATTCTGAACAGCCTTTTACCAGCTACACGAAGATCGCGTTAGTGGTTTTAGTTCCATATTCTCTTCGATAATCTTCATAATTTTGGCATCCCATTTAAGTGCAAGTACCTGGCCAGGTGTGGCACTCAGAAGCCCTCAATCACAACTTCTTTCAGCTGAAGACCTTTTCTATATCAATTATCCAGCTTAAGCAACCATAATGCTATCCAACACATTAAAAAAAAAAAAAACCATCTCCACGAGATTTTTGATGCCATGAAAGATACCTTGTTGCCTAATTCCGTTGATCACAGGCTTAATTTCTCCCTGTTTATTTCAGGCCTCCTGACTACATGAAATTACCACAATACTTCTACAACGGGTAACATACCTCTTTTAGAAAACTAATAAAAGCAGACATCTTGAGAAGAAAACAAACAAAATAAATAACATTTCTATTTGGGGAATGGAACTCAATTGGGGGAATAGCGAGCAAAAGCGTCCCAATCAAGCAGCATCACCACCCTCCAAGACATCAAATTCCCCATAGATACAAACCAAACCAGATCCATAAGCCACAAAACCAACTCAAACAGCCACAAAGCTCATATCTTGACTCCCCAAACCATGTAGTCAACATCCCCACAATAAGAAAGATTACTCACATGGCGGCAGCGTGCGAAACCGCAGACGATGGCGGCCCGAACCCGGGCATCCCTCCGCCTACTTTGGCATCTCTCAGGCCAACATCTCCCTCTCCTCTACTCCCCATCCACCGCCACCAACACCACCATCACCACCGCCACCTCCGAGCTCAGCTGACCAGAACCCTCAGCTGCTGCAACGGGCCACCCCCTCTACTCCCCTGACCTAGCAAGGAATCGCAGCAAATAAGGGCAAATAAGGGGTCTTTGGATCCAAGTCCAAGATGGGTACTTCCAAAAAGAGGTCAACAGCTGCCACGACGCTCAAAGATGGAAACTTTTCAAGGAGACAAACAACGGGAGGGCTTGTAAACACAGAACAACAGCTGGAGGATAAAGAGTGACCACCTTGTTGGGAGAGATGGAGGGCCGCGAAATTCCGGACGATCGGAAGGGGATGGAGGGGAGATCCGCGGTGAGAATTCTAGAGAGGTGGGGGATCAGAAGAGGGCAGAGGAAGGGGGGAGAGAGAGAGAGAGAGGTGTTCGAGAGGCATCCCTAGTCAAGACTCTTTCCGTCGATATTTATGCGCATGCCCTTCTTTCTATTATATCCATAAATAAATCCCGTGCTCGTTCTCTCTCCCTCTCTCTCTCTCGGCGTGTAATAATGTGGTTACTGTCTCTCTTTTCTTTTTTCCAAGGGGATAAAAATTTTAAAAAAGACGTATGTTTTCTTACCTATTTTATACAAACATATATATCCTCGATATTAACATATATAACCTTAAAAACTTCCATTTATTAACTTTCATATCCTTAAGAAAAAATTACACTAAAATTAAAGATTTTTTATACAGATCCCCTATATTTATTATTTTTTCCAAAGCATTCCCCACCTCCTTCCCTCACCTTCCATCCTTCTAATAAAGTTTGCCCCGTTGGGAGAGTGCGAGGAGTCGAAAGGGTGTAGAGCTCACTAGAGGATGTCAAAGGAATGGGCGGGGGGGGGGGGAAGGTGGTTGTAATAGCGTTAGGCAATGGAGGAGTTGGGGTAGCAAGTTAAGGGATCTAAGGAGGTGTTGTTCCAAACACTCCACCATTCTCGTGATTATGGTGGAACATTGGGTCGCACCGACTCAATCCGACCCAAACACAATTTGAAAAAGCCCGACTAGCCTTGAATCCAAAGATTATATGGGTCAAGCCCAGGTCTTAATTTTTTAAAAAATTTAAGTTTAGGCCTGACTTGACCCCAACCTAAAAATTTTCAAATAGGCTCATTTATATATAATTTTGTGATATTATTTTGTGACATATAATTTTATATGTATAACTTCAAAATATGATTCTGAACAGAAATGAGATATAATGACATTTAGATAAAATATAATTTTAGTTGAAAATTTGATATATTTATTTTTTATAATTTTTTAATTATTTTAATGTAAAATAATTATTATAGGTTAAGAAAAGAAATTTACTTCATTGGATAAATTTTTTCTTCTAAAATTCCATTTGTTAAATGAATATAACATAAAATTGTAACATAACTTACTTAGTTGAGTTATATTTTGTTCATAGTACTATATTTTATTTATATTAATATCTATGAAGTTATAAGATTATTATAAAAGTATTATTGTATTTCAAAATTATTATTATTATATCCATCTAATTTCAACTTTAAATTGAACTTTAACGTGCTTGACTAGATTTTACTTAGATAATAATAAAAATTAACTTTAATAAACTTAGGTAAATCTTATTTAAAAAATAATGAAAATAGATCCTAATAGATTTTTTTGAACTTTAACGGATTTTTCTAAACCTAACCCGAAAGTAGGATCCAAACAACGAAATTGGACCCAACCCAACCTAACTCGGAACCCGTAAACATGACCCTTGACTTAATAAAAATTTTAGACGTTCGACCCAACCTAAGACCTAAAAAATAAAATGTATTTTTTTTCAATTTGGACCTAGCCCAACCCAATGCCCCACCCCACTCATGATGTTCAGATCAACAATCCAAACCACCCAGCACCACAACACAACATTTGTCACGTCGTGCACCTCGCCACAGATTTGATCTCCCCCTTGCCATTGTAGATTTGATCGAGATGTAGCTACAACGCCACCTCTCATTGAAAGTGCTGCCCCAAACACATTTGAGCAATCCTCTACTTGTTGAACAAACACTGCCGCCTATGTGCGAACCACAGTTGAGTTCCCCTCAATTAGATCCCTCTTTAGATGAAGACCAGGAGTTGAGAGGTGGATGAGGAGGGAGAGGAAGAAGAGGTGGACGGTTTGTTGGTTAAGGAGAGAAAATAAATAGATCTTTATATAAAAATTTATTTATTATTTAATCTTGATAGTTTATAAGGACATCCGAACACACTATAGATATTTCAGGGAGCATATATATAATTATGAAATGAATAGGAATATATATATGTCTTTTTCAAAATTTACAAAGACATATATATAAAACTCATTTTCTTTATTTTTATAAATAAACAAAAATGAAACAAAAAAAATAGGCATGTCTCCTACCTATGTTAGCATCACCAACAATATCAAATTACACTTAGACATCCCTCATCAATGTCATGTCATTACGAAATTGTTGTAAGACAACCTTATAACATATCGTTAAGTTACTTGTGCTATAGCATTTGGTGTTTTATCACTTTTTTATCATCTTATCTAATTAGAATACCTGTAAGTGAGCTTCAAATCCAATGTCTATCTCTAACTCTGCCTACATCACCTTTTTACTTTTGAAATACCAAAAACTGGCAATAAGTTTTTGATAACGTTGAAGTTAGAGACAAATGAAACATAGTTACAATAATCTCCAGCTTCTTGACGTTGGCACAACTCTTGTTAGAAAGAAGATACAATAAGAGGTCTAAGTGAATCTTTGTCGCAAGCAAAAATTCTTTATGTTATGTTCCTCTAACAAAGATTCATGTTGTTTATTTGTCACTCTTTATGCTAAAAAAAGCTTAAAATAGAAGAATTTCATGCTAAGATGTTGAATAATAAAGACTGAAACGAGCATTCTCTTCAAAGCAACTAATGTAATTTTTGAAGGATGGCTTCCTTCATCTATTTGCTACTGTTTGAAGCATCCCTTCAATTAACCTCTCTTTTATTTTTAAGAAATAAAAGGTTTTTAGCTAATATCCAATGATTAACAGAGGGGGAGCCGTTGGGGCTAAGCCCTCGCCAACCTCTGCCTCCCATTGTGATCTGAGAAGTTATGGTGGCACTCAGTGATGAGAATACTTCAATTATTCTCTAAATAAACAATAAAAGCCTAAAAAATGCTAGGATAACAAAAATATATATATATTATTATATATATTCTATTACATATCCCAAAATATATCATAATCTTAGGTTGAATCCTCTAAGATTTCATGTGTAACCCTTCCTCCCTACCTCCCTTTCCTAAATTTTGGCTATAAAAAAGTATCCAACCCACAACCCCCCGTTACACCACCCACCCACCTACAACCTTCTCTGGTCACCACCACCATCACCTCTGTCGCCCGCCAGCGTGACAAGGAGCTCCGTTGTCACCACTGCATCGCTGTCACTCGCTAGTGTGATGAAGTGCTCCGTTGTTGCCACCGCACCTTCGCTGCCCGCCAACGCGATGAGGAGCTCCACGTCAGGCAATGCCTCATCGAGGAGCAGAGCCACCGCCACCGCGCCTCCGCCGCTCGCCAGCACGATAAGGAGCTCCGCGCCGAGCAACACCTCGTCGAGGAGCAGAGCCACCGCTCCTCCCCATCCAATTCCCCGACTTGCACCCTCCACCTCAAGGACCACCTCTCCCGCATGCACACCAGCAACCACCTTCTCCTCCTCGTTAGTGACCTCAAAGACAATGCCCTCCTTACCACGCAACCTGGTTTCGTCCTCACATTCTCCACTCTTGTCTTCACCATCTCCAAGGACCTTCTTACCATCAACCACCTTAACCTCTCCGATCGGGTCTGTGGTGCCCCCCTCCGACCCTACCTCTGACTTGACAATGATTTTGATGCAGGATGATTTTTTTGCCTTTTTAGAGTTCTTGTTGAGTTGGTTCTTAATTTGAAGTGGAGTGTGTATTTCTGAACTTGCAATTGGTGCTCTTCATGCTATAGGATTTTTTTTTTTTGCTTTTTGTGGTTGTTGTTCGAGTAAGTATTGCAACTATGAAATGTGGTTGTTATGTTTGTTTGAACTGAGCTTTTTGATTTACTGATCTACCTAAAATGGAACTTATCAGTTGAATTCTCTTATGTAATTTGATCCATGCATATGAATCAATGTGTGCATTCAGTGATCTTAGTTTGGATTGTTGACCTGAATAACTATGGTAACATTGATGCCATCAACACCAATGATGGTGTCGTCAACACTTACTTGTCTTCATCGAAATTTGAACAGGTGGTGTCGTTAGCATCTATTGTAGTGCCGACGACACCTATTGGAGATAGTTTCCCACTTCCTCCACCAAAATTTGAATTTGAATGTGAGGAGCACATGTGACTCCATGTAACTCTCCTTTCTTTTAGTTAAAAATGGTAATAGTACTTTTAGGGTCTAAAAAGGTAGTTTAACCTTTTATATCCATGAACACATGTAACTCTCCTATGTGGCTCCATCTCATCCACCTGGCATTCACCTCAACAAGATAAGTGATAAGTAATTGATGGCAACAACAACATGAAAATGTATGTGGTGACATTGGTATTTAAACTTACGCGACTGGTGGTGATGTCATTAGCATCAATGGTGATGCCGTCAGCATCTATGGTGGTGATGTTAGCATCTACTTGTCTTCGCAGAAATTTGAGATAATGGTGTCGTTAGCATCTATTGTAGTGCCGACGACACCTATTGGAAATAGAGTTTTCTTCTCCCTGCATCAAAATTTGAATTCGAATATAAAAGGCACATATGACTCCATGTGGGTGTCCTTTCTCTTAGTTAAAAATAGTAATAATACTTTTAAGGTATAAAAAGTTGGTTTAACCATTTATATTGATGAGCACATGTGACTCTCTTATATGGCTCAACCTCATTCACATGACATCCACCTCAACAAGATAAATGAGAAGTAATTTATGCCAAAAATAACATAAAAATGTACGTGGTGACATCAGTATCTAAACTTATGCGATTTGTCATGATGCCATTAGCACCAATGGGTGATATCGTTAGCACGTATGGTAGTGCCATCAGCACTACAATAGGTCATTACATAATTAATGCCAATAATAACAAGATAAGTGATGAGTAATTGATGCCAACAAAATAAAGAAAAGTAATAAGTGTTTGTAATAGATACTTGAGCATTATAAAAGTTACTGAATAGGTGGTAGGGGCACCAACATGAACATATACATTGTGGTATTGGTATCTAAACTTATGCGACCGGTAGTGATGCCATTAGCAGCAATAGTGATGCCGTCAGCATTAATGGTGATGCAGTCAGCATCTACTTGTCTTCACCGAAATTTTAAATGGTGGTGCCGTTAAAATCTATTGTAGTGCCGATGTCACCTATTGGAGATAGAATTTCCCTTTCCCTCCATCGAAATTTGAATTCGAATGTGAGGGTACATGTGACTACATGTGACTCTCCTTTCTCTTAGTTAAAAATGTGGTTTAACCTTTTATATCAATGATCACATGTAACTCTCCTATGTGGCTATACCTTATCCTCAACAAGATAAGTGATAAGTAATTTAAACTTATGCAACTTGTGGTGATGCCGTCAGCATTTACTTGTCTTCACCAAAATTTGAGATTGTGGTGTCATTAGCATTTATTGTAGTGCCGACGACACCTATTGGAGACAAATTTTCTTTCCCTCTATCGAAATTTGAATTTGAATACGAGGGATACATGTGACTCCATATGACTCACATTTCTCTTAGTTAAAAATGGTAATAGTACTTTTAGGATCTAAAAAGGTAACCTAATATTTTATATCCATGAATACATGTGACTCTCCTATGTGACTATATCCCATCCACATGACCTTCACCTCAACATATCATGTGGAATAGATATAATAATGAATATAAGGTAAATATAAGTGCTTAAATTAATTTAATATATTTTGTATTTCCTCAAGTAAAAAGTCACGAATCATGTATTTGGCAGCATCTTTTTTTATTCCTTTGGAAATCAACTTCAAGGTTATGTCTATAATGTCAAACAAATAGGGGTACACATTCAAATGTGGTTTTTGCAATGCGATTCTTCAGGATTACATGCTTCATTTGGCTATAAGTGTAATACTTCTAAATGGAAAACATAACAATAGTCCTAAAATATTCTTTTAAGCTTTTTTAAAATGTAAAATTTGAATCTAACTTGGATAAGTTATCAATTTCACCATCTATCAAAGACAATTATCTTGAATCTTCAAAAATCATTAATGTGCTTGTTTGCAAACATAATAAGATAATTTTTAAAGTGTTTAGATAGCCACCAAGGTATTTGTAACGACCCGATTCCTGAATCCCTACAAGACACGAGAATCAGACCGACTTGACTGATCCCAAGACCCAGTCGTCCAACGAGAAAGTAACCAAAAGAGCAGTAAAATAAACCACATTCACTATGTGTATAACTAGCAGTAACAAAATACAGCAGTAAAGAAAGGAAATACTACAGTATACACCACCACAACAGTAGAGAAAATAAACATGTACATAACATGAAGCTTACAATAAAGAGAATACAAGGAGTAACAGAAAACTACTCACTACACGGAGGAAAAGTACAGTAGGTACTACAGGTAACACTACTGGGCTCTACTAAGCCCAGTGCCCTCTGCAGCCGCTGACTCTGGCTGCTCAACACATGATCCTGAAAAGGTAACAAGGGTGACATATCAGCAAAACGCTGAGTAGAGTGGCAACTAAAAGCTAAAAGAAGCAGTAGAGTGTACAGTAGTTGTTATATTTTTACTTTCTTTCCTTATATTTTCCATTGATTCACTGTTGGTTATTTCTCAGATCCTTCTCTTGGTTTTGAATGTTCCTCGTAGGAACGATCTTGATTGCAGTCTTTCCCGAAAAGTAGAAGTAACACGTGGTGCTTTCCTGGCCGGGAGAGTTCCTCGTGGTGGTCCTACCCTCAGTCAACCACCCCAAGGTCGCTGACAGACGTAACGGTGACTACGGCACACGCGATAAACGTGCGGGTAGCTACCCCGCACTGGCACGCAGTCAGTTGTTTCCGTTAACGGGTGTGCCCAAGCACAACACGGAACCAGTATAGGGCAGAGCCCTCTCAGTAACAGGGGTCCAGCCCCTCCACAGTAACCAAATAGGGGTCTTGCCCCTCTACAATCCATGCACCCTCGCTTGACTACCCTGGTTTGCCCAGTGGGCCTAACAAGTCGGTGTAGGTGAGCTAGCAGAACCCCAGGGCCCGTGGGGTAGCTAGTGCTCTCCCAACACTAGTAGCTCTCCTCGGTACTGTGTACACGAGGGCCAAAAGTCGGTACAAAGTAGCCAGACCTAACCTCAGGTCCCTGGGGCAGCTAGCTCCGCTCTGTACTAAACAGGGGGACAGTCGCTCTTCTTGGTACTCCGTACTCAAGGGCCAGCTCACTTCCCCAATTCTATTCCATTCCCTTTCCAGAAGTTCTACTCTTAATTCCCCGTAGGGTTCCAGCTCTTTTAACTCAGTAAATTTAGGTTTCACCGTTCCAGCTTTATATTCATATAACCCATGTTCTCAATCGTGTTTATTCATTCATAACAGGCAGCTGTTAACCAATTTACAAGCAGTTATCATTTCCTTTCTACCTTTCCAAGACTGTAATGTTTATATATTCAAGTAGTTTTCCAGTCCTAGGATACATGCCGTACCCTAGGATCTATCATTTAATCTAGTTTTCCAGTCTTAGGATTCATGCAATACCCTAGGATATATCATTCAATCTAATTTCTCAGTCCTAGGGTTCATGCAATGCCCTAGACTCTAATAATTATTTCATAATTGTATAATTTTCGTTAAATAAATTAAAGGGCCACTCTACCTGCGAAATCGAGAGTAATCGGCAATCCCGCGCACCTCCGCAACTCCTAGAGTCGCAACGGAACAGGGTCCTAACACAAAGATCAACATAAGGAGTTTCTCAGAATAGTATACAATTACTATAAACAGGTAGAGGAAATAAATCTGGAAAGAACGCAACTTGAAACGCGGAAAACGGACTCCGAACGGACCCTAAATGGGTCAAAAATGACGAGTCTGCCCAAAATCAGACGTTTGGAACTTCTTCCAGACGTCTTAAAAGGTCGATCATGTCATACCTCGGTCTGCGCAGTCCCTCAGACGTCCAGAAGCCCGCTGGATCGTCTGGTGTTGGTTTCCAGAAGTCCGATTGTCACCCCGGACGTCTGGAGGTCCTCTCCGTAGTCTGGTAATGTGGCCAAACGTCTAATCCGTGTGGGGTGGCGAGCCCTAGCGCCCTCCCGAACAACACCTACACACCCACACACCCGCTCTCATCACGAAGTGGCGCAGAAGAACGCGGCGGACGGCTGCATGGCGTACACGCGTAAAAAAAAGAAGGTAGAAAAATATTGTACCTGTCATACGTCTAGACCTTCCTCCAGACGTCTTCAGCGTCGTCTGGACGTAAGTCCGGACATCTGATTCTAGGAAATTTTCCTAGAATCAGAACCCTCTTCGCTCTCCGCCCGCGATGCACGGCCGCGCTGCGTCTGTCTGCTGCCCGAGCTGCAGCAGCTCCTCCGCGACACTCCACGCTCGCTGCTCTCCCGCCGGTCGGCTCTAGTTGCCCTGGCAAGCTCGCACCTTCGCGGTCGAGCTTTCTTCTTCCTCTCGCAACACTCCTTCCCGCACGCTCGCCGCAGCCGCTGCTGTCGCACTCGCTTACTCGCTCGTGCTCTCACTGGTAGGGAGAAGGAGAAGAGGAAGGTGGTAGAGTGAGGGTGAGGGAGAGGGCGATGCTATTTGTAGGCAGCGTGGGGGGAGAGAGAAAGGAACGGCATTGTCTGCAGGGAGGGAGAGAAAGAGCAAAACGAAGGTGACGGGTTCAGTCTGCACGCGCATGCGCGCAGACGCGAACCCGTATGCTGAAAAAATTTAATACCAGACATTTAGAAATTGTTCCAGACGTCTGGACCACTTCCCAGACGTCTTAACTACGTCTAATGCCCATGTTCGTAACAGTGTTGGTAACGTGGTGGATTTATCATATTGGCATTTAGAGGTCATAGGAAATTTACTGCTCACCATATTTACCTTTCTTTTAAAAAAAAAAAACTTTCAATCAATAACATAAAAAAAAAACTTTAAAGCAAAATAATATTTTTATATTAACCCCCTTGGTTAAGAATTTTGGCCTCATCCTTGAATCCCATTACCAAAATGAATGATGACGTAGTCACATTAGATTTTCTTACGTTAGCAAAAGAAGAAAAACTATTATCTTATTTATTTTATATGCAAGTAATGTTTTTAAATTTAGATTAAAAAAACTTAATTGTTTAGGAATAATTCTACCTTAATAATACAGTGGTCTCGACTAAAGGTGAAGGCCTCCATCCTATATATTTTAAAGAGGACTAGATGACATGATTTTTTTTTCAGTATTGTACCTCCATCTTTGATTACATCTGGAGCCATCCTTACATCCCATAACGTAACGTTCCAAAAGTTTTTTGTATTCAGATTTTCTTAGGTCCCCTTAATAAGAACATAAAGCTTGATATACCTAACTTTTTGATAGCTAGGTATATTTCTTGATTTCCAAATTTCAACCTTATTTGTATTTTCCACTTTAATATCTTCGTAGATTTCTACGTGAATTTTAGCCTATTGCTTCGACTCATTTAATGTTTCTCCGAAATTAGTACATTGTTCTTCTAATTCTTCCATGTTTTCATGAAGTTCATTTACATTTGATCTCTCTTGTATTTTTTTCTCATGCTATCTAGTTCTTAATATGAAACATAATTTTTCTTCTTTTAGCTTAGAACGACATTTCCACGTTCCTTATTTTCTATCTTAAACCTTTTAATTAGAGTGTATAATTCTTTATAAGCATCTAATACTTTATCAAGAGAAAAATTGGAATTTACATCTCAATTGCTCAAATCCCTCTTGGCTATTATCATGAGTGAGCAAACGCTTCGTTATTGGTTTCTTCCTCCAAATTCGATTTCACTCATTGAATAAGAGTCATTTCATGTAATCATAAAATACCTTTTTTTTTTTTTTACATGTCCTTTATTTTCATTACATTCTTATCTTGTTTGTTTGTTTTTTAATATCTAGATAGCTCTTCTCATATTTCCTTTTTTTGATATATTAAAAATATATAGTTAAGAAGTAGAGAATCATGGATGCTAATATAAAAAATGATATGAGAGAATTTATGGGTGTGTTCTCATAATTCATACAGAGTTGTGAATGTGAGGTCACTTGATAGTTGATATTTGATTTAAAGAAATAAAAGAATATAAGATTTAAATGTAGTGGATCTCATCACATTAAAAAAAATCATCATAACACTTTAACCTAAAATGTAAAAGTGATAAATAACTTTACAGAGATGATAAATTATTATGGGTGATTTTGCACCGATGTAAAATAATTTTATACCGATGATAAATTATTTTTAAGGTATCTTTGCACGGGTGAAATATCATTTTACATAGGTGTAAAATTATTCCAAGGGTGGTTTCACATGTGCAAAGTGATTTTGACCTATGAGTTTAGGATATAGGATTTATGATTTATGATTTAGGTTTATGGAAAATGATTTCACGTATGAGAAGTTATTTTACATTTAAAATGTGATTTTTCCACCTTAGGGTTTAGGGTTTAGTCTTGAGTGTTTAGGGTCTAAACCGTAAGGTGGAAAAATTGCATTTAAGTGTAAAATCACTTGTCATAGGTGAAGAAATACTTGAAATTTAATTTTGCACCGGTGTAATATTACTTTGCACGGTATAAAATCACTTGTCATAGGTGAAAAAATACTTGAATTTAATTTTGCATTAATGCAAAGTAAGATTGCACTGATGTAAAATAGTTCAAAGTAAGATTACACCGGTGTAAAGTAATTCAAAATAAGATTACACAGGTGCAATGTTGCTTACACCATTGCAAAATTATTTTGAAGGTGAAAAGTAATTTTGCATCGGTGCAAAGTAGTTCTAAAGTTGATTTGAGTGGTTTGCACTCGTACAAAAATTATTTGTTGTTAATTTAAATAATGATAGATCTCACCATGTATCTGTACATTTTTTTCATAAAAAAAATATATCAAGTGATGAACGTGTTATACTGTTATAGTTAACTTTTATATTTCTCAACCTACGTCCAAATATATAATCCTAATTTAAGAGTTTGTTTTGCCTTGGGCCCAATGAAGGTTTTTAACATCTCATGAAAATAGCTAGCACCTCGAGCTGCTTCCTTGATCTGTTTAACTCTCCAGGTCAATTGCAACATTAATGATAATAAGATCAATTTTCTTTGATTGTTGTTCCTCCTCCGAGACTTCGTGTTTTCCCCTTCACACGCTCTAATTGGACTTTATAGTGCATCAAGTTTCTTACGAAGTTCATTTGACTGGTCCTTCACTTCTTAGACATCTCTTTGACTCTCAAACTATTTTTTACCATCAATGTAGCTTCCCGACAAGTGCCTTCATTTGTCATAGGTTCTCGCTGGAATATCCTAGATCTCTGACATGGTGTTAGAAGCCAAGACTTGGTTGAGCTCTTTCTTCATCGAGGTGAAAAAAGACGCGTTCATGGCATTTAGACTATATGCGATGTTCTTCTTTTCGTCTATTGTGTCTTCAGCACCTTTCCATCCTTTTCGGCTTTACGTACTTTGACCCAATTGTATCATATACTTTATGGTCTATTGCTTTTATAAATATCCGTTGCAGAGAGAAGAAATGAGGAGTACTTTTATAATATCAAATAATATACGGGTACGCATGTAATATTAAAAAATTATAGGAATATATATATATGTAAAAATATCTTTTCTTGAACCAATTTTTAGGACAAACAACTAATCCATTTTGCTTATTATATCAGCCAATCCTCCATCATCAAGTTGAGAGAGAGATGGAAGCAATTGTATGAGATGGTAGATAATACACAAGTTTGAGTGTTGAAAATCATATTTTCGGAATTGATCATGTTGAGAGAGACATAATTTATATGTATTAGGTTGCAAATTTGATGGGGGTACAAGTGAGAGTCACTTACGTAGTATCAATTTTTGAAGCAACACAGCGATGTTGTACCGAATGCTTATGGTGTGAAATGTAGACTAAATTTTTTTTTTGTTCCCGTGGATACTTTTGTATAGTTTCTCTAATCCTATACTAGTTCAAATTTTCACTATCATGGGCCTTGTTTGGTTAAGGAATATGATTTATCTTTGGGCAGAATTTAGGATGCGATAAGTTTTAGCATTGTTGGTGTAAGTGGTGAGAGTAGATGTAATAGGTAAGTAGATGTATTATAAATTGTAAATAGATATAATTTAAATATAGAGGAGAGGCTTGTAATTTATTTGTTTCATATTTGTATTATATTATTTTTCTATTATTGTTTTTTTTGAAAAATGGAGTGAGTAAATATGAGACATGATAGGGGAGTTAATATGTTGTGTGTAGATATTTGAGATGATATTTTGACATTGTTCATAATACTGTCCATCCTATTCTTGTTATATTACTTAATCACCCTTTTTATCCCTCATCTAAACAAGATCCTAGGCTCCTTTTTCACTATCATGTTGTGTATATATAAAATTGTGTGGTGACTTACGCATACATATGCATAAAAAAGGGGGATATAGAGTTGTATTAGTTATATTTTTATTTATAGGAAGGTAAATTGTTAAGTGTGCCCACTATTATTTTTGTTGCACTTGAAATGAACTAAATAAATATTATTTAAAAGTCAACATGGAAAGAAATGCAAAAGATGATTCAAAAAATGACGCAAAGTAATGTGAATGTAAACTTTACTTGATAATTGATATTTAATGTAAAAAAATACAAGAACGTAAGGTTTGTTACATGGTGGATCCCACCACATTGAAAAAAATCATATCACACCACTTTGAACTAAAATACATAGGTGACAAATAACTTTGTATCGGTGATAAATAATTTTGCACTGCTGATAAATTATTATAGGCTATTTTACACTAGTGCAAAATTATTTTGCAATAGTGATAGATTATTGTAAGGTAACTTTGCACCGAATATCACCTTTCAAATAATTTTGCACCAGTGTAAAATTATTTCAAAGGTGATCTGGTGATTTTTTACTAGTGCAAAGTGATTTCTCTTCTGTGGAAAGTCATTTTGATCTATGGGTTTATGGTTTAGGTTTATGAAAAGTGGTTTCACGTATTAGAATTAATTTTTTACTTGAAAAATGAATTTTCACTTTAGGGTTTAGGATTTAAGATTTTTGGTTTTGGGAATCCTAAACCTTAAGATGAAAAATAACATTTCAAGTAAAAAATCACTTGTCATAGGTGAAAAAGAACTTGGAATTTAAATTTACACCAGTGCAAAATTATTTCGAACGTGTAAAGACCCGTTCTGATTTAAGCCTTTTAAGACATCTAGATTGTCAGTCAGACGTCTGGACCCCTTCTCAGATGTTTGGAAATTGAAAAATCTGTACGCGCAGTTTGTTCTGTGCGCAGACCTCTTTCTCTCTCTCTCTCTCCCTTCTCCTTTTTCCCCGTTGAAACCCTAACCCCGCACCTATAAAAGAGGTCCTTCTCCTCTCCTCTCCACTCCACCACCACCACCTTCCTCCACACTCCATTACCGTGAGTGAGGCGCGCGAGAGAGAGGGAACGAGAGTGAGGAGGAGGAGCGGACGTGAGGAGGAGGAGAGGGTCGAGGTCGTGAGCTCGTTGAGGCTCGCCGGAGGTTTGCACGGCCACCGCGGTGCGTGCGGGAGGAGGAGAGCGTTGGGGCGTCGTCCCCGACCTTCTGCAGCGGTCAGAGTTGCAGCGAAGTAGGAGGAGTCACGACGGAGTGCGGCGAGAGAAGTGGGAGCGCGGGCTGATATTGGAGTTTTTTCAGTATCAGACGTCTGGAGTGCCTTTCGGACGATGGGCTGGACGACTGGCGACGACACCGAACATCTGAAAGCGGGTGTATCACGAAAGTATGTCTTCCTCGTGGTTACGACCATGCAGGCCGCACCGCAGAGATGATTTGCTTGGCTAAAAAGAGGTGTGATGCTCTGTCGTGTGCAGGAGCAACTTTGGGAAGGCGTGCGACACGCCCTCCCACGTGTTTCGGACGTCTGGACAGCTTACTAGACAACCAGAGGCATTCCCAGACGACCGGAGGACTGGTCAGACGTCTGGAACTAGGTCCAGACGGTCACGGAGGAGTCCTGGACATCTGAGATTACCGCAGGACTTGGGGTGAGACTTTGATGACATTTAAGACGTTTAGACTTTATCCCAGATGTCTGATTTGGGTTTGCAGACAAGTTTTTGACCCGTTTAGGATTCGATCGGGATCTGTTTTACGCAAACGAAATATCTTTGGTTTTCTTGTGAGTTCCTCTACATATTAGAACCCTTTATATACTGTTCTGAACATTCCGTTGTAATATGTTCCTTGGTATAAGACTTCGACCTGTTACGTGTCTGGGGCTTACAGAGGCACGTGGGCCTACAGTTCGAGCCCCTATACTCCCGGATTGTCTGATAGAGTGGTTTCCCTCTGTTTTACTTTTAAAATACGAATGCATCTCTGAAAATTAGATAACTGGAAACCTAGTGTTAAGACTCGAGGCATCAAAAACACTTTAAGACGTCTGGGAGTTAGTCCAGACGTCTGGACAGCTTCCCAGACCTCTGGAAATAAATTTTAGCGTGCGTACGATCGCGAGTATGCGTGCATGCCGTATGCAGACTGAAACCCACCGACATGCAGACGCCTTCCCCCCCCCCCCCCCACACACACACACCTTCAAATACCCCTCTCCCCTCTTCCTCGTTCACCACCCCACCGTCTTCTCCTTCCTCCAGTGAGAGCGAGCCGTCGCTGCTACCGGGTGGAGTGGTGGAGGGGAGAGGTGCAGCGAGAGAGAAAGAGGAGAGAGAGCACGCGAGAAAGAGAGAGAGCTCGCAAGAGAAGATTGAGGTCGGTTGGCTGGCGCGCAGAGGAGCATGGTGCTGGGGAGGTTCCCCCGGTGCTATTGCAGCTCAGGCAGCAGGCAGATGAGCGCAGCGCGACCGCGTTCAGCGAGAAGATGAGGATGTTCTGATTCTGGGAATTTTTCCAAGAATCAGACGTCTGGACCTACATCCAGACGACGCGGGCGACGTCTGGAGGGAGCTCCAGACGACTGAGAAGTACGAAATTTCTCCTGTACCTCCTTTTGCGGATACGGCCATGCAGGCCATTCCGCCGAAGTTCTGAGACGTGTCGTGTTGAGGAGTTTTCGTCGTGCGTGCAGGTTTCGTTTCGGGAAGGTGCGGGGACACGTCCTCCCACGCAGTTCAGACGTTTGGGCACGGCACCAGACAGCGGAGATCATCTCCAGACGTCCGGAGAGGTGGTCGGACGTCTGGAACTGGGTTTAGACGATTCAGCAGGATCCCTGGACGTTTGAGGAGCAGCGCAGAGTGAGGTATGACCTGGACCACTTTTTAAGACGGCTGGAAGGTATTCCAGACGTTTGATTTGAGTCAGAGTTATCGTTTTTGACCCGTTTAGGGTCCGTTCGAGGTCCGATTTCCGCGTTTAAGGTTTCGTTCTTCTCAGAATTAGTTCCTCTACTTGTTTGAAATACTTTTATCCTGTTCTGAGTGGTTCCTTGTGATTGATCCTTGTGTTGTGACCTCATTCTGTTGTGGCTTTAGGAGTTGCGGAGGCACATGGACCTGCCGATCACGCCCCCATTACTCCCGATTTTGCGGGTAGAGTGGCTCCCTTTAGTTACAACATTTAATGCATCTCTGAAAAGGATGATAGATCCTAGGGTATGGCATGAATCTTAGGACCTGAAAACTATATTGAATGATAGATCCTAGGGTATGGCATGAATCCTAGGACCTGGAAACTAGACTGAATGATAGATCCTTGGACGTGGCATGAATCCTAGGAACAGAAACACTGAAACGAATGTCTTGAATGTCTGAATTGCAGTCTTGGATAAGTAGATAAAATAATGATAATTGCCTGAAATTGGATAACAGCTGCCTGTGAAATGTAGAGTACTGTTGCTAGTAACTGTTACATGTAATTCCTATTGTTTGGAAACTAAATTTGAGCTGCTTGTATATAAATTGATATTAAATGTTGGAAACACGGGATATATGCGAATGAAACTGAAATGATGAAACCTAGTATGGCTTGGCCTGAGAAATATGAGCATGAACCTTACGGGGAATTAGAAGTAGAGCTCTTGGAAAATAAATAGAATGGAACTGGGAAAGTGGGTGGGGAAGTGAACTGGCCCTTGAGTACGGAGTACCAAGGAGAGCGGAGCTAGCCGCCCCAGGGACTCGAGGTTAGGTATGGCCACTTTGTACCGACTTTTGGCCCTCGCGTACACCGTACCGGGGAGAGCTACTAGTGTAGGGAGGGAGCTAGCCACCCCACGGGTCCCGAGGTTCAGCTAGCCATCCTACACCGACTTGTTAGGCCCACTAGGCAAACCAGGGTAGTCAGGCAAGGGTGCGCGGACTGTGGAGCGACAAGACCCCTGTTTGGTTACTGTGGAGGGGCTGGACCCCTGCTATTGAGAGGGCTCTGCCCTATACTGGTTCCGTGCTGTACTTTGGGCACACCCGTTAACGGAAATGAATGACCATGTGCCAGTGCATGGTAGATACCCGTGCGCTTATCGCGCGTGCCGTAGTTCCCGTTACGTCTGTCAGTGACCTTGGGGTGGTTGACTGAGGGTAAAACCACCACGGGGGACTGTCCCGGCCAGGAGAGCACCACGTGCTACTTCTACTTTTCGGAAAAGACTGCAATCAAGATCGTTCCCACGAGGAATATTCGAGATCAAGAGAAAGACCTGAGAAATAAATCAAGAAAGAGTAAATAGAGAAATAAGGAAAGAAATTAAAAACAACAGCCACTTGTCCACCTTTACTGTTTTTCTTAGCTAGCTGGTTTCCACTCTACTCAGCATTCGCAGACGTGTCATATTTGTCACCTTTTTCAGAGCCAAGTGCTGAGCAGCCAGAGCCTACGACTGTGGAGGGTGCTGGGCCTGGTAGAACCTAGTAGTTGTACTTTTGTTATACCCATTTTCTGTAGTAGTGAGTATTTCTGTTACACTTTGTACTCTTTTATTGTAAACTTCATATTTCTATACCTGTTTTTAATTCTCTACTGTTGTGGTGGTATGTACTGTAGGAGTTCTTTTCTTTACTATTGTACTTTTGTTACTGTTAGTTCTTGCATGGTAAATGTGGTTTGTTTTACTACTTTTTGGTTACTTTCTCATTAGACGATCGGGTCTTGGGATCAGTCGAGTCGGTTCGATTCTCGTGTCCTGTATGGATTCGGGAACCGGGTCGTAACAAGATGGTATTAGAGCAAGGTCGTCTCGAGAAGTGAACCAACTAGCTGGAAAATAGCCAATTCACGTGCTTGTTACTAGAGTAGCCACCACAACGTACCTTTTGACATATGTTTTAAGGTTCCTTCGTTAAATATCGATTAGTATTGACGTCTTTTCTGTTCCGTGTTCGTGTCTTCTTGCAGGAGATGCCTTGATGAGGAGGTAGCGAGGTGGGCCGCGGATGCGGCCTAGGACGAGGTCGGAGGGGCGGGCGCGTTGAGCCCGACGCCTCAGTGGACCAGCCACTGCTCCCGAGCATTCAGGCCCAGGACCTCGCCCAGCTGATACGGGACATCGTGAGAGAGGAGCTTCACCTGCCGCCATGAGTGCCTCTCCCTGGGGCTACGGAGGGGGAGTCCTCTATGGGACCACGAGACGGACACAGCGCTGGACGCGGGGGAGAGGGTGGGCCTCCACCACCCCCACCTTCCTCCGGCACTTCCGAGCACGAGGCTTCTTTACTTGCCAGCTTCTCCACTTCAGCGCCACCATGAACTTTTCGGACAGTTCCGAAAGCTGAAGTCCCCCTCTTTTAAGGGAGATGAGGACCTGACCGAGGCGGAGGACTGGCTCGAGCAGATCGAGAAGGTATTTGACACCCTTCGCCCCCTTGTGGAATGCCGCATGGCCTTTGCCACGTACCAGCTGGAGAGTGCGGCACACAGGTGGTGGAGGGTGGTCAGAGGTCAGGAGAGGGACGAGCCGACTTGGGACCAGTTCTTCACCCTCTTCTACGAGCAATACTTCCCTAAACGTGGCAGGACCAGAGGCGCCGAGAGTTACACACTGTTCGCCAGGGGACGATGACCGTGAGCGCGTACCGCACGCGTTTCCTAGAGTTGTCTCGTTTCGCAGCGACAGCCATTGCTACCGAGGAGGAGTGCCTTTGAAGGTTCACCGAGGGGCTCTGGCCTGCTATTTGGGGGTATGTCAAACCCCTGAAGCTGCTTACATTCTCGAGGGTGGTGGAGGCAGTTATGACGTATGAAGAGACCAAGCCGTCCGCACGTGACACTAATAGTGGGCAGAAGAGGTCCTATCAGCCAGACTTCTTACAGGGCCGACAAGAGAGGAGGAACGTGGCGCCCGCGGGAGAGCCGTCATGCTTTGCGGGGCCATCAATGGCCTTTGGGGGCCCCCAACAAGGGCCAGTTGCTAGCACCAGACCCCCGCCCAGCCGTCAGCAAGGACCCACTGAGGGCGGGAGTCGAGTCCCCCTTTGCTACCAGTGTGGCCAGCCGGGCCACACAAGCAGGGACTGCCTGTCTAGGGCTGGAGGTCAGCAAATGCTTCCCACGCCGAGCACTGGAGGGCGAGCAGGAGGCCGTGGTTTCCAGGCGCAAGGAGGAGGACAGCTGTCGTAGGGAGGGTACCGGCCAGCGGCTACCCATCTGACTCAGAGTGTGGCTGGTTCGTCTGCACCTAGGGCTGAGGGGATCCAGACAAACATGGATGCCAGAGCTTCAGGATCAGTGGTGGCAGGTATGGTTTCAGTTTCCGGCAGACTTGTTTACATGCTTTTCGATTCTGACGCCATGCACTCGTTTGTCGTTGCCGGTTTTGCTGTAAGTTTAGGGCAAAACTATATGTTGTTAGAGGATCTGTTCGTGATTAGAGGCCCGAGTGGTCAGCTGTTTGTAGCTGAGGAGGTTTACACGGATTGTGAGGTCAGTGTTGGGGGACACAGCCTTCCTGCTGACCTGATTATGATACAGATGGAGGACTTTGGCCTAATTCTGGGTATGGACTGGCTGTTCGCTTACCGCGCCTTGGTGGACTGCTTTGAGAGGAAGATCATCTTCTCCATACCGGAGTTGCCTTCTTTCGAGTTCCACGGGCAGCCAGTGGACGGAGGCCTCAGGTGCATTTCTGCACTTCGGGCGGCGAGACTTTTGAGCTAGGGGTGTGCGGGCTTCCTAGCTTGTGTGGTGGCAGTGCCTAGCCCTGTGGCAGACTTCCAGAGTATCCCGGTGGTCAGAGAGTACCCCGATGTGTTCCCAGATGAGTTGCCAGGACTACTGCCCGAGAGTGAGATCGAGTTTGAGATCTCACTGGTACCGGAGACCAGCCCCATCTCCACAGCACCGTACAGGATGGCACCACTTGAGCTGCGAGAGCTCAAGTCTCAATTGCAGGACCTTCTGGAGAAGGGCTTTGTGAGGGCCAGTGCGTCTCCATGGGGAGCCCCGGTATTGTTCGTAAAGAAGAAGGATGGTACCCTACGCCTTTGTGTGGACTACAGACAGCTGAATAGGGTTACCATCAAGAACAGGTATTCCCTGCCGAGGATTGATGACTTGTTTGACCAGCTGCGAGGTGCCACGGTATTTTCCAAGATAGACTTGAGGTCTGGATACCACCAGTTGAGGATCAAGGAGGCAGATGTCTCCAAGATAGCTTTCCATGCCCGGTACGAACACTACGAGTTTTTGGTCATGCCGTTCAAGCTGACCAATGCCCCCGCTGCCTTCATGGACTTGATGAACCGGGTATTCAGACTGTACTTGGACCAGTTTGTGGTGGTGTTCATTGATGATGTGCTCATCTATTCTCGAGATCAGGCGCAGCACGGATAGCACTTGCGGATGGTTTTGGACACACTGAGACGACATAGGCTGTACGCCAAATACAGCAAGTGTGAGTTCTGGTTGAGGGAGGCGACCTTCTTGGGTCATGTGATCCCCGGTGATGGCTTAGCTGTGGACCCTGCCAAGGTTGAGGTAGTGCTCAGGTGGGAGAGACCGCGTACGATTATTGAGATCCGCAACTTCTTAGGATTGGCAGGCTACTACAAGCGATTTATCAGGAGCTTCTCGTAGATTGCACGTCCAATGACACAGCTGACCCGGAAGGACGTGCCCTTTACTTGGACAGACGCTTGTAAGGCGTGTTTTCAGGAGCTGAAGGAGAGGCTGACTTCGGCTCCCGTGCTCACCATCCCAGACAGTAGTGGCGGGTTCGTTATATACACGGACGCCTCTTTGCCGAGGTGAGGGGGTGTGCTCATGCAGATGGCCCACGTTGTCGCTTACGCTTCGCGGCAACTGAAGCCCCATGAGCATAGCTACCCTACCCACGACCTAGAGCTGGTAGCTGTCGTCTTCGCGCTGAAAACTTGGAGGCACTACTTGTACGGTGAGACCTTTGAGATTTTCACAGATCATAAGAGCCTCAGATACTTGTTTGATCAGAAGGAGCTCAACATGAGACAGAGACGTTGGTTGGAGCTCCTGAAGGACTATGATTGCAGCATTTCCTACCACCCGAGAGAGGCCAACGTGGTGGCTGACGCCTTAAGCCAGAAGGCACCCGCCTACTTGGCCAGTTTACAGGCGTAGAGCTGGAGCCTCATGAAGGAGATAGGCAGTTGGCGGCCCCTAGAGTTACTAGGGCACTGTGGGGCAGTGACTGTGACACGACAGACGAGGCCAGAGCTGATAAACCGCATCATCACTGGACAGATGACCGACCCGTACTTGCAGTCGTTGTGTGATAGGGTACTGTCAAGAGACCCTGGGGACTTCTCTTTTACAGACCAGGTACTGCGCATGAGGGGACGTTTGTGTGTTCCCAGGGACGAGGAGTTGTTGAGAGAGCTCCTGACTGAGTCACACGGTTTTAGGTTCACCATACTTCCCGGAAACACAAAGATGTACCATGATTTGAGACGTGACTTTTCGTGGAGGGGAATGAAGCGGGATGTAGGTGAATTCGTATAGCAGTGTTTAGTGTGCCAGCAGGTGAAGGTCGAGCATCAGAGGCCTGCAGGGCTGTTGTGGGAGAGCATCACCATGGACTTGGTGGTGGGCTTGCCCATTACCCAGCAAGGACACGACGCAGTCTGGGTGATCATTGACAGATTGACGAAGACGACACGTTTCTTGCCGATCCGAGTCACCTTAGACCAGCACAGTTGGCAGAGAGGTATATCCGCGATGTGGTACGTCTACACGGAGTTCCGCGGGAGATTGTATTCGACCGGGATACCCATTTTACGTCCCAGTTTTGGGCTGAGTTTCAGCAAGCCCTGGGGACGTGGCTGAGGTTTAGTACAGCATACCACCCCCAGACGGACGGACAGTCTGAGTGCACGATACAGACACTTGAGGATCTTTTACGTGCTTGTGTACTGGACTTGAGGGGCTCTTGGGAGGAGCACTTGCCCCTGGCGGAGTTTGCATATAATAGCAGTCATCACTCGAGCATCGACATGGCACCCTACGAGGCTCTGTACGGACGGAGGTGTACGGCACCCCTTGAGTTGGGTTGAGGTGGGGACCAAGTGGGAGGTTGGCCACAGGATGATCCGGCAGAGTCAGGAGGTGATCGAGCAGATTCACAGGCGACTCCGCACTGTCAGGAGCAGACAGAAGAGCTATGCAGATCGGAAATGCAGAGAGGTGCAGTTTGAGGTTGGGGACCACGTCTTCCTTCACGTTTCGCCCATGAAGGGCCTACAGCTGTTTGGGTTGAGAGGGAAGCTCGCGCCAAGGTTCATGGGACCCTTTGAGGTCCTGGAGTGGGTTGGACCCGTTGCTTATAAGCTTGTCCTTCCTCCCCAACTTTCTGGTGTGCACGACGTGTTCCACGTGTCCAACCTCAGGAGGTACGTCGTCGATCCTAGTCATGTCCTGAGCCATGAGAGCATCGAGGTGGGTGACGACTTGACCTACCCCGAGCGGCCAGTGCAGATTCTCGAAGGAGCCGTCCGGAGTCTGAGATGGAAGCAAGTACCCCTGGTGAAGGTCTTGTGGAGGAGACTGTAGTACGAGGTGGCTATCTGGGAGCCTGAGGTGGCGATGCGGGAGCGGTACCCGGAGCTCTTTGAGGGTACGTCTTTTCGGACCGGCTTCGATCCTCGTTGAGTTTATTATGCGTATATTGTTCTTTTTCCGCACCCTAGTGATGAGAACCTCATCATGAGCCATAACTAGCTCATTTTGACCTAATACAAAAGATAAAAGCTCCTACATAACTCAAGGAAAGGCTTAACTCAGAGAATTCTGAGTTTAAGAAGAAAACAGAAACTAAGGGGTAAAAATGCAATTTCACCAATTCAATCTGAAAACAAGGTAACTCAGGGTCCAAACATAGGTCAAAATAACCTAATAAGAAGAAAAGTGGGATTAGATGACTCAAAGAGGGCTACAACAACTCCAAGGAATTAAATGACATCCTGTAACCCTAAAAACAAACCCACTTCAATTCACGAGGTTCGAGGCAAAGAAAAAATCGAATAAACCCTTTAAAATTCATATAAAAATAATCTCTAGGGTTTAGAACCTCCAATTTGGCCTTAGGAACCCATTTTGACCTACATTGAGAACCATGCCCAATTAATAACTTAATTTGGGTTTTTGCATAAATTGACCAGTCAAACAAGGTTTAATCTACAAATAAAATTCACCATCAGAATCCTTAGGCCCTAATTAGTCATGTATAAAAACTTGAGCCTAAGAAGAAACCTTCTTGACCAACTTTACTTTTTGGCCCTCAACTTTTGAAACCCTCGCATTTTGGCCCCTAACTCTTCATCGTTCTTTGCATTTGGGTCCTCCCTGCAAAACCCTGAGCAGCACCATGCTCTGGCGACCTTGCGTGAGGCATGGCGCAGTGCAGGGTGAGGGGGACCCCCTTCCAAGTCAACCAGGGGTTCCCTGCGACGTCAGCCGTCGCAGGAACACCCCCTAATCGCCCTCACCTTCTCCATCTCCGGCGTCCTCCGGCGATGGAGGCACGTCGTCTCCCTTCGCCCTCCTCTCTATTTCTGCCTCTATAAAAACCCCCGACGCTCTGCCGCTCTCTGGAGCTCGGATCTGACGGAGAAACCCCCCATTTTTCCTCTCTTCCCACTCCGACAGAGGCCCCCTTGCTCTGGCGGTTCCTCCTCCTCCTCGTCACTCTGCCGCACTACCAGCAGCAGGGCTGCCTTCACCTCCTCTTCCCGCGTCGCGCCATACCCAGCGCGCGCTCCCCCGCTCTCTCCTCGCCGCCGCCCTCTCTCTCTGGGCACCTTCTTCTCCGGTGACAGTCAATACGACTGTCGCCCTGCTCCGGCCCCCCCTCGTCCCTCCGAGTAGGTACAATCTTTCCTCTTCCTCCCCTCTTTCTTTTCCTTACTGTAATTTTCATAACCACCCCTCGACCGCGCCTAATCGCCCTCACCTTCCCCATCTCCGACCAAACTCCGGCATCTCGCTCCCGTCATTCCACCACCCCACACGACTCGCCGACCCTCACAGAACCTCCTCCTCCTCACCCTGAT
The DNA here is from genome assembly GCA_037157565.1 of Thalassia testudinum. NCBI lineage: Eukaryota > Viridiplantae > Streptophyta > Magnoliopsida > Alismatales > Hydrocharitaceae > Thalassia > Thalassia testudinum. The sequence continues at coordinate 66,823,577 of JAZHRO010000013.1, read as the reverse complement.
CAACTTCCACCCTTCCATTTCCCGCCACTCGCCACCTGCAGACCCCCCGAACAAACCCATTTCCCACGCTACAGTTTGACCTAGGGCAGCCGCTACGCTTCGCCCCACGGCCTGCCAGATCCCACACCGCCTTCGCCGTGCCACGGCGAAGGTTCTCCGCTTGTCTGATTAGGCCGAGAGGCCGTTCTTCTGTGGACAGGTTGCTCACCCTCCGTCGCCCTTGCTGAGTCGATGAAGCTCCTTCAACCTGCAGCTGCAGGCGCGCTTCGCCCAGGTTTGTCTCGCCAGGACGCGCGGTTCGCAGCCACGTAGTCGCCCAGGCCTGCAGTGGGGAGAAAGCCCCGCAGCTGCTGCATCTTCCTGCAGCTCCCTCAGCTGCGGGTGCCCAATTGGGGTGGGACATTTAGTCCCACCTCGGAACTTTGGAGAGGCGCGCGCCTGCATAAAGGAAAAAAGTGCCTTAGGCTCTTTGCCTCCTGAGTACAGGGTGAGGTCCTTCTCACCCGCTCGAGCCGGCCTCGTCCGCGACCACGCCCCGTGGACCTGGCCCGACCCGTTTACCCGACCTGCACTTCTCACCCACCACCGCACGCCGGTGGGCCTGGACCCTAGCGCGACCCGCGTACCCGACTACTCGGCAGCTCTGGGAGAGCTATCCTATGAGTGAATTCTGAGAGAGAGAGACGCGGGGGAGGGTAGAGAAGGTTTTGCCCTCTGATCGAACTTTGAGTGTGCAGGCACAGGTGAAGAGGAAGAAGGACTGCGAGAAGAAGAAGAAAAGACGCACTGGAGCAGCAGCTACTTAAGTCGTCTGATTGAAAAATCAGACGACGCTCTGAAGGCAAAGAAGAAGGAGAAGAAAAGAAGAACAGGACCGCAAGGGAGAAGAAAAAGAGACGGACAGAAAGAAGAACAAGAAGAAAAAGAAAGAAAAGACAAGAAGAACAGAAGCAAGAAGAAAAGAAGAACACAAGGAGAAAGGCAAGAAGAAGCTCTGAAGAAGAAGAGAAGACAAGAAGAAAACAAGAAAAGAAGAACAGAGCAAGAATAAAAAGAAGGAAGAAAACTGCAGACTTAAAGAGAAGAGAAAAGAAGACAAAGAAGAGAAGAAGAAGAAGCCAACAAGACAAATCTCTCTCTCTCTTTATTTTTTGTAATAGAAACTTCGTACCTCTAGAATACAACTTGCTCCCTGAGTTCGACCTCAGGAGAACTTTCATTTCCGAGTAAAAATTGTAATAATGGCAATGACTATCTGTACTACAACGTAATTTCTATAACAAAACAACAAAACCTAGTCACAACGCCGTTATCACTTGGAGCCGTTGCCGGGGAGCAACGGCTATTCTAGAAGCTTTGAATTTCTTTTAAGAGATTACTAATCTTTTTCTCTCTCTTATGTGCAGGTAAAAATTGGAAGAACAGCCGCACAACAAACACTCCAACAAAACAGGTAATCTTCATCAGCCCTTTCTTAACTCCCTTAAAATCTAAAAAGGAACGAAAAGAAAAATCAACTTAGGGCTACCTGCATCATACGTAGTAATTCCTCAAAGTTGCCTAAATTTTTCATTTCAACACATTTTAACTGTCCATCCAACTAAGGTAATTAGGGCTAAAACCTTCTTCATTGAGCCCTAGATACTACATTTTTGAGGCAACTGAAATGGACCAACTAGAGCCAACTCAGGAATTAAAAAGCTAGGGTTTTTAGAGACACACCTTCTATTAACAAAGAAAAGATCTTCCCAAAAAGAGGTGTACCTAAACCTTGTTTGAAAAGATCTATACAGGAGAAACCCTAAACAATTGGCTCTCTAAACACTTGAACCCTAAAAGAAAGAACCCAAAAGCTCTCAAAAGAACAAGAGGTGAAGTTGACCCCTTGGGTCAACCAACCTCAAAATTAGGTCACTTCTTCACTCAAAATACCTAAAAGTTCAAGTGAAACCTTAAGCACCCTGATCTTAAAGTAAAAGAGGTAGACTTAAGAGGTCAAGATCCCCATTCTGGTCTACCTGGAACCTCAGTGACAAGAAAGGTCGGGTGGGGGAAACCCTGTAACCCGTGGGGACGCTCTACCGTGTAGGGGTCTTTGCGGGACTCACTCTCTCTGGCTGCCCAGGTAATTCTCAGGTGGACGATCTTTCTGATCAAGGGGTCCATCTGCCCCGCACCTCTATAGTCACCCAACACATTTTTGGGTGTCTTGATTGGGTCCAGCACCTTCTAAACTCTTCCACTCCAACAGTGCATGTATTGTAGGAGGTCCTTAAGACCACCCTTAAGACCTCCTTTAGAAATTCACTCTTGTCAAGGCCAAGCCTCGACGCCCGTGTTTGTGCAGCAACCCCCTCACATTATTCTCTCTTCTGATTCGGAACCAAGCTCTTCTTCTTCCCCCATCATGGCTCAGCCAGTTGAGGAAGAAAACAATCTGGAGCATCAGCTCCAGCGACTCAATGACCTCTTCCAAAACTTCCTGCACCCACCGCAGCGTCCTATGATGCGGGACCACTACAATCCTGCTGCGGTGGCCATTGAGCCTCGAGTCAGAATCCCGACTGGAGGACCAGATTCCGAATTGAAGCCCAACATGATTCATGCTATACCTAAATTCCATGGGCTTAATTCCGAAGATCCCTTCCAGCATATCAAACAACTAAAGCATCTGGCCCAAACTTTTGGGTCAGATGTGCAAAATCGGGATATTCTTGTCATGAAGATGTTCTCCTTTTCTCTTATGGACAAGGCCGCCCATTGGTATCAGACTCAGACCCAGCAGATCAACACTTGGGAAGAACTTCAATCCGAGTTTTTAAAAAGTTCTTCCCCGTTGGACGAACCAACGCCTTGCGCCATCAGATTACACACTTCACTCAACAAACAGGGGAACCTCTCCATGAGGCATGGGATCGCTTTCAGGATCTCATGAGAAAGTGCCCCCATCACGGAGTTCCTAAATGGGAACATGTCCAATCTTTTTACCAGGGACTCCGTGAGGACATTCGTCTTTTCATCAATGCAACTTGTGGAGGAAATATCATGGGTCAACATGAAGACACCGTGTGGGAGATTCTCGAAAACATGTGCGAGAACTCCATCAACAATGACTCCATGGGATTATTCGATAGGTCGAATACCCGCGCATCGACGAATCTTAGGGGAGCACATGAGACGCAGGGCCTGTCCGCATCAGTCGACCTGGAATTAATGGCCAGTCGATTGGACAAGGTCTCGATTATTGAAAAGAAGGTAAATGAACTGACTTAGCACTTGCAGCGAGCCACCTCTGCACATAACCCCTTTGCACAGCCTCCTTCCACAAGGGAAACTGTGCAAAATATTCTCCATCAATCTTCTCCTAGGATGGATCCATATACACCATCTGATTCTCTAACCAGAGGTCCATCTGATCCTCTCTATACCAACCCGGGGAATTCCATTCCCTCTTTCTCTGACTCTCTGGAGGTTCCTCAGACCTGCGAGGACCTCAACGCCATCCAGAACGACCCGTTCTCCAACACCTATAACCCTGGATGGCGAAACCATCCCAACTTTCAGTGGACGGGAAATTCCCAAACCCAAAGACCACTCTTTCAACCCCGCCCACAACCCCCTCGTCCTTACCAGCCGCCTCAGCCTCGGCCCAACCCTACTTATCCATCAGGGCCAAATCAGGATCCAATGTCCCTAATCCTTCAGACTCTGACTGACATTCAGAGAACGAATTTGGCTATTCAAAAGCAACACAAGGACGAGATTACAGAGGTCCGGAACCAATTGGCCCAGTTGGCAAATTCTTGCCAGCCGGGCACACTTCCTTCCCAACCTCTTCCTAATCCAAATAACGTGCCAACCCAGCGGCACGTTATGAACCCAAACCCGGGCCATGCCCATATGATTTATCAGGCCCCCTCTGTTCCTTCACCATACGGGATAGAGGCCTCCACCTCTTTTGCGAGTTACCAGCAGCAACCCATCTTACCCAATCCCAACCAAAACCAGGCAGGACTTAATTCCGTAACAACCCGTAGTGGTAAGGAAACCCAAGACCCACCCCATCCAAACCACTCCAAGCCTGGTAGTGATCCCGAGCCTAGGACAGTAATCCAGGACATTCCCACCCCTATCCCAGACCCAAAACCTGGACCTATCCTAGAAGAACCAACCAAGATCCCGTTTCCCGCGGCCTTGATGTTCGTCGCGCTTTTGTGCGGTTTGTTAAAAGATAATATCGTGTTGTAGTATAGCCGCGAAAGCGTTCAAAACAAATAAAGATTTTTATTACTCGAAAATCGGAGTATCCGAGGTCGAACACAGGGAGCAATCTCAGTACTTTGTAAAACCCAAGAATACAACTGTTACATGCAAATATAATTGATTCAAAGAGTTTTTAGAAAAAGTAGAATTAGACGTCTGATTTATGTATCAGACGTCTTAAATGTGATCTTTCTTTCTTTCTTCCTTCTCCTTTCTGCTTCTGTATCTTTCCTTCTGCTTTGCCGTTCCTATCTCTTTGCAATCTGCCCTTGTCCTTCTTCTTCTTCTCTGCGAAGTCTTCTAATCTTTCTGTTTTCCTTCTCCTGCGAAGGCTTCTTTCTTCTTCTTCTGTCTCCTTCTTTGGCTTGCTTTTCCTTCTTCTGCAGCGGCCAAGTCCTTTTCCTGCGAACAGGAGCAAAACCTAACCCTTCTCCCGCTACCCGCACGTCTCTCTCTCTCGAGCAATTCACTCAGAGCCGCTCTCCCAGAGCCACAGGCATTAATCGGGTCGGATCGTACCCGGGACCAGGCGCACCTGAAGGTGGTGTGATGCGCGAGGAGTACGTAGGTCTAGGTCGGGTCGGATCCGCCAAGTCCGCGTGGTCAGGTCGCGGACGAGGCGGGTGTGGGGTCAGTGAGGGACCTCACCCCTGTGCTTTCGAGGCAGTAAAGCTATATCACAAAAACTCTTTATACCATACCTGTGCCTTGAGATTCCACGAGGTGGGACTAAACGTTCCGCCCTTCCTTTGCGCGCGCCTGCAGACTCTCGTGTGCAATTGCCCACGCTGAAGGCCCTGCTGGTGCTCCCTGCTGAACTCAGTCACTTCGCGACACTTGCGAGATCCAGCTGCACCTGCCGCCTGGGAAGCCTGACGCCTGCTGCTGCTCCAAGCTTCCTGCTGCTTCGGCTGTTAATGGCGGCCGGGGCGTTCACCTGAGATTCCACAGAACGGCCTATTGGCCCAATCAGAATAGCTGGAAACCTTCGCCGTAGCACGGCGAAGGCGGTGGGTGATGCTGCAGGTTGTCGGTCGGCCTAGGCGTGCGCGCCTAGGTCAACCTGTGGCCGGAGATGGTGGGTTGTTCGGGGGGGTGGTTATGGAGGTCTGGAGTGGCAGTTGTGGGGTGGAGCGAGTTCCTGGTGGTGAGGCGGAGCTCCCGAGGCGGTTGGCGAGTCGTGTGGAGTGGCGGAGTGGTGTGGGCGGCTCGCCGGAGTGCGGTCGGAGGCGAGGAAGATGAAGGCGGATAGGTACTGTCGAGGGGTAATCAAGTAAAATAGTTGGGGGAAAAGAGAGAGGAGAGGGTAGAGAACATATCTGGGGTTGTCTGGAGGGAAGGGAGGCGGCAGAGAGGACGGCTCGTAACTGCCATCGTCGGGGAAGAAAGACCCTGAGGGAGGAAGCGGCGACGAAGACGAGGTCAGAAGCGCGCGCGCGGGGTACAGCGCGACGCGGGAGGAAGCGGCGGAGAGGACTCTGCTGCTGGAATGGCAGCAGAGCGACAAGAAGGAGGGAAGGAGGTCGCCGGAGCTTGTGGGTCGTTTGGCCGGAGATGGGAGAGGGAGGAATTTGGAAGGGATCTCCGTCAAAATCAAGCTTAGCCTCTTCGGCCGGAGTTGTGGGTTCTTATATAGGCGCTGGACTGGGTGTGCAGGGCGTGAAGGGCACGTAATTGCCTGAGGTTGGTCGCCGGAGATGGAAAGGAGTTAGGATACCCAAATCTCTCGTGCGTTCGCACGAGAGATTGAGTTCACACCAGTGATTGTAATTGACTTTATAAGGAAAGGAATTCCTCAGAGAATCCTCCTTCCATTTCTGGGAGGGAATCTCTGAGGGATTAGAGAGCAATCCCTCTCCGAACCTCGCCGGAGCTCGATTCTGCCCTAGCAATGGCGGCAGGACCGGTTTGCAAAGGAGGCGAAGAACCTAGGGGGTTCTCTGCAACGGTATTCAAAAGATAGGGACCAATTTGTGATTTGGGTGTACTAAATTGCAAAGTAGGTCAAGATGACCCCTCCTTAGGTCCAAATTTTGGTACAAACCTAATTTGGACCTAAGGAATCCAATGGAGAAGTTAGATTTCAGGTTTGACCTCGTTTGACTGGACATTTTACGTAAAAACCCAAATTAGGTTAATTGAAGAGCTAGGACCCTAATCTAGGTCAAACTAGGTTCCAAAGGCCAAATTAAGTGTTCTAAACCCTAGAGTATGTTTTTCCATGATTTATAGAGGGTTTACTTGCTTTTTGTTCTGACCGGAACCTTGTTAATTTCAGCGGGTCTGTTTTAGGGTTACCAAGTGTCATTTAGTTCTTAGATTGCACATGAATCCATTTCTGATTGACTCAACCCACTTTTTATCTCATTTATACCATTTGACCTCTGTTTTGCCTCTGAGAAATCCCGTTTGCGTACTGCAATGGTAAAATTGCAGTTTTAACCTTTATTTCATGTTTTCTTCTCAGAGCACTTGTTCCTTCAGTTAGGCCTTCTTCTAGGTTATGTAGGAGCTTTTATCTTCTTTATTGGGTCAAAATGAGCTAGTTATGGCTCATGATGAGGCTCTCATCATACCCCCATGCCTAGCTTTTGCTAGTCCCTTAGCAAAATTTCAAAGTTTTAACTTCCATTCTAGACCCTGAGTGTCTGTCAACAATGATAAGTGCTTCTCCTTTTCTTTTGTGATTAGGTGGGAATGCCGACAATAGGCCTAGAGGTACTCAAGTACCAACCAAAATCCGGACCTGTTCCGCTTTAGCCTCAGTCTTCTGCAAAGGTTTCTACGGCCCACAGAAACTAACCTAAGGTTTGTTGGACTCCGCGGTTAAAGCACCCGTGCTTGAGATATTTTTAGCCTAAGCTCAGTTTGCAGTGCATTTTTTGTAAGAGAGAGATAGAGGATTTGTTTGTTTGGAGAGCTTTTCTCTCTCTTTTCTTTTTATTTCTAGCTTCGGATTAGCTTCTCAACACGGTCTGTATCGGATTCCTCGTCCCCATCATCAATCCTCAAGGGTCCCTGGCTTTCGAGATTTCGAGATAATCCCGCCCATGGCAACCCCCGGAACCCTGGCTTTCGAGATTTCGAGATAATCCCGCCCATGGCGTTCCGTGGCCGAATTCAGACCCTGGCGATTGACATTTCATGATAATGCCACCCATGGTATCTGAACCAGCAGAGTGCTTACATGCCCCCAGTAGGATATTTAAATATCCTAAGAGACAAGCACCGAGGAGATGATATGTTGTTACGCATCTTTGAGGGGAATTTCCCGCCTCTCCGCGCTGGGAACTCGTCCAAATCAACTTGTGTTGATTGACCGCTCCTAATCTAGGTGACTTTTTCAGAACATTAAACGCTTTTCGCGTGATTTGGATGTTTATGCGCACTGAACCAGACTGTGTGTGAATTTGGGTGCTTAGGTTACCGAATCCCGCAAACCGGAGGTCAGTTAACGAGGCCGAATACTTCCTAAGCCTTAGACCTAATACTCAAGCTTCGCATTTTCCTCAACCTCTTGAGGATTATCCAGATTTTAATGGATACGTGAATTTTTAAGCTAAAGGTACTAGCCCAAAAAGCCTAAGACCAGCGTTCCCACTAATCTCTTGTTATATCTCCGTGGCACTTTTCTTTTCTTTTTCTTGATTAGGTCTAGAACTTCAGTTAACCCCTTAATCTTTTACTAATGACTATTTCTTTTCATTTTGTGCTCCTTTTTGTCATTTTTTTCTTCTTTTCCTCCTCTCATTTGTATGACCCTGAATTGTTCCTCCCCTCTATCAAGTCTTTTTTTTTTTTTATGTGAAACCCTTTCTTGATATGAATTTTCTGACATTTTGCACTTTCATACCCCCCCATGCCTAAGATTTGCAATGTCCCCATTGTAAATTAGGTGGGTTCGAATTCAGCTTAGTTCATGTATTAGGACAGGTGTGTGGTGAGTGAATGGGTCGAAGCGACTTGTTGCAAACGATTTCTAATCTCGGGTAGGTATACCTGAGGTGAAGTCGGCTGTTCTAATGGATGAACCCTAAAGTGCAATATGAGTTCCGCATAGAGATGTCAGAAACGGTTTCAGGTTTTCAAAGAATGTCGGGTTGCCTCCCGTTAAGCGCTGAGTTTTACGCCATCGGCTGGGCGCAATGAGCTCAAGAGGAATGGAGGGTAAAGGATGACTCAGTCAAATCTATATCGGTCATGTCAATGAACGGCTTGAGTCTCTACCCGTTCACGACAAAGGGTTCAGAATCGTGGCTGAGTGGGCTGATTTCAATAGCTCCATTTCCGAAGATTTGGCGGACTAGGTAGGGTCCGACCCACTTGGATCTTAGCTTTCCTGGGAATAGCTTGAGTCGAGCATCAAAGAGTAAAACTTTTTGACCAGGATGAAAGACCTTTCTAGAAATGTGTTTGTCGTGAAAAGCTTTAACCCGTTCTTTGTAAATTCGCGAGTTCTCATACGCGTCGTGGCGTAATTCATTGATCTCGCTCATTTGAAATCTTCTGTGGGTTCCAGCCTTAGAAAGGTCGAGATTACAGGTCCGTACTGCCCAATAGGCTTTATGCTCCAATTCGACGGGGAGGTGACATGCCTTCCCGTACACTAGTCTGAAGGGAGACATTCCTAATTGGGTCTTGTGTGCGGTCCTATAGGCCCACAATGCTTCCGGAAGCTGAGAAGACCAATCTTTTCTATCAGGTCGAACAGTAACCTGAAGGATCTTCTTGATCTCTCGGTTAGATAGCTCAGCTAGACCATTAGTTTGGGGGTGGTAAGGAGTAGAGATTCGGTGTGACACCCCGTATTTGGTCATCAGTGACCTGAACTGAGCGTTCGTAAAATGGGTCCCTCCGTCGGAAATTATAGCACGCGGAATCCCGAACCTTGAGAAAATGTTTTGATGGAGGAATTTTATAACGACTTTATGATTGTTGGTTCGGGTCGGAATGGCTTCTATCCACTTGGACACATAGTCAACTGCGAGTAAGATGTATTCGAAGCCATCCGAGTTCGGAAAGGGTCCCATGAAATCAATCCCCCAAATATCGAAAATTTCGCATACCAAGATCGGCTGTAGAGGCATCATGTCTCTATAGCTCATGTTGCCCAGAGTCGGGCAACGGGAACATGCCTTACAGTGTTCGTATTCATCCTTGAAAATTGTGGGCCAGTAGAAGCCACACTGGAGGACTTTCGATGCGGTCTTATGTCCAGAAAAATGTCCACCGCATGCCTGGTCATGGCAGAATGAGAGTATGTCTTTGATTTCCACTTCCGTGATGCACCGTCGGATTATCTGATCAGCGCCAATGCGGAAAAGATACGGGTCTTCCCATAGGTAATACTTGGCATCGGAACGCAATTTGTCCTTTTTGGCCTTCGACCAATCGGGCGGAATCTGATGTGATGCCAGGTAATTAACAATATCGGCGAACCATGGAAGACTTGTACTGATAGTCAGGAGGTGCTCATCAGGGAAATGTTCTGTAATAGGTCCGGAAGGATCAATAATTTCAGAAGGAAGGCGGGACAAGTGATCAGCTACCACATTGTGCTTTCCCGCCTTGTCGCGAATCTCGAGGTCAAATTCTTGCAATAGCAAGATCCAGCGGATTAGTCGAGGTTTCGCGTCCTTCTTGGCAAGTAGATGCCTTACAGCTGTGTGATCCGAGTATACGATAATACGGGAACCCAGAAGGTATGATCTGAATTTTTCCAGGGCAAATACTACGGCCAGCAGCTCTTTCTCAGTAACCGTATAGTTACGCTGAGCCTCATCCAGTGTTTTGCTGGCGTAGTAAATGACCACAGGTATCCCGTCAATTTTCTGCCCCAAAACCGCTCCTACAGCAAAGTCAGATGCATCGCACATGATCTCAAAGGGTTGAGACCAATCAGGGGACTGTAGGATTGGGGCCTGGGTGACTCGGTCACGTAGGATTTCAAATGCTTGAGTGCATTCCTTGGAAATTTCGAAAGGTACATCCTTGGAGAGAAGATTGGTCAGGGGGCGCGCGATCTTGGAGAAATCAGGGATGAATCGACGGTAGAAACCGACGTGCCCCAAAAAAGATCGGATGTCCTTAATCGAGCTAGGCATAGGGAGCTTGGAAATTAGGTTAACCTTAGCTCGATCCACTTGGATGCCTTTCTCTGAGATTAAATGTCCCAGGACAATTCCCTCAGGCACCATGAAATGGCTCTTTTCCCAGGAAAGAACCAAATTGACCTCGATGCACCGCCTGAGTATATGGACCAAGTGTTGGAGGCAATCGTCAAATGATTGTCCAAAAACTGAAAAGTCATCCATGAAGACTTCCAGATAATCACCTACCATATCTGAGAATATGGCAAGCATGCACCGCTGAAAAGTTGCAGGTGCATTGCAGAGACCGAACGGCATCCTTCGGAACGCGTACATCCCGAAGGGGCAGGTGAATGTGGTCTTTTATTGGTCCTCTGGATGGATTGCCACCTGATTGTAACCGGAGTACCCGTCAAGAAAGCAGAAGAATTTATTTCCCGCTAGTTTCTCGAGGATCTGATCAATAAATGGTAGTGGGAAATGATCCTTCTTCGTGGAGGAATTTAGTCTTCTGTAATCAATGCAGACTCTCCACGAATTAGCTATTCGGGTAGGAATGACTTCCCCGGTTTCAGTCGTGATGATGGTAAGTCCTGCCTTCTTAGGTACCACTTGTGTTGGACTCACCCAACGACTGTCGGAGATCGGGTAGATGATCCCTGCATCTAACCACTTAATGATCTCCTTTTTCACGACCTCCTGTAGGTTAGGGTTTAGGCGCCTTTGCATTTCTCTTGAAGGTCGTGAGCCTTCTTCCGTGTAGATTCGATGTGTGCAGTATGAAGGGCTTATACCAGTTAAATCATCTAGAGTCCATCCAATGGCTCTACGATGTTGTTGGAGAACAGAAATCAAACGGAGTTCCTGGTCAGGTGTGAGTCGAGAATTGATAATCACAGGAAACGTCTGATTTGAATCCAAAAAGACGTATTTTAGATGTTCAGGAAGGGGCTTGAGTTCCGTGACAGGATTGTCAGCAGCAGCGGGTGGTTCGGGGTTTGTATCGGGAGCAATGGTAGGAGTCATAGGTGTGTCTAGATCATGTCCGCACTCCTCTGTTAGCGGTTTTTGCTCCTCTAGTGGTTGATCAAGAATAATCAGGTTGTCCTCTATATGCAGTTCATCAACCACGGCTTCGACATCACAAATTTCCTCTATCACCCCACAATTAATCCCTTGATGGGCCTTGAAAATGTCTATCTTTAGATTTTGATTCCCAAATTTTAATTCTATCTGGCCCTCTTCGCAGTTTATATTGGCCCTAGCAGTTGCCAAAAAAGGTCTCCCTAATATGATTGGTGTGTCCCTTGGGTTCTTAGGTGCATCCATGTCCAGTACTATGAAGTCCACTGGGAAATAAAAATCTCGTACCCTAACAATGACATCCTCGAGTATTCCTTTGGGTGACTTGATGGATCGATCGGCTAATTGCAATGTCACCTCAGTGGGTTTAAGTTCAGATTCTTCAAGGTGGTCAAGGAGGGATGTAGGTATTAAATTTATGGAGGCACCTAGGTTTAGTAGGGCTCTATCAAGTTGGGTTTCACCAATTTTACAAGAAATCAAGGGAGTTCCTGGGTCTTTAGCCTTAGGTGGGAGTTTGCTCAAGATGACAGAGCTGGCTTGCTCTGATAGTACGATTGGGTTCCTATCCTTGGTTCGCGGCTTACGTTTAGGTGTACATATGTCTTTCAAGAACCTTGCGTAAGCCGATATGTGGCGGATTGCATCCATCAACGGGATGTTTATCTGGACCTGTTCAAAGAGCTTGACCAGATCCTCCTCAGGAGCCACAGGTTTGGTTGTCCTTTTTCCTTTGGTCAAGGCCTCAGGAAATGGGATCCTAGCTGGTTCCTCTAGGATAGGTCCAGGTTCTTGATCTGGGACAGTAGTATCTTGGATGACTACCCTAGGGTCTTGGCGATTATCAGGCTTGGAGTGGTTCGGATAGTGTGGGTCTTGTGTTGTTTTACCACTGCGTGTTGTTACAGAGTTTAATCCGGCCTGACTTTGGTTTGGGTTAGGTAGGAGGGGTGGCTGCTGCTGCAATCCTGCATAAGATGTTGACGCCTCCATCCCGTCTGGTGATGGGGTAGCGGGGGCCTGATAAATCAAATGTGCGTGGCCTGGATTTGGATTCATAACGCGCCTCTGGGTCGGCACGTTATTTGGGTTGGGCAGAGGTTGCGAAGGAAGGGTGCCAGGTTGGCGGGAATTTGCCATCTGGGCCAGTTGGTTGCGAACCTCTGTGATCTCGTCCTTGTGCTGTTTTTGCATTGCCGCATTCGTCTTTTGAATGTCAGCCAGTGTTTGAAGGATAAGAGTCAGTTGATCCTGATTTTGCCCGGATTGGTAGGTGGGATTAGGCCGAGGCTGAGGCGGCTGATATGGACGAGGAGCTTGTGGGCGGGGTTGATATGGTGGTTTTTGAGAATTTCCTGCCCACTGAAAGTTAGGATGATTTCGCCATCCAGGGTTGTAGGTATTGGAGTATGGGTCATTCTGGATGGCGTTGAGGTCCTCGCAGCTCTGAGGAACCTCAGGAAAGTCAGAATACGAGGGTTCAGAGTTCCCCCAACTCGAATAGAAGGGATCAGAGGTCACTCCGGTCCGCGAGGTAGACGGGGGTGGATATGGGTCCATCCCCTTGGCAGGTTGGTGATAGATGTTTTGCACTGTTTCCCTTGCCAGAGGAGGTCGTGTAAAAGAATTTTGTGCAGAGGTGGCTTGCTGCAAATGTCGAGTTAGCTCGTCCACCTTCTTTTCTATGATAGAGACCTTGTCCAACCGACTGGCCATCAGTTCCAGGTCGACAGAAGTGGACAGGTCCTGCGTCTCATGTGTCCCTCTTAGATTCGTCGATGCGCGGGCATTCGTCCTGTCGAATAAGCCCAAGGAGTCATTGTTTATGGAGTTCTCGCACATGTTTTCGAGAATCTCCCATACCGTGTCCTCGTGTTGGCCCATGATGTTTCCTCCACATGTTGCATTAACGAATAGACGAATATCCTCACGGAGTCCCTGGTAAAAAGACTGGACTTGTTCCCACTTAGGAACTCCGTGAAGGGGGCACTTTCGTATGAGATCTAGGAATCGATCCCAAGCTTCATGAAGAGGTTCTCCCGGTTGTTGAGTGAAATGAGTGATCTGGTGGCGCAAGGCATTTGTCCGGCCAACAGGTCCGAATTTTTTAAAAAATTCGGACTGTAATTCCTCCCAAGTGTTGATCGGGAGGGTCTGAGTCTGATACCAGTGTGCAGCCTTGTCCAAGAGGGAGAACGAAAACATTTTCATGAGTAGGATATCCCGGTTTTGTACATCTGACCCGAAGGTCTGGGCCAAATGCTTGAGTTGTTTAATGTGTTGGAATGGATCCTCAGAGTTAAGCCCATGGAACTTCGGTATGGCATGAATCATATTGGGCTTCAGATCAGAATCGGGTCCTCCAATTGGGATTCGTACTCGGGGTTCGATTGCCACCGCAGCAGGATTATAGTGATCTCGCATCATAGGTCGCTGCGGTGGGTTTACAAAGTTCTGAAAGAGATCGTTCAAGCATTGAAGTTGGTGTTCAAGGTTATTCTCCTCTTCAATGGGTTGTGCCATGATGGGAGAAGAAGGGGAATCAGGGTCTGAGTCAGATGAAAGATTTATGTGGCGTGGTTGCTGCACAAACAAGGGCGTCGAGGCTTGGCCTCGACGAGAATGAATTTCTAAGGGAGGTCTTAAAGGTGGTCTTAAGGACCTCCTACCGAACATGCACCGAAAGATGTGATGAGATTAGAAGGTGCTGGACCCAATCAAGACACCCACTAATTGTTGGGTGACTATAGAGGTTCGGGGCAGATGGACCCCTGGATCAGAAGATCGTCCACCTGAGAAATACCTGGGCAGCCAGAGAGGGAGAGTCCCGCAAAGACCCCTACACGGTAGAGCGTCCCCACGGGTTACAGGGTTTCCCCCACCCGACCTCTCTTGTCACTGCGGTTCCAGGTAAACCAGAATGGGGATCTTGACCTCTTAAGTCTACCTTTTTTTTTAATTTTAAGATCAAGGTGCTTAATGTTCCACTTGAACTTTTAAGTATTTTGAGTGCAAAAGTGACCTAATATTAAGGTTGGTTGACCCGAGGGATCAACTTCACCTCTTGTTCCTTTGAGAGCTTTTAGGTCCTTCCTTTTATGGTTCAAACGGATTATCAGCCTGATTTGCTTAGGGTTCCTCTTGTATAAATCTTTTCAAACACGGTTTAGGCACACCTCTTTTTGGAAAGTTTGTTTCTTTGTTTTAGAGAAGATGTGTCTCTAAAAACCCTAGCTTTGCAATCCCTAACTTGGCTCTAGTGGGTCCAATTTAGTTGCCGTAGAAATTAGCACCTAGGGCTCAATCAAGAAAGTTTTAGCCCTAGTTGCCTTAGTTGGATGAACAGATAAAAATATGTTGAAATGAAAATCAGGCAACTTGATGAGTTACTAAATATGAGACAGGTAGCCCTAAGTTGATTTCCCTCCTTTTTTTTAGATTGTGAGAGGGTTAAGAGAGAGGACTTATGGAGATTACCTGTTCCTTGGAGAGTCTGTTGTGCAGTTGCTATTCTTTCCTTTTTGTTTTGCTTTCCCTGAATGAACACAGCAAAAGAGAGAAGTCAAGTCGGATATTAGATAGAAAAGTTGTACTCAAAAGTTTTAAAAGTGCCCGTTGCTCCCCGGCAACGGCGCCAAAATGTTCGTCGCGCTTTTGTGCGGTTTGTTAAAAGATAATATCGTGTTGTAGTATAGTCGCGAAAGCGTTCAAAACAAATAAAGATTTTTATTACTCGAAAACCGGAGTATCCGAGGTCGAACACAGGGAGCAATCTCAGTACTTTGTAAAACCCAAGAATACAACTGTTACATGCAAATATAATTGATTCAAAGAGTTTTTAGAAAAAGTAGAATTAGACGTCTGATTTATGTATCAGACGTCTTAAATGTGATCTTTCTTTCTTTCTTCCTTCTTCTCCTTTCTGCTTCTATATCTTTCCTTCTGCTTTGCCGTTCCGATCTCTTTGCAATCTGCCCTTGTCCTTCTTCTTCCTCTTTGCGAAGACTTCTAATCTTTCTGTTTTCCTTCTCCTGCGAAGGCTTCTTTCTTCTTCTTCTGTCTTCTTCTTTGGCTTGCTTTTCCTTCTTCTGCAGCGGCCAAGTCCTTTTCCTGCGAACAGGAGTAAAACCTAACCCTTCTCCCGCTACCCGCACGTCTCTCTCTCTCAAGCAATTCACTCAGAGCCGCTCTCCCAGAGCCACAGGCATTAATCGGGTCGGATCGTACCCGGGACCAGGCGCACCTGAAGGTGGTGTGATGCGCGAGGAGTGCGTAGGTCTAGGTCGGGTCGGATCCGCCAAGTCCGCGTGGTCAGGTCGCGGACGAGGCGGGTGTGGGGTCAGTGAGGGACCTCACCCCTGTGCATTCGAGGCAGTAAAGCTATATCACAAAAACTCTTTATACCATACCTGTGCCTTGAGATTCCACGAGGTGGGACTAAACGTTCCGCCCTTCCTTTGCGCGCGCCCGCAGACTCTCGTGTGCAATTGCCCACGCTGAAGGCCCTGCTGGTGCTCCCTGCTGAACTCAGTCACTTCGCGACACTTGCGAGATCCAGCTGCACCTGCCGCCTGGGAAGCCTGACGCCTGCTGCTGCTCCAAGCTTCCTGCTGCTTCGGCTGTTAATGGCGGCCGGGGCGTTCACCTGAGATTCCACAGAACGGCCTATTGGCCCAATCAGAATAGCTGGAAACCTTCGCCGTAGCACGGCGAAGGCGGTGGGTGATGCTGCAGGTTGTCGGTCGGCCTAGGCGTGCGCGCCTAGGTCAACCTGTGGCCGGAGATGGTGGGTTGTTCGGGGGGGTGGTTATGGAGGTCTGGAGTGGCAGTTGTGGGGTGGAGCGAGTTCCTGGTGGTGAGGCGGAGCTCCCGAGGCGGTTGGCGAGTCGTGTGGAGTGGCAGAGTGGTGTGGGCGGCTCGCCGGAGTGCGGTCGGAGGCGAGGAAGATGAAGGCGGATAGGTACTGTCGAGGGGTAATCAAGTAAAATAGTTGGGGGAAAAGAGAGAGGAGAGGGTAGAGAACATATCTGGGGTTGTCTGGAGGGAAGGGAGGCGGCAGAGAGGACGGCTCGTAACTGCCGTCGTCGGGGAAGAAAGACCCTGAGGGAGGAAGCGGCGACGAAGACGAGGTCAGAAGCGCGCGCGCGGGGTACAGCGCGACGTGGGAGGAAGCGGCGGAGAGGACTCTGCTGCTGGTATGGCAGCAGAGCGACAAGAAGGAGGGAAGGAGGTCGCCGGAGCTTGTGGGTCGTTTGGCCGGAGATGGGAGAGGGAGGAATTTGGAAGGGATCTCCGTCAAAATCAAGCTTAGCCTCTTCGGCCGGAGTTGTGGGTTCTTATATAGGCGCTGGACTGGGTGTGCAGGGCGTGAAGGGCACGTAATTGCCTGAGGTTGGTCGCCGGAGATGGAAAGGAGTTAGGATACCCAAATCTCTCGTGCGTTCGCACGAGAGATTGAGTTCACACCAGTGATTGTAATTGACTTTATAAGGAAGGGAATTCCTCAGAGAATCCTCCTTCCATTTCTGGGAGGGAATCTCTGAGGGATTAGAGAGCAATCCCTCTCCGAACCTCGCCGGAGCTCGATTCTGCCCTAGCAATGGCGGCAGGACCGGTTTGCAAAGGAGGCGAAGAACCTAGGGGGTTCTCTGCAACGGTATTCAAAAGATAGGGACCAATTTGTGATTTGGGTGTACTAAATTGCAAAGTAGGTCAAGATGACCCCTCCTTAGGTCCAAATTTTGGTACAAACCTAATTTGGACCTAAGGAATCCAATGGCGAAGTTAGATTTCAGGTTTGACCTCGTTTGACTAGACATTTTGCGTAAAAACCCAAATTAGGTTAATTGAAGAGCCAGGACCCTAATCTAGGTCAAACTAGGTTCCAAAGGCCAAATTAAGTGTTCTAAACCCTAGAGTATGTTTTTCCATGATTTATTGAGGGTTTACTTGCTTTTTGTTCTGACCGAAACCTTGTTAATTTCAGCGGGTCTGTTTTAGGGTTACCAAGTGTCATTTAGTTCTTAGATTGCACATGAACCCATTTCTGATTGACTCAACCCACTTTTTATCTCATTTATACCATTTGACCTCTGTTTTGCCTCTGAGAAATCCCGTTTACGTACTGCAATGGTAAAATTACAGTTTTAACCTTTATTTCATGTTTTCTTCTCAGAGCCCTTGTTCCTTCAGTTAGGCCTTCTTCTAGGTTATGTAGGAGCTTTTATCTTCTTTATTGGGTCAAAATGAGCTAGTTATGGCTCATGATGAGGCTCTCATCACTTGACCAAGGGAAAGAAGACCACCAAGCCCGTGGCACCTGAGGAGGACCTGGTCAAGCTCTTTGAGCAGGTCCACATAAACATCCCCTTGATGGATGCAATCTGCCACGTACCGGCCTACGCACGATTCTTAAAGAATGTGTGTACACCCCAGCGTAAGCCGTGAACCAAGAGTGGGAGTCCAATTGTTCTGTCAAAGCAAGCCAGCTCTGTAATCCTAAGCAGATTCCCACCCAAGGCTAAAGACCCTGGTACTCCCCTGATTTCCTGCAAGATAGGTGATACCCAATTTGATAGAGCTTTGCTAGACTTAGGCGTATCCATAAATCTGACACCCACATCCTTACTTGACCATCTAGAAGAACCTCGGTTAAAACCAACCGAGGTAACATTACAATTAGCAGATCGATCTATAAAGTTACCAAAAGGGATTCTCGAGGATGTTATTGTGAGAGTGCGGGATTTCTACTTTCCTGTAGACTTTATAGTCTTAGACATGGACGCACCTGAGAACCCTAGGGATACACCAATGATTTTAGGGAGACCTTTCTTGGCTACTGCTAGAGCCAACATTAGCTGTGAGGAGGGCCAAATAGAGCTCAAATTTGGGAATCAAACCCTGAAAATTGATATATTTAAGGCCCAACAAGGAATCAATTGCGGTGTCATCAAACAGATTTGTGACGTTAGGGCTTTGGTTGATGAAACACACTTCCAGAATGACCTAATTATACCTCATCAACCGCAGAAAGATCTTGACCCGTAAACTGAGGAGTCAAATCCAGATATGAACAACCCAGTAACTCCTACCCTTGAACCTCACGTCTATACTGAACCACCCGCTGCTGCTGATAACCCCATCCTCGAATTGAAGCCCCTTCCTGCTCACTTGAAATACATCTTTTTGGGTTCTAATCAGACCCTTCCTGTGATTATCAATTCCAACCTCAATCTTGAACAGGAATCCCGTCTGATTGCTGTCCTCCAGTAACATCGCAGAGCCATCGGGTGGACTCTCGATGATTTGACTGGAATAGGTCCCTCTTATTGTACTCATCATATCTATTCAGAAGAGGGCGCACGACCTTCTCATGAAATGTAGAGACACTTGAACCCCAATCTGCAGGAGGTCGTGAAAAAGGAGACCATCAAGTGGTTAGATGCCGGGATCATCTACGCGGTTCCTCCTCCTCCTCCTCCTCGTCGCTCTGCCGCACTACCAGCAGCAGGGCTGCCTTCACCTCCTCTTCCCGTGTCGCGCCGTACCCAGCGCGCGCTCCCCCGCTCTCTCCTCGCGGCTGCCCTCTCTCTCTGGGCACCTTCTTCTCCGGCGACAGTCGATACAACTGTCTCCCTGCTCCGGCCCCCCCTCGTCCCTCCGAGTAGGTACAATCTTTCCTCTTCCTCCCCTCTTTCTTTTCCTTACTGTAATTTGCATAACCACCCCTCGACCGCGCCTAATCGCCCTCACCTTCCCCATCTCCGACCAAACTCCGGCGACTCGCTCCCGTCATTCCACCACCCCACACGACTCGCCGACCCTCACAGAACCTCCGCCTCCTCACCCTGATCAACTTCCGCCCTTCCATTTCCCGCCACTCGCCACCTGCAGACCCCCCGAACAAACCCATTTCCCATGCTACAGTTTGACCTAGGGTAGCCCCTACGCTCCGCCCCACGGCCTGCCAGATCCCACACCGCCTTCGCCGTGCCACGGCGAAGGTTCTCCGCTTGTCTGATTAGGCCGAGAGGCCGTTCTTCTATGGACAGGTTGCTCGCCCTCCGTCGCCATTGCTGAGTCGGTGAGGCTCCTTCAACCTGTAGCTGCAGGCGCGCTTCGCCCAGGTTCGTCTCGCCAGGACGTGCGGTTCGCAGCCACGCAGTCGCCCAGGCCTGCAGTTGGGGAGAAAGCCCCGCAGCTGCTGCATCTGCCTGCAGCTCCCTCAGCTGCGGGTGCCCAATTGGGGTGGGACATTTAGTCCCACCTCGGATCTTTGGAGAGGCGCGTGCCTGCATAAAGGAAAAAAGTGCCTTAAGCTCTTTGCCTCCTGAGCACGGGGTGAGGTCCCTCTCACCCGCTCGAGCCGGCCTCGTCCGCGACCACGCCCCGCGGACCTGGCCCGACCCGTTTACCCGACCTGCAGTCCTCGCCCACCACCGCACGCCGGTGGGCCTGGACCCGGGCGCGACCCGCGTACCCGACTACCCGGCAGCTCTGGGAGAGCTATCCTATGAGTGAATTCTGAGAGAGAGAGACGCAGGGGAGGGTAGAGTAGGTTTTGCCCTCTGATCGAACTTTGAGTGTGCAGGCACAGGTGAAGAATAAGAAGGACTGCGAGAAGAAGAAGAAAAGACGCACTGGAGCAGCAGCTACTTAAGTCGTCTGATTGAAAAATCAGACGACGCTCTGAAGGCAAAGAAGAAGGAGAAGGAAAGAAGAACAGGACCGCAAGGGAGAAGAAAAAGAGACGGACAGAAAGAAGAACAAGAAGAAAAAGAAAGAAAAGACAAGAAGAACAGAAGCAAGAAGAAAAGAAGAACACAAGGAGAAAGGAAAGAAGAAGCTCTGAAGAAGAAGAGAAGACAAGAAGAAAACAAGAAAAGAAGAACAGAGCAAGAATAAAAAGAAGGAAGAAAACTGCAGACTCAAAGAGAAGAGAAAGGAAGACAAAGAAGAGAAGAAGAAGCCAACAAGACAAATCTCTCTCTCTCTCTCTTTATTTTTTGTAATAGAAACTTCGTACCTCTAGAATACAACTTGCTCCCTGAGTTCGACCTCGGGAGAACTTTCATTTCCGAGTAAAAATTGTAATAATGGCAATGGCTATCTGTACTACAACGTAATTTCTATAACAAAACAACAAAACCTAGTCACAACGCCGTTATCACCTAGTTAGCACAAGTTTCGGGGATGAAACTTCCTTTGAGTTTGTTATGTTGTTAAGACCTGAGGCATCAAAAACACTTTAAGACGTCTGGGAGTTGGTCTAGACATCTAGTTAGACGTCTGGAAATAAATTTTTGCGTGCGTACGATCGCGAGTCTGTGCGTGTGCCGCGTGCAGACTGAAACTTGTCGACCTGCAAATGCCTTTTCTTCCCCCCTACGCCTTCAAATACCCCTCTCCCCTCTCCCTCGTTCACCACCCCACCGTCTTCTCCTTCCTGCAGTGTGAGTGCGAGAGCGGAAGTGAGAGCGAGCCACCGCTTCTACCGGGTGGAGTGGCGGAGGGGAGAGGTGTAGCGAGAGGGAAAGAGGAGAGAGAGCACACGAGAAAGAGAGAGAGAGAGCTCGCCGGAGTAGATTGAGGCCGATCGGCGGGCGCGCGGAGGAGCGTGGTGCTGGGGAGGTTCCCCCGATGCTGCTGCAGCTCAGGCAGTAGGCGGACGAGCGCGGCGCGGCCGCGCGCAGCGGGAAGAAGATGAGGAGGTTCTGATTCTGGGAATTTTTCCCAGGATCAGATGTCTGGACCTACATCCAGACGACACGGGCAACGTCTGGAGGGAGCTCCAGACGACTGAGAGGTATGATATTTCTCCTGTACCTCCTTTTGTGGATACGGCCATGCAGGCCGTTCTGCCGAAGTTCTGAGACGTGTCGTGTTGAGGAGGTTTTCGTCGTGCGTGCTGGTTTCGTTTCGGGAAGGCGCGGGGACACACCCTCCCATGCAGTTCAGGCATCTAGGCACAGCATCAGACGGCGGAGAGCGTCTCCAGACGTCCGGAGAGGTGGTCGGACATCTGGAACTGGGTCCAGACGATTCAACAGGTTCCTTGGACCTCTAAGGAGCAGCGTAGAGTGAGGTATGACCTGGACCACTTTTTAAGACGTCTGGAAGGTGTTCCAGATGTCTGATTTGAGTCAGAGTTGTCGTTTTTGACCCATTTAGGGCCCGTTCGAGGTTCGATTTCTGCATTTAAGGTTCTGTTCATCTCAGAATTAGTTCCTCTACTTGTTTGAAATACTTTTACAATGTTCTGATTGGTTCCTTGTGATTGATTTTTGTGTTAGGACCTCATTCTGTTGCTCCTTTAGGGGTTGCGGAGGCATGTGGACCTGCCGATCATGCCCCCATTGCTCCCGATTTTGTGGGTAGAGTGGCTCCCCTTAGTTACTTACAACATTTAATGCATCTCTAAAATAAATGATAGATCCTAGGGTATGGCATGAATCCTAATACCTGAAAACTAGATTGAATGATAGATCCTAGGGTATGGCATGAATCCTAGGACCTGGAAACTAGACTGAATGATTGATCTTAGGGCGTTGCATGAATCCTAGGAACAGAAACACTGAAACGAATGTCTTGAATGCCTGAATTGCAGTCTTAGATAAGTAAATAGAATAATGATAATTGCCTGAAATTGGATAACAGCTGTCTGTTAGTAACTGGTAGTGTCGTTCTGTTAGTGTTTATGTTTATTATTGTTTAGTTACAGTCGTTATAGTATGTAACAAGATAGCTACCAGATTACTACAAATTTTTACTCGGAATACAAAGCTTTCTCGAGGTCGAACTCATGGAGCAACTAGAATTCTAGAAGTATAAAAGTTCTTACTTAAGTTACAAAAATAATATATATATATATAGAGAGAGAGTTTTGTTGGCTTCTTCTTCTTCTCTCTTCTTTTTCTTTCTTTTCTTCTTCTCTTTGCTTTCCTCGCTCTTCTTCAGCCTTGCCTTCTCTTTTCTCTTTTTTTTCTCTGCGGCAGTGGTGATCTTCCTCTTCTTTTCTTCCTTTCTTGTTTGCGGATATGCCTTCTTTCTTTCTTTTTCTGGCGGTTGTGTCTTCTTCCTTCTTGTTCTTCTTCTTTTCTTCTTGCCTTCTTCTTTCTTCTTTTCCTTCCTGCCTTCTTCTTCTTCTTGGCGGCTGCAAAGGCTTCTTTCTTCTTCTGCGGCTGTAGTAATTCCGACGTCTGATACAGTGCTCAGACGACTTATCTGTGGCTTTGCTACAGTTCCTCCCTTCTTCTTTCTTCTTCTGTTTCTCTCCTTCCTTCCTTCTTCAGCTGCCCTGAGCGGCTAATGCTTCGGCCGCTTCTCTTCTTCTTCTTTTCCTTCCTGCCTTCTTCTTCTTCTTTTCTTCCTGCACGCTCACACAAAGGTTAGAGCAAAACCTACTCCTACCCCTTCCCTGCATCTCTCTCTTTCTCAGAATTCTCTCTTAGGATTGCTCTCCCAGAGCTAGGTAATCGGGTGCGGGTATCGCGCCTGGGACTAGGCCCACCGACATGAGATGGTGGGCGAGGAGTACGCAGTTCGGGTAGTCGGATCCAGCCCAGACCCGCGGGACGTGAGCGCGGGTGAGGGCGAGCAAGCGCGTGGCGCGCTGCTTACAGGAGAGGGACCTGACCCCTGTGTTCTAAGGCAGTAAGCCTTAAGCACTTTTTCAGTTTAAGTGCGGGCGCTCAGCCATGCACTTACGAGGTGGGACTAAAGTCCCACCTCCCAATTTCGCATCCGCAGGCGAGCAATCAGCGGCCAATTGAGGCAGCTCATAAGGCCTTCGCCCCAATTGCAGGCCTGGGTGTCTTCGCGACTCTTGCCTGCGTAGCCTGGGACGT
This sequence comes from Thalassia testudinum, assembly GCA_037157565.1. Classification (NCBI taxonomy): domain Eukaryota; kingdom Viridiplantae; phylum Streptophyta; class Magnoliopsida; order Alismatales; family Hydrocharitaceae; genus Thalassia; species Thalassia testudinum. Next base: position 66,800,296 of record JAZHRO010000013.1, on the reverse strand, counting down.
GCGCCTAGGCTGGAAGATGCCTGCAGCTGCAGGTGAAGCTGCTGTAGCTCGTCGACAATGGCGATGAGAGGGCGCGAACCTGAAATCACAACTACGGCCTCTCGGCCCAGTCAGAACATGTGGGAAGCTTCGTCGGAGTGTGGCGAAGCTTGTGCGGTGGTCGGCGGTGTGCGGAAGTGCGTGCAGAGGCTGACTTAGGTCAGACTGTGGGCGAAGGGGTGGGTTTGTTCGGGGGGTGGTTGGGTGGCGCTTGGCAGTGGATGGAGAGGGGGGATCGGTGGAGTGGAGTGTGAGGGAGCTTCTGGGCTGGTTGGCGAGGTGTGAAGGGGCTTGTGAGCGTGGGGTGGACTTGCCGGAGGGGGTGATCGGAGGTGGAGAAGGTGAGTCTGGACAGTGGCTGGCGGGTGGTCGAAAGGGCAAATTGGAAGAGGGAAAATACAAGAGACAGTGGAAGCTATCTACCTAATTACTCGACAAAGGGGAAGGGCAGAGCAGCTGGCTCATATCTGCCGGAGCTAGAGACGAAGACGCCCTAGAGGAGGGTTTCGGCGATGAGGAAGCAGGCGGAGGGCTCCAGTAGGTACTGCCTGGTGCAGACGACAAAGCAGGGGAAACCCTGCTGCAGGTAGGGCAGTAGAGCGACGAGGAGGAAGAGGAGGAGTTCGCTGGAAGCTTTGGGCTCTCTGACCGAAGGAGAAAGGGATGAAGACCGGGGTAGTTCTCCGTTAAAGGAAGCTTGAAGGAGCCGGCAAGGTCTGTCGGTCCTTATAAAGGGCTTGGCGCGCAGAGAGGGATGAGGTGGCGTCGTGTCAGCCTCGCCGAAGTATGGCTGGAAGGGACACCCATACCTTTCGTGCGTTTGCACGGAAGGTATGGTGGTCGGCAGAGGGCATGGGCGGGTCCCTGCAACGGAGGACGTCGCAGGGAACCCCACATCTGTTCTAGAGGACGGCAGCCCTGCCTTACGCGGCACCATGCTCCACGCAAGGTCACCGGAGTATGGCGCTGCGCAGAAGTTGCAAGGAGGATTGTTCTGCAAAGAATGATGAAAAGTTGGGGACCTAAATGCAAGGGTTTCAAAAGATAAGGGTCAAAAAGTTAATAAAGAGGACCAAATTGTAAAGTTGGTTGAGGAGGTCTTTGGTTAGGCTCAAGTTTTTATACCAGACTAAATTGAACCTAAGGATTTCAATGGTGAATTTTAATTCTAGATTAGACCATGTTTGACCGACAATTTTACGCAAAACCCAAATTAAGTTATTAATTGGGCATGGTTCTCTTTTTAAGTCAAAATAGGTTTCTAAGGCCAAATTGAAGGTTCTAAACCCTAGAGAATATTTTATATGAATTTTAGAGGGTTTAGTTGATTTTTATCCTGCCTCTAACCTCGTGAATTGAAGTGGATTTGTTTTAGGATTACAGAATGTCATTTAATTCCTAGAAGTTGCTATAACCCTTTTTAGATCAGATCAACGTACTTCTCTCATTGTTAAGCTTGTTTGACCTATGTGTGGACCCTTAATTACCCTGTTTGCGAACTGCATTGGTGAAATTGCATTTTTATCCCTTATGATTTGTTTTGTTCTTTAACTCAGAATTCTCTGAGTTAAGCCTCTCTTTGGGTTTTGTAGGAGCTTTTTCTCACATATCTGGATTAGATTGTGCTAGTTAGGGTTTATGATGAGGTTCTCATCATACCCCCATGCCTAGCTTTTGGTAGTCCCTTAGCAAAATTTTAAGGTTTCAACCCTTGTTCTAGACCATGAAGTTCTTAATGATTTCGGATAAGTATTTTTTCATTTGCAAACTAGATTAGGTCAGAATGCCAACCATAGGCCTAAAAGGTACTCTAATACCAATTAAGATCCAGATCTGTCTAGCCTCAGCCTCAGTCCTTAACAAAGGTTTTTAAGGCCTACAGGAAATAACCTAAGGTTTATTGGACTTTGTGGTTAAAGCACCTGTGCTTGAGATAATTTTAGCCTTGGCTCAGTTCGCTGTGCGTTTTGTAAGAAAGAGAGGTAGAATATTTATCTGTTTGGAGAGTTTTCTCTCTCTTTTTCTTTTTAATTTTAGCTTAAGATTGGCTTTTCAACACGGTCTGTATCAAATTCATTGTCCCCATCATCAATCCTCAAGGGTTCCTGGAAATCTATGCTTCGAGATAACACCGCCCATGGTAACCCCCAGAATCATGGCTATTGAGATTTCGAGATAATCCCATCCATGGTGTTCCATGGCCGAATTCAGACCCTGGCAATTGACATTTCGGGATAATGCCATCCTTGGAATCTGAACCAGCAGGGTGCTTACATGCCCCCAGTAGGATATGTAATGTTACGAACGCGGCTTCAAGACGATTTTTAAGACGTTTGGGAGGTGGCCCAGACGTCTGGAACCCCTTCCAGACGTCTGGGATTAAATTTTTGCGGCATACGGGGTTGCGTCTGCGCGCATGCACGTGTAGACCTGCAACCGCCACTCTCTTCCCTCTTTTTCCCTCTCTCCTCCTGCAGGACGCAGTGCTCTCTCTCTCTCCTCGAGCGCAGCCTTATAAGGCCCCCGCCCTCTCCCTCACCCTCATCTCCTCTGTTTCCTCTTCATCTTTTGCCAGCCGGTGCGAGAGCGCGAGCGAGCAGCGGCAGCAGCGGCCGCGGCAAGTGTGCGGGAGGAGGTGTTGCACGAGGGAGGAGACGCTCGGCCGTGAGGGCTCGAGCTTGCCGGGGCAGCTAGAGCCGGCCGGCGGGGTAGCAGCGGGCGTGGAGTGTCGCGGAGGGGCTGTTGCAGCTTGAGCAGCAGGCGGACGGGGCGCGGCGCGGCCGTGCGTCGCGGGCGGAGAACGAGTCGAGCTCTGATTCTAAAAGTTTTCCCATAATCAAACATCTGGGCTTCCAACCAGACGATGGTGAAGACTTCTGGAGGACTGTCTAGACGTCTGGGCAGTAAGGTATTTCCATCTTCTCCCTTTTTCGCGTGTACGGCCATGCGGCCGCGCGGGATTTCTGACCACGCCCCCAGTACTCCCGTTGTAGCTGGTAGAGTGGCTTTTAATTTACTTAATCAAAATTGTTACAATTGTGGAATAATTAATAGAGTCTAGGGCACTGCATGAACCCTAGGACTGAGAAACTAAATTGAATGATAGATCCTAGGGTATTGCATGAAACCTAGGATGGGAGACTAGATTGAATGATAGATCCTAGGGTTTTGCATGAATCGTAGGACTGGAAAACTAGAGATATATATATATATATATTGCAGTCTTGGAAAAGTGGAAAGGAAATAATAGCTGCCTGTTATGAATGAATAAATATGAGAATATGGGTTGTATGAACATAAGACTGGAACAGTGAAACCTACAATGGCCAAACAAAAAGAATACGAACCCTACGGGGAATTAGGAGTATAACTCCTGGAAAGAGAATAGAATGGAACTGAGAAAGTGAAACGTGGAAGTGTGTTGTCTCCTGGGTACGTGGTACCAAAGAGAGCACACATTACCTCTTAGTGCAGAGCGGAGCTAGCCGCCCCGGGGACCCGGGGTTAGGTCTGGCCACTTTGTACCGACTTTTGGCCCTCGTGTACATAGTACCGAGGAGAGCTACTAGTGTAGGGAGAGTACTAGCTATCCCATGAGCCCCGGGGTTCTGCTGGCCCTCCTACACCGACTTGTTAGGCTCACTGGGAAAACCAAGGTAGTCAGGCGAGGGTACGCGGACTGTGGAGGGACAAGGCCCCTGTTTGGTTACTATGGAGGGGTTGGACCCCTGTTACTGAGAGGGCCCTGCCCTATACTGGTTCCGTGTTGTGCTTTGGGCGCACCCGTTAAGGAAACGACTGACCGCGTGCCAGTGCGAGGTAGCTACCCGTGTGTTTATCGCGCGTGCCGTAGTCACCGTTACGTCTGTCAGCAACCTTGGGGTGGTTGACTGAGAGTAGGATCACCACGGGGGACTCTCCCGGCCAGGAGAGCACCACGTGTTACTTCTATCTTTCGGAAAAGATTGCAATCAAGATCGTTCCCACGAGGAACATTCGAGATCAAGTGAAGGATCTGAGAAATAAATAAATCGCGAAATAGTAGAAAGACGTAAATAAAGAAACTAACAAAATATAACAGCTAGTGTACACTCTACCGCTTCTTTAGTTTTAGTTGCCACTCTACTCAGCGTTTCGCTGACGTGTTACACTCGTTACTTTTCAGGACCAGGTGCTGAGCAGCTAGGGTTAGCGGCTGCAGAGGACGTTGGGCCTAGTAGGGTCCAGTAGAGTTACCGCAGTTCTTTTGTACCCCTTTTGTTCCACTGTAGTGAGTAGTTCTTGTTACTCTCTGTACTTTTCTTTACTTGTAGTTCATGTTATGTTATAATTGTTGTTCTACTGTTGTGGTGGTACATACTGTAGTAGTTCCTTTTCTTACTGCTGTATTTTGTTATTGCTAGTTATATTCATACTGAATGTGGTTTATTTTACTGCTATTTTGGTTACTTCCTCGTTGGACGACTAGGTCTTGGGATTAGTTGAGTCGGTCCGGTTCTCGTGTCTCGTAATGACTCGGGAATCAGGTCGTTACAAGATGGTATCAGAGCAAGGTCGTCCCGAGAAGTGAACCAACTGACTGGAAAATAACCAATTCACGTGTCTGCAACTAGAGTAGCCACCACAATGTTTCTTTTGGCATAAGCTCTTTGACTTCTTTGTTAGATATCGTTCCATATTGACGTGTTTCCGTTTTGCTTTGCGTCTCCTTGCAGGAGATGCCTTGTCGTGGGACTAGGAGGGTGGGCCGCGGGCGTGGCGGAGGTCGAGGCCCGAGGGATAGATGTATCGAGTTTGGAGTACATGCTACCCCTCCTCTTCTCCTGAGCATACCGTCTCCGAACCTCGTCCATCTGATTCGAGAGGTGGTTCGAGAAGAATTTCAGCTTTCACCCACTTTGCTGCCCCCTCATCTCCCTTCCGAGCGTATTACAAGGGAGTTGGTCGTGGAATGAGATTTCCTCCGTCACACTAGGCGAGTTAGGGGAGCTCAATGGAGGAGCGTGGTGCCCGCAGGAGAGCCATCACGTTTTGCAGGGTCATCAGTGGCCTCTGGGGGCCCTCGACATGGGCCGGTTGTTAGCACCGGACCCCCACCCAGCCGACAGCAAGGACCCACCGAGAGGAGGCATCGAGTTCCCCTCTGCTACCAGTGTGGCCAGCCAGGCTATTTCAGGAGGGACTGCCCGTTTAGGGCTGGAGTACAGCAGACGCTCACCGCTTCGAGCACTGAGGGCCAGTCGGGTGGCCGTGGGTTTGAGGTACCTAAGAGAGGACAGTCGCCACGAGGAGGATACCGGCCCGTTGTCACTAGTTCCAACCCGGGCTTACCTGTTTTGTCCACCCCCAGTACCGAGGAGTGTCGTAACGTCGTGACTTACGGAGACATCATAGCTTTAGCCCATACGATGATAGGTATGGTTACATGGTTTGGTCTTTTTAGAGTATGAAATTCCTGCATTCCGGTACGATGTACTGTCTTGTCACATGAGTTGTTGCTACTATGGAGTCCGATAGCACTCCATTAGGGAAATAGTGGTAATTAGAAATCTAGGTGGTCAGCTGTTTGTAGCTGAGGAGGTGTACACGGGTTGCGAGGTCAGTATTGGGGGACATAGCCTTCCTGCTGACCTGATTATGATACGAATGGAAGACTTTGGCGTAATTCTGGGGATGGACTGGCTATCCGCTTACCACGCTTTGGTGGATTGTTTTGAGAGGTATATCGTCTTCTCCATACCGGAGTTGCCTTCTTTCGAGTTTCACGGACCAAAAGTTAGTTAACGAGGCCAAATACTGCCTAAGTCTTAGACCTAATACTCAAGCTTTTCATTTTTTTCAACCTCTTGAGGAATGTCTAGATCTTAATGGGTACTAAGAGTCTATCCAAGAATGCCTAAAGTTCGCGTTCTTACTAATCTCACTGTGCTCTTTTCATTTCTTTTCCTGAATGAGGTCTAGAACTTAGGTTAATTTCTTAATTTCTTATTAATGACTATCACTTTTCTTTCATTTTGTGCTCCTTCTTTTCATTTTGTTTCTTTTTCTTCTCCTCCTCCTTTGTAGAGTCCTCAAAATTTTCTTTCCTCCTCTCATTTTATTATTCTTTTTCCAAATTTTTTTTAATTTTTATCTTGTTTTTGGCATATGTGAATTTTTTTGTTTAAAACCTTTTCTTACAAGTTTTTGCACTTTCATACCCCCCCATGCCTAAGATTTGCAATGTTCTCATTGTAACTTAGGGGGTTTTTATTCAACTTAGTTCATACATTAGGATAGATGTTTTGATGAGTGAATGGGTCAGGGTGGTTGTTGCGGACGATTTTTAATCTCAGATGCAAGCACCTGAGGTGGAGTCGGCTGTCCTAAAGGGTGAACCTTAAGTGCACAAAGGTGTTAGAAAAGGTTTTAGGTTTTCAAAGAGAATGATGGACTGCCTCCCGTTAAGCCCTGAGTTTTACGCCATCGGTTGGGCGCAATATGCTCAGGGAGAATGGAGGATAAATGATGATTCAGCCAAATCAGTAGAGGTTACATCAATGAACGGTTTGAGTCTTTGACCGTTCACGATGAAAGGTTCGGAATCATGGCTGAGCGGACTGATCTCGACGACTCCATTTCCAAAAACCTGTTGGACAAGGTATGGTCCGACCCACTTGGATCGCAACTTCCCAGGGAAAAGTTTGAGTCGGGCATCGAAGAGTAGGACCTTCTGACTAGGATAAAAGATCTTTCTAGAGATATGCTTGTCATGGAAGGCTTTAACCCGCTCCTTGTACATTCGCGAGTTCTCGTACGCATCAAGTCGTAATTCATCGATCTCGCTGATTTGAAGCTTTCTGTGGGTTCCAGCCTTAGAATGATCATGATTACAACTCCGTACTGCCCAATAAGCTTTGTGCTCCAGTTCGACGGGAAGGTGACACGCCTTCCCATACACCAGTCTAAAGGGAGACATGCCTAATTGGGTTTTGTGGGCGGTCCTATAGGCCCACAAGGCTTCCAGAAGTCGGGACGACCAGTCCTTCCTGTCAGGTCAGTGACCTGCAGAATTTTCTTGATCTTCCGATTTGACAGCTCAGCTAGACCATTAGTCTGGGGGTGATAAGGAGTAGAGATTCGGTGAGACACCCCGTATTTGGTCATTAGTGACCTAAGCTGAGCATTCGTGAAATGGGTCCCCCCGTCAGAAATGATTGCACAAGGAATCCCGAACCGTGAGAAGATATTGTGATGAATGAATTTGAGAACGATTTTATGGTCATAGGTTCAGGTCGGTATGGATTCGATCCATTTGGACACGTAGTCCATAGCCAGCAGAATGTACTCGAAACCATCCGAAACAGGAAAGGGGTCCATAAAATCAATCCCCCAAACATCAAAGATTTCGCATACAAGAATCGGCTTCAAAGGCATCATGTCGCGATAGCTCATGTTGCCCAAAGTTTGGCAACGACTGCATGCCTTGAAGTGATTGTATGTGTCCTTGAACAGAGTTGGCCAATAAAAGCCACACTGGAGGATTTTCGATGCGGTTTTGTGCCTAGAGAAATGGCCACCGCATGCCTGGTCATGGCAGAAGGAGAGAATATCATTGATTTCACCCTCCGGGACACATCTCCGGATGATTTGGTCGGCACCTATGCGGAAGAGGTACGGATCTTCCCAAATGTAGTACTTGACACCAGAGCACAATTTGTCTTTCTTGGCCTTCGGCCAATCAGATGGGATTTGATGAGATGCCAAGTAGTTTACTATATCAGCAAACCATGGAAGTCTAGTATCAATAGTCAGCAGGTGCTCATCAGGGAAATGCTCCTTGATGGGTCCGGAAGGGTTGATAATCTCAGAAGGAAGGCGGGACAAATGGTCAGCTACCACATTTTGTCTTCCCACCTTGTCGCGAATCTCAAGATCGAATTCTTGCAACAGCAAGATTCATCGAATTAGTCGGGGCTTCGCATCCTTCTTGACAAGGAGATGCCTCACAGCTGTGTGATCCGAGAAGATGATGACGTGGGAACCCAGGAGATAAGATCAAAATTTTTCAAGGGAAAATATTACGGCTTGCAGCTCTTTCTCCGTAACTGTATAGTTACGCTGAGCCTCGTCAAGTGTCTTGCTAGCGTAGTAGATGACCATGGGTTTCCCGTCAACTTTCTGCCCCAGAACCGCTCCTACAGCGAAATCAGATGCATCGCACATGATCTCAAAGGGTTGAGACCAATCAAGGGATTATAGGATCGGGGCCTGGGTGACTCGGTCACGGAGGTTCTCAAGGGCTTGAGTGCATTCCTTGGAGATTTCAAAGGGTACATCCTTAGAGAGAAGAGTCGTCAGGGGGCACGCGATTTTCGAAAAATCGGGAATGAAACGACGGTAAAAATCGACGTGCCCCAGAAAAGAACGGATGTCCCTAATCGAGCTAGGCATAGGAAGGCGAGAGATTAGATCAACCTTGGCTCGATCCACTTGGATGCCTTTCTTAGAAATCAGATGTCCTAGGACGATCCCCTCAGGCACCATAAAATGGCTCTTTTCCCAGGAAAGAACCAAATTAACGTCGATGCAACGCCTGAGTATATGAACCAAGTGCTGGAGGCAATCATCAAATGATGCCTCGAAAACTGAGAAGTCATCCATGAAGACTTCCAGATAATCACCTACCATATCAGAGAATATAGCAAGCATGCACCATTGAAAAGTCGCGGGTGCATTGCAGAGACCGAACGGCATCCTTCAGAATGCATATGTTCCGAAGGGGCAGGTGAACGTGGTCTTCTCTTGGTCCTCAGGATGAATAGCAACTTGGTTATAACCGGAGTACCTGTCAAGAAAGCAGAAGAATCGATTTCCCGCTAATTTCTCGAGAATCTGATCAATGAAAGGTAGTGGGAAATGATCCTTCTTCGTGGAGGAATTGAGTTGTCGGTAATCTATGCAGACTCTCCACGAGTTGGCTAATCGGGTAGGTATGACTTCTCCGGTTTCAATCGTAATGGTGGTGAGTGCTGCCTTTTTAGGCACGACCTGAATTGGGCTCACCCAACGGCTGTCGGAGATCGGGTAGATGATCCCTGCATCTAACCACTTGATGATCTCCTTTTTCACGACCTCCTGCAGATTGGGGTGTAAACGTCTCTGCATCTCACGAGAAGGTTGTGCGCCCTCTTCTGAATAAATATGATGTGTGCAATAAGAGGGACTTATTCCAGTCAAATCATCAAGAGTCCATCCAATGGCTCTGCGATGTTGCTGGAGAACTGTAATCAGACGGGATTCCTGTTCAGAAGTAAGCTTGGAATTTATAATCACAGGAAAAGTCTGATTAGAACCCAAAAAGATGTATTTCAAATGATCGGGAAGGGGTTTCAGTTCAAGGACAGGGTTATCAGTAGCAGCGGGTGGTTCAGGGTAAGTGTGAGGTTAAAGGGTAGGAGTTATGGGTCTGTCCACATTAGGATCTGACTCCTCTAATTGCGGTTCAAGATCTTTCTATGGTTGATGAGTTATGATCAGGTCATTCTCAAAATGCGTTTTATCAACCAAAGCCCTGATATAACAAATTTGTTCGATGACACCGCAATTGATTCCTTGTTGGGCCTTAAATATATCAATTTTGAGGGTTTGGTTTCCAAGTTTCAGCTCTATCTGGCCCTCCTCACAATTGATGTTGGCTCTAGCAGTAGCCAAGAAAGGTCTCCCTAGAATGATCGGTGTATCCCTAGGGTTCTCAGGTGCATCCATGTCGAAGACTATAATGTCTACAGGGAAATAGAAATCCCACACTCTTACAATAACATCCTCAAGAATCCCTTTAGGTGACTTAATGGATCGATAGCTAATTGCAGTGTCACCTCAGTTGGTTTTAGCTCGGATTCTTCTAGGTGGCTAAGTAAGGATGTGGGTATCAGATTTATGGAAGCACCCAAGTCTAGCAATGCTCTGTTAAATTGGGTTTCACCTATTTTGCAGGAAATCAGGGAAGTACCAGGATCTTTTGCCTTGGGTGGGAGTCTGCTTAGGATTACAGAGCTGGCTTGCTCTGTCAGTACAATTGGACTCCCACTCTTGGTTTGCGGCTTACGCTGAGGTGTACACACATTCTTTAAGAATCGTGCGTAAGCCGGTACGTGGCGAATCACATCCATCAAGGGGATGTTTATTTGGACCTGCTTAAAGAGCTTGACCAGGTCCTCCTCAGGAGCCACGGGCTTGGTTGTCTTCTTTCCCTTGGTTAAGGCCTCGGGAAAAGGAACCTTGGTTGGTTCTTCTAGGATAGGTCCAGGTCTTTGATCTAGGACAGGGATAGGAACGTCCTGGATTACTGTCCTAGGGTTGGGATCACTACCAGGCTTGGAGTGGTTTGGATAGGGTGGATCTTGGGTCTCCTTACCACTACGGGTCATTACAGAATTCAGTCCTGCTTGGTTTTGGTTAGGGTTGGATAAGATTGGTTGCTGCTGATAGCCTACATAAGAAGTGGAAGCCTCCATCCCATCAGGTGAAGGAACAAAGGGGGCCTGATAAATCATGTGTGCTTGGCCCGGGTTTGGGTTTATAACGCGTTGCTGGGTCGGCATGTTATTTGGGTTATGAAGAGGTTGGGAAGTGAAATGGCAAACCGCAGTGCGGCTTCGTGTTTATTATAGTACAGTCTTTATAGTATAAGACAAGACAACTACGGTTGTCATTCCAATAGATTTTACTCGGAAATAGTTTTTCCCGAGGTCGAACTCAGGGAGCTACTGGAATTCTAGAAGTACAATGTTTTTATATTACAAAAATAAGAGAGAGAGAGGGAGGGAGAAATAGATTTCTGTCTTTTGGCTTTTTCTTCTTCTCTTCTTTCTCTCTTTGCTTATCTTCTTCTTCTCTTCTTTCTCGGGTCTTCTTCCTTGGTCTTCTGGTTGCCTTCAGTTCTTCTGCTTGCCTTCCATTTCCTTTCTTCTTCAATTCTTCTTCTTTTCTTTGTCTTCTTTCTTCCTTCTTCTCTTTCTTTCTTCTCTTTTCTTTCTCTTCAGCTGCGGAACCCTTTCTTTTCCTTTTCTTCTTCTCTGCCTTGTCTCCTCTGAAGCTTCATCCGTCGTCTGATATCTCAGTCAGACGACTTAAACGGTGGTCTGCTACAGTGCTTTCCCTATCTTTTCTTCCTTTGCTGCTTCTCCTTCTTCTTCTTCCCGCTTCTTCTTCAGCCTTCTGCCTTGCTCAGCTGCAAGGCTTCTTCTTCTTCCGCTCCTCTTCTTCTTCTTCCTGTGGCCAAGTGGTGAACCTTCTTCCCTCGCACCCTGTTCCTACACAAGCCACAGCAAAACCTAACCCTTCCCTCTACCCGCACATCTCTCTCTCTCTCTGTAAACCGCTGATGGGAAGCTCTCCCAGAGCCGGGTTATCGGGTCGGGTAGCGTACCCGTGACTAGGCGCACCGGCGTGGGTGGTGCGCGAGGAGTGCAGGGTAAACGGGTCAGCCAGGTCCGCGTGGCGTGGGTCGCGGACGAGGCGGGCGAGTGGGCGAGGGGACCTCACCCCGTGTTCTGAGGAGCTTAAGTGAAAACACAAAATCAACTTAAATGGATGCGACGCTTCAAAATCCCACAATGTGGGACTAAACTTTATCCCTTGCGTGCGCGCACCCGCAGGAAGGCGCTACCTGGCCTCAGCAGCAACGCCCTCGTTTCTCTTCTCAAACCAGCTGGCAGCCTTCGCCCAAGTCCCTCCAGTTCGCCTTAGCTAGAATCCTGCTACTTCAGGGCCTGGAGCTCGCTTGGAAGCTCCTCGCCTTGTCGCCAATGGCGATCGAGGCTGAAGATCTGCCGAACACAAACAGGGCCTCTCGGCCTAATCATACCACAGGGGGACCTTCGCCGTGGCACGGCGAAGGTAATGCGGGGTATAGCATGTTGTGGGGCGGTGTCTGGCGGCGGCCCTAGGTCAGACTGCAACCGAAAAAATGGGTTTGATTGGGGGAGTGTTGTAGAGGTGTGGAGTGGCAGTGGAGGGGCGGGGGGTGTCGGGTGAGGTGAGGCGGAGCTTTTGGGGTAGCTGGTGAGTTGTGTGGAGAGGTGGATTGACGGGGGCAACTCTCCGGAGAGTGGCCGGAGATGGAGAAGGTGAGGGCGGTCAGGCGCGGTCGAGGGGTAATTGAGCAAATTAAGTTGGGGAAAAGAAAGAGGGGAGGAAGGGAAATAACTGCTACTTACCTATGGGGACGAAGGGGGCCGGAGTGGGGCGGCAGTCGTACCGATTGTTGCCGGAGAAGAAACACCCAGAGGGGGAGAGCGGCGGCGAGGAAGAGAGCAGGAGGGCGCGCGCTGGGTACGGCGCGACGTAGGAAGATCAGGCGAAGACGGCTCTGCTGCTGGTATTGCAGCAGAGTGACGAGACAGAGGAGGAGGAGCCGCCGGAGCTGGTGGGTTTCTGTCGGAGTGGGAAGAGAGGAAGGGTTAGGGTTTTCTCCGTCAAGACCAAGCTACGAGAATCGGCTGGCGACGCTGGTCCTTATAAAGGCGGTGGCGGAGGGGTGGGCGCAGGGAGGCGACGTGCCTCCCTCATCGGAGAATGGCCGGAAGTGTGACCCATACCTTCCGTGCGTTCGCATGGAAGGTGTGGGCGTCGACAGATGGCATGGCGGTGTCCCTGCGACAGCAGACGTCGCAGGGAGCACCGGGTTCAATCTGCAGGACACCTCCCTCACCCTGTGCGCGCCATGCTCTGTGCAAAGTCGCCGGAGCATGGCGCTGCGCAGAGACTTGCAGGAGGGACCTGAACGCAAAGAACGACGAAGAAAATAGGGGCCAAAATGCAAGGGTTTCGAAAGTTGAGGGTCAAACAGTAATAGATGAGGACTAAATTGCAAAGTCGGTCAAGAAGGTCTCTTCTTAGGCTCAAGCTTTTATGCATGACTAAATTGGACCTAAGGATTTTAATGGTGAATTTTATTTCTAGGTCAGACCTTGTTTGACCAGCCAATTTACATAAAAACTCAAATTAAATCATTAATTGGGCATGGTTCTCAATGTAGGTCAAAATGTGTTTCCAAGGACAAATTTAAGGTTCTAAACCCTAGAGATTATTTTTCTATGAATTTTAGAGGGTTTAGTCGATTTTTACCCTGCTTCGAACCTCGTGAATTGAAGTGGGTTTGTTTTAGGGTTACAGAATGTCATTTAATTCCTTGGAGTTGTTGTAGCCCTTGTTGGATCAGATCATCCCACTTTCCTTCTTATTAGGTTAGTTTGACCTATGTTTGGACCCTGAGTTACCCTGTTTGCAGATTGTGTTGGTGAAATTGCATTTTTACCCCTTATGACTTATTTTCTTCTTAAACTCAGAATTCTCCGAGTCCAGCCTTTCTTTGAGTTATGTAGGAGCTTTTTCTCACATATCTAGGTTAGATTGTGCTAGTTAGGGTTCATGATGAGGTTCTCATCCGGAAGGAAGTGTGCCCGGTTGGCGAGAATTTACCAATTGGGCCAATTGATTTCGAACCTCTGTAAGTTCATCCTTGTGTTGTTTCTGAATAGCCGCATTCGTTCTTTGAATGTCAGCCAGAGTCTGAAGGATGAGGGACATTTGGTCCTGGTTTGGCCCTGATGGATTAGGAGGGTTGGGCCGAGGCTGAGGCGGCTGGTAAGGACGAGGTGGTTGTGGACGGGGCTGAAAGGGTGGTCTTTGGGTTTGGGAATTTCCCGCCCACTGGATGTTGGGATGGTTTCGCCATCCAAGATTGTAGGTGTTGGAGAATGGGTCATTTTGGATGGCGTTGAGGTCCTCGCAAGTTTGAGGAACCTCCAAAGAATCAGAGAATGGGGAAGTGGAATTCCTCGGGCTAGTATAGAAAGGATCGGAGGATCCTCCGTTCCTAAAATCAGATGGGGGTGGATATGGATCCATCCCAGGAGAAGGTCGGTGGAGAATGTTTTGCACAGTCTCCCGTGTGGAAGGAGGCTGTGCAAAGGAACTTTGCGTAGAGGTGGCTCACTGCAAGTGCTGAGTCAGCTCTGTAGATTTGCCCTGCTAGGAGGGGGTGACGTAATAAATTGCGGAAATAAAATATGAAGTAATCTCCCAAAATTCAATCACACAAGGTACACAATTATTTTTAGGTGGAAACCCAAACCGGGTGAAAACTACCACCTAACCCTCTCGAGTTAGGATTTTCCGATCAACCAAGTTGATCAAATCCACTAAACGAATCACTTAAATGAGGGTGATTCAACCTCAATTACAACCACGCTACAAGTGCGAGGGTAGCGTTCCTCAACCCCTTCTCTTCACAAGAAGGATTTTGTCCCACGAAGGAGACGGGAATTCGCAAAGCTAATACCCAACCAAATAACAAAGTAAAATAACAAATATAGTCCTATAGAGCCAACAAAGGTTTTAAACCTAGCTTCTATAGGAATTAGGAAACTCCCCTTTGCAAGGAGTGCGTCGAATCGATGATGCGGGTGCATGAGCCACGCGATGACGCAACGTCGCTCTCGTGAACTACGGCGGGAGAGCGGGTGCTCAAAGGCTTGATGTTCTCAAGATGAAGAACTTGAGCTTAGAGTGCAAGAGCTTTTCTTGGATACAAAAGAGTGTGAAAGTGTATTACTAGGTGTGTCTTAGTGTATCTTGGTGTCTTTTGGTGTGCAAGAGGTCTCCCTCTATTTATAGAGGCCTTAGGAAGGCTTTGGAAGGCTTAGGAAAGCTTCCATAGCAGTTGGGTGCAAGGCCCAAGAGAATCAGGCCGAAATCAGGAATAATGATTGCACTGACAGGGTAATCAGACGTCTGATCCTGGCATCAGACGTTTGGGAAACCAATTTAAGACGTCTGCAAACAAGGTCAGACGTCTGATTTTAGGCGGGTTTCTTCCTTACTTGAATCAGATCTAAACAGGGTTCTAGTGTAAGTCCATCGGACGACATACAGGACGTCTGGCGCTATGTCTGGACGTCTGGAAACCTACTTTTTCTGCAGGAATGGATTTCCAAGCGTTGCAACGGCTAGAAAATCTCTGAGAAGAGATTTTGGGTCAGTCGAGGCAAAAAGGTCATTCATCAGACGTCTGGAAAGGCTTAAGGACGTCTGATAAGGCTCTAACGGTCATATCCTTCAGTGATGGTTAAGCCAGCCGACGGTCCACTAATTGGACGTCTGGAAAAAACATCAGACGTCTTCTAAGACGTCTGGTATAAGGTCTGGATGCCTTATTTCATCAGACAAAGCTAGCTAAGTCCAACCTAATTGTTATCAGACGTCTGAATCAACAGTCAGACGTCTTAAAACATATTATTAGACGTCTGATTTTGGAATTAGACGCCTGAAAAAGCTGTTTGAACCCTATATTGGTTTTCTAAGTTTTCTACAGAAAACCTAAGTATCCTAGGGTTGTGCAGGTGTTCCTAGGACTACTGTTAGGGTACTTTGAGGCTCTTTAACATGATATTCTAGGGAACAAAAAGAGTAAGGAAATAAAGACAAAAGTACATGAAAGAAATAAACAGAATTCTTTCCTATTCTTCTTGTCCTTCCATTTTCAATCTATCGCTCCTCGCGAATCTCCTCTATTCTTCATCAAGCTCCTCCAATCCATCCTGGATGAGAGCTCGAACTCTGTCTAATCACGTCTCCATTTGCAATTGACCTGAAATCTAAGACTCCAAGTGCAAATGTTAAATGACACGTGTTTTGTTATCATCAAAATAAACGATTGTGGTGCTCTAGCACCAACAAGCTATTCCACCTTCTTCTCGATGATAGAGACCTTGTCTAATCGACTAGCCATCAATTCCAGGTCGACTGATGCGGACAGGCCCTGCGTTTCGTGTGCTCCCCTAAGGTTCGTCGATGCGCGGGTATTCGTCCTGTCGAATAATCCCATGGAGTCATTTTTGATGGAGTTCTCACACATATTTTCGAGAATCTCCCACACGGTGTCCTCATGTTGACCCATGATATTCCCTCCGCAGGTTGCATTGACGAAATGCCTAATATTCTCACGGAGTCCCTGGTAAAAAGACTGGACTTGTTCCCATTTAGGAACTCTGTGGTGGGGGCACTTTCTCATGAGATCCTGAAAGCGATCCCATGCCTCATGGAGAGGTTCTCCCATTTGCTGAGTGAAATGGGTAATCTGATGGCGCAAGGCATTGGTCCGACCAACGGGAAAGAACTTCTTCAAGAACTCGGACTGAAGTTCTTCCCAATTATTGATCAGCCGGGTCTGAGTTTGGTACCAATGAGCGGCCTTATCCATAAGGGAGAAGGAGAACATCTTCATGAGGAGAATATCCCGATTTTGCGCATCTGACCCAAAAGTTTGGGCCAGATGCTTTAACTGTTTGATATGTTGGAAGGAGTCTTCAGAATTAAGCCCGTGAAATTTAAGTATGGCATGAATCATATTGGGCTTTAATTCAAAATCAGGTCCTCCAGTCGGGATTCTGACTCGAGGCTCATTAGCCATCGCAGCAGGATTATAATGGTCCTGCATCATAGGATGCTACGGTGGGTGCACAAAGTTCTGGAAGGGGTCATTGAGTCGCTGGAGCTGGTGCTCCAGATTGTTCTCTTTCTCAACTGGCTGAGCCATTGTGGAAGAAGAAGGTGAGTTGAGTTCGGAGTCGGAGGAGAGGTCGATGTGAAGTGTTGTTCTCTCAAACAAGGGTATTGAGACTCGACCTCGAGGAGAGTGAAGTTCTAAAGGAGGTTTCAAGGACCTCCTACCAAATATACATTGAAGGAGAATATGAGTTTAGTAGGTGCTGGACCCAATCATGACACCCAAAATGTTGGGTGACTGTAGAGGTGCGGGGCAGATGGACCCCTTGATCCAAAAGATCGTCCACCTGAGAATTACTTGGGCAGCCAGAGAGGGTGAGTCCCGCGAAGACCCCTACACGGTAGAATGTCCCCACGGGTTACAGGGTTTCCCCCACTCGACCTCTCTTGTCACTGAGATTCCAGGTAGACCAGAATGGGGATCTTGACCTCTTAAGTCTACCACTTTTAGTTTAAGATCAAGGTGCTTAGATTTTCACTTGAACTTTAGGCTTTTTGAGTGCAAAGAGTGACCTAAGTTGAAGGTTGGTTGACCCAAGGGGTCAACTTCACCTGCTAGTTCTTTTGAGAGCTTATTAGGTCTTGTCTTTTAGGGTTCAAGTGTCTTTAAAGAGCCAAGTTACTTAGGGTTTCTTTGAATAAGTATTTTCAATCAATGGCTTAGGCACACTTCTTTTGGATTTTCTTAATTCTTGATTAAGGAGTGTGTCTCTAAAACCCTAATGTTAAATCCTATGTTGGCTCTACTTGGTCCAGTTAACTCTTTGTTGGGTAATTAGGGCTCAGGCAAGAAGGTGTTAGCCCTTAAATACCCTTAATAGTGTGTGCAGAAATAGTGAGTTGAAAACATGCAGCTTTTGATAATTTACTAAGTATAGAAGACAGGTTACACCTATATTGCTTGTTTTCCTTTTTCTTCCTCTTTAGATTTTAGGGGTTAATAGTGAGAGGATAGAAAAATTACCTGTCCTCAGAGTAGTTGTTGTGCGGCTGCTTGTCTTCTTGATTTCCTGTGCCTGCACACAATAAGAGAAGAGATTAATAGAAACTCAATAGAGAATTTATGACTTCTAGAATAGCCGTTGCTCCCCGGCAACGACGCCAAAAATAGTAACCTTTTGTGGCGTTCTGTTCGTGTTTATGTTTATTATAGTTTAGTTACAGTCGTTATAGTATGTAACAAGACAGCTAGCAGCTTACTACAAATTTTTACTCGGAATACAAAGCTTTCCTGAGGTCAAACTCAGGGAGCAACTAGAATTCTAGAAGTATAAAAGTTCTTACTTAAGTTACAAAAATAAGATAGAGAGAGAGTTTTGTTAGCTTCTTCTTCTCTCTTCTTTTTCTTTCTTTTCTTCTTCTCTTTGCTTTCCTCGCTCTTCTTCAGCCTTGCCTTCTCTTTTCTCTTTTCTTTCTTTGCGACAGTGGTGATCTTCCTCTTCTTTTCTTCCTTTCTTCCTTGTTTGCGGCTATGCCTTCTTTCTTTCTCTTTCTAGCGGTTTTGTCTTCTTCCTTCTTTTTCTTCTTCTTTTCTTCTTGCCTTCTTCTTTCTTCTTTTCCTTCCTGCCTTCTTCTTCTTCTTAGCGGCTGCAAAGGCTTCTTTCTTCTTCTGCGGCTGTAGTGATTCCGACGTCTGATACAGTGCTCAGACGACTTATTTGTGGCTTTGCTACAGTTCCTCCCTTCTTCTTTCTTCTTCTGTTTCTCTCCTTCCTTCCTTCTTCAGCTACCCCGAGCGGCTAAGGCTTCGGCCGCTTCTCTTCTTCTTCTTTTTCTTCCTGCCTTCTTCTTCTTTTCTTCCTGCACGATCACACAAAGGTCAGAGCAAAACCTACCCCTACCCGTTCCCCGCATCTCTCTCTTTCTCAGAATTCTCTCTTAGGACTGCTCTCCCAGAGCCGGGTAATCGGGTGCGGGTATCGCGCCTGGGACCAGGCCCACCAGCGTGCGGTGGTGGGCGAGGAGTGCGTGGTTCGGGTAGTCGGATCCAGCCCAGACCCGCGGGGCGTGAGCACGGGCGAGGGCGAGCGAGCGCGTGGTGCGCTGCTTGCGGGAGAGGGACCTGACTCCTGTGTTCGAAGGCAGTAAGCCTTAAGCACTTTTTCAATTTAAGTGCGGGTGCTCCACGCACTTACGAGGTGGGACTAAAGTCCCACCTCCCGATTTCACGTCCGCAGGCGAGTAATCAGCAGCCAATTGAGGTAGCTTGTAAGGCCTTCGCCCCAATTGCAGGCCTGGGTGTCTTCGCGACTCCTGCCCGCGCAGCCTGGGACGTGCGCCTGGGCTGGAATGCCTGCTGCTGCAGCTCGTCGACAATGGTGGCGAGAGGGCGCGAACCTGAAATCACAACTATGGCCTCTCAGCCCAGTCAGAACACGTGGGAAGCTTCGCCGGAGTGTGGCGAATCTTGTGCGGTGGTCGGCGGGGTGTGGAAGTGCGTGCAAAGGCTGACCTAGGTCAGACTGTGGGCGGAGAGGTGGGTTTGTTCTGGGGGTGGTTGGGTGACGCTTGGCAGTGGATGGAGAGGGGGGATTGGTGGAGTGGAGTGTGAGGGAGCTTCTGGGTTGGTCGACGAGGTGTGAAGGTGTTGCGAACGTGGCTTCAGACGGGTTTTTAAGACGTCTGGGAAATGGCCCAGACGTTTGGAACCCTTTCCAGACGACTGGTAATAAATTTTTGCGGTGTACGGGGGTGCGTCTGCGCGCTTGCGCGCACAGACTGCACCTGCCGCTCTCGTTCCTCTTTTCTTCTCTCTCTTCCTGCAGGCGCGTCGCTGTTTTCTCTCTCTCCCCGCGCGGCCTTATAAGAACACCCTTGCCCTCTCCCTCACCCTCATCTCCTTCGCCTTCCTCTTCTCCTTCTCCCTGCCAGTGCGAGAGCGCGAGCGAGCGGCGGCAGTAGCGGCCGCGGCGAGCGTGCGGGAAGGAGGGTTGCGAGCGGAAGGGGAAGCTCGACCG
Organism: Thalassia testudinum; assembly: GCA_037157565.1. Taxonomy (NCBI): domain Eukaryota; kingdom Viridiplantae; phylum Streptophyta; class Magnoliopsida; order Alismatales; family Hydrocharitaceae; genus Thalassia; species Thalassia testudinum. Next base: position 66,780,749 of record JAZHRO010000013.1, on the reverse strand, counting down.
CGAGGGTTTGAGCTTGCCGGGGCAGCTAGAGCCGGCCGGCGGGGGAGCGGCGGGCGTGGGGTGTCGCAGAGGGGCTGCTGCAGCTCGGGCAGCTGGCGGACGGGGCGCGACGCGGCCCTGCGTCGCGGGCGGAGAGCCAGTTGGGCTCTGGTTCTGGAAAATTTTCCAGAATTAGACGTCTGGGCTTACGACCAGATGACGGTGAAGACGTCTGGAGGACTGTCCAGATGTCTGACAGGTAAGATATTTCTATCTTCTTCCTTTTTCGCGTGTACGGCCATGCAGCCGTCCGCCGCGACTTCGTTTGAGCTTCGTCGTGCTGAGAGCAGGAGTGTGCGTGCGCAGGTTGCACTCGGGAGGGCACGAGGGCTCGCCATCCCACATAAATCAGACGTTTGGCTGCATTGCCAGACGACGGAGAGGACTTCTAGACGTCCGGGGTGACAATCAGACGTCTGGGAACCAAGCCAAACGTCCCAGCGGGCTTTTGGCCGTCTGAAGGACTACGCAGAATTAAGGTACGATCTGACCCACCTTTTAAGACGTCTGGAAGAGGTTCCAGACATCTGATTTTTGACAGTTTCGTCGTTTTTGACCCGTTTAGGGCCCGTTCGGAGTCCATTTTCCGCGTTTTGAGTTGCGTTCTTTCCAGAATAAAATCCTCTACCGGTTTATAGTAATTGTATACTGTTCTGAGAAACTCTTTATGTTTGATCCTCGTGTTAGGACCCCGTTCTGTTGCAGTCTTGGGGGTTGCGGAGGCGTGCGGGATTGCCAACCACGCCCCCAATACTCCCGTTTTCGCTGGTAGAGTGGCTCTTAAATTATTTAGCATAAATTGTTACAATTATGTAACAATTAATAGAGTCTAGGACATTGCATGAACCTTAAGACTGAGAAACTAGATTGAATGATAGATCCTAGGGTGCGGCATGAATCCTAGGACTGGAAAACTAGTGGAATATATAAATATTGCAGTCTTGGAACAGTAGAAAGGAAATAATAGCTGCCTGTAAATTAATAGATGCACGTTATGAATGAATAAGTATGATTGAGAATATGGGTTGTATGAACGTAAAACTGGAACAGTGAAACCTACAATGGCCAAACAAAAAGAACACGAACCCTACGGGGAATTAGGAGTAGAACTCCTGGAAAAGAGAATAGAAGGGAACTGAGAAAGTGAAACGTGGAAGTGTGTTCTCTCTCGGGTACGTGGTACCAAAGAGAGCACACATTACCTCTTAGTGTAGAGGGGAGCTTGCCTCCATCAGGTTGAGGCCGGGTTGGGTTTGGCCACTGTACATCGACTTGCTGGCCCTCGCGTACGCAGTACCGAGGAGAGCTACTAGTGTAGGGAGAGCACTAGCTACCCCACGGGCCCCGGGGTTCTGCTAGCCTCCTACACCGACTTGTTAGGCCCATTAGGCAACCAGGGTAGTCAGGAGAGGGTACGCGGATTGTGGAGGGGTTGGACCCCTATTACTGAGAGGGCTCTGCCCTATACTGGTTCCGTGCTGTGTTTTGAGTGCACCCGTTAACGGAAACGACTAACCGCGTGCCAGTGCGGGGTAGCTACCCATGCACTTATCGCACGTGCCGTAGTCACCATTACGTCTGCCAGCGACCTTAGGGTGGTTGACTAAGGGTAGGACCACCACGGGGGACTCTCCCGGCCAGGAGAGCACCACGTGTTACTTCTACTTTTCGGAAAAGACTGCAATCAAGATCGTTCCCACGAGGAACATTCGAGATTAAGTGAAGGATCTAAGAAATAAATCAATCGTGAAATAATAGAAAGACGTAAATAAAGAAAATAAAATATAACAGCTACTGTACACTCTACTGCTTCTTTAGCTTTTAGTTGCCACTCTACTCAGCGTTTCGCTGACGTGTTACACTCGTTACTTTTCAGGACCAGGTGTTGAGCAGCCAGGGTCAGCGGTTGCAGTGGACGCTGGGCCTAGTAGGGTCCAGTAGAGTTACCCGCAGTTCTTTTTGTACCTTTCTTCCACTGTAGTGAGTAGTTTCCTTGTTACTCCCTGTACTTCTTTATTGTAAGTTTAATGTTATGTACATATTTGTTGCTCTACTATTTTGGTGGTGTATACTATAGTAATTCATTTTCTTACTGCTGTATTTTGTTACTGCTAGTTGTTTTCATGCTGAATGTGGTTTATTTTACTGCTCTTTAGGTTACTTCCTCGTTGGACGACTAGGTCTTGGGATTAGTCGAGTCGGTCCGATTCTTGTGTTTAGTAGGGACTCGGGAATCGGGTCGTTACAGAAGGGGTCTGTGAGCGTGGGGTGGACTCGCCAGAGGGGGTGATCGGAGGTGGAGAAGGCGAGTCTGGACAGTGGCTGGCGGGTGGTCGAAAGGGCAAATTGGAAGAGGGAAAATACAAGAGAGAGAGAGAGGAAGCTATCTACCTAATTACTCGACGAAGGGGGAGGGTAGAGCAGCTGGCTCGTATCTGCTGGTGCTGGAGACGAAGATGCCCTGGAGGAGGGTTTCGGCGATGAGGAAGCAGGCGGAGGGCGCTAGCAGGTACAGCCTGGTGCGGACGACAGAGCACGGGAAACCCTGCTGCAGGTAGGGCAGCAGAGCGACGAGGAGGAAGAGGAGGAGTTCGCCAGAAGCTTCGGGCTCTCTGACTGGAGGAGAAAGGGATGAAGAGGGGGGTAGTTCTCCATCAAAGGAAGCTTGAAGGAGCCGGCAAGGTCTGCCGGTCCTTATAAAGGGCTTGGCGTGCAGAGAGGGGCGAGGTGGCGTCGTGCCAGCCTCGTCGGAGTATGGCCGGAAGGGATACCCATACCTTCCACGCGTTCTCATGGAAGGTATGGTGGTCGGCAGAGGGCATGGGTGGGTCCCTGCGACGGAGGACGTCACAGGGAACCTCGCTTCTGTTCTAGAGGACGGCAGCCCTGCCTTGTGCGGTGTCATGCTTCGCGCAAGGTCGCCGGAGTATGGCGCTGCGCAGAAGTTGCAGGGATGACCGTTCTGCAAAGAATGATGAAAAGTTGGAGACCTAAATGTAAGGGTTTTAAAAGATAAGGGTCAAAAAGTAAATAAGGAGGACCAAATTGTAAAGTCGGTTAAGGAGGTCTTTGCTTAGGCTCAAGTTTTTATACCAGACTAAATTGAACCTAAGGATTTCAATGGTGAATTTTAATTCTAGGTTAGACTATGTTTAATCTACCAATTTGCATAAAAACCCAAATTAAGTTATTAATTGGACATGGTTCTCTTTTAAGGTCAAAATAGGTTTCTAAGGCCAAATTGAAGGCTCTAAACCCTAGAGAATATTTTTCTATGAATTTTAGAGGATTTAGTTGATTTTTATCCTGTCTCGAACCTCATGAATTGAAGTTGATTTATTTTAGGGTTACAGAATGTCATTTAATTCCTAAAAGTTGCTATAACCCTTTTTAGATTAGATCAACCTACTTCTCCATTGTTAAGCTTGTTTGACCTGTGTTTGGACCCTTAATTACCCTGTTTGCAAACTGCATTGGTGAAATTGCAGTTTTACCCCTTATTATGATTTATTTTATTCTTTAACTCAGAATTCTCTGAGTTAAGCCACTCTTTGGGTTTTGCAGGAGCTTTTTCTCACATATCTGGATTAGATTGTGCTAGTTAGGGTTTATGATGAGGTTCTCATAACCTGTGAAATATAAAGTACTGTTGCTAGTAACTGCTACATGTAATTCCTGTTGTTTGGAAATTAAATTTGAGCTTCTTGTATATAAATTGGTATTAAATGTTGGAAACATGGGTTATATGCGAATGAAACTGAAATGATGAAACCTAGTATGGTTTGGCCTCAGAAATATGAGCATGAACCTTACGAGGAATTAGGAGTAGAGCTCCTGGAAAATAAATAGAATGGAACTGGAAAAGTGGGTGGGGAAGTGAGCTGGCCCTTGAGTACGGAGTAGCAAAGAGAGTGACTGTCCTCCTGTTTAGTGCAGAGTGGAGCTTGCCACCCCAGGGACCCGGGGTTAGGTCTGGCCACTTTGTACCGACTTTTGACCCTCGCGTACACCATACCGGGGAGAGCTACCAGTGTAGGGAGGGAGATAGCCACCCCACGGGCTCCGGGGTTCAGCTAGTCGTCCTACACCGACTTGTCAGGCCCACTGGGCAAACCAAGGTAGTCAGGCGAGGGTGCACGGACTGTGCAGGGGCAAGACCCCTGTTTGGTTACTGTGGAGGGGCTGGACCCCTGTTACTGAGAGGGCTCTGCCCCATACTGGTTTCGTGCTGTACTTTGGGCGCACCTGTTAACGGAAACGACTGACCACGTGCCAGTGTGGGGTAGCTACCTGTGCGCTTATCGCGCGTGCCGTAGTCACCGTTACGTCTGTTAGTGACCTTGGGGTGGTTGACTGAGGGTAGAACCATCATGGGGGACTCTCCCGGCCAGGAGAGCACCATGTGCTACTTCTACTTTTCGGAAAAGACTGCAATCAAGGTCGTTCCCACGAGGAACATTCGAGATCAAGAGAAAGACCTGAGAAATAAATCAAGAAAGAGTAAATAGAGAAATAAAGAAAGAAATTAAAAACAATAGCTACATGTCCACCTTTACTATTTTTCTTAGCTAGTTGGTTGCCACTCTACCCAGTGTTCGCTGACGTGTCATATTTATCTCCTTTGTCAGGACTAGGTGTTGAGCAGCCAGAGCCTACGGCTGCGGAGGGTGCTGGGCCTACTAGAGCCCAGTAGTTGTACTTTTGTTGTACCTATTTTCTGTATTAGTGAGTATTTCTGTTACACCTTGTACTCTTTTATTGTAAACTTCATATTTCTGTACCTGTTTTTAATTCTCTAATGTTGTGGTGGTATGTACTGTAGTAGTTCTTTTCTTTACTGCTGTACTTTTGTTATTGTTAGTTACTTACATGGTAAATGTGGTTTGTTTTACTGCTTTTTGGTTACTTTCTCTTTGGACAACTGGGTCTTGGAATCAGTCGAGTCGGTCCGATTCTCGTGTCCTGTAGGGATTCAGGAAGCAGGTCGTAACACCTAGGATGTTGCATGAACCCTAGGATGAGAAATGGTTGAACCGCTTGCTTGCGTGATTGAAACTGTATTTATAATTGGATGAGCTAAATTGTTAGCAACTGCCTGTTAATGAGTACGAGCTGCCTATTAGAATATGAAATGCCTGAGATGACTGAACAGTTACCTGTGATATCACTTGTTGTATATGTTAAATTGTGGAAATACGAGCTGCATGTGTAAAAATACGAGAACGGAATTGTGAATGATGGAACCTGGTATGGAATAATATGGTGAATATGAACATGACCCTTACGGGGAGTTAGGAGTAGAGCTCTTGTCGATGAATGGAAAGGTCTGAAAATGTGGATGGGAAGTGTGTTGGCCCTTGAATACGTGGTACTAAGGAGAGCAACTGTCCCCTTTTTAGTGTAGAGTAGAGCTAGCCACCCTTGGGTTGGGACCCAGGGTTAGGATTGGTCACTCTATACCAACTTCTGTTGGCCGTCACGTACACGGTACCGGGGAGAGCTACTAGTGTAGGGAGGGAGCTAGCCACCCCACAGGGCCTGGGGTTCAGCTAGCCACCCTACACCGACTTGTTAGGCATACTGGGCAAAACGGGGTAGTCAGACGAGGGTACGCGGACTGTGGAGGGGCGAGACCTATGTTTGGTTCTGAGGGGCGAGACCCTTGTTTCTGAGAGGGCTGGGCCCTATACTGTTCTGTGCTGTACTTTGGGCATACTCGTTAGTGGAAACGGCTGACCGCGTGCCAGTGCGGGGTAGCTACTCGTGTGCTTATCGCGTGTGTCGTAGTTACTGCTACGTCTGTCAGTAACCTCGAGGTGGTTGATTGGGTGTAGGACTATCATGGGAGACTCTCCCGGCCAGGAGAGCACCACGTATACCTTTTACTCTTCGGAAAAGACTGCAATCAAGATCGTTCTCATGAGGAGCATGCGAGATCAAGAAAGAAATATGAAAGTAAAAAAATGGGGTGAAAAGGAATTACTTGTAAAATAAAATAATTGGAAAAGATAAATTTACCTGCTAGCTTTTACTGCTTTAGATAGTCTAGTTACCACTCTACTCAGCATTTGCTGACTCCATTTTCTTATAACTCTTTACAGGTCTAGGAGTTGAGCAGTCTGAGTTACCGGCTGCAGAGGGTGTTGGGCCCAGTTGAGTCCAGTAGTAGTTTCTTTACTGTTGTTGTACTCTTTTTCTGCTAGTGAGTTTCAGACTTTGTTTACTGTTCCTATTACTATACTTTTGTTCTACTTTTCTGTTGTTGTGGTGGTATGTACTGACTAACAGCTTTTACTTCCTTTACTCTTGTACGCTTTTACTGTTAGTTACATTGCATAGTGAATGTGATTTATTTTCCTGCTTTTCGGTTATTTCTTGTTAGACGACTGGGTCTTGGGATTAGTCGAGTTGAGTCGGTCTTGGATCCTATAAGGATTCCGGAATCGGGTCGTAACAGAAGGTGGGTGCAAAATTATTTCGAAGGTGATATGGTAATTTTGCACCGGTATAAAATGATTCCGAAGGTGATTTGAGTTGTTTGCAACCGTACAAAAGTAATTTGTTGTTAGTTTTAATAGCGGTAGATCTCATCACGTGTGAGTATTTTTTTGACATAAAAAAAAAAATATTAAGTGAAGACCACGTTCGCAACTCTTCATGCATCACTTTTCATGTCAACTTCTGCATTTCCCAACCTACATCCTATTTAAAAATGGTGAGAAATTTTTACATATATGCCCTTATAATATTTAAATATTAACATACAAAAGATGCAAATAATATTTTTATAATAAAAAAATATAAGGATATATACGTAATATTTAAAGATTACATTAACATGTAAATAAAAACCTCAGGATTAAAAAAAATAGGTGACAGCATCTCCCCGCACCATCCAATCCAGAGTCCAATAAATATTCGCAGAGTTAAATATTTGAAGTTGCAATTACAGAATGTTTGTATCCTGTGATCAGCTTCTATTTTTCTAATGAAAATATTTAAACTGAAATCATCAAGGTCTAATTCCCGACTCTTCCCACCAATCCAAGCGTCATTTCAAACAGTCTTCCATTGAAACCTCTCTCTCGCCAAGAGAAGGCTCACGAGCAATTGATCTTCACGTTTAACCTTTTAACGTAAGAACAGATACGTTGTCATCAAAATAAATTTGTAATAGTGATTTGTTTATAAATGTTTCCATCCAAGGGCCGGGAGATGGGATGGGAATTATTTATCGACATGTTGAAGCTGCAAAAAAAATAAAAAACTCAAATGTTTGTCTCTCTCAATTGGAAGAAAAATGACCAACAGACAGTGGAATAGATCCGTGGGCCGCGAATCGTCGCCGTGGCAGTGTGCCGCGATTGGATGGATCCTTCGCGACGGGTGGGTGGGAGCGGTGGCAATAGGGAGGGAGGGGATGCTGTGCGAGGGCCTATATGCAATTTTTTGAGAGTTTGGAATATCATTGCAATTAGGCTCCTTCCGGTAAATTAGACTATGCCGAGGAGGGCGTCGAGGAGTTGACATGGAGCGACGAAGGAGAGCTTGAGTGATGTGAGGGGGTAATAAGTGTTTCACGGTTGCCCACCATGTGTTCGACGTTTTGTCTCATTGGGAAGACTTCTTTTCAGTTTGCCCCTCTTAATGCTACGGCTTTTTGTTCAAGCTGAGAGGTGGATCCTTGGAATAATCCTCTTGTAAAAAGGAAAAACCATCGTGCAGATGCGAATGGGGAATTTTTTCTTTCTCGAGTGTAGCTGTTGTCCGTCATAATATCGAGAACATGTATAGGTAATCAAAGACCAGTTCAGAACACTTGTTGCCAACTTCACGGTGATTTCTTGCAATGGAAAGGAACTTAATTTGTGGACGTCTGGTGATGCTGAATGCGCAGGTTGTGACTGTAGGATCGGGGCATTTTGTAATCTTCATGTGCGTTCTTCTTCCTACGCTGCTAAATTGAACTCCTCTTCTATTTGATATTGACAACTGTAGCAGGTTGGTTGCATTCTTTTTTTAAAAAAGCATCCTATGTACGGGTTTTCTGGTAGACATCTTTCAGGCATTTACATCTTTCTCAGCATTTAGGGTCCACTTGGGTGGTTTGCGCATATCAGACCTATGATTCTGTTGTTTACGTATTTCTCATTGATCTCGATGCCTTTTGATGTCCGCAGCCTGATCATGACTTCATTGATCTCATGGTGGTGGGAAGTTTTGCTTCTGTACCTGACATAGAAAGATTATCTGATGTTGAAGCTGTTAGCTTTATCGTGGAGCAAAGTCTAGAGTTATATGCTGAATGAGTGAACTCAGAGTCACGGATGTTCTTGAATAGGAATGGCTATCTAGTTTTGATAAGCATTTTGATGCTCTTAAGAGTTTTCAAATCAAGCTATATCACCAGCACTCAAGTGAATTAATGGTCCCAACTCTTCTTAAGCACATGCTTACAGATTGCCTATAGTTATACTTCACATCTTGAAAACTTAGTCAAATTGATTCTTCAAGGTACAAAAAAGAGATATGTGACCTAGTGCGCCACTGCTGTCATTTGTTTTATAGAAAAAAAAGGGGAAATATCTTTTAGCCAAATATTTATCAGCAGGATGCTAATTTTCCTTTTCTTAATTATATAGGAAGTAGGAATCTCTTACCATAGCCATGAAAGTTGACCTAGCAGGCAAAATTTTGGGAAAGCATATTGCATAAATAATGAAATCTGTGATGCTTAAGTTCTTGTTCATGAATTCTCTAGAAAATATTTTAGAGTTCTACAGATCCTTCAGTAGATAAGTGCAAAATTTGCAAAATTGAGGGTTGACTTTGCAGACTTTCGGGGGGGCGACGATTAAAAAGATCTGCTAATTTTCAAGTGATATATTTGTGATCATTGTGGATATCTTCATCAGTTTTGCTAATGATTAGACGGTTTACTGTTTTCCAAGTGCTTGTCAAAATATCTGAAGGGGATTTCCAGAATAGTGATGGGGGCTTTGATGTGATGAAATGGTCAACCTATATTAACAACTTCCTATTGACACATTACTTCCATAATAGAGATGGGCTCTTCTTATGTCAAAGAAAATATGCTTTAGACTTGTTAAAGGAAATTGGAAAACTTGAGAGTAGACCTTTTTTTTTTTTTTTATGAAGAAAAAGAAGAAGAAAGGGTGAGGCACCAGTGTGGTGCTCATCCTAAAGAGTAGACCTGTTGTGACTCGAATTGAGGCTAATCATCATTTAGGGTTGAAAAGTAGTGAACTTCTTGATGATCACCAAAAGAAACGATACTAGAAGATCATTGGGAAACTCATCTAACCCTGACTTGGTCGAATAGCACATATGCTGTGAATGTCATGAGTCAGTTCATGCAAGCCACTACGAATGTTCATCTTAAAGTTGTGGATTGAATAAAATCATGGTAGATGATTACTAGTCACTAAAGGGGATAGACTTCAGATTGTAGGGTGCAGAGATGCAAACTGGGTAGGATCTCTAGATGACAGATGGTCTATTATATAGGCTACACTATTTTTCTGAGTGGCAATCCCATTATTTGGAGGAGTAAAAAGCAAAGTGTTTGTGCAAGGTCAAGTGCAGAGGTAGAATACAAAGCTTTAGTGTTTAGGATCATAGAATTGCTTTGGGTTAAGATCATGTTGATAGACATGGCCATTTCTTTTGATCTACCCATGAGGCTCTACTGTGACAACTAGGTCACCATCAACCTCGCCAATAATCCGGTCTTGCATGATAGGACCAAGGATGTTGAACTTGACAAACACTTTATTTGTGAGAAGATTGATTTTGGAGATCTCTGTCTTCCTTATTTGAGATCAAAAGACCAAGTGGCTGATCTCTTCACTAAAGGACTTGCATCGACACAATATGAGAGGAACATGAGCAAGTTAGGCATGTTTAACTTCTATGCCCAACTTGAGGGGGACTGTTAAGCGGTGTAAAATACTTGTAAGCGTGTATATGGATCTTGAGTGTGGGTCCATGTATCCCATCTTCCTATAAATTGTGTAACACATCACCCCACCTCCTTAAGTTGTCATAGTGAAGTGAAAAATGAAACCTTTAGTTGCTAGTGGCCACTAGAGTCGTTGTGGAGCTTATGCTCCCGCGGTTTTTCCTGTGATGGGTTTTCCATGTTATATCATGTATGTTGTGTGGTTGTGTTTCATTCATCAGCTCGAAAGATGTCTTCCACAGTATATCACCATTTCTTTGCAATACTTCTCCCTGTCCTTTTCTCGAATCTCTTGATAAATAGCTTTCACTCCATGACTTTGTTCCAAAGCTCACAAATTTTGTTGATTTCTTGATCCCTTTGGAAAGGTCCAATTTCACTTGGCATGCCGCTCAGGAAAAAAAAGAATGGACCAATTTTGGCTTGGCATGCTGCATATCAGCTAAAAAAAAAGGTTATAACTATGACTGTTTGGCATTGGATGAACTGGTTTAAGAACTGCTTGGGGGTGGGGGGGAGACGTGGCAGGAGAATGTGTATTTTATCCTTTATATTTGAAGAAATACTTGTTCATATCTCATTCTTTATATTTGAAGAAATATTTGCTCATAATTGTTTCAAAATCTGGGTAAAATGCCATCTTTTTGAGTCATGCAAGTTGCCACCTAGTGTTCAGAGCCCCATCATCTTTTCTCTAACAATGTAATTGTTGTAATTGTTTTTGTTGGAGATTGATGTGATCTCCACGTTGGAGATTGTGGAGATCTCCCAAGATCCTCCACGTTGACTACGGGAGAAGAAAACTCCTCTTTCTTACTATCCACTTCTCATGTTTCATGTTTTCTTATTATTGGATTATCTATTTAGGAAAATATTTGTTAGGAGTTTATTTGATTATGTTAATGATATGTTTTGCTATTTTTAGAAGATTGTGTGAGATTTGAAAAGTGGTGTTCGTTTCTATATATAAAGAGGCCAAATCCCCTCATTTGTCTTTGAGTTTCTACAATATAGAACTCCAAGTTCCTTTCACTGTTTTTCTGTAAAGAAGTAATCATGTCCTGTGATTCTTTTCAAAGGTATGGTATATATTCATCTTTGAGACAAGAAAGCCAACAGTGAGATAAGATTGTCTTGTAGTTTTCAAAGTTGAATTACTTCAAGGCAGGTGAACTTGTGGTAGAGATTTACCCTGTGACTCTTTTCAAAGGTATGGTATACATTCATCTTTGAGACAAGAAAGCCAACAGTGAGATAAGATTGTCTTGTAGTTTTCAAAGTTGAATTACTTCAAGGCAGGTGAACTTGTGGTAGAGATTTACCAAGATTCATAGATTTTTTTATCTTTTTGTTGTTACATTGTTGTGTTACCACTGCTAAATTGCTTTCTTATATAATATAAACATTCTTTGATGATCTTGATACTTTTGATGGAACCATTGTGAGTGCGGACAAGTCCTTTTGGCTTGTTTACTTTTTCATGCTTCCTTGATGTGCTAAAAGTTGTCAGTTACAGTGGCCTAATCATCTGAAACCTGGACTAAAAGAGGGTCATTTCACATATGAAAAAGAACAACTCGTTGTTAAACTTCATCATCAATGGGGAAATAAGTAAATGGTCTTGTATTGCTATGCTTGTAAGCTCATGGCTTTCTTCAAATTCTACTTTTTATTTACACTTGTTTTCTAACCTTCATGTCCATCGTGTCCCGTCATCTTGGTAACTTTCGATTCTTCACATTTAAAATGGAATTTTGTTATTCTTGGGAAATAGCACAAAGTTTGACCATCTAAAATCCTGCACCACAAAATGGTATGTTTCATGCAAATTAACAGAGTTATTGAACTTATCTGTTTTTAGAAACAACTTTGCTAAATTTGCAGATAATGAATATTCACGTAGGAATAAATTCTCTCATATGCCAAAATTTGGTAATAATAAATATCTGACATGCCTTTCCCCTCCTTAAATATATAAGTATCTATAATTGATCATCTGGATATAGTTGAACTACATAAGCATTTGATGCTTCCTCTTATTTATATTAGGCATACTAATGGTGACAAAATGGCTTGATTTCCAGTACCCAGTGTGCAATTGATTTTGAATGTTTATGGGAGGCATAGTGGGAGAAGGGATTGCCAATGGAGCTTTTATTCTTGGCTTCTTCCCCCAATTTCAGAAGCTTCTTTATCAATTTTTTTTTCATTTTTTCTTATTTTGTGTGTGTGTGTGTGTGTTTGTGTGTGGTGGTGGGGTGGGGGGAGGGGGGCTGTGTTTACCCAGACCAAATACGGTGTGCAGACCCTTATTCTACCTTGTAATACAAAGGTGGTGGATTTCTTTTGCATTTTCATTTGGGTACTCTTATTTCCTTGTAGACACCATCGCTGTGAAGTTCTGGAAACTAATCTGAGAGAGCTCTATGCTTTTTTGTGTTTGTGCAAAGCATACACTTAGTTATGTATTTCCATTGAGCGGGGTCATATTTTACAGAAGTTTTTGAGTGCTTCTAGAAAGCCATAGAAAAGCTACTTGCCTATTCTAATAGAAAGGATGTACCAGGACTTCACCTGATGTGATATTTAACAACTTTTAACAAGATGTCATGTGGTATCTGGCAAACAAACCTTACATCACTAGAGATGACTGCCAAGGTAATTTTCATTGATCATTCACAACAACACTAATTTTTTTTTTAGCCAGTCCTTTTTATGTAAAGAATTTTCTAATACCCATTTTTAGATATCTATATCAGATAATTGACGTCTTTAGTTTGTCATGGTTCTCATCTTTTTGATCCATTCTGGATGAATGTTTCAGGGCAACTTGTGGCCATATTAAATTTGGCAGGTTCAATTGAAGCATTTTGTTTGCCATATTGCAGAGGTCAGTTGAGTTCCCTCCTTATGGAAACACTTTTATTTTCCTCCCATAGTTTGTATGAACTAACTTGTTGAAAGGAGGTTCCTCATTTTTGTTTACCTGACAATGATCTGAATGATGCTATGGCTCCTTCTTGTTAAAAGTAATTTCATAACCTCTTTTCGCAAAAGTATTCTGTCTGTGTGTTTTAAATTTCATTTAACATGATGACTACATAAGTGGAAAAAAGTTTGTTGAAACCATTCAGTGCCTTGGTGTTCTTAGGGTTCGTAGAGGCATTCCTCCGAGGGTTTTGAAGGTAGAAAATGTGTCAACCTTTTGTCATAGCAATTTGCTCATTTGATTTAGTGATAATGATCCTTGCGGCATAAATCGAATCCAAGTCCAAAGTCAAAGAGTGCACTACTGAAGAGCCTTCTCATCTCAGACACTATAAAAACAACTGGTGGTCGCAGCTTGCAACAGAAGTTATCTAATTCACTAGCTCTTTGAATGCTAATACTTGTAAAAACTGCAACTTGAAATGTGGGAAATTTTTTCTGAAAAGAATGTGATGGTATAGGTGATACGCAAATCAGACAATAAACTCATGCAAAAAATAAAATGGGGGTGATAAATATAAATGATAGAACATCTGGTCTTAGCAATTCATTGCTTTCACATTTTTATTTAATATCTTTTCATGGGATAACAAGGTATCTAATGCAGTTTCTCCTGGCCTCATTGCAGCTGTTCGACAGTAAGTCACCTAGTTCCTGCAGTTAATTCTATATAAAATTTTCCCTTACTTGCATCTTCCCTCTAGTTTTGGCATGCGAAAATGATGATAGCTGCTTAAGTTATTGTATCAAAAGTAATCCATAAATTTGAAAGAAGTCTACACTGACAATTTGTTTTTGAAATTAAATGGACCTAAGACAACATGATGTATGGGAGCTTTATAGCACTCCAGGTGATTTTTACTTCCAAATGTAAAACAAGCTAATTCTTGCTCGTTACTTTCTATTGCATTCCGGTGGGGTTTATTGTGTCAAGTTTGTGAGGGTATAAATTTGCGTGATGGTGATGTATCATGCTTTTGTTGGGTGATCGTTGCATACATTTTAGGTTTTCCACTCTGACTTTGCAAATAAAAAATGAACCAATATTCTATGAATCATAAATATGTTTGATGGGCTTCAAAAGCTGCCATAGAGGTCATCGAAGGCCATCAAAAATTTTGTAGAATACATGAAACATAACAAAGTCAAGAAAAATGGAAATCAAATGTACCCACATGAAAATAGCGGATTAATAACTTAGTCTCACGTGGTATGGATATATGTCTTGGAAGAGAATTTAACCCTTCCTGTCCACCATGTATGGAAAAATACAAGTTTTCTCGCTATTGGGTTTTCCGCGTTTCTTTGCTTTTCAGGGTGGATTGGTTTGAGTGGACTAGGATCCTATTAGTCTAATCATGTCTCTTGTACTTAGTTTTATGAGGAAAATTCCTTCCCTCATCCATGTTCTATACATGAATTTTACTAAATGCATGTAGAAAATTGATGTTCATTAGCTAATATTTTTATATTAGGCGTGTAATCAATTTGTTCCCTACTCATTACGTTTATCATTCTTATCAAGATTCGTGCACATGGAGTGTGGGAAAACAATCCAACAGTGCTGTCCACATGGAAATCAGGGAGAGAGGAGTAGCAACAGCTAGTTTGTAATAGTGACCGACTGATGGTGAGGTTGGTGAAGGTGGTGGTTGACGATGATGTTGAGAAGAGAGAGAGAGGAGAGGAGTTTGTGATAATGTGGGAAATATTATTACTAACTCAAAGAAATTACAATAGGAAGTCTCTCTTTTATAAAGAAAGAACATATCCTCTAAAATAAGAAATAAAACATATCTCTAAAACAAGAAAAAACATATTATAATTAACTAAAATCTTCTAAACAATTTTCCTAAAACCAATTTAACCAAAATAGCAAATTTGGGGCCTAAGTAAAACAAAACTTGGACACTTGGTCCTCCTAGCCGCTGGCTGTATCGGCCCTCATGCTGCTACCATGTGGCTTGCCTGATTGCCACGTGGCCTAACTAGCTGTCACGTGTCAGGTCCACGTGGCCTCCTTATTCCCAACACTCCCCCTCAGGTCTAGGTTGGGAAGACGATGATTTGGTCTTCAACTTATGAGGTTAGATGCTCCACCACTTTTCTTCTTCGAGAGTTGTGCTCTCGATCTTCTCTTTGGACGAGTCAATGGTGTAGCATCTTACGACCTTTAAAGTCGTTGCGTCTAGGGCAACCTAAATAGTAGTTACAACGGTCGCCGTTGACTTGTCTTCTCGAACCATGGCCCGTAACTTCTCGAGATCTTTGAGAGTCAAGGAGTCAACTCGTGAGGTGCTAGTAACCCCACGTGGAGGTCTCCCAAATTTGTCTTAGCATTTGTCTTGTGAATTATTGGTACGTCCACAATATTAGCATTTCGGATAGATGCGACCAAGGCCTTGGCCATGTTATCTTTCACGCCCTACACTTGCTTCTAGAATAGTAAGTGCAGAGTTCTCGCCCTTGGGCATGACTTCATCTTCAGGAATCTCCATCTTCATGAGACGACAGAAGATGGTCTCAAGATCCATCTTCCCGTCAGAAGCCAAGATTTGATCGTGGGCGGCTCGATAACATGGATGCAACCTCGATAAAAATTTGGCAAATTGCCAAACTGCCCGTGTCTCCCCTTGCTTGTCGCAACATAATGGCTTGTAGATGTCCAACTTCTCGAACAATGCCTTCATCTTCTCATAATATTTAGTCAAGGAAAGATCTCCCTAACTAGATGTCCATATACAAGTATATAGATCAGTAATACGAGCGTTACTTGATATTTGGGCATAACTTTTCTCGAGGATCGTCTAAATCTTGTATGCGCTCTTTTTATATTGCATGTTTGAGGCGATGGAAGGATCTATTGAGTTTGTGAGCCAATTCATGATGGTGTAATTCTCTTTCTTGAACTTCTTTTCCTTGTCATCATTTTACTCTGGTGGCTCTTTAAGGAGAATGCTTTCTCCTATCCTCCGATAAATATCTTGAAAGCACAAGCCCACAAAACATAGTTGGAGGCACCCTGTAGCTTGATGGTTGTCCTGGAGACAACCACCTTGCTTTCTCCCAAGCCTAATGTTTAGCTATCGTGGTGGAGGCTTTCGTCATCTTTTACTATCTTCCTTCTCCACGTAAGGTGCCAGATTTATCGAGGAAGATTTTTTGTTGGAGACGAAAACCACACACGTGTGGTCAAGAATCAGCAAGTGCTAAGAGAGCCTAATACCATATTAAGATAAGCGCACGTGGAGCAGGGAGGCTCCCTTGGAGCGTGGGAAAACAATCCAATAGGGGCTGTCCACGTGGAAATCAGGGAGAGAGGAGTAGCAGTAGCTGGTTGGTGATGGTGAGGTCGGTGAAGGTGCTGGCCAGCGGTGATGTTGAGAAGAGAGAGGGGAGAGGAGTTTGTGATAATGTGGGAAATATTATTGTTAACTAGGGAAATTACAAAGGAAGGTTCTCTTTTATAAAGAGAGAACATATAATCTAAAATAAGAAATAAATTATATCTCTAAAATAAGAAAGAATAAATTACAATTAAATCAAATCCTCTAAACAACTTTCTTAAAATCAACTTAACCAAACCGACCCTGTGGGCCCTCCTGCTACTGCCATGTGGCCATGTGACCCTTGGCCCTCCTGATGTCTTCATTGTTCCTGAAAACAAAGAAAAGGCTTCCAGCAATAAACCCACCTTGAAAATAGAGAAATTTATAGTGAACAAAAGCAAAAATATTGAGATAAACGGTAAGACAGGTCATTAGTAGTTGAGCTATTAGGAGCGCACCACTTGTCATTGCATCTTTGAGTAAAAAACCAAAGCTTATCCTTGAGCAAAGCTTTTAGCTCAATTTTCATTTTCTTTATTGGGTGAAGAGATAATCAAACATTGAAGAGAAAATATTGCGTACGAAATAGCAAAAACAAAGTGAAATTTAGATTATTCTGAAGTTATAATAGGCTGCTTGACGTAAGGAGACGTAATAGTTAACACGTAAATTTGAAACAGAACGAATGGGACTGCAATGGGGCTGCATGTGAAAACCAAAGGAATAACATGAAAATAGAAGGAATGACACTACAAAGTGGTAAACATTCTAGGCAAACATATTCCAATCATGGCAGATCCAAAAATCCAGATACAATCCAATGAACAATAGCAAACAACAAGGATAATTTCAGCAGTAATAGCAGGTTGGGATAATTACGCAATCGGCAACTGGGATAATTATGTAGCTAGCAAAACAAACGGGAGCAAACAACAGCAATCTTATGAACTAAATTTAACATAAGTGCAGGAGCATTAATTAGGAGTCATGAAGTACCAACAAACCAATTTTGGAAATTTCATATGATGCTACAGAACAAAATCACAGATTTAGTTCATCAGCATATCCAAAGGTAGACAAAAAATGAAACTTATTGCCTCGTTGGGGCTCCACAAATCATATAATTTCACATTCATGGCCAATCTTCCAAATGCAAGAACAAAAGTGGGAAAAGCCTGGAGTCATCAAGAATCGGATGTAATGACTCCAAATCTTTCCCTCAGTTAATTAATCTCTGTTGTTTATTTATACTAAATGAAGTTGGTGATATAATTGGATGTTTTTCACAAAGATAAGGATAGGATCAAACCACATATTTGGTAATATAAATTAGGCTTTACAAGATGTGGTAGAACTGCCTAGGTGCCTCTTTGGAGGTCCAACTTATGGATTTGTCACTAATGAGATCTTGTGTGACTTAAACAATGTGGTTTTGATTGCTGAATTGTTGTCGATGCTAGAACTTTATGAAAATTTTGGGCAATGGATGTTGATGCCTATGATGATTTCGAGAGAGTTTGACAAGCTCAGTTATGGATGGATTAAGACTTTAATGACTTTCCTTGTAATGGAGGATTTTGGAAGTGTTTTGAGAGCTCTCACGTCATAGGTGATATAGTGAATTAAACACGTAGATGGATGGAACTTCTTGGTATATTTTTTCATGGTAAGAAAGAAATCTAGGTGATTGAAATCTTACTTCCATGTACGATAAAAGTTCTTAATGAGGTAAATTGTACATTCCTTTATTTGAATGACATCAGATTAAATATGAAAACTTCATCAAAATGTGCTGTCCAAACAAGAGGAGCAACTACCAGCATAAACAGAATAGTTAAGACTATGGAACTCAAGAGTAATGTCATCTAGAACTTTCATAAGGAAGCATATCCATTTGGGATGTAGATGGAATGTGGTGTACATAGGGTTAGATAATGCTAATGTGAGAATTCACATCTTACATATGTGCATGAAATGTGGCGAAAAGCAATTCTGAACTCACAAATGCTTGCTGAGTAAATCTTGATGGTCATACATTGTAACTGAATGCAGAATAGAATTTTCTATTTACACAATTTTGGAATACTTATCCTTATCTTTAGTATAAATAAATAATTGTATTTATTACACAAAGACAGTTAATTAATCTTATATGCCACTAATAAATCCAAAAGAGACAAACTTGACAAGCCTAGTGGCAATGTCAATTGAATCCATAGAACAAGTGCTAATGAAATTACATACAGATAATGATAATTACCATAAGCGAAAGTAATAATGACAGAGGACTTATCTTGGGAGATAAATGGCATCAGAAGAAGGCCTAGACTCAATGAATGACAATATTCGTTTCCGATCCTTCAAAAGACAAACAATGGAATTTGTTATTTTAAATGGAAATTGGTAACTACATATAGAACAATAGTTAAAATAGTTTGAATGCAAAGAATCTTACCATTTTTGTGTTGTGGTATGAAGGTTGAAATTGTTGGTGATTGGATGTAAGTGGGCTTAGTTAGATTTGTACAGTACAATAAAATGTAGTCATCAATTGCAAACACAATTGCTAGGATGCCACAATAGAGACTGGCCTTGGCTGTGCCAGTCATAACCTATTTGCATTCTAGCTTTCCTACATATTGGGGTTGCGTGAATTGTATCCGACACCATCCATCCAAAATGTAGTGCGCATGTCCATGTATCATTAATATTTGTACAAGCTTTCATAATCGCCCATCAATTGTATAGAATGTACCTGGAAGAAGAAAAAGATGTGAATGCATAAATGAAATATATGTACCTAACCATGGAACCATTGAAAGAGATGCAGTCTTTATAAAAATTTAATGACGGTGGCATGTAAATTAAATCATCATAAAGTAGTAGATATAATTAATACATGAGGATATTCATATTTACTTGCCGAGGATGATAGTGCATCTGCAAAATAGTTATTACAAATAACATTGCCTACACATTACGATTTATGAAATACTCTAAAAAAGATGCATTAAACAATCTGAAAAGTTAACCACCGTCATACTAAACCACTCAATCTCCTAGAAGATCCACCATAAGGAAGTACTGTGGATATGATTTGCCCCCAATGTGTTGACGAAACTTTGTAGTGACGGCATCTCACGACTGTGGGGAAGGTGGAACAGCGAGACTTGTCTCGTCGTCCCACATTCAGCCTTCCATGTCTAAAAGTTGGCAGATCAAGATGTATGTCTGCTTAATCTCCATCCACCTATTACGAAATGCCCTCATAGGAAAATTGATGCTGAATTGAGTGTTGAAATTAACAGCAACTTCCCTTCATCCTTTCCTAGTGAGGGTGTTGTTGATCTGTTCTCTAGAAAGCTATTGATGTTTTATGTTGTTAAGAAACATGATATCCATATAGGGTGACCAAGCAAATGAACTGCTCATCCTAATATTAAATATATGAAGGCATTTCGTAAGCATAATTGTAAAGATCCGTCCCACTTTTAGCCTTTTAAGATGTCTGGAGTGTTAGTCAGACGTCTGTCCAAATGTCTGAACCCTTTCCCGGATGTCTGGAAATTAAATTTTTGTACGCACTCTGTGTTCTGCGCGTAGGTAGCGCGCAGAACTCTGCCTCTCTCTCTCTTTTCTCCTTCTCCCCCCTGCCGAACCCTAAACCCTTAGCTCTATAAAAGCCACGCACGCCTCCTCTCCTCTCCACTCCACACACCACCATCTCCACCTTCAGAGCGTGGCGGAGCGGTGAGAGGAGGTGAGTGAGGGAGCACGTGAGAGCAAGGAGGAGGAGAGTGCGTGAGGAGGAGGAGGTCGAGGTCGGGAGCTTCGGTGGAAGCTTGTTGGAGCTTGCACGGCCATCGCGGTGCGTGCGGAAGGAAGAGGGAGTCCGGAGTGACGTCCTCGACCACCTGCAGTAGCTGGAGCTGTGGCGGAACGAGGAGAAATGCGGTGGAGCGCAGCGAGGAGCACTGGGAGCACGTTCTGATACTGGAAATTTTCCAGTATCAGATGTCTGGAGTGCAGTCCGGACGATCGCTGAGCTTCTAGATGTCTGGAGTCAAGATCAGACATCTGGAAACACCTTTATCATGAAGGTACGTTCTTTTCCTGGTTACGACTATGCAGGCCGCACCGTAGAAGATATGTCGGCCTGATTTTTGGGTGGTTGCTTTGTCGTACATAGGAGCAGCGTTGGGAAGGAGCGCGGAACACCCTCCTATGCATTTTAGGATGTCTGATCAGCTCACCAGATGACCGGAGGTGCTTCCAAACGACCGGAGGAGTGGTCAGATGTCTGGAACCGCCTTCAGACGATCGTAGGGGAGTCCTGGACTTCTGAAGACACCGCAGGGACTTGAGGTGAGATTCTGTATCTTTTAAGACCTCTGGACTTATTTCCAGATGTTTGATTTTGGACAGTAGACACGTTTTTGACCCGTTTGGGGTCCGATCGGGATTCGTTTTACGCAAACGAAGTATTTGTGGTTTCCTTGTGAGTTGCTCTACGTACTAAGAACCTTTATACACTGTTCTGAATCTTCCTTTGTGATGTATTCCTTGGTATAGGATTTTGACCTGCTGCGTGTCTGGGGCTTGTAGAGACGTCTGGGTTTGCAGTTCGAGCCCCCATTACTTTCAGATTGTCTGGTAGAGTGGTCTACCCCTATTAATCTTATTAAATAAGAATGTATCTGTGGAATTAGCCAACTGGAAATCCAGGATGTGGCATGAACCCTAGGACAAAGAAATGATTAAACCAATTGTTCTGCATGATTGTATTTGTATACATGAATAAGTTAAACTTCTAGTCATAGCCGGTAATAAAGTATGAGCGGCATGAGATAAATGAACAGTTACCTGTGAAATCATCAGTTGTATGTATTAAATTGTGGAAATACGAGCTGCCTGTATATAAACGAGAACTGAATTGTGAATGATAGAATCTAGATCGGAATAATGTGGTGAACATGAGCATGAACCCTACGGGGAGTTAGGAGTAGAGCTGGCCCTTGAGTACGTGGTACCAAGGAGAGCGACTGTCTCCCTTTTTGCGTAGAGCAGAGCTAGCTGCCCTTGGGTTGGGACCCGGGGTTAGGATTGACCACTTTACACAGACTTCTGTTGACCCTCGTGTACACGGTACTGAGGCGAGCTACTAGTGTAGGGAGGGAGCTAGCTACCCCACGGGACCCAGGGTTCAGCTAACCACCCTACATCGACTTGTTAGGCCTTTTAGGCAAACCGGGGTAGTCAGACGAGGGTACGCGGACTGTGGAGAGGCGAGACCCCTGTTTGGTTCTGAGGGGCTAGACCCCTATTTCTGAGAGGGCTAGGCCCTATACTGTTCCGTGCTGTACTTTTGCCGTACCCGCTAGCAGAAGCGACTGACCGCGTGTCAGTGCGGAGTAGCTACCCATACGCTTATCACGCGTGCCGTAGTCACCACTACGTCTTGACAGTGACCTCGGGGTAGTTGACTGGGTGTAAGACTACCATGGGGGACTCTCTCGGTCAGGAGAGCACCACGTGTACCTTCTACTCTTTGGAAAAGACTGCAATTAAGATCGTTACCACGAGGAACATGCAAGATCAAGAGAATCTGAAAGTTTG
The DNA here is from genome assembly GCA_037157565.1 of Thalassia testudinum. NCBI lineage: Eukaryota > Viridiplantae > Streptophyta > Magnoliopsida > Alismatales > Hydrocharitaceae > Thalassia > Thalassia testudinum. Next base: position 66,758,795 of record JAZHRO010000013.1, on the reverse strand, counting down.
AGGAAAATGGGTGGAAAATAAAAAAAGGAAATACATATAAGTAAAATAACTAGAAAGAGGATTAAACCTGTTGTTTTACTGCTTTAGATAGTATAGATACCACTCTACTCAGCGTTCGTTGACTCTGTTTCTTTCATACCACTGTTCAGGTTCAGGAGTTGAGCAGCCCGAGCTTCCGACTGCGGAGGCTGGGCCCAATCGAGCTCAGCTGTAGCTTTTCTGCACTCTTTGTTGTACCCCTTTATTGTTGTAGTGAGTTTTAAACTTTTAGCTACTCTTGTTGTTATTGTTGCTTTCGTTTCCGTTATTTCTATTGTTGTGGCGGTATGTATTGGAACAACAGTTTTACTTTCCTTTACTGCTTTGCATGTTTTTACTGCTTAGTTATATTGCATATGTGAATGTGGTTTACTTTCCTACTTTTTGGTTATTCTTGTTGGACGATTAGGTCTTCGGATTAGTCGAGGCGAGCCGGTTTCAGGTCCTGTAGGGATTTGAGAATCAGGTCATAACAATAATAGTAAAGAAAGCCTAAATGATCAGAAACATTACTACAACTACACTACATATAACATGCCATGACATTGAAATGAAAGACAATTAATTTGAAGTACTGCATGGAAAAGTCATTATCAAATGTCGTAATGAAAAGATAAAACAACAAACATAATTATAGAAGACCAGTCACACGATATAACCCATGGCACCTAACATGACAAATTGCTAAGCCTGTCAACGATTCCTACATGTTGGGCTTGTATTTCAACTTCCCGTACGACGTGGTCAATTTCGATGTCATCTAGTCTCTCTCGCATCCTTTGAAGACCCCCTTTATAGGAAGAATTTTCTACCTCCATCTGATGAACTTTGTTGTCCCTAAGTTCCAAATCCCCTTTCAAATTGATGACCTTGTTGAAGAGCCATTCAATGTACTCATTTTCTTGTCCACCACCGAAGAGATGAATATGGTTTACCTCCAGGAATCGGTATCGCACAGCCAGAAAGTAAGACTACTCTTGTAGAATCAATGGTTGGTTCTAGTGTAGTTAAACAGACTCTGTAGTTGCAACTCTAGTGATAACATATTTCCATTAATTTTCTAATTGAAATGAATAAATTTGGATTTGTTGGATAGGAATACTTCATTTCCTCTATGACAAATGTAGAAAACTCGATCTATCGTCGAGTACTGAGTTCCGTTGTACGCCTCCAAGGTAAACTTTGCAGGATAACCATAGTAACATGTCCGACCATAGGTCATGGTCATTAATCCATCGACTATACCTGCACTTCTGTACTATTACTAAGAAAACATCTCATAATTCAACCATTGAAATTCTAATTGAATATAGATAAGTCATTTCACTCTTACAGTGAAAATAAATCTACTTACATAACATCAAGTTTACTCATAGTACAGAAGACTACCACATGACATAGTAGAAGTTCATCACATTTAATTCAACTGATAGCTTATGAAAGTAAATAATTAAGTCATGAAGTTCCTTAAAGGCATGTGGACTCCATCAAATCGTATTGAAAATCGAATCTAAAACCCACTTCATCGGGAAACAGTAGTAGCGAAGCCACCTTAATCGAAGATGCACCTGGAATGAGATTAACAAAAGTAATCTAGAGGTCATTCATGATCATAACCTATGTAGATAGCATTTCCTTTACCTCATTCCACAAGAGATTACTTGTAGGAATGACTGTATGTGGTTTCGTCCTACCGCCACTCATCATCACTCAGTAAGCCATAAATTGCCCTGTAAATTACCTTGAAATGAATTCATCTGTGAAGGACATCACGTTTGTTGTATTCGGTTTGCAGTTGTACATTGATTTCGATAATGCATTGGTGCCATGTAGCTTGTGTGAAACCCCCATTCATAAATTGACGTTGAAGCTTTAAGTTGTATATAATGATCAACAAAGCCCTATCTCGGTGCATATTCTAATTCAGGGACCTGTGACTCATTACTTTTAAAATAGGAAGTAGACTAACTAAATATGAAAAAAAACTACCGATAGTGTACAAAAGGAATTAACAGTCTAAAAAATTGAAAGAAATCAATAATCAGAAGTTCAAATCAAGGTTGAAGATAAACTCAATATATAAAGGAGCTGCGCTACTAGTTTCAGGCGTGGTTACGATCTTCCCATATTTCATTTGCAATCTGCTCTCTAATGAACTAACCAGCATGAACAGATTATTGGTCAATATCCTGGCACATAACGTCTAAGTCACCATCGTCTACATACTCATCATAATTGTTAGTGAACAGTTCATTGGCAATATTCCATTGACGAAGCATCTTGTGTACAACACAACATACCATGAGAATCTGACATTAGGTTTTCAAAGGGAAGAATGGTTTGGCCTCCAAAATCTTAAACATTTTCTTCAAAACCTGAATGATCATTCAACCACATTTCGAAGCTATGCATGCCTGTGATTGTACAACTCCTTATAGTCTATATACCTAGTATCTTGATTTCTATAGTCCTGGAGATGATATGAGACACCACGAAAAGGGGCAATCAACCGATCAGTGTTTGCATATCCCATGTCAACCAAATACCTTAGACCTTGGGGTACGGTAGAGTCCATTACGTGATGCCCACTTTAAAACCCTTATGTCTACAACAGAGCCTTCCCATCTCGTTCGAGCGTAAACAAATTGCAGGTCAAAATCAACCGCAGCAATGACATTTTGACTAGTCCATCCTTTACAGTTTCGAAATCGGTTGTTGAAACGTGGCACTCATCTATTGCTCCAAGGACATCCTTGTAAGTAGAAACGGAAAATGCTTAAATATGGATTTGTGGAATTGATTATTTGATATGTAAAGATTCGTTCTGTTCTAAGTCCTTTAAGACGTCTGGATACATTTTCAGACGTCTGGAAATTAAAAATTTTGTACGTAGCTTCACGTTTGTGCGCGGGCTGCACGCAGACAGTATCGCTCCTTTTCTCTTCCCTCTTCTCTCCTCCACCCGAACCCTAGCATGCCTTTATAAAACCCCTCTTCCCCCCTTCCTTTCTTCTTCACTCCACTACGGCCACCTTTCCTCCTTCCCCTCCACTGCAGCTAGAGGGGTGAGCACGAGAGCGAGCGACGAGGAGAGGCGGTGTGAGGAGAAGAGGAAGAGCTTGTGCTCGCGAGCTCCTGGGAGCTCACCGGAGGATGCACGACCGGAGCGACACGTGCGGGAGGAGGAGCGCATCGGGGAGACGTCCCCGACACTTGCTGCAGCTGGAGCTGCAGGCGAGGAGGCGAGGCCGCGGCTGCACGTGGCGAGGAGGAGCAGGAGGTGGGTCTAGTTCTAGAATTTTCCCAGAATCAGATGTCCGGTGTGCCGTCCAGATGACATATTGGACATCTGGTGACGATACCGGACGTCTAAAATTAGTGTTGCGCGAAGGTATGTTCCTTTTGCGGTTACGAGGCCGCACCGTAGCTTCGATCTGCATGGCTAAAAGTGGATGATTTGCCTGTCATGTGCAGAGATAGCTTCAGGAAGGCGCGGGGCACGCCCTCCCACACGTTTCAGACATCTGGACAACTTACCAGACGACCGGAAGCACTCCCAGACGACTGGAAGAGAGGTCGAACGTCTGGAGTTGTGTCCAAACGGTCAAGAAGAGGTTCTAGACGTCTGAGGTCGACACAGAACCTGAGGTGAAACTCTGGTTACTTTTAAGATGTTTGGACCTTGTGCCAGACGTCTGATTTAGGTTTGCAGTCCTGTTTTTGACCCGTTTAGGGTCTGTTTGAGGTCCATTTTACGCAAACAAGATATCGGTATTTTCCTTATGAATTCCTCTACTTGTTAGAAGGCCTTTTATATTGTTCTGAATGTTTCATTATGGTATGTTCCTTGGTATAGGACTTCGATTAGTTGCGGGTTTGGAGCTTGCTGAGGCACGCGAGCTTGTCGTTCGAGCCCCCAATACTCCCGGGTCGTCTAGTAGAGTGGTTTTCCCCTATTTTAATTATAAAACCTGAATGCATATGTAAAATTGGATAATTAGAAATCTAGGATGTGGTATGAATCCTAAGACGAGAAGTACTTACACTGTTTGTATGCGTGTTTGAAATTGTAGTCCTAAATGAATGAATAAAAATGTGAACAACTGTCTGTTAATAAACAAGAGCTGCTTGTGAAATATGAAATGTCTGTGCTAATTAAACAGTTACCTGTGACATTACTTATTATATATGTTAAATGATGAAAATACGAGCTGTATGTGTATAATCTGAGAATGAGAATGTGAATGTGAATGATGAAACTTGGTATGGAATGACATGGGGAATACGAGCATGAACCATATGGGGAATTGGGAGTAGTGCTCCTGTGGATAAATGGAATGGATCTGAAAATGTGAGTGGGAAGTGTGCTGGTCCTTGAGTACGTGGTACCAAGGAGAGCGATTGTCCCCTGTTTAGTGTAGAGCGGAGCTAGCCGCCCTTTGGTTGGGACCCAAGGTTATGATTGGCCACTCTATACCGACTTCTTTGGCCCTCGCGTACATTGTACCGGGATAGCTACTAGTATAGGGAGAGAGCTAGCCACCCTACACCGACTTGTTCGGCCCACCGGGAAAACCAGGGTAGTCAGACGAGGGTGCGCGGACTGTGGAGGGGCGCGACCCCTATTTGGTTATGAGGGGCTAGACCCCTGTTACTGAGAGGGTTAGGTCTTATATTGTTCCGTGCTGTACTTTAGGCGTACCCGTTAGCAGAAACAACTGACCGCGTGCCAATGCGGGGTAGCTACCCGTGCGCTTATCGCGAGTGCCGTAGTCACTGCTACGTCTGTCCGTGACCTTGGGGTGTTGACTGGGTGTAGGATCACCACGGGGGACTCTCCCAGCTAGGAGAGCACCACGTGTGCCTTCTACTTTTCGGAAAAGACTGCAATCAAGATCGTTCCCACGAGGAACATTCGAGATCAAGAAAGAGATCTGAAAAAGAAACCAATAGGTGAAAAGGAATAACTTGTAAAATAAAGTAATTGGAAAAGATAAATTGCCTGTTAGCTTTTACTGCTTTAGTTAGTTGGTTATCACTCTACTCAGTGTTCGCTGACTTTGTTTACTCATAACCCTTTTCAAGCCCAGGTGTTGAGCAGCCCGAGTCATCGGCTGCAGAGGGTGCTGGGCCCAGTCGAGCCCAGCAGTAGTCTTCCTGTTGTTGTACTTTCTTTTGTTAGTAAGTTCAGACTCTTGTTACCGTTTACGTATCTGTACTTTGTTTCCGCTTTACTGTTGTGTTGGTGATATGTACTGTTAGCAGCTTTTACTTCCTTTATTGCTTGTACTCTTTTACTATTAGTTACTTAGCATAGTGAACGTGGTTTACTTTCCTGCTTTTTGGTTATTTCTTGTTGGACGAATGGGTCTTGAGATTAGTCAAGTTGAGCCGATCTTGGGTCCTGTAGGGATTCAGGAACTGGGTCGTAACATGATAACAGCAGTGTACGTACGATCATATCTTGAAGTATGGGTAGAATTTCCTATTGTTTCTGATTTCTAATGGAACATCAGCATTACTACCAGGAAGTCATATAAACAACTTCCTTATTGAACAAATAACATTCAACACATTGTTAGAATACCGAGATATTGTCTCCCCTAAATGATGGAATCTCTTGATGAGATAATGGTTTGACACTGCTTGAGAGATTTTCATCAGAAATATGACAAGCTGCTCGTTAACTGTAACGTTGCGGGAATTATACAATTCGGTTCTCTCCTTTAAGAACTCAACAAGAGTTGTGAACGCCTCCTTTGTCACTTTAAACTCATCGAAATATCTATCTTCATGTCCTCGAAGTATCTCATGAATCCAACTGTGACAGGACAAATTTTGATTAACGTTTCGTGGTCGACATTGGATTGGGATCTCAATAAATGGTAGGAATTGGAATGTCATTGGCAATACTAACATTGGAATTTCCCAACCATTCTCCTTATAACCCAATTCACTAGAGGATGACCTTTCTTCATTTGAATCCATACCTGTAAACAGTTTAGACAGTGTAGATGTAGGATAGATGTTATGGTGTAAAATAACAACGTCAAACTCTTTATCTAAAATAGCTGCACATTAATAACTAAATTAAAATAGTTTGAAATATTCGATGGGAGTATGATTTCTCCCAACAAAATATTACATAATTAGAATGCGAAAATAATGTAGAGGGAATAGAGAATCGGGAGACTAAATTTTCAAGGAATATCGAGAAGAAACTTAGAATCTGTAGTCACTACCAATATGTCTACGAAGGAAAATGATGATAGTTGCTTAAGTTATTGTATCAAAAGTAATCCATAAATTTGAAAGAAGTCTACATTGACAATTTGTTTTTGAAATTAAATGAACCTAAGGCAACATGATGCATGGGAGCTTTATAGCACTCCAGGTGATTTTTATTCTTCCAGCTGTAAAACAAGCTAATTCTTGCTCGTTTCTTTGTATTACATTCCCGTGGAGTTTATTGTCAAGCTTGTGAGGGTATAAATTTGTGTGATGGTGATGTATCATGCTTTTGTTGGGGGTGATCGTTGCATACATTTTAGGTTTTCCACTCTACTTCGCAAATAAAAAATGAACCAATATTCTTTGAATCATAAATATGTTTGATGTCCCTCAAATGCTGCTATCGTGGTAATCGAAGACCATCAAAAAATTTGTAGAATATAAGAAACATAACAAAGTCAAGAAAAATGGAAATCAACAAGCACCCACATGAAAATAGGGGATTAATAACTTAGTTTCACGTGGTATGGGTATATGTCTTGGAAGAGAATCTAACCCTTAATATCCACTATGTATGGAAAAATATAAGTTTTCTCTCTATTGGGTTTTCGTAGATTGCCCCCACCCCTCCCATGTAGCTGGAGGGTTCTTTTTATAAAGTACAAAGGTGAGTGGTTATACTTTTGGAGAATTATAACTATCAAGGGAATGGAGTTTGACCGACGTAACCATCGAGAAAATGGAGTGAGCTTGCATTTCTTTGCCTTTCAGGGTGGATTGGTTTGAGTGGACTAGAATCTGTTACTCTAATCATGTGTCTGTTGAACTTATTTTTATGAGGATAATTTCTTCCGTCATCAATGTTCTATACATGAATTTTACAAAATGCATATAGTAAATTGGTGTTCATTAGCTAATATTTTTATATTAGGTGTGCAATCAATTTGTTCCCTCCTCGTTACGTTTATCATTCTTATCAAGATTGGTGCACATGGAGTGTGGAGGCTCCCTTGGAGCATGGGAAAACAACCCAACAGGAGCTGTTCACATGGAAATCAGGGAGAGAGGAGTAGCAGGAGTCAGTTGGTAATGGTGTTCGGTCGATGGTGAGGCTAGTGAAGGTGGTGGTTGGCGGTGATGTAGAGGAGAGAGAGAGGAGAGGAGTTTGTGATAATGTGGGAAATATTATTACCAACTCAAGGAAATTACAATAGGAAGGCTCTCTTTTATAAAGAGAGAACATATACTCTAAAATAAGAAACAAATCATATCTCTAAGACAAAAAAAAAACAAATTATAATTAACTCAAATCTACTAAACAACTTTCCTAAAACCAATTTAACTAAAATAGAAAACTTGGGACCTAAGTAAAACAAAACTTGGACCCTTGGTCCTCCTAGCTACTGGCCCTATGGGCCCTCCTACTGCTGCCACGTGGCTTGACTGGTTGCCACGTGGCCTAATTAGCTGTCATGTGTTAGGTCCATGTGGCCTCGTTATTCCCAACACTCCCCCTCAGGTCTAGGTCGGGAGGATGATGATTTAGTCTTCAACTTATGAGGTTAAATGCCCCACCACTTTTCTTTTTTGAAAGTCGTGCTCTCAGTGTTCTCTTTGGACGAGTCAACGGTGTAACATCTGACGACCTTCGAAGTCGTTGCATCTATGGCAACCTAAATAGTAGTTGCGATGGCCACCGTTGAGTTGTCTTCTCGAAGCATGACCCGTAACTTCTCGAGATCTTCGGGAGTCATGGAGTCCACTTGTGAAGTGCTAGTAGCCCCACATGGAGGCCTCCGGAATTTGTCCCAGCATCTGTCCTGTGGATGATTGGTACGCCCACAATATTAGCATTTTGGATAGACGCGACCGAAGCCTTGGCCACGTCCTCTTTCTCGCCCTACACTTACTTCTAGAATAGCAAATGCGGAGTTCTTGCCCTTGGGCATGACTTCATCTTCGGGAATCTCCATCTTCATGAGATGGCAGAAGATTTTCTCAAAATCCATCTTCCTGTCAGAAGCCAAGATTTGACCATGGGCGGCTTGATAACAGGGATGCAACATCGATAAAAACTTGGTAGATTGCCAAATCGCCCGTGTCTCCCCTTACTTGTAGCAACATAATGGTTCGTAGATGTCCAACTCTTTGAACAATGCCTTCATTTTCTCATAATATTTAGTCAATGAGAGATCTCCCTAACTAGTTGTCCATATACGAGTATATAGATCAGTAATACGAGCGTTACTTGATGTTTGGGCTTAACTTTTCTCGAGGGACATCTAAATCTTGTATGCGCTCTTTTTATATAGCATGTTTGAGGCGATGGAAGGGTCCATCGAATTCATGAGTCAATTCATGATGGTGTAATTCTCTTTCTTGAAGTTCTTTTTCTTGTCATCATTTTGCTTCGATGGCTCTTTAAGGAGAATGCTAATTTTCTCTTATCCTCCGATAAATATCTTGAAGGTGTGAGCCCACAAAACATAGTTGGAGGCACCCTGCAGCTTGAAGGTTGTCCTGGAGACAACCACCTTGCTTTCTCCCAGGCCCAATGTTTAGCAACCGTGGTGGAAGCTTTTGTCATCTTTTACCATCTTCCTTCTCCACATATGGTGCCAAATTTATTGAGGAAGATTCTTTGTTGGAGTCGAAAACCACACATGTGTGGTCAAGAACCAGCACGTGCCAGGAGAGTCTAGATTGGTGGCTCTGATACCATGTTAAGATAAGTGCATGTGGAGTGTGGAGGCTCCCTTGGAGCTTGGGAAAACAATCCAACAGGGGTTGTCCACATGGAAATCAAGGAGAGAGGAGTAGCAGTAGCTGGTTGGTGATGGTGAGGTCGGTGAATGTGGTGGCCGACGGTGATGTTGAGAAGAGAGAGAGGGGAGAGGAGTTTGTGATAATGTTGGAAATATTATTGCTAACTTAAGGAAATTACAAAGGAAGACTCTCTTTTTTAAAGAAAGAACATATTATTTAAAATAAGAAATAAATTATATTTCTAAAATAAGAAAGAACAAATTACAATTAAATCAAATACTCTAAACAACTTTCCTAAAACCAACTTAACCAAAATAGCAAACTTGAGACCTAAATAAAATAAAACTTGAACCCTTGGTCCTCCTAGCCGCTGACCTTGTGGGCCCTCCTGCTGCTGCCACGTGTCACTGCCATGTGGCCTGACTAGCTGCCACGTGTCAAGTCCACGTGACCTCTTTATTCCCAACAATTCTGTTACCTATAAACTTCAGAAGCCCTGGTGTTGACTACAACACGGAGTCAGCAAGGAATGGTAGTGGATAGGGGAAGGGGGCCCTATCAACCATCGGTGTTTCTTCCTAGTGATGCTCTTCATGACGAGTTTACTAGATAGTCGCTATTTGTACAACATCAACATGTGTTTGTGAGTGTACTTTTGACTTCGGTTGATGACATGATTCTTGAATGATTGTATTAGAGTTTTTGAATTGTCTTGCTAATTCTTTCTAAGGGATTCTTTGGGAGTGATTGGATTTACAATTTGAAATTGTCTGTTTCTATTGACATGCAAATAGTATTGTCATCAGACCTCAAACCTATTGTCCACCGTCTAGACATACAAGAGATCAACTTTAGAGGGAATCCCAAAATAAAATAAGATCTTGTATGCTAGGATTTTTTTTTTCTATTTGAACCTACACCAATGGTTTTTGATGGATGACCTTGGTGTGTGCTTGAAGAAAGAGTAAGAACAACACATCTACACGAGATTCTGAAACGACCTTAGGATTGCAAGCACTACTACAACCCATTAGTGCTTCATCATGGATTTATTTGACCATCATGTTTTTACAGGTTCAACGCTGTTGGTTATTCGTTGGTGTATTTACAGGTGCAACACCGGCGATATACTGCACAACATCGCATGTATTTATTTACCTAGAGTGCTTTGATTGTCAGAATAGCTCATTAGACATACCTTGATAGGCTTTTCAACTTGCATCGATGGCGATCAATCTATGTATAGGCTATAGTAGCTGAAAATACTCTACACACCTAACTAATATATTAGAAAATTAGTTTTTAGCTCCTCTCTCGTGGAAGTAAAAATATTAAAATTATATCAACATTAAATCACCTAAAAAACTATTACAATAAAAAAAGTAAAAAAAAGTGAAGAAACAAATATTTAATGTGCAGTGGTTTTTATTATTGTATTTTAATTATTTATTGGTTGAAAATCAAAATACATCGGTTAAAAATGAAAATATACAACGGTGTGTTTTAGTTTTCTTAACATCGATTAGAAATAAAAATACATCATGAGCTTCAAAAGAAATCAAAATACATCAATTGAAAATCAAAATATACCGTATGTTGTAAAATACATTATAATGAATACACAATGTATTTTGATTTTTGAGGTTCAATTGATGTATTTTGATTTTTGATCGGTGGAAAATAAAAAACATCGACTAGAAATTAAAATACACCGGGAGGGGGGAGCAAAGTTTAAAAGGAAAATAAAAAAAATAAAACAACAATGCCTCTCAGTGGTGGAAACAATGAAATGAAAGTGGTACCCACTTTGAAGCTCCTTGGTTGGCAATCGAGTTTTGACATGGTCGTGCTTGATGGTCGATTTGAGTGGGCATCCTTGCGGTGGAATTTGGCGCTGTGGCTTTGGCGGTGGATGGGGAGTAGACGGCGGAGAATGCGGTGCTGTTGTGTGTTTTTTTGAGATGCTTTTTGTTTGTAGGAGATGTATGGTTTTTCTTTTTCTTTGTTTTTAGGTTGTTTTGGTTGTGTGGAATCCACGTGTGACACTAGATTGTTTCGGGTCTTAGGGCTTTTGACAGTTGTCAAGTGTTGATTTCGACCTTTTAGTCGATCTATGTCGACTCACTTATTGTACGATCTTTGAGATCTTCTCGTTGGCGCTTACCGTTTTATAAGTGTGAGGTCGTCCTCCTTCGAGATGTCGACCAGAACCTGATTGTGAGATGCATTTTTCTTTTTCTTTTTCCATATTTTTTCTTATCTTGTTTCTATGTTTTGGCATCCCCATTTCTATGGGGAGTAACCTTCCCCTCATTGTGGGCGTTAGGATTCTCCATCTCTCATTTCGTCTTTGTGGTGCATTCTTTTGTATTTGGTTCCTCTTTAAAGTCTCGCTGTGACTCAGATCTGCACGTAACCTTACTATATATATATATCAAAGGTCTGAACATTCTAATATTCTCAATCGAGAACAACTTACCTTTCAACACTGGCATCCTTGTCCCAGTAGCCCCTAAGCAATGAGTCCTTGCCATAATCGATACCCAAAGATGGAATTAGGGAATTTCTTCAATATAAGCACAATTACAATAACAAGTTTTGCCACCAAGAGATTTGTTTAATGATAGAGCATCTCAAGTCCATGCCCAGGGGTTGCATCCAAAAAGTCATGGGGATCATACTACCTATATATTCACAAATGGAAGATAATAGATCAATGTTATACCAATCGTTCTTAGTTCTCTCCGTACTTTTACCAACCAAGAATTGACTTTCTAGCTTTGTCAGAAGAATTTTTGCAAAGCCAAGCCCAATTAGGCAGAATCTTCTTAAAATCACCTGTAAAAGAAGTCGCTATCTAAAATAAATACTATTTTACACACCGTTTTGCCCCCATGTCATCAGAACACAGTCTGACCATATCATACAATTCATGTTACTAGCTACATATATACATAAATGGATTTATGATTTTAGAAGTATCAATTGAAATTTAAGTCCAACATTGTTGATTATCTTGAGCAGGCCAATTACATGTTTAACTTGGAGTACAATTGAAATTAATCACCATTTGATTCTATGAGTGAATATTACATTTGATTTTGAATCAACTAACATAAATAAAAAAAACGATTTCTAACTCAAATGAATCATAAAATAGATGGGTAAATCGGGCTTGAACCAAGATCTTTACTTTCCATGGAAAACTACGCAACTAAGCTATTGAAAGCCCTTGTTATACATTTGACGTATATATCTAAATACAATTTACAGAAGCATGTACCTCCACCGGCTCCGGTACCTGATGGGGACGATTGTGCCTTTTAAACTTCATTAGTAATAGTATACCATATTTGTCAATTATTGCCATTATATTTTGTCGACCCTTTGAGTTTTGTTTTGCAAAGAGATAACCAATTGGTTATCTTTTGATCAAAGGAATATCACATAAGTAAACTTTAAAGTTAAAAGATATAACTTATCTTGATCTATGAATCAATGTTAACATCAAATTATTTCATTACATTACATAAGTATCAATATATGTTAAATTTATTCATTTTAATATAATATACTCATTAAAGTATATTCATTATATCACATCAACTCACTCTTACACCCATATTATAATATTAAAAAATTATTCACTGATATCACATCAACATACTAATCATTTCTATCCAACTACTTATCTCATACTCCCAAACAAACGTCATTCTCAACTTATCCCTTACTTATCCTATCTTGGAATGAGAGTTATCCCATTGCTAAACAGAGTCTTACTTTACCTTCTTTGACTTTATCGCTGCCGTATGAGATTCTTGGGTTTGGCGCCACTGACTGATATTGATACTGCATTGCCCAAAAGAGGTACACAACATAATTTATCAAGCTTAGCACACACATTAGCCAGTAGAATCTCTCGAGTCGATACCAATTCAAGTTCTTCCCTTCCAGCCAGGGGTCGTGACCAAACCCCCTTGTAACCATATTGATCACTGACACGAGGATTGAGCTCAAGTAATAGCCCATTGCCAATGATGCCCAAGAAAGGGATGTTGCTAATGATCTCATGCTAGCGGGTGCCTCGGTGAAGAAGAATTCAAGGAGGCCTGCTAGTGTGAAGAGGTCGGCTGATCCGAGGAAGAGGTATTGCAATGCGATCCAGAGGAAGGTGAGGGGTAGGGTTGCCTTCGAGTCGAGCATGCCTGATTCGAAGGCAACCCTCTTCCTCTTAGTCTCCACTAGGGCTGCAACAGTCATGGCGACGATGGAGAGGATGAGACCAATGCCGATTCGTTGGAGGTGGGAGATGCCCATCTCAGTTTTCATAATGCGACGGAAGAAGGGGAGGATGATGTGGTCATAGAGTGGCGTGAGGATCATAGCAACGACGATAGGAAACACAGGTAGTGAAGCCGGAGGCACCGTGAGGTTACCTAGTAAGAGATTGTATGCAATTAGCTTCAAGTTTAACCATAGTAAAAATTGAGACCAAGTAAGATCAACTAATGTAACAAGAAGAATATTTAGAGCGACCAATCCTTCCAGAAATTCCACCATCAGCAGATTACCAAATCATTTATAAGTTCTCACACTCAAAACTTATTGATGGGAAATTAATTTGATTAATGCATGCACTCTCTCGTATGGATAGAATTAATGCCGAATCTTCTTTCTCTTGGATACGGTAGAGGGGTTTGGCTAAGTACGAGATGATTTGCACGAAGGAGAATGATAAGGATCAGTTTTGATTGTTGTGCATACGTTGATAGAAACTTAACCCTTTTTGGATTTATTTCTAAATTACGTACATAAGAGTTTTTCACATAACAATCATAGGATGAATTGATTGGATATTCCTGTTGCAAAGAGATGATTTAAACCATGTTATATATATTCACCTGCCAAACTACTTAGTCAGAGATCCATATATTTTCATTAAACATATATCCCATACGAGTATTTTTCGTTCTTGTGTAATGAAAATAATGAGTAGATCAAAAACTTGAGGGCGCAATCAAAGGGTTCGGATCATCTAATTGGCAGCAGCTCTCTTGTGCATTGAGCAAAAGAAAATTCCAAACCGACAACTTATTGAATACCATTATAACATCTTCTTCCTTTCTTTCTTTTACTAAGAGTATTTAACATTTCTTTTGTTCTTGCATGAACAATACGGTGCTTGTGCATTCGAGAAATCCAAATCCCAAGGCAAGATTTGAGTCTCAGCGAGGGGTTCACATACATCACTGCATGCTATATGATGTTAATCTTTCAGAGGACCGTAGTTTAATGCACCCCTTGATGTATGCACTTTTTCACGCAAATCTCAGGAGACAAAATATCATCATTTCTTTTAATATATATATATATATATATATATATATATATAGAACACAGCTATATAAATGCCACCAGTGATGCTCTCGTTGTTTCACTAATTAAGTATTTAAATTGGTGAAGACCATCAGATCCACGAGATATATAGACGAAACTTTCATCGACGACTATGATATTCTAATTCTAACGATAAGGAATCTAATGTATAATCACATGAAGTCATATATTCGTTCGCTAAATTAATGATCGCATCCTCTGCATCACGGAATGATGCGAAAGACCCCTCCAATGTTCCAATACGAAAAGTCTTGCCATTGCTCTTGAGGAGAGAGAGAGAAAATTCTTGTTCCAAACCCAATTGATTAAGGGTTCTCCACGACTCAAAGGGGCCCAACAATGGTGTCTGGAAGGCCTGACAAGACCTAATAATTACACGTACTAAGTTTTCCTCATGCAAGTAACAAGTAAGTACCCAAAAATCCGCCTAGACATTATTAGATGGGCAAGTAAATTAAGGTCACACGACAAAGACGTGGTGTCTACTTGGGAAAGTTAGGCGACAACTTCACTTAGATGGGCGTGCCAGCAGACATAAGCTAAGTCCTCCTGATAATCTAGGCGTACTCTTTCTTGACGTAGCCCCAAGTTGACCAAATGATTAGACGTAGCACGCTTTTTCCCCGCCTGGGTAGTAGGTGGAAGATTTCTTCAAGTTGCTTTTTGATGGGGTAATGGTTGCCATCACACCCATGACCCCAAGATTGTCGGAAACGTGATATCATGGTAGTTATTCCTAATTGGCCACTCATGCTACCATGATCTTCACTTCCAAAGAAGCTCGTGGCACGCCACACGTTATGTAGAGTGTGCAGGATTTAAATTGGCGGTACCCACCAGAGGTGCAAGTACATGCGCAAGTAGAGAGAGAGAGAAGTTACTATTTTCTTGTGGTGAAAAAAAAAAAAAAAAAAAAAAGAGAGAGAGAGAATTAGTGATATTTTGATAGTATCCTTATTTGTTGTGATTGTTCATTTGAACGGATATGTACTTCTATTATAAACTTAAATAAGATCCATTTAAATAGATTCCAATCAATTTCAGTAACAAAGAAATCAAAGTGCAACAGTATAATACACGAGCATATATAACAATTTTAAATCTTAAGTCATGAAATTAATGACGGTAGAAAGACTCACCAATTGCGGTGTCCATGGTGGCAGCTTGCTCTATCGAGAAGGTCGAGAGCTGTGCGAGGCAACAGTTGAGAACAATGGTCAACAGGAAGATGGGGAAGATCCCCATCACCACCTTGACCTCCTCCACTTCTACAGTGCTGCACGTCGGCCACCGTCGCCACGTAGCCGCTCTGTTGAGAAAACTTAACCTCCTGCTCAAGGTGGCTTCCTCCTCCTCTTGCTTCTTGGAATCCTTTCCTTGGTCGTGGCAGCCCTCAAACATGGCACCTGCGGTCATCACTGACGTGTCGGCAATGATGGAGTTGGTTGGACTCTTCCTCTTCTTCTTGTGGTCAACAGTCAATTTGCTGATGACAGCAGCGGCTATGACCTGTGTAGTTTGATAATGAAAGGTGTTTTGACTTATTTGCGAAGGAGTGTCAATTCCGTGCTCATCAATGATAAAGCCATTGAGTGATGGGGGAGGGGAGTGGGAGTTGTCCCACTCATGTTGGGTGACACGAGCCAAAGAAGTGTGGTAAGAGCTCCTCATCTTACTTGAATGTTTTGGACTTTGCTCGTTTGAAAAACGAAAGGAAAAAATCGTATTCCTGTTAGAATTATGAGGTCAGGCATGATTTGATTAGTTTGGGGACGTGAACATATGAGACCTACTTTTTCTAAAATTAAAAAAATTGATAACATCTTTCGATTCGTCCAAACACGTTGGTAGGGGTGATTTTCATAATTATAGAAATATAAACATATCGAGCTTTTAGAATCCAAAGTGTAAGATATCCACTAATTCTACGAGGAATAGAATCCATGAGAAAGTTTGTCGTGATATGCCGATTATACTTTAATGATGGTATCACTTTGAAGTTACCATCTTAAGTACTCACATCTTTTTCCTCCAAGGGAGGTGTTTTTCGTTTTTTTTTTTTTTTTTTTTTTTTGTTTCTTTGATGTATTCTTTTTGTCTCCACTTACGTGTCTATATATATCTATTAATCATTGTTCATTTATATATTTCACGAGTTGAAACCCATTGTCGACATTCTATCAAACATTATTCAAAAGAGTATTTTTCCTTGAAGAAAAAGCTCGACATATTAATATACGAAGGAATGGATTTTGACGCCTTATTACGTACGTATTGATATGGTTATATGCTTAAAATATAGATATTTATCCCAATAAAGAATAACAATATTAGAAAGTAAAGATAATAAACAAGGAAATATATGTATTCATACATCCAACTAAAAATAAAATCATGCATGGGACAATTACTTTGAATTGACTTCAATAGATTGTATTGGTGGAAAGGTACGAAATTTACATCTCCTCTCTTTTTCCACGTTTAACGAATGGTGAATTTGAGAGATACTTCTGCTTGATAAGAACGACATCATGTCATATACTAATTTCCTGTATTTTTGCTCGAGAAAAGAAAATATCATCCTAATAGCTTCTGGCTGCTGTTAAAAACTACCTCACATGTATGATGACTCCAACCTCCTAAAAGAATTATTACATGCCCTTTCTCGGACGTCAGATGTACCTTTAATTGTCTTTTACCTCTTGGATTCATACAACTCATAGATTCCTTATCATTATTCGAAAAGAAAAAAGCCGCATAAATTCCCAAGAATTGGGTACTATCGCGAATAAAATAGCTCTCAACGGCTTTCCTTAACGTGTTCTGTACCCGTCGAGCTCTCTGATTTGTATTTGAGGTGGTTTGCAAATTAAAATGGAAAAGTACAAATACACACCGAGATATTTACGAGGGAGCTTAACTTTAGCCTCTATAGACATCAAAAGAATGTTATATATCATGAAAATTCCGGTTGGATGCAATTAGATTACCTTTTAAAGGGAATTCAAACATCGATCTTCAATAGAGAGTATTAATATTTCTTTAATTTTTTGATATAAAATGTAATTAGATTAGCTTTTAGGGTGCACGGCTACTGTAGGAGTGAAGAAATAAACATTACATCAAAATTCTATCGTTTAAGAAATTAAAGTAAAAAAGATGTAGGTGGAAAATGAAATATCAGTTGAAGATAAAAATATAATACATGTCATCAAATATATTATTCATAAAAAGTAAAAATATATTAATTAAAAATTAAAATATCTTACATGCATATCTTAAATTTTTATCATGGAAAAAACAATATTAATTTAAAATTAAAATACAATAATGATCCAACTTAATTATATATTATTTTATACTCTACAAAAATATATTAAATATTGATTTCTAATAAAAAATAAAAATATAAGACAAAAAGTTCTATAAAAAAAATAAATTTAAAATAATTTGACATGCTAAATAATGGTTAAAGGAAACGGAATAAAAGAAAAATAAAAGATAAAGAGGGTAAATATATATATATATATATATATATAGAGAGAGAGAGAGAGAGAGAGAGAGAGAGGAGGGCGCAGGTAGAGAACCAAAAGTACAGAAAAATAAAAAAAAAAAGATAACAGAGTCATCTATGGTGTGGCTCGACTCGGTCCCACGCGCCGATTAACAGACGCAAGGATTTGGAAAATGTCTTAGGAAATTGTCCCATCACCTTGGAAACAACTTGCGTGGAAGCGAGGACCATTAATTAATTCCAACGAGATATGATTAGATTGCTAATTTGTTTGCACCTCAATGTACTGGGAATAATTTTCGTACGTCAGTTTCATAGTGTAAACCTGGGGAAAATGGAAGATTTTTTATAGAAGTGCATTGGAGGACGTCATCCTCGAGGGGGATGCCCCTCCAAGGGAGAATTGTCCTTCTCCAAGCAAAAATACTATCCTATTGGATGGTGTTGTAGGAAATGAGTTATCTATGATGGCAGCAGTCTTGCTCAATGAGAATGGAGGAGTTGTTGCTGTGTCTACAACTTGGATGAAAACAAATGATATGGGCAATTCATAATGAACTTGCTCTGGCCATGAATCTTGGGTTGCTAGATGTTAATGTCTTTTTGGATGCCATTAATTCGATCAACCATATTAACACCCATACACAATTTGAATGAAAGGTTAGGTATGTGGTTAAAACATGTGCTTGCATGCTAAATACGGATCCTTCTTATGGTTTGTCAAAAGTTGATAGAATGTTGGTTAGTTTAATTCATAAATTTGGTAAGTTCTATTTGAATTAGAACATTCATGAGTTTTGGGTTAATCCTCACACACCTTATAATCTTAATTGTTAATACATAATGTTTCACTTGAAGGAAAAAAAAATAAAAAATCGGTGGATCACGTGTGGCACCAGTAGGCCTCAAATGTGGACCATTGGGTTTCGTAACTTAATCTTTGAACGAACTCAAGATATGTTTGGTTCTAATTTTCTTTACATTTTAAGCAATGTATCGTAGACTTATTTTGCATGAAATTGTTTGATGAAACATTGCCGATGATAAACAAGTACACCAATAGCAATTTCTTGGGATTAAGAATAAATTAAGTTTTATTCTGAACGTTGATGGAAGAATGTAAAAGTTAATTACCATGAAAGTGTAGAAGTTAATTTTAATTGAAATTTTTTTTTAAAAAAGTTATGTAATGATTATTTTAGAAATGATATAAGTATAGAAATACTCGTTGAAACATATTTTGTTACTTATGATAAAAATTCAATCGATTAAAAATGAGAAACAAACAATTAAAAATTAAGTAAATCAAAATACATTACTTGAAAATTATTTTCAACTGGTTGAAAATTATTTTCAACTAGTTAAAAATTAAAATATATATATAAGTTGAAAATAAAAATATACCGGTATATTTTAATTTTTCATCGGTGAGAAATGATTTTTTACGTATAACATGATTTTTCAATTACGGGCAATGATTTTTCACTTGGAAAATCAAAATACATTGGTTGAAACTACCACCCTCATCTGTGCATTTCAAAATACGTTGCAAAGTACGTTTGTTTATTTTTTCTCTTTTGGAAACCAGAGTCGATGCATCATGATTTTTTATTGATGAAAAATAAAAAATATTAATTAAAAATCAAAATACACTATTTATTGTAAAATATATTATTCAATATATTTTTATTTTCAACCAATATCTTAAATTGACATAATTTTATATTAATTAAATATTAATTTAATTAGATATTATTTCATATCCTTATAAAAATATAATTAATATTAATTTTCAATGAAAGAACGAAAAGATATCCAAAATGAACGTAAATACTTGGCAGTGCCAAAAAAAAACGTAAACTATAGAAAGATAAGAGATAATAAAACAAAATGGCGAACAATATATGTGAACAATGCATGCTACAACAACTGTATCCATACGAAATCATTTAAAGGCCAATTTGACGGTAAAATAAAAATTCAGAAAGAAATAAATTACCTTAACTAATAATTTTTGTATGTCATCTTATTAGGTTATATCAATATTAATATAAATTAAAATATATTCATATATATATATATATATATATATATATATGTTAAAAAGATATATATCGGTGTATTTAATATCACCGATAATCGTACTCTTAAAGTATTTTATCTTGAAACTCTTATCCCTCTTATAGATAGACTCTTATATTATAGATAAGCATCGAACGCCGTTAACTACATCATTAATTTGCATAAAAAATCCTAAAGACCAGCATGCATGAGATTGGGAATGTACATGTCCATTTAGCTAAAATGTACAAAATTACACATTTGATGTGCTTCACAGTGTATGGACATAGTAGACGTTATCCTATCACACAAATGATAAAAGCTAACTTAAATTATGCTATGTGATAGGATTTATTCCATTGAAAAATTTCATCACTTTGTGAATCAGCGGGTACAAAGGTATTTTTTGATTTTAAATTAAATTATGTTAAAATAAAATAATAATTTTAAAGATAATTTTAGTATAATTTTTTAAAATAGTGATAGACCTCCGATTAGAATATTTATATTACTTTTTTATGTTAATAAATAATATATAACTTGATCTGTAAATTTTAATTTTTCTTCTTATTTATCCTTACCTTTTCTTCGCTGTAAAATATATTATTTTTTACATTTTTTTTGTCGGCATCCATAATTTTAGAGGACTATATGTGTCTTAACGGCTAAAATGGCCGTGTTAATACCGTGAATGATACCTCCAAATTTATATTTATATAATTGAGTATTTTATGTCAATAATTTTTTTTGCATCTGTTGCCCAAATTATAAACCTCTATGTTGATTTTTAACCATGTGACGTAGGATGAAAATAATTTTCATAGGATAAAGGACAATCGATTTTTAGATCTGAATATCTAGGTGGATTTTGACAAATCCAACTTATTTGGGAATTTAATTTTATCAAAGTCAGGGAGGTAGTGAAAACATCCACGACATCCATGTCGACACTAATTATGATGTTATCGATGCTATTAATAGTCTGACAAAGGGATATATCCTAACAATGGATGTTTTGAAAAGTTCGAAAAGATCGTTGAAGAAGATCTTACGTTGTTAAGATACTTTAATATACTATAAATAGCGAGGACATGCCCTCGTGTCCTCTAACCATGCGATCCGAAAAAAAGAGAGATGAAGACTTCCCATGAAACATCAATGGGACACGCTAAAAAGCCTACAGTTTATCATATCTTATATAATTTTCACAATAATAAATATTAAGAATTAAATTCCTCTAAGATATACATCAATAATTCCTCATATTTATGTAATTGATTACTTTTTTTTTATTATATTTTTATTACTACATTATATTTACTACATGAACAAATTCTTTAATGACGTTTGAATGACTTTGACGGAAGCTTCCGACGCTCAGAAAAAAGTATGTTTGAAAAGTTGCTGCCATCTCTCATTGAATTGTTTTATAATATTGGTTAGTTCATGGCAACAAATTAACTAAATCTTTCATACTTGCAATGGAAGCCATACTTAATCATTCAAGGTGGTCGAAAATTTTCACACGAGATATATTGCAACATTATTTAGTTAATTTCCTTCTTGCCAAAATCAAATTTGTGATATTATCAAATTACGAATATTGCATCAAATATCAATCAAATTGTGACTGCATCGATCAAATCAGTGGATTAATTCTTCTACTTACTTCTCTTACATTTGTTAATCTATTGCAGCAAAATAATTCTTCTAGCCACTAACTGAATTAAATTTTCACATGAAGTGTTAAACATGTATAAAGATCGCATCTACATCAATATCAGCGACTACTTAATTTGTTGGAATCGAGTCGTCTCGTGGAACTAATTAAGTATAAGTTAATAAGGAAAGCATGATGACCATTGATGGTGAGTGTTTGGGATGCACACATTAATTATATAATTACCTTGGCAATCGTAGTCAAGGGGCTTCCCTTGGGTATCTTGTTACGATAAGTGGCTGAGCCCGCTAGAAACACCACCATGGACAGCACGATGGCCATGGTGGACACCAAGAACCCCCATTGCCACCCTTTATTGTCTTCAATCCACACCACAAAGGTCACGGCTATCAGCCCGCCGGCCGAGAGGCAGAAGACGAAGTAATTGAAGAACGTCGACCTCCCTCTCCTCCCTTCCGTCGTCCCTCGATCGAATTGCTCCGCCCCATGGGCTGGCAACGACCCCTTTATTCCACCGACCCCAAAAGCAACCGTGTACAGACCCACAAATAGCATCGCCGCCTTTGCGCCCGAGACTTCTCCGCATGGGCCCCCGCAGCTCTCCGGAGGCTTTAGCGCCGGCGTTCGTGCTTGGATCATTAAAATGACCAATCCCTACATTAATCCAATTGACACAACAGGTTCATGACCTTAATTTTTCCAATTTCCCTGAGTTTAATTTTGTGACAAGCGTAAGCGGTATTAATTCTTCAGCATCCATGTGGATCACTTGCAAATTTAATATAGAGGCACATTAATACATGATTAATTTAAAAAAAAGAATTATATAGTGCCCCTACTTATATGATTAGTTACCACAAACTCAACAAAGGAGCTGGCAAGGTAGACGATGTAGGTGGTGAGGAAGGCGTCTGAGAGGAAGCCGCCAAGAAGGGCAAGGAGGAAGGAGGTGCCCATGAAGGTGGTGACCGTGTTGGCGGAGCCGGAGGGTGACAAGTGCATGAATTGGGAAAGGTAGATAACCAAGTTGCTTGCATTTGCCAAGAAAGCTAGATTCTCCAACGCCTCCACCACTGCACCAAAACGCCGAAATTTCATAGGCAACTTTTATAGATTCTGATTAGAATTGGAATAGATTAAGTTGGATAAGATATTTGTTTGTTAGAGTTGTAACGATTGCCTGCCTCTATCCTAATCCACCTCCAAGCTCTTATCATATCTCTAAATTTTTTGTCAAACACAACCTGAAGATCTTCGTTCGATGTGGAGTAAAGATAGGAGAAGTTGCAGACCAACCGAGGACAAAGGAAGCGGCTGCCATGCCTCCATGCTTGCGCTTGGAGGCAGGTTTGTCCCTCCAATCTACATATCCAACCCATCTATCAGCTGATGCATGACCTTCCTCCTACAAGGAGATTAGTAGAAGGTGAATATATTTGAAAATCACAGAGGGATTGAAGGAATTGGGAGCTACAAGCATGTTTGTATTGCTATTGCATGCATGGTTATTGCCCACCATAGGCGATGCACGCACACGGACAGAGAAGAAGAAGGAGGAGGGATGGATGGTTAGATTGTTAGAGAGAGAGGAGCATTAAATAGGCAATGGAGGGCCAGGCATGATTTAATTTGACACTCTGAATTTTAAAAGGTAAGCATCATACAGTAACGGATGACTTTGGCAACGTGGCTTTATCTTCCAACGTGGTTTTTGTAGTTAAGTTGGTGACCTACTCTTGAGTAATATATTATGAGTTATACTTAGAAAAAAAAACATGACTTTATCTTGTATCGTGTGCCAAAAGATTTTGGCAACAAATTCGCACCACGTGGGATTTTATCTAGGGTAGCGTATACCAGTATTATAATCGAGGGGTTATTCGGGTAACAAACAAATATTAAAAAACATTAAATTTAAAATAAAAGGATATAATTTATTTTATTTTATTAATCAATATCAGTATTAAATTATTCTATTACATAATATCGACATTAAAATATATTAAAATATATTTATACTAATATAATATATTTATTTAAATATATTTATTATATCTTATCGATTCACTCACATCACTATTAAAATATTAAATAAATATTTATTAACAAAAAAAATATTAACATATCAATTATTTTATTTCAACACTAACCTCACCACTTAAATAAATATTTCTCTCTATTCATTCTCATAATACTTTATTTTAAAACAACACTTGCATGCCACGTTACAGGTTTGGGGCCTTTGGGCTACACGACACCACCACTCGAATTGGACCGTCACCGAAAGTATGTTGTCAGCGCCCTTTCCCAATACGGCAGCCATTAAATTACCTGCACAGAGTACGTTGACTTAAAATTATTATTTTGAATAAACTTTGAAACTCGATTAATAATGCCCCTATATCATGTATATCCTACAATACCTTCTCCCACTTTCACTTTCACTCTCACTTCCACTTTAAAATCCTAGACTGACTTGGGCCTCCATCGTCCACTATTTTCAATTTCATTCCCCTCGTGAGCTGCTTGAGTTCAATCACCTCTCCATGCTGCAGTATCGTCACCTTATTTGACCTCTCCGACATCTTCACCTCCAAACTCTTCTCCTCTTAACTACGATTTCCGTGGGGGCTTTTGTTAACCCCTACTAAGGGGAACCTCGTAGTCTTCAGGAGCTCCTACTCCTTTTCCTCTTCGCTCCTTCTCATGCAGCTGGGAAAGGGGGGTTACGTAGAGCAAATTGCTTGGCTACCTTGACCATCTCCGTGACCTTATATTGGGTTCACACTAGAGTTTGATGTCCCATATAACTAAGAATTATCAAATCTTCTTCAACTATGTATCTTTCTTGTATCTCGTTGGTATGGATCATTAAATTTCACCTCAGTAGTACCATTGTCATCCTATGATACGAAGCAAGTTTGATTTATAATAAATTAATTACAAGCATATCTTTATAAAGTTTATTTCCTTGTTTTTATTTAATTTGACATATTTTATCTCTTTATTTAAAACTTCCCTATCTTCCGTGAGGTGGAGAGTAGTCTCTTCCATCCTATAATGGGTCGATTATCTTTCTCCGTTAATCGTTTCCATTTAATGGAAACCTACGTTAAAAAAAAGGCCTATATCCGGTGCACGGCAAATGCACATTACGATGCGTCTACATGATTTATCTTGGCCGCGGTCGAAAAATATAGAAGTTGAGATCTTTTCTAACGTATGACGTGATCTTACGGAGAGATGAAAAATATATAAGTTGTGCCTTGGGGCGGGTCTCATCTTATTTGAAAAACGAACTATCACTCTAAATTAAAATGTTTTGGTGTAAATAATTACGAAAATCAATGCTTTAAAGGTAAAATCAAAATTATTTCGAAAAGTACATGACGTAAAAATCAAGTACACGAATTTAAACATGATTCTCATTTGATATACGTCTTTTCCATGTAAGAAAATTTTGAAATAGGGTGGATCAATCACTATTAAAATTAATAATAAATTATTTTTAATAGATGTAAATTATTTAAATTATCTTTAAAATTATTTTATATTAATATGAAATTATTTTACATCGGTATAATCTTATTTTACACCAATGTAAAATTATTTTTTACCTTTAAAATAATTTTACATTGGTGTAAAGTAAGATTGTATTAATACAATCTTACTTTGTATTGATACAAAATAAGATTGTACCAGTGAAAAATTAAATTCCAATTGTTTCTTTACTTATGATAAGTGATTTTACATTTAAAAGTAACTTTTCCACTTTAAAGTTTAGGATTTAGTTTTTAGTATTTAGGATTTAGCTAAATCCTAAACCCTCGATCCTAGATCTTAACATAAAAAATTATTTTAAGTAAAAAATCACTCCTCATACGTGAAATCACTTTCCATAAACCTAAACATTAAATCCTAAGGTGAAAATCACTTTATATAGGTGAAATCACCATTGGAATAATTTTACACTGATGCAAAATTAGATTTTATAAGTATAAATTCACTTTAAAATAATTTATCATCGATTCTGTTCTAGTATAAAATCATCCAAAATAATTTATCACTGGTACAAAGTAGTTTATCATCGATATAAGGTTATTTATCACCTGTACATTTTAAGTTAAAGTGGTGTGACAATTTTTTTGAATGTAATGTAACTCACTACGAAATAAATCTTACATCTTTTATTTTATTAACTTAAATATCAATTATCAAGTGGATTCACATTTATAACATTGTGTAAAATACGAAATATCACTCATAAATTTTTTTGTATCACTTTCTACGTTAATATCTACCTTTCCTTATTTTTTTTTGATATTATTTTATTTTAAAAAAATAATTTTATAATAATTTTAGACGGATATAAAATACTGATATCTCTTTTAAGAATCGGTGATCACTTTTCTTGAGCCGTACATCACATTACTTTACGTTACTTCTTTTTAAGTAAAAGAAAGATATGTGGTGTGATCCTTGTTTGAAGTATAACTTTTTGGCTGCCGACGCGTTCTAATATTTCAAAATATATTTTTTGTTTTCTTTTAAAACATTTGGGCTTTCATTTTCATGCAAACAACGTGTCCGTCTACGTTCTCATAGGAGAGGCATGTAGTGATCAAAAGGCCACGCACCTAAAAGTATCCATATGTGGGCATAAAATGACGTGTCCAGCTTCATTTCCACACAAACAAAGATCCTACGTGAACCTTTCAGGAAAGGAAAACAACTCAAAGTACCCTTTCGCATCTTTCTGCACTGGTGTTCACATATGCATGCCGTGTCTTGGGATTATTTGTTGATCGACCTCTAAGAACTTAATTTGATGTTATTCACCCCCATCTTTAAAGTTGGCGATCCCCTTGATTTTTAAATGATAAACGGCCGGCAGGTTATCCATGCTTTAGTTAAAGGCTTCATTTCTTCGATATGTACGCATGGACAAGTCTGAAGCACAGATTTTTAACAAAAATGGGAATAATACGTAATTCATATCCTATCCGGCTTTCGGTTTTGTCAGATACTATCGATTTAGATTTTTGAGCATTTGGTGAATCAACAAGTAAACGCGTCACCGACCCATGCATGCGCCTGAAA
Source organism: Thalassia testudinum (assembly GCA_037157565.1). Classification (NCBI taxonomy): domain Eukaryota; kingdom Viridiplantae; phylum Streptophyta; class Magnoliopsida; order Alismatales; family Hydrocharitaceae; genus Thalassia; species Thalassia testudinum. Next base: position 66,732,003 of record JAZHRO010000013.1, on the reverse strand, counting down.
AAAAAAAAAAAAAAAAAAAGGAAAAAAACTGACTCATGCATGTGTGATCGACGGTCCAATTCCCAAAAGGGAGTGTCTCTCTCTAGATAGCAACGCTAACTCTCGCCGAGTAGTGGTTGTCGTCTAGCCTTTTCTCATCGATTCTGCTATTTTGGTTCAATTTTTACATGAGCTAGTTCATTAAATCTCCGTATGGTAATTTTTTTTAAAATTTAAATATACTTAGCATTAATTTATTTACATCAAAAAAATATTCCAATTAATTTAATATTTTAATAAAATTTTAAACGTATAACTTTTAAATTACATGCTAATATTTATTTATATTTTTTGATTAAAAAAATCACCTTTTAAATTTGATGGATTAACCTTCTCTTTGATGTTTATAAAGTAGCTTGGAATGATTTGACATGTAAAAAGTAATTTTTCTTGTTAATTTGGTAGATGCGTTATTTTAATAGAAGGGTTGTTTGAATATTCATTTATATGTGTAAGACTATATGCAGCTTATATATATATATTAAATCTATTGGTATAGTTTAAGTTTGAGTTCAATAAGGTCATCTTAGATAAGGGTTATTGTGCTTATCATTTGTTAGAGGGAATACGTTTATGAAACAAGTAAAGAAATAAAGAAAGGAGTGGAATAAGTGAGTTAAGTTCGTTTAAATATTTTGGTAAGTTAAGGTTATTTTACAAAGAGGGTAGAATAACTTTACCTCACATTAAGTCCTAATTAACCTGACGTAAGTGAGGGTTGGATTAAGTTGCAGGTTAAATATTTATCCCGATGCAGATCCACTTAACCCAATAGCCAAACACCAAAGTTTAAGTTAGAACGGATACAATATGAAGGAGGATAGAGGTCCTTACATGTTACTAATAAAAATGAAAGTATAAGTAGTTGGTAGTACAATTAGTGAAAGTGATAGATAAGAAGGGAGAGGTTGCCAGTTGTGGTTACATCAAATGAATCATAAGAGATTGATAGAATGATTAAACATGTATTCAAGAGACATTTGCAAAAAAAGGTATTTCTAAACATCTAAGATCGTAGAACTTATTTTTATCCATCTCATTTTCAAAGGAATATATGATACATATTTTTATTTTAAAAAATTATAGAAGTTATTTGTCAAGCAAATTAATTATTTTATGTCTTTTCAATTTGAATTATATATATTGTGAATTATATGACTTGATTTACTTAATTTAAAACATATCTATGCTTGTTTTGGATCATAGGATGAGAGGAGATCCTATAAATTTTTGAATATTTTTGCAATATGAGATCGATGTGTAAACTTTTAGGTGGTGTTTAGAAAGAAGGATATATTTGTAGAATAAGTAGATGAATAGGAAATGAATAGAATAAAATTATGGAGTAAGTAACTTTTGATGTTTATAAGTTTAGGTAGATTAAACTTGTTCTATAGAAATGATGAAATAAATTTGCACCGTCCTGAGTTAATCGACAATGTTGAATTATGCTTATTCCAATTTGATCATTCAAAGGGGAGTCATTTTCCCCTCTCACGGAGGAGATTCTATTTTTAGTTAATATTTGGTGTCATGCAATTAAAAAATCTCTTTTAGGTTGAATGTAATCTTCAAGGAGAAAATGTCCTCCTCAAATGTAACAATCTTGTGACCTTTTTTTTCTGTTATTTATTATACGTTGATAGAATTGCTCTTGGGGTCAAAAAGAGAAAAAGAGACTGTGATTCCGATGATGACAGGGAAAAAAAAAAAGGCATTAGTGGGGATGAAAAATGGAGAACGGAGAAGTCTGGAATTCGGCTTAGGCAAACAAACCACAAAAAGCGTCGGTGGGGAAGAGACGTGGAGAATGGATGAGTCTCGAACATGGCCTGACACGTGGGAGAAGATGGTGCTCCACACTTTCTTTTTAGAGTATAAGAGAGATTTTGAATCCAATTGAAAATTTTAACTATTTTAAAATTGAGAACCAAAGCTGAACCAGTTTAAGCAAGAAATTGATTTTCCTGATTTGATTTTTAACTATTTAAAATAGTTCAGCATCGATTATAATTGATTTTTAAGCATCACTAATTTTTAATTTGTACATTGTTAGGAGAATATAAAATTTAAAATTATATTAAAATAGTACTACTTACGAAACTACGGCAGTAAAAAGAGAAATCCAAAAGTAAAGAGATATACATTGAAATGTATGGTGAATTTGGTTGATGTATTTTAATTTTTTATTGATTGAATCGATCAAGATGTTTTTAAAGAAAATAAATATTTTTATAAAATAAGATATTTATTACTATTATAAGATAAATCTATACTGCTAAATTAAATGAGGGTTTTGCAAGAAACTCATCCAACCACGTGTTACCACATTCCTTTCCCCAAATTCTGCGTATGACTTTACGTACATTTGAAAATTAATTTTCCATCTGTAATAATTCTTAATAATGATACTATCTAAAAAAAGTATATTTTGAAAACATAATTGTTTATTTATATGATGTCAACGTGATTTTAGAGTGTGGAGATGGACAACGATCAAGTTGTGATAAGTTAGAGGTGTATCATACATGAAACAATTGCATTGGTTTTAGTTGTCATGTATGTTTTGTCGGTATTGTATAATTTTTAAGGGTTAATTTACTTCGTGATTTAAAATATTAATATTAAAAAATATGAAATCGATATTAACTTTTATTTTTATTTATTAATTGGATAGTGTTAACATTAATTTTTATTTATTTAAATTGATATTAAATTATATTGTTAATTCTTACAATGTTTACTTGAACTGATATTAACATCAATTTTTGTAGAGCGGAATTTGCATGTCAGGGAGTTACGAAGTTAACACTTATTTTGTTAACACCCCTTAAAAATAATGTTAAAAAAATAGATGTTAACCCTCAAAATAAGTGTTAAAATTATAAGGATTAACTCTTCGAGTAAACGTAACTTAACTCCTTGGAAGAGAGGTAAACCCAGATAAATTAGTCTAAGACTCATCTCTTGTAAGTATCATTTATTGAACTTGCATGCAAGAACAAATTTAAAAATTATTTTTAAATTAATAGTGATGAGTTAATGAAAATATTCAATTAATTCTGATCATCGATGGACTCGTAAACGTTTTAGAATAAAGTCAAACATGTCCAACAACTAAAAGATAGAAAACCTATCATACAAACTAAAATGAGTTGTAGCTATAAAAGATTAAGTTCGCCTGATTGCCTAAGCAGGCTCCCTTTTGTCCTTACCAGCTTGAGGGTTTTATTGGTTAGTTAAAATTAAATTTAATTATTAGACTACTAAAAGGAGAATGATTTTGACTAATTAAAATTATGTCCCCATATTTATTGAAGAAATGTGACCTACGCTTTGGATAACGTCGTCATCCGATAACTAGGCATCTCACCTTAGTCATCATGATATGAAAAATCTAACATAATTAATGTGTGTTATGAGATGTTTGCCACTTGAATATGTTGTGATAATAGAAATACAGGATCATATGCACCGGAAAGGAAAAAAAAGAAAAATTTTTATAATTAGAAATAATATTGTGAAACTTTCCGAGGGTGATTGTACTCTCTTCGATGTACATCTTTCGTATAAAAATAAGTAATCAAATACCTTTGTCCCTCTCTGTGATCGTTGATTATAAACGGAACTTTCTTTTCTCGTTAAGAATCCTAATAGGATCCACTAGAAGAAGAGTCCAAGCAAACAGTAACTGCAGTCCATATCACAATACATTGGTATAGTTACTCACATATACATACGCATATTTGTACATACATATCGGTGAAACAAACAAGTTCGGTTCAGTTGTCTCGATTTTGCAGGTGGCAAAATAGCGAACTAATTATTAAAGAAATCGGTTGCAGCCCCACCGATTGCGCCATCCCCGATGGGCTTGAGACTTAAACCGACAATTCAAAATGCTTAATTTTTGGAAAACTCACCATCTATGTCTGCAGTTCATATTCTGACAGCCTCATCAAGGTTCATATATTAATAATGACATCGTTGATCTGCCGATCTAGAGTTGGCCAGTACAAATTTAATACCTTCAGACGTCTTTGGCATGTTACCATTCGCAAAGACCAATGATCCCAAATCAAAATACCAAAACAAATGTTGAAACATCCTAATTTTTATCAATAAGTACTTTCAACCACGACCTCATGCCACTTCTTATGAGCTTAGCGATATTATTTTAGAAATGTTATAACAGGGAAAGCTTTAATGACGGTTTCTCTGCCCTTTTTCTCACATGCTGCAAATTCCGCCTTCTTCTTGATGGCTCTCTAGTGACGACTACTGTCTTGCCTTCCGACCGAAGGGAGCTTTTTTGGGTTCGAGTTTCGATCTTTCTGTGAGGATTGGTCGAATCTGTGATCTTCTTCGTATCTTGTATTGTTAGTAGATAGCTTAGTTTTTTGCTGCGAGATATTTCCGTCTGTGTTTTGACATATATTCTTTCGTGTCGATATCTTTTTCGACCTCTTCAAGTAGAAGAGAAAGAAAAAAGAAAATTTAAAAATCAAGTCTACTAAATTTTCTTAAATTTCTCAAGAGAATACTACCTCAACGAAAAAAAAAAAGATGCAATGTTAATTTTTTCTTTGAATTTATCATCTTTATTTTATTTACAAAAGAATAAAAAAATAGATAAATAGAAGCAAGTACCTTTCAAAATTTCTTACAATAAAAAAAAAAGAAAGAATTATTTTTGACTTGACTTTTTTTTTTAAATTTTTCTAATGACCTAGGAAAGTCGGTGTAAATATCAAAGAAAAACTATGAGTATATGGAAATATACATAAAAGTAGATATAATGATCCTAATCCTCTTATTAAAAGGGTGCGACAAAACGGATAAGATTCATGACAACTTATGGATAGGTATAAGAGGATAACAAAAGTGGATTCAAAGATAGATCAAAGCTTTTTAACAAGTTAAATGGGCTCGAAGTACTCATGTATATGAGAAACATTTGTGGGATACCCTCACTTGCTAGTAGAAGATCACTTTTGAGGGGATAATTTTTATTTTTCTATAAAAAAATCAATTCCTATGACTCTCTTTAGACGTTGCAAACACATTCGATCATCATCTCCTTATCCTAATATATATATATATAGAGAGAGAGAGAGAGAACCGGGTAACAACGGACCGTCGAGAAAAAAAAAAAGAAAAAATAAGTATAGCAGCAGCTACAGTATTTGCCTCACGCATGACCGCTAGATATATAGATCCTTTTCTTAATGTTGCTCTTTCTGCTGGCTACGAGCTTTTATCTTTTAGTGTAATAAAATTGTGATGACATAGATTTAAATTTAAATTTAATTGAAAAAAATTATTCTTAACAATTTATTGAATATGGACCTAACGGATTTAAAATAAATATTCAAAATATTTAAATTTAAATTATCAAATAATGATTTTAAATTATTTATATCTCACTATTTATTTTGATAGGAATATTTTTTGATGTGTTACTTCTTTCAAATATTTTTAAGTAGGATTTGTGATAGAGGTTTTGCTTATAGTGTATTCTCTGATTACCATAAGGATAATTATTTCCTTTTACAAGAGTCATTTGAAATGATTTAGACCTATATCTAAGTTTAATTAAGAAAAATTATCATTTATAAGTGGATAAGTATAGATTTAACATACCAAAGGAATCACCTAAAATATTTTAAGTCCAAGTAATTAAATAATATTTTTTAATACAGTATATTCCAATACTTGTTTCATAAATTTTCTATGTAAAATTATTTTTAAAGTATTACAAAAATACTTATTAGTTATTAAAGAAATAATTATTAATCCTCACACAAACAGTATTATTATTCATAAGTATTGACTTGTAATAGTGCATTTAAAATTTTTACATGCAGGTTTGAAATATAAAAGATGATATAAAAGTTAATTTAGAGAGTTGTAAATGTGGTATCTACTTAATATATCTTATTTTTATAAAAAAAAAGTACTCACACATGATGAGATTCACCATTATTGAAATCGACAACAAATTCCTTTTGTATAGGTACAAATTACTCAAATCACCTTTGGAATCATTATACACTGGTGCAAAACTACCATATCACCTTCGAGATAATTTTTTCACTGATGTAAGGTAAGATTACACCGATGCAAAATTAAATTCGAAGTGTTTCTTCACCTATGACCAACGATTTTTTACTTGAAAATTGATTTTTCACCTAAGGGTTCAACCTGTAGTGTTTAGGATTCCTCTAAACACTAAAGGCTAAACCCTCAGGAGAAAAATCACTTTTCAAGTAAAAAATCATTTGACATAACTGAAACCACTTTCTATAAACTTAAACCTTACATCCTAAATCTCAAATCCTAAATTCAAAACTCATAGGTCAAAACCACTTTGTACGGGTGCAAAACCATTTTGCACGGGTACAAAACCACTAGATCACCTTTAGAATAATTTTGCACTGATACAAAATGAGATTGCACCCATGCAAAGTCATTTTAGAATAATTTATCGGTGTTGTAAAATCATTTTGTACAAATGCAAAATCACCTAGAATAATTTATCACTAGTATAAAATTATTTATCACTTGTACGATTTAGTTCAAAGTGGTGTGGTGATTTTTTTTAATGTGGTGAAACTTATTGAAAGTTCTTCCCTACTTGGAGGGGTGACGTAATAATGCAGAAATCAAATATATAAAGCAATCTCACAAAAATAAGCAATCACAAAATGTGCACAAGTAATTTTTAGGTGGAAACCCAAACCGGGTGAAAACCACCATCTAACCCTCTCGAGTTAGGATTTTCCGATCAACCTAGTTGATCAAAATCCACTAAATGAATCACTTTAAACGAGGGTGATTCAACCTCAGTACAACCACGCTACAAGTACGAGGGTAGCGTTCCTCAACCCCTTCTCTCCACGAGAAGGATTTTGTCCCACGAAGGAGACGGGAATTCGCAAAGCGAATACCCAACCAAAAGACAAAGGTAAAATAAAACAACAAACCTATAGAGCCAACAAAGTAATTAACCTAAGCTTCTATAGGATTTAGGAAACTCCCCTTTGCAAGGAGTGCGTCGACGATGACGCGGGTGCGTGAGCCATGCAACGGCGCAATGTCGCTCTCGTAGACAACGGCGGGAGAGCGGGTGCGCGAAGGGAATGATGCTCTCAAGATGTAGAACTTGAGCTTAGAGAGCAAGAGCTTCTTGGACACAAGAGAGTGGAAGTATGTTGCTTAAGTGTGTGTAACGACCCGGTTCCCGAGTCCCTACGAGACACGAGAACCGGACCGACTCGACTAATCCCAAGACCTAGTCGTCCAACGAGGAAGTAACCAAAAGACAGTAAAATAAACCACATTCAGCATGAATATAACTAACAGTAAGAAAGTACAGCAGTAAGGAAAGAAACTACTACAGTAGGTACCACCACAACAGTAAAACAGCATTTATCATATAACAAGAACTGCAGGTAAAGAAGGTACAGCGGAAACAAAAACTACTCACTAGAACAGAAACAAAAGGGGTACAAAAAGGCTGCGGTAACTCTACTGGACCCTACTCGGCCCAGCGTCCTCTGCAGCCGCCGACCCTGGCTGCTCAACACCTGGTCCTGAAAAAGGTAACGAGTGTAACACGTCAGCAAAACGCTGAGTAGAGTGGCAAACTAACTAAAGGCAACAGTAGAGTGTACAGTAGCTGTTATGTTCTATTACTTCCTTTATTCACATCTTTCAATTTTTCTCACTATTTCATTTATTTCTCAGATCCTTTACTTGATCTCGAATGTCCTCGTGGGAACGATCTTGATTGCAGTCTTTTCCAAAAGTAGAAGTAGCACGTGGTGCTCTCCTGGCCGGGAGAGTCCCCCGTGGTGATCCTACCCTCAGTCAACCACCCCAAGGTCACTGACAGACGTAACGGTGACTACGGCACGCGCGATAGACGCACAGGTAGCTAGCCCGCACTGGCACGCGGTCAGTCGTTTCCGTTAACGGGTGCGCCCAAAGCACAGCACGGGACCAGGGCAGAGCCCTCTCAGTAACAGGGGTCCAACCCCTCCACAGTAACCAAACCGGGGCCTTGCCCCTCCACAGTCCGCGCACCCTCGCCTGACTACCCTGGTTTGCCCTAATGGGCCTAACAAGTCGGTGAAGGAGGCTAGCAGAACCCCGGGGCCCGTGGGGTAGCTAGTACTCTCCTAACACTAGTAGCTCTCCTCGGTACTACGTACACGAGGGCCAACAAGTCGGTACAGAGCGGCCAATCCTAACCCCGGGTCCCTGGGGCGGCTGGCCCCACTCTGCACTAAACAGGTACAGGTACTTCCCTTGGTACTGCGTACCCAAGAGACAGTACAAACTACATCTCAGTTCCATTCCTTTTTCTTTCCAGGAGTTCCACTCCTAATTCCCCGTAGGGTTCTAGCTCTTTATCTCAGAACATCATATGTTTCACTTTCCAGATTCACGTTCTCAAAATCCACGATCTCAAACATGTTTCTTTATTCATAACAGGCAGCTGTTAATTAAATTTACAAGCAGCTTTATATATTCATTTCCATTTTCCCAAGACTGCAGTAATATACATTCCACTAGTTTTTCCACCCTAGGATTCATGCCATATCCTAGGATCTATCATACAATCTAGTTTTCCGGCCCTAGGATTCATGCAACACCTAGGAGCTATCATTCCATATATTTCTCATTCCTAGGATTCATGCAATGCCCTAGGTTCTAGTTATGGTTCCATATTTTAACAGATTTTATTAATACTTAAAGCCACTCTACCAGGTACAACGGGAGTAATGGGGGCGTGATCGGGAATCCCGCGTGCCTCCGCGACTCTCAAGACTGCAACCGAACGAGGTCCTATCACAAGGATCAAACACAAGGAGTGTCTCAGAACAGTGTATAGCTACTGTAGACGGGTAGAGGAATTAATTCTGAAACGAACGCAACTCGAATCGCGGAAAACGGAGCCCAAACGGGCCCTAAACTGGTCGAGAAAGACGATACTGTGCAAAATCAGACGTCTGGAACTCCTTCCAGACGTCTTAAACGGTGGATCAGAGAATTACCTGTTCAGCTTGGTTCCCGGACGTCCAGAAGTCTGCGGGGACGTCTGTCCTATACCCTAGACGTCCGATGGTCCACACGGACGTCTGTAGATCACTCCCGCCGTCTGTTACAACTTCCAGACGTCTGATTCGTAAAGGATGGCGAATCAGCGAACCTGCGCACGGCCAACCCCCCTCCCTCAGTACGGTCAGTCGAGAAGAAGGAAGAAGAAAGCGGAAACTTACCTTTCAGACGTCTGTATGATCTTACAGACGTCGACCTTGCCGTCTGGCTATCAACCCAGACGTCTGATTCTGGAAATTTTTCCAGAATCAGAACCCTGCTCGGCCTCCGCTCGCGACGCCGCCCGCGTCGCACCTCACGCGTCTGCTGCTCAGCCCGCAGCAGGTCCCACTCCGCGTCGCTCCGCGCCCCCTGCGCCCTCCGCCGGCCGGCCAAGCCGCTCCGGCGAGCTCGCCCTCACGGCAGAGCCCCGCCCTCGCACACCGCACCTCCTCCGCGCTTACTGCGGCTGCTGCTGCCGCCCTCGCGCTCGCTCGCCCTCGCGCTCAGGAAGGAGAAGAAGGAGGAGACGGGAGGGGAGGCGCGCCCTTTTAAGGCCGTGCGAGGAGGAGAGAGAAGGTGGTCGCAGCGCGCCTGCAGCCGCAGAGAGAGAGAGAGAGAGGAATCGCAGGTCTGCGCGCACAGGCGCGCAGACGAATCTCCCGTGCGAACATAACTGTTTTCCAGACGTCTGTAAACGATCCCGGACGTCTGGTCAGACGTCTGGATGTGATCCAAGACGTCTGGTCCGACGTCTGGGCCACCTCCCAGACGTCTTAAAAGGCGTCTGGGGCACGCGTTCGTTACAGTGTGTCTTGTGTTTTTCTAAGTGTATATCTTGTGTGTTTTTGTGTTGCAAAGGCTCCCCTCTATTTATAGAGGCCTTAGGAAGGCTTTGGAAGGCATAGAAAGGGTTCTATAGCCGTTGGGAACAAAGTCCAAGACAATCAGGCCGAAATCAGGACAATGATTACATTTGACAGGGTTATCAGACGTCTAACTCTGGCATCAGATGTCTGGAAGGCCACTTTAAGACGTCTGATTCCAAGGTCAGACGTCTGATTCTATGCGGGTTTCTCCCTGACTTGAATCAGATCTAAACAGGGTTTTTGTACAAGTCCATCAGACGACATACAGGACGTCTGGCACTATGTATGGACATCTGGAAACTTACTTTTACTGTGGGAATTGATTTCCAAACGTTGCAACGGCTAGAAAATCTCTGAGAAGAGATTTTGGGTCAGCCGAGGCAAAACGGTCATTTATCAGACGTCTGGAAATGCCTAAGGACGTCTGATAAGGCTCTAACGGTCATAATCTTGAGTGCCTGCTAAGCTCGCCAACGGTCCACTAATTGGACGTCTGGCAAAGTCATCAGACGTCTCCTAAGACGTCTGGTCTAAGGTCTGGACGTCTGAATTCATCAGACAGAACTAACTATGTCCAGCCTAACAGTTATCAGACGTCTGAAACAACAGTCAGACGTCTTAAAATGCTTTATCAGACGTCTGATTTGGGAATTAGACGTCTGGAAGTGCTGTTTGAACCCTATATTGGTTTTCTAAGTATTCTACAGAAAACCTAAGTATCCTAGGGTTGTGCCGGTGTTCCTAGGACTACTGTTAGGGTTCTTTGAGGCTCTTTAACATGAAATATCTAAGGAAATAAAGAGCAACAAAAGAAATGAAAAATATAACAAGTACAAAAGAAGGAAATCTATCATATTCTTCATTTCCTTCCATCTTCAATCTTTCGCTCCACGCGAACCTCCTCTGTTTTCCGTCAAGCTCCTCCAATCCGTCCTGGATGCGAGCTCGAACTCCGTCTAAACACGTCCACATTTGCAATTGACCTGAAATCTAGGACTCAAATTGCAAATGTTAAATAACACGTGTTTTGTTATCATCAAAATAAATGATCGTGGTGCTTTAGCACCAACAATCTCCCCCTTTTTGATGATGACAAAACTGTAAATAATAATGCATAAAAATCCTCCCCCTTTTTGACATTATCAAAAAGGTTTGATTGATTTTAAATTTCCTATAACTCCCCCTTAAAACTTGCTCTTCTATGAGTTTCTTTTGACAAAGGTAATGTCCTCCCCCTTTTTGTAACAATGAGATAGCTATTATTTTTCTCCCCCTTACTAAAGGAAATTTAGCTACCTTATATCTCCCCCTTAAAAATTGACAATTAGCTCATTAATTTTAACTCCCCCTATCTAAGTGCTTATGATAAAAAGATAGGGTAAAGGGTTTTACCTCACCTACCATGGCCAATAAAATGGCCCGAATGGTGGTGGTGGATGCCACATCGGATGGGGCTCCCATCCGTAGCTTGGAGGCCCGGGCATCGGCGCCGGTCTCCAATCTGGCGGTCGACGTGCGGCGAGTCCGTCGTTTGTTCGCTGTCTTGTCGATCTTCTTGTTCTTCTCCTTGGTCTACCCCTTAGTTCTCCTAACTCGAGTTTACCAGCCTTGAGTTTGTAGGTCCAGTCCTGTGTATTGTAGTTATCCCTGAATCCTACAAAACAAGATTCCAGATTTTTCTTCGGTATCCAAGTAAGCTTGGATCCGGATTTGTTAGTGGGTCTCCTTGACGGAGATCCTATCTCAACCTTAGGGCTATAAAACTTGTCTACTTTGTTGATTAATTTGTTAGAATTTTCCCTAAGACATGCAATTTCTTTTTCTATAGTTTGCATCTTAGTCTTTAAATTAGAAATTTCTAACTTTAGACTATCATTTTCCTCAATCAATTTAGTATTTTCATTGATTAAATTTTTATTTTCTAAAAGTAGGTTATTATCCTTAGGACTAGTTTCTATGTCCTTAAGTTATTTTTCTAACCTATCATTTTCATTTTTAAGAAAACTAAGGTTCTTTTTAATGCTTTTATTTTCTATCCTAAGTGATTTACTAATCTCAAAAAGTTCATTAAATGCTTCTTGAAGATCGATATTTACCTCGTTGTCGCTGTCGTCGCTTCCACTTTCGCTGTCGCTGTTGGTTCCTCTGGCCATGAAACCAAAGCAAGTGGTTTCTTCTTCTTTTTCTTCTTCTTCTTCCTTCGAGCTGGAATCCTCATGAGTGCCTTCCAACCTCCTCCATATCTCGTGGGCGGTGGTGCACTCTTGGATTCGTTCGAATTCCTTCAGACTCAATGCGTAGTACAAGGCATTCATTGCCTTTGCGTTGAGTGAGAGCTCTAGAATCTGCACCTGCGAGTACCCTCCTTGGGGTCGCTTCGGGATCTCGTATGGGGTTTCGCAACATCCCCATACCTCGAATTCAGTGGCTTGGAGCCACGTCTTCATCCTCAGCTTCCAGTAGCTGTAGTTGTTCCCGTCAAAGTAGGGCGGACGGGTTGTGGACTGCCCCTCGGAAATTTTGATCGCTGATGTGCTTCCCTCCATTTGATCTCTTGCCGGGTTTACTCCGATCTCGCAAGACCTGCTCTGATACCAATTGAAAGTTCTTCCCTACTTGGAGGGGTGACGTAATAATGCGGAAATCAAATATATAAAGCAATCTCACAAAAATAAGCAATCACAAAATGTACATAGGAATTTTTAGGTGGAAACCCAAACTGGGTAAAAACCACCACCTAACCCTCTCGAGTTAGGATTTTCCGATCAACCTAGTTGATCAAATCCACTAAACGAATCACTTTAAAACGAGGGTGATTCAACCTCAGTACAACCACGCTACAAGTACGAGGGTAGCGTTCCTCAACCCCTTCTCTCCACGAGAAGGATTCTGTCCCACGAAGGAGACGGGAATTCGCAAAGCGAATACCCAACCAAAAGACAAAGATAAAATAAACAATAGTCCTATAGAGCCAACAAAATAATTAAACCTAGCTTCTAAAGGAAATAGGAAACTCCCCTTTGCAAGGAGTGCGTCGACGATGACGCGGTGCGTGTGCCACGAGATGGCGCTACGTCGCTCTCGTGAACAACAGTGGGAGAGCGGGCGCGCAAACTGAATTTAGCTCTCAAGATGATGGAGCTTGAGCTTGGAGAGCAAGAGAGACACAAAAGTGTGGAAAGTATGTTGCTTAGGTGTGTCTTGTGTTTTTCTAAGTGTGTATTTGTGTTGCAAGGGTTCCCCTCTATTTATAGAGGCCTTAGGAAGGCTTTGGAAGGCTTAGAAAAGGTTCTATAGCCGTTGGGAACAAAGTTCAAGAGAATCAGGCCGAAATCAGGACAACGATTACATTTGACAGGGTTATCAGACGTCTAACTCTGGCATCAGACGTCTGGAAGGCCACTTTAAGACGTCTGATTCTATGCGGGTTTCTCCCTGACTTGAATCAGATCTAAACAGGGTTTTTGTGCAAGTCCATCAGACGACATACAGGACGTCTGGCACTATGTATGGACGTCTGGAAACTTACTTTTACTGTGGGAATTGATTTCCAAACGTTGCAACGGCTAGAAAATCTCTGAGAAGAGATTTTGGGTCAGCCGAGGCAAAACGGTCATTTATCAGACGTCTGGAAATGCCTAAGGACGTCTGATAAGGCTCTAACGGTCATAATCTTGAGTGCCTGCTAAGCTCGCCAACGGTCCACTAATTGGACGTCTGGCAAAGTCATCAGACGTCTCCTAAGACGTCTGGTCTAAGGTCTGGACGTCTGAATTCATCAGACAGAACTAACTATGTCCAGCCTAACAGTTATCAGACGTCTGAAACAACAGTCAGATGTCTTAAAATGCTTTATCAGACGTCTGATTTGGGAATTAGACGTCTGGAAGTGCTGTTTGAACCCTATATTGGTTTTCTAAGTATTCTACAGAAAACCTAAGTATCCTAGGGTTGTGCCGGTGTTCCTAGGACTACTGTTAGGGTTCTTTGAGGCTCTTTAACATGAAATATCTAAGGAAATAAAGAGCAACAAAAGAAATGAAAAATACAACAAGTACAAAAGAAGGAAATCTATCCTATTCTTCATTTCCTTCCATCTTCAATCTTTCGCTCCACGCGAACCTCCTCTGTTTTCCGTCAAGCTCCTCCAATCCGTCCTGGATGCAAGCTCGAACTCCGTCTAAACACGTCCACATTTGCAATTGACCTGAAATCTAGGACTCAAATTGCAAATGTTAAATAACACGTGTTTTGTTATCATCAAAACAAATGATCGTGGTGCTTTAGCACCAACAATCTCCCCATTTTTGATGATGACAAAACTGTAAATAATAATGCATAAAAATCCTCCCCCTTTTTGACATTATCAAAAAGGTTTGATTGATTTTAAATTTCCTATAACTCCCCTTTAAAACTTGCTCTTCTATGAGTTTCTTTTGACAAAGGTAATGTCCTCCCCCTTTTTGTAACAATGAGATAGCTATTATTTTTCTCCCCCTTACTAAAGGAAATTTAGCTACCTTATATCTCCCCCTTAAAAATTGACAATTAGCTCATTAATTTTAACTCCCCCTATCTAAGTGCTTATGATAAAAAGATAGGGTAAAGGGTTTTACCTCACCTACCATGGCCAATAAAATGGCCCGAATGGTGGTGGTGGATGCCACATCGGATGGGGCTCCCATCCGTAGCTTGGAGGCCCGGGCATCGGCGCCGGTCTCCAATCTGGCGGTCGACGTGCGGCGAGTCCGTCGTTTGTTCGCCGTCTTGTCGGTTTTCTTGTTCTCCTCCTTGGTCTACCCCTTAGTTCTCCTAACTCGAGTTGACCAGCCTTGAGTTTGTAGGTCCAGTCCTGTGTATTGTAGTTATCCCTGAATCCTACAAAACAAGATTCCAGATTTTTCTTCGGTATCCAAGTAAGCTTGGATCCGGATTTGTTAGTGGGTCTCCTTGACGGAGATCCTATCTCAACCTTAGGGCTATAAAACTTGTCTACTTTGTTGATTAATTTGTTAGAATTTTCCCTAAGACATGCAATTTCTTTTTCTATAGTATTCATCTTAGTCTTTAAATCAGAAATTTCTAACTTTAGACTATCATTTTCCTCAATCAACTTATTATTTTCATTGATGAGGTTATGATTATCTAATAATAGGTTATCATCCTTAGGACTAGCTTCTATGTCTTTAAGTTGTTTTTCTAACCTATCATTTTCATTTTTAAGAAAACTAAGGTTCTTCTTAATACTTTTATTTTCTATCCTAAGTGATTTACTAATCTCAAAAAGTTCATTAAAAGCTTCTTGAAGATCGAGATTTACCTCGTTGTCTGAGTCGCTTTCGCTTTCGCTGTCGCTTCCTCTGGCCATGAAGCCGAAGCAAGCGGTTTCTTCTTCTATGGTCTTTTCTTCTTCTTCCTCCGAGCTAGAATCGTCCCAAGTGGCTTGGAACGCCTTCTTCTTAGATTTCTTCTCCTTTTCCTTCTTTTTCTCCTTTTTGAGAAGAGGGCATTCTGGTCGCAGATGCCCTTTCCCGTTGCAGTGGTAGCAACGTCTCGGGCTTTCCTTCTTCTCCTTTTTCTTTTTCTTTAATTCCCTACAAAACTTGGAAAAATTTTTAAGTAAAATTCTAAAGTCTTCGTCGTCGGAACTTACCTCGCTATCCGACGCGGCTCTGAAGGCGAGAGTCTTCTTTGGTTTAGGCTCCGGTGTATCCTTCTTCTTCTGCTTCAACTTAGTCTCGTAGGCCATCAGATTGCCTAGGAGATCTTCCATGTTGAGCTCCTCCATTTCGTTCACCTCCTCGATGGCGGTGACTTTCTGTTTCCACTCCGGTCCAAGGGAACGAAGAAGCTTCCCTTAAAGCTCCCCCTTGATGAAAGTCTTTCCTAAAGCTTTCAAGTTATTTACAATGAGAGTGAACCTAGTGTTCATCTCACTTAAAGACTCGTTAGATTTCATTGAAAAAGATTCAAATTCTTGAGAAAGTAAATTAATTTTTGAGGTTTTTACCTTAGAGGTACCTTCATGAGTTACCTCGAGTGTGTGCCAAATCTCGTATGCGGTGGCGCACTGCGAGATTCTGTTGAATTCTTCCGATCTGAGCGCGCAGTAAAGGGCGTTCATGGTCTTTGCGTTTAAAGAGAGCTCACGGATTTGTTGCTGCGAGTAGCCTCCCGCGGGTTTTTCTGGGATGTCGAAAGGCATCTCGCATCTGGCCCAGACCGTGAAGTCGGTGGCTTGAAGCCAGGTCTTCATCCGCAACTTCCAGTAGGGGTAGTTGCTCCCGTCGAAGAACGGCGGACGGGTTGTGGACTGCCCCTCGGAGATCCTGATTGCTGATGTGCTTCCCTCCATTTGATCTCTTGCCGGGTTGTTACGCCGAAACAGCAAGACCTGCTCTGATACCAATTGAAAGTTCTTCCCTACTTGGAGGGGTGACGTAATAATGCGGAAATCAAATATATAAAGCAATCTCACAAAAATAAGCAATCACAAAATGTGCACAAGTAATTTTTAGGTGGAAACCCAAACCGGGTGAAAACCACCACCTAACCCTCTCGAGTTAGGATTTTCCGATCAACCTAGTTGATCAAAATCCACTAAATGAATCACTTTAAACGAGGGTGATTCAACCTCAGTACAACCACGCTACAAGTACGAGGGTAGCGTTCCTCAACCCCTTCTCTCCACGAGAAGGATTTTGTCCCACGAAGGAGACGGGAATTCGCAAAGCGAATATCCAACCAAAAGACAAAGGTAAAATAAAACAACAAACCTATAGAGCCAACAAAGTAATTAACCTAAGCTTCTATAGGATTTAGGAAACTCCCCTTTGCAAGGAGTGCGTCGACGATGACGCGGGTGCGTGAGCCACGCAACGGCGCAATGTCGCTCTCGTAGACAACGGCGGGAGAGCGGGTGCGCGAAGGGAATGATGCTCTCAAGATGTAGAACTTGAGCTTAGAGAGCAAGAGCTTCTTGGACACAAGAGAGTGGAAGTATGTTGCTTAAGTGTGTCTTGTGTTTTTCTAAGTGTATATCTTGTGTGTTTTTGTGTTGCAAAGGCTCTCCTCTATTTATAGAGGCCTTAGGAAGGCTTTGGAAGGCTTAGAAAGGGTTCTATAGCCGTTGGGAACAAAGTCCAAGAGAATCAGGCCGAAATCAGGACAATGATTACATTTGACAGGGTTATCAGACGTCTAACTCTGGCATCAGACGTTTGGAAGGCCACTTTAAGACGTCTGATTCCAAGGTCAGACGTCTGATTCTATGCGGGTTTCTCCCTGACTTGAATCAGATCTAAACAGGGTTTTTGTACAAGTCCATCAGACGACATACAGGACGTCTGGCACTATGTATGGACGTCTGGAAACTTACTTTTACTGTGGGAATTGATTTCCAAACGTTGCAACAGCTAGAAAATCTCTGAGAAGAGATTTTGGGTCAGCCGAGGTAAAACGGTCATTTATCAGACGTCTGGAAATGCCTAAGGACGTCTGATAAGGCTCTAACGGTCATAATCTTGAGTGCCTGCTAAGCTCGCCAACGGTCCACTAATTGGATGTCTGGCAAAGTCATCAGACGTCTCCTAAGACGTCTGGTCTAAGGTCTGGACGTCTGAATTCATCAGACAGAACTAACTATGTCCAGCCTAACAGTTATCAGACGTCTGAAACAACAGTCAGACGTCTTAAAATGCTTTATCAGACGTCTGATTTGGGAATTAGACGTCTGGAAGTGCTGTTTGAACCCTATATTGGTTTTCTAAGTATTCTACAGAAAACCTAAGTATCTTAGGGTTGTGCCGGTGTTCCTAGGACTACTGTTAGGGTTCTTTGAGGCTCTTTAACATGAAATATCTAAGGAAATAAAGAGCAACAAAAGAAATGAAAAATACAACAAGTACAAAAGAAGGAAATCTATCATATTCTTCATTTCCTTCCATCTTCAATCTTTCGCTCCACGCGAACCTCCTCTGTTTTCCGTCAAGCTCCTCCAATCCGTCCTGGATGCGAGCTCGAACTCCGTCTAAACACGTCCACATTTGCAATTGACCTGAAATCTAGGACTCAAATTGCAAATGTTAAATAACACGTGTTTTGTTATCATCAAAACAAATGATCGTGGTGCTCTAGCACCAACACTTATCACGTAATAAATATTACGTTCTTTTGTTTCTTTACATTGAATATCATACGGGGACCACATTCACACTACCTTATGTCACAAAATGTGTCAGCTCATGTGTTTCCTTACATTTGACTAAAATTTAAATAGAAACAACCACATTGATTGTGGATTCCATCTATCTATTGAGTAGGCTTCTATGTTCATAACTAAAATTTCTAACCATAGGGCTGATAACTAATCTTCAAGTGGGAAATAGGAAAGGTTCACGATTGGAGAAGGGCATAAAGTCTACAATTGGAGACTTCGAAAATGACATTTCGACTTGCAAAAATGTAAAGAAATTTTCTTTGCAACGCATTTTGTAACATGTATTACAAAAGGGATACCTGGTTGTCTACTCTCCCCAAAATCATAGGCTTGATGAGTCCTCATGCTACTACTCATTTCTTCATAATCAAATATCACGGGTAATTTGAACGAAATATCATGGATAGCTTTTGAAGTGTTATCGATGATTTTTAATTTCAAATCAAATATTATCAATGATTTTTATATTTGAATCAAATATTATAAATGATTTTTACATTTTAACTAAATATTAATGAATAAAGAAGTGCCCTTGCAAAATAAGTTTAATTGACTTGTGAACACACTCCGACTTTAGTCATATGGGAATGCGAAGAGGCACAAATCACTAAGCATTTACAAATCAACGTAATAACTCTCTATTACTTTAGTGGTTACACCTCCAAAGGTATATCCTCCCATAATTTGTATTTTATAAAAAAGTCTCCATTCGCATGGAAGGGGTGGGGAGACATTTAATGGGGGCAATCAAAAGCTCAAAAAGTAAATAAACACGCGTTATAATGCATTTTGCAACGTACAAAGTGAGAGCAGTGATTTCAACCGGTATATTTTAGTTTTTCATCAGTGGAAATCACCTTCCATATATGAAAAATCATTTTTTAAGTGAAAAACTATTTCACATAGGTGAAAAATCACGTTCAAAGTGGAAAATCATTTACCATCAATAGAAAAGCAAAATACATTTTTGTATTTTCATATTCAACTGGTGTGTTTTGATTTTCAATTGGTTGAAAATCATTTCCACCTGATATGTTTTGATTTTGAGTCGGTCTGGTTGCTTTTCAATTGGTGAATTTTTATTTTCAACCGATGATTTTTCATTTTTAAATGTTGGTTTTGATTTTTAACCAATTTACCGTAATCGTGTGTTATAAAATACGTTGCAACGCATATTTCCGTACTCGTATCCAATCCAAAAAACCTACAACTCACTTTTCATATATCAATTCAACTTATAATAGATATCGAATGTTAGATCCTTTTTCTAAACATACATCAATTAAGATAAAATTACATTTTCCTACAATATACAAATAATTTGATAGAACCCGATGGCCTTAACGTAGACTTCCAAATCTTATCAAATATCATCGATTTCAATTATAGGTAAAAATTATTAATAATATTTAGACACATTGTATTTCATCAGTGAATCTCACTCAGATGAATTCCTATATACATTAAAAAAAAAAAAAATGCATGACTTCGTATCTCAAGAAGGCTGACCGGAAAAGTGGGCGCAACCATGGAAAAGGTCGGAAAGTTCTGGACGTACGTAAGGGAATAACATCCGATTCCTTTTGCATGAGTCATGAACTTTATAGAAGAATCGGAGTGATAGATTGTTGGAGATAAATTCATTTCTTCTTTTGTTGATTTTCTCCTGTCCACAAAAGAAGGAATCACTCCCCGTAAGTCATAAATTCTGGTATTTTATTATTCCTTTCTTCCTTACCAAAAGATAATAAGGACGAAGGAATTTCTCCGTAACTGCAAAATCCCCGGATTTCAAAGAATCCGAGATGCATCACCCTTTTACGAGATGGCCGTTGGGCATTCTCAAAGAATAATTTTAAGTAAAAAATATATAAAAGTGTGACGTATGTGAGGTGTGTGTTGGCCTGTCACATCGATTTTTATTCATGTGAAATGATTCCATATGATTTTGTATAAATATAAAATTATAATTGAATGATTTTATAATGATGTAAGATAAATTTAGATAATTTTATATCGATGTAAGATGATCATGGAGTGATTTATATTGATGTAGTATAATTTTATGATATATCAATGTAAAGTTATTCATGATAATTTTACATCGATATAAAATGATTATAGAATAATTTTATATCGATGTAAAATAATTTTTTGATAATTTTTTATAAATATAAAATTATTGATGATGATTTTATATCAATATAAAATTACTCTTTAAATATTTTATAATTATATAAAATTATCTAAATTGATATATCACGGCAATACATCGTAAAACACGTAGCATGACATACTTTTATACATTTTGAATATATATATATTCACGCACACACCCCCAGAGGGCAATGATCTCACAAGAAACCCTTCTTGACGTGAAGTTGAACTGTTGGATGTTTTCTCGAATTATGAACGGCTGAGGTTAAAATCTCACATTCACCCCCTCCCCCACCCCTGGATCCTTCGGCGCCCACTGAACTTATCTAAATCGAGTCTCTTGCCCCTCTCTCTCTCTCTCTCTCTCTCTCGGGCGCGCGCCCCCCCACTGACCCTATCTGCAGATCGCTGCCCTCTCGTCTTCCATCTCTCCAGCACCTGCCCACTTTCGTCTCTCTATCTCTCCAATACTCACGACACCCTCTCTCCAGATCGCCATCTGTTCGGCCTTGACATATGAAGGGAGCAGCCCTGAGGATGAGGAGGCTTGCTCGTCGGCGTGGTCCACGAGGGCCAACACGAGCTCTTGCAACAATGAGGAGCAGCGGGAGGAAGGGCTGGAAAGTGATTCTTGCTACGAGGAAGGTGAGGTGGGCTATGGGTCCTGCTGAATGAGCTGTGCCACGGGCCCAGCGAGATGTCCACGGTGGAGAGAAGGGTCGTGCTTGCGATAGCCTGGAAACACACGAGGTTCGTATGCAACAACGACGACGAGTTCGAAAGGAAGGAGGAAGTGAAGGGTCGTGCCGCGTTGATGTTTTTTTGTTGTTTGTTTTAATTTTTATGTCAATTGTGTGTATTCCAGATTGAAGAAAAAGATGTGTTAGGACTCTACAATTTCTTGCGTTACTGTTAGCGGAAGGAATCGATTATTTTGTTGTTTGATTTGCTTTTTATATTTGTTGTATGTGTTCCAGATTGGAGAAAAAGATGTGGGCTAACTAAGGATTTGAGATTAACTTTTGGGATTGACCAGATAACCATCGGGATATCATTCTGCGGTGCTTCAATTTCAGGTATAAAGGGAAAGAAATCTGTAGTTGGGATACCTGGGAGCCTTTCTTTTTCCTTGGGAGTTAAACTCGCAACAGACAGAGCCTTAGCAAGTGGTTTTGGCAGCTCATCCCCATGTTCAAGTGCAACAAGAAACTCCTGATATTTCTTTTACATGTAATGAATATAGGTAATTGTGGCACTACTGTCACATCAAGCTTTGCGTTCATTGCAACATAAGTTTGAGTAGGCGTGCCATCCATTTTTCCGCATAACATTCTCAATAGATGATAAAAGGGAGGATGTCACTGGGGTGATCATCACCATCTGCTGCAGTTACTTTTGTTGTTGTTATCGGAGGGAATAGATTTTTCGTTGTTTGATTTAATTTTTACATTAATTATGTGTGTTCCAGATTGGAAAAAAAAGATGTTGGCTAACCGGAGATTTTGAATTCTATAATTACTTTTGTTGCTGTTATCGGAAAGAATGGAATAATGTTTGGTATTTTTTTGATATTAAATTTGAAAAGGATGCTTGCGTACGAAGATTTATTTTAGGAAAATCATATAATCATTTATATATGCATGTTCTTTAAAAGAGTCTCCGACGTACATATTGACCTTAATTTCGAGATGTTCGTGCAAGTAATGTTAATAAAACATCTCTTGTCAAGTGCTCATTCCAGCCTTATTCTCCAAGTACTTTCTTATCCAAAATTTGCAATATCCGGTTAAAGGTAAAACTTTTTATGTATTTCATAGTAAAATAGTCGTTGCATAGAAAAGTTTGTTTATTTTTTGTGGGGTTACATATCATGGAAAATTTTGTTTATCTTGAGTTTTTTCTTTGCATGATCTGAAGCCTAGCTCAATCCTGTATATATATATATATATATATATATATATATATATATATATATATATATATATATATATATTAGATGGCAATGACGCTCCATTTCCTCAAATGATATCTAAGTCCTTTTCTTTCATCCAATTCTTACCACGGCTGCTCCTATAATCAATTAGAATAAGCATCTTGGATCAAAGATTCAATTCTCATATTAGTGGATATTGTAACATTTATAGTTGTTCCCGCAATTCGTGGCATCTCAATTCAAATAAAGAGATCACAATTGACGTAAAAGTTGAAAAAGAATCTCTTGAATAAGTTCAAATACCAACATGCACTTTTCATCGTTTTGCCCATTCCATTGGATTGCAACGACGTTCCCTTTCCCTAAACAATACGTAACTCTCTTTGACCACTCCTAAACCTTATTTTAATCACGTAATGAATGTCATCAAGCTTATCTTGATTATGAAAACAAACCAAAATGTACCTGATGACCAAATCATGTCACATGCATGTTCTAAGAAAGTAGTCCTGTACATGAAATCACCTAGAAAAAATGCTCATTTCTAAGCTCTAAAATCACTTGGAAACAAATTAGCTGGTACAATCTGTTGGAGAGCCCGTATCCACACTATCAGCTGAAATATGTTGCATCTTTGTGGTCTAGAGTTTGTCCTGCAAAGCTGGCCCAATCTAATCCAATTCCTCAGGTGAGAGTGCAGCAATATGCTCTGCAGGCAGGACAATCTTCTCAGATGGGGGTGGTCTTGGGCTTTTATTCCTTCTGTCTCTGCTACATAAATAAAAAGAGTATAGTTTGGATTCCAACCTGTTACTTGTACAATTACCGATATAAAACTGCTAAAATTAAGTTTTGAAAGTAATTGACATTACCACTTTTAATAATTTAACACTTCACCGGTGAATTTCTTTTCTCAATGAAAACAATTGCAAGTAGATTAAAATGGCCTGGTTATACTGTTTTTGAGCCAAGGATGAATTAAAATATTGCAAAAATCAAATAAAAATTAGTGTTGAAGTGAAAAGACCAGAAAAAGGGAAAACAAGGAGGAGCCCATACCATCAATCGTGAACCTTGCAGATATTTCACAGCATACGTGTAACCGTTTCTGTCAGTTAGCTTTGTAACTATATGATGATGAAATGTAGCAGCAAAGATGACCACATTCATAGCCAAAGAAAAAAAAGGAAACCAAGCCCTTCATGTGCAGCACCGAGAAACCAACACCGAAATCCAAATTATAGCCCTTTCTGTCATTCTTTCATCAACATCCAGGTTATGCTTTATATGGAAAAAAAAAATTGCAGAGAAAAGGGTATTCTCTCCTAAAAACAAAGCTAAAATTCGTCCACAATTTAATATTTCTGGGGATACTTTATCGTTTTCAAAGATTCCAGGATACTATTACACATGGTTTGAAAGGCAATCTGCAACATAATCTATACTACATACTAAAATGGAGTGGCAGAGGGGGGCGGAGGGCGTGAGAGGGGAGTTGTCGGGGGGAGGTGGGCGGAAGGGTGAGAGGGAGGGGAGGATGGAGTCGGCTGTAGCAGAGGGTGGTGCGGTTGAGGGAGAAGAAGAGGAGGGGCTGCGGTGGTGGTGGTGGGGGGTTAAGGGAGAAGAAGAGGAGGTGGGGCGGTGGTGGTGGTGGGGGTTAAGGGAGAAGAGGAGGAGGTGGATTGTTACCTGGGTCAAAGGCAAGGAGGAGAGATGATGGCGCCGACGAAGAGGGAAGCCGTCAGGGAGTCACCGGAGAGAAGGGAGGTAGAGGGATTAGAGCGAGGGGGCGTCCGTGGGAGCCGAAGAGTCATCCATTGGGGAGTGGGGGGAATATGTGGCTAAAATATCAATCATTCAAAATTTGAGGAAATATCCAATGGTTTAGATACATTTTTCTTCTCATATGATAATTATATACATACGTTGAAGATAAAATAAATCAATGTCAATCGTAAGTGATCTTAACTTAAGTTTGTTAATCTAAAAAATTATCCAAGGATAGAAAGGCTCAACCTGCAAAATAATTACATTGGCCTTTCTCTTTTAAAATTCATATAAAATTAGCTAAAGTTAAATGACGAAGAAGTTGGTAAATACTCTATGATTGGGAAGAGATTATATATATATATATATGTGTGTGATATTTAATTGTGGATCAAATATAATTAATAATATTTAAATATTATAGATATAATATAATAAATATCATTAAAGATATCGTGAATCAAGTGTGATATTTCGCATGATCTTTTAACATTTAAGAGAGCATATGTTAATGATTCTACATATTTTTGGTTCAAATGATTTGTAACCAAAAAGGAAAATCCACACCATTGATCATTGGTCACGAAAAAGCATTGGAGGAGAGTAAGAATTACGTCAAAGACAAAATAAACTAAATAAACTAGAGGAGGGCTATGCTACAAACGAAATCATTATATAGGTAAGTTTTTTGGCAACCCATCCAAAGGTAAATGGTGCAAGTATAGAAATATATATTGCAATGTGCAATCAAGAATCAATCGATCGAAAATGAAAATCAATCAGTTTAAATTAAGTAGACGAAAATATATCGGTTGAAATTGGTTTTTAATCGGTTGAAAATTAGAATACACCGATTGAAAATCAAAACACACCGATTAAAAATAAAATACACCGGTGTATTTTACCTTTTCATCAATGGAAAATGATTTTCCACTTGAAATGTGATTTTCACCTGTAGAAAATGATTTTTCACTTAGAAAGTAGTTTTTATCAGTGAAAAGTGATTTTCACTGGTGGAAATCTAAAATATATCAGTTAAAATCACCACTCTCACCTGTACATTACAAAATGCGTTGCAAAGTACGTTCGTTTACTTCTCCTCAGAGGTAAAATAGGAGACTTATGTCATGACAATGAAAAAATAAATAAATCTCATCATAAGTTGTTAAGACCCGTACTGTTAGAGCCCTTTAAGACGTCTGGGACTTGGGTCAAACGTCTGGACACCTTCCCAGACGTCTGGAAATCAAATTTTTCACGTACGTCCTTGCGTCTACGCGCATGCTGCGCGCAGACAGTACGCAGCCTCATTTTCTTCTCTCTCCTCTCGCCAATGAAACCCTAACCCAGCGCCTACTTAAACCCCCTCCTCTCCCTCATTCACCTCACCTTCAGCCACCCTTCTTCTTCCTCCAGCAAGAGCGGTGAGCGGTGCGTAGAGAGGAGTGGGCATGAGCGGCGTGGGAGGAGAGGAGGAGCAGCGAGGGGAAGGGAGGAGAGCACACGCGCGAGCTCGTGTGGGAGCTCACCGGAGAGCCCACGGCTGGTCGGCGCGTGCGCGAGGCGGAGAGGTGCGTCGAGGAGGTCCTCCCCAACATCGCTGCAGCCAGAGCAGCGGTTGAACAGGCACGAGAAGGCGAAGGCAGCATCTTGTTCTGGGATTTTCCCAGAATTAGACGTCTGGATCGACATCCAGACGATGTAGACGACGTCTGGAGGAGGTTCTAGACGACTAAGAGGTAAATCTCGCGACATACACCTTCCTTTGCAGATACGGCCATGTAGGCCTTTCCGCCGAGGCATTGTTTCGTGCCATATTGAGGAGATTTGCGTCGTTGCGTGCAGGATTCGCTTCGGGAAGGCGCATGACACGCCCTCCCACGCAGTTCATACGTCTGGGAGAGGCACCAGACGGCGGGAAGTGTTTCCAGACGTCCGGAGAGGTTGTCGGACGTTTGGAACTGGGTTTAGACGGTCCAGCAGAGTTCCTGGACGTCTGAGAAGTGGCGCAGGAGTTGAGGTATGGTTCTGGACTCTTTTAAGACGTCTGGAAGGTGTTCCAGACGTCTGATATGAATTAGAATTACTGTTTTGACCCGTTTAGGATCCGTTTGAGGTCCGATTTCCGCAATTAAGATTCCATTGTTCTCCGTATAAATTCCTTTACTTGTTGGAATACTTTTTATCTTGTTATGAGTAGTCTCTTGTGAATGATCCTTGTGATAGGACCCCGTTCCGTTGTGGGTTTGGGGTTTGCTGAGGCACATGGACTTGCCGATCAAGCCCCCATTACTCCTGGGTTTACTTGTAGAGTGGCTTCCCCTAGTTTAATTACAAACCTGAATGCATATGTGGAATGAATGTTAGATCCTAAGGTATGGCATGAATCTTAGGACTAGAAACACTGGAATATTTGTATGGAATGTATGGATTGCAGTCTTGGACGAGTAGATAGAATAATAACAATTGCCTGTAAATGAATAGCAGCTGCCTATGAAATGTAAAGTACTTGTGTTAGTAAACTATTGCATGTAATTTCCTGTTGTTACGTTAATGTCATAATATGAGCTGCCTGTATATGAACTGGAAATGGAAAATTAAATGTTGGAAACACGAGCTGCTTGTATATAATTGAGAATGGTAATATGAATGATGGAAATACGAGCTACTTGTGTATAACCCGTATACGGGAATATGAACGATAGAAACGCAGGCTGCATGTATATAACCTGAGAATGGAAATAGAGATGATGAAACCTGGTATGGAATGACACGAGGTATATGAGCATGAACCCTACGCTGGTGGGGGGGGGGATATGAGTAGAGCTCCTGGGAATGGAATGGATCTAGAATGTGTTGGGAAGTGTGTTGACCCTTGAGTATGTGGTATCAAGTGGAGAGCATGTTACCTCTTAGTGTAGAGGGGTGCTTGCCGCCTTCAGGTTGAGACCCGGGGTGGGTTTGGCCACTTTGCACCAACTCGATGGCCCTTGTGTACATTGTACCGGGGAGAGTTACTAGTGTAGGGAGGGTTAGCCACCCCATGGGGCCCGGGGTTCAGCTAGCCACTCTACACCGACTTGTTAGGCCTATTGGGCTAACCAGGGTAGTTAGGCGAGGGTGCGTCGACTGTGAAGGGGCGAGACCCTTGTTTAGTTCTTAAGGGCTAGACCCCTGTTACTGAGAGGGTTATGCCCTATACTGGTTCCGTGTTGTGCTTTGGGTGCACCTGTTAACGTAAACGATTGACCGCGTGCTAGTGCAGGGTAGCTACCTGTGCGTTTATTGCGCGTGCCGTAGTCACCGTTACGTCTGTCAGTGACCTTAGGGTGGTTGACTGAGTGTAGGACCACCATGGGGGACTCTCCCGGCCAGGAGAGCACTACGTGCTACTTCTACTCTTCGGAAAAGACTGCAATCAAGATCGTTCCCACGAGGAACATTCGAGATCAAGAAAGAGACCTGATAAATAAATCAAGTGATGAAAGAAAGAATAATTAGTTAAAGAAAGAAAGAAATTGAAAAACAACAGCTACCTGTCCACCTTTATTGTTTTAGTTAGCTAGTTGCCACTCTACTCAGCGTTCACTGATTTCGTGTACTCATAACCTTTTTCAGGTCTAGGTGTTGAGCATCCAGAGCCTACGGCTGTAGAGGGTGCTGGGCCCAGTAGAGCCCAGTAGTTGTAGTTTTCTATTGTACTCTGTTCCTGTTGTAGTGAGTAGTTGTTACACTTCTGTACTTGTTTATTGTAGACTTTATACTCCTGTACCTGTTTAATTTTCTACTGTTGTGGTGGTGTGTACTGTAGTAGTTTACTTCTTTACTGCTGTACTTTTGTTACTGTTAGTTGCTTGCATGGCGAATGTGGTTTATTTTATTGCTTTTTGGTTACTTTCTCATTGGACGACTGTGTCTTGGGATCAGTCAAGTCGGTCCGATCTCGTGTCCTGTAGGGATTCGGGAACCGGGTCGTAGCATAAGTGATCCTAACTTAGCTAGGTTTGTTAGTGTTGGAAATTATATATCCCTCAATCTAGAGGATAGCAAGGCTTATCCTGCAAAACAATCGTATTTGCCTTCAACTAGGCTCCTTCAAAATTCTTATGGAATCTGTCAAAGCTCCGAGACAAAAGGGATTCAGAAATTCTTTGTAATCAACGAGATCTTTATGCACTTAAATGAAACCTTATTGGTGTAGATAATATGTTAATGATTTTATAGAGGTCTAGTTCAGAGGATTTGCAACCAAGAGGAAAAATCCCCACATGATACAAACATTGATTATTGGTCATGAGAAAGTGCTAGAGGAGGGTAAGGTTGCTAATTGAATCCCATCAAAGACAAAATAAACTAGAAGAGGGTAAGGCGACTAAGGTAATTATTATAGATACAAGTAAGATATTTGGCATCCCACTTGAAGATAAAATAGGAGAAAAAGACAAAAACAAATGAATCCCATCAAAAGTGATTCTAACTCAAGTTTGTTATAGTCTAGTGAATTATATATCTCTAGATGAAGAAGCTCTTTCAAAAAATGTCTTAGAGGATAGCAAGGCATATCCTGCAAAGGAATTGTATTTGCCTTCAACTAGATGAAGCCCTTTCAAAATTCTTATAGAATTAGGTAAATCACAGAGACAAAGGAATTTGTAAATGCTTTATAATCAACAAGATCTTCTACATACATTTGGTACAAAGAAGTTGTAAGTGGAAAAATCCCCCCATGATGTAGCCATTGATCATTGATCGTGAAAAAGCACAATAAGAGGGTAAGGTTGCTAATTGAATCACTTTAATCATTTTAAATTTGAAGAATCTCATTTTGATTTGAATTCCAATAGCTTTAAAAGTTAGCTTCCACCCTACTAATGATATAAATAATCATCTAGGGTATTCTAAGCATAAGCATCTTAGTTATTTTTCAACAAACACCCAATTACTTCAAATTGAGATTCCTTGTGCTCCAAGTGCTCTTTGGTGCTCATTGTGCCTTTACTCTTCATTCTGTTTTGTTAGCACTCCCACTATGGTTTTACACTTTTCATAAGTTTGATAAATATTTCTAAGCTTTAATCTTATTCGTGTCCTTTTGAAAGGTCTATAGGATTCAATTGTGCCTTCATTTTCCTTGTAGTTATTCTTGGATAATTAAACTTTGGGTTTCCCTTCTCCTTTAATAAAGAGGAGATAAAATTTTATTCAAGGACATCCAACAAAGGAGTTTACATTGAATACAATACGCATGTTCATTATAGTGTGGTTTTACTTGATTTCTAACTTGATTAGTGTAAAATTCTAGATTGAGTAGGCCTTCCTCCTTAAATTCTAGTAGTGATTTTCTACGATTGTTTTTGTCTGTATCTTGAATGCAATTTACTCATTATCAATTTAGTTGATAAGGATAGTGCTAGTTGCCAATGCACAGGAGATTAAGCCTCAATCCATGTTCCACATCCATTACCAATGTGTTCAAATGTATGTTATCATGACTATTCATTTCCAATCAAGCACATACAGCCATTGCGAATATTGATATTGTTATCACCTGTTAATTATTAATTAAATAGGTGCATAATTAATTACCATAATCATATCTGTTATAGTTTCAAAAAAAAAATCATATCTATTATAAATAGAGAAATGTAATCTCAATAACCATTAATGATTTGTTATTCAATTATGCAAGCATTAGGCTTATGTATTATTAATTAGTTCAAGCATCATCGATCGAGCATCAGCCAGCGTCCATTATAAATTAGTTCAATTAACATTAGGCCAAAGTTAGCGTGGCCCACCTGTTGGGCATAATTAGATGGTTGGGAAGACAGGCATGCACGAACACAACCTTTGTTCGGGTCCTTGCTCGCTTTACTAGAGAGGGGTGTGCATGCGGGAGCCCCTCTCGTCCAAAATTGTTATGGAATTACACCCATAGTCTAAGCCCATCAATAAGAGAAAAGGTTAGCATGGCCCGAGGTCCATCTTGATTCGAGGTATAAACAAGTGTAAATTCATGGCTATCTTCAATTTGCTTCTCTAAGCAAGTGTTCTTAAAGGATCTACCCAAGAAGAAAATTAATCCACTGTAAACTATGTTTGTCATAAATTAGAAGTGAGGATCTTGATCAGGATTTCGCATACAATGAAAAATCCTTGAAGTATTGATTTCCCATGTGGTCATATATGAGAAATCCAAAGTTGAAATAGAGATGAAAAATCTAGTTAGAATGATCTTCCATATAAATACACAATTGAACGGATGTTGGAAGAAATCATAAAGGAAGAAATTACCTCCTTACAACCTCATGAAAACCCTCTTAAATCAAATAGTGAACATCCCTAGAGAAGGTCTTGCTTGGTTATGAAGTCTTAGGTTGCCACATTGCTTCAATGTAGCCATATGAAAAGGGAGCTTTGAAAACATGCATTACCATGAGAGATTTGCCTTGATCATTACAGTACTGATGAAAGTCAATATTCAAATCTTACAAGTTCAGTTGGAGTCAAGGCAAACTGGTTTGTGTGAATTCTAGCTAGCTAATTTCAGGCCCCACTTCTCGCCTCAATGCAATTTGCTAGGATAAATTTCTTGAATTTTTTTTTTTAAAACAAAGTGCATTGAACGAAGAAGATTATAAGGATGCAAAACCCTGAAGGGTGAACAGAGAGACAATCGAAATTGTTCAATAACTTGTTAACCATCACAAGAAAGCACTATTAACGGGTTTTTGTTCTCGATGACGGCACCAAAAATATAATCGTCGATGACCGGTTCATACTAAAAAGGGGTTTTAAAAATGTCGTTATTGTAGTATATGTCACAAATACAAACCATTGTCGCATCAATTTTATTTATATACTTAATTTTTACTGGTTTATTCCAGGTCGTTTACTGGGAGGCAGTTATTGATATACATCACTCTCTAAGTCCAAAAACATTCTTTAATTCAAAAAATGTTAATTTTATTTACAAAAATGAATCAATCAATGAATGAATAAAATAATTTGGTTAATTATATACAAAAGAATGAATTAAAAATACATTACAAAGCTTGGAAATAAATGTATACACATAAGCATTAAAAACTGTGTACAACTACTCTATGTTAATTATTTACAACTAATATAGTTAATACTTAAGTATAGGTATAAAAATAGTTAATAATACTTACTTTACTAAATCATCATAACATACTAATATCTATAGTAACATATATAAGTGTCGCTAAAATCTTAGTAAAATTATATACATAACATAAGGCAAAAGCTATTATTTATACTAACATATAATCCTATTCACAGTGACATATATAAACGTCGATGTAGCCTTGTAACATATTTACACTACCTAAGGCAAAAACTACTTATACTAACATACATATATATATAGAGAGACAGATGTATTCGTCACTAAAGCCGTTAGTGTTGTTTATATGCAAATATAAGAACTCAAACAATACTACTATATATACACTGTATCTATACTTTACAGTAAGCATTATATTATATTATTTATACACATACGTTATACATTATATTCTTATATATATATACGTACTCATAGATAACATACACAACACACACACAATACACACTAAGGCACACACAACACATATAACTCACACACACACAAGGCACAAGGGGCGCAAGGAGTGAGCTTCAACACCTAGGCGGTTTTCTAACTCTTCTCCTCTTCTCTCTTCTCAATCGATTCAGACCAGCTTGGTTCGGTCCTCCACCGGTTCAAAACTTGGTTTAATGGGTAGGCAGCCTTTTCGAGGGATACACAACACCCATTACTATATTTTTATCCACTTTATAGCTCATTAATGGGTCCACACAAGCCCACGCACAGTGTAGGACCCCCGACTCGGTGCACTGCACACCACAATCATATGCTCATATCATGTTTGTAAGGAAGAGAGTAATGGTAATGTTTTGTGCCCAGCGCTTGTTAACTGGTGAGCCCAATGCAGAAAATCAATATAAGGTGATGTGGACGTTCTCACACCACCGACATGGGACTATAGAAGGCGCTGCAATTGGTGTTGTAGCCGCGCTGGAAGCATGTTGATTTGTTGATTTTGGCCCTCGATTTGAGGGTCATAATTTATTATAAATTAAAAATAAATTATAGGGTTGTAAAGCCCTGACATAGGCGTACATAATTATGTAGTTAGTTTACAAAAATAAGTTAATTTATTATATAATTAAATTAGCTAAAGTTTACAGTTTTTACAAGTTAAATTAAAGTTTAATTTGCTAATTACAGTATATATTAGTTAATTAATTATCAAATTGACTTAATATAGTACTAATATACATAATAAATTATTTATTACAAAAGTTTATTATGTTTTATAAGCTTTATTTTAATTTATATAGATTTAAATACATGTTTTAACTAGTTATACATATAAATAAACTAAAAATACTATAATATAGTATAAATATAGTTTAAATCTGTTGAAAATACTTATTATAACATAGTACAAGTATACAATATAAATTATCTTAGTATTAACTTAATTTACTAATTTATTTTATTTTAACTTAATAAATTTCCTAGTTAACTTAATAAATTAATTATTTACTGTATATATATAATAAAATTACATTACAGGTATTGTATGGTACATTATACACATATAAATACGTATGTACAGTATTGGGTAAAGATATGTACATTTAAATAGGTTTGTATAATTACTTAGTTATTTTACAATTAGGTTATATAAATTAATATAAAATAATACAATAAAGTTATACATACGATAAGTTATCCTGAATAATTAATTTACTTCATAGAATGCATATAGAAGTTATTTATAGGTATTTTATACATATTATACAATATTTACATATAGCTTAGGTTTATGTTATATATACAAGCATATACATTGTATTTTTGGACATTCTTTTAGGATTTTTCTGATTTCTATGGGTTTTATATATATAGTAGAGATAGGGGATGAGAGAGAAAGGAAGTGATGAGAGAGAGAGTGTGTTATTTTTATTATTTTTAATGTTTGGCTCTTTTATTAAGTTTCAAGGTATACTGAACCGTCAGGTGGTATGTTCTACCAAGTTAGGGGTTTAGATTACTTTGAAACTTGGCACACACTTAAAAATTTACTTAATCTTGACCAAGACAAGTTTATTTTATTTTTTTGAATTTTTAAAATATTTTTATTTATTTACAAAGTAACTTAGGTTTAGGCCTTG
The DNA here is from genome assembly GCA_037157565.1 of Thalassia testudinum. Taxonomy (NCBI): domain Eukaryota; kingdom Viridiplantae; phylum Streptophyta; class Magnoliopsida; order Alismatales; family Hydrocharitaceae; genus Thalassia; species Thalassia testudinum. The sequence goes on along the minus strand of JAZHRO010000013.1, from coordinate 66,698,687 downwards.
AAAATGTATTTCCAAGAGAACCTAAGGCCCTAAAAACCTCTTTAGTGGCTGGGAATGGTCTTAAAACACAACAAAACATTCAGCACACTATGTGAAACATGTATAAGCAATTAAACTCTATTTTGGCTGTGATTTCATTCCAATTTCAAGTTTTAGATAGATTTTCACATGCAAATAGCTGATAAAGAAATTTAAGTACGATAACAAACAATCCAAGTTTAATGTCAGTTAATTAAATATACAGGAATACTTACATAAGGTATACATAGCACTACACAACAAATCAGTTGCTTACAACTCCAATTCCAAGCTTAATTCGACTCTGATTAGATCAGCCAAATCAGTCAAACAGTGGTTGACGTGTTGCACATGACAGCAACTGAAACACAGCAGCAATAGTTGTTGAACTACACCCAAAATTAGGTGCTTCCTGCTATCCAGACGTCTTACACTTCAAATAAGTGCTCTGCTGCTTTGTTCTCTGAAAACCAGCCTAGATTAGACCTAAGATGGTCTGATCTAAGGCACATGAATGCACAAACACATCTAGCAGATCAAATCTGCCCAAAATCCTTTTAAAAATCATAAATGAAGATATGAAAATCCATTTATGCTCAACAATTTATAGAATTCTGATTTGATTTTGGCACCGTTGCTAGGGAGGCAACTCTCTATTTGCCAAAAATTTTCTTTTGTTCTTTATTTGTAAATATTTTTATTTTTCTTTGTATATAATTATTCCTTCATTCATATTGTTTGTTGTATATAGATTTTTTCATTCATTTTATTCTTTGATTTGTTTTGTATATAATTATCTTACTAATCATTTGTTATTTTTGCAGCACTTGAGGAGTAGAAGTAGTGACTTCTTTTAGGTGGACGTCTTCCTGGAGGATTCGCTGCGCTTCAGACTCGAATTCCTGGAGGAGTTTTTTCATGGAGCTGCATTTCTTGTTTTTCTATATTAGTAGATAGATAGTTTAGACTTAGGTATATTCTAAGGATTTTTTGTTAGGCATAAGTTGCGAGAGCCTGCTCTCACACACATATTTGTAATAACTTAGACTTTCTCTGGATTCTCTCTATATCTCTCTACTCATCTCTCATCGACGCAATTTTTCCGTATCATAGTTTCCCGTATCGATTTCTTTTTTCTTTTGTTTTTATTTGTTGCATTTCAAAAATCCAAGAAAATTATAAAATCAAAAATACAAAAAAAGATTTCATCCCTTATCTAGCAGTAGCATACTCTAGGCATCTATACTTAGGATTGCACATTTCCTGCTAGATTTTCATTACAAGTCAAATTGCATACTGTAAAATTGCTGGAGTTGGATACGCATCTTCTATCTTCCTTAGCTTTTGTCATTTTTGCATTTGACTTAAATTTAAAAAGACCATCTTTTGTTTGAAAAAGTACTACAAAGCGAGATGAGCTGTATAGAATACATCTTCTAAATACTTGAATTAAATTCAAAAGGGGACACTAAAAACTTGTTTGAAACCCTGATTGAGTTTTTCACCAAATTCTGTTGATTGCTATCATGTACACACTACATGATCACATTAAGTTCACAAATACATAGGTTTCTATCTGATCTCCTTGAACAACCATAGGATCTGGATTCGCACGCCAGTCTTATCCAGATTCCCGGTGGATTTTAGAGGTCTACTCTTCGCTAGGTTATCTTTAGGACACATACAATTGTTCTGAAATATTTGTTTGCGTACTACTATTTTTGCATAGCATAGTCTAGGAAAAATTCGGATTTCTTGCTTGCTTGAATTGACTGGTCTTTTGATTGGCGACATTGATTAGGATTTCTAATTTTATTGAGATTGAGATTGATTGATCCTTTCCCTTTGAGTTGTGACTGTTTTAAAAACTTGTTTTAAAAAATCGACTCAATGGAAGGTAGGAGATTCCAAAACCCTGAGCTAGTACTTCCCTTGCATACTAATGCCCAAGCTTCTACTTCTATGCTTTCCACATCCAATTCTATACCTCCTAGGCCTCAAACTCCCATTCACCACTCCATTCATCCTGAGGATGATAATGATTATGCACAATTCAAGGATTTTGAAGAACTTCCTCTACATCTCTCTACACATCATCCTCCTCCACCACCACCAAACCATAGGTTTCAACCTCCTCCATATCCTAACTTCCCTAACCAACCACAACCGGAGAGAGGTTCTATGCCTCATCTACAACACTTGTTTGAAACACAACTTCAAATGAATATCCTAACCCAACAGGTGCAACAGCATGCACAAGTTCTTAATTTCTTAGCAAACCCACAACCTCAACCTAGGAATCCTCATGCACCATTTCAACCTCATAGACGTCAACTACGGGATTACTATAATCTCGCAGTTGCACAACTTATGCTTGTGGTACGTTATTCCGATGGGGGTCGTACTGCTGAATTAAAGTCGAACATCATAGCATTTATACCTCACTTCTATGGTCTCGCTTCTGAGGATCCTTTTCAACATTTACAGGAGCTGAAAAATTTTGCTCAAACCTTGGGTTTGCAAGGTCATGATCAGCACATGCTTTTGATGAAAATGTTTTCTTTTTCATTAAAAGATAAGGCAACCTTCTGGTTTAGAACTCTTGCACGGACCACACCAATAGAAGATTGGACTTCTTTGGAACTTGAGTTCCTTAAGAAGTACTTTCTTGTAAGCTGCACAAACACTTTAAGGCATGCCATCACCACATTTACACATAATTCTGGAGAACAAATGCACGAGGCTTGGGAGAGATTCCACGAGCTATTTAGAAAATGTCCCGACCATGGTGTCCCATGCTGGAAATAGGTCCAGATCTTCTATCATGGGCTCCATGATGACACAAGGAATTTTGTTGATACCGCTTGTGGAGGCAATTTTTATGTTAGGACGAGGACTCAACTTTTGAGCTCTTTGAAGGCATGGTAGAAAGTTTTATTAATAATGCTTCGATGAGTGTTTTTAATAGAAAGTCCTTTAATTCCCACTCACACACGGGGGCACATGATGCCCAATACAGTAACAGAGATTTAGAGATAGTGGCTAGTCAGCTGGATAAGGTGAGCTTAATAGAGAAGAATGTAGATGAAGTTTGAAAATTCCTATCTAAACCTTCATCATCTTCTTAGTCACTTGTACCTCACACTTCTCAGTTTCCCACAGGGAGGGAAACTGTGAACAATCTATCTGTGACACAACCTGTACTATTGATGAGTGGCTACTCATCATAGTTAAAAAGCTGAAATTAAGCTAGACATTGGGTTAAGCAACATCAAATTAATAGATAAAAAAAGTTAAGTGTGGGAATCAAAGAAAAAGACCTAAAACCTTGATTCTGTGTTAAAATTGCATAATTAGGTCATAAAACGAGATATTCTGAAGATAAAGGTCAAATGGTGATCCATGCGTTAATTGAACACATAAACAAGTTAAAAGTGTAAATCAAAAGTACAATTAATTTCTTAAATGTTCAAATGAGCGCATGTAAAAATTTGAAGGCAGTTGGACATCATTTAGGCCTTGAAATATAGAGTTTACACTTAGGTCCTTCATGCATCATATTCTTTTCTTTAGAAATCCTTTTTGGACCTACTTGTAACCCACAGGGACCTCTTTGAAAGCCCTCAGGGTCCACCCTTTTACAATTTCCTTCACTTATGGGTCTGAGTATAATTTTTCTACCCCTTCATGAAGGGGTCCTCCCTGTAATTTTTCCAACATTTCACTATCGCCTGCTATTCTTCGCATGCACTGTAGCACACGAAGAACAAGGCAGATCTTGGCTGATTATTCTCTCATGATTTTGATCTGCGGCTCGATCCGAATCGAAGCTTCGTGCGAAGTGGCACATGCGCTCACCCTTCTCCCCAGATCCCATCCGACAGTCAGTTTTTGAGTTGGCTCACCGTGTGCCCCTCTCCTCACATCCTTGCCGCCGGTTGCTTCATCGATTATTTTCACCTGCGCGGTTGTTGAACGTCGGGTTGCTACGCTAACGTGTTTGGTTTTGAAAAACCTGCCGTCGTAGTATGAAAGTGAAGAACTCGTGTTCAACAAATAAAATTTATACCGGAATGGAAATCTCGGGTTGAACACAGGGAGGTGGACGTTTGATTTAAAAACACGCATTTGATTTATTTGTCACGAAGTAAATTAATTGATTAGAACTATCTAACTATTTACAATAAATAGAAGTGAGAGAGAGAAAGAGAGAGTAAGAGAGAGAGAATAATACAAACAAAAATCAAAAGAGATATAGAATGCACATGGAATTCATTATCGAAAGGATTGTTCGTTACACTAATATTACGACTAAAAAGCGGAAAAATGATTACACTAGAAAGTAGTAAATCTACTCTAGAAAGCTGTAAATATATTCTAGAAAGCAGTAAAAAGAATGGGGAGAGAGATATCCTCCTCGACGGTCGGTTGGAGGATGAGCCAGATGGGACGACTCTTGGACGAAGGAGGACGGAGCAGGACGAAGGAGGACGAAGCGGAAGAACGGGAATGGGGCAGCACGTCGTCGTCGTCGCGGGATCTGCTTCCGAAAGGAGATGAAAAATTGACTTTATCTCGCGAGAAGCATCCCGGGTGTGGGATAAGCTTCTCTTGAGCTTTGGAGAGGGAGAGAAGAGAAGGAAGGGATGAGAATTTCGTATGGAGGGGGTCTCCTTTTATAGTTGCAAGGAGTGGGGGCAATTTGGTCATTACAACTCTAAAAACATTAATTCAGGACCATTCGATTGTGAGATCGAATGGTTGAGATGCATTCCTCGCCGTGCCTTAACTGTGCCCGCATCAGATAGAGCGTTGAAACTTGCGTTTGATCGCGCGTGCGTGATTCGTGCGCCCAGATCATGCCACGTCTTCACATCTGATCCGTCCGCTCACCATCCGACGGCTCAATTGAGCCTGCTCCATGCTCGTGCCTAATTTGAGGCTCGCGGGGGCTCGACCCCGCGATCTCTGCTTCGCTTGTAGCGTCGTCTTCGCTGCGCTACGCAGTCTTTTGAGTTGCGCAGATGTTTAAAAGCTAGGCGAGGTCAGCCGTTGGATCAAGATCCCATGGCTGAGATCAGCCGAGTCTTGAGGAGAAAGATTGTAGCAGCGGTCGTGGATGCCAGTTGGGCGGCTGGGATGGTGCCACGTGGCGCCATCTTGGCTGTCCATCTTCTGAGTGTTGTAGATGATGCCACGGGTGTTGGATTGAGTCGATTTTCGCACCGTTAGGCTGCGATTGTCGTTTCGAATCCATCCGTGCTGTCGGATTTGTCGTTTGAAGTGTGAATTCACACCATCTTGGCCCTTGATCTTCTAGGGTTCCCCGGTCACTATCTGATGCTATAGATGTCAGATTAGGGTTATCTTTGAGTCATTGAACTTCAATCGTCGCCTTGATCACATTTGTACTGTTGGATCTTCGATCCGAGGCCCTGATAAAAAGTTTTCCCTGCCCATGAACATAAAAGGAGATAATTAACCTCCATTTTATTCAAACTACTCTAAATGCAAGATGATGCATGTTATGCAATATTTGTAGTATGCAATGCAATCTTATGCTTAAGAACATGCATAAATAGACATCTGATGAGAACCTCATCATGAATCCTAACTAGCACAATTTAATCCAAATGAGTGTGAAAAAGCCCCTACAAGACCTAAAGAGAGTCTTAACTCAGAGAATTCTGAGTTAAAGAATAGGACAAATCATAAGGGGTAAAACTGTAATTTCACCAATGTAGTGTGCAAACAGGGTAATTAAGGGTCTAAATGAAGGTAAAATGAGCTCAATAAGGAGGGAAGTGGGATGATCTGATCTGAAAAGGGTTATAGCAACTTCTAGGAATTAAATGACATTCTGTAACCCTAAAATAAATCCACTTTAATTCACGAGGTTCGAGGTAGAATAAAAATAAAATAAAACCTCTAAAATTCATGTAAAAATATTCCGTAGGGTTTAGAACCTTCAATTAATCCTTTACGACCTATTTTGACCTAAAATGAGAACCATGCCTAATTTATAACTTAATTTGGGTTTTTACGCAAATTGACCAGTCAAACATTTTTCAACCTAAAATAAAATTTTACCATTAAAATCCTTAGGTTCAAATTAGGCTGGTATAAAAATTTGGGCCTAGGAAGAGACCATCTTTACCGACTTTACAAATTGGTCCTCTTAATTTACGTTTTGACCCTCATCTTTTGAAACCCTTGCAAAATGCCCCCTAAATTTCTTTTCCTTATTTGCAGAACGGTCCTCCCTGCCATTTCTGCATATCACCATACCTCCGGCGACCTTATGCGGAGGATGGCGCCACACAGGGCAAGGCGCCCGTCTTCAGGAACGAGAGGGGGGTTCCCTACGTCGTCCTCTGTCGCAGGGACCCTCCCCTGACCTCTACAACCGACCATGCCTCTCGAGCGAACGCACGAAAGGCATGGGTGTCCATTTCTGGCCATCTCCGGCGAGCACGACACGTCGCCTGCTCGGTTCCCTCTGCCCGCCAGTGCCTATATAAGGAGCGGTAGGGCCTGCCGTCTCCTTCAAGCTAGTTTTGGCCGAGAGAAACCCTAGATTTCGTCCCTCCCCTCTCCGGTCAGGTAGCCCAAGCATCTGGGGATCCTCCCTCCTCCTCGTCGCTCTGCTGCCATACCTGCAGCAAAGCCTACTCTGCTCCGTCGTCCCATGCCAGGCCGCACCAGCTGGCGTCCTCAGATCTCCTCGTCGCCGATAACCCCCTCCTGGGCATCTTCGTCCCCAGCTCCAGCAGGCATGAGCCGGACGCCTTCCTCTCCCCCTTCGTCGATTAAGTAGGTAGGAATCTTCTCCTCTCTCTCCCTTATATTTTCCCCTTCTTAATTTACCATTTTGACTCACCGACCGCCACTGTCCATCACCACCTTCCCCATCTCCGGTCGCCATCTCCGGCGAGGTCGCGCCACCTCCACAGACCACCACACCCCTCGCCGACAAGCCCAGAAGCTCCCCCTCACTCCACTCAAACGTTCCCCCACTCCATTCACCGCCCTTCACCGCCCGACCACCCCCCCGAACATACCCATTTCCGCACGCACATTCTCCCCTAGGCACACCTCCACAGGCACACTCGCACCTCGCCGACCCTCGCACTGCCTTTGCCACACTCCGGAGAGGCTCCCTGCGTTGTCTGATGTGGTCGAGAGGCTGTCCTTGTGATTTCAGGTCTCCGCCTCCTCGTAGCCATTGACGAGCTGCTGAAGCTCCTTCGCAAGCAGCTCTAGGACTCCTCCAGCCCAGGCGCGAGCTCCAGACAACGCGGGCTGATTTCGTGAGCACGCCCTGGTTTGCGATTTGGGTTGCGAGCCTTCGCTGCTGCCCCAATTGGTAGCGCCTTCTCGCCTGCGGGCGCGTAGATTGGAGGTGGGAGTTTAGTCCTACCTCGTAAGTGTGTGGCCCCGCGCCCACACTTAAATTGAAAAGGTGAATATAGCTGTTCGCCTTCGATACATAGGGGTCAGGTCCCTTACCCACACGCCGCGCACCATGCGCTCGCACCCGCCCTCACCCACGCTCACGCCCCGAGGGTCTGGGCCGAACCCGACTACCTGACTAAGCACTCCTCACCCACCACCGCACGCCGATGGGGTTGGTCTCGGGCGCGCAACCCGAACCCTATTACCCAGCTCTGGGAGAGCTCTCCCAAAGAGAGATTCAGAGAGAGAGAGACGCGGGGAAGGGGTAGGGGTAGGTTTTGCATTGATCGTTGTGTGAGCGCGCAGGGAAGAAGGAAAAAGAAGAAGAAGCAGGCGAAGGAAGAAGAAGAGAGGAGGAGCGGCTGAAGACTTAGCCGCACTGAGCAGCTACTGAAGAAGAAAGGAAGGAGAGGAGCTAAAGAAAAGAAGAAGAGCCACACTGTAGCAAACGCATAGTTAAGTCGTCTGAGCACCGAGTCAGACGACGGAAGGGCAGCAGCCAGAGCAGAAGAAGGCAGGCTGAAGAAGAAAGAAAGAAGATGCAAAGAAGAAGGAAGAAAGGAAGAAGAGGAACGGCCAGAGCAGAAGAAAAAGAAGAAGAAAAGAAGGAAGAAGAAAGGAAGACTTAGCAGCTGAAAGAAAGAGAAAGCAGAAGCCTTTGCAGCCGCAAGAAAGAAGAGAAGAAAATCAGAGAGGAAGAAAGGAGAAAGAGAAAGGGTCACCACTGCCGCAGCAAAGAAAAGAAAAGAGAAGAAGACAGATTGAAGAAGAGAAGAATCAGCTGAAAGAGAAGAAGAAAAGAGAAGAAGAAGAGAGAAGAAGAAGCCAAAAAAAGAGAACTTTTGCTCCCTCTCTCTCTCTATCTCTTAATTTTTGTAAAATCTTATATTGTGAATTTATGTTTCCAAAATTATAGTCGCTCCCTGAGTTCAACCTCGGGAAACTTGTCATTTTGAGTAAAAAAATTGTATTAAACTGGTAACTGTTTTGTCATATACCACAACGACTATAATAACCTTAAAGACGAAACAGGCATCACCAGCATTTTGGCACCGTTGCCGAGGAGCAACGGTTATTCTAGAAGCCATTAATTCACTATTTTTGAGTTTATATTGATCTCTTCTCTTTTGTGTGCAGGCACAGGAAATCAAGACAACAAGCAGCCGCACAACAACCACACCTAGGACAGGTAATTTTCTATCCTCTCATTTTAACCCCTAAATTCTAAAGAGGAAGAAAAAGAAAGAAAAAGTAATTTACGCATAACCTGTCTTTCATATTTAGTAAATCATCGAAGCTGCCTGTTTTCGATTTCAACACACTATTTCTGTACATCCATTAAGGGTATTTAGGGCAACACCTTCTTCCCTGAGCCCTAATTACCCAATCTAAAGGAAGCTAACTGGACCAAGTAGAGCCAATATAAGATTCAAAATTAGGGTTTTAGAGACACACTTTTTAAGCAAGAATTGAGAATTCCCAAAGGAAGTGTGCCCAAGCCATTGTTTGAAAGCACCTATTCAGAGAAACCCTAAGAAATTTGGCTCTTAAAAACACTTGAACCCTAAAAGACAAAGACCTAATAAGCTCTCCAAGGAACTAGCAGGTGAAGTTGACCCCTTGGGTCAACCAACCTTAAACTTAGGTAACTCTTTGCACTCAAAAGGCTAAAGTTCAAGTGAAAACCTAAGCACCTTGATCCTAACTAAAAGTGATAGACTTAAGAGGTCAAGGTCCCCATTCTGGTCTACCTGGAATCTCAGTGACAAGCGAGGTCAGGTGGGGGAAACCCTGTAACCCGTGGGGACGCTCTACCGTGTAGGGGTCTTCGCGGGACTCACCCTCTCTGGCTGCCCAGGTAATTCTCAGGTGGACGATCTTTTGATCAAGGGGTCCATCTGCCCCGAACCTCTATAGTCACCCAACATTCTGGGTGTCTTGATTGGGTCTAGCACCTGCTAAACTCATCCTCTCCATCAGTGTATGTTTGGTAGGAGGTTGACAGCGAAATACGCGTGATTTGTAAAAGCAGTTTTTTAACGTCGTTGTAACACGCGAATCCGCTTTTAAAATTTATATCCTAGATAGGGGAGTATCTAGGGTCGTCCAAGGAGGCAAAAATTGCAATAATGATTCTCTTGCTTGGAATACAATCTCAACTTTCTTTTTAATATTTTTTCAATATGTAATTTTTTTTTGTATTTTGAAAAGACGAGGGCAAACGGCAGATTGTAGCGAAAAGAACTAACACCTACAAATGATTAAAAATCTAAAAGATAGAAATATCTTCTTCCTAAGCTCACTCTAGGCAAGTGTAGGCCTAGGGTAATTAGGAAGAAGAGGTGAAATAAGTGCTAGAACCAAAACAAACAACTGCAATAAAAAGCTTAAAAGAAGGTAATTTTTGATTGAGTAGAATGAGTGTTCTTTTCAAGGACAAGTAGAGGAAAGCTTCTACTAGAATTGAACAATTTAAAAGCAAGAAAATAAACACAAATCCTCTTGTAACAATGGTGAAGAAGGTTGTCTTCTTGCTCCAAGCCTAGCTGCTCCTTGGCTTGAAAAGAGGGCCTCCTTCTTCTCCTTCCGTGAGAGCTCCTCCAAGGTGGAAGCTACCACCTTTAATGCTCTCTCCAAAGGGGTGGGCGTGCACCACCCTTAAAACTCCTCCAAGGTGGCGTGACCACCTTCAAGATCTCCTCCAAGATCTTCCTTGCCTGGCTTCTCCTTTGGCTGGCGTGACCCAAGAGAGAAGGGAAGAGGGGAAGGCACCAAGGGGACAGAATATCCCCTTAATCTTCTTCTTCTTCTTCTCTCTTGGACGTGGGATTCTTGGTGGAATATGAGAGTGAAATGGCTAGCCAAGGATGGCTTGAATGGTGGTGGGTAGTGGTCTTTTTATAGGGTAGGATGGGGGGTTAAGGTGCCCCTTGAAATGGAGGGCTAGGATGGAAGAATGGAGGTGGTTAGTGATCCTATGGCTAAGGAGAGTTGGCGCCAACCCAAGAGGTGTTAAAGGGGGTAGTTATGGTGGTGTTGGTGTCTTTTGGTGGTGGAGAGACACCACCATGTTGGCGCCAACATGGGGTCTTCTAGAAGGGGGGTTAGGTGGATGGTGGAGATGGGTTCAAGGGAGATTGTGTGGTGGAGATGAGGGGAGATTTTGGAGGGAAAAGTGGCGCCATTTAAGGGGTGGTTATGGGTAGTTTTTGGCGCCACTTTTAGGTGTCTTTTGGAGGTGGTGGGTAGGTTAGGTTGGTGCCAAGTAGGTTAGCTTATGTGGAGCTTAGGTGGAGCTAGTTGGGTAGAGTTGGTAGGTGGGTTTTCGGGGTAGTACAAGCCAAGGAAGTTGGAGCATAGCTAAGTTAAGCTAAGCTAAGCTAAGCTAAGCTAGCTTAGCTAATGGAGGAGTAGAGGAGAAGGTGTTGGAGCTAGGGTTTGGAGGAGGGAGCTGAGGAGAAGAAGTCTGGAGCTGGAGCTGGAGCTGGCTGCTGCTGAAGAGGCTGGCATGGGGCTACTCTAGCTGGCTTAGCTTGCTAGTTCTTTTCTAGTTGCTAAGCCAAGCTAAAGTGAGCTAGCTTCTACCAAAATGAGCTAAGGTGAGCTAGGTCTGGTGCTATCGGGGAGAATCAAGCTGGTTGAGGCAGCTAAGGTAGCTTAGCTCAATTGAGATGAGCTAAGCTGAATCCCCGGGAGCTGGACTTGAGCTTCCTGAGCTGAGATGAATTCTTCTTCAGCTGGCTGGAGTTGAGTGGAGCTGAATGTAGCTGGATCTGAGCTGGGGTGAACTCCTGTCAACTCAGCTGAGCTAGCTAGAGCTCCCTGTGAACTAGTGGGAGCTGAGGTGAGCTAGACTCAGCTAAGTTGAGCTGGATCTGAGCTGACTTGAGCTAGGGTGAGCTAAGGTGAACTCTCTTGAGCTGCCATCCAGCTGAGATTAGCTGAATGGAGCTGGGATGAGCTAACCCTAGTTCAAGTAAGCTAGGTTCCAGCTATGGTGAGCTAGATCAAGCTGGGTTCCAACTAGTCTGGGCTTCTCATTCACCAATTGCCTTCTTGAGTGCTAGGGTTTTAGGGATCTGTGAATCTGTACATCCCTAACACTCACAAAAACACATTAAAACAATAATAAAAAATGCAATGCATGCCTATCCTAATTTATGCCTAAATGCAACCCAAAAACCCGTTTGCAGAGTAAAATCCTAAGAGCTAGGTTAGTTTTAAAGCATAAAAATGATGATAAACTGGTGTTTATCACACCCCCATGCTTATCTTTTGCTAGTCTCTTAGCAAAACATTAATTTTTTTTTTGGAAAACGGAATTTTTGGGAAATCTAATTTTTTTTGACTTTTGAGGAGAAAAAGAGATTAAGGGACCTTGGTAGATTAAAACACAGGAGATACGGGATTTGTTGAAGATAAACATCAGGATTTATTTTTTGATCCAACCATTAGATAGAACGGGATCAATATATCCTCAGAAAATTCACAAATTAACCCCTTGTTAATTCAGATGACTTGAAATGTTTGTTTTTAGGATTTTTCTGGCTCGTGAATCTGATTCGCAACTTGCAAATTCCTTTAAAACCTTGTGTCTGTGCTTGTGAAAAGCCAACCTTTATAAGGACGTGTTATTATTATTATTATTATTATTATTATTTTTTTTTTTCTCCCCCATGCTTATTTTTAGCTTAGTCTTACAACAGATGTGTCGGTATCATCATTCCCGTTACCATTCCTCGAGGGGGCTCTAGCGCCAGTACTTCGGGATAGCACTGTCCATGACACCACCCAGGAGCTCACAACCCCAAAACACGATGCGGTGAAAAGGGGCGCTCCAAGCAAACTCAAGCTCTTGCTCCGACGCTATAGGTAGAGCACCGTCCAAGACACTTGAGCTGCTGAAATGCGCTTTAATGCTCCGTCTAAAGATATGAAATATAGATATAGAGCAGCGCCGAGGCGGTAACATGTTGACATCGCGTCCTCAAAGAAGGTATTTTCCTTCTTCTCGACGGTGGGAACTCAAACCAATGATCTACTTCAGACTTTTACTAAATCCAAACAAGGAAGCTTTTCAATTTTTTTTAGTTGTTTTTAAGTGTTGGCTTGTGTGTGAAAATTGACATAAGAAGTTTCTTGAGACCCGCAAGTTTTTGAATCAGAAACTAAGTCAAATACTTTCCATATTACAAAATAGGATCAAGTCACCTGAACTATCATGAGTTCAGGTGGAATTTTAGAGAAGGATATCTGATCTAGTCTAAAATAGACCCTGAAATTCTAATGATCAGATCCATATCCTCATCCTTAGTTTGTTAAAGATTAAATCCCATTGTACTAGAAGTCAATTTTACGACCTTAGTCCTGATTTCAAAATTTTTCCTCAAAAAGTTTTCAACATTTTTATTTTATTTTATTTTTTTTTGGGTATGCAAGCAGGAAATAAATTAAAGAAAATTGCATGTTTTTAGGTTTTGAACATCCTGAATCGATCATAAAAATTTAAAAACACCCCCCCATGCTTAAGATATGCCATGTCCTCATGCATTAGGAGGGAAAAGGGATCACCTTAGTGATGACGGTCGGGTTTAGGATGATCAAAACCTGGAAAAAGAAGAAAAAAGGAAAGCAAGAAAATGATGGGTTACCTCCCATCCAGTGCTATCTTTTACGCCATTCAGCCGGGCGTGATGTGTACTAGTGATCAAGGGTGGTTGGCTCAGTAAAATTAAAAGATTCAGATGGAATTTTAGGCGTATGGTCAAAATAGGGCTTTAAACGCTGGCCATTGACTTGAAATATCGAATTAGTTTGTGGATCAAAAAGGTCAACAGCGCCGTATGGATATGTTTTATGAACAATAAAGGGGCCGGTCCATTTAGATTTTAATTTGCCAGGAAAAAGACGTAATCTCGCATCGAAAAGCCAAACACGTTGATTAACGTCAAAGTGTTTCCGAACAATATATTTATCATGAAATTTCTTTGTTCGGTCTTTATAAATCCTCGCATTTTCATAGGAAAAATTACGTAATTCTTCCAATTCAGTTAATTGTAATTTTCTATGGTTACCGGCATCAGATAAATCCATATTAAGTTGTTTTATTGCCCAAAAAGCCCTATGTTCTAATTCTACCGGGAGATGGCATGCCTTCCCGAAAATCAGACGGAAGGGAGACATGCCAAGCGGAGTTTTAAAAGCGGTACGGTAGGCCCATAAAGCGTCGTCCAATTTGGTGGACCAGTCTTTACGGTCGGACCTAACCGTTTTTTGTAGAATATTTTTAATTTCCCGGTTAGAAACTTCAGCCTGGCCATTAGTTTGGGGGTGATATGGTGTGGAAATTTTATGATTAACCCCGTATTTATAAAGGAGGTGACGGAATTGTGAGTGGGTGAAATGTGAGCCTCCGTCACTGATAATGGCTTTTGGTATGCCGAATCTTGAGAAAATATTTTTCTTAAGAAATTCGACAACCACACGGTGATCACTAGTGCGGGTGGGTATTGCTTCTATCCATTTAGAAACATAGTCTACTGTTACTAATATATACAAATACCCACCAGAGTTGATGAACGGTCCCATGAAGTCGATGCCCCAAACATCGAAAATTTCAACCTCTAAAATAGGATTAAGGGGCATCATATCCTTTCGAGTCATGTTGCCGATGCTCTGGCAACGCACACAGGACCGAACAAAGTCATGAGCATCTTTGTGCAAGCTGGGCCAATAAAATCCTGCATTAAGGATTTTAGCTGCAGTTTTCTTGCCCGAAAAATGTCCGCCACAGGCCATTGAGTGACAATGTGTTAAGATATCATGGATTTCAGAATCAGGGACACATCGTCGAATAACCTGATCGGCACAAATGCGGAAAAGGTCGGGCTCCTCCCAAAAATAATATTTAATATCAGCAAAGAACTTATCCCGTTTTGTTTTTGGCCAATCAGCGGGGATTTGTTCTGTTGCTAAGTAGTTTGCAATGGGTGCAAACCAAGGGAGGGTTGTAGCAGCTAAAATACTTTCATCAGGAAACTGATCTGGTGGGGTCATTATGTCATTTGTCATAAGACGAGAGAGATGATCGGCCACTACATTGTGCAATCCCGCCTTATCCTTGATTTCCAGGTCAAATTCCTGGAGCAGCAGAATCCAACGGATAAGGCGGGGTTTCGCATCTTTCTTAGTCAGCAAATATTTAATTGCTGAGTGGTCGGTATAAACAGTGACACGTGACCCCAACAGATAAGATCTAAATTTTTCCAAGGCAAATACAATGGCAAGAAGTTCCTTTTCAGTAACCGTGTAATTCCGTTGTGCGTCATCAAGGGTTTTGCTGGCATAATAGATCACAACGGGTTTCTTGCCAATTCTTTGCCCTAGAACGGCCCCTACAGCAAAATCTGAGGCATCTGTCATTAATTCAAAGGGACTATTCCAGTCAGGTCCCTGCAATATTGGTGCCTCAGTAACCTCTTTCTTCAACCTCAAAAAACTCTCCAGGCACTTATTATTAAAATCAAATGGCTGGTCTTTAGTAAGAAGCTGACTTAAAGGCTTGGAGATTTGGGAAAAGTTTTGTATGAATCGACGATAGAAACCCACATGACCCAAAAAGGATCTGATTTGTTTGACAGTAGTGGGCGGTGGGAGCTTAGATATAGCATCTATTTTTGCTTTATCTACCGCAATTCCTTGTTTAGAAATAACATGGCCCAAGACAATACCTTCTTGGACCATGAAATGGCTTTTTTCCCAGCTGAGGACCAGGTTAACTTCTATGCACTTTTGGAGGGTTCTTTCAAGATTTTTGAGGCAATGATCAAAAGAATCTCCAAAAATAGAGAAGTCATCCATAAAAACTTCTAAACATTCACCTACCAGGTCTGAAAAAATTGCAAGCATGCACCTTTGAAAAGTCGCAGGTGCGTTGCAAAGACCGAAGGGCATTCTTCGGAAAGCAAAGGTTCCGAAGGGGCAGGTGAAAGTTGTTTTATCCTGGTCCTCAGGATGAACCGCTACTTGATTATAGCCAGAATAACCGTCCAAAAAATAGTAAAATTCCCGTCCGGCTAACCGCTCCAAGATTTGATCAATAAAAGGGAGAGGGAAATGATCCTTCTTAGTGGCGGTGTTTAATTTTCGATAATCTATACACACGCGCCAAGAAGAAGCGGTTCGAGTGGCTATATTTTCCCCCTTTTCATTGGTGACAACTGTTAGTCCAGCCTTTTTGGGGACAACTTGAGTTGGACTAACCCAGGAGCTGTCAGAAATGGGGTAGATGATATCAGCATCCAGCCACTTAATAATCTCCTTTTTTACCACCTCCTGCATACTAGGATTCAAGCGCCTTTGTGGTTGGCGGGAGGGGCGAGAATCGTCCTCTAAAAATATACGGTGCGTACAATAGGACGGATGAATGCCTTTAAGATCAGAAAGGGTCCAGCCAATAGCTTTTCGATATTTACTCAAAACCTGGAGAAGTTTGTGCTCTTGTGCCCCGGTGAGTCCAGAATTTATAATCAGGGGCAGGGTCTGATTTGGACCCAGGAAAACATATTTAAGTGAATCGGGCAAAGGTTTTAATTCCAATTGTAGGCCCGGTTCCGAAAGAGTTTCTGCTTTGTGGGTTAGAGGTGAGGTGAGAGTGAAAGGGTCAGCTGGAATGTTAGCTGGTTGTGTAGTTGAGGTGGAAGGGTGAGAAAAAGTAGATTGTTCAGGAACCGTATTTACAGCAAAACAGGAACCTAATTGGGAAATCTGCAATGTTTCCTCCACAATGTTTTCTATTTCTGAATCCGAATCATCAAAGAAATCTGGTTCCTGGAATCGCCTAGAGGCTTGAAAAATGTCTAGGGTTACAGATTCACCGCCACACATGATCTTCATCTTTCCAGAATCACAATCAATATTGGCGTGGGCGGTGGCTAAGAATGGTCTTCCAAGAATAATGGGGGCAAACTTAAGTGCTTCAGGTACCTCTATGTCCAGGACTAAAAAGTCTACTGCGAATAGACAATCTTTGACCCGGACAAGAACATCTTCAACAATTCCCCTTGGTTTAATCGTAGATCGGTCGGCTAATTGGAGAGTAACCTCAACAGGTTTCAATTCACCGATCTTAAATTCCTCAAAAATAATTGTGGGGATAAGATTAATTGAGGCACCAAGATCCAACAGAGCACGATCAAATGAGGTATCATTAATGATAACTTGGATTAGGGGGGCGCCGGGATCTTTTCTCTTAAGAGGCAGTCGGCTCTGCACAACTGAGCTGATTGTCTCTGGAAGAATCACCTTTCCTAAATTCTTGGGCTGCCTTTTTGGAGTACATAAATCTTTTAAGAATTTTTCATAGGCAGGGATATACTTAATGGCATCTAGGATAGGGATATTAATTTCTACTTGCCCAAATAAATCCATTAATTCCTTCTCAGTGGGCTCTGATTTTGTTTTTTTGTTTTTTGAAGAGTGGAGGGCTTGTGGAAATGGGGCAGGGTTGCCCTGTTTTGCGTGAATTGGTTCCTGAACAATAGGAGGGGAAGAGTTAATCTGTGTGTCATTAGGGCGGGTTTCTTTAACAGGCAGGGTATTTTGAGTGGTTTTCCCATTCCTCAAGGTAACTGCATTTGCAGTCTGGTTGTTTCTAGGGTGAGGATGGGGAGCCTGGCTGTTATTGAAACCCGGCGGATGCTGAGGTGCTGGATGAATAGGTTGACTGTGATATCCACCTTGGAATTGACTCCTTTGATTGTTTGGGTTGGGCATGGGTTGGGATGGTAAATTCCCAATAGGTCGATGATCAGGAGTAACCTTAACTTGTTGTTGTAAATTGGTAACCATGCGGGTTACTTCTGTCATTTGAGTTTGCATTCCTTGCAGAGTTTTCATGACCTGATTATTAATATCATCCTGGGATGGTCCAGGTTGATACAAAGGTTGCCCATAATTCCCAAAATAGTTTTGTTTGGGAAGAGAAATCGGATTCGGGTTTTTCCAGGAGTGATTCGGGTTAGTCCTCCAATTTTGATTGGAAATGTTGGAGGGGTTTCTAAATTGCTCCTGGAGAGCATAAATATTTTCCGAGGTGGAATCAACAATATTTTGGTCAAAATTCCCGGTTAAATCTTGCGGGAAATCAGCCGGGAATTGCTGGTCAACAGATGTGGCATCGATATTGTGCAGATTCTCTCTTCGGAGAATGTGTGGGGGGTTAGTGTGTGGAGAGTGGACGTGTGGAGCTTGTTTGTTTGTGAGCTTTTCTTCTATTTTCTTTTGGTGAATTTGCATCTGGTCCAGTCGTTGAGCTAACATATATAAATCATCTTGTGTGACTGGAACAGAGGTGGTTTTGGAGTCAATTTCATGGACTCCATGTCTGGGGTTTTGTGATCTGCCAAAAGTGTCCATTGAAGTCATGTTAAATGAGTTTTCACTCATTTCTTCAAAGAGAAGATAGGCACTTTCGGCGTCTTTGTTAAGAAAATTGCCCCCACATGAGGCATCCACAAATCGTTTTAATTGATCTTCTAATCCATGATAGAAGATCTGCACTAGCTGCCATTGTGGAATTTCATGGTGGGGACAACTTCTTAGAAGTTCCTGAAATCTTTCCCAGGCTTCATGGAGGGGTTCACCAATTTTTTGTTGAAAGGTCGTTATAGATCTTCTTAATGCATTTGTTCGACCGATCGGAAAATTTTTTTTAAGAAAAGCACTTTTTAATTGGGGCCAGGTGGTAATAGGACGCCCAACTGTTCTAAACCAATGTGATGCTTTGTCTTTGAGAGAGAGAGGAAAGAGTCTCATTAACCACATGTCTTCCTGCACATGGCGGGAACGAGTGGTTTGAGCGAGGACAGTTAATTCCTCGAGATGACAAAAAGGGTCCTCTCTTGGAAGACCATGAAAATGCTTGATAATGTTTAGAATAGCGGGTTTGATTTCAAAATCCCCTTGTGGTATGACCACCCCTGGTCTTTCCTCATAATTGGAAGGATCATAGAAATCCTTAAGAGGAATGACAGGCTGTTGGCAAGGTGGTGGATTTTGTCCTTGATTAGCTAGGTTCGTGACAGTCCTAGCTAGATCTTCTTGATTTTGTTGTAGCCGAGCCAAATGGTCGACCATTAATGCAAAGGGATTTGTATTATGGGTTATAATTGGAGGGCCACCTGGCCCTGCTGATATTTCTGGTTGCTCCAAGTTAGGAAGGTGAGGGAGGGTGGAGTCAGCTTGTGGGTCGGCTGACGGGTTAGAAGTGGAAGCAGAATTTTTTTGACGGCTTCCTGGGTTTTCCATTTTTCTAGAAGACGAGGGGGAAGAAAACAATGATTTCTTGCTACGGGGGGCGAAATCAGATGGTCCCTCAAGGTGTGGCTTTTGGGACCGTCGCCCGTGCATGCACTACTTGGAAGAAATGGAGGGGAGGAGAAGAGATAGAGATGAGAGAAAGTGTGCAATCAAACAAACAAACTAGACCTAACTTAAATGTGACTCCCTAATAATAACCTAAGACTTGGTCTATATAGGAAATAAGTAGTCAATAGTGAATACCCGTTCTATCAACAAATCTAGCCAAGTTGCTTAAGGGGAGGTTTGGGCCCAAACGTTTCCCAGGGAAAACCCCAGGTGCTTGTACAAACCCGCGCCTGGTCGTTTGACACGGCCCCTCAGCCTGAACACCAGATACAGATGACAGAATTGATACTAACTAAAGAAAACTTAAGACCTAAATAGCAAGCCTAAGTTGATAAAGCCTTAGGGGTCAAGTTGCTACAAATTTTAATTAGGTCTAGGATTCTATAGTGCACACGGAATGTGGAGGGCGTTTATTGGGTTGTTGCCCTGTTATTTGATTTTTTTGTGTGTGTGCAGGAATTGGAGAGTGGCTCCAATGAAAATCAAGTTGTCACACAATTTTTTTATATTTTTGTCTTTTAGGATGTGATTTAATTAAATGAATTTTAGGGTTTTTCTCTTTAAGTTTTCAAACAAGTTTGAAAGTTCACAATCAAAGGAAAGACAAGTTGTATGTGTGATTGTATATTTCCTTTTAATTGAGTCTCTAAAGAGAAAGAAGAAACCCTAAACCAATTATCCCTGAGACAGAAATTTAACTACCAATGAATTATTTTTAGCTTTCAGAATTAAGTAGTGGTCCAAACAAGTCAAACAACACCGCTACTTTGAAGAAAATCAAACAAGGATTCCAGAAAAGATTTTTGTAAGATTTTAGGAATTTGTTTGATAATAGTTTTGAATTTTTAATTGTACTGGTGTCAAAGTCCAGAAATAATACCCGTGGGTATTATAGACTTTTCAGTATTACCATCGACCTCAGAAAATTTTTATGATTTTATATGATATGTAAAATTTCACAGGGATTCCAACAAGATAAATTTCACAACAATTGGATGAGTATAAAAATTCTGAAAATTCTCGGACAGTAGCAAAACAGGAAGATTAGAGGGTGTGACCCCTCTATAATCCACGAATTTTTAAAAATTAAATACAAATCCAATTGATCTGAAATTTGGAACAGATCTTCCAAACTTAATTGGGAATCAGTCTATGAAATTTTATGATTTTAGGAGGCCTGTGGTGTTAGGAATCAATTTTTCAATTCTGGACAGAAATCTAGACCCGAAAAACAGAACACCAATACTTGCAATGGAATGGTGCTAAAGAAGCATACAAGCAAACAATGGATTTTAAAATGCATCACTCCACTTAATTTAAGTGTTTATGGTCCTGAAAGCCAAGTTTAATATATTTTTGGTAGTTTTAATTATTTATGTGACCAGAAAGAGGAACCAACCTGAATTTTCGCGGGAAGAAAAGGATCTTTAAGCTCTCGCTTCCAGATTCCCGCTTTCCCGCTGTAGTTCCTGCACACACAAAAGAAAGAAAGAGAAGGGGATGAGATCCACTTCAAGCAAGAGAAAATGAGTTAATGCAAAGCCGTGCCTCCCCGGCAACGGCGCCAAAAAGTGACAGCGAAATACGCGTGATTTGTAAAAGCAGTTTTTTAACGTCGTTGTAACACGCGAATCCGCTTTCGCTTTTAAAATTTATATCCTAGATAGGGGAGTATCTAGGGTCGTCCAAGGAGGCAAAAATTGCAATAATGATTCTCTTGCTTGGAATACAATCTCAACTTTCTTTTTAATATTTTTTCAATATGTAATTTTTTTTTGTATTTTGAAAAGACGAGGGCAAACGGCAGATTGTAGCGAAAAGAACTAACACCTACAAATGATTAAAAATCTAAAAGATAGAAATATCTTCTTCCTAAGCTCACTCTAGGCAAGTGTAGGCCTAGGGTAATTAGGAAGAAGAGGTGAAATAAGTGCTAGAACCAAAACAAACAACTGCAATAAAAAGCTTAAAAGGCAATTTTTGATTGAGTAGAATGAGTGTTCTTTTCAAGGACAAGTAGAGGAAAGCTTCTACTAGAATTGAACAATTTAAAAGCAAGAAAAGAAACACAAATCCTCTTGTAACAATGGTGAAGAAGGTTGTCTTCTTGCTCCAAGCCTAGCTGCTCCTTGGCTTGAAAAGAGGGCCTCCTTCTTCTCCTTCCGTGAGAGCTCCTCCAAGGTGGAAGCTACCACCTTTAATGCTCTCTCCAAAGGGGTGGGCGTGCACCACCCTTAAAACTCCTCCAAGGTGGCGTGACCACCTTCAAGATCTCCTCCAAGATCTTCCTTGCCTGGCTTCTCCTTTGGCTGGCGTGACCCAAGAGAGAAGGGAAGAGGGGAAGGCACCAAGGGGACAGAATATCCCCTTAATCTTCTTCTTCTTCTTCTCTCTTGGACGTGGGATTCTTGGTGGAATATGAGAGTGAAATGGCTAGCCAAGGATGGCTTGAATGGTGGTGGGTAGTGGTCTTTTTATAGGGTAGGATGGGGGGTTAAGGTGCCCCTTGAAATGGAGGGCTAGGATGGAAGAATGGAGGTGGTTAGTGATCCTATGGCTAAGGAGAGTTGGCGCCAACCCAAGAGGTGTTAAAGGGGGTAGTTATGGTGGTGTTGGTGTCTTTTGGTGGTGGAGAGACACCACCATGTTGGCGCCAACATGGGGTCTTCTAGAAGGGGGGTTAGGTGGATGGTGGAGATGGGTTCAAGGGAGATTGTGTGGTGGAGATGAGGGGAGATTTTGGAGGGAAAAGTGGCGCCATTTAAGGGGTGGTTATGGGTAGCTTTTGGCGCCACTTTTAGGTGTCTTTTGGAGGTGGTGGGTAGGTTAGGTTGGTGCCAAGTAGGTTAGCTTATGTGGAGCTTAGGTGGAGCTAGTTGGGTAGAGTTGGTAGGTGGGTTTTCGGGGTAGTACAAGCCAAGGAAGTTGGAGCATAGCTAAGTTAAGCTAAGCTAAGCTAAGCTAAGCTAGCTTAGCTAATGGAGGAGTAGAGGAGAAGGTGTTGGAGCTAGGGTTTGGAGGAGGGAGCTGAGGAGAAGAAGTCTGGAGCTGGAGCTGGAGCTGGCTGCTGCTGAAGAGGCTGGAATGGGGCTACTCTAGCTGGCTTAGCTTGCTAGTTCTTTTCTAGTTGCTAAGCCAAGCTAAAGTGAGCTAGCTTCTACCAAAATGAGCTAAGGTGAGCTAGGTCTGGTGCTATCGGGGAGAATCAAGCTGGTTGAGGCAGCTAAGGTAGCTTAGCTCAACTGAGATGAGCTAAGCTGAATCCCCGGGAGCTGGACTTGAGCTTCCTGAGCTGAGATGAATTCTTCTTCAGCTGGCTGGAGTTGAGTGGAGCTGAATGTAGCTGGATCTGAGCTGGGGTGAACTCCTGTCAACTCAGCTGAGCTAGCTAGAGCTCCCTGTGAACTAGTGGGAGCTGAGGTGAGCTAGACTCAGCTAAGTTGAGCTGGATCTGAGCTGACTTGAGCTAGGGTGAGCTAAGGTGAACTCTCTTGAGCTGCCATCCAGCTGAGATTAGCTGAATGGAGCTGGGATGAGCTAACCCTAGTTCAAGTAAGCTAGGTTCCAGCTATGGTGAGCTGGATCAAGCTGGGTTCCAACTAGTCTGGGCTTCTCATTCACCAATTGCCTTCTTGAGTGCTAGGGTTTTAGGGATCTGTGAATCTGTACATCCCTAACACTCACAAAAACACATTAAAACAATAATAAAAAATGCAATGCATGCCTATCCTAATTTATGCCTAAATGCAACCCAAAAACCCGTTTGCAGAGTAAAATCCTAAGAGCTAGGTTAGTTTTAAAGCATAAAAATGATGATAAACTGGTGTTTATCAGAGGTCCTTGAAACCTCCTTTAGAAATTCACTCTCCTCGAGGTCGAGCCTCAGTGCCCTTGTTTGTGCAACCAACACTTCACATAGACCTCTCCTCTGACTCCGAACCCAACTCACATTCTTCTTCCACAATGGCTCAGCCAGTTGAGGAAGAGAACAATCTGGAGCACTAGCTCCAGCGACTCAATGACCTCTTCCAGAATTTTATGCACCCACCGCAGCATCTCATGATGCGAGACCATTATAATCCTTCTGCGGTGGCTATTGAGCCTCGAGTCAGAATCCCGACTGGAGGACCTGATTCATAACTAAAGCCCAACATGATTCATGCCATACCTAAATTTCATGGGCTTAATTTTGAAGACCCCTTTCAGCACATTAAACAGCTTAAGCATCTGGCCCAGACTTTTGGGTCAGATGCACAAAATCGGGATATTCTCCTCATGAAGATGTTCTCCTTCTCGCTTATGAACAAGGTCACCCATTGGTACCAAACACAAACCCGGCCGATCAACAATTGGGAGGAACTTCAGTCCGAGTTCTTGAAGTTCTTTCCCGTTGGTCGGACCAATGCCTTGCGCCATCAGATTACCCACTTCACGCAACAAATGGGAGAACCTCTCCATGAGGCATGGGATCGCTTTCAGGATCTCATGAGAAAGTGCCCCCATCACGGAGTTCCTAAATGGGAATAAGTCCGATCTTTTTACCAGGGACTCCATGAAGATATTAGGCTTTTTGTCAATGCAACTGGCGGAGGGAATATCATGAGTCAGCATGAGGACACCGTGTGGGAGATTCTCGAAAATATGTGCGAGAACTCCATCAATAATAACTCCATGGGATTATTCGACAGGACGAATACCCGCGCATCGACGAACCTTAAGGGAGCACACGAGACGCAGGGCCTATCCGCATCAGTCGACCTGAAATTAATGGCCAGTCGATTGGACAAGGTCTCTATTATTGAGAAGGTGGATGAGCTGACTCAGCATTTGCAGCGAGCCACCTCTGCGCATAATTCCTTTGCACATCCTCCTTCCACACGGGAGACTATGTAAAACATTCTCCACCGACCTTCTCTTGGGATGGAACCATATCCACCCCCATCTAATTCTCGGATCGGAGGATCCTCCGATCCTTTTTATACTTGCCAGGGGAATTCCACTCCCCCATTCTCTGACTCTTTGGAGGTTCCTCAGACCTGCGAGGACCTCAATGCCATCCAAAATGATCCATTTTCCAATACCTACAATCTTGGATGGCGAAACCATCCCAACTTCCAGTGGGCGGAAAATTCCTAAACTCAAAGACCATCCTTTCAGCCCCGTCCACAACCACCTCATCCTTACCAGCCGCCTCAACCCCGGCCCAACCCTACTTTTCCATCAGGGACAAACCAAGACCAAATGTCCCTCATCCTTCGGACTATGGCTGACATTCAGAGAACGAATGCGGCTATTTAGAAGCAACACAAGGACGAAATCACAGAGGTTCGAAATCAGCTGGCCCAGTTGGCAAATTCTCGTCAACCAGGCACACTTCCTTCTCAACCACTTCCTAACCCTAATAACGTACCGACCCAGCGGCGCGTTATGAACCCAAACCCGGGCCAAGCACACATGATTTACCAAGCCCCCTCTGTTCCTTCACCTGACGGGATGGAGGCTTCCTGTTATGAACGCAGCTTCAAGACGTCTTTTAAGACGTCTGGGAGGTGGCCTAGACATCTGACCAGACGTCTGGAACCCCTTCCAGACGTCTGGGATTTAATTTCTGCGGCACGGTGGATTTCGTCTGCACGCCTGCGTGCACAGACCTGCAGATGCCCCTCTTTTTCCCTCTCCTCCTGCGGGCGCAGGCTGCGCCCCTCTTTCTCGCTCTCTCTCCCCGCGCGGCCTTAAAAGGGCCCTCGCCCTCTCCCTCACTCTCATCTCCTCCGCTCCCTTCTTCTTCTTCTTCCAGCCAGTGCGAGAGTGAGCGAGCGGCGGCAGCGGCAGCCGCGGTGGGTGTGCGGGAGGAGGCATTGCGCGAGGGAGGAGATGCTCGGCCGTGAGGGCTCGAGCTTGCCGGGGCAGCTGGAGCCGGCAGGTGGGGGAGCAGCGGGCGCGGAGAGACGCGGGAGGGCTGCTGCAGCTCGAGCAGCAGGCGAACGAGGCGCGGCGCGGCCCTGCGTCGCGGGCGGAGAGCGCGTCGAGCTCTGATTCTGGAAATTTTTCCAGAATCAGATGTCTGGGCTTCCAACCAGACGACGGTGAAGACGTCTGGAGGACTGTCTAGACGTCTGGCAAGTAAGTTATTTTCGTCCTTCTTCCTTTTCTGCGACCGTTCGTACTGAGAGCGAGGAGTGGTACGTGCAGGCTCTGAGATTCTCATCCAATGCGAATCAGACGTCTGGCCGCAGTGCCAGACGACTGGAAGGACTTCCAGACGTCCGGGGTGACCATCGGACGTTTGGGAACTAGGCCAGACACCCCCGCAGGCTTCTGGACGTCTGAGAGACTACGCAGAACAAAGGTACCATCTGACCCACATTTTAAGACGTCTAGAAGAGGTTCCAGACGTCTGATTTTGGACTGTTTCGTCGTTTTCGACCCGTTTAGGGCCCGTTCGGAGTCCGTTTTCCGCGTTTCGAGTTGCGTTCTTTTCCAAATAAGATCCTCTACCCATTTACAGTAATTATATACTATTATGAGAAACTCCTTGTGTTTGATCCTTGTGTTAGGACCTCGTTCCATTACAGTCTCGGGGGTTGCGGAGGCGCGCGGGATTTCCGACCACGCCCCCAGTACTTCCGTTGTAGCTGGTAGAGTGGCTTTAGAAATTATTAACATAATTTGTTACAATTATGGAACAATTAATAGAACCTAGCACATTGCATGAATCCTAGGAATGAGAAACCAGATTGAATGATAGATCCTAGGGTATTGCATGAATCCTAGGGCTGGAAAATTAGATTGAATGATAGATCCTAGGGTACGGCATGAATCCTAGGACTGGAAAACTAGTGAAATGAATATAGATATTGCAGTCTTGGAAACTGTGGGAAGGAAATAATAGCTGCATGTAAATTGATTTTAACAGCTGCCTGTTATAAATAAATGAATATGTTTGAGAATATGGGTTGTATGAACGTGAAACTTAAAGGGTGAAACCTGAATGTGCTGAGTTAAAAGAGCTAGAACCCTACGGGGAGTTAGGAGTAGAACTCCTGGAAAGATAATGAAATGGAACTGAGAAGGAAAGATGTGGAGGTGCGTTGTCTCTTGGGTACGTAGTGCCAGGGGAAGCACATGTTACCTGCTTAGTGCAGAGCGGAGCCAGCCGCCCCAGGGACCCAGGATTAGGTCTGGCCACTTTGTACCGATTTGTTGGCCCTCGTGTACACAGTACCGAGGAGAGCTACTAGTGTAGGGCGAGTACTAGCTACCCCACGGGCCCCAGGGTTTTGCTAGCTCACCTACACCGACTTGTTAGGCCCACTGGGCAAACCAGGGTAGTCAGGCGAGGGTGCGCGGACTGTGGAGGGGCAAGGCCCCTGTTTGGTTACTGTGGAGGGGTTGGACCCCTGTTACTGAGAGGGCTCTTCCCTATACTGGTTCCGTGCTGTGCTTTGGGCGCACCCGTTAACTGAAACGACTGACCGCGTGCCAGTGCGGGTTAGCTACCCGTGCGTTTACCGCGCGTCCCGTAGTCACCGTTACGTCTGTCAGTGACCTTGGGGTGGTTGACTGAGAGTAGGATCACCATGGGGGAGTCTCCCGGCCAGGAGAGCACCACGTGTTACTCCTACTGTTCGGAAAAGACTGCAATCAAGATCGTTCCCACGAGGAACATTCAGGATCAAGTGAAGGATCTGATAAATAGATAGATTGTGAAACAATAGAAAGACGTAAATAAAGGAAGAAAGAAAATAAAACAGCTTCTGTACACTTTACTGCTTCTTTAGTTTAGCTGCCACTCTACTCAGCGTTTCGCTGACGTGTTACACTCGTTACTTTTCAGGACCAGGTGTTGAGCAGCTAGGGTATGCGGCTGCAGAGGACGCTGGGCCGAGTAGGGTCCAGTAGAGTTACCACTGTTCTTTTGTGCCCTTTTTGTTCCACTGTAGTGAGTAGTTCTTGTTACTCTCTGTACTTTTCTTTACTTGTAGTTCATGTTATGTTAAATGTTGTTCTACTGTTGTGGTGGTACATGCTGTAGTAGTTCTTTTTTTTACTGCTGTATTTTGTTACTGCTAGTTATATTTCATGTTGAATGTGGTTTATTTTACTGCTCTTTTGGTTACTTCCTCGTTGGACGACTAGGTCTTGGGATTAGTCGAGTTGGTTCGGTTCTCGTGTCTCGTAGGGACTCGGGTCGTTACACTTCTATTTCTTATGCGAGTTATCAGCAGCAACCCATCCTATTAAACCCTAGCCAAAACCAGGCAGGACTAAATTCTGTGACCACCCGCAGTGGTAAGGAGACCCAAGATCCACCTTATCTAGACCACTCCAAGCTTGGTAGTGATCCAAACCCTGGGATAGTAATCCAGGGCATTCCTATCCCTATCCCAGATCAAAGACCTGGACCTATCCTAGAAGAACCAACTAAGGTTCTATTTCCCGAGGCCTTGACCAAGAGAAAGAAGACAACCAAACCTGTGGCACTTAAGGAGGACCTGGTCAAGCTCTTTGAGCAGGTCCAAATAAACATCCCCTTGATGGATGCGATTCGCCACGTACCGGCTTACGCACGATTCTTGAAGAATGTATGTACACCTCAGCGTAAGTCGCAAACCAAGAGTGGGAGTCCAATTGTATTGTCAGAGCAAGCCAGCTCTGTAAACCTGAGTAGACTCCCACCCAAGGCAAAAGATCCAGGAACTCCCCTGATTTCCTGCAAAATAGGTGAAACCCAGTTCGATAGATCATTGCTAGACTTGGGTGCTTCCATAAATCTGATACCTACATCCTTACTTAACCACCTAGAAGAATCTGAGCTAAAACCGACTGAGGTGACACTACAGTTAGCAGATCGATCTATAAAGTCACCTAAAGGGATTCTTGAGGATGTTATTATAAGAGTGCGGGATTTTTATTTCCCTATAGACTTCATAGTCTTAGACATGGACGCACCTGAAAACCCTAGGGGTACATCGATCATTTTAGGGAGACCTTTCCTGGCCACTGCTAGAGCTAACATCAGTTGTGAGGAGGGCCAAATAGAACTGAAATTTGGGAATCAGACTCTCAAAATTGATATCTTTAAGGTCCAACAAGGAATCAATTGCGGTGTCATTGAACAAATCTGTGATATTAGGGCTTTGGTTGATGAAACACATTTTGAGAATAACCTGATTATGCCCCATCAACCACAGAAAGCACTTGAATCCCAATTAGAGGAGACAGACCCTAATTTAGACAAACCCATAACTCCTCTCCTTGAACCTCACACTCACCCTGAACCACCCGCTGTTGCTGATAACCCTATCCTTGAACTAAAACCCCTTCCCGATCATTTGAAATACATCTTTTTGGGTTCTAATCAGACTTTTCCTGTGATTATAAACTCCAAGCTTACTCCTGATCAGGAATCTCGTCTGATTGCTGTTCTCTAGCAACATCGTAGAGCCATTGGTTGGACTCTCGATGACTTGACTGGAATAAGTCTCTCTTATTGCACACACCGTATTTATTCAGAAGAGGGCGCATGACCTTCCCGTGAGATGCAGAGACGTTTGAATCCCAATCTGCAGGAGGTCATGAAAAATGAGATCATTAAATGGTTAGATGCAGGGATCATCTACTCGATCTCCGACAGTCATTGGGTGAGTCCAATTCTGGTCGTGCCTAAAAAGGCAGGGCTCACCACCATTAGCGGAGAAATCATACCTACCCAAATAGCCAACTCGTGGAGAGTCTGCATAGATTACCGACGACTCAATTCCTCCACGAAGAAGGATAATTTCCCACCACCTTTCATTGATCAGATTCTCAAGAAATTAGCGGGAAATCGATTCTTCTGCTTTCTTGACGGGTACTCCGGTTATAACAAAGTGGCTATTCATCCTGAGGACCAAGAGAAGACCACGTTCACCTGCCCCATCGGGACTTACGCATTCCGAAGGAAGCCTTTCGGCCTCTGCAATGCACCCGTGACTTTTCAGCGGTGCATGCTTGCCATATTCTCTGATATGGTAGGTGATTATCTGGAAGTCTTCATGGATGACTTCTCAGTGTTTGGGGCATCATTTGATGATTTCCTCTAGCACTTGGTTCATATACTCAGGCGTTGCATCGATGTTAATTTGGTTCTTTCCTTGGAAAAGAGCCATTTATGGTGCCTGAGGGGATCGTCCTAGGACATCTAATTTCTGAGAAAGGCATCCAAGTGGACCGAGCCAAGGTTGATCTAATTTCTCGGCTTCCTATGCCTAGCTCGATCAGGGACATCCGTTCTTTTCTAGGGCACATCGGTTTTTACCGTCGTTTCATTCCTGATTTTTTGAAAATCGCGTGCCCCCTGACTACTCTTCTCTCTAAGGATGTACCCTTTGAGATCTCCAAGGAATGCACTCAAGCCTTTGAAAACCTCCATGACCGAGTCACCCAGGCCCCGATCCTACAATCCCCTGATTGGTATCAACCCTTTGAGATCATGTGCGATGCATCTGATTTCACTGTAGGAGCGGTTCCGGGGCAGAAAGCTGATGGGAAACCCGTGGTCATCTACTACACTAGCAAGACACTTGACGAGGCACAGTGTAACTATACAGTTACGGAGAAAGAGCTGCTAGCTGTAGTATTTGCCCTTGAAAAATTTCGATCTTATCTCCTGGGTTGCCATGTCATCATCTACTCGGATCACACGACTGTGAGGCATCTCCTTACCAAGAAGGATGCAAAGCCCCGACTAATCCGATGGATCTTACTGTTGCAAGAATTCGAACTCGAGATTCGCGATAAGGCGGGAAGACAAAACGTGGTAGCTGACCATTTGTCTCGCCTTCCTTCTGAGATCATCTACCCTTCTGGACCCATCACGGAGCATTTCCTTGATGAGCACCTACTGACTATTGGTACTAGACTTCCATGGTTTGCTAATATAGTAAACTACTTGGCATCTCATCAGATCCCGTCTGATTGGCCGAAGGCCAAGAAAGACAAATTGCGCTCCGATGCCAAGTACTACATTTGGGAAGATTCGTACCTCTTCTGCATAGGTGCTGACCAAATCATTCGGCGATGTGTCCCGGAAGGTTAAATCAATGATATTCTCTCCTTCTGCCATGACCAGGCATGCAGTGGCCACTTCTCTGAGCACAAAACCGCATCAAAAATCCTCCAGTGTGGCTTTTATTGGCCCACTCTGTTCAAGGATGCATACAATCACTGCAAGGCATGCAGTCGTTGCCAAACTTTGGGCAACATGAGCCATCGCGACATGATGCCTTTGCAGCAGATTCTCGTATGCGAAATCTTCGATATTTGGGGGATTGATTTTATGTGCCCCTTTCCTATTTTGGATGGCTTCGAGTACATTCTATTAGCTATGGACTACGTGTCCAAATGGGTCTAAGCCATACCGACCCGAACCTGTGATCATAAAATCATTCATCACATTATCTTCTCACGGTACGGGATTCCTCGTGCAATCATCTTTGACGGGGGACCCATTTCACGAATACTCAGCTCAGGTCACTGATGACCAAATATGGGGTGTCTCACCGAATCTCCACTCCTTATCACCCTAAGACTAATGGTCTAGCTGAGCTATCAAATCGGGAGATCAAGAAAATCCTACAGGTCACTGTTCGGCCTGATAGGAAGGACTGGTTGATGAGAACCTCATCATGAACCCTAACTAGCACAATCTAATCCAAATATGTGTGAAAAAGCTCCTACAAAACCCAAAGAGAGGCTTAACTCAGAGAATTCTGAGTTAAAGAATAAAACAAATCATCAGGGGTAAAACTGCAATTTCACCAATGCAGTATGCAAATAGGGTAATTAAGGGTCCAAACACAGGTCGAACAAGCTTAACAATGAGGTAACTGGGATGATCTGATCTGAAAAGGGTTATAGCAACTTCTAGGAAGTAAATGACATTCTGTAACCCTAAAATAAATCCACTTTAATTCACGAGGTTCGAGGTAGGATAAAAATAAAATAAATCCTCTAAAATTCATATAAAAATATCCCCTAGGGCTTAGAACCTTCGATTTGGCCTTTGAAACCTATTTTGACCTAAAATGAGAACCATGCCCAATTAATGACTTAATTTAGGTTTTTGTACAAATTGATCGATCAAACATGGTCTAACCTAAAATCAAAATTCACCATTAAAATCCTTAGGTTCAAATTAGTATAGTATAAAAAATTGGGCCTAAGAAAAGATCATCTTAACCGACTTTACAAATTGGTCCTCTTAATTTACGTTTTGACCCTTATCTTTTGAAACCCTTACGTTTAGGCCCCCAACTTCTCGTCGTTCTTTGCAGAACGGTCCTCCTTGCCACTTCTGCACTGCGCCATGCCTCCGGCGACCTTGTGCGGAGGATGGCGCCGCGCAGGGCAGGGCGACCGTCCTCTAGAACAGACGGGGGTTCCCTGCGACGTCCTCTGTCGCAGGAACCCTCCCCTGCCCTCTGCCATCAACCATGCCTCTCGTGAGAACGCACAAAAGGCATGGACATCCTCTCCGGCCACTCTCCGGCGAGGCTGACACGTCGCCACCTTGGTCCCCTCTTCGCGCCAAGGCCTTTATAAGGAGCGGCAAGGTCTGCCGACTCTTTCAAGCTTCCTCTGGCGGAGAAATACCCCCCATTTCATCTCTTCCCCCTTCGGTCAAAGCGTCCGAGCTTCTGGCGATCTTATCCTCCTTGTCGCTCTGCTGCCCTACTTGCAGCAGAGTTTACTCTGCCCTGTTGTCCGCGCCAGGCCGTACCAGCTGGCGCCCTCCGACCGCCTCCTCGTCGCTGATACCCTCCTCTTGGGCATCTTCCTCCTCAGCTCCGGCAGGCACGAGCCGGGCACTACTCTCTCCCCCTTCGTCGAGTAAATAGGTACAAAGTTTCCTCTCTCTCTCTCTTGTATTTTCCCCCTACTAATTTGCCATTTCAACCACCCGACTGCCACTGTCCAACTCCATCTTCCCCATCTCCGGTCGCCTTCTCCGGAGAGGCCATCCCACTTCCACAGACCACCTCACCCCTCGCCGACTACCCCAGAAGCTCCCCCTCACTCCACCCAACCGTTCCCCCCTCTCCATTCACTGCCATACACCGCCCAACCACCCCCCGAACAAACCCATCTTCAGGCACACAGTCTGACCTAGGTCTACCTCCACAAGCACTCTCGCGCCTCGCCGACCCCCTCATCGTCTTCGCTGCACTACGGCAAAGCTTCCTACGTTTTCTGATGCGGCTGAGAGGCCGTCATTGTATTTTCAGGACGGCAGCCCCTCGCCGCCATTGCTAAGCTGCTGTAGCTCCTTCGCTTGCAGCTCCAGACTTTCTCCAGCCCAGTCGCGCATCCCAGTCTGCGCGGATTGCGTCTGCGAATACGCCCAGGCCTGCAATTGGGTCGCGAGCCTCGCAGCTGCCCCAATTGGCACCAGCTTCCTCAGCTGCGGGTGCGAGATTTGGAGGTGGGATTTTAGTCCCACCTCGTAAGTGTGCGGTCGCGCGCCTACACTTAAATTGAAAAAGTGTATCAGGCTATTTGCCTTCGATACACAGGGGTCAGGTCCCTCTCACCCACATGCAGCGCGCCACGCGCTCGCTCGCCCTCGCCCGCGCTCACCCCCCGCGGGTTTGGGCCGGATCCGACTACCCGACCAAGCACTCCTCGCCCACCACCGCAGGTCGGTGGGCCTGGTCCCGGGCGTGCTACCCGAACCCGATTACCCGGCTCTGGGAGAGCATTCCTAAGAGAGATTCTGAGAAAGAGAGAGAGGCGGGGAAGGGGTAGGGGTAGGTTTTGTACTGACCACTGTGTGTGCACGCAGGAAAGAAAGAAAGAAAGAAGAAGAAGCAAGCTAAGGAAGAAGAAGAAGCAAGCTAAGGAAGAAGAAGAGGGGAGGAGCGGTCGAAGCCTTAGCCGCACTGAGCAGCTGAAGAAGAAGGAAGGAAAGCACTGTAGCAAATGCACAGATATTTCGTCTGAGCACTGCATCAGACGTCGGAAGGGCAACAGCCAAAAGAAGAAGAAAAGAGGAAGGAAAGTCAGCGGCCAGAGCAGAAAGAAGAGGAAAAGAAAAGAAGCTGAAGCAGAGAAGAAGAAGAAAAGAGAGAGAGGACACAGTCGCAAGCAAGAAAGAAAAAGAAGAACAGAAGAAGGAAGTAGAGAAGAAGAAGAAGAAAAGAAGAAGGCACAGTCGCAAGTAAAGAAGAAAGAAGAATGCAGGAAGAAAACAAGAAGAAAAGAGAAAGAAGAAGAAGATCACCACAGCCACAGGCTAAAGAAAAGAAGAAGAAGAAAGAAGAAGGCAGGAAGAAGACTTTGCAGGAGAAAGAGAAGAAGATCAGCTGAAAGAGAAAGAAGAGGAAGAGAGAAGAAGAAGAAGCCAAGAGAACTTTTGCTCACCCCCCTCTCTCTCTCTCTTATTTTTGTTACATAATTAAGAACTTTTATACTTCTAGAATTATGGTTGCTCCCTGAGTTCGACCTCGGGAAAACTTATTATTTTGAGTAAAAAAATTTCTGTAGTAATCTGGTAGCTGTTTTGTCATATACTACAACAATTGCAAATCTAATAACCATAACGACGGAACTAGCCCTAACCAACATTATTTTGGCATCATTGCCGGGGAGCAACAACTATTCTAGAAGCCATAAGATCTCTATTTTTGAGTTTCTACTAATCTCTTCTCTTTTGTGTGCAGGCACAGGAAATCAAGAAGACAAGCAGCCGCACAACAACCACTCCAAGGACAGGTAATTTTCTATCCTCTCACTTTAACCCCTCAATTCTAAAGAGGAAGAAAAAGAAAGAACAAGCAATATAGGTATAACCTGTCTTCCATACCTAGTAAACCATCAAAGCTGCATGTTTTTCAATTTCAGCCCACTATTTCTGCACACACTATTAAGGGTATTTAGGGGCTAACACCTTCTTGCCTGAGCCCTAAATTACCCAACAAGGAGCTAATTGGACCAAGTAGAGCCAACATAAGATTTAACAGTAGGGTTTTAGAGACATATTTCTTAAGCAAGAATTGAGAAATCCCAAAAAAAGTGTGCCTAAGCCATTGATTGAAAATACTTATTCAAAGAAACCTTAAGCAATTTGGCTCTTTAAACACACTTGAACCCTAAAAGACAAGACCTAATAAGCTCTTAAAGGAACTAGCAGGTGAATTTGACCCCTTGGGTCAACCAACTTTCAACTTAGGTCACTCTTTGCACTCAAAAGGCTAAAGTTCAAGTGAAAACCTAAGCACCTTGATCTTAATTAAAAGTGGTAGACTTAAGAGGTTAAGATCCCCATTCTGGTCAACTTGGAATCTTAGTGACAAGAGAGGTCGGGTGGGGGAAACCCTGTAACCCGTGGGGACGCTCTACTGTGTCGGGGTCTTCGCCGGACTCACCCTCTCTGGCTGCCCAAGTAATTCTCAGGTGGACGATCTTTTGATCAAGGGGTCCATCTGCCTCGAACCTCTATAGTCACCCAACATTCTGGGTGTCTTGATTGGGTCCAGCACCTGCTAAACTCATCTTCTCCATCAATGTATGTTTGGTAGGAGGTCGTTGAAACCTCCTTTAGAAATTCACTCTCCTTGAGGCCGAGCCTCAGTGCCCTTGTTTGAGCAAACAACACTTCACATAGACCTCTCCTCTGACTCCGAACCCAACTCACCTTCTTCTTCCACAATGGCTCAGCCAGTTGAGGAAGAGAACAATCTGGAGCACCAGCTCCAGCGACTCAATGACCTCTTCCAGAACTTCATGCACCCACCGCAGCGTCCTATGATGCAGGACCATTATAATCCTGCTGCGGGGGCTATTTAGCCTCGAGTCAGAATCTCGACTGGAGGACCTGATTCATAACTAAATCCCAATATGATTCATGCCATACCTAAATTTCATGGGCTTAATTCTGAAGACCCCTTCCAGTACATAAAACTGCTAAAGCATCTGGCCTAAACTTTTGGGTCAGATGCTCAAAATCGGGATATTCTCCTCATGAAGATGTTCTCTGATGAGAACCTCGTCATAAACCCTAAACTAGCACCATCTAACCAAGATTTGTAAGAAAAAGCTCCTACATAACTTATAGAAAGGCTTGACTCAGAGAATTCTGAGTTTGTGAAGAAAACAGGAACTAAGGGGTAAAAATGCAATTTCACCAACACAATCTGTAAACAGGGTAACTTAGGGTCCAAACATAGGTCAAACTAACCTAATAAGAAGGAAAGTGGGATGATTTGATCCAATAAGGGCTACAGCAACTCCAAGGAATTAAATGACATCCTGTAACCCTAAAACAAACTCACTTCAATTCACGAGGTTCGAGGCAAATAAAAAATCGAATAAACCCTCTAAAATTCATATAAAAATAATCTCTAGGGTTTAGAACCTTCAATTTAGCCTTAGGAACCCACCTTGACCTACATTGAGAACCATGCCCAATTAGTGATTTAATTTAGGTTTTTATGTAAATTGACCGGTCAAACAAGGTCTGATCTAGAAATAAATTTCACCATTAGAATCCTTAGGTCCCATTTAGTCAAGCATAAAAACTTGAGCCTAAAAATATACATTCTTGACCGACTTTGCATTTTGATCTTTATCTATTACTTTTTGACCCTCAACTTTGAAACCCTCACGTTTTGGCTCCTAATTCTTCATCGTTCTTTGCATTTAGGTCCTCCCTGCAAAACCCTGAGCAGCGCCATGCTCCGGCGACTTTGCACGGAGCATGGCACCGCGCAGGGTGAGGGAGGACCTCTGCCCTTTCAACGGGGTGTTCCTTGCGACGTCTGCTGTCGCAGGGACACCTCCATGGTCTCTGCAGCAGCCCATATCTTCCGTGCGAACGCGCGGAAGGTATGGGTCCCTACTCCGGCCGTCCTCTGGCGAGGGAGGCACGTTGCCTCCCTCCGCCCACCTCTCTGCTTTGACCTCTATAAAAGTCGCCTCCGCCTGCAGAAGAGACCAGCTCGGTCCTGGCGGAGAAACACACTCTTTTTCCCTCTCTTCCCACTCCGGCAGAAGCCCACCAGCTCCGGCGGTTCTTCCTCCCCCTCCTCGTCGCTCTGCTGCAATACCAGCAGCAGAGTCGCCTTCGCCCGCTCTTCCCGCGTCGCGCCGTACCCAGCGCGCGCCCTCCCGCTCTCTCCTCGCCGCCGCCTTCTCTCTCTGGGCATCTTCTTCTCCGGCGACAGTCGATACGACTTTCGCCCTGCTCCGACCCCCTTCGTCTCTACAACTAGGTCAAAACTTCTCCCCACCTCCCCCTCTTTCTTTTCCTCACTATTTTACATTCACTTAAGCCCTCGACCACTCCTGACCACCGTCACCTCCTTCGTCTCCGGCTACCCTCCGGCGAGACGCCCCCATCGCTCCACAGCCCCACACGCCTCGCCGACCCTCACAGAACCTCCGCCTCACCACACTGAGTAACCTCCGCCCTCCCATTACCACTCCACACCCCCACCACACTCCACCGAACAGACCCATTTTTCTGGTCGTTGTCCGACCTAGCCCCGCCACCAGACGCCGTCCCACGACCTGCCACACCCCACACCACCTTCGCCGTTCCACGGCAGAGGTCCCCCGCTTGTTTGATTAGGATGAAGGGCCGTGTTTCTGTCTATTAGGCTCGTTGCTCCAGCCGCCATTAACGACGACTGAAGCAGCTTCGAGGCAAGCTCCAGGCCCTGCAGCCCCAGATTCCCAGGTGTTGCAGGTTGGGGCAAAGTCTGCGAAGACTCCTGCCTCGTCAGTTGGCACCGACACGAGCTGCAGCTGATCAGAGGGCGAGGTGGAGTCGTCCTGCGGGCGCGCGCGAAGACAACACAGAAGATAGTCCCACATCGTGGGATTTCGAAGCCGCGCCTGTGCATAAATTGTAAAAGTGACTAAGGCTTATTGCCTCAGTCACACGGGGTGAGGTCCCTCTCACCCACTTACCCAGCCTCGTTCGCGACCACCCCCCGCGGACCTGGCCCGACCCGTATACCCGACCTGCACTCCTCTCCCACCACCGCACGCCGGTGGGCTTGGTCTCGGGCGCGAATCCGTACCTGAATAGCTAGCTCTGGGAGAGCGATCCTACGAGCGAAATCTGAGAGAGAGAGACGCGGGAGAGGGTAGGGTTAGGTTTTTGCTCTGACCAGGCTATGTGAGTGTGCAGGCAGAAGAAGAAGAAGAGGACAAAGAAGACCGCAGATGAGGAATGACTGCAAGAAGAAGACAAAGAAAGATGCAGAAGAAGGAGCACCGAGGAAGCACTGTAGCAGGTGCTACTTAAGTCGTCTGATTGAGAAATCAGACGACGCTCTGAAGAAAAAGAAAAGAAGAAGGAAAGAAGAACAAGCGTCGCAGCTGGAAGCAAAGAAGAAAAGAAGAAGAACAGAAGAAAAAGAAAGAAGACAAAAAGCTGAAGAAGATCAAAGAGAGAAAGAGAAAGAAGGAAGATAAAGTCGAAGAAAGAACAGACGAGCTGAAGACGATCAAGAGAGGAAGAAGAAGACAAAGACAAGAGAGAAAGAAGAGAAGAAGAAAAAGTCAAGAGACCAATCTCTCTCTCTCTCTCTTATTTTTGTAACAGAAACATTGTACTTTTAGAATTATAGTTTGCTCCCTGAGTTCGACCTCGGGAAACCTTTTATTTCCGAGTAAAATTGTAATAGTGGCAATGACTAACTGTACTACAACGCCATTTCTATAACAAACAACAAAACCTAGTCATACCCGCCACTATTTCATTGGCGTCGTTGCCAGGGAGCAACGGCTATTGTAGAAGTTATATTTGTAAGTTTCTAATAATCTCTCTCTCTTTTGTGCTGGTACAGAAAGAAAAAGACGTAGCCGCACCACAGCCACTCCAAGGACAGGTAACTTCCTATTAAACCCTAAAATTTTAAAGAGGAAAAAGAAAGAAAGAAAAAATAGGTATAACCTGTCTTTTATACATAGTAATAGCTGCATATTCTCAAAAACTATTATTCCTGCACACAATATTAAAGGTAATTAAGGGCTAAACACTTTCTTGCCTGAGCCCTAATTACCTAGCAAAGAATTAACTGGACCAAGTAGAGCCAACATAAGGTCAAACATTAGGATTTTAGAGACACACCCCTTAATCAAGAATTGAGGAAATCCAAAAGAGGTCTGCCCAAGCCATTGATTGAAAATACCTAATAAGAAAAACCCTAAACAATTGGCTCTCTAAACACTTGAACCCTAAAAAGAAACAAGGCCTAAATTCTCAAAGGAATCACTAGGTAAAGTTGACCCCTAGGGTCAACCAACCTTCAAATTAGGCTACCTTATTCACAAAAACACCTAAGAGTTCAAGTGAAACCTTAAGCACCTTGATCTTAAAGTAAAAGAGGTAGACTTAAGAGGTCAAGATCCCCATTCTTGTCTACCTGGAACCGCAGTGACAAGAGAGGTCGGGTGGGGAAAACCCTGTAACCCGTGGGGATGCTCTACCGTGTAGGGGTCTTCGCGGGACTCACCCTCTCTGGCTGCCCAGGTAATTCTCAGGTGGACGATCTTTCTGATCAAGGGGTCCATCTGCCCCGCACCTCTATAGTCACGCAACACATTTTTTGGGTGTCTTGATTGGGTCTAGCACCTTCTAAACTCATCTATTCCAACAGTGCATGAACGGTAGGAGATCCTTAAGACCACCCTTAAGATCTCCTTTAGGAATTCACTCTCGTCAAGGCCAAGCCTCGACGCCCGTGTTTGCACAGCAACCCTACCCCATCATTCTCTCATCTGATTTTGAACCAAGCTCTTCTTCTTCCCCCATCATGGCTCAGTCTGTTGAGGAACAAAAAAATCTGGAGCACCAACTCCAGTGACTCAATGACCTCTTCCAAAACTTTGTACACCCACCGCAGCATCCTATGATGCGGGACCATTATAATCCTGCTGCGGTGGCCATCGAGCCTTAAGTCAGAATCCCGACTGGAGGACCTGATTCCGAATTGAAGCCCAACATGATTCATGCTATACCTAAATTCCATGGGATTAATTCTGAAGATCCCTTCCAGCACATCAAACAACTAAAACATCTGGCCCAACCTTTTGGGTCAGATGCACAAAATCGGGATATTCTTCTCATGAAGATGTTCTCCTTTTCTCTTATGGACAAGGCCGCTCATTGGAATCAAACTCAGACCCGGCCGATTAACACTTGAGAAGAACTTCAGTTCGAGTTTTTGAAAAAGTTCTTTCCCGTTGGTCGGACCAACGCCTTGCGCCATCAGATTACTCACTTCACTCAACAAACAGGGGAACCTCTCCATGAGGCATGGGATCGTTTTCAGGATCTCATGAGAAAGTGCCCCCATCACGGAATTCCTAAATGGGAACAGGTCCAATCTTTTTACCAGGGACTCCATGAGGACATCCATCTTTTCGTCAATGCAACTTGTAGAGAAAATATCATGGGTCAACATGAGGACACCGTGTGGGAGATTCTCGAAAACATGTGCGAGAACTCCATCAACAATGACTCCATGGGATTATTCGACAGGACAAATACCCGCGCATCGACGAATCTTAGGGGAGCACATGAGACGCAAGGCCTGTCCGCATCAGTCGACTTGGAATTAATGGCTAGTCGATTGGACAAGGTCTCGATCATTGAAAATAAGGTGGATGAGCTGACTCAGCACCTGCAGCGAGCCACCTCTGCGCATAACCCCTTTGCACAGCCTCCTTCCACAAGGGAAACTGTGCAAAACATTCTCCATCGATCTTCTCCAAGGATGGATCCATATCCACCATCTGATTCTCTAACCGGAGGTCCATCCGATCCTTTCTACACCAACCCAGGGAATTCCATTCCCCCTTTCTCTGACTCTCTGGAGGTTCCTCAGACCTGCGAGGACCTCAACGCCATCCAGAAGACCCGTTCTCCAACACCTATAACCCTGGATGGCGAAACCATCCCAACTTTCAATGGGCGGAAAATTCCCAAACCCAAAGACCACCCTTTCAGCCCCACCCACAACCCCCTCGTCCTTACCAGCCGCCTCAGCCTCGGCCCAACCCCACTTATCCATCAGGTCCAAATCAAGATCAAATGTCCCTTATCCTTCAGACTTTGGCTGACATTCAAAGAACGAATGCGGCTATTCAAAAGCAACATAAGGACGAATTTACAGAGGTCCGAAACCAATTGGCCCAGTTGGCAAACTCTCGCCAGCCAGGCACTCTTCCTTCCCAACCTCTTCCTAACCCGAATAACGTGCCAACCCAGCGACGCATTATGAACCCAAACCCAGGCCAAGCCCATATGATTTATCAGGCCCCCTCTGTTCCTTCACCCAACGGGATAGAGGCTTCCACTTCTTTTGCAGGCTACCAGCAGCAACACATCTTACCCAATCCCAACCAAAACCTAGCAGGACTTAATTCCATAACAACCTGTAGTGGTAAGGAAACCTAAGATCCACCTCATCCAAACCACTCCAAGCCTGGTAGTGATCCCAAGCCTAGGACGGTAATCCAGGACGTTCCTACCCTTATCCCAGATCCAAGACCTGGACCTATCCTAGAAGAACTAACCAAGATCCCGTTTCCCGAGGCCTTGACCAAGGGAAAGAAGACTACCAAGCCCGCTTTGAGCAGGTCCACATAAACATCCCTTTGATGGATGCAATCTGCCACGTATCAGCTTACGCACGATTCTTAAAGAATGTGTGTACATCCCCGCGTAAGCCGCGAACCAAGAGTGGGAGTCCAATTGTTCTGTCAGAGCAAGCCAGCTTTGTAATCCTAAGCAGACTCCCACCAAAGGCTAAAGATCTTGGTACTCCCCTGATTTCCTGCAAGATAGGTGATACCCAATTTGATAGAGCCTTGCTAGACTTGGGTGCATCCATAAATCTGATACCCACATCCTTACTTGACCATCTAGAAGAATCTGAGCTAAAACCGACTGAGGTGACATTACAATTAGCAGGTCGATATATAAAGTCATCAAAAGGGATTCTCGAGGATGTTATTGTGAGGATACGGGATTTCTACTTTCCTGTAGAATGGACGCACCTGAAAACCCTAGGGATACACCAATCATTTTAGGGAGACCTTTCTTAGCTACTGCTAGAGCCAACATTAGCTGTGAGGAGGGCCAAATAGAGCTCAAATTTGGGAATCAAACCCTGAAAATTGATATATTTAAGGCCCAACAAGGAATCAATTGCGGTGTCATCGAACAGATTTGTGACATTAAGGCTTTGGTTGATGAAACACACTTCCAGAATGACCTGATTATACCTCATCAACCACAGAAAGATCTTGACCCGCAAACAGAGGAGTCAAATCCAGATATGAACAACCCAGTAACTCCTACCCTTGAACCTCACGTCTATATTGAACCATCCACCGCTGCTGATAACCCTATCCTCGAGTTGAAGCCCCTTCCTGCTCACTTGAAATACATCTTTTTGGGTTCTAATTAGACCCTCCCTGTGATTATCAATTCCAACCTCAATCCCGAACAGGAATCCCGTCTGATTATTATCCTCCAGCAACATCGCAGAGCCATCGGGTGGACTCTCGATGATTTGACTGGAATAAGTCTCTCTTATTGTACTCATCATATCTATTCAGAAGAGGGCGCACGACCTTCTCGTGAAATGCAGAGACGTTTGAACCCTAATCTGCAGGAGGTCATGAAAAAGGAGATCATCAAGTGGTTAGATGCCGGGATCATCTACCCGATCTCCGATAGTCGTTGGGTGAGCCCAATTCAGGTTGTGCCTAAGAAGGCAGGACTCACCACTATAACGACTGAGACCAGAGAAATCATTCCTACCCGATTAGCCAACGCGTGAAGAGTCTATATAGATTACCGTCAACTCAATTCCTCCACGAAGAAGGATCATTTCCCACTACCTTTCATTGATCAAATTCTCGAGAAACTAGCGGGAAATAGGTTCTTCTGCTTTCTTGACGGGTACTCCGGTTACAATCAGGTGGCAATCCATCCTGAGGACCAAGAAAAGACCACGTTCACCTGCCCCTTCGAAACATACGCTTTCCAAAGGATGCCTTTCGGTCTGTGCAATGCACCCGCTACTTTTCAGCGGTGCATGCTTGCCATATTCTTAGATATGGTAGGTGATTATCTGGAAGTCTTCATGGATGACTTTTCAGTTTTTGGAGAATCTTTTGACGATTGCCTCCAACACTTGGTCCAAATACTCAGGTGGTGCATCGAGGTAAATTTGGTTCTTTCCTGGGAAAAGAGCCATTTCATGGTGCCTGAGGGAATTGTCCTGGGACACTTAATTTCAGAAAAAGGCATCCAAGTGGATCGAGCTAAGGTTGATCTGATCTCTCGCCTTCCTATGCCTAGCTCGATCAGGGACATCTGTTCTTTTCTGGGGCACGTCGATTTTTACCGTCGTTTCATTTCGGATTTCTCGAAAATCGCGTGCCCCTTGACTTCTCTTCTCTTTAAGGATGTACCCTTTGAAATCTCCAAGGAATGCACACTAGCCTTTGAAAACCTGCGTGACTGAGTCACCTAGGCACCTATCCTACAATCCCCTGACTGGTCTCAACCCTTTGAGATCATGTGCGATGCGTCTGATTTCGCTGTAGGAGCGATCCTGGGGCAGAAAGCTGACGGGAAACCAGTGGTCATCTACTATGCTAGCAAGACACTTGACGAGGCTTAGCGTAACTATACGGTTACGGAGAAAGAGTTGCTAGCCGTAGTATTTGCCCTTGAAAAGTTTCGATCGTATCTCTTGGGTTCCCATGTCATCATCTACTCGGATCACACGGCTGTAAGGCATCTCCTTGCTAAGAAGGACGCGAAGCCCCGACTAATTCGTTGGATCTTGCTGTTGCAAGAATTCGACCTAGAGATTCGCGACAAGGCGGGAAGGCAGAATGTGGTAGCCGACCATCTGTCCCGTCTTCCTTCTGAGATTATCAACCCTTTCGGACCCATCACAGAACATTTTCCTCATGAGCACCTACTGACTATCGGTACTAGACTTCCATGGTTTGCTGATATAGTAAACTACTTGGCATCTCATCAGATCCCGTCTGATTGGCCGAAGGCCAAGAAAGACAAATTGCGTTCTGATGCTAAGTATTACATCTGGGAAGACTCGTACCTTTTCCGCATAGGTGCTGATCAAGTCATCCGGAGATGTGTCCTGGAAGAGGAAATCAACAATATCCTCTCTTTCTGCCATGACCAGGAATGCGGTGGCCATTTCTCTAGGCATAAAACCGCATCAAAAGTCCTCCAGTGTGGCTTTTACTGGCCCACGCTGTTCAAAGACGCATACAGTCACTGCAAGGCATGCAGTCGTTGCCAGACTTTGGGCAACATGAGCCGTCGCGACATGATGCCCTTGCAGCCGATTCTCATATGCAAAATCTTTGATGTTTGGGGGATTGATTTTATGGGCCCATTTCCTACTTCGGATGGTTTCGAATACATTCTGCTTGCTGTGGACTACGTGTCCAAATGGATCGAAGCCATACCGACCCGAACCTGTGATCACAAAATCGTTCTCAAATTCATTCATCAAAACCTTTTCTCAAGGTTCGGGATTCCTCGTGCTATAATCTCTTATGGGGGGACCCATTTCACAAACGCTCAGTTTAGGTCACTGATGACCAAATACGAGGTGTCTCACCGAATCTCTATTCCTTACCACCCCCAAACTAATGGTCTAGCTGAGCTGTCAAATCGGGAGATCAAGAAAATCCTGCAGGTCACTGTTCGGCCTGACAGGAAGGACTGGTCATCCCGACTTCCGGAAGCATTGTGGGCCTATAGGATCGCCCACAAAACCCAATTAGGCATGTCTCCCTTTAGACCGGTGTACCGAAAGGCGTTTCACCTTCCCGTAGAACTGGAGCATAAAGCCTATTGGGCAGTATGGAATTGTAATCTAGATCTTTCGAAGGCTGGAACCCACAGAAAACTTCAAATCAGCGAGATCGATGAATTATGCCTAGACGCGTATAAGAACTCGCGAATCTACAAGGAGTGGGTTAAAGCCTTCCATGACAAGCATATCTCGAGAAAGATCTTTCATCCTTGTCAGAAGGTCCTACTCTTTGATGCCCGACTCAAACTTTTCCCAGGAAAGCTGCGATCCAAGTGGGTCAGACTATATTTAGTTCGACAGGTTTTTGGAAATGGAGCCATCGAAATCAGTCTGCTCAGCCACGATTCCGAACCTTTCATTGTGAACGGTCAGAGACTCAAGTCGTTCATTGATGTGACTTCTATTGATTTGGCTGAATCATCTTATATCCTCCATTCCCCTTGAGCTTATTGCGCCCAGCCGATGGCGTAAAACCCAGCGCTTAACGGGAGGCAGCC
Source organism: Thalassia testudinum (assembly GCA_037157565.1). Lineage (NCBI taxonomy): Eukaryota > Viridiplantae > Streptophyta > Magnoliopsida > Alismatales > Hydrocharitaceae > Thalassia > Thalassia testudinum. Next base: position 66,654,424 of record JAZHRO010000013.1, on the reverse strand, counting down.
CGTCATTTTCCTAAAAATCTAAAACCTTTTTCACACTTTGGTGCACTTAAGGTTCACCTTTATAGACAGCCGACTCCACCTCAAATGCTTGCATCTGAGATTAGAAATCGTCCGCAACAATCATCCCGACCTGTTCACTCATTAAAACATCTGTCTTAAGGAATGAACTAAGTAAATAAAACCCCTTAAGTCACAATGAGGACATTGCAAACCTTAAGCATGGGGGGGTATAAAAGTGCAAAACTTATAAGAAAAGGTTTTAAACAAAAAAATTCACATATGCCAAAAACACCATAAAAATTAATTTTTTTTTTTTTAAAAAAAAGAATAAAAGAATAAGAGGAGAAAGGAAATTTTGTGGGAGAAGGAAAGGAAAAAAAATGAAAAAGGAGCATAAAAATGAAAGAAAAGAGTGATAGTCATTTGTAAGAAACTAAGGGATTGACCTAAGCTCTAGACCTTATTCAAGAAAAGAAATGAAAAGTGCATGGCGAGATTAGTAAGAACGCAAACTTTAGGCATTCTTGGATAGACTCTTAGCACCCATTAAGATCTAGACATTCCTCAAGAGGTTGAGGAAAATGAAAAGCTTAAGTATTAGGTCCAAGGCTTAGGGAGTATTTGACCTCATTAACTAACTTCTGATTTGTGGGACTCAGTAACCTAAGCACCCCAACGTCACACATAGCCTGGTTCAGTAAGCGTAAAAAATCAAAATCACGCAGAAACGTCACAAAATTCTGAAAAATACACCTAGAATAGGAGTGGCCGATCAACACAAGTTGATTTGGATGAGTTCCCAGCGTGGAGAGGCGAGAAATCCCCTCGAAGATGCGTAACAAAATATCATCTCCTCGGTGCTTGTCTCTTAGGATATTTACATATCCTACTGGGGGCATGTAAGCACTCTACTGGTTCAGATTCCATGGATGGCATTATCACGAACTGTCATTTGCTAGGGTCTGGATTCGGCCACGGAACACCATGGATGGGATTATCTCTAAATCTCAATAGCTAGGGTTCCGAGAGTTGCCATGGGTGGTGCTATCTCGAAGCATCAATTGCCAGGAACCCTTGAGGATTGATGATGGGAGCAAGGAATCTGATACAGACCGTGTTGAAAAGCCAATCCTAAGCTAGAAATAAAAAGAAAAAGAGAGAGAAAACTCTCCAAACAGAAAAACTTTCTATCTCTCTCTCTTACAAAACACACTGCAAACTGAACCAGGGCTAAAATCATTTCAAGCACGGGTGCTTTAACCACAAAGTCCAATAGACCTTAGGTTAGTTCTTGTGGGCCTTAAAAACCTTTGCCAAAGACTGAGGCTGAGGCTAGACAGATCTGGATCTTGATTGGTACTAGGGTACCTTTTAGGCCTATAGTCAGCATTCTAACCTAATCTAAGTTCAAATGAAAAAGCACTTATCTGAAGTTATTAAAAACATCATGGTCTAGAACAAAGGTTAAAAACCTTAAGTTTTTGCTAAGGGACTAGCAAAAGCTAGGCATGGGGGTATGATGAGAACCTCGTCATAAACCCTAAACTAGCACCATCTAACCTAGATTTGCAAGAAAAAACTCCTACATAACTTATAGAAAGGCTTGACTCAGAGAATTCTAAGTTTGTGACGAAAATAAGAACTAAGGGGTAAAAATGTAATTTCACCAACACAATCTGTAAACAGGGTAACTTAGTATCCAAACATAGGTCAAACTAACCTAATAAGAAGGAAAGTGGGATGATTTGATCCAATAAGGGCTACAGCAACTCCAAGGAATTAAATGACATCCTGTAACCCTAAAACAAATCCACTTCAATTCACGAGATTCGAGGCAAATAAAAAATCAACTAAACCCTCTAAAATTCATAGAAAAATAATCTCTAGGGTTTAGAACCTTCAATTTGGCCTTAGGAACCCACCTTGACCTACATTGAGAACCATGCCCAATTAATGATATAATTTGGATTTTTTTGTAAATTGACCAGTCAAAAAAGGTCTGATCTAGAAATAAATTTCACCATTATAATCCTTAGGTCCGATTTAGTCATGCATAAAAACTTGAGGCTAAGAAGAGACCTTCTTGACCGACTTTGCATTTTGGTCCTCATCTATTACTTTTTGACCCTCAACTTTTGAAACCCTCACGTTTTGGCCCCTAAGTCTTCATCGTTCTTTGCATTTAGGTCCTCCCTGCAAAACCCTGAGCAGCGCCATGCTCCGGCGACTTTGCGCGGAGCATGGCGCTGCGCAGGGTGAGGGAGGACCTCTGCCCTTTCAGCGGGGTGTTCCCTGCGACGTCTGCTGTCGCAGGGACACCTCCATGGTCTCTGCAGCAGCCCATACCTTCCGTGCGAATGCGCGGAAGGTATGGGTCCCTACTCCGTCCGTCCTCCTGCGAGGGAGGCACGTCGCCTCCCTCCGCCCACCTCTTTGCTTTCACCTCTATAAAAGCAGCCTCTGCCTGCAGAAGAGACCAGCTCGGTCCTGACGGAGAAACACCCTCCTTTTCCCTCTCTTCCCACTCCGGCAGAAGCCCACCAGCTCCGGCGGTTCTTCCTCCCCCTCCTCGTCGCTCTGCTGCAATACCAGCAGCAGAGCCGCCTTCGCCTGCTCTTCCCATGTCGCGTTGTACCCAGCGCGCGCCCTCCCGTTCTCTCCTCGCCGCCGCCCTCTCTCTCTGGGCATCTTCTTCTCCGGTGATAGTCGATATGACTGCCGCCCTGCTCCGGCCCCCTTCGTCTCTACAACTAGGTCAAAACTTCTCCCCACCTCCCCCTCTTTCTTTTCCTCACTATTTTACATTCACTTAAGCCCTCGACCACTCCTGACCACCATCACCCCCTTCGTCTCTGGCTACCCTCCGACGAGACGCCCCCATCGCTCCACAGCCCCACACGCCTCGCCGACCCTCACAGAACCTCCGCCTCACCACACTGAGCAACCTCCGCCCTCCCATTACCACTCCACACCCCCACCACACTCCACCGAGCAGACCCATTTTTCCGGTCGTTGTCCGACCTAGCCCCGCCACCAGACGTCGTCCCACGACCTACCACACCCCGCACCACCTTCGTCGTGCCACAGCGAAGGTGGTGCGGGGTGTGGTAGGCCACGGCGAAGGTCCCCCACTTGTTTGATTAGGCCGAAGGGCCGTGTTTCTGTCTATCAGGTTTGCTGCTCCAGCCGCCATTAACGACGACTGAAGCAGCTTCGAGGCAAGCTCCAGGCCCTGCAGCCCCAGATTCCCAGGTGCTGCAGGTTGGGGCGAAGTCCGCGAAGACTCCTGCCTCGTCAGTTGGCACCGACACCAACTGCAGCCGATCAGAGGGCGAGGTGGAGTCGTCCTGCGGGCGCGCGCGAAGACAGCACAGAAGATAGTCCCATATCGTGGGATTTCGAAGCCGCGCCTGCGCATAAATTGTAAAAGTGACTAAGGCTTATCGCCTCAGTCACACGAGGAGAGGTCCCTCTCACCCACTTACCCGGCCTCGTCCACGACCACCCCCCGCGGACCTGGCCCGACCCGTATACCTGACCTGCACTCCTCGCCCACCATCGCACGTCGGTGGGCCTGGTCTCGGGCGCGAATCCGTACCCGAATACCTGGCTCTGGGAGAGCGATCCTACAAGCGAAATCTGAGAGAGAGAGACGCGGGAGAGGGTAGGGTTAGGTTTTTGCTCTGACCAGGCTATGTGAGTGTGCAGGCAGAAGAAGAAGAGGAGAAAGAAGACTGCAGAAGAGGAAGGACTGCAAGAAGAAGAAGACAAAGAAAGAAGCAGAAGATGGAGCACCGAGGAAGCACTGTAGCAGGTGCTGCTTAAGTCGTCTGATTGAGAAATCAGACGACGCTCTGAAGAAAAAGAAAAGAAGAAGGAAAGAAGAACAGGCGCCGCAGCTGGAAGCAAAGAAGAAAAGAAGAACAGAAGAAAAAGAAATAAGACAAAAAGCTGAAGAAGATCAAAGAGAGAAAGAGAAAGAAGGAGGATAAAGTAGAGGAAAGAACAGAAGAGCTGAAGATGATCAAGAGAGGAAGAAGAAGACAAAGACAAGAGAGAAAGAAGAGAAGAAGAAAAAGCCAAGAGACCAATCTCTCTCTCTCTCTCTTATTTTTGTAACAGAAACATTGTACTTCTATAATTATAGTTTGCTCCCTGAGTTCGACCTCGGGAAACCTTTTATTTCCGAGTAAAATTGTAATAGTGGCAATGACTAACTGTACTACAACGCCATTTCTATAACAAATAACAAAACCTAGTCATACCCGCCACTATTTCATTCTCCATCTCCCTTATGGACAAGGCCTCTCATTGGTACCAAACACAGACCCGGCCGATCAACAATTGGGAGGAACTTCAGTCCGAGTTCTTGAAGAAATTCTTTCCCGTTAGTTGGACCAATGCCTTGCACCATCATATTACCC